>CM052359.1:13951787-16739918 GCA_028551475.1 Casuarina equisetifolia
TAAAATTGTCAGAGAGCCATTTTGCCAGTTTTTTGCAAAATCGGAGGAACTCATATTTTTTCACCACTAGCTAGACGATTTTGTCCCTGTCCACGACATCCACTGTTTTGCCTCGAAATTTGCCAGAATTACTGTTCAAGCGTCGCGATGAAAATGGTCAACGTCCTTTGCTGCATATTCGTATGTTTTACGTTATTTTTTTATTTTTTTTCTATATTTATGAATTTCCATAAAAATGATGGACAAAATTTCACATTTTTCGCAATTTCTTCTTAGTATTTGTTACTATTTAAGGAACCCCTAAACATTTAATTTGTAATGAGTCATTGTGCCAGTTTTGAGCAAAATCGGAGGTCATCGTATTGTTGCACCATTAGCCGGTCGATTTTGCCCCTGTCCACGACATCCACTATTTTGCCTCGAAATTTGCCAGCATTACTGTTCAAGCGTCGCGATGAAAATGGTCAGCGTCCTTTGTTGCATATTCGTATGTTTTACATTATTTTTTACTTTTTTCAATATTTATGAATTTTGATAAAAATGACAGACAAAATTTCACATTTTTTACAATTTCTTCTTATTATTTTTTACTATTTAAGGAATCTGTAAACATTAAAATTGTCAGAGAGCCATTTTGCCAGTTTTTTGCAAAAACGGAGGAACTCATATTTTTTCACCACTAGCTGGATGATTTTGTCCCTGTCCACGACATCCACTGTTTTGCCTCGAAATTTGCCAGAATTACTGTTCAAGCGTCGCGATGAAAATGGTCAGCGTCCTTTGCTGCATATTCGTATCTTTTACATTATTTTTTCTTTTTATATTGATTAGTTTCCATAAAAATGACAGAAAAAAATTTCACATTTTTCACAATTTCTTCCTAGTATTTGTTACTATTTAAGGAACCCCTAAACATTTAATTTGTAAGAGAGTCATTGTGCCAGTTTTGAGCAAAAATGGAGGTCATCGTATTGTTTCGCCATTAGCTGGTCGATTTTGCCCCTGTCCACGACATCCACTATTTTGCCTCGAAATTTGCAAGAATTACTGTTCAAGCGTCGCGATGAAAATGGTCAGCGTCCTTTGCTGCATATTCGTATGTTTTACGTTATTTTTTATTTTTTTCAGTATTTATGAATTTTGATAAAAATGACAGACAAAATTTCACATTTTCTGCAATTTCTTCGCATTATTTTTTACTATTTCAGGAACCTCTAAACATTAAAATTGTCAGAGAGCCATTTTGCCAGTTTTTTGCAAAAACGGAGGAACTCATATTTTTTCACCACTAGCTGGATGATTTTGTCCCTGTCCACGACATCCACTGTTTTGTCTCGAAATTTGCCAGAATTACTATTCAAGCGTCGCGATGAAAATGGTCAACGTCCTTTGCTGTATATTCGTATGTTTTACGTTATTTTTTATTTTTTTCTATATTTATGAATTTCCATAAAAATGATGGACAAAATTTCACATTTTTCGCAATTTCTTCTTAGTATTTGTTACTATTTAAGGAACACCTAAACATTTAATTTGTAATGAGTCATTGTGCCAATTTTAAGCAACATCGGAGGTCATCGTATTGTTGCACCATTAGCCGGTCGATTTTGCCCCTGTCCACGACATCCACTATTTTGCCTCGAAATTTGCCAGAATTACTGTTCAAGCGTCGCAATGAAAATGGTCAGCGTCCTTTGTTGCATATTCGTATGTTTTACGTTATTTTTTATTTTTTTCAATATTTATGAATTTTGATAAAAATGACAGACAAAATTTCACATTTTTTACAATTTCTTCTTATTATTTTTTACTATTTAAGGAACCTATAAACATTAAAATTGTCAGAGAGCCATTTTGCCAGTTTTTTTGCAAAAACGGAGGAACTCATATTTTTTCACCACTAGCTGGATGATTTTGTCCCTGTCCACGACATCCACTGTTTTGTCTCGAAATTTGCCAGAATTACTGTTCAACGTCGCAATGAAAATGGTCAACGTCCTTTGCCGCATATTCGTATGTTTTACGTTATTTTTTATTTTTTTTTATATTTATGAATTTCCATAAAAATGATGGACAAAATTTGACATTTTTCGCAATTTCTTCCTAGTATTTGTTAGTATTTAAGGATCCCCTAAACATTTAATTTGTAAGAGAGTCATTGTGCCAGTTTTGAGCAAAATCGGAGGTCATCGTATTGTTGCACCATTAGTCGGTCAATTTTGCCCCTGTCCACGACATCCACTGTTTTGCCTCGAAATTTGCCAAAATTACTGTTCAAGCGTCTTGATGAAAATGGTCAGCGTCCTTTGCTGCATATTCGTATGTTTTACGTTATTTTTTATTTTTTTCAATATTTATGAATTTTCATAAAAATGACAGACAAAATTTCACATTTTTTGCAATTTCTTCTTATTATTTTTACTATTTAAGGAACCCCTAAACATTAAAATTCTCAGAGAGCCATTTTGCCAGTTTTTAGCAAATACGGAGGAACTCATATTTTTTCACCACTAGTTGGATGATTTTGCCCCTGTCCACGACATCCACTATTTTGCCTCGAAATTTGCCAGAATTACTGTTCAAGCATCCCGATGAAAATGGTCAGCGTCCTTTGCTGCATATTCGTATGTTTTACGTTATTTTTTATTTTTTTTCTATATTTATGAATTTCCATAAAAATGACGGACAAAATTTCACATTTTTCGCAATTTCTTTTTAGTATTTGTTACTATTTAAGGATCCCCTAAACATTTAATTTGTAAGAGAGTCATTTTGCCAGTTTTGAGCAAAAACGGAGGTAATCGTATTGTCTCGCCATTAGCTGGTCGATTTTGCCCCTGTCTACGACATCCACTGTTTTGCCTCGAAATTTGCCAAAATTTCTGTTCAAGTGCACGATGAAAATGGTCCACGTCCTTTGTTGCATATTCGTATGTTTTACGTTATTTTTTATTTTTTTCAATATTTATGAATTTTCATAAAAATGACAGACAAAATTTCACATTTTTTGTAATTTCTTCTTATTATTTTTTACTATTTAAGGAACCCCTAAACATTACAATTGTCAGAGAGTCAATGTGCCAGTTTTGAGTAAAACGGAGGCACTCATATTTTTTTGCCACTGGCCGGACGATTTTCCGCTGTCCATGACATCCACCGTTTTGCCTGAAAATTTCCAAAAATTACTGTTGACGCGTCCTAATTAAAATGGTCAGCGTCATTTGCTTCATAGTAATATGTTTTATCTTTTTTTTTTTTCATTTATGAATTTCCATAAAAATGACAACAAAAAGTTCACATTTTTTGCAACTTCTTCGTATTATTTTTTACTATTTAAGCAACGCCTAAACATTAAAATTGTCAGAGAGTCATTTTGCCAATTTTGAGCAAAAATGGAGGGACTCGTATTTCTTCGCCATTTGCCGGACGATTTTCTCCCTGTCCACGACATCGACGGTTTTGCCTGAAAATTTGCCCGAATTACTGTTCAAGCGTCCCGATGAAAATGGTCAGCGTCCTTTGCTGCATATTCGTATGTTTTACATTATTTTTTATTTTTTCTCTATATTGATGAATTTCCATAAAAATGACAGACAAAATTTCACATTTTTCGCAATTTCGTCTTAGTATTTGTTACTAAATAAGGATCCCCTAAACATTTAATTTGTAAGAGAGGCATTTTGCCAGTTTTAAGCAAAAACGGAGGAAAGCGTATTGTTTCGCCATTAGCCGGTCGATTTTGCCCCTGTCCATGACATCCACTGTTTTGCCTCGAAATTTGCCAGAATTACTGTTGAAGCGTCGCGATGAAAATGGTTAGCGTCCTTTGCTGCATATTCGTATGGTTTACGTTATTTTTTATTTTTTTCAATATTTATGAATTTTCATAAAATGACAGACAAAATTTCACATTTTTTGTAATTTCTTCTTATTATTTTTTACTATTTAAGGAACCCCTAAACATTACAATTGTCAGAGAGTCATTTTGCCAGTTTTGAGTAAAACGGAGGCACTCATATTTTTTTGCCACTGGCCGGACGATTTTCCCCTGTCCATGACATCCACCGTTTTGCCTGAAAATTTCGAAAAATTACTGTTGACGCGTCCTAATGAAAAATGGTCAGCGTCATTTGCTGCATAGTAATATGTTTTATCTTATTTTTTATTTTTTTATATTTATGAATTTCCATAAAAATGACAACAAAAATTTCACATTTTTTGCAATTTCTTCTTATTATTTTTTACTATTTAAGCAACGCCTAAACATTAAAATTGTCAGAGAGTCATTTTGCCAGTTGTGAGCAAAAATGGAGGGACTCGTATTTCTTCGCCACTGGCCAAACGATTTTGCCCCTGTCCACGACATCCATGGTTTTGCTTGAAAATTTGCCAGAATTACTGTTCAAGCATCCCGATGAAAATGGTCAGCGTCCTTTGCTGCATATTCGTATGTTTTACATTATTTTTTTTTCTATATTGATGAATTTCCATAAAAATGACAGAAAAAAATTTCACATTTTTCGCAATTTCTTCTTAGTATTTGTTACTATTTAAGGATCCCCTAAACATTTAAGTTGTAAGAGAGTCATTTTGCCAGTTTTGAGCAAAAACGAAGGTAATCGTATTGTTTCGCCATTAGCCGGTCGATTTTGCCCCTGTCCACGACATCCACTGTTTTGCCTCGAAATTTGCTAGAATTACTGTTCAAACGTCGCGATGAAAATGGTCAGCGTCCTTTGCTGCATATTCATATGTTTTACTTTATTTTTTATTTTTTTGAATATTTATGAATTTTCATAAAAATGACAGACAAAATTTCACATTTTTTGCAATTTCTTCGTATTATTTTTTACTATTTAAGGAACCCCTAAACATTAAAATTGTCAGAGAGCCATTTTGCCAGTTTTTAGCAAAAACAGAGGAACTCATATTTTTTCACCACTAGCTCGATGATTTTGTCCCTGTCCACGACATCTACTGTTTTGTCTCGAAATTTTCCGGAATTACTGTTCAAGCGTCGTGATGAAAATGGTCAGCGTCCTTTGCTGCATATTCTTATGTTTTACGTTATTTTTTATTTTTTTTCTATATCTATGAATATCCATAAAAATGACGGACAAAATTTCACATTTTTCGTAATTTCTTCTTAGTATTTGTTACTACTTAAGGAACCCCTAAACATTTAATTTGTAAGAGAGTCATTGTGCCAGTTTTGAGTAAAAACGGAGGTCATCGTATTGTTTCGCCATTAGCCGGTCGATTTTGCCCCTGTCCACGACATCCACTATTTTGCCTCGAAATTTGTAAGAATTACTATTCAAGCGTCGCAATTAAAATGGTCAGCGTCCTTTGCTGCATATTTGTATGTTTTACGTTATTTTTTATTTTTTTCAATATTTATGAATTTTGATAAAAATGACAGACAAAATTTCACATTTTTTGTAATTTCTTCTTATCATTTTTTACTATTTAAGGAACCCCTAAACATTAAAATTCCCAGATAGCCATTTTGCCAATTTTTAGCAAATACGGAGGAACTCATATTTTTTCACCAATAGTTGGATGATTTTGTCCCTGTCCACGACATCCACTATTTTGTCTCGAAATTTTCTAGAATTATTGTTCAAGCGTCGCGATGAAAATGGTCAGCGTCCTTTGCTGCATATTCGTATGTTTTACAGTATTTTTTTTTCTATATTTATGAATTTCCATAAAAATGACGGATAAAATTTCACATTTTTCACAATTTCTTCATAGTATTTGTTACTATTTAAGGATCCCCTAAACATTTAATTTGTAAGAGAGTCATTTTGCCAGTTTTGAGCAAAAACGGAGGTACTCATATTTTTTTGCCACTGGCCGGACGATTTTCCGCTGTCCATGACATCCACCGTTTTGCCTGAAAATTTCCAAAAATTACTGTTGACGCGTCCTAATGAAAATGGTCAGCGTCATTTGCTGCATAGTAATATGTTTTATTTTATTTTTTATTTTTTTTTATATTTATGAATTTCCTAAAAATGAAAACAAAAATTTCACATTTTTTGCAATTTCTTCGTATTATTTTTTACTATTTAAGCATTGCCTAAACATTAAAATTGTCAGAGAGTCATTTTGCCAGTTATGAGCAAAAATGGAGGGACTCGTATTTCTTCGCCACTGGCCGGACGATTTTGCCCCTGTCCACGACATCCACTGTTTTGCCTGAAAATTTGCCAGAATTACTGTTGAAGCGTCCCGATGAAAATGGTCAGCGTCCTTTGCTGCATATTTGTATGTTTTACATTATTTTTTATTTGGTTTCTATATTGATGAATTTCCATAAAAATGACAGACAAAATTTCACATTTTTTGCAATTTCTTCTTAGTATTTGTTAGTATTTAAGGATCCCCTAAACATTTAATCTGTAAGAGAGTCATTTTGCCAGTTTTGAGCAAAAACGGAGGTAATCGTATTGTTTCGCCATTAGCCGGTCGATTTTGCCCCTGTCCACGACATCTACTGTTTTGCCTCGAAATTTGCAAGAATTACTGTTCAAGCGTCGCGATGAAAATGGTCAGCGTCGTTTGCTACATATTCGTATGTTTTACTTTATTTTTTATTTTTTTTCAATATTTATGAATTTTCATAAAAGTGACAGACAAAATTTAACATTTTTTCCAATTTCTTCTTATTATTTTTTACTATTTAAGGAACCCCTAAACATTAAAATTCTCAAAGAGCCATTTTGCCAGCTTTTAGCAAAAACGGAGGAACTCATATTTTTTCACCACTAGCTGGATGATTTTGTCCCTGTCCACGACATCCACTATTTTGCCTCGAAATTTGCCAAAATTACTGTTCAAGCGTCCCGATGAAAATGGTCAGCGTCCTTTGCTGCATATTCATATGTTTTACGTTATTTTTTATTTTTTTCTATATTTATGAATTTCCATAAAAATGACGGACAAAATTTCACATTTTTTGTAATTTCTTCTTAGTATTTGTTACTATTTAAGGAACCCCTAAACATTTAATTTGTAAGAGAGTCATTTCGCCAATTTTGAGCAAAAACAAAGGTCATCGTATTGTTTCGCCATTAGCCGGTCGATTTTGCCCCTGTCCACGACATCCACTATTTTGCCTCGAAATTTGCCAGAATTATTGTTCAAGCGTCCCGATGAAAATGGTCAACGTCCTTTGCTGCATATTCGTATGTTTTACGTTATTTTTTATTTTTTTTCTATATTTATGAATTTTCATAAAAATGACCGACAAAATTTCACATTTTTTGCAATTTCTTCTTATTATTTTTTACTATTTAAGGAACCCCTAAACATTAAAATTGTCAGAGAGCCATTTTGCCAGTTTTTAGCAAAAACGGAGGAACTCATATTTTTTCACCACTAGCTGGATGATTTTGTCCCTGTCCACGACATCCACTATTTTGTTTCGAAATTTGCCAAAATTACTGTTCAAGCGTCGCGATGAAAATGGTCAGCGTCCTTTGCTGCATATTCATATGTTTTACGTTATTTTTTGCCAGAGAATTAATGTTGAAGTTATTTATTTTTTTCTATATTTATGAATTTCCATAAAAATGACGACAAAATTTCACATTTTTTGCAATTTCTTCTTAGTATTTGTTACTATTTAAGGAACCCCTAAACATTAAAATTGTAAGAGAGTCATTTTGCCAGTTTTGAGCAAAAACGGAGGTAATCGTATTTTTTCGCCACTAGCTGGTCGATTTTGCCCCTGTCCACGACATCCACTGTTTTGCCTCGAAATTTGCCAGAATTACTGTTCAAGTGCCCGATGAAAATGGTCAGCGTCCTTTGCTGCATATTCGTATGTTTTACGTTATTTTTTATTTTTTTCTATATTTATGAATTTCATAAAAATGACAGACAAAATTTCACATTTTTTGCAATTTCTTCTTATTATTTTTTACTATTTAAGGAACCCCTAAACATTACAATTGTCAGAGAGTCATTTTGCCAGTTTTGAGCAAAAACGGAGGTACTCGTATTTTTTCGCCACTGGCCGGTCAATTTTGCCCCTGTCCACGACATCAACTGTTTTGCCTCGAAATGTGTCAGAATGACTGTTGAAGTGTGCTGATGCAAATGGTCTGCATCCTTTGCTGCATATTCATATGTCTTACGTTTCTTTTTATTTTATTTCTATATTTATAAATTTTCATATAAATGACTAACAACATGTCACATTTGTTGCAATTTCTTCTTATTATTTTTTACCAATTAAGGAACCCCTAAACATTAAAATTGTCAGAGAGCCATTTCGCCAGTTTTGTGCAAAAACGGAGGCATTCGTATTTTTTCGCCATTGGTCGGATGATTTTGCCCCTGTCCACGATCGAAATTTGACAGAATAACTATTTAAGCGTCCCGATGAAAATGGGCAGGGTCGTTTGCTGCATATTCATATGTCTTATGCTATTTTTTTATCTTTTCCAATATTCATGAATTTCTATAAAAATGACCGAAAAATTTCACATTTTTTGCAATTTCTTCGTATTAGTTTTTTACTATTTAAGGAACCCCTAAACATTACAATTGTCAGAGAGTCATTTTGCCAGTTTTGAGGAAAAACGGAGGGACTCGTATTTTTTCGCCACTAGCCGGTCGATTTTGCCCCTGTCCATGACATCCACTGTTTTGCCTGAAAATTTCCCAGAATTACTGTTGAAGCGTCCTGATGAAAATGGTCAGCGTCATTTGCTGCATAGTCATATGTTTTACATTATTTTTTTTTCTATATTTATGAATTTCCATAAAAATGACAGACAAAATTTCACATTTTTTGCAATTTCTTCTTATTATTTTTTACTATTTAAGCAATGCCTAAACATTAAAATTGTATGAGAGCCATTTTGCCAGTTTTTAGCAAAAATAGAGCAACGCATATTTTTTCACCACTGGTCGGACAATTTGGCTCTTGTCCATGACATCCGCTGTTTTGCCTCGAAATTTGCCAGAATTATTGTTCAAGCGTCCCGATGAAAGTGGTCAGTATCCTTTGCTGCATTTCATATGTCTTACGTTTCTTTTTATTTTATTTCTATATTTATAAATTTCCATAAAAATGACTGACAAAATGTCACATTTTTTGTAATTTCTTCTTATTACTTTTTGCAATTAAGCAACCCCTAAACATTAAAATTGTCAGAGAGTCATTTTGCCAAGTTTAAGCAAAAATGGAGGCACTCGTATTTTTTCGCCACTAGCCGGACGATTTTGGCCTGGTCCACAACATCCACTATTTTGCCTGCAAATTTGTCAGAATTACGGTTGAAGCGTCTTGATGAAGACGGTCAACGTCATTTGCTGCATATTCGTATGTTTTACATTATTTTTTATTTTTCTCAATATTTATAAATTTCCATAAAAATGACGGACAAAATTTCACATTTTTTGTAATTTCTTCTTCTTATTTTTTACGATTTAAGGAACCCCTAAACATTAAAATATTCAAAGACTCATTTTGCGAGTTTTGAGGAAAAATGAAGGTACTCATATTTTTTTGCCACAAGCCGGTCAATTTTGCCCCTGTCCACAACATCAACTGTTTTGCCTCGAAATTTGTCAGACTTACTGTTGAAGCGTGTTGATGAAAATGGTCTTCGTCCATTGCTGCATATTCGTATGTTTTACATTATTTTTTATTTTTCTCAATATTTATAAATTTCCATAAAAATGACAGACAAAATTTCACATTTTTTGTAATTTCTTCTTCTTATTTTTTACTATTTAAGGAACCCCAAAAACATTAAAATATTCAAAGACTCATTTTGCGAGTTTTGAGGAAAAATGAAGGTACTCATATTTTTTTGCCACAAGCCGGTCAATTTTGCCCCTGTCCACAACATCAACTGTTTTGCCTCGAAATTTGTCAGAATTACTGTTGAAGCGTGTTGATGAAAATGGTCTTCATCCATTGCTGCATATTCGTATCTTTTACATTATTTTTTTATTTTTTTTAATATTTATAAATTTCCATAAAAATGACCGACAACATGTCACATTTTTTGTAATTTCTTCTTATTATTTTTTACCAATTAAGAAACCCTTAAACATTAAAATTGTCATAGAGTCATTTTGCAAGTTTTAAGCAAAAACGGAGGTACATGAATTTTTTCGCTACTAGTCGGTCGATTTTGCCCCTATCCACGACACCCACTGTTTTGCCTCGAAATTTGCCAAAATTACTGTTGAAGCATCCCAATGAAAATGGTCAGCGTCCTTTGCTGCATATTTGTATGTTTTACGTTACTTTTTATTTTTTTCTATACTTATGAATTGCCATAAAAAAGACTGACAAAATTTCACATTATTTGTAATTTCTTCTTATTATTTCTTACTATTTAAGGAACCCCTAAACTTTAAAATTATCAAAGAGTCAGTTCGCTAGTTTTGAGCAGAAACGGAGGTACTCATATTTTTTCGCCATTGGCGGGATGGTTTTGCCCCTATGTACGACATCCACTGTTTTGCCTCGAAATTTGCCAAAATTACTATTGAAGCATCCCGATGAAAATGGTCGGCATCGTTTGCTGCATATTCGTATGTTTTACGTTATTTTTTTTCTATATTTGTGAATTTCCATAAAAATGACCGACAAAATTTCACATTTTTTGGAATTTCTTCTTATTATTTTTTACTATTTAACGAAACCCTAAACATAAAAATTGTGAAAGAGTAATTTTGTCAATTTTGAGGAAAAACGGAGGGCCTCATATTTTTTTGCCATTGGCTGGACAATTTTGCACCTGTCCATGACATCCGCTGCTTTGCCTCAAAATTTGCCAGAATTACTGTTGAAGCATCCTGATGAAAATGGTCAGCGTCGTTTGCTGCATATTCGTATGTTTTATGTTATTTTTTATTTTTTTCTATATTTATGAATTTCCATAAAAATGACCGACAAAATTTCACATTTTTTGCAATTTCTTCTTATTATTTTTTACTATTTAAGGAACCCTTAAACATTAAAATTGTCAGAGAGTCATTTTGATGCGAATGTTATGGTGGGCTTGAGCGAGCTTGGGTTTAGAAAATATGTAAAAATCGTTTTTTTGGTGTTTTGTTTTTTTTTGTGGGAAAAAGTGAGTGTTTGGTAGGGAGGAAGGGAGAAAAAAAAACGAAAATAGGAATAATCAAAATAAAAGGATAGATGCCAACAAGCTCCGAGACGTAAAGGCAACGCTACTAGTCAAGGAGGTGTTCCACCACCAATCCTTGGCAAGAATTGGATAAAGGATGCAAAAGTTGATCACACAACTTTGGGGTTTCTATTCTCTGGAAAACAAATCTCTTACAACTGAAACAATGCTCCCTTTAAATAGGCAACTAAACCTAATTCTAGAAGGATCCTGGTAAATCAGGAATCCTTAAAACCTAATTCTAGAAGGATCCTGATAAATCAAGAATCCTTATAATTAAGAAAGTCTTAACAAATCTAGATTCTGACAAATAAGGAATCCTAGACAAATCAGAAATCTGACAAGTATGGAAACCTAGATAAATCAGGAATCTAGACAATTATAGAAAATCAAACAAAAGGAAATATTCTCAAACAATAAATTAAACCTAAGAAATTAAGGACTCAACAATTATTTAGGAAACTCCCCATATTAAAGCCTGCAGAGATGCTATGGAATATTCTTGGGCTGCTTCTTCAACCTTGGCCTTCGTGGACCCATTGGATTATGTTGTGAACTCTTAATTCTTTGATATTGGAACTCGTAATATTGGGCCTTAAGTGCATCCGCATCACATTTTGCCAATTTTGAGCAAAAACAGAGGTACTCATATTTTTTCGCCATTGGCCGGATGATTTTGCCCTTGTCCAGGACATCCATTGTTTCGCTTCGAAATTTGCCAAAATTACTGTTGAAGCCTCCCGATGAAAATGGTCGGCGTCGTTTGCTGCATATTCGTATGTTTTACGTTATTTTGTTTTCATATTTGTGAATTTCCATGAAAATGACCGACAAAATTTCATATTTTTTGCAATTTCGTCTTATTATTTTTTACCATTTAAGGAACCCTTAAACATTAGAATTGTCAAAGAGTCATTTTGCCAATTTTGATCAAAAACAGAGGTACTCATATTTTTTCGCCAATGGCCGGATGATTTTGCCCCTGTCTAGGACATCGACTGTTTTGCCTCGAAATTTGCCAAAATTTCTGTTGAAGCCTCCCGATGAAAATGGTCGGCGTCGTTGATGTGGCCATCCTACACAAGCCAAGCCCAAGCCCAAATACTCATTAGTGGTAAAGTGGCCCAACCTATATAAGCCCAATCCAAAGAAGCTTGAGAAGGTTGACCAAGTGGTTGGTGGTTGGCTGTTGAGAGTAAGTGGCTGGTAGTTGGCAGATGAGAGCTAGCAATTAAGAGGTTGTAGTTGGAAGATAGTAGTTGGGGAGATAGTAGTTGGGAAGATAGTAGTTGGCTATATTTATGATTATGGGTGCTTTAGTTTCCTATAAATAGCTAGTGCCATTGTGTAGTAGAGGCATTGAGTTGTGAGATTTGAGTATAAGCTTTAAGCTTTCTTTCTAAGTTCTGTATCTCTTTGCTTGTGGCAAGAGTGGTGAGCTTCTTTTGCTCTGTATCTCTTTGGAATTACTTCCAATAGAGTGGTGAGTGTTTTATCCTTGAATTCTAAGGTGGTGAGTTATCTGTATCCTTAGTTTACAAAGATAATTGTTATTTGTATCCTCGAAATCTAAGGTGGTGATTATCTGTATCCTTAGTTTTCAAAGATAATTTTATCCTTTTATTTTCCTCCTCTCCGTCCGGTATCAAGTTTGGTATCAAAGCCTAGGTTCAATGGCTGGTCGTCGTCATCATGCTCGCCATCTTGAAGTCCCTGAGGTGAATGAAGCAGACCAGCATGAGATGGAAATGGACGAAATGAGGAGACAACTTGAAGAACTCCAAGAAAAGCTGGCACGTTTCCAAACAAGAGAACGGTATAACTATCGTTCGGGATCTGACAAAAGTCGTCATTCCAGAGTTAGAGAGGATGATAATCCTTTCTATCAATCTGCTCAAGAAGACTCTGATGATAGTACTCCACCCCATCCTCGTCATCTTCGGCGATATTTTCAACAATATCCTGATGTCAAAGTTGAAATTCCAGAATTTGAAGGAAGAATGGAGCCAGATGAATTCTTAGATTGGCTGCATACAGTTGAACGAGCATTTGCCATCAAAGATTATTCTGAAGAACAAAAGGTAAAACTTATTGCCTTGAAACTAAGAAAATATGCATCATTGTGGTGGGAAAATTTGCAGAGACAAAGAGTTCGAGAAGAAAGAAGAAAAATTCAAACTTGGGAGAAAATGAAGAGAGAGCTGAAACGAAGGTTCCTCCCAGACAACTACAAAATGGAGGTTTTTCTCAAGCTCCAAAATCTGAAGCAGATGAATTCATCTGTTGAAGATTACACTATGGAATTCGAGCACCTCATGTTGAAGTGTGATGTCATGGAGCCTGAAGAACAAACAATTGCTCGATATTTGGCAGGTTTACGAACCGAAATTGGGGATACAGTTCGTTTGCAGCAATATTACTCATTCAATGATGTACGAAAGCTTGCTCGGACTGTGGAGCAACAAAGGGTAGCTCGTGGCAACAACTACAAACCGATGTCAAGAGATGGTGCTACAACACGAGGAAGTCCAACAAATGCAAAGTCAACTCCGCCAGTGAAACCTATGGAGTCCAGAAGTTCCCTTAAGGGCGAAAGCTTTAAACAAGCTAAGCCTTTTACAGACTCTCGTAGATGTTTCAAGTGTCAAGGCCATGGACATATAGCCTCCGACTGCCCCAACCGGAAGATTATTGCTCTTGTTGAAGAAGATGTCATAGAAGAACCTGATGAAGCCAATGCAGAAAGTGAAGAAGAAATGGTATATGCAGATGAAGGAGAAGCCCTAATCATTCAAAGAACTTTGAACCTGAATCCAACTAAAGAAGATGATTGGCGTCGGGAGAATATCTTCCACACTCGATGTACCTCTCATGGCAAGGTATGCAATATCATTATTGATGGAGGGAGCTGCACAAATACTGTAGCTTCAACAATGGTGGAAAAGCTGCAATTAAAGACAGAAGATCATCCACGCCCATACAAGTTACAATGGTTCAGCCAAGGAAATGAGGTAAAAGTTAATAAACGTTCTCTAATTTCCTTTTCAATTGGGAAAAACTATAAGGATAGTGCTTGGTGTGATGTGGTGCCAATGGATGCATGTCACCTACTTCTAGGAAGACCTTGGCAATATGATCGAAAAGCCTTGCATGATGGGTATAAAAATACTTATTCATTTTACAAGGATGGAAATCATATTGTGTTAGCTCCTCTTAAGCCAGGCAATACATCTGCACCATCAAGCAAGAAAGGCAATCTTGCACTTTCTGGAACTCAAATGAAGCATGCAATTCAAGAAGGTGAAGAGGTTTATGCTCTTGTGCTCATGGAATCAAATCCTGAGCTTCAACCTGAGCCACATCCTTTATTGCAATCTCTCATCAAGGAGTTTGAAGATGTTGTTCCAGATGAAATTCCTCCTGGCCTTCCACCAACTAGGGATATTCAGCATTGCATTGATCTAGTGCCAGGAGCTTCTCTTCCTAATAAAGCTGCTTATCGTATGAATCCTGAGCAACAGAAAGAGCTACAAAGGCAAGTGGATGAGCTCTTGTCCAAAAAGATGATTCGAGAAAGCATGAGCCCATGTGCTGTCCCAACTTTGTTGGTACCAAAGAAGGATGGATCTTGGCGCATGTGTGTTGATAGTAGAGCAATCAACCGAATTACTATCAAATACAGGTTTCCAATTCCACGGTTGGATGATTTACTTGACCAACTGCATGGTGCTGTTGTCTTCTCCAAAATTGATCTCAGAAGTGGCTATCATCAGATCAGGATGAGAACTGGAGATGAATGGAAGACTGCATTCAAAACTCAAAACGGACTCTATGAATGGATGGTAATGCCCTTTGGACTTTCTAATGCTCCAAGCACATTCATGCGTCTCATGACTCACATATTTAAACCATTTAAGGGGAAATTTGTTGTCGTCTATTTTGATGACATACTAATCTTTAGCAAGTCTGAAGATCAACATCTAAGTCATGTGAGGCAAGTCTTTCAGACCTTGCGGGATCAGAAACTATATGTCAACTTAAAGAAATGTCAGTTCTTTACCAAGAGTATTGTATTCTTGGGATATGTTGTTTCTGATGCAGGGGTCAAGGTGGATCCTAGCAAGATTGAGGCCATTGTGAGTTGGCCAGTGCCTCGGTCAATTCATGACATACGAAGCTTCCATGGCTTGTTATCCTTTTATAGAAGATTTATCCGGAATTTCAGTACGATGGTTGGTCCAATCACAGAATGCTTAAAAGGTGATTCGTTCCAGTGGACAGAGGCAGCCCAAAAGAGCTTTGAGCTTATCAAAGAAAAAATGGTATCTACTCCTATCCTATCACTTCCTGATTTTGAGAAGCTTTTCGAATTGGAATGTGATGCCTCAAATGTGGGAATTGGTGCTGTTCTTAGCCAAGAAGGTAAACCCATTGCCTTTTTCAGTGAAAAGCTCAATGAAAGTCGTAGGAAGTATTCAACTTATGATAAGGAATTCTATGCCATTGTTCGAGCTCTTGATCATTGGCGGCATTATCTACTGCCAAAAGAGTTCATTCTCTTTACTGATCATGAAGCCCTCAAGTATCTTAACAGCCAACAAAAGCTAAATAGTCGTCATGCTAAGTGGGTAGAGTCTCTACAATCCTATTCATTCTCTATCAAGCATAAGGCTGGGAAGCTTAATCGAGTTGCTGATGCCTTAAGTAGGAGACATTGCTTGTTGACTACCTTGGGAGTTCAAGTTTTGGGCTTTGAGGTTGTCAAAGAACTATACCCAAGTGATGCTGATTTTTGTTCAATATGGAAGGCAACTTTAGAAGGTGGCCATGATCACTTCCATTTGCAAGAGGGGTACCTATTCAAGAATAATCAGCTATGTGTCCCTCAATGTTCGTTGCGACTCGTTATTATTAAAGAGGCACATGGAGGAGGCCTTGCTGGACACTTTGGCAGAGACAAGACACTAGCCTTAGTGCAAGAACGATTTTATTGGCCCAAGATGAAAAAGGATGTACAACAACTATTGGTTAGTTGTTTGGTATGTCATAAGGCGAAAAGCCATGGGCAAAATACAGGATTATATACTCCTCTCCCTGTTCCCCACTTCCCTTGGGAAGATGTGAGTTTGGATTTCACTTTGGGATTGCCCCGAACTCAGAGAAATAAAGATTCAATTCTAGTAGTGGTGGATAGATTCTCAAAGATGGCACACTTCATCCCTTGCAACAAAAGCAATGACGCATCTCACATTGCAGAGTTGTATTTCAAAGAAATTGTAAGGCTTCATGGTATTCCAAAAACCATGGTGTCTGATCGGGATTCAAAGTTTTTAAGCCATTTCTGGAGAACAATATGGCGAAGGCTCGGAACGCAACTTCAGTTCAGCACAACATGTCACCCTCAAACTGATGGTCAAACTGAGGTCGTCAACAGAATTTTGGGAAATCTCTTAAGGAGCCTGGTAAAAAAGAACATTCGTGAATGGGATTTGCTCTTACCACATGCTGAGTTTGCTTATAATCGATCTACAAGTCAAACTACCGGTTGCAGCCCTTTTGAAGCAGTCAACGGAAAGAATCCAACAACTCCTTTGGATTTGGTGCCATTACCATCAAAACACCAGTTCAGTGGAGATGCAGAAGAACGATCAAGGTTCCTTAAAAGGCTACATGAGCAAATCCGTGACAAGATTGAAAGGCAGAATCAAAAGTATCAGACACAAGCTAATAAACATCGTCGGTTTGCTAGGTTTGAAGAAGGAGATTTGGTGTGGATAGATTTACGTAAAGGACGATTTCCACCAGGAAGGTATGCAAAGCTTCAACCACGAGCTGAGGGACCATTTAAGATTTTGAAGAAGATTGGTGACAATGCTTACAAGGTGGAACTTCCAAGTGAATATGGAGTTTCAGATATTTTCAACATAGCAGATTTATCTCCTTACTATAGTGAAGACAACTTGGACTCGAGGACGAGTCCTCTCCAACCGGGGGAGCATGATGTGGCCATCCTACACAAGCCAAGCCCAAGCCCAAATACTCATTAGTGGTAAAGTGGCCCAACCTATATAAGCCCAATCCAAAGAAGCTTGAGAAGGTTGACCAAGTGGTTGGTGGTTGGCTGTTGAGAGTAAGTGGCTGGTAGTTGGCAGATGAGAGCTAGCAATTAAGAGGTTGTAGTTGGAAGATAGTAGTTGGGGAGATAGTAGTTGGGAAGATAGTAGTTGGCTATATTTATGATTATGGGTGCTTTAGTTTCCTATAAATAGCTAGTGCCATTGTGTAGTAGAGGCATTGAGTTGTGAGATTTGAGTATAAGCTTTAAGCTTTCTTTCTAAGTTCTGTATCTCTTTGCTTGTGGCAAGAGTGGTGAGCTTCTTTTGCTCTGTATCTCTTTGGAATTACTTCCAATAGAGTGGTGAGTGTTTTATCCTTGAATTCTAAGGTGGTGAGTTATCTGTATCCTTAGTTTACAAAGATAATTGTTATTTGTATCCTCGAATTCTAAGGTGGTGATTATCTGTATCCTTAGTTTTCAAAGATAATTTTATCCTTTTATTTTCCTCCTCTCCGTCCGGTATCAGTCGTTTGCTGCATTTTCATATGTTTCACGTTATTTTTTTGCTATATTTGTGAATTTTCATAAAAATGACCGACAAAATTTCACATTTTTTGCAATTTCTTCTTATTATTTTTTACTATTTAAGCAACCCCTAAACATTAAAATTGTCACAGAGTCATTTTGCCAATTTTGAGGAAAAACGGAGAGACTGGTATTTTTTCGCCATTGGCTGGACAATTTGCCCCTGTCCACAACATCCATTGCTTTGCCTCAAAATTTGCCAGAATTATTGTTGAAGCGTCCTGATGAAAATAGTCGGCGTCGTTTGCTACATATTTGTATGTTTTATGTTATTTTTTCTTTCTTTCTTTCTATATTTATGAATTTCAATAAAATGACTGACAAAATTTCACATTTTTTGTAATTTCTTCTTATTATTTTTTACTATTTAGGGAACCCCTAAACATTAAAATTGCCAGAGAGTCATTTTGCCTATTTTGAGCAAAAACGGAGGCACTCATATTTTTTCGCGACTGGCCGGATGATTTTACACTTGTCCACGGCATCCACTATTTTGCCTTTAAATTTGTTCGAATGACTGTTTAAGCATCTTGATGAAAATGCTCAGCGTCCTTTGAAGCATATTCGTTAGTTTTTCCTAATTTTTTTATTTTTTTTTCTATATTTATGAATTTCCATATAAATGACCGAGAAAATTTCACATTTTTTGCAATTTCTTCTTATTATTTCTTACTATTTAATTAACCAATAAACATTAAAATTGTTAGAGAGTCATTTTGCCAATTTTGACCAAAAACGAACGTACTCATATTTTTTCGCAACTGGCCAGACGATTTTACCACTATCCACGGCATCCATGTTTTGCCTTTAAATTTGTCAGAATGACTGTTTAAGCGTCCTATGAAAATGGTCAGCGTCCTTTGGAGCATATTCTTATGTTTTTCTTTATTTTTAATTTTTTTCTATATTTATGAATTTCCATATAAATGACTGACAAAGTTTCACATTTTTTGCAATTTCTTCTTATTACTTTAACTAACAGTAAACATTAAAATTGTCAGCGAGTCATTTTTCCAGTTTTGAGCAAAAACGGAGGTACTCATATTTTTTCACCACTGGCCAGACGATTTTAACCCTATCCACGACATCCACTATTTTGCCTCAAAATTTGTCAGAATTATTGTTTAAGCGTCTTGATGAAAATGGGCAGGGTCGTTTACTGCATATTCGTATGTCTTACATTATTTTTTATCTTTTTTTCAATATTCATCAATTTCTATAAAAATGACCCACAAAATTTGATATTTTTTACAATTTCTTCTTATTATTTTTTACTATTAAAGAACCCCTAAACATTAAAATTGTCAGAGAGTCATATTGCTAGTTTTGAGGAAAAACGGAGGGACTCGTATTTTTTCGCCATTGGCCGGATGATTTTGCCCTTGTCCATGACATCCACTAATTTGCCTGAAAATTTGGCAGAATTACTGTTTAAGCGTCCTATGAAAATGGTCAGCGTCCTTTGGAGCATATTCTTATGTTTTTCTTTATTTTTAATTTTTTTCTATATTTATGAATTTCCATATAAATGACTGACAAAGTTTCACATTTTTTGCAATTTCTTCTTATTACTTTAACTAACAGTAAACATTAAAATTGTCAGCGAGTCATTTTTCCAGTTTTGAGCAAAAACGGAGGTACTCATATTTTTTCACCACTGGCCAGACGATTTTAACCCTATCCACGACATCCACTATTTTGCCTCAAAATTTGTCAGAATTATTGTTTAAGCGTCTTGATGAAAATGGGCAGGGTCGTTTACTGCATATTCATATGTCTTACATTATTTTTTATCTTTTTTTCAATATTCATCAATTTCTATAAAAATGACCCACAAAATTTGATATTTTTTACAATTTCTTCTTATTATTTTTTACTATTAAAGAACCCCTAAACATTAAAATTGTCAGAGAGTCATATTGCTAGTTTTGAGGAAAAACGGAGGGACTCGTATTTTTTCGCCATTGGCCGGATGATTTTGCCCTTGTCCATGACATCCACTAATTTGCCTGAAAATTTGGCAGAATTACTGTTTAAGCGTCCTATGAAAATGGTCAGCGTCCTTTGGAGCATATTCTTATGTTTTTCTTTATTTTTAATTTTTTTCTATATTTATGAATTTCCATATAAATGACTGACAAAGTTTCACATTTTTTGCAATTTCTTCTTATTACTTTAACTAACAGTAAAACTTAAAATTGTCAGCGAGTCATTTTTCCAGTTTTGAGCAAAAACGGAGGTACTCATATTTTTTCACCACTGGCCAGACGATTTTAACCCTATCCACGACATCCACTATTTTGCCTCAAAATTTGTCAGAATTATTGTTTAAGCGTCTTGATGAAAATGGGCAGGGTCGTTTACTGCATATTCGTATGTCTTACATTATTTTTTATCTTTTTTTCAATATTCATCAATTTCTATAAAAATGACCCACAAAATTTGATATTTTTTACAATTTCTTCTTATTATTTTTTACTATTAAAGAACCCCTAAACATTAAAATTGTCAGAGAGTCATTTTGCTAGTTTTGAGGAAAAACGGAGGGACTCGTATTTTTTCGCCATTGGCCGGATGATTTTGCCCTTGTCCATGACATCCACTAATTTGCCTGAAAATTTGGCAGAATTACTGTTGAAGCGTCCTGATGAAAATGGTTAGTGTCATTTGCTGCATAATCGTTTATTTTACATTATTTTTTATTTTTTCTATATTTATGAATTTCCATAAAAATGACTGACAAAATTTCACATTTTTTGAAGTTTCTTCGTATTATTTTTTACTATTTGAGGAACCCCTAAACATTAAAATTGTCAGAGAGTTATTTTGACACTTTTGAGCAAAAACAGACGTACACCTAATTTTTCGCCACTGCCAGTCGATTTTGCCACTATCCACAACTTCCACTGTTTTGCCTCGAAATTTGCCAGAATTATTGTTGAAGCGTCGCGATGAAAATGGTCAGTGTCATTTGCTGCATAGTCGTATGTTTTACGTTATGTTTTTATGTTTTTCTATACTTATGAATTTCCAAAAAAATTTCCCACAAAATTTCACATTTTTTACAATTTCTTCTTATTATATTTTACTATTTAAGGAACCCCTAAACATTAAAATTGTCAAAGAGCCATGTTGCCAATTTTGAGCAAAAACGAAGGTACTCGTCTTTTTTTGCAACAGGTCGGATGATTTTTCCCCTGTCCATGACATCCTCTGTTTTGCCTGAAAATTTGCAACAATTACCGTTGCAGTGCCCTAATGAAAATGGTCAGCGTCCTCAACTGCATACTCGTATCTTTTATGTTATTTTTTATTTTTTTCTATATTTATGAATTTTCACAAAAATGATCAATAAAATTTTACATTTTTTGCAATTTCTTCTTATTATTTTTTGCTATTTAAGGAACCCCTAAGCATTAAAATTGTCAGAGAGTCATTTTGCCAGTTTTGAGCAAAAACGGAGGTACTCATATTTTTTTACCACTGGCCAGTTGATTTTGCCCCTGTCCACGACATCCACTATTTTGCCTCGAAATTTGCCAGAATTACTGTTGAAGCGTCCAGATGAAAATGGTCAGCGTCATTTGCTACATATTCGTATATTTTACGTTATTTTTTTTTTATATTTATGAATTTTCCATAAAAATGACTGACAAAATTTAACATTTTTTGTAATTTCTTCTTATTATTTTTTACTATTTAAGGAACCCCTAAAAATTAAAATTGTCAGAAAGTCATTTTGTCAGTTTTGAGGAAAAATGGAGGGACTCGTATTTTTACCCCCTGGACGGACGATTTTAACCCTGTCCACAACATCCACTGTTTTGCCTCGAAATTTGTCAGAATTACTGTTTAAGCGTCCAGATGAAAATGGGTATGGTCGTTTGCTGCATATTCGTATGTCTTACGTTATTTTTTATTTTTTTTAATATTCATGAATTTCTATAAAAATGACCGAAAAAATTTCACATTTTTTACAATTTCTTCTTATTATTTTTTACTATTAAGGAACCCCTAAACATTAAAATTGTCAGAGAGTCATTTTGCCAGTTTTGAGAAAAAACGGAGGCACTCGTATTTTTTCGCCACTGGTCAGAGGATTTTGGCACGGTCCACGACATCCACAGTTTTGCGTGGAAATTTGCCAGAATTACTGTTGATGCGTCCTGATGAAAATGGTCAGCGTCCATTGCTGCATATTCGTATGTTTTAGATTATTTTTTTATTTTTTTTCAATATTTATGAATTTCTATAAAAATGACCGACAAAATTTCACATTTTTTGCAATTTCTTCTTCTTATTTTTTACTATTTAAGGAACCCTTAAACATTAAAATTTTCAACGAGTCATTTTGCCAGTTTTGAGCAAAAACAGAGGTGTCATAATTTTTCACCATTGGCCGGTCGATTTACCCCCATCCACGACATCCACCATTTTGCCTCGAAATTTGCCAAAATTACTGTTCAAGCGTCCCGATGAAAATGGTCAGCGTCCTTTGTTGCATATTTGTATGTTTTACGTTATTTTTTTTTATTTTTTTTCTATATTTATGAATTTTCATAAAAATGACCAACAAAATTTCACAATTTTTGCGATTTCTTCTTATTATTTTTTACTATTTAAGGAACCCCTAAACATTAAAATTGTCAGAGAGGCATTTTGCCGGTTTTGAGCAAAAACAAAGGTACTCATATTTTTTTGCGACTCGCTAGATGATTTTACCCCTGTCCACAACATCCACTGTTTTGCCTTCAAATTTGTCAGAATGACTATTTAAGCGTCTTGATGAAAATGGTCAGCGTCCTTTGGAGCATATTCGTATGTTTTTCGTTATTTTTTATTCTTTTCTATGTTTATGAATTTGCATGTACATAACTGACAAAATTTCACATTTTTTTCAATTTCGTCTTATTATTTTTTACTATTTAATTAACCCCTAAACATTAAAATTGTCAGATAATCATTTTTCCAGTTTTAAGCAAAAACGGAGGTACTCGTATGTTTTCGCCACTAGGCAGACGATTTTAACCGTGTCCACGACATCCACTATGTTGCCTCGAAATTTGTTAGAATTACTATTTAAGCGTCATGATGAAAATGGTCAGGGTCCTTTGCTGCATATTCGTATGTTGTACCTTATTTTTTATTTTTTTCTATATTTATGAATTTCCATACATATGACCGACAAAATTTCACATTTTTTGAAATTTTTACTTATTATTTTTTACTATTAAGGGAACCCCTAAACATTAAAATTGTCAGAGAGTCATTTTGCCAGTTTCGAGCAAAAACGGAGGTACTCGTATTTCTTCACCATTGGCCGGTCGATTTTACCCCTATCCACGACATCCACCGTCTTGCCTTGAAATTTGCCAAAATTACTGTTCAAGCGTCCCGATGAAAATGGCCAGCATCCTTTGTTGCATATTCGTATCTTTTACATTATTTTTTATTTTTTTCAATATTTATGAATTTTCATAAAAATGACCGATAAAATTTCACATTTTTTGTAATTTCTTCTTATTATTTTTTATTATTTAAGGAACCCCTAAACACCAAAATTGTTAGAGAGTCATTTTTCCAGTTTTTAGCAAAAACAAAGGAACTCATATTTTTTCACCACTGGCCGAACGATTTTGCCCCTATCCACGACATCCACTGTTTTGCCTCGAAATTTGCCAGAATTACTGTTCAAGCGTCCCGATGAAAATGGTCAGCGTCCTTTGCTGCATATTCGTATGTTTTACGTTATTTTTTATTTTTTTCTATATTTATGAATTTCCATAAAAATGACCAAAAAAATTTCACATTTTTTGCAATTTCTTCTTATTATTTTTTACTATTTAAGGAACCCCTAAACATTAAAATTGTCAGAGAGTCATTTTGCCAGTTTTGAGCAAAAACGGAGGTACTCATATTTTTTCGCCACTGGCCGGTCGATTTTGCCCCTGTCCACGACATCCACTGTTTTGCCTCGAAATTTGCCAAAATTATTGTTCAAGCGTCCCAATAGAAATGGTCATCGTCCTTTACTAGATATTCGTATGTTTTACGTTATTTTTTATTTTTTTCAATATTTATGAACTTCCATAAAAATGACCATTTAAGGAACTCCTAAACATTATAATTGTTAGAGAGTCATTTTGCCAGTTTTGAGCAAAAATGAAGGTACTCGTATTTCTTCACCACAGGCTGGTCGATTTTACCCCTCTCCACAACATCCATAGTTTTGCCTCGAAATTTGCCAACATTACTATTCAAGCGTCCTGATGAAAATGGTCAGCGTCCTTTGCTACATATTCGTATCTTATACGTTATTTTTTATGTTTTTCAATATTTATCAATTTCCATAAAAATGACCGAAAAATGTCACATTTTTTACAATTTCTTCTTATTATTTTTTACCATTTAAGGAAGCCCTAAACATTAAAATAGTCAGAGAGTCATTTTGCCAGTTTTGAGGAAACACAGAGGTACTCGTATTTTTTCGCCACAAGCTGATCGATTTTGCCCCTGTCTACGACATCCATTGTCTCACCTCGAAATTTGCCAAAATTACTGTTCAAGCGTCCCTTTGAAAATGGTCAGCGTCCTCTGCTGCATATTCGTATGTTTTATGTTATTTTTATTTTTTTCAATATTTATGAATTCCATACAAGTGACCGAGAAAATTGGACATTTTTGTAATTTTTTCTTATTATTTTTTACTATTTAATAAAGCCCTAAACATTAAAATTGTAAGGGAGTCATTTTTTCAGTTTTGAGCAAAAACGGAGGTGCTCGTATTTTTTTGCCATTGGCGGGTCGATTTTGCCTCTATCAACGACATCCACTGTTTTGCCTCGAAATTTGCCAAAATTACTGTTCAAGTGACCCGATGAAAATTGTCAGCGTCCTTTGCTACATATTCGTATGTTTTACGTTATTTTTTCTTTTTTTCAATATTTATGAATTTCCATAAAAATGACTGAGAAAATTGCACATTTTTGCAATTTTTTCTTATTATTTTTTACTATTAAGAAACCCCTATACATTAACATTGTTAGAGAGTCATTTTACCAGTTTTCAGCAAAAACAGATGGACTTGTATTTTTTCGCCACTGGCCGAATGATTTTGCCCCAATCCATGACATCAACTATTTAGCCTCGAAATTTGCCAGAATTACTGTTGAAGCGTCTTGATGAAAATCGTCTACATCATTTGCTGCATATTCATATCTTTTACCTTTTTCTTTTTTTTTTTTTTACATTTATAAATTTCCATAAAAATGACCGACAAAATGTCAAATTTTTTGTAATTTCTTCTTATTATTTTTTACCATTTAAGGAACCCCTAAACATTAAAATTGTAAGAGAGTCATTTTGCCAATTTTGAGTAAAAATGGGGGTACTCGTATTTTTTCTCCACTGGCCGCTCAATTTTGCCCCTGTCCACGACATCCACAGTTTTGCCTCGAAATTTGCCAAAATTACTGTTCAAGCAACCCGATGAAAATGGTTAAAGTCCTTTGTTGCATATTCATATGTTTTACATTATTTTTTATTCTTTTCAATATTTATGAATTTCCATAAAAATGACAGAGAAAATTGCACATTTTTGCAATTTATTCTTATTATTTTTTACTATTAAGGAACCCCTAAACATTAAAACTGACAGAAAGTCATTTTGCTCGTTTTGAGCAAAACCGGAGGGACTCATATTTTTTTGCCATTGGCCGGATGATTTTGCCCCAGTCGACGACCTTAACTGTTTTGCCTCAAAATTTGCCAGAATTACTGTTGAAGTGTCTTGATGAAAATGGTCTGCGTCATTTGTTGCATATTCATATCTTTTACCTTTTTTTTTCTACATTTATAAATTTCCATAGAAATGACCGACAAAATGTCACATTTTTAACTATTTCTCCTTATTATTTTTTACCATTAAGGAACCCCCAAACATTAAAATTGTCAGAGAGTCATTTTGCCAGTTTCGAGCAAAAACAAAGGTATTCGTATTTCTTCACCATAGGCCGGTCGATTTTACCCCTATCCACGACATCCACTGTTTTGCCTCGAAATTTGCCAAAATTACTGTTCAAGGGTCCAGATGAAAACGGTCAGCATCCTTTGCTGCATATTCATATCTGTTACGTTATTTTTTATTTTTTTTCAATATTTATGAATTTCCATAAAAATGACTGAAAAATCGCACATTTTTTTACAATTTCTTCTTATTATTTTTTACTATTAAGGAACCCTTAAATATTAAAATTGTCAACGCGTTATTTTGCCAGTTTTGAGCAAAAATGGAGGCACTCGTATTTTTTTGGCACTGGCTGGATATTTTGCCCTAGTCCACGACATCCACTGTTTTGCCTCGAAATTTGCCAGAACTACTTTTGAAGCGTCCTGATGAAAATGGTCCGCATCCTTTGTTGCATGTTCATATGTTTTACGTTATTTTGTATTTTCTTTCTACATTTATGAATTTCCATAAAAATGACCGACAAAATGTCACATTTTTTGGAAATTTCTTCTTATTAATTTTTACCATATAAGGAACCCCTAAATATTAAAATTGTCAGAGAGTCATTTTGCCATTTTTGAGCAAAAATGGAGGTACTCGTATTTTTTCGCCATTGGCTGGTCAATTTTGCCCCTGTTCACGACATCCACTGTTTTGCCTCAAAATTTGCCAAAATTACTGTTGAAGCATCCAGATGAAAACAGTCAGCATTGTTTGCTGCATATTTGTATGTTTTACGTTATTTTTTATTTTTTTCTATATTTATGAATTTTCAAAAAAATGACCAATAAAATTTCACATTTTTTGTAATTTCTTCTTATTATTTTTTATTATTTAGGGAACCCCTAAACATTAAAATTGTCAGAGAGTCATTTTGCCAGTTTCAAGCAAAAACGGAGGTACACGTATTTCTTTGCCACAAGCTGGTCGATTTTTCCCCTATCCACGACATCCCCTGTTTTGCCTCGAAATTTGCCAAAATTATTGTTCAAGCATCTCGATGAAAATGGTCAGCGTCCTTTGCTGCATATTGATATCTTTTATGTTATTTTTTATTTTTTCCAATATTTATGAATTTCCACAAAAATGATCGAAAAAATTTCAAATTTTTGTAATTTCTTCTTATTATTTTTTACTATTAAGGAACCCTTAAACATTAAAATTGTCAGAAAGTCATTTTGCCAGTTTTGAACAAAAACGGAGGGACTCGTATGTTTTCGCCACTGGCCGGATGATTTTGCGCCAGTCCACAATATCAACTGTTTTACCTCGACATTTGCCAAAATTACTGTTGAAGTGTTCTAATGAAAATGGTCCGCGTCATTTGCTACATATTCATATCTTTTACGTTATTTTTTATTTTTTTCTACGTTTATAAATTTCCATAAAAATGACCGCCAAAATGTCACATTTTTATCAATTTCTTCTTATTATTTTTTACCATTTAAGGAACTCCTAAGCATTAAAATTGTCAGAGAGTCATTTTGCCAGTTTTGAGCAAAAACGGACACACTCGTATTTGCTCACCATTGGCCGGTCGATTTTACCCCTATCAACGACATCCACTGTTTTGCCTTGAAATTTGTCAAAATTACTATTCAAGCGTCCCGATGAAAATGGCCAGCATCCTTTGTTGCATATTCGTATCTTTTACGTTATTTTTTTCAATATTTATGAATATCCATAAAAATGATCAAAAAATGTCACATTTTTTACAATTTCTTCTTATTATTTTTTACTATTAAGGAACCCCTAAACATTAAAATTGTCAAAAGTCATTTTGCCAGTTTTGAGCAAAAACGGAGGCACTCGTATTTTGCCCCAGTCCACAACATCCACTGTTCTCACTCGAAATTTTCTAGAATTACTGTTCAAGGGTCTCAATGAAAATGGTCAACGTCCTTTCCTGCATATTTGTATGTTTTACATTATTTTTTATTTTTTTCTATCTTTATGAATTTCCAAAAAAAGGACCTACAAAATTTCACATTTTTTGGAATTTTTTCTTATTATTTTTTACTATTTAAGGAACCCCTAACCATTAAAATTGTCAGAGAGCCATTTTGCGAGTTTTGAGCAAAAACGGAGGTACTCATATTTTTTTGCCACTACCGGTCGATTTTGCCCCTGTCCACGACTTCCACTGTTTTGCCTCAAAATTTGCCAGAATTACTGTTCAAGGGTCCCGATGAAAATGGTCAGCGTCCTTTGCTGCATATTCGTATGTTTTACGTTATTTTTTATTTTTTTTTCTATATTTATGAATTTCCATAAAAATGACCGACAAAATTTCACATTTTTTGTAATTTCTTCTTATTATTTTTTACTATTTAAGGAACCCTAAACATTAAAATTGTCAGAGAGTCATTTTGCCAGTTTTGAGCAAAAACGGAGGTACTCGTATTTTTTCGCCACTGGCCGTCGATTTTGCCCCTGTCCACGACATCCACTGTTTTGCCTCGAAATTTGCCAGAATTACTGTTGAAGCGTCCTGATGAAAATGGTCAGCGTCATTTGCTGCATATTCGTATGTTTTACATTATTTTTTATTTTTTTCTATATTTATGAATTTTCATAAAAATGACCGACAAAATTTCACATTTTTTGCAATTTCTTCTTATTATTTTTTACTATTTAAGGAACCCCTAAACATTAAAATTGTCAGAGAGTCATTTTGCTAGTTTTGAGCAAAAACGGAGGTACTCGTATTTTTCGCCACTGGCCAGTCGATTTTACCCTATCCACGACATCCACTGTTTTGCCTCGAAATTTGCCAAAATTACTGTTCAAGCGTCCCGATGAAAATGGTCAGCGTCCTTTGCTGCATATTCGTATCTTTTACGTTATTTTTTATTTTTTCCAATATTTATGAATTTCCATAAAAATGACTGACAAAATGTGAAATTTTTTGCAATTTCTTCTTATTATTTTTTACAATTTAAGGAACCCCTAAACTTTAAAATTGTCAAAGAGTCATTTTGCCAGTTTTGAGCAAAAACGGAGGTACTCGTATTTTTTCGCCACTGCCGGTCGATTTTGCCCCTGTCCACGACATCCACTGTTTTGCCTCGAAGTTTGCCAAAATTATTGTTCAAGCGACCCGATGAAAATTGTCAGTGTCCTTTGCTGCATCTTCGTATGTTTTACGTTATTTTTTATTTTTTTCAATATTTATGAATTTCCATAAAAATGACTGAGAAAATTTCACATTTTTGCAATTTCTTCTTATTATTTTTTACTATTAAGGAACCCCTAAACATTAAAATTGTTAGAGAGTCAATTTGCCAGTTTTGAGCAAAAATGGAGGGACTAGTATTTTTTCGCCACTGGCTGGATGATTTTGCCCCAGTCCACGACATTAACTGTTTTGCCTCGAAATTTGCCAGAATTACTGTTGAAGTGTCCTAATGAAAATGGTCTGCGTCTTTGCTGCATATTCATATCTTTTACGTTATTTTTTACTTTCTTTCTACATTTATAAATTTCCATAAAAATGACCGACAAAATGTCACATTTTTTGTAATTTCTTCTTATTATTTTTTACGATCTAAGGAACCCCTAAACATTAAAATTGTCAGAGAGTCATTTTGCCAGTTTTGAACAAAAACGGAGGTACTCATATTTTTTTGCCACTGGCCGAACGATTTCGTCCCTATTCACGACATCCACTATTTTGCCTCGAAATTTGCCAGAATTACTGTTGAAGTGTCCTGATGAAAATGGTCAGCATCCTTTGCTGCATATTTGTATGTTTTATGTTATTTTTGTTTCTATATTTATGAATTTCAATAGAAATGACCGGCAAAATGTCACATTTTTTGCAATTTCTTGTTATTATTTTTTACTATTTAAGGAACCCCTAAACATTAAAATTGTCATAGAGACATTTTGCCAATTTTGAACAAAAATTGAGGTACTCGTACTTTTTTGCCACTGGCCGGATGATTTTGCCCCTATACACGACATCCACTGTTTTGCCTCGAAATTTGCTAGAATTACTGTTCAAGTGTCCTAATCAAAATGGTCAATGTCCATTGTTGCATAGTCGTATGTTTTACATTATTTTTTATTTTTTTATATATTTATGAATTTCCATAAAAATGACTGACAAAATTTCACATTTTTTGCAATTTCTTCTTCTTATTTTTTACTATTTATGAAACCCCTAAACACTAAAATTGTCAGAGAGTCATTTTGCCAGTTTTGAGCAATAATGGAGGTACTCGCATTTTTTTGCCACTGGCCGGACGATTTTGCCCCTGTCCACGACATCCACTGTTTTGCCTTGAAATTTGCCAAAATTACTGTTGAAGCGTCCTGATCAAAATGGTCAATGTCCTTTGCTACATATTCGTATGTTTTACGTTATTTTTTATTTTTTTTTCTATATTTATCAATTTTCATAAAAATGAGCGACAAAATTTCACATTTTTTCGCATTTTCTTCTTATTATTTTTTACTATTTAAGGAACCCCTAAACATTAAAATTGTTAGAGAGTCATTTTGCTAGTTTTGAGCAAAAATGGAGGTACTCGTATTTTTTTGCCATTGGTCAAAGGATTTTGCCCTTATCCACGACATCCACTATTTTGCCTTAAAATTTGCCAGAATTACTGTTGAAGCATCCTGATCAAAATGGTCAGCGTCCTTTGTTGCATATTTGTATGTTTTACGTTATTTTTTTATTTTTTTCTATATTTATGAATTTCAATAAAAATGAGTGACAAAATGTCACATTTTTTGCAATTTCAAGTTAAAATTTTTTACTATTTAAGGAACCCCGAAGCATTTAAATGGTCAGAGAGTCATTTTGCCAATTTTGAGCAAAAATGGATGTACTTGTATTTTTTCGTCACTGGCCAACCGATTTTGCCCTTGTCCACGACGTCCACTGTTTTGCCTCGAAATTTGCTAGAATCACTGTTGAAGCGTCCTGGTCAAAATGGTCAAAGAGTCATTTTGCCGGTCTTGAGCAAACACAGAGGTACTCATATTTTTTCGCCATTGGCCGGACGATTTTGCTTCTGTTCACGATGTCCACTGTTTTTGCCTCAAAATTTTCCAAAATTATTGTTGAAGTGTCTTGATCAAAATTGTTAACATCCTTTGCTGCATATTTGTATGTTTTATGTTTTTTTTTTTTTTCTATATTTATCAGTTTCTGTAAAAATTGACAACAGAATTTCTCATTTTTTGCAATTTCAAATTAATATTTTTTACTATTTAAGAAACCCTAAACATTGAAATGGTCAGAGTCATTTTGCCAGTTTTGAGCAAAAACGGAGGTACTCGTATTGTTTCACTACTGGTCAGACGATTTTACCCCTGTCCACGACGTTCACTGTTTTGCCTCAAAATTTTCCAAAATTATTGTTGAAGCGTCCTGATCAAAATAGTCAACATCCTTTGTTGCATATTCCTATATTTTACATTATTTTTTTATTTTTTTTCTATATTTATTGATTTCCATAAAAATGAGCGACAAAATTTTATATTTTTTGTAATTTCCTGTTAATATTTTTTACTATTTAAGGAACCCCTAAACATTACCCTTAGCCTAACATTTTGATGTTGAATTTGCTCATAGACATGTATTGGAAAATGCAGTCGGTGGACTTGGCATAAAAGGTATTTTCAAGGATGTAGCAAACAAATGTGTTATTTTGGACATCCATAACTGTGGGTTATGCGATGCATGGGCATGTGGACGAAGCTCTAGGATGCTTGCGGTGCATGAGACATACGGGATTGACCCCAGACTCTCTGACTTTTGTCGGGGTGCGTAGCACCAGCGTCCATGGCGGGAACGTGCAGGAGGGAAAACATTACTTCCGTATGATGAAAGTCTATGGAATAACACCCCGCTTCCAACGTTACGGGTGCATGGTGGATCGGCTGGGGCGCACAGGGCTGTTTGAGGATGCTCGAGGAGTAATAAAGGGGGATGCCGATGAAGGTAAACATCTGGGCGGTGTAATAAAGGGGGATGCCGATGGGGTGTCTGATGGGCGCCTCTTAGAAGTACGGGAATGTGAAGATGGGAGTGTGTGTGGCTAAGCAGTTGCAAGAACTGGAGCCCGTGGAATGGTGGGGTTTATGTGGTTTTATCAAACATATGGGCCAGCAGAGGGCCGTGGAAGAGGTTATGAAGAAGAGAAACCTTGCATAGGTTCCTGGCTATAGTTCGGCATCCAGTTCATAATGTTGTTTTAGAAATTGGGGATTATTTCATATTTTTATAACGATTTGCTCAATAAAATCCTTGCTCGCGTACTATTTTTGTTTCCTTTTATTTTTTTGAATTCTTTATAAATAAGGGAGTGGCTTCTTTATAAGCCAATTTTGAGAGAAGAGTAAATTTTTAAAATGATGTTCATTTTCATAAATCAGATTTTATTATAACTACTTGTTTATATATATATATATATATTATTTTTCCTGTAATATTACTCATAAAATTCGTAATTTTGAAATGTTTCACATAATTTATAGCATGTCTTAAATTTATGTTATATATTATTTTTTTCCTAAAAACTATAACAATAGAAAGTAAAAGGGAAATAAAATCGCTTTGTAGCTAAAAAAAAAAAAAAAATGGCATTTTGAAGATTTCTAGTTGTTGCGGCGATTTGTGGTCATTCTAGCGCCTAAAAACTGGACTGACGATGGCCTCCCGTGGATAATTTTAAAGCGCAAGGCAGCAATAGTTAGAAACCACATCCAGGTTTCTCGTCCTAACAACCTAAACAGTCAACCACACAACCACTTCCACTGTGACTTCGCTAAAACAACAGTTCGCCCACTGCTTTCAAGTGCCTCGCTTTGATCTTTGAATCGGATGTTACACGTGCGGCCTGATTTGAACCAAAAAGAAGCCCCCAGATCCAGAAACTTCCTCTCTCTCTTCCACTTGCTGAGGATCAAAGCGGCCATGGAAGCAATACTCACGGACTGCGTGCAGAACAACCTTCGCCATTTCACGTAGAAAAACGCCATTTTCGTCTGCAAGCGCCTCGAGGTTCCTTCACACAGAGCGGAGGAGAGAGCCTGGTTTGATAGCTTTCCTCTACTCAACCCCCCCGCCCCCGCCCCTTCTTTCTTATGTTCGGAAATGTTCTGAAAAATTTGTGTGGTCATCTTGAATTCGAGAATCGTGGATCTGAGTTAGGGTTTCGGATCTGTGAATTCCCCGACTGGCGGGGGATCGTTCGAGGCGGGGGCTTGGTTTTCACCAGCGGATCGAAATGTTGATTAGAAACGCGAATTTGCGGGAATTCTAGTTCCGATCTTGAAGGTAGGGCTTGAATCGAGGGATTGAAGCAATGGATGTGGATCACAATCCGGGGGTGTAGAACGATATAATACAGCGTCGTCTCCCGTTGCAATGTAGAGAGAGCAGCTTGGTGAGGCATCGCCGGCTCTGTCTTCCCCGCAATTGTCTCCGCCACAGCAGCAGCAACAGCAACCGGCGCCGCAGGTGCAGCAGAGGCCTGTGGTCAGGCCGAGGCACGCGCCGACCTACTCGGTTGTGAATGCGATTATAGAGGAGGATGGGCCGGGCCCAAGTTGTGGCCATACGGTCACGGCGGTTGGGGAGGAGGGCACGCCTGGCTACGTTGGTCCCAGGTTGATCTTGTTTGGGGGTGCCACGGCGCTCGAGGGGAATTCCTCGGCTTCGGGGACTCCCTCGTCGGCGGGGAGTGCTGGCATCCGTATGTTTCTCAATTAGATTGCTAAATTCGATTCTTTATTTCTATCTTACCCTGTTGTGCATTGGTTTTTGGAGTTTGTGAGAAACACGAAATTCTAGTCGTAGATCTGATGTGGCATGCGAAACCCTAATTTGAATTTTCACAGTTCAAATTTGCTAAGGACTGCTATTTGGCTAACAGCTCAATTTAGAAATGCTGAATTGGAATTGCAAAAGATTCTTAGAACAACTATTTGATGCTGATCTTAGAACATTAAATGCAAACACCCGTATTTGCATATTTTGGAGGTTACTGGAGGTATTGAATCAACAGTGCCTGGAGATGACATGTTGGTTGGTGATACTTCTTTCCTTGGTTGCCTATCTATATTTATTTATGGTGGTACGTGGTGGTAATACATGAATCTTGTTGTATAACTATGCGTCTTGCTTCATTTATTTCTAGTTCTCAAATTTATACATGATTCTGTTGAGCATAAATCACGTTGCGCATCATCTTTGTCTTATAATAACTTAATTTTACACTGAAAATAACTTTAGGCACTTAAATCCTGCTTTAATAAGTTGTATGAAGGAAAATGCATTTCTTATGGTTACTTTGGATCACTTTTAGTGCCTCAAAACAGTGTTATCAATTTAGATTTTAGAGTGCACGAATTTGGGCAAGATCAATGATGATGCTTTTGAGCATAAAGTTGGTGGCCTATTGGATCATGATGCAATAATTACTGCATTGCTTAATAATTAGAGTTCGATTTTCATATGGGAAAAAGCTAAGTGGTTTGAGATTGAGCGGAGGAGATTGGTTAATAGTACAAATTTATTAGATTGAAAGATCAGCTAGGAGATAAGAACTAATTAGGTTGAAAGATTGATACTGGAGATGGTATTGGAGGACATTGCTCTTGATTAAAGGTAAGACAAGATGACCATCTAGGATTGACAAGCTTTGGTTGGGTGGTTGTGTTTCAAGCTTTTGTATTCTGAATAGTGGAGTTTTGTCAGGTTTGATAATATTGTTGCTCAGTGGTACCTTGCATTTATGATACAGGGGTGTTGCGGGACGACCTACTTGTTGCTCAGTGGTCTCTTGCATTTATGATACAGGGGTGTTGCTGGACGACCTACTTGTTGCTGAAGATCTCGCTGCTGCTTAAACAACAAGTGTTGCATCACATGCTGCTGCATACACGCATACATGCATGTATGGTTCAGTCATGTAGAGATGCATGGTGTGGAAATCAGAAAGAGAAAAGGTAATTTTTGGAAGTAGGCATGAAGCGCTAATAAATTCAAGTTGCCTTTTTAGGCTGTTTCAAAATTAATTATGGTACAATACAACTCGAAATTATGTTACAATCATTTCATGTCAATTTGAATCTTCTCATGTAAAATCCTAATGACTAGTACATAGAATATGTGGTTTAGATTTGAAGTATTACTTTAAATTCCAATTAATGCAAGTGGTATAGGAGGCCTTGTTTTGTCTATGGTTCAGTTGATTTAATTAGTTCTTTGCCCCTTTGCCTTTTTTTTTTTTTTTTTTTTATCTTTTAGTACAGGGAAACTCATTTTGCTGTTTGCTAAGCTTTTGATCTGGCCTGCAATACAAAAGTGTCTTTCAAGCAAAATATATGTGCTCTACTTGTATTTGAGACATGGGTGATACTAGTCTTGTGCTCTTAATTGTGGGTTATGTAGGGTTCAAGTCCTAACAGACCATAAGTCCATTCTTGGCCAGAGAACTAGAGGACCAGCACGGAATCATTCTGTGTTACAAAGTTTCTTGTTAATAGTATATAGAGACCATATATCCTATATACATATATACACCTTTAGTTGGTTTTTGCCAAGTCTAGAAGAGATGGCCATGGATGGGAGTTTTAGTCTTCAATTTGCAATGGAAAGGTTTCTTGCTTATTGCTCAAAGCTTCCATCTTTCCCATAGTTTGACTCACTCCCTAAGAAGGTATACTTATTGTTTGCTTTCTAAGAAATGTGAAATTTTAAGACTTACGATATTGGTAATTGGTTTTGGCAAAAGTTACTATATAACTAGGTTTAGTGTTCTTGTCATCATTGAGGAATTAGGAGAATTTAGAAATAAAATGATTTAGGGCTTTGATCATAGGTGCCTTTTGTTTCAAAGCAACCAAGAGGCCCCAAACTTAGTAAATAAGTTTCAAGATATAATTGTTTATATATATACATATATAAAAGCATATAGTAACTTTTGCCAACAAGAACAGTAAACCCAATTATATATATATTCTAGTTTTCTTCTTCCAAAAATTTAAAGGTTTGTGTTTGGGTTTACAAAGGGGCATATGCTGAAAGAAGAGGAGGTGGTGAATGTGCTGGCAGAGATATTTTTGCACCCAAACTATACTATTCCTTTTATGGGGTGTTTTCAGGCAATTGCCAGAAAAGATTGTTGACAAAGCTGTGGCCTTGCTTTGGATTGTGCCCAATTTAAGATACAATTCCAGTGATACATCAGCACAGGCTGCAGAAGAAGTTCTGAATGAAGCTGCCAGTCTAATTGAGCTCTACAATCTGGATGGTAGGGGTCTGGATGTTCATGAGCTTGCTTGTTTGGCAGCCTGTTGGGCCCTTGATTGGGCTCCTTTTTTTATTGGGGTAGGCTCATATTCTCATTCAACGTTCTGGTGCTGGTCTCTATTTCATAATTGATTTCTAATTGGTAATACATAGCTTTTTTTCTTCTTGTTTATGTCATTCTTTAACCATTGACTATTTCCCTTCTTCCTTCTGTGCTACGTATTTCAATGGATCCTAGCGTTGAGAGAAGCAAAATTTTGCACAGTGCATTGGACTGTCTCTATGTGTATATGTTAGGTCATGTGGTATGAATGCAATAAGTAGCATCATTACTGCAAATTTGTGTTTTTATGGACACATTAGTGTAGACAGCTTTCCTTAATTGCCGGATGATATTGGATGGGCAAAAAGGTTTCTTATTGTAACTTAGCTTTGAGATCTTGATTGTCATTGTTATATACTCGAAATAAGTCTTGGCTATTTTCATGCAGGTCTCTATCAAATGGAAAACATTGGTTACAATTAAGAAATTACAAAATTAATACATATTGTTTGTACTCTGCGGATTGTACCTTGTTCTCAACTTACATAATTGGTCAATCGATGTGTTACAGTTATCCTTTGCTGTTTCCACTCTTTTTTTAGTCACTTGGAAAGTAGAGGAAATTTTGCATTTTCCACGGACATTAGCAGAGAAGCTTGTATTTGTGGCCATCATTTTTCTACTTGTTACATAGTTCCTGTTTGATGCATTGTTATGTACTTCCTTTGTTTGAGAGTCTGTTGGGTGAGATTTAAATAAATCCTTATTGCTTATTGGAAAAAAATAAAAATGTCTTTGAAGATGATGCTTTTGAGACCATAACTATGTTGGTGTTACTCAATCTATGGTGTGTTATGCATTCTCTAATCATGTGGAATGATTGACTTCTCTATCATGTGTTTATTAATCTTCTCTTTAACATCATCTTGGGTATGGTGGTGGAACTATTAGCACCTATATGGTATTAAGAAGATCCATGAGTTCTTTCTGAAGCAATCTTCTCACAGTTGGAGTTCAACTTTTTTTTTAATCAGACTGGAACTCGGACTCTACAAGCTGCTCAGACTTCTTACTGCCTCCTTTTAGTAGACTCAGAAATACTTTCTAAACGTTGGAACTGGTCCTGTTTGTTGGACCCTGTAAAGCAGGTGGTTAAAATTGATGTGAGCAGGGATGCTGGAGATGCAGATATTGTTGCAGACATCAGATGTTGGGATACAGGTTTTATCAGTGGTTCTTAGATCAAGCTACAGGCCTACTGTAGACTTTTGCATGGAGACTAAAGAAGCATTCACATGTTTATTGCGGTTGGTAGTTTAACCCTGAGAAGAATGCTGTTCGCAAATTAATATTTAAGTAATTTGTGGTATCATAAATATTCATATTTCTTTTTCCAATTTTAACTGGGAAGAATTCTGTCTAGGTACATCAATGGAGAAGGCTGGCTGGTATGTTGAGTCACCTGAACAGAAGAAGTTGAGTTGTCCTAGTACAAGTATTGATTTCAACCAGGAGAATTGTCTCCGACCTTCTGTACATTTGGCCTTGGAAATACCCTCTTCACAGCTCTGTGAGTTTGGGCCTCCAACATGGAATAAAAGGCTTGCGACCTGGTAGAATTCATCGTAAAAAGAAACAATCTATTACACAATAATTCTGGGACTTATTTGCATTGCACCTTGCTGTTTATATTTTTTGTTGTGTGAGAATTGTCAAACTAAAACACGTTGAAATACTTTACCTACTTCACCATTGTTCTTTTATCTTTGATTTTTATGGTCAATCTGCTTTTGTATCTTCAGGGATGGTAAATCAAGACGCAACTTGTTTTTGTTAACATCAGCTGTGAGAAAAAAGTTTTGAGATGGTTATGTTGGCAGTGAGCCAAAAGTGGCCTGTTCTTTTTCATGGTCCTGCTGATGCTGGAAAATCTGCTCTTATCAAAAAGTTGGCCCTGGATAGTGGAAATCAAGGTATTTCATTTATTTTACTACCTTTTATTTGATTTAATGGAATGCCTCAGACATATACCTTTGGGTTTAATTGGATTTCTAATTTCATGTTTTGAACTTATTCTAAGAAAATTACTTACCAAGTCATTAGGGTTTGTAATTCTATTGGATTGATAATTGGGTATCAAAAGCATGTTAAATATCTCTGTGCTAAGCTATCTATCTAAAATGTTTCCCACCATAGTTCTTGTGATAGAATCATCATATATGTAGGGATCCATGTTGCAATGAATTGTCGGTTGACACATACCATAGCAGAACAATTTTTTCTGTTTGATTTATTGCTATAAGGAAGCCATTTGGATGGAATGAGCTCTTTAAGAGAGAGAGGTCTGAGTTGAAATCTTGGACCAGTTTTTCCTTATTTCTTTTTGTTGGGGGGTTCCCAAAAAAGATACTATAAATGTTTTCCACGAGTTCCATGCTTGAGGTATGTCTGGAAGAAGCTGCTGTAGATATAAAGAAAGGAAGGGCTGTGGGTTTAAAGATTTTCAACCTTCTAGTCTTATGAGCAACGTCTGTAAAATTATTGTCATACCTCTAGACATTGGGCTGAAAATGGTTTTTTGAGAAGTTTATTCCTAGGGCTTGCTTTCATTAATGGGAGACAAGTCTTATACTTAGTTCATGCTTCGGAAATAAAATTATATTAGGGTAGGTAGGTGTCCTTGCAAAGTAGGTCTATGGAAGGTTTGTCATCATGTTTGTGATGGCTCTCCGCTACATACGTATGGGAAATCTCATTTTGCCTGGAATGATGTGAGTAGGTAGCTCATATTTCCAGTGCGTTTTGATTAAAAGGAGTTTGCACTTGCTTTTTCAATACTTGCTTTTTGCTACTATGAATAAGGGGCTTCTTTTAAAGTTTTTAAATGAGGTCCAGGAAAAATGGATGAGTTTTGTTTCACTCATCTTCTATTTGCAGATGACATCTTTGTTTTTTTTTAAAAAAGGTTCTTGATCACCTCTATTATCTATGTTCTCTTCTCATATGATTTGTAATTGTCTTAGTTTGAAAGTTATCTTGACTATATTACAGCTGATCCTTGTTGGTGCTGGTGAAAGATGTTGAAGCTTGGCCTGTGTCCTTGGTTTTTGGGTTTTTTTCTTTGCATGTGAAGCACATTGTTCCTTGGTTTGGTGCGTCTTCCAAGAAAAAATGGGATGGTATGATATGTCTTACTCTCATAAAAAAGGGGATTAATTGAATCCCATTGACCAAGCTTTCCATAATTCTAGAGAAGACTACTTCACCAGAACATGCTGAAGCTAGCTCTTTGTTTGCTTATTGCTTCAGTTGAGCTTTTCTGGCATATCCTAGCTTGGTTGTGCAAGCCAATAGTCAAGAACTTGTTAAGTCCCTAGGTTACCTAAGAGGGGAAGGGGGTTGAATTAGGTTATTAAGTTTTCTTTTTGCTTAGTTCACATAATTCCTCTTAATTTTCTGTATAACAATCAATAATAATTCAAACAGCAAACAATCAGGCAAGAGGTAGAAAATAAAAACATCCACAAAGTGCACACCTGATTTTTGGAAGACCACGATTTAGGTTTGTCCTACTAGATGTCATTTGCACTTGGGCTAGGGAGCCGCATTCCTCCCTGTCTCTTTCTCACTCTCTTCGTATCCAACTTATTGAACAAATTTAACCTGTTTATGTTTCATAATTGGGTTCTATTTGGGTGATGTTATGTGGGTACTTATATTGTTTATTATTCTACCTAAATCAATATCAGTAGTTCTTCTAAAAGTAAGAGAAGTACTTTTGCAAATGCTAATACTAATTGGATTCTGGTGTGAATAATGGGATGTCCATTAATGGAAACTATAGGTCCTGTTGGCTTAAAAGGCCTAAATGAGGTGTTTTTGAAAAAGAAACATAAGAAGGAAGGCAAAAAAAAAAAAAAAAAAAAAAGCCAATTCGACAAGTGGTTTTTACATGTTTCAACATGATGGAAAGTTGGTTGTGATATTGCAAAAAGCATGAGAAACTGGAAGAAATTAACAAAAAAAAAAAGGTACTAATTATGTAGATAAACAATAATGGGGTTTCTTGTGTGTTGGAGCTGGTAATGAATTCAAAATCTATATTTATGTTCATTAAAGATTTGTACCCAAAATCTTAGTGGACTAGGAGTGAGGAATTTGATTTTTTATTTTTTTATTAATTAAGATTATCATGAGAAATGGTTATGGCATTGTGTCGTAGATGGGAAGACTTGGTTGAGTTTGGTTATAGATTTTAAATCCAATAGCATGTGAGGGTGGTATTAGGATGACATTCTACTAAGGTTTTTATGTATTTTGGGGATAAAGTGAGAAAAAACAAAAGTATGATGGATTGGAGTGAATTCTTTATATTTTAGATTTGAGGTGGAAGATGGTTCTGAAATTAGGTTAGCATGTAACTTTCCTAGGGTTTTATAGTAATTTCTTGCTTCAAGGAAGCATTAGCAGCAAATCATTTGCAAACCTCTAATTTTTAGTTAAATGTGACCTTTATCATGTGCATTGTGCCTTGGCACTGGATTCAATTATTTCATTGTTTATCATTTAACGCACTTTTGGTTGAGATGAGGTGATGAGGATAAGGTTGTGTTGCAATTCATCCAAAGGGTGGGTTTTGAAGTTAGATCTTTCTAAAATGTGCTGATTCCCTCCAATGGCTCTCCTTTTCCCTGGAAGAGAATTTAGATATATAATACCCTATTGAGTTTTACATTTTCTATATGGTCTATGACTTTAAAGAAAATGTTAACTGTGTCTCATTAGATAGAGACACATTGTAGTGGTCTATATGCAAAAGCATATGGGAATTCAATGACCAATTTGGGATCCCTTGTGAAGTAGCCAAAAACCTATGGATTTAATCTACTTTCTTATTTTTACAAAGTGGGTTTTGACCCAATATATAGTGAATTTATTGGTTTGTTGAAGTGTAGTTCACTAGACATTCCTATTTAAAGTTTTCCAATGGTTTCTCAGTACATAATGTGGTATATCTAGAGAGAATGTGATATTTGGAATTTCAAAAACCATGAGGGGGAAAGTAAAAGCAATGGTACTTGAATCTCTGCCTATTACTGTTATGGGTTCTACCATATCATAGAACTTCTTGGTATGTACTTTTTCTTTCATTAATTGGATGTTTCTCAGTTTGTATACAAGCGTTGCTGTCCGCATTTCTTTTTAAAATTGCACATAAGAAGGAAAAAAAACCACAAGCATAAGGTGCATGTACATGCTAAATAATAGAAATTCTATTTTAGTGCATGTTTTGTGTTGTTGATGTGTAAACTTTCAGTGTTTTAATTTTACTTTGCTACTTTTTAAGAAATCTCTCTTTCTTTCTTTGCTACAGTTTTGTTTATCCATATGGATGATCAAATTGATGTTAAAACGTTATTGGGGAAGTTATGTTTGCAGAGCAACCTGGTGAGTTTAGATGGCAGCACGGATCACTCACCTAGGTTTGTTTCTTCCTGGATAATTCATCTTTACACACATGCACAGAGGTAGGTAATACTTTGTGTTTTATATTGATTTATTTAGAAAATCCAACTTATGAAGTAAAAATTGGTCCTGTAAATTGTTTTTCAAGAGAAAAAGAAGTAAATTTCCACATTCTGTTAGATTTAAACTCACCTAAATTAAATAAAAGATGGGGATGTCTATATTACAGATAGATCAAAAGGTTACTTAAAGATGGATGCTATTTTTTGACCTCCCCAAAGAGAATGAATGATCACTGATATAGGCTGAAGGGAGTATTTTTATATGTCTTTGACTATTGGTATCACTAGAAATGTATTTCTAATGGCAGCTTGTTTGATTTTCTACAGGCTGTTCAAATTGGGTTTTGGGTTGTATTTGAAGATATTCACAAAGCTCCATCTGATGTACAATCCATCTTATTGCCTTTAATGGAAGGCACAACCTCATTTTCAAATGGACATGGGAGGTAATCACTTAGTACTTAATTCTAAAGTTGCTTGAAGAGATAAGAGTGTTACACTTTTTGCTTGGTTTGACATTTTTAACCCCCTCTAATGTGCTCAAAGTGAGTGAATCAAATTGAGTGTTTTGTAATAGTATGCATGCCACTGAGATGTTTTGTTGATTTGGAAATAGTGATTGTTTATTAGGTACTTTATTTCCTTGGTTATTTTAACCACAATTTGGGTATCTATTGAAGGTGCTAAAGAGGTGGTAACCTAAGTATTGGTAGGCATAAGATAGAGATGCTCACTTGGCTGTCAAGGAAGAATGCAAAGTCTCAATTCTCATTTATAGTTTAGCTGGTCACATTTCATGTTTTGTCATTTATTAACACTTCATCTTGTTTATTTATTTATTTTTATATATTCTTGCAGGCCCTATAGATTGTTCATCAACCATGGGCTGAAGTTATTGCTATAAACTCACACTGTGAAATTGTTTAATAAACTAAGATGAAGCTTTTGGCTGGTCAACTAAGTCCCAAGAATATTCTACAGAACTAAGGATATTATAGCCTTTCAATAAGAAGTAGACTACGATTTTACAGAACATGAGAAATTGAAGTACTTAAATGGAGATAGTTATGTAAACGAAAAGTTCTTCCAACCATATTAAATTTGGGAATTAAAAGTTACTCAAGACAATGAATTTTAGAATCTAGTTTTGTCCACACGCTACGTTGAAAATATGCATTATTCAAGAGTAAGTCTCATATGCAAGGAGTGATGTCTGCATCTGGTCAATACTTCTCTTTTTTAATTACTATGTTTTGTTTCATAGCCTTTCGCTTTACTTGATTTGTTATTCTATCTGAAATTTTTATTGCTCTTTCTTAATAATTTGGTTGTTGAAGTGATTAATGAATGAAGTATTATTCTACAGAAATGTTGTCCACTCTGCTTTTTGAGCAATGAAACCCCTAGAGAGCTACTGATGCATTTTCTGAAATTTGCAGAAAATAAGGGTAGCAGAAAGTTTTCAACTATTTTCCAAAATTTCAACCTCTAGCTTTGACATTTCAAACAGCACAGAAGGTTTGTGTTATCACCCGCAATTCTTGGCTTTTGATACATGTTTGTGGTTCCTAGAAAATATTACTTTTGTAGGTTGCTTCATCTCAGTTTCTCTTTGACCAATATTGGTTTGCTAACTCAATCTTTTGCTGTGTCAAATGGGGTGATTTGAGTGGGGGAGGAGGGGACATGAATGGTTCTTGTTTGGGATTGGCTTGGTACATACTTATCGTTTACTTGAGTATGGAGAGATGGAAATAGCTATGTAGGGGCAACGGGGAAAAAGAATCCACCCAATGCAAACTATTGCCTTACCATATCCCTCAATATCTTTTTACTCCCAAGGTTCTTATATATTTTGAGGGGTTACTATATTAGTTATCAGTTAGAGAATGTATTTCTTTGGTTTTAGGTAGAAAAATTGGTGTTTTTTGGAAGAAAGTGATAATTGTGCCTCCAAATAGAGTGAAGACTTCCAAAATATAATGAAAGCATAGTACCCAAATGTGTAGTCAATTTCTAAGAAACTCATTGGTAGCTAATATATTTTGTATGTTGATTGATTTCTCTAACAGAAACCTTTGAAAGTGTTAACTCTTCTCCTGTACATCATCTGGTGGGATTTCAATAAGGAAATTTTGCTTTTGTCACTTATTTGAGTATGTTCTTATTAAGATAAACTAGGTTGTTGAAATTTCTATTTATGATATTTTACATTTGGATTGCAATAATTGCATCATTTGGTTCTTTATGGCAGGGATCTTCTCAAATGGTGTAAGCAAATCTCAGGTTTAGGCTTTAGCTTTTGTTGAGATGGTTTGTTAGCTTATGAGTATCATTGCATTTATCAAGACGTCTAGTCAAGTTCTTAAATCCCTATCTTCATTTTTCTTCTTTTTCTTACTTTTTCTTACTTTTCTTTTTTGCCCAGTTTTGTATGTCTGACAATTTTTTTTTTCTTTTCCCTATCCATGTGATTAATGAAGTAATATTTGTGTTCCTAATATACTTGCAACCTTTTCAACTTCAACTAAAAGCGATTGACTATCAGGAAAGACATTGCTAAGTTGTGGGTAGTGCTAGTAGTAGAGACACTATATCCTCATAAGAAACCTATTATTCAAGTTGTTTTTGTGATTGATTGTGTTGAATCTTCTACGTGATGGGGTGGCATCGTGATTGTAGGGAATGAATTGCAGAGTATGCAAATAGATTTAAGAGTTGGTTGAGTTTATCTTCAATGCATCAAAAAGCTATCAATGGGGGAGATCTTGACTTTTTCCTTTGTTTTCTTCTTTGATCTTGGCTTTTCTATCAATCAATCTCTTTTGAATGCTGCAATTGTTGAAATTCATAGTTTTTATGTATGTGCTAGAAAGAATAGCTTCCTCTAGTAAGTGTAAGGAGCCTATTCTTTTGGTTGTTGAAATTGGTACAGGTAAGATTGCACTTGTGCAGTATCTAGCCATGAAGCTTGGTTAGAAACTTATTGTTTTGGTATATTTATCTCTCTCTCTCTAGATGAATTATTGTATACCAGACATCTCTTACCAACCAATTTGATTGTGTTGCATAACTAAAGCAGCAAAGTGATGTTGCTTATTTATTAGGGGATTTAAGCATATGGATGCACAGTTCATATGCTTTTCCCCTTTATAAGGAGTTCAAGGATCTTTTCTCCAAGACATTCTTCGTGAAGGTCTTCTCTTTGTCAAGATTTCCTATGCTTGCTCAGCTTGTGCTTTTATACGTTGTGGTTTCTCTAAGTTCTTGAAAGTTTTAAGGTTTGTTATTGATATTCAAGGACTTAATTGGTTTAGTTATAGAAAAGATAAGCTTAGGAGCTTATCGGTGGTTTTCTATTACAATGAAAATAGAAAACTTATTTAAGATGGCAAAAACTTTATTGCTCCCAAATTTGAAACCTGACCCAACCTAGAACCTAAACCTTGAACTAAAACCTTGAAACCATGAACCCTAAACCTTGAACCTAGAACCTAGAACCTAAATCAAATTGAATCGGAATCCCAATCCTTAAATCTGGAACTATCAACCCTATACTCGAACCCGAGCTTGACCCCTTGAACATTGAACCCTGAACCCAAATTGAACCTTGAATTTGGCATTGTGAACCTTAAAACTCAAACTCGATCCTAACCCTAATTGTGATTTTGAACCCAAACCCAAACTTGAACTTGCACCCTAAACTTGATCTTGAACCCAAACCCAAATGTGAATTCGAGCATTGAAATTGAACCCAAAGCCAAACTTGAACCAAACATTGAAACCAAACCTGAACCCTAAGACAAACTTGAACCCAAACATTGAAACCAAACCTTAACCTAAACCTTAACTTGAACTTGAACATGACTTAAGCCTTGACCTAAACCCATAATTGGACCCTAGCTCAAACTCTAACCCAACCTTGGACCTAACCTTGGAATTGAGCACTAAATCAAACACCAACCCCAAATTGGACAACACTCGAACATTGACCTGAGCCAAATCTAAACCCAGACTTGGAATTGGACACGAGCAAGGACTCAACCCTTGACCCAACTTGACACAAAGCCTCAACCTTGATCTGAACTTGGACCCTAAATCCTACTTGAGCACTAAGCTTAGATCTCAGCCTTAAAATTGATCTCAAATAAGACCTTCCCTCAACTATGACCCCAACTTGTACCTAGAGCCTGACCTTGACTTCAACCCTAAACCCTAACATTGGAGTTGCACTTGGACCTAAATCTAGACCCAAATTAAGACTCACCATTGAATTAGACCCACAACTAATCTTGTCTTGGACATGAACTTGGCTTTGACCTTGAACCTATCCATTGGTTGACCCAAACTCATCCTTTGACATGGAGTAGACTTGTACTCGAAGATGGACCCATACTTTGAACTTGTACTTTGACCTAGAACCAAACTTAGGCCTTGACCTAGACTCAAAATTGGATTTGAGTCCCACCCCTATACTCATAACCTAACTTAGAACTTGATTGGGGGACCCCACTTGAATCCCATCTTAAAGGTCAACCTTGACTTGATACTAAACCTGGACTTGGACCCAATCCCCAACCTGACCTTGACTAAAATTTGATCTTGAATTAGACCCTAACCTTGACTTGGTCTTGGATTCAATCCCAAACCTAAACTCAATCTCATACCTAGACCTAGCACTAGACTTGGGACTTTGACTTGAGCTTGGGCCCATACTCATACCCAACCCAACTTTTACCTTAACCTTAACCTATAGTGAACCTCAACCCATATCCAAATTTAGACCCAAACCTAGACTCAAACTTGTACATGTACATGTGCTCTACCAAGGACCTTGACTCAGAGTTAGACTTAGTCTCAAACCTTGTGCCAAGCCTTGACCTAACTTTGGAATTGAACCCCAAAGCAAAGCTTGCCCTTAGAACCTACCTTGGGTGTCAATCCAAAGTCAACCTCAAATTGAACCTAGTGGACCCAAAGTTGGAATTGGACTTGAACCCCAACTCGAACTTTAACTTGGACTCGTAGTTGAACTCGAGCTTGAACTTAAACCCCCACCCAAATCGAAGCTAGAACCAAACCCCGACCTTATACCTTGACCTCAACTTAAACCTGGACCAAAGCACAAACCCAAACCCTAACATGGAGCCCAACCATAGATAGTAACTTGACTTGGATCCCCACTCAAAACTTACACCCCAACCCTAAACTTGGATTTGACCATGCATCGAACTCAACCTAATCCCATACCTAAAGCCAACCTTGGATTTGAGCCAAAACTTGAGCTAAACCTCAAAGCCAAAGTTAGACATGAACTTAGACCCCATATCTAACCCTAGGGCAAACTTATACCAAGACCTAGGCCTATCTTTGACCTCAACCTCAAACCATGATATTGGACCCACACTCTAACCCAAACCTAGATCAGTTTTAGACCTAGACCTTGGCCCAAATTGAACCCCCACTTGAAACTAGACTTGAACCCCCACTCAACCTTGTACTCAAACTCAAACCTAGATTTGAACCCAAAATCACACCCCAACCTTAGGCCCTAACCTTGAACTTGAACTCAAATGGGACCATTACCTAAACGCTAAGTCCCTCATTGACTCAAACTCAAACTTGGAGCCTAATCACAAACTTGACCCAAAGTTAAACCTTGACTTGAACCTTGACCTTGACCTTGACTTGAAACTTGAATCCACACCTAAACCCAAAGCAGAGCCTAACTTAGATGCCAACCTCCTAAAGCTAGAGCCCAACACGAACTCATACTAAGACCCCAACCTTAACTTGGACTTGGACTAAAACCTAGAGTTGGCTACAACCTCAAAGTGGAGCTCTACTAGGACCTTGACTTGGACCTCAACCCTATTCCCAATTCATACTTGGATAGGGACTCGAACAAGGACCTTGACCTCACAATCAACCCTAGAGGTAACCCCACTAGGACCCCAACCTAGAGCTCAACCTAGAGTTGAAATCGGACCCAAACCCACGTCGAAACTAAGACTCAAACCAAGGCCCTAACATGGACCCTAAACCAAACACCAACACTAACCCAAAGCTTGGATCCTTGACCTGGACCTTGACCTAGACCCAACATAGAACTTCGACCCAACGTTCAAGACCCAAACTCAAACACAACTGTGTCCTTCTTATGGTCCTCCCAACTTTTGATTATATTTTGAAATCTTGAAGGAGCCACCTAGGGTTAGTGTGATGGGGTGAGGTTACTTGTGTCTTTAAGTTGGTTTTTTGATTTATTGTTAGTGTTAAGCACGCCTTCAAGGTGCCATGTAGAAAGGGATAACATGGTATTTGTTCAACTAGCCTGGTCTGAGACAAGCTATAATGACGTATTAGATAGTCTACTATAATGATGCGCTAGATAGGGGCTTGTCATGGGAAAGAGGCACCTTGTTGCACTTAAATGGGAATGCACCGTAAATGAAGAAAGGCTAAGATGAAGACTGAGTTCCCTACATATGATGGGGAGTGCAACCCAACATGGTGGATTTGCCAAGTAGAGCATTATTTCAAGTTTCATAACATTGTTGAAGTTGATAAGGTTCTCTTGGCATCTTGGAACCTACTAAGAGAAGCTTATATTAGGTTTTGCATGCTTCGTGACTAACAAGGACTAGAGGTGGTGACTTGGTCCCTCATGGTGGAGGATCTTCTTGCTCACAATGGTCCTAATGAGTTCATTAATTATTTTGATGATCTATTGGTTGGAACATAGGGTCAACATCTAAGGTTTTTGTTGGTAAAGATATCTATTGGTTGGTTTTGACATTGCATGTATGGTGTCACAATTTCCTTATGGACAGACTTCCCACATCTAAAATATCTTGCATCTAGGATGTGCATTAATTTGGAACATTTAAGAGCTTCTCCCTAACATCCACCCAAAGGAGAACCATTAGCGCCCCAAAGGGGTACCATAACTGCCACTCCTACTAGTTAACTGATTGTTGGGAGCACAAGAAGCTAAGGTGATATCTTTAGTTCTGGTAAAGAGGGTGATGGGTAGGCTTGGAAGGAAAGTAAGCGTAGGGGCTCTTATAAACCACCATGGTTAGGGTTGGAGTTGTCACCCCCGGGCAAGAAAAGGAGGTCCTACACTTGCTCGCAATTGCTTATTGTTTTGATATTGTTGGTTAAGGCCTGTGGACCTCGATCAAAAGAGGAAAGACAATGCCCATCATACCATTAGGGATGTCAATTAGGCCATTCTAGGAGACAGTAAGCGCGCTGGGACTGAAGCTTTCTATGTTGCATTTTGGAATGCATGGGAAAGTTCAACATAGAGGAGAAAGTCTTGAAAAATATTCTTTCCATATGTGGGCCATAGGGGTTACCTAAAGTAAGAGCCAAGGCAAGCTTGGAGGAAAGCCGCATGGCTCTAGCATAGCTCAAACTATTCAGACCTAAGGAACCAACAAGCACACCCGAGTCAGAAGAATTAGGTTGCCCCACTGACTAAGTGGGCTGGTCTTTAGAGATAGAACCAGGCCCTAAAGATCTAGCCAGCCCATTATGGCCCAAACTCACACTAACATCCCAATAATGGAGGACTCATCGTGCACTAGAAGACTACCCTCTCTAGGAGGTGTTTGAGAACCACCCTTTCTAACCAACGAGTGAAAACCTCTACCCCTTCCACCTAACAAACCACAACTAGCTTTGCCAACTTTTCCACCACCACCTAAGAAAGGAAAGTTGACAACTTTGTATGAATTTACCAAGGTATGGTCGAAGTACCTCATTCATCAATCTCAAGAAGGTGCTGGGAGCATTTGACAATCCAAAAGGCATTACTAACCATTCATATAAGCCTCCCTTGGTCTTGAAGGCAATTTTCCATTCATCACCGTCTCGCATACGAATTTGGTGGTAATCGCCTCTTAGGTCACTCTTTGAAAAGACTACAGCTCTATGAATTTATTCAAGCATATCATCAAGTCTAGGGATAGGATGCCTATACTTGATTGTGATGTTGATGGCTCCACTATCAATACATCCGACAACTATCATCTTTCTTGGGGACCAAGAGTGTTGGAACAGAATAGGGACTCATGCTTTCTCTAACATACCCTCTTCTCATCAACTCACTACTTGCCTCTGCAATTCCTTGGTTTTTTCAGGATTACAATGGTAGGCAGGCTTATTGGGTAGAAAAGTCCCTAGAACAAGGTCAATATGATGCTTAATGCCTCTGATGGGTGGAAGGCCAGAGGGTAGGTCAATTGGGAATAAATCTTTATATTCAAATAAGAGTGGTAAAACCTTTGGGTGGAGAGTACTCTCTTCAGTTAATAATTCTCTTTATCATAAGTAGGTTATATATCAGTTTTTGTTTGAGGATGACTTTTTCAAGTTTGGTTTGGGTGATGAACAAGTTTTTTTGGGTATTTTCTCTCTGTGTTGGGGTTTTATGGATTTGGGATGGGCTTAAGGATGTAAGGGTGATATGCTTGCCATTCTTTTTCACAGTATAAGTGTTGCTTCTCTTGTCATGCTTTACAAATCTATCAAACTGCCATGGTCTTCCAAGAAGCAAGTGACATGCTTCCATAGGAATAATATCACAAACGGCTTGGCTTCATCAGTATAATTCTGTCAATAGAAAAAGAAACTAAAACTTGTCTCTTTACTTGAAGATTGTTGCCCTGACTTAGCCATTGCAACTTGTAAGGCTGTGGGTGAGGGAAGGTTGAAAGCTTTAACTTTTTGACTAGTGTTGTGGATGCCACATTAGTATAATCATAGAACAAACCTTGCTCCCAATGGTACATCTTAGTTGAAAGATGTTTTCTCTTTATTCATCTTGGGAATTGAGCTTTGAAAAGAGAGTACAACGAATGACTAAAAGCTTACCAGAATTTGGTTCACCAAATATGTTTTCTCTTCTGTTTCTTTAAATGGCTCCTCTACTTGGTGCACTTCAACAATTTCCTCTCATTCTTTCATCGTCATTACCCTTTGATTAGGACAATTAACTTGAAGGTGGCCAACTCCTTGGCACTTATAACATCTAACTTGGGGTTGTTCACTTTTGGAAGTAGTGGATTGAGAACTCTCACCATGTTTGGCCTCCATGTTTTTAGGCTTGTCTAGTCCCTTGGCAGCCTGACTTGAAGAGCCATATTTGGTGTTGCTTGAGGTAGCCTTATCAACATAATTTTCTTTGCTAAAATACTTGGTCCTGGAGGCAGTTTTTTGCTTCTCAACCTTAACAACCAGCTTGTATACATCATCAAGAGAGCAATAAGGTTGCAAATCAACCATCTGGGCAATATATGGATTTAAGCCTCTAAGAAATCAAGCAATGACTGCTTTATTGGTTTAGGAACATCACATCGGATCATTAGCTTCTCAAATTTTCTAATGTGCAACTTGGTTTAGGAACATCACATCGGATCACTTCTTTTTTCTTGCTTGAAAGTGTGAAACTTGTGATAGAGCTCTTGTTTTTATTTTCCAAGGAGAAATTGCCTAGTCAAGAGCTTCTTAAGCTTCTCCCAGGTTTTGACTTTACTTTGCCCATCTCTTTCCTTGAGCTTTCTTGTATTGTCTCATCTTAGAGAAACATAATTCTTGAGTTTGAGAAGCTATCTTACATTTTTTCTCCTCGTTGTAGTGATACAAATCTTATGGTGGGCTTGAGCGAGCCCAGGTTAAGAAAAAATGTAAAAATTGTTTTGTTTTTTGGTGTTTTTGGGTTTTCTGTTGGAAAGTAAGTGTTTGATAGGAAGGGAGGAAAAACGAATAAATAAATAACAAAACAAAAAGATACATGCCAACAAGCTTCAAGACGTAAAGGCAATGCCACCAGTCAAGGACCACCACCAATCCTTGGCAAGAATTGGATAAAGGATGCAAAAGTTGATCACTCAACTTAAGGGTTTCTATTATTTGGAAAAACAACTCTGCTTACAACTGAAACAATGCTTCTTTTAAATAGGTAGTTAAACCTAATTCTAGAAAAAACTTGGTAAATTAGGAATCCTAACAAATCAAAAATCCCTAAAATCAAGGAAGTCTTAACAAATATGGATTCTGACAAATAAAGGACTCCTAAATAAATTAAAAATTTGACAAGTATGGAAACTTAGATAAATTAGGAACTAAGACAATTTAGCTTCTCCCTTTAAATAAGCAGCTAAACTTAATTTTAGAAGGAATTTGGTAAATCAGGAACCCTTAAAACTTAGTTTTAAAAAAATCCTGATAAATCAAGAATCTTTGAAATTAAGAATGTCTCAACAAATATGGATTATGACAAATAAGGGACTCCTAAACAAATAAGACATCTAACAAGTATGGAAACCCAGATAAATGAGGAAAACTAAATAAAAAGAAATATTCTCAAATAATAAATTAAACTTATGAAATTAAAGACTCAACAACTACTTAGAAACCCCTTTATATTAAACACTGTATAGATGCTAGAGAATATTCTTGAATTACTTTCACCCATTGGATTATGTCGTGAACTCAATTCCTTGATGTTAGAACTCATGATATTGGATTTTAAGTGCATCCACATTAGTATTGTGAAAAAAGTGTTCACTTCTGATTTTGCTCAAAACTCACGAAATCATTATTTGGCCAAAAAACACAATTTCATTCGGAAAAGCAAAACCTGGCTCTATACTGCGAAAAGAGTGATCACTTATGATTTTGCTCAAAACTCACGAAATCAATGTTTGGCCATGCCACATATGAATGGAGATGGAATTAGAGTGATTTGCAACATATTTGGGCAAAAACACAATTTCATTTGGAAAAGCAGAACCAGGCTTCGTATTGTGAAAAAAGTGATCACTTTTGATTTTGCTCAAAACTCACGAAATCATTATTTGGCAATGCCACATATGGAATTAGAGTGGTCCATAACATATTTTCGCCAAAAGCACAATTTCGTTTGAAAAGGCAGAACCTGGCTTTGTACTGTGAAAAAAGTGATCATTTCTGATTTTGCTCAAAACTTGTGAAATTAGTGCTTGGCCATGCCACATATGAATGGGGACAGAATTAGAGTGATTGGGAACATATTTGCACAAAAAAACACAATTGTGGTCGAAAAGGCAGAACCAGGCTCCGTATTGTGGAAAACATGATCACTTTTGATTTTCCTCAAAACTCATGAAATCATTGTTTGGTGATGCCACATATGAATGGGGATGGAATTAGAGTGATCCAGAACATATTTGGGCAAAAAAACACAATTTCGTTTGAAAAGGCATAGCCTGGCTCTATATTGCAAAAAAATTGATTAGTTCCAATTTTGCTCGAAACATGCGAAATCGTTGTTTGGCCATGCCACATATGAATGGGGATGGAATTAGAGTGATTCGGAACATATTTGAGCAAAAAAACACAATTTCGTTCGAAAAACAAGAACCAGGTTCCATATTGCGAAAAAAGTGACTTTTGATTTTGCTCAAAACTCACGAAATCATGGTTTGGCCATGCCACATATGAATGGAGATGGAATTTGAGTGATTTGCAACATATTTTCACAAAAAAAAAAAAACAGAATTTTGCTCGAAAAGGCAGAACCTGGCTCCATATTGCGAAAAAGGTGATCGCTTCCAATTTTGCTCAAAAGTCACAAAATCATTGTTTGGCAATGCCACATATGAACGGGGACGAAATTAGAGTGAACCAGAACATATTTGCCCAAAAAAACACTATTTCATTCACAAAACAAGAACCACTTTATATTGCGAAAGAAGTGATCACTTCTGAAGAGTGATCTGGAACATTTTTTTTTGCAAACAAGCACAATTTAGTTCGGGACTCACGAAATTATTGTTTGGCCATGCCACATATGAATGGGGACGGAGTTAGAGTGATCCAGAATATATTTGGGCAAAAAAATACATATTCGTCTGAAAATGCAGAACCTGGCTCCTTATTGCGAAAAAAGTAATGACTTCCGATTTTGCTAAAAACCCACAAAATCATTGTTTGGTCATGCCACATATGAATGGGGATAGAATTAGGGTGATCCGGAACATATTTGGGCAAAAAAACACAATTTCGCCCTGAGAAACCAGAACCTTGTTCCTTATTGCGAAAAAAGTGATGAGCTCCAATTTTGCTCAAAACTTACAAACTCATTGTTTGGCCATGCCACAGATGAATGGGGATGGAATTACAGTGATTTGGAACATTTTTTTGCAAACAAACACAATTTAGTTCAGAAGAGCAGAACCTGGCTCCATATTGGAAGAAAAGCGGTCACTTTCGATTTTGTTCAAAACTCACGAAATCATTGTTTGGCCATGCCACATCGGAATAGGGACGGAATTAGAGTGATTTTGAGCATATTTTTGCAAAAGAACACAATTTCCTTCGAAAAGGCAAAACCAAGATCTGTATTGAAAAAATCATGATCACTTCTGATTTTGCTCAACACTCACGAAATGGTTTGGCCATACCACATATGAATGGGGACAGAATTAGAGTTATTTGGAACATATTTTTGGAAAACAACACAATTTTGTTCGGAAAGGCAAAACCAGGCTCTGTATTGCGACAAAAGTGATGACTTCCTATTTTGCTCAAAACTCACGAAATCGTTGTTTGGCCATGCCACATATGGATGCGGACGCAATTAGAGTGATTTGAAACAATTTTTCGTTAAAAAACACAATTTCCTTCAAAAGCCAGAACCAGGCTTCGTATTGCAAAAAAAGTGATGACTTCTAATTTTGCTCAAAACTCACGAACTCCTTGTTTGGCCGTGCCACATATGAATGGGGATGCAATTAGAGTGATTTGAAACATTTTTTCGTAAAAAAACACAATTTTGTTCAAAAGGCACAACCAAGCTTCGTATTGCGAAAAAAGTGATGACTTCTGATTTTGCTCAAAACTCACGAAATCTTTGTTTGGCCATGCCACATATGAATGCAAACAGAATTAGAGTGATTTGGAACATGCTTTTGCAAAAACAAAAACAATTTGATACAGAAAGGCAAAACCAGGATCCATATTGTGAAAAACGTGATCACTTCCGATTTTTCGCAAAAGTTGCGAAATCATTGTTTGGCCATGCCACATATGAATGGGCACAGAATTAGAATTATTTGGAACATATTTTTGCAAAAAAACACAATATCGTTCGCAAAGGCAAAATGGGCTCTGTATTGCAAAAAATGTGATGACTTTCGATTTTCCTCAAAACTAATGAAATCATTGTTTGCCCATGCCACATGTGAATGGAGATGCAATCTGGAGCATTTTTTCGTAAAAAAAAACACAATTTCGTTCGGAAACGCAGAACCTGGCTCTGTATTGCAAAGAAAGTGATCACTTCTGATTTTGCTCAAAACTCATGAAATCATTGTTTGGCCATGCCACATACGAATGGGGATGGAATTAGCGTGAACCGGAACATATTTGGGCAAAAAAACACAATTTCGTTCGGAAACGCAGAACTTGTCTTTGTATTGCAAAAAAATTGATCACTTTTGATTTTGCTCAAAACTCACGAAATGATTGTTTGGCCACGCCACATATGAATGGGGATGCATTTAGAGTGGTGCGGAACATTTTTTCGCAAAAAACACAATTTCGTTCAGAAAAGCAGAACTTGGCCTCGTATTGCAAAAAAAGTGATCACTTCTGATTTCACTCAAAACTGACGAAATCATCATTTGCCCATGCCATAAATGAATGGGGGTGGAATTAGAGTGATCTGGAACATATTCGGGAAAAAACACATATTCGTTTGAGAATGCAGAACCTGGCTCCGTTTTGCGAAAAAAGTCATCACATTTGATTTTGCTCCAAATTCACGAAATCATTGGCCATGCCACAGATGAATGGGGAGGCAATTAGAGTGATCCAGAACAGATCTTCGCAAAAGAAGGCAATTTTGTTCGGAAAAGAGGAACCTGGCTCTGCATTGCGAAAAAACTGATCACTTCTGATTTTGCTCAAAACTCACAAAATCATTGTTTGGCCATGGCACATACGAATGGGGAGGACCTAGATTAACCCATAACATATCTGGAGAAGAAAACAAAATTTCGTTCGGAAAACCAGAACCAGGCTCGGTATTGCGACAAAAGTGATCATTATTTGGCCATGCCACATATGAATGGGGATGGAATTAGAGTGATATGGAAAACATTTGGGCAAAAAAACACAATTTCGCTTAGGAGAGTAGAACCTGGCTCCATATTGCGAAAAAAAAGTGATCACTTTCGATTTTGCTCAAAACTCAAGAAATCATTGTTTGGCCATGCCACATACGAATGGGGACTGACCTAGAGTAACACAGAACATTTTTGGGGGAAAAAAAACACAATTTCGTTCGGAAAACCAGAACTTGGCTCCGCATTGCGAAAAAAGTGATGACTTCTGATTTTGCTCAAAACTCATGAAATCGTTGTTTGGCCATGCCACATATGAATGGTGATAGAATTTGAGTCATCCAGAACATATTTGGGCAAAAAAACTCAATTTTGCTCGGGTAACCAGAACCTAGCTCTGTATTGCAAAAAAAGTGATCACTTCCAATTTTGCTCAAAACCCATGAAATCATTGTTTGGCCATGCCACATACGTATGGGGACGGACCTAGAGTCACCCAGAACATATTTGGGGAAAAAAACACAATTTTGTTCGGAAAACCAGAACTAGGCTCGATATTGCGGAAAAAGTGATCACTTTTGATTTTGCTCAAAACTCATGAAGTCATTCTTTGGCCATACCACATATGAATGGGGAGGGAATTAGAGTGATAGGGAAAATATTTGACCAAAAAAACTCAATTTTGCTCCGAAAAGCAGAACCTGGCTCTGTATTGCAAAAAAAGTGATCACTTCCACTTTTGCTCAAAACCCATGAAATCATTGTTTGGCCATGGTACATACGTATGGCGACGGACCTAGAGTAAACCAGAACATATTTGGGGAAAAAAAACACAATTTTGTTTGGAAAACCAGAACCAGGCTCGGTATTGCGAAAAAAGTGATCACTTCTGATTTTGCTCAAAACTCACGAAGTCATTCTTTGGCTATGGCACATACAAATGGGTACAAACCTAGAGTAACCCAAAACATATTTGGGGAAAAAAACACAATTTCGTTTGGAAAACCAGAACCAGGCTTGGTATTGCGACAAAAGTGATCACTTCTGATTTTGCTCAAAATTCACCAAATCATTATTTGGCCATGGCACATATGAATGGGGATGGAATTAGAGTCATCTAGAAAATATTTGGGCAAAAAAACACAATTTCGCTCAGGAGAGCAAAACCTGGCTGCGTATTGGGAAAAAAGTGATCACTTCCGATTTTGCTCAAAACTCATGAAATCATTGTTTGGCCATGCCACACACGAATGGGGACTGACCTAGAGTAACACAGAACATTTTTGGGGGAAAAAAATACAATTTCATTCAGAAAACCAGAACCAGGATTGGTATTGTGACAAAAGTGATCACTTCCAATTTTGCTCAAAACTCACAAAATCATTGTTTAGCCATGCCACATATGAATGGGGATGGAATTAGAGTGATCCGGAACATATTTGGGCCAAAAAATACAATTTCGTTTGTAAAGGCAGAACCTGGCTCCTTATTGTGAAAAAAGTGATGACTTCTGATTTTCCTCGAAACTCACGAAATCATTGGTTGCCCATGCCACATATGAATGGGGATGGAATTAGAGTGATCCAGAACAGATTTTCGCAAAAAAACACAATTTCGTTTGGAAAAGTGATGCGAAGCAACTATGCCAACCTTAGCCAACGGTCCAACCCATATGTTGAGTGTCCTAACAATTATATGTTTGGATCTATGGAGCCTAAACTTAAAGGTCATAGCAGAAATTCTTTAGGAATTTTGATATATTTAAGACTCTTTAACTGTGTTGATTTAGGATTCTTAAATTGTCAAAGTTCTTAATTACCTAAGATTTCCTTATTTTTTAAGAGGATTAATTTGTTAGGATGCTACTCCTAATTTGTTAGGATCCTATCCCTAATTTATTGGGATCTAATCCCTGATTTCTTGGGATTTTATCTTGATTTGGTTTGTTTGATTTTTCTTTAAATTTAAGGATTTGAATTCTACTAGACTTTGGTTTTATAAATTCTAGATACTTTTATCATTAGGCTTAGTGATGTGAATGTTAAGGTGGGCTTGAGCGAGCTCGGGTTTAGAAAATATGTAAAAATCGTTTTTTTGGTGTTTTGGTTTTTTTGTGGGAAAAAGTGAGTGTTTGGTAGGGAGGAAGGGAGAAAAAAGCGAAAATAGGAATAATCAAAATAAAAGGATAGATGCCAACAAGCTCCAAGACGTAAAGGCAACGCCACCAGTCAAGGAGGTGTTCCACCACCAATCCCTGGCAAGCATTGGATAAAGGATGCAAAAGTTGATCACACAACTTTGGGGTTTCTATTCTCTCGAAAACAACTCTCCTTACAACTAAAACAATGCTCCCTTTAAATAGGCAGCTAAACCTAATTCTAGAAGGATCCTGGTAAATCAGGAATCCTTAAAACCTAATTCTAAAAGGATCCTAATAAATCAAGAATCCTTATAATTAAAAAAGTCTTAACAAATCTGGATTCTGACAAATAAGGAATCCTAGACAAATCAGAAATCTGACAAATATGGAAACTTAGATAAATCAGGAATCTAGACAATTATAGAAAACTAAACAAAAGGAAATATTCTCAAACAATAAAGTAAACATAAGAAATTCACACTTCTGTAACTTGGCATAAAGCTTTTGCCTCCTCAATGCATCAAATACTTGCCGCAAATGATCTAAGTGATCTCCCTCATAGCTATTATAAATAAGGATATCATCAAAATAAACCACAACAAATTTACCAAGAAAGGGGTGTAGTACCTCATTCATCAAACGCATAAAGGTACTTGGGGCATTAGAAAGACCGAATGGCATGACCATCCATTCATACAAGCCCCCTTTGGTTTTGAAGGCTGTCTTCCATTCATCTCCCTCTCTCATCCAAATCTGATGATAACCACTCCTTAAATCCACCTTGGAGAAGATGGTGGCTCCATTGTAATTCATCTAGCATATCATCAAGCCTTGGAATGGGATACCTGTATTTGATGGTGATGTTGTTGATTGCTCTACTATCCACACACATTTGAAATGATCCATCTTTCTTTGGCACCAATAGGGTTGGAACTGAACATGGGCTCATACTTTCCCGTATAAATCCTCGGGCCACCAACTCATCTACTTGCCTTTGTAACTCCCTAGCCTCCTCGGGATTGCATCGATAGGCTGCTTTATTGGGTAAGGGTGCTCCTGGAAGTAGGTCTATATGGTGCTCTATCCCTCTAATTGGTGGTAAACCGGGTGGAAGGTCATTGGGAAATACATCAGCGAACTCAAATAAGAGTGGTTGAACAAGTGGATGTGGTTCACTCACCCCTTCACTCTCTTTCCCTTCAGCAACAAGGATAGGTTTGGGTTTTTGGATGGCTTTCTCTACTTGGGTTTCACTAAGGAATAGGCTCTTTTTTCTATCTTCTACCCCATGTGTTTGGTGTACTTGGGAGGGACTAAGTGGAGCTAAGGTTATAAGCTTTTCCCTAATTTTGAAGGAATAAGTATTCTGTTTACCATCATGCTTAGCATCCCTATCATACTGCCACGGCCTCCCCAACAACAAATGGCAAGCATCCATAGGTATAACATTACTAGTACTCTGATCTACATAATGCTTTCCAATGGAAAAAGTAAGTAAGACTTGCCTTGACACTTGAAGACGACTCCCTTGGCTCAACCATTGGAGGTTGTATGGATGGGGGTGATTTGAGGTAGGCAATTTCAACTTCTCCACAAGAATCGTAGAAGCTATGTTGGCACAACTCCCACTATCGACAATAACAGAACACACCTTTCCATTAATTGTGCATTGAGTTTGAAAGATGTTCTCCCGTTGCTCATCTGGAGGGCTAACATGGGCATGTAAGGCTCTGCGAAGAATAAGCATACTGCCAGAATCAGCTTGCTCAACAATCTCATTCTCTTCCTCTAAATCAACCATGGGCTCATAATCACCATACTCCTCTTTAAAGTAGCCTTCTTCAATCTCTTCAATATCTCTCATGGTCATCACCCTCCTGTTTGGACAATTAGCCTGCACATGGCCAAATCCTTGGCACTTGAAGCACTTTCTCTCCCTTGGATCTTGCTTTGTAAAATTCGGTGTTGGCTTTGAGGCTTTCCCAACCTTTTCTTTAACCTTTTTCTTGTTGGTAGGCTCAGACTTATTGTAGGATGAGGGATCCCTGTAGAAAGTGGTCCCTCTAATGTAAGACCTAGAACCCTCCCTGCTGAAAGGCTGAGATCCAGAATTCTTGAGGGTCCTTCTTTGCCTCTCCACTTTGATAGCTAGTTTGCACACATCATCAAAAGAGCAATAGGACTGCAATTCAACAGTGTTAGAAATCTCAGGCTTTAAGTCCCTTAGAAACCAGGCAATAATGGTCTCTTTAGGTTCTGGTACCTCACATCTCATCATAAGGTTTTCAAATTCCCTTATATACTCCTCCACACTCCTCTCATCTTGCCTGAGCGCATGTATTTTTAAATAAAGATCTTGCTTGTAATCATTGGGCAAGAAGCACCTTTTGAGCAACTTCGTTAGTTTCTCCCATGAATGGACCTTTTCTTTCCCATCTCGATCTCGCTGTTTCTTAACGTTCTCCCACCATAAAGAAGCATATTCTTTGAGATGAAGAATAGCAACTTTATACCCTTTTCGATCATCATACCCTTTGAATTCAAATACCCCTTCAATACGATGTAACCAGTCAACAAAATCATTAGGGTCGAGAGTACCTTTGAATTCTGGGACTTCAACACGTAAGCTTCGATCATCATCTAGTCTCCTCCTCTCGCTTTCATCACTATTAGAATCTGCATGAGAATCAACTTTGTTGCCTTGGGTGTCAAGGTGGAAGTTTTGCAACATTTGGAGGACATCACAAAATTGCCCTTTCAACTGGACGACATCAGATAATTGCTCTTTTACCTTGCCTAGCTCAACTGATAACATTCTATTTGCAGCCTCCCATGGTGGAATTGAGGAAGAATCACCACTATGATCAGACGAAGAATGACTATTACGATGAGATGACGGATTACCGCTTGGATTGAACATCTTGAAAAGAGCTCACTCGAAAGAATAACCTAGGCTCTGATACCACTTGATGCGAATGTTATGGTGGGCTTGAGCAAGCTCGGGTTTACAAAATATGTAAAAATCGTTTTTTTGGTGTTTTGGTTTTTTTGTGGGAAAAAGTGAGTGTTTGGTAGGGAGGAAGGGAGAAAAAAACGAAAATAGGAATAATCAAAATAAAAGGATAGATGCCAACAAGCTCCAAGACGTAAAGGCAACGCCACCAGTCAAGGAGGTGTTCTACCACCAATCCCTGGCAAGAATTGGATAAAGGATGCAAAAGTTGATCACACAACTTTGGGGTTTCTATTCTCTGGAAAAAAAACTCTCTTACAACTGAAACAATGCTCCCTTTAAATAGGCAGCTAAACCTAATTCTAGAAGGATCCTAGTAAATCAGGAATCCTTAAAACCTAATTCTAAAAGGATCCTGATAAATCAAGAATCCTTATAATTAAGAAAGTCTTAACAAATCTGGATTTTGACAAATAAGGAATCCTAGACAAATCAGAAATCTGACAAGTATGGAAACCTAGATAAATCAGGAATCTAGACAATTATAGAAAACCAAACAAAAGAAAATATTCTCAAACAATAAATTAAACCTAAGAAATTAAGGACTCAACAATTATTTAGGAAACCCCCCATATTAAAGCCTGCAAAAATGCTATGGAATATTCTTAGGCTGCTTCTTTAACCTTGGCCTTCTTGGACCCATTGGATTATGTTGTGACCCAAGCAAGTATAAATTGTCAAACTTAACATATGGGCTGGACTAAGAGCTTGGGCTGACGTAGTTGCTCCCACATCACAAACACTCACTTTTCCTATAGAAAACCCAGAAACACCAAAAAAATGATTTTTACATATTTTCTTACCCCGAGCTCGCTCAAGCCCACAATAACGTTCGTATCAAGTGGTATTAGAGTTTAGGTTATTCTTATGAGTGAGCTCTCCTCAAGATGTTTAATTCGAGTCGCAATTTTTCGTCGCAGTATCGTGGCCATCATTCGCCAATTCTACCATGGGAAGTTAGAAGCAAAATGTTATCGCTTGAGTTAGGCGAGGTAAAGGAGCAACTTTCTGATGTCGTCAAGAAGTTGCACGCCTTGTGCCAAGGCAACCAAGATGAAAGAGAGCAGAGGAGGAGGAGGCCAGATAATGATAGCTTATGTGTTGAGGTCCCAGAATTTAGAGGTACTCTTGATCCCAATGATTTTATTGATTGGTTATATCATATTGAGAAGGTGTTTGAGTTCCAGGCGTACGATGATTGAAAGAAATATAAGGTTGTTGTTCTTTATCTCAAAGAATTTGCTTCTTTGTGGTGGGAGAATGTTAAGAAACAAAGAGTTCGAGATGGAAAGGAGAAGGTCCGTTCATGGGAGAAACTAAAGAAGCTACTCAAAAGGCGCTTTTTGCCCAAAGATTTCAAGCAAAACCAAGTTGACGTGCGCAAGATGAACAAATCCCGAAGCCAAGACCCACAATGCAACCAAAGAAAAGATTGTGCTTTTTCATATTTCGGGTACCAACAGCAAAATAACAATAATTATTACAAAGAAGACTATGATATGTGGATAGAAAGGTAGTATGGGAGAGAAGCTTCACTGAAGAAAGCCATAGAAGTTGTTCAAGTAGAAGAAACAAAGTCAACAGAAGTAGAACCAAATGATTTGGGTCTACCAAAGCTAATGGTGTTAGCAAAGAAGGAGATGCACCTAGAAAGTTTGGATCTTTTGGAAATTAAAGCACCAATGACCATGAACACAAATCCAAAGTGCTTGGATCCTCCAAAGCAAGATGTGGTGATGCCCAAAAAGGAGATAAATCCAAAAAGTTCAAATCTACTAAAGCACGAGATATTATTGAATAAGGCAATAGAAGAAATTTTGCCAAAAGAACCAAAAGGTTTCATCCAAGAGTTGAAGAATTCAGAGGCACTATGCATGAACAATGGTTTCCTTTATGGGTTTGTATTGTCAAATCATGAGAAGACATGTCAACAACAATCACCATGACTTTTCAATCCAATTGATGAAGGTGCTACTACAACATTCCACTTCAATTACTTGTTTGGATCATATTGTTACTTAGGTTGTAAACTTTCATCCAAGCAGCATGGTAGTTTGCCATTAATTTGTGAACTAACACACTTGGGTAGGCCGCTAGAGTTAGAGCTTGATTTGTGTGCACAAACTTGGATTGTGGATCTATGGAGCAATAATACCCAAAGCAGCAATCAAGATTTGAGGACAAATCTTTGTCAAGAAGGGGAGATTGATGCGGATGCACTTAAGGCCTAATATTATGAGTTGCAATATAATAGAATTAAAAGACCACAACATAGTCTAGTGGGTCTAAGAAGGCCAAGATTGAAGAAGCAGTCCAAGAATATTCCATAGCATCTCTACAATCTTAAGGGTTTCCTTAGTATTTGTTGAGTTCTTAATTTCTTAGATTTAATTTATTGTTTGAGAATATTTTTTTTTATTTGATTTTCCATAATTGTCTAGGTTCCTGATTTATCTGGGTTTCTATACTTGTTAGATTTCTAATTTGTTTAGAATTCTTTATTTGTCAGAATCCAGATTTGTTAAAACTTCCTTAATTATAGGGATTCTTAATTTGTTAGGATCCTTCTAGAATTAGGTTTAGCTGCCTATTTAAAGGAAGTATTGTTTCAGTTGTAAGCAGAGTTGTTTTCCAAATAATAGAAATCCCAAAGTTGTGTGATCAACTTTTGCATCATTTATCCAATTCTTGCCAGATATTGGTGGTGGTCCTTGACTAGTGGCATTATCTTTACGTCTTGGAGATGGTTGACATCTATCTTTTGTTTTTGTTATTCTTATTTTCATTTTTCCTCTTTTCCTTCTTATTAAACACTTACTTTTCTTACAGAAAACTTAAATACATCAAAAAAATAATTTTTACATTTTTTTTTTTCCCGAGCTCACTTAGCCCACCGTAACGTTCGTATCACTTTTCCTGATAAAAGGATAAGATGCCTGACAAACGTAAAGGCATCCGATGCAAAAGAATAAGATGCCTGACACACATAGTGGCATCTAATACAGTACCATTATGACAGGTCGGTACAATAATTGTTCATAATTGTACTGAGAAGGAATCTCAGCACATGGGTAGTTCAGGGTTGGTACTGCAACTGTTTAAGATTTAGAAAATCTTCAGACAGTTGTTCATAATTCCTAAGGCATTCCTGTAGGTGTTCAGGGGTGAAGTCATCTCCGCCTTTGGATAACCCTTTTGCTTCCGAGACCTTGATTCTGTGGATATCGACGAACTCTCTAAGCGCGGCAGCTGCTTTCCTCGTGGCTTCCTGTTGGATTGTTGCGAGTTGCTCTTGATAGAGCAATTGCTTTTCTTCTGTGATTCCAAGTTTTTCTTCATGGTAGCGGCTAAGACACAGGGCTTCGTAGCTAAAAGCAAATGGTTGAGCTGAGACATAGCTTTCCCCAGCTTTTCTTCCATCTGTTGATTGGGAGTCTCCTGAGCTTCTTGGAGTGCCTTGGTCATTGACTTGAGCTGTGGCTGTGCTTCCTTGATCCATTCTGATTCCTTTTCATGGACAACAAATGTGTAATCAGCCTTGACAATGAATCAGCTAGTTTGTTATCTCCTCCGGCTATATGTTCAAATTTTACTACAATGCCAGTTACTGTAATGAAATCTGTAAAATTAATCCACCTAACTCTAGATGGTTTGTGATCTGCAGACTTATTAACGAATGAGATAATGGCTTGACAATCTGTCCTAATGGTTAGCTCTTCTTTGTCAAGATAAAATATTTTCAGGCTCTTTAAGGAATTCATGACTGCATGAAGTTCTGCATCAGTGGTGGATTTTGGAGGGTTAAATTTTCCACTGGCATATACACAGACCTTTTCTTCTACTTTTGGATCTCCCTTCTCATGCTTCCACTTGCATATTCCTCGCCAACCATCCATACATCCGTCTGTTTCCAAGATCATGTAACAATGTTCTGGAGGAATCTCCAGATCTGGGAGTTTCTGTACTTCCTTCTTGATGCTTCTAACCAATTCCCAGTCCTGACGATTCATTCTTTTCTCACCTGTTGGGCTGGTCTTTCCATATAAGGGGGCCAATTTTTGCCCGAGCTTTGGAATATGCAGTCTTGCATAATTTAACAATCCCAGCCATGACTTTAATCCTTTGGTTGTTGTTAGCTGTTCGTCCCGCACATCTGCGACTTTCTTGATGATATTATCTTGAAGATGAACCTTTTGATTTCCAATAGTGACCCCAAGGAAATCTATGGTACCCTGGGCGAGCTTGTATTTAGTTGGGCTAAGGACAAGCCCGTGTTTTTCACAAATTTCCAGCATTTGTAGCAGATGCTTTACATGTGAATCCATGTTTTCAGAGAAAACAAGTATATCATCAATATAGACTGCAATGAAATGTTCTGTACCTTTGAAACAGTGGTCCATCTTTCGCTGAAATGCTGCTGGAGCATTCTTCAGTCCGAACGGCATGACTAACCATTCATATAATCCAGATGGAACCCAAAAGGCAGTCCAGGGGATTGAGTCAGGGTGCATGATTATCTGATGAAATCCACCCTTTAAATCGAATTTGCTGTAAATTTTGCTTCTTCCCACTCTCTGCACGATTGTTGAGATTCCTGGGAGGCTATACTCGTCGTCTTCAGTGCTGTCATTGAGCCTCTTGTAATTGAATACAAGTCTTTCTTTCCCTTTTTTCTCTTCTCCTGTTACTGGATTAATGGTGGTTCCAGAGTTTACTAGAAACGCTGTGGTTCTGTGCTTGGATTTGCTTGGTCGGATCACCTTTAGTTTCAACAAGTGATCTATATGTTTTCTGAAAGAATCTTCCATCTTTGGTGTTACGTGCTTCAATGGCTTGTTGTCGATTGTGAAATTGGGATTCTTTATCTCCAGGTGGCAATAGATCTCGTTCTTCTCCCAAAATTCAATTGGATTCTCTCCCATGAATCCTCGACTGTGCATATCTTTGATGATGGGGATGACCTTAGTCTGTATTCGCTGATCCATACTTGCGATCCCTTCGATTTGCTGATTGTTGTATTCAGCATTGTCTTCTTCAGACAGTTCTGCTTCATGGTTAATGTTGAAAAATTGCTCCTCCTTCTCCATGTCCAGGAGCGATAATTGTTCTTCAAGAAAATTAATCGCTCTTACTGTGTCTTGTGTCTGAATTGGAGTGATATGCTTGTAGAAGGTAATGAGATTTCCTTCTATTCGGAGCCCACCATGCATGCTTCGGATGAAATTACAGCCAATAATCATGTTGACATGGCTGCCAAGCTTCAACGGAAAAGCATAGGTGTAAGGAATACGGAAGGTATTATGACCAATAATCATCATACCGTATTTCAACTTCTTTGTGGACTTTTGTTCAGACTTCAGCCCGTTGAAATATACTGTAAAAGTATTATCTTCTATCGCTTCTGTTGGGACTGAATCTTGATCAATGCAGCACGATGTTGCTCCTGTCTCCATTATTGCATTGACTTCAAATGGTTCTAGGTTCGGAATCCGGAGTTCCACTCGCAGATTGTAGAGCATATTCTTAATGGGTCTCTTTGTAGATCTGTCTTCTGCTATCCCATTAATTTCTTCTTGGTATGACTCCAAGAGGAACCCTATTCCTGGTTCTGAGATGACGATCCCCTTTTGTCTTTGTCGTCGTTTTTCTTCTTGTTGCTGTAGTTCTTCCTCCTGCAGCTTTCTGAGTTCTTCAAAATTTTGCATTTGGTCGAATGCGTCTTTCATTTCTTCATCTATTTCTGTTCTCTCATCTTTGGCTTGGTGAGGATTGTTGGTCAGTGTAGAATTGAAGGCCTTCTGTAACTCCAATTCCTTCTGGAGTTTTTGGTTCTTCTTTTTGTAATATTCTAGCTCTCCTCGCAGCTTCTGATTTTCTGATTCACAATATTGAATGTACCTGTGCTGTTGTAATATCAATTCTCTGGCTTCAGGATTGTTCTTTGTTGGTTCTGGGGCTACTTCGATTTTTATGTCAACATATCCAATACTGCAAATGTTGCATATGGAAATCTTGCATCTTCTGCAGTACATTCGGGCCTTCAGCATTGTTTCCCTTTTGCAGCAGTAACATTTTCCTGGGGCTGTGTAAGGAACTTCTTCGTTATAACACCATGGGTGTTTACAGAAGTAGACTTCTTCGGGAACTTCAATCTTTGGTTGATAAGAATTATCTTTCCCTATGAAGTACCTCTCCTTGTGGTATTCTATCCTTGTTGGATGAAGCATGAGGACAGTGTGTGTTGTTGTTCCGCCAATTTCCTCCACATCTTCTCCTTCGGTGATGCTGTAGATAGCATCACTGTCATTTTCCCTTCAACTGAGACTATTTCATAGTCATCTGGTAATTCCATATTTTGCAGGACTGCTACTCGTTTGACATTACGCTCTTCTTGTTGGCATTCTCGCGCAAAATGTCCTTCTTCTCCGCATAAATAACACCTGCATCGCTTGTCTCGAATGAGATGCTTTTTCTTCTCTATCCGTGCATGTGATGGGTGTGGTTTTCCTTTGTAGATGCGGGCTTTTCTGTATCCAATTCGTCTTGGATTGTTGGCATTGTTGTAGAACCCTGGCAAAGGAAGTTTTGAGCAGAAACTCAAATTCTTGAGACTTCTCTTGAAATGTGCTTCTTTGCATTCTGCTTCTAGAAAATGGAAAGTGAATATCATCCTGGGTACTAGTCCGACTGCGCTTCCAGGATATCTTGTATCGGATGCTGCTTTGATCCGTGGGCCAAGTTCCGGTGGCATTTTGATCCAGAATTTCTCAGAGAGTTCTGGAGAAATAAACATTCTCCCAGATTTACTCGCCAGCCTGTAGAAGTCATTGATATACTGTAGAATTCCGTCAATAGTTGGTGTTGGCAAACGCTCCAGATCTCTGTAGGCTTCGTCTTGTATAGCAGTGGAGCCTGTAGCAGGGTCTTCTAGTGAGAAAACTCTCCTGATTTGTGAGAGTATATTGTGGGTTCCTGTACTCCCATTTCCTCCTTGAATGAGCGTCTCATATTCTTGAGGATAAGTCATTCTCCACCGGATCCACATTTGCTTTTCAGATTCTCCAAGCAGGTTTTCAATGAACTCCATCTTTTCTGAAGGATCATTGAATCCGTGTAAAGCAACCACATTGCTGGTAATGGACTCCCAACGACTAAAATAGTCATGAAAGAGTCCCATATTGAATGGCATTACGAAGATGCTACCATTGTTGATATTTCCTGATGGGAAGTTGAACCATTCATTACCAAATCCTGCCCTGCCTCGTCCTCTTGGTAGTTTAGTGTCATCTCCACTGATGGTGGGAATGAATGGAGGCGTCTGGTTGGTGGCTGGTGGGTAATTGATTCTTGTTGAACTTTCTCCTATGCTTGTATCTTCTGGTGGCGGCCGGTAGGCTGTAACCGTTGATGAAGAAGCTGATGCCAGTTGTTGTACTGGGATAGGCTGCTTTTCCATCATTCTTATGAATTCCATGGTTGCTGGATATTCTTCTTCTTTGATAAATCCGGCAACTATCTTTTCTTCCTCGTACTCCTCTTCTTCTTCGTCATAAGAGTCTGTGATTGATGAATCTGATGTTTGTAAGCATGGGAGTTCGTTGTCCCAAACTACTTCTTCTTCTTCTTCTGATTCTGCTTCGTTTATAGCTCCTATAACCAATTCACTTTTTGCTGAGGGGTTTGGATGATCTTCATCTTCAAATTCATCTCCCCATCCTGTCGCTTCTACGGGATCATCATTCCAATGTTCTGGTCTGTTATAGGAAACCAGGTATCTTCTGCTTCAGACGTTAGATAATCCACATGATTTTGTGGATAGTATCTTAGTGTCTGCTGTCGCCCTTCTGGGTATCGCCTGTTGAGTGCTGGTTGCACGTATTCAAGGTTCCATCTTGCCATCCTGACTGTTGCGAATTCCTCTGGTCCTCCCATTCCGATTGGGTTGATGGCGGCTATTGTATATCTGATCTGCTCTTCATCTGGGTCTTCAGGGAAGATTTCATCGTCTTGCTCATTGTATCTAGTGGCTGATGGTTCTGGTGCTGTTGTATAGTTACCAAAACGAATTGATACTGAACCATCAAGCAGAGTTCTTGATTCTACCAGTGTTGGTACTTCAGGAACTTGAGCTGGCCTGGCGGGTTTTAGCACCCAATTTCTTCCTTGTAGTGCCCTTGCATCATATTTTTGCCCTGGGATACCCTGTACTCCTTGGCTTGCTAAATAATCTGTGACATTTGAGATAGAATAGGCAAATCCAACGTTTGATGTGTTGGATAGCCTTCCAACGACTCCTCTTGTGACTAGTAAGTTTGAAATATTTTTATTTCTTTTATGGTTTAAGTTTAGAGACGCAACCTTGATAGTGTTTGTTTTAGCAAAAGGTTCAGGCCTATAAGACTGCCGTAAAGCCTAGCGAGGTAGTAAGTCGGTTGAACCCTGATATGAGCTAAGATTAAGCACTACCTTGGAAGGAACTTACTAGGTAATTATTTTGGAAGGAACTTACTCTTAAATTACTGAAGAAGTGACTAATGTCTCAAAGGTGGGAAAATGCTATACAGGAATGGTATGATCGATCTGGAACTGCTAATCTTTCTTATCTCGATTTAGCTAACGTAGCCAAACCAACTCATTCACAACTAGCTCACAACTTGATGGGGATGCACTTAAGGCCTAATATTATAAGTTGTAATATCATAGAATTAAAAGCCCACAACATAGTCCAGTGGGTTCAAGAAAGCCAAGATTTAAGAAGCAACCCAAGAATATTTCATAGCATCTGTACAATCTTAAAGATTTTCTTAGTAGTTGTTGAGTTTTTAATTTTTTAAGTTTAATTTATTGTTTAAGAATATTTTTTTTTATTTAATTTTCCATAATTGTCTAAGTTCTTAATTTATCTAAGTTTCTATACTTGTTAGATTTCTAATTTGTTTAGAATTCTTTAATTGTTAGAATCTAGATTTGTTAAAACTTCCTTAATTATAGGGATTCTTAATTTGTCAGGATTTTTCTAGAATTAAGTTTAGCTGCCTATTTAAAAAAAATATTGTTTCAGTTGTAAACAAAGTTGTTTTCCAAATAATAAAAATCTCAAAGTTATGTGATCAACTTTTGCATCCTTTATCCAATTCTTGACTGGTGGCGTTGCCTTTACGTCTTAGAGATTGTTGGCATCTATCTTTTGTTTTTGTTATTCTTATTTTCGTTTTTTCTTCCTTCCTCCCTATCAAACACTCACTTTTCTTACAGAAAACTAAAAACACCAAAAAACGATTTTTACATATTTTCTTACCCGAGTTCGCTCAAACCCACCATAACGTTCGTATCACATCCTTTCTGTTATTTACGATAGACATAATCTTCAATCACGAGTTTTTATCACGAATCATAAACAAATTTTGGAAAATCTTTCTTATTGCCACAAGAATTTCTGCTCTAGAAGGACAAATTGCTCACATACAGGAGGAACTACATAAGCATGAACCTCTTACAAAGAGGGAAGTGCTTGATCTGGTTGTTGAAATTAGCAAACAACCCAAGTTCATAGAAGAACAGGCACTCAAGGTGACCGAAGAACTTTCAAGTAAGGTAGAACGAATCGGAGAGGTGCTCCAGAAAGTCGACCGTTGGGTGAGTTGATGAGCTATTCAATCACCTCCAAAACACTATCCTACCAGAAGGCCCTTAAAGCTACAGAAGGACTCCAGGAACCAGCACTTGGTTTTGTTAAACCAAGCGAGTTCCCAACAGCTTCAGCATCATCAGCAGCCCTAATCATGTAAAACAATACCTTGCTTGAATAAGTAGTTACTATCTCTGAAGAAATCAAAGAACTGAAGGAAAGAGTTACTCAACTCGAAAGGCGACTCAGCAGTGCAAAACAGCCAGAAATTTCTGAAGATCTGGTGAAAAGACTTGAAGAAGCCAGCAAAGGGATACAGGAGAAGGTACCTCTTCCGCCAAAGAAAAGGTACGGGAAGGACGGCCTTCCTCACTATATCAAAAATCCCTTAAAAATCCTTGAAGAAGAAAAGGCGAAGCTCAAGCAAACATGAGAAGAACTGTGACACAGTTGCTTCCAAACTTGACAAATAGGAGAAATCAGGAGGAGGGAGTCAACACTCCAACCTTCGATAACCAAGTAAGGGGATATCGCAACAATCAAAGAAGACTTTACAATGCACAAAGACAGATTCGGAATATTCGAAACAGGCTCTCAGGGCGCACCTATGAACAGACACTGGAACAGCAGCTAGATCCACAGGCGGAACTACAGCTGTCAATGACAGAACGCGCCAGACTTGTACCGGCAGAAGTACTCTACAGATCCAGGAGAGATGATGTCAATCATCGTGTCTATACTCACAAATCGGAGGAAGCCATGCTATTACAGATGGCAATCAACTGGACAGAACTCTGATCCAGCCATCTAGTCTGGATACTTTACTAGCATCCGGAATGCAATTCATCCACATCGGACTAACTCAAGTCCGCCTGCAAATTCTGCACAGAAGAGACCAAGGAGTAATGGCCCTAGTGGTCTTCAGAGACACTAGATTTGAAGGGGACCATGCCATATTTGCTCAAATGGAAGTTGATCTGACACGAGGAAGCCAACTAATCTGTCTTAATGGTTAGCTCCTCTTTGTCAAGATAAAATATTTTCAGGCTCTTTAAGGAATTCATGACTGCATGAAGTCCTGCATCAATGGTGGATTTTGGAGGGTTAAATTTTCCACTGGCATATGCACAGACCTTTTCTTCTACTTTTGGATCTCCCTTCTTATGCTTCCACTTGCATATTCCTCCCCAACCATCCATACATCCGTCTGTTTCCAAGATCATGTAACAATGTTCTGGAGGAATCTCCAGATCTGGGAGTTTCTGTACTTCCTTCTTGATGCTTCTAACCAATTCCCAGTCCTGACGATTCATTCTTTTCTCACCTGTTGGGCTGGTCTTTCCATATAAGGGGGCCAATTTTTGCCCGAGCTTTGGAATATGCAGTCTTGCATAATTTAACAATCCCAGCCATGACTTTAATCCTTTGGTTGTTGTTAGCTGTTCGTCCCGCACATCTGCGACTTTCTTGATGATATGATCTTGAAGATGAACCTTTTGATTTCCAATAGTGACCCCAAGGAAATCTACGGTACCCCGGGCGAGCTTATAGGAGTTTTGGAAATGATTGCGGGTGCACTCTGAGCCCCATAGCCTAATCATTCATCCCACTTTTCCTGATAAAAGGATAAGATGCCTGACACACATAGTGGCATTTAATGTAGTACCATTATGACAGGTCGGTACTAATAATAATTGTTCACAATTGTACTGAGAAGGAATCTCAGCACATGGGTAATTCAGGGCTGGTACTCCAACTGTTCAAGATTTAGAAAATCTTTCAACAGTTTCATAATTCCCGAGGCATTCCTGCAGGTGTTCAGGGGTTAAGTCATCTCCGCCTTTGGATAGCCTTTTTGCTTCCGAGACCTTGATTCTGTGGATATCGACGAACTCCCTAAGCGCGCAGCTGCTTTCCTTGTGGCTTCCTGTTGGATTGTTGCGAGTTGCTCTTGATAGAGCAATTGCTTTTCTTCTGTGATTCCAAGCTTTTCTTCATGGTAGCGGCTAAGACACAGGGCTTCGTAGCTAAAAGCAAATGGTTGAGCTGAGACATAGCTTTCCCCAGCTTTTCTTCCATCTGTTGATTGGGAGTCTCCTGAACTTCTTGGAGTGCCTTGGTCATTGACTTGAGCTGTGGCTGTGCTTCCTTGATCCATTCTGATTCCTTTTCATGGACAACAAATGTGATTAGCTTTGATAGATTTTTGATTTGTCTAGGTTTTCATACTTGTCAAATTTTTGATCTATTTAAGATTTTTTATTTGTCAAAATTTAGATTTATTAAGACTTTATTAATTATAAGAATTCTTGATTTATCAAGATTCTTCTATAGCCGCTTATTTAAAGAAAACATTGTTTTAGTTGTAAGTAAAATTATTTTCCAAATAATAGAAACCTCAAAGTTGTGTGATCAATTTTTGTATCCTTTATCCAATTCTTACCAGGGATTGGTAGTGGTCCTTGACTGATGGCGTTGCCTTTACGTTTTGGAGATTATTGACATCTATCTTTTGTTTTTGTTACTCATATTTTCATTTTTTTTTCTTTCCTCCTTACCAAACACTCACCTTTCTCACATAAAACCCAAAAACACTAAAAAAAATAATTTTTACATATTTTCTTAACCCGAGCTCACTCAAGCCCACCATAAGATTCGCATTAAGTGGTATCAGAGCCAGGTTATTCTTATGAATGAGCTCTCCTCAAGATGTTTAATTTGAAAGGCAATTTTTTGTCACATTATTGTGGCCATTATTCGCCAATTCTACCATGGGAAATTGGAAACGAAATGTTATCGCTTGAGTTAGGCGAGGTAAATGAGCAACTTTCTGATGTCGTTAAGAAGTTGCAAGCTTAGGCAACCAAGATAAAAGAGCGCAAAGGAGGAGGAGGCTAGAGGATGATAGCTTACGTGTCAAGATCCCAGAATTTAAAGGTACTTTTGATCCCAATGATTTTATTGATTGAAGGGGCGTTTGAGCTCCAAGCATATGATGATAAGAAGAAATATAAGGTTGCTATTCATCATCTCAAAGAATTTGCTTCTTTGTGGTGAGAGAATGTTAAGAAATAAAGAAAACGAGATGGAAAGGAAAAGGTCCGTTCGTGCGAGAAATTAAAGAAGCTGCTCAAAAGGAGCTTTTTGCCTAAAACTTTCAAGCAAGACCAAGTTGATATGTGTAAGATGAACAAATCCCAAAGCCAAGACCCACGATGCAACCAAAAACAAGATTGCGCTTTTTCATATTCCAGGTATCAACTGCAGAACAACTACAACTATTGCAAAGAAGACTATGATATGTGAATAGAAAGGTGGTATGAGAGAGAAGCTTCACCGAATAAAGCCATAGAAGTTGTTCAAGTAGAAGAAACAAAGTCAACAGAAGTAGAACCAAAAGATTTGAATCTACCAAAGCTAGTGGTGTTGGCAGAAAAGGACGTGGACCTAGAAAGTTTGGATATTTTGGAAATTAAGGCACCAATAACCATGAACGCAAATCTAAAGTGTTTGGACCAAAGCAAGATGTGATGCCCAAAAAGGAGATAGATCCAAGAAGTTTAGATCTACCGAAGTATGAGATATTATTGAATAAGGCAATAGAAGAAATTCTGCTAGAAGAATCACAAGTTTTCATCCATGAGTTGAAGAATTCAAAGGCACTGAGCATGAACAATGGTTTCCTTTGTGGGTTTGTAGTGTCAAATCATGAGAAGACGATATGTCAACAACAATCACTAAAACTTTTCAATGCAATTGATGAAGGTGCTATTACAACATTCATAACTTCAACTACTTGTTTGCATCATATTGTTCGCTTAGGTTGTAAACTTCCATACAAGCAACATGGTAGTTTGCCATTGATTTATGAACTAACACACTTGGGTAGGCCGCCAAAGATAAAGCTTGATTTGTGTGCACAAACGTGGATTGTGGATTCATGGAGCGATAAAACCCAAAGCAGCAATCAAGATTTGAGGACAAATCTTTGTCAAGAAGGGGAGATTGAAGTGGATGCACTTAAAGCCCAATATTATGAGTTCTAACATCAAAGAATTAAGAGTCCACAATGTAATCCAGTGGGTCCAAGAAGGCCAAGATTGAAGAGCAGCTCAAGAATATTCCATAACATCTCTACAATCTTTAATATGGGGGGTTTCCTAAGTAGTTGTTGAGTCCTTAATTTATTAGGTTTACTTTATTATTTGGGAATATTTCATTTTGTTTGGTTTTCCATAATTATCTAGGTTCCTGATTTATCTAAGTTTCTATACTTGTCAGATTTATGATTTGTCAGAATCCAGATTTGTTAAGACTTCCTTAATTATAGGGATTCTTGATTTATCAAGATCCTTTTAGAATTAGGTTTTAAGGATTCCTAATTTACCAAGATCCTTCTATAATTAATTATGTTTACTTGCCTATTTAAAGGGGGCATTGATTCAGTTGTCAGAAGAGTTGTTTTCCAGATAATAAAAACCCCAAAGTTGTGTGATCAACTTTTGCATCCTTTGTCCAATTCTTGCTCTGGCAAGAATTGGTGGTGGTCCTTGACTGGTGGCGTTGCCTTTACGTCTTGTAGATTATTGGCATCTATCTTTTGTTTTTGTTATTCATATTTTCGTTTTGTTTTTCTTTCCTCCTTACCAAACACTCACTTTTCCCACAAAAAAACCCAAAAACACAAAAAAAAAAAATGATTTTTATATATTTTCTTAACTCGAGCTCGCTAAAGCCCACCATAAGATTCACATCAAAAGTGATCACTTCCAATTTTGCTCAAAACTCATGAAATCATTGATTGGCCACGCCACATATGAATGGGGATGCAATTAGAGTGATCTGGAACATTTCTTTGCAAAAAAATACAATTTCGTTCAGAAAAGCAGAACCTGGCTTCGTATTGCAAAAAAATTGATCACTTCTGATTTTCCTCAAAACTCACGAAATCATTGTTTGCCAATACCATATATAATGGGTATCGAATTAGAGTGATCCGGAACATATTTGGGCAAAAAAATTCAAATTCGTTTGAAAAGGCAGAACCTATCTACTTATTGTGAGAAAAGTGATGGCTTCCAATTTTGCTCAAAACTTACGAAATCATTGTTTGGCCATGTCACATATGAATGGGGACGCAATTAGAGTGATCCGGAACATATTTGGGCAAAAAAAAAAACAAATTCGTTTGAAAAGGCAGAAGCTGGCTCCTTATTGCGAAAAAAGTGATGACTTCCAATTTTGCCCAAAACTCACGAAATCATTGTTTGGCCATGCCACCTATGAATGGGGATGGAATTAGAGTGATCCGGAACATATTTGGGCAAAAAAATCCAAATTCGTTTGAAAAGGCAGAAGCTGGCTCCTTATTGCGAAAAAAGTGATCACTTCCGATTTTGCTCAAAACTCACGAAATCATTGTATGGCCATGCCACATATGAATGGGGACAGAGTTAGAGTGATCCAGAACATATTTGGGCAAAAAAATACATATTCGTTTGAAAAGGCAGAACCTGGCTCCATATTGTGAAAAAAAATGATCACTTCCGATTTTGCTCAAAACTCATGAAATCAGTACTTGGGCATGCCACATATGAATGGGTATGGAATTAGAGTGATCCGGAATATTTGGGCAAAAGAAATGCCAATTTGCTATAAAAAAGGCAGAAGCTGGCTCCTTATTGCGAAAAAAAGTGATCACTTCCGATTTTGCTCGAAACTCACGAAATCATTGTTTGGCCATGCCACATATGAATGGGGATGGAATTAGAGTGGTCTGGAACATTTTTTCGCAAACAAACACAATTTAGTTTGGAAGAGCAGAACCTGGCTCCATATTGGGGGAAAAAAGTGATGACTTCCGATTTTGCTCAAAACTCATGAAATCATTCTTTGGCCCTGCCACATATTAATGGGGATGGAATTAGAGTGATCTGGAACATTTTTTTGGCAAACAAACACAATTCAGTTTGGAAGAGCAGAACCTGGCTTCGTTTTGCAAAAAAAGTGATCACTACCGATTTCGCTCAAAACACACGAAATCATTGTTGGGTCATGCCACATATGAATGGGGACGGAGTTAGAGTGATCCGGAACATATTTGGGCAAAAAAATCCAAATTCGTTTGAAAAGGCAGAAGCTGGCTCCTTATTGCGAAAAAAGTGATCACTTCCGATTTTGCCCAAAACTCACGAAATCATTGTATGGCCATGCCACATATGAATGGGGACAGAGTTAGAGTGATCCAGAACATATTTGGGCCAAAAAATACATATTCGTTTGAAAAGGCAGAACCTGGCTCCATATTGTGAAAAAAAATGATCACTTCCGATTTTGCTCAAAACTCATGAAATCAGTACTTGGGCATGCCACATATGAATGGGTATGGAATTAGAGTGATCCGGAATATTTGGGCAAAAGAAATGCCAATTTGCTATAAAAAAGGCAGAAGCTGGCTCCTTATTGCGAAAAAAAGTGATCACTTCCGATTTTGCTCGAAACTCACGAAATCATTGTTTGGCCATGCCACATATGAATGGGGATGGAATTAGAGTGGTCTGGAACATTTTTTCGCAAACAAACACAATTTAGTTTGGAAGAGCAGAACCTGGCTCCATATTGGGGGAAAAAAGTGATGACTTCCAATTTTGCTCAAAACTCATGAAATCATTCTTTGGCCCTGCCACATATTAATGGGGATGGAATTAGAGTGATCTGGAACATTTTTTTGGCAAACAAACACAATTCAGTTTGGAAGAGCAGAACCTGGCTTCGTTTTGCAAAAAAAGTGATCACTACCGATTTCGCTCAAAACACACGAAATCATTGTTGGGTCATGCCACATATGAATGGGGACGGAGTTAGAGTGATCCAGAACATATTTGGGCAAAAAAATACATATTCGTTTGAAAAGGCAGAACCTGGCTCCTTATTGCGAAAAAAGTAATGACTTCCAATTTTGCTAAAAACCCACGAAATCATTGTCTGGCCATGGTATGAATGGGGATAGAATTACGGTGATCCGGAACATATTTGGGCAAGAAAAACACAATTTCGCTTGGGAAACCAGAACCTTGCTCCTTATTGCAAAAAAGGTGATGAGCGCCAACTTTGCTCAAAACTCACAAAATCATTGTTTGGCCATCCCACATATGAATGGGTGGAATTAGAGTCATCTGGAACATTTTTTCGCAAACAAACACAAATTAGTTCGGAAGAGCAGAACCTGGCTCCATATTGCAAAAAAGAAGTGATCACTTCCGACTTTGCTCAAAACTCACCAAATCATTGTTTGGCAAACCACATATGAATGGGGATGGAATTAGAGTGATCCAGAACATATTTGGGCCAAAAAAATACATATTCGCCCGGCAAAGCAGAACCTTGCTCCCTATTGTGAAAAAAGTGATGACTTCCGATTTTGCTCAAAACTCACGAAATCATTCTTTGGCCATGCCACATATGAATGGGGATGGAATTAGAGTGATCTGGAACATTTTTTCGCAAAGAAACACAATTTAGTTCGGAAGAGCAGAACCTGGCTCCATATTGCGAAAAGAAAGTGATCACTTCCGATTTTGCTCAAAACTCACGAAATCATTGTTTGGCCATGCCACATATGAACGGGGACGGAATTTGGGCAAAAAAAAAAATCAATTCGTTTGAAAAGGTAGAACCTGGCTCCTTATTTCGAAAAAAGTGATGACTTCCAATTTTGCTCAAAACTTTTAAAATCATTGTTCGTCCATGCCACATATGAATGGGGATGGGCCTAGAGTGATCCGGAACACAATTTCACACGGGAAAGCAGAACCTGGCTCTGTAATGCGAAAAAAGTGATCACTTCAGGTTTTCTTCAAAACTCTAGAAATCATTGTTTGGGGATGCAATTAGAGTGATCCAGAACATATTTGGGCAAAAAAATACACATTCGTTTGAAAAGGCAGAACCTGGCTGCTTATTGCGAAAAAAGTAATGACTTCCAATTTTGCTAACAACCCACGAAATCATTGTTTGGCCATGGTATGAATGGGGATAGAATTAGGGTGATCCGGAACATATTTGGGCAAGAAAAACACAATTTTGCCTGGGAAACCCGAACCTTGCTCCTTATTGCGAAAAAGGTGATGAGCTCCAATTTTGCTCAAAACTTTTAAAGTCACATATGAATGGGGATGGGCCTAGAGTGATCCAGAACATATTTGGGCCAAAAAAAAAGAAAAAATTTCACTTGGCAAAAGCAGAACCTGGCTCCGAAATTCAAAAACAGTGATCACTTCCAATTTTGCTCAAAAGTCACAAAATCATTGCCTCGCTACGACACATGTGAATCGCGACTGAATTAGAGTGATCCGGAACATATTTGGGCAAAAAAATTCAATTTCGCTCAGGAAAGCAGAACCTGGCCAGATTTCGAAGAAAGTGATCACTTCCAATTTTGGTCAAAACTCCCTAAATCATTGTTTGGCCGTGCCACATATGAATGGGGATACAATTAGAGTGATCTGGTACATATTTGGCCAAAAAAACGCAATTTCGCCCGGGAAAGCAGAACCTTGCTCTGTATTGCGAAAGAAGTGGTGACTTCCAATTTTTCTCAAAACTCACGAAATCATTGTTTACCCACGCCACATATGAATGGGGATGGGTCTAGAGTGGAAAAGTAGAACCTGGCTCCATTATGCGAAAAAAAAAATGATCACTTCCGATTTTGCTCAAAACTCACAAAATCATTGTTTCGCCATGCCGCTTGTGAATCGCGACAAAATTAGGGTGATCCAGAACACATTTGGGCAAAAAACAACAATTTTGCCTGGGAAAGCAGACCCTTGCTCAAAACTCAGTAAATAATTGCTTGCCCACGCCACATTACATTGTGGTGTGGGCAAAACATCTTTGGGAAAAAAAACACAAATTTGTGTGAAAAGGCAGAACCTGGCTCCTTATTGCGAAAAAAAGTGATCACCTGCAATTGTGCTCAAAACTCACAAAATCATTGCCTGCCCACGCCACAATGTGAAAAGGCAGAACCTGGCTCCTTATTGCGAAAAAAAGTGATCACCTGCAATTGTGCTCAAAAGTCACGAAATCATTGCTTGCCCACGCCACAAAATCATTGTGAAAAGGAAGAAAGTGATCACTTCCATTGTTTCGCTATGCCACATGTGGAAAAACACAATTTCGCCTGGGGAAGCAGAAACTTGCTCTGTATTGCGAAAAAAGTGATCCGGAACAAATTTGGGCAAAAAAATAAATACAAATTCGTTTGAAAATTGCGCAAAACTCACAAAATCATTGTTTGGCCATGCCACATATGAATGGGGATGGAATTAGAGTGATCAGAACATATTTTTGCAAAAAATCACAATTTCGTCTGAAAAGGCAGAACCTCACCCCGTGTCACTCAAAACTCACAAAATTGTTCTTTGGGCACGGAAATACCAATTCACAACATATTGGGGCAACAAATCACAATTTCGTTAAGAAAACCAGTACTCAGCTCCATATGCTGAAAAAAGTGATGGCTTCCGATTTCTCTTGGCACTCACGAAATCATTGTTTGGCCACTCCACATATGAATCGGGATGGAATTCGTGTGATCCGCAACAGATTTGGGCAAAAAACACAAATTTGTTCAGAAAAGCAGACCCTAGCTCCTTGTTGAGAAAAAAAGTAATCACTTCCGATTTTGCTCACAATTCAGTAAATCATGTTTTGGGCATGCCACATATGAATGCGGACAGAATTAGAGTGATTCGCAACATATTGGGGCAACATATCAAAAGGAGAACTCGTCTCTGTATGGGGAAAAAAGTGATGGCTTCTGATTTCACTCAGAAGACACGAAATCATTGTTTGGCCACTACACATATGAATGGGGACGGAATTAGAGTGATCCAGAACATATTTGGGCAAAAAAACACAATGTCCTTCGGAAAATCAGAACCTGGCTCCATATTGGGAAAAAAGTGATCACATCCGATTTTGCTCAAAACTCATGAAATCGTTGTTTCTCCATGCCACATATGAATGGGCATGGAAATAGAGTGATTAGAGTGATCTGGAACATATTTGGGGAAAACAACACATTTTCGTTTGAAAAGGCAGAACTTCGCTCCGTATTGTGAAAAAAGTGATCATTTTGCTCAAAACTCATGAAATCATTCTTTGGCCAAGCCACATCTGAATGCTTATGGAATTAGAGTGATTTGGAACATATGTTGACAAAAAAACACAATTTCATTCGAAAAGGCTGAACCCGGCCCCATATTGCGAAAAAAGTGATGACTTCCGATTTTGCTCAAAACTCACGAAATCATTGTTTGGCCATGCCACATCTGAATGGGGACGGAACTAGAGTGACCTGGAACATAGTTGGGCAAAAACACACAATTTCATTTGGAAAAGCAGAACTTGGCTCCGTGTTGCGAAAAAATTGATCACTTCCAATTTTGCTCACAACTCACGAACTCATTGTTTGGCCACGCCACATATGAATGGGGATGGAGTTAGAATGATCTGGACCATATTTGGGCAGCACGTGTTTGGTGAGTTTTGAGCAAAAATGGAAGCAGTGAGTTTTTGATGCAGGAGTAATTATGCCAGTCCATGCTATGGCTCAACTCATATGATTCCTACTATTTTGAGCTTCCATTCCTATCAGGATTCCTACTATCTCGCATTTCCAATCTTGTCAGGATTCTTACTGTTTTAAGGTCCCTAATTTGTTGAGATCTTATGCCTAATTTGTTTAAGATCTGGATTTGGTTAGTTTTAATTTTCCTCAATCCTGCCAAACATAGGTTTTTGAGTTATCCTAATTGTTCTAGCATTAGGTTTAGTGGTCTATTTAAACACTGTTATTTAAGTTGTAAGTGGAACATTATGAGAACTTTGAGATTGAAGAAGTCATTGAATTTTGTTTTCTTTACGCTTTGTGGTGTGAACAAGCCCAAAGGCCTTAATGGGAAAGCCCAAGTTTTAGTGATCCCATGCCCAAAGAATTGGGGCCACAATGTTCTTCATTGGATCCAATATATATAGTCAAAGCCCAATCAACATTGACCAGAATGGGATTCCAAACAAACTCATTGCTTTGACTAGTATTGGATACTACTTTGACAAAAGATGGACCAACCAACTTATGTTCTTTTATTCCTTGTAGAGAGCAAAAGTTTATTTGTAAGACACACCAAGAGATTTGAGATTGAACTTGTTTGAAGGGAGAAACCTTAAGTGTTTCATCTTTGTTTCTAAATTCCAGTCTTGCTCTTCAATTTCAATTTTTATATTCTTGCACTTATATTCCAGTCCTTACATTCTTGTTATTAAATTCCAGCCTTTACATTCTTGTTATTAAATTCGAGCCTTTACATTCTTGTTATTAAATTCCACTCCTTTACATTCTTGTTCTTAAATTCCAGCCTTTACTTTGATTTCCTTGTTCTTTCCTCTTTAGCTTTTACCGTATGCAACTTTAAATCCCTTGCCATTTATATTTCCGTTCTTTATATTGCAATCTTTAAGCTTCGGATGCGAATGTTATGGTGGGCTTCAGCGAGCTCAGGGTAAGAAAATAACTAAAACAATGCTCCCTTTAAATAGGCAATTAAACCTAATTTTGAAAGGATCTTGGTAAATCAGGAATCCTTAAAACCTAATTCTAGAAGGGATCCTAACAAATCAAGAATCCCTATAATTAAGGAAGTCTTAGCAAATCTGGATTACGAACAAGGAATCGTAAACAAATCCAAAATCTGACAAGTATGAAAACCTAGATAAATCAGGAACCTAGACAATTATGGAAAACCAAACAAAAGGAAATATTCTCAAATAATAAAGTAAACCTAAGAAATTGAAAACTCAACAACTACTTAGGAAACCCCCTATATTAAAGACTGCAGAAATGCTATGGAATATTCTTGGGTTGCTTCTTCAACCTTGGCCTTCTTGGACCCATTGGATTATGTTGTGATCCAAGCGAGTATGAATTGTCAAACTTAATATATGGGCTGGGCTAAGAGCTTGGGCTGACGTAGTTGCTCCCACATCAGCTTCTGCCTTTCAATTTCCAATCCATAATATTCCTTACTATTTTAAGTTTTCACTCCGAATCCTTTATATTCCAGTGTATCATTTTTCTATTCTCCATCTCTTGCAATTTGCATTTTTCTTCTCATATTTTAGTTTTTATTACTACAGTTACTATTCATTACTATTCATACCTTCTTGTTATTTCTCCAGTTTTTGTTCTAAATCCCTTTATCCATTGTTATTCGAATCATCTATTTTCCAGCATGGAATTCTTATTCACTGTTTTAATCCTAAGCTCACTCTTTAACCCCATCACGAATCTCACTAATTGAGCTCTACAATTGGGCTGGTAGGGGTCTGGATGTTCATGAGCTTGCTTGTTTGCAGCCTGTTGGGCCCCTGATTGGGCTCCTTTTTTATTGGGGTAGGCTCATATTCTCATCCAACGTTCTGGTGCTGGTCTCTATTTCATAATTGATTTCTAATTAGTAATACATAGCTTTAACCATTGACTATTCCCTTCTTCCTTCTGTGCTACGTATTTTAATGGATCCTAGCATTGAGAGAAGCAAAATTTTGCACGGTGCATTGGACTGTCTCTATGTGTATATGTTAGGTCATGTGGTATGAATGCGATAAGTAGCATCATTACTGCAAATTTGTGTTTTTATGGACACATTAGTGTAGACAGCTTTCCTTGCCGGATAATATTGGATGGTCCAAAAGGTTTCTTATTGTAACTTAGCTTTGAGATCTTAATTGTCATTGTTATATATACTCGAAATAAGTCTTGGCTATTTTCATGCAGGTCTATATTAAATGGAAAACATTGGTTACAATTTAGAAATTACAGAATTAATACATATTGTTTTGTACTCTGCGGATTGTACCTTGTTCTCAACTTACATAATTGGTCAATCCATGTGTTACAGTTATGCTTTGCTGTTTCCACTCTCTTTTTAGTCACTTGGAAAGTAGAGGAAATTTTGCATTTTCCACGGACATTAGGAGAGAAGCTTGTGTTTGTGGCCATCATTTTTCTACTTGTTACATAGTTCCCGTTTTAGTGTGTGTGATATTGACGTTATGATTAGCATGTGCTTGTGCTAGATTTTTTGCTGTTTGATGCATTGTTATGTACTTCCTTTGTTTGAGAGTCTGTTGGGTGAGATTCAAATAAATCCTTATTGCTTATTGGAAAAAAATAAAAATGTCTTTGAAAGATGATGCTTTTGAGACCATAACTATGTTGGTGTGACTCAATCCATGGTGTGTTACGCATTCTCTAATCATGTGGAATGATTGACTTCTCTATCATGTGTTTATTAATCTTCTCATTAACATCATCTTGGGTATGGTGGTGGAACTATTAGCACCCATATGGTATTAAGAAGATCCAGGAATTCTTTCTGAAGCAATCTTCTCACAGTTGGAGTTGAACTTTTTTTTTTAATCAGGCTGGAACTCGGACTCTACAAGCTGCTCAGACTTCTTACTGCCTCCTTTTTAGTAGACTCAGAAATACTTTCTAAATGTTGGGACTGGTCCTATTTCTTGGACCTTGTAAAGTAGGTGGCCAAAATTGATGTGAGCAGGGATGCTGGAGATGCAGATATTGTTGCAGAAATCAGATGGTGTGGGATACAGGTTTTATCAGTGGTTCTTAGATCAAGCTACAGGCCTACTGTAGACTTTTGTATGGAGACTAAAGAAGCATTTACATGTTTATTGCGGTTGGTAGTTTAACCCTGAGAAAAATGCTGTTCGCAAATTAAAATTTAAGTAATTTGTGGTATCATAAATATTCATATTTCTTTTTCCAATTTTAGCTGGGAAGAATTCTGTCTAGGTACATCAATGGAGAAGGCTGACTGGTATGTTGAGTTGTCCTGTACAAGTATTGATTTCAACCAGGAGAATTGTCTCCAACCTTCTGTACATTTGGCCTTGGAAATACCCTCTTCACAGCTCTGTGAGTTTGGGCCTCCAACATGGAATAAAAGTCTTGCGACCTGGTAGAATTTATCATAAAAAGAAACAATCTATTACACAATAATTCTGGCACTTATTTGCATTGCACCTTGCTGTTTATATTTTTTGTTGTGTGAGAATTGTCAAACTAAAACACGTTGAAATACTTTACCTACTTCACCATTGTTCTTTTATCTTTGATTTTTATGGTCAATCTGCTTTTGTATCTTCAGGGATGGTAAATCAAGACGCAACTTGTTTTTGTTAACATCAGCTGTGAGAAAAAAGTTTTGAGATGGTTATGTTGGCAGTGAGCCAAAAGTGGCCTGTTCTTTTTCATGGTCCTGCTGGTGCTGGAAAATCTGCTCTTATCAAAAAGTTGGCCCTGGATAGTGGAAATCAAGGTATTTCCTTTATTTTACTACCATGTATTTGATTTAATGGAATGCCTCAGACATCTTTGGATTTAATTGGATTTCTAATTTCATGTTTTGAACTTATTTTAAGAAAATTACTTACCAAGTCATTAGGGTTTGTAATTCTATTGGATTGATAATTGGGTATCAAAAGCATTTTAAATATCTCTGTGCTAAGCTATCTATCTAAAATGTTTCCCACCATAGGTCATGTGATAGAATCATCATATATGTAGGGATCCATGTTGCAATGAATTGTTGGTTGACACATACCATAGCAGAACAATTTTTTCTGTTTAATTTATTGCTTTAAGGAAGCCATTTGGATGGAATGAGCTCTTTAAGAGAGAGAGGTCTGAGTTGAAATCTTGGACCAGTTTTTTCCCTTCTTTTTGTTGGGGCGTTCCCAAAAAAGATACTATAAATGTTTTCCACGAGTTCCATGCTTGAGGTATGTCTGGAAGAAGCTGCTGTAGATATAAAGAAAGGAAGGGCTGTGGGTTTAAAGATTTTCAACCTTCTAGTCTTATGAGCAACGTCTGTAAAATTATTGTCATACCTCTAGACATTGGGCTGAAAATGGTTTTTTTGAGAAGTTTATTCCTAGGGCTTGCTTTCATTAATGGGAGACAAGTCTTATACTTAGTTCATGCTTTGGAAATAAAATTATATTAGGGGAGGTAGGTGTCCTTGCAAAGTAGGTCTATGGAAGGTTTGTCATCATGTTTGTGATGGCTCTCCGTTGCAAACGTATGGGAAATCTCATTTTGCCTGGAATGATGTGAGTAGGTAGCTCATATTTCCAGGGCGTTTTGACTCAAAAGAAGTTTGCACTTGCTTTTTCAATACTTGCTTTTTGCTACTATGAATAAGGGGCTTCTTTTAAAGTTTTTAAATGAGGTCCAGGAAAAATGGATGAGTTTTGTTTCACTCATCTTCTATTTGCAGATGACATCTTTGTGTTTTTTTAAAAATGGTTCTTGATCACCTCTATTATCTATGTTCTCTTCTCATATGATTTGTAATTGTCTTAGTTTGAAAGTTATCTTGACTATATTACAGCTGATCCTTGTTGGTGCTGGTGAAAGATGTTGAAGCTTGGCCTGTGTCCTTGGTTTTTGGGTTTTTTTCTTTGCATGTGAAGCACATTGTTCCTTGGTTTGGTGCGTCTTCCAAGAAAAAATGGGATGGTATGATATGTCTTACTCTCATAAAAAAGGGGATTAATTGAATCCCATTGACCAAGCTTTCCATAATTCTAGAGAAGACTACTTCACCAGAACATGCTGAAGCTAGCTCTTTGTTTGCTTATTGCTTCAGTTGAGCTTTTCTGGCATATCCTAGCTTGCTTGTGCAAGTCAATAGTCAAGAACTTGTTAAGTCCCTAGGTAACCTAAGAGGGGAAGAGGGTTGAATTAGGTTATTAAGTTTTTCTTTTTGCTTAGTTCACATAATTCCTCTTAATTTTCTGTATAACAATCAATAAGAATTCAAACAACAAACAATCAAGCAAGATGTAGAAAATAAAAACATCCACAAAGTGCATGCCTGATTTTTGGAAGACCAAGATTTAGGTTTGTCCTCCTAGATGTCATCTCCACTTGGGCTAGGGAGCCCCATTCCTCCCTTTCTCTTTCTCACTCTCTTCATATCCAACTTATTGAACATCTTTAACCTGTTTATGTTTCATAACTGGGCATTATTTGGGTGATATTATGTGGGTACTTCTATTGTTTATAATTCTACCTAAATCAATATCAGTAGTTCTTCTAAAAGTAAGAAAAGTACTTTTGCAACTGCTAATACTAATTGGATTCTGGTGTGAATAATGGGATGTCCATTAATGGAAACTATAGGTCTTGTTGGCTTAAAAGGCCTTAATGTGGTGTTTTTGAAAAAGAAACATAAAAAGGAAGGAAAAAAAGAAGAAGCAAATTCAACAAGTGGTTTTTACATGTTTCAACATGATGGAAAATTGGTTGTGATATTGCAAAAAGCATGAGAAACTAGAAGACATTAAAAAAAAAGGTACTAATTATGTAGATAAATGATAATGGGTTTTCTTGTGTGATGGAACTTGTAATGAATTCAAAATCCATATTTATGTTTGTTAAACATTTGTACCCAAAATCTTAGTGGACTAGGAGTAAGGAATTTGATTTTTGATTTTTTATTAATTAAGATTATCATGAGAAATGGTTATGGCATTGTGTCGTAGATGGGGAGACTTTGTTGAGTTTGGTTATATATTTTAAATCCAATTGTATGTGAGGGTGGTATTAAGATGACATTCTACTAAGGTTTTTATGTATTTTGGGGATAAAGTGAGAAAAAACAAAATTATGATGCACTGGAGTGAATTCTTTATATTTTAGATTTGAAGTGGGAGATGGTTTTGAAATTAGGTTAGCATGTAACTTTCCTAGAGTTCTATAGTAATTTCTTGCTTCAAGGAAGCATTAGCAGCAAATCATTTGCAAACCTCCAATTTTTATTTAAATGTGACCTTTATCATATGCATTGTGCCTTGGCACTAGATTGAATTATTTCATTGTTTATCACTTTACACACTTTGGTTGAGATGAGGTGATGAGGATAAGGTTGTGTTGCAATTCATCCAAAGGGTGGGTTTTGAAGTTAGATCTTTCAAAATGTGTTGATTCCCTCCAATGGCTCTCCTTTTCCCTGGAAGAGAATTTAGATATATAATACCCTATTGAGTTTTACATTTTTTATATGGTCTATGACTTTAAAGAAAATGTTAATAATGTCTCATTAGATAGAGACACATTGTAGTGGTTGATTGACATTCTATATACAAAAGCATCTGGGAATTCAATGATTAATTTGGGATCCCTTGTGAAGTAGCCAAAAACCTATTGGTTTGTTGAAGAGTAGTTCACCAGATATTCCTGTTTAAAGTTGTCCAATGGTTTCTCAGTACATAATGTGGTATATCTAGAGAGAATGCGATATTGATTTAGGTAGAGAGATAGAGATAAATATACCAAAATTAAGTTTCTAACCAAGCTTCATGGCTAGATATTGCACAAAGAATGTATTTCTTTGGTTTTAGGTGGAAAAATTGGTGTTTTTGGGAAGAAAGTGATGATTGTGCACAAAGAAATTAGTGAAGACTTGCATAATATAATGAAAGCATAGTATCCAAATGCGTAGTCAATTTCTAAGAAACTCATTGGTAGCTAATATATTTTGTATGTTGATTGATTTTTCTGACAGAAACCTTTGGAAGTGTTAACTCTTCTCTTGTAAATCCTTTGGTGGGATTTCAATAAGGAAATTTTGCTTTTGTCACTTATTTGAGTATGTTCTTATTAAGGTAAACTAAGTTGTTGAAATTTCTATTTATCATATTTTATATTTGGATTGCAATAATTGCATCATTTGGTTCTTTATGGCAGGGATCTTCTCAAATTGTGTAAGCAAATCTCAAGTTTAGGCTTTAGTTTTTGTTGAGATGGTTTGTCAGCTTGTGAGTATCATTGCATTTATCAAGAGGTCTAGTCAAGTTCTTCAATCCCTATCTTCCTTTTTCTTCTTTTTTTTCTTACTTTTCTTTTTTGCCCATTTTTGTATGTTTGACAATTTTTTTTTTGTTTTTTTGTTTTTCTTTTCCCTATCCCATGTGATAAATGAAGCAATATTTGTGTTCCTTGGCTATTGATATATTTACAACCGTTTCAACTTCAATCGAAATCAATTGATTATCACGAAACAGATTGCTAAGCTGTGGGTAGTGCTAGTAGTAGAGACACTATAGCCTCATAAGAAACCTACTATTCAAGTTGTTTTTGTGATTGATTGTGTTGAATCTTCTACGTGATGGGGTGGCATCCAGATTGTTGGGAATGAATTGCAGAGTATGCAAATAGATTTAAGAGTTGGTTTAGTTTATCTTCAATGCATCAAAAAGCTATCAATGGGGAAGATCTTAACATTTTCATTTGTTTTCTTCTTTGATCTTGGCTTTTCTATCAATCTATCTCTTTTGAATCCTACAATTGCTGAGATTCGTAGTTTTTATGTATGTGCTAGAAAGAATAGCTTCCTCTGTTTAGTGTAAGGAGCTTGTTCTTTTGGTTGGTGAAACTGGTATAGGTAAGATTGCACTTGTGCAATATGTAGCCATGAAGCTTGGTTAGAAACTTAATTTTGGTATATTTATTTCTATCTCTCTAGATGAATTATTGTATACAAGACATCTCTTACCAAACAATATTGATTGAAACCAATTTGATTGTGTTGCAAAACTAAAGCAACAAAGTGATGTTGCTAATTTATTAGGGGATTTAAGCATATGGATGCACAGCTCATATGCTTTTCCCCTTTATAAGGAGTTTGAGGATCCTTTCTCCAAGACATTCTTCGTGAAGGTCTTCTCTTTGTCAAGATTTCCTAGCTTGCTCAGCTTGTGTTTTATTCTCTGGTGATATCTTGTGCTTTTTTTTATATGTTATAGAAAAGATAAAATCCTAGGACTTATCGGTAGTTATTGTACTATGTAAGGCACTTTACGATGAAAATAGAAAACTTGTTTAACATGGCAAAAATGTTATTGCTCCCGAATTTGAAACCTAACGCAACCTAGAACCTAAGCCTTGAACTAAAACCTTGAAACCATGAACCCTAAACCCTAAACCTAAACCTAAATCAAACTGAATCGTAATCCCAATCCTTAAATTTGGAACTATCAACCCTAAACCCAAGCTTGACCCCTTGAACATTGAACCTTGAATTTGGCATTGTGAACCTTAAACTTAAACTCGAGACTGACCCTAATTGTGATCTCGAACCCAAACCCAAATGTGAATTCGAGCATTGAAATTGAACCTAGAGCCAAACTTGAACCAAACATTGAAACCCAACCTAATCCTAAACCTAAACCTTAACTTGAACTTGAACATGACTCGAGCCTTGACCTAAACCCACAATTGGACCTTAGCTTAAACTCTAACCCAACCTTGGACCTAGCCTTGGAATCAAACTTTAGATCAAACACCAACCCCAAATTGGACTGCACTTAAAAATTCAACCTAGCCAATACCTAGACTTGGAATTGGACATGAGCAAGGACTCAACCCTTGACCCAACTTGACATAATGCCTCAACCTTGATATGAACTTGGACCTTAAATCCTACTTGAACACTAAGCTTAGGTCTCAACCTTAAAATTGATCTCAAATAAGACCTTCCCTTGGCCATGACCCCAACTTGTAACTAGAGCCTGACCTTGACTTTGACCCTGAACCCTAACGTTGGAGTTGATCTTGGACCTAAATCTAGACCAAAATCAAGACTCACCATCGAATTAGACCCACAACTAATCTTGTCTCGAACACAAAGTTGGCTTCAACCTTGAACCTGATCGTTGCTTGACCCAAAATCATCCCTTGACATGGAGTAGACTTGCACTCGAAGATGGACCCATACTTGATCTTGGCCCCAAAACATGAATCTAGATTTGACCTTGGACCCATCCCTAACTTGGACTTGAACCAAGACCTATACTTTGACATGGACCAAAGTCATACTTGGAACTAAAGCTTTTCTCCACCTTAAGCCTAGACCTTGACACCTAACCCACAACTAGACACTCACTTGAACTTGTCCTTTGACCTAGAACCAAACATAGACCTTAACCTAGACTTAAAATTGGATTTGAATCCCACCCCTATACCTAGACTCATAACCTAACTTAGAACTTGATTAGGGACCCCATTTGAACTCCATCCCAGAGGTCAACCTTGACTTGATACTAAACTTGGACTTGGACCCAATCCCTAGCTTGACCTTGACTATACCTTGATCTTGGTCTTGGATTCAATCCCAAACCTGAACTCAATCTCATACCTAGACCTAGTACTAGACTTGGGACTTTGACTTGAACTTGGGCCCATACTCTTGCCCAACACAACTTTTACCTTAACCTGTAGTGAACCTCAACCCATATCCAAATTCAGACCCAACCCTAGATTCAAACTTGTATATGAACTCTACTAAGGGCCTTGACTTAGAGTTAGACTTAGTCTCAAACCTTGCACCAAACCTTGACCTAACTTTGGAAGTGAATCCCAAAGCAAAGCTTTCCTTTTGACCCTACCTTGGGTCTCAACCCAAAGTCAACCTCAAATCGAACCTAGTGGACCCAAAGTTGGAATTGGACTTGAACCCCAACTCAAACTTTTACTTAGACTTAGACCCAAACTTCAACCCCTGTTGGAATTGGACTCATAGTGGAACCCAAGCTTGAACTTAAAGCCCTATCCAAATCAAAGCTAGAACCAAACCTCGACCCTATACCTTAACCTCAACTTAAACTTGGACCAAAGCATAAACCCAAACCCAAACATGGAGCCCATCCACAGATAGTATCTTGACTTGGATCCCCACCCAAAACTCGCACCCCAACCATGAACTTGGATTTGACCTTGCATCAAACTTAACCAAATCCCATACCTAAAGCCAAACCTTTGAGCCAAACTTAGACTTGAACTTAGACCCCATCTTTGACCTTAGGGCAAACTTATACCAAGACCTAGGCCTATCCTTGACCTCAACCTCAAACCATGACATTGGATCCACACTCGAACCCAAATTGAACCCCCACTTGAAACTAGACTTGAATCCCCACTCGACCTTGTACTCGAACTCAAACCTAGAGTTGAACCCAAAACCACACCCTAACCTCAAACTTGAACTCAAATGGCACCATGACCTAAACCCTAAGTCCCTTATTGACTCAAACTCAAACTTGGAGCCTAATCACAAACTTGACCTAGACTTAAACCTTGACTTAAACCTTGACCTTGACCTTGACTTGAAACTTGAACCCACACCTAAACCCCAAGTAGACCCTAACTTAGATGCCAACCCCCTAGAGTTAGAGCCCAACACAAACTCATATTGAGACCCCAACCTTGCTTAACATGACTTGGACTTAGGACTAAATGATGCTTGTTGCATTTCGTGATGGGCAATTAAGTGAGCTTTGGATTTTCAAGAAATTGGAGCAAAATACTAACAAGAAAATTCTGAAATATAAAGACTGGAAAGGTAAAGACTAGAAAATAAAGTATTGAAACGTAAAAATAGTAATTTAAGTGTAAGAATTAAAATAGCTAGAATGTAAAAGACTAGAAAGTAAGAGCATGAAATTTAAAGGCAAAGCTTAAAGAAAATGAAATTCAATGACTTCTCCATTCTCAAAAGTTCTTATAATGCTCTCCTTACAACTGAAATAATGATGTATTTAAATAGATGACTAAACCCAATGCTAGAACAATTATGAATACTCAAAATCTAAGTCTAGTAGGACCAAAGAAAATAAAAATTAACCAAATGAAGAACTTAAACAAATTAGGAACTTTAAAACAATAGGAATCCTAACAGGAATGGAAATGCAAAATAGTAAGAATCTTGACACGAATGGAAACTCCAAGTAATAGAAATCCTGATAGGAATGGAAACTCCAAATAGTTGGAATTATATGAGCTAGGTCATTAGCATGAACTGGCATAGTTACTCTCGCATCACTAAAACCTAGAGTTAGCTACAACCTCAAAGTGGAGCTCTAGTAGGACCTTGACTTGGAGCTCAACCCTATTTCTAACTCATTCTGGGATAGGAACTTGAACAAGGACCTTGACCTCACAATCAACCCTAAAGGTAAGCCCTACAAGGACCCCCCCCCCCCCCCCTTCTCAACCTAGAGCTCAACCTAGAGTTGAAATCGAACGCAAACCCACATCCAAACTAAGACTTAGACTAGAGCCCTAACATGGACCCTAAACCAAATACCAACACAAACCAAAAGCTTGGATCCTTGACCTAGACCCAACATTGAACTTTTGACCCAACGTTCAAGACCCAAACTCAAACACAACCGTGTCCTTGTTATGGTCCTCCCAACTTTTGATTATATTTTGAAATCTCTAAGGAGCCACCTAGGGTTAGTGTGTTTTTTGATTTATTGTTAGTGATAAGCACGCCTTCAAGGTGCCATGTAGAAAGGGATCACAAGGTATTCGTTGCACTAGCCTACTCTAAATCCTACTATAATGATGTATTAGATAGCCTACTTACATGAATGTTATGGTGGGCTTGAGCGAGCTTGGGTTAAGAAAATAATTAAAAAAAATTTTTCGTGTTTTTGGGTTTTTTGTGGGAAAAGTGAGGGTTTGGTAGGGAGAAAGGGAGGACAAACGAAAATATGAAGAAAAAAAACAAAAGATAGATGCCAACAGGCTCCAAGATGTAAAGGCAACACCACCAGTTAAGGAGATGTTCCACTACTAATCCTTGCCAAGAACAGGATAAAGGATGCAAGAGTTGATCACACAACTTAAGAGTTTTTATTATCTGAAAAACAATTCTGTTTATAACTGAAACAATGCTCCTTTTAAATAGGAAGCTAAACCTAATTCAAGAAGAATCCTAGTAAATCAAGAATCCTTAAAACCTAATTCTAGAAAGATCCTAACAAATCAATACTCCCTAAAACTAAGAAAGTCTTAACAAATCTGAATTCTGACAAATAAGGGAATCCTAAACAAGTCAAAAATATGACAAATATAGAAACCCAAATAAATCAGAACTCTAGAGAATTAAAAAAAACCAAACAAAAGGAAATATTCTCAGACAATAAAGAAACCTGAGAAATTAAGGACTCAATCATTATTTAGGAAACCCCCCATGTTAAAGATTGTAGAAATGGAATATTCTTAGGTTGCTCTTCAATCTTTGCCTTCTTGGACCCACTCGAGTACATTGTGGACTTTCAATTCTTTGATGTTGGAACTCGTAATATTGGGTCTTCAGTGCCTATGCTTTACCTATTATAATGATGTGTTAGATAAGGGCTTGTCTTGTCTTTTAGTTATGTGCACTCAAGCCCTTGCATGGGAAAGAGGCACCTTCTTGCACTTAAATGGGAATGCACCATAAATGAAGAAAGGCCAAGATGAAAATCGAGTTCCCCACATATGATGGGGAGAGCAACCCCACATAGTGGATGTGTCGAGTAGAGCATTATTTCAAGTTTCATAACATTGTTGAAGTTGACAAGGTTTTGCATGCTTTGTGACCAACAAAGCTTATAGAGGCGGTGACTTAGTCCGTCATGGTGGAGGATCTTCTTGCTCACAATGGTCTTAATGAGATAGAGATTGTGAAACCCACAATGTTGTTGGTGGTCGTTGGGATGGCCAAAATCCACAAAGCCAACCACTCCAAGTTACCTGCAAGACCCAACCACTCCAAGTTTTTCCATTCGTCCTTACAAGCACAATTGTGGCTTTTTGACCCATCAAAAATACTCTCTACTACTAAGATTTCAAGACGAAGAGCTAAAGGGCTTTGTTTCAACTATGATCACCATTTTTGCCCGGGCATTGTTGCAAAAAACTTTTCATCTTGGAGATTGTTGCTTGAGGAGGAGGAAGCAACCAAGGTTGTCTTGAACAAGCTAGAGGCTACGCTAGTGGCGTACCATGAAGTGATTTTGAGCATTTCACTTAATGTTATTTACAAGGTATGTAGTCCAGAAACAATGATGGTAGATGGCAATATTGATTCGATAGAGTAGAAGGTGTGATTCCTCATGGACACTAAAGCCATCCATAACTTTATACATGTTCAAGTGGCAAAAAGTTTGGGCATAGAGCCTACAAATTCTAGGTCATTCTAAGTGTGTAGCAAATCAAAGGAGAAGAAATGGCTAGGGAGTCGAGGAAGCTTGGTATAGGAATTGTTTTACAAGTCGTATCAATGGATACGCTAGAAACGGAGAGTGTGGGGGGAATAAGACTTGGGAGTGCTTTATGTAGAATCTGGTTCAAGAATACTGAAAATGTCTTCACCAAGCCCCAAGGGTTGCCTCCCTAATGCACACATGAGCAGTGAATCTCTGGCAAGAATGAAGGGCATCCCCTAATAGTGAAGCCATATCACTACCCTTATTATTAAAAGGCAGAGATTGAGAATATTGTCAAAGAACTTTTGGAATTGGGAGTCATTTAGCATAGTGATAGGGTTTTTTCATCTCTAGTTATCTTAGTTCAAAAAAAAGACAACTTTTGGTGGATGTGGATTGATTATTAAGCACTAAATCAACAAATAATCAAGAACTATTTTCCAATTCCCAACATAGATGAACTACATGGAGCAGGAGTGTTTTCAAAGCTCAACCTCTGCTCAAGTTATCATCAAATACGGGTGGTGCCTGCATGTCCATAAAATTGCAGTTAGGGCACATGATGGTCACTACAAATGTTTAGTAATGCAATTTGACTTTCCAATGCTCCAGCCACCTTCTAATCTCTTATGAATGAAGTCTTTAAACCTTTCTTTCATAAATTTATCTTGATCTTATTTGATGACATATTTATATTTAGTAGGACTTTGGAGGAACATCTATAGCATGTTTGGGCGGTGTTAACAATCTTGTGGAGTTAATAGTTGCTAGCCAAGCAATCTAAGTGCAAATTCAAGGAGGAAAGCCTAGGGTTCCTAGGGCATGTTGTTAGTAAAGAAGGGGTTTGTGTAGAGCAAGACAAAATTCAGGTAATCCTAGAATGGCCCTAGCTAACGACATTGAAGGCTCTTCAAGGTTCCTTAGGCTTGATTACCAATGTTTTATTTGGCATTATAGGGCTTTGGCCTAACCCCTTACCACTCTATTGAAAAAGTGAAGACAACTTTGAGACACTCAAACAGGTCATGACCCAGAGCTCAATGCTTTGCTTGCCCAATTTCTCTTAGTCACTCTAAAGTGCAATGCTTTTAATGTTGAGGTGGGAGGAGTGTTGTCCCAAAACCGAAGGCCCATTGCATTTTTTAGCAAGGCATTGTCTAGGTGAAATATGCTTCTCTCAACTTACAATTAGGAGGTGTTGGTTCTTATTTTGGTAGTGCAAAAGTGGCACACTACCAGCAAGCGTTGAAGCATCCTTGGAACCAATGCATCACCAACCCAAGCTAATAGAGGTTGCTAAGCTCATTGGGTTTGATTTCAATAGTGAGTATAAACTTGGAAAGGAAAATAAAGTGGCTAAGGCTTTCTCTTCATGTCTCAAAGGCATTAAGGAAATAACATACCTCTATTTTCATTTCTTCAAATTGAGAAGCCAGAAGTAGGAGATAATGTTGTTTCGCAAGATGGAAGCATGAGTTTGGAAAAGTCCAAAGGAGCTAACCTAATTGTTGAGAATTTTAAAAAGGCCCACATGATGTTATCATGCAAAAAGGGCTTATTGTCAAAATCCATGGGCAGTCATGTGAAGGAGGTAGAACCAGAGATGATTCCTCCTCATGACTCCAAAGAGACCATTAAGGAAAAGGGAGTGTCTATTTTGATGCCCTTATGAGTAGAGCTAATCAAGGAGGAAATGTTGGAGAAGCACAAGCATGAACCGAGTACAAGAAGGAAAAGAGGTGGGGCCATGGGTGCACAAATTGAGCATTCTATTCTTCAAAAAAGGAATTTTCCTATATCATAATTTTGACCTAATTACTTCAATCTTTAGGGAATTTCACGGCAACACTCACGAGGGATACTTTAAGTCCAACAAATGGTTGTAGTCAGTTTTCTACTAGAAAGGGATGGAAGATAGCTTAAAGGAGTATATTAAGTGTTACCAAATATGCCAAGAGCAAAAGGCAACAAATCAATCTCCTGCTAGTCTTCTCCAACCACTGTGAATTCCCACCCATATTTAGAGTGAGATTTCCATAGATTTTGTAGATGGTCTTCCATCATCTCAATGTAAAAATCCCCCTTAATGGTAGTCGACAAACACCATTTACATCACAGGGTGCACTTATCAAAGTCAACAATAGGTTCTAAATCAACCCACACATCATACCACCACTAAGCTAAATTATTATAAAACCTATCATTGACACTTGAAAGAATCTTCTTTCAAAAAAGTAGAGATCAAGATAAAGGTTCACAAAGACCATCATGAACCAACCAAGAACAAGCAAGTTATTTGATCAATAGCAGCAGCGAGATGCTAATACCGTCGTTTCCCAGAAAGAGAACCAGAGCTAACGCACCGCACCTAACAAGCCATCGCCAACAAGGATTATGACTTTGCACATTGGCACACTTTCGCACCTATGCACGTTGAGGATTACCTTAAGATATTAGCCTTTGGCATACTATTTGTGTAAAAAATCTGACTCTTTTACTAGTTTGAAAGAAGGGCACCCATTGGAACCGCCAGCAGACCTTCTCTTCCTACCAGGCACACTCACTCAAGCGCACCTACGACTACTCGCCTTCCTGGCTTACCGTACTGACCAAAGACCGACATAGCGCACTGCCCAGCCAAAGGCAGGGGAAGATAGAACAAGCGCAGATACATTATTACAGAAGCGAAAGACCGCCTATGTCTCACTCCACTTTTTGAAGATGAGCTTACCCTTCTCTCTCTTTCTTTGATCGAATCCCTTGGTTCCTTCTTTTAAAAAGAGTTGTCCCCTGTCTGTATCAGTCGTCTCTATGGCAATCTAGTTGAGAAGCACACAAGCTACAAAGCTAGTAAGTACATATGCACTCATTTGCCTGATTGCTTTTAGAGAAGCTTTACCTCCTAGTTTCCACCTATCCTGTCCAAAACTACGGAATTCAGTTGAAAAATCAATTTTCTAGTTCAAAACGTGAACTTTGAAAATGGGTTATACAAGTTAACCACCTAGAATCGGGCCATGACCGCCAAACTAAAGGAATCCTTTACCAATAACCGTCTTTGCTCGCCTCACCTCTACCCTTCCTAGGGACAAAGGCATGTATAACTTATTGCCTTTTATTAGGCGTTTAGATGCATCTTTTCTAAAGACCTATTTGACCTTGGCCTCCTTTTTTTTTTAATAAAAAAAAGTAGCTTTTTACATTAACTAGACCGAAAAAGCACCCTATTTATTCCTTTTATGGATGGGTCACAGGAAGGAACAAATCCGCTATTTCAATTGTTCGCAAATAGGCTTTTGAGCAAACTATGAAGATCCCCGAATTGGCTGTTACAGAATGTGCTACTAGTCTTAGCATGACTTAAGGAATTGAATAAGCAACTAGAATTTGCTTGCTTTAGTTATGGATAAGGAATTAGTGCTCTGGGATGTGGAGTAACTGTTGTTAGGAATATCATAGGTAAGAATGAAGCCAACACTAGTGGAAGGTGTCAAACCAAAGCATGTCAGACTTGCCTATCTACTTGAGGGAAGGTGTGAATCCTATTTTCAAAGAACAACAATTGTGTAATCATTCTCCCTATTATTGTCAAGTTTGGCTAGCCCATTTCCTTTCAGTATAAACTAGAGTTGTTAGTTTGTTAAAACAAGGCTTTTTGATTAGGAAACCTATGAAAAGTGAACCGAATATCCCTTTGCTCCTAACTTACCAAGCGCTAAGTGTACCAACATTAATATACTTTCAGACATTAGCTCCAGATGGTGTTCATTCTAGTTCTCTTGCAACTGATTATGAAACTCATTTTGCAGTATGGGGAGGTGGGTTTAAAGACAAAAAGGAAGAAAAAAGCTCATTTTGCAGTATGGAGAGGTGGGTTTAAAGATGGAAAGGAAGAAAAAAGCTCACCACTAGAGATTGATGAGGTATATGATGGCTCTATTTCAACCCAAATCGTCGCCTAACCAACTATTCATTCCGTGTTTTACTCATTTGCTTCATAATAGTCTCGAAAAAGGGACCAATCTCGGAGGTTGCAAGGTACCATTATTGTTTTCTTTGTAGCAAAAGCCACTACATTTGATTATTAATATTATTTTTTACCCCAAAACCTATTTAGAATATAGTGTAAAAAAAGACTTAAACATTCCTAATTCAAAAACTAAGACTTAGAGTAATACCCGTCTACACTCCTTAAAGCTGGAGCATATATATCAAGCATCCTTAGCTTGGAACATGTGGCCAACATCTGAGGTTTTTGTTAGTAAAGATATCTATTGGTTGGTTTTGAGACTACACGTATGGTGTCACAATCTCCTGACAAACAGAGTTCCCACATCTAAAATATCTTGCATGTGGGTTGTGCATTAATTTGGAACATTTAAGAGCTAAGGTGATATCTTCAGTTCTAGTAAAGAGGGTGGTGGGTAGGCTTGGAAGGAAAGTAAGAGTGGGGGCTCTTACAACTTACCATGGTTAGGGCTAGAGTTGTCACCCCAGGCAAGAAAAGGAGGTCCTACACTTACTCACCACTACTTATTGTTTGATATTGTTGGTTAAGGGCTGTGGACCTCAATCAAAAGAGGAAAGACAATGCCCATCATACCATTCGGGGATGTCAATTAGGCCATTCCAAAAGACAACAAGTGCACTAGGACCGAAGCTTGCCATGTTGCATTTTGGAATGCATGGGAAAGTTTAACATAGGGGACAAAGTCTTGAAAAATATTCTTTGCAGACATGGGCCACAAGGGTTACCTAAAGTAGGAGCCAACGCAAGATTGGAGGAAAGCCGCACGATTCTAACGTAGCTCAAACTATTCGGACCTAAGGAACCAACAAGCACACCTAGGTCATAAGAACTAGGTTGCCTAATTGACTAAGTGGGCTGGTCTTTAAAGACAAAACCAGCCCACTATGGCCCAAACTCACACTAACATCCCCACTAATGGAGGACCCGCCGTGCACTAAAAGACTACCCACCCTAGGAGTTGCTTGAGAACCAACCTTTTTGACCAACGAGTGAAAACCTTTGCCTTTTCCACCTGACAAACCAAAGCTAGCACTACCAACTCTTCCACCACCTAACAAAGGAAAGGTTTGCCACCCTTGGTGGTAAAATCACCACAAAGTTGAGCCCTAATCTTATCTAACTCCTAAAAATCATCAATCACTACCTTAAGCCCCACTTAGGAAGGAGGACTAGAGTCACACTCAGCAATAAGAGGACTAGAGATCTTCCCACCAACAAATGAAGCACCATGCTTAAAAGCTGGTACCTTACCATATAAAGAGTGGCCTTTAGACTTGTATTTTAGCGTTAAAAGGATAGGCAAATGAACAAGGAGGATAGGCAAGCAGAGATGCAAGTAGAAAGCTAACCTAGGAAAAGATACTTTGAAAGAAGGGGAGGGAATGAAATTGTACTCACAAAGGGGAAAGGGGTGAAGAAACTTGATTGGCTACTAGAGACGAGCAAGGGCCAGGGACGCACTCGACAAGTAGATGAGGGACAAGTGGTAGGAGTTAATAAATAGTAGTGCCAATTTAGTGGAAGTTAAGTCTTTACGTCTATAGGGGCCCCTTGACAATCCTGAACCCTCCAAAAGTGATGGGTATGTGTTCTTGTGTTACGTGCAAGTTTCACCAAACTAGCATAACACCTTATCGGGGTGTGATGAAAGTTAGTCTAGGACCTAGTAGCCTCAAACGAGTTGTAAAAGGCATGTTACTCCTTGTTCTCTGCAAAATGGCTATTTAAAGGCCACTAAATGAAATGAAAAATCAGAGAAGAAAGTAATCCAAAGACCCGTTCAAATGTTTCTATTCTTACCTATGCGGTAAAGATGGACTTTGTTGGGTACCGAAATGGTTGAGCCAGAGCTTGGAGAATTTGGTTGTTGATCTTGTGGGGATGTTAGGCTTGGATTTCTCCTAGCTATATTGCTATTGTGACCCAGCATTTAAGAAAAAATGGTTAAGATTTTGAGCAACGTGGTAGTGAGTGAGTAAAGGGAGAGATAAACTAAAACACAAGATGAAGTTATGAACAAAGAAATCGATTGGTTTAAGAACATAGATAACGCGTAATATTACTAAAAAACAAATACATAGTTCATTTGAGGGAACATCAACCTCCTAAGGGACACTTACAAACATCATACCTTTATTTACTTCATCACTTCTATTTTATTATACTTGCTATAACATCTGCCTGTTACAAGACTTATAATATGGATAATTACTAATTAGATAATCTTTAGCAACATTTGAAAACTGTCACCGCAATGTTGAGAAACTCCTTTTTGTAACTGTTGGATTCTACACACAACAGTTGGGAGTTGAGGTGGCATTGCATGCAATGGTTAAGGCGAGGAGTGCGGAGGGTACGTAACAAAGTTCAAGGCTCCAACATATTCAAAAGATAACTTTAATTCGGCCTCCTCGTGGGATTCAACCCCAGCGTAGATTGACCACAATCTAGACCTATATTGGGCCCTCTACCCTAACCCAAAGTCAAACCCTAAACCTTGAACATGCACCTTAACTTAAAGTAGCTAGGACTTGCACTCATATTTGATTCCAACACTAACCTCTAGTAGGATGCAAAGCAAGACTTGGACTTGGCTTAGAGCCATCCTTAACCAAACCCAACAGTCGAACTAGTGCTCAAATGTAGACTAGAACCAGAGCCATAATCAAATAGCATCCATACCCAAAGTGAATCCCAACCCAAACCCCAACCCTAAACGCATAGTCAAACCCAAACTTGAACCTTGGATTCAAACCTCAACATTGAACCCACCCTAACCCAATCCCAAAGTAGGATGCAAACTTGGTCTCGAACCTAAGCCTCAAATCCACTCCTAACTCAAACCCTAACCATGGACCTAACTAAGACTTGAACCTAACATTGGGTAGGACCCCTAACCATGAAAATGCACCCCAACACTTACTAAAGACACAACCTTGAACCCAACCCCAACGTAAACACCAAGTAGGAATCAAGCACAAAGCAAAGCTTGGACATGACCTCAAATCCAAGCATGACCCAAACATCAACTATGTTTTGAGTATGTACCACCTTGCCATCATAATAGGTCCCCTAAGTTACAATTGATTCTTGATAAAGTCACATCATAGTTATAAATTAGCGATTTGGATGATAAGAACCAAAAAAAATAAAAATAAAAATCAATTTATTTATCTTTTTTCATTTTATAATTTATTTCTTCATTTTTATTGAAATTTATATTTATAAAGTTATATATCTTATATCCTATATTTATTTGCCCACTCATTTTTATTTTTTAATTATTTTCACTATTAGAAGAAAAATAGCCTAGGAAAATCAATTAGACTTGCAACATTACAAGCCACCTTGAAGATTGTTTCCATAATTGTAATGTTTTATTATTCCATGAGTTTGATTCTTTGATCAATCCAAGCTATCAATATGATGATGAGGATCTTATAACATCTTTAAAAATAAAAATAAAGAATTTGTTGAGTCATGTACAGCCACAAGCATAGAAGAGCACAACATGTGAATGTGTGTGGACAATAGAGTGAAGAAAAGCATGGTTTTGATGTGTGAACACATGCCACCCGCATGGACACGCGAGTAGTGGCATGTTGATATGGACATGCCCAAAGGCCTAGGTAATGAGAAAGCCCAAGTTTTGTTGATTCTTGTGATAAAAAATTAGCAATACAATGTAATTCACTGAGTCCAAGCCTAAACAGAAGAAGTTTGACTTATTTGAAATTTTCATATATAACAAGATTCCTACTATTTGGAGTTTTCATACATATCAAGATTCCTACTATTTAGAGTTTTCATACCTATCAAGATTCCTACTATATGCAGTTTACATTCCTATCAAGATTCCTAATTTGTTAGGATCCTATTCCTGATTTGTTTAGGATTTTAATTTAATTAGTTTTTATTTTCCTTGATTCTAGAGATCTAGAAGCCTACTTGAGTTAGGTTTTAAGTATTTTGAATCTTTTTAGCATTAGATTTAATTTTCTATTTAAAGAAATTGTTATTTCAATTATAAGCAAAACGTTTGAGAAAACTTCCGAATAAGTCATTGAATTTCATTTTTTTTTAAAGCTTTGTCTCTTTAAATTTTGTGCTCTTTCCAACCTTTTACATTTCAATTATTTTAATTCTTGCATTTAAATTACTGTCTTTACATTTTAGTAATTTATTTTCCAATTTTTACCTTTCCAACCCTTTATATTTTTTAATTTTCTTGTTATTATTCCATTTTAATCTCTATAATCCAAAAACTTACTCCATTGCCCATCACAAAATACATCAAATGGTAATCAGAGCCAAGGTTTTGGTGTAAGTTGTTCTAATAAATCTGTTCATCTCATCACTCTGCTATTTAATAGCATCAGAATGTCTCAAAAAGGAAATGGTTCTTCTCATTCATCCCCACCCACTCCATCATGGCTAGTTGTACATTTGGTGCAAAAGAGTAAATTCGAGAAAATGAAGTCTAAATTCTAAGAGCTCAAACTCTTACTTCAACAGTGCTTACCACCACAAATAACCCAAGCATTCCATTCTACTCCACCACCACTACAAACAACGCACCCACCTTTCCAAACAACTTTACCACCACCCCAAGTATCCATACCAAAGCTACAAGTGCATTCCTTAACCACCACTCACTCATCCATCAACCCAACCCTTTTTACCAAGAAGACTAGCACCACATACACCTCATTACCAACAATATAAACCATACCGGCCTCAAAGTTTACAACCACCCTATATAATCCCAACATATCAACCACAACTTCATGTTGATGTTGATTCCAATGATGAAGAAGATGGAGACTAGAGGAAGAGGATTGAAGCTTTCATATAAACTTTACTGAATTTAAAGATACTCTGAACCTAGAGGATTTTCTTGATTGGGTTTTGCGCCATGGAAATAATCTTTGAATACAAATAGTCTTTAATATAGAAGTTTTCCTAAGTAATTGTTGAGTCCTTAATTTCTTAGGTTTAATTTATTATCTAAGAATATTTCCTTTTATTTAGGTTTCCTTAATTGTCTAGATTCCTTATTTATCTAGGTTTCCATACTTGTCAGATCTCTGATTTGTTTAGGAATCTCTTATTTGTCAGAATCCATATTTGTTAAGACTTCCTTAATTTAAGAATTCTTGATTTATCAGGATTCTTCTAGAATTAGGTTTTAAGGATTACTGATTTGCTAGGAACCTTTTAGAATTAAGTTTAGCCGCCTATTTAAAGGGAGCATTGTTTTAATTGTAAGCAAACATGTTTTTCAGATAATAGAAACCCTTAAGTTGTATGATCAACTTTTGCATCATTTATCCAGTTCTTGCCAAGGATTGGTGGTGGAACATCTCCTTGATTGGTGGTGTTGCCTTTATATCTTGAAGCCTATTGGCATCTATCTTTTGTTTTTATTCTCTGTATTTTCATTTTTATCCTTTCTTCCCTACTAAACACTCATTTTTCCCACATAAAACCCAAAAACACCAAAAAAATGAGTTTTAGTTATTTTCTTAACCTGAGCTCGCTCAAGCCCACAATAACATTCATATCACCTTATCCTAGGAGGATCCTAATAAATCAAGAATCTTTAAAATTAAAGAAGTGTTAACTAATCTAGATTCTGAAAAATAAGGGAATCATAGACAAATTAAAGATCTAACAAGTGTGGAAACCCCAGATAAATCATGAACTTAGACAATTAAGGAAAACCTAAGAAATTAAAGACTCAATAACTATTTAAAAAACCCTTTTTATTAAAGACTGCAAAGATGCTACGAAATATTCTTTGGCTGCTCTTCAACCTTGGCCTTCTTAGACCCACTACATTATGTTATGAACTCCCAATTCTTTGATGTTGGAACTCATAATATTAGGCCTTAAGTGCATTCACATCAACCTCAAAAGTTTGGATCTTCTAGAGATTGAGACATTAATGACCATGAATGCAAATCCAAAAAGCTTGGATCTTCCAGAGCTTAGTGCATCATTTGAAAAGGAAATATATCCAAGAAGTTTAGATCTCTTGAAGCTTAAGATGTGATAGAGCAAGGCTACTTTCAAATATCTCCAAGAACATATTCCAACGAAAGAAGTAGCAAGCTTTAACCAAGTAGGGAAGAATTTTGGAGTACTATTCAACGTGAACAATGGTTTAAAATGTTGGTTTGTATTGTTAAATCATGAGAAGATGAAAGGGTTGGTAAAACATTCCATAACTTCAACTATTTGTTTAAGTCATATTGTAGGTGAGGTTGCAAACTTCCATCTAAGTAACATGGTAATTTGCCATTGATTTATGAACCAACACACTTAGGTAGGCCATCAGAGTTAAAGCTTGATTCATGTGCAAGAACTTGGATTATGGATCCATGGAATGATAAAACCCAAATCAATAATCAAGACTTGAGAACAAATCTTCTTTAAAAAAAGGGAGATTGATGTGGATGCTCTCAAGGCCTAATATTACAATTTTCCCTATCAAAAAGTTGAAAGTTCACAATATGATCCAATAGTCCAAGAAGCCTAAGCTTGAAGAGCATCACAAAAATTCTCTAGGAATTATGATTTGTTTTGGATATCCTTTATTATTCTTTTAGGTTTTTTTAAATTGTTAGTCCTTAATTTCCTAGGTTTTGTTTATTGTCCAAGATTATTTCATTTTCTGTTATTTTCCTTAAGTGTTTGGTTCCTAAATTATCTATATTTCTATAATTATTAGGATCCCTGATTTATTTGAGATTTCCTTAATTTTAAAGATTCTTGCTCTGTCAAAATCCTTTTACGGTTAAGTTTAGCTACCTATTTAAATGAAGCATTATTTTAGTGGTAAGTAAACTTGTTTTTGGCAGAGAAAATAGAAAACTATTAGTTAACTTTCAATGTTTGCTTCCTTTATCCAATTTTTGCTAAAGATTAATGGTGGAACACCCTCTTGATTGGTGACACTTCCTTAGGTCTTAGAGTGGTTACTCAGCATTTATCTATGTTTTATTTCATTTTTTTTTCCTTTCCTCTTTATCCAAAGACTCACTTTTTTCACAAAAAACCCTAGAAAACACAACAAATAAACAAAAAATATGATTTTTACATATCTTCCTTATCCCGAGTTCAAGCCCGCCACCGAAATGATAGATATTCGGCTGATTTGATGCAAAGGTTTTCATGATTTCGTTCAATAATGAATCATTTGTGTGAGCGTGTGTGTGTGTTGGGGTGTGAGGTTGTTGAGGTGGGTGCTGACTGCGTAAATGACATAATGCGACCCTGAGTTTGAGGTTACTTTGTGCTTCTCTTAATCTCTACAACTTTAGTGCGATCCTTAAAGCATCAAGGAAATGAATGATTAAGAAACAAGTACATAGAGACATTGAGAACGTTAAACGTAGTTATACTACGTTAAACGTAGTTATACTACAACAAAGGAAAAGCCCTTTGCACAGAGACTGGTCTAGAGGGACAATCCTGACTCCTCATCCTCTTCGAGAGAAGATGTGTAAATAATATAAAACGACCAGATCAATCCAAACACTCCCAGCAGGATCCAACCCAGAAGGTTGTTGCTCAATCCGAAGGGAAGCCCTGTCCCCTCCGTGCTCATTCTCTCATCCACCAAAGCCATGGCGGGGCTTGACATGGTTACAGCGTGGGCTGCTGCAATCAGTGACGCCCCCATGCCCATCTTCAACCCACGTTCCTGCACCGCGGGCTTACCCTCCATGAAACATCTCACCTTTCCCACCTTCACCATTGCCGGCAACGCTGAAGAAAACCGTAACTCATTTCAATTATGATGAAGAAAGTTGTACAAAAAAATTAAATTATGAAGAAAGTCATCTCCGCCTCCAACTCATGAACTAGGGTCCACTTAATATACTCTAGACAGATTTATACCTTAGTAATATAAAATTGAACATTTATAGCCCAATATGTTCCCTTATGGCAATGATTGACATGGAACATATCACGGTGCTGCTTTCTTAATAGATTTTAAGCCTACTTATATTTAAGGATGCTAAGAGAAAACTTAAACATTGATATTATTTTAAGAAATCCATTCTTGTATTAAAAGCTAACTCATAAACTGAAAGAATACATCTATGCTTAACTAAACACACACTCATATTTTAATAATGAGATACTGGAAATTTATCAGGGCAATAAAATCACAACCCTTACCGAGAACAGGGGAGGACGAAACCCCCACCGACGGCTTGTGTAAGAGAGCCGCGCGGGGGACGGAGGAGGTTGGAGTGCCGGTGCCGATGCTTGCCATATCTCTTCAGTATTTAGTGGAAAAGGAAACAATTTTGGCACTAAGAACGCTTCTGTGACCAACCCGTTTATTTCATAAGCATTGGTAAGAATTTACAGGTTATATTATTGGCTAAAAGTCTTCACAACGCACCACACAAACTTGGATAGATGCCCAGCCCCTCGCTAGATATCCCCTATCCGCAGCGACCCAACCAGTTTTCTCCCCGTGTCACATGATCCACTCACCACCAAATATTGCTCTCTCCAGTCCCACGCTCGTTTGAGAAAGAAAAAGTGAGGAATTGGCCTTTTTGTCCGATCCCAAAATTTCCCATAATTTAAAAGAAGACTGAAATTTTAAATACTTTTCTTTTGACCCAATGTTCTTATTTTTGGGTATATGATTTTTACTCTGTAACACACTTTCCCGTACACTAAAAATACTGAACCAAAATTGCACAAAGATACACAAAACCAACCTAAATTTTAATATTATATTATAACTAAGTTTATAGTCCAACGTAAAAACTGGCTTAAAATTTGAAAGGTAATTTCATTTAAACTGTATCCCTCAAAATCTTATCATTACGCAATATTCAAGTATCAGGCAATCATGTTATCATCATGCGCTTCTCCTAAAGAAGAAAAAAGAAACACTCACACAAACGTAGCACAACAGTCGAACACTAAAAAGTGAAATTGGTCTCTTAAGGGGTATTCACTTAATGGGGGATAGATAATTGGTGAAAAAAGAGAAAAGGGCTCCAAGTTCAATCTCAATGAGTTATGTACATGCAAGAAGCAACCACCATTCTTACATCGGCCAAGTTCTCTTATTTTACTTCAAATGCTGCCACTAAGGGACCCAAAACTACTGGAAGCTTGCTGCCGGAACATTTTGGCAAAAAAATGAGTTGAACTTTACATTAAGAATCGCAGATAAAAAGAAAGAATCGTATGGAGATGTGCAGAGCCTAGACAAGAGGCACTTGAGGCACATGTCAGTTTATACCACTCTTCTTTGCAGTACTTTTGCCTACTCCTGAAAATTGCACTTTTGCAGAAACGGGTGGTCGTACTTGACAAATTGGCTCCAATAACCCTTATACCTCTCAACCGCAATGTCCAACCATGGCTTCATAACTCCATCATAATGAATCACTGCCGCCTGCTCAATATCAACTCGTCTGATAGCTGAATCATAACCCAACCCCAGGACATGCCATCGCCTGTCCAAAGCCATTGTCTGGTTATAAAAGGTAACCCAGCCAAGGGGTAGACTCCCACCCTTCCACAATGGCCTCTCATTACCCTGCAAATGACAACCCATCAAGACAAGTGCTATTAATATTGAAGATGCATAGAAGATTAATTGTCAGACATTATTAATCAAATTCCCCTGCAGGTTTGATGATTCAAATTTACAGGGCTCCCCGTATAAGTACAAAGTTACACAGACATTATTCAATCCCCTTCAACCAAAGTCCTAAAAGAAACTGCCGGAATTCTTTTGCCTTAGAGAAGGTTAAGCCTTTTTTGTTAAGACGTTAACCAACCTTATAACTTGAACAAGTAAGCGAGAAAATTAGAGTTATGGCCTTATATCTTCTTCAACTGATAATCAATATTTATATGCTAGGAAAGGGAAGGAAGGAAAATTTTCTTAAAGATATCATTCAAAGAGGAAATCTAGGTAACAACTTTAGTCATGCTAATGGAGGTCCATATCAAAAAATAATCGGTCATAGGGAGCTGAACTGTATATAAGCAATTCATATAGTGCTTGTATGGTAACTTTCTCTAGTACAAAATATTGAAAGTGAAACTTTCTCTAGCACAAAATATTGCTCGCATGGTAACAAACAAATGTGAGGATATTTACCTGTTGCAAGAATTTATGGTAGAAAGCAGTCAAATTTTGTTGTCTCCATTCGTTCAGATCAAACAAATTCATCCCAAATGCCCAAGTGCATGCATTGTCATCAAACATCTTGGCAATAATTGGGTCTGAAAAGTTAAGGAGTAAATCCATCCTATTCAATATAGCTTCCCGCTCATAACAAGTCTCCACTGCTCCATTTACTTTACCCTTCATATCAATACTCCACAGTTCAGTTAGATCCCTTTTCACCACCACATCGTGGTCAAGAAGCACAATCTTATCTAGTGCAGGAAAGATATCAGGTAGATAGAAACGAAGGTGGTTGAGTTCAGAAGAATATCTTGGGTCACTGGAATTTTGCTTCATCAATGTTTTATACTTGGTGGACAACCATTCAAAATTGTCTATGGTCTGAATTTGAATGGTGGCTTTGCCGGGAGGATTCAATAAGAACCACACGGAGATAGCTGGAAGATTGAGAGAGTCGGTGATCACATGAAAAACGAATTTCTCCGCATCCTGCAAATTGGTCAGCACATATGAAAATCAGTGTTTCTTACAGCTATCAGAAACTAATTCACGGCATGGCTGCAGCTTTGAATAGCTTCAATTGCAGGTAAAATTTGTCACAGACATGAAGCCAAGAACATCACAAGTTACCCAAAAATCTACTAAATAACATTCCTTGCTTGGTAACCAAACACCCCCCACAAACCCCCCCAACCCCCCTCCTCTCTTCTTGAAAACATAAAAACAGGAAATTCCGTGTCACATAAATTACAATATTTGGCCTACAATCAGGTTGGGAGCCCAAAAATTGGTATTCCATTGGAATTGAAAACACTTTCCTTCAATGAAAATAACAAGATAGATACTGTGAATACTGTTCAAACTTTTCCTTTGAGCAGCAATATTGAAAAGGATCGCTTGGTAAATCAAAACCACAAAGATATTAATAGCAGCAAACCCAAGGCAGTTTACCCTAGCACTGGAGATGGTTGAATTCACAACAACGGCACAAGCCAGAACATTGTCAGAGAAGACAGCATAGTGATATAGCTCTGTATCTTGCAACTTTTGCTGGTTAGGGAACAGTCTCTCCTCAGGCTGCAAGGCAAAGTACTCAGCAGTTAGCTGCATCGAAAGGCAGTGAAGGCCTTTTGGGGTCATCCTTGCAGCAAGGTGAACAAGATATGTTGCTTGATTCTTCTGTGAGCGAACTTGTTCTTCCGTATTATGGGTCATAGCACGCAGTTTAGAGACCATAGCAGAACATTCAGGGTAAAGATGGCTAGCTCTCAACAGTGTAGCCTCCATGTATCTCATTTTTTGCAAAGAACTGTAAATTTGACAAAGCTACTTAGACGAAAATAGGCTTCTTTAAACCCTTCATTCCTAATCAGAACTCCTCAAGGCTTTATATTCCACGATATCTACTGATATACAAGCAATCGCTACATTGTTATTTACTGAACAATGTTGCAAATTCCCCTCCATAGTCATTTTTAATATCAAACAGGTTTAATAAATACAAGCAATGGAATAAAATCAGTTGATACCTCCTTGATAAACTTGAATCCTTGGTAGCTTGACCAACTGCTCGTTCCACCTCTCTAATCCTCTGTTTCAACTCTTTCACCAAGTGGGAGTTGCTACCTGGTGGTGTGAAACTCAAGTATGATTTGGCTCTAATCACCTGATCTTTCATCTCCATTACCATCTCATTAGTAACTTTCTGTGATTGAGAGTGTCGATTCTGATCATGCTGAACTCTTGTCACATCTTTCATCTCTTCAATCTTCCCATCAGTCATTCCATGATACCAAGAGCTTGTGTCATCATGATGTTCAGCTCTTTTCCCATCAGAATGTTCCTGCAGGCATACCAGTATTAGAAACAGAGTTAAAGGGTACTGATAGATTTTTATTTAACTTAACAATGATGAATAGCAGCCCTATGCTTGAAAACTACACGAATCTAGTAAAATCATAAGCATATGCAGTTCAAGATGGGCTGGTTCTCTTAACAGCACATCTTTAAAAATTATCCTTAAATATCTGAATCTCCAGCAAAGATGATATAATCAATCCACATGACAAACACATTACATACTCTTTAACTTTGGAAATCTAAATCTTGTTAGATGTTCTTCCATCTGATACTTTGCATACCTTCTATTCAAGGAAAAACTAATAAATAAGGTCAAAACTAATTCTCTAACGAAAAATCTCGGAAATAATAAACTCTATATCATTTAAAACAGAACTTTTTCTTTTTCTCTCTCTGGGAGAGGTTTTGACCTTAGTTAAAATATAAAAATCTCTCTAGTATCAGGATGAATGGCCCGAGCAGCATGGATATCCATGCCAACAACATTGTTAGCAACAAAGACAATAAGTAATATATCCATCTCAACTACCATTATTCTCCCAGTTAGGGTTATTCCTTAGTTAAAAAAAGTTTGTCATGAGCGACCTTTTGCATGGAAAAATATAGATGCCACTGTAACTTTCTTGATTGTGATCATGAAAGAAGCATGAATCTTTATAAAACTACATACCTCTTCCTCATCCGTGGATGATATCTCTCTCTGATGTAATTGATGAGATTCTATTCCGTCATGAGTAGTTTCTAAAACTTGATAAACGTACAAATTAGGATCACATCCACTGTCAACGCGGAGAAAAAAACAAAAAGAAAAGAAAAGAAAAGAAACGAAACGGGAAGCATAGGGCCAGCGATACCAACCATTTCTCTCCAAAACCTCAATCGTGCCTCCACCTTTTTTAGATCCCCGAATGTACTGATTCAGACTATCGCTATCAGTAACTACGGAACCCGAATGACTATCTGCATAAACAACTTGTTTCGGCTCTTTCAAATCTCCACCAGATTCCTAATCAAAAGGGCAGACCCAGATCCACATAGATAAAATAATAATAGGACAGATTACGAAAAAGTTAGATCGTTAAATAATAAACTGCAAATTTAAGCTACCTGCTCGATGGCACTAAGTTTTAAAGCAGCATCTGCCCAATATTTCTGCATCAAACAATCAAAATCTATCTTCAGTCACCGTAGTGAATCACAACATCCTCACTCCACTCAATTCTTAAGAAAGTATGAAAGTATATTTACAGAAAATGACTACATCAGGAATGATGAATCAATAAAGTAAATAAAACCTCATATGTATCACTATATTGATCCACTTGGGCTCAGAAGAAAGTAAACCACAGCCAAACACAATGAATCAGAAAGGCATCTTTCTTTCTTTTTCCTTTTCCTCATTTTCTCAGCGGTCAAATAGAACACATAATAACAGGGAAGCAATATACGTACAATATTTGATAAATCCTCAACAAATTCTCTCCGTCCTGCAGACATAAAAAGATCACGTATGCACTCAGAATCAATCGCCAACATACACAAAGACAGACATATACATCCACACCCACGCACAAAAACTCGCGTATTCAAATGGAATATGTGTATACATATAGATGGAAGAGACAGCGTACCGATTAGAGAGTGCTGCTTTATCCTGTAAGAGAAGAAAACAACGGGAGAGAACACAGAGACAGAGAGAAGACCGAGGATGAGAATCCTCAGGCACCGACGAATCGGCTTCATCAATGAGAGCCGACAAGGATCAAACTCTGTCCCACTCTGCTTCTCAAAGCACGCATTTCCTGGACTCGGATCACTCTAGGATTCGAGACTTCCACCGCAAGCAAACGAAACAACATACAGATGACAAAGAAAAAAGGCAAAAAGCTAGGGTTTCAGATATTCCTCTCTAGCAGTCTGAGTTTTGGAGAGAGAGAGAGAGAGATATGGGGACGCAGCTTCGGCCATGTTCGCCTTCGTGAGGTAAGGAGGTTTCTTTTATTCTTATTCATTTTTTATTTTTGTTTTTGTCGATAAAAGAGAAAAAGATTTTGTTTGGGATTTGCTGGTCATCAGCAGCGGAATTTATATAAGATGTGCGCATAGAGAAAAGCTGAATCTGATGTAATTTCCCCGTTCGATCAACTTCTTCTTCGACCTTTTCAACTTCTAATTTTAAGTGCAAGGGATCTCCTATTTTCTTTTTCTTTCTCTCTTCTCATAAGCTGCATTTCATGAGTCTTAAGAGAACCTAGCAGATCATCTAAAGTCAACTCCTCTAGGTCATGAGCTTTTTCTATAGCCATCTTTTTAGGATCCCATTTCATGAGTCTTAAAAGAACCTAGCAGATCATCTAAAGTCAACTCCTCTAAGTCATGAGCTTCTTCTATAGCCATCTTTTTAGGATCCCAATTGTCAGGTAGGGATACTAACATTTTTCTCACCATTTCCTCATTTGTATAGGTTTTTCCTAAAAATTTAAGTTCAAAAATAATTTCAGTATACCTATCAAACATATCACTAATAGTTTCAAAATCTTTCATAACAAATAGTTCATAGTCATGTGTAAGCATATTAACCTTAGAAGACTTTACCTTTTTAATTCCTTCATAAATGACCTCTAACTTATTTCAAATTTCTTTACCAGTGGTGCAAGAGGACACTTTGTTAAACTCATGTGCTCTAAGACCACTATAGATCATATTCATGGACTTAGCATTTAATCCCATTACTTTAGATTTATTTTTTGACGAGTCATCAATTTTAGGTAATGTAATACCCTTCTTGATTACTTGCCAAGCTTTTGGATCTTGGCCTATTATGAAGACTTGCATTAATTGTTTCCAATGCCTAAAATTAATGTCATCAAACAAATGAGGTTTATTAAACCCCATAACAGCTAACCCTTTTTCAAAAGCCATAATGTGGATCTACTCTAGGATGTTAGTCCTTTTAATCAAAGAACCTGACTTTAGATGCCAATTGTTGGGTTTTATGGTTTAACAAGAAAGGGGGGTTGAATTATTCTTGTACTGAAATATTCTTACCAAAAATTCTAATTAATTACTTTAGCAATTATTGAGATAATATGCAATCAAACAGAGATATTAAATCAAAATAGAAAGCAAAAGAATCAACACCCAATTTTACCACAGTGGTTCAGCACTCTACCTTAGAGTCCTACGTCCACCCTCTCCTCCTTCAATCCAACCGATTAGGAGAATACGTTCTCCCTAATCCAAATAATTCCTCCTTAAAGGAATTATTAAATCCGAATACAAATAGTGATCAAAAGATCATTTACAATAGCAAATCCCCAAATAATATGTTAGTTTATGAGATATTGATGATCAGATGAGCTATTTAAACAAATATATTAAGGTACAAAGCTCCTATCACAAAATCCCCAAATTGGAGAAATTAGGGTTTCAAATTTTCCTCAAGATTTATGTGCAGAAAATATTTATAAGTGAAATTAGTACATAAATAATGTTATACAAGCTATGAATGATGATATTATCAAAGATTAAACTCAATAGCCGAATATCACCGAAAGCTTATAAACCACCGAATGATGTATGATCTTGAATCAAATGGTAAGTAAGCTGAATATATTATCTTCATAAAGAGAATGCTTCAAGATAGAGGTCAATCAATCAATCAAAACCTTCACGTGCACATCTCTTTATATAGAAGTATATCTAGGGTTTTCTTTTTGAGCCAAACCTGAACCGTAGCCTTCTTCCCGTTAGGAATAGTAGGCTATCCATCAAATCAGCCTCATTTCAACCTTTTGATTCAAAATCCGACTGTTCTGACAGCCCGTCTCTTCCAGATTCATCCTGTTGAATCTTCGACGCTTGAGAGAGATGAAGGCAGCGTCGGGGTGAGAATGAAGTGGCTAAGGCATGACCTTTCGAGAGATAAGCGTCTCTTATGTGCCCTTAAGTGAGACGACGTCGTAACTAGCTAGTGTATCAAGGAAGCTTCTAATGTGACCAAGACAACACCGTAACAGGAAGTCTCTGATAATGATCAATACGACATCGTAATAGGAAGCCTCTATTAATGATCAATGCGACACCGTAATAGGAAGCCTCTGATAATGATCAATGCGACACCTTAATAGGAACAGGATAAGGCAGGCTAACGTGAACTTAGGCCGCACCTATATTCTCACAATCCAACAGCAAAAGTCCAATCCAGTAATAATATATATTCAGCATGTATATTCGGTCTAATATCAACACGGTCCAATATCAATGCATTTATAATGTATTACATATATTGAACTTAGGCTAATATATTGTTCCTGCAATTTCACCAAACCAAGTATCATATTCCTAAAATATATTCAAGTATATTTCATATTTCTTAAAGAAATATTTAAATAATTAATATATTCAAATAATCAACATTTATTTGAATATATGTCACAAATACTTTAAGAATACATTTTATGAAAAAATGATATTATAATTTGTACACCTTTTACTTCCTATAGTTTTTCTTTTTGTACATTTAGAAAAAAAGATAATTTGAGAATTGATATCTACAAGAAAATATTTTTAGTCACAACAAAACCCTATTTTCCAACAGTCAGGTCTTCAAAAAAATCATTGAACTCATTCAGATCATTTCTCTCCATTAGATCTTCTACCATTAACTCCTAAGTCACCTCATCTCCTAACTAGTCCTTGAATAGTCTGAACCATACTTGCACTTCTCCTTGGAGGTTCCAAGAAGCAATATGTGTAAGGTTTTATGGTTATCCAAGAAAGGGGGTTGAATTGGATATTTCAATTTTATATTGTGTTTGTTAATCTTTTAACTATTCATGCAATGTTGTTAGTTAACATAGTAATATCAAAGTATATAATCAGGAATTAAAAACAAGATAATCAGTTCAAAGAATTACACGGTGGTTCGACACTTTTCACCTACTTCCACCCTCTTCTCCTTCAACTTAAACCAAGTTGAAGTCTACTTTATTTTAAGTTAGGAAAACCCTTCTCTTACACTTCATAACTCCTTAACAAGGAGTTATTTCAATTCTTGGTTACAAGGTTTAGGTTTCTAGAACCTTTGTACATCAAGCCAATCCTTAAATATGTAATATGAGTGAGGAATTAAGCTTATCAAAAAGCCAATTAAACATATAAAGAATTAATACAAGCTCTAATCACAAAACCCCCAATTTTTACAAAGCTAGGGTTTCATATTTGCAAAGATCTTGATGTGTAAATAATATTTGTGATAATCTAGCACATTCAAAGATCAATCTATCAATTGATATTCACAAGATAATGAATTTAAGGAATATCACCAAAGATTATTTCTTTCTCCAAGGATTGAAGAATATGGTAGTGAGAGCAAATAATTCAAAGCTTCAATCTCTTTTAACTAAATCAGCAAAATATCATTCAGCACATCCTAAACATTCACTCGAAGCTCCTTTTATAGCATATTATCAAACCTTGAACGGGTTTCAATGCAAACTTGTTTGATATTCTACTGTTGAGACTTTATAGAAGTGACATGATATAGCTACAAAGATGATGATTTTTGCAGTTGAAAGCCGTTCTGACAATCCATCACTTCATTCTTCTTCCCTTTGGAGAGTTGGTGGTTGAGAGAGAGAGAAGGAGGAGGACGGCTTCGATCAAGCATGCTGGCTAGGGCTTCAATCTGTTCAACGTAAGAGCTTAACCTCTTATCAAAGTGAAATGGCCGCATTTCACTTAAGTGATATGCGCTCGAGCTGAGTTTTGCAGGCTTCAGGTTCATAGGCCATCCAATTAGTGATATGCGCTTGGGCTGAGTTCTGAGGGCTTTAGCTTCAAGGGTCGTCCAGTTTTTTTATTTAATCGCTCCAACATCAATCCAATATATATATGGTCAGTCCAATAATGATATATTTTCTCTTATATTTAACTTGAACAAATAGCATACCTTTATCCTTCAAACATACCTATAAGCACACAGTTTCCAAGTATCACGTTCCTTTATTATAAGCACTAATATGAATTATTTTACTAATTAACTCACACGTAAAATAATTCATTTTAACTTCATATGTAATGTTTAACAATGGAATGTAGGAAATTGGTTACTTTATTATATCATTAATTAATATTATAATTTACATACATTTTACTTCCTTTGATATTTAATATATGCACACAAACTCATATATTCATGAATAAAATTTTTCTCAACAAAACATATAAACATATAAACATATAAACACATGATTTTCAATAGTATGCACCTTGTCTCCTTCCAAAATCTGATGAAACTCAAAGAAATGCTCTGCCCAACATATCCACTCCATTGGGTGATCTTCCCTATTGTAAACAGGAAACTCCATTTCATCTTTGTCTTGTTGCCTTCACCGTTGCCCCATTTTGGTGGTTTTCCTCCACTGCCAAACACTACACCCTCTGAGTCTATTCGGCTCCTATTCACCTGCTCAATTTTTTCATCCAAAGCAGCAAACATTTGCTGCATGGATTCATTCAACTCACGAAAATACCTATCCATCTCACTCTCAGAAGCACTGCCTTGGTTTTCACCCATTAGGAACGTGGGCTCTAATGCCAGTTTGTTACGCTTACGCGTAACTCCCCGGGTAATTGGCTGATCAACTTGGAATAAGTCAACAAACCTCTTCCCTGATCAACCTATTGTGGACCAACGAAGAAACCTTTCTAGCTTGGTTTGAGGTAGCTAACCTCCAGATAGTTTTGGGTTTTTCAAGTCTACTTCATTCATAGTTTCCCGACTATTAATATAGCCAATCCTTTCCACTCTTCTATACAATGGTGGAGTACACATTACAAACTTTAAATTAAACGATTACAAGGCAAGGTATGACCTTGACTAACCCAAATGACATGACCCTACACTAAAGACACTACCACACTTAAAAGACTAACACACGTTTCCCATACAAACTGCTTGCACTCCATATGTTGGGAGAAGGCATGAAGAGCTATCCACCGAGCTTCTCTTCCCAACAAAAGCCTTTAGCCACCCATGAACTTGTCAACCTATGATTACCTTTGTGCGAGCTTCCCAAAATAGCTAAATTCTATCCAAAAGATAGTCGAGTCGTAACAATTTCCAAGCTTAAAAGGGCAGTTGGACAAGTAGTTGAAGACTATGAAGACTTCCAAGATGCTGAAGAGGACTTTAAAGGAGCAAAAATTCCCCTAGTAGTCTTAGAAACTCAAATATGACATGGCAAGAAGGAAATTCTGGTACATTGGAAAGGGCATCTACCATCGAGGGCCACTTAAGAGGATGAAGAACACTTTCAACAACAATATCCAAATTTTTCACTTAGCTCTTTGATCCTGCGCCTTGTTGTTGGGCTAGCATGGTGTTGTTATATTGTTAGGTTTGGTGTTGATATATTGGACTAGCTATGTATTTTGGGCTGGGTTAACTGTATGTCATGGGCTCGGTATTAAACCGACCCAGTTGCTGAGGAGAGAGCTGTTTCTCTCCCGAAATGCATCTTTTGTGCTGTTGATGATGAATCTAGAACCTTCTCTTTCTCCCAGATGCTTGCTCCCTTAGAGCTTGATCTCTTCTCCGTCGTTGCTGTAATTTCTTCACCATTCCGCGACGTCGACGCACTCGTCCGAATCCTATATAGGATCTTGTACTCGCTGGCCCAAACACCAGGTCACGGGTCGCTGTCCGTTAAGCACTACTGATGTTAGAGACCGAACCAGAACGGATTGGTTGCCTGGATTTATGGCTCCCGATGGGTTGGAGATCCAAGCTTCGTTGAAGAAGAAGACGGCGGTTTCGAGGAGTTGGGTTTTGCTGGACCAGAGTGGGAGAAGTTCCATTCTGGATGTCGACAAGTATGATATTATGCGGCGATTTCAGATTCACGCGAGGGATCTTCGAATTCTGGAACCCATGCTTTCGTACCCTTCCACAATTCTTGGCAGAGAAAAAGTTATTGTTCTCAATTTGGAGGTGAACAGGAAAATCCCTGTACATGCACTGTGCTTGTACCCTCATTTGCTTCGACTTTTGTTTTTATGTGGATTACTTATTCGCTTATTTCGCTAATCTCTCTCATCTGGGTTTTCTTTTTGAGTTCCGTTTTCCAGCACATTAAAGCAATAATCACTGCAGAAGAGGTTTATCCTTTTTCCTTTATTCTTTTTTCTTTTTCTGGGTCTTTTTCTTTGTACTTTTTGTTTATCTATTAGAAAGAAGATATGTGATTATGGGTGAACGCTAGTTTCTGAAGATCTCTCCAGGGTCTAAATTTTTTTTACTTCGAACAGTAATAGCTTATTCTGTACTGTTTACAGTGTTTGGTAGATGAACCAACGAGTCGGGTTCAAAAGAATTGGACGAATTCTTTGAGACAATTGATTTTTTTTTTTCTCTCTGTGCGAAGGTATTGCTGAGAGACCCATTTGATGAGAATGTAATTCCAATCGTCGAGGGACTCAAGAGACGATTACCTTTAGGAAATGCCATTTGCCATGGCCAAGCGGAAGAAGAGCACCCTGGACTTGACCGTGGTGAAGAAAATGGTGAGACTTGTTAATGATGTTCTTTTTGCAAGTTCCGGCATTCTATGGTGTTGAAAGTGATTATACTTCTAGGGGATTTAACCCATTCTTCTTCTAAAGTTGGTGCCCCACTAATGATTCTCTTGCACCGGCTCGATTACGCAGAGTTTCCATTTGAATTCCGAGCCTTAGAAGTTTCACTAGAATCCGCTTGTAGTTTTCTTGACGCTCGGACAAGAGAACTAGAGAGTGCAGTTTATCCTGCTTTAGATGAGTTAACCTCCAAGGTAAAAAAACTTGTCTACTGAGCTGTAATTTCTGCTTGAACAGAGGAATCGGATTTGTTCTTGTATGCTATGATAGATGGTATAAAATGAAATATGTAGAAACAACCGTGTCGACTTGCTTCTTCTCGTGTTGAACTGAAAATTTGTGTGGATTACCATATGTTTGAAGGTAATAATTGCTCTCGGAGTTGTGAGGTAAAATATATACTAATTAACTTGTTATCGTCTGTTTAACATATACTCCAGTAGAATGTCCAAGGTAAAAGAACTTGTCTACTGAGCTGTTACTCTTACTTGAATAGAGGAATCAGATTTGTTCTTGTATGCTGTGATAGTACGAAATGAAATATGTAGAAACAACTGTGTCAATTTGCATCTTCTTGTGCGGAAATGAAAATTTGGATCAATTACCGTCTCTTTGAAGGTAAGAATTGGTTGTTCAGTTGGGGTAAAAGATATACTAATTCACTTGTTATCGTCTTTTCAATTGATACTCTGTTACAATGCCTATTTCCTTCCTTAAAACCAGCTTGTAAGAGAGAAAAATGCTTCTATGTATAAGGAACACAACCTGTATATATATTAACAAGGTAGAGCATACTCCAGATTTCAACATGCTCAAAATACCTTTTGACTAAAATTATGGGGACTGCATAGACGAACTTAGGAACTAGTAATACACATCGTGGCATACTGACTGAAGCGTCTAGGTCACAAAAGGATTTACCTGTTATTTCTCGGCAAACTAATACAAATTTGTCAGTAATAGGTTCTAGTTCCTGGTTTTTTGTCTATGACAAATTCTAATGTTGATAAAAATTGGATTATCCTAGTTTTAGCATGGATAACAGAGCAACGATTGATCAATTGTTGTAATTTTAGTAAACTATATAACCCTATAAAGCAGAATGGTGAAGAAATGATTTGTACAGTGTGCAACAGGGCTGAAAGCTCCTTTGTCAGGGTTCACTATTTAGATTGATTACAATGTTCACGTGGTCAATGAAAGTTCCAGCCCATCTTCTATCCATTTGGAGGAATTGCAGAATTCCTATTTTCATCCAGTTTGTTAGAGTATTAATTGAAGATTTAAATGTTTCATCTCTTATGGACTTGAGTTTCGAGATAAAGAATGATTAAATTATCTCAGAAGTTCACTGATAGGAAGCAACAAAGCTAAACCTTTAATGAATAATCTAATACAGTTTAGGCAATTCTCTAAACTCAATGGACATGCATTTGTGTTCTTTTTCCAATGACTTTGCATCAACGGTACTGGCTTCAACAACCCGGATTTTAAGATCAGTTGCTTCCCACTGTTTACTATCTGGGTTGCATGCATTCTTGGATCAAGACAAGTCTCTTACAACGTGTTTACATAGCCACGTTCTTCTGTCTTCTAATAATACCATGACTTACAGATTAACAGTTGTAACTTGGATCAAATGCGCAAATTGAAAAGTGCAATGACAAGGTTGACAAATCAGGTTCAAAAGGTATGTAAATATTTACACCAAATCTGGAATCTTGGATCTAGGTGATATTCCTTCCCTTTGGATGGGCAAAGTTCTTTTGTTCTCGTATGAAGTCACTAAGTTTTTATTTCTTCTATAGAAGATTGTTGTTTGTCATAGATGTTGACTAATTCTCAATTGATTGAGCATAGGCTTTTAGACAGGTACAGCAGCTGCTTTTATTTGTGCAGCAGGGGTTTAGTCCTTGTTGGCAAACGCTAAAGAATGATTAAATTCAAAACCAATTCAATCACTAAATACCCTAATGCCCAAGGTTGTTGCAGGTTGGAGAAAAATTGTGGGAAATGCAGAATGATATAGGAGACTGCTTCTCATTTCTTCTTCATTCAACAATCATTCCTGTTGATCACCTAATTAAAAACATCAATCATTTCATTCTAATTTGCATAAAAACAGGACAAAAATTCAGAGAGAAAATCATGAGAATAAGAATTGGTCCCTACAGATAGCAATAGGAGAATTTGTGACAAGATCTGGTGTATGGAGTTTAAATCAAAACAAACTGGCAAACATGGCCACGCAAAGAGTATTAAACTTGTTCGGGAATAGGATCAGGTTGGTGGTTATGTTACAACCTAAAGGCTTTTAACTGAAAGTTGAACAATTGAAGCGTGCCTTCACCTAGGGAATATCAACAGCCCTTCATCACACCACCCGCCTCCCCAACCCCATCATGGATAAAAGAAAGGATAAGGAGAGCAAATATGGCAGTGGCTTCTTAGCAGTAGTATTAGCAGCTTAAAGTTTGCCATTACACCGGTGTTAGCTTCTCTCAGCTTTAACAAGCCATTTGTGGTAGAGACCAATGCATGTTATGGGGGTATAGGAGCTGTGTTGATATAGGAAGGAAGGCTTGTTGCCTATCTGAGCAAGGCTTTGTCGCAGAAACACTTAAGGCTGTCTACATAAGAGAAGAAAACTCTTGGCCATTGTGTTGGCCATGCAGAATGGCCTCCTACACCATAATCATGCAAGTGCTGGACAACTTATTCCCGTAATAACCCTTGCTTGCCCAATACTATCCTACCATTATATCTTAACACCCCATTGTTAAGACTATATCCCGGCTGACTGTCACGATCCACAACAATACTTTCTAAAATAGGCTGCAACTGTTCATCCCTTTCATAACTCTTGATCACCTCTTGAACCCAGCATGGCTGTAGGTTAGAAATGGCGTGGTAAATCACTTAGAATTTTTCACTGCTGTCCTGCTTTTTGCAGGTAAGGGATGAACTTGAGCAACTTCTTGATGATGACGATGATATGGCAGACCTTTACTTATCAAGAAAATTGACCGGGACAACTTCACCTGTCAGCGACCATGTTGCTTCTAATTGGCTCATCAACTCTCCTACAATATGCTCAAAGATGTCCAAGATAAGTAGGGCAAGTGCCACAACAACTTCAGAGGAGAATGATGTTGAGGAGCTTGAAATGTTGCTTGAGGTATAGATACCTTCTGGTTTTTGCAGATTTTACTTAAACTAAAACTGCATTCTAAACACCTGCTGAATTATTTGACAGGCTTATTTTATGCAAATTGATGGAACAATTAACAAATTGAATACGGTATGCATTGACATATATTGACATATTGACTTCTGGTTCTTCTCTAGTCTATTATATGTAAAATCCAAATAATCTAGAGTGTGAATACAAATTTCAGAGAACATATTTAGCATCTTGTTTCCGTTTCATATTGGTCTGTAGATGCTATTTTAAATTATCTTATTTGGCCAGCTGCGTGAATACATTGATGACACAGAAGACTACATCAATATCCAGGTAAGAAGTTGGATGACCTCATTTTCTCTCATGTATATCGCCCCAGTTTCTTCCCCAAATCATAGAACAACCATCAGTCTCATGTATCCCACCCTTATGATGAATTGAAAGAGGATGAGAAGGATAAGTTTATAAGGCCAATGATGAACAAATAGGTAATAGAACTATACTTAAGTTCGTTGAAGGAGATTTTTCACAATATAGTTTCTCTTTTTCAGTAATTCTATTCCATGCAATCTCATATATCCCACCCTCAAAAGCATGAGGACTACTGTCAGATTTTAATCCCTTGTATGTCCTTGTTGCAGCTTGATAATCATCGAAATCAACTGATTCAGGTACTGTCTGCTCTAAATGCTTCCCTTTTGCCGTCCAAGTTTATTCACCTGTATCTCTTCTTATCACCGATATGCTTCTTTTCTTGCAACCAAAATGGCTACTGAGTTCTTTTAATATAAAACTTTTGTGGTACTTAAATCTGTTCTCTGTGGCAGCTAGAACTGTTCCTGAGTTCTGGAACTGTTTGTCTGTCTGTGTATTCTTTGGTGGCTGCAATGTTTGGCATGAACATTCCAAATATGTGGAAGGAAGGTCATGGATACATATTTAAATGGGTATGTTCTGCACATAAATCTCTCAATGAAATGAACATAAGACGTCCTAAGAACCAGAAAAAGCATTATTCGATTGCTCATACTATTTCCTTTTAACTTTGTTTCATGTTGCCTTTAGGTGGTCATCCTCACAGGAGTAGTTTGTGCATCAGTCTTCTTAATGATAATTTCATATGCTCGGCACAAAGGTCTCGTTGGCTCTTGAAATTATCCAATCAAGATGAAAGGATTAACACCACCATAAAGCTTTGCAGGTCTAGTAGAAAGTCATGAATGTCTAGGGGCATGATGTACAAACTTGATTTAACCAGTTCAGATGCCATTACATGTCACATGTCATTGCTTTTCTCCATGATATATATATATATATATATATAAATACACAGATTGGACGCTTATGTATCATCTTACTGGCATCACTTCGGAAGTAAATGACATGCTACCTTGGTTCTTGGGCATAGAATCAGTGCAGGAGAGTTATTGTGGACTACATGTTCAGTACATTTGTGCTGCAGCATTCATTGCAGAAAAACGTAGCACCGATATCATTTATTGTTCTTTATGGATTCGGGTACACTATTAAAAATATTCTTCTATCTTTAACCTACGCCTTTTCAAATACAGGGATACCACAAAATCTTGTGCATGTATGGATTGTAAGTTACTAGCATTCTGTTTTAGCATTACACTCAAGATGTTCTTGGCCCTTTGAATGTCTGGTCAGGTTTCCAATGAATGCTTGCAGGATTGGTTTCTTGAAACATTCAGAAGAGGCTGAGGCTGTTACACCTTTTCTCAGTCTTAAAGTCATAACACTCATCTTTGGTGGAGGAAAGAGGAGAGGTGGTGGGGGTTGTGCCCTTAGCACGTGCTAAAATTTGATACAAATACATATGATAATAAATACATTATTTTTCTGAGATCATAACAAAAATCTATTATATAAAAAGATGTTTGATTCATTAAAGGAATTCAAAATTTTATTTAAGAGTTAGAGGAATATTTTTTTTTTCATTTAAAGTTTACTTTAAAAATCTTGTCTTTAAATATGAGACTCGTATCACACATACACATCTTTGCTCAACTTCAAACTTATATTATTCATATGCACGCCTTGAATAAAGTTAGTGACTGGACTTCTGAGGTTAAAGAAAACCAATGGTGGGGATGTCTGCCTCTGGAGAAGACAGCAAAAGAAAGAGATAGAAGAAGCTGCAAGTGGGACCCGTAGGTTGGACCCACGGCATGAACATCAGGTTTTTGATCCCTCCCTCGGTTGGCTCATTTTGTAGAGCTTTATGACTTGCCAAACCCAGCCAACAGACTTTTCAACGGGAGAGTCCGAACTCCTTGTGAACCGAATAAACAATTGGGGAGGTACGGACTCCACATTTCATTGTCCATCGTGTCTTTCTCGCGGAAGAACATGTTATTAGGGTCTTCGTTGAGGTCCTTTAATAGGGATGGAATTCTACACTTACGTTGCTGCAAAAGCCAATAGCCGGTGACGGTGTGAGGTTTGCCATTGACGATGTTGAAGGTCTTGTTTAGATTTTTCAAAGACAACTTTTTTTTGACTTTACCTTTTAGATAATGCTGCTAGTATATACATACATATATATATATATATATATATAAAGTTTGTTTAAGCTCTTCTGTAGTGTTGTAAGGTTGATGGTAAAATCTCACATAACCATTAATTTGGTTATAACAAACGTATCCCCTTGGTTTAGATTCTATGGATTAGCTTTTGTTACTATTTGGTAGATAGTTCTCCTAGGTTTTTACTAGTCACGTGCTATTGCTACTGAATTGAGCATGAGCGTCGTCCCGTAGAAGGTGGACTGGGTTATGCAAGCAAAAAATAATATGTATTTTATATGTTCAAAGATTATGAGTTCAAAAATTAACTTAAAAGTTAAAGGATCATTTTATATATAAACTTCCTCTTATAATCATTTTGTTCTAATATTCATAATCTTTAATACTTCTGCATACAAAGAGATTATCTTGATATTAATGATATCAAGAAGTAATAAAAATATAATTAGGTAATAACCTAAGTTTTAATATAATATTAGAAGTTCAAATATCTAACTTAAATGTTAAGGGATAATTTTTCATATAAACTTTATCTTAGAATTGTTCTGCTTTAATATAGGATAATTTAAATATCTAACTTAAAAATTAGCTTAAGTTAAAAGCACTCTACTTTTTATAAATATATAATGTAAAAATTACAAGTCACATGATCATTGTTTAGAGTATGATACTAAGATATGATTAGATCTTTTGTCGTGTAACAAATAAAAAAATTTAAAAAAACACAACCTTGAAACTCTTCCTCGAACACATGGTATCGTTGATTGAGATAATTAAGTAATTCGTTAAAAATTCCATAATTCGTTGAAGCTGAGGTGGCAACAAAATATGTTTGGGGAAAAGGAAAAACGAAACTGAAGTAACTCCAGCTCATGGCTGGCATATGGACCGATGCGCACGTTAGTACCGACTCGCGCACACGAAAGCCCATGCGCATCTAACTCCGGAGGCGCACCCCGCGCACGTTATCCCGGCCCGGATGTCGGGGTTAAGTACTTGGATCTCATCACTCGAAGACTAGGAAGGTTTTCAAATTAGAAATCGGCGAAGAAAAAAAAGTAAAAAAAAAAAATTATATAAAAAGCAAGAAACTTGGTTCATGCTATTTTCAACGAAGAGAAGCTGTCCTATTTTCAACAAAAAGAGCGTGAGCTAGCAATCGATTCAGATCAATCGGACAGAACCGCTCTTTCTGTGTACAAATACGGCAAAACCCACGTCAAATCCCCACGAATCTCGCCGACCCATTTGATAATCTCGCACTCCGAGTCACCGGCTCCGGTTTCTCCAGCGATCAAGAACCGTGTTGATTCTCTGTGTATGCAGCCGTGCGTTAATTTCTTCGTTTTGGGACGATATTTGCTGGCTTCGTTGGGTTATTCTTGTTCTCAGTTACGCGTTCCTGGGCTCAATGCAGGTAAACACGGAATAATGGACGTAAATTTTGCGTGTGTGCGTGTGATGATGACATGCAGTGTGTGGACACGTGGGTAAGAGAGGCTTTGGATGGTGGAAATGGCGAATCAGGTGGTGAAGGTGAGGAGGGAGACGATTGCGGCGTGCATGACTTGTCCTTTGTGTAAGAAGCTCTTCAGAGATGCCACTACGATATCTGAATGTCTTCATACGTGTGAGTCTATCTAATCTGTCGCTTTACAGTTTAAATCTTGTTTCTTTTCGCTTTTTCTATGCAAATTTTGAAAATTTTGCGGATTCTGGTGTGTTATTGAGGTATTTTATGTTTTGGCTGTCTGGGCTGTTGGTATTTCGTTGTTTTATCATATGGGTTTGGTTTGGTTTGGCTCTTCTTGATCTGGGCGTCGAGTTTTGTAGTGTTTTGATGTTTTATGGAATCTTTGATCCCCGCTTTCTCTCACTCTCAGTTCTCGAAAGTAAGGATCCTTCAATCCGACGCTTATTTTTGCTAAACAAGTTTCTGTTCCATAAATGTACATGATGGAGAAAGATTTCGATGTTTGCCTAATGGTGATATAATGGAGGGCCTTTTGTTGTACTAAATAAGCGAACTAGCGTTGCACTCATGCGAAAGTTATGTAAAGAAATTTTAGATTTTGCCGGTCTTTGAATGTGCTTACCTATAGGCGAGCTTATAATGCATTTTGTTGGAAGATTAAAGTATCAGGGGATCCGCTTATTTGTTTTTTCTTGTAATTAGTTTAATTTTCATCACCTCGTCTGATAATTTCGTGGTCACATTGCTTTGGAGACTCGTCTTCTAATCAAGACTAAAAGCTATTGTTAAGCCTTATGTATGAAAAAAGAAATCCTAAGAATGATCTCTTTCCCCGGGCTTATTTTTGCTGGCCTCTTCTCCTGAAAATGAAGAGTTTATTAGAATTTGTTTTTGAAAATGAGCGGATGTTGTCTGACTTTAGCCTTCAAATCTCACCCAGTTTGCAGGAAGTGCATATATAGCAAGATTTCGGACGAGGAATTAGAATGCTGCCCAATATGCAATACGGACCTGGGTTGTGTCCCACTGGAGAAATTAAGGTTTGATCTGTGATCTACAGCCAAGCTATAAATAAAATCCCTCTCTCTATCTCTCGTTCTCTCAGTTTCTCTACTTTTAATATGGTGGTAAGCTGATCTATATATAGCATGAAATGAGGTTGCATACAACAGTGATAGCTTCTTATTCATATGATTGGCCAGTCTTTAGTATCTATACTTCCATAAGGAAATGCTTGAAGTGCAGATGTTAAATGCTTAATGTTGTTGCGAATGCACAAGGCTGGTTTGCTAAGATTGGATGCAATTTAATCTTTGTTCACTTGGTTCAAGCCTGACTTATTTTGTAGTATCAATGCATTTTTCTAGGAATCCTGCATCGTTCCTACGTGGTTCTCCCTATGAATGTGCTTTTTTACAGAAAAATCAATCAAACTAAATGGAAGAAATTGGGCTATGTGTTCTAATTTGGGCAAACGCTAACATGTAGAGACGAGATGCAGGTATCAAGGAAACTTTAGTGAGGAAGTGGATAGAAACAATTGCAAACTCACAAGATTCTTTTTTTCTCCTTCTAATGAACTCTGCATTACATAACAGTAATTATAAGCTTTTGTTCCTTGCCTCTCTGTTAAGGACACTCCCAAAGACAAGCACTTCACAGTCACTTGCTTTCTGCAAATTATGTAATTTTTTTCGTTAATTAAAACTCGGCAGATAATTTGTTTTTGTCTTTTTCTGTCTTTTTGTAATAATACGTATTCTTATATAACTAAACAAAATATGTGCGAAGGGTTCAACACAAAATGTAAAGAGCTTTCTCCTGAAGTTCATTTCACTACTCATTTTATGGCCTTTAGAGTCAGATTATTTTCTGTGCTTGATATGTATTTGCTTTCGTCTCTTATAGCTGAAATTGCCAATTTTTCATGATTGTAATAAAATTTGTTTGTCTTGGTGCTTATTTAAATTACATAGAGACTATACTTCTATTATTTGGAAGATGGTAGTTGCGTTATAAATATGTGTGTTTGTGTTTATTGGCATGTTGGGAACTTATTTTGTATCACGTTTTCCATTTGTGAGTATTGATGCTTTGGTTGTTTTTCTTCGTGGCCCTTAGCATGTGGCAACATTCTTGATTATCTCTGAGAGTTGTGCCCATACAGCTCTTCCACATGTATGCGAGCAGGTTGATTTGCATTTGTGTTAGTATGGTTGATACAGGGTGCCATAAGTTGGAGTTTCATCTACTGCAATATTTCAAACATACCATTCTAAGCCAACAATAAAATCTGCTGGCTGAGCAGCATGCACATATCTCTGTATATTAACTACACATTTCAGTGCATCTTGGATGGGAATCCATTTTTATAGTTAGCCATTATTAACCTCAAATCATCAGGCCGGACCACAACTTGCAAGATGTGAGGACCAAGATTTTTCCTTTCAAAAGAAGAAAGGTAAATGCACCTGAAGTTGTGCCTTCAATTGCATTACCAGCTAGAAGAAAGGAGAGATCACTCTCGTCATTGGTGGTTAGCACTCCCAGAGTGTCAACCCAGGCCACCATGACTGGGAGAAGATCAAGAGCTGTTGCAAGGAAGGCTGTTGCATTACAAGGCTCCAGGTTCTCCATTGAGAAAACCATTAAAAAGGAGGGTGATTCTGTGGAAGATCATCCTCAGAGCTCAAGCTCACCCGAAACTTCAAACAAGTTTCTGCAGAATACTGAGCAGGTAAAAAGAAGAACGACATTTTTCTTTGTACTTGCCATGACTTTTGTTCTTCAGCCAGCCTATGTACTGTTTTCCACTAGCTCAAAAAGAGGGGTTCTGCTCCAGTTCACTAATTACTTTCACGCTTTTTTATTTTATTGGTATAGAGTTCTTCCCTTGGTGAGCCTAGCCAATCCACCTCCATTAAGGAAACAGAGAATGATGTGGAACCATGGGATGCAAAATTGGATCTCTGGAAACCTTTAAACTGTCTGGTGGAAGTTGCAAATAGGACTAAATCTTTCAAGTCTAATTCACAGGGCTCTGATGCTAAGTTAGAACCTATACAAGCCAATGAGATCGAAGGCCGAGCGCGAAAATCAAAAATTAAGGAAGTTAAACGCAAATCAAAGGTTGAGGATGAAAAGAACATTGCTAATCCTGTCTATTCAGAAACAGTGAAACCCAAAATATTACGAAGAGTTCGCCGGAAAAGGGAACGTGCCTTTGGAGAATCATGCATTTCACCCCAAGCTGTGCTGGATGCTGCTGGTGCAAAACATGAAAGAAGACTTGGTCCAGTTTGGTTCTCTCTTGTAGCCTCTGAAGACCGGTGAGAATCAACTTAGCTCTGAAACTTGATCATTAACTGAATTGTGATTACTGGCTGAATTAATGCTGAAATATTAGTTTTTTCTCCGTTTAAAATTGCCTTAAAATTGATGGTTTCAGGGAAGGAAGTGCACCCTTACCACAGGTTCCGGCAAGTTACTTAAGAATAAAGTAAGTTCTTTTTGCCACTTTACATGGTAGTAATTGCTTTTGACAGCTTATTTGATAACATAACTAAATGTTTATTATGTATATGTCAAGGTTATTCCAAATAAATCCATTATTTTAGCAGGCTAATTCCAAAAGACTACTAGTGGGCAATCCTTCTCATTTTATTGAGTCACATTTTAAAGGATGCTAATGATAAGCGCCAGTATGTTGGTTCTAGTTTATATATTTGTAAGGGGATGATAGACTGTAGAGACTTCTGGTGACCAGGCTGACATGAGGCTCCTAAGGATATGCGCTTCAGCTGCCATCATAAGCCTTGAATATGAACATCGTTTATCTTTCAATTTTCATCTCAATCCCTGTGCTTTGCACTGCTTCTCAGGTGGGCTCAAACAACAGTTTATTTCAACCTGGAACAATTTCAAAAAATTTATGTATGATTAAATTATCCCTGCACAATCGTACTATATATCACATGAAAATGCTCCGTGTCTATGATCCCAGCATCCCTCTTACCCACTCTCTGGAGAAAAACCTTCATATTATGACTGTTCTAAACCAGCTTTTTGTCAAAATCTGAACCATGTGAATTGAGCTGCTAATTGCAGAGATATTTTTTAATCTGAACCATGCTATGAAATAACTGTTCTGACTGGAATTTCACATTTGATATCACTCTTGTTAGTAGCAATAATTGTATTGGGCCTGTCAGACCAAATGAAAATTGTTTTGCTTTCTGTGTTGGAATATGGAACTGCAATGGATGTACCGGATATACCTTTATGTCATGTTTGTTTTCTTATCACAGGGATGGAAATATGCCTGTTTTATTGATCCAGAAGTACCTAATGAGGAAACTGGATCTCACCAGTGAAACTGAGGTGAGTGAACGTGATGATTCTTCTTTAGAAGAACATATTTGATTGGTAGAAATTTGACCTGAGTGATTCTATTTTCAGTTTAATACCTGCACTGCATGTATCTCTATCAGCGGCGGGTGCCATAAGGTTCATGAGGCTAAGTTACACGTGTCATTGGGTTTCTTGATTCTTTATATCTTTGTGGAACCAATAATGTCTATGCGATTGAATATTTTCTTGTCACCTTTAATTAGCTATCAGTGTTATGATATATATATATCTTCTGGCCGAAAGGTATTGCCAACTCAAGACTCAAGTGCCCTAAGCATGTAGCCATTTTTTTAAAAACCTAGAAACCAAACAACATCTTCCTGAAATTTGGCCACAGTAACCGACAGAACCCGGATATATTATGCTGTTGCATGGGTTATAACACTGTCGTTAGCAGAAGTTCACATTTTGAAATGACTTGGGAACTGCCGTAGCACAGACTGAACAACAATGATCGTCCAATATTTATCCCAAGTGGGGTCTTGAGGTTGGTGACTAGAAATATGGTCCTATCTGAAGTTTTTCACTCCCTAGTCTGTCAGAGGCATACTCTGTGATTGTGCTAAACAAAGGTGGGTATTTTGAGTTTATACGTTCACAACCATAACCATACCATTGATGCACTTGCAGGTTGAGATCAAATGTATGGGGCAACCAGTTGTCCCTTCCTTGCGACTATATAATTTAGTTGATTTGTGGCTAAAAACGACAGCAACATCAGAGCGAGTTTCGGCCTCCATCGGGTCCTCGGCAAAGGATTTTGTGATAGTGCTGGCCTATGCTCGAAAGGTCTCGGATCCTTGATCGTCATGGTTTTCTCTACCTGCCGCCATTGACATCTTCCATAATCTAAATATACTCTTTAGAATCTCAATGTAGAGTCGGACCTTCTGGTGTGGCATGTATGTTTTATGAGGCATTTGTCCAGGAATTGGTCCCTTCACCGTGACTTCTACCACCACTCTGCCAGCAACGGCACTCGAGTGGACAAAATAAGTTGCTGAAGGAAAGAGTCACTCGCATAATGTTACCCATTTGAAATAATCAGTCTCCCTTGTAGCATAGCATTGTCTGCTGGCTGGCCGCTGTATGATTAAGATATCTGACTACTCTTCCGGTGTGTGGATTCCATTTTTCTAATTGCTGGATTTTTTCACACCTTATAAATTCTTTTCTGATACACATTTTTGGTTTCCAAGAGACCAACATCGTTCTGAAATAGCCACGCACCTGAAACTCTTGATTTTGTTAGTCATAGAATTGAAATTACGGGTAAGGATAAGATTAATAGTTCGAATCATTATCAAGTTCTATATAACTAACTATAATGTTTTCTCAATACGCCAGTCATCTCGTGGTTGGTTGGTAGTTACTTAGACTTAAATCCTGAATTTAACACCTCATGCAAGAAAAACCCAAAACACAAACTCCTTGGTGCAGGAAAACCTCAAAATTGAGAAATATTTTGTTGTTTTGTTGATGTATGGATTATGCTATCTCAAATCATACAAGATTGTTGTTTTGTTGTATGAGAATCCCCTGATTTTCTCATTCTAGCAAATTGCTGCTTCTCAACAAATTACAGAGTAGGAAATCAGAACTTGCCTTGCACTGCCCAACAATCAAACCCAGAAAAAATGGCGTGGAGAGAGGAATTGGTGAAATCCAAATCATTGACCATTTATATCGTCGAAGACACTCTGATCTCGTAGAAATCAAGCAGTATCAAACCAGTTGAAACAAGTCAAAAAGTACAGAATCCGATCGGCTAACATAATCCTTGTAATCGAACTAACAGGTGGAACAAAAGAAGGGCCTTTTGTGCTTCTTCCGAATAAGTCAAAATCTTCCAAGCCTTGTACTTGTGAATCCCACATTCCACAATCACCGGAGTGAAAGAACATTTACAAGGCAGAACAGTAAAGTGAATCTGTGTTGCGTCAATTTATGCTGCAACATTTACAAACATATCGATGGAAATGAAAATCTAAGATGAAAGAAATTGAATGGAGCTTATAAAACCCAAGTATTAGCAACAGAAACGGCAACTGAATCGAGATTTAGGAAGGAGAATCAATGCTGCCGTATACCCCGTTCTGGATCGGCAAACTCGTAATGAGAACCTTTGCAATTCCACGATTTTCGGTGCGTCATGAATGATCTTACACGCCGAGGAAGGTGGAGCGCGTGGGCGGGCTGCCAACGACGGAGACGAGGCCTCCACCGGTGGCGTCTTGTTCGTCGTCGTAATACAAGTCATCCGTGCCGCGAAACGCGGCGTGTAGGACGACAATCGCGACTCCGATCAAGACCGAGACCAGCACGTTCAACCACACGTTGGTGAGCACCAGAGCGATGATAGTGACGAGCGCGAGCAAGGCAAGGACCACGCGATCGTCGACGGTGCGTCCGAGAACGACAAGAGGCGCGCTGCGGAGAAGGTAGAGGTAGCACCACGCGGCGAAGACGAGGAGGAAAACTATCATGGAGATTGGGTGCCAGAGGAGGCTGAGGAAGAGGACGAGGAGGACGATGAAGGCGTAGTTCACGCGGAAGTAGCCGAGGTTCCGCCTGATGCGGATGCCGGCTTCCCCCAGCGAGTAGGGGCGCGTGAACGACGAAAGCTGTTGCACTAGCAGTCGCCACGGGCGAAGCGCCGGGAAGGAAAAGCGCGAGGCGGCGACGGCGGCGGCGGAATTGGAGGGCAGTGTAGTGTAGTAGGCTGCTGATTGAGAAGACATCGAAATCTGGTGTATCTAGCGTGGGAGAGAGAACCGAAAGTCCTGAGAAACCAAATTTCGCTCGAAATTGGAGTTAGAGAGAGAGAGGAGCTGCTTCGCTGGGTTTTTGATATACGTGAGTGGGAAGCAAATGGGTGAGAATCCAGCATAAACGACATCGTTTCAGGGTCCTGGGGCCAACCATACATCCAGCTGGTTAAGAAAGGCATTGAATTCTACCTTCAAGGAAAGAGAAAGGGTGTCGGCAAACATAGCCATAGAGACTTGTTTCTTTCCACACAATATCATTTTTATCTTTTGTTTTTTTTCTTCTTCTTCTTATTATCATTATTATTATTATTTTGCTTTTGGTTGGTCAAGACTTATGAAACAAGGTACTAACTGTATATCCAATCATATATTAGATTTTTTTACTATTCATAAATTATATCATTGTTATATTTTTTTATGCTATTAATGCTAATAGTTGTTCTATTGTTAATATCTTGGTTTGATATTTTTTTTTATATTTACAGTTTTTTTCTTTTTAATCAATTTTGACCCCAAAAAAAAAAAGTTAAAAAGTCTATTCTAACAACACTTATACTCGTTGATGGAACAAGAAAGCCGGTTACAGTGGTAGAGCTAATCCTAAATTGTTAGTTTATAGTATGCAATAGCTCATAATATGGTGTTGTAGCAAATAGCTTAGAGCCGAAGGCACTTTGGTTCATAGAAGCTGAAAAGAATACTCACCATGGTCTCTGGCCCCATGAGTGCTATAAAATTCTCTTCCATTCTTGGAACTATGAGATTGATTCAACAAGTGACAGAATCCTCCCATCTAAGCTCTAAAGCCAGAACAAATGGGGATACAAAGATGTAGAAGAACATAGTGATCTAAGAACTATTACCCCGTGAACACTCACATATCATTGAAAGAACTTTGTAAGTCTTGATGTCTTCTATAATGAATCTGACTGCACCAACGCAACCCAACACTGCAACAACTGAGAACCAGCAAGCTATTGCAAAATTAAGGACCTTCACTCACTGAGAGACGAAGCTTGGTGTTCTTGGGCATTCTTCCTGCTTTCAGGTATGCCACAGAAGGGATGACAAAGTCCAGTGGAGTGAACCCAATTGCCCCACAGATGGCCACAAAGTCCCCTAAAAAAAGGCATGGCTGCTGCAATAAGGGTGATAAGAGCCATGTAAATGGAAGTAAAAACGAGACGGATGAGGTTATTTCTCTTTGGAAAATGGCTCTGAGCTTTAGAGGACAGCATTCTGTCCTCAAAACAGGAATACGTTGGCCTGCAGTAAATCTGAAAGGATCAATTTTTACCCTAATTTAGAAATCTTCCTGAAGGATATTAAAGAACAAGAAGAAGCACAAGGCAAAGAGATTGAAGAAGAAGAAGAAAAAAATCTATCGTGTAGATTCGTAATGGAAAAGCATGTTAGGTAAAAAGTAAGCATTTGAAAAGTAGATGTTCAGACAGTACCTGATAGCAACCTGATATTTGTATCACGGCGAAGAGATTTGCCATAACAATCGTCCATCCAGGAATTGTTAGAGAAGATAATATGTACGAACTGACTTCTGATCCAAAAGCCCAATATCCACAGAAGGGCAATACCCAGTACGCGAGGATAATGATGGAGTATGCTGCTGATACCCCCTTATACATGTTCTTCCTTGCAGGCTCTCTTACACTGGCAAGAAATAATTGTTTACTTCATGATATTGATTGTACAAGATACAAAATATATATCTGACTCTCAGTAGATTTAAAAATCAGCCAAAGAAAAAAATAAAATTCAATTTATTATCTGTAAGGTACTCTGAAAATATTATGTACTAAATTTCATCTTTAACTAAAAACGATTTATAAGAAAGAGACATGATATCTACATCTTTTATTTTGAAGAAGATATAAGGATAAAGAACATGTCTCCTCATCTTAATAAGTGGAAATAGTTTCTAGTAAGAATCTTTATTTATGAATGAAAACACTTTTCAAGAATAACATGCTTTTGATATTATGTAAAAAAATTCATTTCATTCTTAGAATAATTTATAAGGAAAATGTATGTTTTGCACTTTAAAGTGGATATTATGGAACACATACCTGTTCAACAAATAGTACCTGTATTTCTAGAAGCATTGCATCTCCAAATGAAAAGGCAATTATCCCTAGAGCATTAAAGGCTTGAAAGGTCTTCAAAAAGTGTCTCCATTGAGATAAAAATAGAGACACGAGAGGTTAGTGATTAAATTCACAAGGCTGGCCTTAGATTAGAGTAGGGTTACAAACAAAAGCCTTTCACTACACAAGGATTTCTCTTAGTGAGTAGGTCTTCTACTACACACATATTTATAGAGATGCAAACTGCTGCATAGTACTCTACTTCATCATGATAACTTGGCTTTCATGAGACTAGTCGGTGCCTCCCATGTTAGAATGGTCAGGATGGTCAGTTGTCTTGTTCTTCATTCTTTTGGTTAGCACATCATAGTCATCTGGAGGGTGACGTGGAACTCCTAGAGCTGTAGCAACTTTTCCTACTGTGAGATGAGCGGTTGGATCATTCATGTTCCTGTTACTTGTCTCTCCTTGAGACCACTTCATGCGGCCATGAGTTTGATTGCTTGACTCACTTGACGTGGCAAAGATATGTGCGCTTTGACCAAGTGCCTTTCTGTCATTGTGCTGAGAATACTTCATGAAGGCTGAGTTGTACTGTGGTTCCACTGGAGGTTTGTGACTCACTGTGAATGCTCCATGATTCGATGCTAAGTGATTGTAAGTTGTGTGGAGACTGTGTGCTGTAGTATGCTGCGTCAGATCAGGACTAGTATAGAGATAAGTTGTCTTACAGGTGAGATAGCGTTGCATGGGTGAGGCACGGTATCCTTCTGTTTGCACCTCCTGATAGAACAGAGAGTTTGGTGCTGGTATGGCATTACCGAACAGCTGCAGTGGAGGACCGGCTTCCATAGCTTCTGTAGTAAGTAAAGTGCTGATATTTCTCACACATTGCAACCCATAACTCACTGCATCTCTGTCAAGTCTTTTACCTGCGAGAACACGAAAACAAAATGGAGATAAAGCTGAGAAGAGACAGAGTCCGATGGTAGAGAATGAGTTAAGTCACAAAGCTGTTAGGAGAGCGAACAAAAGTATCACAAGACTACCATCATAAATCGTCACAGCAACGGTAGTAGCAGCAAACCCAATGGTGCTGAAAGTGCACAAAGCGTTTACTCATCTCAGGGCAATATCAGGAAGCTGGGAGAGAACAAGTTCAAAGGCTCCAAAGAAAATAATGAAATGCTGCAAAGTCAAAGCACCATCCTTTTGAAAGTATTTGTAATTCCCTGCATAAAAATGGAACAGAATCCCTTAAAGAAACCCAAGAAAAAGAAACAAGACATAAGAAAGAGAACAAAAACGCATATGTATTACTGGTGTTCTCATTTTAAGATTGCTAACCTTAAGGCTGCTCCAACGGCAATTTGAATGGCGATGTTATTGCCCAAAGAAGCTACCTGCTGAAAAAATGCAATAGAGTAGTAACCCCAGTGCCCTTCAAGAAGCAGGAAAAGAATGATTACTGGCAATTAGGCAAAAGCACTGATGTTGAGAAAGCAGTACAATCAAAATCACACAAAAGATCAAAGTTAATGCCCCGGTTATGGCAATATCAGTACACATAGTGAACATGAAGATCTTCTTAACTCACGGAAGTACTTGCCAACCATCTCCTGTAGCAAACATCTTACTGCCAAAAACAAAGATGGGAACAAGTCTGAATTCCTTCTTTTCTTTTCTTTTCTTTTCCTTTCCAATTTTGGATTCATCATAAAGCAACGATTTCACAACCTACATAAAGCTGATGTCAAATTGAGTTTCAAGGTTATCAGTTTCAGGAGATAATACCAACCAAAGATGCTCTGCGCAAGCTTTCTGTATGTAAGGTGCTTCTTTCCATTCCATTACCATAACGATGCGATCAGAAGGCTAGAATACGAAGTTGCCAATGTTCCACTCACTAAACTGCTTACACCTGAAAAAGGGAGAAAGGTGAATTGACAACAAAAGAATGGGCAAAGAAAAGAAAAATTAGCATTAATCAGATACAGAACAGAAGAAAACAAGAAGCTATGATCTATGTAAACAGAATTATCTTTCTACAATAAATCCACTTTAGAACAGTTCAAAAGTATTTATTTAACTGAATTAGGCTTCTGTTGTATCAGTTTCCCTCGTAAGGAATGGATTATCAAGAACGAACAACAAAAAACCATATGATTGATGTGTACTATGCATTTTTCCATCAACAAAAGAAACAGAAATGAAGTTATGCTTCTTGTACTCTAAAGTCTGCTAAGTTTTTGGGGAATCGAACAGAAAAGGCAAGAGAACAAACCGAGGGGCCAGCCAAGAGAAGCAAGAGCGAAGGGCAAGGAAGCGTAAGCAGCCGGAGTGGCAATTGTGGTGGCGACATTGAAAGCCGCGTGCTTCCACGTTCCTCTTCCACTCTTTTCTACTTGTGCTGCTGCTGCTTCTTCTTCTTCTTCTTCTTCTTCTTCATGCTTTTCTGCCGCTACTATTGGTGCACTCGGAGGAGGCTGCTGGGAAGAATGGTCGGAGAGCATTGCAGCAGGTCAGCTAGTTGGAAATTTGGAGTTGAAAATGGGACAAAGGAGAAGTGACAGGGAGAGGAGGCCATTGCTTAACGACCTTGCCTATTATCCTTTTTTGACTTTTCCTTGTTCCTCAAGGTGACATCTATGTCCTGTTGTCACTGGCTGCACCGCATGAATCACCGTTGAAGAATCTAATCATTTATTCAGATTCTATCATGAATTGAGTTGGTATCGGTTGGAATACATAATAAGATCATTTGTATACAAAAAAAAAAAAAAGAATAACTACTTTCCAGATTATCCTTTTTCCCTCTAAAATCTCATTAATAACCCATATTCTTCTTTTCAAAGCAAATATATTCACTGAACCAAATGGAATAAAACTCTAAGAACGAAATTTAATATCAAGGGTAATCTTGCATAGATCTAAGAAGTTTTTTTAAGCTATGACCTATTCTAATATTAATCTTCTCCAAACTAAAATATTGTTGAAAAAGACATTTTAAAAATTGTGTCAAGTTAATAATAAGGTTGAATGTTATTATACTGTAATTTTTGCAAGACTTAAGCTAAGAATAAAACTTACCTCTTCTTTGAGTATAATTAGATATTGCAAATATGACATAATATCTTTATACAACATGGTCTTTGTCAACTTATTGAAAATTTAAATACTAAATTACAATAAATGATTAAAGTAATGAAATAAAAAAATTTAATTATGAAACTTCTCAAGTTATCTTACTTAATTTATATTTACTATATATAGATTAAGGTAATCGTACAAGATCTCAAAATAAATTAATACTTTATTTCAATTGACAAAAAATTTAAAAAAATTATATGAGAAAGAACATTTTTATTTAAAAAAATTAGACACTCACATGTAAACATTTTGTTGAGTGATAAATTGGGACTTCCGTTTCAATTTTTACATATAGGTAAATGAGTTTTATAATGTTAAAGATATTTTTAAATTTATATATTCTAGCTAAATGAATAAATTTATATATTTATAAAAATAAATTTAAGATACAAATAAAAAACAAAATCAACTATCCATAGAAAAATAAGTGAACAAGAAATAAGTTAAATATTTCAAATTATTTAAAGGTTATAACTCCATACTCAATTACACTTTTTTAGTTCAAGCTTTAAGTTATATATATTGATGAATTTAACTCTCATGCTAAACTAACATAATAAACTAACAAAAGTCACCTATATGGAAAAAAAATTGCAAATTAAATTATTTGAATTAAAATAACATAAAATAATTTTCATCATAGCTTCATGAAAATTATTTTAAAGCATAAATTGGTATCGTTTTCTATTGTAACAATTTTCGTATATCATTATGCACTTTTATGTTAGAAATAATTGAATAAAGAAATATGATATAGTTAAAAAATTATTATTTTATTCAAAAGTCAATTCAAGAAATATGATAAAATCTATTACTATATAAATTTTTTAATAATATAATATTTATATTTACATCTTAATACAATAATAGTTGTCACTATATCATTGTGACGTTATTTTATGTAAATAATATGTGAGCTCAAATTAATAAAGATTCATATAAATGTTAAGATTTTTATTCTAATACTATATTAAAAGACTTATTGTCTAATTCAAAGAATGATTAAACTTATTATTTATAAGCAAACACCTTAATATATTCTTTACCCATATAAAACTTATTATGTACGTCTTAATAGATACGTCACTTAATTGTATGAAAAGGGCAAATATATAAAAACGACGATTCAAAAGCCCAGCCTAAACCCAAAACAAAAGTATTTGTTGTTAGGTTCTCTGCAAGTTCTTGGATTGTTCAATCTCCGTGTCTCTGCGGCGCAATGGTTTACATTACATCGTGGGACGAGTTCGTCGAGCGATCCGTACAGTTGTTCCGTGCCGATCCCGATTCTGTAAGTTTTCTTAATTTGTTTATTTCCTCTATCCTATGTTTGGTCGCCGAGAAAGTCCAAGGGACGATTTAGGGTACTTGTCATTACTCTTTATTATTCGAGTACAGTGTATTGCATTTGCTAATTCAAGCATTGTAGTCATGCTATTTTTGTTTTTTTGTTTTTCTCGTTTGTTGGATGTAGACGCGATATGTCATGAAGTATCGGCACTGCGATGGTAAATTGGTTCTCAAGGTCAGCGATAACAGAGAGGTACGAGTGTTTAATTTAACTCTCATTTAAACCACATAAACCACTGTCATTTATGTGGTTTTTAGATTGAACCTGGGTTTCCGTGAGGAAGGTCTCAGGCCGTCATTGATGGCAAAAAAAGGAAACCCGATTGCGTTTGATGTTGAATTTTAGGTTTAAACCATGGAATCTTCTTTCGGATTTGGTAACTACCGGTGCTTTGAAGAAAATTGGCGGTGCCTGATCTCAAGGTTTTGATTGGATGTTGGTGCCGTCCATCCCTTTGTTTTTACTTTTTCCATTCATCATGCAACTCTTATGAGCTTGCCGTCTGCAGCGTGAGGGTTTAAACCTGGACTTTGGAGAGGAATGGAATTGAGTTGCTGATTTTTAGCTGCCATTGTCTGGTGAGGAGTTTCTTGAACGGTGTTTTGGCTTCATCAGAGACTCGAAGGAGGTTGGGGTAGTTTTGGGTGACTGCTATTGAGAGTACGTAAATTGCGGGCACGAGGGAGGAGATATAGAACTCGACTCTAGTAGCTTACGTATTGGATTATTGATTAATGCAACGGGAGGGACTCATAAGAGAGGAGAGTTTTTCTCAGTTTTTTTGTTACTTAGGATTGAACGAAACAGGAAAGATGCTTAGGAATGCAATCTAAATTCTTGAATAATTGGTACTTGGTTAAGATCATGGCTTCTATCAATTTTTAGAGGCTTTTGTTTTCATATGATATTAGTTGTGAATGTGCTCAATAATTTGAGCCTATGAAATACTTATTGACTAATCTTGATTCTGTCCAGGATATGTAACCCCATCAAAAGTGAAGGGGAGTCAATGAATCATCATATGTCTTATTTTGATAGATGTACATGTATGTCATAACTTGTGAGGTAATTGCTATACAATATAAAACGAGTAAACCTTGTCAGTCATGCTTGCATATTTCTAAAGCAGTTGTTAGTCAGTTGGTTTGCAAAATGTTTTCTTGGTTGGAGAAAGAGCTGATGCTAGTTCAAGATTGATATCATATTTAAATAAAACTGCTGAAGATGCACACATGGCACAAAAATTTAGTCTGTTCTATATCCACGAGGTGATGGGGAAAGTGAATATTGTACTGATTTGTGATGAGATGGGGCAATTAATTATTAGTTCATGCGATGGAAAATGATATGGTACATGGACAATCAATTCACAAAGGTATTTTTAGATATCGAAATTGCTAACTATCTTTTTGATCTTGGTTACCTTGTTTATTTCTTTATTGAAATGTCTAACCTCGGAGAAAGGTTGAAAATCTCTCAAATAAATCAACCATTTCCGTCATGACACTTAATGTCCACTTGATGCATTCTGTTTACCTATGCCTTGTTCAACAATCTTCATGCTTGAATCATATCAAAATGTATAAACGAGTTTGAGGAGGAATACTAATTTCTTGAAAGCTCAGAAAATTATATAGCAGGAAAACATTTTTGGGTGAGAGATATGACATAAAACTAGAAAGAGGATGACAATGAAACGTGCAGTCCTTAAAGGATTACCTTTTGGGTAGCCTAGGAAGTTTGTCAACTTTTGAGTCACTTGTTTATACCTTTGGACAATTTATCTTTTGTGTGTGGCTACTGCTTATTGAAGCTACCTAGCATCTAGCTTGCTGTTTGGTAGAGTTGGAAATGGACTCAGGATCAGGGAATTTTTCGGTGTGTTTTTTAGTGCTTGGAGAATCCTCCTGGATCTTGAGGTGCCAGAGGACATTTATCACTTGGTTTTTTCTAAATCAGAATGTCAGTGATTTATAGGCGATAAGTACTCATTTTTATGTTTTAAGGATTTCAGGCATCGATGAATTATGACACATAGTTGTTTTTGCCATTTAATCAAGGGAAAAATCACCTATGCTTGCTTAATCTCCAATGGAAGAACTTTAGTTATATTATATGCATAATTTTCAAGCTTTTGCATCATAAACATGGGCTACATACTTCAGGAGACCTGTTGCTAATATTGAGTACCGAATGTTTTTGTACACACGGTTTAAGTTATGGCTTTCAGGAAAAGATGAAAAAAATCCCATTTTGGAATGTTTTTATGCTCATGATTTAGTCATGGCTTAAGAATACATGGATATCACTCATGTTGTTTAATGAATATGGAATCAGAATTTTATCTGTTTGCTTAGTATTCAACTGCTTATATGATGGCTTGTTCTGCTTTTTGTCAGTGTCTGAAGTTCAAGACAGACCAGGCACAGGATGCTAAGAAGATGGAGAAGCTTAACAACATATTCTTCACTTTAATGGCTCGGGGTCCCGATGGTATCATCTTCTTCTGTGCCTCTTGTATGACTTGTTGGATATTGGGATTCCATGGAAGCCAATTGTTCTATTTTTATAGAACACAAAGATTTTGAAATGTGATTACTAAGTGGAAGCATCACAATGCATCATTTATGTTCCAACCATGGGCTCCCCACAGACACCAGTAAAGTTTCTTAATATTCTGGATGGTAGAAACTTTGCTTAGAGTTGCAGCAGCATCTTCTATTCTGAAGCTGCAAATCAGTGCTCCTATGGACCACTTTTGAACTCGTTATTGTGGTTCAGGCAGTATATTATCGAGTTGATTCCGTATTTTTGTGTCACCATGGGTACTAATGAAAGCCTGTTCTGCTTTCCCATTTTGCAGCGGAAATATCCGAAGTTACTGGGAAGGAACAGATGGATGCGCAGCCAACCAAGAAAGGAAGAGGAAGGAAGCAATAAGGTTGCTACTAGAAAAATAGGTCTTCGACAAACTCGAGCAGGCATCACGGGGGATTTGAAAGATGATTTTCGAACTGTAATGCCACGAAAGTCCATTAAAATCATTTAGTTTCAATCAAATTTTGAAGCGGGACTTTGGAAATGCCGCCTTGTTCCAATTTTTGTAACATCTATACAAGATCATCAAAACTTTTCATTGCCTGCATTCATGTTGTTTCTTGTTTGAAGCTTACTGATTCCTGTAGCCTTGATTGTGCTACCAATTGCAATCATGCCTGTCTCTTCATGAGCTAAGATCTTTCCTACTGTAGTCTATGCAACTACATTATTAGTTGCATAAAATCTTCAATCTCTTTCAATTGTCGACATCAGGGTATCGGAAACTAAACTGGGCATTGACCGCAGAAGAGGATATGATATCATCTCAACTTGAGCTTTGGCAAGAGTCACTGGACACCTGCCTCTTCACCGGCCGCTGGTGCTCCGGCAGCCGCGAGAGGAATCGTGGTGATGACATGATTGAGCATAATGGGTCATGAACAGAACGTGAATAATGTACATGCATGTGTTTGTCCATGTACTGTAGCAAGTCACTAGTCCTGATGGAATCAATTCTAGGAGAAACCTGGTGAAATCACTTATCAGCACGTACACATCCTAACGTATTGATTGTTTCCATAAAAGACCCGTCTGAATTGCGAAAGGTTGTTCCATTTTGCATAATTGGTGATGAACCAGGTGGTTGTGAAGTGGATATTAGGAATAAGGGGAACTAGTAATTACGTAATTCATGAATTTTCTTACGTTGCTTACCAATATAAGGATTTCTAATTTCTTACGTTGCTTACAAATATAAGTATCTCTAATCTTATTAGTACTGGATTATTCGGTGGGTGACAAAAAAGGAAATTTTTAAGTGACTTCTTATTGTATATATGTTTAATTATTTTTAAGTGAATATAGGAATATAGTTCTCAAAGCATACAAAATGTTTTATGCTTTTTATGTTTGTGTGTGTATTTGCTACATAATTTGTGCGTGCGCGCGTGTGTGTGTCTCTCTCCTTTCATTTGTTAGATAAATAAGGGATGTTGGAAAATTGAGTATCAAACTTAAGACGTTTTTAATTTAACATGGATTGTTATTTGAGTCACATAACTAGGGACAATTTGCATATTCTCTTAACTTACATGTCATTAAAGTTAAACCTAATAAATTGATATTAGATTTTGAATACTTAATGAAAAACGCGTTAATTATGGTAAAATAATAATTTCTTCCTAATTTTACAATCACAGTGATCAACAAGTAAGAGTGTTGATGGCCCATTGATATATGAAAACCACAAAAGAAAGAAGGAATTGTTGTTATGTGGATGTAATGATTCTCATTCCGAAACCATGTAAAATGCTCTCACAATCTCATAAGAGAACATGTCATTGGAGCTGAATCTTGCATAGTTGAGCTCTCAAACCAGAAACATGGTAGGTGTAAAGCATAAACAAAGCGTTGCCAGATAAAAGTCGAATCATGGAAGGTAGTGAGTGTAAGATGGCTGAACTTCCATATCAACAACTTAAACCTCAGCTAACACACATTTGGGTGCGCCATTTCTCTCTTTACACCTGCCATAACTGTGACAAAACGAGCAAAGAGATAAAGGCTAAGAAGTAAAGGAGCATCCACGTGGAGAATAAGACTGAAAGAACCAATCAACCCCGTAAATCTTTATTCCAGTTTCACTTGCCTCGAACAAATCAAAATCATCATTGGATGTATGGGATTCTCTTAAGAAGCAGATATATTTCTTGTGGAAGGAATATATTCATCAATAAAGAACTAACATGTCACTATCATGTTATTATATTAATAATAAGGTGTACAATTCTTAAATATCCTATCAACTCATGAATTAATTTGTGGGTTGGAACTTTAATATATTAATAATATGATATTACAATTAAATTTGATTTAATATCTCATATTTAACTTTGAACCATTAAAACATACTTAATTTGTGAGATGTATTTTATTTTACTTTGTTTGACTTTAAGTTCAAAGCACACTTTGTGTATAAAAGAGTGTTATAGTCAAAAGACTTATTTTATAAATATGATTCTTAATAAATGTTTAAATATAAAAATATCTTATGAACTTGTGAGTTAGTTTTTTTTATTAGACTTTGACTTTTTTAATATGTGAGATACATATCATATTACAATATGCCTTTTAATCCTAAATGTGGAGGAATATTTATTTCATGAAAAGTCATTTAATTTACGAATAAAGAGATTGATAACTTAAAACTTTAATTTTAATATAATATTAAAAAATTTATATTTTCCAAAAATGAGATCATGTTTAACATAACAAAACATGGATATACATTCAACACATTCCATCTCTAATTTGTTGCTGTATCTATTCCTCTCGTGAAGCATGTGTCGCTTCGCTAGGTTAATTTACATAAAGTTGTTGTATCGATTAAACTATCCCCAAAGATTTCAGGGCAGAGAGTAGTGAGGGCCCAAAAACAGACATGATATCACCACTTCAAGTGGTAATCATGGCTGTACCCCAAAAGTCTGATATGTCTCACCGGATCCCGAAGAACTTCTTTTGCTTTTCTTCGCTTTATGAATTATGAACCCATCAAAAGCGACGTGCCAATTCCATTTGCCGTAAAAGCTCGTGAAATTCTACCCTTCCCCCGCCACCCCGCGCCCCCGAGAAAGATGACCTAAAAGCCAAAAACGAAAGCTCCTGGAAAATATTCTCCAATCAAAGATAAAGGGACAGAGGACAGAATGTTTTTAGTGCGTAATGAGGTGGGACAAAGTGCATTGTCCTCTTTATCAATGGCGAACGTTAATAGGTGGTGGCGCTGCAAGAAAGCTTTCTCTAGCTTGGCATCAAGCACCATTCTCTGTTCAAGGTGGCAGCAGTTTGATTCCCCTGCTGAATCAGGAAAGTGCGAAAAGGAGAGCATAAACCAAGTTAAAGATGTTATGTAAGCGTTTAGTTTCACGTTAATAAAGTGTAAGTATATATATCTAGTTAAATATGAGTTTATCCCTTAATTTATGAGTTTAACTTTTGAAGTTAATATGAATTTTTTAATATGATATCAAAAATTAAGTATTTTTTTTTTCTAGTATGCATATAAATATGACAGGCCCAAAACTTATGTAAAAAGTGATAGTATGAGATGATTCATGTCAAGTCATAACAGTGAAAGAATTTATAATATTATAAATATTCAGTCTTATCTTAATAAAATATAATTATGTGTCTTTAGTTAAATTTGGATTTATCATTACATTTCATAAGTTAATTTTTGAAGTGAATATAAACTTCTTAACTTCTTTTTTAAAAAATGAAGTTAATTTTTGAAGTGAATATAAACTTCTTAACTTCTTTTTTATTTTATTTTTTAAAAAAGGATTGCATTTCCATATCATGCCACCGACACCCTTTAGAGCACAAAGTGAACCACCCAGCATGTAGCTCTGCCTCAAGGAGATCAGATTGATTGCTTTCTGATAAGGTGTGAACCACGAGATTCTCAGAAACCTAGAAGAATATAACTCGAGAAAAGGATAAAGCTACACTCTTTTTGATACACTAAAACCATAGAGTTCACAGTTTGAACTTTGTGTAATATGAAATCCTACATATGTCGTTGTTCAAATTCAAATCCTTTCCTACTACCGATAAAGCAAATACTCACCTGCACCTATTCCCTTTACAGCCCTTAAAAATCAACGAAAAAGAAGCAAACAATGGTAAAACATTTATTTACCTATACAATCTGTCCAGCTTTGAAAAAGGTACTTTAAAAGTATATATTAATAATTCGAGTGATTATAAATTTTTATGTATCTTCTTGCTTCAAGTGTGAGTAAATTACAAAAATTAAATTAATAAGTGATTACCATAAGTAATATAGTAAAATCACGAGAGAAAATTTGACATATGTAAGTAATTATAGGTTAATTTTAGTATTCTTTTTTTTTCTTTTCTTCTTTTCAGCATAAACCATGATTTGTGGGATAAAATGGTTGAAAGTGGAGGAATTAGGTATGAAGAAATCATGATGACTCAATCTAGGAGTAATTAATACAAATAATGAGATGAAATTGGGTTCAAGTGTAAGAGAAGAGACTCAAACCAAGAAGAAAAAGGAAAGAGGAAGAAAAAAAGAAAAAAAAAAAAAAAAAAAGCAGTTGCACACTAATTTTACTATTTCCACAGTAAAGATGCAACAACCACGCCATGAGTAGGTAGCTCTAGCTTATCTCCTTATGCGTAACACCTTTCTTCTGACAGACAGTTGAAATCGAACTCAGCTCCAACCAATAACATATGCAAATTACAGCATTACAAGACAGTTTTTCAGACAAACAACACCTACTGACTCCAGCCGGGTTTTACTCAAGGAGACAAAGCAACATAGAATCCCTTTGTTTTTCTCCGCCCAGGAAAAACAAGATGCTGAGTTTGACACACGGGTCAATGCACATGGATAAAAATGGCGACAGATTAAACTGAGGTTGGTGAAGTGTCTGGCCCACAACCAGTCTTTTGACCAGCCGGAACCACACGATCAAGATCAAACATACCAGGCTTAGGACCCCAGTAAACCAATCAACCTGAGACCGACCATGGCCAGATTGGTGTTTATCCACAATCAATTCATCAGGACAGCTTTGGTGCGAAGCATGATGGCTTTTGTCATCTCAACATCTTAGGGAATTGGCTTCTCTACCAGCCCATCTTTGACCGACGTTGAAATTTCAGCACCACCGGTATGACACATGGGTCATTCTTCAACAACACTTGGAAGGAGACTGTTGCCCAGATAAAGTAGATAATGACCAAAACAGTGCTTCAAACTCAGTGCAGGATTGAGAGCCTAATCCTTGGTTTAACCCACCAACTTCCATCCAAGCTTGTGACATTCACCAAACTTCCATCCAATTCCTCTTAACTTGGAATTGAAATCAATAATAGTAGTAGGGAACTCTCTTTCAAATTTTTCCACCTTAATTTGTGATTAATAATATTCAGAAGGTAATATGACATCTAAACATATAAATAGAATATGTTAAAAATTTGTAGCAATCACGACTGGTATTTTAAATAGACGTAAGGGTAAATATATAATATCCTCTCCTCAGGTTTAGGGTTTGATGTAACCCTTTAGAGTGTGAAACAGCCGGTACACTGGTTTTATGTTGCAGCTATCAACCAAGAAAGAACTACAAAGCGGCTGCAAGTGTTGAGAACATCCACGTTGTGAATGTTATAAACAAATTTTTATATTCTTTTAGAGAAACTTAAGAGAGAAAAAAAAAAAAAAGAAGAAGAAGAAGAAGAAGAGAGATTGGTAAGCTGTGCTAGTGTTGATGAATGAAAAATGGATTTATCAAAACCACTATAATATTTTATGTCATTTGTGTATTTATGATTTGATTTGTGTTTTTTTTTCTTTTATCATTTTTTGTGCAATTAGTAGTTTCTACAACAACTAGTATTTTGGTTACAAAACTAAGGAAGAGAGAAAGCTAACTAAGTTGAGTGAATTCAATTGAATTGAATTTGTTAATGTTTAATAAAATACATTGTTACTTTTATTGCTACAAAAATAATACTAGAATTCCTTGCATGACAACTAATTATATAAAAATATTAATATCTAATTTAAAAAAACCTAAAATATTGTATCTTCCATTAAGAATAATTTTACATTAAGATATTATTAATATAAAACAACTATTATTCTTAACATGTTCTATCATTTCAAGTTTTACGAATGATAGGACATCTTAGAAAGAAGTCACTCCTTTTTTAAAATTAATCATTAAAAAAATATAAAGAATAATACTTGATTAAGAAAATGTTAGTAGTATAAGTGAATTGACATGATAAGATTATACGGTGGTGTATTAACATTTCACATACTATCGTGTCAATCAATTCGAGGTCGGAAAACGTGAGCTGAATCTGCCACGCGAAAGTTCAGCGATAGACAATATAAATTATAAGGAAAGTGTTACGTTGACTTGATGAGATTGATCGGGAATATTATTTGAACGAGGCCTATTACCAAGTTGTTTCCAAGAATTGCCATGGCTTGGGAACCCAAAAAAAAATGTCTTTGGTAGGGTATCACGGTCATTAGGAGGCTCCTATCCTTTACTTTACGCCTGACTCGGGGGGTCTCGCACCATACATACAATTCCTCAATTTACCAAGAAACTGTTAAAAGTACCCCCATGGGCCCCACAGGGGAATGAGAAAGGCCAGAGAAAAAAAGGTCAACGAGGGTGGGACCCACTAATTGTCAGTCACCGAACAAACAGTGTCCCCACGGCACCGGATAGCCATTGGTGAATAGGGCAGTCAAAATAGCACCTAGGAAGGACTACGTGTCAGACTTTAGTGAGCGGTTTTAAACGTAGTCGTCTATGATTGGCTGTCCTTTTACAACGGCTATATAGAAATGCTCGACCGTTCAAGGGTCCCACTTCCGGAGGACATTTTGATAAGCCGCGCAGACAAGAGAAAAAATCTTCGGAGCAAACCTCTGACTTGCAATTCCACCAGTCCCTCCCCTCCCCGTGTGCTTTTTGTTTTTTTTTTTTTTTTAAAAGTATAAAAAAAAGGATAAATTCCTGTATTTTTATTCTCTGTCTTTGAATCCGCATGTGTTATATTCAAAGTCATAATAATATTTGTTTTCACTTGTTAGAAGTTAGTGAAGTTAATTGTTAATATGTGCTTTTATATGGTGAAATGCTTTGTTATTATTATTATTTTTTTTAGTATAGTAGAATTGACATAAAGTTAAAAATTTACACATTAAAAAATAATATTATAGTATGGTTCAATTGGAACCACAATGGCTAGAATGTATTAAAAATGTTATAAAATTGTTTTAGTTTATTGCAATGGTTTGAATAAATTAAGGAAAATGATAATGATGATGATGATGATGACGATGGTGGTGGTGGTGTTAAGAAGATAAGTAGAAATCTTAATGGCTGTTCCTATCGGCTTACCTTGCACAGGTTAAGCGGGTTAATTAGATCATCAATGCTCGGTATTAGAAGGTGATTACGCTTAGAACTTGTTCAACTTGGATCAATCATATTGCTAATGGTATGATTAATGATGTTAATTTCTACAATTTGTTAATAATTATTTCCTTTCTCAAGCACTGTGTATGTTGACCCATAAACATTCTGTCTGAATACGAACAAGGAAGTGAAAAATGACAGATATTAATGGAAAACATAGCAGAGGGTTTGAGTTGTGGAGATGATGCTGACAAAACCCTCCCCAATCAAAAAGCTCAACAGTGTGATGACAGCGAGACAATGAAGAGAGTTTGATCTGGAAGGAAGAGAAGTGATACTGACGGCGAGAGCCGTAGAGGAGAAAATAAAAGATATAAAAAAGCAGAATTGGAGGGAAGAAAAAGAGTGACAAAGGTCTTTGCGTGGGGCCGGCCTTCAAATCTGTGACAGAGACGGCAGTTTCATTTCTCTCAAGAGCTCCTTATTTAAATGCACCCCCCCCCCCCCCCCCCCAACCTTCTCGTTCCTCTGGTATCTTGGTGTTTTCCTTCTCTTTCTTGCGAAATAGTAAAATATTGTTAGAGGAGAAAGTTGAGAGCTTTTTGTGTTAATTCTCAAGGGAAGCCGAGTCTTCTCGTTCACACCTTCCAATCTCTAAACGGTGGAAGAAGAATCTAGGGTTTGATAGCACCAACTCCAACGAGGTTTGTGCTTTGGTGCTTTCCTTGCCTTTTCACGCTAAATTTGCTCAATTTTCTTCTCCCAAGTTGCTGTACGCGGATTTGTTCTTATTTTAGGTGTCTCCCCCCTTTCCGTCCTTTTTCCTCCGGCCCAGTTGGTTGTGATCCTCCGGGTCTTGTTTGGTTTGGAAGATTAAACCTCTGGTATGCTTAAATTCCTGAAATGTCAATGAAAAACTCATACTTGTGCTTTTCTTTGGTGCAAAAACTGGATTTTGACACCCAGAGTTTTTGTTTTATCAGATACCGATAGCTAGGCATCTCTTATTCGAGCAGATATTGAGGTTTGGGTTCTTTTATGGTGTGCTTTGCTTTGGTTTTGGGTATTTAGGGTTCTTTTCTTTTGTTTTTGTTCTGGTTGGGGTCAGTATGGAGGAGGTTGAAGAAGCTAACAAGGCTGCTGTAGAGACCTGCCACAGGGTTCTAAGCCTTTTGTCTCAGCCACAAGATCAGGTTCAGATTGGGAATTTAACAGTGGAGACAGGGGAGGCTGTGTTGAGGTTTAAGAAAGTTGTTTCTCTTCTCAGTACTGGTTTGGGTCATGCTAGAGTCAGAAAGCTCAAGAAACACCACATCCCTTTTCCCCAAAGCATCTTAACAGATCATCAATCCAAAAATCTTCAGTTTCTCCAGACTTTTCCCGAAAACCCAATTCAAGAAACTGGCTCAAGCGTTAAGAGTACATTGTGTTTGGGGAACTCATCTCTGGAACTCAGCTCAAATGGTAAAAGCCCTCTCCATCTTGCTGAGCAGACACCATCATCTCATTTTCACTTCTTACAGCAACAGCAGCACCAGCAGAGGTTATTGCTTCAGCAGCAACAAATCAAACACCAAGCTGAAATGATGTATCGCAGGAGCAAATGCGGCATAAATCTAAATTTTGATAGCTCTAGTTGTACTCCTACAATGTCATCTACTAGGTCTTTTCTTTCCTCTCTGAGTATAGATGGAAGTGTAGCTAACTCGGATGGAAGTGCTTTCCACTTGATTGGGGCACCACACTCTTCGGACCTAAGTTCACAACCGCATAAGAGAAAGTGTTCTGCTAGAGGAGACGATGGGAGTGTGAAATGTGGGAGCACTGGTAGATGTCACTGCTCAAAAAAGAGGTTAGATTTTGTTTCCTCACCATTCATGTATTCCATTTAATTCCAGTCTTGGGTATCATATACTGCAATTTTTCCTACTAATCAGAAAGGATTAGGCTTTTTCCCCTAGAATTTTCATAATTCGTTAACTCTGCTGCCAGGAAACATAGGGTTAAGAGATCAATCAAGGTACCTGCAATCAGCAACAAACTTGCGGATATACCTCCTGATGATTACTCATGGAGGAAGTATGGACAGAAGCCAATCAAGGGTTCTCCTCATCCTAGGTATGCTCAATATCTACTTCTTGATTGCTGTTCCTCAGTTGATGATGATGTGCACAGACATTAGTTGGCCATAAATTTCTTCTGGATAGTCTGTGATGCATGAATTTCTTCATATTCTTCAAGTTCGTACAATTGCTTTGACAAATTTGCTGCGAAGACTTGCAATTTTTGATTGCTGTTCTTCAGTTGATGATTATGTACACAAACATTAGTTGGTCAGGAATGACGTGTTCTTGGTCTTATTGTTTCTGATCTCTTTCTTTTCTCCGTAATTTAACTGGTGTGGTAAAAGTATTTTCTTTCCCTTTTTCACATGGAAGGAGAATTTTCTAATTAGATCTCTAAACATGGGATAGTTTTTCTGTGATGTAATATTGACTATCTTTTTAGTTGTTTTGTCAAGTTCCTTGCTTTAGATGCATTATTGGAAAGCAGAACTGCGCGGTCGAGGAACTATGCAATTTTTACTTATGGATCCTATCCTGCTATGGTGATGGTCTTCCCACTTGCAACATGAATAACTGGTGGAGATGGTTGCCACTATATTATTCAAATTTCCAACAAGAAATTGTAGTATCAAATTGGAAGAATGACAAAATTTTCTCTTTTCATACTTCCACTTTTCATTTTCAGATTCATTACTGCTTGTGGTGCTGTTTCTGTTGAGGAAGTCAATGAACTAAGAAGCCATTCCTGAACTTGTGCAGGGGATACTACAAGTGCAGCAGCATGAGAGGTTGTCCTGCAAGGAAGCATGTTGAGAGATGCTTGGAAGAGCCTTCAATGCTCATTGTTACCTACGAAGGGGAGCATAACCACCCTCGGATTCCATCGCAATCAACGACGACATGAGAGCTGCGTGGAGAGCTTCACAAAGGTCAAGCCCTGCTGTTCAATCTTCCAAAACTTTGTGTGGTTGGCTTGGAATGCTCCTGTACATATTTTGCATCTTTCAACCATTGATATATACTTGGAGCAGTTCCTTTTCCGGCTTTGGAGGGTTGCTTCTAGCCCTTTTAGCTTATTTGCAAGTGGGCATGAAGCCCTGTGCTTAAGTGAAGAATTGTGTAGAATTGGGGGTTTCAAATTGTAAAAACTCTTTCATCTCTTTTGGCAAGCAATGGTTTAAACAGTTTGGCCTTTTCTAAATGATTAAAATGGCTCTTGGCCGGAAATTTTGCCAAGGCGTTGTATGTTGGGATATGAGTTGAAATTTCTCGTGGATACTTCAACTTCATGTTTGAGTGGCACAATAGTTGCGATTACTAATTTTTAGCGTTAATGACCATCAATTGGACCCATAAGTAGGTGGCCAGAAACATTAGACCTTCCATTTGGGTCTAGTCAAAGTCTATGCGGCTGAGAAAGGATGGGAATAGAGCAAATTTTTTCCACCAGAAGCTGTCCTTTTCATGCCAAAACGAGCTCTTTTCCTATTTCATGTTTCTAGTTAGTCCTGTAAGAAGGATTTATTCAGTTTTCCAGATTTTAGGAGCCTACAACAAGGCATGTGAGTAGTTACGGGGACCAACATGGGAAGTCATGCTCGACATTTTTATATATTATTCTTCCTCCTTTGGCATCCGTTTTATTATTGGGACCATTTCCAAATTATAGGAGATATTCTTTTTCCTGTACCCCCTTGCCTCGTAAAATGGGAAGTCCAGAACTTTTTTTGGGTCGGTGAGGATTTCTTAGTAAAATGCCATGGCTAAATGCAACATCCACGTAAGGTAGATAAAAATAAAAATAAAAATTAAAAATAAAAAAGGAACAAGAAATCAACCGGCTCAATGCCTTTATTTTTTTCCCTTCTTGTACTCTGGACCAACAAAAGAAAATCTTTTATGTATGGATAAGAAAGAAGAATATTACCAAGCTCTCATACTGATACTGGTCATTGGGAGATTAACACAAACCATACAATTAGTATACTCACAACAAACAAAAATCAATACGCAAGAATTAAGTAAGTTGGGAGAAATTAATCTACACGTTTGCCAAAGAGTAATATATTCTTATTTTTTAAGTTTTCATACATTAAGGAAATGTCAAATAATTTATCTTAGTTTGTGATTCTCAAACTTTAATCATCATGAAAATTAACCTGCTATTCATTCATAAACAATTTTTAACAAATCTTAATTAATATAATTATCATATCAAAAAATCATTTTATCCTAGGATTTACTTAGAGGGATTTTTTTTGTCATTAAGTTAGGTTATGGGTAGCTCCACGATGTTGCTCATCTAAGTTGGAATGAAGTTAGACCTATCTTTTAAGTTACTCCTTATGGTTGAAAACCATGGATGAATAGTTATAACTTTTCTTTATTTCTTGTAAAATCAGAGAACCAATCAAGAAAATCAATCTTGGCATTCACGTGGTGGGCACCTAGGAACCCAAAATCACAAGGCTACATTACCAACAAGTAGGCTTGCTTAATCTTTGCTAAGCTTTCCTAAATATAATCATTGTTAGAATTGTTGTAGTATTTTTTTTTTCATTGATTAATTTTTTATTAATGAGTCTTTAATCATTATAAATGACATTATTATCAAAAGTTCCTTTGTATTTATCCAAGGCATGGTCATTACATTCAATTTTATTTTATTAAAAACAAATATCATGTATCCTTTAAAAAAAAAAATGTATTTCTCAAGATGGGAAAGGCGTTCTTATGACTTGAACCAAGTCAATAACCAAATTTGTCACGCGTGTTACAAGCTGGGAATCTTGTGACAATATGAATTTTTTTTTGCCTTAGAGTAAAGAGAGGGTTCTTTAGAATATGGTGTCTCAAACTCAAGATCTAGGGTCTACATATGGGCTTGAACCTATTTGATTAAAAAAAAAATTGTTATGTGTGTTAACAGTTGGGAATTCTGTGAGAAAAATCATCATTTTTTGCTATGTAAAATGGAAGATTGAGAGTATAGAACGTTAAACCTAGGAACTAAGCCCTAGACAATCCGTATGTTATTGACATATTAATTTATTTTTAATGTAATATTAGAATCAAAATTCAAGTAATACAACACCACACTTAATATACTAAATCCCATAGATTATAACTCATTTCTCATAACCAAGTCTTCATTATCTTTTCATGATTATTCATAATGTCTTGATACTAGGTATCCTTTTTTTTGTCTCTTCTCTTCGACCCATTTTTGATATCTCCGACGGTAAAGAACACACCCGATTACTACTTTCTTCTTCTTAACTTTTATCCATGATTACATCAGCACCATCAAGAAAGTCTCCATTCTACGACTTCTGAGTTTCCCTTTTAATCAAAACGTGGTTCAGACGCCATGGTTGAAAAAGATGCATGAGATGGGTAGAAAGGCACATCAGGGAATACGAAAGTGGGTCACACCACCCTCTGCATACAGCACTGCGAAACCCACAGCTTTCGCTCAAAATCCGACGCCGTTTTTCCTTTTTCAGCATCTAGATTAGCGGTAATGGTTCCTTAGTGATTGTTAGGTTAAATTAATCAAAAAGCTTTCCCCTACTCAACCTGTACATAAGTGGGAATATAGACTAACCACGAGGGCAAAGGAGGAACCCAAGGGAAAACAAAACCATACATGGCAAAAACACGAGAGCAATATTCTCCGGTCGAACTCTCGCTGGAAACTTCGTATCACCAGTCTCAGAAGAGCGGCGCTGGCATATTCAGATCGAAGAGAAACGGCATCTTCTTGTTCTTCGTTTTCTCTTCCTCGTTCGCGGCCACCACCACGTCCGCATACTCCGTCGCGTATCCCTTGAACTCCGACCTCGCCAGCGCGGGGTTTCCTCCTCTTGAGAAAAAGTCCGGCAGAGCCCTGAAGCCGAAGACTTTACCGGGAGGCCCGGTGACGACGACCTGGGGGCCGACGAAGAGACCGCGGAGGCCGAAGTTGGTGCGGGCCTTGGAGCCGCGGAGGCCGATGGCCGCCTCATCGTAGGCGAGAGCTGCCTCCTCTGCAGTGTCGAAGGTGCCGAGCCACTTGCGGGTCTTCCTCCACGGGTCTCGGATCTCCGCCGCGAACCGCCCCCAGGGCCGCTTCCGCACGCCCCTGAAATGCGTCTCTCCTCGTGTACCCCCCGCGGGAGAAGACCCTGACGGAGCTCCGGCTACGGCGAGCGAGTCTCGGTGAAGGTTAAGTGCGTTAACAGGCATGGACTTGACGTACGGTACCGGAAATGGCATTGGGAGTGTAAGAGGGTGAAAGCTGTAGTTAGGGTTTGAACGGCATTTATAGCGGGGGGACAGTCCGGATGAACGCCGACAGCTTCGCATTCGTTCTATTTAATATTTTCTTTTCTTTTCTTTTCTTTTCAACTCTTTTTATTTTTGATAAAAATAACAAAAATAGCGACATTGTAATTGTTACCCTTATTAGCATTAGCGAAAGGGCTTAATACTAATTCTTAAAATCAGTGGTTAAAAAATTTTTGAATAGATAATGAAGATATTACATTAAAATACTAATAATGTAAAAAACAATTGTTTTTGACATACTATTTTTGTCCCAAATGTGAAAAAATTATGAAAACTTAATATACTATTAATAGAATAATAAACGTATGATGTTTGATTTAAAAATAAATATGTATTTTTTTTGTAAAAAAGATTCTTAGGTTTAGGTAATATTAAAATTATATCATTATATAACATATTTCATTATCCTAAGTGTAAACTAATCTATGAATAAAGATATAAAGTGAGAATAAAGAGATTGAAAAGTAAATATGTAATAAGAATATTTATTTAAAACTTAGATTATGATATAATATTAAAAATTAAATTTTATTCAAAAATTAATTGAGAATAAGTAAGAATATTTTTAATAAAAAGAATTTATTAATCAACATTTAGGTAATGATAACACAAAGACCATGAAATATAATCTCTCGTGAAATGATACTTGAAATATGAATCTAATAATATTTAACAGTTTATTCTTATTGTGTACCTATGTTTTTTATAGAGAAAGAAATTATAAACAAGATTTAAGGAATTTATGTCCATATTTAATAAATATAATTTTATCATAATGTTTTTAACATTTAATGAGAGAAGAAATAAATGTGGAGTAAATGCATGCGTGTGAAGTGAGAAAGGGGCCTACCAATGCTTTGCTTGCAGGACTGGCCGACGGAAAAACAGAAAAGAAAAAAAAAAAAAAAAAAAAAAAGGAAAGAATGATTACTATTTACGCTTTGGCAAGCAGTTGACAATTTTGACCACTTCCGCAAAACCATGTTCCTTTGAGACGTTCCACTCTGAGCTTTACGGCCAAATTTGTTTCCTTCTTCGATGCTGCTACTGGTTTTCTGCAAGAAAGAGGCAGCTTTTGAATGAGAACGGTAGAGTAAGCAGCAGCACTGCTGCTTTTGCTAATCTTTGTTTTTAGTAGAGCAGCTGGTTGAAAGGCACTGTTTTGTGTCAGCCAGTGAGGACATAAGACAAGAGTTATGGACTAGAGTAGCTGTTTTGTTCCCCTGAAAAGCTTGGATTACATCTGCAATTTTATCGTTTCTCAAACGCATGGCCATGAGCTAGAAACTTATTTAGAAATTCTTTTTAAATTGTTTTTTTTCATTATAAAGAATATCTGAACACCCTTACTGAACCAATTTAAAAAGACTTGGAACCATATATCATAGCAAGCAAAATTACAATATGCCTTCTACCAAAAGAGAAGTATGCATGTCAAATTCAATGTGAATGTATCTTTTTGCTTCATAAATTAATTTTTGAGATAAGAATAATTTTTTTGAATATGACATCAGATGTAAAGTTTTTTCTTAATATTTTTATAAATATGAGTAAATAAAGATTTTACACAAAAAGTGTCATTAGAGGATGATTTAGAGTATATCATTGTTGTGAGGAGGGAATACGCTAATATTGTGGATTTTCTTTATTTCGTAAACTAGCTTTTGAGATGAGAATAAATTTATCAACATAATATTGAAATTCAAATTTTTTTTCTTACCACTCTTATTTAATATAAGAACGAGTAAATGGTATCCAAGGTGAAAAACTAAGCCTAATAGAGCACTAATCCCTTTTTGTGGAAGCAACTAATCACATAAACATATAAATACATAGACCAAATCATAAATATATAAGAGACACAAGATTTAAGAAGTTCAGACCAACACAATGTCTTACATTTCCCTTTATCAATGAAGTTATCAACCCCTTCTTGTCTTATTAGATTTTTTCATGTGATACAAAAGTATTGATTACAAGCTTCACATATACAGCTCTCACATAACTATTCTCAATATTCTTAACAACTCATTTGATTATCTCTTAACCTATGGTACTACACAAAGTAGCACTCTCATGTTGTTGTCCTTACGAAGCACAAGCTACCAGCCTCATGAGACATAACATTCTCTCTTTAGGCCTTTAGGATTTTCTTGTGGTCCTTTTTATACTAGCACCAAATGGAGTCATAACTAAATATTAGTAAAAGTCTCAACTAAATATTATTATGAATCATAATCAATATAAAAGAGAATAATTCTTATAATATTTCTATAGCATACATGAAATATATTTAGGTCTCCTAAATTTCACTCCAATCCTAACATCTCTAAAATTGGAGTCCCGGCAGTACCTCTAACCACGGCTTGGAAACCTTTTGCTTAACTTCTGAGTTGGCTACGCCAGGCGAGGGATGCTGAGTTTGAATATAGCAGGACGTGAGTCCCTCATTAATGATCACAACAATAATGAACGACAGCAACCACGTCCGAAGCGTGTCGCGGCGCTTGGGTTGAGGGACGAGACCCACGTGCCTGAATGCTTGACTACACTGGCCCTGTGCTTTAAGATCGTAGCCCACCGTCAGGACCAGTCTCTGCACGCAAAACGCGGTTCTACAGCCGACTTATCGTCACCCTCCGGTCCTGGCTGTGCTAAGGACAAAGAGTTATGATAAAATTGAATTCTTAAATTAATTTTTAAATTTTCAAACTTGATATTAACGTATAATTCAGTTGTGAGTTAACAAAAATTTTAGTTATAAAGTCTTTAATTTGATACCCCACACATATAAATTAGTTGCATGACAATTAAAAAAAATTAGAAAGAAGTCTAAAATAATTTACTCCACTTTACATAATCTTAAGTCTAAAAATAATTAGTATATAATAAGAGTCTCACATAAAAAAAAAGAGTAAGATCTCTATAATAAAGTCTTAAATAAAATAAAATAATTAAATTATTGAGTAAGATCTCTATAATAAAATTTTAAATGAAATAATAATATTAAATTATTAAGTTAACTATTGAGTTAGATTTTTAAATTTTTTAAATCATTGATTTCAAATTTCTTAAAATTTACATGAAAATGTGAAAGTTAGCTATGCTAGTTTGCAGTTAATTCTTTTTTTATTATATCTAACTTTTGAACCCGAAAGGACTTTGGGACAAACCTTTTATATTTATGCCAATTGTTGTTTCTGGGGTTGGACCAATCCATTTGTCCTTCAAACTAGAGGCGAACCCAGTCTAGGCTGGTCAAAAGGGTATCGTAAAATAAATGCAGTTAAGAAGATGAAAGTGAGGCGCGATTTGTGCGGGTTCTTAAAAGCTTAGCTGTGTCTTTTTAACGGAATTATGTACACAACCTTTTTTGATACTTAAGACTTTTTATGGTAAATGTTTAGAGTTCATCACGCTTTATAAAAGCATAACGGTCTTTGTTTATTACCTCTTCGTGCTGCTCCATTTAAAAAAAAAAAAAAAACTCTTTTGGTAAAAAGGCTTGTAAGTTTTGACTATCTTTCATTGGTTGCATTAGTCTTGTATCTTAATCTAAAAGAAGCAAATCATCTAGCATATCAAAATTTTCTTTTGTTGTCATCTTCTCTCTATAAGGAATGAGAGTTTTTCTTTTGAAGAAAGATGTAGATGTACTCTTAAGAATAATTGTTAAAAGGTCTATTATTCAACCTAAAGGTTTACATAAAAAATAATAAGATTTATTATTATATAAATAAAAATCTTAATATATTTCTTAGTAATGTACAACTCTTTAAAAACATGCAATAAATTTTGAGGATTGTTAAAAATCATATTATTCTCAATTACTTGGGTTTTGATTTGCTCTACTATAATTATTCATGTTCTTGAAAATCCCTTTATGAAATCTTTATACTTTTGTAGTGATGATTCAAATGACTATTTTTTTTTTAATCTAAGATTTTGTGTTTGATGACTCTATAACTTTCTATTATGAATAAGAAAGAGAAACTACATGTAAAAATTATATGTTCTCCAAACAAAATTAGTAACTATCCATCACTGCCTTATCTCCATTTATCAAATAACACATTCAACAAAAAGATATTAAACTTATGGAGAAACAAATCTTGTAACTCAAATCTAGATAAGCCATTATTCTTTGTTACAAAATGGATTATCAATCTAGGTCCAAGTAGACGTAGAGGGCGCCTTCTTAAATTCAATCTCGCATTCTACCTTGGCTTCAACATTTGCTTTAATAAGAGTCATACTCATCCCATCCGTTGCATGAAAGACAACACATAGTTAAACTTATGGAGAAACAAATCTTGTAACTCAAATCTAGATAAGCCATTATTCTTTGTTACAAAATGGATTATCAATCTAGGTCCAAGTAGACGTAGAGGGCGCCTTCTTAAATTCAATCTCGCATTCTACCTTGGCTTCAACATTTGCTTTAATACGAGTCATACTCATCCCATCCGTTGCATGAAAGACAACACATAGTTACTTTACCATCTTACCTTTTGCAACCTAAATCAATTTTATGAATTGTAAGTAACTATACCTACCACTATGGCAAGAATGTCAAACTTCGCTGCATAAGGGAAAAAATGGGGATAATTTCTTCCATGTGGACTACTCTATCAAGATGTTGTTTTTCTAAGCAATTTTCCATAACTCAGTAGAAAACAAATCCAATTACCGTACGCATTTTCCTTTTCCAATTGGACATGGTGCTTCAATGGTAGAGAGAGAGACAACACTCACAAGCATTTTAGTATTGGCAATAAGTCTTGAGTTTTTCTTTCTGTTAAGCCTATATCTTTTGGCAAGTTTAGAAGTAGAAAAGTGCACAACTTCTTAGTTCTACAAAGAAACTCAAATTTCTTGAAATCATCAAATTCTTCCTATGCCGTATGACAAATGGATAGCCTTATTTAATTTGTGAATTGTTCAAACACAAATGTTGCAAAGTCATTCACAAAATCATGCATGTCAAAACAAGATTTGTAAGAACTTGATTGTTGGAATAATGATCTTGATATTAAAATAAAAAATACTTATCACCAACTTCTTTCATTGTTTGCATCTAGTCTCATGTACAAAACTTTCTCCCATCCATAATAAGATGAATTTATCCTTTTCAAAAGAATAATACTCTAGAAAAATTGAACAATAAGCAAAACAATGTTTTATATATACCGGAAGATATTTGTAACTTAACTTCAAAGTTGACGAAGCAACTCTATTCAATATTATTTTCGTTATTGCAAACAGATCAAATTGGTCTAAAACACAAATCCTGTCATCATTGAATAGAAGCTGGGCAAGGGTTGTCTTGGCAATCGAGAGGAAAATGAAGGAAAGTGACTGCAAACAGTGGCACAATCAGATTGCAAGGGACCCTTCTTGTCACCAGAGACAAGGGCTAAAAGGAGAAGAGAAAACTAGAGTGTGGATCCAGGCGGCTGATCGACAACAAAATTTAGTGTCAAGGGGAAACTAAAGGTTGGTTTAGTACCACGTATTTCAAGAAAGCAACAGATAGGTTCTTCAAGGCCTACCCAACCATGAAATGTGAGAAGAAAATTAGAGTTTGTTGGGTTTTATGGTTTAGATTGACTAAGTGGGTAGAAATGTGAAAATGCAGTCATGGAAAGCAATAAATTGGTGGTTGGTAAGTTATGCAAGTGTAATAAAAGTAATATAAAATAAAAGACAAAAGGTAAAACAAAGACAACAAAAGGAGTATAATGGATTCCATGATTGCAAGGCCATTGACCCTACTTTAACTACACGAAGCTGAACATAGCTTTTGTGTTGAGTTTGATTGAATCGAATTGGTTTTGGATGATTTTGGTTTAGAAGAGGCTTTCGTTCTTGTAGATAAGCTATATCATTATATAGGCATTTTAGTACACTTATCACTTCCAAGTCATTACTAAGAGGTTTACATCAAGACTTAACATAAAAGTAAAGCTAATTGCCCAATCTTCACTCCTCTTGCCTTCTTTCTACTTTCTTCATCCTTCATGCCTTGACTTTCTTGTCCATTAACTTATAAGTAGGTACAAGGCTACATGTTGGGAACAATAATACTACCTCCACGTGTTGTGCTTTGCAGCTTAACCAATATGCATTTTGATTTCTTAAATCACCAAGAGATCATAGCCTGAGATATCTCTTGGATGAGAAGCTAACAATTCCTACAACAAAAAAGGGGAGCAAAACTATTGGGCTATGATTTTCATATTGAATATAAGCCTAGCAAAGACAATGTGATAGTTCATTCCTTGTCACAAAGGGATATAGAAGCTTCTTTACATGTGACCATCCATCTCGTGCCACTTGGGGTGGACACCATTAAATTGCAGCTTCAAGAATCCCCAAAATTAAGGAAAATAATGGAAAAGGTAAAACAGCAAGTACCGGATATACCAAGATAGAATACTACTTTATAAGGAAAGGATCTTCTTAAAGGAGGATTCAAAGCTAATACCTACTATTATTCAAGAAATGCACACCGGAACTCATGAAGGAGTGCATAAAACAAGTGAGAGAATTAGAAGGGTTTTCTTTTGGAATGGACTGGATTTAAAAGTCCAAGATCGGATCTATTAGTGTCTAGTTTGTCACTGATACATCAACAGATACATCCATAGAATTCGTAAATGGTCTTTTGGCAGTGATAGTGGATATGCTTAATCTTTGTGATAGTGGATATGCTTAATCTTTGTGATAGTGGATATGCTTTCCTAGCTGGCTCACTTCATAATCCACAGCTTGGGTCTCTGAATGTCTTTAAGCTCTAGGGAGAGTTTGTGACATGAGTGGCAACGTAACGTCTGAGCAATTCTTCTGTGGTACTCATTGGTCACCATAGAAGATGAAAGTTGGTAGAATAAGCCCCTCCAGAGTTCTAGAAGCTTTTTGGTTAATTCCGTTTAGTTGTTAACGGTGAAATCTATCCAAATCCATTTGCATCCCTAACCATTGACGGGGGCAAATTGTTATATGTGGAGCGTGTGGGAGGGTAGCGTAGTTTTACAATCTTTTTGTGTAAATAACGCATGGAAGGAATGAAGAAGCATCATTGAATTTCAATCAAACTTACCAAAAGGTGGTGGGAAAGTGACTTCCCTTCAACCAAACCCACCCATCACACTATCATTTTCCCACAACCAGGACACAGACATGAAAGGAGAACGAAAAAAGATAATGCAGAAAAATGTCTTGTTCTAAGAGTTAAAGAGAGAGCAAACTCAATTTCTGGCTCACTCTCAACTCGTAGGATTTTCCAAATAATGACTTATAGCAATGTTCTAAATAAGAAAATTGAAGGACAGGTTGATTAAACATGTGTTCATAGATGAAATCACATTACTTGAAATGCAAAATAAAGTCAACCACCGCATGCACCGATCAAAATTATGCAGAAAACAAGTTAACATTACGCCACCAATTCAAGGCAATGTAAAATCTTCACTTGAGAGGAATGAATCTAGACGAATGGGTTGCACCAATACCGGGCCTTCCATGCTTGACGGGCTTGTAACTGATTGAGAATTCAGCTAGATAATGACCAATCATTTCGGGTTTGATTTCAACTTGATTAAAGGTCTTTCCATTATAAACCCCAATAATGCTGCCAATCATCTCTGGTACGATGATCATGTTGCGGAGGTGAGTTCTAACTGGTTCTGGCTTTTCACCAGGTGGGGCCTCACGTTTCTGTTCCAAGCACAGGATGGCCGTTACTTTACATACATTGATTATCATTGTACATTGTCAAAAAAATATAAGTACAGTCATAAACATATAGTCAAAAACTACCGAGTACAGTTATAAACATATAGTCAAAAACTACAAGTACAGTTATAAACATATAGTCAAAAACTACAAGTATAGTTATAAACAAATAGTCAAAAAACTATAAGTACAGTTATAAACATGCTGCAAATAGATTTCGAAAAATTTGCATAATAGAGAATGCCAAGGACAATATACAGAGATACTTCATCCCATCTGCCTTAAATTGAAAGCCTTAACAGCATGTGAGAAAAGACAACCAACATCTTTACTCATGAGAAGAGCATTGAGTAAAAATGTCAGAGTAACCGAAACATAAAATTATGTCCATACTCTTAAATCAAATATCCAATGCAGGATGATGTAGCGTGCATATCATCTTTCACCTTAACAGTGCTTTTCAAACTATAAATCCTAATCTACTCGGTTCCTGACCTCATAAAGAACAAAAAATGAAAGATTTTGCCTATTGTTCAATGCTGACGAAAATATTAACCAACCATAGAAGAGCTTGTACAAGCAACTAGTTCTACATGAGAGTGGACAAAGAGTTAAGTAAGTCTGGATTAGACGTTATTTGAAACACAGAGAGTCGGGGGTGGGGGAGTGGGGAGAGAGAGAGAGAGAGAGAGAGAAACAGACAGACAGAAAAGGGAGTCTAGAGTCTAGATTTTTAGTAAATGAGAGAGAGATCCACCAGGGCAAAAATACTATAGATGCATGATGTAGAAGGGGAATGTGTGCATTGAAAGTCAGTCTCGTTGATTGGGTCTCCCGAACCACAACAGCATCAATAGGGTTTGGGCCACGTCCTATCAAAGGAAGCACTTTTCAAAAGGATCTAACCCTCCTATAGTAGCCACCACACAGCTGGAAGAAGTCTGAGTCCTTCCATCGGCGCAGGAACATACAGAAGAGGTGGCTAATTTCATAATCGTAACAATGGACATTGTTAAACCCAAAAACATTTCCACTTGGAAAGTGACATATCGGGGACACTGAACGTACAAATAATCAATAACACGGAGTAATATGAGGAAGGAAAAATAAGTAAAACAAAGAATGAAAAATTTCAAATTGCACCTGCATTTTCATTTGTCATAAGGATATAGGCAGTGCATAAAATCAAACAAGAAGCTGATATGGGCAATAGAGTATGAATATAATTTGAAGGATGGTTCCCATAAGACAACAAAGTCTACATCAAACCACAGGCATCATGAGAACTTTGTTGTCACTATGACAATTCAATTAAGTCATGATTAAAACATAGAATTAAACATGTATATCACTCTTTACTCCCTCTCCTATCCAAATGGAAAGGCATGAGGCTAGACTATTTAGAAGCCACACCTCCCGTAGATTTAGGATACATCCAAGGACAAAACGTAGTACAAGTGGCCAGTTTTGAACATCTTGCCAATTCTATAGTAATCCTAAATTAACTTAATCCTAAAACTAACTTAATAAGGACTCTAAAATATCCACAACTTGCTCTAATTTCAAATATAACTGATGCCCTTTAAATTAACCATGTCTCAAGAAGCCATCACTAAAACATGCACCTGTTTGTGAACCAGAACCCCCCACTTCCAACTCCAAAAATCAGAGAAAAAGTGGCTTTAAACAAAACAATTCGGCCACAGCCAAGGAAAAACAAACCAAGAGAAAAAGAGAGGTAAAGTGAGAGAGTGATTGAACTATGCATCAACTCTTTTTCCTATTTTTAGCATTTGGTCTCAGTCCTATTGTTAGAGTGAAGCATATCCTTGAAAAATCTATGAAAGCTAAGATTCTCTTGTAGAGTTCTATATGATATGTATCGAAGTAGGATGTGCGCAATCTGTTGAAAAGTGGAAACCTAGGGCTTATTTGTTGCTTCTATCTCCTTTTTCCCTTTAGAACCTCTCCATATATAAAGAAGTATGTTGAACGGCAACACCAATATGGAGGTCATAATTGTAATTGGATTTGAATCAATTGAATCCTTTTCATCATTTATTAAGACTAAAATGATCCCCAACAAAAGGATAGCAGTTCAAAAAGGGTGGGGAAGCAGTACACTCTCGATGTTCTACGACAACCAAGTATTACTAGCATACCAGGTTCCTCCTAACCTAAATAAGTACATCTTAAAGCAATACACATATTTATACCTTTGCATGCATCCAATGCTTGGATAACGAATATACTTCAGCCTCCTCCTACTATCCAAATTCAAATGACAACATCAAGGGCCAGCATGTGCCATAGCACAGCTAAGCAGGATCGTAGCAGTCATTCATGTCAGGTTCTCCACTTTATCAAACCTATTTTTCCTCTCATCATCAGTTTTCCCAATCTCAGGCCTAATTAGTTATCATTGATCTGATGAAAAGGATTTGATATTGCGTACTACAGGCAAATTACAGGGAAACACATGCATAAAAATTATTTCTTTGTACAGTTGGAAGCACTTCACTTCATATTTCTCTCTTCCTATGAGTGCACAGCCTCATGCATTTGATCTTAGGATTAGAGTATTAGAAACATTATTCTCCTCCACTGAATCAACGAAGCATGAACTCGTACAATAGTATCTGAACTTCATCCATTCTACGTGTTTTTCAGCCACTAATATTTTGATGAGTCCTTGCCAGTATGGGGTTCTTCCTCATGCTAACTTATAGGGTTATCACAGAAGTCTGGCCAGTCCAATGCATTATCCACCTTGTCTGGTACCGATCCATTAACACTCGAGTCATATGTGAAAATCCAAATTCCGTCCCTTCAATTTAACACCCAGCCAATATATCATTCCCTCACTGCAAGATCCTCCTTTAACATTGAATCACTATGAAGTTCCATTCCAAAACTCAGGTAGAATATGAATATTCAGATCTTCAATCTGCATTGCTTTCCAGAAGGCATTCAAAAGCTGAATAGTGTTAACTGATTCAATGCAACTACTCTGCTTTACCAAGCCTTGTACGCGAAGTTGATACACCTGGCTTAGTCTTTCACCAATTCTAAGTAATTCACCATACTACTTCGTTTGATGTCCGCTGTCTCACATAACTACAAGCCCATATAGTAGAAAAGAAAGATTGACCCTGGAAATTGCCCCGGTAACTTGCTTGCAATCATAAAAAGAGATCAACCCAGCTGATTCATGTTGTTTATCTCAATGATGTGACAAGAACAGTATCATAACTATCATACCCGTTCATGGACAGACAAATTCGGTGCATAGTCAATCAAAAGGACAATAACTAAAACCCCAGCAGTGCACCGCAATTACACAAACAAGAGAAGAAACGACATCGGTGCACGAAATTTGACCTAAACAAACAGCGAGAACCAAATATCACACAGAACATAAAAAAAATCACTCACTGCCTTGCGCAGCTTCTTGATCAAAGCCATCGGCTTCCTCTTCAATCCGCGCTGAAACCTAACACCAAATCAAGTCACCGGTATATATATGTCCCAAGTATAGAAAAACATGCTCACATATTTGAGTACGTGTAAAACATTTGACAATGAAATGGAAATTGAGCTCCCAGACTCTTCCAGTTCAAGCACCTTCGGCGAGCGCGGGCAGTGAAGAGCTTGACGAGCTCATCAGTGGACATGTCAAGAAGCGCGTCGAGATCCACGCCTCTGAAGCTGAACTTCTTGAACGTCCTCTTCTTCGGCTGCCCTGGAGCCGCGACATCTACTTCCACGTCCGCCTGATCAAAACAAAAAATACAGAACAAAGCAAGTTAAGCGTCAATAGATAGACTTTCAGTCAGGTGAATGATCTGTTTGGTTCTCGGGAAAGTAACGGAGGGAAACACCATATTGGTAATCCGTAGAGGAAGCTCACCATAGCTGAAACTCTGAGAAGCCAAAGTAACGAACTGGCGCTGGTTTCTAATCGCTAGGGTTTTGGACCAGACTATCAGTAATATTTATAGTACGGGTTTCGGTTCATTGACCCGGATAAGATCCGATAGGGAGGTCGCATCTGAGAACAGGGAACCGGTTCCCCCCTCTTCATTGTCTCTTTCTATTGACAGTTCATGTCACGGCGCCCATCACCAGTAAGAAAGAATGTCACCCGTTCAATCATGTTGAAGCATTGTTTTTAACGACAAGGAAAGGCCAACTTAAAAGCAGATGCAAGATTATAGGATTATTTTTCATTTAAATTTTATTACAAGATCTTATCTTTAATGTAAAAGTTTTTCTTTTACACTCTTCACACACTGGGTGTTATTGAGCTTAAGCTTATATAGAATATATTAAATTCAATATGAGTTATGACATTATAAATATAAAAATTTAAAAGTTTAATCTAAAAATTAATTTATGAGTTAGAAAGTCCTTTTTTTTATTTAAATTTCATTATAAAGATCTTATAATGAGAATTTAGTCATGCACACACCATAAAACTTCATTATTCTACATTTATAATTGTTAAAAATTAAGTAACAAAAGTTTCACATTTTATAAGTATTGTTTAGAAATCTTCTCTATAATAATGAAAAAATTACACTTTAATTCACTTTTAAATATGAATAAGCTTTTTAAGATGATATTATGGTTAAATTCAAAAAGTAGAACTTTCGTGCACTAATTTTATAGGCACATAGTAGTTTATGGTGGAATATATACCCACAAATATATGTCAAAAATAGAATAGTAAAAGTTTTACATTGTTTGAATCCTATTTGAAAATAGTATGGTAGATATGGGATAGCCATATTACTTAGCGTACTACCTTGCCCTAGGTATATAACAATCTATGAGTGAAGTATGGAAGGATAAGGTGTACATTACAAGTTCAATTTGTAATGAAATATTTGTACTTAAATATGAATGTGATATCATGTTAGAAATGATTTAATTTCATCACATTAAAACTAATCATTATGAGAAAAACGATGCTTAAACTTATGAGAATGATTAATGATTAAGATATCACCAATGTAACATAGAACCCCACTTAACAATTTTAGTCCCCTCTTCAATTAGTTCTTTAATTCTTTTTGTTCTTTCATCAACTCTTATGCTTTCATAAAAAGATAATCCAAAATTTGTGATTTTATCTATTTGATCTTCTCTTGTCATTTTCATCTTGTATATAGTTAAGAGAGTATTTCAAAAATTTCAATCTATAGTCTATATATTTACTTTTACTTAGAAAATGATAACTTTAAAAAGTGAGTGCATCTCAATATTCTTTTTTCATTTCATTTTTCAAATAAAAAAAATCTTTATCTTATTTTATTTCTACTTTGACAACTTATAATGTTTAGGCATAAAATGTCATAAGAACCAATAAGTTACACACGTACCAAGTAATTTTTAATTCAATGACCTTGTTTTCTATACTATATGTCAAGAAAATTTGTTCTCTCTATATAATTGATCTATAAAGTGGGGTCATATATTTTATTTTAGAGTTTGTTCTCGAGCATGATTCATGCATCATGGGATGCCATTATGTGCCTTAACCATTCTACTAAAAAACTTAAATTTAAGCACTAGTTTTTGGTACATTTTATTTAAATATTATCATTATTTTAGCTTTTATAGGTCCAAAATTGTTACTATTCAAGATTGTAACTATCCATTGTGCTTTGGAATCCATCTCGATAACTCACTTTATAGTGGCTCCTGCTCTTGTTTAACTCAAGTAATCATTTTCATGAGTTGTGTTATCTATGATTTAGACTTGGATATAAGTTTAGTTTTAATATCATAAATTATGTATTTTAATCATCGTATCAAAAAATCTAAATTTGAAGACTAATCTCAACATCTTTTATTAAATATCATACCTAACTTGGCCCCATAAGTTAAATCCACCATACTCCAAGTTTATAATAAACATTCTACATATCATTATTAATATATGTCTCCATAACCAATATGCATAAGGAGTTTTCAATTGTTGAGGTTTCAATTCAAGCCGAAGTTATCGTTACGAGAATAATACCGTCCTTTTTTTAATACAATGGCAATACTTCCTAGACTTGAGTTTTCAATTGTAGAGATCTTTTGCGTTCATCAACCAGGTTGAATGCATTTCTCGATTTCAGTTCGGTATTCATTTTTATCCTTTATCAGTTTTCTACCCCTTATTAGATTTGGAGCTGATTACTATTAGACAATTCGATTATGATGACATGACATGGGGTAGCTGTGATAAAGAGGAGAGAGAACTCGGATGTGAAGGTACAAAAGAGAATAACTTTCTAATACTATTGGTGATGGTTGCCATCAAATGAACAATAACTTTTTCCAAAGTGTAAAAAAAAAAAATGGTGATTTTTAGATATTGGGAACAAAAGCTCTCGATCAAGAATCTGCACAAATACTAGAGAGGTTTATGAAGCCAAGAGGTATAACCACTTTGTTCCCTACCTTCAGCGAGGCTTAGTAGTATTGGGTTCTCTAATCTTCCAAAAAATACAGAATCAATCATAATTACACTAATTAGTTAACAAATTGGGTGTTGCTGCATGTCACTTAGGTGGAGTTCCAATGGGATGGTTAGGCAGTCCGCAAGCTCTATCAAGTAATGTTAGTACGCTATAAATGTTAATTTGAGTTTTTGATTTGGTGGTAGTATTTGGAAGTTTCAACATGTAGTATTAGACCAAATTGTTGGTTTGAGCCCTTGTATCAACAGGTTTATTGGAAGAATTATTGATGCATGCCATGTGAGTGGGTGTCCAATGAGCAACCAACAAGCATTTAAATGTTGTTAAATCGTTATTAAGGAATAAAGCATGCATAGCTATTATTGTAAACTTTGGCCTAATATCAAGTTTTCCACATAATGAACTTTTGCAAGTGTCAAGCGAAGCATATGTATTTTTTTTTTTGTTAACCTTTTTCTTTTTCCTTCTTTACCAGTTGGAGTAAAGAAGTGCATTAGACTGGTCAAAGATGATTTAAAAGGATCACACCTAGTCTCAATCAGATGATGGATAATTTATCATATGGATATAACAACACTTTTCAGCAACGATTTTCACTTGAGTTCACACCACAAAGTTACGAGCAATTGTAACTTTGTGCCAACGGAGCAGAATTTCTCAAGCGTGTTTAGGAATATGATGATTGTTGTGGCGGAAAAGTGCAGATTAACACCATTTACCTTAATATTAGATCCTCAAGGGGCTGAAATTTTACATGGGAACTTCGTATTACAAAATCTTAGACCACCTAAACGAGTACTTTCTTTTGTTCATCTCTCTGTTTTCCCTTTTCGTTTTCAAGTCTCAGAAGCAGAAAACTGTTGAGCGGTGCATTTGTCACACCAAAAGTCATCCTTTTACTCAAGCTTGTAAAGTGCAGAATAGGAGCTATTGAGTATGACAATAACATATAACATACAGAAGAAACACTGAATCCTGCATTTCGAGAAGAAATTTTTGCGTTGGAAGCAAGTTTTGGCAGCCAAACAGAGATTTATGCACATCTCTACCATGTAAGACAACATGATGGCTGTATCCGGAGCACTTTTGTCACATACATACATGTGAATAAGTCCTGATTGGAAAAAACCCCCAAAACCTGTTGATCTTGTAACTCCTCGCATTCGCATATCATCCCTTAGATCGAACACTCGCAATGTATAAACATAAGAGTAATTGGTAAACGATTTCATGGCCTAGTAACATGATATATTCCACACGCATTGTGTCACACCTTGGGTAGTCACAAGACATGTTCAACTTTGTTGACATTCTAACCCTTGGTATCATGCCCGAATCTTAATGGATTTTCATGATTCCTGGACCAATACATTGCTTCACTAAGCTAGTTTCATATGAGATGCAAAAATCCTAATTGGGTTCCAAGCATTCTCTTGAAATTTCCCAAAGCCACAATACCATCACCGGAAACCCTAATCCTGACCATTACAGCTCTAAATCCGAAATTCTCGCTGAGGAAAATTCATCAAAGAGCGTGTAAACACTCGTTGGAAAGCTTATATAATTTGCTACAAGATCCAGAAAAAATAAATTGAATTTATGAACTGTAGCTCATGTAATGCCCAGATCAATCCAGCTTAAAAGCACACCTAAACATGCCCAAATTTCCCATCCATCTCTGCACGCCCTATCCTACCGTCACCCATCTCACCTTTTCCACCGTCGATAACTTTATATCTGAAGGCTAATATTCAAACTTGCCAGAACAAAGCAATCCGCGTGCTGGGGCTTTCCGCCAATCAGAGCTCAGCTCCTGGATACTGCCAGTCACGCACACGACTATTTAAATCCTCGATTTCCATCATCTTCTCACGCAACGAGATTACCAGTAAACACCGATAGATAGCTAGATAGATCCCGATCCCTCCTCGATTCGCTCCGCTTTCCCTAACCTTGGTTTCCATTTCTGGAGCTGCTGAGCTCCTCTGGTCCTCCAATGGCCACCGAAGAACAAGCTACTGTCCCCATCGAATATGTTCCTGATCAGACAGCCAACGAGCCGGCAGCGGATAAGCCGGCCACCACCAAAGCCGGAAAGGCGAAGAAATCCAAGGAGCCCAAGGAGCCCAAGGAGCCCAAGGAGCCCAAAGAGCCCAAGGCCAAGAAACCCCCGGCGCCTAGAAAGCCGCCTTCCCATCCTCCCTACGAAGAGGTATTGGTTTTAGATTGATTATAGGTGTAATTACTTGAATTTTACGATCAAGGGCTATAAGTTCGATTTGGTTTTGAGCTTCTGTTGCTAATGTTTGTGCAGATGATTAAGGATGCAATTGTGACGCTGAAGGAGAAGACAGGGTCGAGTCAGTATGCGATAGCAAAGTTCATCGAGGAGAAGCACAAGCAGCTTCCGCCGAACTTTAAGAAGCTCTTGCTGTTCCATTTGAAGAAGCTCGTGGCATCCGACAAGTTGGTGAAGGTGAAGGGATCGTTTAAGCTTCCGTCTTCGAAGCCAGCGGCATCCGCGGCGGAGAAGAAGAAGCCCGCGCCGGCCGCGAAGCCGAAGCCCAGAGCTAAGCCTTCGAAGCCAAAGACTAAGGATGTGAGGACGGCAACCAAGGCATCGGCGGGGACTAAATCGGCTGCAAAGCCGAAGGCGGCTGCTAAGCCAAAGCCGAAGACGAAGGCGGCTGCGAAGCCGAAGGCTGTTGCTCCGAAGTCGAAGGTAGCTCCAGCGAAGGTGAAGCTGGCGGCCAAGACAAAGGCTGCCCCAGCCAAGACGAAGACGGCCGCGAAGCCAAAGGCGAAGGCGAAGCCGAGGCCTAAGGAGAAGCCTTCGAAGGCAGCAAGGACGTCGACGAGAACCTCGCCCGGGAAAAAAGCCCCGGCTACCAAGGCGACGGCGAAGAAGGCCCCGGCGACCAAGAAGGCTTCGACGAAGATGGTGAAGCTGAGGAGCGTCAAGTCGCCGGCGAAGAAAGCAGCAGCAGCAAAGAGAGGGAAGAAGTGAGTTGAGAAAGAGAGAGGAGCAGCTTAGTCTTTGTAGGGGGTAGTCATGTAAATTTCTTGATCTGGAAGGGTGTATTTAGATGCATATATGCCCGTGGAAAAGAAAATTTTCATTTTATATTATATTTACGTTCTCTTTATTTACTTATTTTTCTATTTTTGGCTTATTTTCTTCGAGACAGTTTCAGTTGTAATATTATTCAGTTTAGTTGACTCTTAAGAAATCAATTTGGGGCTTGCCGGTTTTCGTGTTCATTTCCACTTGCCTCTGCTTCCTTCTCTTATGATTTCAAGTGCAGAAATCAGCTCTCAGCTGTGTAACACTGGCGGGAGTTGCATCTGACGAAGGCGTTCCTCGCGCGCTAGAGATTGCTTACTATTTGGGATTCAAGCCTGAAGGTTTCTTAACTTGCTTCCAATCTAAGCTGTTAGGTAAACGCTGAGACATTTCAATCATCTGCGGTTCTCAAATTCGATGAAGTTTTTGCATTGTATATCTTCTGCATTATATAACTTATGCATATTGTTATTCAAGGAAAGCGAGTTGTTGTTCAAAGCTCAGTGAGTTGCTAGAAGAAGTCTAAGAAGGGAAATGGTAAATCTGAATTTGCAATGTAGTTCGATCCTTACTTGCTTCTAATCTAAGCTCTTAGGTAAACGCTGAAACATTTCAATCATCTATCCCTCTCAAATCGCTCAACTTTCTGCATTGTCTGTCTTTCTGCTTTAATTGATTTGTCTTCCGTTCTTTGAATTGTGGTGCATGGAAAGCGAGTTGTTGTTCAAAGTTCAATGAATTGCTAGAAGAAGAGGTTGATGGTGAAGTCTAAGAAGGGAAATGGTAAATCTGAGTTTACAATGTGGATTGATGTAGGACTAACTTTTGGCGATTCAACCCTGTTTAGATTCCTCGCAATGAAAGTGCTTCTCTAACATGCCTTGTGATGGCCATTGAAAATTGCAGTTGAAGTCTGTTTTTTCTAAATTGCAGTTCAAGAAACAGCTGGTGGCTTCTTATTAAAGCTTGTGGAGGGTTATCTTTAACTCTTCATAGTCTGGTTAGACCTGACTCCTCTTTTACATTGATTCATCTGAAAGAGCGGTTGGAGGCTCAAAATGGACAAATGTCATGCTGTCAAGGCAGAGAAGAATCAAGTCCCTTTTCACTTAAGTTTGGTGGCTACCTTATTCTTCTTTGCTTGTTCAGCCGGGAACATTCTCGTCTTTATCATTGAACCTGTTGGAGACGGAAAAGATTTTTAGCACCACTATCCCTCAAAGGTATTAACACTCACACCTGTTGGAGACGGAAAACATCTTTACTACCACTATCACTCAAAAGGCATTAATACTTACGCTTGGTTTGGAAATCAGGTGAACTTGAAATCTTCTTGGGGAGAAAAATAAGAGACATTTTAAGGAATGCTCTTATACCATACCATTAGAGAAGTTTTTTTTCTCGATTCTCTAGGGTTAGAAGATACCTATGGCGATTTTGGTTCACTTAGGAAATCTTAGGACATTTAAGGGGGGCACCAAGCTTCCTTAAGCAGGCTAAAGCTCCAATTCAGTTGACCCTTCTGACTCTTAGATTACTTTATGAGTGGTGGTGGGGTTAAATTTTTTCAGTCTTTTCTACAATGGGTTTCTTGAGGTACCTTTTGTTTTCGGTCGAATTTCTCCTGTCAACTGTCTGTGTACTAAGTTTTCCTCCTCTCTGTAGTTTTTTCAGAAGCTCCTTTCCTCAAGAGAATCTTCTTTATTTTGTCTGTCACGTGCTGTATTTGGTATATTTCCTAGGGAGAGAAGAAAACAAAATGCCGCCTTTAGAAAGTTGCAAAACTTTATTGATGCTTGTAACATACTTAATCGAATATTTGTGCTGAAGAAGGTCCGGATATGCATATTTATAATTTTTCCATGCCTTGTATTTTAGGTAATCTTTCTTTTCTTTTCTCCCCTTCTATTCATTCCAGTCAACTAACCATCGACCCTAACTATGGGTTTGATAACATGGATTGTTTTACCCCTTCAGCTTTGTGTTCTAGAGTGATGTCCTCATTTACTCTTGCAATATATGTGTTGAGCCTCAACCCACGTAAAAGGAAATTGATGTATGGGGAGAATGCTTTGGATGCTCTGCAAAATGATTTGTGAAGCCAACTAAGAACAACTTAAGATTTCGATGATTTTAATCAAAATAGTCTTCTGGCTAAAGTTCTTCCACTTTGACTAGGCAGTAAATGGTTGAGGAGAATCACCATTATATTTGTAAAGTTATCATTGATGTTCTAAGGCAACACAGTCCCAGATGTGTTCATTGACCTGGGGAAACTGATACCAAAAAGCGAATAAAAGGACCTCCGAACCTACGGAGAAGCAATTGGTGCAGCTATGTAGCTTCTGAATTGAAGCTCAACAAAATGAGTGAGAAATTTTAGAGCTTGAAATGAAAAGAGGGTTTAAAAAAAATAAAAAAATAGTGGAAGAAGCGAAAACTTATACGACACCAATTGAACTTCCAATCAATATTTAACAGATGCATCATGATTTATGAGCACAGAAAACCTTTACCATTTTTCTTTCTTGCTGTGGCTGTGGCTTTGATTGCTCTTTTGGACTTTTTTCTTTAATTCCAATATGAAAGTCTAGTGTACATGCATTTGATTATCTGAATCGCTCTCATGATCAATGGACATACTGCTGAATCATCAATTTTGAAATCTTAACTGATCTATGTCTTCCAATGGAATTCTACATATAAGATTGTCAATACAACAAATGGTAAAATTCTTGATTGCAAATATTGAAACTTAGACACTTTCTCCAGAGTCTGTTTCTTGAGCCATGGAGTTGAGTCTGAAATTGTATCAGCCTGCATCCTTAATTTGTCATTGCATTCTCTCAATTCTATGGATGCAATACTTCAGTTCCTGTTGAATATTCAACCTAGAAGGTGACAATACGATGTCTTTCCAGACTGACCCAACTCTGCAGGCTGGGTTAGGGTGCTTGTAAAGTTCATATATGGACTTTGCATTTTCATTCAACCTACCTACCCTTTTTAAACAATCGATTTCATCTGGATCAACCAGCAATGTCTTGTCTCTGTCTTTCCATCCTATCAACTTCACAGCAATTAGGAAAATCAGTATGACAAGTTGTATATAACATAATGGCCATAATAACCTTCTGACAGATATACTCCTAGATGTCAGGGTCTCCACAGAAAAACCACAGGCCATATAAGAAATTACAGATTGCGTAAACATGTAACCCAGCTGTGAATTTACCTAGTAAAACATCCCTGAAATATTGACCCTTGGTTAGTTTAAAGAAATTCTGCAGTTATGCGAGTAGGCCTATGTTTAAATCCAAGTTCTGGTTATTAATCTCCTAATTAATGTTCATATTGCTACACAGAAAGAGGAGATATAATAATGGGTGTACCTTTGGTGGGCCTTCCAAAGCATTTGTGCAATATAGCCTGGCATTGTCAACCAGTTGACAGTACGTTAGAAAAGCATTTGCAAATCGCTTGTTGGATTTTAATTGTGAATTCACTCTTACAGCTCTTCTAGACAAGATAGCTCTCCTGTTTACATGCAGAAAACCCAGTTTGATACTTCAGATAACCTCAATTGAAGACGAAAGAGTTCAAACAATTGCAATTAGATATGTCAGGTCACCAAGAATATGTATGATTTGCGATAGACCTTATGCCTCTTATAACAGCTAGATAAGCATCACATACAACTCCAACAAGTTCTATCCTGTATGGTTTTCTCTTTTTGCCTCCAATTTTCTCTGGTTCTTCATCTTCAATCCGTTCCCAGTATTTTTCATTTATGGTTCCATCTTGATTCACCCTGTAACCAGCACCCATACGATAACGGCGGCGGTGAACATTTCTGGCCATGGTTATTGTTTGCACAACGAATGGTTGCCAGGAGAGGGTGCCATCCATGATCACATCCCGCCCCTCATTAAGTGCTGTAACCAGAAGAGATGACGCTGCATCAGTAGATGATTGGTGCACCTGCATGAAATAGTTTTTGTTGGGTCATGCTAGGATATACCACGATTAACTACCTTGATGCTATGAGAAACAGTTGAATTATTATGAAAATATTGATGTCCCTGTTATAGATACTTTTGCTTCTGTTTTTTTTTTTTTTCCTTCTTTTTCTAAAGCGGCATTAGAACGGTATTAAGAGAGAGGAAGAGACAAAAAGTTAGTAAGCAGACGGTGCCTGGGCCTTGGAAGGGTGGGGTGAGCTTCGGGTAGATCTTAGTTTCGGGACTCAACATTCCAAAGTAAAAAGTCTGATGGTGATGTTGAGGAATGGATGGAAGATGGGCATAGTTTTGAGAAGCAGGTTCATTTCAAGTGTATGTTATCTTTCTATTCAGAGCAACTCGTAGAAGATATGCATACTTCTGCTTTTACAGGATAGGCCTTGGAAGGGTGGGGTGAGCTTCGGGTAGATCTCAGTTTCGGGACTCAACATTCAAAAGTAAAAGAATCTGATGGTGATGTTGAGGAATGGATGGAAGATGGGCATAGTTTTTAGAAGCAGGTTCATTTTGAGGATATGTTATCTTTCTATTCAGAGCAACTCGTAGAAAATATGCATACTTCTGCTTTTACAGGATAAGGGAAGAGGGCGGGAAGAGAGAGAGAGAGAGAGAGAGAGAGAGAGAGAGAGAGAGAGAGAGAGAGAGAGAGAGAGAGAGAGAGAGAGAGAGAGAGAGCCTTATATCCACCAGTTCAGCAGTTTGTAGCATGTCGACATGCCCATGACCTCTGGAACTAAGGGCCCTATAGATGACATCTGATTCTTTGAAGGCATCTGCCTCAATTATAACTGCATTTCCCGCTGCTCCTGCCCAGAATGGTCTGTTCACATTTAATTCACGAACAACCAATGTTAGCTCCTTGTTGCTTGTTCTTTATTCTGAATTTTACCCTTTTGAAGGCTAAGCACCAAGATTATAGTCAGTATTTTTTTAATAATGGCCGAAGGACTGAAATAAGACCTCTTACACTAGCCAGCACTGAAAGTATCAAATGCTGGTTTATTAGGAAGGAAAGAGAAGAACCCTTCCTTTTAGCTTCCCCTTTATTCCTTTTTGTTTTGTTATATTGTGTACTCAATCATGGTCTGGGAAAATGTTTGAAACTTTTGAATTTGTTCCCATAACCACTTAAAATTATATGTGAAAGTCCAATGTGGATTTCGCTTTTATCCTTTCTAGAGTGCAAGTGAACATGGTTTTCATAGTTATCAATGAGAAGCACACGTATAGTTTGTAAAATTGGTAACAAACTTAAGACTACTCTAATTAGTAGTTATGAGATTGTTACTTTCTAAAATAAGTCTGATCTTTGGCATGGAAAATTCGATGGTGGAAAACAAAAAATGACATGAGAGTTTGAGTAACTGCTCTTTTCAAGCTAGAGTTTTCGAACATAGTTCGTGATAACCATGATTGCTGAACTCTCTTAATGTATCGTTTACTTTCTAAACTTACTCTACCTATTTGATTAGACTGATCTCAGACTGATCTAATGATTAGGACTGTGAAATGTATGATAAGTAATATTGTTCGTACTCTTTCAGAATGTCCTGAAGCACTGTGCTCTTCCCCGCTCCCATCCCACCCCCCATGAGGAGGAAGACTGGACTCCTGTCGCTGTGCGCGACTGGAGCCATCACCTCTGTGCATCGTGAGTCATCATTCATTATCATTCCCATTGCTTTCAGCTCTTCTACTAGTGTGGTGAACACTCTAGCCACCTTCAAGTTCTTTGTTACTCTCTCAAATCTTTGTTCCCTATAGCAACAGGGGAAAAAAGAACAGAAGTTGAATAACTCGTTTTTCTGAAAAAAAGTTCACTTACTAGAACAATAATGATAAAAGTGTATGATCTTGGCTCTCTCTCTCTTTTTCCCCCCGCTTTTTTTTTCTTGGCTAGTTGTTTATGTCTGAAGAACATAATTCTGACTATTTATGATGATATTTGTAGTGAGGCGATGTTCATATTCTTTTGATTGCTTTCCTGTTATCAGTACTTATAACACAATTTCATCATGCTTTATCTAGCAATTCTCTCCATTGCTGGATTCCAAAACTAGAAACAAAGTGGTGTGTGGTCCATAACAAATGCAGAAAGCAAGAAGGGCAAAAGATGATCGTCTCCCTAAAACAATTTAAAGAGAGCTTCTTTGTTCAAAGTTTTCATTTAGTGATCCTTCCACCCCAATTTTCTCTCGACGCAAACCCTTTCTGTATGTTTGATCAGAAACTTGAATTCACAAGACAGACACTCCATTGAGTGAAGTACCAGTACCTTTAAAATGATCATGTGACTCATCATTTAGTTCCTTCTAGGTTACCATCCAAAATCTAATTCTTTCATATTCTCTTTCACAATGTGGTAACTGAAGGTACAGAAACAGCTGGTGCAATTTGGTTCGGAGATGATAAGGGAATGTGGAAGGACACCCCAATTTTCTCTCGACGCAAACCCTTTCTGTATGTTTGATCAGAAACTTGAATTCACAAGACAGACACTCCATTGAGTGAAGTACCAGTACCTTTAAAATGATCATGTGACTCATCATTTAGTTCCTTCTAGGTTACCATCCAAAATCTAATTCTTTCATATTCTCTTTCATAATGTGGTAACTGAAGGTACAGAAACAGCTGGTGCAATTTGGTTCGGAGATGATAAGGGAATGTGGAAGGAAGTAATGGGACTCTTCTCAGATATTATCCTGTTTTCATATCCTATCTTTCACATATCATTTCGAGTCTACTTAGAGTTCTGAATAGTTAAAACAACAGTGATGCGGGTTATACTATTAACCTTGTCGCAGCCATGACAATCTGCTTGAGCTTTCTTTTGGGCTCATGATCAGAACTCAACACCTGAAATTATGCATGACGGCAAGAGGGAGGAATACATTAGAAGAAAACTCACTGATTCTAACATTCTTCCTTGATTTAGATCCCCTGAAGTCATTAGATCTTGGATACCTGACTAATCATAAGGTCAGCCTGGCTCCAATGGAATGCAAAGTAACTAAGAATGCATCGCTCAAACTCCTCCACAAGCTTCACGAACAGCGAATCGGCATCCGGTTCGCTAGAGAAGAATGTATAGATGTTGTCCTCACAGCCGTCAGATTTCCTAATGTACTCAGTAGCCAGCTTGCATAGCCGTGGACATTCTCTTCTGTCTTTGAATCCCATTTGCCTTGCTGCAACCAAAACCAGATTCTGAGAGAATCAAAACTAGATTTTATATGATGTTGCTGTGGAGATCATGAGATCAGCGTATTACCTACATAATGGGAAAACCTTTCCAGCTTTTCAACACGTCCTGACTCTGATAACCTCAGGCGAGGGACGATCTTGTGATCCCTCAGCTTCCGAAGACGATAATGCATTGCAGCAGCGACGATCAACCCGATGGAGGAGGCTGCCAGGATCTGTGTGAAGGAGGGTTTGCAGGTGTTATCTGCAGAAACAAGCAACAGAGACGTGAAGAGCTGAACATGACGTAGTTTCAGAACGATGGATGAACAAGAACAAGGCCGATTAGAAGAGGCTGACCCTTCTGCATGACGGTGTGAAAGTCGGGAAAAGAGTTGATGGGATGAGGACTTTTCCTGTTGATTTAGTCTTCCAGTAGCGGAAAACAATTAATGAATCGTAATGTTTGTGGGAGATACTGAAGAAAGTGACCAAGGATTTTGCATGGGACCAGGATTAGTGGTTGCACGTGCAAATAGATGCTTAACACGTCTATGCACGACATGTGCTTTAATCCTAAGGAGATCCTACATGATGGCCGTTGCTGTTGGCAATTTAAAGAATCGAAACGATTCTTGTCTTGTTCACCTCAAAATTTCCATTTCCACATCGGTCATGCTATAAGAGCAACCAAATAATATGTCAAGCAAAAGTATACATTAAAAATAGTATTTATTTTATATTTTATTAATTTTTTGACCTCGTATTCTCTTTGTGTTTAAATGTTGTCTGTCTTCTTTTAGCAATAAGATCTCAGGAAAGAAGTTAGACCTCCTTTTTAGTATGATATTTGAATTCAGATTTAAGTGCAACACCTTAACATGAATTAAGTCCGTATATGTACAAAAACGTGCTGCATGGTACAGTAATGCAATTTTTACCTAAGATTCTTGGTAACTTAAGTACAATCACGGCAGCATTCTTCGAGGCACCAATATGCCCTCTAAAAGAACAGTTTGGTTAGCAGGTTTCCCAATCGATTCCAAATGCCAGACATCTTCCAGTGGGCAGGCTGATCAAATTCGTCTCTCTTAGAAAAGCTACTGTGATGCACGCATAAGAGTGAAAAATAAAAAGATAACGTTATGTTAAGGAGAAATTAATTTGAAATTTTAACTTCAAAATAGATGATCATTGACATCATTAGTGACTGTATCATATTTTTTCGCTAATTTCTCTTTAACTCAGTCTTTTATTTTTCTTACTTTTGGGTTGGGTTGGTGCACATAACAGTGTTTTAACTGACATCGTAATCTGGCAACCTCATGGCATCATACTGCCTGAAAGAACCCTGATAACTTGCTCAAATCGACCTGCCAGCAAGCCCCGGAATAAATGTCGAACCAAATCTCGTGGGCGAAAAAAAGTTCCAGTCCACCAGTGGGCTACCAGTGAATTGACATGTTGGTTGAAAAGTGATTATCAATGGCTTAAAACAAGAGACACAGTTTTTACCAAAAAAACAGTGTCCCATGCAAATGAGAGAGGTTTGAGAAACTACGATCAAAACTTGACTCAACTCCGTTACTGAATATGCAAATTGTCCTTGAGAAAAAGATATCACAGAAAGATGGCAGATGCCTCCTAGTTCTGAAGCTCTCTATCCATCAGTCAGCTATGTCTGTCTCAAGAATAAAAATTTCCATTAATAACCATCGTCTGGTCAGTCCAATGCCCATTTTTGCAGATAATGAGGGTTATTCGTCCGTTCTTGGACGCTTTGAGGGTTGCAAATCAGATTCACAGGCATCCGGCTCAGAAGCGTTGACTTCAGATCCCTTTTCTTCCAGCCTCACGTTGGCACTGCCTGGCTCTGTTACTGTCTTCCCGTGGTCTTCCTGGGAGGCTTCCAGTTCGCTTTTTGGTGGGGAATCTGGAACTGCATCCGAAGATAAAGCAGAGGGGTTCTTCAAAGTGGATGCTGATGCCTTCAGCTTGTCACCACCGGATTTGCACTGCTTCTCAAACATCATTTGGAGTTTCCTTCCTTGTTCTTCTATTCGCAATTGCAGATTTCTTTGAATCTGTGCGGAAGATTAAAGATGGCATATATTAACACCCAAATTATAGACACAACCTCATAAGACCATTATGTTTTATCCTTCATTCAATAAACCCAACAACCAAGCCAGCAAAAAGTACGGCAGCAACCAATAGAAATTGCCAAGTAAATTTTCCTATGTTAGTCATATCATTATTACCCAGTGGCAACATCAAACCTGCACAAATAAGATGTCAGTACAAACTAATCTTCTAGAGTCAGCAGCAAAACCCCAAATGCTAATGGAAAGAAAGAGAGAGAAGCATTATCATAGCAACACTGCAGTGGAAGTGCCAGTGCCATTCTGCCAAAACGGACAAGAAAAGAAGTTAAAATGGTAGATCCCCAGTCCATTCCGTTTATCTTTCGACTTCCCGCAAGAATCAACTGCTTCATGCGAACCAATTGCTTGACGATTACCACCACCAGTATTGCAGCACTAACGACAAAGAACAATCGAAAATGCAGAAACCAATATGATGATATGCATCTTTATCCCATCATGAACTCCAGGAACTAATATCAGAACAAAAGTTGTGCAACAGCTCAAAGGATAATCTTTTCTCAACAGTGCCTTAACAATTTTCTTTCTTTTTGAGATGTAATCAAGCTTTATCAGAAGATGTCCAATACAATATACATCTAGTAGAAAAGAGACCACCTAGACAAAGAATAGAACATATTGAAAAGATATATACGTTTAGGAATGCATCATAGACATTAAGTATCACATGCCCCAAACCGTGCTGACCATAGCCACAAGCTTAGAATGGGGAGATGATAAGACCTCTCATACCATGTGGCTTACCTCACTGTGCCACGATCTGCATGGACAGAGTGACGCTGACCAAAACAGGCTTTTGAACCAATTCCATAATAAAATGAAAAGGAAATCCATTTCTCAGGAGCAATTTCATACCTCAAGTTGTTCATGAAGTCGCTTCTGAACTTCCATCTGCAACCGCAGAGCTTCAGTAATCTCCATGCCTCTGGAAGCAAGTAGAGTTCATACATCAATATAAACTCAAAATAACATTTTATCGCATGATGTGAGAGATCACAAGTCAAAACATGCAAAAAGTTGAATTATTTGAAACTTGGGCCTATTTGGACCTAATCCACACTTCATCCTTGAAAACAAGCCTATCCAGGCTCTAATCTTAACCCTTTACGATAACATATAACCATCAGTCCAGCTTACAAGACAATTTGGCTGAGAACACCAATCGTAAAGACTTGCTCATGGTGTTTGTGCAGAACACATTTAAGGAGCAAAAGTTGCCATAGAATTGACATACATGCTCATCAATTGCTGGTTCAACCCTTAAAAATGCAAGAGCTGGCTAGAACATTGGGCAGTCAACCTACCTCTTCTCACAGACTAGAATTACTGAAGAAAACACTTGAAAACTTTACTGATGAAATAACTCACGACTTAAAGCACCACATTTTTGTCATGTAAATATCCACCTAGTTAAAAGTAGCTACTAATAATATCTGCCCATTTCTACTAAGATTATCATGACATGTTTACTATTAGAAAGACCTTAGATGTCTTAAGTGATTGGAGCACAAAAATTATCATACCTCACAAAGTTCATTAGCAATTTTCAGTTTCCAGTTCATTTTCTTAATCTTAAAATAAAACCCTCATTGCCATGGGAAAAAAGGTTCCTATGAAAAGGAGTACCTTTTCAAGCCATACATTGCAGTGTATCAAATAACTGAAACCTCCTATCACCAAAGTCAAGTCACCAAGCAGAAGTATAGTAAGCAATATATATATAATAGTCTATATTGTACATTGTAGGTTGCAATCAACTTCTCATACAAGACAGATTATTCATTCCTCCATGCCAAATAGTAGATGTACTGCACCATAAGATACAACAGGAGCTCCTCTGGTTATTACCAAATAGTTGACTTACGTTTTCAAGTCAAGAGATGATATTTCTTCCATTTGAGTCAATTTTTTCTCGGAGGATCCTGTAAATAGAATTCAACAACCCGTTCCATTAAATTTTTTATATCTAATCTGCAAATAGTTAAAAAGGTCAACATCTCCGTATCAACAACAAAATATATAAGTGACAAACTAGCATAAGCAGAAGCAAACAACTGAGCCAAAAAGAATTAGCAACAAAACTTCAATGGCTGTGTGCTTTCTAGTTTATTTTATTCAATTAAAATAAATTTATTGAAACTGCTATGTCAATTAACATCAAATAAGTGGAATGAAAATCTTCTAATATAAGAAGGAAAGCAAAGAAGAACCAGACACAAATTTAATTGGAATTATGGCTCACTTATGTTGAGTTGAGTGAAGAAATTAATGAAGAATCATTCATTTGGCATTTGATCATAACAAACGACTGAGAATGTGGGATTTTTCTTGGGCATACATTACTTCCAGCTATAAAGCTGAAATCCCTGCTAATAAAAAACTCCATGATCCTACAGATGGTAACAAGTGAGTCCCATTTCATATTTGGAACAAATTTTTGAAACACTGCTTGTTTGAACATCCCACACTCTCTTCTTCACAGCAGAGGATAACATTCAAACAGAAGTTACCCAAACAATGAGGTATAACACCCCACTTCATTCTTCCCAGCAAAGGAAGACATTCAAACAAAAAGGAACCGATACATTAAGGAAAAATGAAAGCAACACAACTATAAAAAATAACAGGAACAAAAACATAAAACCCGTGCACACACAAAATAATTGTTGTATACCTTCGGATGATTCTGGTCTGTATCTGGCTGTCCTATATTTCTGCAATTCACGGAGCAAGATCTCAAGTTAAAAATAAACACACACACACTTAAACATGCCCTTGCATTATTTTAGTAGGAATTACTATCATGTTAAAACTAATAAAGCATAAATACCTGCAGGTGGCTTTTCACATGATAGATTGTTAACCCATCGACTTTCATGAGCTTAAGCACACCCTTGGGAGTAGCCCCTGTGAAATGAAACGTAAACCTGGTTGGAGCAGAATTTCCATACTTTGACGCTAAGAGAACAGTGAGGGCATGAGAGTTACATACTTTCACTACCACCAAGTTGATTAACAGCCTCCACAAAAGCTTCATGAAGTTCTGGTGTCCAACGCATTCGTGGCTTTCCTTGGGCTGAGGAAGAAGGGGTAGCAATTGAGCGAATTTCTCCAGATTGACCAGGAAGCTGCAGTTGAACTTGGGACTGGTGTGCTTGAAAATTTGGAGATGGTTTTGATGCATGGTACACCATCTAAAGAAACAAACCCAAACAATTTCAACATAAATGATCCCAAAAATTATCCACTTCTCTTATTCACATATTGATTATCATATCTTATGAGGACCAAACCTTTGGTTCCAAATCTGTAACATTGGTGTCAGCAAGAAGATCATTCAAACCAGAAGTCAAAGCGTCATCATCATTGATTAGCTCGTCTGCCCAGTTACTAAATTCCTCAGATGCCAAGACAGCATTACAATTACTGCTTTCTACCTGACCATTCTCAATAGAGGTATCTACAGGAAAATCAATGAAACTTGAAATTGAATCAGTATGCCAGGAACTGGGGTTTTCTTTGGCATATTGACTTGATGTTGAAGATGCAAGGCTTCCTGACTGAGACGAATGTGTAAATGGCAAAGGTGCCCCAAGAGTTGACGATTGAGAAATAAAAGGACTCCTTCTCTTATTGGGAGAAAGAGATGTGTAATGAAGATCTGTAGAAAATCCTGAGGATGATGAAAACATGTGACCAACGACTGCACTGTTAGAGGATAAATGACTTGCATGGATAAGAGGCCTTGTTCCAATTTCTCTTTCCATGGAAACTTGTTGAGAGTCTGGCAACTTAGGATATGTTTCTTCCAGAGGGGTTGGAAGAACTGGTAAAGATGTAGACAGTGCTCCAGAAATTCCAATGTTACTAAGCTGCTTTGCTCCTGATCTTTGAATGGATAAAGTAGGGCGTTCATCCATTTCATCCTTAAATCAACAAGGAAGATGTGTCAGTTTTATGGTCACTTACTACTACTTTAGTGAATGTTGTCCACCCAACATTGGTAGTAATACTCACCGACTAAAAACCTACGAAAAGCACCCTGGTTTTTTGCACTCGATAGCCACACCAAGGAAAATGCCATCAATTTTCACACCTGCAAGCAGAAGTACTAAATTCATGTAAGCAACAAATTAAACTACTCACACAAAGGAAATTAACTAGTATTTCTTGGTGGGGATGATGAGAAGCTTCCACTCAAGACAGAAGGACAATTTGATTCATTATCTTAGCTCCGTGATATTAGTTCTCTTTACATCTAAAGAGGCAAAAGGATTCTAGTCCCATCTTGTATATATGTCTCCATGTACATTGTGTGTTTGGGATTAACCTTTGACACTATGATGAGTGAAGGAAGTCAAGGAAGTCCAAGCACGCCAAAATAGGATGTCTAGGATATTTAACAAATGATCCAATGGATATGCCTAAGAAGTGCATCAAACAACCATCAAATAACATGAACTTAATAATCACGGTCAACAGACTAAAACCTCCAAAGACCTAAAAAAAAATAAAAAAAAGAAAAAGAAAAAGAAAAAAAGAAAACATAGGATAAACTAGGAATCTTTCTCATAAAGCCTGAGCAGAAAATTATACCAAATACTGGCTAACTTATTCCGCAAATCTTTGGAGTGCTGATTCTGCAGCAAAATTGTCATCTGCAGTACCGACACCTATCTAGAGGACAATATTATGGTTGCCCGAGAAAGGAATACTTAAGTCTACATCATGGATTTTTTAAGTTGAAGTTGCAAATATTGATTTAATCCATCATCACTGAAAACATAAAAAGAAGATAAAATTTATTACCAAATGCATAAGGCACTGTATAATGTGATTCTAATGTTGTAACACTACACTACAAAGCAACTTGCACATCAATAGAATACTTTTCCAATATTTCCAGAATCTAAATCGTCCCTAACACCGAATGGAGATTCAGACTCTAAGGGTCCAATTAATTCTTAATTGCTCTGATAAACATCTGAAGACTAGCAACATCGCTAAAGATGTAACCACCACCCATCCAAGTAAGAGCAAAAGAAAATGATATTCATTACTTCCCAACCACATCCGTCTACGAGATCACCATGGATCATCACTGAAGCACTCATCCGGTCTCACGTCAAAAAACGCCGGGAATATCTCTCCAATGTCAAAAAGGGATAGCCCTAGTTAACAAACTTATGGTTGGCCAAACATAATTTCTAGTCAAACATTTCCACCTTATACAGAGCCAATTCTTGACTTTAACCATAGACGAATATATTGGTTCCAAAAAATAGAAACTTTTACCTTTCCACTTGACATGGGGCTATACTACAGCTAAATTACGACGATCATCTACAGTCCCTAAGAAACCAGAAGAAGAAGAAAAAGAAAAAAAAAGAGCTCACAAAAAAGTGGCTAGTAGCTCCAAGAATCAAATATCACCAGCACACCTAATCCACCCAAAACCTGCAATTTGCCAAGAAAAAGAAAAGCCACGTATCCCCACCATGCAATCACAAACAGTGCACACGTATCAAAAAGTTATGGAGTTAACAACACATTACCTACCAACCAGCCAAAACAAAATCAAATACCCACGGAAGAACGAGATGAGCCAACCAATTTGCAGTCCAAACAGATTGAGACACCCCACAATTCGATCAAACTCTTCAAACTCCAAATGGTTATCCCAAATTACCCAACCGCGACCAAAGCAACCTTCAAATTTCACCGAAAAAACACAAATTATACAAGCTCATCAAATGGGTACCCCCAATTCTCACCTCAAAATTCATTAAAGCTCGCGAAGTAGGACCCGGAAGACTCAGAATCGATTCGGACGCAGAATTATGGGCTCGGAGAATGGAGATAGTGCTGTAGCCACAGGCGGGTGTTTTAAAGTCCGTCACCACCGCCAGCAGGAAAGTGAACGGTGACGAGCGCAATTTGCTCTTGGGGCCTATTGGCCGCTGCCGTATAAGGAACCGTGGATTATCCACGCTCCCAACAGCAAGTGGAAGCTCGTCGGCCAATAGTGCTGGTCGTGTGTGGTGGGCCCCATTTGTGGCGTACGGCAATTGGTCCACGCTGAAATATCTGATGGGGCGCACGTGGGGATCCCAGTTTTCCCCGAACCATATGGTTGGAGAAATGTTCTTTCACTCGCTTGAAGGGCCACTGGAATTTTCTGGACACGTTGAACAACCTGATTGTATGATGGACATATACTCAACAATTAATATTGATCCTCTCCTGTGTTTTGGATTTTCGGTTTTGTTTTGCTTTTATTCAAAATTAGGAAATTAAGACTTAAAGTTGTCCGGGACAAATATTACATACTTTTTCACATTGAGAAGCACCAAATGATGATCTAATCATATAAGTAAGCCAATTTACTCATTTTGATCAAGGTCGGTCTTTTTGAATAGCATACACAAAGGTTTTTTGAAGCCAATTTTTGAATTAAACCTTTTGATATATTATTAAAATTCAGGTTGAATGTACTTTATCTTATATGATTTTGAACTTATTGACCTTTAGTGTGTGGGAGGAGTGTACACAAAATGGGAGATTTATATAGAAAGTTAATATCATTAAGATAAAATTTATATGGAGTAAGGATCCTTTAACTCTCAAATCAATTTTTGAGTCAAATTACGAATTTATTTACAATATTTATCACTGTATAAAAATTTATTATCATTATTAAGGCTTATGTCCTATCTATTAAGTTCCTAAAAATAATATATGCAAGTTTGTTCGCCAACTCAACGTTAAACCCTTACTATAATTAGCCACTGAAAAAAAATTGTTTCACTAAATATAGAAGTGAACTTACTCAATCCAAAAGCTTCGGCAATATTAATTGAAAATATCTAAAACAATATAAAGTGAGGCCAATAATTTAAGTAGTGCTTAGTTTAAGAAGATGGATAGGTTTTAAAATCCAAAGATATCTAAGTCACACTTAAATAAATTAATAAGAAATAAAATATTAGAATTCATTCATCACTCAATTCAGACAATCTAATGAGATATATAATTGGTAAATGTAAGTGTTCATCACTCGTTTATAATAATCGAAAGATATAAAAATAGTGGACACCATTTTCCTAAGCAATCCAAGGAGATATTGAACAATTAATGAACATCAATACAACTACGGTGATTTAATACATGAATGTGAGATTTAATTTAAGCAAGTCTACCGTTTATAAAATCCTTTGAAACTCACAAAGGGCTCTAAATATGCATATTTTTTAAAATATGTTAATCAAAATACTAAGGTTGACAAGTGCTTAGTTCAATTGAGAGCAGACAGACACTATCTAGAACCTCTTAATCTCAAATTTGATATTAAAAAATGCGTGAGTGAGTAAATGAGTTAAAAAATTACTTATAAATATTAATTTGGTTATAAAAATAGGTGTCCGTTGAATTTCCTTACAACACAACTTTGGTTTAGTGACCTTTGAATTTCCAAACGATTTTCAAGGTTGTAATATGCAAGAATCATGTTACATATGGGACACGTAGATATTACGTATGATAGTTCCATCTTGACAAAGCTTGCCACTTTTTAAAGTAAAGATGGGAAAGAAATTGTTCATGCCAATTGAAACTGTTGGGTTTTATGGCTTAATAAGAAGAGGGGTTGAATTGTTATAACTAATAATTAAAAAAACTATTATGTTAACAAATGCTTAACTCAATATGCTGGACAAGTCACACAAATAATATCAAATATTCTAATAGATTAGGAATAGATAATTGACAAAATATAAGGTAACAAATATTATAAGAAGCTTAGATCAATAGTAACTAAAGAGATTGACACCAAATTTACCACGGTGTTTCAGCACTCACACTTTGAGTCCTACATCCACCCTTTTCTCCTTCAATCAAACCGATTGAAGTCTCTTTTACTTAACCAAGTTGGGAGAAAATGTTCTCTCTAACTCAAAAAATTCCTTTTCAAGGAATTTCTTGTACAATGTTTCACAATATGATCAAAAGATCATAAATCAATTTCAAATCCCAAATAATATGACAAGTTGTGGGATTTTGTAACCTGAAGGAGCTGATTTGATGTAAATATAATAATTCTAAGCTCCTATCACGAAAACCCTAAATTGAAATAAATTAGGATTTCAAATTCCTTTCAATGTTTATGTACAATAAGTATTTTTAATGAAATCAACACATAAACAGAGTTATATAAGATCCAATCGATGATATAAATGAACGAATAAGTATTTAATCATATTATCACTGTAAGCTTGTACTTCACCGAAAGTTAAGAAGATTCAATGATCAAAAGATGAGCTTAATAGTTGATTCTTCATTCAAAGAGAACTTCAGATTGTTGTAAGTGTCAAACCCTTATCCATAGAATAGCTCTTCTTAAATAGAAAAATTAAAGCTAGGGTTTGGAACTTTTCAAACCTCAATGATGAAGCTATCTTCCCATTGGAATAGTAAATTAGCCTTCAAATCTTCCTCCTCTAGCTCAGATCAGACCGTTTTGACATCGGTCTCTTCAGAAATCCTCCTGTTGAGGATTCAGTCACTAGTGGCGCCGTTCCTCCATCTCTCTCTCTCTTTTTTTCATTTTGACAATCATTGATAATGTGCTCTTAGGGCATTAGGTGAATAAGTGAAATGGTATGTAAGTGAAATGGTGAGTTTCATCACTAGTTGAGCTCACTTATCTACTGGATAGATAAGCGGGTCATAAGATGAGCTGAGAACACAACTAGGCCGAGAATAGAGATAGGCCGAGAATACAACTAGGCTGAATATAATAGGCCGAGAATACAACTAGGTCGAGAATAGAGACAGGCTGAGAATACAACTAGGCCGAATAAAACCAGGTCGAATACAATTAGGCCGAGAATACAATATCAATCCAAGAATGATATAATATAAGTTCTCAATAGAACTAAGGTTTGTTCCAAAAATAGAGCCATATACTTCAACCTTCATCAAAGCAAAAGCAAGTATCATTTTTTTCTTAATCACAATATATGACATATTTAATTTCAATTTGGTAATCCTTGTTCTCAAGACATTGTATAATGAAATTAAATAAATCATTTCTTAAGAGCATTGTACAGTGACATTATATTAAGAAATGTAGGAACTCAGTTACTTTATAACATCATTAATTGATATTATAATTTGTATTCCTTTTACTTCCTATGATTTTCTTTTGTACTTATGAAAAATATATTTCAACAAATATATTCATAAATACATTTTGTCATAAACAAAACCCTTATTTTCCAATAAAAACGAATGTTTGAGTGTTGTTCATACGCCAAGTGAATCTTTCACTTGCTAGGAACCCCATACGCCAACAAACCTTGGATCTATGTCCTTTTTTGGCGGTGGGTGAGAACTTACACAGAGAACACCGTTTTGCAACTATTTTTAGCAAATTTGTTTGATTCTCTAACAAACTGGTGTTTTAGGCTTCCCTTTGGCAAGCTTGATATGCACATCATAGATCTAATTATTCCAACCAATCCATAACAGAGCATTGGGCGTAATGGAGAAAAAGAGCTAATCGCAAAAGGGAGGACTTTGTTTTGCTCTGCTAGTGATAAATAGTATTAATTCGAGGATTAGTGAGGCAGGCTGAGCGGGGGTTCTCACTCTTAGGTCTTTAGACTTGCTATTCATTGTGTCTCCTTGAGAGGAATCGTTGACTGGTGGCACCTAATGATGGTCGAATTCCCAACAAATACCTTAGAACTTCGTTTTGGGACCTTTATTCCCAAAGATCATGGTGGACATTTGAGCTAAGTTGAACACGATGTTAGAAGGAAAGCTATTTAAGAAGACATCAGAGATGGGCTAATCGGAGTTTGTGACAACCTACTATGCAACTAAAATGAAAACAATCACTATTGAAGAATTTGATAAACTCTTGCATGTTTGGAAGAAAAACTTATTTATTGATCAAGCAAAACCAAAACTAGTTATAAGAAAAGACAAAGCCATAGGGAAGAGAACTTTTGGTGTGCGGCTATTTTAAAAACAAGTTAACCTAAGAGGCTATATATAAACAAAAGTAAGGCTTATACAAGGCTGATACTAGGGTTTCCTTGTATCCTACAAGGAAACCCTTCAAGTTGAGGGTCGAAAAAAGTCCAAGACTCCAAGCTTGCTAAGGAGATGATAATGTTGATTTGTCCTTAAAGCTTTGGTCAGAATATCTGTAGGTTGGTCACCACTCCTAACATGTGTTGTGCTAATTAAACCATGACGTATTTTTTCTTGAATAAAATGACAAGAAACATCTATGTGCTTGGTCTTCTGATGAAAAATTGGGTTTTTTGCCAATTTTTGTGTTGCCTCATTATCACAATATAACAACACTGGTTGTGAAACATTAATTTCCATATTTTTTAATAAACCAACCACCGAAATGATTTCACAAGTAATGGTTGCCATGGCCCTATATTTGGCCTCTGTTGAAGAAAGAGTCACAACTAGTTACTTTTTACTTTTCTAAAAAATTACTGAATGTCCAAATGTAAGATAGAAGCCAGTAGTGGATTGATGTGTCATAGGGCATTTTGCATAGGGTATTTTGCATAGGGCATTTTACATAGACATCATAGAAAGCTTGCAAGAGAAAATCACCATTTGAAGGAAAAAATAAACCAAGCCCTACTATTACTTTGATATACTTAACAATGTGAGAGCTGCCTCCTAGTGAGGTCGCTTTGGAGCATGCATGAACTGACTTAAGAGGTGTACCAAAAAAACGATGTCAGGGCGTGTCATGTCAAGATAATTCAACTTACCAATTAACTGCTGATAACTCAAAATGTTCTCAAATGGTGGATCACTTATTTGTGGACAAACTTGCTTATCATATTTCAAGCTATTGAATAAGACATTTGTCTCATAGGATTTTCAATAGGGTTTACAGCTAATAGTCCCAATCTAGAAATCAATTTTAAGATATACTTACATTGACTAAGATGCATGCCATTTGAACCTCGAAAGATCTCAATTCCAAGAAAATACTTGAGTTTTCCTAAATCTTTGATTTGAAATATAGAATGAAGATAAGCTTGCAAAGTCTTAATTTCTTGTGTATCATTACTAATGATTAAGATGTCATCCACATATATAAGCATTAAAACAATATTACCAGCCTGTCCTTTAGTGAAAAGACAATAGTCGTACAACGACTGTTGATAACCAACAGACACTAGAGCTTCTATAAACTTCTTATTCCATTGTTGTGAAGCTTGCTTTAACCCATACAAACATTTCCTCAATCAACATACTTTGGACCCCTTTCAAAAGGACTCCTAGGTGGTAGATTTATATATACTTCCTCATCTAAGTCTTCTTGTAGAAATGTATTATGGACATCCATTTGTCGAATAGTCCATTTACGCTGTGAAGTAATAGATAATGCACTTCTAACTGTCACCAATTTTACTATAGGAGAGTAAGTCTTATGATAATTGATCCTTTTTGTTTGACTATAACCTTTTGTTACTAAACAAGCCTTAAAGCACTCAATACTCCCATTAGCATGATACTTAATCTTGTATACCCATTTACATCTTATGGGTTTTCACTATGGTGGTAAGTCTACCAATTCCCATGTTCCATTTGATTCTAATGTTTTCATTTCCTAATCTATGGCATTTCGCCATCTAGAAACCTTAACTACCTCATGGTAGAACAAGAGTTATATTTAAGGTGAAATGACTGCTATGAAATGTTGATGTGGAATAGGTAATGGGTATAAGATACATAGTTAGAGATGGGGTACTATATGGATGGATTGCAAAAGGAGGATTTGGAATCTCCAAGGTAGAACCATTTGGTTGGTTGCCTGATGTATTGTAAGTGGTAATATCTAGTGTAGTATGAGTGGTAATATTAGGAATGAGATATGATTGTGTAGGAAGGATTATCAGAGCATTTGAATAAAGGTTAACTTTGATAACTTGTTATGCATTCTTCTCATTTGAGATGACATCATAGGGAATTATGAAGAATGATACCTAGTCTCTATGTTTGTAAAAGGGAAAACATTTTCATGAAAGTGAACATCATGACTCATAAAAAATTTCTTTCTTTCAATATCATAAAGTTTATATCCTTTTTGCCCAAAAGGGTATCCCATCAAAAATACTAGGAATAGCTCAAGGGGCAAATTTGTCTTTATGCCCTACTACTGAAGCATAACAAAGGCAACCGAAGACTCAAAGTCTAGAGAGGTTAGGAACTTTCCAATGAATCACTTCATAAGGAGATTTCCCATGTAAGACTAAAGAAAGAATGCGATTGATAATGTGTGTAGTAGTGAGTATACACTCACCTAAAAAACATTTAGGCATGTGACTTTGAAATTTAAATGCTTATGTTCTACCACAACATTTTGTTGCAGATATACACATGAACTTTCATGCATTATACCCCTTAAGGAAAATAATTTGTCACATGAGGGATTAAAGAAATCAATTGCATTACCAGAACGAATGCACTTGATTCCAATGCAAAAATGATTTTAAATTATGTTAAAGAAACGTTCCAAATGTGATACTGTTTCAGTCTTATGTTTCATGAGGAAAGTCTAAGTCCCTCATGAAAAATCATTAATGATGGTTATAAAATATTTTGAACCATCATGATTTAAGGCATGATATGGTCTTCAAATGTCTACATAGATTAAATTAAAAAGATTCTTGACATTCTCAGTGCGAACAATGAATTGATCATATGTTTTCTTAGCAAAAGGGCAAATTGAGTAATGAAATTCAGAAGATATAAAATCTTTGAAATCATTCAAAAATTTAAATCTAGATAAAGACATATGACCAAGTCTCGCATGCCATAAATAAAAATTAAGGTCATTACATGTTGAAGTAATTGTAAGGGCCGATGTAGTATTAGAAAATTTGCTAACATGCTTATTCCTAGGGTACAAGAAAAAATAAAGTCCATGTCACATTCAACCAATTCCTTTGACGTCATTTATTGAGAGGTCTTGAAACATACATAAATCAGCATAAAAAACCACTAAACAGTTATTCTTAAGAATGACTTTAGCTATGAATAACAAATTATATTTGAAATCATGAGAATAAAGTATAATGTGTAATTTCAAACCATCAGCTGAGGTTATGGAACCAATGTGGGTGACTTGGGTTAGTTCTCCATTTGGCAGTTTAATAGATCTAGACTTAGACATGCATTTAGCAAGAAATTCTAAGTAATTAAAATTGGTACTATATGATCACCGGCCTTACTATCTATAATCCAAATGTAAGGAAAAGATTCTGGAACATCTGCTCCATTAGCATGAGAGGTCCTACCATAATATTCCTTGATCAAATAGATAATGTGGTCATATTGCTCTGGTGTAAAAGTGCAAGAACTAGGCTTAATAGTGGTAAGATTCACAATAGAGTTACTAGCAAAATTCTTGTGACCTGGAGGATATCTATTAAGCTTGTAACAAGCTTCCTTCTTATGTCCAAAAAGTGACAATGTTCACATTGAGGCCCTTTAAGACGATAATAACTTTCCTTGCAATGCCATTTACGTCCGTAGTGCTCTTATTTGGGTTTGCCAGAAACCCTAGACAACATGTCATTTTCATTAAAGATGTTGTCCTTGATCGTTGAGACCTAGGCGCTACAACAAGTGGATTAGATGTGGACCAATTTGTTGCATTGGTCCTATAGGTCACCATAAAAGCTTAAAAGTCCCTAGTTGTTTTCTTCAATCTTTCATATTGATACTCGACATTGTTGGCAATCTAATAAGCTTGTCAAACATCGGGAAGTGGCCTCATAATAGAATTTGGTCTTTGAGATGAGAAAATGGTCATCTAATCTTCTCAAGAATTGATAAAACTTCATGCGTTCTTGATGAAGTTTTCAACCATCAGTTTTTGACATTTTAGGCAAATATAGATCTATCAATGCTATGTACTCATCCCATAATGCTCTTAGTTTGTGAAAATAAGAAGCAATTGATCCACTTGATTACTTTGTGGAGCTCAATTTGTTCAGAAGGTCATACAGCCAAGTCGGGTTGACTTGGCTTGTAACAAGTACAAAGTTTCTTCTAAAGATCGATAACATTGATCGTGTAGATTAGGCTTTTATGGAGATGTCTAGATAGTGAATTAAGGATCTAAGAAAAAAAATTGCATTACAACACTCCAAGATAGGGAAATAAGGTAAATTTTCAACCGAGGCAGGTATTTACCATCCACAAATACTAACTTGTTCTTGGAGAGAAGGGCGAGTTTCATAGCACGACTCTAAATAAAAAGCAATTGATCCAATTGATTACTTTGTCGAGCTCAATTTATTCAGAAGGTCATAGATTTAGGTCGGGTCAACCTACTTGTAACGAGTACAAAGCTCTTTCTAGAGATCGACAACATTAACCGTGTAGATTAGGTCTTCATGGAAATGCCTAGATAGTGAATTGAGGATCTAAGAAAGATAAATTGCATTACAATGATCCAAGATAGGCAAATAAGGCAAATTTTCAGCTGGAGTAGGGTATTTGCCATCCACAAATACTAACTTGTTCTTGGAGAGAAGAGCGAGTTTCATAGCACGACTCTAAATAGCATAATTACTGAAGCTGCTGAGTTTGAAACCAATTAAAGGAGCTCCACTAGTGTCATCGAGTGGTAGATATAATGGATCATTCGAGTCTGTGATGATCGGAATTGGGGAAACATAACCCTCATGATGATTCGATTTAGAACATGATTGATCCCTTTTCTCTTAGTAAGTTTTCTGGGCATGAGGAGCAACATATGGAGTAATCGGTGATTGAAGAGGATCTAACTACATAGCCATGACAAAACCAAAAAAAGTCTCCAAACTACTCATACTAGGAAATATCTAGGAAAAACAATGGTTTGATAGAGTATCCGAACCACAACAGCAAATCAAAATAAACATAAAAAGCGAAAGTGAAAAGGAAACGAGAAAATACGAAGGTCTTGATGTAGATGATAAAGTCAAAATCGATAAACAAAGCACAATTCTTTCCATTGAAGAGAGAAAACCAAATAAAGATTGCAATTTTTTGCTAAAAAATAAAGAAAACCAAATAAAGATTGCACCTTTCTTTTCATTTTCTATTTAGAAAACCAAAAACATGGAATAAAATTAATGGAAAAGAGCAAGAAAGCTCATCACTAAGAAATCCCGTCTGTAAAAGCAAAAATCAATTTGAACCCCACAAAATTGTGAGGCTAGAACTTTGTGCAGGAAAAAACCTCAAACGGCATAAAACTTTGTGCAGTCCACAGTAAAGAACCCCACAAAATCATTAGGCTTTTGATACCATGAAGAATTTGATAAACTTTTGCATGTTAGGAAGAAAAGCTTATTTATTGATCAAGCAAAACCAAAACTTGTTACAGAGAAGACAAAGTTGTAAGGAAGAGAACTCTTGGTGTGTGGCTATTTTAAAAACATGTTAACCTAAGAGGCTATATATAAACAAAAGTAAGGCTTATACAAGGAAACCTTAGTATCCTATAATATAGAAAATATATTGAGTATCCTATAATATAGGAAAAATATATCATAGATAGAAAATTGTCAATCTTCAACAACTATCCTTTGAATCATTCATGGCTATGGTGGTAGTGCTAAGTGATAACAAAGAGCAGAAAACCCAGCACGGGTGCCCACTAACAAGGTTGAATGAGACAACAAACCACATTAGTTTGCTTCATCATAGGAATTCTTGTCACAATACCAAAACATTGGCAAAAACATTGGTGCAATGGGAGGTGACCCTTGTAATTGGTATCACTAGTCCACATTAGGATTTCCAAATAGAGGTTTCTTAATTCGATTAGGATATATCTCATTTCCAACTTTGTAGCACCTAGAGCCAGGACAAACATGTAACATCGTGGAATAGACTATCACCATTTGAGGGAATTTCTAAAGATAAGTTCATTTCCTTTTTGTAGCCTTCTCTTCATAGCAAGGAGCCTTTAATGGAGGCTATAAGTCTAGGATTGAACACATGAATTAGGCCATTGAATGTCCTTAAGAAACATAATGGAACATGTCTTGTGCGAGGTAACTTGAAGATACACCATAGAGGAGAGATGCAAATGGAGTGGCAAGGAGAAACAACATGTTTGAAAATTTAGAAACATTTACTACTTTAATGGCCTTCAGACAGTGCCTACAAAACAGACCTCATGATCCACATGGAATGGCTTATCTACCCTCTTTGCACCCTAAGGTATACATCTAGACTACACTTTAAAGGATTTGATTTTGAGAACACCTATTGCAAAATCATAGGTGGCCGTAAGGCTACCTTAGGGAGAAAATTCTCATCGCTATACATCTTGGTAATCCATTTGCTAGACATTCCTTTAATTCTGTATGGGCCCAAGCTAGCATCAAGGAGTAAACTCACCCATGAATAGCCATTTCTAGTCAAAAATTTTTGCTTGTAGCTTAATGTCACACATTCACTTTGGTGGCCATATTTTTGACAAAGAACAACCATCAGTCAATCTATTTGAGCATTTTGTTAATACTGAATGGAAGTTGAGGAAATTGGTAGTTGTTGGTTCATTGAATAATTGAAGTTTAAGCATTCATTTACAATCTTGATAGGATTTTGAAATGGCTTAGTCCTAGGAGGGGAGGTTACTTGATAAATATAGGTATAGCCTTTCCAGGTGGAAGAATACATATAGCAAAGCCATAGATAATAAGAGGGTGGAAGCTTGCATTACCCTTCTGTAACTTTCGTTTCATGCCGAAACCCATCAATCTTGACTACAATTGGAAATGTCTTAGAAAGGTACATACGTTCAAATGAATGAACTAAGAAGCTGAAACACCCTTATTGCACCTAGGATTTGTGTAAATATGGACTTTTCCAAACCACTACCTGAGAAGTTTTTAATAGAGGTAGAAAATGGAGAATAAATGGAAGGTAGTTTTTGGAAAGAGATAGTGTATGAATCCAAACATGGATGTTGTACATTTTGTAACACGAAGAGCCATAGTCTAACCAATTGCCGACAGTGAGCATTAGCTTGAAGAAAGGAAAATAAGGCTAACATGAGTACAAGAACTATGGAAAGGAATTATGCTATATTGGCATAGGTAGACAAATCGAAAACAAAAAAAGGAAATAATAGAAAGGAAGTAGTTTTTTGAAGAACCGGTACAAGTGGTGTCAATAGTTGACATTGGCAAAGAAAATGAACCATCCACTAGCGGCATTAAAGTTAGTATGGTTGGAAAACTACCTAGTCAAAGGGTACTTGCTAACATAAAAAAGCCAATAAGAATGAAGTATATTATGAAAGCTATTATTCTTAAAACTCATGAAGTTCAACTTATTGGAAATGGTAGGGATACACTAGAGTAAGGCCAAAACATGCTAGATTTGGAAGAAACAAAGTATGGTATGATGGTTGTTTACAAGCCTACAAAAAGTACTAACTCCTTGGCTATACTTGAACATCAGAAGAGGATGAACAAGATACTATCATTATAGAAGAAATTCAAAACACAATGTTGGGGTACCCCTCCAATGAGTAGCAAGTTGCATAATACACAGTAGAATCCCTAAGGCAATATGATGGTGAAACAAATTCAAAGGTGTTTGGAATTAAGGCTGCATTTGTAGGTAAAAAAAAAAACAAATTGAAGCATGAAAAGAGCTTAGACATAATTATGCACTCTAGGCAAAATGCCAAGTTGATGTGGGATGTTGAGCATTCTAGGAATAAAGTAGTAAAAAAGCATTATGTCACAAGAGGATAGTAACATTGCAGTTAAGCATCTAGCAGGTATGTTTAGGAAATCTTTTGAGATATCCTTTACACTTTTTGAGCAGAATGTTAATGTAGGAAATAAACGCAACCATCTTAGTTCTACTTTTATAAAATTTAACAGTGCAATAGGATATGTACATACCTTACCAAAACGTGTTCTTCCTATTTCCTTTCATTATGAAGACATTGATATGAAATAATAGAGGGATGGGTACCTTTCAGAAAATAGACTACTTAAAAAGGGTAGTTAGAGAAAATAAAATTGAATTTTTGGCCTTGTTAGAACCAAAAAAGAAAACCAGTCATTTAAGGAATTTAATAGGTATACTTAAATTTTTCCAATTTTAAGCACTTTGAGCTAGAAAATACATACATATGGATCTTATGGAAAGGTCAGATAACAGTTGAGGTCATTGCAATACATATACTTAACACAAAACTTTAAATATTAAGATGCTAGAGTATTCATTTGCACTCATTGTGATTTATGCTAGTTATAAGTGCAATGTGCTATTTATGAATGCAATGTATGAATGTTAATTGTGGACTTCATTATAGGAGTTGGATATTGGAAACAAACCATGGATGATTGGGGGTGAGTTCATCTTAGACCAATAAAAAAAACAAGGGCATACACCATATTTGAGAAGGGCAATAGAGGAAATTTAAGATTTTATTTTTTAGGTTGGGTTGTTGGATGCAGGATATGAAGGGGACCATACACAAGGTGAGCCAACAACATACCTAGATACGACTTGATAGAATTTTGAATAATCTAGAGGCACTTTCCTATTTTCCTCAAATATGAATATGTCATCTACCACAAATATAGTTTGATCATTGCTCTTTGGTTCTATCATTTTTTGAGGATAAGAAGTACTATGGTAGTTTCAAGTTTCAAAGACAATGGATTCAATAGGAATTCTTTAAAGAGATTATGGTGATAGAGTGACACATTTTTCAATTTGATTCCTTATGGCACAAGTTATATGATCGCCTAAAACATGTGAAACAAAAATTCAATGAATTGAGTAGATAAATAAAGAATAAAAAACAATAACAAAGATTGGAATTGGAAGAGAGCATGAATAGGTTGGATAAGGAAATTCAATATGTGTTTTGTGAGACATTTTATGAATGTGAAGTTGCATATTATGAAGTTTAATGTTTTTAAATGATTAACTATCACTTGAATGATTTAATTTACATGTTTGAGACTGACATCAAATAATATGTAGTTGCTTCATGTAATGTGCAACCATAGATTAATGTAGATAGACATATACCATATGATTTGTGTGGCTTTAGGTGTAAATTGGAATATTCACATATCTTAATGAACTTAATTCATTTAATTCATGGGTAAAAATACTGTGAGTTAGTAAGCTAAGTAGGTTCGCTATACTTAGATATAGGATAATACATAAATTAGGAAATTCTACTATCACATGAATAGAATCAATCTTACAAGCATGAATAATTGACATTCATACCTAGTAATTAGGTGAAATCAGACGCTCTAGCATGTTTTGTTAATCAAGTTTAGGTTAAATTTAATTAGTTAATCCATGCTTTAGCTCTTTGAGTTGCTACTTTTGTAGACCTGCCAGTTAAATACTTTGGTATTCCATTTTTTAAGGGACAAAGTTGAATCTATTATTTTGATGAGATGGTGGATGCTATAGCTAATAAAGTAATAATTGGAAAGCAAAATTCTTATCTCAAGGGAGAAAATTGACATTAATCAAAAGTGTACTTTCCTCTATGCCAACACATACCATTTTCATTATGAAAGTATCGAAAATGGTCATACATAAGATTACTAATATATTGGCCAAATTTACGTGGAGTAATGGGGATGACCATGGCAACCATTAGGTTAAGTAGCAAAGTATTTGTACGCCTTTGGAAGAAGGTGGCCTAGGAGTTTAAAACCTAAAACAAACAATGCAAGCACTTTAAACAAAGTTTGCATGGTGTTTTATGCAAGGACAATCCTTGTGGGCCTCAATTCTTTGAGCCAAGTATGGGCATCCAATGGAAGCAATTAGATGAGGTAGAAAGAATGCACATCACATACATGGAAGATGCTTTTACCTTGGGTAAAGTATTCAATCCAACATGGTAAATGGATTATTGGGAAAGGTAAATGCTCCTTTTGGAAGGATAATTGGATTGAATAGTCTCTTTGCTATCCTTTATGCCTATTATGGGATATAGTAGTTGGAGAAGCCCTTTAAAGTCAAGATTTTATTAGGAAACATTTTTCTAGTGAACAACAAGAGCAAGTCAGCAAAATTGTATGTAGTCAGGATCTAGATAGGTTTGTTTATGATTTGAGTGCTTTGAGCAAATTTTTAGCTTTATTAGTGTATCATGACTGAAGAGTGAAAAAAGATAAAGTGGTTTAGGCTAAGTTTTTTATGGAATAAAGTGGTCCCTCTCAATATTGGATTATTTATGTGGAAGTTAATTCACTATGGCATCTTTGTGGAATGTAATATGCAAAGAAGTGGAATCCAACTGGCATCTAAGTGTTATTGTTGTGAAAAGGGTGAAAGGGAGACATGGGTATGTATTTATGCATAGTGGATTGGCATAGTGGCTTTGGTGTACATTTGGTGACACACTTCACGTACATGTTCATTTTAATTCTATATTTGACCTTGTTTCTTCATAGTATATAGAGGCATCATGGCACAATTAGAGGAAAGCTCTATTAGCCATTTTATGAGGGAGTTATTATGAGAGAAATTTGGTTGGCTAGGAATTTCACAAAACATAATGGGAAGCGTATGTCCTTATTCAAAATTAACAAAGATGTTACACATTGGATGCTTCAAATGTCAACTCTAATTCAAGTTAAGGTATAAATAAGTCTTCTTGATCAAATTTCACTAGTTGTGTCAAAGGTTCATGTGATTCACATTCCACTAAGGCAAGGAGTTTGGGTTCATTGGCAACCTCCTATTGTGGGGCAATATAAGCTAAATATGGATGGATTAAGCATCATGGGAAATAATGCTAGTGTGGAAATCCTTGGAGATCATAACAGAGGTTACATAATGGCTTTTTCTACCATGTTGAATCCTAAAACCAATGCAGAGGTGGAAGCTTATACCTTGTTAGAAGGACTTAAAATATGTCCAGCAATGAGTCAAGTACCTTAGGTTATTGAATTAGATTTGTTTTATTTAGTCCAATGTTTGCTTAAAAATGAAGAACTCCATGAAAATTAGAATATGTCATACATGAATGCTTTATGATTCCTTTTCATGTGCTTGTTCATCATGTGCATCATGAGGGAAATGTGGTAGCGGATTATCTCCCCAACTATGGTCACTTCATTCTAGAATGTGACAATTTTTTACTAGCTTGGCACATTGCCTTATTTGTGTTTAGCTATTTATGTTAAGGATCATCTAGAATTATATAATTATAGGCCACCATAGGGTTAAACGGATGTGCTGTCCAATGTATTTCATGCCTCCATTTTACTTATATGTGGTCACTTAATACGTAAGCAATTGATTTTTCTTTAAGGGTTATGATTATATCATACTCTTTGTACTTATCCGAGATATGGTTATTATGACCTTGTTAGTATTAATAAAATTTGTTAGGGTACCATCCATGTCCTTTAAAAAAAAAAAAAAGATCGCCACTTTTCGTTTTTGGCCATTTTTGAGTAAGATCCTTTGGCCTTATAATACATAGATGTCATTTTTTAAGAGATCTAATATGGTGGTTTGTAATGCTAAATATTTAGAGTCTTAACTTTAGTAGGAACAATCTTTAGTAGAATTTCTAAAAATTATAAATGAAAGGAGATAACTAATAGATACTTCAAATTAAAAATTATTTATGGTGAAATCTCATGTATTTACATGTATCATAAATTTTTTATAACAAAATAGTTCAATTATTCATTTATCAATTAAGTTAAAAAATGGCATTTGAAAAATTTTAAAATTCATAGAAATATTTATTATAATTTATAAGTCTTTTATTTCTTATTGATAAAATTTTGCCTCTTACATAATTTTTGATTAAAATTCATTTTAGTATTAACAAATCTGATTTGAACTAAAAAAATTTATTAATTTTTAATAATATAATCTTGGATAGAAGTTTTTGATAAATTTTATTTGCAATTAGCATTAGATTGCAAAAACATGGTTGAGCATAAAAACCCAAAATAATAAATAATTAGCAATAGAAGAACCCTAACTCTACCAATTAAGAATTCGACAAAAGGGTCTTGCATGATAAGACTTCATCACAATCCTAACCAAGCATGCTACACGCTTGTTCTACATGTTCTGTGAATTCAAAAGAAGAATATGTATGAGGTGAGACCTGTTGCATAATCTCGATTATCCAGGATAGAAGATATCATTTTAAAGAAGGATTAATGGTCATGTTTTGGTGGACTGTGGAAAAGAAGAAAGGCAGCTAGTAGTTGAGGAGGCAAATAAAAAGATGGAAGCATAGAAAAATGGGAAAAAATGGATGCTTGCTATGAGTTCCACCTTCATAAAAGAAAGTGTAAAGAAATAGGTGGAAGATAAAGACGGTTCTGAAAGTTAAGATTAAAGTAAGTGATCAAAACTTTCTGCACTTAACAATTAACAATGGGTCATTGGGGACCGAGGACCAAGTGGACCTGCTCAAAGTTTTCACGAGAACCCAATGTCGTGCTCTTTATAGGAAATAAAAAAAATAAAGTAATGCTAAAATTAGGTGTTCTCGTAACCTTCCAAAACCCAATGCGAATTTTGATTTTTTAAGTTTTTATATTTATATTTCAGTAGGTAAAGCAAAGAGCAAATTCTATTATGAAAGTTTTGTTTGGTTTGGTACAAAAAGTTAGAGAAAAAAGGATGGACTCAAGGTGGAGAAAAGGAGTGAAAGTGTTAAAAAGAAAATCTATTTGCTCTTTATAAATTGGTTTATAAGAATGAAATATGTATTTTATCTTAAAGATAAACAATTATAAACACTTTGTGCATCATTTTGTGTGCAAGACATAAGTCTTGTATTGAAAGATAAGATCTTTGTGGTGAAATTTAAATATGAAGAAAATATTTTTTTAATTCTTAAATTAGCTTTTGAATTAATTTGGATCTTTTAACTTAGTATTAAAATCTAAGTTGAATATGCTTCATTTGATATGATCTTTAGTCCAATGATACTTAATGTGTAAGAGAATATGTGTAGTAATGAAGTTCAAATGAAAATAATATCTTCCAACCCTTAAACTACCTCTTAGATTGAGTCTTTTGAGTAATTTAACTACTTTTAACATTTTTTTTTCAGTCAACATTTTCCAAAATCAACTTGTGTTGTACAATTTGATATGGTCACCGATTCATTTTGCTAGTTTTGACCAAAAATGAAAGTGCTCGTATTTTTTGCAACAACTTATGCATTTTTGCCACCATGAATAAGGTCTTCTATTTTTGCCACAAATTACCTTGAATCATTGTTGAAGGTCATTATTCAAATGGTGAATTTTATTTTCCATATTCTTAATTTTAAAATTTATTTTAAAATTTTAAAATTTATTAATATTTATAATTTTTGAATTCATAATTTTCTTTTTCAGTCAACATTTTTAAAAATTGAGTTGTGCTCTATAATCTAACATGGTCATTAATTCATTTTGCAAGTTTCGAGCAAAAATGTAGGTAGTCATATTTTCTCACTATAGCTTGTGTGTTTTTACTATCATGAACAAGGTCCTCTGTTTTTGCCACAAATTACCTTGAATTACTATCAAAGGGTCATGATTCAAATGAGGAATTTCATTTCCTTCGTATTCTTATTATTTATTTATTTTATTAATACTTATTATTTTTAAATTCATAATTTTTATTTTTATTTTTTATTTTTTATCAATATTTTTCAAAATTGAGTTGTGCTTTACAATTTGAAATGGGACCATTGATTCATTTTGCTAGTTTTGAGCAAAAACAGAGATATTCATATTTTTTCGCAATAACCCACACATTTTTACCTCCATGAACAAGGTCCTTTGTTTTTCTTACAAATTGCCCTAAAACACTATAGAAGGGTCCCGATTCAAATGGTAAATTTCATTTCCCCCATATTCTTATTTTTATTTTATTCTATATTATTTTTATTTTTATTTTTATTTTTACTAATACTTTTTAATTTTAAATTCTTTTTTTTAATCAACATTTTTCAAAATCGAGTTATGGTATATAAATTGACATGGCCATTGATTCATTTGACTAGTTTTGAGCAAGAATTGACGTACTCATATTTTTTCGTAATATCTTGAGCATTTTTTGTTGTAAAAAACAGTGTCCTTTGTTTTTGTCATAAACTACCTTGAATTAAAGTTGAAGGATTCTGATTCAAATGGTGAATTTCATTTCCCCTGCATTCTTATTTTTTATTATTTTTTAATTTTAATATTTATAACTTTTATATTCGTAATTTTTAATTTTTAATTTTTTTCAATCAACATTTTCCAAAATTGAGTTGTGCTATACAATCTGACATGGCCACCAATTCATTTTGCTAGTTTTAAGGAAAAATGGAGGTACTCATATTTTTTAGCAACAACTCGTGCATTTTGCCGCCATAAAAAAGGTCTTCTATTTTTTCAACAAATTGCCCTATTACACTATTGAAGGGTTCTGATTCAAATGGTCCAATACTTATACTAATAGTTATAATTTTTGTTTTCACTAATACTTATAATTTTGAAATTCTTAATTTTTTACTTTTTATTTTTCTCTATTAACATTTTTCAAAATTGAGTTGTGCTATACAATTTGACATGACCACTTATTCATTTTTCTAGTTTTGAGCAAAACCAGAAGTACTTGTATTTTTTTTGTAACAACTTCGGCATTTTTGCTACAACAAACAAGGTCCTCTATTTTTTCCACAAATTGCCTTGAATCATTGTTGAATGATCCAATAGTGGGATTGAGTGAACTCGGGTTAGGAATGATATGTGGAATTTTTTTTTAATTAAGTTTTCTAGGTTTTTTGTTAGAAAATGTGTGTTTAGGTAAGGGAAAAGTAGAAAAATGAAAATTGAAAATAAAGTAGGTGGATAATGAAAAAAATAAAAACTAAAAGGATAGAAGTCAATAATAAACTCTAAGACGTAAAGGCTATGCCACTAGTCAAAGAAATTCTCCACCACCAATCTTTGGCAAAAATTGGATGAAGGATGCAAGCTGAACGAAACAACTTAGGGTTTTCTATTCCTAAGTCTCCTTGCAATTGAAATGATGCTTCTTTCAAGTAGGTAGCGAAACCAAACCCTAAGGATTTCAAAAAATTAGGAAACTTAAAAATTAAGGAACCAACCTTAAGGATCCTAACAAATCAAGGATTTCAAAAATTAAGGAAATAACATGAAGGATCCTAACAAATTAGGGATCCTAAAAATTAAGAGAATTTCCAACAAATCAGGGACTAATTTGGGACAATAAACAAACCTTAGAAAATTAAGGACTTAATGACTATTTAGCAGACCCTAAACATTAATTAAGAAACCCTAAGCCATCTCAAGGATTTTAGAAAATATTCTAGAGACTTCCTAAGATGCTCTTCAACCTTGTCTTTCTTGGACCCTTGGGATCATGTTGTGGCCTAAACATGTTTTTGTTGACATGCTTAACATATGGGTTGGGCCATTAACTTAGGTTGACATAGTTGCTCTCACATTAGTTGTGTTCCTTGGATATGTGGTTTCCAAGATGACATTATAGTTGATCAGTCCAAGGTTGAGGCAATTAAATCTTGTCCCTAGCCTAGTTTCATTACTAAGTAAGAAGTTTTCATGGCTTGACTTCATTCTACCATTGGTTTGTCTCTAACTTTAGTACCATTATGGCTTTTATTACTGAAAGTATGAAGAAAAATGTTTTTGAGTGGAGTAAGGAAGCAAAAGAAGCTTTAAAGGCAATCAAGCAAAGGTTGTGTGAAGCTCTAATTCTTGCATTACCATACTTTGATAAGTTCTTTAAAGTCGAATGTGATGCTAGTGCCATTAGTGTAGTTATTGTCCTCATTTAAGCCAAAAGGCCATTAGCTTATTTTAGTGAGAAGCTCAATGAATGCAAAAAGGATTACTCCACTTATGATAAAGAGCTTTTTATGCATTCAGAAGGGCTTTAGAACATTTGAGTCATTACTTAAGACCTAAGTAGTTTGTTTTGTATTTTGATTATTAAGCTTTGAAGTTCTTGAATGGCTAACACAAGCTCAACCTATGTCTGGCATGCAAAATAGGTAGAATTTTTGCAATCCTTCTCATTTGTTTCACATTATAAACCAAGTATAACTAGTGTTGTTGCATATACATTATCTAAAAGGTACTCCTTACTTGTTACTTTGGATGCGAGAGTACTTAGTTTTCAACTTATGAAGGAACACTATCTTGAGGATATGGATATGTTCGTACTTATGGTAGAATGTGTGAAGAGTACTAATGGAGATTATGTGATTCATGAGGGGTTTCTCTTCAAGGGGCACCAATTATATGTTCTAAAAGGTTATGATATGGACGCATTAAAGGCCTAATATTACAAGTTCTCCCATCAACAATTAAGAGTCCATATTATGATCCAATAGTTCAAGAAGCCTAAGCTAAAAAGGGCATCCTATAAATTCTTTAAGAATTCTGATTTGTTTAGGATTTTCTTTATTATTCTTTAAGTTTTTTATTAAATTGTTAGTCCTTAATTTTCTAGGGTTTCTTTATTGTTTGAGATTATTTTCTTTTATATGGTTTTCCTTAACAATATGGATCCCTAATTTATGTAGGATTTTCATAATTTTCAGATCCTTAATTTGTTTAAAATTCCTTTAATTGTCAAGATTCCTAATTTGTTTAGGATTTCCTTAATTTTTAGAATTATGATTTGTTGGGATCATTATGGTTAGATTTAGTTCCCTATTTAAAGGGAGCATCATTTTAGTTGTAAGGAAACTTGTTTTTCCATAGAGAAATAGAAAACCCTTAATTGTTTTCAACTTTTGCTTCCTTTATCTGATTTTTGCCCAAAATTGGTGGTGGCGCACCTCCTTGACTAATGATGCCACCTTTATGTCTTAGAGTTTATCTTGGCAATATTTTATTTTATTTTCATCCTAAACACAACTCTCCTTATGAGAAAAAACCTTAAAACCTATAAAAAACAACTACTCTTTCATAACCCTATACATAGCTTACTTAAGCCCGCCATTGGATCCGTATTAAGTGTACTAGAGCCTAGGGAATGTACTTTATATTCTTCTTCATGTTTTTCTCCATGTGAGGTAGCAAGTAGGATGCTCATAGATGTGGGCAAGATGAAGGATCAAGTCCATGAGGTTCTTCAACTTCTAAGAGCCTAAAACAGATGTCAAAGTCAAGACCTATGATGCAACCAAAAAGAACATTGTGCTTTAACAGATTCCAAGTGCCAACATAAGCACCACCATAATCACTATAAGGAAGACTAATATGGGGATAGAAAGGTGATATGGGAGAGAAGTCTCACCAAAGAAAGTAATTAAGGTAGTTTAAATTCAAGAAAGATGTTTGATGGAAACAAAACAAAACAATTTGGATCTACCAAAGCTTACTGTGTTGGCAAAAGAGGTGAACTAAAAAAGGTTTGGATCTTTTAGAGATTGAGGCACTAATAACCATGAATACAAATCTAAAAAGCTTGGATCCTTTAGAGCTTGTTGTGCCACTTAAAAAGGAAACATATTTAAGAAGTTTGGATCTCTTGAAGCCTAAGATGTTACCAAACAAGGCAATAGAATAAATTTTGGAAGAAGAACCAAAAGGTTTCAACTAAGTGGGGAAATATTCTGGTGCATTGTTCAACATGAACATTGGTTTAATTTGTTGGTTTGTATTGTTAAATCATAAGAAGATGGCTTGTCAACAACAACCAATGAGATTTTTTGCCGATATAGATGAGAGGGCTAAAACATTCCATAACTTCAACTACTTGTTTAGTTCATATTGTTGGTTAGGTTGCAAACTTTTATCCAAGCAACATGATGGTTCACCATTGATTTGTGAACCAAAACACTTAGGTAGGCTGCTAAAGTTAGAGCTTGATTTATGTGCAAGGACTTGGATCCATCAAGCAATAAAGCCTAATGCAATGATCAAGATTTGAGGACAAATCTTCTTTAAGAAAGAGAGATTGATGTGGATGCACTTAAGACCCAATATTACAAGTTCCTAAATCAAAAAATTAAGAGTCCACAATATGATCTAACAGTCCAAGAAGTTTAAGCTTGAAGGGCATCCCATAAATTCTCTAGGAATTCTAATTTGTTTAGGATTTTCTTTAAATTGTTAGTCTTTAATTTTTTAAGTTTTTTTTCTAAGATTATTTTCTTTTGTTTGGTTTTCCTTAAATATTTGGATCTCTAATTTATTTAGGATTCCCATAATTGTTAGATTCATAATTTGTTTGAGATTCTCTTAATTGTTGGGATCCTTAATTTGTTTAGGATTTCTTTAATTTTTGAGAATTCTGATTTGTTAGGATCTTTATGGTTAGGTTTAGTTTCTTGTTTAAAGAAGCATAATTTTAGTTGTAAGGAGACTATTTTCTATAGAGAAATAAAAAACCTTATTTGTTTTCAACTTTTGCTTTCTTTATCCAATTTTTGCCCAAAATTGGTAGTGGAACACCTCCTTAACTAGTGGCATCGTCTTTACGTCTTAGAGTTTATCTTGGCAATATTTTATTTTCATCCTTTTCTTTCTTCTTACCCAAATACAACCCTCCTCACAAAATAAAAAACCCCAAAACCCATTAAAAAAAAACTACTCTTTCATAACCCTATACATAGCTCACTTAAGCCTACCAATGGATCCATATCAACATTAATGGAAGTGATGATTCTTATCATCTTTTTAGGTAAATCAACCATTCTCTTTTGATAGAAATTTCTCTTATTCCAGCTTTAATCACAATCCAAAATGGTTAAATTTGTGGAGATGCAAAAAATGTAAAGGTGCAAGGTTGAAGATGATGCACGTGAAGTACATGTGTGTGTCTTTGCTTCAATGGTCACTTGCCTTGGTGGTGTTGTGCATGTATCACACTTGCCCACATTTTCACACCTTTTCTTCCATGTGCATTGCACTAGTTGATCCTAACAATATTGACCTTCTACTACAAATTGTAAGTAGATGGAACTTTAACAAGTAGCTCAAAATATAGTGTTAACAATATCACTTCAAGAAAAATATAAAAACATCAAGAGAAAAAGCAATTTGTGGACCAATACTTTCTACCCCTTAATGAATAGGTCGAACATGGAGTTATCAACTTGAATTGGTCCAGCATTGCTTCTAATTTTCTCAAAGTTACATATTACACAACAAAAGAGGATTTAAACTCATTTATACTACTTTATTTAATACCATGTTAAATTAACACTTAAATCTAATGCATATGTTGATGGAAAAGGATGAATTGATCTTATTAACACACTTAAAAAAAATCAAATACATAAACAATACTAGAATTTAATTCCAAAGATAAAGGCACATAATTTAATGCATTTAATTTGGCTTCATATAATTACATGAAAAGGCTAAGTTACTCCAAAAACATGATACAACATATCATAACAACCAAAAAAAAAAAAAAAAAGCACAGACCAAAGTTCAAGTAAGAAACAATTACATAGAAAGGAAAGTACCAATCAAAGTCAGGTAACTCGTAGAACAAGAGAAAACTATGTATGCTAATGTAAAAGGAAGCTAACTATTATTACAACATTGAAAACAAAGTGGGATCTAAATTTGACCCATGATTTTAAATTTCAGCTTCTCAATGCCCATCATTGTCGTGATTTTCAAATTCATTGAAGATCTAAAAATATGTCATTCTGTCAAAACAAGTGTCCATGTCAGCTACAACACTAGGTGACACGTTGATGCCACTTCAGCCCTAAGGCCATGTTAGCACGCAGCGCCTCGTGTCTGAGAGCGATAGCGCGATCATTAGAAAATCTTTCCTTCCTCGGATCTATAAATTTGTAAAGAATTTCCTTCTAATTTCTCTGTGATTTCTTTGTAATTACTTTCCAAAATTAATCTTTGTACACATCTATATTTCATCTATGACAAAACAATGAAAAAGATATTAGGAATTCAAAAATTAGGTTATCATTGATTTAGGATTCTTCACCAATTCTCCATAATTCTAGTCAATCCTTTATCGATTGTTCAATTTCTATCATGGTATCAATAGAGTCGACGGCCAACACCCCCTACTCGAAAATCCCCTTTCCAATATGACCAATTCAGTGAACCCCTAACCTTCCCCTTCCCACAATTCTGATAGCCTTTCCAATGCCGATGATGCCTTCTCCAATTGCCATTGAACACTTTGATGACACCAATTTTGTAGTTTGGAAGATGCGCATGCTCCCATTTCTCATCTCCCAACAGCTATTGCCAATCCACGACAGTTATGAGCCCACCCCACCTGAAACCTTAATTGGGCTCGATGACACCAAATCCCCCAACCCCGCCTACCATTCCTAGCTCTTTCGTGATCAAGCGACCCTTAGGTGGATTTTGGCCACCTCTACGAACACTGTGGTGACCTAATTGATGGACATTTGGTTCTCCATTACCATTTGGTTGCACCTTACGCGATCCTACACGACATAATCATCCTCTCACTCATCTGCTTTCTGCCTCCAACTTTAGACCATCAACCGTAGATCTTGACCAGTCATAGAATTCCTTCACAATGAGAAGGAAATTCTCGACCAACTAGCCACCATCAGTGGCCACATCTTTAACAATGAGTATCTCACTCATGTCTTCCGTGGCCTTAAAGAGGAGTACGACGGCCTTGCCACCTTGGTCTCCATTCTCTAGTAGACCCAACAGCTCATGAGGCCATCCACGGCCTGATTTTGGCCTAAGAGGGTCGTTCCAACCAGCGAAGCTCCACCCCTACATCCCTAGCAGTGTTCGCGACCTACTCAGGTCAATTTGTGGGTCTTGCGAATTCGGGTTGCTTTGCGGGCCACATGAACCCAAACTTAAGTTTAACTTATTTAGCTCGTGTAGACCCAAGCCCAAGCCCAGGTGTGCACATGAGCTCGCACCTTATGCTCCTACAACAACCCAACCCTTTTCCGATGTCCTTTTCCCCAACCTACCTAACTCGATTAGGCCCTCTCACAATAATTCATGAGGTTAGCACTGCCACGGGCCTTATTACCACCTTTGCTGCAAGCCTGACCACCATGTGTCTAACTGCCAAGAGTAGTTTAACCCAACTTTTAGCCCACCCACAAACTATTCCCCTTGGGCCCAAACACCACCCCAGGCCCATGTCTCCTATCCCAACCCATATTTTTCCTACTAACCACCTCAAGTCAACTACACCCAACTCCCTCCTCCACTGTCCCTCTATGGCCCACCCAATCCCCCATCATCTTCCTTAAATGCCACCTCTTGGCATCCTGACTCGGGGGCCTCCCACCATGTCACTGACTCCTCCACTGTCCTTTTTGGTGTTACTCCATATACTAGATTTTAGCAACTCATTGTGGGTGATAATGTCTCCCTCCCCATCACTCACACAAGTACTCTTCAAACCCTTTCATTATCTATTTCACAATTCACACAAGACAATAATTGTTATTTCATCTTTTCTGTCACTCACTTTTAGGCAATTTCATGTCTTACAAGACATATTATCCTCCATGGAACAATTGATCATGACTTCTACCATCTCGAGTTGTCTGATGTGTCTCCCTATGCACTTTTGGCTTCTCACACTAGTCCTTTCCTTTTGTGGCATCATTGTTTAGGTCATCCATCTCCACCCATCTTGGTTCATCTCTTAAAGTCCACTCTACCATATACACTTCCCCCCTCCTATCCCCCTTGTAAGGTGTGTGCTCTCAGTCAAAGCCACCGCCATCTCCCCCCCCATGTCAACCCCTGTAACTTGTTCACTTTAATGTATGGGGTCTTTCCCTTGTGGAGTCATTAAACCACAATAACTTCTATGTTTACTTCATTGACAACTTTTCTCAATTTAGTTGGCTTTACACTTTTCACACTCATTCTTAATTTCTTTTCATTTTTACAACCTTTCATAAGTTCATCGAAAACCAACTTTAGTGTCGCCTCCAGGCCTTTCAATGTGATAGTGCTCCAGAATTCCTCTTTGCAGCCTTTCACACCTATCTTAAGTTCCTTGGAATTCCCTAATGAGTCTACTATCCCTATTCCCCTTTTTAGAATGGTGTTGCTGAATACAAACACTATCACATTGTTGAAACTGGTCTCATTTTCATGACGCAGGCTATTATCCCATCTCATTTTTAGGACTTCACTTTTGAAATACTATTTTTCTCACTAACTACCTTCCCACCCCCATCCTCCAAAATATCTCTCCATGGCAAGTTCTATTTCATCACCCTTCGGATCTTACCCATCTTCATGTGTTTAGGTGTGTAGTATTTCCTTACCTTCATCTATATGCCCCTCATAAGCTTGCCCTTAGGTATCCTCCCGGCTACTAGGGGTACTATTACTATTGCCTTGACATTCATTGCATCTACATTACTGTTGATATTGTATTCCATGAGGAGAGTTTTCCCTATCATCAGATCACTCCACCTTCTCCTACCTTTAGGGACCCCTTTTTCTTGACCACCCTCTTACCCTAGTCCCGGTATCCTTGTCTCCTCAGTCTTCACATACCCCACCATACACCACATTTCTTGTGGACCACTCACCAACCTCTCCTACTTCCTTAGAATCTCCCAACCCCCTTGCTCCTCCTTCCCCACCCCCTCGCCCTGTGACTCATTTCTAGGACGGAACCATTACTCACTGTCATGTAACCAGGGACCATACCTTTGCTCTTACTACCTCCCTACCCTACTCCTAGAACCCACATGTTTCTCTTAGGTTGTTTGGGATGCTCATTAGCATGAGGCTATGGTAGCTGAGTATATTGACCTTTTCTACAATGGTACATGGACCTTGGTTCCTCGTCCTTCTGGTGTTAAATCCATTGGTTGCAAATGGATTTACAAAGTGAAGCTCAAGTCTAATGGTTCCCTAAAGTGCTACAAGGCCTGTCTTGTGGCTAAAGGATTTCACCAGCATGAAGGCATTAACTACACTGAGACCTTCAACCCCATGGCCAAACCTGTCACTGTCCACATTGTCATTGCTTTAGCCTATTCTTGTGGCTAGTCTATACACCCACTCAATGTCTCAAATGCCTTCTTCCATGGCCATCTCTTTATTGATCCTGATCACCCCTACCACGTTTGCTGCCTACATTGCTCTCTTTATGGCTTGAAACAGGTGCACCAAGCTTGGTACCATTAGTTGAGTTCCTTTCTTGTCTCTCTGGACTTTGTGATCTCTCTGGCGAATACCTCCCTATTTACTCTCCACACTCCTCGGTATAGCTTCATCATTCTTATTTATGTGGATAACATTATTTTGACAAGTTCCTCATAGGCTCCATTCTCTACCATTTTATAGGCTATTCACCATGAGTTTGCTCTCAAGGATCTAGGTCCCATCCATTACAATATCCTTGGCATTGAAGTTCAACCTATGTCTGACGACCTCATCCTTCATCAAGCCAAGTTCATTCTTGACATTCTTGCTTGAGCCAAGATGCATGATGCTAAGGCCTTCTCCACCCCTTGTTCAACCGATGAACCTCTTTTCATCCACTCTAGGGAACCTCTAAGTTGATCCCATGCTCTATCGAAGCATTGTTGGGCCCTTCAATATCTCACTTTCACTCGGCCAAACATTGCCTACTTGGTTAACATAGCATGTCAGTTTCTACACTGCTCCACCACTGCTCATTGGCAGGCAATAAAGCACATCCTTTGCTACTTGATGGCCACTCTTCGTCTTGGTCTTCTTCTCACTCGTAAACTATCTACGTCTCTCCATGCCTTCTCTAATACAGGTTGGGCTAGCAATCATGATGATTGAAGGTTAGTTGGTGGTTTTTGCATTTTTCTTTGTTGGAATCTCATTTCATGGAGCTTTCGTAAACAATGTATCATCGCTAGATCAAGCACTAAAGCTGAATACAAATCTTTGGTTGACATTACTACGAAACTCATGTGGATTAAGTACCTTTTTTGTGACCTCTGCACCCTCCCACCTCAGCCTTCAACTTTTTGGTGTGACAACATGTCTGCTCTCTATTTAACTACCAACCATGTCTTCTATGCTCACACCAAGCATATTGAGATCAACTTCCACTTTGTTCGAGAATGCCTTGCTCGTGGTCAACTCTTTCTTTAGTTTATTTCCTCTATTGATAAGCCAAATAACATTTTCACCAAAGGTCTCTCATCCACTCATTTCAAACTTCTTCATTCCAACCTAATGATACTACCTCTTTAGCTTGTGGGGGGATGTCAAAATAAGTATCCACGTCAGCTACCACGCTAGGTGACACGTCAGTGCCACATTAGCCCTAGGGCCATGTTAGCACGTAGCACCTTGCATCTGAGAGTAATCGTGCACACGCAATCGCTGCCGCTCCATCGCCGAAAAATCTTTCCTTGCTTAGATTTGTAAATTTGTAAAATTGTAAAGAATTTCCTTATGATTTCTTTGTAATTACTTTCCAAAATTAATCTCTGTACAAATCTGTATTTAATCTATAACAAATCAATGAAAAAAATATTGAGAATTTTTTAGAAATTAAGTTATCGCCAATTTAGGGTTCTTTACCAATTCTCTATAATTCCAATCAATCCTTCATTAATTGTTCAATTTCTATCACATTCATGTAAAATTCAAAATTGATTTTTGACAATAGTCTAAATGAGACTACCTACTTTTGCATGTTGTTAAACTGGGAAAATATCCCTAATGATGCTGCTATGATTCAATTGTCATTGATATCATATTCGTTTAATTCACTGCTTACACCAGCATTGTTAGATGTGGCTTCCATTGTAGCTGACCGCATTCTCTTTTTGGATTCCTATTTCAGTGTTGTAATTTTCCATGGAATACAAATAGCATAGTGACGTAAAATAGGATATCATAATTAGCTTGAACATCAGGCATTTGCACATCTCTTACAAGCTTTTTATGAGGATGCCTAAATTATTATTCGAGAGTGTTTTCCTATCCCTAGATTAGGTGGTATGCGACTAGCATGGTTCCCAAGCTAGATTCTTATTGGCGAAATTGAACCCATTAACAACGTACAATAATGCTCAGGAAATGGCTATTGGGTTAGGATGTGATCTTTACAGATGATGTGAGCCTTCAAGTCTTTTTTGAACATATTTAGAGGCTAGTAGTGCAATCTTGAAAGTCGAATCATTTGAGAATTATAAAGTTATCCTTGTGGGTTTTGTTTGGAGGGAATTTCAAGTCTTGTATTTGCTTATGCCATTGGGTTTTTGCTTTCTTTCCATTATTTTTTAGATGAGAGATCAGACCCTAGATGTTTTGAAAATAACGAAAGCCTATGTTGTTCTTTGGGGTTATGGGGAGGTATTGCTTCCTTGAAAGAATAAGGGAGAGACATAGATGTTGGTTTAGTTAGTTGAGTTAATTAGCTATAGGGAAAGAGAGGTTACGATGAAGTGTAATTTAGAGGCTTTAGCAATGGAGCCAAGTTGCAAGATATAGTGTCAAAATGATTTTCTAAAAAAAATTTCAAAATTGAAGATATAAACTAAGTAAAGAAATTAGATCTTAACGTGAATGGTTTGCTTCATAAAACATAGAGTATCATGAACATTTTGTTTAAGACTAAACTAGCTACAGATAAGGAAAGGTGCAACATAAGAAAGTCACATGATACATTGATCAGTTATGTGGCAGATGATTTATAGGATCCCACCATCTTTCTCGTCAACCATACCAAATTTTAGAAAAAGGACAAAAGGCCGCTTTACAATGGGAATATCATAGTCATATGAAGATCAATCAACAAGCCTCGACTTTTATTTTATGCAACAAACATTCCACATCGATTTGATTTTTACCAAGCCAGCACTACAGCTAAAAGTTGGCTTAAGCTTGCCCTTGGGTCAAATTTATCAGTAGGCCCAACAACATTGTGCGCCAGGCATAAAAAAGGGGGGCCCATCCCATACACTCAATCTTACTCAAAGGGGAACTATGAAAAACCAAGATAATTCATGACTTAAAATAGTGTTATGGAATAAAAGAAGATACTACAAGATTAATGTAATGGTACCAAAGTAACAAACACACAATAAGGGAATTCTACTAGAATTCCAACAACATAACAGGAGGAGAAAATCCTCCTACAAAGTTTGTTACAAACAAAGGATAACCACCCTCAAGGGATTACAAAAGGGAAATAGCTCTTTGGCTTCCCGTGAGAATGTAGTAGCACTCTAGATAATTCTCTTCCATCCTGTGCAGCGCTGTCCATCATTCACATTATATTCTCGCAACCCTATTACACCCATTTACCAATACCTTGTCCTAAAGTTGTATCATGACAATCCCCGCCTCTTTAATTAATCGTTGTCCTTAAGGATGGCTTGGTAAGTATATCCTCTTCCAACCAAAATAATTGTTTTGTAGTGCACTAATGACCTTTAAGCCATTTCTCATAATAATAATAATATAAGCTATTGTCCTTATGTTTTTGTATTTGTGCATCAGTGATACACTTCACAGGCTATTTGTTTTTGGAAGTGGAGGCTACTTGATGTGGATTGTGATGGGCAATTAAGTGAGCTAATGGATTATAGAGAAATTGGAATAGAATAATAACAGGAAACTTTAGAAATATAAAGGGCTAGAAAGGTAAAAACTAGAAAATAAAGTTTTGAAATGTAAAGACAGTAATTTAAGTGTAGGAATTAAAATAATTGAAATATAAAAGGCTGAAAAGTAAAGGCACAAAATTTAAAAAGACAAAGCATAAAGAAAACAAAATTTAATGATTTCTCCAAAAGTTCTCTCACAAGTTTTGCTTACAATTGAAATAATAATATCTTTAAATAGATGACTGAGCCTAATTCAAGAAGAATTAGGAATACTCAAAATCTAAGTCTAATAGGATCTAAGATCCCTAAAATCAAGGAAAATAAAAACTAACCAAATTAAGATCCAAAACAAATCAAGAATAAGATTCTAACAAATTAGGGACCTTAAAACAGTAAGAATCCTAACAAGAATGGAAACGTTAGATAGTAGGAATCTTGACAAGAATATAAATGCTAGATAGTAGGAATTTTGATAGAAATGAAAACGCTAGATAGTATGATTCCTGATAGGAATGGAAACTCCAGATAAGTTAGACTTCTTTTGTTTGGGTTTGGGCACAACAAATTACATTGTACCCTAAATGTTTTGTCATAGGACTCAACAAAACTTAGACTTTTTTGTTGCCTTGGCCTTTGGGTGTGCCCACATCACTACTATGGAAGAGCTCCGTGTGCTCTATTCATTACTGAGTGGCTCATCTAGGAGATTTGAGTTCATTGCAACTAAGGCATTTGATGTGTTTGCATCTAGCACATGTGCATGGTTGTCTTGGGTTTGGCTTAACTACAAGTCTAGGTAGCGTTCTTGGACTAATGTGAGGTGATAAGCCTCCTTCAAATCCAAGGGTCGTAGGAGGAATAAGTGAGATTGCAAGGTTGGTTTGAGACCCTGCATATAATATCCCATAAAAAAGCTCTATAATATACCCAAGTTTTAAAAGCTAATGACATCCTTCAACTCCTCAAATTTTTCAATATACTCTATTGCTGTTCTTAATTGTTTAATCTGATAGAAATTCGCAACAACAATTTCAACCTCATTAGCAGCAAAGCGCCAGCTAACATCAACTTGAAATTGATCCCAACTTATGCTACCTCGTTAATGCCAATAAAACCTATACCATCTTGCTGCTTTACCTTCCATGTACATGGATGCAAATTTAACTTTATAGTGATCATCCACATATTCATATTGGAAGAAAGTATCGCACTTATCTAACTATTCTCTAGGATCTTAGTCATTAAACTTAGGAAAATCCATTCTAGGAAACCATGAATGATAATTATGTACCCTATAACCTCCATTGGCTTCCTCACGAGCATTTTCATGATGTTGGCACCCTCTAGTGCATTCGAGATGAAAAATTGAGCCCTGAGTGTCTTTGATAGGTGGTGGTCACGACGGCTCTAGTGGTGGTCATGGCAGCGGCCAACCAATCATCCAACGAAAAAGCTTCCACAACTGCTAGAATTATGGCGCCAATTGCGCCCCGATGGCAGATCTACCAGAATTAACCCATTGCCGACTAGATCTAGAGAAGTAAGTGGGGTGTCGAGACCTCTTTTTGCTGCTTTGGTTGGTGGCTCATGGTCAAGAACAGATGTGTGCCAGCCCAAGGAGGGTTCGACGATGTCTTCGGTGGCGGATACTGCACTAAGCGGTTGACCTTTGTGGACAATAGTGTGTTGATAAGCCTCTTCTTCTTCTTCTTCTTCTTCTTCTTCTTCTTCTTCTTCTTCTTTAGCAGTAACATCCTATAAGAAAACAGGACCCTTAGGCTCAATTGCAACTAATTAGGCCTTACCGAAAGTAAGGGAATTTGCCTTTTGGAGTGCCACTAGTTGAGCAGCCACTGTTTTTAAGACCCCTACTATACAATTAACCTTACTTTCAAGCGTTTCCAAACACCCATCCTGAGAAAACTTCTAGGCCCCTAAAGCAGTAGTAGTCTCACAAACATGGTTCTCCAACTTGCCTTCCAAGGTTGACAAGCGAGCTTCCAACTTCATCATTCTTTGCTTCCTGGTCTTCACTGTGTTGTCTCACTCCATAGGCACCAGAACGGTGCTCTAATACCACTTGTAATGGTACCAAAGTAACAAATACACAATAAGAGAATTCTATTGGAATTCCAATAACAGAACAGGAGAAGAAAATCCTCCTACAAAGTCTGTTACAAACAAAGGATAACAATCCTCAAGGGATTACAAAAGGGAAATAGCTCTCTAGCTTCTTATGAGAATGCAATAGCACTCCAGATAATTCTCTTCCATCTTGTGTGGCTTTGGCCATCATTCATGTTATATTCTTGCAACCCTATTACACTCATTTACCAATTTACCCTTATCCTAAAGTCACATCATGACAATTAATGAGTAAAAAGGGGGTTTAGGGGGTAACTCTTGGTACTAGAGTTGATATCAAGTCAAAGAAATTTACAAAACAAACATTTAACAAATTAGAATATAGGATGAAAGCAAGTAGAATCAAGTCAAGATAAGAAAAGCTTCATTACCCTAGCCTCTGAAGAACCCTTTTTCTTGCCTTGAGTTCACCTTTTAGAGCCAAAGTAGTTAAGGATCGTATTGTCCTTTTAAGCAATGTAATCTTGGCAATCAACTCTTGCTTCATGTGAAAAGCTTTGAGCAAAAGCTCAAAGAGTGGAGATTTAGCAGCTTCATGCCAATCAAAAAGACTCTCCTCTATTCTACAAGCTGCTTTTTTGTATGAGTTACTTTGAATCTAAAAATTAGTGAATTAGGTTAGAAACTCTTGTCATATGAAAATGCATGAATCATGTGAGATATAAATTCATAGTCATCTATCTTGAGATCTTCTTCTGGATCTAAATGCGGCAACCCTTTTCCAGAAAATCTAGAGAGTACTCCTAAACCTTTCTTTAGTGCATTTTCTTGATTTTCCAAAGGCGAAAGATCGTTGGTATGACCATCATAGTACTACTATTATTGATAATTTGTATAAGATATCACACAACCAACCAATTTAATAGTAAATGATGAATCATAAAATCAAGAAAAAATGTAAAATAAATAAATAAAACAAAATACGAGGAATGAAAGTAGAAATTATAGGTCACTAAAGCTATCTCTCTAAAACAAGACCATTAGAAATAGTGGACAAGTGGTGAAAATAATCACTTAGAAAAAATTATTTTCAGTGCAAGAGCAGTCATTCATTTCTAAACAAAGGAGCGTATAAATCACTGACCTATAAACGAAGAATGCTTGGAAATGAAGAATGCTTCGTTTTAGAAAGGCCATCCATTTAAAGCAGTCACTGACCTATAAATCCTCCCCAGTCAGGCCATGATTTCCTGTTCTATGACAAAAGAAAGAATATACTGTAAATTAAAAACATGAGATGAACAGAAAAGAGAAAGGACTTTTCCCAAGAGATAGGAATAGTAACAACTAGAGGCTCTCCAGGTTCTTTCAACTGGAAAAATCTATATGATTTTGAAGAGCAAGACGGCGTCATGTCGTAGGCAGGCGTCGTTTGCTTTGAGACAGTGATAAACTACGTCGTGATGTTAAGTGAAACGCTGGTTTGTGCAGAGATGAAGGCAGAAAATACAGTCGTCTTGAGTTAAGGCTTGTTGCCTTCTGGAGAATCAGACAGAAATGGCGTCGTCTAGAAACAGGGCTGCGGAGGTGGGCAGAATGGAGTTCTGTGGTGGTCGAAGATGGCAGCTGTGGCGAAAATGACCAAATAGAGGCCAGAGAAGGCCGAAAAACAAATCTGGTTTTGGATTTTTGGTGCGGAAGCGATTTCGGTCCTCGTCAGCCTTCTTGCAGATGCCATGTCAAATACTATAAAAGCAATTCAAGTTCATGGGTAAGTAAATCTTGTTTATTGATTGAAGAAGCAAACTATTACTAGTGTCTCTTTTGGGAGCAAACTATTTGAATTAATGACTTAAATTAGATAGTTAAACAAGCAAGTGATATGTAGCTATTCAAAAACATCGGCAACAACACAATGGAAAACAAATAAACGGAAGAACAGGAGGCCCGTTTAAAGAAGATATAGATCCCTTAGAAGATAAATCAGACGACAAAATATCACCTCTATTTGTTGTCAGCGCTCAGGTGGTGTTGTCTCCTGGCACTGAAACGGGGGAAGGAAGACAGTTTAACATAGAAAACCTACCGATTTACTAGTTTCTAAAAAATTGAATATTCTTTATTTCCAATGCATTTCTTTCTTTTTCCATTTTACTTTGTAAAATTTGGGCACAGATAATACTTGGAAATTTTTTTATCTTAAACTTGAGTTTGGGTGTATGTATTAAAAAGAAAAAAAATTTAAAATCTAATTGCAAGGATACGTGATGTTATTTTTAGATATTACAAACGTAATTATTTGAAAAATTAAATAATATTTTGTAAAGTAAATCACATTTTATGATTTTAGTGATTAGATTCATTTTTTGGTCATAACATTATTGTAAGGAAAAGGTTAGACTTTATGTCTAAAAATTTATTTGAGGTGCTATCAAAATGAAAAATTAAGAGTCATCATATTTCATATTCTTGACTATCAAAAGTATGATTTAAATTCGTATTTGTCAGGCCCAGTATTTTTTGTTGGGTACGGAAGGCCCATTCCATCTCTATCACTGCACCATTGCCTCAGCCCAAGAAAGGGGATGAAGAGAATAAAACCCGGAAGAGTAGACGGCTAACAGACAGGAATGATATTTTGTGCCGGGAGGATTTTCATTTTTTCATTTTTTCTTTTTCTTTTTTTCTTTTTTGGGTTAAAACCCAAAACCCTACCTTCTCTTTTACTCTCCTTAGTCCCCTGTCCTCGGTTCATTATCTGCTTCTCTTTCTCGTCGCAGTGCAAGCATCTCTTAAAGCATCTTTTCGCCTATGTATACCCAGTAGCTGCCAGCGAGTCTTCTACGGGCGCTAGCTCTTCGTGGTTTTGCATGCACAGACTGGAGGAGTGGGGCTTATTATCTACCAATACTGCTGCTTGGATTTCTGCATATATGCACTCTTCGTGGTTTACATCACACTTGTAATGGAAAAAATTAGAGTGAATTTGGAAAATTGAACGAGATAGTGGTGGGTTTGCCACACAGATCAGACTTGGGAAAAGAATGGAAATGAAAAGAAAAACGCCGTCACAACTTCAATCCCTTGAACAGCTTTACTCAGGTATTTGTGTCCACCTACCGTTTCATGATCATAATCTTTCTCGCTTCAACGTTCTCTTGCCTTCTCTGCCCCCATTCTTGATGATATTCTGACTTTCTTCCCCTTATAATACAAAAGTCAGTACATTCTTTGTTCGTCAGACATGCTAAGACAACTCTCTTTGATGCAGAGAATAATTATCCTACAAAAGAGTTAATGCAAGACTACGCTGCTGCTCTGGGATTGACATACAAGCAGGTCCGGGGGTGGTTTGTTGAGAAAAGGAGGAGGGATAAAAGAGAAAATGGAAATTTTCAACCATCGCATTTGACTTCGATTGAGAAATGCCCGAATATAACTAGAAGGAATGGATCGAGCATTAAAGCTGCTAGAAACGTGGCTAAGGGATATCCCCTGATGTGTGATTCGAGGATTTCTTCGTCATCCATGGCCAGGAACCGGAACGCCAAGAGAAAGAAAACACTCCTTCCTTTTCAGGAGTTGTTAACTCCAGACTACATTCTGAAGAAGGTATTCCGCAAGGATGGTCCCCCCCTTGGTGTCGAATTTGATTCTCTTCCATCTGGAGCATTTTCTTGTATCACAGGTAGTACCCCGGATACTCGGCTTTCGTATCCATAATTAAACCTTGAAAATATTTGTGTGACGGGTAGTTCTTGTTGTTCATATTCAGATGATCTGTAAATGGTTATTTTTCTTGTTCTGCCTGATATTTGAAACTGAAATTCACAAGGAGAGTACTATTAGGGTGTCCTCATATGTATTCTTGATGCTTGTAAAATTGATTTTGCCAAAATTTCTGTGTTTCTAATGGGATTAGGAAGGCAAAGAAGTCATGAAACATGTCTTAAAGCTCAGCTCCGTCTTGCCCAGCTACTAAGCATCCTCACTTGCATGACAGGGCAATGTACAGGGTACAATAAACAATATCTACTCACTATTTTTTCAATATTGTTTAAAGTCTTCTCCGACCTCAACTATGTGAAAGATTATGGGATAATTTGTGAAATTCCTTTTTAAGTATGAATTGATGCTTCTGCAAGACATGGAGTACATTAGTTCTGTATGAATCTGTGACAGACACTAACCTTATATTTTCCATCCTTTCTGCTTTAATCTCTTCCGCATATCATGAAGTTTTAAAAACCAAATATTCCTTTTTCATGCAGCAGTTGATCTCAATACCTTCTGATTTTTAAAGTTCAGGTCTCAAATTGGGACTGGGTTGTGAATGCACATGAATCGGTGAATACACTGGGGGTTTACGCTTCCAGTGGGGAATTCAGTAATCCTGGTCTAGTGTCTTGGGTTATGCATCAGCATGCTAAAGTTTGTAGACTACTGAAAGTTGAGAGGTTTCTGTGATTTTTCTTTGAGCCTCTTGAAAGTTCAAAGTGCTGGGAATTGAGGCCAAGTTGGGGTGCTGTCGTACTTATGATGGAAGTTATGTGTGATCTCTTTTGTAATTTTTTTCCCTCCTTTTTTCTTAAAAGGATTTGGCATGCTTCTGTTAATACAAAGGGGCCTTTCTATGTTTTGGAGAGCCCTTCAGTGGAATGGTGAACACATGATTGGCAAAATGAAGAGAATTTGGTCAATTGGAGTTATAATTGTAAAGGACATAGAGCCAGTGCATCTTCTTTTGTTGTGGTGTTAGGTTGCTGGGGATCTCTGTTCTTTAGCGTTCCCTCTCTTTAGTCTCTTTAGGGTGTTGGTCTGCGTCTTCTTAAATATGTTGGGAGACCTTAAGACCTTAACATTAAGCTTATGCCTTCTTTTGGGGTTAGATTTTCCATTTTCTTTTTCTTTTCCTGATTTCAGATGCCTCTGATATTTTCTAATAACGTACTTACCTATCAGAGAAATTTTTTTTTTTACATAGGAGTCTAGCCATGGTACCTTTTCCCCCTTTTTCTTCTCTCTTTCTCTCCCTTCAGACTCTTAATTTTCTTTGTGCTTAATATTTTTCACAACCCATTTCTTGCTGACTTACTTTCTTGTTTTCATTCTAAAGATTCTCATCCATGTTTTGAAGACAGCCAAAGCGAAGAGAAAAGAAGAAAGGTACTTTGAGAAAGATTTCTACTTGCCATGTTCAGATAGTTGTGATGACCTACTTAATTTTTCATTAAGCTGCTCCCCTTGAACCACGTATTTCAATTTTCATGTAAACTTGTGGCCTTTTATTTAAAGGTTTCACAGCATGTGATCGTAAGTCACCAGGTTTCTCATGAAAAGAGTGCCTCAGTGAAGATGCATGGTGTTGGGAAGGGTTTGATGACAGTTTGGCGGGCAACTAACCCTGATAGTGGAGATTTCCCTACTGGTATCGATTTTGGTGACAGGGAAATTGCTAATGTAGCTCTAGCCTCAACTTCCGTACCACAAAGAAAAACAAGACTTCAAGAGAATAGACCACCAGAAAAACGATTTCCTGTGGCTGTAAGTTTATGCTTTATTTCATGATTTCCTTTTAATTACCTTCTGAATGAGCTGGTATCTGTGGACTGATTTTCTTATTTATTGACTCTAATGATTGCTTTAGAAAGGTCTCTGACACTTTCTCATGGATGTAGAAAAAGGGAAGATTTAGAAATAAATCACAAGACAAGAGGAGACAGCCCATTAGGAAGACAGATGTAAGTAATAAGTTGTTACTACATTATGTGCCTTCAGTTATTAGCTGTGGTCACATTTAATATGTTATATGTACCAGGTGGAATCTAACAGTGTTAAGAATCCAAAACAGCCACATAAACAAAAATGTGAACTTGCTTTGGAAGCAGAAATGTCTCAAGAATACCTTGATCAGGTTGCAACACTGGTCGATGATGAAGAGCTAGAGCTTCAAGAGTTACAAGGACCAAATCTTATGAGGTGTTCAGATCATTTTGCTGCCAATGCTCAACACGGTTGTTCACTATGCAAAGGTTGGTTGCATAGGAAGAATCTGGAAATTTCTCCAGGTCATGTTACATGTATTATCTGGAGTAGGGTAACAAAAACTTTATTAATGCCTTAGGTCTCCTGGCAAAGTTTCCTCCAAGTCGTGTCAAGATGAAGCAACCATTGTGTATGCAACCCTGGGATTCTTCTCCAGAGATTGTCAAGAAATTATTCAAGGTGAGTAGAATAAAAAATGGTTATAACCTGATCTTGGTAAGCTCCTCTTAATCATGCGTTTAAGTTTCTGGTTTGGTATGATTTTATGTAATAAAGGCCAGATGGGTTAATGGTTAGTCTGATAAGTTCTAAAGTTGTAGATGGTTATTTGACTGTTCTATAGACTTGCAGGATGATTGCCTGACATCTGCTACATGCTGAAAACTTCATTGATTCCTGATCTTTTGTTTGATATCTTTAACCAGCATCTATATCAAAGTGTCTGAAGTGTTGATAGTATGCTTCCCCATATTAGCGTTTGATCATTGTTAATCTAGTTTCCAAGTTCTGTTCAGGACCATTGGAATTGGTTAGGTTCAGCTATGGTTGCCTTTTTCTTTTTTCGCCTTCTAGTTATCATATGCTTCCCTTGACTCATCATCCTATATTACAGGACTAAGACATGCTTACATGTTACTAATTACAGAAAAAAGAAAATTCTCTGGCTTATTGCATTTGCCCTCATACAATTTAATAATGATTGTATGTTTGATTCGTTATTGGGATTATTATGTGTTAAATCAGCTTAGACTTCGGGCTGACTTTTCTCATGCAGATTTTCCATTTCCTTTATACCTACGCTGTTGAGATTGATATATGTCCCTTCACCCTTGATGAGTTTGCTCAAGCGTTTCACCATAAGGTTTCATCCCGTCTCTGATCCACATTTGCAAATTCAAACTTTTTTTATCTATCAATTATCTTTCCATTCGACTGGCATTTGGATCACATTTTGTTGGTTTCACATTTCTCTAAACGTTCCTCTCAGGATTCTGTGTTACTTGGAAAAATTCATGTGGCCCTTCTCAAACTTCTTATAGCAGATGTGGAGGCAGAACTTGATAGTGGCTTTTCCCCTCGCTTGAGCAAATCTTGCAATTTTCTTGCATTACTTCACTTGGTGAGTATAAATCATTCAGTTCACACATCTTTGCTATGTGTTTTAGTATCTTTGGATGAGAAACAAAAATGACTAAAGTGGAATTGGCATGACTTTTCTGTATATGGATCTAATTATATTTGAAAACCATGACCGTATAAGCATTCTTCCCCTTGCTTCTATTCTATAAGTTGAGAAAGTGGCAAGGGTCAATCAAAAATAGTTTAACTTTGGTTAATTTCATTTACAAATGCAGAAGTTTGTGGCATATTGATACTGTTTATTGCCATTTAGGCTTTTTTGTTTTTGTTTTTGTTTTTTAAACACACATCCAAACTTACATGTTTGGTGTTGAGCTTTGGACCTCTTGGTTTCATGCAACACCTGCTCTCAATTGAGCTAGGCACTCGTCAACATTGCCATTTAGATACTGCCTGAAGATTGTATTTAGATGATTGTATTCAGTCAAGTGATGACAAAATCACATGCTGGAAGTTAAATGTATAGTGGACCTCAAAGAAGAAAGAGAACCAGATGTATCCATAAATGCTCAAATTGGCACACATAGAAATTAAAAAGCAGGTGAGCATGCAACTTGTGAGAGTGACTTCTCAAACCATAGGATAAATGGCCAAACTAACAAATCTAGCCTATTTTAATGAAAAAATTGAAATAATGATGAAAGAAATTTAGAATCTCAAATTAGAAGGTTTGGCAAAACCGACAAAGCAAACCTCACCCTCTAAATACTTGGGAAAGCGCTGGAGCTTCAGCTTTTAGGAGAATCTTCTTTCTGTCCTAGCTATTAATTAGCTGGCTGTCCATCTATCTCTTAAAGATCCATGTGCTCTTTGTGGGACTGGTTTCCAATGGACTGTAGTGATATCAGTCACTTTTACCTGAAGTCCTATGGACAAGGAACAGCTAGCTAAAAAAGTTGAAATAGTATATTTTCAAAGGTTGAGATATTTAAGTGTAGTGCTCTGTGGAGTTTTTCTTTCTTTTTCCTTTTCTTTCCAAGTTGTTAGCTTTTTGCCTTTAATGAGAAAAATTTAAGTGAAAGCTTTCTATGGTTTTTGGTACTTCTTTCTATTATTTGGCAGGTCGAAAATCAAAAAGCTGTTCTGCACTTCTGGAAGAGATCTTTAAATGCTCTAACATGGATAGAAATACTGCGTCAAGTTTTGGTTGCAGCTGGTTTTGGTTCAAAGCAAGGTGCAATGCGAAGGGAAACCATTAGTAAGGTATTCAAATTATCAACTCTGGCGTTGCATCTGATTTTACTAAGCTTTATATTTTAGCATATGTTGTGTGGTAAAATTAGAATCCAGCTCATTTGTTGCATATGTTTTGTGCCTACTTTGCAAATTGGAATCAATAGTGATACTTGTTCACATATGCAAAGATTTTCTGACCGTTTTGGACTAAGGATAATATGATTATGTAACCGTCTAATACTGGCCACAGTATGGTGTTAAACATTCTTGTGGTCCAAGCTCTGACGTTGCTTTGGATCTAGAAAGTCAGACAACATTGGCATAGTGCACACAGAAAGATTTATAGGATTATAAAGTTTATTGAGTTGCATAATCGAAGAAATAGATTTTAAAGTCAATTTTCATTTTCACTTGTTGTGTTTGTAATGTTAAATAACAAAGTGTGCCAAAAACCTATGTTCATAAGAAATGTCAATTAGTATTTTAATGCTTCCTCTTATGTGTGGACCTAAACTATCTTCCAGCAAATAAGTTCTATATGTAGAATATTCAGTTGGAAAGAGAGTGGAATTGTAAAGTTAACATCCTAATTTAATAACATCTTAAATTATTGATAGTCTAAAAGTTTTAGCTGACACAAAAATATAAATTTAATGAATTACCTAATATTCAATAAATACCAACCCAAACTCTGCCCAACATCTTTCCCACTTTTAGAGGGGAAGTTTGTACTCTTAGGAATATATATATTTATATATAAAAAGAGGCAAGAGAGAGAAATCATGTTGCTTATAAATGTTTCCTTCTTGTCCATTCCTTGAGAACAAGAGGTTTAAGAGATCTGCTCAATGAAAAGGGTATAGAATCTTAACATATTATTTAGGGAGCTTATCTCTTTTACAATATTCCATTATTGTTTGTGACGACCTAATTTCTGGTTTCGGTATACATAAATTTAAGTACAGGGTCATGTTGATCCATGTAAATATACATATGATTTATTACTTTAAGGCCCATAAAAGCTAGAGCAGATTTTTGGTGAAAAAAGAAAAAAAGAAAAACAAAAGAAAGAAAAATGCCTGAACAGCAAGGGGTTTTGAGTCCTCTTCAAGGAATAATACTCAAAACGTCAATGCATGGTTCTACTTTTTATTCCAATGAACATTCTTTGGGTACACATAGATCTTTTGATAGGTCTGAAACTCTAGTTTTGAATCTCATCTTCCATGTTTCTGCTATCTAGGAAATGAACCTCATGATGAAATATGGTCTACGTCCTGGTACTTTGAAGTGTGAATTGTTCAAAATTTTGTCAGAACAGGGAAGTAATGGCTTGAAAGTTTCTGAATTGGCGAAGTCATTTCAGGTAAGTTACTAGAATATGCTCTCTTTTTTGAGTGAAGGATGTTGATCATGTTCATGTGATTCTTATGGCAATCATAGTTACTAGGAAGATAATGCCAAAGTAGTGTCACTGGTAAATTATATTAACAATTTTTTTTTTCTTTTGTTTTTGAAGATTGTTGAATTGAACCTTGCCAGGACAACCGAGGAACTAGAGTCCTTAATATGTTCAACGCTTTCCAGTGACATTACCTTATTTGAAAAGATTTCGTTGTCTGCTTATCGGTTACGTGTTAATTCTGTGGCAAAGGATGTTGACGAATTTGATTCAGATTCTGAGGACTCCGGAAGTGTTGATGATGTCCCTGATGACAATGGCCCATATAGCAGCAGCGATGATTTGTGTAGTGAATCAGGAAATTCTAAGATGAGAAAATTGATGGATGGTTGTCATAAGAGTCAAAGTAACATGCCAGCAGTGTACAATGAAATTGATGAAAGCCATCCAGGAGAAGTATGGTTGTTAGGATTGATGGAAAGTGAGTATTCGGATTTAAGCGTTGAGGAAAGGTTGAATGCATTGGCGGCTCTTACCGATCTTCTTCTTGTGGGATCCAGTATCAGAGTTGAGGTAAAAGATCATATCATATTAGCTTGGTTTGTGCAATACCTTTTTACTAAAGTGAATGTCAAAACGGTTTCATATCTTCTAATCATGTGATTTGGTAGATCCTTCTTTTACCTTTTCCGTTTCTTTTTAATAAGTTCTACTGTCATTCTTTTTTTTTAAAAAAAATCTGTTTTCATCTTTAAATTACTAGGATTTTCATTCTTCTGGTGCTGACTGGTTTATAACTTTGTGCATGATATAATTTAGTCATGCATGATTTCGCTTTCCTTGTGAGCTATCATTGTTTCCATGATATTCAATTGCCTCTATGATATTAAGAAGTATCTGGAATGATGGGTATATAGTTGTTCTTTCTTTTCATGATTATTTACTCAATGATTAATTATTTGAAACTTATTTAGCTTATTGCTTTATAGGATCCTACACAAACCATTGCTGAAAGCGTTCCTAACATCCAGCATCATGGTTCTGGAGCTAAATTAAAGAGGTCATCAGCCAACCAAAATAGCTTAGCCAGGCCACCATGTGGCTACACTCAACAAACGCATGGTATAAAAGAAGTATACACCTTTTTGAGGTGTCATCCTGTTGATTCTTCAGTGGCAATGTCAAAGTTTTATGAGAAGGGAAGATCTTCTGGCAATGGAGAAAATGTGAAAGAAAAAGAAGTTGATCTCGTTTCACATCCAATGCAGTCTGTGTTTTTGGGGTCTGATCGTAGGTACAACAGATACTGGCTTTTCTTGGGCCCCTGTAATGCACTTGATCCAGGCCATAGTAGGATCTATTTTGAATCTTCAGAAGATGGTCACTGGGAAGTAATTGATAGTGTCGAGGTACTGTTCTAAGCCTCTTTTATAATGCATAACTTTGCTTGAGAAATTTATTTATTAGAGAGCTAGGGAATCTGAAGGAAGTTGACCTGTTTTGCAGCCTTCTCGATCTGTGTGACCTATCTATTTTAACTGTCATTATTTGCTTGTGTTTGCTTCAACCAAATGCAGGATCTCTGTGCCTTGTTGTCAGATTTAGATGACAGAGGTAAGCGGGAGGCTTTACTTATTGAATCTTTGGAGAAGCGGCAAACATTTCTTTGTCAAGCTATGTCAAATAGGGTGGTAAACTGTGCCGGAACCAGGCATTTAAAACAATCTATTCGATCTGAGCTGGATATGGTCAGAGAGGATAGTTGTTCTCCTGTTTCTGACGTAGACAACAATCTAAGCCTGATCGAGACTATGGAAATCTCTTTGCCTTCATCTGGGGTTGTTCTTGATATTGGAGCAAAGAAAGAAGAACAACAAGAAAGATGGAGTCATCTACAAGGATTTGATTCATGGATATGGAATTCTTTTTACTCAAACCTTAGTTGTGTAAAATATGGTAGAAAATCATATCTTGATTCACTTGCTAGGTGCGAAAGTTGTCATGATCTGTACTGGAGAGATGAGAAGCATTGCAGGATTTGCCATACCACATTTGAACTAGATTTTGATTTAGAAGAAAGATATGCCATCCATACAGTCACATGTAGGGAAAAAGAGGATTCTAATATCGAATCCCCACAGCATAAAGTCTTATCATCACAGATCCAGTCACTTAAAGCTGCAATTCATGCAATTGAGGTGGGTATCACTTTTTACTATTTTTCAAATGTTTATGTATGTGCATTAATGTGCATTCACACACACACACACACACACACACACACACACATTATTTGTTAGTGTGTTGACATGTGTTTAACTGTATTTTTTTTCATTCTAGAACAATAAAAGAATGCCTTGAGATCACAAAGTATAAGTCACACATTCTCTCTCTAAGGAACTTTGGTAAATATCGAGAGGAAGAGATGCTTCCTCATGGTGGAGGTTGCAGGAAGGGGGCCTAGTTACATAGATCGACTTAAAGAGATTATTACTTCTTGCTTTTCTACTCTTTTTATCTTTATTAGTGGAAACTATGATAATAAATGAGGTGGAAATAGGAGTGTCAGAATTATTGAGAAGTGTATACTTGGATTGCTTTGTGTCTAGCAAGTGGATATATAGAGCATGCTTTTGGACTCTTGGTTATTTCCTAAGATATTGTGGTGCCAATTGTTTGATTGATTCATGATCAACATACTCATAGGCTTGTATGAAGAATATGTTGTAGCGTAGACTGCTGGAGTGAAAAACATCCTTGTGGTTGATTCTTGATCAACAGGCACATAAAGAATATGTTTTAAAGTAGTCTGCAGGGTGAAATAGCATCCTTGTGGCCAATCTTTTTGAGCTGGGATCTTTATCCAATTGTGAGTAGTTGGAGTAGAGATAAATTGTATGATAGCTTATGACTTTTGTTACAACTAAGTCAGTGGTAATTTGGTGAAGATATTCTGCAAATGAAATGTTTTTGCATGTTAAAACACCAGTAAAGTCTTAAGAGTACGTATACCTGGACATATCTATCACACACACCCACACGTTATAGTTTATTTTAAATGTTTTCACCAAATAAAATATTTTGTAAGAATAGGTGATGGATAGTGTTCATATCACTTCCTCTGTATGCAGTCAGTTATGCCTGAAGAAGCCTTGGTAGGTGCTTGGACAAAGTCAGCTCATAAGCTATGGGTCAAACGGCTCAGACGCACATCATCTTTGGTAGATTTTTTGCAGGTTATTATTTTCCCTTTCAGATGATCTTTAGTATTACTTTAATTTTGCAAACTACGAAGATCGGTTTCTCAGTGTAAGTTTTGTGGATGGTTGCTCTCTGATTCTCTGAACGTCACATTTTATTCATTCTACTTTGTAAATCTTGCAGGTTCTTGCCGACTTTGTTGGTGCCATCAACAAGAACTGGTTGTCTGAATGCAGTGTTGAGCAAGTTCCTTACTATCTTGTTGAAGAGACTATTGCATCCTTTGCATCAATGCCTCAAACCTCATCTGCGGCTGCACTTTGGTTAGTCAAATTGGACGCATTAATTGCTCCCCACTTGAAAAGAATTCATTCTGGAAAGAAGCAAGAAATTAATAACAGAGGTAAGGTACTTCTTTGTCAAGTGGAAATGTATTCTAGAAGATAATCTCTTGCAAAGCTGCGTTGGATAAAATAGCAACCAATCTGATGATTGGTCAAAAAGACTGTAAGGTGTCATCCCTTTTCTGATCAGGATGAAATCAATGTAAAGAATGGACGGGGAATAGGTCTTCTAATTTAAATCTCTTCAGGAAGTATACCGAGTATGCTGTCTTTTGGAGTAAGAGTGCGGAAGTTGTCCGTGACATATATCCCAAGTAATTTTGTGTCTAATTACTTTGCCTTAGAAAAATATTAACAAACATAGTATTTATGTATCCTCTTTCATCACAGTGTATTAACCTGTATCTACTGCAATAACAGCAAGACCGGGGTCTTATGTATGAGATGGCTAGAATTAAAGTAGACATTCTTAACGAGGTCTATTTTGGACAAATGGTTCTATAGAACCATATCTGCTGTGATTTCAACGAAGTTACAATGCAGCTTGGTTCTGAATTTGGACAATATTAGTAAGTTCTCGTTTGGACAATTTATCTATGTTTCATGTCAGCTGAAGTGCTCCTTTTTGTTTCAGGTGGGCGAGCTACAAAACAGTCTACGCATCATTCTTAAATGGTTTATGCAAGTAGGGACTGTAACTGTAAATCTGAGGCACTAAGGGACTTTCATATGCTTATTCGCCATCCAGATGTCTGTTGCCTGTCAATGGACAGTTTCCACCATATCTTCTTCTAGTTTTCAGGGCATCACTGATACTTTTTCTCGTAAAAGGTACTGTTTTCAAGTCGGTTCCTACTTGTACAGACTGTGTTAAGTGATTGAATGTTGTACAGCGTTAGATTAGATATATTCAGGAAATTTGAAGTTTTTGGTTGGTAACCATCATCAGAGCCCTTGTAATTCTGAACTTGCATGCTGAACAGATCTTCGCAGCCTCTTTCAAACAGTGTTATTGAGGGAACAAAATTTTGTCACTGCCTACTTCTGTATCTACTTGAAACTAGAAGATTAAATTCTATCGAAAGCAGGCAAGTGTGGCTTAACGGACGCACTTGTGTTTCCTTTCTCGGCTTATTGACTCCTGGGGCCTGCTCCTTTTCGCTGGCCTTGCAACCGAGCTAGACTGGCCCGTTTATCAAATGTAAGCGGCGTCGCCTTCTTCGCAGTTCTGCTATCGATATCTATTTTGAATCTTAAGCTCATAAATTTTTGCCCTCTTGACCTTCAAAACTCCTTACAAAGATATTGGTGAGCTAAAAAGCCAGCGTTACTTAGTTTACAACATTCGGATGTGGAATCGGCCAAGAAGTTAGGATCATAAGCTATTTGATAGTGCAAAATGTGTTCTGTGCAATCGTAGATGTCAATCTAAGTTTCATTTCGAGTTCTTTTCACGTTTCGATAAACAAAAGGATAACCGCAAAACTTTGTTGCTATGCGCTCGAAATGTTCCTTGGAAAATTCATGTTCTCAATTACTTTGCAAAGAAAGGAGAGAGGAGTCCTATTTTGTCTAAGAGATATTCAGTTTTGTATGATTGACTAGTCCACTTAAGTTTACCATAAAGAAGCCTCTTTTATCCCAAAATATCATATAATAAGCTTGTTATGAAATTTATCACTTTATTCCTTTTCATAAGAGCTGTACATTTTCTAAACATAAAATGTTGATGTTAAAAAAATAATTTCCAAGTTATGTAGGAATCCGTAAGCTTTGAAGAAATTATACAAAAGATCTATCTAAAGAGAAAATTCCTTTATTTCAAAAAACTTAAGAAAGATCTTGTGATTTTATAGAATTCCTTGATCGTTGTTTCTTATCTTTTGTTGTTAAGATACTAAGATCTACTATTTTAACTTTTATATATTTTAAAGAGTGTAACTTTTATTTAATATTACTTAACAATTATGGTTTTCCTACGAAGCATAACATCAAATTCATGAAGCAAATCAGCAGTGCTTTACTTCGACAATAGGTTGCACTACATAAGTACTTAACTCAACCTTTAGAGCGTGCTTGGGAGGCTTTACTCAACCTTTAGTACATACATGTACCAATACGGAAATAAAACACATCTACTGAGTGGCACGAAAATATCATGGCAAAGATTTCCTTAGATGCTTGTCATTGTTTAATTCTGGATGTGGTTAGCCTATGAATTTGCTGTAGTTTCAAGATCTTAACTTAGGGGCAGATAGTTTTTGTAAACATCTACAGAAACTACGATGACAATTATTAGCAAACTCTCCATATTGCTTGTTCTACCCCATGAGAGAACATGTTATATTCGTACTCAAGAGAAACAATGAAATAGATCAAATTGTGCTACTAATAAAGTGGACTATTCTTATTAGTTATTGTCATTCATGTCATACTTGCACCTCCTTGTCTTTTATCACTTATGATATTATAGTCACTGAAGAATTTCTAATAATCATGACTGGGAGGGGTAGGTAAATTTCCATAATAGGAGATTCAACTAAGCATTCTACTTGCAACTATGTTTTAACCATATTTAAGCACATATGTTTGTAAGCAAATGTTAGTCATACATAATTGGTTTTTAGGTGAAGAAAAGTACGACTTATTCAAATGAAATGCAAATTAAAACAAAATCTTCACATCTTACTTTTGACAATAAGGTAGTTGGTATGACGCCCCTAGGCAATAATTCCATGCACCCTTTCTTTTCTATTTGAAGCCTCCAGGCAAGAACTTAACATTTGTACACTTGTACACTTCTGTATAATTTTGTTGAACACTCTCTATGAGCTTAGGCCTTGTGTACCTTGAAAATTACAGAGACAAAATTAAAACTCCAAGTACAAATCTAACGAAAAAGGTATAAGTTTCAAGTTTCAGCTGGTTATAAAAACTGATTTGGATAAATTCTCTTTTTTCGTTTTCTATTCTGTCCTAATCTATAGTATTCCAGAACAAATTGAAAATAGCCCTTAGAACTCAAATTGAGCATCCTGCAACTTGTTCTGGCCCAAGCTCAGTCGTTGCCCGCCACTGAAATCACATCACTTACACTGACAGTAAAATAGTTGAGCATCTGATCTCTTGGAGGAATGCATTCTCGGATGAGTGGAATATTGATGAAGCTCTGAGCCCATTCATGAAGAAACGGAAACTTCTCTGTGTCGAGTAACTTCATGCCTCCGGCTTCTTCCGATACATTGAGCCAATGGGGAATCCACGCTACCTCTAGATCCACAAATCCTATCTGTTCTCCACCAAAATACTTCTTCCCTTCAATCTGCTTCTCAAGCAACGTCAATAATTCTTGTGCAGACTCTATAGCCTTTGTCTTTTCCCTTCTTCAACAGTAAGTTGCTCCCCATGCCCCAAACACTCTGTTTTCAAGGAAATTGAAAGGCAATTATCAAGAGCTTGTTTGCTTACACTTTACAAGGTCAAAGTCACCGTGTGTCCATTAAAATCCTAGTGTGACAGCATATGCTCAGGGGAGTGAGAAAAGTGGATATTTCCTATCGTTGAAAGATAGTTATAGAGCTTATTCCTAGATCATTTCTACATAATTGTTAACAATTCAAGCCCAGCAAGCTAAATTTTGTTGCAATCATCTCAATAAAGAGTTACTGTTTTATCCCATTTTCTTTTCTACTCTTACTTCGTAATCCCACTCTTGCTCACGGAAAGGAAATTCCAACTGAAAATAAGGTATAAGAATAGAGGTTTGTACGATGAAATACCTTGTAATTGACAAACTGCGCCTAGAAACAAGCCATGGCTCTTTAATACATGTTAGGATTAGTAGAACAATGAGGCTAAAAAGTATGATTATTATTACACTTAGGGGTCTTTATGTACTTGTGAAACCGTGAAATATCTTTTAGTTGTAGTAGGTTTCCTAGAAGTATCTAGTTAAGATTCATATCCTTTTGTAGAAGTAGGTTTTTCTAATAGTATTCTATTATGATTTCTTTAAGACTTTTTTATAAATAAGAGAAATATAGAGAAATCTAGTAGATGAGTTAAGAGAGTCCCCATGGGGGGCTAATTGTTGGAGAAGGCCCTTATTGTGGATTCTAGTTAATGACAGAATCTATGAGGTACCTATTTAAGGAAATGAAAAGTATAAGAAATTTTAATGAGAAGAGATTATAGGAGATGTAGGACATTACGATGTTTTGAACCTTTTAAATCTATTGTGTTTGGATGTGTGTATTTCCTTAATTATGTGTTTGATCTATATATGAATGATATGCTTGGTTGAATTCCCCTCAACAAGTGGTATTGGAGCCAAGTTGGATCCTCAACAAATGGGGCATGGAAGATCAAGACCAAAGATGATAGATCAAATGTGGTGAATGTAATTGAAGAAGCATATAGATGTTTTGAGGTGAGATTTTCTCCTTTCCTAAATCCGTTTTGATTTTAGATGATGTTGATGTAAATCAATCGGAATATATTGTTGGAGTGGGGATTGGGATGTACAATGTGCATATCTATGTCTCTTTGTCTAGATCTGAGCATTTATAAGCCAAATTGGAGATTTTTGTTAAAGAGCACGATGTTTTGAAGATGATCAGTATTTTTGAAGTTATTAGCTTGAAGATCAAACCAATCATATTATTTATGGTGGTCATGTCAATATTTGGCTCAAGTTATAATGTCATATGGTAGAGAATAATAGAATATTGTTGTTTGAAGATAGATTGATATTTAAAAGGGAACACTTGGTTAATGTTGTTGATGGATTGTTGATTGAGGGGAAGCTTGTGATGCTTCTATGTTGATGAAGTAAAATTTTAGGACTTTCAAGTTTGTTGATATCTAGATGAGGTGTTAGAGGCTTCAACGGTTGATTTTGGGGAAGCACCAACAATTTTGGATGGAAGATAGACTTTTCAATGGGTGGATTTTGAAGAGAGATATTAATGTTGTGAAAGACCCAAAAAATTTCCTTTTATTAAGAACCTCATGGTGAAGGACACATTTGGATGGAAGAAGCCCAATGTACATATGCCTGGAGAGAAACATGGCCTAGGAGAGGTGTAACCTAGAAGAGGCTACAACAAAAGTGCTTAAAAAGGTATGACCTAAGAGATGCATGATTTAAAAAGAAGCAAGATGACATAGTTGATGAAGGGTTATTTAGAAAAGAGTTAATCCAATCTTTTTCTATTAAAAAGATTATGGTTAAAGAGAGTTTCTCCAATCTTTTTCGTTCCAAAGATTATGCTTGTGTAGTTGATATATTTGAAGAGATTTTCTATATTTTCTTATGGTGCAAGGATGTTGCACTAAATTGTTTCAATGGAGAGATTATTAGGATCAATAGAACAATTAGGTTAAAGGATATGGTGGTCATTACAATCAGGGGTCTCTATGTAATTGTGAAATTAGGAAATATCTTCTAAATATAATGAGTTTCTTAGTAGTATCTAGTTAGGATTCATATCATTTTGTGGAAATAGGGTTTCCTAGTAGTATTTAACTAGGATTCTTTTAAAGTTTGTTTATAAAGAGGAGAAGTATAGAGAAACCTAATGGGTAAGTTAAAAAAGTCTTCATGGGGGGCTAATTATTAGAGATGACCCCTATTGTAGATTCTAGTTGATGAGAGAATTTATAAGATATATGTTTAAGAAAGGGAAAGTATGAAAAACTCTAATGAGAAGAGACTACAAGGAACGTAGAATATTATGATGTTCCAAATCTCTTAAATATATTGTTTTTAGGTATATGCATTTTCATGATTATGCATTCAATCTATATGTGAATGATGCACTTGGTTGAATTCCTTCAACAATACAGATCTTCACTAAGTAAAGGGTTTTGCTCACATGTCTCCTAGATGTACTTGAAGATGACAAGTGACTCAAAGATTAGCTTGCCTTCGTGCTTAAGCATGTGGACCTTCTTATGGACAAGATTATATTTCAAAAGCAATGGGCTTTGTTTCTTAAATCTTCTCCATAAACTAGTGGTCCATTCTTTTAATCTTTAAGGCCCATACAATCCTAATAAAGCAAAAGGCTTTTGGGAGTGCCAATCATTTTCAACTCCTACCTGTTCACACAACTTGCAAACCTTTGATCAAATTCAACTTTCTAGTACTTGGGCTAAGGGAATTAGTGTTTTGTACTTATATTCATCTTTTTTCTTAATAGTGGAGCACTTCCCTTAAAGCCTCAAACTTTGAATACTTAAGGTACACTTCCATTGAAGCCTCTAACTTTTACTTAATATTACTTGACAACTATGATTTTCCTTTGAAGTGTAGTATCAAATTCAAAGAGAAACTTTGATTTCAATAATTTTAGTGTACAGTCAAATGGCCTTTTTATAGTAGTTGTAAATTTACTAAAGAGGAGATAGAGAGATTTATGGTAATTAATTTTGCCCATGAATCTCTCTTGAAATTAGTAAATACATAGAATACAAACCCTTTGATTCTTTGAACCAAAAATACATTAAAAGAAGCAATGATTCTTCTCATCTTCTTGTGTAATAGATCGACCATATTTTTTTAATTAAAATGTTGATGAATCCACCTTTAATTGCTTTCTAGAATGTTCAAAATTCCTAGAGATATAGTGAACATTTAGGCATAAGGTTGAAGATGACATGTGTGAGGTACACACACATCTTTGCTTCAGCAATTGTCTACCTCTATGGTGTTGTGTGTGTATCACATGCGCCCACCTTTCCTTCCATGTGTGTTGCACTACTAATGTTTAATCTTAACATGCTCCAAAGTACTTTATTCAACCTTTGAGTGGTCCTTGGGAGGCTTTACTCATTTTTAGTGACAAAAGGCTTAAAGTACTTATATAAATATGGAAATGAATCATGACCTCCTACGAGAAGGTTGGCTCATCCAAGGCTCTCCCTTAGTAACATAGATGAACCATATGCAAAAACTTGCATGTTTGATTTTGTTCGCCACTCTTGGCTAATTTATTATCAATGTATTTGATATTATCAGCAATAACTTTGCATGTTTCCTTGTAGTTAGATATAATGGCCAATCAAGATTGAATTGGTTATTTGATTTATTGTCCTTTAAAATGATTTAGGATATTCACACAATTTATAACATTAGGTTAAAAATTAAAGCACAAACAATCAACACAAATAACACACAATTTTTACCACTTCCGGCCAATTATTCTCAATGTATTTGATATTATTAGTAATAATAGTTAGGTGTAATGGTCAATCAAGAAAGAAAGGGTTGAATTGGTTATTTGATTTATTATCCCTTAAAAATGATTTATGATATTCACACAATTTATAACATTAGGTTAAAAATTAAAGCACAAACAATCAACATAAATAACACATAATTTTTACCATAGTGGTTTGGCTCTTGCACCTATATCCATTATCCTCTTTTTTCAATCCAATTGATTAAAATCTACTTTACTCATTACTTAGGAAAAAATATTCTTCCATACTTTACAATCCTTTTACTAAGGATTACAACATATTGTGTGCCTTAACATACATCAATTATAACACAAAAGTTTTACAACCTTGTACAAATTCAAGCAACTTCTTTAAAATATGAAATGTATGAAAAATTTGTTGGAACTAAACCTTTTTAATGATTTACAACATATAAATGAGCCTTAATCACAACATCTCCAAATCAAAATAAAATTAAGGATTCAGATTTTACAATTGATATATGTGCACAATAATGATATGAGTTAAATCAACACATATATATACAAAAAAAAAAAATCTCAAGCAATCCTAGCATAATAACAAAGTAATGAAGAACTTCACCAAGATTCCAAGAGAGCTAAAATATTCTCCACATTCCAGCTGATTTTTGTATATGGTAGTTCTATATTTTCGTCACTCACTTCTAGCTGCTTTCTTTTCCACTTAATAGCCCAACAGAAACACTACTTTTTTTTTTTCCCAAAATAAGACCATTCTAACTCTATGAAGAATCTCTGATTTTTTGCTTGTTAAAAAGGAGTCTATGGAGCTATTTTCGTGTTGTAGATAGGTAGAGTGTAGCTTCTAAGATGCTGCTGTGTTTTGGTTCAAAAACCCTCAGAAAAATGCACTGTTTTGTTAATTTCTTCATTTGGGTCTGGCGGAGCTAATTCGAGTCATGGGTGGGGTTTCCGGGTTCCACATCAATTATCCTCAATGTTCTTCAATTTTGAATCAAGTCTTTGTGGGTACGTCGTAGATCGAAAAATTGACTTTCTCTTCAACAAACTCATATTTTTTGGCTTCTAAATTTCTTGATTTTGTTCTCCTTTTTTCTTTCACCCAATCAAGTCACACAGAACCCGTTTGGGTCATGAAGTCCTAACAAAACACTTCACGGGCCAGACTCCTTCGTTCTTCCCAGGCTTATTGGAAGACAGATCCTTGTTTTTCATGGTCTTCCCATTCAACTCATCCCGGGTTGCGGTGGTTCTTGTCGTCGCTGTTGGTTTTCTGGGTCATGCACTGAAGCGGGTTGCAAACGGGTCACACAGGAGTTCAGAGCTTCTGGTTTCCACAGCTTCCGGGTTGCACGATGCTTCAGTTGGGTTGCACATGTGTCTTGCACGAAGTGGGTCGAGTGAGCTATTGGGTTGCACATAACATCCTTCAAGCCGGTCATATGCGGGCTTCTAGGTTGCGCATAGTATCTGGGGCGTGGGCCTGGCTTGCGAACTAGGCCGCACACCATGCTGGGTTTCCGGGCTTGGTAGTCTTGGACTGGATTTATATGGATCACACGCATATAGACCAAAAGCCGCAGACTGCACAGTATTTTGCTTTGTATTTGACCACGCCGCACAAGATGGTTGCACGACATATTTGAAATTATTACTTTTTGAGCTTTCTTGGACCATTTTTCTAAAAAATATTCATGCATTATTTTTTATTTTAAAATAATAAACAAAAAATATTAAGAATATTTTCTTATTATAATTTCCTTTTTGTAATCATCAAAATAATAATGAAATATCAATATTCCTAACACTCCCAATACTTCCAAGCAAGAGCCTTGAACTTATGCTTATCAAGATGTTATTCACAAAAGCTGGCTAGCGAACAACTCCGTTCACTTCGCTCACTCCCTGGCTCGTTTACTTTAACTCAACAACAGTAAGCTGCTTTTGAATAAGAAGGAAAACCCTGGAGCATCAAGGAGAAGTGCACATTGGGCATAGGATTCTAAAGACAAATGCTTGCAAGAGCTCAATAGAGATAATATAGGAAGTGGCAAGGAGGTTTGGCTACAAACTTAGTCTTATCCTATTTTAAAAATCAAATCTTATCCTATCTTTGGTCTTCTAGAATTCTATTTTTAGTTTTCTAAAAATTCAATTCTAACAATTCCCACTCCTTCAAAATAGCCCTTGTCCTTGAGGGTTAACTTGGTTTAGGCCGTTGACTTCCCTTTGAGTAGATGCTAACGAGGCTTGGACTTGTTAGAATTTGTCCTCCAAGAAGGGTATGGTGTCATTTGCAAGGACATTAGTCTTTGCTTCTACCATTGTTGTTGCATGGGTTTTTGCCCTTGTTTTGACCTCATGAGTGAGCGCTAGATCGTTAGCTTTGATAGCATTGTTAAGACTTGAATCCTATAAAATCCCAATAAGAATCTAAGGAAAAAATAAAAATCTAAGGCTAAAGAACTTAATGATAATAAAGTAAGCAAGTCTTTGATGATCTTTGATGATTTTTTCTTAAGGTTAAGAATGCCTTATATAAACATAATAAAAATCCTACTTCAACTCTAATTAGACCTCTAAGAAGACTACATCCTATTTTATTTTACAAATCATATCTTATCCTATCTCTGGTCTTCTAGAATTCTATCTTTAGTTTTCTAAAAGCTCATTCCTATCAATCCCCACTCCTTCAAATAATTATTGTCCTCATGGATTAACTTGGGTTAGGCCAAATCCTAATAATCCCCACCCCCATCAAATAACTCTTGTCCTCAAGGGTTAACTTGGGTTAGGCCAAATCCTAACATTGTGAGTGCCATTCCTAGCAATTGACTATGGAGAGCGTACAGACTAAAGCAATGGTGTTTGTGTGCTTCAAGGGAGCTCTATCCTCTAGTCGTGGTCCTAGCTCAAGCAAGGAAACAATTGTTTACTAAATCTCACCTGGAATACCGGGACTCCACTGGATCCAGTTGTTTGGATGCTTGCAACATGCGCTGGCTATTCCTTTTTGATGGTCTGTTCCTTTCCGGCAAGCCTCCTTCACAACAGTAGTTGATTTCTTTCGACAGTCTCCTTTACAGCAGCAGTCGACTTCTTCTCTATAGGCTCTTTGGTAGTGTGGCCCTTTTTGGGCCTACAGGTAGTCAAGCCTGTTCAAGGCCCATGTATTTCAGCCTATATAAGGCCTTTGTAAGTCTACCCCCAAGTTTTTCAAGTAACCCTACGCCTTGTTTGGGTTCTGTACTTATAGGCCGCTAGGCCTCATGCTTTATAAGGGCCTTGCCCACCTTTTCTAATTAATGTAAGTTTCAAGGTACTACCCCTTTAAAAAGAAAATAAAAAATAAAAAATAAAACTACTAGGAAAACCTATTTGCAATAAAAGGATAAAAATTTTAACTGAATACTATTAGAAAAACCTACTACAATAAGAGGATAACTCTAGTTCTACAATTATAAAGAGACCCCTGATTATAATAAGATCTTACAATTATACACTTTAACATAATTATTCCATTAATCCTAAGAGAGTATAGATATTCTTGGAAAAGGAAAATAACATACTTGTCCCTTGGTGCCGTCTACTATTTGATTCAAATCATTTGTCTCCTAACTAAGAAATGAAGAAGAAAAAAATATAGTGGTCAACTAAAACCTTTTGCTTTAATTTTCTGAAATTTATGATGGAACCACCATGTGAATGGTCTGTATGACGATTTTTCATGTTCTAGGAGAAGATAAACAAAAAATGTAAATTTAGGGTTACTTTAATTTTTCCTTCCATGTTTAGAAGGTTAGAAAATAATGAAGGACAAAATACAATTTCTTAATTTTTTTTTTTTACACACACATCTAGGGAGGAAGGAACTCGAACTTATAACTGATGAAACTAATGATTAAGGTTTGATTTAGAAAACACTACTAAGCTAAGGGTCCCCCTTAAATCTCAATCATTACTTCGGATTTACATACTTGTTAAGATACTTCAATAGAAAATGTATCAATTTGAAGGCCTTAATATTTTTTTATATATAACTTAACATTTGATCACATCTATTATACTTTAAAAGTGATAAGTATTGGCATGATATAATTTTGACAATTTAATGTGGGAACAATGGTTTAAATTAGAAGAAACTCATATAACGAATTTTTCTAAAAATTTCGGAAGCGTAAAACATATCCATGTTTCTAGCATGGACCCTTCTTTAACCGAGATAGTATTACCATTCCTTAAACGTCTATTTCTAAATGTAAGCAAGAGTTGATCATAGGTCTCTAGCACAATCAAAATGTGCTTTTAGTAGATAAACTAATTGGTTTTAGACAGCTTTTATGGGTTTCATGCGCAGAAGTAAATACATATACCCAAAGATTGAACTTGTTGAAGCGTAACGAAGCTAGTACATCCGTAACAATTGGATCCTTAGTTTTTTTTTTTCATATTCATTCATGAGGAAATACGTCATGCGTCTTATGAAAGTTCTTCCAGTTGGTAGCAAAGAGCTTTAATAATCCAGGACATAATTCCACAAATGATTTTGCTTGCCTTCATTAATTTGTGGCCTTATTTCAGCCAAATTTATTGTCCAATTAATTCTTTGGTATCAAGTTTACATTACTTAATGATTTCATAGTCAATAAGGAGTTCTTTTTTACATATTTCGAGGAATCAAACTTGTTAATTATGTCATTGATAAATTTCATTATTCGTGGTCGATTAATATTGCAGATTATTTCTTTATTAATAATAAGAATCGAAATTAAGAATATCTTCCTATATATTATAGATTGCCATATAAATTTAGTAATATGATTCTTCTCTCCAGAATATTATTCCTTAAAATCAAATTCTATTGAACGGAAATTTCCAATTCGATCTATTATTTTACCATATATTTCCACAACTACTGTATCAACATAATTTGTTAAAAATGTTAAAGTAAGATAAAAGACAGTTAAAAAAGAAAAACAGAAAAGCATTTGTCAACTAATAAAGTGGAATATACCTGAGATGTCAAGGGAGAAAAAACAAGCGTTAGGGTGTTATAACTCTTGTTAGTGCAATTAATGAGTATCCTGGGTTAACCATGCAGTTATTTAAGGACAGAATAGCAAATATAGCAATGAATAATTCTTTTTACGGATAAGACAACTTAAACTTATTCTCAACTCATACATTTAACATATTAGGGTTAAAAATGCACTTTTTTTGTCACCTCAACTTTGGGGATAGACATTTATTTATCATATTATTGCTTCTCTTTTTTCTCTAAACCAAAGATCTGAGTTAATATGACATAGATAACTCGTTCTCAAAAAAACACAAAACAAACTTGAATACCAACCAAAAAGTACAAGAAGAAAACAAGGAAAACATTTGAATGTAGCTTGCTAGTCCCCTATTCGTGTTCCTTGCATATTAGTGCGATGAAATGGAGCTTGAGTCTATGTAAATTATTACCATATTTGTTCATGAATAGTTTTTTAGTGAAACTATTCGTCTCTACATTGGAAATAGACATTTATTTATCATATTAATGCTTTTTTTTTATTTCTCTCTAAACCAAAAATCTGAGTTAATGGCATAGATATCTCATTCTCAAAAAACCACAAAAACTTGAATACCAACCAAAAAGTACAAGAAGAAAACAAGGACAACAGTTGAATGTAGATTGCAAGTCCCCTATTCCGTTCCTTGCATATTAGGGCGACGAAATGAAGCTTAAGTCTGTGTAAGTTATTACCATATTTGTCCATGAATAGTTTTTTAGTGCAACTGGGATTCTCACCCTTCAATACAATTATCAAAACAACAAAAAAATAGAAAACAAAAAAGTTGCAGTACTTTAGATATGAGTGGTCAGGAATTTTCCATCATTCCATATTAGTTAGAGAGTTTTAATTAAGGCTTTTCAATTTCAATTTCAATTTCAATTTCAATTTCAATTTCAATTTTAATTTCAATTTTAAAAGGTGGAATGACACCAATAACAAAACTACATAGCCAAGGCATTGGACATGTAAAGGGCTTAGTGATGTTTTCTGTTTCTGAGCTAAACCTTGACCAATAATCCTATTAGTCATGAGTTTAAATTCTATCATTTCCCTTCCCAATACATGTGTTATAAAAAAAAATGAGGGGCAATGAACATGTGATAAAAGAAATAAATAGTGGTCATGTGTTTTGTTGAATTTATTAACACCATAAATATAAGTTATAATATAAAGGGAAAAAAATGGTAATAGCGAGGTCAGGCCATAGGGTGGGGGACATAAGGCGCAATCTAGAAGCCCTAAAATATAAAAAATAAAAATAAAAATAAAAAAAATTATTATTATTTTTTTTTTTGGAAAAAAAAAACCCAGAAAGAGAAAGATGCTATCCCTGCATTATTTAGTACTGTTCAGAGGTAAGGAGGATGGGTCATGTCACTACGCAACACAACATTCTACAAACAAAAACTCTGATAGTGTCTTAAATAACGAGTTATAATAAGAACAACCACGAAAAGGCCGTCACTTCCTCCCAAGCTTCCTCACTCAGGCCCTTATGTTTACTCCAACTCACACTCTGTTTGCTTTCTCCGCGTCTCCTTAGCCTCTGCTTCTGGGGGACTTTCCCTCGCCTCGCCGATATCACCTCCCACCCACCACTCCATTTTTTCTCTTTATCCTGATACTCTCTCTCCTCCTCCCCCCCCCCCCCCCCCCCCCCAAACTCGCTGTCTTTGCTCAACCTCAAGCCTCTAGCTGCCTTGTGATCACCATCTTTATATGCATGTTCCGTGCCATTTGTTTTTCCGGCTAAGAATTAGAAGCGATAAGAGCGCTAAAAAAAGGACAGATTTCGCATGAATACCAAGGTTAGATATCTAATATTCTCATTTCCAGCGGCTTTAAAGGAGGAGGCTTAGCCAGGGAAAGGCGACCAAAAAATTATAGAAGGGAACGGAAAGAGAAAGATTTCCTGTTCAAAAGACGTACAAACAAGTAAGACGAAGCAGAAGGGAGCAAAGAGAGAAGCCAACTGTGAAAAGCTTCAAGGGCCTAGGGAGATCATCCGTCCATTTTCAAACGCCTCTGCTTCTATCGAAATCAATAAAGTATAGCAGTAGCTTGAAGAAAGAAAAGGGTTTGACTGAAGAAATCGAGGCCACCACGCGTCTGGAAGTAGGAGTACTCCTTCTCTATTCCTTTCTTCTTCTTCTTCTTCTTCTCCTTCTTCCTCCTTTCTTTATTTTCATTTTCTTGTGTTGTTTATGAAACTCCCAAGGCAAGCAGAAGAATAAGAATTAGAAGAGAAGAAGGTGACTCTTCCATCACCCCAAGACCTCCCCTCTGTCAGAGTGGGACAACGCTTATTCTCTTCCCATTTCTTCCTTTCATCTATTCTTTCTCATTTTTATAACCTTTTAGTTCAACCCAGTTTGCCTTTTTTTTTTTTTTTTTTTACCAAATATAAATATAAAATGGTGTATGGTGTGGTAGTATCATGCGTTTGTTCATCCCAAGGTCTTCAATCAAACCCTCTCTTCAAAAGTCTCATATCTTTAAAGGAAAAATTGAAGATGTAAAATATACAGTTCTATGAAATTCAAGCAAGATCTGCTTACAAACTTTTCATCGGAAAGAGTGAAATATATATAACCTTTCTTCTACACGAGATCCAATCCCTCAATCCCACCACACGGGTACTCAAAAATCTACCTTTCTTCCTTGTCCCACTGCTTTCTGTTCCCTCTCCAAACCCTACCGCACAATGGCGGTCAACACCTTCTTCTGATCTCTCCCTCTCAAGCCCCATTTTTTCTCCTTCTAAAGTGAAGCTTTATATTTCCACAGCTGGTTTAGGGTTTCTGGGTGTTGAGAGAGCTGGAAACCTGTGTGTTCGTCGCTTGATTTGTGCTATTTGACCATACACCTACCTTCACCTTTTACAGTCAGATCTCGTAAACCAAGAATATTTCGTTTTGATTCCTTCTAAGGACAAATCAGGTAAGAAATTAGTATTATTTACAACAGATCCTGCGAAGGTATATATGTCATTCCTATTTCACATTTACTAACTATATTTGAATTCGCCCAAGTAATATCTCATTTACAAGACCGGCCGTCACCTTACGGTTAATCAAACCCTTTTGGTGTATAAATTGGTTATGTTTATGATTATGATTAATCAATCCATTTTCCTTTCACTTGCTCTAAGATCTTGGAGATTGTAAGTTTTATTAGTGCGGTTTTACCTTTTCCGGAGTTTGTAATTATAGCCGCACCTGCTTTCTGCGAAGGCTGTCAATTTATTCTCTACCCTTAAGGATCCCTTTTTTTCTTTCTAACCTTGTAGTATTAAAATAAATTTTCTGCTTAATCTCTTCTACTTAATCTATCCATAATGTTTCCCCTGTTGATTTCTTCTTCCTCTAGATTAAAATAGTCAACAATTTCACATCATAAACTCAAAACATGTCCGGCCTATCATGGTATCAGCAAAAGTCTTCTACAGATGGCTAAAATTCAATTCACTTTTTTTTTTCCCTTTAAATTTCTGTTCCATTTTTTATGAATTCATAACTCCCCCCCTTTCTTTCTTATACCATTGTCACACTGGATGCTGGATCTTGTTTCATTGATATGCAGAGGAGAAAGTGGAATATGGCATCGTCGTCGAATTCCCCATGTGCAGCGTGCAAGTTTCTGCGGCGCAAATGCCAGCCCGAGTGCGTTTTTGCACCATATTTCCCGCCGGACCAACCCCAAAAATTTGCGAACGTCCACAAAGTGTTTGGGGCTAGCAACGTGACCAAACTTCTGAACGAGTTGCACCCCCACCAGCGCGAGGACGCAGTGAATTCTCTAGCCTATGAGGCAGACATGCGTCTCCGTGACCCCGTCTACGGGTGCGTAGGAGTCATCTCTCTCCTCCAACACCAACTTCGTCAGCTCCAGGTGGACCTCAGTTGCGCCAAATCTGAACTCTCCAAGTACCAGAACTTGGGCATCACAAGTCATGGCCTAATTGCCGCCGCCGCCGCCGCCGCCGCCGCCGCTACGGCCACCAATCACAACCACCAGCAAAACTTGGGGATTAATCTGATTGGTGGCGGTCGGGACCACCGCCACTACCGTCATCAGTTCTTTCCCAGGGATCAGCAGCAGATGATCAGAAGCTTTGATACGGGGAACAACTATGACGCAAGCCTTCTGGCCCTGAATGTCTCCGCAAGCATCGGCCAACTGAGTCAGTTACAGCAACCTAGGGCCACTACTGGAGACGAACGCCGCACCATCGATCCCTCTTAGGGTTTCTTCCCTTCCATGGATCATAAACCTGCCCAAAGCCGTCATAGGTACATGTCCAAAAACTCCCACTATAATCATTACAGCAGATGTTGATAGTTATTACAGTGATAGTTTCTGCTATTGCTCAATAATAACACGAATAATACTGATAATGCTGCTACTGCTTGTATTGTTGTTGTTATCACTGTCATCGTATCAGTATTAATCTAATTATCTTGCTACTCTTGAAATGTTTTGGTTAAATTTTTCGGCGATCTTCTTATCAGGTTAAGTATAATTGAATTGCCGAAGTTAGGGTTCGAATATTTCATCTTTTTTATTTTTTTATTTTTTTATCCAACTACGGACATGATCCTTAATTTAACATACAAGTTTGTTGTGCAAAAGCTCGAGAAGTATTAACATGATTTTCAAGAGATAAAAAGAAGATTTAGAGACTGTTTTGTAATAGCGTAATAAACTGGGATCGACCTTCTGAAAACCAAAGGAGAAGTAAAACTCAGACACATTTCCCACTGTTGCGGTGTTGACCAAGAACCTTAGGGACCAAGTATAATATATAATAAGGGAAAAAGGAAACGGATCTGAAATTACATATCCCCTCATGAGTAGTTTATTGTCCACAGTTGACACTGTGTGGTTCAGTGTCCTGACTAAGGAGTCCACAGACTTTTTTCTTATGATACAGCTTACAATGCGCACGGTTGCGGGACACAGTCACTGCCATTTCAGTATCTCATGGGATTGAAACTCGACATCCCTTTTATGTAGTCATTAGGATCTTAACTAAACTATGAGGTATTAAGTCGGATTCTGCTATTAATAATTCTTTTTCTTTTTTTTCTTTTGTGTTCGTTTCAGGTTTTGAACTTTGAAGGACTGGGCATTGAGAGCGTGTTTAAGAGAGACAAAGAGTGTTTGGGTTTTATCTTCGTTATTGATACCCCTTTTAGACAATTTTGTCATATCAGGCCCATGTATCTTCGGTCTTTACTTTTATGTTCTATATATCAACTATTTTCTCATTTGTTATAAGCCAAACTGTACTTCCTCTTCCAGTTTCACTGTAACTCCAAAATCATTCTTGGAGTTTTCCTCCTAAAAAGTGCCATGGCAGGCATGGTGCTTTGGTTTTGTTTCTACCCCTTTGAACTTTTCTAATCCGCAGAGCCATGAACAGAAGACTATCACATCATTTGCAAGTTGAAGCGCGGCTTTTACACGATGAGCCTTGCGTCTCTTTGTACCAAAGATGATTAACCACTATTTTTGGGAACATGATTGTAGGCCTTCAGTCTGCTTCCTGTGAATTTATTAAGAAACTGGACGGGCAAAGGCCACTTTAGTCAGATTTTAATATTCTGTCCTTGCTGAGAACATAATCCCTTAGGTTTCTTTGGAGCATATTGGACAGCAAAGGGGAAAAAAAATCTTATAAACTTGCTCAAAAAAAGAAACTTTTTTCACTTAAGCGTTCCATTGTTTATAATGTTCAGCCTCAATATTTTCGATTCCGGAATTTTGCAAGTTTTGACAAGGACGAAATCATAATCCTTTATGAGTAAACTGTAGAGGTTTTGGTAGAGAAAGAAAATCAAGCCTTTCTACTCAAAAAAGGATTTAAGTTGACCAGCTTCCGAAATCATATTTGATTTGATATCTAGGGTTCTAAAATTATATTTTTGGTATTCTTCAATCCGAATCTGGTCACAAGTTTGAGCCAAAGTTTCACTGGAGAAGGGGCCCTAAGATCTCCATCAACTTTCCATACTTCACAAGATCGATGTATATTTTTTCATTAGATGAATAGAGATGTGAGGAAGTTGGGTGTCAAACTTGGGATTTTTTGGTCCCAGATTATATGGGATATCAACTGAACCACGTGCCTGATCTTATAAGACTAGGAACTATGTGCTAACCTGTAAGACCTCTATAAATTTTGTCATTCTGGTAACTCATTGCAATTATTTTTCTTTTTTCTTTTTTTTTTTCTTTTCTTTTTCGAACAAATGATCTATATGGGGCCTCAACTTTATTTTACAGAGCAACGGTCTATATCTGGTTGGCTTTCAATGAGCCTTCAAGAATCTAAAATCCCTTTCGGGTTCCACACAAATTTAACTGAGACCAACTTGCCATTTTTCAACCACCCATCATGCTATGCACAACACGTTTCCCGACTCTTTTTTGTTTGCCACTGGAGGGATCCAAGGATTAATCGAGGTCTTATGTAGGAAAATGTAATGTAAAGGGCTACCATAGATGACAACAAATTGACGAGGAAAGGGAAAGGGAAAAGGAAAGGGAAGAGAGAAATAGACCTCTATTTTGTGCTACTTTCAAATAAATTTTTCGAACCAATTAAGGGTATGCAGAACGAACGTTTTTAGCCAATCTTTTGCTGAAAGCTTCATGAGCCCCACACTCCATCATACACGACCCTACATTTCTCGGCGCAAGTATAAATACTGTTGAATCAAGATCATGTAAATCATTGTTGCATTACCACTTGGTCACATCATCTCTTCTTTAAACACTCTATTCTTTTTTCACTATTTTATATGGTTGTCTATATTTTGCTCTTATTTGGTGTTGTAATTTTTTTAAAAAAAATATGTGATTTTATTCATTTAAGAACAAGAAAATATAAAGACTTAAAGGTATACTCTAATATTATAAGCTCATCTAAGAGACAATCAAGATTGAAATTCTCAACATAATAAAACATTTATATGAAAGTGTTTAATGTTCATAAATAGATATGATCTCCCATATATTACTTTGCTAATTGCCAATAAGATTATTATCTCAATAGCCTTATTTTGGAAATATTGCATTCAAATTATATGCAACAAATACATGCTAAGAAAGAAAATTTAAGAAACTTCATAGTCAAATCATTTCCTTCTATTACTTTAATCATTCATTGTAATTCATAATTTCAATTGTTGATGATCCTATAAATGTCATGTTATGTAAGTATACTTTGTCAAATTTGCCTAGTCTAAGAAATTTTTTTTAAGAAACTTCATAGTCAAATCATTTTCTTTTGTTGATTTGATTATCCATTGTAATTTAGAATTTCAATCATTGATGATCCTATAAAGTTGATGTTGTGCAAGAATTTCTTGTCAAGTTTTCCCAATTTAAGTATATTGAAAAAACAAGTGAGACCTATTTTCAACTTGAGACCTATAAAAATTATAGTATAAGTCCATCAAGTGGAGCTATTGAGATAATACTTCTATTGTAATAAGTTTGTCCCCAAAAAAATGAGTCATCTAATAAAGTTGTGTTTGCTTATTTGACCTAACTATATCAAGTTATGTCATTTAATTTCAACATTTACTTGGTGCAATTTCTTGTATGTCTTTTTATATCAATAGGAAAAGTTGGAGAGAGTAGGTGTGAGAATTGGTTGTAATTTGAGAAGACCTATCAAACTTCATGCCATGCTTCCTTTAATGTCAAGATGCATAACCAAAGTCTTTGTACATTTAGTATTATGAATTAATTTACTCCATAAGGAACAACTTAGATAGTTGATAAGATTCTAGAATGAATATCCCAACATAATCTTATTCCATACTTTGAGGTCTAATAACTTAAGTAAGTTGACTACTATTAGATTGATGGAACTCTAGAACTAATGAAACCTCAACACAAAATGTCAAAGCTAGCGAATTTGATAGAACCGTACCAATGCAAAATAGATTCTTAGGTTAGACAAATTTTCTATTGAGTTTTTGCCTCCATCTATGTTAGATCATTCTTCTTTTTTAGAAAAGTTAGACACCACTCAAAAGAAAAAAAGTACCATTGAAATTCTTTAATATTTAGATTGATAGCCTCAATTTTATGGACATTGTAAAATCTATTTGACAATAAGAAGTCAATGGCACCAAACTATACAAAGTTGTGAGTAAGTTAAAAGCTTTTAAGGCACTACTTAAGAACCTCAACTCTACCTAGTTTGGTAATTTACATAAAAAAATAAGGGTTGCTAAAAAACACTATAACAAGTTTAACTCAATCTACAACTTGACTACTATAATACAACTATGCATTCTAACAAAAAGCTTAAAATAAAATAACTAATTCCATTGAGAAAAAAATTTTAATGTAAAAATTGAGGAATTTTTGATTGAAAGAGTGAGATAATAACAACAAAATATCCTTTTCATCTTTGATGTGTAAAAGAGCCCAAAACAAAATCACACACCTAGTATAAAAAGATTAGTTTATTATCTTTGATGATAATCCCTTGTTGAATATTATCATTATATATTATCATTTCATACTTGGTAGCTCTTATGATAGTACATTTACACTAAAAAGTGTGCTTCCTTATTTCGTGTTGTAATTGTTATTACCGTTGAAAGTTTTCATAGCAACTACTGAGAGTTAAAACTATTATTACTACGGGTTGTCTAGTTTTTTCCGCCTTTTGTGCGATGTGGGACTTTAGTCTTTTTGCAGGCTCCTAGTACCAATTACTTTTAGATGGTGAAATCTATAAGCTTAACTTCCCCCTCAATCAATAAACTAGGACCCAAAGAGTTGTTCATCTGGCTGCTAGACAGCAACTAAATATGTTCATCGTTTTACTCATTTCCATCTCAACAGGGCAAGCTGGCATTAACAGTCCAGAATAATGAAGAAGAAGTAAATGGAACTATAATTCTGTTAGGGCTACATATAGTTCTGAACTTCAAGAAAGGAACTATAATTCTATAAGGCTACGTAGAGTTCTGAACTTCAGGAATGATTTTAAACGGTGAAGAAGAATTTATTCATCTTTATATTGCAAACAGGAGAGCAGTTGTCTTAGCTCTAACAATGAGAAGCACAAATTGGTGCTCAAATAAAATTTACCACTGGGCATTATGTGAAGGGCCTCAGACAGAATTCGAGTTCAACCGAATCTCAAAATCTTACGAATTTAACTAGTCGGTAGTTGGACGTCTTTGACTTCTAAAATGCTACTACACAACTACGAACTCATCAAAAGCTGCATTCCAAATTTTTTATAAAACGAGGGGCACAATTACTATGACTCAGGTAGCGAAGTTGGTAGCAACTTTTTCGGTAATCGAAAGTTAGCATATCTTGCGCCAGGGGAAGAAAATGGACGTGACATGGGTTGACGTGATGCGCACCAATTTGGATGGCTTCCAGTCCATGCGTGATAAGCGTTGAATATCTTCGTCGGAATTACCAAAGAGCTACCATCTCATTGATTGGACAGATGCAGCAAAAGGAATGATTCACACTGCATGTATTGCTATATATGTCATCGATACACATTAAATGCCTGTGCGGAGTTAGTCTGAAAGTCATGGAGACTGCTAAGGCGTTTCCCAGACAAAAGAGAAGACAAAGTAATAAGACAAAAGAGACGGAGACAGAGGTGGGTGGGGAATTAACTTGGCAACTCGTCCTCCGTCCATGTTCCCTCTCTCTCTCTCTCTCTCTCTCTCTCCTCTCCCCTCTTTCTCCGTCTCTGTGAGTGCCAGAAGCATGAAAGACCGTTGCAGAGGACATGTCAAAGGCCCATTTAATGCTCTCACCGAAATGCTAAAAGACTCAAAATCCAATGAAAAGGGGAGGGAAACACAGAAAAGATGGGAGGAACGGAAAGGTGACGAAAAGGTGCCCATGCCCTTGCTTTTAAGTTGATAGGTAATGAGCACTGTAAAATCTCAGATCTTAAATGGTCGCTGGCAGTCTGATTCAAATCAAAACGTAGTCAAAACAGTTCCAGAAAAACATTGCAATTGCATGACATTGATAACGTACTTGTGCAATGATGACTATCTTCAAATGTATTTGGCAGTAGGATTACTTGTGTCTATCTCCTCGTTCTTTCTCTTTCATATTCTTCGAGGACAAATTCTGACTCGCGCTTGTATGCATGACTCATGCATGCCTATATGTAGATGTCCCATGTGGATGAGGATGCCATCTGGTGAGCGGTATCCCTTTGATGAACCTGCTTCAGCACATATGATCCATCATTGGAGTAGGCCATGGCTAACTTAATACTGAATTTACCACGAGACTCTGGTAGGCACCACTTCTGCTTCACCAAACAGGAGTGGTACACATGAATCGGCTTTTTTTCTAGCGAACACGTTAAATTTATGGCCATCCAAATTCAACCCATGTAGAAATGGATTGATTCTTACACTCTTTTGTTATTTTGTATACTTCATACTACAAATCTTCTTTGACAAACCCTTTTCTTTCCCAATAAAATAATTTCTCTTTCTCCTGCACTAAAACAAATCACTCTAGAATCCGAGGACGTACACGTGGGATCTACTATCAAATCCATGCTACCAGTTATTTTGACCTATAAAAACTAGATCCTCAAACAACGTAGCAAGTAAACGCAAAACCTGGCACCGTAGTGAACACATTTCCTACAGAATAATCCTCAATCCAGATCATTCTTAATGCTTCTTTTTTGGGTAAACCAACACTTAATAAATGAATCAGTGACCTCAACTGTTATCACCGATGCATGAAATGGAGATTGTTTTCCTTGTTGATGCATGATATTATGCTAACACGTTAATATCAGTTTGTTTGTTGCAAAGATAAGCGACATCCATTACCTCAAACACAGAAGCTCACCCATAGAAAGAAAGGAAGAAAAGAAGAAAGAAAGCCCAGATCGCAATAGTTTTGTATGGAGTCGATTGGTTAGTTTGAATGGTGACACGAGGTGAAAGGGACGGTCCTAAAGCAGGGGGGATAATCCCGACACACGCACGCCTTCCGGAGCTAAATATTAATAAAAGCAAAAGTTTCTTGCATTCATTTCGGGTTGTCCCCCGTAGTAGTACCCCACAATCCCAATACAAAATGTTTACTGCTCAGTGGATTGGCATTTATTGGACAGTGCCAACACCATGAGACTGTTCTCTCTCTACACTCTACCCGTCCGCAGGAATTGATGGGCATGAGTATGACTTGACTAATCCTTACTCACTCAAATCGGCACAGCAGGGGCCTTGACTATTCTCTCTTTCTATTCCCCGTTCTAGGAGTTCCACATCGCACGCTTCCCTATTAGTTTTTGAAGTCTGCGACAACATTGATAAAGAGAGAAAAGAACATTTCGGAGCAACACTTGTTACATCTCTTTCTCACCCTTCCTTCCTTATCCGCGTTATTTACCTTCTCTTTGTCCCCCCCACATTTCTCACCTCTCTTTCAAATAAATGAAGAAGCCAAGGCCCTTTTTTCCACCCACGCTCCCCGACTCACCACTTGAGTAAAAGCCAAAAACTACCTTGCTCCACAAAGTTTTGGCCCCTTTTTTTTAAGTAAATAAACGATGCAGAAAAATTGGATGTCAAATCTAAAATTTTCTAGAATTTTTTAGTCACAAGTAACATATGTTGTCAACTAAAACGTAGGCGTACTGACAAAGCAACTCTATCTCCACCGTAGATCTCATGTGATCATGAAGTTGCAATTTTCTTCCCGTGACAAAAATATAATATCTCATTTATTTGAAATCTTAAATAGTTATTTTTAAGTTTCATGAATTTATAAGACTTTAGGATACTTAAAGAAACTATAAATTAATCGGTATTTTAAGAAGGATTATATAATATATGGCGAATATTACTTGCACCGTATAATTAACCAGGGATCTTGATCAAGAGTAGGAACATATGAAATTTTATATTGGATGGGTATTGTTTTGATCAATACGAAGAAAAAGGAGAAGTGATGGAGATTTTTATTCAGAATTATGGTAAGTGGTAGAAGATTGAATAGAAACTCGATAATAAGTTTTCTTGAAGCAGATATGATTGATATAGGACATATTGAAGGTTCATTTTTGATTTGTTTGCATTTGGATGTGAACACAGATATCAAGTCCACTTAAAATTTAATCTTATGGTTCTTTTTGTTGATTTAAGATGCTTTAAGAGTTCTTGTTTATTAGGAATTAAGAAATTTTATTTATAATGATGAGAAATCCCAATTTTATAATGGTCCAGAGTTTTCATTTAATTTTTCGTCAATATTTTTAGTAAGCTTAGGATTTGGAACTGTAGTATATCTAAAAGGCATGCCTTGGTGTTTCTTTTCAATTTTTTTTTTTAGTTTAATAAGTTTTTATAAGATAGTTTCCCTTATTTTTTTGATGGAGTCCATAGTTGTCCTAAAATATTATGAACTTCGGAGTTATTGTACATAACTCTCATCTCTACATCTTTTCCAATGTCACATACAACTTGAAGTTAAGGTTGGAACTCAAGAGTAATACTCTAATATCGCGCCTGCGAGAGTTGTGCAGAAAAAAATCTTAAGTACAGTTAAAATTTCGTTTACTTCAGCAATTTGGGCCACGATTGCAAGTAGCACTCGACGCATCAACCCGATTGCAAATGGATTAGTTTAACATAGTTGCATAACTTATATGTTACACTAGAGGTCACATGTGCAGCATTGCAGATGTAGCCCATGAGTCATCAGCCTTTGATAAAAGATGCTGGACTTTCTATTTGTTTCGGCCTGAGGGCTTAGGTCCATTTTACCACCTGATAACGACCTTTTCGGCCCTTATCATGCGAATATAAAACGTCATAGATACACCAAAAGGTTCTCAATCTCTTCGTGATATTCTTTATGTACCTAGGCTGCATCTTAAACTTCTTAAGATGGTTATTACCTAATCCTAAGAGATAGATCATGCTCTTTTCCTCGTGAAAGTGATTTGACTAATGAGATTGCCAAGTTCAAGATCTCAACCAAGGAACTTTCCACTCAAGATGAAGTGTTCCTATCCGAGCACCATGAAGGTTGACGGAGCTCTAAGCTGGTTGCGGTATAAAAGGTATGGCTGCTTAAAATTTAGGCGTTCGGTCTTTGGTTTACCTACTGTACCTACTGTTTCTTATGTTTGTGAAGGTTGTCAAAAAGGAAAACAGCACAGGAAAATCTTTCCAGTACATTCTGGATAAAACACCTTTAAACCTCTTGATTTAATACATTCAAGTGTATGTGGTCCAATGAAAATGAGACCAACAAGGGGTGTGAGCATTTCATTACTTTTATAAATGATTGTACCCATATCTGTTGGGTTTTTTTCTTGAAATAAAAGTATGAATTATTCTCCGTCTTTAGGGATTTTAAACCTCAAGTGTGAGATACTTAGAAGTGATCAAGGGAGCTGAACATGTTCTAAAGAGTTTCATAGATTCTGCTATAATAATGGGATTCAACATCAATTTTTAGTCAGTCACATCCTTGAACAAAATGGTTTTTTTGAAAGCAAAAATGGGATCATTATGTAGATGCTTCAAGAGAAGAATATGCACAAATTGTTCTAGGCTAACGCAGTAAACACTGCTATGTATTTATTAAACCGGTCACTAAGTAAAGTAGTAAGAGATGAAACACCACTTTAGGCCTGGACAGGACACCATGATCGGCTCGGAAAAGTTGATTATTGTCCTGAAGCAGGAACGAAGTATCAGCATCGGAAAAGTTGCCATCTACAACATGATCGACTCGGATCACCTGAAGCAACCTTGAGAAGCCGTCCTTCAAAATCCCAAAAGCATCATTGTACTTCCTTCCCTTAGTCTTGAGCTCAGAATCCTTGTTCATGTATAGACGCTGGTGTCCGTAGATGAGCGAGTTGTGCAATGGGCATATGTTTACACTATCAGCAAGCACCTGACGAACACCGACAACAGTAACAGTAGCACCGTCATCCCCATGAGAGAGTCCCAGTTCCTCCACAAACTCTGTCGAGGAAGAAGAAAGTAATGAACATGAATGGAGATGTGGCAGTTGGTAACAACAGAGCTAAAATCCAGAATTTCTACAATAATTGTAGAAATTTGTATGAGAAAAAATAGTAATATAATAAAAATAGAACAACAAGAACACAAAAGAGAAAATTGAAAAACAGTTTATATTTTTGGATTATTCTGGAGTACAATGGGACTACCCCTTTTACAGTGAATAAAAAACTAAACGTAAATCAATTCGTAATTATAAGGAATTGATACAAAATTTATTCCGAAAAAATTTGGCATAAAGAGCCCTAAAATGTTTAAATGTTTTGAACTGAAATTTCATAAATAAAGTTAATGATACTTTCCGTTTTGTAGCAAGATGTGATAAACTTGACCTGTCCGGGTTGCCATTTGATGAAGATGAAGGAGACATCTCAAATTTGTGTCTCATGGCAGCTAGTGAAAGCAATCTAGATGAGGTACAGTTTCTGAAGCATACGGTGACAATGATTTACAAACTGCCTTTGATGATTTACTAAATGAGTTTCAAAATATGAGTGAGAAGTTTTTAAAATTAAAAGGAGAAAATATCACTAGTGAAAAGAAAAATACAAATCTTGGAAATAGAAAACAATGATCTGAAAACCAAAACCAAATGCACTGTGAAGAGTGTAGATGATTTAAGAAAGGAAATGAAGAATTAAAAGAAGAAAACTTACTGCTTATTGGAAAATTGAAAGAGGCAGAAAATTATTTCAAGGATACAAATTTTGTTATGAGTAAATTTACCAAGGGCAGAAAATTATTAGGAAAAATAATCAGCTCAGCACAGGATATCTATGACTAGGTTGGATAAGGAAATAGACCAGAGAAGAACAAGAAGATTTTTGAGACTAGATATTCTAGAACAGAACAGCAAGATTTTTGAGCAGTTTTGGGTGCATGAATGTTTCTTGGAGTTTCTATCATAAATATATTTCTGCATGTTCCCACTGCAAATGTAAAGGACCTTCTGTCGACAAATGTCCAATCAAACAAAAAAATAGTACACCAAAAGACTAATGTGGGTTTCGAAGAGAAATGTTGAACTAACCTGCAAGGACCCAAAAATAGGTGGCACTGGAAAAGTCAAGAACTGCTTTTGTTCCTACAGGAGAACAGCAAGGGGGATACCTTCGGAGTGGTACATAGACAGCGGATGCTCAGGACATTTGACTGGGGGCAAATGTTTATTCCTAAAGCTAACTGAAGTATAGAGAGGTAAGGTCTCATTTGGAGACAAGTTTAAACAGACAATCAAAGGTAAAAGTGTCATTGGTAATTGTGATTCTCACTTTATTAAGAATGCATTGTAGGTAAAAGGATTAAAATATGATCTGATTAGTGTGAGTCAAATATATACAAAGGGTTAAAGGCAAAATTTACATCTAGCTTTTGCAAACTGTACAGTGAGGACAGAAAATTTAAATTCTATAGTAGGAGAGTAGCAAATGCCTATATGCTTAGATTGAATGTTGATACTATATTAGAAACATGTTTGGCATCACAAGTGGACATAGATAGCATGATATGGCATAGAAGATTAGGGTACACTAGTTTTTGTAGAGTGCAGAAGATATTTAGGAAAAACCTTGTTAGACTGCCCAAACTAAAAATAGACGAAAGCACTATAGTGCTAATTGTGTTAAAGGGAAACAAACCAAAAATAGTTTTAAGTCAACAGATTGCATTTCAACAACTAGTCAAATAGAACTTCTGCACATGGAATTGTTTGGACCAATGAGAACTACTAGCTTAGGTTGTAAACTATTTGTGTTTGTGATAGTAGATGAAATTTCCAGTTATTCCTGGGTGTTCTTCTTGACTAGCAAAGATGAAATTTTCAAAATATTTAAATTCTTTTGCAAAAGAATTCAGAATGAAAGAACCTTTCATGTTAAATAGATTAGGTCAGATCATGGTGGCAAATTTGATAGCCACTTGTTTAATGAATTCTGTAGTGAAATTGGAATTAAACATGACTTTTCCGGCACCTAGAACTTTACAACAAAATGGAGTAGTGTAAAGGAAAAATAGATCCATACAAGAAATGACTAGAACTATGCTAATAGAAATAATTTGCCTAAATATTTTGGGGGAGAGACTGTAAATATGGCATGTTATAGCTTAAGTCAAGAAAACACCCTATGAGATAATGAATAATAAAAGACCAAGCATTAGTTACTTTAGAGCATTCTGGTTGTAAATGATTCATTCACAAGAATAGAAAAGAACAATTAGGAAAATTTTATTCAAAGAGTGATGACAGATTATTTCTAGGATATTCAAATCATAGCAAAGCCTATAGAGTATTTAATAAGAGAACTTTAGTGGGAGAAGAATCTATGCATGTGGTATTTTATGAGACTAACATTTTTCTTGGATACTTTTGATGCAGATTTTACTAGTCCACAAATCCTAAACACGGAGTTGACTAGTGCAGAAGTTGAAACGACAAATCTAAACAGTGCACTGATTGAAAAAGAACATTCGTACCCTAGGGTCCGTGGGGAAGTTGCTCTGGCTCAAATAAGGTGACAGCTCACAGCAAGTCTAAACATGGTCAACCACTCAAAATATGTGTAAGTTTGTAGCATTTGTATCCCAAATTGAACCTAAGAAAATTGAAGAAGCCATGGATGATAATAATTGGATAGCAGGTATGCAAAAGGAATTAAATAAATTCAAAAGAAATGAAGTTTGAACATTAGCAGAGAGACCTTAACATCAAACATTTATAAATTAATAGCAAAGGAATATAATCAAGAAAAAGGAATAGACTTTGATGAAATGTATGTACTAGTTGCTAGACTAGAGTCTATTTGAATACTACTTGCTTTTGCTTGCTTCAAAAACTTCAAAATTTATCAAATGGATGTAAAAAGTGTATTTTTAAATGGATATATCTAAGAAGAAGTTTATATAGAACAATCTTTAGGTTTTAAGGATGAAAAAAATTCCAAATCATGTATCTAGATTGAATAAGGCTTTATATGATCTCAAGCAACCTGGAAGAGCTTGGTATGATAGACTTAGTGAGTTCTTGTTGAAAAATTGGTTCATAGAAGGACATGTAGACATGGCCTTAGTTATTAAAAATACTGGCATAGATTTATTAGAAGTGCAAATATATGTTGCTGATATGGTGTTTGGTTTTACAAATAGTTAAATGATAGAATGCTTTGCTACAATGATGATAGGTGAATTGGACTTTTTCTTAGGATTGCAAATCAAACAAACAACTTTTGGAATTTTCATAAATTAATCTAAATTTGTTGATGATCTGTTGGTTAAGTTTAATCTTGGTACTACTAAGCCTATTTCGACACCTAGGAGGACTTCCATCAAAATAGATGCTGATCTAGATGGAAAACTGTGCAATGCAAAACTGTACAAGAATATGATTAGGTCATTGCTTTATCTTCTTGTGTCCAAACTTGACATTCTATTTAATGTATGTTTATATGTGAGAGATCAATGATCACTTAAAGATTCACATGTGACAGTTGTCAAATGCATCTTACCTTAAATATACTCCACATTTAGGCATTTGTTTTCATAAGGACTCAAACTTTACATTACATGCATATAGTGATGCATACTACGTTGGTTGTTACACAAAAGAAAGAGCACTAATGGAGTGTGTCATCTTCTGAGAAGTATGTTAGTATCTTTGTTATCAAAGAAGCAATAAAGTGTTTCTATCTCTACTATTGAGGCTAAATATGTAGACTTAAGGAGTTGTTGTTCCTAAATTCTATGTATACAATCCCAACTAGAATATTATGAAATACCTAGAGAAATTGCCACTATCAAATGTGACAACACTAGTGCCATAAAACCTCACTAAGAACCCTATACAGCACTCTAAAACTATTGGGTTAGTCCAGCCCATATTTGAGATTTATTATTAGGTCCTATTAGGGTAATGTGGCCTTAAGATTTAAAAGGAAAAATATAGGTTTTTTTTTAAGTGTGTGGCTGTAAAAAAGAAAAGAGAGAGAGAAAAGAAAAAGAGCAGAATTTCACAGGAATTAGAAGCCTTGCACAGTAGTTGATCAAACGATTGATCAAGGTCGATCTGTGGTCTGATTGAGTTGATTTTTTGTTAGTAGGTTTAGAATTGGGTGTTATTCATTGTGAACAGTTAGATTGTCATTTAGAGCTTTTTAAATCAACAAATCTTGGTTGAAAATCTAGGTGATATATTTTCTACTTTTTTTGGTTAAGTTGATGTTTACAACTTGTTCTTCATTATTAATTGGTGATTCTGTTGCTGTTGAATCAATAAATATTTGTCCTGTGGCTATTGTTAAGGACTAGATTGAGTTGTAAACCTAATGATTTATATAAGAGAGATTTGGGTGGACTCCGTAATCGGTCCCTTGGTTTTTATCCTTCACATTGGAGTTTTTCACGTAAAAATTATCTTATATTAATTGTGATTTTGCATCTTTTCCTTGTGATTCAAATACATTGTTGGTGTTTTACTATATCCTTACATGTTCAATCAAAGTGAGAAACTTTATACATTGTTTTTCTCATAAAAAACTAGGCACATTGAGATTAGGCATCATTTTATTAGAGATCATGTGAATCTTAAACATATTACTCTTGAATATGAGCACATTACGCAACAATCAGATAACATTTTCACCAAACCATTGGATAAATGAAGGTTTGTGCACTTACAAGAAAAGTAGGAATGTGCAACTAGCATGAGGTGTGATGAAATCTATTTACACTTTAGTGGTTTGCATCATCACAATAATAGATATGATCTATTCTTAATCCATAGTTCCTTTATGCTAATGGACATACAATCATATCTTACATAGGGGTACTTATAGTGCTCCCGTCCCTTGAGTCCCATAAAGCTCACCAAGATTGAACATCTTGTTTCTATTTTAAGAGTATATCTTTGCTCCATATCAATGTGAGAAGTGGTGAAACCTCAAGGGGAGTAAGTGTTAACCTTTATACTCTTTCACTTAGTAAAAAGTTTGGTTGATAGTATCTTATATCTTTCTTTGAAAAACTGTTAACATAGCCATTTATACTTTTTGGAATGATGAATTTTTTTTAGTTGTTATGCATCATGCATCATGTGAAATTCTTTTAACGGTGCTGGTCATCTTTACAAATTTTTCTTAAAATAAAAATGAATTGTGACTTGTTCAACCATATGAGGCCAAGTTTTAACACATTTTTCTATGGCTCCTCAAAACTCTTTTACAAACCGGTTTTATATATGAAATTCAGGGGGAGTATACAACTTTTATAAATCTATTGCCCTAAACAAGTAAAGCTACTAGTTATCTTTACAAACTCTTCAAAACTAATTGACTAGTAAATTCTTTTGGACAACTTGTGAGGATATTTCAAAACTCTCAAAGTTTCTTGTGCTCCCTTTCTCAAATCCTTTCATACTTATACAATTAAATAAAAGTTAACTTTCTATGTTGTGACATCATTTCATTGCTCAGCATATAATATGTTTTTAATGATGTACACTATTGACAGCTTGTTAATTTTTCACATTCTCCATACTGTCAAACTGTACCTCTACTGAGACATGATTTCTGAATTCATATATGTTTTCCTACACTCTCATTATATTCCTAACTATGATGATAATGCTCATATTATCTCTTTGAGAAGTGAATATCATGAAAATATTTTTGATGATTGAATCTCATTGAGGTTCAACACATAATTCTGAAGTATAGTGCCTATACTAGCTATTATCTTCCATGTATGTTTGCTGTTACCTTCTCTTGATCCAAAGAGAGCTTATTTACAACAAGGCGATTCACTAAGTGCTCAATTGGTACACAAGGTACAATTCTCAATTTTCCTCATCGCAACACCAACCAAATGCTATCCTTCCCGTATTTCACCCTTATTCTTTGAAAGGAGGTGTATTTGGTGGATAGAGGGCAAATCCGCTACATTTTCCTATCTTATGTTGAGGGGGAGTTTGTTGTTCTATGCATATGTTGTATTTCATACATAATACTTGCACAGATTTTGATGCGTACTCTAATTGATCAAATTCATTATTGATTGCACTGTATACTTTAATATGTAGTCCTCTTAAGAGCATTACATGTATTTCTTCATCAATTATGCTTCTGTGTGCTACATGTTCTCTGCTAAATGCTTAATGTTACTAACATATCATTATGCAATATGTGAGAAGGAGCTACCTTGTACGCCATTTAGTGTCATTGTATACTTTGCTGCATGCTGTATTATTTTTATTTATTTATTTATTTAGGTTGGCAATGCTCTTTTAAAATGACATGGCTCTTAGGCTTCTTTGCCATCAATTGAATAGAGATCGAAAAGCGTTGGCCGAAAAATGCAACAACAGTCAGAAAAGGAAAGAGATAAGTTACAGGAAAAGTAATTTTTGTATTATCTCAATCAATCGTTTTGTACACCCGTGTAGTAATGTATATACAAGAGACATCGTGGTACCCCTATATGTAGACAGTACTTAAGTACTGTGTGGAGGAGACGTAGACGGCTTGTCTAACTTCTTGTTTAACAGCCCCCTGTAAGCGGACTGATCATGAAGAACAGTTAACTTGAACCCCAATGAGTGAAAGTGGGCAATGGAAAGTCCTTTGGTGAAGATGTTTGTGGGTTGATTAGCGGAAGCAATGGACTATATATATAGCTGGCCACGAAGGAAGCACTCTCGAATGAAGTGATAATCAATCTCAACGTGTTTAGTATGAGCATGAAAAATAGGGTTGGCAATGAGATAAAGGGCAAAGAGATTATCACACCAAAGGGTTGGAGGGTGAGGAAGAGAAATGCATAAATCCTAAAGGAGGTACTCGATCTAGATGAGTTCAACAACAATATTAGCAAGGCACTTATATTTAGCCTCAGTGCTAGAACGAGCAACAGTGTGTTGCTTGTGAAAACACTAAGAGATGAGGTACTGAACAAGGAAGATGCAAAAACCACCAACAGAACACCAATCGTTTTGATCACTAGCCTAACTAGCATTCGAGAAGGCATGAAGATCAGAGGAGGAATTGCGGGCAAAATAGAGACCATGGCGGGGAGTGTCTACAAGATAGTGGAGAATGCACTTCACAGCTTGCCAGTGGAGCGTAGTAGGAGCATGTAAGAATTGACAGGCGGTGTTGACCGCATAGGCAACGTCGGGACGAGTGAGAGTAAGATACTAGAGAGTACCCACAATACTCTTGTATAACAAAGGGACAAGAAGAGGATCACCATACCACTAAGAGAAAGGCTTGATAGGAGTGTAAGGAGTAGGAGCACCTCAAGCATTCGTCATGCTAGCACAAGCCTCAACGCCAAGAAAATAGTGAAGAGGACTAAGATCCTTGATAGCAAACTCTCGATGTAAGGCAGTAAGAAAGTCAGACATAGGGGCTTGGGGGGAGCCGGTAAGGAGAATATCATCAACATACACAAGGAGAACAAAAGTGTAATGGGAGATATGAAGTACGAAGATAGAGGTATTTGCAGTTGAGATATAGAAGCCTAATGAGGTGAGAAAGGAGTTGAGTTGCTGATACCAAGCATGGGGGGCCTATTTAAGGCCATAGAGGGAACGGTGAAGGTGACAAACATGATAAGGCCCAAACATCAAGAAATCCCGACGGCTGGACCATGTAGACCTCTTCAGAAAGAGTACAGTGGAGAAAGGCATTGGACACATCCAAGTGGTGAATACTCTAACCATGAGAATAAGCCATGGCAATCATAGTACGAATAGTGACCAGTTTGGCCACTGGACTGAAAGTCTCAATGTAGTAAATGCCAGGCTATTGATGGAAGCCCTTCGCCACAAGATATGCTTTATAATGCTCTAGGGAGCCATTAGAACGTAACTTAATCTTATAAACCCATTTGCAGCTAATGGGTCGAGCATGAGGGGGAAAGGGAATAAGATCCCAAGTATGGTTGTGAAGGAGGGCAATATACTCCACAACCATGGCAGTGCACTAGTGTGGATCATGGAAGGCCTGGGAAAAAGTGGAAGGTTTAGTGTAAGGATGGGAGGCGGCTATAAGGGCAAAGGTATGTTGGCGGGTAAGAATACGATGGGTAACGGTGCCATCCTTCAGGCGAGTGACCATAAGTAGAGGGAGTGGGGGAGTGGGGGAGTAAGGAGAGGAAGGAGAGGCGACGGTAGATGGGGGGGAGGGGGAAGGATATAGGAGAGGAAAAGGGGGGAAAGGGAGGGAGAGGAGGAGGTAGAGGGAGACAAGGTAGGGAGTTGTCCCATAATGGGTGGAGTAGAGAAAGAGGACGAGAAAATGGGAAGGGAATAGAAGGAGAGGAAGGAGAGATGGAGGGAGATGTGGAGGAAGGGGAGTGAGTAGAAGGAAAATAGGACTCATCAAAGAGAGCATCGACAACAATGTAGAAACGATGTGAGTGGGGACAGTAACAGTGATAGCCATGATAACTAGGGGGATAACTAAGGAAGACACATGGACAAGAACGAGGAAAGAGCTTATGAGAGGCATAGGCACAAAGGTAAGGGAAGATAGAACAACCAAAGACACAAAGATGGGAAAGGTTAGGGGGAGAGTGAAAGAGAACCTGTTAGGGGGAGAGATGATCGAGGATGGGGGTGGGAAGGTAGTTGATTAAGGTGACAGTAGTCTTAAAGGCAAATTCCTAGAAGATAGGGGGGACTAAGGAATGGGTGAGGAGAGCAAGACTAGTCCCAACAATGTGGCGGTGTTTCCGCTCAACAATATCATTTTGAAACGGAGAGTAAGGGCATGAAATGCATTGATGAATGTCATGAGTGGTGAGAAAGGAATGGAGACCATGGGTAAGGAACTCTAGAGCACCATCACACTGGATGGCATGAAGGGGATGTTGTAGTTGGGTAGTCACGAGGGAGTGAAAAGCTCAAAAGATAGGGAGGAATTGATCACAAGTAGTAAAGGGATAAAACTAAGTGAAGTAGAGTGATCATCAATAAAGCAAACATAATATTTTTAGCCATGATAGGAAGTTACTGGGGCAAGGCCCTATACATCAAAATGTACTAGTCAAGGGGGAAGAGGCCTGAGACTGGGTGTTGGGGGGGGGGGTGGGAGTGGTGATGGCTCTTATTAAAAGCACATGCTGTACATAAGGGGAGGGAAAAGCAAACAAAGGAAGTGTTCATGGAGGACAAAAAACAAACAAGAGCGTTAGTAGAGGCATGACCTAAATGGTGGTGCCACAAAACAAGAGAGCTAGAATGAGTAGTAAAGAGAGCTGATGGAGAGAGTGAAGCAGTAGGAGGGGAAACCTGGTAGAGACCATGATCAAGTTGGCCGTGGAGTAGACCAATACGAAAAGAATGAGCAAGAAAATGAGTATCATAGAAGAGAAACATACAATGGTTATCAAAAGCAAAATGAGAAATAGATAATAAATTTTTAGCAATTCCAAGAACAACAAGAATATTGGTTAGATGAAAATAAAGAGGAAAAAGGGGACTGAAAGGTACCTATGTGGGTGATGGGAAGGGAGACCCCATCCCCCACAGTTAGCTGCTAAGTGCCAATATAAGGGGTGGCAATGGAGAGGCCAAGAGGAGTGTTAATAACATGGTGAGTGGCACTGAAATCAGCAAACTAGGAGGAAGTGTTGAGGGAGGATTTAGGGGGGGGGGGAGTAAGTGGAAGAAGGGCTAAAGGAGGAGGGAGGAATGGTGGGCCTGAGGAAAGGCGAAATAATGGGCTTAAGGTGATGGGCCAAGAGAAAGGAAGGTGGCCATGTATGATTGAGAGGAAGGAGTGGATGGGTTGAAAAAAGGAGTTGGGCTAGATAAAAAGGAAGCTGGGTTGGCGGGTTGGGAGAGTGGGCTGGTGGGTTGGGTAAGAGAACTGGAGCTGGGTGTATGAGTAAGTGGGCTGGTAGGATAGGGTGATTGGGCCGGGTGAGAATAAAAAAAGTGGGCTTAAGGGGTGGGTTGGGTGTGAGGTGAGGCCGACCCTGGGGGGGATTATACCAGTCATGGCACATGGTCGCATAATGACCACGATGCTGGTAGATCTGGCAGTAAGGGAGCCTTCATCGGCCGCAGCCACCGACAACCATGTAGGGTGGCACCGGTGAGGCACTAGCCAACAAAAAATGGGGGGTCAGCAGTAGAGAAGTTGTGGAGGCCAATGGAGTGGCGCATGAGGGCCACTACAGGGTAGAAGGGGGCTGAAGGAAACCCTTGTTACGCCACAAAAGTTACAAGAGGAGGAGATGCTGCTACATCGTTGGAGGAGACATCCACCATGGATTCGTGGGAAAGCAGCAGGCCATGGAGGTCTTCGCGTGACATCGGCACAATATGTGAAGTCATGGAGATGGTGACGGCGAGAGGCTGAAACTCTGATCCCAACCTATGAAAAACATAGGTGTTGTAGTCGCTATCATGGAGTGACTCTTTGATAAGAGTGAGCTAGTCGGTGATGTGGGTTGCCTGCTGTAAGTATTCCATGACTGGGCGACTAGCACGGTGCATGGATTGGAGTTCCATGCGCAAAGAGGCGGCACGTGCGGCAACTGGGCGGAGAACGTAGTAGCGAGGTAGCCACAGATGGCGGCAGAGGAGCGGAAGGTGGTGAGTTGTGCCATGATCGACGGGGTAGAGGTCGTGAGAAGCCACCCCATGGTGGTCTGGTCATGAATCTGCCACTAGGCACGAGTAAGGTTTGGGACTCGGGTCAGGGCAGTGGGGCCAGGTGTGGAGCTGGGGGTGAAGAGATGGGTCACGGGTTTGGGTTTAGACCTATCGACCATGGGTAGAAGTTAAGCCGCATCAAGGAACAACTCAATCATCGTCCACCAAATAATATAGTTGCTACCGTTGAGTCACTTCGGTAGTGACGACGATGGCATAACGGCAAGGTTGGGGGAAGAAACGAGCGGGTCATATATGTGAGAGGTGTCTAGGCTGGTGTTAGAAGAGGTAGACATGAGGCCGAAAGGAAAAAGGAAAAGGATAGGGGGCCTAGCTAAACAAACGAGTGAAAGGAGGGGTCGGTCCAAGAGAGAGGTAAGACCACAGGAGATTATATGGCTTGCACCTATGCTGGATCTTGAATAGAGGCCAGAAAGCGTTGGCTAGAAAATGCAACAATAGTCGGAAAAGGAAAGAGATAAGTTGCAGGAAAAGTAATTTTTGTATTATCTTAATCAATCATTTTGTACACCCGTGTAGTAATGTATATACAAGAGACATTGTGGTACCCCTACGTGTAGGTACCCCTATATGTAGACAGTACTCAAGTACTATGTGGAGGAGACATAGATGGCTTGTCTAACATCTTGTCTAACACCATCTTCTTCAACTATGTGTTATGGACTATCCCTTGCATCTCTTGCATGGATTTGAGCTTCATTCTCGTGCCTATGGTTGCTCGATGCTTGAATCCATACCCCTTGGAGGAAGTTTACTTGAGGGGGAGTCTTGGTGTTTAACAGGTTTGAGTTGTTGATGATGAAAAAGGGGGAGAAACTCCGTATTATGTTTGACCTATTGATGTTGTCTTTCCTATGCAAATTTACAACATCTATTTGGTGTATGCTTCAATTGTGTTGAATTCATATTGTTTTCATCATCATAAGAAATGGGGAGATTGTTAGAATAGTGCTTATTGAGGAGAATATTATTTTCATGACTATTGATTAATTCTTAAAGAAAATATTCCTTTTAGCTATACAAGATTATACTTATAGGAATATTACATTTATGGTCTCATGAAAATATTTGTGAAATATCTGTTGTATGGCCTTTATGCACATTTTCATTGGACCAAATACTTCGAGAAAATTCTATTTGGTGGTTCAGATTTAACAAGGGCCAAGAGCAGTAGCTGGACTGTGCAAAAATTAAAGAGAGAAGCCCACAGTGATTAGAGAATCCGCCTGCTAGATGAACAAGTGGGAAGCTTCTTGAAGATTGCTTAACTGTCTACGTGGCTTCCACATTCCACATCAGGATCTTACCTAAAAGGAACGCACGTGGCCACCTAAGGTCAAAGAAGGGAAATCATATAAGGACAGCACCGGAATTGAACAAATTGGGAAAGAGAATCAGAAGGGAAAGAGAGGGAGAAAGGGCATCGAAGCAGACAAATTGCTTTTCCCATTTGCTTCCTATTTCCTTGGTGTTTCCTTAGTGTGTAACCCTAGTGTGTAACTTAGCTGCTTTGGGATTTCGTAGTTGTAGAAACGTTGTATACCAACTTTATCATCTTGTAGTTGTAATCATTCGGGTCCTAACAGTGATTCTTTTTATTTTCCACTGCAATCAGTTGGCCGTTCTATTCTGAATTTAAAGGTCTCTTCTTAAATCACCTTAAAATATTTATCATAAAGGAGGGAGAAATCATGTTTGGGCTGGAGGTTGAAGATGATGCGCATGTACCACATCGCGCCCATCTTTGTACTGGGCGTCATCCTCTTTGGTGATGTCACGCATGGACTACACATACCCGCCTTAAAAGATACGTAGTAGGCATCCCTGTGTTGCTGACCATCTTCTTCAGCCATGTGTTACTGACATGGCACCGATGTGGCTGCCGTTTACTGATTTTAACAAACAGGAAGCTACCTTTACCTAACCAGGGCTGAAGGAAGTTGGGCAATGCGAACGATGTAACGCTAAATTATACTGGTCCCCTAATGCATGGAGCCCTGGAGATCGGAACAATAATGGGATGCCGGAAGCCGATGAGGTGACAGGAAGTCAGCTGTAATGTTGCCACATTCATGTCCTCGCAGGCCCCAGGCCCGTAAAGAGTCTGGTCCTCAATTTTATAAAAGATTCGTTACAAATACTCATCCAGATTATCTAATTGAAAGGCAATACCATGGGCAGTTTTTCCAACGTTTTTGATTGGTTGACTAAACCTCCTTTTATCAAAATGTTTTAATGCAATACATGAATTCAAATTGATTGTGTAATATTTCTCATCTTAATGCAATTAGGGGAAATAATTTATCTCCTTCCATCATTACCGCAGGCTCATCACGTCCCCAAATAAGTGGTCGGCATCGAACGGAATTTTTTAATCCCTTCTGGGGTTGGACTGCCGTCCAGAGGGAGAGAGAAAGGGAGGCACTTATGTGGGGAGGTCACTCGCACCTAACTCTGCCTACAAATGCTGTGCTTCACCAACATCATCCGCGTCTTGACACCTCAAAAGTCTTCCTCAACTTCATCACGATTCTCATATCATAAAGTTTGAAAACCACAGATTTTCCGGTCGTAAGTAAAGGATCCTCCAAAGCCATCGCATGAATTTCCCGAGCCACGTTAGTTTAGCAGAGGAAGTCAAGGACCGGAACCATCTTCAAAACGTGTGTCTAAAGGTGAAACAGCCATGGTGATTAGTGAGATTGCGGAACCAGCCATCCATTCAGTGTGAGACAAATCTCAACATATAAGAACAATATCCAGGCATGGTACAGGAAAGAACCTAAGTAGTCAAGAAGGCTCAATCTAGATGAAATCTGGCTTTAATATATACAATGCTAAGAATCGGGACCCAACCTCAAAACATATGTCTAAAAGTGATACACACTTGGCCATCAATAATATCATAAAATCAGCCATCCATATTTGCTATGGGACAAACCCAAGTAGCCAAGAAGGCTCGGCCTAGATGAAATCGGGCTCCAATCCCATGTCAAGAATCAAGACCTAACCTCAAAACATATGTCTAAAGGTAATATACTTTTAGCAGATAATGTCACATAATTGAACATCAATTTTCAGTGTGGGACAGAGTTCGCAACATGGCCCCTCTAGAACACCACGAGCTAAGTGAGAAAGAACATAACCTAAAAAGAACAACGTCCAAGCCCCGTAAAAAAAAAGAACTTAAGTAGCTAAGAAGGCTTGAACGAAATGAAACTTGGCGATGATATCATGTCAAGAATTGAAGCCTATTCAAAAGTCTAAAAGTGGTACACCCTTAGTCATTGATAAGACTACAAAATTACCTATTCATATTCCATGTGAGACAAATGTGACATTTTTTCTCACTTAAGTTCACTTCGCCCGGTGCAACTGGCAAGTCCATATCGGGACGAGGTAGCTGACCCCTCCTCCTGCTACTCCAATGGATGCTTAGCACAAGAATACTGAATTGGGTTATAAGTTAGCTATGAAACTACGAACCCGAATTTCAAACAAAAAAATCAACCTTACGTAGAGAAATAAAACCCACTTTTCTTCTCAATGCAGAAAAAGGTCCACCATGGGACGTAACATTTTAGATCCCTCTAAACAAGAAACAGATGCCAATTGCCGGGGACAGGCAACCCCGTCCAACCACATGACCATCCCGTGTCGTAGAAAATGGCAAAAGCCACATGAGTGACCGACACGTCTTTTGCATCATCTCAGCCGGCCAATCAACCAACCAATCCTGTTAGAACTCTCTCGTCTGAGTTTCTGAATCCCAAAACCCGCAGCACAATCGAAAAAAGCACCCCCTCGAGTTCCCCGTCCTAATCTCTCTTGCTTCTACAGGCATGGATCCACCGCTTATCGACCTCGACGACGACGACGACGTCTTGCCCTCTACGCCTACTTCTTCTTCCCACCCTCTCGACCCTTCGCCGCCTCCGCCGCCAATATACGTCGAGCGCTTCTTCCATTCTTCTTCCTCGGACGACGACGAAGACGGCGAAACCTTTAACGATGCCGTATCTTCTAAGTCCATTGAGTCCACCTCCAAGCGTCTCGACTACATGCTTCAATTCCTTGACCACAAGCTCTCCAGCGCCTCCTTCAGCCCGCAAAAGGACCGTTCTTCCCTGCCGGAGTTCGTCGCCAAGGGAGGCGGCTCCGGAATCTTCAAGCTCCCGGTCCGCTCCGCCGTCCACCCCGGTCGCCCGCCCTGCCTGGAGCTCCGGCCCCGTCCGCTCAGAGAATCCCAGATTGCCTGCTTCTTGAGAACCATTACGGCCTCGGGCTACCAGTTGTGGGCTGGAAGCGAGTCCGGGGTTAGGGTCTGGGACTTAGAGGATTTATACGAACCTGGGATTGGTGATCCCAAGACTGGGGATGAGTATACGGCTCCGTTCCGGCAATCGGAGTCGATTCCGCCTACCATGTGTTTGGTTGGTGATGAAGCGAGCGGTGTTATGTGGAGTGGCCACGGCGACGGGAGGATCAGGTGCTGGAAGATGACGACGCACCACCTTAAGGGCGACCAGACGAATCGTTTGAAGGAGAGCTTCTCTTGGGAGGCTCATCGGGGGCCAGTTCTTTCATTAGTCATCTCGTCTTGTGGTATGGCTGTGCTCTGTTTGATTAGTCGTCCCAGTGAATATATTTTTATCATAAGAGATGAAATCTTCGTCTCGGAAATGTCTAAATAGGGTAAGAAACAATTATGGTGGAAGTGATCAATGTACGTGCTAAACCTACCGAAATAGTTTCAGATTTAATTCATTAGTGGGAATTGGATAGTGTGCCTTTCCTAATGCTAGATTAGAGATGGTTGTAAAATTAAAACTACTACTTCCGATTCTAGATATTTTGCTTTTCCTGTGTTACTTAAATGCGGTTATGCTTTTTGCTTCCCTCACTTTGTTTCTGTTTCGTACAGGCGACATTTGGTCTGGTTCAGAAGGTGGTGGTATTAGAATATGGCCATGGGAAGCTATTGAAAAAGCTCTTTCTCTAACAAAGGAAGAAAGGCATATGGCCGCTTTGATAGTTGAGAGATCATACATTGACCAGCGGAGCCAATTGAATCTAAATGGCTTCAGTAACATATTCACGTCAGATGTTAAGTACTTGTTATCCGATAAACATAGAGCCAAAGTGTGGAGTGCTGGTTACCTATCATTTGCTCTATGGTATGTTTTAACTTGTAGCATCGTTCCTTTTCTACAAACTCAAAATAGGTGTTGTTTGCTTGTGGATCTTTTCAATTTTTTTCCATCATTACCAAAAAACAAGTAAAAGAAGTGGTATGTGTTTGTCACGGGTCTCCATGACGAAGCATTGAGTTTGATAAATTAGTTGGCTGACAAAGATGTTATATGAAAATTTTCACTTCACATGATGTCATCAATTAACTTTGAACTGTTGTTGGGTTCCTTGTAGCACACATATGGATTAAACTTATTCTGTGAGTTGTAATTTCACAGGGATGCTCGTACAAGGGAGTTGCTAAAAGTGTTCAATACAGATGGTCAGATTGAGAACCGAGTAGACTTTTCATCAGCACAAGATTTTTCAGTTGAATATGGCTCTGGTTCAAAGAAAGAAAAGGTTCAGGGTTCTTTTGGTTTCTTTCAGCGCTCACGAAATGCTATAATGGGAGCAGCAGATGCTGTACGTCGAGTTGCAGTAAAGGGGGCCTTTGGAGATGATAATCGGAGAACTGAAGCATTAGTGTTAACTATAGATGGAATGATTTGGACTGGGTGTACGAGTGGTTTACTTGTGCAGTGGGATGGCAGTGGTAATCGTAGACAAGAGTTCCAGTATCATTCTTTTGCTGTTCAATGTTTTTGTACATTTGGCCCTCGAATATGGATTGGTTATGCAAGTGGAGCTGTCCAAGTTCTCGACCTTGGTGGTAAACTGCTTGGAGGGTGGGAAGCTCACAGCTGTCCAGTTATAGAAATGACGTTTGGAGCTGGTAAAATTTTCACGTTGGCTAATCATGGTGGTATACGTGGATGGAGCATCACATCTTCAGGACCTCTTGACAGCCTTTTGTATTCAGAATTGGTTGGAAAAGAATTTTTATTCACAAGGATAGAGAATGTAAACATATTGGGTGGTACTTGGAATGTTGGACAAGGAAGAGCAACTCAGGACTCCCTCATATCCTGGCTAGGTACTGGGGCCTCAGATGCTGGCATTGTTGTTGTTGGGTTGCAAGAAGTTGAAATGGGTGCTGGTGTTCTCGCAAGGACTGCAGCTCAAGAGACTGTAAGTTTTTCTTTTTCTTTTCTTCTCTTTTCTTTTTTGCTCGCTTTCTTACTTGAAAATACCACAACTTGAACAGATTGTTAGTTTGACACTAGGAGGGACCTTAGAGATTTCTCATGCTTATAGCTACGTTGTGCTGAATGGATGTGTAAGAAACAGAAGTGTTGATGATGATCCTTGATACTCTTGAGGAATGTACATTTTATAATGTTGGAGCATGGATGGTTGCTGTTCAAGAAGCTTGGCTCGAGAATAAATGAATTTCCAGGGTCAAAGCAAAACAGCTTTAATAGGCTACTAAACAGGACTGTGTATTGGCTGTTTAGATACCTTTAGTGGGGCTTTGGATATTGTTAGAGAACTTTAAATATCTATGGGATGGGAATGAGTGGGTAATGTTGTTACCCATATCAGATAGGTGGAGAATATCTGATGTCTTTCCTTGTTCAGAGGCATCATACAGCTGAATTTTGGAAACGATTGAGTTCCTATTTCATTTTTTTTTTAATGAATGATAAAGATTTTGTTGGGTTCTTTGATGAAGAAATAATCTTACTTCGTTATGCCAGACAACTAAATATTTTCCAAATTGTGCTAATTCCAAGTACTCTTTAGAATAGTTTGATTGATTGATTGATTGAATTTTTACTTGTTAGTTGTAATATTCATTAAAAATAAAAGAAACATACATGAGAAAGTGGGTGGAAGAAATAGAGAGAAATATTTATCTCCTTGTTATCCAGGAAATGCTTCTTACTTGAACAAAGGAATGGGTCATTGCATTAAAGGTTTCTGTGAACTCTTCATCATATTTCTTTGAACAAATTTTCTATTTTTTGTGAAATTTACGGTAGGTCTTTTTCACCCTTCTTTGATTTTTCCCCATCAACTGTAGGTAGGAATTGAAGGGAGTTCTGTTGGGCAGTGGTGGCTGGATATGATAGGCAAAACCCTGGATGAAGGATCAACATTTGAACGTGTTGGTTCTAGGCAACTGGCAGGCTTGCTCATTGCAGCCTGGTGAGTATTTGTCTTGGGTGATCTTGGTTGAGATTTAATGTCATTCTAGAAATTTCAAAAATAAAGCTTTCTTCAGAATTTATGGGGTTTTCAATCCATTCGTTTTGTCAAAAGATAATATAGGAAATGAGTTTATTGTTAAATGAGGCTAGCTTTTTGTCTTTACTAAGTTTAGTGATCAGGCCAATTTTGGGTGCGATTGCTGCCTTCGCGTGGGGTGTGCATATGTGCATCCTGAAATGCAATATAAAACAGCGGCCTAATTTAATTTCTGTGATTTTTGGCCCCTCTGTATTGCACATGTATAGCTTGTCTTTCTCATTCTTTTCTTAGGTAACTGCTTCATGCTCTTTTGTCTTATTTAAGGCCCATGTCTTTGTTGACTTTCTAATCTATGATAGTTGAAGTGTTGTAATTCAGGGTTAGAAACGATCTTAGAGCTCATGTTGGTGATGTAGATGCTGCAGCAGTTCCATGTGGCTTTGGCCGTGCAATCGGAAATAAGGTATCCCAGTTATTTTTGCTGTACAATACCTGGTAAATGGGTATTTTTACTGCACCACTATTTGTGCCATGAAAATGCGTTGTCCCCATCCCACCCTAGTCACCACCCAGAACGGGATAAAAAGATGAAGAAACCACAAACCCTCCCCCTCCCCAAGGGGCCCCAAAAAAAAGAGAGAAAAAAACTTATGGTGGTACTACTTGACAAAAATAGAGAAGAAAAGGAAACACAAGTTGAGATAGGATGTGATATTTTTGACTTGGGATGACATCCATAATTCCTAGCTTGGTGCTGAGGAAATCAATGTAACATGAGTTTTGAATATAGACAATTGCTTTCTATGCCTTCTTTTTTTTCTGACATGGTGGTTTATCATTTTAATAAACAGTCTCTATCTGCCCTTGAAAATGGCAGAATTGCTGCTCATTGGCTTCTGATTCCAATTCCGGCATCATTTTCTAATTGGTTTTTAATTGTTCTCTTCATAATGTGCATCTACATTGTAGCATTGATGTTGTGAATGCAAAAACTTGGGATCTTTTGCCCATCTAGAGCCAGCTTCTTTTTCTTATAACAACTCCATTATTACCTTCTCCTGGTTATTCTTATAATTGATCTGCACTATTGTGCAACCAGGGAGCTGTTGGTTTGAGGCTAAGAGTTTATGATCGGATAATGTGCTTTGTTAACTGTCACTTTGCTGCACATTTAGAGGCAGTTAATCGGCGGAATGCAGATTTTGAGCGTGTATATCAGACTATGACATTCTGCCGACCAACTAATCTATTCAATGCTGGAGCTGGTACGGTGCTGTACCTGTTCTTCTTTTGCTCACTTGCCTTTGGAATGTATTTAGTTTGGCGTGTTTATAGATCTGGCTTGCCATTGGTCCTTTCTGTTGCAGTTGGTTTTTCTTCTGCTGTTCAAATGCTTCGGGGCACAAATGTACGTAATTACATTAATTGGTAAAGCCACCATTTTGAACGTCACAGTACTTGTTGTGCAACTGATTTTTTCTTCCAGTTTGCATGATAAAGCATGTTTCCTCTACAGGCTATTGGTGTCCAAACTGCAGAGGGGATTCCTGAGTTATCTGAGGCTGACTTGATCATGTTTCTAGGTGATTTCAATTATCGGCTTGATGGTGTCTCTTATGACGAAGCAAGGGATTTTATATCTCAAAGAAGCTTTGACTGGCTTAAAGAAAGGGATCAGCTCCAGGCAGAAATGAAAGCCGGTAATGTTTTCCAAGGGATGCGGGAAGCAGTTATTACATTTCCGCCCACATACAAGTTTGAGAGGCACCAACCCGGTTTAGCAGGTTGTTTTATTATAGCATATTCAATTTATAAGATTTAACTATATTGGCCATGACCAAGGGCATAAAGAAGAGAAAAGAAAAATAAAATAGAAGGAAAGACTTTCTGACTTGCATGTAGATTGAACCAGTTTGATTTATGTGGTAACAATTGATCTGGTTATGACTCCAAGGAGCAATTGTCCTGCTTACAAATGATTATTTCTTTTTTACTGCTTACCTAAAAGGTTAGTCGCTCTGGGAAATTAGGTGCCTGACCTTTGTCTTTTTTGGCAAATTTGGCACTAGGTCCTGTCCTGACCTAAAAGGGGAAATCCTCATGGAAGGGATTGACAAACGTATTTTCTTTCTAAGGTATTATATCTATATAGGCTGCTTAAAAAAATTCTGTAAACTGTATGTAGGATATGATTCTGGGGAAAAGAAGCGTGTTCCTGCCTGGTGTGACAGAATTTTATACCGTGATAGTCGCTTAGCTTTGGCGTCTGAATGCAGCTTAGGCTGTCCTGTGGTCTCTTCAATATTAAGGTGAGTTTTCCTATTATGATTGCTTTTGCCACATTTATAGATAGCAAATTGCACCTAATCTATTTTACCATGATGCCTTTAGATAATTTAACAGAACCCATATACTATTGTCCATGGCATTTCAGATGGTATTTTCCCTAGTGTGTCGTGCTTGCCACAATCCATTGTTGAATGGCAGCCAAATCTTTTATTGGTCCATTAAATGCATAGGAGGGAAATTCAATCCAATATAGTCTGACAAAAATAGTCACCCTTCGGTATTTGATGGTATATGAATCTGTAAGGAGCGTTGATTGGTAGATCTGGTGCACTTTTGTCTCTGTACTTGTCCTCTATTTTGCACTCTGTATATGTATGTACCTTTTCATTAGTAGAATGATATTGATATGTCAACAGGTATGAGGCTTGCATGGATGTGACTGACAGTGATCATAAGCCTGTCCGTGGCATATTTAATGTTGACATTGCTCGAGTTGATGAGTCAATAAGGAGACAAGTGCTTGGAGAGATTATTGGATCAAATGAAAAAATTAAGGCCTTGCTTGAAGAACTATGCAAAATCCCAGAAACTATCATCAGTACCAACAACATAATCCTTCAAAACCAGGACACATCTATTTTACGAATTACAAATAGGTCTGGGAAAAATGAGGCTTTCTTTGAAATAATTTGTGAAGGTCAGTCATATATTAAGGAGGACAGTCAAGCATCAGATCATTCTCCCAGAGGTTCTTTTGGCTTTCCACACTGGCTTGAGGTGATTTTTTTTCCTTGAATAAAAATTTCTGCTCTTATACAAATATTGGGGAAGCAAATATACAATACAGATGGCCACTAGATATCTGCCTTGTGCTGTTGAGATGTGCTTCTTTCTGATTTTTCAATTTGTGTGAGGCCTGACTGTTCTGAGGGAAGCCAATCTACATTAGAGTTGACGGCAGTTATCTGTCCTTGGCAATTGAGACATGCTTCTTCCCCATGTTTCAACTTATATCAGGCCTGACAGTACAGAGATGAGAATGTAATGTAATGTAATGTTGTATAGTAGAAGTTGTGGTGTCCTTGGATTATCTGTACCAACACCATCAGTCTGAAGCTTGAGCAGCTTTTTCCTTTGATCGATATCTAATTTATGTCTTGGTCTAGTCTTGTTGATGGTTCTTTAGCTCATGAAAAAGCAATTTCCTTTAAACTTTGTCGCTTACAATAAATGCATGGCATTTATGAAGTTTTGAGATATTCTTCTAGGCGTGAATTCCATATTGACTTATGTATCAATCTCACGTTTGATCCAGGTAACTCCAGCAGCTGGTGTAATCACACCCAATCATATTGCGGAGATCTCAGTACATCATGATGAATTCCAAACCCTGGAAGAGTTTGTTGACGGTGTTCCGCAAAATTGTTGGTGTGAAGACAACAGAGATAAGGAAGTTATATTGGTGGTTAAGGTGCGGGGCAGCTACACAACGGAGACAAGAAATCACCGTTTACGTGTCCGCCATTGCTTTACAGCTAAGGCAAAAAAGATTGACCCTGGACAAAGCAGCCCTAGACAAATCCAAGGAGCCATTCTTCATAGGGCTGATCTTCAAAATCTTAGCAGTTCCTACGATGTGGTTGACCACTTCCGCAAATTGCATGGTCCTTAAAAGTTGAAGATAAATAACATGGCGTCAATGGAAAAACAAGACACTTGAGTGGTCAGTCCAATTGGCTTAAGGGATCCTCCTGTGTCAAAAAATTCTACTCAACAATCGTATTTGTACAGACTTAAGGTGCATGGTTGCCTTTTTGACTTTTCATTCTTCCATTCTTTTCTTCCCTTGATTTGTGTCCACAGCATTTTTGGTCGGTTCATCTGGTGCCAAGTTTTTCAAAGGTCATCAGTTATTCTGGTCTCAACCAATTTGTAATCTCTTCAACTCATTTTCCGGTTTCTTAGTGCAAGAAAAAAGCAAATACATAAAGCTGCAGGAGGGATTTGAATTTCGCTATGACCTATTATTTTTATGCCCAACTTACTTAGTGTGGGAAGTATCAGCATTATTTCCGTTCAGATGGGGTAAGTCACATGCACACCTTCAGTATATGGTTTATATGTATATATTGGGTTCTCGCTTTGGAGTTGTTCCTCTGCTGCTTACGGTTTAAATAACTTGTTCTATTAATTTGTCGTGTCGTATAGAGAGCTTCCCCCTTGTGATTTGTATTTCTACGGTAAATAGGCGTTATCAATTTTTACTCCCATGTTCCGAAAATGGACTTCGAGCATGGGTCCAATTGATATTTCAGGGCTAGTTGCCCCCTATACTCATTATCTTAAAGAGCAATAGGAAGGGGAAATAGAAGTGATACTGTGGAAAAAGTGGTATGTGAATATGTGATTATGGTACATAAATAGGCTCTTTAGTGCTTGGAATTTCTTTAGTAACTTATTTGGGACTAAAAATTTTCAAGTTTGACATGACGTATATTTCATCAAGATGGATGAAAAAAGAAATGGTAGGTGGGCTCTACCAGACAACATAAATTGGGAATTTCAGATATGTGAAAATGGGATGAAGAATTGGATGAAGAAGGCAAAGCATCCACCTGTCCAACGACAACAAATGTAAGCACTTTAAACTCAAGCGTGGAAATCCAACACCAGAACTTGTCCTTTTGTGCTTCTTCCTCCACATAGCTCACAACAGAAATAAAGGAACAACGTTACTTTCCAGCAAATTTCTCTAGATCGGACCCAAGCCGTGATTACATTCCTTAAAAATGTTCCTGTCAAAATATATTCCTCAAATAGAGTTTCTTGGTTGTTGATAGGAACTGAAACCAGCATTTAGGTAGTAAATATGCCACTAGGCTCAGCATATTGATTCTAAAACCAGTAATTAGCGATTTACAGCTATTACACACATTTTAATAATGCAAAATATTTGTCTGTGCATCGACAAATAGGATAAGCTAATATTAGAAATAAGTTTAAAGCTTAATACAAAAACTAGTTTTTAAAGTTGAAGGATATTTTTCATGTTTAAACACTATCCAAAATTTGTTACATTAAAAGATACTATTGAAATGGATACACAATACTTATAATTTCTGTTAGCGTTGTAGGGTTCTTGAGTTACTGACCTTGGTGCTTTCCTAGTTCCTGTCCTGCGCCTTGAATTTGCGAAAGTTGGTCTCCTTAGAGTTAAAAGACATTAAAAAACGAAAAAAAAAAAATACCAACTTAGTAGCCCACAAATACACCTTGTAATTCTACTTGCTCTTGTCCTGTGGCAGATTTGGACGGCTAAAAAACCCTTCAAAACATCATGATGAACCGGAACTTCGAGCGGCAATTTTTCATTGGGTCAAAGTGCAGTGGGTCACCCTCCAAATGAGACAGAAGAGACGGCAGAGGAATCTTGGCTTGGTCACTTAACAGCACACCGAAGCTGGGAGACACCCTGCCCCCAACCTTTATTGATCTTACGCCATATAATACATCTTTTTTGTCCCAACTCTTCTTCCAGCAGGGATGCCGATTGCCTTTGCCACTAGAATTGATAATAAGATGCTCAAATATCATCGAGGTCCAAGCGTCATCAAAGATGGCGAAGAAACCACTGGAGGAGCAACTTCATGAAATTCTGAACCAACCAATAAACTACCAAAGTAGAACAAAAAGAAAATTTAGCATGTTGTGAATCTTTGATATCTGTGTAGCTCTATTTTCATAGTTGACATTGCAATGATTAATCGGCCTCCCCTTGGTGAAAGAAACCCATCTCGTGCACCCTAAATTTTTATTGACCAACTGATTGTTGATGGTTGCTCTCACCACATTTTGGTCCCATCTAGGATCTACAAACTCACTAAGTTGGCACCAAAACCTGTCAATTGCTTGTTTGAGCTGCAAGTTTCATCTGTGATTTTAATACTTTATCTACATATCTTATCTCAGCATCAACTCCAGGGATTAAATACTTTTTCCATCGAATATTTATCGGAAGTGAGCCTCGAAATGAGCGACAGAGAATGTGGTGGTCACAAGATAATAAAGTATCACTCCCAGTGACCATGCTCTTAAAATGCGAAAGGATTAGATTCATAGTCGTCAAGCAATATGTGAAGTTCTTTAGATCTAAAATTTTAGTTTAAGAGATGCTCCATTTTTACTACTGCATGTGTAATAGTTGAGGCTTGTTATAGTTGTATTCTTGTTATCACGTGCTTCGTTGGACCAAGGTTTTGTACGTCCTCGTCAGAGTGGCGTATGAATGACCTTTGATGACATTTCACTTCTCTTTATTTCACTCTCTTCTTTGACAATATTTGCACTGTTCTGCTTAGGAAAACCACTTCGTGTCATCGATGCCAGAACGGATAGAAAGAGTATAAAGAAGTTATTGTACATAATGAACAGTAGAAAGATGACCATCAGCTGTGGGAGAGGGATTTTTTCTAAAACGCCCACTACTTCCCTCAGTCCTTCACATTAACTGCCGCACTTCATGTTGTCTTTCACGTTTTCTTTGCCTGCATGAATCATGTTAATAAATCAAAACGCCCTCTACTTCCCACATCCCTTCGCATTAACTGGAGCACTCCATGTTGGCGAAGTGGAAATCTTTTCCGGCTGGCGATCTTTGGATTCATTTTCTGTTGGTAATTTTACTTTAAGAGGAAATATAAGATACTCTTACTGAATATGGCAAGTTTTCTAAGTTAGAGAGCGAAGAAGAAAACAAACCCTATCTTGAAAGCAAGTAATAGGATAGAGAATAAGTACCTCTGCTAATATCACCAAGGTTTTTCTAATATATGAGAGGTTGATAGCTTGGTTTGTTCTGAGGTTTAAGCTAAAGACATCAAATAAATAGAAGGTAGATGCGTAGTCTTATTGTGGACCTTGTTGACTGGCATCCCTAGAGAGTACTTGACAAAGACGTGGGATGGCATCTTACAGAGACTAAGGCACATTCCTACACAATTGCTCTCCTACAAAAACCTGCAATATCTCAAAAACAATGTTAGAGGAGTACATGGATGATGCTAAGGATGAGGAAGTCATCAATGATGATTTTGACATTGACAAGCGAATTCGTCGGTGATCACGACGGCCATGATGGTGGAAGAGAATAATATTTAGGGGGTGGCACAATCATTGGAGTAGATTGTTTTACATAGTAGTGTTTGGTGAGGTGGGACATAGCGTTCGTGGAGAAATATTAATAGTTGCCTGCACTTTTTTAGAATGGTAAGGCTACTCCGGTTAGATTTGATGAACAATTTGTATAACCATCTTACTTGCAGATAGCTCTGCATGTGTGTGTGTGATCCGCTGGTTTACTGTGTTCTTGAGTGCTTGTTCCCAAACAAAGGAAACACCAACATTTTCAGCCAGTGAAAAGTGAACATTTTCTTTATTCAGTGCATTTGCACTTTTCCCAGCTCTATGCTCCGTAAACTGAATTCTTCACGCAATTCAGAGTATGATGGCAAGTATGTTAATCATGCATCTAATATAAATGTCATCGTGGAAAGCAACTTTTGGTGAATGCGGGGGCTAATCTGTCAATGCTTTTGGCCAGTCCAAATCAACTCCCCGCCCACTCAGTGCATCGACGTTCTGTGCCACGAAAACAAGTGCTGCCGCATTCCACCCACTTAGAAATGCAAGCATGTTTTATTTGAGTATTGTTTCTGTTGTATGTAAAATAGACTCCTGAAGCTTACGAGGGGTAGGTTGGATGTCGCTCTAACCTATAGCCCAGTTGGATTTGTAATCTTTACTGCAGAAGTAGGACAGATTCTTACTAAAGCATTATATCTCCACATGCTATGTCGTGAATTAGACTTGAAGATTCTCACGGAAGTTCATCTAGGATCAACTATGAGGAACCCTACTGGGTGGCTCAATCAAGGCATGTCGAAGCACTCCCCGGAGAATGCTTTGGATTGATTGATAAAAAAAAAAAAAAAAAGTAGTCGTCGATCCCAGGAAGAATATGGCGTTCTCCTAGTGATTTTTACGTTGCTGATAAATTAATTGAGCGATCGACTGATAGACTTAACTCACAAATACCTCAACTGCTGTTCTATCCTTACCTCGCAGGCTCCGACTAACCAAGCAAAAAAGACAGTGGTGAAGGCGGCAAAAAATTGCCTTGCGAGTTTGGATTGTGGAAGCAGTGTCTTTATCCGCCATCGGTCACCACAACACCGCAAAGAAAGGTTAAGAGTCAACTGAGCAGATATCAAGGAAGAAAAAACATCATTACGATTCAGACAATGACTTGTGAAGACAGCATTTGAACAATGAATAATACAGGACATGCATTGAGTTTGAATTGTCAGAACACTCTGGCTATATCGTGATGTGGTCATTTTGTTTCATTTTGTAGTACAGGATCGAGTTGTAAACAAAAATAGTAACAAGTTGATGTGGATCAAAGATCATCTTGTGGATGTAGGTTCAATTTCTAACTCAATACACAGTTGAATAAGACAGAACTTGATTCTAACATAAACTAGACAAGACAAGGAAGAGATTTGGGCAAGAAACAGGAAATTTTATTAAGTAGGAAGAAAGTTACAAGCTTTCAAAGTTGATATAAAAAATTGCTTTGTTTTAAGTTTCTGCACAAATTGAATTCTCTCTATGGACTCCTCTTTTTTTTTTTTTTTTTTTTTACATTTTCTAACACAAACTTCTTATTTAGAAAAAAAATTAAACACTAGAAACATAATACTTTATCTTCAAGATACTTTAAGGTTGTTCTACAACTGTTTCCATGTAGATAAGGTGATTACAAAACAATACACAACTTGCTATCAAATTCTGTAGGTTCAAACTTGGTTGTTGCCTCATGTAGCTGTTGCATCCGTTTTTGACTTCAAACTCTTATCTTTTTTTATCTTCTTAGCTATTTGATAAGGATGGACTACCAATATACTCCTCCTCCATCCTTATCAAACCTAGTAAGCTTCTAAACTTCTCAAAATCTTCAACCTTAAGAGGCTTTGTAAACAAATCTATTAGTTGCTCATCACTTCTGTTAAAAACTAATTTGATTGTTCATTTCTCCATATGTTCTCTAATAAAATGATATCTTAATTTAATATGCTTACTCTTTCCATGACTGATGGGATTCTTAGCTAAAGAAAAAGCTAATTTATTATCAACATACACCACGGTTGCTTTATTTTGTTTGAAATTCAGCTCTTCCAATGAGTTTCTTAACCACACAATTTGACAAGCACCTTCAGATGCAGCAACATATTTAGCTTCACAAGTAGATAATGTCACAATTTGTTGCTTCTTTTAACTCCATGAAAAGACACTTGAACCCACATCAAATCCATATCCAAAAGTGTTCTTCCTTCCTTCTAAATCTCCTGCAAAGTCAAAGCTAAAGAAACCCTTTAACTTCACCTCTATTCCTTTTAAGTACAAGAATCCATAATCTAATATTCCTTTTACTGCCTTCATGTGTATTTCACTTGGTTCTTCCATAAACCTACTAACCAAACCAACACCAAACATTATATTGGGTTGACTATAGGTTAAATACCTCAAACATCCAACCATACTCTTGAAACAATGAGCTTCAACTGGTTTGCTTTCAAAATCTTTTTTCAACTTGTGATTCATCTCAATGGGTGTGGCAATTGGTTTAGAGTTCTCCATTCTAAACCTTTTAAGAACATCTTTTGCATACTTCTTTTGGGATATAAAAATCCCTTCATCCTTTTGGAACACTTCCATTCATAAAAAATAAGCCATTCTCCCAAATTTGTCATTTCAAACTCTTTATGCATAGCAGCTCGAAATTCATCAAACAAGATTGGATTATTACTTGTAAAGATCATATCATCTACATATAGACATACCACAACCATGTCTCTATTCTTTTTAACCTTTGTATAGACAGAGTATTCATAAGGATTCTTTTTAAAACCATTACTTTGCAAGTAGTAATTAATTTTTGCATTCCAAAATCTTGGTGCTTGTTTCAAATCATATAAGGCTTTCTTTAACTTATAAGCCTTTTTACCACACATATTTGCTTGCACTGGTATCTAAGTACCAAATGTTTTCAGCCCTATCTATAGTACATTCCTTAACAACCAGTAAAATAGGTTTTTCATCACCTTCTTCTTCTTTTTTTTTTTTCCTTCTTATTTTCAACATGATAGCTTATATCATCCCTTGTTGGCTTTACTCTACAATCTCAAGCCATGTGACCAAACCTCTGACACTTAAAGCATTGAATTCTCCCTTTCCTTAAATTAAACCTACCTCTAAAGCTCCCCCTAGCACCATGAGTTAAACTATTTTGATGGTTCTGATTTTCTACCATAGAGGAGGTTTCACCTTGCTCACTCCTCCTATTGGTATACTTATTGAGTTATTTCTCCCTCTAGACCATGAGTTTCCTTCTTTATTTATCCTTTGACTAGTTTCTGTACTCTCCCTCATTTCTAGCTTACTTTGGAAGCATGTTCTAGTCTTTGCTTCCTTTCCTTCTTTTGTCTTATCTTGATCTCGTGTGCATGCAAGTCCCTAAAACATCACCTAATGACAACTTTGGATAGTCTTTGGATCCTTTTATAACAGCCACAATAAAATCAAAATCATCCACCAAAGTTCTCAGCAATTTTTCAATCACCTTTCTCTTATCTACCTCTTCATCACACTTATGCATTTCATTTACTACATCCTAAATTCTACACACATAGCTATCAATGGTTTCATTTTCTAACATTTCCAATAGCTCAAAATCACATCTAAGAGATTGAAGCTTTACCCATTTTGATTTTGCCTCTCCTTGGAACATCTTTATGAGCTGTCCTATGTGGCTTTTGATGTAGGTAGCATAGAAATCTTCTTAAACAACTTGTTGTCCACACTTTGCATGATCACAAGAAAGGCTTTCTGGTCCTTTTGTATATGCTCATCCAAGGTAGCTCTCCTAGCATCTGACATGACCTCCTTAGCTTTCCTTGTTGTAGGTGCTTCATAACCTTCTTCAACAAGTTTCGACAAACCATAGGAACCAAGTATGATTCTCATTTGCATACTCCAATCACCATAGTTTGTTTCATTAAGAAGGGGAGTCTTGTAATGGATGGAATCTGACATCTTTGAAGGCTTGGGGTTTTAAAAAAAAATGATTGATTTTGAAAGAAACTTCAATGAAACAGTAAAACAGATTCTGCAGAAATTCTGGGTAACAACTTGGCTCTGATGCCATTTTGTAGGATCGATTTCTAACTCAATACATAGTGGAATAAGAAAAAAAAAATTGATTCTATCATAAACTAGACAAGACAAGGAAGAGATTTGGGCAAGAAACACAAAATTTCATTAAGTAGGGAGAAAGTTACAAGCTTTCAAAATTGACATAAAAAACTACTCTGTTTTTAGTTTCTGCAGAAACTGAATTCTCTTTAGGGACTTATCTAATTTTTTCTTACATTTTCTAACACAAACTCTTTATTTATAGAAAAAAATTAAAAACTAGAAACATAATACTTTATCTTTAAGATATTTCTAGGTTGTTCTACAATTGTTTCCATGTAGATAGGATAATTACAAGACAATACACAACTTACTGTCAAATTCTGCAAGTTCAAACTTGGTTGTTGCCTCCTACTACTATTGCATCCATTTTTTACTCCAAGCTCTTATTTTCTTATCTTCTTAGCTATTTGATAAGGATGGACTACCAACAATGGAACTAGCTTCAGTTTAAGGTTGGAAACATTATTTCCACATAATGTGGTTTGAAACGTGAAGAATAATGTGAATTCTTGGCAAGAAAGACAGAGGCTAGAGTTGCATGCACAAGAAAAGGCACATATGCATCTAATTCAACCAATCTATTGTATGAAAGAAATGGAAAAGGTAAAAGAACTTGCCAAAGAGAGGATTGGCCTTGAGAAGGCTTTTTCAAGCACTTAAATGATGATTTCACACTGTTGAAAGGGATTAAACTCCCATGATGCCATTCTAGCTACCTCCACCAAGATCTTATAACCACTCATTCTATTCCTTAATCCTTCATGTGAAATTTCATCATTTGCTTCCCGTTATCCATCACAAACATGAACATATAATTATATATAAGAGAGCGAGAGAAATAGAGATAGATGAGATGTAAACCTGTTGCTGCTTGAACACTCTACATCAGGTGGTTTGTGGCTATTTGATCGAACAAGTTATCATTATAGAAGCTAGTATTGTTGCTTCTTCCATAATGGCTTCCACTGGCCTTGTACAACAAGAAGGGAACTTACTAGCATACATGTGTACCTCCGATGAGTCAAAGTTGAGAAAGGACTCTAGGTATGTACAACAAGAAGCTTTGCATCCATTTTGTTAGAGATAAGAATCGAATTATCAGTAAGGAACAAGCTCCTTCTTCTCCAAATCATACACCAACAGTAAACAACACAAGAATCAAACCTTCATTGATTACTAGAAGTTACATAAACTGCATTACACATCATTACAGCCCTACACTATAGTTCTATGGGATCTTTAACTAAAATAGCTAAGGATAACACTAGCAAACTATTAACTACCTTGCAAATCATGCCACAAATGGCACTTCTAAGGAACTAGGGTTTCTGTTATTCAAAAGTGTTCCCCTCCTTGTGCTTTCCTTTTTTTGCTCTTTACCTCCCCATGGGCCTTTCCCTAGATGGACTTCTCTTAAGTGAATTGGGCCTTAAGTCATATGTCATGTGTCATGACAATCCCCACTCTTTCACCATGGGTCATGACAATCCCTACTCATTTCGAAACTCATGAATTAGAGGGGAAGTATGGGTTAGCCATACACTTCACATGTTTCTAGCAATTCATATGGCATCATCAAATGATACAAGTCTTGGATAAGAATCTACAATGCACTAGAACACCATTGTTGATGATCTTGTACTCCGACATCATCTAGGGTTCCTCGAACAATGTGATATCTCACACCAGGTAAATCCTTAACCTTTCCCCCTCTGACTAAGACTACAGAGTGTTCTTGTAAATTATGGCCAATACTAGATATATAAGCAGTGATTTCAAATCCAAAGGTTAAGCGTACTCTAGCCACTTTAGGTAAGGCAAAGTTTGTTTTTTTGGGGGTGATAGTGGAAAAATTTGATAGATAAGTCACCCTTATTGCCACTCTACAGAACTGTACATGAGATTTTCACCTTATACAGCTCCCCATTCAATTCTTTCGAAGTCATTGGATCCTTTTCCTTATTTGAGAATCTTTTTTCTTATTCCTTAGTGTTTCAACAAATTGATGAATAAAGTCGGATGGTATAGGGTTTTATAGCCAACCAAGAAGGGGGGTTGAATTGGTTTCTATGGTTTTAGCTATATTTTTATATTCTTTTAGATTTCATGTAAGATTGTCATTCAACACAGATATATCAAAGCATATAATCAGAGAGATAAGACAAGATAAGAGAGCACAAAGGCTTACATAATGGTGGCCTTTTTCACCTACTTGCACCCTTTTCTCTATCAACTCAAACAAGTTAAATTCTACTTTACTTCAAGCTAAGAGAAATCCTCTCTTACACTTCACAACTCCTCAATAGGGAGTCACTTGTTCCATAGTTACAAAGCTTAGGTTAAATCAACCTTAATACATCAAGCAAATCCTTAAATATAATGTGTGTGAGGAATAATGCTTCTCAAAGAGCTAATTGAAGATATGTAAATTCAATTTAAGCTCTGCTCATGAAACCCCTAAATTTTCTCAAAGCTAGGGTTTCAGATTTACAAAGATCTTTATGTGCAAATTATATTTTGAAGTAATCTAGCACATAGAAAGATTAATCTAATAGTAGATATGATGCATTTCATGATGGGCAATTGAGTGAACTTTGGATTTTTGAGAGATTGGAGTGAAATACTAATGAAAAAATTTAGAAATATAAAGGGTTGGAAAGGTAAAGATTGGAAAATAAAGTACTGCAACGTAAAGACAATAATTTAAGTACAGGAATTAAAATACTTGGATTGTAAAAGGCTAGAAAGTAAGAGCATGAAATTTAAAGGCAAAGCTTAAGGAAAATGAAATTCAATGACTTGTCCAATCTTAGAAGTTCTGCTTACAGGTAAAATAACAGTGTCTTTAAATAGACGTCTAAACCTAATGCTAGAACAATTAGAAATACTCAAAACCTAAGTCTGGTAGGATCAAGGAAAATAAAAACTAACCAAATTAAGATCTTAAACAAACAAGGTATAGGATCCCAACAAATTAGGGACTTTAAAACACTAGGAATCCTAACAGGAATGGAAACGTGAGATAGTAGGAATCCTGACAGGAATGGAAACTCCAAGTAGTAGGAATCTTGATAGGAATGAAAACTCCAGATAGTTCGAATCCTAACAAGAATGGAAACTCTAAATAGTAGGAATCCTAATAGGAATGGAAACTCTAGATAATTGGAATCCTAACAAGAATGGAAACTTCAAGTAGTAGGAATCCTAATAGGAATGGAAATTTCAAGTAGTAGGAATCCTGATAGGAATGGAAATTCCAAGTAGTAGGAATCTTGATATGAATGAAAACTCCAAATAGTAGGAATCATATGGGCTGGGTCATTAGCATAGACTGTCATAGTATAATTGTCTAGATTCCTTATTTATCTAGGTTTCCATACTTGTTAGATTTCTGATTTGTCTAGGATTCCTTATTTGTCAGAATCTAGATTTGTTAAGACTTTCTTAATTATAAGGATTCTTGATTTATCAGGATCCTTCTAGAATTAGGTTTTAAGGATTCCTGATTTACCAGGATCCTTCTAGAATTAGGTTTAGCTGCTTATTTAAAGGGAGCATTGTTTCAGTTGTAAGAGAGTTGTTTTCAAGAGAATAGAAACCCCAAAGTTGTGTGATCAACTTTTGCATCCTTTATCCAATTCTTGCCAGGGATTGGTGGTGGAGCACCTCCTTGACTGGTGGCGTTGCCTTTACGTCTTGGAGCTTGTTGGCATTTATCCTTTTATTTTGATTATTCCTATTTTCATTTTTTTCTCCCTTCCTCCCTACCAAACACTCACTTTTCCCACAAAAAAACCCAAAAACACCAAAAAAATGATTTTTACATATTTTCTAAACCCGAGCTCGCTCAAGCCTACCATAACATTCGCATCACTCCCGCATCATTCTCTTTTTCCTGAAGAAGATTTGTCCTCAAATCTTGATTATTGGTTTGGGCTTTATTACTCCATGGATCCATAATCCAAGTTCTTGAATGCATATGAAGCTCTACCTCTGGTGGCCTACCCAAGTGTGTTGATTCATAAATCAACGATAAACAACCTTGCTATTTGGATGGAAGTTTACAATCTGACCAACAACATAATCCAAAAAAGTAGTTGAAATTAAGTAACTTTTTAACGCCATCTTCATCAATAGCATTGAAAAATCTTGGTGATTGGTGTAAACATGTCATCTTCTCATGATTTGACAATACAAACCCATAAAGAAAACCATTGTTCATGTTAGATAGTGTCTTTGAATTCTTTAACACTTGGATGAAAACTTGTGTTTCTTTTGACAAAATTTCTTTTATTGCCATGTTTGGTAAGATCTCATGGTACGGTAGATCTAAACTTCTTGGATCTATTTCCTTTTCAAGCAGCACATCTTGCTTTGGAGAATCCAAACACTTTGAATTTACATTCATGGTCGTTGGTGCCTTAATCTCAAGAAGATCCAAACTTTTAGGGTCCATTTCTTTCTTTGCCAACATCACAAACTTTGGTAGATCCAAATTGTTTTGTATTGTTTTGTTTCCATCATACCTCTTTCTTCAATTTGAACTACCTCTGTATATTTCTTTGGTGAGGCTTCTTTTCTGTACCACCTTTCTATCCACATATCATAGTCTTCTTTGTAATAATTGTGGTGGTGCTTTTGCTGGTACTTAGAATTTGTTGAAGCATGATCTTCTTGTTGCGCTGGTTGATATGTTGGGGGTACATAGGGTGGTTGTGCAATTTAAGGTTGGTATGGTGGATATTCTTGGTAATAAGGTGTATGTGGTGCTAGCGTTTGTTGTATATTTAAAGGTTGAGTTGGTGGTGGTATGGATACTTGGGGTGGTGGTAGAGTTGTTTGGAATGATGGGTGCATTGTTTGTGGTAGTGGTGGAGTGTAAAGTGTTTAAGTTGTTTGTAGAAGAAAGCGTTGTTTAAGTAAAAGTTTGAACTCTTGGATTTTAGCCCTTATCTTCTCGATTTCACTCTTATGCACCAGATAGGCAGCTAGCCATGGTGGAGTGGGTAAGGATGAACGAGAAGATCCATTTCCTTCTTGAGACATAATGATGCTATCAAACAATAGATTGATGAGATGAACAAATCTATTAGAACAGCTTACTCACCAATACCTTGGCTTTGATACCACTTGATGCGTTTTATGATGGGCAATTGAGTGAGCTTTGGATTTTTGAGAGATTGGAGTGAAATACTAACAGGAAAATTCATAAATATAAAGGGCTAGAAAGGTAAAGACTGAAAAATAAAGTACTAAAACATAAAGATAGTAATTTAAGTACAAGAATTAAAATAATTGGAATGTAAAAGGCTAGAAAGTAAAAGCATGAAATTTAAAGGCAAAGCTTAAAAGAGAACGAAATTCAATGACTTGTCCAATCTTAAAAGTTCTGCTTACAATTGAAATAACAGTGTCATTAAATAGACGTCTAAACCTAATGCTAGAACAATTAGGAATACTCAAAACCTAAGTCTGGTAGGATTAAGAAAAATAAAAACTAACCAAATTAAGATCTTAAACAAATAAGATATAGGATCCTAACAAATTAGGGACTTTAAAATGGTAGGAATCCTAACAGGATTGGAAACGCAAGATGGTAGGAATCTTAACAGGAATGAAAACTCCAAGTAATAGGAATCCTAATAGGAATGGAAACTCTAGATAGCTGGAATCCTGACAAGAATGGAAACTCCAAATAATAGGAATCCTGATAAGAATGGAAACTCAAAATAGTAGGAATCCTGATAGGAATGGAAACTCTAGATAGTTGGAATCTTGACAAGAATGGAAACTCCAAGTAGTAGGAATCCTGATAGGAATGGAAATTCCAAGTAGTAGGAATCCTGATATGAATGGAAACTCCAAATAGTAAGAATCATATGGGTTGGGTCATTAGCATGGACTGGCATAGTTACTCCTGCATCAAGATATTTACGAGATTATAGATTCGAAGGAATATCACTGAAGATTCTTGTTTTCACAAAGGATTGAAGAGCATAGTAGTATGAGTACAAGATTTTCACAAAGCTTCAATCTCTTTCAAGGAAATCGGTAGTATTTCATTCAGCACAACTTAAACATCCACCCAAAGCTCCTTATATAGCAAATTATTGAATCTTGAGCTCTTTAGGGTTTCGATTCAAACCTATTTAAGATTTTCCCATTGAAACTTGATAGAAGCGACATGATACATTTGTAGAGGCAACGATTATCACAGCAGAGGACCATTTTGACACATCTATCACCTCAGTTTTCTTCCCAATAGAGAATTGGCAGTCAAAAGAAAAGGAACAGGATGACTTCATGCAAAGATGGGGCTTAAGGCTTCATTCTGCTTGACTTAAGAGAGTGGTCTCTTATCAAAGTGAAACGATTGTGTTTCACTTAAGTGAAGTTAACTCAGGTTGAGCTTTGTGGGCTTGCTTCACAATGATCCAGTAGTTAATTGGTCTAGCAAATACTCGATCTAGCAAATAATTAGTCTAATAAATAATCTATCCAACAAGTAATGATCCAATAAGTAATCGGTCTAGCAAGTAATCGGTCCAACAAGTAATCGGTCCAGTAAATGAAGATCAATCAAATAAAGATCCAGCAAATAAAGATCAATCGGGCTTGGACCAGCTAGTGAATAGCTTCCCTTATATTTGCATTAAGCAAATAATATGACTTTATCCTTCACAAGTACCTATAAGCACACAATCACCAAGTATCATTTTTCCTTTAATATAAGCACTTATATTTTTACTCATTAAATCATATAAAAATATTTATCTTAACTTTATATGTGATGTTTGATAATAGAATGTAGGAAACTAGCTACTTTATAATATCATTAATTGATATTATAATTTGTATACCTTTTACTTCCTTTGGTATTCAATGTATGCACATAAAGATGTTATCATACATTCACAAATAAAATTTTTTTCAACAAAACACATCAACACATGATTTTCAGCATCATTGGCGAGAAGTTTTATTTTATTTTAATGTTTTTTGTTTTTCTTTAGTTGTCGGCAAGATAAAACTATCTCCTTCGGTTTGGGTGTCTTTTGTGTAAGGCTACATTTGTTTCTTAGGCCTTGGATGTTTTAGTTAGGCCTTAGTTATTAGGTGAATTTTGTAATAGGAACCTTGAGGGCAAGGTTCTTTTGAAGGGGAAAGGAATTGTCACAGGCCTATTTTGGGTTTTAGGTATTTTGTGGAGTGGGCTTGGTTTTATCCAGCCTGAGGTCATTTAAGAGATTCTAAGGGCATTTTGGCCATGTGGTTGTCTTCTTAAATGGATAAACCATCCTTTGGAAGGGAGCTTTTGTAATATGTTTCTTGCAAAAGGAATCCATGGTGTTGTGTCCCTTATAATGCAGTTGTGCAGTGTCCAATCTGATGCTAATGTGCCATTTCCATTATGATGTAGGTATGTTGTGTCCATTTTGATGTACGAAGATGACTCCTACAAATCCAATCAACCCCACTTAAACCAAGTAACAATTGGGATTTGGAATAATGCGACAAAACGGCAACAAGGAAGACAGTCATGCAAAAGCTTACTAGAATGCCATCGTCGTTCAACTTTTTTGGCAAAAAAGGACTAGAACGTGAACTACATTCTTTTTATAATATTTGGGTTCTTTCCCAATGATTTTTAGGCTCCATCTAGTGAGTTCCAAGAGCTTAAAAGTAGATCTATCAAATCTGCACATTTCCTAACCAACCCAACATTTTCCAATGGCTCTGCCATTAACTTCTGATGAAGATAGATTGTGAATGCCATCTAAGTTGCTTCTTTTTGGCAAATCTATGTAACTTTTCAACAAATCTACATCTTGGCTTCTTCTGGCAAGTTTCTATGCAGAATGAATGGTGGTACGTGGCAATACATGGCAGTGCACATGACGTTTGTTCGGTGAATTTTAAATACAAGTGAACATGTCGAACAAGTAATATAATGATAAGAAAAGTATCGTCCCACGAAGATTGGTGAATACTAAACTAATTAAATACTAATGATGAATAAATCCTAAAATTTATCTAGCAAATCAAAATATTGTTGATGATGAATTAAAATTTAAAACTTTCAAAACGAAAACTCAAGACTAATTAAAATTGAATCCAAGTAAGAAAAATCAAGATGAGAAACATGTTAGAGCTTCCGATTTCACCATAACTACTAGATATGAATTTTTATAGTTTATGCCTACAAGAATGATATTACCCATGTGATGGCGGAACTTCCTAATTTATTTACTATCCTATGTCTAGGTATAGCAAACCTATTTAGTTCATTAATTCACTATATCTCTATATGTGAATTGAAACAAACCAAATGCATTAGGATTTGTGAATATTCCTGGTTTAGAATAAATCTTTCGATCATCTTATCACCAAAAGCCACACAAATAACATGGTATATGTCTATCCACATTTAATTCATGGTTATATATTATAAGAAGCAATTGCATATTATTACCTTTCAGTCTCTAACATGCACATCATATCATTCAAGTGGTGGCCAATCACTTAAAAGCATTAAGAATAAATAATATATAACTCACATAAATAAAATATCTTGCAAAACATAAAAACTTATGAAATTCACATCATCATAGTTAGGCTACATCTTCGCTCTAACAAAAGAAATTTAGAACATAATGAAATAACAAACCAAAGCAATAGTAGAAATTAAGCAAAACATCTTAAATAGAAAAACAGGAAAGTTATCACCACACTGTCTTCTCTTTAAGAATTCCTCACAGAATTCCTACAATTCAAGAATGATAAGAAGTAGAGGGAAGCTTTCGCGCCTCTATTTCTCTTTTTCTTTCTTGGTTTTCTCTTTCTTCTCTCACTTTTTCTCTCTTCCTTGGTTGATTTCGGCGGCAACACACGGCTTCTTCTTCTTTTCTCTCTCTTCTCTCTCTTCTCTCTCCTATTCTCCTCTACTCTTGTGCGGCGCCTTCTCCTCCCCTTTTAATTCACGTTCCTTTGCCTTTTTATTCTATCTTGGGATGTGTGCCCTAAGATTCTCCCTTAATAATTCACTTTTTTGCCCCTTTTCCTTTATTTCCTTTCTTGTCCTTTTTTGTCCTTTTCCTCCTCTTTTGCTGCTTTACACGTTGCCTCCTCTTTTCTTCTTTTGACTTCTTTTTCTTTCCTTGTCTTCTTCACGTGCCTTTTTGTAACTTTCTCTTCCTTTATTTCTTTTGCTCTTTTGGGGTTTGCTGCATAAATAACACCAGTTTACATAAATATATCAAAACTTAAATATTTTCTTATAAAACTTGTATTATTTATATCCTAAAATATTCAAAATAACTCTATAAAAATAGAGTTATCAAAACCCCTAAACTTGACATTTTGCTAGTCCTCGAGCAAAAGTAAGAGATAATAGTTTCAGACAAAACCCTTTCTTGAAATTCACTCAAAATTGCTCAACTTAACAATTCAAAGAAAAAATATAGCTTTCATGCAAACACAACAATTGTTCATAAGATAAGATAGACTCTTAACTATGTTGACCATGTTCGTATGTGTGAGTGTGAGTCCTTATCTTTTCAACTATATGCACTCTAAATAGATCCACATTAATATGCAATCTTTCAAAATCTTTAACCAAACCTCATAGGTTTGCTTTTCATTCCTCTCTCCACTAATGTAGGCCAATCATCTAACCAAGAATCAATAGGACTTTTATAAGCTTGTAATGTAAGGCTGGGCTAGGGGTAAGATGAAAGTCATTTAGGCTAAATTCACCCATGAACACATTGCTTTCTAGGATCTAATTTAAGCTTTTGTCACTTCCTTTCTTTGCTTTCTTCTTCTTCTTCTTCTTCTTCTTCTTTTTTTTTTTTTGCAAATGATCTTTCTATCACAAATTCTCTCATTTATTTCTTCCCAAAAATACTTGATTTCACTTGGATTTCGACACTCACAAAAGTCACAATCATGCTTGCAATCATAAAGCAAGTAGTAGGACTAGAAATGTAATCATTATAATCTTATCTTGTTGATGACATCCAACTACTGTGCAAAAGTCAATTTCTAAACCTTTAGTTGCTTGAATTTGACAATAAGCAATAAGAGAATTCCATTCTTAGACAAATGTTGCATTTCCTTTTTTTTTTTTTTTTGCATTCACAAAAGCAACATATTATGCTACATAATCATTGCAATTAATATCCTTCCCATATAACATCCTTCCCTTCGACTTCTCTTTCACTCAAAATCAACATGTTCAAGGGTGCGGGACGAAAAGATAATTTATCAAAGGCTCAAAGGTATATATATGTGGGTGTCAAAATAAAAAAAAATGGATATAAATCAAGGCTCAGCGGGGTGACTGGTGATAAATGAATAAGGTTGGCTTGAAAGGCTCAAACGATCCAAAGAATGGCCTAAATCATTTTCTCAATTAGATGCAGCCTAGGATTTCGCCTCAAGAGAAAATCAAACAAATTCTAAGATTCAGGTGAGATCTAAGAAAATCACATACTTCACATGAATGTTCTCTAGAGATACACACAATTTAAAAAAATGAAGGACTTTTAGTGCTTAATAAATGAATCAACATAATCAGAATCACACTTAACTCACATCACAATTGTAGGTTTGAACAGAATCTACATCTTCCTAAGAATCGCTAAGAATTCAAAACAAAGGGTTTAATCATGACATGAGAAAAATTCAATTAGATTTAGCAAGAAAAGATTTATTTTCCCACCCCCAAACTTGAATGGAGCATTGTCCTAAATGTAAAAAGAAATAAAGCAAAAATAAAGGTAAAATAGGAATGAGAAAACTCCCCTGATTGTAGGTGATAGCCATAGAAAGCTTTGAGGAGATGGTGGTGACAAAATTTTCAACAAAAGAACCAATAAAATGCTTGGGTTGCCTCCCAAGAAGCACTTGCTTTATAGTTTTCAGCCAAACTATCTTCAATGTTGCTACTCAAGGAGGAAGAAGATCAATGGTAGTCTTCTGCATATTGACTCCCTCAAAGTAGGGCTTCAAACGCTGACCATTCACCTTAAACGTGCCTTGGGTGTCATTTGCAACTTCTATTGCTCCATATGGGAATACCTTAGTGACTATGAAAGGGCAAGACCATCGAGACCGCAATTTACCTGGAAACAATTTAAGACGAGAATGATAAAGTAATACTTTTTGGCCAACCACAAACTCTCTCCTTAATATGTGTTTGTCATGCCATCTTTTTGTCCACTCCTTGTATATTTTGGCATTTTCGTAGGCTTCATCTCGTAATTCCTGCAATTCATTCAGCTGCAACAATTAAATTTCACCTGCAGACTGCATATCAAAGTTCAAAAATTTCAAAGCCCAATATGCTTTATGCTCTAATTCTACCGGTAGATGACAAGCCTTCCCAAACACTAGCCTAAAAGGAGACATTCCAATTGGTGTTTTGAATGCTGTTCTATAGGCCCAAAGTGCATCATCAAGTTTCATTGACCAATCTTTCCTTGAGGCATTCACAGTTTTTTCCAAAATTCTCTTAATTTCCCTATTTGATATCTCAACTTGACCACTAGTCTGAGGGTGATAAGGGGTAGCAATCTTATGGGTAACCCCATACTTACCCAAAAGTGCTTCAAATTGTTTGTTGCAAAAATGGGTCCCTTTATCACTTATGATTGCCCTAGGAGTGCCAAAACGGGTAAAAATATTTTTCTTTAAGAATTTAACCACAACTTTAGCATCATTTATAGGCAATGCTACTGCTTCTACCCACTTAGACACATACTCAACAGCCACCAAAATATACATATTTCCATAAGAAGGTGGAAAGGGTCCCATGAAGTCAATACCCCAAACATCAAATAACTCACACACAACAACATTGTTTAGAGGCATCTCATGTTTCCTAGAAATATTCCCAGTTCTTTGACATTGATCACATGCAACTACATATGAATATGCATCTCTAAAAAGTGTAGGCCAAATAAAATCCAGACTGTAAAACCTTAGCTGCAGTTCTGGTGGCACCAAAATGACCACCAGCTTCTCTAGCATGACAATGGTGTAGGATACTAGCCATCTCTTCCTCAGGAACACATCTCCTTATAACCTGGTCTACACATACTTTAAACAAGAAAGGCTCTTCCCAAAAATAATGTTTGAGGTCAGAAAAGAATTTTTTTCTTTGTTGATATGACATTTCAGGAGGAAGAACATTACTTACCAAATAATTGACAAAATCAGCATACCAAGGAATTTGGATGGATTGGAGCGCAAAAATGTTTTCATTAGGAAATTCTTCCATAATCAGTTGATCTTCTTCCTTCAAATTGGGAATTCTGGACAAATGATCTGCAACTAGATTTTCGGTCCCCTTCTTATCCTTGATCTCCAAATCAAACTCTTGTAGCAATAGAATCCACCTGATTAACCTAGGTTTTGATTCTTTCTTTTCAAGTAGATGCTTAAGAGCAGAGTGGTCAGAATAAACAATAACTTTTGAACCAATTAGATAAGAACGAAATTTATCAAAAGCAAATACTACTGCCAAAAGTTCTTTTTCTGTTGTTGAATAATTCAATTGTGCACCTGACAAGGTTCGACTGGCATAGTAAATGGTATGAAAAATTCCATTCTTCCGTTGTCCCAAAACAGCTCCTACTGCAAAATCACTAGCATCGCACATTAGCTCGAAAGGTAAGTCCCATTCTGGTGCTGCCATGATTGGTGCTGATACTAACTTTTCCTTTAAAGTGTTAAAAGCCTGCAAGCATTCATCAGAAAAGTTATATTTCACATCTTTAACCAACAAACTTGAAAGAGGTCTAGCGATTTTAGAAAAATCTTTTATGAATCGCCTATAGAATCCTGCATGCCCTAAAAAGCCTCTAACAAGTTTCACTGATGTTAGTGGGGGCAGTTTTGCAGTGACCTCCACTTTAGCTCGATCAACCTCTAATCCTTTTTTAGATATCTTATGCCCAAGCACTATTCCTTCCTGCACTATAAAATGACACTTCTCCCAATTCAAAACAAGGTTAGTCTCCTCACACCTTTGTAAGACCCTTGCTAAATTATCTAAACAAATGTCAAATGATGAACCAAATACAGAAAAATCATCCATGAAAATTTCAATGAATTTTTCAACCATATCAGAAAAAATGGCCATCATGCATCTCTGAAAAGTGGCTGGTGCATTACAAAGACCGAAGGGCATTCTTCTAAAAGCAAAGGTACCATAAGGACAAGTGAAAGTGGTTTTCTCTTGATCTTCTGGTGCAATGTGAATTTGATTATACCCTGAATACCCATCAAGAAAGCAATAAAATTCATGTCCTGCAAGTCTTTCTAACATTTGATCAATAAATGGTAAAGGGAAATGATCTTTTCTAGTGGCATCATTTAGTTTTCTATAATCTATACACACACGCCATCCAGTAACTGTCCTAGTTGGAATCAATTCATTATTATCATTTCTTTGAACAGTCATACCTCCCTTCTTTGGCACAACTTGCATAGGACTTACCCAGGGACTATCAGAGATAGGATAAATGATCCCTGCATCAAGCAACTTGATTACCTCAGCCTTCACCACTTCTTGCATCTTTGGATTTAATCGCCTTTGAGGTTGAACAGTAGCTTTGTACTGCTCTTCCATCAAAATCTTGTGCATGCAAAGTGAAGGACTAATTCCCTTGATGTCAGCTATTTTCCATCCAATTGCTCCTTTATGCTCTCTCAACACCTGAAGTAATTTCTCTTCCATTGATTTTGTCAAAGAAGAAGATATAATTACTGGCAAAGTAGAAACTTCATCTAAATAAACATATTTCAAATGAGAAGGTAAGGGCTTGAGTTCAAGAGTTGGGGGCTCTTCAATTGATGGCTTAGGTTTTGTCATATGTTGTCCCAACTCCACAAACTTTGTTGCCTTTTGCTGTGAATATGGTGGATTTGCTTCCATGAGATTGGCATAATCCTGTATTTCTTCACTTTCAATTTCCTCATTCTTTGGGTGAACCAAGCATGCTTCAAGTGGATCCTTGAAAACCTTTTCTTGAAAAATCTTATTCACAAACTTATCAATTGTCTCAACCCTAAAGCAAGAACTATCATCAGATGGATGTTTCATAGCAGTAAAAACATTAAAAGTGACAGAATCATTTTGAACTCTTAATATTAACTTCCCTTGTTGTACATCAATCAAAGCTCTTCCTGTTGCTAGAAAAGGTCGACCTAAGATAAGTGGTACCTCAAAGTCTTCCTCCATGTCAAGTACTATAAAATCTGCAGGAAAAATGAATTTGTCAACTTTTACCAATACATCTTCTACAATGCCCCTCGGATATTTAATTGATCGATCAGCCAATTGTAGGGACACTGTGGTTGGCTTCACTTCACCCAATCCTAATTTCCTGAAAACAGAAAAAGGCATTAGATTAATACTAGCTCCTAAATCACATAATGCCTTATCAAAGTGAGAATCTCCAATAGTACAAGGAATTGTAAAACTCCCTGGATCTTTTAATCTTGGAGGCAGTTTGTTTTGTAAGATGGCTGAGCATTCTTCAGTTAGCTTCACAGTTTCATACTCTTCCAGCTTCCTTTTGTTTTTCAATATCTCCTTAAGAAATTTTGCATAACTGGGCATTTGAGCTAATGCATCTGCAAAAGGAATGTTAATATGCAATTTTTTAAATACATCAAGAAATTTAGAAAACTGCTTATCTATTTTATGTTGCTGGAGTCTCTGAGGAAATGGAACTGGAGGCACATAAGGATTGGGATTATCAGGGAATAATGTCCTCTTGGTTGCCTCCTCAGGCTGCGTGCTAACATCATCTTCCTTATCCCTGACATTTTCCTTCTCAACATCATCTTTTCCCACTTGTTTGCCATTTCTCAAGGTTATTACCTTTGCATCTTCTATAGGATTCTTCTCTGTGCTACTTGGCAATGAACCTTGTTGTCTTCCAGAAATCATATTAGCCAACTGACCTATTTGCACCTCTAAATTTCGAATTGAAGCTTCTTGGTTTTGCATTCTTGTTTCGTTGTTCTGTAACATCTTGGCAACCATTTCCTCTAAGTTAGGCTTCTTTTCTTCTGGTTGCCTGAACCCTGGTGGTGGCCTCATTGCATTAGAATTACTCCATGAAAAATTTGGGTGGTTACGCCATCCCGGATTGTAAGTGTTGGAGTATGAATTATTTTGTGGCCTATTTGAATTTCCAACATAATTAGCATCTTTGCTACCCTGTGCAAAGGTGTTACCTACTTGGCATTCTATGCTCTCATGTGCTCCACCACAAAATTCATATGATCTACTTTGATGTCTCACAACTGGAGTATTTAGGTTGTCTATCTTCTCATTGAGCACTTCTAATTGTGTAGACATTATGGTGAAGATATCTACTTCATGGACTCCACTTGCTTGATGCATTGGTAGCCTCTTAGTAGACCATTGATAGCTATTGGCTGACATTTCCTCCAAAAGGTTATATGCCTCTTCTGCAGTTTTGCTGTGCAAATCCCCTCCTGCAGCTGTATCAATTACAAAATGAAGATTTGTACTACACCCATCATAAAAAGTTTGTACTTGTAACCAAATGGGTAGTCCATGATCTGGACATTTCCTCATAAGTTCCTTGAATCTTTCCCAAGCTTCATACACTGATTCATTGTCCATCTGCATAAAAGTAGTAATATCGTTATGCATTTTTACAGATTTCACCAAAGGAAAGAACTTACTAAGAAATTTATGAGCCAAATCATCCCATGTAGTAATCAATCCTGCAGAAAGAGAAAAGAACCAATTTTTAGCTGTATCTCTAAGAGAAAATGGAAATAGTTTCAACCTAATAACATCTTCTGTAACTCCATGATCTCCAATCATGTCACAGAATTCAAGGAATGCTTCAATGTGAGCATTTGGATCCTCATTTGGTAGCCCACTATATTGCACAGATTTTTGAAGCATCTTGATGAGCACAGGCTTGATCTCAAAGTTATTTGCCTGATTTGCAAGCCTAATGTTTGATGTAGCATTCCAAAATGTTGGTGCAACATAGTCTTTTAAAAGTCTATATGTACCATCATATCTTTCCATCCTTGTTACTTAATCTTTCACAATAACAACTTAACAAGGAATTTTTTTTAAAAATAAAATTAATAAAGCAAAACAAAAATAAAACAAAAAAAATGATTTTTTTTCTGTTTTTTCAAGAACTAGAAAAAAAAATTTCAAGAATTAAAAGAAACAATTTTTATTTTCAAGAATTAAAAAAAAATTAAAAGAAAATAAAAGCTAGATTAAACCTAAAAATTGTTCGGTATTAATATTAATTAGTAGTAAAACAACCAATCCCCGGCAACGGCGCCAAAAACTTGTTCGGTGAATTTTAAATACAAGTGAACATGTCGAACAAGTAATATAATGATAAGAAAAGTATCGTCCCACGAAGATTGGTGAATACTAAACTAATTAAATACTAATGATGAATAAATCCTAAAATTTATCTAGCAAATCAAAATATTGTTGATGATGAATTAAAATTTAAAACTTTCAAAACGAAAACTCAAGACTAATTAAAATTGAATCCAAGTAAGAAAAATCAAGATGAGAAACATGTTAGAGCTTCCGATTTCACCATAACTACTAGATATGAATTTTTATAGTTTATGCCTACAAGAATGATATTACCCATGTGATGGCGGAACTTCCTAATTTATTTACTATCCTATGTCTAGGTATAGCAAACCTATTTAGTTCATTAATTCACTATATCTCTATATGTGAATTGAAACAAACCAAATGCATTAGGATTTGTGAATATTCCTGGTTTAGAATAAATCTTTCGATCATCTTATCACCAAAAGCCACACAAATAACATGGTATATGTCTATCCACATTTAATTCATGGTTATATATTATAAGAAGCAATTGCATATTATTACCTTTCAGTCTCTAACATGCACATCATATCATTCAAGTGGTAGCCAATCACTTAAAAGCATTAAGAATAAATAATATATAACTCACATAAATAAAATATCTTGCAAAACATAAAAACTTATGAAATTCACATCATCATAGTTAGGCTACATCTTCGCTCTAACAAAAGAAATTTAGAACATAATGAAATAACAAACCAAAGCAATAGTAGAAATTAAGCAAAACATCTTAAATAGAAAAACAGGAAAGTTGTCACCACACTGTCTTCTCTTTAAGAATTCCTCACAGAATTCCTACAATTCAAGAATGATAAGAAGTAGAGGGAAGCTTTCGCGCCTCTATTTCTCTTTTTCTTTCTTGGTTTTCTCTTTCTTCTCTCACTTTTTCTCTCTTCCTTGGTTGATTTCGGCGGCAACACACGGCTTCTTCTTCTTTTCTCTCTCTTCTCTCTCTTCTCTCTCCTATTCTCCTCTACTCTTGTGCGGCGCCTTCTCCTCCCCTTTTAATTCACGTTCCTTTGCCTTTTTATTCTATCTTGGGATGCGTGCCCTAAGATTCTCCCTTAATAATTCACTTTTTTGCCCCTTTTCCTTTATTTCCTTTCTTGTCCTTTTTTGTCCTTTTCCTCCTCTTTTGCTGCTTTACACGTTGCCTCCTCTTTTCTTCTTTTGACTTCTTTTTCTTTCCTTGTCTTCTTCATGTGCCTTTTTGTAACTTTCTCTTCCTTTATTTCTTTTGCTCTTTTGGGGTTTGCTGCATAAATAACACCAATTTACATAAATATATCAAAACTTAAATATTATCTTATAAAACTTGTATTATTTATATCCTAAAATAGTCAAAATAACTCTATAAAAATAGAGTTATCAACGTTGCATGATAGCATGTTTTTCTCCCCTAGTTCTAAACAATCTCTTTTCACCTTTATATGTTGGGTTATGCAAAACTTTTCTTAAAATGAAGATATTGTGGTGACCGCTTTTATATTTTTAATTTAAGATGCTTTGTTTCAATTTTTAGCATTGTTCTTGTTTATTCTAACCTTATATCTTAGTTTACTTTGTTAAATATACAATGTAACCTAATTATGATGATATGAATTTTATGATCGTAATGTTTTATGAGATGATGTAAATGCATTTAAGGCCCAATATCACAAGTTTCAACATCAAAGAATTGAGAATCCACAACGTAACCCAATGGGTCCAAGAAGGCCAAGATTGAAGTGCAACCCAAGAATATTCCATAGCATCTCTACAATCTTTAATATGGGGGGTTTCCTAAATAGTTGTTGAGTCCTTAATTTCTTAGATTTACCTTATTGTTTGAGAATTTTTTTTTTGTTTGGTTTTCCTTAATTGTCTAAGTTCCTGAATTATTTGGGTTTTCATACTTGTCAGATCTCTAATTTGTTTAAGACTCCCTTATTTGTCAGAATTTAGATTTGTTAAGACTTCCTTAATTTTTGGGATTCTTGATTTGTTAGGATTCTTCTAGAACTAGGTTTTAAGGTTTCTTGATTTACAAGGATCCTTCTAGGGTTAGGTTTAGCTACCTATTTAAAGGGAGCATTGTTTCAATTGTAAGCAGACTTGTTTTCCAGAAAATAGAAACCCCAAAGTTGTGTGATCAACTTTTGCATCCTTTATCTAATTCTTGCCAAGGATTGGTGGTAGTCCTTAACTTTTGGCGTTGCCTTTACATCTTGGAGCTTATTGGCATCTATCTTTTGTTTTTCTTCTTCATATTTTCCTTTTTCCACCTTTCCTCCTTACCAAACATTCACTTTTCTCACAAAGAACCCAAAAAATACCAAAAAATGATTTTTACATATTTTCTTAACCCGAGCTCACTCAAGCCCACCATAAGATTTGCATCATGAGATATTTTATTTATGTGAGTTATATATAGTATATTTAATGCTTTTAAGTGATTAATTACTACTTAAATGATTTGATTTGCATGTTTAAGACTGAAAGGAGATGATGCATAGTTGCTTCTTGTAATGTATAGCCATAAATTAAAAGACATATACTATATTATTTATGTGACTTTCAATGTAAATTGAAAATCTTCATAGATTCTAATGCATTTGGTTTGTTTTAATTCGTATGTAAAGATATAGTGAATTAATGAACTAAATAGGTTTGTTATACCTAGACATAATATAATAAATAAATGAGGAAATTCCACCATCACCTGTGTATAATCACTCATGCAAGTATAAAACAATCAACCTTTGTACCTAGTAGCTAGGGTGAAATCATATGCTCTAATATGTTTCTCATATCGAATTTTCTTAATTTTAATTGGTTAATCTATCTTTTATGATTTTCACTTGTTAGATAAATTCTAAGAGTTATTCACTATTAATAATTAGTTGGTCTAATATTAACCAATCTTTGTGGGATGATACTTTTTTCATCATTATATTATTTGTTTGACATGTTTACTTGCATGTAAATTTTAGCGAACATGAGGTAAGTCTGTGCTATACACCTATGCATTGCTCAATGACTGAGTAACTAGCTTGGAGGCCTTTTGTCAAACATCTATCGTGTAACCATGCAATTCCTCGCCACTAGAATTATGCATGCCAACACTTTGCATAGCATCTCTTGCATCTGTCATAGGGGCATTTTATCAAACACCTAGAGTGCGGCCATGAAGTTTGCAACATTACTGGCAGTTGACCTTGTAGCCAACAATGGGTGCAAGACCCAATCCTTGTCTTGTATTTTATGACCTGAACATAAGGTCTTCAAGATCCAAGAATGATCCAAAAATTAGCTAAAAGCATCTTTGCAATGCCCATCTCCAGGTGCACACACACACATATGCTGGGTGTTTGTATCTCTTCATATGCAAAGCAAGGGAGAGATATCCACCCAGTTGGTTATAGATTTTCTCTAGAGCTCTATGATTATGAAGCACTGATGGGAGTTTTGGCAACCGAATCTAGATTGTTGTTGTGGTTGGTTCACCTTTGTTCTCTTTCTCTAATAAAAAGTGTAAGAAACAAACCCTTTCAAAAACTCTCTCCTCGTGCAACCAAGCTTTCACAAAATAGTCTGTTGTCTATAGGTGAATCAAGATCTCCCTTGGTGATTTGAAACCCACCACTTATACAGAAGGTCACATCCCATAAAACTTTCAATAAAGGTTCATTAATGATAAATTATTGTCACTTCCAACTCTTCGTTTATGAAAATCATGTTAGGTTTCCCATTAAGCATGTTCTTTCATGGATACCTTGGGTATATCTAGAAGATGCATTATTGAGATGTGCAACAATGTCGCAACTTGAAATAACTTGTAAAGATGTTTCTAGTAGTTGCACAATTGGTCGCCATCGGAATGGCAACATTTGATTAGATAGATTTTGGTTGTGAACCCCTTGTAGTGGGCAAGGTAGTTCCAACAGCCATTGCAATGTTGATTGAGGTTGAAACCTAGCTCGCAATGCAATCATGAAGCATGTGCGTCCATACACAATCAACGAACAAGGGTAGAGTGCCTCGGGATCTTTTTTTTCTTCAAATTTTTTATATTTTTCAAGTATGATTAGTTTCAAAGTTGTTGAAAATCATATGTTGATGTGTTTTGTTAAGTAAAATTTTATCTATAAGTGTATGTTAACATCTTTATGTGCATACATTGTATACCAAAGGAAGTAAAAGGTGTGTAAATTATAATATTAATTAATGATATTATAAACTAGCCGGTTTCCTACATTCCATTATCAAACATCACATATAAAGCTTAGATAAATATTTTTATGTGATTTAATGAGCAAATATATAAGTGATTATATTAAAGAAAGAATGATACTTTACTCAGTGTGCTTGTAGGTACATGTTGATAAAAGGCCAAAGATCATATTATGAAAGGAAAATTCATAATCCAAGGTTTTATGTGATCAAGCTTAATGCATAACTAAATGGAATTATATGCAAAACTAAGTGCTTTGCTGGACCGAGCTTAAATAACTCTACTAGATTGAGTGCTTTATTGGACTGAGCTTAAACTCCTCTACTGGACTAAGCTGAAGTTGTCTCGCTGGATCGAGCTAAAGTTATTCAAATGGACCAAGCCTGAGTTGATCCATTGGCTTGCAAGCTAATCCATTGAACAAAGCCTTGCCCGAGCTTGAGGTTATGAAACACTATCGTTTAAATGAAACACAGTCATTTCATTTAAGTCAAGAAGGATACTACTCTTAACCAAGCAACTCATCGACCGAAGCCTTAGCCTCTTCACCGAGCCACTCTCTTGCCTCTCTCTGTCGCCGATTCTCCAATGTGAAGAAATCTAAGGTGATAGGAATGTCAAAGCCATTTTGAAGAGCCTTAATCATCATCTTCACGGTTGATTGATGGAGCATTTATCAAGTTTCAACGTTTTAATCTCAACGGGCAACTCAGGTTTGAATGAAAACCCTAGAAAGCTCATTTACTCGATATCTGATATGAAAGGAGGAAAAGAAAGTCCTTTGTTGTGGTTTTGATGAGATTGTGTTAAGAAATCAAGTTTATACTCAAGTTTTACAAAGATCTTATACCTGACTGTATTCTTCATCAATTTATGAAGCAACTTTGTATCTTCAGTGATATTCCTTCAAACTAATATTCTTGTAAATATTCACTGTTAGATTAAGTTGTTTATGTGCTAGTTAAGCTTTGATTATTATATGCATATAAACCTTTTGTAAATCTGAAACCCTAACTTTGTGAAAATTGGGAGTTTTGTGATTAGAGCTTGAATTGAATTTGTATATCTTCAATTAGCTCTTTGATAAGCATCATTCTTCACTCACATTATATATTTGAGAATTTGCTTGATGTACTAAGGTTGGTTCAACCTAAACATTGTAATTATGGATCATTTGACTCATTATGGAGGAGTTGTGAAGTGTAAGAGAGGGTTTCTCCTAGTTTGAAGTAAAATAGACTTCAACTTGTTAAATTGAAGGAGAAAAGGGTAGAAGTAGGTGACAAGGGCTGAACCACCATGTAAATCTTTGTGTCCTCTTATCTTGTTTTATCTCTCTGGTTATATGCTTTGATATATTTGGGTTGAATGCCAATTTTGCATGAAACTTAGAAAAACAAAAAAATATAGATAAAACCATAAAAACCAATTCAACCCCCCCCCCCCTTTTCTTGGTTAGCCATAAAACTTTACAAAAGTCACATGATAGAAAAGATATAAGAAACTCTTGGAAAAAAAAAACAAAGAAAACAATTGGAAATTATTGATTTGATGGCTTGAATCTAATGGAGGTTCCATGACTAAATCCTAATTTTCATGAGCAAGTTGATTGTGCTTGTAATTTCTTTTCACTCTTGTAGTAAGTGCATCAATCGTCATTTCTAAAAAATGTTAACAAATTTGAGAGATGATTGTAAGGATTTAATTGGTCTTCAATGAGATGGAAAACTTAAGATCTACGTAATGAGATCTAAAACACCAAACAAATATTATGAAAAATATTAGATGAAAAATAAAGAAAACATACCATCTTCTTATATCTTATGAAGATTAACAAATGCAGAATTCGATCTTATGGTTAAATGTATATCCTCTATTCTCAAATGAAAACACTAACTCAATAAGAAAACCTAAGGTATTATGGCTTTGGAAGAATAAAACCTTGTAACCCTAATACTTTATAGTACGCTTAAATACTATGAATTAGAAGGTAAGACTTAGTCCTAATCTTATGTATTATCAAATAAAGTCACTCATCACAACCCTATTTAGCAAATCACGACCCATAATAACATGTTCATATTTTATTAAACTATAATCTATGTCTCACTTGATTCAACCAAACTTTAATATAGCCCACCTTTTGGTAAGCCTAATAAAATTAAGCTAACAATGATTCCTTGCCTTTTCTCCTCCATGAAGGAAGGAAAAAAAAAAAAGGACAAAACCAAGCTAGCCATTTTTATACAATATATTGAGTGAATTAAGGGAGTGGAGAAAGAAAGTGAAACACAGAAAAAAAATTGAAAAATGTGGGTCATTATGCATGGTACGAAAATTATGCTAATAGCCACACTAGTGGAAATAAAGAGGGGAAAAAAAGTTGACACTTCTTTTTGGCATTAGTTATAAATATTTCTTCCTTTTTAGTTATCCTTTCAATCTGTTGCATTTAAATAAGTGTAAGAAGATTCTCTTATCTACATAAAAATAAGATTATCATCTCAATTAATTTAGGAACAAAAGCTCCACTTAAGAAAAATATAATCTTTATAAATTGATAAAGTATAGAAATATCCCTCCAACTTATACATTAGATTTTAGGTTAAAATTTAAACATACTTAACATAATATCATAATCTAAATTAATTCAATAAAAATTCTATTCCACCTTAAAGCCTTGAAATATGCTTAATGTAAAAGAAACATTCATTGTACTTTGTTTAATTTTAAACTCAAGACATGTTTAGCATATAAGAAAGAGTTAAAAATAAACATCTCACATTAAACTAATACCATTCGTTATAATATTTAGATATTAAAAAAATATCATCTTAACTTATAAATTAACTTTTGAACCTATCTAACATACCTCACATTCAAGAAATTGCATATTATAATCTTAATCTATTGCATGAGGAATTTAATACCATCATGGCACCTTCAATTCCATTAACATTCTGCTGATATATCATGGAGAAATGAGTCTAAAACTACATTACCATTATACCGTTACACTTTTCCTTCTTGACAATCAGTGTAGTAAGAGAAAAGAAAAGACTCATGTTTTGGTTGATCTTTCAAGACCAAACGGATTAGCCAAACCCAAACACCAAGCCCTGCAAGATGTTGGCACCAATTTCCTCTTCTTAAAAGCACCCAAGAAACGAAAAACACGAATTAACAATGAAATCCAAAATAGAGTGGGAATTTGGATTGGTAAACCAAACCAAGTTGGTCCAAATGATTAGCCCAAGGAGAAAGCGAAGCATGCATTTGAAGGCGAAATTGAATGATCTTAAGAGAGACAGTTTTTATCAAAATGAGAGAACAAGACATCAAACAGGGGAGCATCAGCCAACTCACAAGTGACCAACCAACTTAGACCTCATTAGTCGCGGAAATCAGCCAACAGAACCACGCACCATAGTTAAAACAATTCAGCAAACGGCACTCCTACCTTAAACAGAGATATCAGTTTGAAGATGAACACAGAAGACTACCCATATTTACTAGCCCAGCTACCCCGTCTGAACAAAGTCCTACGATTAAATCACGCCTACACTACCAAATACGGAAACCAGTCACTACTCAACAATTTATCCTCGGCCAACAGCATCTGACAAAACCACGCACAAATTGCTTAATCTTTGGAGGTTTTGTTGATAAGGGACTTGTGAATGTGAGGGATGACTCCACCTCCAGCAATGGTGCCCTTGATCAGCGTGTCAAGCTCCTCATCTCCCCTAATGGCCAGCTGCAGATGCCTGGGCGTGATTCTCTTCACCTTCAAATCCTTGCTTGCATTTCCAGCCAGTTCAAGCACCTCCGCTGTCAGATACTCGAGAATTGAAGCCAAATAAACAGCAGCAGTAGCCCCAACCCGTCCATTTGCAGAGATTCTCGATTTCAGATGCCGATGAATTCGACCCACAGGGAACTACTCACAAGCCATCCACAAGCACGATGAACAAAATCAGAATCGTAATTAGCATCGGGAGGAAAACTAACTCAAATATTGTACTAAATAACATAAGATTCACTTGTTCTGAAAAACTTTTTTGCAGTACCCAGCAAATCAAAACGCAAGAATCACGTAAAGATATACCACATCTTAAGCAATCCGATCACAGCCGCCCTTCAGTAGTATCAGATTAAGGCGTACTTTCTCAAACTAAATAGGGATCTTAAGCTACCCAAAAAGAAAGACTAAACTAATTTTTTTTATAACTAAAACGTCTTTCCCTCTTCGGATCAAATACGCATTCGTTGATTCAAATTTGTTTGTTACACGTTATGTCATGGAAACGCTTCCTGCACAAGAGACAGGAACTGATGCAGGTGCAAATTTGAGATTCTTAAACTAGGAGGACCAACAGGACAAGTCATAAAAATTTGTCCCTGAGAACTGAAGCAAAAAATAAATAAAAAAGGGCGAAGGGCAAGTGGAGGTGGGGACTTACCTGGATGCCAGCCCGAGAAGATTTGGAGACAGGCGTTTTCTTGTTCTTATCCTTGTCCTTGTTGGCTGCCGTGGTCTTCGACGCCAATAGCCCTTTCCCCCCTTTTCCCGCCATTGCTCACCTGTCATTTTTTTTTTTTCATTTTCAAATTCAAAACATCAGCTAGAAAGAAACATGAGAGGAAAAAAAAATCTGCGTTAAAATCGTCCGCAGAAAACCTAGATCTGGTAAGACTTGCGGTAGAACAGATCTGAAGTATAAAAATAGAAGATCATCTGTTGGTGATTTTCAGGTTCTGGAGAAGGTTATATTACTAACATAAACAAACCCACTCAGCAAAATTCGAAACAAAGCTAATGGAAGGGAATAACTACTACTAATAATAATAATAATAAATAAATAAATAAATAGAAAGAGAAACCGCGTCTGAAATGACTCCCAAGTGCTGGAGGGCTTCGGGAAAAACAAATTTTGGAGAGGGGGAGAGGGAGACACAAACCTGAGACAGAGTGTTGGAGAGTGAAAAGGAGAGAGGACTATTGAGAAGGGAAAATGAAAGAGGTGGTAAAAGTTTCGTGGGGTTTCATTTGTATTTATTCGAAGATTGTATTTCGATTTTGATTTGAATGGGTCAGGCCAAAGGCGGTTTCTTTTGGGTGGGAAACCCCATTTCGGATTTCAAAATTTTCCCACCCCTTGCATTTTCGTTGAGAAACCAATTGCTGGATAAAGATGGAATTTTTATCGCACGCTTCACTTTCCGTAGCAGTTATGTTACGTGCCTAATTAATCAAGTATGTAACTAGACTCAAAATAAAGAAATTACTTAGAAATTAAAAGACTAAAATAGATTAAACATTTCATAAATTAGAACAAGTAAAAATAGGTATTTCATTGAAAAGAAATAAAACCTCCTAATGTTTCATCAAAAAGAAATTTTATTCTCATTGAAGAGAGAATAAAATCTCCGTAAGTTTCTATTTACCATAGAATCCAAAACAATACATGTGTTGTGGGCCTTTAGTGTCTTTGTATTATTTATATTGGCACATCATTTGTCATACATGCCCATTCATTCATTTCTTTTGATCTGTACTGATGTGTAAATCTTTTACAAATTCTTTAAGCAAGTGAACATACAAGCCTGCGGGCAACTTCTCACAACAGTTCCGGCTCAAATTTCTTGCTTTTGATCTTTCTTACATTTTCTTCAAGATAGTATCAAAGAGGGATTAAGTCCATCGTTTTCTTGGGACAAGTTGGATCCAGAGCATTCAATTCTTCCATAAGAGGTATTTGATTTCCTACTCTTAGGGGTTTCTTTTAGTAGATATATATATGTTATCAGTTAGATGCTCTTATTCTAGCTGCTACATTTTGACATTCTGTTTCTTTTTTTCTTTTTTTTTCTTTTTCTTTTCAAAAAACTCAACTTGATAGACGTCTCACCTACCACCATAGCCTTTTAACAACTTTCTCCATTAATTTCCACCTTTATCACGAAACACCCACCAATGATGGCATTGTCCTCCTCCACAAACCAAACACGGAATCGGAATGCAAGCCAATCCCATAACTCATACCGTGATCCCAGTTATCTTTCTGCCATAAATATGCCCAGAGCATCTCTAGTTACTAAACTACTTAAAAGGATGATTTGAACTATGAACTATGTAGTAGGCAGATGAAGAATCTAACTTACGGCAAAAAATTAAGTGGGATATGTAGATGGGACTTTCACTAGACCAAAAACTAATATAGAAAAACAATAGGCTTGGAATCGATCTCACTTTGACATGTAGTCATTCCTTGCCCTTGTCGCTCCATTGTGATAGCAAGGCAGCTACTGGACACATCATGAGAAATCTCATTTTTCATCAAAGAATAAAGCATATCAAGATAGATTATCACTTTGTGCAAGAGTAAATTCAAAGAGAAATAGTGAATACTTATGATGTTAACATGCAAGAACACTTTATTAAAGTGTTGTGTAGCCTACAACACTATCATCTATTATCTAAGCTTAGTTTGTACAAATCTACAATTTAAAGAGGAGTGTTGCAGCCCTTTAGTGTCTTTTTATTACTTCTTTAGTGGCCAATCAATTGTCATATAGGCTCATTCATTCATTTCTTTAGATCTGTACTTAAGTGTAACACTTTCGCAGATTTTTTAAGCAAGTGAAAATACAAGCCTGCAGGCAACTTCCCATAGCTCTCCTGCTCAAATTTCTTGGTCCCGATCTTTCTTACATTTTCTTCATTTTCTTCGAGAGAATACAACAAAGAACTTAAATTGCACCACATACAACAATCGGTTCAAATTTTGTGTTTTCAGCAATTAATTATCATTGTATATGCCAAATGAAAGTCTATCATTAGAAAATAAGATTTATGAGATAAGTTTAAAATAAAAATAAAAAATAAAAAAGAAAATTCTTTCTAATTTCTGTATGAATCTATCCTTGGGATAGAAGAAGCTTGCAGACACACAAAAGGATGGAATATCCTTCGATTAAGGCTCACTACTCCTTCATCCAATGTTTTAGATTTGGTCGCTAAAGAATGTTAAATAAAAAGGTCTATTTGATTCCAAATATTGATTCTTACGCAGATAGCTGTATCCAATAAGGAATACAATCTGGGATTGTTTTCTTGAACGGGGGCGTCATCGTTATGCCGCAGCAAACGGAAGGTCAGTTTGGTCCTAACATTTTTTTATATCATCGTCCATCTTGAGCGACTGGTCAAACCCTAACCGAAACTCTGCCGTCAGTCCATCAGTAACCCTCACCTCACTCAGCCTTCCTTTACGTGCAAACCAAAACAAGAAACCTAGCAAGAAACCTAACAACCAACTTCGTCAAATGAAAATGCCAACAACAAGTTCAACTTTCCTGCCGACCACGTCATCACCTGTCCCATCTCACACCTTAACGAAAGCACCCTACTCCAAACCCTCCATTCATGTGCCTATGCGAAGACCAACAATCTCGGCCGTCCAGTCCAAAGTCTTACCGAAAGAAGATCGGAGTTCCTCTACCGTTGTCCCGCGCCTTTAGCAAAATCGACTGAGGCGGATAAGATAACGGAGTTAGAGCTGAACGAGAACGGATCCCGGAGGATGCGGAGGACGAAACTAGTGTGCACAATCGGGCTCTGCACGTGTGAGTTCGACAGGCTGGATGCGTTGGTGGCCGGAGGAATGAATATTGCACGCATCAACGTGTGCCAAGGCACCGTGGGGTGATCGAGCGGTTGAGGCGGTTGAATGAGGAGAAGGGTTTTGTGGTTGCTATCATGATGGATACTCAAGGAAGCGAAGTCCACATGGGCGATCTTGGTGGGCCCCGCCGGCCAAGGCGGAGGTAAAGAGAAGCTTTTGTTTGGTTGAGCGAAAAAGTAAGGAAAATTTGTTCTTCTGATTCATTAAGCTGTAATTTGAGTACGCAAGACGTATCTAAGCGAGCTTAGGTTTTTTTTCTCATCTTCTCCAGGATGGTGAAATGTGGACCTTTATTGTGAGAGCTTTCTATTCGAACATGGGTATGTGTGGCAGCCACGTCCTATGTAGCTGCCACGATGGAGTCTCCTCCTTTCTTCTACTCCATGCACTACAATAGCCGAACGAAGGTCTTCTCACTTGTAGGCCTTTTTGCACATGGCACTAGGATTGGATAGAGACATGTGGGCACATCCCTACGCCTCTTGTTTCTCTCTTTCGTTAGTAATACATAGCACAGCATTGTATATTTTTTTCTTCACCATGGGATCATTTTTCCCTATTTGTTGTAGAAGGATTTCTTCTTATCAACAAAAGAAGTTTTTCTCATAGGTTTTCGTTTTCTCTCTAGTATCTTTACGTGGAATTGAGAAGCAAGGTTAAGAAACCTTTTTTTTTTTTTTCCCCTTGTTTCTTGATTTTCTGATGAAAAATTGTGAGCTTGTTTCTCCCTTTTTCTACCGATCCAAACTCACGTCTGCACACAACCTAGAAATCAAGAGTGTTTTTCCTTGTTTTTTGATTACAAAATCAACCAAAAAGATCATTTGTAGCCCTCCCAACAAACTATACCTCGCAATAGCGAAAGTTGATGATGATTACTTTTTTTCCAATTATCCCTAAAGAAATGACAGTTTCTTCTTTGGTTTCAAACCAAACCACATTAAATCATTCACATTGGACATTTTCGCACTTTAAATGCAATGAGAACGTTAAAGCCCTTGCATTGTTAACTGCCAAATGATGTTGCTTGCCTTTTTCAGTCAAATGACACTGTATGACCCCCCAACACTATGACACCATTACATGATCTTGCAATGACGCCATTCCTCCGTCTGACCCTCCAAGGACACCATTTTTGGCCCAACTACTACTTCTACCACTTTGCAATGGAGCAGGGGAGTTCTCACACCTTAACAAACTCCTCTTACCACTCTATTGTCGTGTCAAATGATGCAAGAACCTGAAAATCAGGTGCAAATGCTAGATTGCACCGATCCCTTTCATTTCCCGATTGGAGACACAAATTTGATAGCATTGGTACTAGTCAAGCTAACAGGGACCTCCAATTATGCCATCTGATACAAAACAATGATGATTTCCCTCTTGATTAAGAATAAATTAATCTTCATTAATGGATCTTGTGCGAAGCCCAAACCTGATTCATTGACCCGAATCCTTTGGGAGTGTTGTTTGCCATGGATGGATCCTTAATTCAATCTCTAACCACCTTTGTAAAAATGATGCAAAAATGTGTTCCGAGCTTTATGCCTAGTACCACTAGGCAACCTATCTAGGGTTTACGACCTAATCAACGATTTATACTTAATTAACCAAGAGCAATAATCAATTTTGGCTTATTTTGGACGATTAAAGCAACTTTGGAATGAGTTCCACTCCCTTTGGAGCTAATGTCATCGAAGATGACAACCTATCTAGGGTGTATGACCTAATCAATGATTTGTACTTAATTCACCAAGGGGGGAGAATCAATTTTGGCCTATTTTGGGTGATTAAAGCAACTTTGGAATGAGTTCGATTCCCTTTGGAGCTAATGTCATCAAAGACGACAACTTTTTAGCCATAGAAGGACCACCAAGAGATTATAAGTTCTACCAACTACTTTAAGGCCTTGACAATTGTTATTCAATGCTAATGGAGTAGATTCCGGTGATGCACCCTCTTCTAAACCTTATGAAAAGTTACTCTGTACCCTGTAAGGCAAAGTACTAATAGAGCGAAGCAAGGAAGACAACCACTAAACATGTATTTGTTTTAGTGAAAATTGGGTCCAATGTAACAAGTGTTGTAACAGGTGCTATACCTATTACAGTGAGTGCACCTAGAAGGAGAAGACCAAGTGCTAGCCACAACTTAGTAAACAACATGTTGTTTATGCTTAAGGTAGTGTAAAATGACTAATCATTTAAGCTAGGCCAAATCAAAAAATGTCACCTTTGTGGGATAAAAAGCCATAAAAAAAAAAAAAGAAATGCTATTACTTGCTAGGCTTATAGTGCGAGTATTGCAAAGGGTACAAACACAAGTGTAAGGAATGATACAAGTTGCACAATTATCTACCAAGCAAAGGCAAATTTGGTGACTTAGGATCTTGATCATGTTTTCATCATTAAACAAAAATCATTGTTGAAGGGTCTTGATTAAAATGGTGAATGTCATTTCCCACGTGTTCATATTTTTTATTTTATTTTTTATTTTTATATAATTTAACTTCATAATTTTATTTTATTTTTTTTTTACCTTTTTCAGGAAATATTTTTTACTATTTAGTTAAGTTCTATAATATGATATAGTTACCAAGTGATTTTGCCAGTTTTGACCAAAAACAAAAGTACTCATATTTTTTGCAACAACTTGGACGATTTTGCCCTTACAATGAGATCCTCTATTTTTGCTAGAAATTACTCTAAATCACTATTGAAGGGTCCTGATTAAAATGGTGAATGTCATTTCCCACGTATTCATATTTTTTATTTTATTTATTATTATTTTTCTTATATTTTTATATAATTTAACTTCATAATTTTATATTTTTTTACCTTTTCAATAAATATTTTTTTACTCTTTAGTTAAGCTCTATAATCTGACATGGCCACTGAGTGATTTTACTAGTTTTGAGAAAAAAAAAAAACAAAGGTACTCGTATTTTTTTCGCAACAGCCTGGATTATTTTGCCCCTACGAATGAAGTCCCCTATTTTTGCCAAAAATTGCCCTGAATCACTATTAGGACACTCATGCCTATTTGGTAAGTACACCTAAATTCTTTACTAAATGTTGGATAATTAATTTTGGTGCTAGTGATCATAATACTGCAAATATTCTATGCTTGAATTAAATTATTTCATGAGAATTTAGATCTAAGAATGTTAAATTCCTTAGTGGTGATATGCCTTAATTACCCATAGTGGGAACACTCACATATCCAAATACCTCAAACTTAGCACTGTTTTGAATTCACTAGATTTCAAATTCAATTTAATATCAACCTTAAAATTCTAACAACAAAATAGCTATTATATCATTTTTTAAGCTAATTTTTGTGTATTTAAAGACCTTTTGACAAGGACTTAGTAGGATGAAAAATATGTTCTACTATTTTCTTGGATGTCTTGATAGGAAAGATGTCATACAATTTCCTGAGCAAGACTTTTTTTCTATAAACACATTGTCAACATGGAATGTTTCAAATTCAAAACTTTAGCTTCATAGGCTCAAACATACTTTATGTTAATTTTGTGTATTTCAAGACCTTTTGATTGGTGAAGTTAAAGGACTTAGGAGGGTGAAAAATAGGCTCTACTATTTTCTTGGATGTCCTAATAAGAAAGATGTCATACAACTTTTTGAGCAAGACCCATCTTTTATATACACATTGTGAGCATATAATGTTTCAAATTTAAAACTTTGGCATCATAGACTTAAACATATGCTTAATGTAAAATTTCAATTTATTAATGAAATTAAATTTTCAAAATTACCTCCACATAAGTCATGCATGGTTTTTCTTCTTGCAAAACAAACTTGCAATCTTTCCCATGTGTGATGATACAACACAATGAATTTTTAAATTGATTCATGTTGATGTTTGGAGACCATATCAAATCCCTAATCACAATGGATCACATTATTTTCTTACTTTAGTAGACAACTTTTTTTATGGAATATGGAATTTCATAATGAAAGTCAAGAATGAGACTTTTCATGATTGGAAGAATTTTTTAATTTAGTAAGAAACCAATTTGACTTAGAAGTCAAGTGTGTCAAAATTGACAATGTGGTCGATTTCTTCAATCATTACATAAAACAATCATTTTGTCATGTGGGATCACACATGAAAGTTCATGTGTCCATACCCCATAACAAAATAGTGAAGTTGAGTGCAAGTATCATCATATTTTAGATGTTGCACGAGCACTAAAGTTTCAAAGCTTAATGCCTACAAATTTTGGAAAGAGTGCTTACTCACAGTGACCTTTCTTATTAATAGAATAACATCTTGTATCTTGCATGGAGTCACACATTTTGAAAAATTATTTGGAAAACACTTAAAGATTTCTCACATCGATGTTTTCGGATGTTTGTGCCATGCCATAATTGTAAGGCCTAAGGATAAATTTGCCTTCACTAGCCACTCCCAATATATTTATAGGATAAGCTCAAGGTCAGAAAGGTTATAGGTTTTATAATGCTAAAAGGTGAAAAGTTTTTGTGAGTTTTGACATACAATTCCAAGAGGACATTTTTCCTTTTTTGCATGCAAGGCCCAAGTCACATCCTTCTATGTAGACAATTTTGATTGAATCCATCTTGGAGCTCTCTAACACACACCAACTTAAGCCTCCTTTTAAGCCATTACAATCATTGCCCACTGCTGATGATTTGATCTACCTTCCATCCTGAGGTCCTTATTCCCTCAAAGCTAGACCATGCTCATATACCACCACCACGATTAGCTAATCCTTATGATATATTTTTTAATGACAACCTTGATGACATCACACCCTCATCAAAGAACACACCTGAGTTGTCATATCTAATAACTCTAAGATGATCCATTAGGAACACCGAACCACCATTTTGGTCTAATAACTATGTTTATCTTAGCATTAATATCATAAAAAGTAAATCATCCACATAACTTTTTTCAACCTATATATCATATGATCACCTATCACTTGATAGCCAACACTTCATTACTTCCATTTCAACAACCACTAAATCAATCATCACTATAAGGCTATTGGCAATCCTAGGTAGGAAGATTTCATGGAACAAGATATCAAAGTGCTAGAGGCAAACAATACTTGGGAGGTTGTGGAGCTACTTCATGGAAGGAAACCCATAGGATGAAAATAGATTCACAAGATTAAGTACAAAGTTAATGAGTTAACGGAGTGCTACAAGGCTTAATTGGTGGCAAAAAGATTTAGCCAATAGGCGAATGTGGACCATCATGAGATTTTTGTCCTTGTGGTCAAATACATTATGGTTAGATACACCTTTTCACTAGTAGAAAAATGTCAATAGATTATTTATCAAATGAATGTCAATAATGCATTCTTGCAGTGAAAGCTATTGTATAATCGATCTTTGTCCTTTCTTGGTTGTTCTACCTTGATTCTTTAGCTATTTTTTTTTAATTTGCTTTTAGATCTTCGTTCTTAGTTTAGTAGTTGAATGGTGTTGCCTAGTTAATTTTCACCAATTCAATTGTCAGTTGCTACTTTGCTAGGTTATGCTTCTTAGGTTGTCTGGTCATTGTATGTTTTCACTTCAAAAACTACCAAAAGAGCTCTATAACTAGATATTTCTCTCCGGTCCCATTTATTGCTTAGACGGTGTGGTGTTGGTTGGGATTCTCTATGTTGGTAGGAATAGTGGTGTTTTAGGATTTTTTGTGTTGGTTGGAAAGGTAGTATTTTGGGGTTAATCTTTTCCCTAGTGAAACAATGCCATTTATTGGAGTTAATAGGACAACGTCATTTTATGCATTTGGATAGTTCTACCCTACTATATTTAAATAGTTTGTTTTGGGATTTCTTATTTACTTTTACCCCTGCACTTTCCCAAATTACATTGCATTCTAAACTTTTTGAAATTGTGTCCAAACCTTGTCATCTTTAACCTCCCAACACACATTATTACCCTAGTTTTTTTGCCATGGTCATTGCCAACAACCAAAACCCTTACAAAGATCCTTATTTCCTCTTTACCACCAATATGCTTGACACTTCTCTTATTACTCAAAAGCTCTTGAATGAGTCTAACTATAAACTTTGGAGTCACTAAATTCATAATCAAATGAAAGGAAAAAAAACAAATCTGGATAGTTGGATGGAACTTTACTTTGACTAAAGGTTGACATGGCCAAAGCTAAGTTATGGGACACAAATCACTCAACCATTCTTGATTGGCTTGAAAAATTAGTTGATCTATCCTTTTCTTTGTTTGTTTCATGCACTAGCAGTAGTTTTAATATGCAAAAGGTTTCAAAATCTCTTAAGGAATGTTGTGGTTGTATCATTAACATACAAAGATATAATCTCTGTCAAAAGTTGCTTGGCTTTAAGTTACGTGAGGGAACTGTGTTAGAATTTTACTCATTTCCTAAAGATTTATGGATTGAGCAAGATATGGTGGAGGAATCAATAAGATGCACTTATGGGAACTACTCTTATAAAGTCAATAGTCACATAAAGGCATAGGAAGGGAAGCATAAACTTATAGATTGCCTCCTTGCGTTGCTAGAGAGCTTCCATAATTACAAGACGAGCATTTTGTCCTAAAAGGCTTTCCCATTGCTAGATACAACCTTGAATCTAGCTTTAGAAGATAAACATCAACGGATGAAACCTTCTAGGTCTTCATCAATGGAGATGATACCCTCTTTAATGTCTCTTAACCTTTTGGCTAAGAGGTAACAAAAGTGTTAAATAAGGCAAGATAATTTGTTCCCATTGTCACAAGCTTAGACACCCATGTGAGAAATGTTATAGACTTGTTGGTTTTCCACCATGATAAGGTTAAAAGGATAAGAGGAAGACTTTTGGCAATAGTTCTGCTTAGACATTTCAATTTTTTACTACTCTTTCGGGCCTAGAGACTTCTTATTTACATGTATAGATAGGATAGATAGCCAATCAATAAGTTGGTCCACTCACACCACTAGTTTCTATAGTAGGGGTTATTAATTATAAAGTCACATTAGTTGGGCCACTTGGACAATAAATCTCTTTGGATTCAAATCCTTTTCCTAGATTTCTCACTCAACCTATGACCCCTCTAATTTAGCACTCCAGTTGAGAACGTCATGAGTTTGGATCAGTTGCAATAGATGTTAGTGGTATTGAACATGTATCCTTCCACATTTATTTCTAGAAGCTTCCTAGGTATAACACCTATTTCTCATACTAATTATAATCCATGGATTTTAGACTCTAGTGCTAGTGATCATGTTAGGTGTGATATAGGACATCTCTACTCATACATTATGCAATGCTTATTTATTAAATTTTTTGATGATATCTATGTTATTACAACACATATAGGAAAAACAAAGCCCACCCCACTTTTAGAATTGACAAATGTTTTATATGTTCCTCTTTTAAATATAACTTACTATCTGTCAAGAAAATTGCATCCCAACAAAACTACTTAGTCATTTTCTCCAATGACTTTTGTCTATTTCAAAATCATATGACTAGGCAAGTGATCTCACTAGGTAAAACGGCACATGGATTGTATTTCCTTCAATTAAGCTTTAGGGATTTGCCTAGTTGTATAAATCATATTTTGTTATTAGTACACTATTTTTGTCCAATTTGATGTGAACTTCTTTTGTATGAACAATTCTACCTTCAGTGGTAGTTATATTTTATGGTACCATTGTTTGGGTCATAATTCTGAGAGATATATTTTTATGCATGGCAAACATATTTCATATCTTGGATTTTTAACATGTTTAGTTGGTCCTTTGGCAAAACAAATGGGCTTTTTTTTTTTTTTCAAAGCAACACTTTATGAGTGTCATTCCTTTTAATCTAGTATACATGGATTTGTAAGGGCCACATAAGCACCCTAATCATGAGGGGTCACATTATTTTTTGACCATTATGGATGATTTCTTATACCATTTAGATTTTCTTATTGCAATCTAAGCATCAAATCTTCCCGATCATACAATCATTTGTCTTTATGGTAAACACTAATTCAATACTAAGGTGAAACATATTCGCTTTGATAATGGTACTAATTTTTTCTCAGTACCATGTGACTCTTATTTGTCATCTCATCAGATCCTTTATGAGTTTTCTTGCACATATAGCCACCATAAAATGGGGCAGTAGAATATAAACATGTCAGTTACTAGATGTTGCAAAAACCTTTAAGTTTCATACTCATATTCCTTCTCGTTTTTAGGGGGGAATGCATTCTGACAACAACCTATCTTAATAATAGGTTGCCTAGTGCCCCATTAGGACATTGAACACCTTTTGAGATGCTTTTTAGCAAAACCCCTCATCTTGATCATCTTTAAGTCTTTGGTTGTCAATGTTATGCCATTATTCCCTGTCCAAGTAACAAGTTTTCTTCTCAGGCAATTCCTTGTGTTTTCGTGAGATAATCCCACACCATTTATGATCTAGAGATTGACAAGTTCTTTGTTAGTTATGACGGCCTTTTATAAGTATGAGTTTTCTTTTTCATCAAAATTTACCATGGATCCCATAACGCCCATTGCAAATGGTAGTCATTCAAATTATTTGACACCACTCATTTTAGATGTTCTTTCAAATGCACCTATACCACTTGTGGATGCACCAGCCATTAGAAATCCTGTGGATGCACTAGCCACCATAGATCCTATTGATACACCCATACTATTTATGGATACACTAGGCATCACATATCCTATAGCTACATCTACACCACTTATGGATGCATCGAGTAACATAGATTCCCAAGATGCACCCACACCATTTATGAATGCATCACCTATACCTTTACCTAATCCACAGGCAGAACCTATTAGACATTCCACTTAACCTATATAACCTGATGCATATCTGATGGTGGGCTTAAGGAAATCCTAAACAAATTAGGATCCTAACAAATAAAGGAATCTCAAACAAATTAAGGATTTGACAAGTATGAAAATCTTAGATAAATTAGGAACCTAAATAGTTAGGGAAAACCAAATAAAAGAAAATAATCTTAAACAATAAAGAAACTCTAGGAAATTAAGGACTCAAGGACTATTTAGAAAACTCTTAATATTAATAACAAAAATCATATATATTCTACAAAATATTCATGAGATGTTCTTTAACCTTGCCCTTCCTAGATCCACTATAGTATGTTATGGCCTAAACAAGTATTGATTGACAAGCTTAACATATGGGCTAGATCAAGAGCTTAAGGTAACGTAGTTGCTCCCAAGTCAATCTCCTTGGGTTGATTAGGATTTGTCCTTTAAATCCGAGATCAGAATCTTCCAAATAAAGGGATAAGTCACTAACATTGAATGTGGCTAAAACTCCTTCGTAGTCACTAGGCAAATTGATCTTGTAGACATTATCTCTAACCCTAGAAATCACTTCAAAAGGGTCATAAGCTTTAAGGGCTAACTTACTCCTTCTTTTGGATGGAAATTGCTTCTTAAATGCATCAAAACTAAGTCCCCTAAGTGAAATTAAGAATGCTTCCAATGCTTATTGGCTTTCCTTTCGTATGCTTCATTAGCCTTTTCTATTAAAGAATGAACATTCTTATGTAGCTTCTTCATGGTTTCGGCCTTCTCATTTATGTCCAAACTAACTTAGATATCAAGAGGTAGAGAGGTTAGCTCACTAAGAGTAATGGGATTGATACCATAAACTACCTTAAATGGCAAATGCCCAGTTATAGAACTTGGAGCTCGATTGTATGTGAACTTAGTGTGGGCATGCTTCATGTCCAAATCCTTCTATTGGAATATCTTAATATTTTGATAATTAAAAATAAGAAATTATAATTTATATTGGGTTTTATAAGAAAATTAATATGAAAATATTATTCAGGAAAAATGGGTCAAATTGCTACATGTGAGCCCATTTAATCATGACCTAAAAATGCGTTGCATGACATAAACCGTGAGCCTACTCAAGTAGTCTACAATGCGGGCCTAATTCATTTCACCCAAGCCTATGCAATCTAGCTCTCCTACGCATGACTTGATCCAATTCACGTCCATGTGACCCATGACCCACTTTGTAGCCTAGAAGGTGTGCAACCCAAAAATGTGCAACCCACATGACTAAACTAGACCCAAGAGACTTAAGTTTTTAAAGAAAAGATGCCACTTGATCTATTTGACATTGTTGTGACCTACTACTCAAATTGGCCACGAATAATAGCTCTAATGATAGCAAAAATTGACTCATTTGAAAGTTACTAGAAAGGAGAAGAAAGCTATAAAGAAAAGTTAGTGACCCATTGCTTAAAGAGGATCAAATTGAAGAGATTAAGTGTTCTTCACAACCCATGACCTAATTGATTGAAAGAGCAATTGGAAGTGAATTAGAGTATTTCTAAAGCCAAGAGCATAGGGGTTTATCAAGCAAGAAGTTGATTATTTGATTTGTTAAGTACTTACAAAGATTTACTTCAAGATTGAAGAGGATTGAGGAGGATTTAAATGAAACCCAGAAACTCAACTTATGACCCATTTTGCCTCTACGAAGCTCCAAATTATTAACTTAAAATCTAGATAAAATAGTAGCATTTTGGAGCATGATTTTGAATGAGATTGAGACATAAACAAGCCCCATCTCCCTTCTCTCACAAGAGCTTGAAAGCAGGCAGAGAAAAGGAAAAAGAGAGCTCCAATGGGAAAAAGATGTGATATACTTTAAAGTCAAAATGGCTTTTTGGAAGTGAAAGGTTAGTTCTTTTGAAGCTATTTAAGAGTAAAATACTCATTGGTATATGGTTGGATGAAAATTAGAGAAAGCAAGCTTCATTCAAGAAACTCATACTCTTCTCAAGTTTATCAAATTCATGGAATCATTTTTCATTTTGGTGATTTTAATATAAGCTCATTATTGCTTTGATATTTTTGTTAGAAAATCACTTTATGCTTTAAGATAAATTGTTATTGAGTTAATTTTCTACAAGTAAATAATGCTAGGGCTTGAACGAAATTTGGGGCTTTTGTCGAATTCATTTTGTAATAGCTTTGTAGCATTTGTTTAAGTCTTTTGAACTAAATTTTGTATATCTTGTAGAACCCTAGTTTTGACTTTGTACTATTAGGGTGAGAAACTTGTAACCATGTTTAAGGGATTGTTTATCCCTTGTAATCAATTTTTGAATTGATTAGAAAAATGACTCTAGTGGGCTGCTAGAATGGGGTGGAATAGGTGTCGAAGTGGTTTGGGTTGAACCACCCACTAAAAATCATTGTCTTTATGTGATTATGCTTTATATGAATGCTTTAATTGCTGCCATATATTTATTAACTGCTATAATACCAAAAACAAAAAAAAAATAGTATTTTTGAGAAACTTAATTCACCCCCCTTAGGTTGCTATAGGATCCAACACCTTCAAATTCTTATTTATCATGGTGTGTAAGAGAGTTCCCAATGTGTGATTGGTCACCTCAATTTGGCCATCAGTTTAGGGATGATAAGAAGTGCTAAATAGAAGGTTGGTGCTAAGTTTTGCCCATAAAGTTCTCCAAAAATGACTCAAAAACTTAGTATCTCGATCATACACAATAGTCCTTGGGATTCCATGCAATCTTATAATCTCCTTGAAGAACAAATTAGCAACATTAAAGGCATCTTTAGTGTTATGGCATGGGATAAAGTGTGCCATTTTAGAAAACCAATCTACTACCACCAGTTTGGAGTGCCACAACAAAGTCCATGTTTAAATCTTCCCAAGGTTGGTTTGGCATTGGCAAAGGGAAGTAAGGCCTTGGCTTGAAATGACTCTTTGCCCTCTGACACATACCACATCTCAAAATGATAGATTGAACATCTCCAACATCTTTGGCCAATAAAAGTGCTCTTTCAAGATCTCCAAATTCTTATGGACCCTAAAATGACTAGCCAGTCCTCCCTAATGTGTCTCCTTTATAAGTAGTTCTTTAAAGGAGCCCTTTGGAATACACAATTGGTTCCCTTCGAAGAGAAAACCCTTATGAACCACATAATCTTCATTAGTACCCTTTGTACATTTTGCCATGAGTGAGGAGATATTCACATCCTTAAGATAGTGTTCCTTATAAGTTGAAAACCAAGTACTCTAGCTTCTAGAGTAATAAGCATGGGGTATCTTTTAGACAATGCATCTACAACAACACTAGCTATACCTAATTTATAATGTGAAACAAATGAAAAGGATTGGAGAAAAATTCTACCCATTTTGCACACCTTAGGTAAAGTTTGTGTTGGCCATTCAAGAACTTCAAAGCTTGATGATCTGAATGTAGAAAAAACTGTTTAGGTCTTAAGTAATAACTCCAATAATCTAAAGCCTTCACAATTGCATAAAACTCCTTATCATAAGTGGAGTTGTTCCTTTTGCATTCATTAAGCTTCTCACTAAAATAAATTAAAGGCCTCTTGGCTTGAACAAGGACAACACCTATGCTAATGCCACTAGTATCACATTCCACTTCAAAGATCTTATCAAAGTCTAGTAAGGCAAAAATTGGAGTTTCACACAACTTTTGTTTAATCACCCTTTAAGCTTCATTTGTTGCCTTACTCCATTCAAAAACATTTTTCTTCATACATATAGTAATGGGAGCCATAATGGTGCTAAAGTTAGAGACAAATCAGCGATTGAATGAAGCCAAGCCATGAAAACTCCTTACCTTATTAATGGAACTAGGTTGGGGCCAAGATTTAATTACCTCAACCTTAGACTGATCAACCATAACACCATATTTGGAAACCACATATCCAAGAAAAAAAACACTAGAGGAAAAGAATTCACACTTTTATAACTTGGCATAAAGCTTTTGTTGCCTCAATGCATCAAATACTTGACGCAAATGATCTAAGTGGTCTCCTTCACATCTATTATATATAAGGATATCATAAAAATAAACCACAATAAATTTACCAAGAAAAAGGCATAGTATCTCATTCATTAAATGCATAAAGGTACTTTAGGCATTAGAAAGACTGAATGAAACAACCATCCATTCATATAGACCCTCTTTGGTTTTAAAAGCTATCTTCCATTCATCTCTCTCATCTAGATCTGATGGTAGCCATTCCTTAAGTCCAGATCTAGAGAAGATGGTGGCTCCATGTAACTCATCTAGCTTGTCATCAAGTCTTAGAATAGGATACCTATATTTGATGGTGATGTTGTTGATAGCTTTGTTGTTTACAAACATTTGAAATGACCCATGTTTTTTTAGAACAACTAAGGTTAGAACTGAAGATGGGCTCATACTCTCCCTTATAAACTCTCAAGCAACTTTTCAGAGATGCATGATGGCCATTTTTTCTGATATGGTTAAAAAATTCATTGAGATTTTCATGGATGATTTTTTTGTATTTGGTTCATCATTTGAAATTTGTTTAGATAATTTAGCAAGGGTCTTACAAAGGTGTGAGGAGACTAACCTTGTTTTGAATTGGGAGAAGTGTCATTTTATGGTGTAGGAAGGAATAGTGCTTGGGCATAAGATATCTAAAAAAGGATTAGAGGTTGATCGAGATAAAGTGGAGGTCATTGCAAAACTGCCCCCACCAACATCAATGAAACTTGTTAGAGGCTTTTTGGGGCATGCAGGATTCTATAGGTGGTTTATAAAAGATTTTTCCGAAACTGCTAGACCCCTTTCAAGTTTGTTGGTTAAAGATGTGAAATATAACTTTTCTGATGAATGCTTGCAAGCTTTTAACACTTTAAAGGAAAAGTTAATATTAGCACCAATCATGGTGGCACCAGAATGAGACTTACGTTTTGAGCTAATGTGTGATGCTAGTGATTTTACAATAGGAGCTGTGTTGGGACAATGAAAGAATGGAGTTTTTCAGACCATCTACTATGCTAGTCGAACCTTGTTAGGTGCATTGAATTATTCAACAACAGAAAAAGAACTTTTGGTTGTAGTATTTGCTTTTGATAAATTTTGTTCTTATCTAATTGGTTCCAAAGTTATTGTTTATTTTGCCATTCTACTCTCAAGCATCTACTTGAAAAGAAATAATCAAAACCTAGGTTAATCTAGTGGATTCTATTACTACAAGAGTTTGATTTGGAGATCAAAGATAAGAAGGGGACCAAAAATCTAGTTGCAGATCATTTGTCTAGAATTCCTATTCTGAAGGAAGAAGATCAACCGATTCTGGAAGAATTTCCCAATGAAAAAATTTTTGCACTCTAATCCATTCAAATTCCCTGGTATGTTGATTTGTCAATTATTTGGTAAGTAATGTTCTTCCACCTGAAATGTCATATCAACAAAGAAAAAAAATTCTTTTATGACCTTAAACATTATTTTTGGGAAGAACCTTTATTGTTTAAAGTATGTGTAGACCAGGTTATAAGAAGATGTGTTCCTAAGGAAGAGATGGCTAGTATCCTACACCATTGTCATGCTAGAGAGGCTGGTGGTCATTTTGGTGCCACCAGAACTGCAGCTAAGGTTTTACAGTCTAGATTTTATTGGCCCACACTTTTTAGAGATGCATATTCATATGTAGTTGCATGTAATCAATGTCAAAGAACTAGGAATATTTCTAGGAAACATGAGATGCCTCTAAACAATGTTGTTGTGTGTGAGTTATTTGATATTTGGGGTATTGACTTCATGGAACCCTTTCACCTTCTTATGGAAATATGTATATTTTGGTGGCTGTTGAGTATGTGTCTAAGTGGATAGAAGTAGTAACATTGCCTATAAATGATGATAAGGTTGTGGTTAAATTCATAAAGAAAAATATTTTTACCCACTTTGGCACTCTTAGGGTAATCATAAGTGATAAAGGGACCCATTTTTACAACAAACAATTTGAATCACTTTTGGGTAAGTACAGGGTTACCCATAAAATTGCTACCCCTTATCATCCTCAGACTAGTGGTCAAGTTGAGATATCAAGTAGGGAAATTAAGATAATTTTGGAAAAAACTGTGAATGCCTCAAGGAAAGATTGGTCAATGAAACTTGATGATGCACTTTGGGCCTATAGAACAACATTCAAAACACCAATTGGAATGTCTCCTTTTAGGCTAATGTTTGGGAAGGCTTGTCATCTACCAGTAGAATTAGAGCATAAAGCAGATTGGGCTTTGAAATTTTTGAACTTTGATATGCAGTCTACAGGTGAAACTCGATTGTTGCAGTTGAATGAATTGCAGGAATTATGAGATGAGGCCTACAAAAATGCCAAAATATACAAGGAGCGGACAAAAAGATGGCATGACAAACACATATTAAGAAGAGAGTTTGTGGTTGGCCAAAAAGTATTACTTTATCACTCTCGTCTTAAATTGTTTCCAGGTAAATTGCGGTTTCGATGGTCTAGCCCTTTCATAGTCACTAAGGTATTCCCATATGGAGCAATAGAAGTTGCAAGTGACACCCAAGGCACGTTTAAGGTGAATGGTCAGTGTTTGAAGCCTTACTTTGAGGGAGTCAATATGCAAAAGACTACCATTGATCTTCTTCCTCCTTGAGTAGCAACATTGAAGATAGTTTGGCTAAAAACTATAAAGCAAGTGCTTCTTGGGAGGCAATCCAAGCATTTTTTTGGTTCTTTTGTTGAAAATTTTGTCACCACCATCTCTTTAAAGCTCTCTATGGCTATCACCTACAATCAGGGGAGTTTTCTCATTCCTATTTTACCTTTATTTTCCTTTATTTTTGCTTTATTTCTTTTTACATTGAGGACAATGCTTCATTCAAGTTTGGAGTGGGAAAATAAATCTTTTCTTGCTAAATCTAATTGAATTTTTTTTCTCATGTCATGATTAAACCCTTTGTTTTGAATTCTTAGCGATTCTTAGGAAGATGTAGATTTTGTTCAAACCTCCAATTGTGATGTGAGTTAAGTGTGATTGTGATTATGTTGATCCATTCATTAAACACTAAAAGTCCTTCATTTTTGAAATTGTATGTATTTCTAGAGAACATTCATGTGAAGTATGTGATTTTCTTAGATCTCATCCGAATCTTAGAATTTGCTTGATTTCCTCTTGAGGTGAAATCCTAGGCTGCATCTAATTGAGAAAATGATTTAGGCCATTCTTTGGATCGTTTGAGCCTTTCAAGCCAACCCTATTTATTTATCCCCAGTCACGCCGCTGAGCCTTGATTTATATCCATTTTTTTATACCCACATATATATACCTTTGAGCCTTTGACAAATTATCTTTTCGTCCCGCACCCTTGAACATATTGATTTTTAGGATATAAGTCTATTTGAGTGAAGAGAAGTTGAAAGGAAGGATGTTATATAGGAAGGATGTTAATTGCAATGATTATGTAGCATAATATGTTGCTTTTGTGAATGCAAAAAAAAAAAAAAAAAGGAAATGCAACATCTGTCCAAGATTGGAATTCTCTTATTGCTTATTGTCAAATTCAAGCCACTCAAGGTTCATAAATTGGCTTTTGCGTAGTAGTTGGATGTCATCAGCAAGATAAGATTATAATAGTTACATTTCTAGTCCTACTACTTGCTTTATGATTGCAAGCATGATTGTGACTTTTGTGAGTGTCAAAATCCAAGTGAAATCAAGTGTTTTTGGGAAGAAATGAATGAGAGAAGTGGTGATAGAAAGATCATTTGTGAAAAAAAAAAAAGCAAAGAAAGGAAGTGACAAAAGCTTAAATTAGATCCTAGAAAGCAATGTGTTCATGGGTGAATTTAGCCTAAATGACTTTCATCTTACCTTTAGCCCAGCCTTACATTACAAGCTTATAAAAGTCCTATTGATTCTTGGTTAGATGATTGGCCTACATTAGTGGAAAGAGGAATGAAAAGCAAACCTATGAGGTTTGATTAAAGATTTTGAGAGATTGCATATTAATGTGGATCTATTTAGAGTGCATATAGTTGAAAAGATAAGGACTCACACTCACACACACGAACATGGTCAACATAGTTAAGAGTCTATCTTATCTTATAAACAATTGTTTTGTTTAGATGAAAGCTATATTTTTTCTTTGAATTCTTAAGTTGAGCAATTTTGAGTGAATTTCAAGAAGGGGTTTTGTCCAAAACATATATTATCTCTTACTTTTGCTCGAGGACTAGCAAAATGTCAAGTTTAGGGGTTTTGATAACTCTATTTTTATAGAGTTATTTTGACTATTTTAGGATATAAATAATACAAGTTTTATAAGATAATATTTAAGTTTTGATATATTTATGTAAATTTGTATTATTTATGCCGCAAACCCCAAAAGAGCAAAAGAAATAAAGGAAAAGAAAGTTACAAAAAGGCACATGAAGAAGAAAAGGAAAGAAAAAGAAATCAAAAGAAGAAAAAGGAGGCAACGTGTAAAGTAGCAAAAAGAGGAGGAAAAGGACAAAAAAGGGCAAGAAAGGAAATAAAGAAAAGGGGCAAAAAAGTGAATTACTAAGGGAGAATCTTAGGTCACGCATCCCAAGATAGCATAAAAGGGCAAAGGAACGTGAATTATGGCACAAGTGGAAAAAGGGCGCCGCACAAGAGAAGAAGAGAGAGAAGAGAGAGAAAAGAAGAAAAGTCGTGTGTTGCCGCCGGAACCAAGGAAAGGAGAAAAAGCTAGAAAAGAAGGAGAAAACCAAGGAAGAAAAAGAGAAATAGGGGCGCGAAAGCTTCCCTATACTTCTTATCATTCTTGAATTGTAGGAATTCTATAAAGAATTCTTAAAGAGAAGATAATGTGGTGACAACTTTCCTGTTCTTTTTATTTAAGATGTTTTGCTTAATTTCTACTATTACTTTGGTTTGTTATTTCAATATGTTCTAAACTTCTTTTGTTAGAGCAAAGATATAGTCTAACTATGATGATGTGAATTTTATAAGTTTTTATGTTTTGCAAGATATTTTATTTATGTGAGTTATATATTATTATGCTTAATGCTTTTAAGTGATTGGCTACCATTTGAATGATTTGATGTACATGTTTGAGACTAAGAGGTAATAATATGAAAATGCTTCTTATAATATATAACTATATATTAAATATGGATAGACATATACCATGTTGTTTGTGTGGCTTTTGGTAATAAGATAATTGAAAGATTTATTGTAAACTAGGAATGTTCACATATTCTAATACATTTGGTTTATTTCAATTTATGTATAGAAATATAATGAATTAATAAACTAAATAAGTTTGCTATACCTAGACATAGGATAGTAAAAAATATAGGAAATTCCGCCATCACGTAGGTAATATCATTCTTGCAGGCATAAACTATGAAAATTCATATCTAGTAGTTATGGTGAAATTGGAAGTTCTAACATGTTTCTCATCTTGATCGTTCTTACTTGGATATGATTTTATTTAACATTGAGTTTTCGTTTTAGAAATTTTAAATTTTAATTCATCATCAACAATATTTTGATTTGCTAGATAAATTTTAGGATTAATTCAACATTAGTACTTAATTAGTTTAGTATTCATTAATCTTCATGGGATGATACTTTTCTTATCATTATATTACTCGTTCGACATGTTCACTTGCATTTAAAATTCACTGAACAGATGCAAATGGTTGTATAAGGTGAAATACTTAGTTGACAGTACAATAGTTTGGTACAAAGCCCATCTTGGTGGCTAAAGGATTTATTTAAAGAGAGGGGATTGACTATAATAAAACTTTTTCACCAGCATTCAATAAGGTGACAGTGAACTTAGTGAATGTTGTTGCAGCAATCAATGCTTGGTGCCTACATTAGTTGGATGAGCAAAATGCTTTCTCACATGAAGATCTATTGGAGGAAGTTTACATGGCATTGCCACCGAGTTTTCCTTGTCAAGGAAAATGTTCAACTTGTCACCTACATAAGTCTTTGTATAGACTTAAGCAAGTATTAAGGCAATAGTATGCTAAGTTCACTGACACACTTCTTAAAGTTAGCTTTCAGCTTTCTCATCAAGATTACTCCCTCTTCATCAGGTGGGATAAAGGTATCATTGTTATTCTATTGATTTATGTTGACGACATTCTCATCACTGAGAATGATGTATTGTTATTTTAGAGTTAAAAAGATACCTACATCTATATTTTCACATGAAAGACCTTGGACAATGTAAATATTTTTTGGTATTGAGATCACTATGTTCCCATGGAGGAATATTTCTCAATCAGTGCAAATATGTATTGGAATTGATTTCCAAAGATGACCTTACTAGTTCCAAACCTACCATTACTCCCATGGAGTAGAATTTAAAGTTGACTACTACTAAGTACGATGTTGGAGATCCTGACAAGGAAGATAACCTCATTTTGGAAGATAGGGCTTCTTATAGACAACTTATTAGATGACTTAATTATCTTACCAACACAAAGCATATCTTAGCTTTGTTATTCAACATCTTAATCAGTTCTCACATGATCTTAAGCATTCTCACATGGAGGCTGTTATGCAAGTGTTGAGATACATTAAGGAATCTTAGGACTTGGATTATTTTTGTCATTCATTGGGCTTAAAAATGATTGCTTATTATGATTCAAATTACGGTACTTGTCCTATGTCTCAACATTGTCTCACGGGATATTATGTCAAGTTGGGTGATTCACTTATTTCTTGGTTAACCAAAAAACAACCAATAGTCTCCAAATCATCAACAAAATCAAAGTATAGAGCTATGAGATATATAGTTTGTGAGATCATCCGCAAAATTAGCCAATAGTCTCCAAAATGCTTTCTCACATGAAGATCTATTGGAGGAAGTTTACATGGCATTGCCACCGAGTTTTCCTTGTTAAGGGAAATGTTCAATGTTTCGCATACATAAGTCTTTTCTTAGAGTTAAACAAGCATTGAGAGTCTCTAAATCATCCACAGGATCAAAGTATAGAGCTTGAGTTATACAATTTGTGAGATCATTTGGCTCTTAATCTTTTTAAGGATATTGGTGTTCATGTGCCTCACCTTGTCTCCCTACATTTTGATAATGAGGCAATTCAATATATAGCTATGAATCCAATCTTCCATCAATGGTTTAAGCACATCAAGGTAGATTGCCACTTCATTTAAGAAAAGCTACAACAAGACATTATTAGAGTTGAGTATGTGAACACCAAAGAACAACTTGTAGACTTATTTACTAAGGCATTAGGTAGTAATTAGCATTACTTGGAGTGTTAGATTTGTATAAACCTCTAATTTAATGGGGAGGGTTAGATATTAGGCTGTTTTATATTTCCCATTTTTCTGTTCATTGGACCTTGGCCCATTTGGTTTGTACAGCCTTTTTCTTGCTTTGTAGTTTGTACAAAAGAGACTTCGGGCACGGTTTGTATTCTTTAGCCTTCGGGCGAAAATCTCTATGTTCATCTCTTGCTTTGTGATTTCATTACCTCGATTGAAATCTATTTTCTATTTTCTATTTACTATGATGTTTTCGTTGTTCTCTCTACTATCTTTACACTTTCCATTCTCCTTGTCCAAAACAAACTGTTAGGGTGAACTAAGATGGTTTTGCCGAAGGTAATGATCTCTCTCTCCCTCTCTATATATACCACCGGAACACGCAAATATACCGACACGCAAATATACCGACACGCAAATATGCATCTGGTATGAAAACGACATTAAATGTGACAGACGTGCGTGTGGGAGTGGTGAGGCTTGTGGTGACTGGGAGGATCGGTCCAGATGTTATGTGCCGATGTATTGATCCCGGATTGTTGTTGCCATGCGCAAATCTTACTTTATGAGGAATGGGAGTCTGGTCCAAGAGCGTAATGCCATGATTCCTACCACATCTTCTAAGTTTGCTTTCTCTCTCTCTCTCTCTCCCTCTCTTGATTCTGACTTGCATGATTTAGAATAGAATTGGTGATCCTGCTCTCGGAGGTGAACGTTATACATATTGTGCCTTTTAAAAAAGTAATTTTGGAATTGGCTGTTTAGCTTGTTCTTCTCCATCTTCCTTTTTCTTTCAGGACTGGCTGAACATTGATTTTGGGATTGCCGAGGGTGTTGATTTTATTGCAGTATCTTTTGTAAAATCTGCTGAAGTAATCAATCATCTAAAAAGATACATTGCTGCGCGATCTCATAACAAGTCAGCATGCTAATCTTACTATAGTTTAGTTAGACATCTTATATCGTCAAAGGTTTTTTTATACTTCGGAAAGTTTCAGCTGCCAATTTAACTGCTTTCTTAAATTCCTTCTTAAAATTTTCCGGTTCATGGAAACAAGCCTTGTGTTCTTATTAATAAGGGATGTCAGTCATAGCTCTTTTCCAAGATCTACAAAAAAGACACAGATTATTGGTGCACATTTGGGAAATCAACATATTAGGTCTTTCGATAGTTGGTGTACGATATTCATTTGGTACTGATGTCAGAATGTGATGCGAATGTTATGGTGGGCTTGAGCGAGCTCGGGTTTAGAAAATATGTAAAATCATTTTTTTGGTGTTTTGGTTTTTTTTGTGGGAAAAAGTGAGTGTTTCGTAGGGAGGAAGGGAGAAAAAAACGAAAATAGGAATAATCAAAATAAAAGGATAGATGCCAACAAGCTCCAAGACGTAAAGGCAACGCCACCAGTCAAGGAGGTGTTCCACCACCAATCCCTGGTAAGAATTGGATAAAGGATGCAAAAGTTGATCACACAACTTTGGGGTTTCTATTCTCTGGAAAACAACTCTGCTTACAATTGAAACAATGCTCCCTTTAAATAGGCAGCTAAACCTAATTCTAGAAGGATCCTGGTAAATCAGGAATCCTTAAAACCTAATTCTAGAAGGATCCTGATAAATCAAGAATCCTTATAATTAAGGAAGTCTTAACAAATCTGGATTCTGACAAATAAGGAATCCTAAACAAATCAGAAATCTGATAAGTATGAAAACCTAGATAAATCAGGAACCTAGACAATTATGGAAAACCAAACAAAAGGAAATATTCTCAAACAATAAATTAAACCTAGGAAATTAAGGACTCAATAATTATTTAGGAAACCCCTCATATTAAAGGCTGCAGAGACGCTATGGAATATTCTTGGGCTGCTTCTTCAACCTTGGCCTTCTTGGACCCATTGGATTATGTTGTGACCCAAGCAAGTTTGAATTGTCAAACTTAACATATGGGTTGGGCTAAGAGCTTGGGCTGACGTAGTTGTTCCCGCATCAATCTCCCCTTCTTGACAAAGATTTGTCCTCAAATCTTGATTGCTGCTTTGGGTTTTGTTGCTCCATATATCCACAATCCAAGTTTGTGCACACAAATTAATCTTTAACTCTGGTGGCCTACCCAAGTGTGTTGGTTCACAAATAAATGGCAAACTACCATGCTGCTTGGATGGAAGTCTACAACCTAAGCAACAATATGATTCAAACAAATAGTTGAAGTTATGGAATGTTGTAGTAGCACCTTCATCAATTGCATCAACAAGTCTTGGTGATTGTTGTTGACACATCATCTTCTCATGATTTGACAATACAAATCCACAAAGGAAATTACTATTCATGCTTAGTGCCTCTGAATTCTTCAAGTCTTGGATGAAACCTTGTGTTTTTTCTAACAAAATTTCTTCCTTTGCCTTGTTTGGTAATATCTCGTGCTTTGGTAAATCTGAACTTCTTGGATCTATCTCCTTTTCAAGCAGCACATCTTGCTTTAGAGGATCCAAGCACTTTGGATTTGCATTCATAGTCATTGGTGCTTCAATTTCCAAAAGATCCAAACTTTCTAGGTTCTCATCTTTCTTTGTCAACACCACTAGCTTTGGTAGATCCAAATCTTTTGGTTCTATTTCTGTTGACTTTGTTTCTTCTACTTGAGCAACTTCTATGGCTTTCTTTGGTGAAGCTTCTCTCCCATACCACCTTTCTATCCACATATCATAGTCTTCTTTGTCATAATTGTAGTTGTTCTGTTGTTGGTACTTGGAATATGAAAAAGCACAATCTTTTTTTTGGTTACATTGTGGGTCTTGGCTTCGGGATTTGTTGATCTTGCACACGTCAACATGGTCTTGCTTGAAATCTTTGGGCAAGAAGCGCCTTTGGAGTAACTTCTTCAGTTTCTCCCATGAACAGACCTTTTCCTTTCCATCTCGTTCTCTTTGTTTCTTAATATTCTCCCACCACAAAGAAGCAAATTCTTTGAGATGAAGAACAACAACCTTATATTTCTTCTTATCATCATATGCTTGGAGCTCAAACACCCTTTCAATATGACATAGCCAATCAATAAAATCATTGGGATCAAGAGTACCTTTAAATTCTAGGATCTTAGCACGTAAGCTATCATCATCTGGCCTCCTCCTTCTCCTCTGTTGTCTTTCATCTTGGTTGCCTTGGCAAAAGGCTTGCAACTTCTTGATGACATCAGAAAGTTGCTCCTTTACCTCGCCTAACTCAAGAGATAAAATTTTGTTTCCAACTTCCCATGGTGGAATTGTCGAATAATGGCCATGATAATGCGACGAAAAATTGTCACTCGAATTAAACATCTTGAAGAGAGCTCACTCATAAGAATAACCTAGGCTCTGATTACCACTTGATGCGAATGTTTGGTGGGCTTGAGCGAGCTCGGGTTTAGAAAATATGTAAAATCGTTTTTTTGGTGTTTTGGTTTTTTTTGTGGGAAAAAGTGAGTGTTTCGTAGGGAGGAAGGGAGAAAAAAACGAAAATAGGAATAATCAAAATAAAAGGATAGATGCCAACAAGCTCCAAGACGTAAAGGCAACGCCACCAGTCAAGGAGGTGTTCCACCACCAATCCCTGGCAAGAATTGGATAAAGGATGCAAAAGTTGATCACACAACTTTGGGGTTTCTATTCTTTGGAAAACAACTCTGTTTACAATTGAAACAATGCTCCCTTTAAATAGGCAGCTAAACCTAATTCTAGAAGGATCCTGGTAAATCAGGAATCCTTAAAACCTAATTCTAGAAGGATCCTGATAAATCAAGAATCCTTATAATTAAGGAAGTCTTAACAAATCTGGATTCTGACAAATAAGGAATCCTAAACAAATCAGAAATCTGACAAGTATGAAAACCTAGATAAATCAGGAACCTAGACAATTATGGAAAACCAAACAAAAGGAAATATTCTCAAACAATAAATTAAACCTAGGAAATTAAGGACTCAACAATTATTTAGGAAACCCCTCATATTAAAGGCTGCAGAGACGCTATGGAATATTCTTGGGCTGCTTCTTCAACCTTGGCCTTCTTGGACCCATTGGATTATGTTGTGACCCAAGCAAGTTTGAATTGTCAAACTTAACATATGGGTTGGGCTAAGAGCTTGGGCTGACGTAGTTGTTCCCGCATCAGAATGTCATCTAAAATGTCAGTGAAGTTGGAGCGTCTTGCACGTCTTAGATGTATAATTATTCTTTTCATGGAAGGAGTGATGAGTCCAAAGTTTCATTTGCATTAGTTCTAAGTAAGAGTAGACCAGTCTTTGTGTGTCAATGTTGCTCATGGTTTACGGGTATTCAAAATATGCTTTCGTCTCATACAGCAGGAATATAGATAGTATTGCAAAGATACAGAGCATCGATTCTCTAAAGAACTTGTACGGGATTGTACTGGCATCTGATGGTGCTATGGTAGCAAGAGGACTTTTGAGTGCCTAAATAGGCCTGTTATTGTTGCTTCGCAACTTCTTGAATCCATGATTGAATATCCTATACCAACTAGCGCTGAAGTTGTTAATGTTTCTGAAGCAGTTGTATATAAAGCAGATGCCTTTAATGTTTTCTGGTGAATCAGCCATGGATACGTACCCTGAAAAAGCAGTATCTGTGCTGAGAAGTGTCAGTTTGAGAATTGAGAGGCGGCAGAGGGAGGAGAAGCATTACGGCACAAATAAACATCCTGATATTTTATCTTCAAATTCTTTGTCATTACGGATATGTATTGCATCAGCTAAGTTGGGTAAGCGTTCTCTGTGCTTTAATACTGTGATATGGTACAAGATAAAGATTATAGATCAGCTCAATATTGTAGATGGATTAAGCATAGACATGGAAACAAACTCTAATCTTAGTGTGGCTGCATCAATTTTAGGAAGTTGGAGTAGTAACTCTTCAATAAAGGGATTGGACAATTTTTATTTTTCTGGGCATAGGAGATCTAATTTATATTCTGTTTTGTTCGATGGGAATTTGATTTTGCCTCACACAAAAAAATTCGTATTCTCAAATTATATCAGAAGGATTTGCAGTCATTGCTGAAATTTCATTTTCTTTACAATTAATTAATATCTTCTTTAGAAGGGGCACAAATCATGAGATCCTATAATTTATGATTCATTCATTCAATATATTCTTTTTTAGAGGACAAATGCCTACATTTAAATTATTTGGCAAAATTGCTAATATCCTATCCCATCCATTTGGAAATATTGGTTCAAACCCTATGTTCCCAAGTAAAAGACGCCTCCTCCTCTTTACATTTATTACAGTTCTTTTTTCATGAGTATTCTAATTGTAATATTCTTATTATTCCAAAAAATCTATTTCTATTTTTTCAAATAGTAATCCAAGATTATTGTTATTCCTATATAATAGTCATATATTGGAATACGAATCCATTTTCCTTTTTCTCCCAAACCAATCTTCTCATTTACAACTAACATCTTTTGGAATCCTTTTTGAGCGAATCTATTTACATAGAAATAGATTTTGACAGCTGGCTGTAAGGGTATGGCAGTATTTAAAAGTCTTCTTTGGACTTCTTTGTAGATCTATGACACATGATTTTGAAGTTCTAATGAGGGATCTGTAATTTCATGATTCACTAAATTTCAAGTTAAGGTTTCAAAATTTTGCAGTGGATGGGTGGAAACTACACGAAACCTTATATTGAAATCAGCCAAGCCACTTTTGTAAGTCATAAATACTGCGAATCTTAAACTGTCTAGGTGCAATTATTTTGTCTGAATATTTTCTTGATCATCCGTGGTAATTTTCATGTAATTCATAACGATTTCCTTTTGTTGTCATTTATCTGGTGGTAATCGATTAAACAAACTTTGAAATTCCCAAAGTTTATATGAAATCACACTTGGAAAGGGAGGATGAAATAGGGAGTGTGTTGGGTTTTATGGCTTAATAAGAAGGGGGTTGAATTGATTAAGCTAAGAACTAGTTACAATTTATTTTTTTATCTGAATAATTTTAGGAGTTTATACAATTCACATGGGTATAGCAAGAAAAACAACAAGCTAATAACACATTGATTTGTTTCAAAACAACAAATCAAACTCACGGGTAAGATAGCAAATTAATAACAAGTTAATAGATAGATAGTTATCAATAATCAACAAGTTAACTTTAAGCAAGTTTGATGCGGGAACAACTACGTCAGCCCAAGCTCTTAGCCCAACCCATATGTTAAGTTTGACAATTCAAACTTGCTTGGGTCACAACATAATCCAACGGGTCCAAGAAGGCCAAGGTTGAAGAAGCAGCCCAAGAATATTCCATAGCGTCTCTGCAGCCTTTAATATGAGGGGTTTCCTAAATAATTGTTGAGTCCTTAATTTCCTAGGTTTAATTTATTGTTTGAGAATATTTCCTTTTGTTTGGTTTTCCATAATTGTCTAGGTTCCTGATTTATCTAGGTTTTCATACTTGTCAGATTTATGATTTGTTTAGGATTCCTTATTTGTCAGAATCCAGATTTGTTAAGACTTCCTTAATTATAAGGATTCTTGATTTATCAGGATCCTTCTAGAATTAGGTTTTAAGGATTCCTGATTTACCAGGATCCTTCTAGAATTAGGTTTAGCTGCCTATTTAAAGGGAGCATTGTTTCAATTGTAAGCAGAGTTGTTTTCCAGAGAATAGAAACCCCAAAGTTGTGTGATCAACTTTTGCATCCTTTATCCAATTCTTGCCAGGGATTGGTGGTGGAATACCTCCTTGACTGGTGGCGTTGCCTTTACGTCTTGGAGCTTGTTGGCATCTATCCTTTTATTTTGATTATTCCTATTTTCGTTTTTTTCTCCCTTCCTCCCTACGAAACACTCACTTTTTCCCACAAAAAAAACCAAAACACCAAAAAAATGATTTTACATATTTTCTAAACCCGAGCTCGCTCAAGCCCACCAAACATTCGCATCAAAGTTAAAGGAAGAGAAATACCAAATTTACTACGGTGGTTCGGCACTCAATCCTTGAGCCCTACGTCCACCCTCTTCTCCTTCAATCTAACCAATTAAAGTTTCCTTTACTCAAACTAGATTAGGAAAAAACGTTCTCCCTAATCCAAGTAATTCCTTCTCAAAGGAATTCTCAAATACAGTTATAGGATATGATCAAAAGATCATGTATAAATGCAAATCCTTAAATAATATAATAGTTTGTGGGATATTGCTAATTAAAGGAGCTATTCAAGTATGAATAATAAAGTTCAAAACTCCTATCACAAAATCCCCAAATTACAGCAAATTAGGGTTTTGAATTCCTTACATTGTTTATATGCAATATATATTTTGAATGTAATTAGCATATAAACAAGGTCATACAAAATACAATAGATGATAAAATCATAGAATAAACAGTTTAATCACAATATCACTGTACCCTTGTATTTCACCAAGAGTGAACAAGATTGAATGATTAATCAAGTGAGCTTAAAGGATGATTATTGAAAAAAAAAGAACTTTAAATGCTCATAAATCGTCAACCTCTTCTTCAAAGATTAGCTCTTTTTAAATAGAAAAAGTAAAGCTAGGGTTTCAAACATTCAAACCTCAAATGTAGCCTTCTGCCTATTAGAATAGTAAATCACCTTTAAATCAGCTTTACATCTCCACTCTTAATCACAAATCTGATCGTTATGACACCAGTCTACTTAAGAATCCTCTTGTTGAGGACTCGATCGCCTGAGCAGCACAGCTTCTCCCTTTTTCTCTTTCTTAGTTGCCTTATGCTCATAATTGGGGGTTAGGGCATTATGGCCGTGTGAGTGGCTTAAGAGAAAGGTTGCTTAAATGAGTTTCATTTAGGTAATACAAGCTGATAGCAAGTAGGCCAAGAGACTTCCAACAAATAGGTCGTGAGACTATAAGTGGGCCATGAGACTTTTAATAAGCAGGCCGAGAGCACAAAGAACATAGGTTCTTGGTAGAACCATAATTTGCTCCAATAAACTCTTAGTAAATTAGCTTGTATGATCTTAAGATAGTTTTGCTAGAGTTAATCACCATGTTCCTTCATCCAAACAAGAGCAAATATCATTTTTCTCAAATATAATAGACTATATATTTAAAATCATTTAAATAAGGCTTTTCTCAATGCATTATATAATGATATTAAATAAGACATTTCTCAAAGGCATCATATAATAACACTATATTAAGAAATGTAGGAACCCGGCTATTTTATAATATCATTGATTGATATTATAATTTGTACACCTTTTACTTCTTATGATTTTCTTTTGCACTTATGAAAACATATTTTAAGAGATAATTCACAAATATATTTTGTCACAACAAAACCCTTATTTTCCAATAGAGTGGAGAAAGCTTAAAGGTAAGGATATTAATATTGTACTTTTTGTTAGTTAATGGATATGTTCCTGCAATTTTCTTTCCTGTTTATTACTCAAGCTAAGGAATTGTAAGATGTTTGTGACAGTTTTTGCATGAACTTTGCCTTCCTTTTTATGTTGACATGGTGGTCAATTGAAGTTTCAGCCAACAATCTGGAGGCAGATGCCGTCTTTGTTTATACGAAAACAGGATAAACAACATCTCTTCTGTCATGTAAGGCAACCAAATTGGCATATATGCCAAGGCGCCTAAACTTGCAATGGGGCTTGATATCTTTTCGCCTTTGTTTCACTGATGATATATGTTGTAAATGATGTTGTAGACAATACTATTCAGGCCCATTTATTGTATATGCACACACATGGGGCCCATTACAGCCCATCTCCATTATGTACCTATATACACCTTACTCCCATTGTTCTTGTTTTTTATTTGAACATTTTGTAGAGCATTTGATTATAAATCAAAGTGGTTTCACCATTTCCACTCAATCAGATCTCTTTGGTCACTTTAACAATATAGAGAGCAAATCAATCTAAGCAGAACTTCCTCTGTGCTGAAAGGAAGAGGGATGATCAAATCCGGTTACCTTATCATTGTCGTCTCGGATGTGTTGCAATCCATTCAAGTGATTAATGTTCCCTGAGCAGAACCTTTCCTTGGGCGAGACAGATATTATTATTAGATGATAATCTTATTAAGTTACAGGTACAACATGTTTGATTTCACTTCATCAAATGCAGAGGAAAATTTACCGTATTATAGCAGTTAGGGAATACTGCTAAGGTCTTGAGGTTTTCTATTTCGTTGCTAACTTTCTTCTTTAGACTTTTAAGGCCTCAATTGTCTCACGATACCTCTGCAGAATAAAACTTTTTTAGTTATTCTATTTCCAAGACGAATAGGGTAAGAACTTAGGTAAAACAAATTGTAGACACTCTATGAAGGACTTGTTATGTTATGAATTTGTTGACCTCTTGTCTTCATGGCATGACTGAGTGGGAATATATGGCTTGTGTATCCAACCGGAGAGAAGTAAAGCAAAGCGTGAAGAAGATAGAGTTCCAGGAGAATGGAGAGGAGAGCAGTTTCATGCCTATTTTCGAGGAAAATGTTGGATGGTTTTTACGTGGGTCACACTTGTTGGTTTGAAAATGTCTTGATACTGCACTTGAGTGTTCACTTTGGGAGACAAAAGAGAGGAGGGGCGCCTCGTCCCGAGCAGCCCAGGGAAAACATGATGTGCTACATTTTTTTACTTTTTCAGCGAAAAGTAATTAAGGAGCTGACATCCTAACTAACCTTTCTTAGGTAGCTTCATTCGCAATCATAGCATCTATTGATTTTCCATACGCGGAGGGAAGATGGGAGAAAAGTTTGTCCAATGTGTGGTCAAGGTGGCTCACATTGGAGTTAAAGTTGTCGAAGAAAGTGGAAATTCATAACGCATTGAAGATGAAGTTGGAGCTATCGAAGAAAGTGGAAATTCAGCTCGCATGGAAGTTCTCAAACCGGGAGTAAAGCAAACCTAGTCCAAAATTTTTGGGGATTGTGTTTCTGATGGGTCACCGTCGAATGAGATTTTCTCGTGAACCTTGCTCTACACGTTACACAGAAAGCGACAGTGCTTTTCAGCCCTTGAATGACCAATCATGTTGTATCTTTTTTTTTTTTTTCTTTTTATTACTAAAGCGAAAAAGCCAGTTACTGTTGTGGGTTGGTGAAGACTTTATTCGCTCCTAGCTTTGCTTTGTTTTCTCACTTAATTTCTTTTAAGACTTCAATGCAACTTGCCTCCTTAAATTAAACTTTACATCGCATGGAAAAGTTAGTCAGTATATTGTCCTTTTCGTTCTGTGTTGGACTATAAACTTATTATTAGTAGACGAGATTTTACGAAAAAAAATTCTTTATATTCATAGGATATAACAATTCTTTCTTTTTTCGATGTTAATTTTATACAACAATTTAGCTTTTGGTGTCATTGCTAACATGCGGATGTATGTTATATAGTTAAATATAAAATGTGTCTTTTTATTCTATAAGTTAATTTTTGAGATGAAAATAAGTTTTTTAATATAATTTTAGTATATAAGTTTTATCTTAGCTTCTTTATAAATATAACTAAATTTAGAATTGAATTTCTATTAGACTATTGCAATAAAGAAGTATATTACAATATAAATGTCTAGTTTTATGTTATTAAAATATACATATGTATTTTTAATTCTTTTATTTCATAAGTTAACTTTTAAAATGAAAAGTTTAAAAAGAAATTATATTCGATCATAGTGAATGATAGAGCCTTCTTAGAATCCATGAATTGAATTCCGGCCGCTAAGTAAAATAAATAAATTCGTGAACTTGTCATTGTCTCCATGCTCTAGGATTCCTTTTCCTTTTTCAAATGCTGTACATCAAGAGCCCCTTTCTCTGTAATAGTTAGGCATAGATTTGACTTTTGAATGCTTTTCATGCCGAAAAGATGACTTTGATTGGCAATCGCATAAACACTTATTGCAAACTTGTATAACAAATTACTTTAGCCAACAGAGTTGCGAAAACCAGGGGCTCCATATTCAGCTGCAGAGAAACTTCAAAGGAAAAAAGACTGAAATATCAAGAACATGTAACTTAGCCTTAAAGAGGATGCACATGCGGGTTGCAATAAACATAATCCAACAGAATAATATGCGAATCATGCGACTTATTGTTTCCTTGGAGAGTAGGCTCAAGTCAGGTAGTAGGGTTTGAAACTTTTATTCCGACCAAAACATTGAAAATAATTGAAAAAATCTTCTTTCCACTGTGAGCAGGGCGGATTGGACCCACAAAATCATTCTTTTTGTATACCTCAATCGTGTTGTCGGCTTGACTTTTTTGTTCATGGACCAGCACATCTCGTAGCATATACGGGCCCTTGATAGTACAACATATTATTGTCCCTTTGCTTGGAGCCCGCCACAAAAATCTGGCCCACTTTTGATCCTTTTCCCTATGTGTCCCACCATGCCCACTTAATCTATACGCCTCAAAGTCATGTAGATGCCAGTACGAAAACCATCTTTGTTTAAGAATTTCAAACAATTTCACACACCTCACTTAGCAAAGGAAGAGCGATGAGAAGCCCGTGTTCACAAAACCTTTTGATAGAAAGTAAAGAAGTCATGATGTAAGAAAATGAGGAACTAGGAAAGCCAACAAGCATGTATGGGATAATTCTATATTCTATGATAAACTTTGTACAATAAAAAGGCTGAACTTATAAATTTTTGTCTTATTCTACATAAGGAATACAATTTAATTACAAGGAATTATACTAGAAATATTACAGAAAATATTACGAATTATAACTAAAATATACTAATGAATCTTCATATTCATTAACACTTTTTCTCAAGTTAAAGATTTAAATAAGTCAAATACTTTAAGCTTAAAAAGAAAATGTCAATATTGTTTGTTGTTTAATGCTCTTGTCAACAAGTCAACTGATTATTCCTTAGTAGACACATGATGTATCATAATTATATCCTACAAAAGCTTCTCTTTTACATAGTGATAATCAACTTCGATGTGTTTGGTACACATGAAAAATTGGATTTGTTACTATCTTCTCTGCAACCTCATTGTCATAGTGTAGTGTGATTGGTTGTCTTATGTAAAACTTAAAATCTCTCAAAAATTCTATAATCTACATTACCTCGCTATAGTAACCTGCATAACTCAGTATTCTACTTCTATTAATAAAAATGACACAATAGGTTGCTTTTTCAAATGCTAAGATATTAAGGAATTGCCAAGTATAATGCAAAATCTAGTGGCGGATTACTTTGTCATAGGATGAGAACAAAAGACCCAGGCATGGACATCCCTTAAAGTACCTAATTACCTTTAATGCTACCTCTATATGAGATCATTTAGGATCATGCATGAGCTAGTTGAGAAGTTGGATTAGCTCAAATATTAGGGAATGGCCAAGCATAATGCAAAATCTAATGGTAGATTACTTTGTCATAGGACATATATTGTAGTCTAAATCACAAAAAGCTTATAACTCAAATTTTGACAAGGATGGGAATGAAAGGCCTAGACTTGGACATCCCTTGAAGTTCTTAATTACCTTTAATGTTACCTCTATATGAGATCATTTGGAATCATGCATAAATTGGTTAAGAAGTTAGACTAGAAATGTAATGTCAATTCTAGTGAAAGTTAAATGTATCAGTCGGCCAACTAGTCTCTAATAAATTAAAGGGTTTTCAAGAGGTGGATTATGTATTTTCTCCTTAGAGATATTGTAATATTTGATACTCGTGAATTTTTTATTATGCTCTATGGGAATCATTAAAGGTTTGAAGCCAACTAATCTAACTTTAGAAATTAGCCTCAATATGTATTTATGTTTACTTAAAGATATCTCTTCTAGATATCAAGCAATTTCTAGACTAAGAAATAACTTTGACTAATCAAGATCTTTCATGAAGAAAGTGACATTAAGAAAACGCTTGAGATCTGCAATTCCAACCTAACTGTTGCATGTAATAAGTATGTCATTAATATAAATGAGTAGTGCTACAAAGAAATTCCTTAAGTCTTGGTAAATAATGAATAATTATGGTGAGACTGAAGTAAGCCATGCTAGATTAAGGCATTAGTGAATTTAGCATTTCATTATTGAGATGCTTGCTTCAACCTATATAAGAATTTTCATAATTAACATACTAAGCCCTCCTAATAAGTGTGAAATTTAAAGAGATCATTATGAAGGAATGCATTCTAGACATCCATCTAGAGAAAAGGCAAGTCATAAACAACAACAACAATAATGAGCATATGAACAATGTCATGTTTGTTTGTAGGGGAATATGTGTCCTAATAGTTGATGCTTTCTTGCAAATTGAAGCCTTTAGCCACTAAGCATGCCTTGTATCTTTCAAGAATGTCATTAGCATGATACTTTACTTTCTAAGCCCATTTGCACCAAATTAGATGATGACCAAGAAGAAAAGGAACTACATCCCAAGTATGATTAGCTTGAAGAGTGTTAAGTTCATTTTCTATGGTAGTAACCTAATTAAGAATCAAAGATGGCCTCTTGAAAAGTGATGGGTTCTTAGATGGCAAAAATAAAGGTAATGAAGTGCTTGGTCAAGGATGGCATTGGTTGAGGGAAATGTCATTAAGGAGGCACAAGATGAAGAGGGTAAGGTAGGACATAGGTAATCAAAGCTCCATATGTGAGATTGAGTGGCACGACTAGACCATTGTTAGGATATGCCTAGAAGGGGTTAGGATGGGTAAGGAGTCATTGGGTAAGTATGGATAAACCTAGAATGGTGTCCATTAGAGTAGGTAGGGATGTGTTTGGAGGAGCATTAAAAGGGATATTGGATGATAGTGGTGGTATGTTGGTAGTGGGCAAGTCTAGAAAGTCAAATGGATTCATCAGGAGCAATGACAAAGTATAAGTGTCGTTGAACCATATCATTGGGGATGTTGGAGCTAGTTGAACATAAAGGAATAATATGGATGACCAAAGAAGAAAAAAGTTTTCTTGAAAAATCACATCACAACTAACAAAACATTTTTTTTTTTTTTGAAATTGGATTATAGATGTAATAACATTTATAGGATGAAGGATATTCATGAAAATACAAGGGATGACACAAGGATTGAACTTTTCACACACACCCAATGTAGTAACATAATAACAAAAACCAAATACCGTAAGATGATTAATGAGGGGTGGTTTTTCCAACAATTTTCCAAAAGGAATGATGCCATTGCATGATGATGATGGCAAATGATTTATCAAGAAGGTGGTTGTGAGAATGCATTCACCTAAAAAACAAAGGGGAATGTGAGCTTGAAACATCACTGCTTGTGCCATGTCTAACAAAGGACAATCCTATTTTGTTTAGTAGTGTGAATGCAAGAAGACTTATAAAAGATGCCTTTGGTAGCAAGAAATTGGCAACATGCATTTAAAAAAAATTTAGTACCATTGTCAAAACAAATACACTTGACAATTAATCTGAATTGAATGGCAACCATAAAGATAAAAAATTGAATTGTGAGAAAAATGTGACTTTTAAAGGATAAAAGGAATGTCCATATCACGTAAGAAAAATCATCCATAATCATTAAAAAAATATTGTACACCATCATTGGTAGAAGTCTGGTGGGGGCTCCATATATCCATATGCATTAATTCAAAATTAGTAGTGGTAGCATTGTAACATGTCAAAAAAGGGTTACAATTTTGCTTTGCTAAAGGACAAATTAGACATGAAGAAGATCTAGGATATGAAATTGATTGACCACGGGAAAAATATGATTTAAGCAAATAATAACCAAGTCATTTTTGCCAAACATCATAGCTAATATTATTTGGAAAAATTAAATTACAAATTGCAGATGTTTTTGGAATACAAATGGTATTCTTTAGAAAGCATGAATAATTGCAAAAAAAAATGAAAATTTTCAAGAATTGACGAACAAATGAAGTATAATCCTCAATTAGCCTTATTTAGCCCAATCAGAGCTCTAGTTATACAATATTAAAATATGTGAAAATTGTTGAAAAAGATAGCAACACAATTAATGTCATGAGTGAGTTTTTGGATGGATAATAAATTGTGTTTGAATTTGGAAGTATATAACACATGTTTAAGGTGTTGGGAAAGATAGTGTTGATAGTTTCCTATATGGGTCATAAGGCTACTAGATTTATCAAGCAAAGTAATGGATATCGGGGTTGCACATGAAAAATATGAATATAATAATTGCAAATTACAAGTGATGTGGTCACTTGCTCCTAAATCTATAATTCAAACTCAGAGCATGGATTTAAAAGATGAAAAAGTACCTAAAAATTTGTGGTTGAATCATAAGGCCCTATTTGATTTAACAAGGTGACCAAGTGTTGTCATAGATCCATGGTAAGATTAAGCCTATATGCTTTTCTATAAATGCTTTTTGGGCTAAGAGAAGAGTCTTGTAGTAAAGGAAGGAGACAAAATGGAGTTAGTAAAAAAATAAGGACCACTATAAGACTCCATGGGAGATTGATATTGTGGGCCATAGCCTAAAAGGTTGTAACACCTATAAGTGATGGAGGGCTATGGATTGTCTATAGCAACATTATGGGTAAAGGCCCAGTGGTCCCTAGCCTCATTTTGGAGTGGTTACAAAAAGGGCAGGAGTTATGGTCCTGTTGGCCCAAATTGGATTGGAGCCCCAACCTCCTGTAACTAGTGCTACCTATGTAGTGCATCACTAGAACATTGGGCAAGAAAAGTTACCTTGTTGCCAAAAGCACTATGTTGGCCATTGCCAAAGTTGCACTAGTGAAGCTCATACTTCACTAATGTGTCAAGCCATTCCATGCTTAGCATCATCTCACATGAGATGATGTTTAAGCAAAGCATTTGAAAGTCCTCTAGGAGTCGAAGGAGAAATTTCATCTCATGATTTTCTTCTTCAAGCAAATGGAGCTTTGTATTGACATTACAATTGCAACACCCACAATTATAATAGATGGAGGTTGTTAGGCATCCAAATTGCTCTACAAATCCTTTAATTAACATATAAAGCAATCACATCAGAGTTGGTGTTTCCAACGAGGAGTTCTAGTTCGTTAATGATCTATTTTAGTAAAAAGCTTTGGATCCTGATTGTTTTGTGAAAATGTCATGCAAAACTAACTATATTTTGGCCACTATGAGACAAGAGATGTTACTGGTGTTTTGGGTTTAATAATGGGCTTAGTATGTTTTGGACTTGGATGGGTCTCGACCTTTTTGTTATAATTAAGTGTAAGAACTCGGTTGTATCGGTTATAACCCGACTTGGTTAGGTACTGCTTTTTGTAACTTGATGTTATACGAAGGGGGTTTTTGTTGAGTAATTTGCAATTTGGTAGTTAGGGTTCCTAATTTAAGCCCCTTTTTCCTCTATGTGATTCAATTATCCACCGTCAATCGAAAGGCCAAAGACATTCCCGTCTGAATCCCTTGTTGGATTTTGTGGATGAGAACCCTAACACCAAGTCTTAAGCCATTGTTCGATGTGCATAACTACTCTTAGGAGAGTCCATACTAGAACATTTAGTATCGAAGCAGGTCAACCTACGGATGGAAATGAGGGTGTCAAGTGTGGAGATGGCAGTAGAACAAAGATAAAAGATTTGTTATTGCAAGGAACTTGGATGGTGAAGTTGTTGTGCTCTTAATGAGGATGGATGCGTTGTCTGTCGTCATTGGAGTAGGTAGTTTGATTAGGAATTGTGAGAATGCGGTGAATGGGGAATGTTTCTCAGTTTTGCCAAATAAGGGAAACCGTGAATATGGTTGACAAGGTTAACTATGCGATGCAGTCAATGGGTCACAAGATGGGAAGGTTAGCAGATCTCATTCAGAAAACTGTGATGTAGGTTTCTTGAATTAGATTACTCAGTTTGATTTCCTAAAATTTAATAAGGAGGAAAAGCCTATGTCATGGATTTTTAAAGCTATTAAGTTTTATGAATTCCACGGGTTGTCTAATAATGAAAAAGTATGTGTGGCCACCTGGAACATGGAGGGGTTAGTAGATCATTGGCTCCAATGGTACAAATTGGAAGTGGAATGCTTGGGTACTAAGCTGACATGGGAGATGTTGTAACACGGCTAGAGAGGTATAGATCTAATCCTGCTAAATGTTCATATGGGGAGTTGACTAAGTGCAAACATGTTTCATTAGAAAAAAATTATGAAGAATATATGACCTTGTTGATGCAAGTTGGCCCATTAACGGTTCAACAAGTTGTAAATGGTTTCATTCAAGGTAGATGTGAGAGGAGATGTTGATGCTAAGGATCCTAAAACTATAGATGAAGCCTTAAAGTATGCTATTATCTATGCAGGTTGAAACTCTCAGTGAAGGATAGCTAATAAAGCTCTAACTCATAAGTTTGGAATAGAACAAATTTAGGAGAAAAGCTCACTACCCACTAGGATACCCACTAAGAGATTCACTTTAGCAAAAATTAAGGAAACACAGAATAAGGGACTGTGCTTTCACCTATAATGTTCATTATGCGCCGGGGCATAAATGTAAAAGAAAATTGTTTATGTTAAAGGCATTGTAGCTTAATGAGTGGGGTGAAAGGAGTAATGAACAACAAGATGTAAATGATGATATAAGAGGAGGAGAATAAGGTGAAGAGAACCAAAAAATGGAAACCTTAAAGTTGGCTTTCTTTGAGATTGAACTAAGGAAACCAAGGATGTTAAAGGTTGAGGGCTATTTGGTGAGCTGTAAGAAGATGATAAATTTCTTAGTCGATTCAAGGAGCACCTATAAATTTAGTTGATAAGATCTTATAGAGAATATGGGTTTAGAAGTAGATAAGGGAGCAATGTTCTTGGTAATGGTAGCTAATGGGAGTTATGTGAAGGGGTTGGGAAAGTGTACAAGGGTGGAAATGAAGTTGCAAGGGGTTACCATGATGTTGGAATTGTATATGTTGCCTTTAGTTAATGTAGATGTTGTGTTGGGTACAGAGTGGTTGGAAACTTTAGGTGAGGTGACCTTGAATTTTGTAGAACAACATATGGCATTCGAAATGGAAGGGAAAAAAGTAGTTTTGTATGGAAAAAAACCAAAACTAGTAAGGAACTTAGTAAGAAGGGGTAAGTGTTTACAATATAGATAACAACAATGGAGAAAGGAGAAGAAGCAACTCCAGAGGAGATGAGGCTTGAAATAAAAAAGATAATTAGTGAGTTTGAAGATCTTTTTAAGCAACCAAAAGGGTTACCTCTGAAGTGTTGTCATGATCACAGAATCTTATTAAAAAACGAGGATCAAACAATGTTTGTTTGACCATATAGGTATTTGTATTTGTAAAAAGATGAGATATAAAAGATTATAAAGGAGTTATTAGAGGATGGAGTGATTCGACCAAGTAAAATCCCTTTCTCTTCACCAATACTATTGGTTAAGAAGTCAGATGGATCTTGGAAGATATGTGTGGACTATAAGGAGTTAAATAAGCAACCAATTAAGGATAAGTTTTCCATCCCTACAATTGACGAGTTGTCAGATGAGTTATACGGGGCACAGTACTTTTCAAAATTGAACTTAAGGTTGGGGTATTACCATGTGAAAATGAAACCAATGGATGTATGTAAAGAAAATAACATTCCAAACACATCATAGGCATTATGAATTTCTAATGATGCCATTTAGTTTAACAAATGCTCCTTCCACTTTTCAATGTCTTATGAATGTTGTGTTTCAAGAGTATTTAAGGAAAATGGTTTCGGTCTTTTTCAATGACATTCCAATTTATAGTAAGAGTTAGGATGAGCATTTGTTGCATGTGATAATGATTTTAAGAGTACTTTGGCAACACTAGCTATTTGGTAAAAAGAAAAAATGTGAGTTTGGGTGGATTAGGCTTAAATTCTTGGGACATCTGGTGAGTGTGGAAGGAATGGTGGTTGATCCTAATAAGATAGAAGCGATGGTGCAATGGCCTATTCCTCATATGATGAAAGCCTTGAGAGGCTTTTTGGGTACAACTGGTTATTATAAGAAGTTCATTGAGGGTTATGGGAAGGTTTCAAAGCCACTCAATAGTCTATTAAAAAATGATTCTTTCCAATGGAATGATAAGGCTCAGGCAACATTTGAGAAGCTCAAGGAAGCATTGGTTTCCGCACCCTTGTTGGCTCTTCCAAACTTTAGCCCTTTGTTTTAGAGTATGGTGCCTTAGGGAAAGGAGTTGGCACAATATTATCTCAAGCTAAAAGGCCTATTACATACTTTAGTAAGGCTTTACATGGAAATCACCTTAAACTGTCAACATATGATAAAGATGCTAGCTATTTTTTTGGCAATCCAAAAGTGGAAACATTATTTGTTGGGAACACAATTTATTATTTGCATAAATCAATGTAGCCTCAAATTCAAACAAGATCAGAGGCTTATTACACTAGTCAAGCATAAATGGTTGTCCAAGCTTAAGGGGTATGACATCTTGGTTTAGTATAAGGTTGGAAAAGATAATACAACAATTGATAGGTTATCAAGGAGGGGTTTGGAAAGCAAAAAAGAGCTAGTTGAAGAGTGTCACATGATACCATCCCCCGTGCCTTTGTGGTTAGATGTAATACATGAAGATATTTAGTCTATGAAAGAGAGCATGAGCTTGATTAAACGCATTAAAGAGGGAGAAGCCCTTGGGCCATGGGAGTATAAGGAAGGAATAATTTTGTACAAGGGTCAGATATATTACCTCTTAATTCCCCTTTGATTCTAGCAATTGTGGAAGAGATACATTCTAGTGCCCATGAAGGTATGGAAAAGATTTTGTAAAGGATTAAGGCAGTATTCATTTGGAAAGGTATGAAAAGAATGGTTGATCAAACAATGAAAGAGTGTCAAATCTGTCATTTGCAGAAAGGTAAAAATCAATTTCAAGGAGGTAAGTTACAACCCTTGCCGATACCTGAGTAGATATGGGAGGATGTTGCTAGGCATTTTGTTGAGGGCTTGCCAATATCATAGGAGAAATAAGTGATTTTAGGGTGGTGGATCAATTATCATTTTGGACATTTTATTCTCATGGCTCATCTCTACACAACCCTCAAAGTTGCTTAATTTTTTTTTGATAATATTTTTAAACTATATAGGATGTTGTAGTCCATAGCATGTGATAGAGATCCCCTCTTTACAAGTAATTCTAGAAGGAACTCTTTAGGTTGCAAGGTAGTAGCTTTAACTTCTCATCCATTTGTCACCCTCAAACAAATGGTCAAACAAAAGTGCTTAATAGGACTTTGAAAATGTACTTAAGATGCTTTATAGGGATTAATCGAAGACTTAGGAAAAATGGATAAGTTGGGCTCAATTTTGTTATAATACAAGCTAGCATAGGTCATTGATGCATACCCCTTATAAGGTGGTCTACAAATGCAACCCCCCCCCAAAAAAAAAAAAAAAATTGTTGACATATATGGCTAGTACTACAAAAGTAGCAGAGGTGGAGCAACTTATGAAGGAAAGGGATAGGGTACTTTCTCAAATTAGATGAAATTGGTAGGTTGCATAAGAAAGAATGAAATGATTTTATGATTGGAAAAGGAAAAAGGTACAATTCCAAGTTGGCAGTTATGTGTTGGTTAAGCTACCTTAGCAACAACAAATATGTCTTACTAAACATAGGAATAATAAGCTAGGAACTAAGTTTCAAGGTCCATACAAGGTGCTACAATGCATAGGAGAGGTCACTTACAAGCTCAACTTACTTGCGGAGTTGAAGGTACATCTTGTATTTCATGTTTCAAAATTCAAGAGATATATTGAGGATATGAATGATGAGCATGAGGAATTCTTTGGATGCAAAGGAAGAGTTGGAAGAAGAAACAATGCCCCAAGCTATGCTGGATTAACGAAGAAGGCAAGATAAGAAGGAATACTTAATCCATTGGCATGGAAGGGGATTTGACACAACATGGGAAGAGGAAGAACAACTCTTGTCATGTTTTCTAGATTCCAAGTTATTGGAAAAGACTGAGGCCTTGAGGACAAGGCCATTTTAAAGGGAAAGGAATGTTACTAGTATGTGTTTTGGGTTTAATAATGGGCTTAGTATGTTTTGGACTTGGATGGGATTTGACCTTTTTGTTGTAATTAAGTGTAGGAACCCGATTGTATTGATTATAACCTGACTTGGTTGATTATAACATTATGCGAATGGGGTTGTTGTTAAGTAATTTGCAATTTAACAGTTAGGTTTCTTGATTTGAGCCCTCTTTTTCCTTTGTGTGATTCAATTATCCACCATCGGTTGCTGGAGACATTCCCATCTGAATCCTTTGGTGGATTTTGTGCTTAAGAACCCTAACACCAGGTCTCAAACTGTTATTCGACGTGTATAACTACTCTTAGGAGAGTCTATACCAAAACAGGAGATGAAAGATTTAAGCTCATGGGCAACAAAGTGGGTTAGCCATGTCTTGATAGTTGCATGACACTAATCCCACCCTTAAGCTTCTTCACCAAAGTCAATAGGTTGAGGAAGTTTTCCCATTAGAAAACCCAATTTGTTCTAGGCTAAGCAAATTGTGTGAATCTAGTCATTCCATACGTGCCAGTTAGCTTTGTTAGTGAGAGGTTTGGAGACAATGCTCATAGGTTGGACATTTGTGGCGTAAGGTGATACAGTTCATGTAAAGGGCCCAATGCAACATCGGAAGAGGCTTTTGGGGCATCAAAAGTGGCATTCGAGGTGTTAAAAGCAACGATGGAGAATGGCAATGGTGGGTGTACTTTTAGGATTTTGGAAAAGATGGCTAGGGTCTCACGAGGATGGAGGTAAAGGTAGTAAGGTAATTTTTGGTCAAGGTGGACAAAAAGGTAATTTTCTAACTTTTGAAAGATAGGGAAGGGAGATTTTAAAGAGTGTAGAAATGGCTTATGAAAATGTGTCATTGACTAAAGAACATGTTTGGGAAAAGAAAGGATGAAAAAAAACACTATTGAACTCATTTAATGATATCTGAAAAAGAAAAAAAAATTATGGAAGTAATAAGGTCTCTACGAAGGAGAGGCTTTTGATACAACGTAAGACAAGGAGGAACTAGGAAAACTAATGAGCATGAATGGAATAAATATATATTTTGTAATAAACTTTTACAATGTAAAGCCTAAACTTATAGACTTTTGCCTTATTCTAAATAAGGAATATAATTTAATTATAGGAAATTATAATAGGAATATTACAGGAAATATTACAAATCATAACAAAAATATATTGGTGAATCTTCATATTCATTTACATATGACAATGCCAAATTTTTTGTTTCTCAATCATTTACTGTTGCCAATTCTCCAAACTCCTTGCCATTGACGAGGACTATGACATACAATATTGTTTTTGTTTTGCAACATAAACAATAGACAAATTATTATTAGATAAAGAGTTTCATATTGGAGAAAAGACTATTTACAAAGTGCCTTATAAATTTAAACAATTTTCCCCCCCAAAAAAATCTTTTGAAGAGGGGTAGACTTAAACCTTTTACATAGTATAAAAGTAAAATTTTCTTTTGTGTGATCCAACCCAATTCCAAAAATGGACTTTCTGAAACTTATAATGTACTTTATGAGTATGTTAGACAATTTATCTCTTGAATGAAGACTTTTAAGGGAAGGTAGAAGTAAATCTCTCGTAATTAGCGTACTCAAAACTTATTTGCGTGGTAGATATGTGCGGTCGGTTACATGCATATTCGTTGGTCTAAATATTGGTTTGAACATGCATGGTCAAAATGTTTTAGGTTACCTTAGCTTCACTTTAGTTTTCTCGTTGTCTATCCCATATTGCCGTTATAATAACTCCTTTTAAGTATTGAACTCAATTTTTTTTTTTCTAGTATAACTCACACACACACATGAGGAGGAAGGGAAAGGATTTGAAATTTGTAATAACTTGTTGTCTCTTTGATTTACTAGTTATTCGAGATTCTGATTGGATGACTCTTCGTTGGTACAAAAACCATGGTTTTATTCTTATCTCAAATTAGCTCATAAAGTGAAGGAATACCTTTATATTTAATTAAGCATACATAAGACACACTGAAAATCTATTTTGTAAGACATACTTGTACCTTGATAATGCAAAATCGCACTGTAATACCCATCTTGTAATGTAACTTTTTGCATAAATTTTATGTCTATCTATATCAATAAAGGTGCTAAGAAAAAATCTAAATTATAATATCACATTAATAAGTTCATTTTGCACTTCAAAAATTAATTCATGATGTAGCCAGAAAAACATATTTATATTTAACAAAGAGATACATATTAACACTAATAATTAAATTGCACATGAATCTAAATGACCAAGAATTAGAAATTGACACGGTAAGAAAGTATAGAAATAAATGTGTCCCGAAAGAAAACAGTAATAGTTGCAGGATTACTTCTCGAATTTAGCCACAGGGTAGTGTGTGTCTTGAATTGCAACGCAATGGAGTAATTTCTAGATTGGGACCGGCAACTTTTGGGGGATTATATTGTCACGCAGGGTAACTTCCTAGGTCCTTTTTTACCGAGGCTATGACTTGGAGAAAGGTAACCACCGAGGAATGTCAGTGTGTGATGATGTAATCACGCCCGTCCAAACCACAACCTTTTCTATGCTGGTCGTCTATTAAAATCAAAAGGTTAGTTTTAAGATTATACAAAATCTTTTTCTTTATTCAAACTTTATTTTAGAAATTTCCTCTTCTTATAACATTGGACACTACGTGACTTTTACATTTAGAATAATGGAAAGCGTGAACCTATCAACTCCTTCACAAAAAACATGTCCGCTGTGTTGTATTTTGTTTTATCTGTAACAGAAGTACGGCCTTGGCAGTGGGACCAAAAGCATTGCTTAACTTTTACTACTATTTTACGCGACTTTTGTAAATTGTCAATTTGTGGCTATTCCATTCCATCAAAAACCCCTCTGCCGCGGACTTTGTGGACCTTGTAATCCTGTGGTAAATGGTAATTCCGGAATTACGGGAAAAGTGAAATCCAAACTTGTCCACAGTGGTTGAGTGATTTAAATTCTGAACGGGACGATTATCTTTCTGCTTCCAATCCCATGGTTTCCCTTAGATCACATAACGTCCCTGTCCAACTGGCGCCGCGTGCTAAACGACACCGCACACCGCATTCCCTTAAAAATTATGAAATATCCTCTGCCCTCACGCCCCATAAAAAATAAAAAAGAGTACTCAACTCAACAGTCGCCACCATCACCAACCCCCACACTTCCCACCAAATTACAACAGAGCCACGAACCTAATTCCTCAGTTCATCTTGGCTTCTCAAACACGAGATTCACTCCTTCCTCACAACAATTCTTCTGTAGGGTCCACAAAGGGACATTTTCGTCTAACCATACACTCCAACCACTTCAAAGGCGTTCAGCTTAGAAGTTTGAGCGCCCCAAATGACATTTCCTCATCTCATCAACCCCGAGGAGGGCAATTTCGTCTATTTAGATCCACAAGATGAAACTAACTTTGCCGATCCTCCTTATGAGGTGGCGAACGGCGGGAGAAATTGGCAGAGTAGCCCCTTATCGTCACCGGCCTTAACGTGGCAACGTCTACCGGCACGAAGAAACCAAGCCTCGACACGTTCGCTCATCACGGAGCTCACAGCTTTTCGCCACGTCGGATAGACAGGTGTCGACTCACTTCTAGTCAGCACCCTCTACCGGGCCTTTAAATTTCCTCACGCCTTCTAGCTTCCGCTTTTTGTCGCCTAGAGCCAATACAACGCACAGCCGTAACTCTATACTCTCTCTCTCTCTCTCTCGTTGCAGCTTCGCCGGAAAATAGAGTTTGCGGGCGATCGATCAATTTCCTTGTTCCCTAAGTGCAAAGGTCATGTTCTCGCGTAATAGCGTATTTCGGGAGCAATAATTTTTGTTCGGAAAGCCCCAGGCAAAAGCGACTCCTTTTTTCTTGGTACTTAGCAGCGTTTCGAAGTTATTCCGTGCTTTGTCTCCAAATGAGAAGACTATATACTACATAATAACCGCTTTACCTCAAACTCCCAGATTTTGGTAAAAAGGCACTATAATTTCTGGCCACACAGGAAGTTTTCCGTCCTCAAATTTTGAAATCGAAGGCGAATATCCGAGCTCTGGATCGGTAGTAGTGTGGGAGTTAGAGGTGAAGGCATAGGTAGGCCACGGTATCTAGCCAGACCAATTAGAAATGGACGAAAAAATGTTAAATTGAAGATCGGAGGTGCTGCTAAGAACTTTCTCGTGTTATCATCTCTCTCTGATCATGCCTTTCCCGATGAAGATCCAGCCGATCGATTCTCACACGCCTGAGTACTCGGAGCTGGTGAAGCCGGTGGTGAAGTCGCGGCTCAAGCGGCTTTTCGACCGCCAATTCCTGAACGTTCGCAGGAGTTCTGCAGTGGAGAAGATCGGAGTCGAGGAGCCGCATTATAACAAGGACGGCTGTAATGGCTCGTTGGTCGAGCTTGAGCCGAGCTCCGTGTGCTTGGCCAAGATGGTGCAGAATTTCATCGAAGACAGCAATGAGAAAACATCCACTGCGTCGAAGTGCAACCGCTGCAACTGCTTCAATCGGAACGGCACCGATAGCTCGGAAGATGATTGGGAATCTCACAGCGACTCTTACTATTCTTGTCCCACAGAAACTTGCGAAATACTAAAGGTATAAAGAAAATTCCACTGCTATTGTTGGTTTGTTTGTTCCTCTTTCTGGCAATTGTTTGACGCCGATTGTGAAAACTGTTCTCTTTCTGGACACAGAGTCTGTTGTCGTGTACGAGCGTATGGGAGAGGAATCTGCTGGCCGACACGGCGAAGATTGTGGAGAATAACAAGATCTGCAAGAGCAAAGACGAGTTTTGCAGGCAGGTTGTCGCTGATGGACTGTTGGCCTGGGGATACGACGCTTCTATCTGCAAATCCCACTGGGAAAAATCTCCCTCCTATCCTGCTGGTACTCTCTCCCACTTCTCTCTGAAATTATGTCTCTTGGTGTTGCTGTTTCTTCTGTTTAGTCGCTGGCAAACGTGTAGAAAATCTCGAAGGGGAACACCAAAATATCTAATTGTGTTTGGCCACCGAGGAAATCTGGAAATTGCAAGAGGACCAAACCTATCCCCCGCCGGGGAATGGCTTCCTTTTTAAAGTTAAAGGTGCAAGTTTATGCCGATATCCTGTTTGCTTGCCGAAAGATCAAAAGCGTTGGAGGAAAGGAAATCCAAACGGGCACCAACATCTCAGTCTTTTGAATTAAGAATATTTCATTTTACGGTATCATGAAAAGAAAATTGATATATTTTTTCCCAATGTATTTATTATATAGGAGAGCACGAATACATAGACGTAACAATGGAAGGAGAAAGATTTCTGATCGACATCGATTTCAGATCTGAATTCGAAATCGCTAGATCAACGAAGGCCTATAAGACGATCCTCCAGAGCCTTCCGTGTATCTTTGTTGGCAAGGCTGATCGTCTCAAGAAGATCATCACCATCGTAGCAGAGGCCGCCCAGCAGAGCCTCAAAAAAAAGGGCATGCACATTCCACCGTGGAGAAAAGCCGAGTATGTCAAGGCCAAATGGCTCTCTCCCCACCCCCGCTCCGCGCTCACCTCGCGGACGGCTGCCAATCACGAAAAGCCTTCGACGATCAGGAACGACCCCGACTTGAAGCCGAGTCGCGGAGAGGGAGATTCCTTCGACGAGACGGAGTTGGGCGAGCCAGTTTTTTTTGTTCTGAGCGAAAGTTCTGGGGAGGAAGACAAGGCGACGCCGGGGAAAGGATGGAAACCTCCTGATGTTAAGCCTAAAGGTTCTTTGGTTGGGGTTAGAATCGTTACGGGTTTGGCTTCCGTTATCGAAGACCACCGGCCATAAGATTTTGAGTCTTGTTTTCTCTTCTTCTGTATTTTTTTTTTTTTTTTTAATTTGGTTGGGGGAAGTATGAGAGAGATTTACACCGACCATATACGGTCATAACCCGCTTGATCCCTTACTAATTTTTGTGTAAAGGGATGGATTTCACTAATATGAATAAAATTCTAAAGGAAAGTAGTTAGTTTTAAGAGGCTCCTGTGAAAACTTTTCATTATTTTTCTCTTGCTAATTTCATTTGGACCGGGAGAATACAATCGTCTGACCCATCGAGGGGATGCTTTCTCCCATCTGCTTTAGTACTTAGTTCGGTGTATGCATGGTGTTCTTTCTTAATCATCTTGTTGCTTTCTTAGTCATATTCTTTGCTTGAAGAGAATTTCACGATGAAGAACAGACTTTTGCCGTCTCGAGCGCCGTGAAGGATGGGTTAAGCAGACTTGTGGAGGAAAGGAACATGTCAGAAAGATATTTGAAGCGTTCTGTTTCATTTGATTTCCCTTAAAATTTTCTTACCTTTTCGTTTGAATATGTAAAATCAGATCTGAATGGACTAAAATGGTTTTTTGTTGATCATTCTCTTTCAGGATTATAAGTCACAACAAAGTGGGTGTTGCTTTGCAATAGCTTGTGAGCCAAGGGATCACTCTTATGCGCAGTTGTTGTCGGTAATAGTCCAAATACGAGTATTATTACCAAATCTCGTTGGCTATACGTACCTTCTGCCAATGGAGGCGTGCTGGAAGAAGTGTCTCGTTGGTTTCTACTTGAAAGCTTTGAAAATGGATTAAGAAAGTAGAAAAAAGAAGAAGTATGTAATGTTCTTTCTGTCACCGGAGATGACCGGAAACGAATCCTTTTAACAAGATAAAACGGACGGAGATTCATTATTTTCAAAAAGAAAATTGTATCTTATTAGCACAGCTCTCTCTCCCTTTCACATTCTCTCCCGATCAGTCAGGCCTGTTAGTCAACATATAGAAATCGATTCATAAGGCTTGGTGACCCATCTCTTATGTCCTTTTTTCAGTTCTCAAAGCTTTGTTTCCTGGAAATCCAACCCAACAGTGAAAACGGATAAATAAAATGGGTCGCTTAGTATGGAACTCTGTTATTTAATATATATTTTTTACAATCCAAAATTAGTCTTTTTAATAATGAAAAAATTTCTTATTTTTTCGATTATGTTAAATGGCATAAAAGAAAGTTTGGTTTTAATATTCTCTTTAAGAAAAAAAAATTATATTATCCAATACATGGAAAACTTCAGTGCCATCTGTTCCGACTCTTGCTTTAACCCACCTTGGAACCTGTAAATCGTATCGCATCCAAAATCGTCGCTTCTGTGCCTCGTGCAGACCCGGCTCTACCTGATATCTGAAAATTGCGCATAGATGCTTTCATTATTTTATTGGAGTTGGTTTTGTGTATTTTAGTCACATAACAATCATTGCGTTGTGCATAGTTTTATTGATTTTTCCGTTTTGTTAAGCTCTGGGCAACTTCCATCTCTCTTCCCTTCGATTACCCTCGGGAAGATATAACGATAGTGGGGTGGGAGTGGATTAAAATCGATCGTGGGATGGTAACTTGTATCATATTATTCACCGGATAAGGAGGAGTTGTCACCAACCTTCGATTACAACACCCCCTGCAAAAGAGGCTTAAACGCAGAAACTAGAAAAGAAGGGATATATTGGAGGAGGAAATTCATTCGTAGACCGGAGAATCGAAGTGATTACTTACTATTTTCTTCGAATTTGATGTTATTGCGTGTAAAGGCTTCTCTCATCAAGCCTTCGCATTTGAAAAGCCATAGGTGAGACTTTTTCTTGGGTAGCACATGACTGTTGTGTTTACTTCGCGTGAAATAAATATTTCTTAGTTGACTTGTTTAGTACTCTTAAACCTTAAGGCGTATGTATATACCTGAAACGTATTGACAAAAGAAGAAGCTTTGAAATCTATTACACAATGTTTTCCATGCAGGTTTAGTCACATGCTACATAAATTAGAGATTCAAAAAGAAAGGCGTAACTTTCTCGGAACATACGTAATTACCTAAACATTGGGTGTGTGTGAATGTATAGAGGCTTTTTGTAAAGCAGTCGGCTTTTACCATAATGGGCTGCTCAGTTGCCATTGGGATTCTGATATCTTGTAAGGCCACCATTCCGCCTGCAGCGAGTCAATGGCTTTGTCCTTGAGTAATTATATTGCCTGCATCATATGATCACTAACTTTCAATATCACCGGAGTTACAGGATTCACCTCTCCCCAGGGGCCATATCTGCTTGAAAGGTCAAGTAAGGTCAGACATTGAATATATCAGAAAGATACGATATCGTCAGTGTCCAGTTTTCAACCCTCCCCAAACACACTCATCCTTCTATCTTCCTCGCTCCTTCAAAGGGTCAAAAAAAGGAGCTGAAAACGTTAACTGTGAACATAGAAGGATGAGTGTGGTTGGGGAGGGTTGAAAACTGGACACTGACGAGTCCAGATTTGTTTAATGTATTTCATGAAAACATAGAAATTGACGTCAATTTCATTTTTTATTTTTTTTAAGACAAATAATGGAAGTCAACAGCCAATAACTTGAATACGATTACGATGCTTTACTAATAAGATTTTGATGATCTTTTCTTTGTAGGTTTCCACTTATCTCACTGTAGGAGAAACTTTACGGAGACCATATAGATGATGCAATACCATGTTGTTTTTCTTCAAGAAGTGATTGCCCACAACCTATTTGGACTGGTAGCTTCTTGTGTGAATCTGACAGTGATTTATTCTTTCGAAAACCCAACTCTACATGTTCTGCAACAATAAGAGGGTGTAGAGCATTGTCGAAATTGAAAATTGAAAGGGTAAGGGGCCAAAAAGATGTGGTCCAATGTAAGAAATTGGAAGGATAAGGTGTCCACTTGTGAATTCATCTCCCCACCCGATTTTCCTTGGTATTTTACGTCCCATCACATTTATTTTGCCGGATACTAGGAAAGAATATCCCCTCCTCCATTTCCATTCTTCTCAAATTAGTCAAGAAAAGATATCACCCTTTTTTCTCTTTTTTTTTCTTTTTTTTTTCCCGTTCTGTCTTTTTTGTGTTTGTATATTTGTGCATATGGTTACTGCCAATTCTTGTTTTCAACAAGTGGACCCGTCAAAGATGCCCAAGATGCTGATATCTAATTAGAATGTTGAAAACGAGAGATATTCAGGCATTATGTATTGCTTAAATCTTGTCTGGGAACTTTTTCTAAAATAAAATGTTTTTTCTTTCTTTTACTTGGCCATATATAATTAATCAGGCCGTTCAAAATCGTTTGTTTGTGCCCAATAAAGCCGAGCACAGGGCAAACTTTTGGAGATGAATGAGTGCTGACTCTGACCAATGGCAACATAGCCCAAATGGGCCTGTCCGTCCTGAATTTGGACCAAGCAACAGAAGAATAAATGGGTTTTTGGCATGTGGGCCAAGAGCGTGGGAATCACTTTGACAATGCTTAAGCAGACGATAACACATCATACTTTGGATAATACTTGAACTATAAATCTCCTATCAGTAAAAGAGTAAAGCAGAAATGTTAGGTAAAGACTGTTTGAAGATAATCGGTGGCCGAAAATCAAAAACAGAGGTAAGAAAAGTGAAGAACCCTAATCCCTTTTTTTCAAAATTTTTCGATGATTTTTATTACTTTACAAACAATTGATTTATACAGAATAGAATTGAAACAAAAACGGAAAGAAATCAAAGGAACGATTTACACAAAAATTTACACTTTGATTTCGCGTTCAAGGCGATGAAACCGGAAAGGAAATCCGGTGGGCGGCGGCGACAATCGCGTTTGCGATTGCGCTTACGCGAGGCCGCATGATGACGTGGCCCTAGGGCTGATGTGGCGGCTGACATGGCCGTCGTGGGTGACGTGGCATGTCCATTTAACATCCCCCCGCAAGCTGAAGGGGCAGAATGGACTGTCAGCTTGGAGCGAAGAAGTTTAAAGCGAGCCGAAGATAAACCTTTGGTGAAGATGTCAGCAGGTTGATCAACAGTGGAGATGAACTGAAGATACAACTGACCACGAGCCAGACGCTCACGAACAAAGTGAAAATCAATCTCAATGTGTTTTGTGCGAGCATGAAACACAGGGTTGGCCGTGAGATAGAGAGCCGAGAGATTGTCGCACCAAAGGGTAGGAGGCTGAGGTGGTAGGGCACGCAGGTCACGGAGAAGATACTCAATCCACATGATTTCAGCTGTGGTGTCAGCAAGAGATTTGTACTCAGCCTCAGTGCTAGAGCGGGCAACAGTGCGTTGTTTGCGAGAGCTCCATGAAATCAGGTTGGAACCTAAAAAGATACAGAAGCCACCAACAGAGCGTCTATCATCTCGATCACCCACCCATCCAGCATCAGAGAATGCATGAAGTGAGGAGGAGGGACCACGGGTGAGGAGGAGACCGAGCCGAGGAGTAGCAGTGAGGTAGCGAAGAATCCGCTTCACAGCTTGCCAATGAGCAGTAGTTGGGCGATGTAGAAATTGGCATGCAGTGTTGACAGAGTAGGCAATGTCAGGTCTGGTGAGAGTGAGATACTGGAGAGCGCCAACAATGCTGCGATAGAGAATAGGATCTGGGAGAGGGTCACTAGAGTGAACGGAGAGAGGCTCGTCTGTGGAGCATGGAGTAGATATAGCTTTGGCTTCCTGCATCTTAGCTCGAGCAAGGATGTCAATGGTGAACTTGGCCTGATGGAGAAGAAGACCAGTGGGAGTGGTTTGAACTTCAACACCCAGAAAATAGTGAATGGGGCCAAGATCCTTAAGAGCAAATTCCTGATGAAGGGCCTGCAGCAAGGTGGAGAATGGGGCCTGCGAAGAACCAATCAGGATAATATCATCCACATAAACAAGGATCACAAGGCTGTACCGAGTGGTGTGGAGAGTGAAGAGCGAGGTGTCTGCCAAAGAGATGATGAAGCCGAGGGAGACTAAGAAGGAGCTCAAGCGCTGGTACCAGGCACGAGGAGCCTGCTTAAGACCATAAAGAGAGTGATGCAACCTGCAAACATGAGAGGAGCGCTCGGGGTCGACAAATCCGGGAGGCTGGTCCATGTAGACAACTTCAGAGAGGTGACCATGAAGAAATGCATTGGAGACATCCAGTTGACGAATTGACCAACCCCGGGAGTAAGCCAAACCAAGAATGGTGCGAACTGTGACGGGCTTGGCAACGGGGTTGAAGGTTTCGGTGTAGTCTAGGCCTTCCTGTTGATGAAAGCCTTTAGCAACCAAGCAGGCCTTGTACCGTTCGAGCGAACCGTCAGATTTCAACTTGATCTTGTATACCCATTTACAGCCAATGGGTTTAACACCAGGAGGAGAAGGAACCAAGGTCCATGTGCCATTGCGAAGAAGAGCAGTGTACTCAGCAGCCATGGCTTCCCGCCAGTGAGGGTCACGAGCAGCCTGAGAGAAGCAGGTGGGTTCAGGTGCAGGTTGGGTGGAGGTCGTAAGGGCATAAGTGTGGTTGCTGGTAAGGTGGTGTCTAGTGATGGTTCCGTCCTGAAGACGAGTAGTGGGCCGAGAGGATGGGGGTGGTGGAGGAGGAGAGGATGAGGGGACCGGGGGAGGGTCAAGTGATGGGACCACAGTAGGAGGGGGGGGATCAGGTGATGACACCACAGTAGGAGGGGTAGAGGATGTAACAGGTGTAGAGGTAGTTGGTAGGGAAAGAGGTAGGAGAGAAATGGAATCGGATGAGGGAGAAGGAGCAACTGGAGCTGATGAGTATGGGGGGTGGTGGTAGGGAAAATCATCCTCATGGAAAATAGCATCTGCAGTGAGGTAGATGCGTTGTGTCTCAGGACAGAAGCACCGGTAGCCTCGGTAGCCAGGTGGATAACCGAGGAAAACACAAGTACGGGACCGGGGAGCGAGTTTGTGAGGAGCATAAGGGCGAAGATGGGGAAAGACAACACACCCAAAAACACGAAGATGGGTAAGATCAGGAGTCTGATGAAAAAGGACTTGCCAAGGAGAGAGATTGGCAAGAACGGGGGTAGGAAGACGGTTGATGAGAAAAATCGCTGTCTCAAAGGCAAAATCCCAAAATCGAGGGGGAAGAGCAGCTTGAGTGAGAAGAGTTAGACCGGTTTCAACAATATGACGATGTTTGCGTTCAGCAACACCGTTCTGAAATGGAGAATAAGGACAAGACACACGCTGATAAATGCCAGTGGATTGAAGATAGGAGTGAAAGGAAGCAGACATGAATTCAGCAGCACCATCACATTGAATGGCTTGAAGACGATGGGAAAGCTGATTTTCGACAAATTTATGAAATGTAGTGAAAATTGAAAGAAATTGAGAACGGGTGTTAAAAGTATATAACCAAGTGAAACGAGAGAAATCATCAATAAAGGACACATAATACTTGTTTTTGTTTATTGACTCAACGGGGGAAGGGAGGGGGATTGGGAGGCCCATAGTGGGAGAGAGGTGGGGGAAGATGGGTGTAGTTGACTTGGGGGGAATAATATGGGGGATTGGTATAGGTGTTTGGGTAGGTAAGATGGGCCTGGGGATAGGAGGTGTTATTGGGGGGTTGAAAATGTGGGTTAAAGCGTTCTCGACAATTGGCCACATTATGACCCGGCCTGCGGCATAAATGGCAATAGGGTCTATTATTTCGGCGGCCCTTATAATTGTTACTGGGCCTAGAGGGCCAGGCCGGGGTAGGGGGAGTGGGTAACAGGCCTTCGGAGTTGGGCTGGGCCGCGGTTTGGAAGTTGCTGGGCGGGGCTGCGTGATTAAGAGAGGGCGCGGGCTGGCGCGGGCCAGAGCGCGCACATGGGCCAGACTCATCGCGAGTCTGGGTTGGGCCCGAGAAGGGGTTCGGCTGGCCCCCGAATTGGCCCGAGGAAGCCGCGAACGCTGCGGGCTGGAGGGGGTCGGGTGTGCGACGACTGCGGCCCTCCTACGCGAGGATGAGGCCGTGGACGGCTTCTCTGCTCAGCGGAGCAGTCTGATTCTACACCGATAGGCTGGTGGCGAGGGTGTCGTACTCCTCGCCGAGACCCCGAAATACATGGGTCAGATATTCATCATCCGAGACTTGGCCACCGATAGCGGCGAGTTGATCGAGGATCGCCTTCACGTCGTGGAGGAACTCCGTCACCGATCGGGAGCCACGAGAGATAGTCTGAAGCTGAAGGCGGAGAGAGGACTTTTTGGCGGTGGATTGAGCCGCATAGGTGCGCTGGATGTAGGACCAGGCGGCGGCGGACGATCGGATTTCCGTCAGTTGTGTGACGACTGTGTCGGTCGCGGTGGCGAGGATCCACCCTAGAGCGGCCTGATCCCGAACAAGCCATGCCGTATAGGCGGGATTAGGGTTGGAGGTTCCGTCGGCGGCGAGTAGGGTTTGAGGCGGCGCGGGTTCGCGGCCTTCCAGAATCGAGAGAAGGTGGTTGGAGACCAAAAAAGGAAGCAGACGAGTCTTCCAAACCACGAAATTTGTCCCGTCAAAACGGGCGATTGCAGTTGGGGCAGGCATCGTCGGCGTTGAAGAGTTCGCCGATACAATGGGTAGAGGAGGGGTGGTGGGAGCGGAAGCAGAGGTCATTGGGGAATTTTCTGGTGAAGGGGCGTTAGCCGCTGGCTCCGATGATACCATGTTTGAAGATAATCGGTGGCCGGAAATCAAAAACAGAGGTAAGAAAAGTGAAGAACCCTAATCCCTTTTTTTCAAAATTTTTCGATGATTTTTATTGCTTTACAAACAATTGATTTATACAGAATAGAATTGAAACAAAAACGGAAAGAAATCAAAGGAACGATTTACACAAAAATTTACACTTTGATTTCGCGTTCAAGGCGATGAAACCGGAAAGGAAATCCGGTGGGCGGCAGCGACAATCGCGTTTGCGATTGCGCTTACGCGAGGCCGCATGATGACGTGGCCCTAGGGCTGACGTGGCCCTAGGGCTGATGTGGCAGCTGACATGGCTGTCGTGGGTGACGTGGCATGTCCATTTAACAAAGACTAGACAATGAAAAGTAGATTTTTGTTTTTTTAAAAAAAATAACGTCATTGCTTTAGTCATTTATGTTGCTACTACGTGCTGATAGAAATGTTAGACTTGCTCAAAAATATATAAAGCAAAATATAAAACTTAACCCCTCAAAAAATAGACCCATAAAGCGGGTGCAATTTATAGGAAAATTAAAAACATAACAGACTTGCTCTAAATCATAGTAATGATTAATTGCAAAACTAAAATTACTCATAATAAACATAACTATAATTAAAAGAGAAATTATTCAGGGGGATAAGGAAATTTTCAGAAAATTTTCTGAGACTCAAAAATACGTGCAACACTGAAATTGAATGCCCATAATTTTCCAATAAATTAGCTTCTTGATTGATGTGGGATATCTAAACATTACGAAAGGTAGCTTTGCCTTTCTTTCCTAGAACAACTTACTCTTTGAACGTGAATGCTCCATTTTGTGGTCTCCATTGGTTTTATCAGCTTTATTTTTCTTTCAATTCCTTTTGGGTGCATCAAAAACCTCAGCAAAACTTTGCATGTTCCGCAGATCCACGGGAAACTCATCAATCTCATCGATCCACGGGTTCAGTTCGTCGTCATTATCGATGTTCCTCAACACTTGCTAAACTGCGGCTGCACTTGAATCCTGACCCAAATGTAATCAGCCACAGATTGTCTCCCTTATTGATCCTGAGCTTGGCCTTGCTGTTGGACACCGAATACCAAACGAAGGCACTGCAAGTGTTGCCGAAGCGGTACAAGTTCATCCTCGCAGCTTCGACATCAGTTGCAATGAACCCCAAGTTCTTCTCAAACTCAACCAGTACGGGCTTTGTGCCTACAAGGGGGAACACGTTGTCTATACCTTTCTTGAAGTTCGGCGTGTAGGGTTTGACATTGGCCATATTGGAACGTCGTGTTAAGTAGTTTACAATGTACCGGAATTGTTCGTTGTAGGAAACAAGGACGAGGGGACCCGAGTGAACGGATGTTGGCTTCGACGGCCTATAATTATTGACTAAAAATGACTAAATTAGTAAGTTTTATTTTATTTTATCAAAATTGTTCTCTTAAGCCCAATAATATTGCGGAAATTCCAACTCTTAGTTTTTGACTCCTTTGTCAAGATCTGTTACCGTCCTGGCAAGGGGTAACCGGTACCAGCAGTACTCGGATAATGACCTGAGTAGACAATTCATGGGAACAATAGTGATGGATTTGGATTGGAATGAAGCATAAACATAGGAAACCCAAACAATTTTGTTAGGTTTTATGGCTTAACAAGAAAGGGGTTCAATTATTATAACCATCAATTAAAACTATTATGTTAACAAATGCTCAACTCAATATGTTGGACAAGACACACAAATAATATCGATGTGATGCTTTACTTCCAAGTCAAACAACACGTTATCAAGAATATTGTCACACTTATATGTATCAAATATTATGATAGGTTAGGAACAGATAATTGATAAAATGAGAGGCAGCAAATATTATAAGATGGTTAGATCAATAATAAGCAAAGAAATTGACACTAAATTTACCACAGTGGTTCGGCACTCCTCTTTTCCTTTAATCAAACTGATTGAAATCTCCTTTACTCAACTAAGTTAGGAGAAAACATTCTCCCTAACTTAAACAATTCCTTCTCAAGGAATTTCTTATACAATGTTACGCAATATGATCAAAAAATCATAAATCAATTACAAATTCCAAATAATGTAACAAGTTGTGGGATTCTGTAACCTAAAGGAGCTGATTTGATGTAAATATGATAACTTTAAGCTCCTATCATGGAAACCCTAAACTGAAATAACTTAGGGTTTTGGATTCCTTTCAATGTTTATGTGTAATAAGTATTTTTAATGAATGAATAAGTATTTAATCACAATATCACCGTAAGCTTGTACTTCACCGAAAGTTTATAAGATTGAATGATCAAAAGATGAGCTCAATGGTTGATTCTTCACTTAAAGAGAACTTTAGATTATTGTAAGTGTTGAACCCTTCTCCATAGAATAGCTCTTTTTAAATAGAAAAATTAGAGCTAGGGTTTTAGACCTTTAAAACCTCAATGATGAAGTTATCTTCTCGTCGGAACAGTAAATCAACCTTCAAATTAGCTTCACTTCTTCCTTCTCCAGCTCAGATCAAACCGTTTTGACATCGGTCTCTTCAGAAATGCTTCCGTTAAGGATTCGGTCACTAGTGGCACCGTTCCTCCATCTCTCTCTCTCTCTCTCACATTTCAGCACTCGTCAATTGTATGCTCTTAGGGCATCAAGTTTGAATAAGTGAGACGATGTGTAAGTGAAACGGTGAGTTTCATCACCAGCTGAGCTTACTTATCTAATGGATAGATAAGCGGGCTATGAGACCATGAGACCATGAGACAGGCCGAGAACATAATCAGGCTGAGAGTTAGGCCGAGAGTTAGGCCGAGAATAGAGACACGTCAAGAATCAGTATTAGGTCGAGAATTAGGCCGAGAGCAATACCAGGCCGAGAACAGAATAAGGCCGAGAGTAATATAAGTCCAAGAATGATATAATATAAGTTCTTGATAGAACTAAAGTTTGTTCCAAAAAATAGAGCCAAATACTTCAACCTTCATCCAAGCAAGAGAAGTATCATTTTTTCTTAATCACAATGTACATATTTAATTTCAATTTGGTAAGCCTTGTTCTTAAGACATTATATAATGAAATTAAATAAATCATTTCTTGAGAACATTATATAGTAACATTACATCAAGAAATCTAGGAACCCAGTTACTTTATAATATCATTAATTGATATTATAATTTGTATACCTTTTACTTCTTATGATTTTCTTTTGCACTTATGAAAAATATATTTCAACAAATATATTCATAAATACATTTTGTTACAAACAAAACCCTTATTTTCCAATAGGTTTCATAAGGAAGATGGAAAACTAAAACAACTAAAAGGACTAAAACACTAAAACAAAACAAAGATTTATTTCATTCCGAGTAATGATTACACGTTACATTAAGTGAAATATAAAAGGGTTTGACAGATTTGGGCTAAGTTTATACACTACACCCAATTCTAAACTTATGATAAGATCATTACTAAGCTTGAAATTCTTGACCACTAAATCAAGATTGACACACATCTACTGGAAAATGAGACAGGAAAAGGTTTAGGGCATGCACATAGCTCTAAGGCCAATGCTGCAACCCATGCAGACCATGTTGTAGATCCTAACATTGTCTCCAAGCTTATATAGAGTTAGAATCATATATGTAAGCAACAATTTGATGTGTTAACACACAACTATCTCACCAAACTTGCTGCCATATTAAGCCCACGATTTTGGCTTAATATCCTTGTAATTATTGTACATATTTTGGTTTTCCTTATTAGTTCAAGTCTTACTCCTTATATATGTAATTCAAGAATGTTTCTAAATTCATATAGCAATATAGAATTATTTTGCTTACTTAAAGGCTTTCTCTCCATATTCACCTTTTCTTACATGATACCTGAGCCATTCTTTCCTATGACTTAATTTTGTTTCTACATCTTTGTTCCCGAGACACTCTGTTGGAGTTTTGACAAGCATTCCTTGTTATCTTATTCCCATACCATTCTCCCTCTGGCCATTCCAATCACATTTTGATCCTTTCTTTCTTTAATTCCCTCCACATTTTTCTTGCCTATATGTTTTGTTTGTCATCGTTTTTCCCTCCCTTTCATCCTTTCTCTTCTTCCCTTTATAATTTTATTTTCTCTCTCCTACTCCTTTTTCCACTTCACGCAAACCAAAGTGCTTTTTCTCTTTTGTATTCTTTTTTCAACTTCACACAAGTCATGCTGCTTTCTCTGCTCTTTTTCACATTTTCCTTTTCTTTTTTCCTATTCATGAAAACCAAGTCACCTTTCTTTTCCATTCCTCCATTGTTTTTCTTTTTCTTTTCACGTTAACCTTAGTCGTCTTCTTTTCACATTAACCCTAGCCACAGTTTCTCTTCTTTTTTTCACTTCTAAATTACCCTAATTTCCTAAATCCCCAAATCACCCAAAAAAAAAAACCATAAATCCTTAATTCCTCAATTTTAGAACCCTAGCTATTGCCCTAATTGTTCCCAATGGCCATAAAAAACAACCATTTTGCCTTTCCCCTTCACAACCTGTACCATCTAACTACCACCAATCTCTAACTAGCATGCATCATGTCCCAAAAGCTCATTGGTGAGGCCAATTGGGATGTTTGGAGCAAGCAACTCCATATGGTGTTCCTTGCACGAAATAAGATAGGCTTTCTAATTGTTAAGCTACCATAACTTGTTGAAGATAGTGATGTTGCTAACCATTGGGACTAGTGTCATGTGGCCATGAAAACATGGTTAACTCACTTTGTTGATCCATCAGTCGAGCCCTTAGTTTCCATCGCTTGCACTGTCGCCAAGGTCTAGTAACTACTCTAGGATAGTTTCGATCATATTAGTAGGACTTAAAAATTCTCCTTGAAACAAGCAATTGGCGATCTCCATCTGTCTCCCAACACCTCTAGCACTGAGCTCACCTCCTTCTACCTTTCTTTGAAGGAGCTTTAAGGTGATTTGGATGCCCAACAACCCCTACTTCACTGTTATTGTGGTTGCACTTGTGAAATTGCTAAACTGTTTCACTATCGTAAGGAGGAGGATTGATCCCTAAAGCTATTATTGGCTATACCAAAAGAGTTCTCCACCTTCTACTCATTTGTTTTGTCCTACGATGAGCTCCTAACCATGGAAAAGCTCCATTCATTATCAAAGCAAGACCTACTTTAGCGCACCGCCACCACCATTGCTCGTCCCTCTCTTAGTGGCAACGTTACTGCTTTTCAGATGAAGTGCTCAAAACCTTATTCTAGGTTGAGTGTTGTTCCCTTGTGCATAGCTTGGCCCTCCTTGGCTAGGCCAAGTGGGTCCGCACCATTAACCTAAGCCTTTCCCTCAAAGCCTTTTTGCACCCACTACAATAGGCCTACTTAGCTCAAGGAGAGTTCCTATCTCCTAATTACCTTCCCAACAAGTGGTAGGCCCAAGCCTCGTGGTGGGTCTTGCCATAGGTCCAATTCCAATGGACCTATAGCCCATGATACCTTAGCTCTTAGGCCTTTTGCTCCATCTTTTACTATGGGCAATGATCCTATCGGCTATGGGCCTCACTTTTCGCCTTAATTGGCCTCCTTTAGTGGGTCTGCTTCTAATCAACCACACCATCCACCAACTCCAAGTGCTAGTATTTTAGGTCATCCCTCCTAGCTCAAGTAGTGTCTTTGGTGAGTCCACCAGGCTCCAACTAATTGTAGATTAATAGAATAAGCTCCTCACCCTCATCAATCAAATAGGTCCCTATGATTATTCACAAGTATGGCTTCATCTTGTTCACCATTTCGTCTTCTTAGATTATTAACTTAGGGGCCACTTAGCACATTACATGCAACTTACATGTTCTTAATTTTGTCTCTCCATGCATTACACCTATTAGCATCACATTACCTAATAAAACACTTAGTGTTGTCACCCACATTGGCCATTATTGCCCTTGTCCTAAGCTTCACCTTAATAATGTTCTCTATGCTCCTCATTTCTAACATAATTTACTTTCCATTTAGAAACTACCAGTGACAATAATTGTGTAGCTTTTTTCTTCAACCAATTTTGTGTTTTCAAGACTATACAACTGGGGATCTAATTAGGTTTGGCAAGGCTAACCACGGGCTCTACTACTTTGTTTTGATCATCTTGCTCATTTCCTTTCTAAGTTTTCTGATTATTTATTTTCCATTCAAACTCGATTTGGTACTCCAAACTTAGCCTTTGGGTTGTAATTTTATTTCTATCAATAATATTTCTTATGAGCTTTTACATAAACAATTGAGTCTCATTCTTCTTTGAAAACTCTAACTTCTTCTAGTTGTTCCATTACTTATCCTATTTTTTTCACCTATGTTGTGTGTTCCCTCACTAAACAAACTTGCCAACCTTTCCCCACCCATCATAGTACCACTCGTTCCATTTTCGAGTTGGTGCATATGGACATTTGGGGTCTTCCTCATACTCTCACCTATGATGATGCTAAATACTTTCTCACCATTGTGAACAATTTTTCTCATGCTACTTGGATGTTTCTTCTCAATTTTAAAAGTCAAGTTTTTTTCTAAAATTCAATACTTTCTCTCACTAAACCCAATTTAACTTTATTGTCCAATGCATCTGTTCTGACAACAGTGCCAAAATTTTCTCCTTTAACTATCAATCTTTCCTCTCTCAACTTGGCATTTTACGTGAATCCTTTTACATCCACACTCTTCAGTAGAACGAAGTTGTTGAACACTATTCAATGAAATTCTACATACAAGTGTACATGTCGAACAAGTTATATAATGATGAATATAAGTATCGTCCCATAGAGACTGGTGCTTACTAAACTAATTAAGTACTAACGATGAATAGTTTAAGAGTTTATCTAGCCAATCAAAGTGATAAGACATTGAATAAACAACTAAATTTAACCTAAACTTGATGAACTAAATATGCTAGAGTTTTAAATTTCACCTAATTACTAAATACAAATTTCAATCATCCATGCTATCAAGATTAATTCTACTCATGTGATGGCAGAATCTCCTAACTTATTCACTATCCTATTTTTAGGTATAGTGAACCTACTAAGCTCAATAACTCATTATATTTCTACCCATGAATTAAATGAACTCAATGCATTATGATTTATGAATATTCTAGTTTACACCTAAAGCCACACAAATCATAAGGTATCTATTTATCCATATTAATCTATGGTTGCATATTACAATAAGCAACTGCATGTTATTTCCTGTCGATCTCTAACATGTAAATCAGATCAATTAAGTGGTATCTAATCACCCAAAAGTATTAAACTCCATAATATGCTACTTCACATTCATAAAATATCTTACGAAACATAAATAATCATAACATTCTTACATCGTAATTAAGTTATATCATAGCTCTAACACAGTAAACTAAAACATGTTACTTACAAACACAAAAATAGTACAAGAAATTGAACAAAACATTCTTCAAATTAAAAACATCAATTCTGGCACCAAAATGTCTTCAATTCAAAGAAAGTTTGGACAAATCTCCACATTAAGAAGAGAAAGAGGAGCTAGCTAGAAAGCGGGACAAAAAGGGGCTGAAACGCACTTTCACGCACCGCCGCCATTGTCACATGCCGGTGCCACAGCCACTGTGAGCCGCCAACTTGGTGCAGGTCACATGACCTACGGCTTGGCCTTTGCTTTTTGAGGCTTCCTCTACCCACATCTTTATGTGCCCGCAGCATGCACCACTGTTGTTTTGCAAAGAAACTATTGGGAATGATCCCTAGAGTGCTGATTTGTAAACATCTTACGCTAAATCACCACCGAATGGCATAGATCTAACAAAAAAGGCTCGGACAGTGTTCACCATTCTTCACCAAAAAACTGCCAAAAATCTCCTGTAATTGCCACAAAATGACCAAAAAATGCACCAGAGTTGCAGACCTATTCTTTCTTGCCAAAATCAACCTAAAAACAATCGAAAAATGGACTATATTGTCAAAAATTGGTGCCTTCACTAGAAAAGAATGAAAGAACGGTTGACTTTCGCTCGACCGACCAGCATTCTCAGAGTCTTAGGCTATCGCATGGTGCCTCTACTTTTCTGGCGAGGTCCTAGTCACCTCTCTCGACAAAGTGCTTGATTTCCCCTCCTCTCTCTTTACAATCTCGATCCTTTTCACGACCACCATGACCAAAGCCCAATAATCACCTTTTTTACTTTTTATTTTCTTTTCCTTCTCACATGAGTTCCACGTCACTAGCCTTTACTTTTTCTTGTTTATTTTCTTTCTTTTTCTCTTCATTTCTCTTGTTTTTCACTTATTTTAGGTTGCTACATAAAATAACAAAATATACACAAATACAATTAAATACAAATATAATTTATAAAAATCATATTAAATATTACCTAAAATAATAATAATAACTCTATAAAATATAAAGTTATCAAACACAAACATCGACATCTATTGGATATTACTCAAGCTTTGACGTTTCAGACTCACATCCCTTATTCTTTTTTAGGTGAATGCCTCTTCACTACCACTTATCTTATCAACTATCTCCTTTCCTTATCTTTTCATGGTCTTAACCCTTTTGCAAAACTCTTTGGCAAATCTCATATTCTTGATTATCTTCGTGTTTTTGGTTGTCATTGTTACACCACTACCTTAGGTGCTTGTGACAAATTTAGCCTTCATGCCACTCCTTGCATTTTCATGGGTTACCCTTCCTCTCAAAAAGGTTTTCGTTTATATAATCCTATTACTTGTCACTTCTTTATTAGTCGTGATGTTATTTTTCAAGAAATAGAATCCTAATTCTCTTCTTCTTCTTCTTCTTCTTCTTCTTGTTTTGATTCTTCCTCTCAAACTAGCCCTAATGCCTTCAATTCTCTCTAATATTAATACTTATACCTTATCTTCCTTACCGGTTAACCTACCCGATTTTCCCGACCATCCTTCTCCTCCAATTACCCCTCCTGAGTCACTGCCTCCTACCTCTACCCTTCTTCCCTCCACCATCCCTACCACTTGTTCCTTCTAAACCTTCGTTTCACCATTCTACCCATTCTACTCATCCTCCCATTTAGACCTCAAACTATCTATGTATGCCTTACCTACCTTTTCATGCATCTCTCTATATCCCATCTCCAATTAGGTTTCCCTCTATAATTGTAACTCTCCCTATCAACATTTTATTGCCTCCATCATTGCCACCCAAGAACCTTCCTACTACCATAAAGCTATTATCAACCTTAATTGGGTTGTTGTCATGCATGCCGAGCTTGTTGCTCTTAAGATGAATCATTGATGTAGGAGCAACTACATCAACCCAAGCTTTTAACCCAGCCCATATGTTAAGTTTGACAATTCCTATTGGGTCATAACATAATCCAATGGGTCCAAGAAGGCCAAGGTTGAAGAAGCAGCCCAAGAATATTCCATAGCATCTCTGCAGGATTTAATATGGGGGGTTTCTAAAATAATTGTTGAGTCCTTAATTTCTCAGGTTTAATTTATGTTTAAGAATATTTCCTTTTGTTTGGTTTTTCCATAATTGTCTAAGTTCCTGATTTATCTAGGTTTCCATACTTGTCAGATTTTTTATTTGTTTAGGATTCCTTATTTGTCAGAATCCAGATTTGTTGAGACTTCTTTAATTATAGGGATTCTTGATTTATCAAGATCCTTCTAAAATTAAGTTTTAAGGATTCTTGATTTACTAGGATCCTTTTAGAATTAGGTTTAGCTGCCTATTTAAAGAGAGCATTGTCTCAGTTGTAAGCATACTTGTTTTTCCAGAGAATAGGAGTTGTGTGATCAACTTTTGCATCCTTTATCCAATTCTTGCCAAGGATTGGTAGTGGTCCTTGACTAGTGGCGTTGCCTTTACATCTTGGAGTTTATTGGCATCTATCTTTTTATTTTTGTTCTTTATATTTTCGTTTTTCCTCCCTTCCTCCTTACCTTTTCCCACATAAAACCCTAAAACACCAAAAAAATGATTTTTACCTATTTTCTTAACCCGAGCTCGCTCAAGCCCACTATAACATTTCGCATCAAGGGGTATCAGAGCCAGGTTATTCTTTTGAGTGAGCTCTTCTTAAGATGTTCAATCCAAGCGACAATTCTTTATCTAATCATAGTGGTGATTCTTCCCCAATTTCACCATGGGAGGCTACAAATAGAATGTTATTAGTTGAGCTAGGCAAGGTAAAAGAGCAATTATCTTATGTTGTCCAATTGAAAGGGCAATTTTCTGATGTCTTCCAGATGTTGCAAAACTTCCATCTTGACACCCAAGGCAACAAAGATGAATCTCATGCAGATTCTAGTAGTGATGAAAGTGAAAGGAGGAGGAGACTAGATGATGATCAAAGCTTACATGTTGAAGTCCCAGAATTCAAAGGTACTCTCGACCCTAATGATTTTGTTGACTGGCTACGTCGTATTGAAGGGGTATTTGAATTCAAAGGGTATGATGATCGGAAAAGGTATAAAGTTGTTGTTCTTCATCTCAAAGAATATGCTTCTTCTGTGGTGGGAGAATGTTAAGAAATAGTGAGATCGAGATGGGAAGGAAAAGGTCCATTCATAGGAGAAACTAAAGAAGTTGCTCAAAAGGTGCTTCTTGCCCAATGATTACAAGCAAGATCTTTACTTAAAAATACATGCCCTCAGGCAAGATGAAAGGAGTGTGGAGGAGTATATAAGAGAATTTGAAACCTTTATGATGAGATGTGAGGTACCAGAGCCCAAAGAGACCATTATAGCCCGGTTCCTAAGGGGCTTAAAGCCTGAGATTTCTAACATTGTTGAATTACAGTCTTATTGCTATTTTGATGATGTTTGCAAACTAGCTATCAAAGTGGAAAGGCAAAAAAGGACCCTCAAGAGTTTTGGATCTAAGCCTTTCAGTAGGGAAGGTTCTAGGTCTTACATTAGAGGAACCATTTTCTACAGGGATCCCTCATCCTACAATAAACCTGAGCCTACCAACAAGGGAAAGCTTAAAGAAAAGGTTGGGGAAGCCTTAAAGCCAACACCAAATTTTATAAAGCAAGATCCAAGGGAGAGAAAGTGCTTTAAGTGCTAAGGATTTGGCCATGTGTAGGCTAATTGTCCAAACAAAAGGGTGATGACCATGAGAGATATTGAAGAGATTGAAGAAGGCTACTTTAAAGAGGAGTATGGTGCTTATGAGCTCGTGGTTGATTTAGAGGAAGAGAATGAGATCATTGAGCAAGCTGATTCTGATAGTATGCTTATTCTTCGCAGAGCCTTACATGCCTATGTTAGCCCTCCAGATGAGCAACGGGAGAACATCTTTCAAACTTGATGTACAATCAATGGAAATGTGTGTTCTGTTATTGTCAATAATGGGAGTTGTGCCAACGTAGCTTCTATGATTCTTGTGGAGAACTTGAAATTGCCTACCTCAAATCACCCTCATCCATACAACCTCCAATGGTTGAGCCAAAGGAGTCATCTTCAAGTTTCAAGGCAAGTCTTACTTACTTTTTCCATTGGAAAGCATTATGTAGATCAGATTACTTGTGATGTTATACCTATGGATGCTTGCCATTTGTTGTTGGGGAGGCCGTGGCAGTATGATAGGGATGCTAAGCATGATGGTAAATAGAATACCTATTCCTTCAAAATTGGGGAAAAGCTTATAACCTTAGCTCCGCTTAGCCCCTCCCAAATACACCAAACACATGGGGTAGAAGATAGAAAAAAGAGCTTATTCCTTAGTGAAACCCAAGTAGAGAAAGCCATCCAAAAACATAAACCCATCCTTGTATTACATGTTGCTGAAGGGAAAGAGAGTGAAGGGGTGAGTGAACCACACCCACTTGTTCAACCACTCTTATCTGAGTTTGCTGATGTATTTCCCAATAACCTTCCACCGATTTACCACTAATTAGAGGGATAAAGCACCATATAGACCTACTTCCAGGAGCACCTTTACCCAATAAAGCAGCCTATAAATGCAATCCCGAGGAGGCTAAGGAGTTACAAAGGCAGGTAGATGAGTTGGTGGCCTGAGGATTTATACGGGAAAGTATGAGCCCATTTCGAATGTCTGTGGATAGTAGAGCAATCAACAACATCACCATCAAATATAGGTATCCCATTCCAAAGCTTGATGATATGCTAGACAAATTACATAGAGCCATCATCTTCTCTAAGGTGGATTTAAGGAATGGTTATCATTAAATCCGGATGAGAGAGAGAGAGATGAATGGAAGACAGCCTTCAAAACCAAAAAGGGCTTGTATGAATGGATGGTCATGCCATTCGGTCTTTCTAATGCCCCAAGTACCTTTATGAGTTTGATGAATGAGGTACTACAACCCTTTCTTGGTAAATTTGTTGTGGTTTATTTTGATGATATCTTTATTTATAATAGTTGTGAGGGAGATCACTTAGATCATTTGCGGCAAGTATTTGATGCATTGAGGAGGCAAAAGCTTTATGCCAAGTTATAAAAGTGTGAATTCTTTTCTCCTAGTGTTGTGTTTCTTGGATATGTGGTTTTTAGGGATGGTATTATGGTTTATCAGTCCAAGGTTGATGCTATTAAATCTTGGCCTCAGCCTAGTTCCATTACTGAGGTAAGGAGTTTTCATGGCTTAACTTCATTTTACCGTCAGTTTGTATTTAACTTCAGCACAATTATGGCTCCCATTACTGAATGTATGAAGAAGAATGTTTTTGAATGGAGTAAGGAAGCTGATGAAGCTTTAAGGGTGATCAAACAAAAGTTATGTGAAGCTCCAGTTCTTGCTTTACCAGACTTTGATAAGGTCTTTGAAGTGGAGTGTGATGCTAGTGGCATTGGAATAGGTGTTGTCCTTATTCAAGCCAAGAGGCCCTTAGCTTATTTTAGCGAAAAGCTTAATGAATACAAAAGGAACTACTCCACTTATGATAAGGAGTTTTATGCAATTGTGAGGGCTTTAGATCATTGGTGCCATTACTTAAGGCCTAAGCAATTTATTTTGCATTCATATCATCAGGCTTTGAAGTTCTTGAATGGCCAGCATAAACTCAACTCGAGGCATGCAAAATGGGTAGAATTTCTTCAGTCCTTCTCATTTGTTTTTCGTTATAAACCAGGTATAGCTAATGTTGTTGGAAATGCATTATCTAGAAGATACTCCTTGCTTGCTACTTTAGATGCTAGAGTACTTGGTTTTCAACTTATGAAAGAACACTATCTTGAGGATGCAGAAATGTCCTTACTCATGGCTGAATGTGCAAAGGGTACTAATGGAGATTATATGGTTCATGAGGGCTTTCTTTTCAAAGGGAATCAGTTGTGTGTCCCAAAAGGGTCCTTTCACAAATTGTTTGTAAGGGAAACACATGGAGGAGGATTGGCTAGTCATTTCGGGGTCACCAAGACTTTAGAGATTTTGAAGGAACATTTTTATTGGCCAAAGATACTGGGAGATGTCCAAGCTATCATCTCAAGATGTGGTACATGTCAAAGGGCAAAGAGTCATTTCAAGCCAGGGCCTTATGTCCCTTTGCTAGTGCCAGACCAACCTTGGGAAGATTTAAACATAGATTTCATTGTAGCACTGCCAAGAACTCAACGAGACAAGGATTCAATCATGGTGGTAGTCGATCAGTTTTCAAAAATGGCACACTTCATTGCATGCCATAAGACTGAAGATGCCTCTAATGTTGCTGATTTGTTCTTTAAGGAGATTGTGAGATTGCATGGAATCCCAAGGACTATAGTGTCTGATCAGGATACCAAATTTTTAAGACATTTTTGGAGAACTCTATGGGCAAAACTTGGCACCAAGCTCTTATTCAGCACTTCTTATCATCCTCAAACCGATGGCCAAACTGAGGTGACCAATCATACGTTGGGAACTCTCTTACGCACTATGGTCAACCAAAGTTTGAAGAATTGGGACATGAAGCTTGCCCATGCAGAGTTCGCTTACAATCAAGCTCCAAGTTCTACAACTGGACATTCGCCATATGAGGTAGTGTATGGCGTCAATCCCATTACTCCTATTGACCTAACCTCTTTGCCTCTTAATACCCAAGTTAGTTTGGATGCAAATGAGAAGGCCAAGGCCATGAAAAGGCTTCATGAAAGTGTTCGTTCTCAAATCGAAAAGGCTAATGAAGCATACAAAAGGAAGGCCAATAAGCATTGGAAGCCTTCTCAATTTCATCCAGGAGACTTAGTTTGGGTGCATCTGCAAAAGGAGCGATTTCCATCCAAGAGAAAGAACAAGTTAGCCCTTCGAGCTGATGACCCTTTCGAAGTGATTTACAAAGTTAGGGACAATGCATACAAAATTAATTTACCAAGTGAATATGGAGGAGTTTCTACCACATTCAATGTTGGTGACTTATCCCCTTATTTGGAAGACACTAATCTTAAGGATTTGAGGGCAAATCCTAATCAACCCGAGGAGATTGATACAAGAGCAACTACGTCAGCCCAAGCTCTTAACCCAACCCATATGTTAAGTTTGACAATTCCTACTTGCTTGGGTCACAACATAATCCAATGGGTCCAAGAAGGCCAAGGTTGAAGAAGCAGCCTAAGAATATTCCATAGCATCTCTGCAGGATTTAATATGGGGGGTTTCCAAAATAATTGTTGAGTCTTTAATTTCTTAGGTTTAATTTATTGTTTGATAATATTTCCTTTTGTTTGGTTTTTTCATAATTGTCTAGGTTCCTAATTTATCTAGGTTCCATACTTGTCAGATTTTTTATTTGTTTAGGATTCCTTATTTGTCAAAATCCAGATTTGTTAAGACTTTTTTAATTATAGGGATTCTTGATTTATCAGGATCCTTCTAGAATTAGGTTTTAAGGATTCTTGATTTACTAGGATCCTTCTAGAATTAGGTTTAGCTGCCTATTTAAAGGGAGCATTGTCTCAATTGTAAGCATACTTGTTTTTCCAGAGAATACAAACCCCTAAGTTGTGTGATCAACTTTTGCATCCTTTATCCAATTCTTGTCAGGGATTGGTGATGGTCCTTGACTGGTGGCATTGCCTTTACGTCTTGGAGTTTATTGGCATCTATCTTTTTATTTTTATTCTTTATATTTTTGTTTTTCCTCCCTTCCTCCTTACAAACACTCACTTTTTCCCACATAAAACCCTAAAACACCAAAAAAATGATTTTTACCTATTTTCTTAACCTGAGCTTGCTCAAGCCCACCATAACATTCACATCAATCATACTTGAGATATGGTTCCTTTGCCCCATGTTCAATGTCCTATTGGATGCAAATAGGTCTATAAGATCAAGTATCGTGCTAATGGTTTCATTGACTACTACAAAGCTCGGCTAGTTGCCAAAGGTTTTAGTCACCATGACAGGATTGACTTTCAAGACACCTTTTCTCCTATGGCAAAACATGTCACTGTCCATCTCATCTTTATTATTGCAACTATTCATCATTGGCCACTTTATTAGATGGATGTTTAGAATGCCTTCCTCCATGGTGATATCTCTGAGGAAGTTTATATGTAGCTTCCCCTTAGATTTCATAATTAGAGGGAGTCTCTTGTCTATAGATTGCGAAAATCTCTCTATGAGTTGAAGCAAGCCTCCAAGTAATGGAATGCCAAATTCACCGAAGCATTACATGCACATGGTTTCATGCAATCCTACTATGATTACTTCTTGTTCACCAAAAGAAAAGGTACTTCCTTTGTGGCCTTACTTATTTATGTTAATAACATCTTGATTACATGAAATAGTAAGGAGGCAATCTTATATCTCAAGTAGTATCTGCATGTTACTTTCTTAATGAAAGACCTTGGTCCATCCAAATTTTTCCTAGGTCTTGAAATTGTTCAAACTCCAAACGACATAACATTGAGTTAATGAAAATACACACTAGAATTGATTTTTAGAGAAGGCCTTGCTAGATCCAAGCCATCCTTGATTCCTATGGAACAAAATAAGAAATTCATAAGCATTAAGTATGATGTGGGTTCCAAAGAAAAGTTGAATGATCCATCTTTTATTAATCCATCAGCATATCAACGACTTGTTGGACAACTGATTTACCTAACACTCACCAGACCTTATATTACTTTCCATGTCCAAGTTCTCAATCAATTCATGCATGACCCAATACTATCCCACATGGAGGCCAATTTAAAAGCAATTAGATACCTTAAGAATTGTCTAGGTCTTAGTCTTATATTTCTATTCTTATCTCAGTTTGAGTTACATGATTATTGTGACCCTGACTACAACACATGTCCTATGACAAGATGATCCACCAATGGTTTCTGTATTATGTTGAGCAATTCTTTCATATTATGGTGATCCAAGAAACAATTGATTGTCTCATTATCTTCCGCAGAAGCATAATACTAAGCCATGCAGGTCACTACTTGTGAAATAGTTTGGATCATTAGACTACTCAAGGATTTTGGTTTTTACATGAAGTGTCCTACACTACTACATTGTGACAATGAAGCTGTAGAGAATATTGTAATTAATCCCATTTTCTATGAGCATACTAAGCACATTGAAGTTGAATGCCATTATACATGAGAAAAGCTTTAACAAGAAATCATTACTACAAGACATGTTTCCACAAAAGAACAACCTGCAAATATATTGACAAATGCACTTTATAACAAACAACATTGGCACCTTGTACATCACAACCTCAATGTCTTGCTTTGACTTGTCACCTATCTCGGATCTCATCAAACACTTCCTCATGAACTCCAAATTGGCCTTGTTACCTTGAAACGTTCCTTGTTCATTGTTGGGTTGGTGGTGAGTGTCACCTAAGCCGATCCTCCATGCCTTTAGATGTCATGCTTTTCTTCTTTTTTTTTTCCCAAAAATTTAAAGGATAACCACACGGAAAAATTAGCCACTTGTAGATAAAATGTCCATTACTTCACCTAATTCTCACGCCTCCTTGATATTTTTCTTGCAACTTGTACAAAAGGATGTTAATCTAGTTAGAAAATTTAGACTCGCTAAGTGGAAAAGAATCTTACCTCAAACGTTCCTATAAACTTACTTGGAACGACAAATTCAAATAAGGAAAACAAAAATATAATATAATATTTAACCATCTACAAACCTAAAGTCTTTTGGTTTGTTTATTGTTATGATATGTTTAATGAATCTCATTTGCTAAAAAATATATGAAGATTTCTATTTATATGATAATATATTTTATAAATTCTTAAATTGACTTTTAAGTTAAATACTAAGTATTTTAACATGATATTAAAGTTAAGATTTTCTTAACACCTATATGGACAAAGTCCTATTAATTTAAACTTCAACATTATTTATGTAAGTGACACCATGATGATTTTAAGAAACATGTTAAAATGTGGTCTCAATGAGTCTCACATTACTAAAGAATATATAAAAACAATTATTTATATGGTAATGAGTTTAGTAAACTTTTAGGTTAGATGCTAAATCTATTAACATCTAGTTTATTTATCTCTTTTAGCAAAGTCCACATACTAATATTTTTTTTAATTTACTTAAATCTTGCTTAATTTTTTTAAAGATTTATTTGCTTTAATTTACTTAAACCATTATAGTAATTTGTTGGATAACGTGAAAACCTCTCCACCCATAAGTAATTGAAATATTCTTTTCCCAATAATTGAAAAGGTCAAAAGATTTGTGTTAGATTTTATCATGAAAATCTTAAGATATTAAGAAAAAGACTTATCCTTTTATTAATTATTTCTAAAATTTTAAAATTTTATATATAGGACTTAACACACTCTTTTGCCTAAGCGTGAGACAAAACTTCCTATAAAAATCTTTATCCATGAACAAAAGTATGAAACATAAAACCTAAACTTTCGAGGAATTCTTAACAACATGAGATAATAATTATACATTGTTTTATTTAACATGTCTTATCATTGTAATGGTTCAACTCAAATCATATCATATGGTGTTATATTTTGCTAGACTTTTGGGCTTATTCATATTTATAAGTGTTGAAGAATAACTTGGACTTCAATACTATGTTAGATTTTATAGAAAATAATATATATGTACTTAAAGTTTTAAAGTATTAAGTAAAAGAACTCATTTATTTATAAGTTACATTTTAAGTTTTTATATTTTCTATATGAGATATAACGAATTGTATTTCAATTAGAAATAGCTAAGCTACTCAAACCCAAAGAAAAAAAAAAAAAAGCATCAAAGCTCAGCAAAATGTTTTCCTGAAAGAAAATGTTTTTGCTATAGCACTGTCTTAATTAGAGATTGTGTGCGCCGGCGGAGCGGGGCTGATGGTGGTGTTGTTCAAAGCGTTGAAACACTGACCTTGAGCTTAGACAGGGTGGGTGATTTTGACATGCTGGTGACCGTGACTTACACGTACCTCAATGTTGGTGAGCTCTTTTTTTAATTTTTAATTTTTAATTTTTTTTCTTGTCGAGTCCAAGGATGTCAATTCCGAATATCGAAGTCGGAGGGCTTCTTTTTCTTCGAATCTAGCTTGTAATATTTGCTTCTATAGCCAAAGGCAACTACGAAAGTGCAATTTCATGCAATGGAAATCAGCTTGTCTTTGCTTTTTAACTTGAAATTAGTCCTATGCATTTTAAAGGAATAAAAAAGATTTAATGGACTGGCGATGAATGATCTTCAAAATTTTGATCTTCTTCTAATATTAATACTTCTTTTTATGAAAATCTTGATACAAGGATGTATTAAATTGTGCGCAAGGTAAAAGCCCAATATTAAAATATAAGATTTTTTAACTTTGTCAAACAAGGATGTCACCTTTTTCAACTTTGCTCTTTCATGCAATGGAAATCAGCCTGCCTTTGCTTTTTAACTTGAAATACGTCCTACGCATTGAAAGGTATAAAAAGGATCCAATGGACTGGCGATGAATGGTCTTCAAAAATTTTGGTCTTCTCCTAATATTAATATCTTTTTTTTAATGAAAATCTTGATACAAGATTGTATTAGGTTATGCACAAAGTAAAAGTCCAATATTGAATTATAAGATTTTTTAACTTTGTCAAACAAGGATGTTACCTTTGTCAACTTTTGTACAGCTTTTAGCCCAATTCCAACCACTCCTTCCCCGGAGTAATTCAAAGTAAGGAACTAGTGTTCAAACCAAGTGTACATGCGAGGCATCCTCTTGAGTCAAGATTGGTTTTCAATCCAATTCCACCACATAGTTAAGACATCCGGCTCAAAATGCAAAGATTTTGGTCCTTTGAACCTCTTAGCCCTAAATTTTTTCTAGGAAAAAAAGAATTAATTAGAGAAATTTCATCAAACAACCTAATAACTTAGTAATTGACTACTGCCACTATACAACATAAGTTTTGCTTTGACATTCTAAACCTTTATCTGAAGAAAATAATATGAAAAAAATAAACTGAGAAATTCAACACAGTCGGCTTCCTTGTCATTTTTTTTTATTTTTAATTTTTCTTTTTCTTTTTTGGCGTCCTTGTTATTGAGTGGGCGGACAGACTTGTAATATTTGCCATACGCCGCCCATGGTGAACAGGGTAGTAAGTTTGTTTAGACTGGGCCTATTGCCTCTCACTGGGCCTAAGGCTTCTGATGACTTCCATGAATACAATGACGTTGCTTATTCTGTTTCCCTATAAGGGCTTCAGCTTCTCTCTTTTTCTTTTTAGTCCGTGGATAAAAATAATTCTAATTCTAAAGATATATCAATAAATTCAATATACATTTGGCATATAGATATTATCGATATGCTTAATATCCAACTCAAAAATCACTTTAAAAGTTAAGAGAATATTTTTCATATTTGTATACTATTTAAGGATAATATTATTTTAATATAAGACTTTTGTCTTTAATGTTATCTTGCATATCTAGTATGCTTTAAGCTCAAGACTGAACATAATGAAAAATTAAATATTTCTCACACATTAAGCATATTTTAATAGTTTAAAATAAAATGAAAGTTGTATTATATTTTACATTGTAAAGGGGTTTATGTTTATATTTATTTTATTGGACTAGGTATATTGTTAGGCCTATATTGATTTTGTTGGGTAGCGGGTTTGGGCTTGACAACCTAAACCCATGATTAGGGTAATCGACCCTATCTATAGTTTGTAATTAGGTTTTCTCTTCTTCAATGAAGAATTTGGAGAGAGCATTTTTCCTCCAAATTCATGTGTCAATCTCAGTTCCTCAAAGGCGTTTCTGTTTCTTAGATGGTATTAAGAGTCAGCCTGAGAATTTCGTGCTAAATCTAGTATGTTTTTTCCTTTTCTTCACATTATATTTTGTCCTTTATTCATCTAAAGCCAAAATAATGCCTTTCTCTTGATTCTTTGGTCATAGAACAAATCTGTGTCCCGATCTTGTTCTTTTGGTGTCCTTTTTTTTTTTTTTTTATCCTTTTCAGCTTAATTTTCTTTTCCCATTCGTTTTTCAGTCATTGCCACTTGCCATTTTCGTTCAAGAGTCGGCGGCTATTCAAAATGGCATGTTTTGTTTTAGGGTTAGGAGGTCCTTTGGGTAAAATTACTTTTTTTCCTTCCTATTGTCTCATACGCACCATTCCACTTAAGTTTTGGGTCATTTAATCAGGCCTCTGCCCATTCAGTTTCTCAACCTATTTTCTCACAAACCTTTAACACACTATTTTACTTACCTTGATATGCATTGTTTCATTAAACGGTTTAAACGCACGTTTCATTAGCAGACTTCCGCACACCATTTTTTCCTACAGTCAACACATACCTTTTCATTAACCTATTTAAATGTGTGTTTCACTTGCTTGTCATCGCGCATCATTTTGTCCCATAGTCGACGTGCACCATTTCATTAAATAGTTTAAATGTGCGTTTTGATCCTTCGTCACTGCGAACCATTTTGTCCCACAGTCGACGTGCACTAATCCATTAAATGGTCTAAACATGTGTTTCAATCCCTCGTTGTTGCATACCATTTTGTCCTATAGTCGACACACATTATTTCATTAAATGGTTTAAACATGCGTTTTGATCCCTCGTTGCCGCGCACCGTTTTGTTGACGCACCCCATTTCATTAAACGGACTTAAATGTGTGTTTTGACTCGGGTTTGGGCTTTTCTCAATCACACGAGTTTGGGTCTCTTAGTTGGATCCCTACCTGGTTAGATGACCTATGTCATGTATTCTAGCGAAGACTTAATTCTAGCCGCCACCACCACAACCGTTGCCGCCCTTCCCTTCACTGGACGTTTCTGATATGACGAGTGGGCAATTTGAGCCTTCCAAGCCCACAAATCTAGCAAAGATGCCAGATCCATTGTTTCTTACCACCAATGATGTTCCTACCATCATTATAGTCCCTCAACTCCTAATGGGATCTATGGATTACTTCCCTTGGAGACGCAAAATGCTTATTGCACTTGGTTTAAGGGATAAACTTAACTTTGTAAATGGAAAGTTGCTAAAACCCACTAATAATGATCAGTGTGTGAATATTTGGGAAAAGTGTAACTTGATTGTGCTTTCTTAATTAATGAACTCTATCTCCCCTAAGATAGGAAATTTTGTCTTTATGTGCCTTATTGCCTATGTTGCCTAGAGAATGTTAAAGACACGGTATTCTAAAGTCTTTGGTACTCGTCGCTATGATCTAGAATAACAAATTAGGGAGGTTAAGTAGCAACCAAAGGAAGTTGTAGCCAAGTATTTTTCTCGGCTTGTTGATCTTTGGGCAAAACTGGATAAATGCTTACTGACAATTAAGTGCAAGTGTGATAATTACACCTACAATTTCCCAACTCTATTGGTTGTTGAGAGAGAATCTGGATAGGCTATTTTTTTTCTTCTTGGACTACAACCCGTATATGCTACAATAAAGAACAACATCACCTCACATAGCCCTACTCCATCCCTTGATGAGGTCTTCCAATTAGTTACTGATGAGGAACATCAATGTAGTCTGCAAGTGAATAATGGGAAGACTGATTCATATGCTTTTGTTGTACAAACCCCTATGTTCTTTGGAAGAAGGTTTGGGGCTAGTCACCAAGACAATCATTCTTCTGTAGGTGGTAATTCAAGAAAATCTTCTGGTGGTGGCTCTAATAAGGAAGGTCCAAGTCCTTTTGTGAGCACTGTTGTCGCCTTGGACACACTAAGGACAAATATTTCCAGCTTGTTGGGTATCCTAATGGGCCCAAAAATTAAAGGAAGAAAGGAGGCCACACTAGTTCAGCCCATGCAATCAACGCTGACTTTGGCAACCAACCCTTACCTCCTATGAGTAGCGTAGTACCAATGCAGCAAGCATTCCTTATTAGCCAGACTTTAACACTTGAGTAGTATCAACATTTGATTCAGCTCCTTAGTCACTTTAGGCCTATTAAGCCCATGTCAAATTTTGCAGGTACAGTCTCTTGTAACCTTTATCTTTATCTTATTGGCTCATTGATTCGGGGGCAAGTGACCACATTACGTTTGATCTCACATGTATGGAGAAATTAGATCATATGCATCAAACCCTATTTGGATAAAATTATCTAATAATAGTAGTGTAGCTATCATTCACATTGACACTGTTCACATTTCCCCATCTATCATACTTTATGATGTATTATATGCCTTCTTTCAAATATAAACTTTTATTTGTTATCAAATTTACCTATGACAGTTCTTATCAAGCCACATTTTACCCATACTTTTGTTTCTTCTAGACTATTTGACTGGGACAATACTGGGGTTAGGCAAGGTTGGGTAAGGCTGAGCGTTGTCTCTATCATTTAGTGTCTTTGACGAATGCCACATTGGATATTTTTTCTACCATTACTAGAACTTTTAAATGTAATGCTCTTAAGAGAGCTAATATGTGTAAACACTGCGTTTAAGAATAATGTTTTGAGCAATAAACAAATGCTATGGCATTGTCATTTTGGTCACTTTTCTTGTTATACATCCCTCAATATTTTTTGTCCAGTTTGCCTTTTGGCAAAACAAACCCATCTTCCATTTTCATCTCGTACTTTTGATACAAATTCTATCTTTGAATTGGTCCATGTTGACATATGGGGTCCCTATTGACATCCCAATCATGATGGTTTATGTTACTTTCTTGCCATTATGGATGACTTTTCACGTGGGACTTCGGTGTTGGTTTTTATGGCTTAACAAGAAGGGGGTTGAATTGTCGGTAATTTAAAAACAAAAATTAAAACAATTTATTATATTAACAATAATACACAGATAGTTACAATGTGACACAAACAGAATTCAAACATATGATGCTCTTCTTCCAAATTAACAAGAATATTATCACAATTATGTGCTTTAAATATTCTTATAAATTTAAGAACAAATAATAAGGTAGCAAGTGTTATGAGAAGATTAGAGCAATAATAAACAAAGATATTCACACCAAATTTACCACGACGGCTCGACATTCACACCTTGAGTCCTACATCCACCTTTTTCTCCTCAAATCAAACTAATTGAAGTCCCCTTTACTCAACCAAGTTAGGAGAAAATGTTCTCCCTAACTCAAACAATTTCTCTTCAAGGAATTTCTTGTACAAAGTTATACAATATGATCAAAAGATCATAAATCAATTACAAATCCCAAATAATATGACTAATAGTGGGATTCTGTAATAAATAAGAGCTAATCTAATGTAGTTATAAAAATTCTAAGCTCTTATCATGAAAACCCTAAATTGAAATAAATTAGGGTTTCGGGTTTCTCTCAATGTTTATGTGTAATAATTATTTTTTAATGAAATCAGCACATAAACAAAGTTATATAAGATCCAATCAATGATATGAACAAACATATAAGTATTTAATCACAATATCACCGTAGGCTTGAATTTCACCAATTGTCACGAAGATTGAAAGATCAAGGAATGAGCTCAATAATAGAATCTTTTCTCAAGGAGAACTTCAGAATATTGTCAGTTGTCAAACCCTTCTCCATAGAACAACTTCTCTTAAATAGAAAAATTAGGGCTAGGGTTTCGAACACATTAAACCTCAATCATTAAGCCATCTTCTTGTTGAAACAGTAGATTGACCTTCAAATCTTCCTTCTCTAGCTCAAATTAGACCGATCTCATCAAAAATCCTCCCGTTGAGGATTCGATCACTAGTGGTGTTGTTCTTCCCTTTCTCTCACTCTCTTGTATTGGTAGCTATTCGATTATATGTTCCTTCAGGCATCAGGTAGATAAGTGAGGGCGAGAGTTAATGAAACGGTGAGTTTTATCACCAATAACCGGGCTCGCTTAAGCAAGTCATGGACCGAAAGCTAATAGGCCGAGTATAATAGGGCCAAGAGCAAGCCTAAAAATGCAGTATCTAGGTCGAGAACATTAACTAGGCCAAAAACATAATATTCAGCCCGAGAACATAATATCAATCCAAGAATGATATAATATAAGCCTTTAATAAAACTAAGCCATATATTTCAACCTTCATCAAAACATAAGTAAGCATCATTTTTTCTTAACCACAATGTATGTCATATTTAATTTCAATTTGATAGACATTGTACTTAAGGCATTTAAATAATACAATTTAAATGAATCCTTTCTTATTGTCACTATATAGTAACATTATATTAAGAAATGTAGGAACCCAGTTACTTTATAATATCATTAATTGGTATTATAATTTGTACACCTTTTACTTCCTATAATTTTCTTTTGCACTTATGAAAAACATATTTTATCAAATATATTCATAAATACAATTTGTCACACACATAACCCTTATTTTCCAATGTTTGGTGTATCTCATGAGACACAAAAGTCAAACATTACACTTCTTACGTTCATTCTTCACTATGGTAGAGACCTAATTACATACTTATATTCATAAATTACGCTATGACAATGGATCCAAGTTCTTTAGTCATGAGTGTATGTCTTTCCTTCAGCTTCGTAGGGTTCACCACAAGGAGCTTATGTGTCCATACCCTATAATAGAATAATGTCGTTGGACATAAACATCAACATTAACATCTCCTCGATGTGGCACAAGCCTTATATTTTTATTCTGATCTTCCTAATCATTTTTGGAGAGAGTGTCTTGACTACCACATATATCATAAACCATCTTCCTACCTCGATCCTCAATGGGAAAACTCCTTTCAATATTCTCTTTGGTAAATCACCATGTATCTCCCATCTTTGGGTTTTTAGGTGTTTGTGTTATGCCATAGTCATTCCACATGAAGACAAGTTTGCACCATGTGTTCAACCATGTGTGTTTATGGGATACCCTTCATCCTAAAAGGGTTATCATGTCTTTAAACCTTACCACTTGCACTTTTTTAGTTGTCTGAGATGTTGTATTCCATGAGTTTGTTTTTCCCTTCACTTAGTCCTAGTCATCTTCCTTTATCACCCCATTTAGTGAGGATCATTCCTTTATTCCCTTGGATCCCAATCCACACTTTGTCCAATGTGAGAACGGTTTTAACAAGCATCCATCTATATTGCCATCTTTTGACCTTATTGTTCTTGATAATGCCTTTTCCTCCATTGTGCTTGTCAAGTCACCACCCATTTTACCATTTGTGGATCCTCTTCTTTCTCCGTCACTTGTTATTGAGCATATGGATTTACCCACTATGAATCCACCTACTATAAAGCCACCTACTATAGAACCACCCATTATGGATTCTGTTGGAAAATAGGGTTTTGTTATGATCAAGAATATTTTGGTAAATATCAATTCTTGAAATATGTTTTTTTTTATATGCAAAAAGAAAATTATAGGAAGTAAAAGGTGTACAAATTATAATATTAATTAATGACATTATAAAGTAACTGGGTTCCTACATTCCTTCATAAAACATATTCTTAAAGTTTTTGTGAAATATATTTGTGTATTATGCCAAAAATATATTTGAATATTTCATTAAGAAATAAAATATATTTGAATATATTTTATTAAAAAATATGATACTTGGCTTTATGCACTTGTAGGAACATGAGGAGCATTGATTCTACCTTGATATTAGTTCAAAGCTAAGATATGTATTACACCAAAATATGAACTATGTAAAAGATCATATTTTTGGATCAATGTTTACATAATTGGACTTTGGACCCTATTGATATTGGACCATGTTTATCTGTTGGATCTTTTGTTACTAAACTGTTGTTTTGTGACACGGCCCGATCTCGCGTTGGCCCAACCCTGTTGAAGGAAGCCTACCTGTGCTCGCTACGGTGTCATCTTATTCATTAGAGAGATGCGCTTGCCACGACATCGTCTCACTTAATAGAAAGACGCATATAAGAGGGCCCTCAATCATTTTGCCTAGGTGTTGTTCTTCGGTCTCCAATGTCATCTTTATTTCTCTTAAGCGTCGAATTCTCAACAGGAGGATTTTGGAGGAGACTAGCTATCAAAATGGTCAGATTGAAGCTTTGAGAGATGATATGAGGTCGATTTGATGGATGGGTCACTATTCCTAACGAGAAGAAAGTTATGGCTCATGTTTGATCTAAAAAGCCTTAGATATGCTCTCTATTTAAAGGAGGTGTATGCGTGAAGATAGAGATTGATCATCTACATCTATTTGAAGTGTTCTCTTTGTGAAGAAAATTTCTTAAGCTCACTTATTATTTGATTAAAGTTTAATCATCTCTCGGTGATTCACAAGGGTTCGGTGATACTCAATTATTTGGCTTGATCTTTGATTATATAACTGATTATAGCTTGTATAGCATTATTTATGTGCTAATTACATTTAAAAATATTTACTGCATATAAATATTGAGGAAAATCTGAAAACCTAATTTGTTCAAATTGGGGATTTCGTGACAGGAGCTTTGCATCTTGTTATATATACTTAAATAGCTCCTCTGATTAGTAATATCTCATAAACTAACATATTATTTGGGGATTTGCTACTGTACATGATCTTTTGATCATAATTTGTATTCGGACTTGAGAATTCCTTTGAGAAGGAATTATTTGGATTAGGGAGAACGTGTTCTCTTAATTTGTTTGAGTAAAGAAGACTTTAATCGGTTGGATTGAAGGAGAAGAGGGTGGATGTAGGACTTAAGGATTGAGTGTTGAACCACCGTGATAAATTGGGTCTTGATTCTCTTGCTCTTTATTGATTTGAAAACTGTCTGTTTGTTGCTTATTAATCTATAAATTGTTATATTAATTGGATAAATTTTTTATATTGAACAAAAGCATCATATTGTTAGATTAACAATTCAACCCCCCTTCTTGTTAAGCCATAAAACCTAACAGATTCCTCTTCTACAGTGGTGCCAATCATCACTACTTTTATTGTTTAATGTTCCTAATGTGCATCCAAACCTCCCATTTAGACTTAGGACTATCATTGTAATTTTGTGGCCACTGACCCTAATAGACTTCGATCAATGGTTCCTTGAGACATCTCATACTTCATCTTAAAATTCGTAACACTTGATAATTTATCTCCCATACATCAAGCATTTATTGTTTCTATATCTACCATCAGAGAACCACTTTACTATCATGAGACTATTTGGGTTCCCAAGTGGGTTAATGCTATGGCTAGTGAACTTCATGCTTTGGAGAGAAATCATACATGGAAGTTGGTTGACTTGCCCCTAAATCATAAGTTGATTGGATGTAAATGGGTTTACAAGGTATAGTACCATGCAGGAGGATTCGTTGAGCAATATAAAGCTCACCTTGTGGCCAAAGGTTTCATTCAGCGATATGGCATTGATTATAAGGAGACCTTTTCTTCAGTGGCCAAGATGGTGACTGTCGTATGTAGCATGGCCTTACCATACATGTTTTGTCGGCCATTCCATCATATGGATGTGTATAATGTCTTTCTCCACAAAGACTTACATAAGGAAGTGTACATGTCTTTATCTCCCGAGATTCAGTATTCCACCATAGGTCAGCTGAAAGTTTGTCATTTACTTAAGTCCATCTATGGACTTAAGCAAGCCTCACGACAATGATATGCCAAGTTTACTACTATTTTCCTTGAAGCTATTAGGAATATTGTTACGTCACTATTGTTTTGATGACGAAAAAGAAAAAGGAAATATTTCATGAAAGGATATTTTAGTATTAATTATTTTTCATGATTTATGTGTTATAAATTACAATAATCATATTATTTAATACATTTGTGAAAGTATTATTAGGAATAATAAATGAATTAATATTTGATGTCATTATTTGTTTTACAAGAAAATTAACTTGTGAATTTTCTTGTAGGAAAATGTTCCAAGTAAAGACCAAAAAGAATTAGCTTTAATTAGGTTTAATGGATCAATCCGTTTACTGCACAACCCAATGTGACATGGATCTGTTAAGCAGTCTAGCCCACACGAAGCGCGACCTGCGTAAGCATGGACCAAGCCCTGTATGCGTGACCCATTGAAGCCTGCCTACATCTAAGTGACCCGGAAGCTTCTTCTAACCCGTGACTTAATTAAGTGACCCATATGCAACCCAGAAGGCTTTACGTAACCTGTGAACCTGATTAAGAACACGCATACCCGAACACAGCTTGACCTGTGACCCAGCTTAACGCTGCCACTTTGCCGGTAAAATTGGTCATTGGAAACTTCTCCGATCAAGCTGCAAAAAGGTTCGTTGGAAAGTTAATGAAGAGAGGAACAATTCTATGAAGGAAAATCAAAGACCCACTACTCAAAAAAGATCAAATTGAAGAGATTAAAGGTGTTCTTCATTTTATTGACCTAACTACTCAAAAGAAGAATTGGAAGCAAATTAAAAAGGGTATGAAGCTGAAATCATGGGGATTCTATAGGAAAGAAAATGCTTTATCAATCTGTGAAGCACCCACAAAGAACTAATTCAAGATTGAAGGAGAATGAGGAAGAATCTTGATGAGATCCAAGAACCCGACCTATGACTTGAATAAAGCTTCACGAGATCCAATTTATAAAAGAAACTAAATGATGCATTTTGAAAGCATGTTTGAACCAAAATGGAGAAGCTACTTACTTAGAAGACTCTGCCTCTCCAACGGCTCGAAAATCAGGCTTAATCTATCCATAATGGGAAGAAATTATGAGCAAGTCAGAACGGATATATATGGAGATTAAAAGGTATGTTCTTTGTATCTATCTGGTGCGAAAAAACAAAGTGAAAAAGTTATTGTTGAAGTTGCTAATATCTTAAGAAACGAAAATCCACTTTGAGAAGAAAAAGATCAATCTGTGAAGCTTGAGCTAGATAAAAATCACAATGAAGTTCTTTCATTTTATTATTCTACTAGATTACTTGAGATTACTAATTGTATATGTGCTTATTAGACTCTGAATATTATTATGCACATATACTTATTTGTAAATTTGAAACCCTAACTTTATTATCATTTGGGGGTTTCATGATTAGGGCTTGATTAGTTATTTGATTGTCTTTAGAAAGCCCTTAATTAGCAATCTCCTATATACATATCATATCTTAAGGAAATTGCTTAAGTTTGTAAAAGGTTTGATAAACCTTAACTTGTTTATGTGTGTTAAGGTACACATTATAATGTAATCCTTAAAGAAAGGATTGTATAACTTCTTGAGGAGGAGTTGGAAAGTGTAGGGGAATGTTTTTTTCTAACTTTGTAGTAAAGTGGACTTCAACCAGTTGTGTTGAAAGAGGATGGTGGATGTAAGGCTCAAGGGTTGAGTGCCAAATCACTGTGTAAACTTGTGTGTCATATCTCTTGTGCTCTGATTTGTCACTGTTTTATGAGACCTTGTTTAACAACATCTTAGAACAATTTAATACAAATAAAAAAAAAGGGACAAAGATTTTAATGTAGACTTAAAACCAATTCAACCCCCTCTTTTTAGTAAGCCATGAAACCCAACAGAAGCTAGTTTTAAGCAATCTTAGCATGAATTTATGCATTATTTACCCTTTTGGCATGGATATATTATTGTTGTTGTTTTGATCTATGTTGACAATATGCTTCTCACCGGTAATAGTGAAGAGGCCATAACTTAAGTTAAGTCTCATCTTTGCTTGTGATTTCACATGAAGGACTTTAGGCAGGCTAAGTTTTTTCTTGGGATAGAAATTGCTTGTTCTAAGCATGGTATTTGCCTTACTTAATGTAAATACGCATTAGAGTTAGTCTCTAACGCTAACATTTTTGGAGCTCAACCATGCATGATTCTCATGGATCAAAATCTGAAGATTACTTCTTTGGAATATGATGCCAGTGCCTTAGTTCTTATTGATGACCCTTCATTAGTTTATCTAGCTCCTTATCAACATCTTCTTAGATGGTTGATCTACCTCACTCATACTTGACCAGATATTAACTACCTTATGATACTCAACTAGTTCATGCACTCTTTAAAGACTTCACACATGGATATGACCTTGAAGGTTGTCAAATACTTAAAGGGTACTCTAGGATTAGGGATCTTCCTACCTTCCTAAAAAGACTTTGAGTTGACAAGCTTTTGTGATTTTAACAAAGTAGTTTGTCTCATGTCATGTCGCTCCCTCACTAGTTTTTGTATCAAGTTAAAAAGTTTTCTGATTTCTTGGAAAACCAAGAAAAAAGCCATGGTTTCCCATTCATCTTTGAGGCTAAGTATCGTGCTATGGTCACAACTATCTACGAAATTGTTTAGTTGCATGGCTCCTTGGTGACTTGTGGGTGATTGTTTCCTAACCTTTACCTTTGTATTGTAACAATGGAGTAATCATCCACATTGCAAACACTCTCCTCTTTCATGAGTGCACCAAACATATTGAGATTGATTGTCATTTGATTCAAGAAAAGCAACAAAAGGGTTTGATTTAAACATGTAGCATTCGCACTCACGAGCAACCAATAGATTTGTTGACCAAAGCCTTAAGTAGTCAACAACATAGTTATCTTCTTCGCAACTTTAGTATATTTGATTTGTACAAATCACTAGTTTGAAAGGGGTTATCAAGTTGTAAATGAGTTTATGTTTATGTTTATTTTATTAGGCCAAGTATATTATTAGGGCCATATTGGTTTGTTGGCTAGCAGGTTTGGGCTTGACAACCCAAACCCATGATTAGGGTAATCGACCTTATGTATAGTTTGTAATTAGGTTTTCTCTTCTTTAATCAAGAATTCTAGAAAAGCATTTTTCCTCTAGATTCATGTGTCAATCTCGGTTCCTCAGGCGTTTTTGTTTCTTAGATATATCAACTAGAACTTTACTATTGTATTAAAAGTAAAATCAAATTTTAATTCAAAAGCTAGTTTAAGATATGAGAGAATTTTTTTATATTTAAAAAAATATATAAAACCCGTGAATCATGTGTAAGGCTTTTGTGTCTAATAATAAATACATTTATATTCATTCTAATAATGTCAATGAAAATGAGAGAATGGCATTTAAAACCCATTGGATCTAATATTGTATTAATTATTTATCCAAACAGAAAAATAAAAAGTTGACGTTAAGATGTCTCTAAATCCCAAAAATTCCATGACTAATTTATTCACAAAGTGAGCTCTCTCGTCCTATTATCTTTAGATAATCCCGAGACTAGCTGTCAATACCTGGGCTTAACTTCACAAGGTCTTCAGCATTGGTTGTCCGAGTTTTTAAAAGCTTTGAATGGTTTAAGGAATTGGTCGCCACGCTTCGATTCATCCTCTGCATCCTCAAAGCAGTCACCGGCAATGACCTTTTCAAAAGCTTCCGTATCGCATGAACTGTGTCACGTCATCGACACGCAAGACCTCTACAAATTGAACGGGAATGTTATAGGGATGACTTCTTTCAAATCCGTAATGTTTGAGTTGAATACTGACCCTTTTGTGGGAAGAATAAGGAAGAGAAGAAAATAAGAGAGTTGAAATATCCCACAAATGGACTCATAAGTCACAGGAAATTTGGACACTATATCTTCATATTTTCTTCTAAATACAGCCAACCAACAGTTTGAAAATTATATTTACATACTAGGGGCTTGAATTTTAACCAAAAAGATGTCACCAACTCTCCCTATTGGATTGGTCTCTTATTAGATCTCTGATATTTTCTCTTTACCTAATTCTTTGATTGACGTAATTACCAACTCGCTGCTTTAGTAAATTCTCTTGTTCATCTGTTTTAGATATGCTTTTATAAATACTATGATTTTTTTTAAAATACTTTTATTCAATATGAGACAAGTGTTATTTACCTTCCTCATCAGAGTGGCCTTTACGAGAGAGAGAGAGAGAGAGAGACAGAGAGAGAGAGAGAGAGGAAGCGTAAACATGTCCTGCTTCACAGACGCTGCTGCCTTGCTCTCGTGGCAGGATTGTAAAAACAACGTTGATGAACCAGTCATATTTAACCTCGCAGACTCAATTTCCTTTTTCACCACAATGTCCCTTCCAGGTTCCTAAAATATCTCCTAAAACTCTACCCCCTCCCCTGCTTCCGACCAAAACACTTTTCAAGGTCAGGAATCAGGTGCTTTACAACCCAGTAACCTCTTCGTTGCGCTATCCCTGTAGATGCAAAACCAATACATTGTCAATGAATGATTCTTAACGTACACCCTTCGCCGCGATTTCCTCGGATCCCCTTCGATTCCTCCTCATGTCATGTCCGCATGACCCATTGCCATTCTGTCTCTTCCTCTTCTCGCTCGTCTTGTGATTGTTTCGTTTGTACGTCTGAATCTAGTGCATTTGGGAGATAACGCTTCCTCTGCTTCCTTCTACAATGGAGATTTCTTGTCGGCTCTTAGTCTTTTCGATCTTTCTTTTCTCTATGGCGTCCGGGGCTTTATCTGTTGAGAATTTTCATCAAGCGTAAGTAATCTTTAATGGTTTCTTTGAGTTGTCTGGGTTTGAATCGGAGGCTAATTACCTACGTTTATAGTATTGGACTTATTACAGTTGAGTTTCTTCGCTGGTTTGTTATAAAGAGATAATCTTTGTATTGGGCTCCTTGTGATTTTTGTGATCTTGGCGATAGATTTTCGCAACTGTTGGTTGCTGTGTCGTATGTACACTTGTTGCCATTGGGGGCCAAATATGCCTTGATTTTTCCTTAAAGAAAGGAAAAATGCACTTGTCGGACATAAGAAAGCAGTAGTAGTGTTCTATCTTACTTCCATTCTATTTTGAGCTTGAATGTACTCTTTTCGTGTTCACTTCTTGATTTTTTTTTTTAATCCGTCTCTGATGGTGTAAAATGAATTGCATTGATTATTTGGTTCATAATGTGAAAAGGTTAAATTGGTTTCAATGTAAAGTGACCAATGTAGTGCTTAAAGCTTGGGGGAGTTAGGGCACGCTGATCTTTTAGCTTAATTTAAGTTGTGGGGGAAAATAAATGATGACCATTAGGCCCTTAGCTTTTTAGAATAGGATAGTTTAGGGCTCTATTTAGGTCTGTGAGAAGATCAAGAACATGGGAAGAATTTGCCCTGTTTTAAACATAAGAATTGATTGATTGATTCTGAATAATTATATCTAGAGGTCCAGTTATAGTAGTAGGAAACTTAGGTGAATGTAGTTATTCTATAAAACTGAACTAAAATGTTGCTCTATCTGGATTGGAGCCCTAAGTTATGTACCTCTTCAATGTCACGGGCAGCATACTTGTTGCTGGTTTCACTTAAATGTTTACTTATGCTTAATATTGAAGTTACTCAGTTTCGCTTAGGAGAAGTACCAAGATGTAGTCATTTATGTTTTCCTGAGTTGAGGGCCGTTGGTTCACATAAACTCACACCCAGTCTTGGTTGCAGTTGTAACTTAAGTTCGGAAAACATTTGACTTTGCATAAGAAGTTATATTTTGTTGTGAACATCAAAATGGACTGATTTAAAAAACCAGCTCAGAATTGGGAAATTAATGACTCGTAATTCCTCGTCTATTTAAGCTGTAATATTAAATGAGAATTAATTGATAATTTGAGGGAGTAACAATTAGATATTTTTGAAGAAATGAAGATATATACTTCACAATATAATATCCATGGGCTAAGTTAAACAAAGGAAGAACAACTTTGTGTGATTACTTTTTTCTTTAATTAGTAAATAATCACCATTATTTGTTATTCTTGCATCAGAGCATTATTTCTTCTTGCATTGTTGTGGTGATTACCTACTGCTGATCATTGTTTGCTTGCTTTTGTTTCTCTTTTTAGTCACTTCATATTAGTTTAAAAGCTGATGCAATGTATTTATTTTGATACATAAAGGTTTCCAATTGTGGAACCTGATCCTGGTCATACAAAACTTCGTCTTGCAAGGGAAGGACTGGAGGCTATTGAGAGGATAACGACTCCTATTGCAGCTATTGCTGTAAGCCTGAGATTCATTATTTGGCATCTAGTACTTCTTAAGTAGAAATGAAAGATATATCCAAACTCTTCTCCGTTTTCAGTTCACTAAATGTTAGGAATCGGTGGATCCTTGATAGCATTCTTGTGTCCATCACTAGTCCGTCCTGTAATGCTAAGTGGGCGTTATATATAATTTTTGATTAGTGATGCTCTCTTGAGAAAATATCTCCAAGTAAAAATTACTTCTTTTTTTTTTTAAATCCTTTTCACCCTAACTCTATCTTGATCACTGTATTGTCAGGTTATTGGGCCATACCGCTCAGGAAAATCTTTTTTGCTTAATCAACTTCTCTCTCTCTCTTGTTATGAAGGTTAGACTTCATTTTATGCTCACCAAGCTTGATTGGTTTCAATGAATTCATATCCTTGGATGTGCTTTATTTCTCAGGCTTTGGTGTTGGACACATGCGTGACACAAAAACAAAAGGTAAAGCTGTGTGTGATATTGATGTTGTGGATATGCCTAACTATTATTTGTGGGTGTTATATAAAATATTTGTTTTTTCTATTTACAGGAATATGGGTTTGGGGGGCTCCTATAGAATTGGATATCGATGGAGTTAGAACTTCAGTCATTTATCTTGATACAGAGGGATTTGAAAGTATTGGGAAGTCTAATGTGTATGATGACCGGTAATTTCCATCATATAATTTGGTTTCCTTTCTTGGTTGTAATTCTAGTGCATTTTGGGGTTATAATAACTGACTCTGCAGGATTTTTGCTTTGGCAAATGTTCTGAGTTCTGTGCTCATCTATAACCTGCCTGAGACGGTTAGTAGCCAACATTTTACTTTCTCATTATTTTGTTAGTTCTGCTGCTTGTGATCCTGAACTGTTGAGTGGCTTACTGAACTAGGTTCTTCCTACGTCAAAATTTAGATGGAAAGATGTTAGACAGAAATATGGATAATAGTGTTGGGTCTCACGTTCTGGATAAAGGGCTTCATTGAGTAACTACTTGCTAGATTAAAGTTGATGTTGATCCTGGGTAACATCTGGAATTTATGGTTTATGCTAAGGATAGGATTGAAGATGATAAAAGTAGCATGGCCGCTTTCTAGATTTTATATGCCCGCAGAGCAGAAATGTGGTTCCAAGTGCTGATAATATAAGGCTGTTGGCAGCTATGGAAGGATGAAAATTCAGTTACAGACAAAATAAAAAATATTGCACTCGTATAATCATTATGTAGGCTATCCTTTCTATGTTTATGAGATGCCAATTAGTACAAAAAGAAAATACGAGTCACTACCTCATTTACTTGGTTCTGGGAAATGCCAGTTATCAAGTCAAAAGCTCCAAATTTCAATGTCTCAATTGACTGATTGGGCTGTTGTAATCACTTTTTTTTTTTTTTTGTGGTCTTTTTGTGCATAGATTCGTGAAGCTGATATCTCTCGTTTGTCATTCGCCGTGGAACTTGCTGAAGAATTTTATGGGAGGTATATACCTTTGGGAGTTATCTTATAAGAAATTTGTGTCATAATAACATGTTATGGGAAGCTGGTCCTTTATTTTTTGAGTTTTATCCTAGTAACAAATAAGGGCGAGTTTTGTCTTATGACAAATAAGTTGAAAGGTTAAATTTTGTCTGTTTTTTAATAGAAAATCTTCTAGTTGTCCTTTTCTCTTCTATCATCATGCTGGGGAAGCAATTAAGCGTAGAAAATGAAATTGCTTTTTCGTAAGAAACTAAGGGTCGAGAATAGCTCCATCCCATAGAGGTGTGCGGGGGTGGATCTTGTATATGGCCTGTGCTCTTCACCCTTTGGGGATGGAGCAGACTACCCCTACCACTCCACCCTTGTAAACCCGTACAAGACTGGAGATCTTCACCATTGCAAAGATGATGATGTTGGAATGCCCTCTATCATCTCCTTCTTTGGGGTTGGAGCATATAACCAATCTCCTGGTTTTACTTTTCTTTCTTAAAAATGGTGGATCTCCTTTTGTATTTCTATTTTCTAAATTTTATGTTATTTCTATCTTGGTCTGACATGAACAAGATAAAAAATGGTAGATTGTCTCTGAAGTATGAATAGAGGAGTGATAGTTCAACAACTTTTTTGTCTCAAGACAAACATTTATGTTTTAATTACTAAATTAGAAGCTCAGTCTCTTATTTGTTACATGGTCTAAGTCATGATCATATGAGATGATTTCAATATGTGGATTAGATTGATTTATGCTCAATATTGGTCTTGGAAATCCTATTTGAATTATTGAGACTAACTTGTTTTCTTGTGTGACTGATGACAAACATAAACGTTGAACAGGGTGAAGGTAATATTGATATCTCGTTTGTTGTTCTTTTTATCAATCTTCTCATTCTTAAGTTATTGTGTACACTTTGTTATGCATTTTGAATGGCTGGATATTTTGTAGGGCCAGGAAATTGCCTTTGAACCTGCAAAGCTTTTGTGGCTTATCCAGCGTGATTTCCTACGTAAGTTTAGAAATGCTTTCAGGGTATGTTTGTTGTGGTGATGAAAGAAGCCCTCTGTTATCAATTCTTTTCTTTGGACCCTCCCATCTTTTTCGTTTACTTTCAAGAGTAAGCTGTGACAATTTATATACTACATGATGCTTTTCTTTCTGAAGTTGGATAGAAACTGACACTTCTGGATGGTGATTCACAGAAGGGAAGTCTGTGCAAGAAATGGTGAATGAAGCTCTTCAACGTGTCCCCAATGAAGATGGTAATTTTTTAACTACTAGCACACATTATGAATGAGTTCTACTATTTGTAACCCGACTGCTGTTTTACAAAAAAGATTTTGATGTGAGGTCCTTTTGCATATTGCAGGGGACAAAAATATTGAGCTGGTAACTTCTTTTTGTGACTCTTCTTTTGTCAATTACCTGTAGAATCTGACAATTTTTGAGGTCTTCTAAGTCTTTTTTCTGTTACTTTTTTAGGTTAATCAAATCCGGGAGTCATTGGCTATTATGGGTAATAGCAGCACCGCGTTTAGCTTACCACAAGTATGTGTTTCTTTCATTCCTTAATAATGTCTCCCAGTGCTACCCCCTCTCTCTGTTTCAACTGCTATTGTTCACCTAAGTATGGAAGAGATGGCTGGGTGTTGAGTTGTGTTGGCTTTGTAAACCTAAGTTATGTTATAGGAGCATCTCAAATGTGTGAAGTACCCTTGTTGGACATGATATGGGTGGGAAAACTTGTGCGTGCTGGATATGCCATTTGTCAGACACGTAGACATTAAATGTATCAGTCTAAGGAAGAGAGGATTTCATCTATTATTTGCTTGACAGTTCATGGGGTGTCTTTTTCCTATCTTCATATATTCACTGTTAGTTTGATAAGTATTGAACTCTTTATGTCATAGAGTAAACTATTTCACTTGAACTTTTTATGTTGTAGAGGAAATTATTCAACCTTAGCTCTTGGATAAAGGAGAAAAATTGATTTGCCTGATGCTCTGGGAAAAATTCATACTCTTGTTAAGAAATGTGTTAGGGCAACTGTTATTTAAAGATTTGTGCACTTGACATTCACAACTAATCCATATTTAACAGCCATCTAAAGTTGCTTGGACATGACCTTTATTGTCATAGACATCAGAAAAGCACCTAACTTTTGTCATTTAGATAATTGTAGTGTCATTGGAAACTAAACAGCTGGCTCTTGACCTTTATTTTTAGTCAGTTTACTCTTATTTTCAAAAATTAGTTTCTAATTACGATTCTGGAGGGTAAACACATTTTTGGAAAACATGTTGCTGTCCGTGGTTTTCATTTTCTGAACAGAAAAAAGAAGAAACCATTTTCATGTTCTTTCAAAATCAAGTATTTGTTGAGAATAACACTTCAGAAAGAATGTGTGAGAACTTGTATGGGAAGACGTTCAAGTGATGCCACCAAGCTCTATTAGTATTCTTGCACTCCATATTTCTGGAACATGACTGAGTTTCAGTGGACAAATTGATTTTCCAGAAGTTTTATTTACCCATTACCAACAATATGGTGATTGGACCAATCGTCTGTAGGTCCATGTCTCCCTTGACTATCAGAAAGCTAAAATGCTTTTATGAAGAATGTTCTTCCCTTGTTTTCGAAACTCTTTTACTTGTACATAACTGCAAGTGTATTTTTGTAGCCTGTCACCATAACAATCCGTGCTGTTATGTTTAGCTTCTCACCCATGGTCACTGTGTTAGTTATCTCCTCTTTTCAATGAAGCTTCTCACTAGAACTTCCTTAAAAATAAAATAAAGATGGGTTATTAAGGAATTAAACTTGATCTTTTGTATGTTGGTTCTGCTGTAGATCCTGACTATGTCTTGGTAGCTGCAAACCCTTGCTATTGAAATCTTTGCCTTGCTGATCTTATTGACCTCTACTGTGAACTTTTGAACAGCCTCATCTGCAACGAACAAAGCTTTGTGACATAAAGGATGGTGAACTTGATCCTGCATATCTCGCAAGGCGGGAGAAATTGAAAGAACTTGTTGCCGGCATTATCCGTCCAAAGATTGTTCAGGGTAAAACTCTAAATGGAAAGGAGTTTGTTTCTTTCCTGGAGCAGGTACCCTCGGACTCAAGATTTTGATTTACCACCTCTTTAATCTTCCAGCTCAAAACTTCTGATTTGTTGAGTTATAGAGTTGGAATTTGCTCAAGTCTGGAGCTTACACTAGTTCTTCCCCCTTGAGCGGTAGAGATTTTGTAAACCCCATTTATTTGGAAATTAGTAGGGGTCAAGGGTGAGGTTTTGAGTTCCAACTTCCATGTTGCACAATTTGTATATGCCTGTAAACAAATAAAATGTTGTGACAAGGGATGAATGTGAAGAAGATTTCTCAGGTTTAGAATGATGTGCGTTGTTTATGTACATTTGCTTTAACCTTATGTGCTTTGATTTTTAAATTTTAGATACTTGAAGCCTTGAATAAAGGGGAGATCCCATCAACAGGCTCTCTTGTGGAGGTTTTCAATAAAGGTATTCTGGAGCGGTGTTTGAAGCTATACAGTGAATATATGGCCAAATTGCATTTACCTCTAACGGAGCAAGATCTACAAGATGCCCATGACAAGTCTAGAGAGGAAGTGATGAAAGTTTTTGATGAGCAGCATTTTGGAAGACATCATGCTAAGAAATCTGTCGTGCAACTGGATGAAGAAATACAAAAGGTATTTTTTATGCCATTTTAGTACCATGACCATCTTTTATATGGATTCTTTACACTCTGAATGCAGTGTGTAGTGGACGGAAAGTTGACTGTGTACTGGCTTCTTGTGAGACTTGATTGAGCAAGTTACACAAAGTGGCTTGTGTATTCAGTCCCCTGAAACTGAACTTAATTTAGCTAGTCTCTGTTTTGTTTTGGCAGTGCCAATGGCTAAGTGGTTCTTTTTAAGATTTCGGTATTGCTTTGTTAGTTGACCTATTTCTGTTTCATGATCTTGCTAATAGTAATTAATTATCTCAAGGGTGTTCTAGTTACTGGTGGTGTTACTGCTGCATTTCCGGGTTAAATGCAATACCCTGGTTGTCATAAATATTCGAGGCACTTGTTGTTTCCTTGGATAAGATACAGAGTTTACTATGATTCAAAATCACATGCTTATCTCCACTGCAAATTTGATCTAGGTGTATAAAAATGTTATTTTGGCAAACGAATATCGATCCTCAAAACTCTGCGAGGCACTATATACCACATGCGAGGACAAAATGGACCAACTGCAAGTTCTCAAGCTTCCTTCTATGGCAAAATTCAATGCAGGTTTCCTTCAGTGCAACCAAAGTTTCGAGCATGAGTGTGTTGGACCTTCGAAGACAAACTATGAGCAACGCATGGTGAAGGTCTGGCATTCATATTCTATTATCTCATTCATTCAGTTTCTTTCTTCTGCATTTCTTGTTTTAGTTGTTGAACACCGGGGTTAAAGTTAAGTTTAACGTTTAAGTATTGCAGAAATAGGGAAGCCATATGAAACTCCAATTTTCTGTTTTATGGGGGTTTTCCATTCTCACAGCTGGTGTTTTTTGACAATAGTCCATAACCAGAAATCATGTATATAAGATTGATTTTTTTTTTTTGGGTTAGGTAAAGGGGGTTTGTGGATATGAGGTGTTGCAGGATCTAAGTCCTGGATGAGCAATAGCCAATTACCGGGCTACTGACCTATTGATAGTGCATAAGATTGAGTTGTTGCTTATGACATAAGAACAAGAGTTAGTATTGGAAATGAAAGACTTTTTTTAGTTATTCTGTTGGTCAATTTAAGAAATGAGGGGTACTAATCCTTTAATCTGCTGAACTTTATGAATGAATGTGCAGATGTTGGGAAGGTCACGATCTCTATTTATTAAGGAGTACAACCACCGGCTGTTCAATTGGTTGGTGGCGTTCTCTCTTGTTATGGTGGTGATGGGGCGGTTTGTAATAAAGTTTATTTTGATTGAGATTGGGGCATGGATTCTCTTTATCTTCTTAGAGACGTACACAAGGATGTTTTGGTCAGCAGAGTCGCTCTACTACAACCCAGCTTGGCATTTCATAGTTGCCACTTGGGAAATGCTCGTTTACAGCCCTATACTAGATTTGGACAGGTAGTAAATTTGAACATCGGTTAAACCTTAATCTTCTCTCTCTCTCTCTCTCTCTCCTCTTTTTCTTTTTTTCTTTTTTTATTTTTTAAAGTTAGGCAAAATGAATGCGGGGATTGAGTCTTGAACCTAACATTTTCCAAGCAAAAGAGGTCTTAGGCCGCTCGTAACTCTATTGGATTACTAGTGAATTGACTAAACTCAATAGACAATGGAGGCTTTAGCCTACTAGTAACTTTAGTGGGCTACTAATGAATTAGTTAATCTTGTGTTTAGTGCCCATAAGGTTGTGCTTACATTGTTTTTCATGTTGTTGGGGACAGGTGGGCTATTCCCATTGGAGTAATGTTGGTGATATTAATACTATATTGGCGTTGTTATGGGCGAAGAAAACACGGGCCACGCTGGATATTACCTTTGTACAACAATCATAAAAGTGGTTCGAGTCGGCTAAGATCAGACTAAGAGGACAGTGACTGCATGCATAAGCCTCTGGCATGCTCCTGTTTTCTCATCATTTCCGGTGAGCTCGCTGTTTTTTAATACACGAAGCCTGCCGATCAATTTTTTGGTCTTCAACACCGATCATACCGCAAAGCCATGAAAGGTGAAGATCATCGGCCGTCTTGATGAGTGGTTGTTATTGTAGCATCTCCAAGTGGTGTTCCTACTTATTACTCCATACGTCTATTGTTTCATTGTTGTTTTTGTTAAATTACCTTATAATTCGAATGTAATACCTTTGGAAGGCTGTGAAAGGAGAAAAAAGTAAAAGAAAAGAAGAAAGAAGGAAATTGGTTCAGAGGAGTAACTTGCTTTGAATTCTTTTGATCGTTAATTAGATCAGATAAATTACATGGTGACAAAAGATGTCTTCTTTGTGTATGTATTTTCTAGGGTCTTGATTGAAGAGTCTTGCAAATTCTGGTCTCAGTGACTTGTCTGTACTATTGGCTTGTTGACGACTACCACATTTAAATGCCGAGAAAACTACAGAAAAATTTGTAGTACAATTTAATGGGAAGGTTTTTAGAAACTATACCTATCTCTTGATTTAATAGGTGAAGTGACATATTGGAAATTATTGCAATAACAGTAACAATTTGTGGATTAAATTCTGACGTAATTACCAAGAAAAGGAGTCGTTTGTTACTCTCTTGCCGATGTCTTTGTTCTTCCCTCTGCGGCTCTACACAGGACCACCCGGCGATCTTTGTTACGTAAAGTTTAAATGGAACTTTTTACAGGAGTCCAGATGTTATAAAAGGCTTTGGCGAAGCGGGAAGATACGCAGTCCATTATATGCCCTAGCTAAGTCCTGTTATTCCTGGCTGGGCTGCCGTTGAAAGGCAGGAAATGCTTTGCTTTTTGGAGCTTGCCAACGATCATGTCTCACTTTCCTGCCGCCCTCATAGCAGAGTGCATCATCAAAGACACAGGCAATACAATGTTTTCCAAGGAAAATTATCATCCTATAGATTTGATCCGTACAAAAATATTACATATAGGTGTAAAATATTAGATAAGCGGACTGAGAATAGAACATAAAATTTCTTCAATTTTGGGTTTCTTCTCCATCAAATTCATCTTCTTTCAATGTATTTGAACCACTCTAGTTCTTAGTATTGTTTATCCTGTAAACACCAAAATGGAATAAGCTTATGTAGTCTGGTTACATAAAAGAGAATCATGTTTTTACATTTATTTGATAGAAGGAAAATTGAAAATTAAGAAAATTAGTGCCATATCAAACCCCAATTTTCTGGTTTCATGAAAATATCAATTGTTTTTTATTTAGTAGTAGTGTCTAAAAATCCTAGCACTTCCAACACTCCCCACGTAATTCTTATCAAGCTTAACAGGGAGTGTTAAGTGGCTAGCAAAGTTATGAAATAGGATATGCACCTCAATAATGTCAATTGCTTTTGATATAGTAGTAGTGCTTAAGAATCCTAATACTTTTAATGCTGCCCAAGTATGTTTAGTCCGATGGATTTTAGACTTTGTTCCAATTACAGCAAAGGATCAAATGAACAAAAAAGTTCCCAGATGTTTTGGTTGCAAACAAGGCTTAGATTTAGCAAACAAGAGCTTACAAGTAGCGGGAACAAGGTCACACTCGTCCTACAGAATACAAAGGGAGTTCACCAATACAAAATGAAGAACTCCGTCTCCCTATTTAACTAGTGAACCTACTGACATCAAATATTGTTCCACATACTTTCAATTACAGCTAAAAAGATGGTCTTCTGCACTCGACCATATCTCCAAGATCTTCTTTCTACTTCAAGGCTTAAGCTGCTACTCGCACGTAATCTTCAAAATCTCTTCTTTTATGATGCTGTGTCCCCCTTTTCTTGTTGTTTACTTGGACAATACAACTGCTTCCACTGTTGAGGGATAGAAAACCAACATCACACTTCAACATCCCTCCTTGACGGGGTTTGTTGTGACCCCAATCAATTCTCTTAAGTGCTCACGTTGCTGTCTTGATAAGCCTTTTGCAAACATATTTGCTCTCCAATCGTTAATTGGACAGTATTCAAATCTAACCTCCTTTGATTCTATTAATTCCTAACATAATGCACCTTGATTGAGACGTCTTTAGTCTTAGAATGGTGTCTGGGATTCTTTGTCATGGCAAATTGCAGATTTGCTATCTGAATAGACTGTTGTCTCCTCTACTTGTCCGGTTCCCATTTCTAATAGAACTCTGTGCAGCCACACAACCAAGCATGTAGTAGAAGATGCTGCAACATACTAGGATTTAGCTGTGAAAAATGAGATAGAGCTTTGTTTCTTTGAATACCACGAGAAGATGGCTGAGCCGAGACTGGAAAGCATATCCAATGGTGCTTCTAAAGTCCTTGGTATTGCTTCCCCAGTCATTGTCAATGTAACCAATAAGAGCAAACCGATCTGCATAGCTTACGACCTGAAATCTAGTGTACCCTTTAGATACCTGAGTAATCTTTAGAGTTTGCAATGGTGAGCCTTTGTTGGTTTCTGCATAAACCAAGATAGCAGAGAAACAACAAACAAGGTATCCGACATTTTCAGTAATTCTAAATCACACTCTAGGGATTGAATCCTTATTGCACGTACCTTAGGGTTGCCAAGCAAATCATTTTTAAGCAAAGTACATAGCTCATGTGGAGTTGCTACATGAGATATTTTGCTGAACATGTGCTCTGCAATAAAAAGATGCATCACTATCATGGTTCTCATCTCCTTGTCCAGATTCTTCCGGAGTCTCTCACGTTTTACTGGTGTAATTGTAGCTTCATTCTCCACTGTATTCACATTCCCAAGTGCCTTGGCACTTGAGATATGTGGTCATCCAAATTGACCAGGTATGATAGTTATCTCCAATGAACACGGGCAATGGAAGCTATGAATTGTGTATAACAGGGTAGGATTAGACGAGTTGGTGGTTGACGAGGAATTTCCTGATGGAGAAATGCCATGAGGCGCTAGAGAGGTAAGCTTTCAGATAAGGCCTAGTGTGACTATCAGATCCTGAAGCTCTGATACCACTAATGGATTTTAGACTTTGTTTTGAGTACAACAAAGGATCGAATGAACAAAAAGTTTCAAGATGTTTTGGTTGCAAACAAGGCTTAGGCTCTGATCTCACTAATGGATTCCAGACTGTGTTTTGAGTACAACAAAAGATCGAATGAACAAAAAGTTCAAGACGTTTTGGTTGCAAACAAGGCCTAGATTCGGCAAACAAAAGCTTACAAGTAGCAGGAACAAGGCTATAATCGTCTTACAGAAGACAAAGGGAGTTCACCATTATAAAATGAAGAACTCGATCTCCTTATTTAACTAGCGAACCTACTGACATCACGCACTATTCTACACACTTTCAGTTTCAACAAAAAGGATGGTGTTTTGCACTTGACCATACCATAAAGATCTTCTTTCAGTTAAGGGTTAAGCTCTTACTTGCACGCAATCTTCAAAATCTCTTCATTCATGAGGCTGTGTCTCTCTTTTCTTGCTGTTTACTTAGACAATACAACTGTTTCCACTATCGAGGGATAGAGAACCCACGTCACACTTCAACATAGTCATCTAAGATTTGATGCACAACTACAACTTTTTGAGTTATCATATGTGTATTAGATTTGATTGGGACCAATGTCACATGATCATGCACTCACGAATCAAGGCATCGGTCTTTTTACACGTTGTGAATGTTACTACAGCTGAGCGTGTTCAAGATTCGGCAAACCTTGAAGTAATCTATGACAAGGTTAATGGTACTAGGATTTACACAACCAAGTAACAACTCACAGATTTGACACAATATAATGACCTACTCACTCTCTATCCCATAAAATTGAGCAATTCACGGGGTGGGTATGAATCATCCGAAGGGGCAATCACATGCCCTTGCCAACAATACCATTGCAACTTCACTAGAAAAGCTTATGAAGAAGGAAGACAAGTTTAAGTTGATCAAATTTCTCGTTAGGTTACATGAAACTTGTGAGGGACTTGAGGGCAATATCATGGCTAATCCGCCTACGGTTTTCACCAATTTCAGACTACAACAAGGCTTTTGGTTCCCAGCGGCTGCTGCTTTTCGTAAGTCATATATTCATACCTTTCTTTATACACATTTTCATTGTACTAGACACCTCTTTTTCTGTAATTATCTTTCCATTGTCAAATATATCAAGACTAACAGGGGCAATAGCCCAGCACCAAACACCAGAACTTCCCCATAACTTTCTTATTACCATAATGTGATATTTGGTCTAATAAAATTGCTTCTTTTTATTTTTCCAAATGTTCTTCAAGAGTGTTGAGTCAACTTTACCAATAGCTTAGGTCTTATGGTTGACATCTTATGGTTAAACAAAGGGTGTGGGGAATGAGTGTCGAACCTAAAACCTCTTAGGTTCGACACTCTTAGCCCAAGAACACTTGGGCTGTGTTTAACTCTGTCGGTTTGCTAGTGAAATGACCTGTATTAATATCCTTAAGATAAGAGATGTTCAAGCATATAGTTATCCAACGAAGGTTGCTGCCAAGGTCGCTGTTGGAGTACTCCCACAAGTAGGTAAGTACAATTGGATGGCCTACTTGCCTATCTTTGATTCCATAACTGTTAGGACCAAACACACAGAATGAGGGAAATTTGGGCAGAGTCTCCCCTGATTTCTGAAAATTTCTCCCTAAATACAAGTTAAATCCACCACAACAACAAACTGGAATGGAAGGGTTTTGATGCAGCAATCTCAACTCAGCAGAATGATAAAAAAAACAACAGACAACTACAAATTACAAGCAGGAAATACTACACTACGAAAGCAGGAAGATTACGCTACAAACGGAAGGGTAAAGACTGTTTTCTCCCACAAACCCCAACCCCGTTCTTCCTCCAATTTTTCTTCTCTTCTCCACTACCTCTTGTCTCTTTTTTGCCCTTTATTAGCTTCTCTCTTTTGCCCTTCATAAGCCACGCGTCTTTCACTAAGGACTAGTCCTAACAATCCCTTTCCCCTTTATGCAACCCTTGCCCTTAAGGGTTCATTTTAAAGGATGAAAATTGGCACTGGACATATTCAATATCTTCCCAAGTAGGCTCAATCTCTGGATGTCCTAACCACTGAATCAACAAAGCTATCTTTGGACCATCTCCTTTGCGCACCAGGTGTTGTTCCAATACTTTTTGTGGCTTTACTAGTAGTCGTCCCTCCCCATCTATGATGGAAACTCCAAGGTAAATTCAACATTTTTGCTTGATAGCCTTTTTTAATTAAGACACATGGAAGATCGGGTGAATGCAGGAGTCTAGTAGAAGTACCAATCTATATGCTACCTCTCCAACTTGTTCTAAGATCATGTAAGGCCCATAATACCACAATAATCTCTTTTATCTAACAAAGTATATTGACAATATGGCTACATGATGTGGGAGTGACTATGCCACCCCAATCTAATAGCCCAATCCATATGTTGTGTGTCATCAAATATATGTTTGGGCTATAACATGATCTAATAGGTCTAAAAAGGCCAAGGTTGAAGAGCATCCCAAGAATATTTCGTAGCATCTCTATAGTCTTTAATATGGGGGGTTTCCTAAATAGTTATTAAGTCCTTGATTTCTTAATTTTTTTTATTGTCTAAGATATTTCTTTTTGTTTAGTTTTCCTTAATTGTTTAGGTTCTTAATTTATCTGGGGTTTTCATACTTATTAGATCTTTGATTTGTCTAGGATTCTTTTATTTGTCAGAATCCTAATTTGTCAAGACTTTCTTAATTTTAAGGATTCCTGATTTACCAGGATCCTCCTAGGATAAGATTTTAAGGATTCCTAATTTATTAGGATTCTCCTAGAATAAGGTTTTAAGGATTCCTGATTTTCTAGGATCTTTCTGGGATTAGGTTTTAAGGATCCTTTATTTACTCGGATCCTTATGGGATTAGGTTTTAAGGATTCATGATTTATTAGGATCCTTCTAGGATTAGGTTTAGCTATCTATTTAAAGGAAACATTGCTTTAATTATAAGCCAACTAGACTTGTTTTCGAAAGAATACTCCTAAGTTATGTGATCAACTTTTGTATCCTTTATCTAATTTGTGCCAAAGATCGGTGGTGGAGCACTTCCTTAACTAGTGGCGTTGCCTTTAAAGTCTTGGAGTTTATTGACATCTATATTTTGTTTTTATTCATGGTATTTTCGTTTTTATCCCTTTCTCCCTACTTAAACACTAAAAACCCTAAAACACCAAAAAAAAAAATTGATTTTTACATATCACCTATAATATGAGCTTGTTTTAGCCTACCACAAGAATTTGTATCACTACACCTTGAGATACACAAACTTGCCTACCTCAAATGTCATATCGATATGATTTTGATTTGCATGGTTCTCCATTTGAGCTCGCTTTCACAAGAAATCATCCACATCCATTTCTTTGATAAGCTTAAAATTATGATATGGTGGTCTGCGGGGGTGGTAACTATACAAAGCTTCAAAAGGATTCATCTCTAAAGTGGTATGGTAGTTGATGTTGTAGCACCACTATACTAAGGGTAACCAAGATTGCCACCTTTTTAGCCTATCCTTGCTGAAGCAACGCAAGTACTACTCAAGGCATTGATTGACCCTCTCCATCTAACCATTTGTATGAGATGGTATGAAAGTTATGTAATAGTTTTACCCCTAAAACCCTAAATAGTTCTTCCTAAAACTTACTAACAAAGAGGGGGTCTTGATCACTCACAATTGTGTTAGGTACTCTATGTAGCTTAGTCGTTCTATTAATGAAGACTATGGCCATTTGTGCAGTAAAAGAAAGATGACTCAGCCCAATGAATTAGACACATTTCGTGAAGTGATCCACCACAACTAGAATGGTGTCTTTATCCTCACCGTGGGGTAGTCCCTCTACAAAGTCCATGGATATATATTGCCATGCTTGCCTAGGCACAAGTAAGGGTTGAAGTAACCTCAAAGAAGGCACCCGCTTAGACTTATACCTCTAACACACTTCACACTTCACACTGAGCCACCCATGCTTGAATTATTTCTCTCATACCAGCCTAATAAAAATGTTATTATACCCGTTTTCAGTGTAACTTGAATCCTAGAGTGACCCCTAACACTTGAGTCTTGTAACTGTTGCACTATCTAGTCTCGTAAGGAGCCATGATTACCTACCATGACCTTGTCACTAAACCTAAGTACTCATTTAACTAAATGATAATTCAGATAAGCTATGAGATTGATTAACAATTATGTCATAATCTCTTGAATTTAGTGTCCTCATCATAGCTTTGTAGCACTTCATGTACCCAACTAGGCTATCAAATTGACAAGACCTTCAACTTTGAACCCTCTATGTCAACTGGAAATCAAAAGGGCACCCATAACTATATTTTCCATACATTTTTTATGTTGCATCTCATAATCAAACCTAAGGGGCTTAGTGAGCCACTTATGATAGGTGGTAGTGGTCACTCTTTATTCCAACAAATTCTTAAGATGTTGTTGTGAAATCAAGGGTCACTAACATGGGTGTAGAGCTCATTGACTATTTAAGCCATTCAAAGGTTTGTAATGCTTCCTCAAACCATTGAAAGCTATCCTTTTTTAGCATTTGTGTCAAAGGTCAACTCACTTGGCCATAATCCTTGACAAATCTCCTATAATAGCCAATAAATCCTAGAAACCCTCTTAGTGCTTTAACAATAGTCAGTCATGGCTAGGCTAACATGTCCTCAATGTCATTTCTTGAAATAATGACCTAAGTAATCAATTCTCCTCTAAGCAAAGGCGCATTTACTCTTTTAGAATTAAGCTTATGATCTTTGAGAAGCTGTGGCACCACTTGTAAGTGTTGTACATGACTTTCCTATGTTAGGCTATACATAAGGATGTCATCAAAGAATATAAGTACAAACTTCCTTAAATGCAACTGGAAGATGTGGTTCATGAGACCCTAAAAGGTGGCTTGAGCATTAGTCAAGCCAAAAGCCATTGCAAGAAACTCGTTTTGGCCATAATGTTCCTAAAGGTAGTTTTTGGTATGTGCAGTGGAAACACTTGCACCTGATGGTATCATGATCTTAAATCTAACTTCTAAAATCATGTTGCCCCATGAAGTTCATCTAGTAGCTTGACTGGTATTAGAAACTTGTCCTTAATTGTTAACTCATTTAGAGCCTAGTAATCCATACAAAATCTACAACTCCCATCATGTTTCTTGACTAATAACACCGAGGATGCAAAAGGGCTAGAGCTATTGCAAATAACCCCAATAGTGAAGCTTTCTTCAACCATCTTCTCAATTTTGGATTTCTGCACATAAGGATACTGGTATGGTCTTATATTGATCAATTCACTTCTAGGTCACAAGGGAATATGGTGATTAAACTCCCAACTCATGGGAAGTTGGGTAAAGGTCTTGAACACATCAACAAATTCCTCCAACAATCCCTCCAACCCAATTGGTATGTCCTTCACCCAATCCATATCGATGGCTCTAAGCTAGCCCACCACACAATGTGGATGCTCTATCACCTAGCGATAAAAACTTGATCCACTAATAAACTGTCAATGAGACTCCCATTTGGTTGTATAGTCAAGGTATGTTGCACCCCATCCAAGTTGATAAGGTTGACTTTCTCAAACCATTGGATACCTAACACTACGTCACATCCTCCTAGAGGTAGTAAGTGAACCTTTATAGCAAAATGATGGCCTTGAATTCTCCAACAAAAGTTACTACACATGAGATTGCCTTGTAAATGATGGTCACCTACAATCTTAACCTAGAAGGGTTTAATTTCCTCTAACTGACAACCCAATTTTTAGGCTAATTCAATGTCGACAAAGCATAGCCCCTATATCAAATAGCATGTTAATGCGAGACTTGCTTGAAAATGCAGCTAACTCAAAGGAGCCTAATGAAGAAACCCCCAATAGTGCATGGAAAAAGGAGCATCCTCGACCTTCTCCTCTTGCTTATCCTACAAAATTTGTTGTACTAGAGTTAATTCACTATTGGTTTGTCCTTCTTGTTCCTCCTTATCAATCAGTAAAAATAATTGTTTCTTTCACAAACATAACCTTGGCCCCGTTTCTTGTCATAGTAGTAGTATAGCCTTTGCTCTCTATGAGATTACATTTGAGATTTGGTAATATGCTTCACATAAAAGAGTATATTTTCACTAGTTTTGGGGGCTTTGGTTCCCCACGACCTATGCCCATTAGGCCATAATACTATGGCAACTAGAGTATGAGTGACCTTTGTTGATGTGGTGAATATGTGTTTAGTCTTAGGAGCTAGTAGTTTCTCTTGCATTAACACTTGTTTAAAGGCATCCTTTAAATCATGAGGTTGTGACAACATTACTAAGGCTTTCACATAATCTTATAAGCCTTACAAAAAAAACTATCAAGAACATTGAATTTGTCTGCCTAGGGTTTTCAACTAGGACCTAATACCATAAATGGTCAAATTCTTGCACATAGGCAAGTACGATTGAGGTTTGTCTCAGGAGATGAAATTCCCCATAGCACCCTCCACCTTGTCTAAGGCAAACTTATCATATACATCACCTTAAATTGTTTCCCAACTAACACAGTCTTTTTCTCGTAAATAGTTCCTTACCCAATTAGTTGCCTCATCCCAAAATTAAATGACAACATACTTTAACTTTTCAAACTCTTCCATGGGGTCAAAGTGAAAATAAAATTCACTATTGGTTATCCATTCTCTAAGCTTGGAACCTTTGAATTTTGGAAAGTGAGGTCATTAAGGATGGGGTCCAAAATTACCTAGAATGGTGGGGGTGTACTCTTGGCCATTCAAGGTAGTGCACTAAGGTCGCTATGCCGTCCTTAATATCCCCCAAAAGATGCAAGATAGTGGTTGGAAGGAAATGAATTGTAGCTACCAAAGTGATGGTTGTAGCCAAATTGTAGTAGATGGGACCCACAACAGGGAAGGGTGTCGGTGGAAAGAGGGGTTGTAACTCGAGGAAGGTTGGAGAGGCCTAGGCCACAAGTGTCATATGGGTTGGGTTAGCTCTGTTATGTACAATGGCTAACCAAGAAAGGGGGTTGAATTGGTCATCTTAAGTTTTGTCTATCAATTAGTCTTTAAACACTTACAATGGAATCAAATAAAGCATAAAGGATGAATATAAATACTAAGATAAAGCACACACAAACGACAAGAATAGACAGATTTTTCACGATGGTTAAGCCCTTTTCACCTTCTTCCACCCTCTTATTCCTTCAACTTAACTAGTTAAAGCCCTTTTTACTTATTGATTAGGAGAAAATGTTCTCCTAACCTTTCTAACTCCTCAAGGAGTTACATAAGTCACCATTTACAATAAAAAATTGACTCAACCTTAATACAACAACAAATCCCCAAATAGTCTAAAGTTTATGAAAGATATTGCTAATTAAAGAGCTTATTCAAGATATTGAATGAGTATCTCTGCTTTAATCATAAAATCCCCAAATATGGTCAAATTAAGGTTTCAAATTTACAACAAGATTTATGTGCATATAATGATCATAGTTTAATTAGCACATAAATAAGTGTATACAAATATATATCTGATCACAAAGAAATGATGTTGAGAAAATATCATTGAACATCACCAAAGATCATAGAGTATCATAAAAGCTACTAGAGATAACAATGCTTGAGCAACTTCAAATCCTTCTCATGATTTTTCACAAATCTCTTATCAAAAGCCTCTAGTTAATCATCAAAAAGAGCTTTTTATATAATATTCGAATAACAAGAGCTCATTAGGGTATCTTGTCAAACTTGACACACCTTTAGCATTCTTCCCATTAGAAGATAGACATATTTCAATTAATCTACAATTGAAGCTTCGATTAATGCTCACAAATGATTGTTTTGACATTTAATTGCTTCTTAAATCTTCTCATTGGAGAATCTGTTGCTTAGAGAGAAAGAGTTAGAAGTCATGTGAGAGCACTTCAAATAAGGGCTAAGGCTTCTCGGTAGGGAGCTCAATTAAATAGGTGCTTCGGTCTCTTAACTTAAATGGTGATGTTTCTTAATAAGTGGGTTGTTAGGCTTGGATAAGCTTTTAAGTAAGCTTCAGTTGGCCTACTTCAAACAAGCTTGGATCAATCCTTAAGTTTACTCTGAGTGGCTTGCTTTATGCAGGCTTGGATCAATCCTTAAGTGTACTTTGAGTGGCTTGCTTCATGCAGGCATGGATCAGTCCTTAAGTGGACTTCAAGTGGCCTACAAAAATATAAGATCTAGCATCACTTTTTCTTTAAAAGAAATTGTTATGCAATTAATGTGTCTCTAATTTTTATCACACAAAAATATTTCTTTCGAGCCTATAAAAAGTTGCATTATATAGGAATGTAGGAACTTGGCTACTTTATAATATCATTAATTAATATTACAATTTGCACACCTTTTACTTCATTGTTGTTTAATTTTGTACATTAACATATGAAAAACATTTATTTATTATATGCAACCAAAGTTTGTCACAACAAAACATGTCTTTTTCCAACAATTTACTCTTTTTTTATAATGACAAAATTTTTGAAGTTTGAGCATATAATAACACATGTCATCAATGAAGTGATCAAAGTATATCATAATATTTTTTTCATGGCATTCTAGATTTTTCAGTATATAACACCAATAGATATGTTTTTCATGACAATCAACATAAGACCAAGATTTTTTTGTAAAACATAGCAAGTAAACAATATCATCATATATATATATATATATATGAAACATATTTTCAACATACATTCAGGGTGCTAGAAATTCATCCCACTTTCTGCACTATTTAGTCAAAAATGGAACATGCATGTGCTAATACTCTCTCCCCCTTTTTTCTCATAAGCAAAAAGATGTTGTAGCAAAAACGAAGGATAAGAAAGAGCTGAAAATATTGCTAAAAGGATGCAAATAGCTTACTTGATAAAGCATATTGGTGTTCACAGTGCTCCCCCTCAATATGAGCATTTTGATAGAGAATGCAAAAATAAAATATGTTGAACGACATATTCAAGAAATATTTTCAAACAAAGACATTCCAAGCTCTCTTTGGAGAGTATAGAATCTCTCTTTGTCCAAAGGTTTGGTAGAAATATCAGCAAACTGTTGTTCAATACACACAAAGTCAAAGGCAACATGACATTTCTATACATGATCTTTAATAAAATGATGTCTTATCTTAATGTGCTTAGTTTTAGGGTGTCGTAAGCATACATGATCAACATTAGTACCTAGTACTTAGGTGAAATCGAATACTCTAACATGTTTCATTTATCAAATTCTTTTAAATTCAATTAGTTAATCTATGTTCTACCATTTTGATTTACTAGATAAATTCTAAGAACTATTCACCATTAGTAATTAGTTAATTTAGTAATCACTAATCTCTGTGGGATGATATCTTAGTGATCATTGTATTACTTGTTCAACATGTACACTTGCATGTAGCATTTCACTGAACAGTGAGACTTCTTGCTCCATAAAAATGTTGTATATAAGGTGTTATACGCTAAGCTATGACTTATAGATGATTATCCTTTAAACATTACCTAGGTTGACTAATTCTTTAATTCAGAATTGTAACTTGTTTCTACATAGTTATTCCTCCTTATTATTTATTCTTTAATTCCTTTTTTTTTATGCATGAGTTTAATGAATGAGAGAAAGGGCATAGAAGCTGATATCCTAACTAAAATTTTGGTGTAAATGTTCATAATATTAGAAAGCTATCCTCAGCTTAGTTATTCATCAAGGGTTGTTCAGAGCCCCTCCTAGCACCTAAATGTAGAAAACAAATGCATAGCAGGCATTCTAGGAGCCTCTTCATTGAGTGGCAATACCTAAAATGATGGCGCTATGAAGGTGGGAGACGAAGACTTTGATGGTGGTTCACCAGCATGGTTAAGATTGACAGTAAGGTAAGTTTAACCAATTACTTTTATCTGGATTAGGCTATTGTGTTGAAAACTTAGAATGACTTAGTATATTTATTTAGGATAGGGTAAAAGGCTTGGTGTTTACTGAAGGAGGAGCTTAGATTGGACCACTTGTGACTAAGGAATTCAGTGGTGCAAGATACATTGGCAAGGTCAAAGTTATGTTGTTGAAATTGGAATCTTCAAGGTTTAAGTTCTTACTATCTTTGGTGAATGGGATGACAATTTAGATCTATAATTGTTCTATTGAATCTTAGTTTTTTAATAATCTTGTTAAACTTGGTTCATGAGCTTTTCCTTGCTTCAATCAACTAGTAATTTTTATTAGCAATTTCTTTTTCTTGTTTCTCACAAAGTTTTTCTTTCATTCTCCTTCAACCTTATTGTGTTTCTACTCCTACATACTATGTATGAAAACAAAACTTAGGAGGAAGTGGTAAAGCATGAAATGATTCAACTTTTAGCCACCTTGGACTTGGTTCGCAACTATTGTAACTATGCATCGTCGAGGTAAAAATGATTGCTTTTAAGAACTCTTACCTTATCATTTTACTTAAGATTAGGAGTTACTTGATCCTAGAATTGGATTTAGAGTAAGTTTCAATTGTATTTGCAAACTTTTGTGATTGTTATAGTGTTTTGTATGATTACTATATTTTGAAAATCTTGGAGCAATTAATGAAATGATCCTTTTATATATTCTTGCATTTCAAAAAGGTAACAAGTGTTAGCCCAATTTTGTTGGGCTTATATTAATTCAAGATTGCTATAATAAAGTGAGATAAATAGGTTCTTAATAATTAAAATATGAACTAACTAATATGGGTCATGGCTTATTAAATAGGATTGTGATGATTTGGGCCTTTTTGTAGCACATAAAGATTGAATTAGGTCAGATTCTCTAACTCAACATATATAGTGTATCATATTGCTTAAGGTTATATTTTTAACAAGTCATTTTCCCTTTGGTGGCCTTATCATGTTAGTGTACTTTAAGTGAGAATAGAAGATAAGCATTTAGCCAGAAGATGATTTTGCATTTGTAGATCTTCATTATGGATCAAAAGAACAATATGATTTTTAATTGTTTCACTTAATATTGTTTTGATTGATGTTTTAGATTTGACTATGTAGATCTTGGGTATTCTCATCTCATTGGAGACAAATTAATCCTTATGTGTGGTATTAGAGCCATCATATGTCAGATTCTAAGACACATATATGTTTTTATATAATGTTGTTTGGCATTTTTAATCCAAAGTATAATATCATTTTTCATATTTGTTCTTTTCGTATATTTGTCTCATTGGCATTTGAAAAGAACAAAAACATATGGATCTTATGTTTTGGGTTTAGGATGTATATGTATATATATATATAGATTTGTATGATCTTGATTTGACCTAACATAGGTCTTACCTAGATTTACTAAGATTTAGTCAAATAGACGAAGGAAAAAAAATAATCTGGTTTTATGGATTACTGAAAAGGCCACATTTATGGGACTATTTTTCCAATTTTCTATTACGATGGGTTACACAAATTTTTTTTCCCATAAAAGATCAAAAAAGAGGACCAAATATGTATAGATTTCCACCTAAAGTCATCAACCAACAACATTAGTACTAATGGTGGTATAATGCCCAAATCTATCAATTTAGGTTTGGTGGCATGTAGGGACCTAACTTATTTTGTCCCACTATAATGGCCTTTATTGGCCATTTGTCACCATCAATAGTGAGACCTAGTGGGTTTTTCGATGTTGATCTATGTAGATCCAATGTGATATGTGTGAATCATTCATGATCCGTTTGGGTCAAACTTAACTTGTGCAAAAGTTGACTTGATCTAAGCCAAACCAACTCAATTTAGGTTAACCTAACCCATTTGTTGTCAACTTGACCTATCTTGGTCAATTGACCTAATCCAAGTGAAACCAATCCAATCTAAGTCAAACCGACTTAGTTTAAATCAAATGGGGTCAACCCAGCTTGGTCAATGGTCAATGACCAACTAGTCATAGATCAACGGGCCAACGGTTGATCATTAACAAGTCAACAGTCAAATTGGCCTAAATTTTACAACAACACATGGAGGTGTGTAAGAAGTCCTATTTGGTCATTGATTAGACCAGAATGTTCACTAGGAAATTTTGATCATTTTGGTATATATTTTTTAATTTTAAAGTATTAAAAATTTAATTTTGGTAATTTAATGCTTATGAAGCATGTTTTAATATTTATTAAATCATATTTGATGATGTTCTATGAATGTGTCATGTAGTAGTAATTATATAGTTTGATGTTATATTTTTTACACATTTAAATGTGAATATGGAGAATATGCATAGTTGTTTTAGCATATTCTAAGTAATGAATTAGTATGCTTAATGTTGTAATATGTTTATATAATTATACATGCATTTAGTTAATACTCATTGTAGTTGTTTGATATGTAATTTGGAAACAAAAATGTCCTTAGTCTAGTAAGTACAAATTACATACTAAGAATTGTGAGTTACATAAAATATATCTCGTAATATAAGGGAATTTCATGATTTAATTGGGTTATGACTATTAAATGGCACTTCTTAATTGGATTGTGAGATATCGCTCTCATGCAGTGGAGGGATGTTTTTGATTCTAAGGTGTAGTCATACTCTCAAAAGAGGTAATTGTATGTATTGGATCCTTTAGCAACCTAAGAAAGGGAGTGAATTAGGTTGATAAAAAATAATGTTGTCTTTTTCATTTTTCTTGTGTTAAGCAATTAAGGCAACAAGCAAGATTATAACAAAAACATGCACACAACAACAAACATACAAGAACACAATTTTTGGTAGGTGGTTCAGCCCAAGCCACCTCAACACCTACTCCACCCCACTCTAGCAACTTACTAAAGTCACTTTCCAATCAATTAACTAATTGATTACAAAGGTATCCAAACCCTTACAAGGGATAACCAATCCCTCAAACCTGATTAAAAATTAAAATATTAGAACTAGGCTTCTACAAAGTATACAAGATTTAAATTCAGAAGCATCTAATAGATGCTACTAGGCTATTACAAAGTGATTTGGACAAAAGCCCCAAATTCGTTCAAATCTTAGCTTTGTCTACTTGTTGAAAATCAACTCAATAATATAGTATATTAAAGTACAAATTGATTCTCTAACAAACAAGTAATAAGCTCATAATTTAGTCACCCAATGAAGAACAAATTGATTCTCTAACAAATAAGTAATAAGCTTAGAATATAGTCACCCAATGAAGAACAAATTCGTAAGTTGGATGAACTTGAATGAAGTGTATGAGATGCTTGAGATGAGCTTGCTTTCTCTATGATTTTTGGCCAACCAAGTAATGGAGAAGATAATGCACTTAAATAGCATCAAATAGACTGACCTCTCATTTCCAAAGAGACGTTTTAACACCTCTAAGCACCATCACATCTTTTTCCCATTGGAGCTGTTTCTCCTTCTCTTCTCTGTCCATTTTTGAGATGTTAGGAGGGCTAGAAAAGAGTTGGTCATTCTATCCCTAAGTTATTCAAAATCGAGTTCCAAAATGCCACTATTTTGTCTAGATTTTAAGTTACTAATTTGGAGCTTCACAGATCAAAAAATAGATTACCAGGTTGAGTTTCTGGGTCTCTCTTGAATCCTTTTTAATTCTCTTCAATCTTAAATCAAATTATTGTGGGTGCTTCACAGGTTGATAGGTCACCTTCTTGCTTACAAAAGCCCTCTAAAATTTTCTCTGAAAACTCTCTAATCTACTTCCAATTTCTCTTTTGAGCAGTTAAGGCACAAACTTGAAGAACTCTTCAATTTCTTCAAATTAATCCTTTATGAGCAATGGGTCTTCAATTTTTCTTCACATAATTTTCCCCTTCTCTGTTAGCTTTTCAACAAGCCAATTTTTTAGCTTGATCAAATTTAAAATCAGTGTCCAAATTTAGTGGTGAAGTCATGGCATCGCGGGTTGAGCTAGATCGAGCTAGGTCAAGGTCATGAATGTGGTCAGGGGTCGTGCCTTCTATCAGGTTGTGCTCTTGGACCTAGGTCACAAGTCAGGCCTTTAGATCGTGGGTCACAAGCTGGGTCTCATTCACGTGGGCTCGCACTTGATATCTAGGTCACGCGGGCTTAACTGGTTATGGGTTATGCCTCTCTAGACTAGGTCGCATGCTTATGCAAGTTAGGTTGCATGAGTCTGACTTACAAACTAGGCTCATTCACACGAGCTTTGCTCATTTTTAACCTAATTTCCTACATACAATTTTTAGTATTATTTTTCTAATAAAAACCTATTAAATAAATAATTAAACAATGATTATAATATTCTTATATTATAATTCCTATTTTTTCCATCATTAAAGTGTTAATATATTCCAATATTATTAAAATATATTCCAATAGTATGTTGGAATTTAAAGGGATATAATGTGCTATGAGTTTGGTCTAATTAGATTGGTCTATACACCTAAAGATGGTGGATTATGATAGATTAGAATATTCTCATGGCTACTACTATGTAGAGATTTTACAATTACTTATCATGATTTTGCCCAAAGGTGTTTCATGATAAAGTATGTGAATTCTTTTTTGGTATGTTCATATGGTTTTAAATTCATACCATACTCACATTACTGACCTTGTGTTGATTTGAATTTAGTCACCATTTCTGTCAACAAAACTTAATTATTATTGAGATTTATATGGGGTCTTACTTTTAATGTGGAAGGAAGACAAAGTTTTCAATGAATATGGCATATGTAGGTTTTGCCTAAGTTATGGATAAACTAATGGATTACATTGATTAAAATAGTGAGGATATGTTAGTACATTCTATATGCTGAAGAATAGTTGCATTTATATATTGTCCATGAAAGGGTTAAATTAAAATCACCATAAGAGTGATTTATCTATTGATTGCAATATTAAAAAATCTACAAATTTAGTGGTTATAAATGTATTAGAAACCTTATCAAATACTCCAATTAAAATTTTTCTACATTCTACTAAAGATTAATGGTTATAAATGTATTAGAAACTTTATTAGAAGGTTGATAGATTCTTAAACCAAGTTCTAATGCTAGTAAAAGTAAAGGTCAAAATTTTATCCTCATAAAGATACTCACAATACCATTAAGGATTTTGAGTCATCTAGCAAAGCGTTAGGGGTTATGAGATCATCCTTAAGGAGGATAGTAATTGTAGCTTCTTATGTAAGAAGAAGGGTCACATGAAGAAAGAAACAAAAGCCTAAAGATGATAGTTTTTTGGCATTTGTTTATGGATTTAATTTATCTTAAGTCACATCAAGTTCTTGGTGGCTAGATACTAGTGTAGCTAACCATGTTATTTTTACCATTTGAAGATTCATAGATAAGAGGAAGCTAAACAAAAAGAAACTAACATTTATAGTTAGGAATAAACAAGTGGACATAAAATTTATGGGAGAATTTATTTATTTTTAATTCTAGACTCTCATTTTTCAAATGATGTTGAAAAATATTTTTTATGTACTATTTTTAAGGTATTTTGGTTTTAGTTTTTAGTTTTGGAGTGTGGTAACCTTTTTTAGACAAAAATCTTTATGGTTGATTTGTTAATTTAAATAAAATTGGTTACTACATTTTGTCTTGTAAGTTGTATAGATTGTGTCTAACTTCCAATGATACATTTTTTCTTTTTTACTATTGAGAAAATTGTTCCTAAAAGACTTTTATTCAAGGAATAGTCTTACACATTATGGCATAAAAGGCTTGGTCACATCTCAAGAGAATAATAGAAAGGCTAATAAAGTTTGACATTCAGCCTACTCTTAAAGATGATCTAGAGATTTATGTAGATTGTGATAGAGTTACTAACCAAAATAAAGAAATGGTCTACAGTCTAAAGTTCTAAACTATTAGAGGTTATAAATGTGGATACTAGTGACTCATATACAACAACACTATCTAGAAATGTCTATTTTAATACATTCATAAATAATTTTTCTCACAATGCTTATATGTACTTAATTTAGAAAAGAGTTCAAATCTCTTGAAGAAATTTAAAGACCTTAAGGCTAAGGTTGAGAAAAAATTAAGAAAGAATATGGATTAGGGTGGTGAGTATTATGGTGTATATGGTGATGCTAGTTAGGTTAAAGACCCATTTACCAAGAAGATTCTAAGATAATTGACCAATTGGCCAATTGGCCAATTGGGATGCCCAGGAATCCAAAGAAAGTGGTATAGCCAATGAGTGTAATTGTGTTCTTATGAATATGATAAGGACTATGCTTAGGTGGGACTAATTTACATAGTTTCGTATAAGGAGAAACTTTGTAAATAACATTTTATATCTTTGATCATGATCCTACTTGAGCTATTTCACTTATTCTTTTCAAGTTATGCACTAAAAGTATACCCAATCTTAAACATTATAAAGTGTAAGATCTCCTATAGAAATAAAGTTATACAATCTAACCCTAAACAAGTAGAAATGAAGGACTATATTTATTTTGAAATAAAGTTATCTTATGTCTTACTTGTATCATTTGAAGGGATATTGATTTTAAAACCCTAAGAAAGGTTCTAAGGTTATGAATTATAAATAGTAAAGTTCTTAGAACTCAGTATAGTAGAGTAAGATGTATGTAGAGATTATAACACTAAGGTTGAGACCTAATTAATGATCAAGTCCTAACTAAGGTCCCACAAGTCTAGGATCTTATTGCAATATTTCTACTTAGGAAACCTAGTAGGTAAAGAAGATTGGTTGTTCATTCAGATTATTTGGTATATTTAGGAAAACATGACTACAATATTGGTATCATAATGGACCAATTACTTATAAGGATGCTATTTCTAGTCCTCAATTGGATCTATGGTTAAATCCAATGAATGGTGAAATGTAATTCATGAAGCATAATGGTATTTGATATTTTGTTGAATTGTCTAAAGGTAACAAACTTATTGATTACAAATAGATATATAAATCTTAAAGAGCTTTTATAAGAAAGATTAAGAGGTTTAAAACCACACTAGTTGTTAAATGATTTACATAAAAAGAATGAATATACTATCACAAGATTTTCTCACTTGTTTTTCAAAAGACTTTTTCATAATAATCATGATATTAGAAGCTCATTTTGATATTAGACCAAATGAATATTAAGACCTTTTTGAATGACATTCTTGATGAGGAGTTTATGTAGTCTAGTCTAAAGGTTTTGTAATATATAGTGTAGATCAACTTACATGTAAACACAACAAGTTTATTTATGAACTCAAGCAAGCTTTTTAATAATAGTACTTGAAGTTTAAGAGTTTTGTATCTACATAAAACACAATATATTGCTATATATGAATATACACTAAGTTTAATGAAAGTATACCAATTTTCTTTATCTTTTATATGGATGACATCTTGCTTACAAACAATGACCAAGGGTTACTGCATGAAACAATATAGTTATTTGTCAAAGCGATTTTTATCCTAAACATTAAGATCTATAAGGAGTTTTATTATTGATTATTAAGTCTTTTTTGAAAGGCATTTGTTGATAATGTTTTATAAAGGTTCCATATGGAAAATTACAAACTAAGGAATGTTCTTATTCTTGAAGGTGACATCTCATAAGTATAGGCTTAAAAGCATTATAGGGTGCTATTGTTTAATGGAAGCTCTTTTATGATATTTTCTATGAAATAAATGTTGCATCTGAATTGATTTACCATGAGGTAAATTGTTGTATATGTATATATATATATTATTTGTTTATTAATTGTTAAGATATAAATCGTTAAGGTGTAAACCTTAAGCAAGGGTTAGGACATCCAATGATTAGCCTTAAAGCATGTCTTATGACACTATAGTGTGTGAGAAGGAGTCCAAATGCATTAGGAGAAATGATCATCGTTGGTAGATGAATGGTGGTCACAATAAGACTCCCAAGGCTCTAGAAGCTTCAATTGGTTACTTTGTTGCAATATGTTATTTTAGTTGTAACCCATAATTCCTTTTGTATCCTTCATTGTTAAAGTGAAGGGAAAATTATGAAAATGAACAGGGTGTGCAAAGGAATGGTATTTGTTATATGTATAAATACCACATTTTCCCAAGAATAAAAGGATATCAAAATTCAAATAATCTTATTCCACCAAAAGGTATTTCCATTTTTTCTTTTTTTCATAGTGTTGTAATCACAAGGAAAAAGAAGACTAACCATTTTTGGTGGGAAGTTGATCGTCCCTTCAAGCCACATGATCCCTTCACATGTTCCCATGAACTAAACCATAACATTTTGTTATCATAGCCAGGTTCAATGGTTGAGCAATGCCATGAGAATTTGGAAGATGTGAATTAGAAGTTACCTCTACTGGTGGATCAAGTTCAACATATTCAAAATCTGTTTATGGAATCTGTTTAGGTGGATGGGATGTGTAGAAATGAGAAAGAAGTGTCAAATGGGAATGTTAGTTTGGGAGTTGCTTTTAGAAGCCAATCTCACTCACGTCTAGAGTTTCCTAAGTTTGATGGTAGAATAAATCCTATAGGGTGGATTTGCAAGGCCATTCAATTTTTCAGTGTAATCAAACTCTGAAAGAAGCAAAGGTGCATATATCCTACTAGAACTTTGAAGGAAATGCATTAATTTGGTTTTAAATTCTTAACGAAGAGAATGAAGGCAACAAAATCTCTTGGAATACTTTAACTAATGCTTTAATGGAAAGATATAGGCCATCAACATATCAGGATAGCTTTGGAGACTTAGTCAAACTAAAGCAAGAATAAATCATGGAAGAGTACTAGATCACTTCTCTAAACTCTTAGTCAAAGCTAGCAAACTAACACTTGCATAGCAAATTAGTTGTTTCATAAGTAGGCTAAAGGATCCATTAAGATTGGACATGTAAGCTAATAAACCCTAAATGTTGTCTTCAACCATAGGCTTGGCCAAACTATTTGAGGCCCGACATGGAGCATTAATGAACAAGAGATTAGGCTTAACAACAAAGTAAGTTAACCAATAACCAACCTTGAATGGGGCTCCTATACCTTTGGCTAAGCTAGCAATGCCAATTTGCAAACTCTCGTAGGCAAAATCTTAGATCGGCGTGCAAGGGACTTTACTTTAATTATGACAACCAATTTGTTCCTAGTCATCATTACAAAAAGCTTTTCCTCTTGGAAGCCATGGATACCAATGGGAATAGGAAGAAATGGTGGGAAAATAATGGAAGAAACCATGGATGTCCCTAAAATTTTGATCAATGCTCTACATAGGGTCCCTATACCTTAAACTATGAAGATTTTGGAGGAGTGTGGTGAGAGAAAGGAACAAATATGTTTCTTGGTGGACTTAGGTAGCACTCATAATTTCATGAGTACTACCATAGCTTCAAAACTAGGCTTGGAAATCTAACTAGACAGTGATTTAAAAGTGGCGATGGCCAATAGGCAGAGAATTCAGAGTTTAGGATTATGAAAACAATTGGAAATTAAGTTTCCTAAAACTTTTTCTACTAATATGTTTATCCTAAATATGGCTAGAACTGAGGTAGTACTTGGAATTACCTGGCTAATTTCTTTAGGAGTAGTTTCATGGGATTTTTCTAGACAATCCATGGTGTTTAGCATTAATAGGAGAAGAATATAGTTGCAAGGAGTTCATTCAACGATTCCTCCCTTTATCAAGGAGAAAAGGATGGGGAAGTTGTTAGACAAATTAGGCTTGGTGTTGTTACATATCTGAGTAGGGGAAAAGGATGATAAGGTGGGTGGTAGTTAAGAGCCAAACCTCTACCTTGATGCAAGAATGGGCAACTTTTGGAGGATTTTATGGACTTGTTTCATGAACCCAAATGGTTGCCACCTAATTAGGTAATGAATCATGGGATCTAACTTAAAGATCTAGAATGGGTAATAAAAAGTATACTGTACAGATATTGTCATGCTTAAAAAAATGTTATAGCAAAAATGGTGAAGGAATCACTACAAAAGGAATTATCAATCCCAATATAAGTCCATTTTCTTTTCCAATTTTATAAGTTAAAAAACATGATGGGAGTTGCCATTTCTATGTGGATTATAGGGCTCTAAATTAGCAAACAATTAAAAATAAATTTTCCATTCCTATAGATAAGGAACTTTTGGATGAATTAAATGGACCTAAGTACTTTACCAAACTAGATTTGCAATATCAATATTATCAAGTATGGATGAAACCAAAAGATATGGAGAAAACAAGTTTCCAAACTCATGGTGGTCATTTTGAATTTTTGGTCATGCATTTGGTCTCACTAATGCCCCTTCAACTTTCCAGGCTTTCATGAGTAATATTTTCTAAGAAAAACTTTGAAGGTTCATCTTGGTATTTTTCAATGATATTTTATTTTACAGTCCAAATTAGGAATTGCATATTTCTCATGTGACCATTGTTTTCAAAATATTAGAACAACACCAATTATTTGTCAAAAAGAAAAAAAAATGCTCATTTGGAGTCCAAGAAATGTAATATCTTGGTCACAATCTTAATGGGGAGGGCATTTCAATTAATCCTACAAAAATAAAGGATATGTTATCATGGCCTAAACCCACCAATCTAAAAGGGTTATAAGGGTTTATGGGCTTTACAGGTTATTATCAAAAATTTGTCCAAGACTATGACAAGTTGGTGGCTTATTTAATTGCTCTCCTAAAAAAAGGGAACTTCTCTTAGACCTCAAAGGCAAACTTGGCCTTCAAAGATCTCAAGGTAGCCTTGATGAAAACTCTAGTGATAGCTTTGTTAAATTTTGAAAAGGAGTTCATTATGGAAATAGATGCATCAACAATAGGGTAGAGGCAATGCTTCTTCAAGGTAGGCATCCAATTGCTTACTTTAACAAAAGTTTGCAAGGAATAAATGCTATTTTCTTAGTCTATGAGAAAGAATTTTTAGCCATAGTTTTGGTTGTCAAGCATTGGCATAGTTATCTATTAGGAAGGCATTTTGTCATTCGAATAGATCACCGCAATTTAAGGTATCTTCTAGATCAAAAACTAATTACTCCTTTGTAGCAAAAATGGGGAGTAAAACTATAAGGATACAATTTCCATGTGGAATACCGACTAGGGGTTGAAAATCTTGGTGGGACCCAAAAGCTTCCTTGAATGTAATAGTAAGGCCCCTCCTACTTTAAGTGGACACGATCAAAGAAGAGTTACAAAACACTTTTGAATTACAAGCCTTGGTGGAGAAAATATTAAAAGGAAAAGCCAAAAACTCTTGGCAATATAGAGATCGTTTGCTATTGTATAAAGATAAAATTTACCTAAAAAAGGATTCTAAGTTGATTCCTACAATCATGAAGGAGATGCATTCAAAAACCTATGAAGGCATACATAAAACTAATGAGCAAATAAGACAGGTTTTCTTTTGGAACAAGATGGATCAAAAGGTCCATTAATGGATTAGGAGTTGTCTAAAGTGCCAGGCTAATAAATAGGAGAATAAACAACCTACAAGTTTGCTTCATCCTTTACCTATCCCTGCAAATACATGGACAAATATCTCTATTGATTTTATGGGATGGTCTACCTTTGGTTAAAGGAAATTTTTTTATGATGGTGGTCATTTATAAACTCTAAAAAAATGGCCTATTTTACTACAGTGAGTTATCCTTATACAACTACTTTAATAGCCAAAGTTTTCTTTGATAACTTTTTGAAATTGTATTGAATGCTGGCATCTATAGTAAGTGACCAAGATAAGGCCTTCACTAATGCATTTTGGAAAAAACTCTTCCAACTTTAGGGGACTTTATTTAACTTCTCAACTACCTATCATAGATAAACAGATGGACAAACTGAGATTGTTAGTCAATCATTAGAAATGTATCTCCATTGTTTTACTTGTGACCATCCAAGAGATTGGCTTCATTAGTTATCTTAGGCTGAGTATTGTTAGAATACTAGTAGGCATTCATCCTTTGGAATAAGTCCTTATGAAATGGTATATAGGAAACCCTTTTTGTCTTTTCTTTCTTAAGTTTGAGGCTCGATAAGAGAGGCAGCAGTGGATAAGGAGTTAATGGAGCAAGACAAGATGATTGCAAAGGTCTTTTAGTGTTTGCACAAATCACAGCAATGTGTGAAGCTCAATTCAAAGTAGGGGACTTTATCTACTTACATTTGTAGCCATACATGAGTCTTTCTATTAAGCTGCAACATGACCTTAAGTTAGCCCCATGATTTTATGAGCAAAAACTTACATTTTTCCAAATTGGACATTGGGGACAAGGTGTAACGAACTTGGAGAAATCCGTTTAGCACTCAAGTCTCAGTGATGAATTAAGTTAGCCTTCTAACTAGGATCACTCTTATGTGAGAACTCATCGAGAACTCACAAGAAAAAGACAAGGAACAAGAGGAAAGCTTGAGTGTTTTGAGTGAAGAGAAAAGGACCAAGAGGTTCCCTTTATATAAGAGTTTGCCTTCTTGTAGGAATTAAATGGACCATTTGGTTACACATTTAAAGCATCACGATAAATATGTAAACGTTACATAAGATTCAAATGAGGTTCATTGAATCGGGATGCTTTATAATTCTAAACCGTCGAAATACTCATAAAGATTTACGTTACAATTATAAATGATGAATCATAACCATCATTCTATTGAATATTAAAGTTGTTACATGTTCAAACCAATAGATAAGGTTTCCTTTATTAAAAAGGTCAATTACATGCTCATACATAAAAGCAATGGAAATACAAAAGGAATAAAATAAGGCACCACCTAAGTGGATGACCTAACAATAAGGAAACTAAATGGGTTGAAATTGTACTTACCAGCTCAATTCATCTGCCCATACTACCAGTCCAATACATAGAAGTCTAACTCGTACTCATTTAACTAGCCCTTCAGCCTATACTGGGAATTTGGAACATTTTCCACCACCTAACTCGGTGACATCCTCGTTGCCTCCAAATAATTGTCAATGAGACCTTTGAACTACCAAAGATCATCTTCAAACTCCCACATTGCTTCACTTTCAAGCAATCCTTTCCACTTGATGAAGAACTATTATCGCGAATGAACTCTCTTCTTCTAAAAGATGTGATCAACCAAGATTGCCTTTGGTTCCTTCTCAAAGGATGTCATCATTGCCGGATAAGCCTTCTTTGGCTTGCTCCATTTTGCATCCATCTTATCCCCATGGAAAGGTTTCAACATGTTTTTATGGAAAACTGGATGGATCTTGAGGTTAGCTGGGAGATCTAGCTAATAGGCAAACCTTCCTAATTTTTCCCATGATCTCAAATGGTTTTTCATACTTGCGAACCAATCCCTTATGAACGGGACAATAAGCCTTGATGGGGTAGGAATTTTACTAAGACCTTTCCCCCAATGTTGTAGTTAGTTGGCCTTCTCTTCTTATTAGCCCATTTCTTCATTCTTTTAATGGGCTTGTTGAGATATGATTTCATGACATCTACATTCTTCTTCCAAGATTTAGCCATCTCATAGGCACTAGGATACTAACCTGATGATTTGGACTCCAAGGTAGGAGGAGTCAAAGTTATTGCCTTATCACCAGCTCAAATGGGCTTTTGTTTGTGGACTTACTCCTTTGTAAGTTGTAAGAAAATTAGGCTACATCCATTAACTTCATTCAATCCTTTTGGTTTTCACTCACAAAGTGCCTTAGGTACAACTCCACAAGATTGTTCACCTTCTCTGTTTACCCATTCATTTGAGGATGGAAGCTTGTAAAAAACTATAACTTCGAGTCCAGTAAATTGAATAGCTCTCTCCATAGTTGGCCTATGAAGTGTGGATCTCTATCACTGATAATGTTCCATGGTAGTCCCCAGTACTTCACCACATGTTTGAAGAATAGTTGGGCTATGACTTCTGTTAGACACTCCACTAGGGTTGGTACGAAGGTAGTATATTTAGGAAACCAATCCACCACTACAAGGATCAATCCACACCCATCGACATTCAATAATCAAGTGATAAAATCCATGGAGATGATCTCCCATAGATGGCTTGGTATTAATAGAGGTTCCAACAATCCTCTAAGAGCTTTTTGCTTTAGATTATCTTGTTGGCAAACAAGACAAGTTTTAACAAAAAGCTTAATCTCATCATGTATACAAGGCTTTTACAAGAGCCCTCATTCTCCATTGTCCAAGATGCCTAGCCCACTTGCTGTTATGGCACTCTTAGATGAGTTTGTGGTGGAGATTCTCCCATTTAGGCATGTACAAATGTCTTCTCTTTATGTAAAGCAATTTTTCTTCCATCCAGAACTGCTTCATCTTACCCTCTTTCATGAGTTGCTCCAACTATTTAGCCACAGAATTATGAGTCATTCCTTTTCTTACGAGTTGTAGTGTGTCTCCCATAACTACACTCATGGCAGCCAACTTGACTTTTTGGCTAAGAGCGTTAACAACTACGTTGATTTTCCCCAACTTATACTCCATTGTGTAATCAAACTCAGCAAGAAAGTCCTACCACCTAGCTTGCTTTGGAGACAGCTTCTTTTAAGTCTAAAAATAACTCGTGGCCACATTGTCCGTCTAGATCAAAAACTACAAGTCAAGTAAATAATGATGCCCCATGTCCTCAAACAATGAACCATGGTTGTCATCTCTTTCTCCTGGAATGTATACTTATGTTTTGCATCATTCAACTTTCAACTCTCAAAAGCAATAGAATGCCCCTCCTGCATGAGTACATCCCCAATAACAAAGTCATAAGCATATGGATGTACCTCGAATTGCTTGGAGAAATCAGGTAATGCCAACATCGATTCTTCTGTTACAAAAGCCTTCAAGTCTTCAAAAACTTTATGGCATGCCTCCCTTTAACCCTAAGTTTTAGACTTCTTCAACAATTTTGTCAAGGGTGTGCTCTTGGTGAGAACCCTACAATAAATCATCTATAATAATTGATTAGACCAATGAAGGATCTCAATTCCATTACCTTTAAAGGAGCTTCTCATCCTTGAATTGCCTTCATTTTTGCCTTGTCTATATGTAAAGTTCCTTTAATGATAACATGCTCGAGAAATTCCACTCCTTCTTGTGTAAAGGAACATTTTTCCTTCTTTAAGAACAACTATTGGGTTTTATGGCTAAGCAAGAAAGGGAAGCTGAATTGGTTAAGCTGAGACTTGACAATCACTTTTTTGTTCTCTTAAAATGTTCTGTGTTCATACAAATCATATAAATGAAGCAAGCATATAGCAAGCAAATTCTAAGCAAGTAACACATTAATTTGCAATAAAACAGCAAGTTATTATCAAATAGTTGACAAACTATTCAGCAGATAAAAAAAAGGCTAATATTAAGTGAATGATAAGGTAATTAGCAACAAATAGCAAGTAATATCCAAGTCAATAAAGGGAAAAAATACCATATTTACCACAATGGTTTGGCACTCAATCCTTGAAGTCTCCTTTACTCAAACCAGATTAAGAGAAAACATTCTCCCTAATCCAACCAATTCCTCCTCAAAGGAATTTCTAACCTTAGTTCAATAGCAAATCCCTTAAAGATGTAAAGATAATGAGGAATAATGCTAATACAAGAGCTTATACAAGATATTGAATGTAATAATAAGCTTTGATCACAAAACCCCCAAATATTTTCAAGTTAGGGCTTTGGATTTACAAATCAATTTATGTTCAAATGATAATATATGTTCAATTAGCACATAAACAGAGATATTTCACAAAGAATAATCATACACAAGTGATATTAAGTTGAGTATCAAAGATATCACCAAAGCTTCTTCATAGTGAATAGAGGATGAGCTCAAGCACAACTTCTCTTAAATAATAACTCAAAGATTTTCACAAAATCATCTCTTTCAATCATAGAATGGCTTTCTCTTATATATAATATGAAAGTAAAGAGCCAAATTATGATTTCTACCTTACCCATCAGTTCATAGGCTTCTTCCCATTGAGAAGGTGTAGCTTGTACCTTTTTAAGCCCCACATAAGCTTTTTCAAATCGAGCTTCAAATTCTAACATTTGATTAAAAAATTCTGTAAATCTTCCCATTGGAGGAATAGGGATGTGATTGTGGTGAGAGAGGGAGAAAGATGCATCGATGTTTCGAACAAAAGCTTCTAAGGTGATCAAGACACTTAAGTGTGTCTTATAGACTAAACGATAGCGTTTAACCAAGTGAGGGCTCCAACAAATATAAACTCGGGTTAGGCTTCTTAATTTAGGCCAAACTTCATAATATCATAACACAAGCTAGACTTCATAAGATCAGAACATAAGCCAAGCTTTCACAATATTAGAACACAAGCCAAGCTTTCACAAGATCAAAACACGGGCTAAACTTCATATATGTTCATAACAAAGGCCAAGCTTCTTTCATAAGAGAGTAGAGCACCAAGAGCTTTTAATAGATGACCATGAATAGCAAGTTATGAACAAGTAAAGTGAGCCATGATTTGCTCTAAAAACTCTTAGTAACTTAGCTAGAGTTCATCATAAAGTACCTTCATCTAAACAAGAGCAAGTATCATATTTCTCAAATATGATAAATTATATATATATTTAATGTCATTTAAATAAGGCATTTCTCAAAGACATTATATGATGATATCATATTAAGAAATGTAGGAACCCGACTACTTTATAATATTATTGATTGATATTATAATTTGTATACCTTTTTCAATAAATAATCCATAATATATTTTGTCATAACAAAACCCTTATTTCCAACAACAAGTTGTTCTCCCGTAGCACCTTGAATAATACCTTCAAGTACTTTGCATTCTCCTCTAAAGAGTTCTTGTACACTACTATGTCGTCTAGGTACACTACCATGAACTTGTCCAAGTAGGGATGGAACAAGTTGTTCATCAAAGTATAGAAAGTTGTTGGGGCATTAGTTAAGTCAAAAGGCATGACTAACCATTCATAGGAGCTGTATCTTGTCACACATGTTATCTTTGGCTTGTCACCCATAGCAATTCAAATTTAGTGGTACCCCGATCTCAAATCCACCTTGGTAAAGTAACAAGCATTACCCAACCTATCAAACAAATTTGCTATCAATGGAATAAGGTATTTGTTCTTGACAGTTACCTTATTCAATACTCGGTAATTAATCCATAGCCATATTGATCCATATCTTTTTACTTGGAAAAGCATTGGAGCACCATATAAAGCCTTTGAAGGCCGGATGTACCCACATCAAGGAGTATCTTTAAATGTTTCCTAAGTTCCTCCAACTCAAGTGGAAACATCCTCTAAAAAGCCTTTGTTAGAGGCTTCGTCCCTAGCTCCAACTTGATTGCATGATTAACTTCTCCAAAGAGGTAGTTGCTTTGGCATTTCCAAATGCATCACATATTCATTTTTGTTAAAGAGATCATGAACAACCTAAGAAAGATCACATTCCTTCGCAATCTCCTTCTCTTCCTTCAACATGGAAAGATAAGTCTCTTTACCTTTTCAGATACCTTTCTTCAATTGTATTACAGAAAGACTTTTTTATACTGGACCTATTGCTTTAGTAGGGACCATACACGACATTTCCCCTGCAAAGATACATAAGCAACTATGTGTGGGGTAAAGAAAAGTATTAGCTTCGTGGAGGAAATATAACCTAAGGACTAGCTTATAGTCATCCATTGCCACAATCTTTTATAAAATAAAGGTCTCTATAAATGAAACAAAAGAGATTACCTTTCTTTTTATCACCTTTATGACTAAAAGATGGCTTGCCACTTCCACTTTGGTTAAACGAGGCTCCAGTATGAGTGAATGAGAGTCAACTCCTTCCATCTTTTCCCAAATTGTCACTTTGGGTAAGTGGTCTATACAAAACTTCAATCCATTTCTAATCTAGCAAGGATTCCACAATAAAGATCGCTTGATTAAGCTTGTTCACATTTCATTTCTCTATTTCATCATTCACCCATTTCTGAAGCCCACTTTTGAAGAAGAACAAGAGAGTATTCTCCAACACATCACTAAGGTAAAGACTGTTGGAAAATAGGGTTGTGACTGAAAATATTTTCTTGTAAATATCAATTCTCAAAATATGTTTTTGTAAATGTGCAAAAAAAAAACTATAGAAAGTAAAAGGTGTACAAATTATAATATCAATTAATGATATTATAAAGTAACTGGGTTCCTACATTTCCACATAAAATATATTCTTAAAGTTCTTGTGACATATATTCTAATATATATTGATTATTTGAATATATTCATTATTTGAATATTTCTTTAAGAAATATAAAATATATTTGAATATATTTTATTTTAGGAATATGATACTTGGTTTGATGAAATTGCAGGAACATGAGAGACATTAACTATATGTTAATATTAGTTCAAAATCAATATATGCAATACACCAAAATATGAACTTTGTAAAAGATCATATTTTTGGACCTTGTTGATATTGGACTGTATATACCTGCTGAATATGTTATCACTAGACTGGACCCTTGCTGCTAGACTGAGACAATATAGGTGTGGCCCAAGTTCACGTAAGCCCGATCCTGCTCCTTATTACGGTGTCATCTTGATCATAATTGAAGCTTTCATGTTACGGTGTCGTCTCGATCATAGTTAAAGCTTCCTTGTTACAGTGTCGTTTTGATCATAATTGAAGCTTTCATGTTACGGTGTCATCTCGATCATAGTTAAAGCTTCCTTGTTACAGTGTCGTCTTGATCATAATTGAAGCTTCTTTGTTACGGTTTTTGGCAATGACATCATCTCATTTAAGGGCACATAAGAGGTGTTTATTCTTCGACGAGCTTGCCCTAGCCGCTAGCCACTTCACTTCTCCCCGATGCTACCTTTGCTTCTCTCAAACACCGAAACCTCAACATGAGGAATCTAGAGGAGATGGGCTGTTGGAACGGTTGGATTTTGAATCTAAAGGCTAATATGAGGTTGATTTGATAGATAGCCTACTATTCCTAACGGGAAGAAGGCTATGGTTTAAGTTTGATTCAAGGAAAAGCCCTAGATCTGTTTTTTTTTAAAAGAGATGTGTGCGTGAAGATTTTCTCTTGATGATTGACATCTATTTGAAGCATTCTCTTTATGAAGAAAATCTATTAAGCTTACTTACCATTTGATTCGAGATTGTTAATCATTTGGTGATTCATAAGGGTTCAGTGATATTCGATTATTTGGTTTGATCTTTGATTATATTTTCAATCATAACTTGTATAACATTATTTATGTCCTGATTTCACTTATAAACATTTTCTGCACATAAATTTTGAGGAAAATTTGAAACCCTAATTTCTTCAAATTGGGGATTTTGTGATAGGAGCTTTGTATCTTGATATATTTGTTTAAATAGCTCCTCTGATAGCAATATCCCATACACAAACACATTATTTGGGGATTTGCTATTGTATATGATCTTTTGATCATTATTTGTATTCAGACTTGATAATTCCTTTGAGAAAGAATTATTTGGATTAAGGAGAATGTATTCTCCTAATCAAGTTGGATTGAAGGAGAAAAGGGTGGACATAGGACTTTAAGATAAAGTGTCGAACCACCATGGTAAATTGGGTGTTAATTCTCTTACTCTCTATTTGCTTAAATAATTCTATTTGATTACTTATTATCATATAAATTGCTGAATTGTTTGATTAAATTATTTAAGAAAAATAAAAGCATAGTTTTCAGTACAAGAACAATTCAACCCCCCCTTCTTGTTAAGCCATAAAACCCAACAATTGGTATCAGAGCTAAGTTTTTTGATTAAAAGGACTAACATCCTAGAGTAGATCCACATTATGGCTTTTGATAAGGGGTTAGCTGTTACGGGGTTTAATAAACCTCCCTTGTTTGATGGCATTAATTTTAGGCATTGGAAACAATTAATGCAAGTCTTCATAATAGGCCAAGATCTAGAAGCTTGGCAAGTAATCAAGAAGGGTATTGCATTACCCGAAATTGATGAATGGTCAAAAAATGAAGCTAAAGTAATGGGGTTAAATGCTAAGTCCATGAATATGATCTATAGTGGTCTTAGAGCACATGAGTTTAACAAAGTGTCCTCATGCACCACCAGTAAAGAAATTTGGAATAAGTTAGAAGTTATTTATGAAAGAACTAAAAAGGTAAAGTCTTCTAAAGTTAATATGCTTACACATGACTATGAATTATTTGTTATGAAAGATTCTGAAACCATTAGTGATATGTTTGGTAGATTCACTAAAATTATTTCTAAACTTAAATTGCTAGGAAAAACCTATTCAAATAAGTAAATGGTAAGAAAAATGTTAGTATCCTTACCTGAGAGTTGGGATCCTAAAAAGATGGCTATAGAAGAAGCTTATGACCTAGAGGTGTTGACCTTAGATGATTTGCTAGGTTCTCTTAAGACTCATGAAATGCAGCTTATGAGAAGAGAGAAAGAAAAGGAAAATAGGAGATCACTTGCACTTAAAGTAGAAGTTGAAAAGGTTGAAGAGGAAGAGTTAGAAAATGATGAAGTAGCTCTTATAACTACAAGATTTAGAAAATTTCTAAGAAGAGGCTTAAACAAAAACATAGGGTAAAATAGGAGAAAAGAATTAAATGAACCTAGGGAGAATGTGTGCTATGAATGCTCACCAGGACACATCAAGATTGATTGTTCGATTATCAAGAAGAGAAACAACAAGAACAAAAAGAAGGCAATGATTACTACCTAGGATGATGAGAACTCCTCATCTGAAGAAGAAACTCAAGTAGAGGTTGCACATCTATGCCTAACCGCAACAGTAACTCTTGAGGAAGAAAATAATGAGGTAAATGATTTTGAATTGTTTCTTTAAATAAATTTTGGATTAGAAACTACATTTTTGACTTAGTTGAATATACAAATAAATTAAAAGATAAATACATAAAGTTAAAAGAAAAAAATAAATCTAAAAAAAGGAACAGTTGACTTCTATACAAAAAATTAATTTTATTGACAAACAAAGCATAGAACTTACTGCATATAGAGATAAAGCTAAAAAGAAAAATGCCTTAATTTCCTTGAATGATGACATTGTTATTTCTAGTAATGCATATATGAAATATGATGCTTGTATGAATGATATATATGAAAAACAAGAAAAATCTAAAAACATGTAAATAGGAATAGAAACTTTCTGTAATGTTAGCGCATCCTCTAATATTAAAATACATGCATATTCACATGTATGTGCTGAAAATCTTAAGAATAGAGTCCGTGAACTAGAAAAAGAAAACTATGACTTGAAATCAAAACTTGATGCAAGTAACTTGCTATTAAAGAAATTTACAAATGGTAGTTACATGTTTGATAGAATTCTAAACTCTCAAAGAGGTATATATGATAAGGTAGGACTAAGGTATAAATTGAATGATAAATTAAAATCATTTGCTCATTTCTTTAAGGAAAAAGAATGTTCAATTCCGCTGTATGAAAGTAAATTCACTTTCTGCAATTATTTTGGTCATGATTTTGATAAATGTCCTATAAGACTTAGAAAGGCTTACAAAGTAAAGAAACTTTGGCTGCCTAAGAATGACAAAAATCTAAGTCAAACTAACACTCATGGACCCAAAGTAAAGAGGGTACCAAGCACTTCAACAATCAAATTTTTTTTTGCAGGATATGAGAACACGAATAAGGAACAAAAAGCTCAAGAACATGTGGATTTTGGACAGCGGATGCTCTTGACACATGACTAGGATGAAGGAGCTCTTCTCAACACTTGAGTTGAAAAATAGAGGTACGATATCTTTTAGAGATAACTCCAAAGGAAGAATAAGAGGAATGGGAACAATAGGTAACTCTGATACCCTACTCATATATGAAGTGTTGCTTGTAGATGAACTAAAATTTAACTTACTTAGCATAAGTCAGTTGTGTGATAAAGGATTCAAAATAAAATTTGGAAAAGATGTTAAGTATGTTGAACATAAAATTGTTGGAAGAAGGAAAGACAATATCTATGTGCTTGATTTGAGCAAGATGAATGTTGAATAAACATGTTTAGTTGTAAATAGAAATATTGATGCTTGGTTGTGGCGTAAAAAGCTAGGACATGCGGGTCTAGGATTGATAGAAAAACTGTGCAAGTACAATTTAGTAAAAGGTCTTCCATCTTTAGAATTCAACAATGATAGAATATGTGAAGCATGCATTAAGGGCAAACACACACAAAGTAGCTTCAAATCGAAGCTTGTGGTAAGTACATCTAGACCATTAGAAATATTGCACATGGACCTTTTCGGTCCTATGAGAACAGCAGCATTAAATGGTAAACATTATGTCTTAGTCATTATAGATGACTATTCTAGATTCAGATGGACATACATGCTTGCTAGGAAAGATAAGGCATTTGAAAAGTTTGCTAAATTCTGTAAAATGATTCAAAATGAAAAAGGTTTTTCAATTATAAAAATAAGAATTGATCATGGTGGTGAATTTGAAAACCAACTTTTTAAAAAGTTTTGTTTAAAAAATGGTATTTCACATAATTTTTCAGCTCTTAGAACACCATAACAAAATAATGTTGTTGAAAGGAAAAATAGAACACTTAAAGAGATGGCTAGAACCATGATGTGTGAATATAATCTTCCTAAACATTTTTGGGGAGAAGTTGTAAACACAGCTTATTACATTTCAAATCATGCCTTAATAAGACCTATTTTGAAAAAGACACCCTTTGAACTATTCTTTGAAAGAAAACCAAACATTTCATATTTTCATGTTTTTGGAAGTAAATGTTTTGTCTTGAATCATGGAAAGGAATCACTTAGGAAATTTGATTCCAAGAGTGATGAAGGAATATTTCTTGGATATTCTCATACAAGTAAAGCATATAGAATATTCAATAAACACACTTTAGTTGTAGAAGAGTCAATTCATGTTAAGTTTGAGGATGAATGTCAAGGCATTCTAGAAACTGAAGTGAATGGTGGAACTAAAAGCATTCCAAATAGGGCTGAAGTTGAGGGGGAGTCTAAAACTAAGGAACTTTCCTTTCCTAGAGTAAGAAATGAAGTAGATCATGATCACATCATCGAAAACCCAAATGTTAGAGTAAGCACAAGGTCTCAGGTTCACATCACATGTGAACATCAAGCCTTCTTATCTCAAGTAGAGCCTAAGAAAGTAGATGAGGCTCTTGAAGATGAAAACTAGCTTCTCACTATGCAAGAAGAATTAAATCAGTTTGAAAGAAGCAAGGTCTAGAATCTAGTTCCTAGACCAAAGAATCATCTGGTTATAGGCACAAAATGGATATTTTAGAACAAACTAGATGAAAACGGTACCATTACTAGAAATAAAGATAGATTAGTGGCACAAGGATATAGTCAAGAAGAAGGGATTGACTATGATGAAACATTTGCACTTGCAGCTAGATTGGAAGCAATTCGGATCTTACGTGCATTTGCTTGCTGTATGAATTTTACCTTATTTCAAATGGATGTCAAGAGTGTATTTTTTAATGGCATTATAAAAGAAGAAGTATATGTTGAACAACCACTCAGATTTGAAGATCCAATTTATTCAAATCATGTCTTTAAATTATCAAAAGCTTTATATGGTTTGAAACAAGCTCCACATGCTTGGTATGATAAATTAAGTTCATTCTTAATTAATCATGATTTCAAAAAAGAAAAAGTAGACAACACATTATTTATAAAGAATAAAGAAAAAAAATTTTGATTGTTCAAATATATGTTGATGATATTGTGTTTGGTTTTACTAATTCTAAATTATGTGAAGAATTTGCTACATGCATGCAAAGTGAATTTGAAATGAGTATGATGGGTGAATTAACATACTTTCTTGGATTACAAATCAAACAAACCAACAAAGGGACTTTTATAAGTCAAACAAAATACACAAATGAATTGCTCAAGAAATACAAGATGCATGATTCCAAACCAATGAACACACCAATGAGCACTTCTTTATCATTATCTAATGATGAAGATGGAATTAGTATAGACACTAAATTGTATCGTGGCATGATTGGTTCTTTGCTATACTTGATTGCATCTAGACTAGATATCATGTTTAGTGTGTGTCTATGTGCTAGGTATCAATCCAATCCTAAAGAACAACACCTAGTTGCTGTCAAAAGAATATTTAGATACGTTAGAGACACGGTTTCCCTAGGAATCTGGTACCTTAAAGACACCACTCTAGATTTGTATGCATTTAGTGATTCTGATTATGCTGGATGCAAACTAGATAGGAAGAGTACGAGTGGTGGATGTCACTATCTCAGAAATATGCTTATTTCTTGGCACTCTAAGAAATAAAACTGTGTAGCTCTCTCTTCCACTGAAGCCGAATATATTGTTGTTGTTAGTAGCTGTGCTCAAATTTTATGGATGAAATAGTAGTTAGAGGATTATGGAATCTTATCACATAGAGTTCCATTAAAATGTGATAACACAAGTGCAATAAATCTCACTAAGAATCCTATCTAGCACTCTAAAACAAAGCATATAGAAATTAGACATCATTTCATTTAAGATCATGTTCAAAAAGGTGATGTTGTACTTGAATTTGTGAGCACTGATCAGCAAATTGCTAATATCTTAACCAAACCTTTATCAAATGATATATTTTATGATCTTAGACAAGAACCTGGAATGTTACTTCCTGAAAATCTTTGAACTGTTTATTACTGCTATCTCTCTATTCTTTCACTATTCTTCAAACTACTTGGTTTGAGGGGGAGCGGCTCTACTTTCACTCCTACAGCATCCAATTAGTACCCCACTCTTATCTCTATTCAATTGTTGCTTGTTCATTTTTTTTTGTTGTTGTCACTTGTCTTGCTTACTTGCATAATCGTTCCTTTTGCTTATGACAAAAAGGGGGAAAGAATAGTGCACATGTGAAGTCTCATTTCTGACTATCAGTGCAGAATGTGGGATACATATACATATCACCCCTGTTTAAATTTTTTGCATGTTCTATGATAAATTTTGAAATCTACTAGGCACATGTATAGGAGACTTGCTTACGATCATATGCAGTAACTATTTGCAACTAACTGTATCATGATAAATATGTTGCAATGATGAGTTGTGTTCTCTTGGAAAAACATGATTGATATTTGATGACATGTGCAATACTATTGAAATATTTTGTCATCATAAAAAAGGGGGAGATTGTTGGAAAATTGGGTTTTGTTGTGACTGAAAATATTTTCTTATAAATATCAATTCTCAAAATATGTTTTTCTAAATGTGCAAAAAGAAAAACTATAGGAAGTAAAAGGTGTACAAATTATAATATCAATTAATGATATTATAAAGTAACCTGGGTTCCTACATTTCTACATAAAATATATTCTTAAAGTTCTTGTGACATATATTATAATATATGTTGATTATTTAAATATATTCATTATTTGAATATTTCTTTAAGAAATATAAAATATATTTGAATATATTTTATTTTAGGAATATGATACTTGGTTTGATGAAATTGTAGGAACATGAGGGACATTAACTCTATGTTAATATTAGTTCAAAATCAATATATGCAATACACCAAAATATGAACTTTGTAAAAGATCATATTTTTGGACCTTGTTAATATTGGACCATGTATACCTGCTGAATATGTTATCACTAGACTAGACCCCTGCTACTAGATTAAGACAATATGGGTGCAGGCCCAAGTTCACGTAAGCCCTAATCCCGCTCCTTGTTACGATGTCATCTTGATCATAATTGAAGCTTTCGTGTTATGGTGTCATCTCAATCATAATAAGCTTCCTTGTTATGGTGTCGTCTTGATCATAATTGAAGCTTCCTTGTTACGTTTTTTGGCAACGACGTCATCTCACTTAAGGGCACATAAGAGGTGTTTATTCTTCAACGAACTTGCCCTAGCCGCTAGCCACTTCACTTCTCCCGATGCTGCCTTCGCTTCTCTCAAATGCCAAAACCTCAACGGGAGGAATCTAGAGGAGATAGGGCTGTTAGAACAGTCAAATTTTGAATCTGAAGGCTAATATGAGGCTGATTTGATTGATAGCCTACTATTCCTAATGGGAAAAAGGCTATGGTTCAAGTTTGATCAAAGAAAAGCCCTAGATCTGCTTTTATTTAAAGGAGATGTGTGTGTGAAGATTTTCTCTTGATGATTGACATCTATTTGAAGCATTCTCTTTGTGAAGAAAATCTATTAAGCTTACTTACCATTTGATTCAAGATTGTTGATCATTCGATGATTCATAAGGGTTCGGTGATATTTGATTATTTGGTTTGATCTTCGATTATATCTTCAACCATAGCTTGTATAACATTATTTATGTGTTGATTTCACTTATAAACATTTTTTGCACATAAATTTTAAGGAAATTTGAAACCCTAATTTCTTCAAATTGGGGATTTCGTGATAGGAGCTTTGTATCTTGATATATTTGTTTGAATAGCTCCTCTAATTAGGGTTTGATTTTCAATTATATCTTCAATCATAAGTTGTATAACATTATTTATGTGCTAGTTTCATTTATAAACATTTTCTGCACATAAATTTTGAGGAAAATTTAAAACCCTAATTTCTTCAAATTGGGGATTTCGTGATAGGAGCTTTGTATCTTGATATATTTGTTTGAATAGCTCCTTTGATTAGTAATATCCCATAAAGAAATACATTATTTGGGGATTTGCTATTGTATATGATCTTTTGATCATTATTTGTATTCAGACTTGATAATTCCTTTGAGAATGAATTATTTGGATTAGGGAGAACGTATTCTTCTAATCAGGTTGAGTAAAGGTGACTTCAATTGGTTAGATTGAAGGAGAAGAGGGTGGACGTAAGACTTTAAGATAGAGTGCCAAACCACCGTGGTAAATTGGGTGTTGATTCTCTTACTCTCTACTTGCTTAAATAATTCTGTTTGATTACTTATTATCATATAAATTGTTAAATTGTTTGATTAAATTATTTAAAAAAACAAAAGCATAGTTTTCGGTACAAGAACAATTCAACCCCCCTTCTTGTTAAGCTATAAAACCCAACAAAGACTTGCCTTAGTAAAAGCTTACACATAAGCTTGTAAGGTCATAATGTGCCTCAGATCATGGAATGTTTCATGAGGCCCCCCGGTCTACATTCTTGAGAAGGATTGCTTCTTCATCACCTTCTTAAATGCCTTATAAGTTTGATTTCATCCTCCCCATTCTTTATCTCTTAACACTTCCTTTACTTAATCATCCGTGATATTAGCAATCTCAAAGTATTGCTTCATATGCCATAGGAAGTCTTCAACTTCTATTGCATCTCTTTTTTGGCCATAACTCTTCAGCTTGGGGATACATCCACGGGGAACAACAGTAAAGGCAGTCCTTGTTTGAAGTTGTTCCTAAACATTCTAAGTAGATCCTTTTAGCTCCACCATTTGTTCCTCAATGCAAGAAATGTAACTTTCCAATAAAGTAATTCTTTCCTCCATGGATGCTATCATTTTAGTTTGTGTCCTTTTTCGCTTTGCCCCTTGGGGTTAGTGTTGTGATTCTCCCGCACCTTCAAATGTCATCATAAGAATCAAGCCTATTATAAAAGTTAGGCTTTGATACCACTTGTAACGAACTTGGAGAAATCTATTTAGCACTCAAGTCTTAGCGATGAACTGAGTTAGCCTTCTAACCAAGAACACTCTTATGAGTGAACTTCTAGAAAACTCACAAGAAAAAGACAATTAATGAGAGGAAAGCTTGAGTGTTTTGAGTGAGGGGAAAGGGACCAGGAAGTTCCCTTTTATATAGGAGTTAGCCTTCTTTTAGGAATTAAATGGACCATCGGTTACACATTTAGAGCATCACAATAAATGTGTTAACATTACATAAGATTCAAATGAGGTTTATCAAATCGGGACACTTTATAATTCTAAACCTTTGAATACTCTTAAAGAGTTAATGCTACAATTATAAATGATGAATCATAACTATCATCTTATTGAATATTAGAGTTGTTACATGTCTAAACCAATAGGTAACATTTCCTTTATTAAAGAGGTAAGTTATATTCTCATACATAAAAGTAGCAAAAATACAAAAGGAATAAAATAGGGCACCATTTAAGTGGATGACCTAACAACAAGGAAACTAAGTAGGTCGAACTTGTACTCACCAGCTTAATCCATCAGCTCGTACTGCTAAAAGGTCCCTTGTGAGGGGTAGGTAGTGTAACATGTGAGAAGGAGTCTAGATGCATTGGGAGAAATGGTCATTGTTGGTAGATGAACAATGGTACAATAACATTCCCAAGGCTCTAGAAGCTTTAGTTGGTTACTTTGTTTCAATTTGTTATTTTGGTTGTAACTCAAATTCCTTTTGTATCCTTCACCATTAGAGTGAATGGAAAATTTTGAAAATAAGTAAGGTGTGCAAGAGGTATTTGTTGTGTGTATAAATACCACCTTTGCCAAAGAGTAAAAGGATATCAAAATTCAAACAATCCTATCCTATTGAAAGGTATTTCTTTTTCTTTTTTTTTTCTTTTTTCATAGTGCCATAATCATAGGGAAAAAGAAGACTAACCACTTTTGGTGGGAAGTCAATTATCCCTTCCAACCACATTGTCCTTTCACACATTTTCATGTGCTAAACCATAACAGACAAATAAAGTTAAACTTGAATTATTAAGAACAAGATATACATGTTTGTTGGAACCATAAAGTATGTTCTTTTATAACAATTTGTCATCTAAGGAGAGAGAACTGGATTAATAACATAATTAACACATGAAGTAGACTTTTATAGTGTTATCTAGTTGCAACACTACCATATTAAATTTATACCAATAAAGTTTACTTTTGTGACCATGGTTGGTTATGTGTCATTTAAATGATACACTAACTACCATGATTCAAAGTTTGAGACTTTATAATATGTGATAAATTTTAAGAATTATCTCTAGACCAATATAAAGGTCAATTTTGTTAGGCTTATTATTTTTGTAAAACTAATTAATATTGTTACTATTATTTTTTGTTTCATTAATATCGTCTAAGTAGGAGAATGTTAGCTTAATTTTTTTGGGCATATTGATGTATGCTTATATTAATTCAGGATTGATCTAATAAAGAAAGACAAATAGGTTCTTAATAATTAAAATATAGACTGACTGGTGTGAATTGTAACTTACCAAATAAAATTGTGATGAGTTGGACCTTTTTGGTAATGTATAAGGATTAAGCTAGGTCATATCTTATAGCTCAACATATAGATTGTACCATATGGATTGGGGTTCATGAGTGAATCATTTTTTATAAGCCATTTTTCCTTTGGTAGCCTTATTGTGTTTAGCCCAAAAATCATTATGCATTTTTAGATCTAAAGAACAATATGACTTCTTAATTGTTTCACTTAATATTGTTTTGATTAGTGTTTTAGATCTAACTATGTAGATCCTAGGTTTTCTCATCTCATTAGAGACATATTAATCCTTATAAAAAGTTCATTACTTTATTATGATATGAAGTTTTTCCATTTAAATCATTGTATTAGCTAACAAGAGATGTATCATACACTCATTTATAGTTATTTTTACTTTTTTTTTCCATGATAAGTAGATAAGGGATGTGGAAGAATTAAGTGTCAAATTTAAAACTTTTCATTTCAAGCAATATGAATTACCAACTAAACCATATGTTGCTTGTTTAGTGAAATCTTAGATGCAAGTGTACATGTCAAAGAAATAATACAATGATGAGTAAGATATGTCTCACAAAGATTGATAATTACAAAGTCAACTAATTGCTAACAGTGAATAATTCCTAAAATTTATCTAGTAAATTGAAATGACAAATCATGGATTAAACAACTAAATTTAATCTAAACTTAATAAATGAAACATGTTAGAGCATCTGATTTTACCTAACTACTAAGTACTAATATCGATTATTTATTCTTGCAAGATTGATTATGTTCATATGATGACATAATTTTTTAATTTATTCATTATCCTATATCTAGGTATAACAATCCTACTTATTCATTAACTCACTATATCTCTATATATGAATTGAAATTAACAAAGTGCATTAAGATTTATGAATATTTTAATTTATACCTAAAGCCACACAACCCATATGGTATATGTCTATTTATATTAATTTGTAGTTGTATATTATAGAAAGCAACTACATGTCATTTCTTATCGGTCTCTAACATGTAAATCAATTCATCTAAGTGGTAGCTAATCACTCAAATGCATTAAACGCAATAATATACAATTGTACATACATAAAATATCTCACAAAACATAACAATCATACTATTCATACATCATAGTTCTAATAAATTAAACTAAAACATAGTATATACACAAATGGAAATAGTGTGAAAAATTACACATCTTAAATTGAAAAATAATAAAGTTGTCACTAAATTGTCTTTCCTTTTTTAGCAATTTCTGCACAATTTCTACACATTAGAGGGGGAGAAGAAGCTGTCCAAACAAAAAAGGGAGAAAACATGTTGCATGCCCTACCATGCGCCACCATGTGTTGTCACGCATTGCTACCATGCACCACCATGTTGGGTTGGTCCAGCCTATATTCGGGGACTTATTATTGGATCTAATTAGGGTAATGTGGCCCTAAGGTTTAAAAGAAAAAATATAGGATTTTTCCTTTAAGAGAGGAGGTGAGTGGCCGTCAAAGAGAAAAGAGAGAGAGAAAAGAAAAGAGCAGAATTTTACAGAAATTAGAGGCCCTGCACAGCAGTTGATCAAATATCTGATCAAGGTCAATCCGTGGTCCAATTAAGCTGATTCTTTGTCAGCAAGTTCGGGATTGGGTGTTCTTCATTGTGAATGGTTGGATCGTCGTTTGGAGCTCTTGAAGTCAGCAGATTGTGGTTGAAAATCTGGGTGATATTTTTCCAACTTTTCTTGGTTAAGTTGTTGTTTGCAACTTGTTCTTCACTATTTATTGGTGATTCTATTGTTGTTGAATCAGTAAATCTTTGTCCTATTGTTATTGTTAAAGACTTGATTGGGTTGTATCTTAACGATTGATATAGTGGAGATTTGGGTGGACTCCGTGATCGGTCCCGTGGTTTTTTTATCCTTCACATTAAAGGAGTTTTTCCACGTAGAAATTCTTTTGTGTTGATTGTGATTTGCTTATTTTACTTGTGATTCGAATACATTGTTGGTGTTTTAGTATTTTTTCATAGGTTCAATCAAAGTGGGAAACTTTATACGTCATTTTTCCCATCACACCATACACCACCACACACCGCCGTTGTTCTTCACAGAAAATGCTAGAAATTGTAGAGGATGCCTAAAGTGCCAATCTATAGAGAAACTATACAGATCCACCATAGAAATGCATAGATTTGACGGAAAAGCCCAAATGGAGTTCACCATTCTTTGTTGGAAATCATTGCAAAACCGCATGCAGTTGCCGTAGAGGAGCTGAAAATTTCACAAATCCACTTCCTCCTGACTGTAAAACGTCAAGATCTCACTAGAAAACAACCTCAAATGGCTAGAACTTATACATATTCAGTAGAATGGATGATTTCTTTTTTGGTTTGTGTTTGGGTTGAAGAATAAGAGAAAATGAAGTAACCAAGAACTTATACATAATGGAAGGTGTCTACACATATATCCCTTTTGTACGGGCAAATGCTATGTCGCTACTTTGCATTCAATAAGATATTGTTGACATCATGGCGTATTTTGTATCTTGTTTCCTTTAAATTGGAACGTAAAAACTTAAAAACTTAATGGAATAACAACTAGCTATTTCAATATTAAAGCATTTAGTTTTTGTTAAACTAAAAAAAAAATGTATAAAGTTAGAAGATTTAAAGATCTAACCTAAAAATTAATTCAAAGTTAAATAAATCTTTTTCATTTAAATTATACCTAAGAGATTTTATCTTTTGGTGTGAGATTCTCATCCTACATACTCTTTTTTGGTGTGAAATCAAGTCAACCTTAACTATGATATTAAAGTTAGAAAATTTAAAGAGTAAATTCAAAAGTTAGTTCAATGATTAGAGATTCTTTTATTTTAAATTTTATTTTAAAGATTTTTATCTTTTTAATATGAGATTCTCATCTTACAAAATACCCTTGCAAGATTATGCAAAAGCCTTAAAACTTTTTCCTTTTCATAATGGTAGATACCCTTTTAGAAAGGAGGAGATAAAAAGATAATAAAGGATCAAAGTTGGAGCCCATCTTCACAAATGGCTTTTGGAAATCAAGAATGAACTACTAACATGAAGGTAGATAAAAAGGAAATGAACAAATCAAGTTAAAGTTAGTTCAAGTTAAAAAAAGCCAAGCTAAAGTCACAATTTAGTTTTTTAACATAACATCTTAGTTTTAGTTTAGAAAGCGACATCCTTGTATACGAAAGAGGACGTATTATTCTTATAACGAAACCTGAAATTTACCGTTACCGAAAGAGTCTTCTCCCACACGGTGTCGCGTTTGCACCCACATGCGTGATGTCAGCTCCACGCACGCCCTAGCGTGACCCGATGACCCACGAACAACCCGACGACCCGCATTCAACCCGGCATCGCGTTCTCCTACGTTACAAAACCCTAGTTGTTTTCATTCGGAAATCCTTTCTGGATTCAAGTTGGATTGCTTGTAATTAACCTATTTTCCGTTTCTGATTCTTTGTAAAGGGTTGATGTACGATCCTTTTGTATTTAGGAAAATCAATCAGGACTGTTTGTCAATAAAATCGCAGTTTCGTTCTTTTGCAGCCGTCACCCTCTCCGTGTTTCTGGCGGTCAGATTTTGTGGTTTCTTTCACTGACATTGACTGGAGGATGTATCAAGGAACAGTATAGAGAGGATCTTATACTACCTAATAAATTATTATGTTTAAAGAATATATGTATAATTAATTACAAGTTCCGTCTTATATAAGTCATTTTAAGAGAGAAATTGCTTTCTTAACAGTGAAAAACCAATGACATGCAAAAATCTTGACCGACAATTTCACCTTGTTCGAATCTCCATCCTAAAAAAAATAAAAAAATAAAAAAATAACTGTAAAGAGACATTCTGTAAGTCCAATTAAGGACGCTTGCATAACTAAAGATTCAAAATGATGTTAGTGAAATTGTACATAATAAAAAATTATTAAAATACTTTAGATTACTTATAATCCATGTGAAATTGTAAGTAATAAAAAATTATTAGAATACTTTAGATTACTTATAATCCATCCTTTAGTATTTTTTTAATAATAAAAAAATACAACTTTAAATGCTACAATTGATCGTAGTTCAAGTTCTTGGTTTAAAACAATTTAAACGACGTCACTTCTTACCCCACAAACACGACGTCGTCCACGAATCGAAGCCCCAAATCTTCCCTGCAAAACGGACTTTACCCAACAGCTTTCGGCCAGGGGAAGATGGACGCCCACTCCTCGCACCTCACGGCGCCGAACCGCTCCCGGAACTCGCAGTCCCCATCTCCGTCCCACTCGTCAGCCACCTCGTCCATCCACAAGAGAAAGCTCCCCCCCGACGACCATGCGCCGCCATTCCCGCCCTCCTCCTTCTCCGCCGACACTCGCGACGGCGCTTTGACCTCCAACGATGACCTTGAGAGCATTTCGGCCCGTGGAGGTGGCGCAGACGACTCCGACTCTGAAGATGATTCCGAGGACGCTGCGGCAGCCGCGGCTGACGACTCCGACGATGACTCCTCTGCCTTGCGCACCTTCACAGCTGCCCGCCTCGACTCCGCCACCACTGGCGGATCCGGAGGTTCGGCGCGCATCACGAAGCTTAAGACGGAGAATCTGAACCCTTCTATGGTGAAGATCGAGAACTCGGAGTGCGGTAAGGACGGTGGAACCCAGGGCACGGGTACAGCGGGAGCTGGCGCTCCTGCGGCGGGGATTGTGGTGAAAGAGGACGCCTCGAAGATATTCACGGACAATATACAGGCCAGTGGAGCTTATAGTGCCCGGGAAGAGAGTTTGAAAAGAGAGGTAAAAGGCGGCAGAAGCTTTTTTTGAGTTTTTTTTTTTTTTTGTTTGATCAAATCCAGCGACGACTGACCGATTGATTCAAACCACGTTCTCCCGTCAATTGTTGCTTCTTTGTTTAGAAATGATTTGGAAATACAAGAGATAAATTACAGAGATGCTGAAATGTCGCAGGAGGAGGCAGGAAGGCTCAAATTTGTGTGCCTTTCGAATGATGGTATCGATGAACACATGGTTTGGTATTCTATTTCTTCTCATTCCCCCAAAATTCATGTTAGGTTCTATGCATTTTCTGCTCAAGATCTTACGCTTTAACTATTAGTTTCCAGGGTTATGTAATGTATATCTTTGTTTTGGATCCTCCAGGTTAATAGGATTGAAGAATATTTTTGCAAGGCAATTACCTAACATGCCCAAGGAGTACATTGTCCGTCTTGTCATGGATAGGTAATATAATGAAATCTTTTTAATGAGCGATGCACCATATTCAAAGTCCAAAACATGGTTGAATAGAGGGAGGCAGGCTCTGGGGAGTTGCTGTGCCGATACCCTCCTTGGATGTATTTTGAGATAGACACCACTATGGGCATACGTTTTTGCCTGTTTTATGACCAAAATCATTTGTATTTGTCATGCCGTTGACTTCATACCCGATTCCTGCTCTTTTGGACTGCCAATATGGTTGCTATCTCCACAAAAGTCACCAACATTTAGGGATAAAGCACGGTGTAACCTGAATATAAATTTCAAATTAAAGTATCCATGGATTGCACGAAGTTGAGCAAGTTCTCAACTGAACAGATGTTTTTTCCCACATATATGTACCTTTCTGCGGGACAGATATTGTTTGATATCTTTTCTTGTGATGTTTTTAATTATTTGCATGTGTTTCACATTTGGTTTCTACAGGAGTCATAAATCAGTAATGGTTATCAGACATAATCAGGTTGTTGGTGGTATCACATATCGGCCATATGCCAGGTAAGGTTCATATTAGTAGGCATCCTTGTGTTTGCCTGTTTGTTTGTCTTTCACCTTCAAATCCAGTTACATATTCATTTCAATATAGTTTCTCTATAACCATTTCATACTTGTTCCTGGTCTTATTCTTTTTGGCATTGTCTACACATAGCTAATGTTTTCAATTCTTCTATGAATAGAAACAGTTACTGATTTCAATGAATGAGTGTAGAATTGTGGACCACTTTATCATGCAATTCGGGTCCTGAAGTTCTGTTAGCTACCTTGCCACCCTATATCTCCCTGCAGTTAAGCAAGAAATTGATTTCTGTTAGATTAACTTTTAATTGCAGTGTGATTATACTTGTAATGTAATAAGTGAATGATTTAGTTAGGCTTTGTGTTATGAAGTAATTTTAAGATTTTAGGAGTTTGACTGCTTTGTCTTCAGACCAATCCTAAATGTTCACTTCTAACCAACAGATCCAGAAATCCTTTCCTTCTCTGTAACTTTTTGGTTGACTTTGATTTGATTTGCAGGAGCTAGTAAAAATATGATTGTTTATTTGTGTTATTTCTAGTTGGTGAGACTTCTTTACCTCCTTAGACTCATTTTCTGTGTCAAATCTCAGCCAAAAGTTCGGGGAGATAGCTTTTTGTGCAATTACAGCAGATGAACAAGTAAAAGGTTACGGAACTAGGCTGATGAATCACTTAAAGCAGCATGCACGTGATGTGGATGGCCTAACACATTTTCTGACATATGCTGACAACAATGCTGTCGGCTACTTTATAAAACAGGTCTTGTTGAGAAATGTTTCTATTGGTTTGTATTGACAATAATGCGGTGTGGTTCTCCTTGTTCAGAAATCCATCGGGATTTCTGATGTTTGTTGAACTAAAGTAGCACTACCATGTTGCTTAATAAGAAATGTTTGGATGTCTCTAGAGACAGCATTGCATGATGTGCTGCAGAAATTCTCTTTGTTTTTGTAAATCAATTGATGGAAGTTAATTAAGTTAAAATTTAGGGAAACAGTTGTTTTTGGATATGATTTTTGATTCAAACACTTGGATAGTCAGTCACGTTGATTGCAAAGCAGTACTAATTTTAGGTCTGTCATTTTGCTGGTTAGTATTTTTTGGATCTTTCATTTATCTGACTTTATGTTCTCTTAAACTATTCAATCCTAGTCATCCATCAACCTATTTATTATCTTCCCAAGACCTCCTCCAGGAGGTTGGATTCATCCTTTGGTGTCAATGTTTTGGCACTTTTTCTCTACTGTATTTTTTTCATATTTCTCCAGATACTCATACTTTACCATGTAAAACCTTTTGATTGTAACATTCCTGTCGGACTTTCAAGTTGGGCCATTTATTTGGAAGAATTATACAATATGAACCCTCCCGTCCAAATCATTACTGAAAGTGAGAAAAGTATGGGATCACTGTTAATGCAAATGGTGACGTAGCTTTTCTGATGGCCTCTGCCATTTCTACAAACCACATCCCTTTACCATCTCCACAAGTCCAATTAACCTCCCATAGCAAATTTAGTTACAAAATCAGGTGAGTTCCCATTCCACTTTTTGTTATGGGGTACTTCATTTTTTTTTCCTTCCTAATTTGGAAGGTGAGGGGTACACCAGAAGATTACTTCTAAATAGGGTGTGAATCACTGAAACTGAAGTTTGTTGAGGACATTGCAACAAGGGTGATTCCTTGGAATGGTATGATATTATCTGCCTGGACATGATTTGATTCATATATGATTTGAACTTTGTTTGTTGCCTGCAGGGTTTTACTAAAGAAATCCACTTGGAGACAGATCGATGGCAAGGGTAGGTTTAATTATATCTTGGCTTAAGACTATCAAAAGTTTATTTTTTGCTTCTAGGTCCCCTTTAAAGCAGTTTATTAACTATTCTTGTTATAACCTTCTTCTTATACTCCCTCACTTAAGACATTCCAATATATTTGTTCGTTGTCTTGAGAATTTCATTAGCATCCCAGGTATATAAAAGACTATGATGGCGGAATCCTAATGGAGTGCAAAATTGATCCAAAGCTTCCATACACTGATTTGTCAACTATGATTCGCCGTCAGAGGCAGGTAAGATAACCATCTGCTTGGCCATGGATCATTTTGGTTTGCATAACTGTTTATGACTGTCTTTGGCATGGTGAGTCATGACTAGAACTTGAAGATTTCACTGCTCCATGCTAAATTGAATATTGTTTTTCCACTTGAACATTTACCCCTCCATGTGGCCCTGAAAAATTATGTTACTTTTACTCTCTTTTTTTTGTTTTTTAATAAATCCTTTTGGGTATGAGCTGCTTTGCAAAATTTTCAATTGCTCGTTTGAGGGGGAAGAAATTGCTCAATTACTTCCACTTACCCTCACTTTTATGCAGTTTTTGGAGTGTGCTACTGGTGCTGCTTTTTCTCTCGAGCTTTATTTTAGTTCTCTTTTTGGTTCTTCTTCTATTCCTTTTCTATTCCTTTTAAAATGGAAAGTAATAAGTTTCAAATATAGTAATTTGCTTCAGGAAGACTTTTAGATTGTAATTTTCAAATATCTTTTTCTCAAGCTGGTCATATTGGAAAGGAAGCCTAATCATATGCACCTTCCACCTCCTTACAAGTTACCGGTGTTAATTTTTGTTCCATTTTGAAAGTGGATTCTGTATTCCTTGCATCTTGTTTCCTTTTTCTTATGTATACTCTCATGGGAACTACGATCTACATTTTCATTGATGTTTTGATTATAATAGGCAATTGATGAAAAGATTAAAGAGCTCTCCAACTGTCACATTGTTTATGCTGGAATAGATTTTCAGAAGGTACTTTCCATGGTTTCTGGGTGTCCTGAGACCTTTACTTCATACTATTTGTTTCAGATGGTATTCATGTTTAGCAATACAGAATCTAAGAGTTTTGATTGAATTCAAATTGCATGAAGTTCATAGTAAATTGGACCTTTACATGTTCAGAGCATCTTCATTTTCTGACTATATGATCAATGTCAATAGCAATGTTCATGGGAAATTTCTTAGAAAACTGAGATGGCTTAATGCCCAAAGTTTCAAATGGGCCTTTGTTCCGCTAATGTCGAGAACGTTTTGCTTTCATTCCATTTGAAATTACATATATAGTGAGATAATCTAAGGCAATCCTCTAGCTTTCATGGTATCGTAAATTATGTGTAGAGAGATAATCTAGAGTATCTAGATGCATGCCATTAGCAACCTGATCATGGACAATATTGACAGAGACTATTGTTTTTCACTTTTTTATTTTCTTTTCAAGTGTCGTATTGTGCTTCTCTTTATTTCCGAAGTTAGTTTGTTTAGATAATTTGTGGGTGTGGCAATTTGTGATGGGAACTTATTTTTCAGAAAGAAGCTGGTATTCCAAAGAAAATCATCAAAGTTGAGGATATTCCTGGCTTGAGTAAGTTTTCTGTCTCACCCTCACTGATTAGCATAGTGCACTGGATGGCATTTATGGTTCCAGTTGTTTTGTTTGTAGCTTGATTACATTCTAGTCACTAGTTATAATAATCAGCATCCTCTTGTACCTTTTATTTTAAGCTGAGATGAATTCTACACAGCCCTGTTTATGTTAATTCACCACAAGCAGGTATCTTGTTCTTTTCATTTTTACTAGCATAGAGAAATGTCTGGACATTTTGTCAGATGAAGATCATTAATCTTTTCTTAAAGTAGGAGTGTCATAGATAACTTGATTGAGACCCTCCTAATAGACATTAAACCAGTTATTGTAATCATGTTCTTGTCCTTGCTACTATCCCAATGATGAGATGTCTAATTTGATTAACGTCCTAGTACTATTTTTGGTTCGGAACTGAATATGCCGATGATGATATGTCATACTTAGAAATGTAAATGTGCAACTAATGGTCTTGCTTAGTTGCCTTTCTGATATTAAATTGGCAATTTTTGAATTCCGATGCCCCTTGAGTTTGTGTTTATGTTTGTTTCATGAAGTTCCAGAATTTAATGGAAGTTTGTTGTCTATTGATGACAGAGGAGGCTGGGTGGACTCCTGATCAATGGGGCCATTCACGATTTAGAACTTTAAGTACTTCTACAGACAGTGCTACAAACCAAAAACAGTTGACTGCATTCATGCGCTCTCTTCTAAAGGCAAGTCTCTAAGATCTTTTCTTACCTTTTTATTCTTTAATCATAAGATGCTATCATCAAAAGCAGAGTTCATTCATGGAATTTCTAGAGATTGATTTCTTACCTTTGAGAGAACACTGAGAATCAGATCTGCTTGTTCATGTTATTGAGCGGTGCAATGAGGGAATAAAGAACTATCTCTCATAATGGATTTGCTTATCTGACTCTTGAAACTATCTGAATTCCTTTGTTTCATAATAAATATATGGAGTTCTCTCTATAGCATATAAGATCCAGCAGATCCCACGTTTACATGTGAGAAGTTGTCTTTTGTGGTTTCAGCATGGATAGAAAACTTGTAGAACCTGCTGAGTTCAAAAATTAAAAATACTTGCATAATGCCAGTTTCTCTAAACTTCCCACTTTTTTTTTAACCATATTGTCCTTGTCAAGTGGAACGTAACCAGATAGATGTTTATCTAAGCAGGCGATGCATGACCATGCTGATGCTTGGCCATTCAGGGAACCAGTTGATCAACGAGATGTCCCTGATTATTATGATATTATCAAAGATCCAATGGGTAATATTTTTCCCTTCCAGCGTCATGTTTGTTGTCTGCCCTGTACATTTTCCCTTAGATTGACACTGTTTTCATCATCACCCTTTTTAATATTTAGTTGATACCCCTTTGACTAAGGGACACTTCTGGTTTCGTATGTGTCTGAAGCATCAATGCTTGTCCAGGCTACCATATCACTGGAATTGAGTCTCATTTGGTGATAGTTACTACTCCATTTAAGTTGACATTCACGTGAGGTTATTCTATATCAATACTTACAAAGCTGATTCTAAGGTTAGAATTGATAATTGGTGTGTTCAAACTTGTAATGGAGTCAGGTTTTGCTTGAGATTATCCAGATACATAGAAGGGGATCAAGGTTTAAAGTTTTTGTAAGATTTTAGTTAGTGGGAATTCGATGTAATTGTGGAAGGTGCAGAGCAACAATATCAAATTTAACTGTCACAGGTTTGGAAACTTTCCTTTATTGAATTTGCAACATAAACCATATCCAACCACAAACACCACAGCTGCCACCCCCCTCGCAGTGCCTATGCAGTCCTCCCCCTCCGTGGCTTTCTTTTGTACTATTCTCCATGCTTTAGCCCCATATCATCATGATGTTGAGAATTTACCATCTTTATCTATTCCAAATCTATTCTATCCCGCCTTGCTCTCAACTGGTGTAACCTCAAATACTGTGAGGTCAAGCCCTCCCAAAACCGCTTGTCCACTAAATAGAGCAGAGATAAAATACTGAGCTACAAATTGCTTATGTGCTATTTTATTTGTTGAAAAACCAAATAATGGACTTGAATGTACAACAGATTTGAAGACGATGTCAAAGAGGGTGGAGTCCGAACAGTATTATGTAACATTTGAGATGTTTGTGGTGGATGTTAAGAGGATGTTTGCCAATGCAAGAACCTACAACTCTCCAGAGACCATTTATTACAAATGTGCAACCAGGCACAGTGCTTAATTCTGTATTCTTCCGTATTCTTACAGTTTACTATTTTTTCCGTACGCTCATTATTCATATTATGATAGATATTGTGCAGGTTGGAAGCATTTTTCCAAAGCAAAGTTCAATCCGGTCTCCAATCTGGTGCAAAAATTCATCCATGATGAATTCAACATATTGCGGGGTCAATCATTTTATAGGTGAGGCTGATTTTTAATAACTCGGTGATGTTGAGACCGAAGACTAGGTTTATTGTCCTGAGTCAGAGAAATACTGCAACTTAATTGAACATCTGCTGGTAACTTTATTTGATGAGACCTTATCTCGCTTCAATAGATTCAAAAAGTGACAAGTCAACGTGCATGCTAGTGATAACCAATTTGAGCCTCTAGACTGACTTGCCATGGGTTAACCTTCTCAAATCAGTTGGTTAGCTGAGTTAAATACTTGCGTCGTGCTCTCAGCAGTGGCCAACCGGGGAACAGTGCCTGCATCGACAAGATAGAAGGAAGAAATACTGTTTCTCATTGTTCGTCAGAGGTCAGAGAAAAACTGTTTCTCTCGTTCTTTTATTTTTATTCTCTTCAATTTTTCCTTTCCGCTGAAACTCGAGATGTCTTAAACATTATAATTATAATCCCCTATGGTATTTTCTAACAAAGTGAGTCTGAGTGATGGTTGATAGTGTGGGTTAATGAAGTCTCCGAGTGTCTAGGCGACTTCCTCCTACGTTGGGAAGGCAAGTAAAGCGAAAACTTTGACAACTTGATTATTCATCTCGTTGAGTTAGCTTTGGCTTTTTAGGAGGGACTCTAGGCCTAATTGTGGCATAACCGCAACCCAAACAGTGGCTTGTGCCAAGAGTCTCAACTTGATGTCTGCTCTCATTAGATCAATCAGTCCTTTGGAAAGGAACTCAAACCCCAGGCACTGAGGCTGATTTAATCAATTAAGATGAAAGAACAATAAGCCATCTCGCTGTGACCAATCTCGTAGATCGAACCAATTCCATAAGAAGCTAAACGCGTCTTTTCCAAGGATACTCTTAACCTGATAAACGTGTCTCCCGTTACTTCAATTTTCGTCTTTTATCTTTTTTCCTCGATCTCAAGAGCAACTCAGATGAAACACAACAACAAATTTACTTATTAGTGGACCAATTAAGTCGTGGAAATAATTACAAAGAAGCAACCAAAATAAATACCCATAACAAAATAGGAACTACTTATAATAACGCGGGCGATCTTTCGAAGCCTTAACCTGAAAATAAGGAAAGGGCAAGGAAGGCATCATGGTCAATTTTGTTTGCTATTGTTTGGAGCTATATGAGAAAGCTCGGGGTCCCACCCAGGCATTGTCGGGGAAATCTGCTTCTGCACTTCTTGCAAACCTGCTCTACACTCTATCGAAGACATTTCTGGAACTCTGTTTCCCCCAAAATCCTCCTGCGGGCTTCCGGCAAAAGGGATTTGAGAGCTGCTGGGGAAACTACTGTCCAGTCTCTGATGATGCGGAATGGCATTCATAACAGGTGGAACTGCATGGTGAAAGAACTGGCTGGGATTTGGTGGAATCGCAGATGCAATCATCGGGCTGCTTACAAATGGCATTCCCAGAGTAGGTACGGTGGCCATGGCCAGATTCATGGCTGGTAAACCCGTCACGCGCTTGACAGTTTCTTCGGCCATCTTCACCTGGGAAACATCCAAATGAAAAGTTAATGCAAGCGAGTTTCTAGCAAATCTTCTAAAATTTTACACAAATCTGAGCTATCCAAACTTTATAATGTAATCACTTTAGTACACAGTGAAACTAAAGTTCAAAAGAATAGTCAACAACAACCAGATATAAAGTGATGATAAGGTACATGGTTAGCAAAATAACTGCAATTTGAAGCTAATAGGGCTTACCTTTGTCCTCAAAGTCTCAATATCTGCTTTTAAAATTCTGTTGCCAAAACCAGAATCTTCATACTTCTGTTTAACCTCAGAGAGACGCTTTAATAATGTGGAGTGCTCAGCCCTAAGCTGTCCAACCTGCACAAAACCATATAATCTAAGAGAGAAAAACTAGAAAGGGAAAAAGGAAGGGAACAGCATATTGGTTTTAAGAAAAAAAATGAAAGCATCACCTGTGTCTCAAGTTCATTCAAATGTGCTTGTTTCTTTCTTCTAGAGCGTCTAGCTGATTCTCGATTTGAACGCATCCTGATCAAACCCTTAAAATGTCAGTTGAAAAACTGCTATTTTTTTCTTCAAAAAATAGAAAAAAATTTAGGAGAAAACATTAGAGAAGACACAACACCAAGTATATGGGTCATACACAACAAGAGATACAAAAAGAAAACTTTACAATCAAAAGCCATAGAGTCAAGTAAAGTATGAAGCAAACCCATTTGAACCAACTTTAATGAGATCTCTCTTGACTTCCCTTTAACTTCAAATGTCCTTCTAAATGTACCAAGACGGTATTCACTCACAAGAAAAAAAATCTCATATACGTTTGGTACTAATTTCAAAAAAGTATTCTATTTCCAAGAAAAAAAATATTAAACAAATATTAACCCAAAATCTTATTATCAAAACACCAAATAGAAACATTTTTCAGAAAATAACTTTTACAAAGACAATTTTTCCATAAAATTTTACAAACCTTATGGGAAGATTTTGAGACAAATGACTGCTGAAATTTTCAATTGTTGACACTGATTTATAATTCACAAAATCATGAGAGAGAGAGAGAGAGGGGGAGGGAAGGAGAGAAAGGAAGGAGAAGTAAAAAAAGTAGCAACTTGACCACCCCTATTAGAGAAGAAAGAAGGCCATCCGACCAACAAAACAAGAAAGAAGGCTACCTTCATTCACCCTAGACTTGCATAGCCACCCTGAATGGAAATGGGTAGCTAAGACTAGCCCTCCCTTCCACAAAATAATTGCATGGTCACTTTTATTTTGTTTAAGAAAAAATAAATTTCTTACAAGAAAAAGTTCAACTAAATACATGTTTATGTTTTCTCAAATAAAAATGTTCAATATATGTCTTTGAGAAAAAAAAATTTCAAAAGTTCACCAAATAATTTTCTTAAGTAGATCATTCCAAAAATGTTTCTCAAACTAAACTTTACAGAAAAATACACATCCCAATTTTATAATACATCAAAAAAATGTTCAACCCAAAATTCTCTTTTTAATATTATTAAAAAACTTACCCTTTTTTTTCCTCTTTGCATAGGTAAAGATGAAAAGACTTTGTCAATATAAAGATAACGTAGAAGCTGATTATTATTCAGAAATGTATTATTAGACAAATACAATCACCAAGGAAAGCCATTCTCGCACTTCCTTTTGTTCAATTAGTGCATTTTGTTTAATGGTACTTTGTTTTCCTAGATAGTTACTCCTGGTTAGGCTTTTCATGTGCAGTATTGTTTATTGTTTGAAATGAGTTTATAAGAAGAACAGTTTAGTTTAGTTGAATTTGAAAAGCATATGCAAGAATTTCTTCTCACAGCATCTCATTCTTGATCAAGTGATCACCAATCTGACTATTAGAAGTACAACAATAACGCAGATAAAAGGTAAGACTTTTGAGAACCATGCGAAAACAAAACAGGACATAAGTAACAAATCAAACAACTTTCCGTTACCTCCTAGCACGTTTTTCATCAGTAGGATCCATGTTCTCAGTGTTTTCTATGTCCCCCTCAAGTTCATCATCATCTGAATCCTCCCTTGATGATCCACTGGTTGCTTGTACGACTTGCACTCCTGATTTCATTTGGCCAGCTGGTAATGCTGGAATACCAAGTGGTCCACCATCAGCCTGACTTTGTGCCATGGAGATATTATGGGCAGCACCTACAGTGTTTATAAATCAAACTTGACGTTCTATGTCAAATGCAACACCCACCCAAACACAAATGTGAGTGTGCACGGAAACATAAATAGAGGATGTCAAGAAGTGGAAAGGACAGTCTTGGTGATGGTGGAATCTAACATCCATTGACCCACAAAATTTCATCAAATAGTATGTAGTGTTTCACTAAATGCAAAGATAAAAGCAATCACATAATGTTGCAATGAATAGGAACTTTGATATAAACATAAAGTATAATGCCTGCCAACCTATTCAATGTGAAATGATTTAAACAACTATCTGAGCAAGTATTCAACTTAACAAGGTCCAAATCTCAACACAATGTGCACTGGCTAAATTTAGCTTCTAAATGTGAATAACAGCCTCTAGCATCCCATAGTAACCATAGACAACCCCAGCCCCTAGCATTCCATAGTAACCATAGACAACCCCAGCCTCTAGCATTCCATAGTAACCATAGACAACCCCAGCACCTAGCATTCCATAATACCCATAGTCAAACCACAATCAGCCATCCATCTCTTAAAAGAAAGGAAAAAAGAATTATAGGGAAAATGCATCACATCTAATCCATTCTTCTATAACTAGATCTAGCTTGACCATCGATTTCTCCAGTCATAAAAACAAGGTGGAAGGTAAAGCTATGGACTCTAAATCCACTGTATGCATAATTTGCCAATGAAAATAGACATTAAGAATGGATCAAGCAACCCGCTCCTATTTTAGGAAGAATAGTTCCCAATAACAACACATCGTTGATTAAAAATAAAAATCAAGCCTTGTGATTGCGGACCTTAAAAAGGGCTAATGTCAATCTAGAGAACGGAAGAAAGTAGTGCATTACATACGCGCCAGGCCTTTGAGACATTCACAAATGATAAATTACGGTAGCAATCATCGTCAAACATATCTTCAACTAAATATTTATAACCGTAGAAGGAGAGAAATCTATGAAAACAGCACACGACTGAGGGAAATTGAGCTAGTTAGCGACAAATTTCAGTATGTCTAGATACTTTCAAAGTAATACAAATTTATACGAGAGACAAAGCATTGCTTTTTAAAAGAAATTGCATAACCAAAAGCAAAACAAACACATTTAACAAGTCTCTCGATAGAATACCCCTCACGTTGCAAATATGATTGCTCTTGCCGCAAGCAATCATGTTTAGTTTCGAAAATGGAGCAATATCGATAGTACACAGATAAATGAAGAGGGATATTTCCGATCCATTCTTAACATGAATATAATAGCTACGAATTAAAAATTAAAAAAATACTCGGAGTTGTTACCATACCAAAACAAAGAATTACTTTCAGACAAAATCGGCAAGCAAAATCCATAATTTGATGAGTCAAACACCTTTATCCGGAGCTGGAGATCCCAATTGCGACGGCTTTGACCCTTTAGATTGAGTCTCCGCTACATCTCCATTCTCTTGCCCCCTTGAGCACGAACCCTGCAAATGCAATTTCAAAAAACCAATCAGGATTAGAAGAAAATTGCTTCACATACACATACTACATGTGAAATGCATCAAAAGAGAGAGAGGGAGAGGGACAGAGAACCATTTGAGCAACGACGGCGCAAGCCATATGAAGCTTGCTCTTAAGAAGCGCATGGTACTCGTCGGGATCAATCGAAGCAGTCGGATACGGATGATCTGATGGCGGCTTATGATAGTGATTGCGCTTATCATTATTCAGAACCTCCACCCCGTCAGCTGCTTCGCCTCTTTTAAACCTGGACGAGGACGACCCCACGGGTGAGACGGCACGGCCCGGGGAATCGGCCACCGTCGGTGAGGGCACCAAAATTGGCGCCGCAGACGGGAAGTTCTCGTCGAGGTATTGCTGCAGGAACCACTCCGAATCACTCCGATTCATCGCCGTGGTGGCCGAACCCGATGACGCCCACGACGGATCAACGATTTCCTCGACGGAAGACACTGCATTCATCTGCCGGAACCTATTTTCTCGTTTTTTGTCTGCTTCTTTTATCATTTATGATTCGCTCGTCGGCTTCTCTCTCTCCTCCACTTTAGATCTCCTACACTTCTTACTTTACATAACTCTGTTCACAACCTATCCCAACCGCAGGATTTGGGACTAACAGACACTATTTTGCCACGCCATCAATAGCGCCCGCACCTTATTCCACGTGGGAAGGTCTTGGTATCATAGTGGTTGGTCCGAGGGTCCACCTGGATGGGTCCCACGCAAGCTTTGATCTTTAAGTTGTCTTTGTCTTTGTCTTTGGCTGCTGAATCTCCTTAATGTTGATCAAACACGGAAAGTCAGGGAGATTGACACGCATCACTCTACTTTTTAACTTTCTGAACTTTTAATTCACGAGTAAAAAAAAGTTTAATTTTTAAATAATATTTAAATACACAAAATTATTTATTTAATTTTTATGTTATATTTTTTAGATTGAATTATGAATTTATTTTTAATTAGCATCACAGTTCAAGTTAATTTTTTCAATTATTATTATTATTATTATTATTATTATTATTATAAATAATTATCTTTTCACCTACTAAACCAATTAACTCTTAAATATTTACAATAAAAGATAAGGAATGTTATTATTTTTCTTTGAAAGTAGCTCTTTTACAACAAATCAATTCTTACGACTTCTTCATGAAAATAAGACTCATAAATTAGATATAGAAGAAAAACAAATGAAGAGAGTCAAAATGTAATAAAAAGCTTAGCAAAATTAGACATCTATCCAAAGACAAGAAGAGAATAAAATTAATGATTTTGTTTTTGTTTTAGTGTCAATAAGAACATTTTTCTTTTGTTGTTCATTCATGTTGTATTAATTGAAGACTTGGATGGATGTAAAAAAAACATCGACTTATCGAACCTAGCCATGGTATACAATTTTTCTTTCAACCTCACAAACTTTTCACCATAAGTTTTCCCTTTAAACACTTGTGTTTACTTGTAATAACTACCAATCTAAAATAACGCATTTGTAGTAGTAAGATGATGAGCGCAACATAGATAAAAGCTCCACCATTTTTCTGGCTGTTCTCTTTAACCCCCACAAAAGGTAAATAAATAAATAAGAAAAAAGTTATCGAATTGTTTTGATCAAAGGAAGGTGAATGTCTGACGGTGTGTTCTTGGTCCAGGAATTGTGTAAAAGCAACCCTTTAACACATGTACTGTAAATAGAAAATTATGAACGCCTATGGGATGGTTGAATGCAATTTCATCACCCAGTGTGCTTCGGGATTCTTCTGAGATACCACTTACACCTTCCTAATATTGAGTTTAGAAGAAGAAAAGGAAGATAGCTGGAAGTACCTCCAATATCGTGAACGCTTTTGCTTCATCAATGGTTGAGTTTCATTTTATCATACGAAATATGCAGACAATTCTTCTTCCATTGTGGTTGCGAGCTCTTCATCTTCCTTGGCTATAACAGATGAGGTAAGGATGTCACCTCTTACGGTATGCTTTGGAGTATTTCATTCAAGTTCTCTTTCTCGTGTTTCTTCAAGAATGACGTGAAATGCATCTAGATTAACCATTCTATAAGGTAACCAAATTGCATCTACACTTATTTTGGGAGCGTTAGTAAGCCAGCCCAAATAGAAAAGGCCCTGCAACTCGTCTTCTGTGGCACAAAGACAGTCTCAGACTCCCAAGTGCTTTCACCCCATGCAGGGTTCTCTGTCATGGATGGCAGGTATGCAAAACCCCAATATTGAATACAATTGATTTTCTACAACCTGCCTCATGAAGCATAAAAATTCTTGACAAAACTTTCCGAAACCCAGCCTACGAATGTTGTCTCCACGAGCAGAACCCTTTCACAGATTCCGGTAAAATAAAAAGCAGAAGCAAGGGGGATTAAGAACCTGGAAGTTACGCCACAATCTTGAACAAACACAATGCATAGTTATTTCCGATGTTGCATCGAAAAGTTACAAGCTTGATTTATCCTATTAGAAATTGTTTTCAATCAAGCGCAGCTTTTAGGGATTTGGTGAAAGTTGCTAGTTCCTTCAAACCTTCCTCAGGGGATTTGGCTTCAGCCAACAGCTTCACCATGGCACTCCCAACAATCACACCATCGGCTCCCCAGCCTGCTACCTGTAACGGAAATCACAAATTGACTTATACATGCATAAATGTCAGGAAGCACAACTTGAAAGTATAATGTTAAAAACAAACCTGTTTCACATGCTCAGGTTTCGATATGCCAAAGCCGACTGCCACGGGCTTGGTTGTCACCTGTCAGATAATTTAATGAACTCATGTATAGAAATTACTCAGCATCAACCCAAGGCTTTTTAGTTAAAGGGCTCAGTTATCATGCTAACCACATAGGGTTGTCTCAGGTCACTGCTAAAAAGGGGAACCGAGATATGCTTCATATAACATCTGCTACACACAGCTTATGCAAATTCACTTTCTTGAATTAAATGTAATTAATTCCCAGTCACGTACTGCTATATTAGGAGACAATTTGTCCAAGTCAAAAACATTATTTAAACTATACACCCAGTACTATTAGATTTCAGACATGTAAATTCTTGCATAAATATTCCATATGAAAGCACGTAGCTCATGCCATCCATGAGTTGCTATGATTTACCTTTTTTCTTTTTCTTTTTTCTTTTTTTCTTTTTTTGCATTATTCTTTGGCAGGACTTGGGCCTCATTTAAATGTGGTAAGGGGATTTCTACATGTCAATGTGAATACAGGGTTAAGCATAAAAACCTCTTTGATTTCCTGAAGAAGAGTTTGAACCCGATTGCTCACAGATGCACGAGCACCGGTGACCCCAACTGAGCTTACCTATAATTCAGAATGATCAACAGTTAAGAGTAAATGTTCAACCTCAAATGAAATGAGAATATAAAGACAAAGATATAAGAATAAGAAGAGACTATAAGTTCCTCAAATACAAGAACCCACGAGTTACCAACACCATAGAGACCTACTCAATACTCAATAGATGGTTTCTAAAAGATCTAAAAGATCTATAATAGATGTTTCCTTAGTTACTGTGTTCCCTTTGAAGTTTGACTGAGACCAAAATCAAGAAAGGGAGTGTATAATGGTACCAACCAGTACCAGTTTAAGTTTGTGAATGATTATTTTAATGTATCTCGAAAATAAGGGAAGCACACCAAGCTAAATAAAGCATAATTGAGAAATTTCCATAATTGAGACTTGAATTCAATTACTGGAGTGCAAGAGTAGCAAGCATTACTAATAACTTAGTCTTGCAGTACATTGAAAGGAAAAATTATAAGAGAACAGAATAAATCAAACCAGTCATGAAAATCTGAAAGAATGGCATCCTTCTTGATCAAAGGTTTAAAAAGAAACCACAAAAAAAAAAAAAAAAACCTACAACTACATTGCTGACACAGGCTTTTGTTTTGGCGGCAGATCCAAGGTACAAATCAATCAATGAGCCCAAAACATTAAAAATAAAAAAAGCCCCAACATGGAGAGGAGAACCAACTGCTGAATAGAATCTTACGAGGTACACAAATCCTTCTGCAGCTTCAACGATTGCTTTCATTCTATCCGTTGGAGTAGTGGGTGTTGTGAGCAGTACCTTAACCACACAATTAGACATATCCATCCATTAAAAAGCATCAAAAACATAAATTTTTTTTAACAAATCACACAGATCATCTGAACAAGAAAAAAATAACAATTCAATAAACAAGGCCTAGTTACAAGCTATAGCTCAAATGCCACTTTATTTCCAGTTGAAATGGCATCAAATGCGAGGCTGTGGGTTCAAAATCCTCTGAGTTCACAAGTTACAGCTAAAAATAGCTAAAGGGAAAGCAACTTGGTACATAAAGTCAAGAAAAATAATTGACTCTGCAAATTAAGGCAGAAAGATTATTCAATCCACATCTAACCTTCAGAAGTACAGAGTATAAGGATAAGGGAAAAGAATTTATGAGACTTAGAGGTAGCCATACCAATTCAATCTGCTTCTTTGTAGCTTCCTTTCTCAGAGATTCAGTCTCCTCTAGGGGAACATCTGGGACCACTAGCCCTGCAAGTAAATGTACAATGGTAGGCCTTTAAACAACATTTCCTCATTACAATAAAAAAATAAATAAAAAGGTGGCAAGCAAGAAGTGAGGGTGCGTGGAGATGAAATCAAAGCATGCACGAAGTTACAGGCATTTTTGCTATCTATTTCGGTTTGATAAAGATATCAAGCCTTATGACGCTAAGTGCATGGACCATTTTTCTATAAACATTGCTTCACCAAAATAGGAATTGTTCGTCAGTGCCTATCTAGTTCTTTCCCATAAAGGAATTGTTCAGCTGAATGCCACGATAAATATTCTTAGAAGAAATGAAGATCAATTACATTTAAGATGCAGTTAACAACCCAATTTTGATCCTCTTCTAGAAACATCTCAGTGTAATGCTTAACTGAAAACTAGAATCTTCATAGTAATTCATGCAAAGCACATAAATATTAATAAAAGAAACTATTATGAGTTTTTACAAGTTCACATATTAATATGGATCCCAAATGTTATTACGCAAATCCTGATGAGTTACAAAATTCCTCAAGCCAGTCCTGCCCCAGAGACATTAAGAGATAAAAATAAAAAATAAAAAATAAAAATGAAGCAGAGAGATAAGAAACATTCCTTAATAGCCCCAAAACTGATCCTCTTCTAGAAACATTTGAGTGTAATGCTTAACTGAAAACTAGAATCTTTATAGTTATTCATACAAAGCACATAAATATTAATAAAAGAAATTCGTTAAGCTGGTCTTGCTCCAGAGACATTAAGAGCAAGAGAGAGAGAGAAGATGAAGCTGAGGGATAAGAAGCATCCCTCAATAGCCCAAAAATTGAAATTGAGTCTTGAGAGGAATTCCAATCTGGTGTCATATACCGATCATTCAAAGCTAATCAGATAAAATCCCAAATCATTCAAAATTGCAACAAAAAGTTTTCATTACTGGCAATACTCTATCTTATTCTAGGGGATCAACCCAGCTTCCACCGAAGATAATAGAAAGGAAGACTGGACAAGCAGCATACAAATGTTCATGATGGAATCTATCAAGTACTGTCAGAATCAATTCAGAGAAGGACCATATGTGTGCATCATACACCTATAACTTGAGTAAATGATATGGCATCATAAAAGATCCAGGTTCCATCAAAGCAAAAATTATAAGAAACCTTGTGCTCCAACGTCTTTTACAGTGGACATGAACTTCTCAACACCACGCTTGAGAATTGGGTTGTAATATGTAAATAATGCAATTGGACACGATAATTGTGGAACAACCTGTCAAAGTTAATGATGGAAATGTGATGAGGACAACACATCCACACAAAGAAGAACTACAAGAAAGAAATAGAGTTCATTGGATTAATGAACTACCTCCTTTAGCATTGAGATAATTGCATTGAAATTGGTCCCTCTTGCCAAGGATCGTGTGGCTGCAGCCTGAACAAGAAGATCAATAAGAGAAGTGGAAGCGTAAATTAAAGAAAGAAAAGACGCAACTATAAGACCTGGATAACTGGACCATCTGCCAAAGGATCAGAATATGGCACACCCAGCTCAATTATATCTGATCCGCAGGAGTCAAGCACCTTCAATGCTTCTGCCGTGGTTGAAAGATCAGGATCACCAGCGGTGATGTATGGAATAAATGCCACCTTCAAACATGAGCATACGAATAAGAAAAAGTCAATAGACAGAAAATCCCGTAAGCCTAACACTGGCTAATATGGAAGTGTTCTAGGTATTCATGAATAATAAAATGATCGTCTCTGAATTTTGAGTTCAGGTAGCTGTCAAAGTTTGCAGTCAGGGAGCTCAGCCATTACAAGATATTGCAGAGATAATTTATAAATCGAAGTTATTTGAGGAAATTTAGACACTTCAAATGATGACATGGAGCTTGAATAAGGACGTTTCTTGCCTTGTTTGAGTTGGCCAACAATTGGTTAGCTTCATGACGATACTTAAAAATATATTACAGTTGCAATCCAGAAACTGTTTTTTCCCCCCCTTTTTCGTTAATAACTTAGACACACACCAAGTTGGTCTTAAAAGCATGCCTTTATCCCCACCCGGTTTAAAAGTGCAGGAGGTGCAATTTGAACAGCCATTTAAGCTATATAGTTCATTAACCAGCAGCAAGACTGCAGCTTTCTGACCTAAAACGAGAAAATTACCCATCAGAAACTGCCAGAAGACTGTACAGAGTCCCAATTCAGGGGATGATAACAATTTTGCTTATCCTAAAGCATTACAGAGTTGATAAGTCGCAAAAATATGCGTGGCCACTGTGCACTAAGCTTAATGTCGGGCAACTAAAACACATACAATTGAAGCTTTTAGACTAAACCCAAGAATTACGCAGAGAGACGTGAAACATTTGCTAAGGACCTCGACATTGGGCGAGTAGACCCTATAATTTGATTTTTGAGCTTGCCCGCAGCTACGTTGTGTCGCAACAAGCTCTTCCATGAGTATCGCTTCCTCCAAGACTTGCCTCAATCAACGGTGAAACTATGAGTATGACGCAATAGTTCCTTCGACAAATCACTCCCATTCAAATAGATCCAACTACCCCACATATGAAAATCAAAGGGACTATTGCATTATACCAATGAAATCAAGACTTGCCTTGCTGAACAGCGGAATCATACACCAGCGGTCCAGAACCGACAACAACCAAATAGAAAGCAAAATTGAGAGGCAATAGACATAGCAGAAACTGAAACTATACGGGAAGGAAATCGGAATGAATGGATTGCTCACTTTGCCTTTGTTTTTCAATCTTGTGAAAGTCTCCGAGAGCCCAACCGATGAGGCAGCGCTGAGAGCAGCCATTGGAGTGAGTCTCCTTCCTGGGACGGCAAATCTCTGAGCGGGAAAGCGGAGAAAACAATGCGTTTCGGGGTTCTTCTTCAACTGAAAGAAGATCGGGTTCTGTGACTCGAATGCAATAGCCATAGAAAAAGGTTTTTCGGCCTTGTTTGCGGATATCAAAGAGGTTTAAGCATTCAAAGATGGAGTCTTTCTCGAACACAACTTGGGCAGTTTCTGCGTTACATGGCGACGTTTCAGGGTTGAGTCCTCGCCACTTAATTACTCCCAATCTTTTCTTGGTTTCTCATTTTACGAAGGACAAACATGCTGTCTCACTTTTCCTAAATTTGCTTGTCTTGTTTATAATTTTTCTTTTCTATTCTTTTTTCCAAAATAATGTGGACATGAGTCTTTCCCCTAACATCATAGTCATTTCTTTCTTCGTATAATCAAAATCGGTTTCAAAAATTAGTCAATCCTTCGGTGGTAAAAATTACCAAACTTAAATTGTGAGAAAATGTTAAACAAAAAATCTCGTATGAAAGAAATTAAAACACTTATAATATAAAACTTGGGCAACCCTTATCTTTAATGAAATTTTTAAGAAAAGACAGATATAGGCATTTCACATTTTCCTTTTTGTTTACTTGGAGAAGGCTAAAGCAAAAACACTGAAGGTACCTTTAGTAATGTCACAAATATTAACCATCCTATCCACTGATAAGGAAAATGAACAAATGTTATTGATACACCTAACATATTTCCTTTAAAAGTGTAAAGATTCCTTAAACCCATATTCATATCTGAATGATCCCAGTAACTTGTTATCAATAGTTAACATCAAATCATTGACAAACTTTAATGTGGGAGAATTTAAAAAAAATGATAAAAAGAAATACGTGTGAATCATGAGGACTACACTGTCCAGATCATAAGTTTTATTAATTCAAGTTATCTGGGTCGGATTAGTCACCAAAAACAACAAATGTGCAGGAGTTGCCTTTTTCAATCAATGCATAGTAAGACCTCCAATAACTTCTTTTTGACTTTGCATATCAGCGAAAGGATTTTTTCCTCATTATTGGCGTACCTTGGTGCAGACTAAGTTTTATTACAAACTCTCTTCTTACTTTTAGGTTGCCTAAAAAGTCGAAGAGTATTTTTGCTTTTTGTATAAATAATATTATCAACCCAAATTTACATAATAAGAAACTCTTAATACATTATACCCATTTGTTGAAAATTTTAAAATTGCGTCAACATTCACATGCAAATCGAACGCATTTAATAATATGATCAAATAAATCGGATTCGGATAAATATAACATCCGATATCTCTCATATGCACATATCATAAATCCTCTTGTAACATCCTGTGTAAACTCTCTTGTCACTTAAAATGCCATGGGGCTTTCATCTCAAGCCTTTAAGACTACAATCAACCCCAATAAAGGCTCTTCACAACTCTTATCTCATCTAAATTCTTCCACCTCCTTTCTTCTTATAGAGGAGATTTAGATATCACAATTGCAACTATATTCCTACTTATATTAAGATAGCATAATCATGTCCTTAACCTAATTGCTCTACCTAATCCTAACATAACTTTCATTGTAAGAAGCTTTTGATACATCATTTTTAACATTTTCATTTACAAGTAATGTAAGTTCCAAATTTCAATTTGGGAATATATATTTCATTTCAAATTACTAGATTGTACATTTTTGTAGATGAAATACATTATTCTTAAATTTAGGCTTTAAAATATATTAAATTATCATTTTTATCTAAAGATAGATTAAAGATTATGAATTTTTTATTGACCATTCTTAACAAACTTGAAGCCTTCACCACTACAAAAGATGTAGAGGAGGTTAATCATCTTATAAAAAATGTGAAAGAAGTTGAGTGTCATAAGCTTAAAAGAAGAATTGGGGTTCTAGCTCAACTACTATGACAGTGGTGGCACTTGCCTCCCATTACATAGGAGTGAGAAAATCTTAAGATTTATAAGCTACTTGGTTACTTCATTTAATAAGTTAACATTTTGGGTTAAAATCCAAGTTTATAAAAAACTAGTATCAAAATAACCTTACTTTAACTCTAGTAGCTCAATTCTACTAAGGTGGTGTAGTCAGGGAAACAAAGTATCATTAAAGGCAACATAAATTTGATAAGAGGATGTTGGAGATACAATTGCATAATTGTTAGTATTCTTTCTTATATGGCTTGATATACTTATCATATAGCATAGTCTACTTAGGGAATTATATGTATATATAACATGTGAATATTCTCTTAATTTCTTGTATCATTTCCATTATAGTTAACCCATACCCTATAAAAGGAACAAGTATTGTACATTCATACTTAAGAAAACAATGTAGAAATATCCCGAAGTTTTATGTCTTTCTTCACTCTTACTTTGTGATAGGAGAGAATATCATCACTTAATGAAATTGGAATCAACTCAATGACCATGAGAAATATAGTGGAATTTGACCCACATTGAATAAGAATGAGAAGATTTTAAAACTTGTGTGGATGTAACTATGGGTGGCAAAGAAATTGTGACATGAAATTTTGTGGATGCAACTATGGGTGGCAAAGAAATTAATGAAAAGCAACAGGCTCCATAGCCCCTAGCATGTCCAAGGGTCATTTATGTTCATGCCATCAACCATTTTGGCTAAACTTCTGTGCCATAATCCACATTGTCAAAAAGATGTCTACCACAAGCCTAAGTAGCATATAGATCTATTGATATTGTTTGGTCATCCATTAACCATCTGAATCTGAATTTGTAAAGGAGACTTACCTTCTTGTAGCCATATTAGCCTTGTTGCCACAAATCGAATGTTTAGACCCTCCACTTGACTAGCTTTTGAAGGAATCTTTTTTCTCCTTTAAGTGTGTGGAATGGTGGCTATTAATTGAAAGAAAGAAGCGAGAATAGATAATAGAAATGAAGGAAAGGAGGAAAGATGGGCTTATTCATGGGAACCCTCATCGTCAAATCTTGCTAAAGTAGAAAACAACACAATTCCAACATACCTTTTTCCAAAAGTTTCCCCTATACAAATTTTTTACATTTGGGCCAAGGATAACTCACACAACTAAGTCTTTTCTACACCTACAAGGCCTGAGTACACAAGCTACAATTGATACGATTAACGCCCATATATGCCAAAAAAAAAACCTATAGCTCAACATACTTAACAAACAACACAATAACTTATTATCTTGATTCACAAGCCCATAACAATTCCCCCCCACTATAACTTCAACCTTGTCTTCAAGGCTAGGTGTGACTCAAAACTCATGAAGCTAGATACTTGATTATGAACTCTTTTTCTTCCACCCATGTTGCTTCAGCTAGTGACTTTCCCTTCCAGTGAATAAGCAATTCAATTTGTTTTCATCATTTTTTATGTTCCAACACTACCTAGGGTTGATTCTCTTCCTTTAACTATTCCAAAACATCTTGAAACTCATATAAACTCCCTTCTTGCACTACTTCTAGATCTCCATGGAATCTTTTTAACTTTAAAACATCAAATACTAGATATATTTTAGCAGTTGCATAAAGATCTAACTCATAAGCTATTGTTCCCACTCTTGCAATTACCTTATAAGGACCACTAAACTATGGTTTTAGCTTTTGTTTCTTGTTTTGGGCAACTAAAATTTGTCTATATTTAGGAAGCTTAAAAAGCACCAGATCTCCCACTTGACATTCCACCTCCCTTTTCTTTTTATCATACACCCGTTTCATTCTCTTTTAAGCTACCTGTAAATTCCTCTTGATTCTACTCACCACAACATCTCTTTCTTCTAACAATTGCTCAATAGAGGCTGCTTTAGCTAATCCTTTTACATAAGACAAGAGGGATGGGGGACTTTTTCCAAACACCACTTCATAAGGAGTATGCAAGGTGGAACTATGTCAACTAGTATTATAACAATATTGAACCCATGGTAACCATCTCACCCATTCCTTGGGATGCTCCTCAACAAAACTTCTTAAATACATTTCAAGTATCTTATTTAAAACCTCAATTTGCCCTATTTATGGGTGATAGGTGGAGGAGAAATTAAAATTGGTATTTTACAATTGAAATAATTCCTTCAAAAACTTGCTTGTAAATAAAGGATCGTGATCACAAACTATAGTGTAGGGCATTCCATATAGCTTAAAAATGTTTTCAAAAAAAGCTTAAGCTATTGAAATGGCTGTATAAGGATGGGATAAGGGTATAAAGTGTCCAAATTTAGATAATTGATCAACACCTACTAAGATCATGACTTTCCAAACAATTGAGGCAATCCTTCTACAAAATCCATTATGATATCTTCCCATATCTATTATGGAATTGGTAGTGGTTGTAGGAACCCTGGCTATTTGGCATTCTCATTTTTATTTCTTTGACACACAATACATTCCCTTACCACTTTTTCCACATCATTCCTCATCCCCTTCCAATAGAAAATAACTTTAACCCTCTTCAAAGTTTTCTCTCTTCCTTCATGAACACTATAGTGCATTTCTTTAACAATCACCGGAATGAGCAAAGAAATGGAAGGAAGATATACCTTTTCCTTGAAGGTGATGATCCCATCCTTGTAATTCCAGGGCCTCACTACTTCCCTATATATTATATTCTTAATTAATTCTTGAGCCTTGGGATTTGTTTTAATCTCCTCCTACACCAAATCAAGCCACAAGGGTTATGGGGTGGACATGGCTGCACATAATCTTAAAGAACTACCATTAGGGGCCTTTTTTTCCTTAAGCTTTTCCTTAGCTTGTTGTGAAAGCCCATCTGTAACAACATTATCTCTTCTAGCCTTGTATTCAACCTTGAAATCATATCTCATTAATTTAAAGAGATACTTTTGCTAAAAAGGGGTGACAATCTTTTGATCTTGCAAAAATTTAAGACTCTGCTGATCTATTCTAATAATGAATTTCCTACCAATTAAATAGTGCCTCCACTTTTGCACTACTTTAATAATTGCCAACACCTCCTAGTTATAAGTAGAAAGCTTCAAATGACTCCCATGTGAGGTCTTGTTGAAGTAAGCTATAGGTCTTTTCCCTTTGAAAAGTACGACTCTAACCCCTATTCCTGATGCATCACATTCTAAAACAAAGGGCTTTGTAAAATCTAGCAACCTTAACATTGAAGCAATAGTCATCACTGCCCTTAATTGTTCAAATGCTTGTTAAGCTCGGTCACCCTAAACAAAGGCATCTTTCTTCAACAAATTAGTGAAGGGCTTTGTAATACAACCATATCCCTCGTTAAAATATTAATAATATCCAAAAATTTTAAAATATCTCCTTGTCATAAGTAGAAAGCTTTAAATGACTCCTATGTAGGGTCTTGCTGAAGTAAGATATAGGTCTTTTTCCTTTGGGAGAGTACTACTTCAACCATTATTTTTAATGCATCACACTTTAAAACAAACGGCTCTGTAAAATTTGGCAACCTTAACACTAGAGTAGTAGTCATCATTGCCTTTAATTGTTCAAATGCTTTTTGAGCTTGATTATCCTAAACAAAGGCGTCTTCTTTAACAAATTAGTTGGGGGGCTCCGCAATATGACTATATCCTTTGATAAAATGTCAATAATATTTGACGGTCCCCAAAAAACCCTTTAAGGCTTTTATTGACGTAGGAATAGGCCATTAGAGAAAAGCTTCCACTTTTCTTGGATCCATAACAACCTTTTTTCACTAATTACATGACTCAAGAGTTTAAATTATGTATAATTAAACTCACATTTCGATAACTTCACATATAATCTTTTTCTTCTTAAGATCTCTAAGACTATCCAAACATGTTGGACGTGGTTTTTCCAACTTTTACTATAAACCAATATATCGTCAAAGAATACCAAAACCATTTTACTCAAATAGTCCTGGAACAGTACATTCATCAAAGACTGAAAAGAAGCCCATTAGTCACCTCGAATGGCATCACCAAGAATTCATAGTGTCCATCATGAGTTCTAAAAGCCATTTTCTCAATATCCTCCTCTCTCATTTTAACTTGATAATAACTAGACCTTAAGTCCAATTTTGAAAAATAATGTGCTTTATTTAACTCATCCAAAAGTTCATCAATCGCTAGAATAGGAAACTTACCCTTCACTGTTTACTTGTTAAGCTCCTAATAATCCACACATAACCCTCATGAATCATTGACCTTTTTTTACTAATAATACTAGTGAAGAGAAAGGACTTTGACTCGGTCAAATAATATCCTTTTATAGTAACTCTTTGACCAACCTCTCAATCTTTTATTTTTTTAACATAAGCATATCTATATGGCCTTACTGAATTAGGACAACCTTTACCCTTTAAAATTGTGATCATGACTACATTGAGGTAAAAGCCCCTTTGAGGCCTAAAAAATATCCTTAAAGTCGGCTAATAAATTTTTCATGCCCCACTACTGGTCAACCTTCACTTTAGCAAGTCTTTGTTAACTAGTTAAATCTGTCCGCTCACCTTATACTAGTTGAACTACCAATAAATGCCCTATTTTAGCCAATTCTTGGTTGAATTGTGTTTCTTTAATTAGCTGGGAAGGTTTAGGACACCAGCCATGTAAACAACTCTTTTATCTTCTATAAAGAACTCCATTCTATGCTCTAAAAAGTTCCATACTATATCTCTAAAGTCTCCAACCATTGCACTATCAAGATCACATCCACTGCTAATAATGGAAGAACATATAAATTGAGTTTCATTCCAACTCCTTGCAATTTCACCTCTATTCCCTTACACACCCCACTGCTATCAATTCCTTTACCACTTACAACTAACACTTTAAATTTCGAAGAACAATCAATTTGGAGACCAAGTTGTGTAACTAAATCTTGATCGATGAAATTATGAGTACTCCCTGAATCAATGAAGACTCATATCTATTTCTTAAAGGACTCCACTTGGCCATCCACTTGCATCATTTTCAGTTTGCTAGCCCCCATATCATAAAGGGCCACGGTCAAGATCCCTATAGCATCATCAACCTCAAGACAATCCATAAACTTTTCTCCCCCCATGTTTGGATCAATTCCATTATCAACATTTCTCCATTCATCTAGATAAACAACTTCACAAATAAACAACCGCCTTTTACACTTATAACCAGGTGCATATCTATTGTTACAATAGAAACATAACCTTTTTTGTTAACATTTTTCCAATTAAGTTGCAGTAAATTTCCTAATTGGTAGGGTGGGTCATGTATTTGGATTTAAGGGGAGATCTATTAGCTACAACCATGAGCCTATTTTGAATTGGAAGGTGTGGTATCTCCCCACCTATCCTATAACAAAGGGGTACTAATCCCCTTCTTCAAGCCAGAGGCTAGAGTGTTATGTTCTCCTAAAGCTTCAAGAACTAATCCTCATAAATGAAGGCATAATGTAGTATTTCACTCAAGGTGGTTGGATATTTGGCATCAATATATCTTTGAATTCCCATTTTCAATTTGCCAATAAAACAATATACAACTTGCTGTGCTATGAAGGACTTGCAAAAACTAAAGCCTTTCTAAATTGCTCATAATAATTTTCCATTGTATCTATTTGCTCTAGTTTCATTATAGTATGAATAGAATTGCATATTTGAGTAGAACCATACTTGTCCATGAGGCCCTCTTTAAACTTCTCCCAACTAAGTGGTTGTTCGATCCATTCCAGATCTAACCAAAATGATTGTAACAATGCAACTGCAGCGCCCCCAAGATTCCAAGTAGAGATTTTGACCCTTTCACATTTGTCAACCTATGAAATCTAAAGAACCTAGTAGCCAAAAAGATCTAATTGGCAAGATCATCATCTTTGTGAAAAAGGAGAAATTCAAAACAAGCAATTTGCCCCAATGTACTAAATCTGAAATCCAGACCCAACTAGTTTAAAGCTAACCTAGAAAAGATCAATCCATTAGGATTTGACTTGTTTAGGACCAGACTTGCTAGGCCTCGACCTACTCGACCTTAACTCATTTGGGTTTGGACTTGTGGAACTTGAGTTTGGGTTACCCGCACCTCCATTTGTGTTGGTGTTAATTTCCCCATTGAAGTAGCTATTAAGGCCACCACCGGAGTAGCTATTGGGACTGCCACTAGAGGTGTTATTGACACCCACACTATTGAGATTGTGCCTAAATAGGGAAAACCCATTAATTTGGGAAGTGAAAGCCTCCATATGAGAAAGAAGAAGATCCATACAAGCATCCATGGAGGAATGAAGGTCTTAGACCTTCATGGACATCTTGGACATCCTAGACTCAAGTTGGGAGATGGTGGACTTAAGATGGTATTATAGAATGAAGAAATTTAATAGAGTAGACTTCCTTACTAGCTACAATAAGGAAAAACATGAAGCAAATAGATTTGTGGAGCCTCTAGGGCAAACTATTTCCATTTACTTAAAAAATCATAAATACACTATTTGTCTCTTATATACAACCTCAAGTAAGGATATAAAAGTAAATTACATATAAAAAAAATTTTATCTTATGGGGCCTCAATTAGTAAGGAGCCCAATACTCCCCCTCAAGCCAAAGATTTGTAAAGATTAAATGCTTCAAGCTTGTCTAAGAGATAATGGTGTTGCTTACCACTAAGGGCCTTGGTGAATAGATATGCTGGTTATTCTGAACCTGGTATACGTCGCGTGCACATTGTTCTTCTTTGTATCTATTCTCGTATGAAGTGGCACTCGATCTTAATGTGCTTTGTCTTTTCATGTTGTACTGGATTAGCTATTATTTTCCTTACAACTTCATTGTTGTAGAAAAGAGGAACTGGTCTAACATTAAGCCCGAGATCTTGAAATAATCTAGTAAGCCACATGATTTCACACACCATGATTCCCATGGCTTTATACTCTGCTTGTGCTAATGATCATGACACCATTGGTTGTTTTTTCATCTTCCATGATATTAATGAGCCTCCAAGTTTGACACAATATCTAGTAAGGGATCTTTTCATCATTGGGCAAGTGTCATAATTGAAGTCACAGAAGGCCATGAGCTTTAAGTGCGAGGAAGTAGGAAAAAAAAGGCCAAGACCTAGAGCTCTTTTAATATACTTTATAACCTAAAGTGCAACATCCATATGTGATCGTTTGGGTGTGTTTGTGAATTGACTTAATTGTTGTAGCTTGGTCACTGTTAGTCTCCCCACCAATTGTTTAGGATGAGGAACCATGGAGGAATAGATCATAATGTCTATTGCCAACCTTAATGTCATACTCTATTGATGTTAACTTTAAACCTTGTTCCATAGGTGTAGCTATTGGTTTGGCATTTGCCAATCCTACCATGGATATCAATTCAAGAGCATACTTATGTTGATTAATGCAAATCCCTTCTCTCGAACGAGTCACCTTTATTCTTAAGAAGTATTTTAACTAACCTAGATCTTTCATTTGAAACTTTAAGTCCAAATAGGTCTCAAGGTTGGCCATGCCCTTGGCATTATTAACATTAATCAGTAAATGATCAATGTAGATGGGTACAATGACAATACTATTGCCTTCTCAAAGAGTGAATAGGGCATAATCATACTATGATTGAGAGTATCCAACTATCTTGAGTGCTTTTGTGAATTTTGCATACCACTAACATGATGCTTGTTTCAAACCATAAAGGGACTTTCTCAATTGACATACTAAGCTTTTTTTCTATCGACGAAGCCTAGTGGTATATCTATATACACCTTTTTAAGTAAATTTCTATATAAAAATGCATTATGTACATTAAGAAAGTATAAAGGCCAATTATGTTTGGTTGCAAGGGAGAAAATTGCCCGAACACTAATAATTTTAGCTGTGGGGGCAAAAGTTTCTTCATAGTCAATGCCTTCCCTTTGATGGTAGCCCTTGGCTACCAATCAACCTTTGTAATGCTTTACACTCCCATTTAAATTGTATTTAATCTTGTAGACCCATTTACAACCTACTGCATGTCTCTCTTTTGGTAAGGGGATTAAATTCCGTGTATGATTGGCCTTTAAAGCCTTCAATTCACTTTCTATAGCTTTAACCCAATTAAGGCCCATGACTACTTCCTGATAGGATATTGGTTCCCATACAACAAAGATAGATGCAACAAATTCTTATGGTGAGGAGTGAGTTTATTTAGGGAGATATAATTACTCATGGGATATTGGGTAGACATGGAGGTTAGGGGTAAGGTGGAACATATGTATGTTGATTTCCAAACTAGTAGTCTAGTGGTTCTAAAATATCTACAAGGTTTAGGACTCGAGGAGGTGGGTTCTGGGGGTAGCATGGAAGGAAAGTTTTGAGAGATGTCTATGGGTGCCTTTAGAATGGGCTCTAGAAGAGGTCTTAAGGAAGAATCAAAAAGAGATGATTCTAGAGGGTTATTTATAATCCCCCTATCTGTGGAGGCAAGGACTTAATCACTAGGGTAGAATGATCCTTGGGTACTACCTAAATATCTGACTCATGAGTATTACTAGAAAATGGAAATTCTAACTCATGAAACATAAATAGCACGATTGATGAACAATTTACTAGTCGTTGGATCATAAACATGATATCCCTTCTATATCAAGGAATATCCTATAAAGATACAAGGTATTGCTCTAGGAGCAAATTTGCTCACTGGATAGAATGTGATGACATAACAACATTCAAAAACACGAAGATGATGAAGTATGGGAGGATGACCATGAAGAATCTCAAATGGTGTACAATGTGAGATAGTTGATGAGGGTAATTTACTAACAAGATATGTCGTTGTAAGAATGCACTTTCCCCAAAAGCAAGCATGTACATTACTTTGGAATAACAAGGCTCTAGCAATGTTTAAAAGATGTTATGCTTGTGTTTTATAATCCCATTTTGTTGAGGTGTGTAAATGCAACTACTCTCATGAATGATCCCTCTGGAAGTTAAGAATAAAGAAAAAGAAGTTGAAAAGAACTCAGTTCCATTATCAGGTTGAATACGCTAAATAGGACACCCAAATTAGGTAGATACCATGAGTATGAAGGCTTGCTCAATAAGGAACACTTGATCCTTGGCTTGATCAAGAAATTCCATGTAGCTCATGAAAAGTCATTAACTATGCTCAAAAAGTATCAAGCTCCATTATGGTTTGGAACTCAATGTGGCCCTTAAAGATCCATATAGACTAATTGAAAAATTGCATGAGTTCAAATTTGATTATGGCCAAAAGGTAATCGAGTTTGCTTTGCCAAAGGACAAATGAAATAGGAAAAATCATATGGATGTTTTAATGTTTTTCCATGCATTACTAGATATTTGAAATAAGGGTAACTAAAATGCTTATGCCACAAATGATAGTCTGGATCTACTAAGTCATTACAAACAATGTTCAATTTAAATCAAACAATGATTTCGGAATACAAAATTGAAACCATAACAAAATGGAAATAAAGTTCGGATCAACTTCGGTGGGAGACATTAAAAAGTAGAAACCTCTATCAACTTTACCCTAACTGATCATTGCCCTAGTCATATTGTCTTGGAAAACACAAAAACCAGGAAGGAAAATGACAATGCAATTATTATCTATGGTTAATTTAATGATGGAGAATGTGATGTCAAATAATTGAAATTGCAAGTAATGTGATCTGTGGTTCTTGAATCCAAGATCCATCTATAATTATCAATATAAAAAATGGGGTTTGAATTGTTACTTGCAAATAAGGCACTTGTATCATTTCCTCCCATGTTGTTTAATGCAAATATAAGTTGTTGGAATTGCTCTACTGATAGTCCCCTTTAGGTAGTCCCACCATTAATGTTTCCTACCTAAGCCATGTGTTTGTGATTGAAACCAAAAGAGGGAGGCAGTCCGTATGCTATATTATCTGGGCCCCCTTGCCCATGATTGAAAGAATAGATAAGCCATTATCCCATGGACGAGGTTCCAATCTTGCTAGGAAGGGGTGTAGGCTATCTTGTAATGATAAACCCATAGGCAATGGCATTGCTAGCCCATTAAGTGAGCCGGCTCATAAGTTGGCCTGCATGCAACATATGGCCTACATGTAGGCCTATAAGTGCCATCTGGCCTTTATGCAAGCCCGCGTAAGTCAGAGGTCCCACAAAGCAAGTTAGGTTCCTAACTTGCACATAGCTCCCCTCGACGCTGAGCATACCTTGCTTGCCGACGCCTCTATCAACGGTTGCCTGATAAGCCTGCTTGGCATGTTTTCTAGCGCCATTCATATCCTCCCCATTGCCTTTTCGATTCCATGTAGGAGGAAAACCCACAAGGTGGCAGCATGCTTTACAGGTGTGACTTGGTTTATGGCAATGTGTACAAAGAGATCGAATTGCACAATTTCGACCTCCATCTCCCCGATTAAAGTTTCGTGGTGCATTTGCAAAAGAACCCTTTTAGAGATTTAAGTTTCCTAAGGCTCGATTGACTACAAAAGCCATTCTTTCAGCTAATGAGTTAGACCCATCTAGTTTTTAAGTTCATTTTCATCTTCCTTAGTAAGATTGTAAGCGAAATCCATTGTAGAGAGTGATTCTTTAGCCAAAATGGTGGTTTTGAGGGGTTTGAATTGATCACTAAGCCTTATTAAATACTCCATTAACCAAATCTCCTTCTATCTTGTCTTTAATCTTTCATTCACCTTATGTGTGCACAATCCATAAGTGCATAACACTGAGTTCCTAGATGTCGATTTCAGCCTAGCAATCCAATAGAGCACTATGATATTCTCTTATAGATTTAGCCGTTTGTTTCATTCCATAGGGCTTTTGCGTAAGATTGTATTGTTGAATGGTTGTGGTATGGCTAAATCTGAGCTAAAATGTCTCCCAAATGACTTGAGCATTGCCAATTATGAATACTAACGAAACAAGTTCAAAATCCATAGATTTCTTGAACCAACTGATAATACCAGCATGACATTGGTCAGTAGTGAGTCTTGGAAAAGTTCCATCAATGAACCTCCATTTGCTTTTTCCTTTTAGGTTGTTCTTAACTTGGCAGCTCTAAACATCATAGTTAGTCTCACTATTAAGTTTGATAATAGAGAGAGCAACTCTAGGAAAATCAATGGGTGAAAGGAAAAGAGGGTCTTAAAAAAGGTTAAGATTGGAGTTGTCAGAAGCCATGGTAGGTGAAATAGTGGCTTAAAGAGAAGAAGAAGGAGATAATGTGTAAGGATTGTAATTTCTCAAGATGCCATGGGGTAGTTTGGTAAGTTTCTTGGTTTGAGGACTTTTAGGGTTTTGATGGGATGAGAAAGACCCTAGTTTTCTCAACATTCAATGGTCAAGATGGGTTACATATTCAAAACCAAGGGTAAAAGAGGAACTATTTCTAATGATAAATTGAACTACTAGAAATGCCCTTAATGATAATGAAAAAAGGGAGAAAAATAACAAGTAGAAGCAAAAGGTTTCAATGTAATACCTCTAGTGTAGATCGAGCAAAGAACCTTAAGGCTTTAGTACCATACTTTAGCATGAAGAGAATCAATAGAGTAGACTTCCTCACTGGCTACAACAAGGAGATGCACAAAGCAAATAGATTTGTGAAGCCTCTAAGGCAAACTATTTCCATTTACTTAAAAATCATAAATACATTATTTGCCTCTTATATACAACCTTAAGTAAGGATGTAAAAGTAAATTACATATAAAAAAATGTTGTCTCATGGACCCTCAATTAGTAAGCAACCAAATAGATGGGAAACACAACCATCCATGAAAGGATTGAGAGGCTTCGATACTAAATGTAAGGGAGACTCACCTTGTTGTAGCCGGATTTGCCTTGTTTCCATTCCAAATTGAGTGTTTGGACCTTTCACTTGATTAGCTTTTAAAGGAATCTTCTTGTTCCTTTGAGTGTGTGGAATGGTGGATATTAATTGAAAGAAAGAAGGCAAGAATAGATGGTAGAAATGAAGGAAATGATAAAGGATGGTGATATGGGAGTGACTATGTCAGCCTAATCTAATAGCCCAACCCATATGTTGTATGTCATCAAATACATGTTTGGGTCACAATATGATCTAATGCATCCAAGAGAGATAAAGTAGAAGAGCATCTCAGGAAGTGTCTAGAATATTCACTAGAATCTATGAGATAGTTTTGGGTTTATTCTTTAATATAAGGGGTTTCCTAAATAGTTGTTAAGTCCTTAATTGATTAGGTTTTCTTTATTGTTTAAGAATATTTCCTTTTATTTGGTTTTCTTAATTGTCTAGGTTCCTGATTTATTTGGGGTTTCCATACTTGTCAGATCTCAAATTTTTTTAGGATTCTCTTATTTGTCATAATCCAGATTTGCTAAGATTTCCTTAATCTTAAGGATTCTTGATTTATTAGAATCTTTCTAGGATTAGGTTTTAAGGATTCTTGACTTACCAGGATCATTTTAAGATTAGGTTTAGTTGCCTATTGTTTTAGTTGTAAGCAGACTTGTTTTCCAGAAAATAGAAACCCCGATCAACTTTTGCATCTTTTATCCAATTCTTGCTAGGGATTGGTGGTAGAGCACCTCATTGACTAGTGGTGTTGCCTTTACGTATCAGAGCTTGTTGGCATCTATCTTTTGTTTTTTTGTTTTTTGTATTTTCGTTTCTTTCCCATCTCCCACCCAATCATTCACTTTTCTCACAGAAAACCCCAAAACCCCAAAAATGATTTTTACTTATCAATTATAATTTGAGCTTGCTTAAGCACCACTTAATGCAAATCTTATGGTGGGCTTGAGTGAGCTCAAATTATAATTAATAAGTAAATTTTTTTTTTTCGATTTTTAGGGTTTTCTATGAGAAAAGTGAATGTTTGGGTGGGAGGATATGAGAGAAACAAAAATACAAAGAACAAAAAAATAAAAGATAGATGCCAACAAGCTCTAAGACGTAAAGGTAATGCCACTAGTCAAAGAGGTGCTTCACCACCCATCCCTGGCAAGAATTGGATAAAAGATGCAAACGTTGATCACATAACTTAGGGGTTTCTATTCTCTAGAAAACAAGTTTACTTACAATTGAAACAATGCTTCCTTTAAATAGGCAACTAAACCTAATCCTAGAAGGATCCTAGTAAATTAGGAATCCTTAAAACTTAATTCTAGAAGGATCTTGATAAATCAAGAATCCTTAAAATTAAGGAAATCTTAACAAATATGGATTCTGACAAATAAGGAAATCCTAAACAGATCAGAGATTTGACAAGTATGGAAACCCCAGACAAATCAAAAACCTAAAAAATGAAAGAAAACTAAACAAAAGGAAATATTTTCAGATAATAAAGAAAATCTAATTAATTAAGGACTCAACAATTATTTAGGAAACCCCATATAAAATACTAAACCCAAAACTATCTCAGAGATTCTAGTGAATATTCCAGACACTTCTTGAGATGCTCTTCTACTTTGCCTTTCTTGGATCCATTAGATCATATTGTGGCCTAAACATGTATTTGATGACACACAACATATGGGTTAGGCTATTAGATTGGGCTGGCATAGTCATTCTCGCATTAGATGGGCTTGTTCACAGGAACCCTCACCACCGAATCCTGTTAAAATAGAAAACAACGCAATTCTAGCATACCTTTTTCCTGAAGTTTCCCTTGTACAAATCTCCTACATTTGGGCCAAAGGACAACTCACACAACCGAGTCTCTTCTACACCTACAAGGCTCGAGTACACAAGCTACAACTAATACAATCAAGGCCCATATATGCCAAAAACAAACTACAACTCATCATACTCAATAAACAACATGACAACTTATTATCTTGATTCATAAGCTTGTAACAAAAGAATCATTGAGCTACAAGCAGCTTGTTTCTATAGTAAATTCTGAGAGAAGTATCGGATGCTACCCGCAAATGCTTGGCATGCAGTCTGATATACACCTCTAGAATCTCAAATCTTAAGGGAGATAAACAAAGCATAACTTATTAAACCCTTGGAGGTCTTGAAAGGGTAACCCATGGACATCTCCTTTTGTTCTACTTGTCTGTGGAATCCTTCCATATTTATGACGTGATTTGACCTTTGCAATTTTTCTCATTGGGCTTCTAGCAAGTTGAATATGAAATCAAATGTGTCCGTTAGTCCACGACTGCGTGATATGCAATAATCGGATCTGTGAGGTTGATGGTCGAAACAAACACGGACAATTTAACGCATTGATTCTCTTCCTTTTACCCTCAAAGATGCGTTAACGAGGCTTTTACCTTATTGAAACGGTGTATTTTTACCTTGTGAGGATTGTTCATCACCGGCAATATTTTGATTCAAAGTCTTTATATGCAGATAGCTTTATCCTTTAATTATTAGTTTCAAGACGCCAAGTAAACCTTTTTAATACAATATCAAAGTTCACGTTTTAAGTAAAATAAATCTTTCTAGGAAAATTTTCTCATGTTTGGATGTTAAAAACGAGTAGATAAATATCTAGAAAAATCAAAATTGAATGTAACTAAGAGCAGAAATTATATGAAACATTGATATTTTATTTATATATGTAATTGATTATAAGAGTTTCATAATAATTGATCTAATTTCCTTCTAACAAATACATCAGCAAAACCTCAATTCATAAACAAAAATTACAAATTGTTCAAACCTTAAGCAGTGACACTTCCGGCTTGTTTGATCCCTTGACATGCTATACAAACTCAAGATTTTAATTGAAGGACAGATCAAGCTTTTTATTTTTCCCCTATTTTTGATTAATTTCTTTTTATTTATAGTGTCCTACAACCTTGGACTTAAAGGAGCATGATAATAATCAAATGAAACATGTTAAAAACAATTTCTTAGTTAGAACAAGAATTTTTTTGCAAAATATTAAAAACTCTTGTATAGAAAAAGTAGCACAAAAAGAAACTCGAATAACAATATGAGACACTTGAGAAAGAAACTTTGAATTCAACAATTTTAGTGTATAATCAAATGGCCATTTTATAATATCCATAAATCAAAATAAAAAGGAGATAAAGAGATTTATGGCAACTAATTTTTTCTATGAATCTCTCTAAAAATCGCTAAATGCACAGAATACAAACCCTTTGATCCTTTGAACAGAAAATACATTAAATGAAGCAATGATTCTTCTCATCTTCATGTGTACTAGTGACCATATTCTTCTAACTAAAATGATGATGAATCTAACTTTAATCACTTTCTAGAATGTTTAGAAATCATAGAGATATAGAAAATGTTCAAGTGCAAGGTTGAAGATGATGCACATAAGGTACATGTGTGCGTCTATGCTTTAGTGGTTATTTGCCTTGGTGGTGTATCACACATGCTGTTAAGTTCTTTTTGGTAGGATTGAATGAATGGCCGCTGTGGTGGGAGATCCTACAAGTTCAACGAAATAAACTTCTTCCTATTCCTTCTACCTATGGTGACAAACTGAATAAACAACAGAACAAATGCTCAAACATAGCACGACTCTATAGAGGGAGTCCGTAACCTCAAAAAATCTCTAAGGGAGATTATACCTTTCAGCCAAGTTCATTCATGCCTTTTTCATCCATACAAAAGAGCTTATACATAGCTCGTTCTAGTGGTACAAAACATAGTCTGAAAGCTATCATTACAAAGGCTATAACTAGCCTGACAACAAAAGACTTGACCATACAAAACATACTTTCCATTCTTCTCCCTTCACTTCTCTTGTCTTTCAGCCATTAATGCTTGTGTCAGTATCCTTCCCCTTCACGGTATGGTCCTGTTGCAGCAAGAGTTGCAAGTTACTAGGGGGCTGACCTGGCTGGCTTTTAAGTACTCGTTTGCTTCTCCTCGAGCCATGTAACATTCCTCCCTCCTTAACATAAACCTTGTCCTCAAGGTTGTGATCTGGAAATCTTGCCTTCATATCTGACAATTATTCCCATGTGGCATTTGCTAGAGATAGCCCCTCCTAATGAACTAGGATCTCAACTTGTCTTCCTTGGATTCTTCTGTCTATGAGGGCTTTAGGAGTTGTTATCAACCCTTCACCTATTTCTAACATTTCTGGCAACACAGTTTGGAACTTATCTGTGGCTCCCAAATGTTTCTTTAAACAAGAAACATGGAATACAGGGTGTATTCCATGTTTCTTGTTTAAAGAAACATTTGGTCCTGTTGCAGCAAGAGTTGCCAATTACTAGGGGGCTGACCTGGCTGGCTTTTAGGTACTCGTTTGCTTCTCCTCGAGCCATGTAACATTCCTCCCTCCTTAACATAAACCTTGTCCTCAAGGTTGTGATCTGGAAATCTTGCCTTCATATCTGACAATTATTCCCATATGGCATTTGCTAGAGATAGCCCCCTCCCAATGAACTAGGATCTCATCTTGTCTTCCTTGGATTCTTTTGTCTAGGAGGGCTTTAGGAGTTGCTATCAACCCTTCACCTATTTCTAACATTTCTGGCAACACAGTTTGGAACTTATCTGTGGCTCCCAAATGTTTCTTTAAACAAGAAACATGGAATACAGGGTGTATTCGAGTCCCTAACGGCAACTTAAGTTTATAAGCTACTTCCTTCACTTTCTTCTCTATCTTAAAGGGCCCATAGAACCTTGGGCTAAGTTTGTGGAACCTCCTTAAGGCAACAGAGGTTTGTCAGTAGGGTTGTAACCTCAAATACACCATCTCTCCCTCTTGAAAGTGAACTTCTCTCCTCTTCTTATCATGATAAGTTTTCATCCTATTTTGGGCTGTGCTAACTTCTTTCGGAGGACTCTTAAGGTCTAATCACATTGGAACAACTCCCTTTCTACTGGCTCCATTGCTGTAGCCCGTGGTACATATGTTAACAAGGTCGGGGGAGGTTTCCCATACACAATCTTATAGGGAGTTTTCCCACTCAAGGCCTGCACATTGGTATTATAGCAGTAGGAAGCCCATGGCAACCACTTGCACCACTCATTAGGCCTATCACCCATGAAACACCTTAAATACATTTGTATCACTCTATTAGCAACTTCAGATTAGCCATCTATTTGGGGGTGGTATGCAAAAGACATGTTGAAGTTGGTACCATGGAGTCTAAATAGTTCCTGCCAAAAGGAACTTGTAAAGGTAGCCCCTTAATCGCTTACTATTGATTTTGGCATTCTATAAAGCTTGAAGATGTGCTTAAAGAAAATATGTGCTACTGAATTGGTAGTGTATGGGTGGGAGATTGGGATGAAGTGTCCAAATTTGGAGAGTCTATCAATGATCACTAAGATGGAAGTTTTACCTTGGCATGGAGGCAACCCATCGATAAAATCCATTGAAATATTTGTTCAGGTCTCATTAGGGATTAGAAGTGGTTGCAGTAATCCCAGGGGTGATAAATTCTCCCACTTCTGCTTTTGGCATATCTCGCAATGCTTCACAAAGCTTAGCACATCCTTACTCATCTGCTCCCAATAAAAAACCCCTTTTAAGTCTATGGAATGTCTTGTGGTACCCTTCATGTGTGCCATTGTGGAATTCTTGCAATATCAAGGGAATTAGAGGTGAGTCCTTAGGTAGGTAAATTTTGTCCTTCTAGAAAACTACACCTTCCCTGAAGCCCCAAGGTCTGATGGCCTCCCCATTCTATATATTGGTAACTAGTTTCTGCATCCTTTCATCTTTTTGCACAGCTTCTTTTATTGAGCCTAACCAAAGTAGTAGAGGTTTGGAAATTTCTCTTAACTCTCCTTTTGTAACCCCCTATGCATTCTTTCCATCTACAATACTCTCTTCTTCCTCCTAATCCCTTCCAATCTTAACTTCCCTCTTCCTTGATAGTACATTAGCAGCTCCATTTTCCTTGCCAGGTTTGAATTCTATAGAGAAGTCATACCCCATCAATTTTACTAACCATTTTTACTGTGTTGGTGTTGCTATCCTTTGTTCCCATAAGTATTTCAGACTTCTCTGATCAGTCCTTACTATGAAGGGTTTGCCTAGTAAGTAGTGTCTCTAGTGTTGGATAGCAAGAATGAGAGCCATCATTTCCTTATCATAGGTTGACATATTGGTATTCTTACCATGTAACACCTTGCTGAAATAGGCTATAGGCCTTCTATCTTGCATAAGCACTGCCCCTACTCTAGAACCACTAGCATCACACTCAATAAGGAAGGGTTTACTAAAATTAGGGAGGGCTAAAACAGGGGTTTCGGTTAATACCTTCTTTAGGGCCTTAAAGGCTTGCTCCGCCTTCTTATTCCACCCAAAGAAGTCCTTCTTTAGTAGCTTCATTAAAGGTTTTGCCAGTTTCCCATAGCCTTCTACAAACCTCCTGTAATACCCAGTAAGTCCTAGGAATCCCTTGAGTTCCTTAATGTTTCTAGGTTGAGGCCATTCTAACACTGCCCGCACCTTTTCAACATCAATAGAGATTCCTTCACTTGAGATCCTATGACTCAGGAACTTAAGGCTCTTTTGTCCAAAGGCACACCTCGATCTCTTCACATACAGTTGTTGGCTTCTCAACCTTTCTAAAACAATTTCCAAGTGCTGTAAGTGTTCCTTCTAGTCCTTGCTATATACAAGGATGTCATCAAAGAACACTAAGGTGAACTTCCTTAACATCTCTTTAAACATAGAATTCATAAAGGCTTGGAAGGTGGATGGAGCATTGGCCAACCTAAAAGGCATGACCATAAACTCATAATGGCCATGATGGGTTCGGCTGTCTTTGGTATGTCTTGTGGTGCCATTCAAATTTGATAGTACTTGAACTTGAGATCTAACTTGGAAAAGACTTGTGCTCCCTTTAATTCATCTAACAAATCATCCCCAGCCTATAGGGAACCTATCCTTAACAATTTGCTGGTTTAGGGCTCTAAAATCCACACATAACTACCATCCCCCATTTGTTTTTTTCACTAACAGAACTGGGTTAGAATAAGGATTATTACTAGGCCTGATGATTCCTACAGCCAGTAATTCTTCTACTATTTTTTTGAGTTCAATCTTTTGATGATAAGGGTATCTATAAGGGTTCACAGACACTGCTTGGACCCCTTTCTTTAATGGAATTTTGTGGTCATGGAATCTAGTTGGGGGCAGGCTAATCAGTTCACTAAAGAAATCCTTAAAATGTTTAAGTAGCTCTTCCAACTCTACTTGTGCCCCAGGTTCCAATTTCTCCTTTCCCTCCTCTTCTATCTCAGTTAACCATAATTCACTTTCACACCCTTTCTCTACCCCCTTTTGATTCTTAGCACCTACTAGAGCCTTTTCTAGATTGCATTCCTTCCTTCTAACTGGGCTATGTATTCCCCTCAGTAACACTAGTATTTCTCTCACCCAGAATTCCATCTCCATAGTGGTAAAGTCCCAAACAATTTTTCCTAAGGTACGTAACCATTGGCAACTTAAAACAGCTTTAGTTCCTTGTAAAGTTAACAAAAACATATCCATCTTCATTTTGGTCCCTTGGAGCTAAACCTCAACCCCCTTGCATACCCCTTGGCTTACTAATTTACCTCCACCAGCCACTGTTACCATAATTTTTCCTTCCACTTCTGGTTGTTATCCCAATTTCTTAGCCAACTAGTAATTCACAAAATTATGGGTACTACCTAAGTCCACCAAAAACCTTATCTCTTATTTCCCTCCTAACACTCCCCCTTCCACTATCATAGTTTCAAGTTTTGGAGTGCCATACATGGCATTAACTGATTTCTCCACATGCTCTTCATCTTTCCCAACACTACCAGCTTCCATCTCTACATATTCCCTTTCTTCTTCACATGGCCAAAATCCTTGCAGAATAAAAAGCTTCTTACATCTGTGTCCTGGTACAAACTTTTCATCATAGCTAAAGCATAAGCCTTTACGTCTCCTCTCCTGAAGGTCTGAGGGTAACATCTTCCTAACTAGTATTGTAACCTTAGAGGGGTTGGCATGTACCACCCCATAAGTTGTCAGTTTCCTATTGGGAAGGCCTGTCAACTTCTTTTCAACAGGTTTTAGTTCATATAGCCTAGCTAACTCCACTGTATCAACCATGGTGGAAGGTTTCTTAGCTGTTCCTTCTTGATTTCTTCTTTTAACCCACTAACAAATCCCAAGACTTCTTGCAGCTCTGTAAAAGTGCCAAATCGCAGTCACACCCTAGAAAACTGCTTGTGATATTCATCTACTGAACCCATTTGCTGCAATTTTGTTAACTCCCTATACCCACGTAAGAAATCAGAAACCCCACATCTTTGTATCATCTCTTTCTCTAATTCTTCCCACATAATAGGTTCACTCTTACACTTAGATTTGAGTAATTGAAACCATACCCGGGCATCCCCTTCAAGGTTCCATGCCACCTAAGAAACCTTGTTTTTGTCTGGAGTGCGATGAAGCTTAAAAAAATGGGTTGCCTTGTTAATCCAGTCATGGGGGTCACCATTGCCATCAAATCGGGGAAATTCCATCTTCATGCTCCCTGGTTTAATGCCGCCAATACAAAAGTCTGACTCTTTAACTTGTTCTTCCTCATCTCCATGTGGCCCACGAGAAGACCCCTCTTCATTGGTATTTTCTCGGTTGGGCTCCCCATTCTTGGCGGTGAGTGCTAAAAGAATCTACTAAACAGAATTTGACAAACAATCCTGGACATTTCAAACCCTAGTTGTTCAACCCGCTTGTCGGCCATAACCTAGCTCCATTACCACTTTGTTAAGTTCTTTTTGGTAGGATCGAGTGAATGGCCGTTGTGGTGGGAGATCCTGCAGGTTCAATGGAATAAACTTCTTCCTATTCCCTCTACCTATGGTGACAAACTAATTAAAAAACAGAATAAATGCTTAAACACAGCACAGCTCCATAAAGGGAGTCCGTAACCTCAAAAAATCTCTAAAGGAGATTATACCTTTCAACCAAGTTCATTCCTACCTTTTTCATCCATACAAAAGAGCTTATACATAGCTCGTTCTAGTGGTACAAAGCATAGTTTGAAAGCTATCATTACAAAGGCTATAACTAGCCTAACAACAAAAGACTTGACCATACAAAACGTGTTTTCCATCCTTCTCCCTTCACTTCTCTTGTCTTTCAGCCATTAATGCTTGTGTCAGTATCCTTCCCCTTCACGGTATGGTCCTATTGCAGCAAGAGTTGCTAGTTACTAGAGGGTTGACCTGGCTGACTTTTAGGTACTCGTTTGCTTCTCCTCGAGCCATGTAACACATGCCCACCTTTCCTTCTACATGTGCGACATTGTTGTTGTTTAATCTTAATGTCCCCCTATAAGTTGATGTGTCGTTTCACAATATGAGCTTGTTTTAAAGCGATTTGAATCTAGAGCAAGTTTAAATATTTTGTTAATACTACTACAAAACTTATTTGGATAGAAGTCTTATTACAAGATACACATATTCAACTACCACATTCTCCCTTACTATGGTATGACAACTTGTTTTCCTTGCTCATAACAAATCTTGGTTTTCATGCCAAAAGAAAACATATTGAAATTAATTTTCACTTTGTTTATGAATGAATTAAAACAAACAAACTTTTTGTTTATTTCATATATTGGTTAATCAAATAGACAACATATTCACAAGGGGGACATTAAGATTAAATAGACAACAAATCACATTTAAACTCAATTTTTGTACTCAAGCATGTAACAATCTTTTGTCTTTGAGGACTCTAAGAAATAAGATTAGTTTAAAAAAATATGCAAAATCCTTCAATTGATTTTCAATTATTGCAATCTCCAGCCCATCTAACATCAAAATAGACATTGGGATTAGAGGGTCAATGATTTTGTGATTTAAAGGCCATATCTAGGTGTATCTACTAGAAATTGCACAATACACTTAACATATGTCCAATGAATAAGTGTAGGTGCATCATGCATTGACAAGTAATATTAATGACATTTGTAATACTAGATCGTGTAAAAGTTAAATATTGAAAGAAATCCAATAATACTATGATAGTTTATAGGATCAAGGTATGGTTCACCATCACGTATTGATGGTGTATGACTAGTCTATGGTGCATGGTGAGTGACAACTCAAGCTTCATGCATTTAGTCTCAAAAAAGAATGTAATGTGTGAACTTCACTTGATAAAGTAATAGACCATTAGTGGATATTAAGCTTCAATTCCAAATAGTGTAAATCACCTAAATCTTTAATATCAAATTTAGTTTTAAGTTAGTCAAGGATATGTGATATTAGTGCCATAGGATTTCCTATATAAATAATATCATTAACATGTGGTTGTATGTAAAGTAAACAATGAAAAATCTACTTGAGAAATTTTAAACCCAATGTGTTGAAGAAATTAACTAAGATGATGATTCCATGCTTAGGGTGCCTATTTTAATTTATATAGAGATTGTTTTAAACAACACACAAGAAGTGACTTAGTATAATCAACAAACCTTTATAGTTGAATCATGTATACTTCTTCATTTAGTATGCCATGTAAGAAAGAATTTTTGGCATCAAGTTGTTTAATATTTCATCTGTAAGTATATGTAAAATTGTTCTAACTATAACCGGTTTAGCAATAGCAGTAAAAATATCATGATAGTCAATCCCAGGATATTAATGAAACCTTTTAGCAATCATTCATGCTTTAAATCATTCTATGGTGCCATCCGATTTAAGCTTGACTTTACATACCCATTTGCAACCTATGAGAATAATATATGGTAATAGAGGAATTAATTCCCATGTTTGATTTTTTATAAGACAATATATTCTTTTGCCATAGGAGTATGCTAATGAAGATCTTTAAATGCTTTAGTATAGGTTTACAATTCAATATACTAATGTATAGAAGAAGTGAGAGCATATGTTCAATTACATAATAAAGTCTGCTTTGAAATTGTTTACTGTTTGGGTCTTGTAGCCACGGAATGCCTGTTTGTAAAAGACTTTGGTAATATCTCAAGTGCTACATTTGATTGTGCATCCTATAAGTTATGAAAAGGATGTGTAAAGTTTTCTTAATGAATTGGGGAGAGGGATGAGAAAGATTGGAAGGTAACGGCAATGTAGGATTAGTGCCATGAGATTTTGTTTCCACTTTTGTTTGAAAAAGAAATACCTTTTCACCAAATAAAGCATTTGCAATAATACAAAGTGTTCTTATGCGTAGGCAAAAGCATGGATAACCTTTATGGCATAGGATAGCCAAGATACACACAAGGTTTAGGATGAAAATGTAGTTTGTTGTGAGCATATGGTCACAAATATGGATATACCAAACATCCAATTATTCACAAATGAGACATGTCATGTGTTTGATGAAATAATTTTTCCAAGGACTTTTGTTGTCTATGACTAGGCTTGACAAATGATTATATGCATTGCACTTTCAAAAATAAAATCTTAGTTTTAAAGCAGTATATTGGCATGATTGATTATTGATAAGCTAGATTTAGTGATATACCAATTTTTTTTTTGTAGTCTCATTTTGAAAGAGCGTATAGGGGCTTAAGATGCATAAAAAAAAAAAAACTTAATTAGACAAGAAAGTTTTGAAAGTAGTAGATATAAACTCAACTACTCCATCATATTAAATACTTTTGATTGTAGTTTGGAGTCAATTTTTAACAAACGTTTGAAATTTTGAAAGATTTGGAGAAACTCATCTCTAGTTTTCATAAAGTATAGTCATATAAATTTTGAATAGTCATCAATAAAGAAGATATATTATCAATTCTTTTGGGTTGTTGTGATGGATGCAAGCCCATATGAGAGAGCTTGTGAGACATGAGTTGTAGATAAGTGAGTTTGAAAATTACTTTTACTAACTCTACAAGCATTGCAAGATGTACGAATTTTTTCAATAAACTGAATATTCATTAACTGAAGAATATCTTCTGTACTTGACTCCTCGTAGCCTTATAAAGACTCAAATATCGCTAACACCAACGGAGCAATAGATAGGCATCCATGCTACAAGATGACAAGCCGCACGAAGCATCTTTATGCCCATAGGAGACAGATCACAACCATAAATGCGATAGTGCTTGGCAAATTCGCATGTGCTTGAATCGGAAATAAGAGATTTTGATAAAAGAAATCTTGACACCCAACTGGTTAATAACAGACCAAATGTAGTCGTAGTACATTTGGATAATAAAGATGACCTAGTCTAGAATGCCATGCTATCAAATTGATAGTAGTTGTAGTAGTAAAAACTATGGGGGATTGCTGAATGTTGCTCAAGTTCAGGTGATAAAGCCCATTATCAATCAGTCCATGGAGTGAAATCTATCCTATAGTGGGACTCTGTATGATATAGAAATTGGGATAAAATAAGAAAATCACAATTGCTATCTTTTGTAAATTTAGAAACAGATAATTTTTTTGTTATACTTGGCACAATAAGGACATTATGAATATTAAAATTGAAAGTTTGATAAATTTGAGCACGTAGTTAATATCAAAAGTATCTAGTGAAATGTGGTTTGTTGCGCCAAAATCAAGAAACCAATCGGTTTCTTTTAAGGCTGGGATTGGTGATGTTCGCTGTGGAGCCTTATGAACAACATTGGCATTCGTATGCTGTTGGCCGATATTGGCTCCGAAAGTAAAAGGAACATACCTGAGTCAACACTACATGCGAGATGGCATGGTTCACGACAGTATTAGTGAATGATCGTCCAATATAACTTGGCACCTATGATGGGCGTCCATGATTGGTTGTGGTTGTGGAATGACCACTAGTAGAATATGGAGGGGATTGAATGGTAGTATGGCTACTTGTAAAAGCAACTACCATTTAGAACCTTAGGCAGCAAGCTCTAAATGAGCTTCCTGAGTGAGAAAGTGACTGCACAAATCTTCACGCAAAAGTGAAGCTATCCTGGTATGAATAGAAATGACAGTAGCAAGAAGGGCAGAAATTGTGCCAAGTCCTCAAAAGAACATGAGTCAGATGCTCATTTTTGGAGACTGTTTCGCCAATAAGAGACAGTTGGTCAACAATCTCATCAATCTCCTAGAGAAAAGCAGTCACTGCGCGATGACCTTTAGTTCTAGATTGAAGATGAAAGTGAATGGTGGAGACATGGGGAACTATTAGCCACAAATTCTGAAGATAGGGCTTTCCAAATTTCCGCTGAAGTATTATACTAGGTGACAACAATAACAATAGAGTCAATATTGGTATTGAAAATCTAATCTCTAGCAGTTTGATCTCTCATAAGCTAGTGTTGACAAGCAAGATTGGCATCATGAATAGTACCCTGTCAACAATGTTAGTGATGAACTCGGTAGGACAAGGATAAGAGCCATCAACCACCTTGAGTAAACCACTGGCTTGGAGATAAGGCTCAATGCGAGCCTTTCAAACTGGAAAGTTTGGACCTTCCGGCTGAACTCTAACAAATGGAACAGAGAATGGTCTTATATTAGGTAGCAGCAAAGCATGAGTAGCAACATGAATATTGTTATTGTTAGAAGTCATTGGAGACATGAAAAAGAAAGGATCGAAACAACTTTCACCAAAAGGCTAAATTGGTACTACGTTAGAACAAGATTTTTTACAAAATATTATGGAAAATCTTGTGCAGAAAAAAAAACACAAAAAAGAAACTTGAAGAACAGTATGAGAGATTTGAGAAAGAAGCTTTGAATTTAACAATTTTAGTATACAATTGAATGATTCTTTTTATAATAGTCATAAATCTAACAGAATCTATCATGAAGTCGGTAAATGCATAGAATATAAACCCTTTCATACTTTGAACCAAAAATTCACTAAATGAAGCAACGATTCTTCTCATCTTGTGTAATAGATTGACATAACGATAAACCCAACTTTAATCGCTTTCTAGAATATTTAGAAATTGTGGAGATACAAAAAATATGCGGGCAAAAGATTGAAGATAACGTGCATGAGGTACACACGTGCATCTTTGCTTTAGCGGTCGTTTGTCCTGGTGGTATCGCGTATGTATCATATGCACCCAGCTTTCGTTCCACGTGTACTATTCTAGTGTTGTTTAAATCCTAACACTTTTAATCGTGATTGTCGCAAGATGAAACGATATTGTTTAGTGTTATACCACATGCACCACAGAAGTTGATTTCATAAAGAAATTGTCATTTCCAATATTCAAGCTATTACATAGCTTTCCTTTAAAATTTTCCTTCAAGTTAGTGTTATTGTGTACTTCATGAACACTAAACTCGTAAAGAAGAGGAATATAGGCAAAGAGTTGGATAAGAAAATCAAGAGCTTGGTATCCAGTTAGAAGTAAATAAGCCGTCAACTTTACACAAAGCAGCTTAAAGTTTCCAAAAGCATAGAGGAAAATTATCCGGTGTCGTTGAAAAGTTAAAATTACGCCGTTCACATTAACCATGTCGAACAAGTCTTCAATCCAAATCCATCACCATCTTGAATGACCAGGCGAGTGTTCGTGTCCCACATGTTGTCTAAGATCAAATCTTCTTTTCATCTTTTTGAATGCGTACATTTAAACAAACCCATCGATTCGCCAAAATTCAAAAGTTTTGGATTTTTTTTAAAATAATAAATAAATAAATGAATAATAGTTGGGAAGCAAAAGTACACAAGACAAGACAAGACAAATGAAAAGTAGGCCGACTTTGGACCAATGGATGAAGCTGGGCATCTGAGTGGCGAAGTGCCGGTTGTTACGGAACTTCCTCTCAGCAATTTTTTACCATAAACCAATTTAGTTATTTTTTTATTGAGTTGATTTTTTAAAAATATTCACGGTCACATAGGCCAAGTGTTACTAAGTGGGATAGTCATATCAAGAATGAAATAAATTTCGATAAAGAAAAATATTATAAAAATTTTGTTAGATTTTATAAAGAATAATTTATATTTTAAATTTTAAAATATTAAATAAAAAAATTTATATCTTTTTAAGTAATATTTTAAAATTTTTAATTTTCTATGTAAGACTTAACACATTCTTTTATTTCAAACATGAAATAATGTTTTACACAAGAATTTTTGTCTAAGTGAGAAGACAAAAAATTAAACTTAAATTTTTAAGAATGTTAATGTAAACCAACCCTATATAGATTATTTTAATTCATCACACTATCATAATAATTCAACTTAAACTATCTTGTAAATAACTTTTTGTATAACTTTTAAACTTACTTCGTATTCATAAGAATGTCAATGTGAAACTTAAATTTTAATATTATTTTATATTTTATAAAAATATATATATTTAACTTAAAATTTTTAAAATTTTAACAGCTTTTTTTGGCACCAACAAAATAAGCAGCAAAAATATATATATATATATTATAAACATTACTCTTTTCGTTAGCTCGGCCTTTTAAAATGGGATCAAGCCGAGACAAGGTGGAGTGCAACATAAAAAAGAAAGGAGAAAGGGCTGGGACGTGTAATATTGCAGAAAAAGAGGCCCCTTTTAGACAAAGGAGCACATTCTGTAGCAGGATAAAGGCAGGCCCTCTTTTCGACTCCTCCAGAGTACACACTCAGTGGAAAAAAGCAGACTCAGAGCCCTCTTGCTCTCTCTGTCCTTGCTTAGGTAGATGCTTTTTGAAACGCCCCGCACGTTTGCGCGACTCACCTCAACACGCCTGAGTCCGTTCGAACTCGTTCATGGCGAACAACCACCCCTCCTCCGAGGCCACCACCAACGACGATTTCCTTGAACAGATTCTCGGAATCCCGAACTTCGCTGCCTCCGACCCCGGCCTGCCTGGAGGCCCCGATGCTGGCTTGTCCTCCGGGGCCGCGGCTCCTCCGCACATGATGCTTCAGCTCGGCTCCGGTGACGTCTCCGGAGGCTTTCACGGGCAGGTCTTCCCGCTAGGGCTAAGCTTGGAGCAGGGAAAGGGAGGGTTTCTGAAGCCCGAGGAGGCCTCCGGAAGTGGCGGCAAGCGCTTTCGCGATGACCTTGTTGATGGTAGACCTGCGACTATGAAAAATGTGAGATACTTTCTTTTGCCTTTATAATCTGTTTGGTCGTTGGGAAAGTGGGTTCTATTTGTGGCGTGTTTGAGTCATGATGGGGTAGTTGTAGAAATTAAGCTGAATATTTGTATATGAAGTCTCTGGTTTGTAAATTGGAAATTTCTTTTGTTTTCCTCAGTTTTCTCAACAAACAACCGATCAATAATATTTCTTCTCCTTTTTTACGGTCTGTGTCTGTTTTTCTGCGGAGTGATAATTTGTTATACTGAGTGGGGCTTGTCAGGCATAAATTCTATAAATCTTTGAGCTATTGGTTTTTGGTTGTAGCGGGAGTGTGACAAATAAAAGGAAAGGACACTGGGAACGTTATAGGAGGTGGTCTCTGAAGTAAACCATGTGAGGTTCAAGTCTTTTGTATTACACAAGTAGTTAAAAACAAGATTGCATGTGAGGGTGTTCTTTTCTTTTCTTTTCTTTTTTCTTTCGTTTTCAAATAAAGGGGGCTAAGAAATATTGGACAAAATGAATACTGAAACACAGAAGCAAGGTAAAAAAATTGGGCTGCGGGTGTTGTTTTGGAGTATTGTAATTATCACGGTCATGATTGATAGTAGCCGGTGACAAATAAATGGTTTTGTTGGTACCGCATGTATGAATCCGAGACTGGAAAGAGCCCTTCCTTTGTGAGAATTAAGACCATATTCACGAGATATGTGAATCACTTCGTCGTTTTCTTACTGAGATTTTAAGGATAATTTCAAGTAGCTTACTGACTGTTGTTGACATCAAAGGTGCGGATAGTTTTCTACATCCAGGAGTGCGAAGTATGTAGCCTTTGGTTCTGAGAAGTATCAACAAAATATTATAATTCGAAGATTGGTCATCTTGGAGATCAAATTCTTCTTTTTTCTGAAACGAGAGGGAAAGGAAGGGAAAAATTGAAAGAAAAAAATTTAAGAATGAAAGGAAGGAAGACATGCAATTGAAGCTGGTTGGTTTCCTCTTAATAGTGTTGTCTGTGGTAATGGAATCACAATCCCATGCAGGTTTTTCATGCCAACCGATTCCCACCACTGTTGCTGCAGCACCACATCCACCAACAATGCGCCCAAGGGTGCGGGCTAGACGAGGTCAGGCCACAGATCCGCACAGCATAGCTGAGCGGGTAAGTTTGAGATTACATGATTCATGCAAGAAGACAACAAAAAAGTTTGATGAGTGAAAACACGGTGTCAATTGTGATAAACACATATTTTGTAACCACAGTTTTAATTACTTTAAGGTCTTTATTCTTTTGCCCATTGTAATTGTTGAGTCAGTATTGGTTTTCCCTTCTTGGTACAGTTGCGGAGAGAAAGAATAGCTGAAAGAATCAGGGCATTGCAGGAATTGGTTCCTAGCGTCAACAAGGTTAGTCACGAGCTTTTGTGGTTATTCACTGTGAACAATGTTCCCATCTTTGCAAGATTAAAAGAAGCTTGGGTTTATTCCTTGCTAAATACCAGTATTTTTTATTTTTGAGGAAGCTTAGGCTTAGAAGTGCTCTCTCAATAGTGACTTTATACATTCTCTTTCAAATGATCTGTTGATGTCATGATGCTATTTATACATTCAAAGGATATTGCAGTCTGTCCCTACTGTTGTTTACCAATATGCATCTCTGAAAAAAGAAGAAGAGTATTTTCCTTGCTTCTTAGTTTTAAAACAACTAAGTTTTCTGAAAGAAACATATCATCCCAGTCAGTTTGCAACTTCATGCAGCTTTGTCAAGTGAGAAAAATGAAGTGGACAATCTCTTATGTTCCTTGATCATTAGAGATGGATAACTAACACGAAAAGGAAAAAGAAAGAAGAGAAAACTGTGTATATTACCGGAACACAACTGCCTAGTGTTATTATCTTGCACTTGAATATACCTGCATCCCCTGATTGCTTGTTTCATCCAACTTTGTGTTTTGTTGAAGTTGCTAGTATATTAAGTTAGAGTACCAGGAGCTTTTAAGTTTAATGCGGTGGCCTATTCCCCCTCAAATAATGGGGGATAAAATGAAGTTGTAGGTTCAAGACCTAAAAATGGATTTGTCCTATGATGTGGACTGTTTCATTAAGTATATTTTGAGTCCACCTCTGCGTGTGGACTGAAGAATTCTTGATATGAAGTAGGGAACTGAAATATTGTTTGCTGATCTTGATTTTCTGCTTAACGAGAGATATATCTACTTGTTCATGTAGACGGATAGAGCTGCCATGCTTGATGAAATTGTGGATTATGTGAAGTTCCTAAGGCTTCAAGTGAAGGTAATATAAGCTCTGCTCCTTGCAAATTACTTTCTTTTTCCCTTGTGTAGCTGTCAAGTGGATAACTTATGTCAGGACCAAGTGGTAGTGATGTCCTAAGGCGTAGGTCTCCATATCTCTTAATATATGTAGCTACCTAGCTAAAAGAGAGAAGATCAGAGATTATATTGTGATTCCTTTTAAATACTCATTTATTCTACTGAAAATTGTTTGAATTTTTTCCTAATGACCTGTGCTAATTCTGATTCAATCATCATCCCCAATGCTTATCTAAAATACTATCTTTATGCAACATTATTAACAGATGGGTGATGCTACTTTTCTACCTCATGGTTTAATCCATTTCCTTTCCACCTCGCTGTTTGCAATGTGTTATTATTCCTTGCCTAAGAGTTCCTAGGTTTTGGGTTAAGATACAGTGTGCGGGTGGATGGTATACAGGCACTGAAACAACCAAAACTATTCCATCCATCATAACTATAGCACAAAATAGAGGAACTGTGGGGTTGGGAAGTGGGGGAGGAGAGACTGAGGAAATCGGTGGATGGCATAGTGAAAATGGACTGAGAAAAAGGACTACTGTCTTTTAATTTCTCAAAAAGGAATGTTTTAAGTCACTGGACTTGCCCAATAACCCGAGAAAAAGAAAAAGGAAAGAAGAAGAAGAAGAAGCAGAAGAAGGGAAGAAATCCTCCGAGGTCTAGGTTCACAGAAATGTCAATTTGGCTGTTTTATGGCGCACACATAGGAAATTACTTCCTCTTCAAAGGGCAGTTTGACCAGCCAGCATACCTTTCAAATAAACAATGCACGATTAATATTAGCTGTAGAGTCAATTTTGTTTAAACAATTTAATCGTGGGCTGGAGTTTTTTAATGAACAATTCAGCCCTTTGTGCTTTGTAGTTGAAGGGGAAGCGTCCAAGCAATTGGCTACCTGAAAAGGGGGGAGTGCCTTATAAATATGCAATTATTTCTTTTCTTAATTGAGCATTCTATTACTTTACAGGTTTTGAGCATGAGTAGATTGGGCGGAGCTGGTGCAGTGGCTCCACTTGTAACAGACATTCCACTATCGTCAGTTGAGGTTAGAAATATGAACATAATGTAGTATTTGCGGCTTTCTTGATTATCTTTTCTCGTGCCTTTTAGTGGACTCTGCTTCATTTCTGTGCCCAATAGGAAGAAGGAAGTGATGGTGGGAGGAACCAACCAGCGTGGGAGAAGTGGTCAAATGACGGGACTGAAAGACAGGTGGCAAAACTTATGGAAGAAAACGTTGGGGCAGCCATGCAATTCCTTCAATCAAAGGCTCTCTGCATCATGCCTATCTCTTTGGCATCAGCCATCTACCAGACACAGCCGCCGGACAGCTCTAGTATTGTGAAGCCAGAAAATAATCCCCCTTCATAGATCTCAAAAAAGGGTAAGGGGGTACGCTTTTCCGATTGGTTCTATATCGGAAACTCATTATATGCCTTCTTGGTCCTTCCTAAACACTGTATATCATTTTCAACCCTCGCTACGAATTTTAGTTGTTCCCCGGGTTCAAACTGCAATCAAAGTCAGATGCCATAGTTTCTTGCTTTTTATTTTATTTTATTTTATTTGCCCTTCCTTTCTTTTTATTAACTTTTGTCAAAACAGGGATTGATGTCAGTGCCCTAAAAAATGGTAGCAGGCCCTTCATGTCTTGCCAAGTTCCAAGTAAAGGTGAAGAATTGTCAAAGCTCAATTGATATGCTCCTCTTTTTTGTAGTCTGTTGGCAAGTAAAGGGGAAGAATTGTCAAAGCTCACTTGATATGCTCTTTTATGTAATCGATGGTGGGGGATAGTGGAAAATGATGGAAGCACTTTAGTAGTGGGGCTCTCATTTTTGGTAGTGGGTTGTGGGACCTTGTTTAGACAGATAGAGTATGTTTCATTTTGTATATCTGTAAGTCGTATAAAGCGCAGAATTGCGTTATGTGTTTCACGCATTCCTTGCTTGTTTTTTCGGTTCTTGTTTCTCTTATTGACGAGAGAGAAAGCCACTAATTTTCTAAGCAACATGCCCCCCTAAATGATTAAAGGAGTCGACCCGAAAGCCACCACTAGAGTTTTGGTGGAAAGCAGAACTCGGTGGGGGTTTACCTACGAAGGAAGGGAGGTTTTCTGCATACCGATGACAAGCCTCAGCGGATGGATATGAACCAAATAGTTGTGCTATCTGTTTTCTGTCTTTAGGTCGTCTCTATCTCCGTCTCATATAACATGGGAGAGTTGCACAAGTCTCTGTTCATTTACAACCTAAAGCGTAACAGAGTGCAGAGTGCTCCTGCAGCGAGTTTTACTTACGAAAAAGCCATGCATGACTCCCACTCCCTAAGTGTCCACCACAAAACAACATTTGAAGTTTGGTATTGTGGGAACTGCGGTATTGACTACAGAGAAATTTTGGAAAAAGTTTTACCTATGATGTGTTTTACAAGTTTAGATAATCTGTTATTTTAATGAGGTCTTTTGAGAAAAGGTGAATTTAGGTATATTTTATATAATAGCAGAGTTAGGCTGTTACAAGTAAAATTATCAAGCTGGACAAATTTTGCAGTAAAGAGAAATAGACAGAATCTGTCACAGATATTGACGGTAAATATCCAAACCCAACAAGATTTGCCCAGAAAAGGGATATGTAGGCACTGTTTCTTTTCTCTTTTCCTTTGTGATTTTTCTGGATTACATCCGAAGCCCATTTCCAGGCCAACTTAAGCCCGTTGCAGGCTCCCACTGGGTCGGAGTCCCAAGCAATAGGGACAGCCCTTAATGTTACAACAATATTGATAATACATAAACGAGCATACCTAGAAAAAACCTAATAAACAAACCAAGATTGTCTCTATGATGTAACTCACAAATTGTTTTCTCAATCTGTTTTAGAGGACTTGAAGAATTCAAGGATAAACACTCATCACTTTGTTAAAAGTAATTTCAAAGAGATACAGAATAAGAATGTTCACCGTGCTTGGAACATGCCAAAGAGATACAAAACTTGTGAAAGAAAGTGAAAGAGTAACTCCTAATTTCATAAACTCACAAACTGTCTTTGTTATATAAAAAAGTAGTTCTTTATAGGAGAGATTTTCCTATTTCCAAGAGGCTAATCAAAGACAAGTAATTATATCATAAATGTTGGCATGGGTTCCCTAAATGGTGGTTACATTGAAAGCTTTGCTCCCAAGATAGTCAAAAGTAGTAAATGCTCTTAGTTATCCATAAGAGAGAATCCTTGAAAATCAATTTTGATTATTGTGGCTAGACTCATTTCCCTAAGTGCATCATTAATGAACATTTGGGCTTGGACTAGATTAGCTTGAGTTGGTACAAAATGTGTCATGTCATGCTCCCTTGGTTGGAGAGATCTCGTCCTTGAGTCTAAGTTGTCTTCATTATGGTAAGGAGAGAAGTCTATCATGTTAAAAATATTTGAAACACCATACTCACTTGGAAGCTTTACCTTGTAATCATTATCACCAATCTTCTTTAAAATCTTGAATAGTCCATTAGCTTAGGGTTAAAGCTTTGCATATCTTCTTAGTGGAAATCGTCTTTTATGTAAATGTATACATACTAAATCACCTTTTTCAAACTTAGCAAATTGACAATGTTTGTTAGCTTGTGCTTGATACTTTTGGTTTTGCCTTTCAATCTTTTCTTGGATTTGTTCATGTAGTCTTTTAAGGAACTTTGACCATTCTTCTGAATCACCACTGAACTAGGTGTTTTGATGGTAGGGGCACCAAATCCAAAGGAGTTGCTGGATTCTTTGCATTGATTGCTTCAAAGGGATTGCAATTGATAGTTTGATTTATGGACTTAGTTATAAACAAACTCAACATGTGGTAAGAGCAAATCACATTCATGAATGTTCCACTTTACTAGGCTTCTTAAAAGATTTCCCAAAATTCTATTAATGACCTTGATTTGTCCATCAATTTAAAGGTGGCATGTCATGTTAAACTGAAGTTGTGTACTAAGCTTTCACCACATTATTCTAAAAAAATGGTTCAAAACTTCGAGTTCTAATAAAAAACCATGGTTTTTAAAATACCATGAAGCCTTACAATCTTTTTGAAATACAACTTTGCAATGTAAAAGGCATCATTACTTTTGTTGCAAAGGATGAAATGTGTTATCTTTGAAAACTTGTCCACCATTACTAGAATTGAATCTTTATGTCTCTGAGTTTGGGGTAATCCCTAACTGAAATCCAAGCTCACATCTTTCTAAGGGAAGTGTGGAATAGGGAGAGGAGTATATAATCTTGTATTTTGTCCATGGCTTTTTCTTTATGGCATATCAAGCAAGTAGATAATAATTGTTGCACACTTCTTTTCATCTTAGGCTTATAGAAATGCTCTTGCACTAAAGCTAGTGTCTTGTCTCTACCAAAGTACCTTCTTAATAATAATGAGCTGTAATGAACATTGAGGAATGCATAGCTAATTATTTTAAATAGGTATCCCTCTTGTAAGTTGAAGTGATCATGGCCACTTTCCAAAATTGCCTTCCATATTGAACAAAAATTAGCATCTCTTGGATAAAGTTCTTTGAAAGCCTTAAAGCCTAACACTTGAACTCCTAAGGTAGTCAACAAGCAATGTCTCTTATGTAAAGGATCAACAACTCAATTAAGCTTCCTAGCCTTATGCTTGATAGAGAAGGAATATGATTGTAAAGACTCTACTTGTTTAGCATGACAACTGTTTAGCTTTTATTGGCTATTAAGATTTTCCTTTAATAGTAGATAATACTGCCAATGATCAAGAGCTTGAACAATTGTGTAGACCTTCTTGGCTAAGAACAACATTGATTCCCACATTTGACACATCACATTCCAATTTAAAAAGCTTCTCAAAATTAGGAAAAGCTAGGATAGGGACAAATATCATTCTTTCTTTTATAAGATTGAAGATCTTTTAGGTTGTTTTTGTCCATTGGAAGGAATCATCCTTTAAGCATTATGTGATTGGAGCAACTAATGTACTAAAATTTTGAATAAATCTTCTATAGAAAGACAACAAGCCATGAAAGCTATGTATGTCATAAATTGATTGAGACACTAGCTAGCTCACAATTGTCTCAATTTTGCTAGGATCCACTTTAACCCTTGCATTAGAAACAACATATCCCAAGAACACAATACTCTTGGTAAAAAAATTGACATTTCTTTTAATTGACATATAGTTTTTAATCCCACAAGTTTTGAAAGACTTGCTTTAAGTGATTTAAATGTTGATTTTTAGATATTCTAAAGATTAGTATGTCATCAAAATAAACTAAAACAAATTCCCCTGTAAATGACTTAAATATATGAGTCATGAGATCCATGAATGTGCTTGGAGCACTAGAAAGTCCAAAGGGAATTACCATATACTAATAGAGTTCATTTTAAGTTTTGAATGCAATCTTCCATTCATCTTCAGTTCTCATCCTAATATGATGATAGCTACTTCTTAGGTTAATTTTGGAGAAGATAACAGCACCATGCAACTACTTAAGTAAATCATCAAATCAAGGAATTAGGAATTTGTATTTGATTGTAATCCAAATGATTGCCTTGTTATCAATACACATGCACCATGATCCATTTTTCTTTGGTACTAATAAAGCTAGGATAGCACATATTTTTAAACATGAGCTCATCCACATGCCTCTATAGCTCTTTCTACTATTCAAGATTCATGCAATAAGCAACCTTGTTAGGAAAAAAAGGCTTTTGAAACAAGATCAATGCAATGCAAAATGTCCCTAGTTGTTGGAAGTTTGAGAGGAATTTCATCTGGAACATCTTCAAACTCCTTGAGGAATGGTTGTAATAAGGGATTTGGTTTAGGTTGAGCATCAAAATTTGATTTTATAAGCATAGGAGCATAAAATGCTTCACCTTCATGAATTTCTTGCTTCATTTGAGTTCTAGAAAGTGTAAGATTGCTTTTCTTGCTTGGTTGTTTGGACATACGGCTTGGCTTGAGAGGAGCTAACATAATATGGTTTCCATCTTTGTGAAATGAATAGGTGTTTTTATAACCATCACGCAAGGCTTTTTAATCATACTACTAAGGCTTTCCTAAAAGTAAGTGACATGCATCCATTGGCACCACATCACACCAAACAATGTCCTTAGAGTTTTTTTTTCCCAATTTAAAAGGAAATTAGGGAATGTTTATCAACTTTTACCTTATTTCCTTGGCAGAACCAATGTAACTTTTATGCCCATGGATGATCTTTTGTCTTTAATTGTAGCTTTTCCACTATTTTTGAGGCTACAACATTTGTACATCTCCTTCCATCAATAATGATATTGCATACCTTACCATGAGTGATACAACAAGTGTGGAAGATATTCTCACAATGCCAATCATCTTCTTTAGTTAGATTCAATTTCAAACTTCTTTGAATGATTAAGGCTTTTCCTTCATCTACATACACCAACTCTTCCTCATTTTCTGTGTCAGTGCCAATAGATTCTTCTAATGCATATTCTTTAACAAGAGCAACAATCTTTTGGTTGAGGCATTCAAAGGCTATATGTCTATAGCCTTGACACTTGAAATATCTATAAGAGCTTGCATTAAAAGGCTTAGCTTGTTTGGAACTTTCAACCTTAAAGGAACTTCTAGACTCCATAGGTTTTATTGAAGGGGGTTGACTTCATAATTGTTGGACCTCCTCATGTTGTAGAACCCTTTCTTGAAAGGAGCTTATAGTTGTTACCATGAGCTCCTTTTTGTTGCTTCATTATTTGAGCAAGCTTTCGTACATCATTGAGGGAGTAATATTTTGTAAATGAACTACATCCCCAATCTCTGTTAGTAAACTAGCCAAATATCAAACATTATTCTTCAAGTTGTATCATGTCACACTTCAACATGAGGTGCTCAAATTCCATAGCACAATCTTTAATAGATAAGTTCACCTGTTTTAAATTTTGTAGCTTGAGAAAAACTTTCACTCTATAGTTATCTAGGAGGAACCTTCATTTTAGCTCTCTCTTTGTTTTCTCCCAAGTTTGAATTTTCTTTCTTTCTTCTCGAACTCTTTATCTCGACAAATTTTTCCACCACTAATATGCATACTTTCTTAGTTTCAAGGCAATCAACTTTACCTTTTGATCTTTAGAATAATCTTTGATAGCAAATGCTCATTTAACTATATGAAGCCAAAAGAAGTAAGTGCTCTTAGTTATCTATGGAAGAAACTCCTTGGAAATCAATTTTGATTATTATGGCTAGACTCAACTCCCTAGGTACATCACTTATAAGGATTTGGGCTTAGGTTAGACTAGCTTTGGCTAGTATAGGATGGGTCAAGTTAGAGAATAAAAAGCTCAAGTTAAAACTAATGTAGAGTTATCACATTATTAAAGTAATAAGTTTAATAGATATAAATCACTTTCTAAGTTACATCTTAGTAATGTGAGACAATTTCACATTTACTCTTTCATTATAATGGTTTAGGTTAAACTATACTACAATATTATTTTTATTGTGGATAATAAAAGAAAACTGTATTATGATATTATATTATAAAATTCAATCATTTTCTAAATTTAACTAAAAAAAAGAAAAAAAGGAATGAGAAGCATTTTTTACATATAAAACCCACATAAGACAAATTCACACCAAGCTTTGCCTTATAGCTTAAATTGGGAATGACAACTTGCCTTACAAAATGCAATTGAAGAGATTCAAATTAAAATACTTGTAACATTTCCTGTAAGTTTTCTTTACTATCTTGACTACACCTTAAGAGTAAATTCACACAAATTTTAGCAAATTGTAATACTATTGGACTGAAGTAGGAATACCCCACAAGATTAAATTCTCGGATTTATTAAGAAGAAAGATAAAAAGAAAGATGGAAAAAACATGAAAAAAAGATTTCCGAGCAACTCTACCAACCCATGGAAGATGTCATGTGGAATATGCATTAGCGAGAACAACGCTCATGGAAACCTTAACTAAATGGCATTCAATCAAATGCTAACTGCAATAACAACAACAAGCTTCCTCTACACGTTCATACCAAAATCCCCTCTCGGAAGCCTCCAAACCCCCCCTTTTCCTTATCGTCTTTGTCATCTTAGAGGCCACACTCTTGGTTAAAATGATCACTAGATTATAGTTATAGTAGTAGTAGTCAACATAGGTCATACATTAGGCTAATTGCTATCCTGTGGAGGAAAGAGCACTGCAACGTGGTGCAACTCATCGGCATTGTGGGCACCCCTATTGAAATCAAGCACTTGCCCTTCGGTAAAGCCCTTGCCTAGACATGCCTTGCTATCAATAAGTCTTCCTTTGTCACCTCCTGGTAATTCTATAGTCCCACCTTTCTACATTGAGAACACCATTATAACGTTTTAGAGTTTGTGCCTTGTGAAATTTGTGACTTTTTGCTTCCATAGTGCAATTTGATAGATTTTTAATGAGTGAAGAGTAGTATAGTGTGAGAGAGTTTAGAGCTGAAAAAGATAGAGTCAAATGTTTATCTGAACGAGTAGCACTTAACTTTTTATTGAACAAACTTACAACCTTAAAGGAGAATACAATGATAGAGATAACTAAAGCTCTACAAAGCAGTACATGCTACTTAAATACAAAGAGAAAAGGATCAGAGCCATGCCTATCCATAGTAGAGATAATCCACACAGCACTGCTTGAAGTAGGTGAGAAAACCGTGTCTTTTAGTCCTTAACTCGAACACCTCCTAAGCATGCTACAGTCCCATCCAGTGCATTCCTATTAACCATGCTTTAGGCCTTCTAACACTCCCCTTTAATGGGGAGCATGGTAACTCCAAACATTTTCATAAGCTTTTCACGCTAGAGAAAATCCAAACCCTGGTAAAGATATGAACTAGTTGCTATTTACTATGGAAATAGACTAATTCAACTTCTTTTTTTTCTACAACTTGACACAAATAATGAACCTTAATGGCAATGTGCTTTGTCCTTGAATGATGGCTTAGATTATAGGCTATAGCTATGGCTGATTTGCTATCACAATAAAGCTTAGTGAACTTGAATTACTCAAATCCAATTTCTGCCAACACTCTCCTAATCCTGACACTTTGACTTGTAGCAGCTGAGATAACAACATATTATGCCTCAACCGTAGATAATGCAATTGAGCTTTGTTTCTTTGAGCTCTAACTAAAGGTTGCAGTTCCAAGAGAGAAAGCATACCTGGATGTGCTTTTACAGTCTTTAGAGCGATGCTTGCCTAGTCATTGTCCAAGTATCCAACCAACTCTATCTTCTTCTTTGCTTCATAAAACATATCATGGTTCAAAGTCCCTTGTAGATACCTTAGCACTCTTTTAGCTTTTTTAAAATGAGAACAAAATGGCTTTTGCATAAACCTGGACAAGAGAGACATAAAATACAAGATATCTAGTCTTGTTGCAGCCAAGTATAGTAGGCTACCAATCAAACCTCGGTACATGGTTGGATTGAACTCACCAAATTCATCCTTATATGCAATTTTTCACCTTAAACAAGAGGTGTTTTCATTGGACTAACTTTGATCATATTGTACTTAACAAGCAATTCTTCCAAAAACTTAGACTGGCTGATAAAAATTCCTTCTTATTCTTGAGAGATTTCTAAGCCAAGAAAATACTTCATAAGCCCAAGATCATTCATTTGAAAATTGACCATCATCTTAGCTTTGAATTCTGCTAACATGCTATATGAACTACCTATGTACACAACATCATCAACATAAATGGAAACTATTAACACTAATTTACCTCAATGCTTTAGGAATAGAGTTAGCTCACTTAGGTTTCTATCAAAGCCACTCTTTATGAAATGAGAATTTATTCAATTAAAACCAAGCTCTTGGAGCTTGCTTGAGACCATATAGAGCTTTCTTGAGCCTTAAGACTTTTCCTTCTTGTCCTTTGACCTAAAAGCCTTAAGGTTGGTTGATGAAGACTTCTTCATCAAGTTCACCATTTAGGAATGTTGCTTTGACATCCAACTAGTGTAGTTTCCATTGATTTTTAATAGCCGAAGGAGATAATCAACCGTATAGTTTCCAACCTAGCCACGGGTGCAAAAGTTTCCCCATAGTCTTCCCCAGCCACTTATGCATAGCCTTTCACCATAGGTCTAGCCTTGAGCCTCTACACAAATCCATCTAAGTTAGGCTTAGTTTTGTAGATCCACTTGACCCCTATGGATTTCTTGCCTTTGGGAAGATCTGCTAGCTCCTAAGTTTGGTTCTTAATTATGGTGTTTATCTCTTCCTCCATCACAGCTCTCCATCCTTCATTTATGGCTAGTTCTTGGAATAAAATTGGCTTAAGTGTAGCTAGGTTGCAACACTTATAGATGTCTTCAAGGAGCTGCATCTTTACTGGTGTGCCTTTGAAACAAGCCCCTTTTAGCTTCTATGTTCAAATGTTAAGGTTCTTCATTCTACTGAACAAGCTCAGTGCTATTTGCTAGGGTGAGCTGATTGTTATCAGCTCCTCCTGTACTTTTTCCCACTTGTTGTGCTTCCAGGCAGATCAAAGGAACTTGATAAACTTTAGTCTTCTTCTCCCAACTCCAATAGACTGATTCTTCAAAGACTACATCCTTTGTGATGGATAATTTCTCTTGATCCAAGAGAAAAATTCTGTAGCCTTTGGAGTTTAGGTTGTATCCTAGCATGACCCCTTTCTTGGCCTTCCGTTCAAGCTCATGTCTAAGTTGTGTAGGAGTGTGTACTTAGCATAAAGAACTAAAACCTTTTAGATGTTAAACAAATGGTTTAGTGTCATACCATGCTTCATAGGGAATGACTTGCTGTAAAGCGGTTGTGGGACTTCTATTAAGTAAATACACAATAGTATGTATTGCTTCTAACCAAAAATGTGAAGAATCCCCTTCTCTTTAGTTATACAGCTTGCCATTTCCATCATAGTCCTATTTTTCCTCTCAGCTACTCCATTTTGCTGAGGACTATAGGTTGTAGTTAGCTATCTTTCTATTCCTTTATCACTACAAAAGGCTTCAAACTCTTTGGAGAGGTATTCTCCTTTTTGATATGATCGTAGCTTCTTTATGTGTTTGCTACTTTCCTTTTCAACCTAGTTTTTGAATTTCTTGAAGATATCTAGTGCTTATGATTTCTCTTTCAAGAAAAACACCTAAATCATTTGAGTACAATCATCAACGAACAAAATGAAATACTAGTTACCTTGAGTTGTAGTAGTTTTCATGGGACCACATAAATCTATATGTATTAAGTCCAGGGGCTCATTCTTTCTTTTGCTAATATTGTTATCAATTTTAAAGGGTAGCAGATGACTTTTCCTTATTTGACATGCTCCACAAACTATTCTAGCCTCTTTCACTTATGGCAGGCCTTTTACCATCTTTTTAGTATTCAACTTCTTCAACATTGCAAAGTTCAGATGCCCATACCTCTTATGCCACAACCATGAGTTCTCCAATTTGGTACTTAGTGCAGTAGGTAATGAGTACTCAAATTTTATTGGATAGTTACGGGTATTTTCCATATCAATCATTGCCAATGGTCTTGGAAAGTCTAGAGGTTCATAAATAGTGCATTTTCTATTTCTGAATACTAGAATATACCCATTTTCATCCATCTGCCCAACACTCAACAGGTTATGACTCAATTCTAGCATCCACAACACTTCCTTCATTGTTTTAACACCTCTCCCTTTATGGATGGTTGTTCGGTGAAATTCTACATGCAAGTGTACATGTCGAACAAGTAATATAATGATAAGTATGAATATCGTCCCATGAAGATTGGTATTTACTAAACTAATTAATTACTAATGGTGAATAACTCCTAGAATTTATCTAACAAATCCAATAATAGATGATAAAATTAACTAACTAAATCTAAGAAAACTAAATACAAGAAATATGTTAGAGCATTCAATTTCACCATAACTACTATGTATTAATATTGATTATTTATGCTTGCAAGAGGGATAATATATATGTGATGGCGAAACTTCTTAATTTATTTACTATCCTATGTCTAGGTATAGCAAACCTACTTAGTTCATTAATTTACTATATCTCTATATGTGAATTGAAACAAATCAAATGTATTAGGATCTGTGAATATTCCTAGTTTACACCAAAAGCCACACAAATAATATGGTATATGTCTATACATATTTAATTTATGGTTACACATTACAAGAAGCAATTGCATATCATCTCCTTTCGGTCTCAAACATGCAAATCATATCATTCAAGTGGTAGCTAATCACTTAAAAGCATTAAACAAAGTAATATGTAACTTCACATAAACAAAATATCTTGCAAAACATAATAATCATAAAATTCATACCATTATAATTAAGTTACATCGTAGCTCTAACAAAAATAAACTAAAACATAAAGAAATAATGAGGAAGAATAGTAATAAGAAATAAAGAAGGCATCTTGAATCCAAGAACAAAAAGTCTGTCACCCTTTTTGTCTTTTCTTCAAGAAAACCTTGAATTCTTGGCCTCTTTCTTGAGTTGTGCTCAATTTCTCCCCCCTCTCCTTTTGCCTCTTCTCTTCTTTTCTCTTAAATAGGATTTAGGTTTAGACCTATCTCCTATCCTAGTAGAATTGGATTTTAGAGACCTAAAACAATTGGATTTTGAACTTTTAAATTAATTGGGACTTGAATTCCTAACATGACTGGGTTTTCTTTATTAGAAAACCCAACAACAATAAAAAATCTAATAACAATTATCCAAAGCCCAAGCCCATCTTGACTCTCTTGATCTTGATATTACGATTTTGCCACACAATAAGCATCAGGTTTTCCATGTTCATTCCTTCTCTCCTTGCTTTCTTGTGCTTCATAAACAAGATAAATTTAGGTAGATAAAGAGGAGTTCAAATGTTTTCTCACAAATAATAAAGTTATTTATTACCTAAAATAGGTAAAATAACTCTATAAAAATAGAGTTATCAATGGTAATCTCCCCCTTTCCCTTAACTTCAATTTTAAAGTAGAATTTCCTATTTTAACTCTAGTTGTGAATGATTTATTAAGATAGGTGAAAATATGGTCATCATAAGTCATATGGTTATTGCATCCACTGTCCAAATACCATCCATTTGCATTATTTGTGATAGTAGAGCAGTTGGCGTAAACACAGGGAGGGTTCAGGTTTAGTGAAGGTCGCTTCAATAAGGTTGGCTTGTTGGGTTTCTTTGGAACAACAATCCTTCTCTAGATGTCCAAACTTGGAACAAAAATTGCACTTAGGCTTCCCCTTCACTCAATAGTTTTTCTCAAGGTGATTTGTCTTTTTACAAAGGGGATATCTCCCTTTTCCATCTTTCCTTTGTTTCTTCTCTTTAGAGTTTTTAGGTTCTAGGGAGATTTAAATGCTAACTTTATGGGACTTTTCTCCTTACTTCTAATGGTCCTTTCTTCAAAAGCTTCAAGAGACCTCATTAGTTCACTAATTGGCATGGTTGTGAAGTCTTTTGTCTCTTCTAAGGTAGTAACCATAGAGTCAAACCTAGGGTTTAGGCTTCAAGCTTCTTCTCCACAATTCTCCTATTTGTCAACTCTTCACCTAGAGACCTAATTTGGCTAACAACAGAGTTTGCATGACTTATAACATATTCATGTTCTTCCATTTTCAACAATTCAAAATCTCTTTTCAAGGCTTGAGCTCTTACTTGTCCTACCTTGGGTATGCTAAGGAATTCATTCTTCAGTAGAGTCCATGCCTCATGAGTTGTGGTTGCAAAAGCTATTCGCTCGAATGCCTCTTCAGTCATGGCCATCTGCATCACCACCAAAGTTTTTAGTTCCTTATCCTACATCCTTATGTGTTTTTCATGTTCTGCTAGTGTTAGAGCATGAACTTCTTCATCTGTAAGTTTCGGTGGGCCCTTATCTACCAGCTCCCAAACACCTTAGCATCGTGGTCATTCTTATAGACTAGTACGTATAGTTTTTGCCATTGAATATTGTGAGAGGTAGTTAAGAATTTGGGAAAAATAAAGCAGAAGCTGAGCTAGAGTTTGAGGAAGAGACTGAAGAACCAAACAGTGGTGAATCCATGACTCAAGAAGTGAAAAAAAAGGATCGACTTCTAACTTGGTTGTGATGCCACTAACAGATTTTTAACGAGTTAAGAGCGGTATAGTGTGAGAGAGTTTAAAGCTGAAGAAGATGGAGTTAGATGTTTGTCTGAACGAGTAGCACTTAGCTTTTCATTGAACAGACTTACAACCTTAAAGGAGAATACAAGGATAAAGATAGTTAAAGCTTTATGAAGTAGTACATGCTGCTTAAATACAAAGAGAAAAGGATTAGAGCCATGCCTGTCCATAGTAGAGATAATCCACACGGCACTGCCTGGAGTAGGTGAGAAAACTGTGTCTTTCAGTCCTTAACTCGAACACCTCCTAGGCGTGCTGCAGTCCCATCCAGTGCATTCCCATTAACCATGCTTTAGGTCTTCTAGGACAACTGGGTTTTGAGTGGGAAAGACATCTTTTTGGTTAAAATTTGCTTCCTGTTTTAAAGGTTCTGCTTATACATTATCGTCTTGTGTGTGTGTGTCTTTAGACTTCAGACATACCAAATTCATCCGATCTCAAACAAATATTGGTGTCTCTGTGCTAATCTGGTGTTAAAACCATTTGTCTTTCTCCAAAATGGCGTTTATGTTACTCAGGATCAATTTGACGTTTTGGGATGAGCTGGCGCATATTGCTTTTGAGCATGTGGAGAAAGACCACCAGATATATGTCTCGGGTCGGCTGGTCTCAGATACAGTTGAAAGTGACGACGGAAAACAGCAGACCTACTACAAGGTTTTTATTTATTTGTTTAGAGTTAATTTTATTGATGATCAAACACGGTTCCTTTATAAACGTTTAGCTTGTCCTTAGACGACTCTGATTTTTTTAGATCTTTTGCAGGTAGTTGTTCAGCAACTTAATTTTGTTGAAAGGAGCACGTCATCCTTGCCCTTGTATGATCGTGACTCCAGTTCCACGATGGCAGGCAAGACATATTCTTGAGAAGAGTTTTCTTTGTTTTTAAAGTATTCCTGTAATTTTGTTTACTGTATATTTTTTGCAGGTAAAAAGCTTGGAAATAGTGCAACAAGTAGTACGGGTTCCATAGAGGAATTATGGCAAGCGTTCTTTGCTAATCCAGTGGATTGGTGGGATAATAGGAAGAATAAGGTACTCAATTTAGTCCTTTTAGAACAATAAGGTTCGGGTATGTGCACACACTGACAGCCTAAAGGCTTTACAGATTCACAATCTTATTTTGTAATCAGCCCAAGATTTTAGTTAGCTAAATGAAAAGAATAACGGGTGACTAGTTATACAAACAAGTAGTATAATGGGTGAATAAATAGCACGGTGTAGTAGTTCTTTTCTGACCTGAAAAAGTGCAGATTACGTTAAGTCCTTGTTGCTACCTAATGACATAATTCTAGAGCAACTATGAAACTTAAATAATAGATTTAAATGTTACATTAATATAGTTCTTTGTACAAGATAATTTGATGGGGAAAGTTCTGTGGGAATATTACCAAAATGAACCTTATTCCAATTAAGTTCTTATCCATGTTTGCTGCAGAGGCATATAATGTGATCTCTCAAATTCTAATACGGTTTTGCTTTTTCAAGTGACAGAAGAACCCAAAATATCCAGATTTTAAGCACAAAGATACTGGAGAAGCTTTATGGGTTGAGGGCAGGTACAATCCACCATGGATGAAGTCCCAAGTAGCAATCCTGGATACAAGAATGGGGTCTCTTTTTGATCAGGATGCCGGGGTTGACGCCAACTTGATGTCTGGTGATAAATTTTTCACTTTGTGCTTATAATGCTGCTCTTTAGGTATCGATGCCAATGTATTTGTCCTAGAGTTTGCTGCTATATATAGATTTTGCATGTGTGCCTAGAACTCGTCGGGCGGTATTTACTTGGCTTCACGGTTTTCTGGAACTCGATCAATTTTTTCTTGAGATCTGAATATTTCTTCTAAAGCTTGTGATCTGTATACTAGTCTTTAATTCATTTGGTATGTTATGACTATCAGAATCTGTGCCCATATCCTACCAGTATAAACTCTATTTGAAATTTCAAGTTGATAATATAAAGATAACTACTATTTCAATATGTTTCCTCTTCCTAAGCATAGAAAATGTCACGAGAATTTAATCCATAAACAATTGCTATGTATGATGAAGTATTACATTTGAACTTGAACTGGTTGTTTAAAGAGGGAGATATTATCATAGATAAGAAGATATTAAGAAATTAACAATTTTAAAAAATTACTATTCTTAATTTTTCACGGTGGACTCTTCTTTCCTGCTCGTAGTCTACTAAAAGTAATTGTTAGAAATCACGATGTATCCACGGCCTCAGAAATCTAAGTCTTATTTATCTTTATGGCAAGCAACTTTAAGAAAATGCCAAAGCATGGCACCACTAGAAGTGTATGCATCATAAGTTATACCATGTGATAGTTTATTTCCACTGTGCTCGGGGACCCATGGCACTAAGCATAGTACAGGTACCATTTAGTCCCTTCCTGTGTGTTACTGCATTTAAACAGTTAGGTGGTGGTTAGCTGGTCTACCATTACCTTCAAACACACATCAAGCTGGCTACCAATTTTTTCGTCTTATGTCATTGTCGAAGGAAACTGCCCTCCTCAAGCTTGAAGTCTAATTTCAATATTGTTAAGAAGATCATTGACAATTCAGGTTTTATGTTTTGCTCCTTGAAGAGTGTTGCTTCAATACTAGGGCCACAGCATTGCTAAGAAGTTTATTGACAATTTAGGTTTTATCTTCCGTCCCTTGAAAAGTGTTGATTAAAGTTGTATTAAATTCAAGTGGGAAACATAAGCATCTAGAAAAGTAATTTATGTGTATCTCTTTATAAGTTGGATATGAGTGAGTCCAAGTAGAGTTTAGAATCAGAGTGTTGCACCATGAAACCATGAAGAGACGTTTAGAATCAGAGTATAGCAGCATGAAACCAAGAAAGAATAAAAAATCTCTGCAGAAACAAATAAGTTATTTGGCATCCTAGGTAAGGAAACTCTGCTATAAAAGCCAATTAAAGTGCCCCGTTACTCGGTATATCCAATATCATAGGAACGGAAATATCCATCCTAACAATGGAACTATCAAAATGTGCCAAACCAAAATTGAAACATTTTCTGGGAGTACGGCTTTTAATAGGCGTGGAACTGGGTAGCAACTTAAGGAATTTATCGGCCAACATCTCCCCCAGACGAACTTGCGCAGATGCGGTGAGGTGTAGAGCATCCGGTTCAAGCGGTAGACCCTTGGCATCAACAGTTCGGAGGTCCAAAAGGTCGATTCGAGCTGAGCTTCTCTGACAATGTCCACAAAAGGTCTAGAACCTGACGCCAGAGCCACCTACCGAGGAACAGTCAAAATTGTTCAACAATTCCAAGATGCAAGTAGCCCATTAATTATCATTAATTTTTGGATTATATATGAACCAGTTGCTCTGATTCTGACCCAAATATTGTAAACTTAGGATTGCTAGATTCCTAAAGGCCTGCAACATACGCACGTGTTGTCTCTGTTGTTCCTTTGAAAACAAAAGAATTCGAGCCGACTTGTACCTTCTGGTAAAGTCTTTGCCCGGAAAAGTTTGTTCTCCATATCATGAATACATCACAAAACCTCTAAATGAGAGCGTACATAACAAACTGCGAGATACTTTTAATCCAAAAATATAAGTCTCTGATCCCATTTAATACGTTACCCTAGCAGTTCTTTAACCACTGCATGCAATTTATCTTTTAAAAAAAATTTAATTTTTAATTTTTGGTTGTATGCAAGGTTCGATTTTCTGAAATTGCAGGTCATGCCCGTAATTTTGCGAGTAATTACATGCATAAGATGATACTATTGACAGAAAGCACGATCAAAGTCCGGAACAAATGCGGCCATTGAAGAACAACAAAAGCCGCCATACGGTACCTGGATTATTGGGAGCATAGGAGACTGCAAATCTTCTCGGACGTCCACGAAAAACCTCTGCAATTTCCCCTGATACGACTCGGCATCTCCTTTACTCTCAGTGTCGCTCTCGCCTTGATACCAGAGAAGCGCTTGAATTCTTCCACCATCTCGCAACGAGGCCTTAGCCCTCTTCACCAACTGTCTATAGAGGAAAGTCCCTCTTCCCCACTCGCTGATCGTAGTCCCTCCGATCGCGCAGGGGACCAGACCAATGACCCCAAAGGTCGGGTCTTTCACCAGAACGGTGTTGGCGAAAGCCATCCCGGGTCCAACCCCGTTGGTCTTGTTGACATCAATGTCGACGTGGAGGGGCTCCTGCGCTGCAACCCAAGTCAGGCTTGCACTAAGCCGGAGAATGGAAGGGTTGGGCTGGCATTTCGGAGGGACAACGCCATCCCATGTGACGACGCCGGTGACAGTGTTATTGACGACGCCTCCACGTCCGGCCATGTTGCTCTGTCCGGCTAAAATGAATATGTTCTGGGGTAGGAGTTGTTGGGGTCTGACTGGGCAGGCGTGAGCCAGAAGGGAGAAGAAGATGAAGAGCAGCATTTCCATTTTCTCTCCCGCTCTGCAAGCTAAGGTGAAGGAAGACATATGCTTGCTTCTCATTGTGACTCTCCTATTCAAATTTGGAGATTGTAAAGTCCCATTTATCAGCCTGTTATCTGCTTTAAAAATGCCATGTTGTTGTTTGACTTAGGAAAGAAAAGTGTTTGTGTTTTCTTTTCTTTTCTTTTCTTTAAAGGTAAAGGGGTTTGGGGTAACGTTTGTTGATAAAAAATAGTTAATGCTGTTTATTAAGGGAAATGTTTAGATTAAGGACTACAAGTCTTGACGATTTTGAACGGAGCTTATTTGATATACTCTAGTTATCGTTGGTTTTAATTTATTCATAATTGAGAATTCTTACTATGAACCTCAATGAGAATAGATTTGATTTAACGTGTGGACATATTCATATTCTATAATTAGGTTTCACTGAATTCACAATGGTCTTATTTATCAAACTAGAACAAAATTCTGTTAGAAATTGTTTCAAGTTAGGGAACTATCATTAACTTAAATCCTGCCTGCTGCTGTTGTTAGAACCATGGCTCCTCAACGTTGGAGTGCACTATTGCTTCTTTGTTGCACGAATTTTGGTTCCTTAAGAATGAGCACTAGCCGCTCATGTTCGATGGCATCCTGCATATGTTCAAATGTTTAGTACTGTAATTTTTTCTGTGGCCAATTTGGAATTCAAGGTAATTGATTTTTGAGGACATGGACCATCTGTCATACCAGTATAAGCAGATCTCGGGGACAAGAGCCACACCAAATGGTCTGGCTGTCTAGATTAGACAGCACCCAAGCCTCCCACTTTGCTTTCTATACGGACTCTCTTAATCTAGTTTAAGATGCGTGTATTTACTTTCATACTTTCGTCTCTTCTACAACTTTCCTAGAGGATCGTCAATGGATTTCATTGCTCTTAGAGTAGTCATTGGTCACCTTTTGGGCTGTCTTCAAGCCTGTTTTAATTTTCGCAGCCGCTGGTGGGCCTATCTGTCTGAAGTAGTAATTGCGTAATCTCGAAGCCCAGTTCAGTTTCCGGTGTTCAATGGAATAGTGGGTTGAATAACCTCCAGATTTCCTGCAAAAGCCGTGCTTAAGACTTTGTTCTGTCGAAAGTCCAGGTAGTTGTATGCGCGCCCCCCTCCCCCGCTCTCCAACCCTTATTTTTTCCCCTCCCTCACTCTCTCTCTCTCCCCAGTTAGAAGGGGCATGAGTAATCTAAGACCATTTAGGCAAAAAAGGTCTTAAGATGCTAATAACTCCACTAGGCTATGATGAATTAACCAATAATCAGAAAACTCAAAACTTTTCAAGAATGATTCTTTCACTTGCCCTTAATAGAGAACTTTGGCTTGTCAAATCTTCCCAAATAAGGCTCTGGATGATTTTAAGATCACAGGGATATAGCTCAACAAAATTGCGTTATTCATAAGAAAGAAGAGAGGGGGGTAATTAGTGTATTTCAGTTGACTTCTTGCCAATATATGGGTTACAAGTATGGAGATTAATTTGAATATTGTAAGTTTAGATCTTAATTGCATATTCTCTATAGCAATATCAAAATCAAAATTAACCTAGAATTAAGAAACATTGTAGGAGAATAATTAACATGAAATTTGACTCTAATACTCACTCATACACATAAATACAAAGAAAAATGTTGTATTTTTTGTGTAGTATGTTTTATTAGTACAAAACCATTCTGGGGGAGAAAATATGGAATTTTATCCTATGTATAGTTGGGATTTCAATTATGTAGTTTCTTATCTTTTTCGTTTTTTTTTTTTTCCTTCTTTTTCTTACATTTGCTTTGCAATTGACTTTGAAGATCTAACAAAAGATTAAAAAAGTAGAGGCTGAAAACCAAAACTAAGAAAAGCTATGTAATCTAAGTAATCTGTCTTTATGTTGGACCAAGCTTCAAGGTGTTCAGCTTTTTTGGGTTAACTTAGCCAACCTATGCCTCTAACTTCTGATCCTTTCATGATTCTCAATCTCTAACAGGAGGAAATGAACATACTGCAAAATAAGAAAGAGCTTTTCAACTTTGTAGAGTTTGAAGAGGGATATAAAAATCATACTCGCACAAAGAAAGACTTACAGAGACGAAAAGAGTACTCACTCCCATGGAACGTCTCTGTTGAAATATAGACTGATGCTTCATATTAGGATTGGGCCTACCATAGTGGGCCCCCATTTGAGTTAGACTTGTATAGGTCCACGCACTATATGCTTTCCTTTTGATTCGTTGCAGCTATGTAAAAGCAAGACTTTGTATCTTTCTATTCTTTGACAGAATAGAAGACATTTTTCCGTTTCCATGTTTCCGGTGTTGGTTGTCTGTCCATAGGAGAAAGGCTGCCTCTAGCTTTCTCGTTGCTTTATGTTTAGAACTTTTTTTCCGCTGGTTTCCTAACACTCAACCAACATCCAATCACCATCTTTGTCCTTGTAAGTAGAAAAAAATTCTTATCCATTGTAGCCATCACTCTCTAAACACTCACTTGAAAAACGGACCACATAGAATTAACACAAAATACAACAAATATCATCATCGCCAATTATCATTTTAATACAAAAACGTAGTCCTTACCAATAGCGAACTTGAACGTATGTTCCAAGGCCTTGAGGAGATCAGCGTAGCTCTTGTAAACCTTGAGATCAATTTTCCTTAGATGAGGAGCTTTATCCATGCTTACTTTCATGTACATCCCAGCACCATCAGCCTTAGTTTTCCTTCGTTGCAAACTATTTCGCCTGAAAGATCAAACTGGTTGTCACCCCACTAATTGTGATCTGATAATTAACCTTTACGCGCAAGAATTAGCAAGTACCTATCGTATCTCACATCTATCTGTAATCTAACTCTTCTCTTTGAAATTATTCTCTGACAAATTCGTTTCTAGGATAACACATGACTTACTCGGCTGGAGGGGCACTCTGTCACCATTTCCAACATCGAAGAGAGTGGTTTGATTCTTAGATCTTGACTCCTCGGCCACATAGTGAAGCTCTATTTTTTGTTTCTAATGACAGGAGACGATTGCTCTCATGACTATCACTCCTCGGGAACCCAAATTTTAGCTCACTAACCTCTAGATTCATATCATTTTACAACTCACCGAACTTTCCATTCACCCTGCACCGTTGAACAAACCCAAGTCCTCTAAGAAATTGGGGAAAGCCTTGTCTAAGCGTTGGCTGAAAGAGGAGGGAGGGAGAGTGTTACGGGTTTATGTTTTGGGTTTATTTATGGGCTTAATGTATTTTGGATTGAAATGGGTTTTGACCCTTTTTACTGTAATTAGGTGTAAGACCCAATTGTTGGGGTTGCAACCCAATCTAATCAGGTAGTACTTATGTAACCTTACGCTAGGCGGGGGGTATTGTCAAGTAAATTGCAGCTTTCACGGTTAGGGTTCTTGTTGAGCCCCAAACTTTCCTCTTTGTAATTAGGTATCCACCATTAGTGGTAGGAGACGTTCCCGTCCAAATCCCTTAGTGGATTTCGTGCTGGAGAGCCCCAACACTAGGCCTCTAGCCGCTGTTCAACGAGTTGATTTGTTCCCAAAAGATCTAGAATCGAATCAATTGGTACCGAAGTAGGTCGATCTGCAGATGGAAACGAGGGTGTTAAGCATGGAGATGGTAGTCGCTCAGTTGTTGACGAAGGTGAAAGAGGTGTCGTCATGGGTGGGAAATCTAGACGATGCGGTGGCTGCAATCCTAACAAAGATGGATGCGTTGTCTATTGCCATGGGAGTCAGTAGTTCGTCGAGCAACTGCGAGAATACGGTGAATGGTGAAGGTTCTACAGTTTCGCCGAATGGGGAAACTGGTGGATCCAGGTCGGGTGGTTCTAGGTCCGGTGGATTGGGTTCAACAAATCGGGATGCGGGTTTTTTGAATCGGATTGCCTGGTTTGATTTTCCCAAATTTAGTGGGGAAGAAGAACCCTTATTGTGGATCTTCAAAGCCAATGAATTTTACGATTCATGGGCTATCAGATAGTGAAAAGGTCTGTGTAGACACCTGGAACATGGAAGGATCAACAATTCTCTGGCTCCAGGGGTATCGATTGGAGGTGGAATACTTGGGCAGCAAGCTGACATGGGAGATGCTACAACACGGCTTGCTAAAGAGGTATGGATCTAACTCTGCTAAGCGTTCATATGGAGAATTGACTAAGTTAGTACAGTCAGACTCATTAGAAAAATACTATGAAGAATATATGTCCTTGTTGATGCAAGCTGGGCCATTGACGGTACAGCAAGCTGTAGATGGTTTTATTAGTGGCTTAAAGACATATGTGAAGGGAGATGTTGACGCTAAGGACCTTAAAACCATTAATGAGGCCCTGAAATATGCAATTATTTATGAAGGCCGAAATAACCAGTGAAGGATAGCCAATAAGGCTCTAGCTTGTAAGTTTGGGATAGAACAAAACCAGGAGAAAAGTTCACTGCCGGCTAGGAGATTTACGTCGGCTGAAATTGAGGAGAGGCGGAGTAAAGGATTATACTTTCATTGTAATGACCGTTATACGCTGGGGCATAGGTGTAAAAGGAAGCTATTTATGTTGGAGGCAGTATGGCTAGATGAGTGGGGAGAAGGAGGGCAAGAACAACAAGATGGGGAGGAGAATGTCAGAGAAAAAGAGGAGGATGAAAAGGATGAAAGAATGGAGATATCGAAGTTGGCTTTCTTTGGAATTGAACTAAAAAAGCCAAGAACATTAAGGATCGAAGGTTACTTGGTGGGGTATAAGAATAGGGTGAAATTCTTGGTTGATTTAGGGAGTACCCATAACTTCATTAGACAAGAACTTGTAGAGAAGGTGGGGCTGGAAGTAGATGAGGGAGCAATCTTTTCTGTAAAGGTAGCAAATGGGAACTATGTGAAGGGATTAGGAAAGTGTGCAGGAGTAGAGAAGGGAGAATAAGTTTTAGAAATGGTTAGGCTAGAATTAGAGGGGATCTTGAATGAATTTGAGGATCTTTTTAAGGAACCAAAAGGGTTGCTCCCGGAATGTAGCCACGATCACAGAATTTTGTTAAGGAATGAGTGCCAACCAGTGTCGGTTCAACCATATAGATACCCGTACCTGCAAAAAGATGAAATTTAGAAGATCATAAAAGCATTGCTGGATGATGGAGTGATCCATCCAAGTAAAAGCCCCTTCTCTTCACCTGTGTTACTAGTTAAGAAGTCAGACGGATCTTAGAGGATGTGTGTAGACTATAGGGAATTGAATAAACAGACTATTAAAGACAAGTTCCCTATTCCAACAATTGATGAGTTACTGGATGAGTTGCACAGGGCACAGTTCTTCTCAAAGTTGGATTTAAGGTCAAGGTATTATCAAGTGAGAATGAGGCCAAAAGACATAGAAAAGACAGCATTTCAAACACATCATGGGCATTACGAGTTCCTGGTGATGCCTTTCGGACTGACAGACGCTCCTTCCATGTTTTAGTCCTTTATGAATGTCGTGTTCCAGGAATATTTAAGAAAAATGGTTCTGTTTTTTTTTTACGATATTTTGATTTATAGTAGGAGCTGGGATGAACATTTGGTACATGTGAGGATGATATTAAGGGTGCTCCAGCAACATCAATTATTTATTAAGAGAAAGAAATGTGAATTTGGGCGGACAAGGTTGAAATTCTTAGGGCATGTTGTGAGTGCAGAAGGAGTATCTGTTGATCCTGATAAGATAGAAGCTGTGGTGCAATGGCCTGTTCCTCATACTGTAAAATCATTGAGGGCTTTTTTAGGGACAACGGGGTATTACAGGAAGTTTATAGAAGGATATGGGAGACTTTCAAAACCACTCAATGTTCTGTTAAAGAAGGACGGGTTCCAATGGAATGATTAGGCACAATTAGCATTTGAGAGGCTCAAAATAGCACTGAGTTCAGCGCCTCTGTTGGCCCTTCCCGACTTCAATTAGTCTTTTGTATTGGAGTGTGACGCTTCGAGGAAGGGAGTAGGTGCCGTGTTATCTCAAAATAGAAAACCTATTGCATATTTCAGCAAGGCCCTACATAGAAATCACCTTAAATTATCAACATATGAGCAGGAGATGTTGGCAATTGTTATGGCAGTCCAAAAGTGGAAGCATTATCTACTAGGAAGGCAGTTTATAATTAGAATAGACCAACACAGCCTCAAATTCATACAAGACCAGGAACTTGTAATCCCTGCTCAACAGAAATGGCTATCGAAACTCATGGGTTATGACTTCGTGGTCGAGTACAAGGCTAGGAAGGATAATACAACAGCAAATGGTCTATCAAGGAGAGGTTTGGAGGGTGAAGAAGAGCTGGCTAGGGAATGTCAAGCAATAATGTCTCCCGTGCCTTTGTGGTTAGACACCATACGGGAAAAGAATCAATCTATGGAGGAAGGCAAGAGTTTAATTAAAAGGATTCAGGAAGGGGAGGCCCTCAGGCCATAGGAGTATAAGGGAGGAATAATTTTATTTAAAGGCCGAATATATCTAGGTCCTACTTCATCCTTGTCTTTGGTGATTGTGAGGGAAATGTACTCCAGTGCACATGAAGGAGTGGAAACAACATTGCAGAGAATTAAGACAATGTTTATTTGGAAGAATATGAAAAAAAAAATGGTTGAGAAGGCAGTGAGGGAGTGCCGGGTTTGTCAATTATAGAAGGGAGAAAATCGTTTCCCAGGGGGAAAGTTACAACCCCTATCTATACCCGAGCAGATATGGGAGGATGTTACTATGGATTTCGTTGAAGGCTTATTGATGTCAACCGGGAAGTCTGTGATTTTGGTAGTAGTAGACCGGTTATCGAAGTTTGGGCACTTCATCCCCATGACTCATTCCTATACAGCCCCCATGGTAGCTTAAGTTTTCTTTGACAATATTTTTAAATTGTATAGGATGCCAAGATCCGTAGTGTGTGACTGGGACCCATTATTCACTAGCCAATTTTGGAAAGAGCTTTTTCGGCTACAGGGTACTCATTTTAATTTTTCATCAGCTTATCATCCCTAAACCAACGGATAAACAAAGGTACTTAATAGGAGTTTGGAGATGTACTTGAGATGCTTTGTGGGGGATCAGCTAAAGGCTTGGGGAAAATGGTTAAGCTGGGCCTAGTTTTGCTATAATACAAGCTGGCATGGAGCATTGTCATGTACTCCTTACGAAGTAGTCTATGGACGTCCTCCCCCTTCCTTGTTAACCTACATGGTTGGTTCTACTAAGGTGGTAGAAGTGGAGCAACTTATGAAGGAAAGAGATCTGGTACTTTCCTAGATTAAACGTAATCTACACACAACTCAAGATAGAATGAAATGATTCTATAACCAAAAAAGAAGGGAGATATAGTTTCAGATTGGGGACTATGTGCTGGTCAAGTTACCACCAAGGTGACAGATCTCACTCGCCAACCGTAGGAATAGCAAGCTAAGCTCTAAGTTCCAGGGGCCGTACAAGGTGCTGCAACATATAAGAGAAGTAGCTTATAAGCTCAAATTACTAGCAGAGGTAAGAGTACACCCCGTTTTTCATGTTTCAAAACTCAAGAAATATTTTGGAAATATGGATGATGATCAAGAAGAGTTTGTGGATGCGGAAGAAGAATTGGAAGAAGAAACTACACCGCAGGTTGTGCTGGACTTACGTAGGAGGCAAGGTAAGTGGGAATTTTTAATTCATTAGTGTGGGAAATCCCTTTTGATGCAACCTGGGAGGAGGAAGATCAACTCTTGCTACGCTTCCCAGATTCCAGAATACTGAAGGAGGCTAAGGCCTTGAGGACAAGGCCAATGTAAGGGGAAGGGATTGTTATGGGTTTATATTTTGGGTTTATTTATAGGCTTAATGTATTTTGGATTGGAATGGGTCTTGGCCCTTTTTGCTATAATTAGGTGTAAGACCCAATTGTTGGGGTTGCAACCCGATCTAATCGGGTAGTACTTATGTAACCTTACGCTAGGCAGAGGGTATTGTCAAGTAAATTGTAGCTTTCACAGGTAGGGTTCCCGTTGAGCCCCAAACTTTCCACTCTGTGATTAGGTATCCACCATCGGTCGCAGGAGATGTTCTCGTCTGAATCCCTTAGTGGATTTCGTGCTGGAGAGCCCCAACACTAGGCCTCTAACTGCTATTCGACGAGTTGATTTGTTCCCTAAAGATCTAGAATCGAATCGGAGAGAGAGAGAGAGAGAGAGAGGGAGGGATAATGTTGGTCAAGCTTTTTGGTGAATATCTAACGGGCAATTTGAGAAAATTGTGAGTTGGTTTGAAAAAGGTACAAGTTTTATAGATTGAATTGGCGAGAGACAATACATGTTTAACTTTATTATCTTGGTGCATGGATTTTCCATGTGTGAAATCATTACAATCACTTGCCAACCTACATGTGCTTGCCAGATGACCTATCAAAGGAGTTCAACATGGGTTTATGTGAGTATAGGTATCTAGTTTAACATTGTTAAGCCAAAAATGTATATGCTAACTTCATTTCATGAGTTAGCTTTTGAGATAAAAATGAAGTTCTTAATATAATATTATAATCTCTTTTGAGATAAAAATGTAGTTTTTCATTAACTCCTTATAGATATAAATAAGTTCAAAATTCATGTGGAAAAGTAACACCATAAAATGATCCATGTCAAACTATTGTAGTGAGTGAGTAACTTTTGATGTGAAAATAATTTTATTAATGGCTTACAAAATACATGAGCCTAGGAAAGCTAGTGAGAGAGGTAATGTCCTTTCCAGACAGCCTTAGATATGGCTACCGATGACACGAGGAGTGCCTTGGAGTTTGGTGCTCAATGTGGGGAGCATAAGGGAGCAACAAGCACAGCCAAAGGAATTGAAAACCACAGACCATGAATGGATGGTTGAGGAATTGATCTTGGAACGTTAGATCACAAGACTTGCACGGGAACAGCCCATGTGATGGAGGAGGTCCCCCGTGGATGTCTTTGATTGGGCAAACACGCCATATGGGTTGACATAAGTGGAGGACCTACCTGAATTTGATTATATCAATTAATGGGTGCATGTCATGTGGCATTTCTTGTGGCATGGTCAGCCACTTATCATCATAAATATAGGGGATGAGATGACATATGACATTTCGATCGGCTACGCTTCTTTTTCACTGCCCTGACCATGATTCTTAACACGACAGTTGACAATCATTGATAATTACATAAAATGTAGATCATTAAAGAAGATTATAAAAATGTGTCCGCTTTGGCAAGAATATGAATTAAATAAGTTTGAAACGAAACTAGTGTTTCAGAGTGGATAATGTCAAACAACATTAATGTATCTTGGAAGAAATCCAACATGAATGTATCAAATAAATTGTCTATTTATTAGGAATCAATTGTGCAATGAAGAATCTCAAATCATGGTTTTCACAACATATTTGATCCAATAATATTTATCAAGAATAGTGGTTCTTATATATTGATAATATTTTTTAATGTCTTCTAGTCTTAAAAAGTAATTTTAAAAAAGAAAAAAATGTTAAATCATGTCTATCATTATTTCTCAAAACGTGAGTGTCCAGACAAGTTTTTTTTTTCATATCAAAGAACTAGAATTTGATTAATATGATTCTTCTCTTTCTTTTCTTAATTAAGTAAAAAAAAGGTATGTGAATATTGCGAAGCATCAAATTTGGGACCTTTCTTCAATTGACCTAGCATGTATCGACTATTCTTGTTCTTTTGCATTGAAAAGAGACATTGCAATGGTAATAAAACTAATATTGAATGTACTTTGGATAAGCATGATGCTTTTGTTTTTTACGAAGCATAATGTATTCGTAAAAATATATATTTTCATTTCCTTTAGAGGTGGTTCAATATTTGGTCACACTATTCGCTAGCATGCACAAAAGCTCTTCCCACCAACTTATTGAGTTTTGTTCACTCTTGATGCGGATCTTATGGCGAGCTAGAGAGAGCTTGGATTATAGGTGATAAGTAAAAATCTTTTTTTTTTTTTGTGTTTTGGTGTTTTTTTGTGAGAAAAGTGAGTGTTTAGGTAGGGAGAAAGGAATAAAAACGAAAATACAAAAGATAGATGCTAACAAGCTCCAAAACATAAAGGCAACACCACTAGTCAATGAGGTACTCCACCACCAATCCTTGGCAAGAATTAGATAAAGGATGCAAAAGTTGATCACACAATTTAAGGGCTTCTATTATTTGAAAAATAAGTCCGAAAAACAAGTCTCCTTACAACTAAAACAATGCTCTCTTTAAATTAGGAAACCTTAAACCTAATTCTAGAAAGGTCCTAATAAATCAAGAATCCATAAAATTAAGGAAGTCTTACAAATATGGATTCTAACAAATAAGGGAATCCTAAACAAATCATAGATCTGACAAGTATGCAAACCTTAAATAAATCGGGAACCTAGACAATTAAGGAAAACCAAACAAAAGGAAATATTCTGAGAGAATAAAGAAAACTTAAGAAATTAAGGACTCAATCACTATTTAGGAAACCCCCTATATTAAAGATGTAGATATGCTATGAAATATTCTTTGGCTGCTCTTCAACCTTGGCTTTCTTGGACCCATTGGGTTATGTTATGGATTCTTAATTCCTTGATGTTGGAACTCAAGATATTAGGCCTTAAGTGCATCCACATCAACTATTGTGACACATCACCCTTGAACTAAGCAAGAATGGCCTAAACAAATTTAATAGTTATGGTCTAGGATTTGAGTGCACCGAATTGAATGGATAGCAGCAAAATGATAAGAAGCTTTGGATACATAGTCAAGTGACTAAATTCTTGTTTGGGAGAAGTTTCTTCCATAAACCATGGAGTTAGCTCTGATTATTAGCCTAATTTTGTTAGGCTTACTAAAGTGGGCTTATATTAATGAATTAAGGATTGATTTAATAAGGTGAGACAAATGGGTTCTTAATTATTAGAATATGGACTAGTTGATGTAGGCTATGGCTTACTAAATAGGGTTGTGATGAGCAAGCCTTTTGGTAGCATATAGGGTTTAGACTAAGTCTTATCCTCTAGCTTAGTGTGTAAAAGTGTACCATACATATTAGGGTTATGAGACTTTCTTTTTAAAAGCCATATTCTTGTTGGTTCTTTCATCAAGTTAATGCACCTTTGAGCAAGAATAAAGGATAAGCATTTTAGCTAGAAGATTATTTTGTATTTGTGGATCTTCAATATAGAACACAAGAACAATAAAATTTTCTTGTTTATTTATATATATATGTTTGCTATTTTATATTTGACTACACAAAGCCAAATAGTTGTCTCTTTAAGATATCAAGAATTGTGTACATGCAATCTCAAAGCCATCGAAAGTCAGGTTTAAAACCCAAAAGTTAGTTGTATTGGGTCAACTTTTTGGTTTTTTAAAGTTTTATTTATTTATTTAGGTTCTATATAGAATTATGGGTTTTATTTTGTTTTTTTTTAAAAAGGGAATAGTAGGCATTTTTGTTGCAAGGATGTTTAGATCAACATATATGGGTATTGATTAGGCATTTTGATTGTGTCAATAGATGGTTAAACAATTGTTTTGTAAGTTTAGATTAATTTTTGTATTTTATTGTTTTTGGGACATAATCAATTTGAATGGGGTGTTTTTCGCTATTGTCCAATGACTATGTGTGGTGAATTTATGAAGAATTGCACAGATTGAAGCCTTTACAAATGGATATTTTTTATATGTTTGAGTCATTTTTAACCCATGTAAAGGCTTCTTGACCCAACTCAAGTTCTAGGGCACCCAACCTAATTTGGGTTTTGGGTCAACTGGCTCGACCTATTTTAGGTCGAATGGCCTAGCCCATTTAGGTTAGCCTAGCTTTTCCCTTTTAGGCATCAACCCAACTTGGGTCAACAATCAATGGTTAAATTGGTCAATAGTCCAAGATTAACTGACCAAAATGTTTATGGCCACCTATGGGGGCACATGAATAATCCAATTTGAAGGTGAATTGGACTAGAATGTTTGCAATTAAATACTAATCATTTTGATATATTATTTTAAGTGTTTTAAGCCTTAGTCTTAGCTTCTTAATGCTTATGAAGTGTGCTAGAATAAATATTGATTTAGTTTTAACAATGGAACATGCTATGTGATATAATTGTTTCATGTAATTTTCATGTTTATAATATCATGTTGAATGAGAGACACATTTAATGTAAAGTAATGAATATGCGTTATTGTTTTAGCATATTCAAAATATTAATTTGTATGCTTAATATTATACATCTTTAGGTGAAAAGCATGCATTAAGTTATTTTTTTCATACTTAGTTGTTATATAATTTGGAAATATTGTTGTCTTCCTTTAATAAGTACAAATTACATAGTCAAGATAATGAGTTACATAAAGTATATCCTATAGTATAAGAGTTTTTTGTGACTACCAAAGTGACACTTCTTAATTATGTTGTGAGATAGTTTCTCATGTGGTCAAGGAATGTCTCCAATTCTAATGTGTAATCATATTCCTAAAAGAGGTGATTGTGTATTGGAATTTGGAGGGTTACATAGTTAGCAATGCATAAGTGTGGATTAATTGGACTGATGTATACATCCAAAGGTGGTAGATTATGAAAATTAGAATATTCTCATAGCTTTTACTATGTAGAAATCTTACAATTAAATGTTATGTATTATGCCTAAAGCTTTTTACATGATAAGTTTTGTGAACTCTCTTAATGAGTATTCATGTGGTTGAATTCATATTGTGCTCATAAATTACTAACCTATGTTAGGTTTATTTCAATCATCTTCTCCATTAACAATAACTTAATTACTATAAAGATTCTTATGACTTCAAATTTCAAAAAGTGGAAGAAAGACATTATGTTTGCTATAGAAATGGCAAAAGTTCATTATGCCTTAATTATGGATCAACTAGATGCTTTTACTTATGAGAGTACTGATGATTAAAAATTGGCATTTAAGGCATGGATGATGAGTAATTATATTTGTTTGTTGTCTATGAAGAGGTTGATTCATGATCACCTCAAAAGTGGTTTGTCTGCTAAATACATTACCAAGGAATTCATAGAGGTAATAGCACTCAATTGTCATGCCTCATCTAATGCCAAAATTTGGACTTTTCCTTAAGCATTATTTAATATGAAGAATAATGGTGTTGGTGATGTAAGAGATTACATCATCAAAATAATGGATTATCAAACAAAACTTAAGACTTTGAAAGTCTCTTCTTAATGCTTGTATTGTTCACCAAGCTTTGACACTCTTCCACTAAATTTTGGAATCATCAAGACTACATTAAATGTTTAGAATGAGTATTGCTCTTTTAATGATCTAATTACTAAAGTTGATACGAAGAAGAAAAGTTGAAAAAAGAGAAATCTCATATGGTTGTGTATTCTCCTAGCTTTAGTTTGGGTAAGGGCAAAGAGCAAACTCTCAAGGTTGTATAGGTACTCCTTTAACCTTTAAAAATGTATGTTCATCTAGCAACAAGGTTAGGGTTAAGAAATCAATCTTCAAGAACGACATTGACCAATGTTACTTTTGCAAGAAAAAAGGTCCCATGAAAAAGGATTGCAACAAATACAAAACTTGGTTGTTAAAGCGTAAACTTGAAGATAATAGTTCTTTGGTTTTAGTTTGTAAATCTAATTTATCTATTGCCTCGTCAAGTTCTTGGTGGCTAGATACTGGAACAACTTATCATATTATTTTTACCATTCAAGGGTTCATATATAAGAGGAAACCAAGTAAAGATGAATTATGGCTTACAGTTGGAAATAATGACAATGTGCACTTAAAATTTATAGGAGACATTATTTTAATGCTTCATTTTGATTTTTAGAATTATGCTAAAGAACACTTTTTATGTATCTTCTTTCAAACAAAATTTAATTTCAGTTTCAATTTTGGATATGGATGGTTATGCTTTTGAAATAAAGAACTCTGCAATTTGTTTATTTTATAATTCAAATCAAATTGGATCTTGCGTTTTGTCATATGAGTTATATAAATTGTGATTGTCTCCTAATAATATCTATAATGTTGAGAAATTTATTCCCAAAAGGTCTTTATTTAAAGAGTTATTATACACATTGTGACATAAAAGGCTTAACCACATCTTTAAAGAATGAATAGAAAGACTGATAAAGTTTAACATTCTTCCTCATTTTAAAGATGATCTAGAGACAAATATTGATTGTTGTAGAGGTAAAATGACCAAGATAAAGAAAAAGTTTGCAATTCAAAGTTCTAACCTGTTAAAGGTTATTCACACTAATATTAGTGACCCTTATACAACAAACTTATATAGAAACTTATATTGCATTACATTTATAGATGATTTTTGTTGTTATGGCTATTTGTACTTGATTAAGAAAAAGTTTGAATCTCTTGAGAAATTTGAGATCCTTAAGACTGAGGTTAAGAAATTATTGGGAAAAAGTATCAAAGTTGTTAGATTAGATTAAGAGGGTGAATTTTATGATAAACATGATGATGTTAGATGGCTTAAAGGCACATTTACCAAATATTTGGAAGATTCTAGGATAGTTGCTCAATGGTATAGCTGAAAGATATAATAGAACTCTTATGGATATAATAAAGACTATGGTCAATAGGACCAATTTGCTTTAATTTTTATAGGGAGAAGCTTTGAAAAAAAATTTTATATAATCAATCAAGTGCCTATGAAAGCTATATCACTTACACCTTTTAAATTATGTACTAATCATGTACCTAGCCTCAACCATTTAAGAGTTAAAGATATCCTACAGAGGTAAGATTATATAATCCAACTTTGGGTAAGTTATATTTGTTAAGTATAATGGCTAATCAAAAGGAAAGGGTTGAATTGGTTATCTCAAGTTATGTTTATCAATCGGTCTTTAAACACTCATAATAGAATCAAATTAAGCACAAAGGATGAATGTAAGCACCAAGATAAAGCATACATAAATAACAAGCATAGACATAGATTTTCCATGGTGGCTTAGCCCTTTTTACCGACTTGCACCCTCTTTTTCCTTCAACTCAACTAGTTGAAGTCCTCTTTACTCACTAGTTAGGAGAAAATATTCTTCTAATCTTTCTAACTCCTCCTTAAGGAGTTACACAAGTTATAATAAAAGGTTGACTCAACCTTATTACAATAACAAATCCCAAATAATATAAAGTTTATGAAGGATATTGCTAATGAAAGAGCTTATTCAAGATATTAAATGAGAATCTAAGCTTTAATCATGAAACCCCTAAATATCATCATATTAAGGTTTCGGATTTACAACAAGATTTATGTGCAAATAATGATCACATTTTAATTAGCATATAAATGAGTGTATACAAGTATGTATGATCACAAAGAATTGATCTTAAGAACATATCACCAAAGATCATAGAGTATCATGGAAGCTAATAAAGATAGCAATGCTTGTGCAACTTCAAATCTTTCTCACAATTTTCTCAAATATCTTATGCAAAAGCTACTTTAGAACCATCAAGAAGAGCTTTTTATACCATATTTGAATACAAGAGCTCATTAGGGTTTTTTGTCAAATTTGACACACCCATAGCCTTCTTCCCTTTATAAGATAAAGAGATTTCCATCAATCTATAGTTGAAGCTTTAATTAATGCTCACAAATGACTGTTTTGACATTCAATTGCTTATTAAATCTTCTTGTTGGAGAATCAATTACTCAGAGAGAGAGATAGAAGTCTTATGAAGCTATTTCAAATTTGGGGGTTAAGGCTTCTCAGTTAGGAGCTTGATTAAATAGGTACTCTAGTCACTTAACTCAAAGCTTTTAATCAACATTGTACTTGGATTAGCTTTTAAGCAAACTTTGGTCAAGCTTGCTTCATGTCAGCTTGAATAAGTCCTTACATGGACTTTAGGTGGCCTGCTTCATGCATAGAATTAACCCATTTCTTGTAAAATGATCCAACATCATTTTTTTATTAAAACCTATAAATAAACAATGAATTATAATATCTTATTTTTTATCATCAAAATGTTAATATATTCTAATATCATTAAAATATATCCAACATATTAACATTAAGATGTTTGTCACATCAAAAATACACTCTCCTGAAATATTTCCTTTTTCCTTTTCATCATTAAAATAATAATGGAATAACAATATTCCTAACAGGATTCTAAGACTACAAGGTGTTCTTTTGTATCTTATCTTGATCACTCAAAGGGATATCACTTCTACAACCCTTCTAGAGGAGTGAGAATTGTAGAATCTCAAACAACAAAATTTTTAGAATTTGATTTAGCAAAAAAAGAAAGCTGTTCTCAAATTATTTAAGACAATGAAGGTGTTGATACAATAGTCTCATTTCCTTTACCCACATAAATAGTTTGAATGCCTGCAACACTAGTGATAAGTACTCCTAAACTATTAGAACCGATTGTTCATACAGATCTAGATGAAGTCCAATAGGTCTAGGAGCAAGCAATAAAAAACACACTCAAGAGATCCATTAGATAATGAAGATTTTCTATTCATTTGAATTATTTAGTTTATTTAGGAGAACATGATTATGATATAGGAGTTATAAAAAACTTAGTAACCTATGTAGATGCTATGTCAAGTTCTAAAGCTAATTTGTGATGTAATGAAAGATAATATGCAATCAATGAAACATAATGATGTTTGGGAGCTTGTTGAATTGTCATAAGGTTACAAACATGTTGGTTGCAAAAGGGTATATAAGATCAAAAGAGATTTTTCTAGAAAATTTGAAAGGCTTAAAGCTAGACTCGTACCCAAAGGTTTCACACAAAAAGAATGAATTGACTATAATGAGACTTTTTCTCATGTCTCTTCTAAGAATTCTTTTAGAGTCATAATGACATTAATGACCCATTTAGACATGGAATTATACCAAATGGATGTAAAAAATATTTTTGTGAATGATACTCTAGATGAGAAAGTTTATATGAAGCAACTTGAAGGCTTTATGGTGAGTGATGAAGATAAGCTTGTGTGTAGGCTTAAGAATGTTGGAAAATAAGGGTTTTGTTTGTGACAAAATGTATTTATGAATATATTTGTTGAAATATGTTTTTCATAAGTACAAAAGAAAATCATAGAAAGTAAAAGGTGTACAAATTATAATATCAAATTAATGATATTATAAAGTAACCAGGTTCCTACATTTCTTATATAATGTCACTATAATAGTGTTCTTAAGAAATGATTTATTTAATTTCATTATATAATGTCTTGAAAACAAGGCTTACCAAATTGAAATTAAATATGTCATACATTGTGATTAACAAAAAACAATACTTGCTTTTGCTTTGTTGAAGGTTGAAGTATATGGCTCTATTTTTGGAACAAACCTTAGTTCTATCAAGGACTTATATTATAGCATTCTTGGATTAATATTGATTCTCGACCTGGTTGTATTTGGCCTAGTTATACTCGCCCTAGTTGTATTCTCGGCCTGTTTCTATTCTCAACCTGGTTGTATTCGGCCTGGTTATATTCTCAACCTGTCTATATTCTCAGCCCAACTATGTTCTCAACCTGTCTCATGACCTGCTTATCTGTCCAGTAGATAAGTGAGCTCGGCTGGTGATGAAACTCACCGTTTCACCTACACACCGTCTCACTTATTCACCTAATGCCCTAAAGAGCATATTATTGACAATTGCCGAAATGAGAGAGAGAGAGAGAGAGATGAAGGAACAGCACTGCTGGTGACCAAATCCTCAACGGGAGGATTTTTTAAGAGACCGATGTCAGAATAGTTTGATTTGAGCTGGAGAAGGAAGATTTGAAGGTTTATTTATTATTTCAACAAAAAGATAGCTTCATCATTGAGGTTTAAAAAGTTTGAAACCTAGCTCTAATTTTTCTATCTAAGAAGAGTTATTCTATGGAGAAGGGTTCAACAATATGAAGTTCTCTTTGAGTGAAGAATCGATTATTGAGCTCATCTTTTGATCATTCAATCTTCTTAACTTTTAATGAAGTACAAGCTTATGATGATATTGTGATTAAATACTTATTCGTTTGTTTATATCATTGATTGGATCTTGTATAATTCTGTTTATGTGTTGATTTCATTAAAATATTTATTGCACATAAACATTGAAAGGAATCCAAAACCCTAATTTATTTCAATTTAGGGTTTTCATGATAGGAGCTTAGAATTATTATATTTACATCAAATCAGCTCCTTTAAGTTACAGAATCCCACAACTTGTCATATTATTTGGGATTTGTAATTGATTTATGGTCTTTTGATCATATTGTGTAACATTGTACAAGAAATTCCTTGAGAAGGAATTGGTTGAGTTAAGGAGAATGTTTTCTCCTAACTTGGTTGAGTAAAGGAGACTTCAATCAATTTGATTGAAGGAGAAAAGGGTGGACATAGGACTCAAGGTGTGAGTGCCGAACCACATGGTAAATTTGGTGTCAATCTCTTTGCTTACTATTGATCTAACCTTCTTATAATATTTGCTGCCTATTATTTTATGAATTATATGTTCCTAACCTATTAGAATATTTGATACATATAAATGTAACAATTCTCTTGATAAAGTGTTGCTTGACGTGGAAGTAAAGCATCATATGTGTTCAATTTATATTGATATTATTTGTGTGACTTGTCTAGCATATTGATTTGAGCAATTGTTAATGTTTGGTGAATTTTAAATGCAAGTGAACATGTCAAACAAGTAATATAATGATAAGAAAAGTATCATCTCACAGAGATTGGTGATTACTATGCCAACTAATTACTAACGGTGAACAACTCTTAGAATTTATCTAACAAATCCAAATTAATAGAGAATAAACTAATCAACTAAATTTAATAAAACTAAATACACAAAATATGTTAGAGTGTCTGATTTCACCATAACTATGAGGTACTATTGTAGATTATGTATGTTTGCAAGAGGGATAATATCTATATGATGGCGGAACTTCCCAATTTATTTACTATCCTATGTCTAGGTATAGCAAACCTACTTAGTTCATTAATTCACTATATTTCTATATGTGAATTGAAACAAACCAAATGCATTAGGATCTATGAACATTCTCAGTTTACAATAAATCTTTCGATTATCTTATTATCAAAAGTCACACAAACAACATGGTATATGTCTATCCACATTTAATTTATGGTTATATATTATAAGAAGCAATTGCATATTATTACCTCTCAGTCTCAAGCATGCACATCAAATCATTCAAGTGGTGGCCAATCACTTAAAAGCATTAAGCATAATAATATATAACTCACATAAATAAAATATCTTGCAAAACATAATAATCATAAGATTCATACCATCATAATTAGGTTACATCGTAGCTCTAACAAAAATAAACTAAAGCATAAAGAAATAATGAGGAAGAATAATAATAGAGAATAAAGAAGGCATCTTGAATCCAAGAACAAGAAGTCTGTCACCCTTTTTGTCTTCTCTTAAAAAAAAACCTTGAATTCTTGGCCTCTTTCTTAAGTTGTGCCCAATTTCATCCTCTCCTTCTTTTGCCTCTTCTCTTTTCTTAAATAGGGTTTAGGTTTAGACCTACTCTTATCCTAGTAGAATTGAGTTTTAGAGATCTAAAACAATTGGGTTTTGAACTCTTAATTTAATTAGGTTTTGAACTCCTAATTTAATTAGGCTTTGAACTCCTAATATGATTAGGTTTTCTAATTATTTAGAAAACCCAATAACAATAAAATCTAATAACAATCATTCAAAGCCCAAGCCCATCTTGAGTCTCTTGATCTTAATATTATGATTTTGCCACACAATAAGCATCAGGCTCTCCATGTTCATCTCTTTTCTCCTTGCCTTCTTGTGCTACATAAACAAGATAAATTTAAGTAAACAAAGAGGAGTTTAAATATTTTCTCACAATTATTAAAGTTATTTATTGCCTAAAATAGGTAAAATAACTCTATAAAAATAGAGTTATCAGTTAACATAATAGTTTTAATTGCTAGTTATAACAATTCAACCCCCCTTCTTGTTAAGCCATAAAACCTAACAAAGAAGTCCAGCAAGTTTCTCGACAATGGTACTTTGAATTCAATAGTTTTATAACTTTATGTGATTTTTTAGAAAATAGAATAAATCATTGTATATATACCAAGATTAGTGAAAGAACTTGAATATTTCTTATCCTTTATATGTATGATATTTTGCTTGTAACTAATTATCATAAGTTACTTCATGAAAAAAAGAGATTGTTGTCAACTCAATGTGATATGAAGGATATTGGTGAAGCAACTTATGTTCTAAACATCAAGATTCAAAGGGATTGTTCTCAACAATTATTAGGTCTTTCCGAAAAGGTATATATAGATCACATCCTAGAAAGGTACAACATGTAGGATTGTAACAGAGGAAAGGTCCCTATCTTTAAAGGTGAGAAATTAAGTAAAGAATGGTGCCCCAAGATAGATACAGAAGGGAAATTAATGCAAAATATACCTTATATGAGTGCACTTGGAAGTATCATGTATGCTTAGGTTTGTACTAGACCTAACATTGTTTTTGTAACAGGACTTCTTGATAGATATCAATCGAATCTTGGTCATGAGTACTAAGTTGTTGCCAAAAATGTTTTAAGATACTTGAAAAGAACAAAGGATTATTTATTAACTTACAAGCATGTAGATAAACTGAAGCTACTTGGGTATACTAATGTAGATTTTGTTAGGTATAATGATGATTGGAAATCTACAGTTGGTTACATATTTATAACGGCAAGTGGAGTTATTTCATGGAAAAGTTCAAAGCAGACATTGATTACATCTTTAACAATGTAGTAAGAATTTATGGCATGCTATGAATCATCTATTCAAGCAATTTGGTTAAAGAACCTCATAAGAAAGTTAATCAACTTTATTTTTATTGATAGACCAATCTAGTTACATTATGATAATAAAGCTGTAGTATTATTTATTAACAATAACAAAAATTTGGCAAGTTTTAAAAATATAGAAATTAAATACTTAACCATAAAAAAAAAGGTTAATGAAAGTGAAATTACAATAGAGTTGATTAGTACAAATGCTATAGTAGTTAGTCCATTTATTAAAGGTTTACGAGCTTGTGTTTTTGAAAGACATGTCATTTGCATGGGCTTGCTAGATATCATGTGATGCATTTGTATAGTGAAGCTTTTATTCTTCTAGATATATATAAGGAAAAGTCTTTAGGGAAGTGTAAACCCTAAGCATTGGTTAGAGCAATTAATTGTTAGCCATTAGAGTGTCTTGTTACACATAAAGTTAAACTCGAGTTGTTAAGAACAAGACACATAGGTTTGTTGGGACCATAAAGTATATTCTCTATTGAAAATTTGTCATCTAAAAAGAGAGAATTAGACTAACAACCTAAATAACACTTAAGGAAGTTGTTATAGTGTTAATTGGTTGTCACACTACCATATTAATCCATATCAGTGAGGTTAAGAACTTCTATAACCATGATTAGTATTGTGTTAGTTAATTGGTGTAGCTACTATCATGATTTAGATTTTGAAACCTTATGTGATGAGAGAATTGTTAAGAATAGTGTTTGGGTCAATATAAATGTGCGCATAAATAATTATTTTGTTATTACTTATTATACTTATTATTATTATTACTATTTTTATTCTCATTAATATAGCCCAAGTAGAGAATGTTAGCCCAATTTTGTTATGCTTACTAAAGTGGGCTTATATTAATCAATTAAGGATTGATCTAATAAGGTGAGACAAGTGACTTCTTGATTACTAGAATATAGACTAGCTAGTGTGGGCCATGGTTTACCAAATAAGGTTGTCATGATTGGACCTTTTGGTAACACTTAAGTTTTAGGCTAATTCCTTTCCTCTAACCGATCATATAAAAACGTACCATATAGCTTAGGGTTACAAGATTTTCTTTTTGAAAGCTATATTCCTTTTGGTTCTCTTATTAAGCCAATGCATCTTTGAATGAGAATAAAGGATAAGTGTTTTAGCTAGAAGATCATTATGCATTTGCCATTGCACACCCCTTTTAAGGTGATGTTCAAAAGAAGTCCTTGGAATTTAGGTAGTTGTCTTATAAAGCTAGGTCTTAAGCCTATATACATAAGCATAGTATCATAAAGTTCATCACAACAAAATTTATAGAGTATTCATTGACTTGTTAGTTTCTCTTTCCTACTTTGTTTTGTTTTCTTACAACAACAATAGTCTTGTCTTTCATAGCTTTGCCCATCTAACTCTTTTCTTGTTTCCATAAACAAAATTGATAAACAAATCAGTCCAAATGGTGGTAGGGATAGGAATGGGTTGTAAAAGCCAACTGAAGCCCTTGTGTCATATTTTTGTTCTTGGCAAATGGAGCAAGAATGAATGAAGCATTTAATATCTTCTCTCATTTTTTGCCAAAACAATATTACGTATACTCGTTGGATGGTTTTATGGAAGCTTCATAGGTGTAGTCATGGAAGTCCTTAATGATTGTTAAGACCAAAAAGGATCTAGCCGAGATAAACATCCTTCCTTTAGAAAAGATTATGCCATTTTTAGGGGCACATGGCCCCATAGATTCTCCTTGCTAGATTCAGTTGGTAATTTCCACATTTAAGGATTTTTATGCTTTTTTCTTTTACCACTAAGATCTAGGAAGGTACCAAGGCATTTATGGCTTGGACTTATCCTTTGGAGAGAAAAGTTGTGGAAGACCATATTGTAGCACCCCTTGATCGCATAAAAGGGCCCACTTGGTAAGTTGGCCAAGTCCTCACTAGTAGCTCATGGAAATCACTTTAGGCTACTAACATGACACAAAGGATTAGAAGAGGCTACTGAAATGGTGCATCATAGTGTGCCTTAAGCACCTTTGTGTCTGTAAGTTCTGCACTAGCTCTATTCACCTCTATTTCTTGGGGTTGAAATAAAAAGTTTGCAAAACTACCTTCTCCCACTTTGCAGTGAAAGGATAAAGCATCAACCACCTATTTTCTACACCCAACTTGTATTTGATTCTAAAATCAAAGCCTATGAGCTTCACTAGCCATTTCTATTAGGTAAGAGTTAAGATACATTGCACCAAAAAATATTTTAAGCTTTGTTGGTTTGTGTGCATGATGAAAGGATGCCCCATAAGGTAATGATGCCACTATTGCATAGCCAAAACAATGGCTACCATTTCCTTTTCATAAACATATGCATATCAATGCTTTCCTTTAATGGCCTTACTAAAGATGGCAATGGGGTTGCATCCCTGTGAAAGCACACCACCCATGCCATGGCTTGATATGTCACAATCCACAATAAAGTTTTGACTAAAATATGATAATGCAAGTATAGGGGTCTACACCATTGCTAACTTTAGTTCATTGACGGCCCGTTTAACTTCGTTACTCCATTTGAAGGATCTTTGCATAACAAGTTTGTAAGTGATTGTGCAATCAGACCATACTTTCTTACAAACTAACAATAGTAACCAGTTAGCCTTAGAAATCCCCATAAGGCCTCTAGAATCATTGGTAGAGGCTAACAAGTGATGGCCAAAGTCTTATCCTAATCCACCTTCAGATCGTAGATCAAGATCACATGGCCTAAAAAATGAACCTTAAAGTGACCAAAAATGCACTTATTATGTTTAACATAAAGTTGATGCTCACAAAAAGTAGCAAGGGTGGTTTGTATATGTTCCTTGTGATCTTCCCAACTGTGGTTGAAAACCAAAATGTCATAAAAAAGAAAAAGCAAGGATGAAATGCCTTAAATACAGTTTGAACATGAAATTCATCAATGATTGGAATGTTGACAGAGCATTCATAAGCTTGAAGGGCATTATAAGAAGCTCAAAGTGGCCATGATATGTACAAAATGTAGTTTTTGCAATATCCTTAGGGGCCATCTGTATATGGTGGTACGTAGAACGTAAATCTAGTTTTGAGAAAAAAATTACTCATTTTAATTCATCAAGGAGTTCATTAATGGTCAGAATGAGATATCTATCTCGCATTGTAAGCTAGTTAAGGGCTTGAAAATCTACACACATGCACCAAGACCTTCTTTCTTATGGACAAGGAATACTAGAAAGGAATAGGGAGATTGACTGGGCAAATAATGCCAGAATAGAGCATGTCAACAACCAATTTCTCTATTGACTAGCCTTCCTTCCTCTTTAAGAGGAATATGATGATCATGAGCTCTAATTGGGGGAAGGCCTTTAGGTTCTCCAAAGACATCCTGAAATTCCTCAGGGTTTTCCTTCATATTTGGTGCAGTAGTAGGCTTGGCAAAAGCATTGGGGAAAGCCTTTAGGTTCTCTAAAGACATCCTGAAATTCCTCAGGGTTTTCCTTCATATTTGGTGCAATAGCAGGCTTGGCAGAAGCATTGCTATTGAAAGCCACAACTTCAATTTGTAAAAAGATTGCTTACTTTCTCAAGCTTTCTCAGTTAAGAACCCAATTGGGTGGAGTAGTAACACCCTTCAACATTATTAATTACCCTTTCATTAGAATACAACCTAAAGTTTGGTGAAGTCCCAAGGCATTAGGCCAAGCTCAAAAGCCATACCAAAACAACTTTAGTTTTATGTAGTGCAAACATAAAAAAATCAACAACAAAGCTAACCCCTTGTATTGTAAATGGAACCCTTTTGCACAATCCCATGTTGGTTATTTTCTCCCCGCCTACAACTATAACCTCAAAATTTTGTTAGCTTCACTCTGTAAGCCCACACACATAGTTGTATCTTGGTTGAGGAAATTATAGGAGGTACTTAAGTTAAGGAGAAAGAATACCTTGGTTCCCTTAGGTTGTATCTAGACTTCAACTTTCATCATTTGTGGGCAACATAACCTATAAATGGCACTAAGGGAAATACACAAAGGAGAGTTAGGTTCTTCCTACTTCAACAGTTTGGCCTTTAATAGCCATGTTCCCTCGTCATTCTCTTCCTCTAGTTGAGGGACTTCTAGGAAAAATAAATGCTTGTATCAATGCCCCGAAGTGCAACATTCATCATAATTGTAGCAAAGGCCCTTGGCTCTACATTTTGCCATTTCTCCTTGGTTAAGCTATTTAATTTGCATTGAAGGTTGATTAAGTAGAGGAGTGGGGGTGGAAAATGTTGGTTTGCACACTTGGGTGGAAGTTTCCACCCTTGTTGTCAACCATCTCATCTCGTATAACTTGGCCAACCTAATAGCAGTGGACTAAGTTGGTGGTTTTGCTACTTGAATGTCCATGTGAATACTATCCTTCAAACTTGTCATGAAGCAGCTTATCTATTATTATGGAAAGATGCATCCAACACAAACCAATAGCCTCATGAACTCTTTTTGATATTCATCCACTGATCCACATTGTTGGAAGCATATAAGTTTGCCATAAAAGTTAACATAATGATTCAGACCATTTTTTCTAAACAGGTTAGCTATCAACATAGGCTAGGAAAGCTCCTCCCTATCATGCACCTCTTAGAAAGGTTGGAACCACATTTGTGCATCTCCTGCCAGATTCCATGAAGCAATCTTCACCTTGTCAGTTTTTGGCATACAATGGTATTTGAAGTACTACCCAGCTTTACATATCCATTTAGTAGGATCATCCAAGCCATTATAACAAAGGAACTCGAGCTTGGCTTTTCATCAGCAATGTTCATTTGGTGGTTGGGCACCTTTATCCACAGAGTCCTAATGGTGGGTTCAACCTCAAAGACTACCACCATGGTTCCCTTATAAGGAACCAATCCTTTGAACTTTGTCATGCAACACTAAAAACATTTGCTCAAGGATTCTAAGATTTCGTGGAAACAACATTCCATCTCTTGCCCAAAATACTCTTTTATCTTATTAGCCATCCTAGCTAACCTAGAGGGCATTTCTAGAACAAATGTTGGCTTTTATGCCATTTTGTTACATTCAAGAGTGGTAAAATGGGTTGACGAGGCATTATGGCTAAAGGAAGAAGTCCACGTATTACTTCTTCTTCCCTATGTTTACAAATGGCATAATGGATGGGACTTTTAGAGGGAACTTGACCTCCTAAACTTATATTCAAATTGCTTGCTTTCTTATTACAAGTGGCTCCATTTATAAGCACCTACTAACCGTTCTTGCCAACAATGTGTGACTTTTCCTACCAACACATGTGAACTTCCTGCACCCACAACTATCCAGTAACCAAGTAGTGGTGCAAAGCCATGGTGCAGTTCCTTTTCCCCTCAAGTGGAACAATACTTCTTAGAACACAAGAAGGGTGTGCTAATTCCCTTCTACATAAAAAAAGGGAGCTATATGAGGACCCATACTAACAGCATGACTAACTTGATAACATATTGAAATAACAGCAAGAAGATGATGGAACTAGACTTCCCGCTTAAACACAATACTGACCCTTCTTCCCAACAACGTGTGACTTTTCCCACTGACACGTGTGAACTTCCTACACCTATAACTATCCAACAACCAAGTAATGCTGCAAAGCCGTGGTGCAGTACCTTTTCCCCTTAAGTGAAAGAATACTTCTTACAACACAATAGGGGTGTGCTAATCCCCTTCTACACAAAAAAAGGAGCTATATGAGAACCCATACCAACAAGTGTGACTAACTTGATAACATATTGAAATAACAATAGGAAGATGATGGAACCAGACTTCCTACTCAAACACAATACTAAACAACAACATGTTCCTTCCACGTCCATAGGTAACTCCTGCCACGTTGAATCCCCCCTAAGTGGGTGATGTGGCTAGTCGTAACACTATTCAACGCCATTAACATGCATCAAGCGTAGCATCTACAGGTTGTAAGCTATAGAGCAAGATGCTGAGGAACTTTTTCTAGTATTCTCCAGCAACTTTTGGTTACAATTCTTCTTTCCTTTCTGTGTACATGGGGAACCCAAGTCGTCTCAAACAATTCCAACAACTCAATATGTTGCTTGGACATCACTTTGGAGATTCCATTAGCCACTAAAACACGTTCGATGCCAATGGCCCAATGCCATGAAAGATATGTTGTTTTCATCTAATAATCGTTGATATCCACGCTTAGTGGTTTAAGCTTCTTTTTCTATTTCTTTTTCTTCTTTAACCCGTTTAGCTAACCCAAAGAGAGAAAAACCAATTATATGACCATCAAGTAGTCTAAGCACTCTTTCAAAATCCACTCATGTTGTTGAGCACTCATATGAGATTGACCACTCTTATAGGCTACAACAACTTATGACAAACTCTTAAAACGCTATGATGAAGCTGAACCTAAACCTAAAAACTTCACAATATTTACAATATTTAAGCCCCTTGCTTCCAGGAACAACCTTTAGCCCATATCGGAATCTTTGGTGGTAAAGCTTTAAGAAACCAAAAATGGCTAAGGAACGGGAATCGCAAAACTCAAATGGTAAAACTCTTCCTTCTAAAATTCTTGATTAAATGAAAATTAAACCTAAAAGTTAATCAAATAGGTTGAAGACCTAATCATGGGCCGAATTGGATAGGCCTAAACCCGGCACCCAAATAACAAATATGTTGGGCCATATAACGGCCCAACCCAAATACCAAATATAAACTCAACATCCCCCCTCAAGCTGGTTATTTATACAAATCAAATACACCAAGCTTGCGAAGAAGATAATTATATTGTCGACTACATAAAGCCTTAGTTAACAAATCAGCCGGTTACTCGTGAGTGCAAATGCTATGTGTTTGAATCAAACCCCTATGTTGCTTCTCGCAAATGAAATGATAGTCAATCTCAATGTGTTTGGTGCATTCATGAAAGATAAGATTGGTGGCAATGTGAATAGCTTCATTGTCACAATATAAAGAGATAAGGTGAGGAACAATCACCCATAAGTCACCAAGAAGCCCAAATAACCAAACAATTTCGCAAACAGTAATTGCCATAGCACAATATTCGGCCTCAGATAAAGATCAAGAAACTATGGTTTGTTTCTTACTTTTCCAAGAAATCAAAGAACTTCCTAGTTTGAAGCAAAAACCTACGAGAGAATGGCGAGATATGGGACAAACCACCCAATTAGAATTACAAAAATCAGTCAACTGAAAATCTTTGGTCGAGGACATGAACAACCCTAAGCTTGGAGTGCCCTTCAAGTACTTAACAACCTTTAGAGCCATGTCCATGTGAGAGACTTTTGGAGAATGCATGAACTGGTTAAGTATATGAATTGGATAGTTAATATTAGGCCGAGTATGAGTGAGACAGATCAATTGCCCAATAAGTCGTTGATACGAAGTAGGATCAGCTAATAGAGGATCATCAATTGGAATAGAAGCACTGACATCATAGTCCAAAGAGGTAATCTTCACATTCTAATCCATGGGAATCTTACATGGATGATCATTAGAGAGGCCAGCTTCAAAAACTAACTCTAATGCGTATTTGCATTGACTAAGGCAAATACCACTCTCTAAATAAGCATTTTCAATCCCAAGAAAGAATTTAGTTTGTCTTAAATCTTTCATGTGAAACTGAGGGCAAAGATGAGACTTGACCTGAGCGATAGCCTCCTTACTATTATTGGTGATAAGCATATCGTCAACGTAGAGCAAAACAACAACAATGGTAAAACTACGCCGAAGTGTAAATAGTGCATAATCATGCCAAGATTGCTTAAAACCAATATCAAGAAGAGCATAAGTAAATTTGGCATACCACTGTCGAGATGCCTGCCTGAGTCCATAGATTGACTTAAGAAGATAATAAACTTTCGGCGAACCTGTGGAGGAATGCCGAATCCTAAGGGGTAAAGACATTTACACTTTCTCATGCAAGTTGCCATGAAAGAAAGCATTATAAACATCCATCTGGTGAAGTGGCCAATGAAACATGAAGGCTATGGCCATGATGCATCTAACAGTCACCATCTTGGCCACAAGAGAGAAAGTCTCCTCATAATTAATGCCATATCGCTGAGTGAAGCCCTTAGTGACAAGCCAAGCCTTCTAGCACTCAACGGAATCGTTTGCACAATACTTTACCTTGTAAACCCATTTACATCCAATTGACTTACGACCTGGAGGCAAGTCGACCAACTTCCATGTATGATTTTCTTGTAATGCATGAAGTTCACTAGACATAGCATCCACCCACTTAGGATCCCTAACAGCCTCATGATAGTAGAGTGGCTTTCTAATGGTGGAGATGAAGGCAATAAATGGTCGATTTGTGGGAGATAAATTACCAAGAGTCACAAATTGTGAAATGGAATATGGAATGTCACGAGGACTTATGGAACAAGATCCACCAGGACAGGAGGCTACAAAGTTACAATAATAATCTTAGGTCCAAATAAGTGGTTTGGATGCACATTAAGAACGTCATATAAGAGAAGTAGGAATAACAAGCAACACTTGGGAAGATGAGTCTATAAGGTTTGACTCCACAATAGGTGATGTCATAGTGGGTGACACCATAGTGGGTGACGCCACAATGGGTGATGCCACAATGGGTGATGCAACAATGGGTGGTGTCACAAGAAGGGAATTCACAGTGGGTGAATCCAAAGGTGCAACAATGGGTGATGGAGAAGAAGGAGCATCTGTGGGTGGTAAAGAAGTTGAGGATTCAACAGGAATATGAGATGGAGAAGATTGAGGAGAACCGATCTCACACGGAACAATATAGGGTTCAGGATCCAAAGCAACAAAAGAAGAGTCATTACTAGGTGGAGTGAGAAATAAGGGTGACTAAGATTGAGCAAAAGGAAAAAGTGACTCATGAAACACAACATCACGTGTCATGGAAAAGGTGCGAGTGGTAAGGTAAATAACATAATAGCCCTTCTCTAAAAAGGGGTAGCTTATGAAAATGCAAGGGTGAGCACAAGGTGCAAATTTCTCCCCACATGGAATAACTATAACATAACATAAGCACCCAAAAACCCTGAGATGTAAGACACATGGTGCTTTACCAAAGAGAATGGAAAAAAGGATTTTCCCATCAATGACAAGTGAAGGAAGACGATTGATGATGTAAGTAGCAGTCAAGACACACTCTCCCCAAAAATGATCAGGAAGGTCAGCTTAAAAACGTAAGGCACACACAACATCGAGGATGTGTCAATCCCATTTTGTTGGGGTGTATGGACACATGAGCATTTATCATGAACTCCACGAAGCTGGAGGAAAGAAATACACTCATGGCTAAAAAACTCTGATCCATTGTTAGAACGCAACTTACGAATGCAAGTGTGAAACTAGGTTTCTACCATATGAAAGAAAGAACACAAAAAATGCAAAGTTTAACTCTTAGATTTCATGAGATGCACCCAAGTACTACTATGAGAAATCATCAATAATGGTTAGGAAATAATGCAAACCATCATAATTGGGGTGTCGATGTGGACCTCATATGTCAACATGGACCAACTCAAAGATAGATATTATGTTGGAAGTGCGAAAAGCAAAAGGAAGATGAGTCTATTTTGCTAAAGGATAAATCGGGTAAAAAATATCAGGAGAGGCATCACAAGAAGAATGACCAAATCAACAATGTCATAGCATTTGTTTATTACTCAAAATATTGTTCTTAAACATAGTGTTGCTACAAACATTATCCCTCTTAGGGGCATTAAACTAAAAAAGATTTAACAAGTGTAGAAAAAATATTCATTGTGGTAGCCATTGAAGACACTAGATGATATAGACGACGTTCAACGCTACCCAGCCCCAGCATTGTCCCAGTCATATGGTCCTGGAAGAAACAAAAATAAGGGTAAAAGGTGACCTGATAAGAACTATCAAATGTGAATTTGGCAACAGAAAAAAGCTTGCATTTAAAGATAGGCACATATAAAACATCATGAAGTATGACAGATGGAGAAATACAAATAATCCCAATGTGGGTGACTGCCACACTACTATTAACAAGTAGTTTGATCTAAATGGGGTTGGATGTATAGGACCTAATGTTATCCTTGCATGTGAGGTCACATATATTGTGGTCACTCACCCCTGAGTCAATGAACCAATCAAATAGAGATGAAGTTTGTAAGAAATAAACATTACCTGCAAAGTTTGCCATGGGCTCAATAAGCCCAAAGCGACTAAGGAGCTGAACCACCTAATGATATTACTCAAGTGTGAGAGTTTGGCCAGAAGGAGTAACTTGCTGCACTGGGGTAGTACTACTCACAAAAGATGAGGATTGCTGTCTAGAATCAACACTCACTGCATGTGCTAAACTATTGTTGTTGCCTTTCTCCTTCTGATTTCAAGGACTAATTAGGATATCCAACCAATTGAAAACATATGTCCTTGGTATGACCAGGATGCTAACGATGATCACAAAAAAATGACTTGGACCCCCCTTGGCCAAATCCAATACTAGAGCAAGTTCATAAATTACCAGTCGTAGAAGAACAATTATTGCACCAACTAGTCCCAAACCCCCCTCCAAGTGATATAAGAGTTTGTACATTGAATGCAAATAAGTCAAGTTTGGCATTATCAACTCGCAAACTATACTAATATTCTTCATCAATGATCAATAGAAAAACCTCATCCAAGGATGGCATAGTGCTACGTGAAGTGACATTACTGCACACTATAGTATAGACAGGCTGAAGACCCAAAAGAAATCAAACTACATGTTTAGATTCACACTCTATTGTCAATAATGCCAGGAAATCGCAAGTGCAATTTTTACACTTGCATTTAATGGTCGATAAACACTTATCCAATTTAGCCCAAAGATCACTAAGCCAAGAAAAATATGTAGTGACAGATTCATTTGGTTGTTGCTTGACTTCTTCAATGCGTTGTTCCATATCATAACAACGCATCCCCGTAATTTTGGAATAACGAGTCTCTAACATCTTCCAAGCAGCACCAGCAATACAACACATTGAAATTGAATTCTCAATCTCAGGAGAGGACGAGTGCATCAGCCAAGAAAGCACAATTAGGTTGCACTTGTCCCAAAGATTAGCCTAGGGGTCATCATCAGTAAGCTTTGGCAACTTCCCATTCAAAAACACAAGTTTATCCCTAGATCTAAGAGCGATTAGCATCTTGCACCTCTAAGGAAAGTAATTCGAGGATCCCATGAGAAGTTAGGGAACCAAAATGATGGTGGAAACATCGTTCGCAGCAAGGTGAAGCGGATCTGGTGTCTCTACCAGATTTCCATTCTTGGGGGGCTTAGATCTAGAGCTTATGGCTGCAGAAACGGTAGGTGGTGCGAATGGTGGCGAAAACAGGCCTAAACAGAGGCAAACAAACAATAGTAGCAGTGAAAAATGGCCAAAAAAGGGAGGCAAACGAGCGACGATGGTGGCAGAGAGTAAGAGCTGAGAAGATGTGATGAAAATGACGGTGAAAACTGTTCCAAATGGCAACAAACAAATAGCAGCTGTGGTAACGGGAAATGGTGGCCAAGAATACACCACCTGAGTCACCTCATCGAGTAGGGATTTGGGAAGGAGACCCGAATTCGTGACCCAAAGAGGATCCTGAACTGGATTAAAATGGTGTGTTTAAACCGTTTAATGAAACAATGCGCTCCATTTGAATGAAATGGTGTGCTCCAATAATATGTCAAAATGGTGTGCAGCGATGCTGGGGGGAAACGATGTGTTTAGGATAAGGTAGAAAACCCTAACCCTAAGCTAAAATGGTGCGTTTAACCGTGTAGTGAAACGGGGCATTTAGATAGGCGAAGAAACCCTAACCTTAAATCAAAATGGTGCGCTTAACTATTTAATGAAATGGTGCGTTTAGGAGAGGGCGAAGAAACCCTAACCCTAAAACAAAATGGTGCACTTCACCGTTTAGTGAAACAGTATGTTTAGGAATAGGACGGAGAAACCATAACCTTAATATAAAATGCGCCATTTGGAAGCACAAAATGGTGTGTTTGGAAAGGAACTAAATAAGCCCTAACCCTAGGTCAAAATGGTGCGTTTAGGTAGGAAAACCCTAAACCTAAGACAAAATGAGCCATTTTGAATGACAGTCGCGATTCCGATCGATGGTCGCAATGGAAGACGAAAAAGACCAAAAAATGAACGAAAAATTGGCCAAATGATCGAAAAAATATCAGAAAGAACACGATTTGAACTTAGATCAGTGTTTCGAACAAGGAATCAAGATAAAAAGGACCTACTTTGGCTCTAAGCGATTTAGAGGATAAAAAATAGGTGAAAAAAGGAGAAAAAACTTACCGATACGAGAATGGAATCCTTAACGAGGCTCTGGTACCATCTAAGAAACCAAAAAAGGCTAAGGAATGGGAATCGCAAGACTTGAATGGTAAAACTCTCTCCCTCTAAAATTCTTGATTAAATGAAAATTAAACCTAAAAGTTAATCAAATAGGTTGAAGACCTGATTGTGGGTTGGGTTGGACAGGCCTAAACCCGGCACCTAAATAACAAACTCAAATGTCCGACACAAAGCTCCCTCCTGTAAGTGTCATTGACAAAAACAACCCAAAACAAAGGACCTAGTTATATCAGATCATCACTAGCAGTTTTTGCTCATACATTATTATATTTCCTAGTCTGAAGATGTAGCGTACATGATGAATGCGCTTCACCAGAATTATTGTAAAGACTATGCTATCTTAGCATCATTCAACCAAAAGTTCTAGTGGTCCATAGGCTATAGCGCGATCGCATTGTTATTGAGGAATGCTCTGCCACAACATTTTTTTTGTGAAACCCGATGCTTCTTTGCCACAAGAAGAAATCTGCACCAAAAAATTCTCAGGTGTATGGGATGTTGATCGATTGCAGTTGCACTTCAGATTTGCTCTCTTATTTTTGTCGTTAATCAGATGACCATCTGGTGCCATGTGGTTGGAAGTTCATTAAAAGTGAGATTTGATGAATCTCTTTGGCACACTTTTAGGGCTATGTCTCCACAGGCGGACAACATAAATTCTGATGGAAACAAGATAAAATGCGTGCAAATCTGCCTCAGGGTATGAGATCGCTCTCGCTGATGGCTACTTTGTGATACATATTCTGTGAGTTCAATTTATTATTTATATTAGTGGTATAGTTTATTACAGAGTCTTGTACGACAAGTTACATATTTTGAGACCAAAAATGGAGTAGTCAAACAACGTGTCTAGTAAGCCATTAGAGGTGGCCATGATCATCTAGTTTAGGGACAGTAATCTTTTCAAGGATTATCAGAGAAAACTTTCTGCACTAGGAAAATTTAAATCCCTCGGTCAATGCGAAATATCAGCTTCGAGAATCTCAGAAATACGATGTGGTGGATCTAGTGCCTAATGTTCGATGTAAGTATGCTAGAGCCCAATCACCAGCAAGTTGCCTGTCAAATTCCATGTTTGAACCTATGGCAGCTTGGGGAAAAAATTAAGAATGGGTGGAAATTCTAAACCCGAATGAAGGATCCGAGAGAAGGAGCAACCTTCACTCGGATCCTTCAGTAGGCACCAAACGGCTTGTGGATGTGTATGGAGGATCCGAGTGAAGTTCTTTCATATGACAGTAACCTTTTTTAGTTTTTACTCCTCTTATATTTACAGTCTTTGTTGTCTTTCCTGCTCTTTCTAAGCAGAAAATTATTTACTTTCTGATGAAATCATTGGTAAGAACAGCACTGCTTTTTGTGGTACATCGAACACATTAAAAGTGCATTCCCAATTTGACTGGAGAGAGATTCACAAAAAGGATCCGCTCTGGATGCATTAAATTTTACTAGAGTTCCTGGCACAGATGGTGTAGAGCACCGAGAATATATGATTTTTAAGATTGTCTTGCGCATTTTCTCTTTAGGTTCTCCTGAGCCTAACTCTCGAGACCATTTGACCTAGCGTTTCTTCTCTTATTTAATCTTCTACATGACCACCGTCCAATAATTCAATGGCAGTACCTCTGCTGATCATTAAAATATTATTTCTAACAGAGGAAAAATAAAAAATGGAAAACGTTGATTTACTGGCAAATAATGATCTCTGACAATTCCGTCTCTATAGTATTATTTATCTCTAACATTTCTTTTTGTGGGAGGCGTTTGAGATTAGCATGATACCAAAGACGAATCGCTGATTCTGCTGTATGGCAGCCAAGTGTCAGGGTTTTGTAATCGTAATCTTAGCACCGAGAGTTGTACATCTTCATGGGAGAAGATCTCTACGCTTCTAAAGGAGGTTTCATGGAATTTCTTGTGGACGTGCAGATGGGTTTAATCCATGTACCAACTCTTTCACGAAGAGTTGAGCTGAAAATAAAGAAAAGGGGAGGGTCAGTGGGATGCCTGCAGCGGCGCACATGGAAAAGGGTTTGACAGCGAGGTGACACAGCCAACAAGTTCACATGGCCACTTATTGGGTCCCTACACAATACCCTAGCCAATGAATCTCAGCACATCCCTTCTTACACTTGGTTCCCTCACCTCTTCACCCTTTTGTCATAGCCAACTACAAGTTAGGAACATAGACAGACCCGGTTTCCATGGGTTTTCATATTAAGTCATTATTCTTCACATTCTTGTTGAGGATATGTTTTATCTTTCTAAGTAAAGGATATGATGACTTTTTTTGTTAGGTAAAAGAAATTTGGAGGTATTGGGGTGTCAAACATAAAACTTGAATCTTAGGCGGTCAATAACCAACCATTTATATCATTATCACAATACAAGTGATCATATGGATGAAAAAGAAAAGGGTTAAGAGGAAAATAGATGTATATAGCGAGCAAGTATCTAACCTCTTGCTAAAGATGAAATTGGAGTTCAAAGCCCTTGTGTGGTTTATTTAATAACAAAATTAATCCCAAATAAATGATTGTCTTACCGTAGTAAAATACATCTAATATCTTACGGCATGTTTTGGTGCCCCCTTTTCTCCCATAAGTTCATGAGGAATGGCAAAATCTTATTCCATGCGTGATATAACATTAAAGGTTGACTTTGGTATCCGAATTATGTATGAGATTTGAATTCCATCTCTAATTATATGAGTTTCAATTTAGTCCTTAATGTCACTGCAATCATAATGCATCAACGTATTAAGTTTTGCACAGTGACTAAGTTTATCGGGTTGAGGAGGTCATTGTTTACTTTACTTCCCAGTTATGCGCTACATAATACAAAACAAGTGTCTACTATTCCATTATTAGCTTTTTATGATTGCCTTATCCTTTGTTTGGATTTCAATGAACTAGCCTCAGTTTACGCCAATGTCGATTGTTGTTTATTGCATTCATTCATTATTTTGGACAGGATTAAATCTATCCCAGAAACCCCAAACAAGCGTCTTCTATCCCAAAATCATGCTCCATTGATTTTCAATCTTTCTAAGCTTTCATCAATTAGCTAGTAGGACAATAAAGCTCTTGACAACTTGAGATCTCTTTTATCTAAGAAGTCTTATGTTTGATACTTATTTCCTGCAACTTCTTTACGTAATAATAAATAAATCCTTCCGAGCTTCCAATGTGATTGCCCCAAATTGGCAACCATGCTTGCCTGCAACTTTAGGAAAACATCGAAACACAGATCGACAGCATACAGTGCGTATCCTAATTAACAACAACCAGTTAGTGAGCCAGTCATCTTTCCGCATTGTGCTCCCACAATTTGCAAAGGAGAGCAATCCGTAGCACATAGCTTGCAGACAACGTATGGGAACAAGCCAGCATGTAATTTTTAGCATGGTTCTCCAGCTCTACGCGGTATGCGTGCGGAAGTTATTCTTGTAATAGTCACCCCTTTCACGTAATGCCAAATGGGTGTCAACAAGATCCAAAAGTTCAGAACACAGTCCTTTCGTAGCCAAAATGATACCTCGCCCCCAAACAAGTATTATTTGGTTTTTCCGATGTTTTTTAGCGAAATAGAATTTCTTGAGTGAAATAAAAAGATATGTTCGAATTTTGGTTTCTCTTTGATGATCCTACGGCAGCCATGTTAATGTAGGATATAAATGCTTCGACAGAACTTGAACTTACCAGCTGATAATCCATCGGTTTAAAACTTGCAGGAGTTATATGAACTAAAATATCTGCTCTTAGTTTTAGTTCTCAAAGAACACAATTAGTTGACTTGATTGTAGGTCTCATTAGCAAGCAAAATCTCCTTAAGTTTAACTTAGCACGAGAATTATTTATTTAATAGGACGAAAACCAATGATTACGAATGTCTTCCATGATCACAAAGTTGGAACTTTCTTATCCTTTGGCAAAATTAAGCTGTTCCAATTAAGCAACATTAGCCATAAGTATACCATTACTTATACTAGATGAAAAGCCATACCAAATAGCTACTTATACATGGACAAAGCAATTCAGCATACTCTACGCACCAGGAATTCGAAATCACTGGTGCTTGATATACTTAAACACAGTTTTTCTTCAATTTGTATGCACAAATACTTCCATTGGGACCTAACATATATTTAAGTTCATTCATATCCAATTTTGGTCTCGTTAAAAGATTGTTTTCCATATCCGCACTTTGCAAGCCAATTGTAGAGAAGAAATTAACATCCTAACATAATATTAAAGTTCAGGTTCAATTTAATATCTTTTTCTTATGTTTCCGCATATTCAAGGCAAAAAGATGTGTTAAAAAATGATGTGTATACCCCAGTATTGTTTAAATTTCATTTTGGTATTCTTTATATGGGAACAAGTTATATACTTGTTTTCTAACAAACCTGATATCTTCGTATACATTAAATCTATATCAGCCATATATTAACATACTATATATTAATCTAGTAGTTGATTATTAATCACCCAAAACCTAAGCACTGGATTCGGCATCCCATACCTCAAATCTCCTTTACCTAACAAAAGAAAATATATAGTTTTGTAGACTCAGTAAATGAACGTTACAAAAAGATGAGAAAGCAGCAGGTCAAACCCTAGCAGTGGAAAATGGCGGAGAGACCCACCCACAGAACAATCATAGGATGCCACATCAACCTGTCGTCCCCTGCCCCAGCAAGGTTGGAAAAATCCAGCTCAGACAGAGGCCGTGTCTCATCACAGATGCCATAAACACCAAAAAGACGATGCACTCCCCCCCCGCCCCTATTAATAACGACGAAGCCCATTCACACCCTCGTCCCTCGCCAACGTCCTCCCCCACTATTAGTGTCACAAAGTAACAAAGCACTGAATGCTCGGAGAGAGAAAGATAAGAGTCCTGAAAGCGTGAAAGGCCATGGAAGTTGGGAAGAAGAAGGAGAAGAAGGAGTTTGAGGAGACCGAGCTCAGGTTGGGGTTGCCGGGAAATGGAGGAACTACTGAAGTCGAAGTGGCAAGGAAGAGAGGCTTCTCTGAGACTGAGACTGTGACTGTGACTGAGGCTGAAAATTCAACTGTGGATTTGAAACTGAATCTTTCTTCCAAGGAAGTGGCGATGGATCCGGCGGAGAAGGCCAACACCCTGCCCAAGGAGAAGAACCCTCTCGCCTCTGATTCGGCCAAGCATTCGGCTAAGTAAGCTGCTTACATACTTTCTTTGAGATTGTTCTCTGACCGTCGTTTGTTATTTTCTCTTCTTCTTCTTCCTCTTCTTCTTCTTCTTCTTCTTCTTCTAGGGAGCGTCAGTGAATAGCTATGCGTCTTTTGAGAGCTAGAAAATTAACCATGTTCTATTGAGAACTAGAAAGAGAAGGGTCTGTTCATTTCAAAAGGAAAATCAAAATCTAGAACTGAGATTGTGTGAAAGGGAATGTTCCGAGGAGGAAAAGGGAAAGAAAAAAAATAGAGCAGTTTATCGAGGAACCTTTTCTTTAGGCTCTGAATATGAAGTTTATTTGGGAGTACTGTGGGACTGATCATAAATGATTTCTCTCCACTACGCCAAGTTTGAGGGAAAGAAAGAGTGTATATACTGACAAAGTGAAATTCATTTGAGGTGAAATTAATTCTTCAAATGAGAAAAGTAAAGAACTCTATCAAGCTTACATGAAGTATACAACGCTCTAATAGTTCTGAGAAGATGGGAGAAAAGAAAGAAGCTGTTAAATATCTGACAACTTCAATAACCCAAACTTGTCAGACACAGAACACATAATGAAAAACAAGATTGCTATGCTTTAGTTTGTCCATTTCATAATACTTGCTCCTGTTGAATCCCTTTCTTCTCCTCCCAGCACAAATACATATATAGATTCATGCAATTCTCTTTTCAAAACTGCGTGACAGAACTAGAAAAAACACTAAAAAGAAACTACATAGTAATGATCTAACCAAACGAGAATTTAGGGCACAAGTTGTGGGTTGGCCACCCGTCCGATCATTCCGAAAGAATATGTTAGCCGTCCAAAAGGCCGTCCAGGAGAAGAGCGAGAAGGCTAGCGGCAGCGCAGCCTTGGTGAAAGTCAGCATGGATGGTGCACCTTATCTTCGTAAAGTTGACCTGAAGATGTACAGCAGTTACCAAGGGCTCTCTGATGCCCTGGGAAAAATGTTCAGTTCCTTCACCATTGGTAAGCACTATTGATTCTCACAAAAAAGTTCATTTTTTGTCAAAAAAAAAGCAGGCTAGTAGTTGGCTACTGAACTATTACGAAAAGGCTCATTGATTTCAGGTAATTGCGGATCTCAAGTGATGAAGGACTTCATGAATGAGAGCGAGCTGATGGATCTTTTGAATAGTTCTGACTACGTTCCCACTTATGAAGACAAGGATGGTGACTGGATGCTAGTTGGTGATGTTCCGTGGAAGTAAGTTCTTCATCCCTTACAAAAATCTCAGACCTCTATAAGACACGCTCAAACCACCAAGTTCTTGTCTTAACTTTCCTTGATCTCAACCAGGATGTTTGTGGATTCATGCAAGCGTTTGCGCATAATGAAAGGAACGGAGGCGATTGGACTTGGTTTGTGTCGTCAAACCGATGAAATATTACTTGAACAAACCTTTTCAAAGGGCAGCTTAATTAGTTCATCCAACTTACTATCTTGAAACTATTTGGTTTTTGGGGTTTCAGCTCCAAGAGGCGCGGAGAAATGCAGGAACAGGAGCTAAACTAGAGCCATCCACAACCTGCTCCTCCCATCTCGTCGCAGTCTCTGCAAAAACCCAGACAAGAATGGGAGCAGATGGATTGAACAGGATGAGTGGATGGTATTGCGTATCATTGTGGTCTGCTATAGGAGTGAGATACTACTGGTTGGAGTATTTATTGTGTACAGAAACAATAATGGTAACTATTAAAATATTGAGAGCACGAGTGGGAAAATTTCTGTGTATTAATAATGCAGTGACTAATTACATAGGCTTAGCCTGTATATATACAGGATTGGACCTACCTATACATGGAAAATCTAATAATTGCATATACTCATAATATATTTACATTAAATCCAAATATTCTCTATAACTGGCAATATTGGTATTTGGCAACATAATATTCTCATTAACACTCCCCCTTAAGCCGGAGATTTGAACAAATCAAATACTCTGAGCTTGGAGAGAAGATGCTAATGTTGCTTGCTGCATAGTGCCTTTGTGAACATATCCGCCGGTTGTTCTCGAGTGGAAACATGACGTGTGGTAATGATTCCTTGCTGTAATTTTTCTCGAACATAATGACAATCAACCTCAATATGCTTCGTTCTTTCATGGAAAATTGGATTGGCCGCAATCTTCTCCGCTGCTTCGTTATCACAAAATAAGAGTGCTGGTTGTTGAAGATAAAAACCAAAATCTTTTAGTAATCCCAAAATCCATATTATTTCACAAGTCGTTACTTGCATAGCTCGATATTCTGCTTTGGCAGATGACAAAGAAACAGTGGGTTGCTTCTTTGATTGCCAAGATATCAATGAGTCTCCAAGCATTATGTAGAAACCTGTAGTGGATTGTCGTGTCATGGGGCAAGTGCTATAGTCGGAGTCACAGAAAGCTTTAAGCTCCAATTTGGATAATGTAGGGAACATGAGGCCAAGACCTGGACAACTCTTCAGATATCTAATCACTCTCATGGCTGCTTCCATGTGGGATTGCTTAGGTGCATGCATGAATTGGCTGAGTAATTGTACCGGGAATGTGATGTCAGGTCGAGTAAGGGTCAAATATATCAATTGGCCCACAAATCTTTGATAAACCGATGGGTTGTCAAGGGGTGGATCATGAATGTCTTCTGGTGAGCTAGCATCATATTCAACGCTCGTGAATTTTTTGTTCTGCTCCATAGGAATCAGCGAAGGTTTTGAGCCCGCTAATCCAACTTCAGAAATGAGCTCCAAGGTGTATTTGCGTTGACTGAGAGAAATCCCATGCGGTGAGCGAGCAATCTCGATACCAAGGAAGAACTTAGAGTGTCCAAGATCTTTCATGGAAAAAGTGCAGTTCAGATAGTTCTTCAAGTTGGAGATAGCTGCTTAATTATTTCCTGTAATGAGGATATCATCAACATAAATAAGTAGGGCAGTGAAAGAATTACCCTGAGATCGGACGAAAGGAGAATAGTCATGCTAGGATTGGCGAAAACCATAGGTGGTGAGAGCAGTAGTGAATTTAGCATTCCATTGGCGGGATGCTTGCTTCAACCCATATAAGGATTTTCGCAATCGACAAGCTAGACCCTCCCCCTGATTGCGAAATCCAGGGGGAAGAGCCATATACACTTCCTCATGAAGGTCCCCATGAAGGAATGCATTCTAAACATCCATCTGAAATAAGGGCCAATGATGGACAGCAACAATAGTGATGATAAGCCGAACATTGACATGTTTAGCAGTGGGAGAGAAAGTATCCTGGTAATCAAATCCTTCCCGTTGGCTATACCCTTTGGTCACAAGACGGGCCTTATAGCACTCAACAGAACCATCAGCACGATATTTCACCTTGTACACCCATTTACAACCAACTGTACGTCGACCAGGAGGAAGAGTGACCACATCCCAAGTGTGATTTGCCTCGAGAGCAGCGAGCTCATGATCCATGGCAGCAACCCAATGAGGATCCTTAATAGCCTCATGGAAAAAATAGGGTTCGGGAATGGCAGAGATAGAGGCAATGAAGTGTTGGTGATAAGGGTGGCAATGGTGAAGAGAAACGTAATTGGAGATAGGATAGAGGGAAGTAGAATTAGAAGAAGGTAAGGTGGGACAAAGATAATCAGTGGTCCAAATGAGAGGTTTGGTGGGGTGGGTGGAGCGGTGAGGAATAGGAGAAGAGGAGGGGAGGGAGTCCGAGACTGGAGGTGGGGAGGAGTCAGGGGTAGGTGGATTGGCAGCCACTGGGGTAGTGGGAGGAGAAGGGGGTACGGTCGAGATAGTGAGAGGAAGAGGCCCAGGAGAAATGGGGTCTGGAAAAACAGGTTCATCCACAGGGAGAGAGGAAGGAGAGTAGGATTCCACAGGTAGGACAATGGGAGCAGAGGGGCGAGCAAGGCAATCAGGGGACGAAGATTCCTGCAAAGCAAAAGGAAAAACATCTTCACAAAAAATGACATCTCGACTGACAAAAATTTTTCTAGTGGCGGGATCGTAGAGCTTGTAGCCTTTTTGATAAGATGGATAACCAAGGAAAACACAAGGAAGTGAACGAGGACTAAATTTGTCACGAGCACCGAGAGTAGTGGCGAAACATTGACAACCAAAGACACGGAGGTGGTCAAGGAGTGGAGGTTTGCCAAAAAGACGTTCATAAGGAGTGATCCCACCAAGAGGAGAAGAAGGAAGACGGTTGATGAGGTAGGTGGCAGTAAGGATACATTCACCCCAAAAACGAGGAGGTAGATGAGACTGAAAAAGTAAAGCATGTGCAACGTCTAAGAGATGATGATGCTTGCGCTCAACAATGCCATTTTGTTGAGGAGTGTGGACACACGAGCTTTCGTGAAGAATGCCGTGAGAACGAAGAAAGGAAGAGCACTCAGAGGAAAAAAATTCGGTGCCATTGTCAGACTGGATGCGTTTGACTGTGGAACCAAATTGAGTGCGAACCATGGAAAGAAAAATTTTAATTTTTGAAAATACTTGGCTTTTAAATTGGAGAAGAAAAGTCCAAGTAGCACGGAAGAAATCATCCACAATAGTTAGAAAATAGCGAGCACCATCATAGGTGGGGTGCTTGTGAGGACCCCATACATCCATGTGAATGAGTTCAAAAAGAGCATGGGTGGCAGAAGTGCTGGAAGGAAAAGGCGCACGTGTTTGTTTGGCGAGCGGACAAATGTCACAAGAGAAAAAATTCGGACAAGAAATAACGTGACCATTGTTAAGATATGATTTTAAAGAAGAATGGCCAAGTCGTTTGTGCCAAAGGGAATAATTTTTATTGGAAGAAATAAAATTGCAAGCAGGAGTCTGCTGTTTATTACAAGAAACAGAAGATAAATAATGAGAAAAAATGGAATGAAAATATTGCGGGATAACATGACATAAAAAATAAAGTCCCCCTTCAGCCTTGCCGAGCCCCATCAGCGCCCCAGTCGTACGGTCCTGGAAAACACAAAAATTGTCAAAAAAAATGGCAACACAATTATTATCACGGGTTAGTTTGTGGATGGATAAAAGGTTATGCCGAAAACGAGGGGCAAAAAGGACATTTTTAATATGCAAATGAGGGTTGGGTTGAAAATTCCCGATATGGGTAACGGGACTACGGGTTTGATTAGGCAAACGAATAAATAGGGGAGATGCACATGGATGAGAATTATGTAAAAGATGAAAATCACAAGTAATGTGGTCACTGGCTCCCGAATCGATAATCCAATTAGATGAAAAAGAGTGAGGTGAAGAGATGTTACCAGTGAAGTTGGCACTAGCATCGGAGGGGCCGGGTTGATTGAGAAGGGCCATTAATTTTTGTTGCTGATCAGAAGTTAAATTAAGCCCAGTAGATCCTCTAATAACGCTCCCAGGAGTAGGAGAAGTGGGGCCCAATAGGCCCATACTAGGGTAGGGAGGTGGGGATGGGCCGCTATAAAAAGATGGCCCACTATGAGCATAGAGGGCGTCCAGGTGTTGCGGCCCAAAACCCAGTGGGTTGGAAGATTCATCAACAGCAGAGTTATGGGCCATAGGGCTGGGTCCATTGGGCTTGTGGCGAGGCCCAGGGCGCTATTTGGGCTTCCAGCCTGGTGGGTACCCAACAAGGAGGAAGCATGACTCACGAACGTGGCCGGGCTTCTTACAATAGGTGCATTGGATCTTGAAGCCCAAGCTGGAGTCAGACCCAGAAGAGCATCCAGGCCCGTCAGACCCAGGCAGCCCGCCTGGCCCCCGTGGGAGGCAGCAGGGAGCCCAAGCAGAGAGGGTGATCCCCAGCCCGAAGATGTGCCGTTGTCACCACCAAAGAGATTGTCGGCATTGTAACGGAGGCCAACAAAACTAGAAACGTCGCTGGAGTGGCCGATGGAGCCGAGACGCTGCTGGAGCTCCTGCTTCGACATCGCGTAGGTGAGCTCCAAAGACGGCAGGGAGTCTCAAGAGAGGATATTCGTGCGAAGGTTCACGAATTCGTCCGGCAGGCCGCTAAGGAATTTCATCGAGCGATTTTCTTCGGCGTGTTCGCGAAGCCAATCATTGATCTGGCACGTACAGCCCCCGCAAGAACACCGAACAGGAGGCTGTTGTGCGTCGAGATCGCCCCACAGATCGCAGAGGTGGACGTAAAAGCGCATCAGATCGTCACTGGTGCATCCGTCGATGAGCTTAAGATCGGCGATGGCCTGTTGAAGGCCAAAACGTTGAGTGCTGGAGACCTTTTCGAAAGAATCGCGCAACAGAGACCAAGCGTGTGCGACCGTCGGCTGATGAAGAATCATGCTCTCCAGGGACGAATCGACGGAATTGATGAGCCAGGTTTTGACAGCAGCGTGACATTGGTCCCAACGCTGCACCTCAGCACCGTCGCCGTCTGGTCAAGACAGAGAACCAATGAGGAAGCCCAGTTTATTCCGGGCGAGAAAGACGGTGCGAATTTGATCCGCCCATAGGTGATAGTTGCTTTCGCCGACCAAACGACGAGAAACAACACTGCCGGTTTGCAAGTCGGCAGCAGTAAGGAGGTAGGGGTCGGAAGAGAGGGCAGAAAAAGCATTTCCGGTGGCGGAAGAAGTGTTTGCGGTGGCCGGATTGGATATGGTGCGGCGGCTAGGGTTCGAGGGTGATTTCGTGAATGGAGAGAGGGGAAAGGGCAAAACGGGAAAAAGAAAGGGAAACGGGTCGGTGTGAAGTCAGGTAGGGTAAAGGTAAATACGGGTCGGCGGCGGGGGTAAGAGAGATAAAATAACAGGCGGGCGGGTAAGGTTTATGTGAGAAAAGAAAAAATAAACTGCCACAGAATTGACCACTTGGGGAAAAAAAAAACGCGGAAGCTAGAAAAAAAAAGAGCACAAAATCGTTAGGCTCCGATACCATATTAAAATATTGAGAGCACGAGTGGGAAAATTTTTGTGTATTAATAATGCAGTGACTAATTACATAGGCTTAGCCTGTATATATATAGGATTGGACCTACCTATACATGGAAAATCTAATAATTGCATATACTCAGAATATATTTACATTAAATCCAAATATTCTCTATAGCTGGCAATATTGGTATTTGGCAACGTAATATTCTCATTAACAGTAACTCTTACATATGTCTCAAAAGACTTGACTTTGTCATGCCCGGTTAGTACTGATGGCAGCTTCAATAATATTGGTATAATAACGTACTGTTTGCTGTGTTAATTGCCTATTTTTGTTCCTTAAACTACTTATCATTCCTATATTTTTGTGAATCTTTGATGGGTCATGCTCTTTGATGTCTTGTCTTTGAGACCTCATCTTAATGCAAGGAGGGAACAAGCTCATATGCATGATGATAGAGCATTTATGCATGGCCATTTGTTTTGGTTGGCTAAAAGTTATTATTCAAGATCCATGAAAGAGATTGCTGTCTCAAAGCCAGAATTTGGCCATACTACAATGAATAACGAAAAGGAAATCAGCGTAGTGTCTAGGAAAATGGTGCCAGCACGCAGTGAATTTATACGTCTGACCAGAAAGCATGGTCCCCTTTGTTGATGGGATTAATGCTTGGAACTTTGTGATGGTCAAGCTCGTGGCTAGCACTTGCAATTTGGTACTATTCTATATCGGCTTAAACAGTTAGTATTGTTAAGATTGGAGTGAAAATTAGGAGGCCTAAATATATTTCATATATGTTATAGGAATATTCTAGGAGTTATTCTCCTCTGTATTGATTAGGATTCCTAGTGGTATCTGGTTAGGACTACTAGTAATATCTAGCTAGGACTCCCTTTTTGGTGCTAATATAAAAGGGAAAGATCATAGGAAAACCCTAAGAGGCCAAAAGAGAGAGGGTTACGCCTCATGAGGGCGGCAGCCTGCACTTCATAAGGGCGGCAACCAAAGAGTGCTACTTTGTGTAGTAGTCATAGGATAAGAAAGAATCAAGTGAGTTGTTGTGAGTATTGAGAATAACTGTATGAGAGCTATATGTGTGAATATTGTAATTAGCACCTTTGTATTCTCATTAAGAAATCTAATAAGAGGAAAAGGGGCCGGTAGCTGCGCCGGTGACGGGGGACGTAAGACATTGTGTTAGTCCAAACCTCCTAAATCTTATGTCTCTTGTATGTTTATTTTATATATATGTGTCTATATGTTCATGTGATAAAGTCGCTTCCGCAACAAGTACCTCTTTCTTTCTCCATCTTTCTCAAACATTGGATCTGATATGTATGCTGCAGTATGCATTTCCACTAATGGATACCAGTATGTTATTTTAAGTAATGAAGATAGGAAACATATGAATACAAAAGGAATTCTTTGTGAGATCCAATACAGCTCCCTCTTACTCAAAAGATTAATCTGGACTTGTTATATTGGATTATACAACAAACAAACCAACTATTAACCGCTTGCCTGGCAATGCCATCATAAGATTGAAGGTTTAATGTACAAGGGAATGGATGCAACAACAGTTCTGTCAAAACAACCAGGCTTATAGATTTGAACCTAGAGGCAAACCCACTAGGCTATGTGGATAGCCAAGCGAAGGGCAGGACCATAAAAGAACCAAGTGCGGAAAACTACAAGTTTTATGAAGGCAAGTAGTAAAAGGAAAGCAATACTAAGGGCCCCAGGGAAGAGTCTTTAGCTCATAGATTATGGAAATGTATTGAATTATTTTTAACTTATTATGAAATTCTCAATACATAAATGATTATTATTTATTTCGTGATGGTTTGGATGCCCTATATTATTTATATAAACAAATTATCCCCTTTACAACCTCCCATTGTAAGGTAAAAATAAGCTTTCAATTGACATTGAAAATATTTAGTCCCACATTGCTAGGATATTAATATGTATACTTAGTTAACATATCTATTTACTTTCCAAGCTTGACTTTTGAAGTGTGAATAGTTTTTTAACATAATATTAGAACCCAAACTCTCTCCTAAAATCCATTTGGATATGGGTAAATTGGAATAATCCATGAATCATTGCAAGGAGGAGGCATGTTGTAGTGCATTGCGGTATGTAAATATCAAATCCCACATTGATAAGATGTAAGTGTTTCTTAAACATGGATTGAGGAGAATGATGAAACTCCTTCTATAAATTGTGTTTGTACTTCGGACCTCATCTCCATATTTTGGGGAATGAGCATATATAGAACAAAGAAAAGAATAGACTTACAAGCTTGTGGGCCCACAAGTGGGCCTATCTAACTATGAATTTATGACTATCAACCAAACAACATCGTATTTTCAATATCCACCCCCAAGCTAATGGTTGATACAAATCATAGACACATAGCTTGCCAAGAAGAAAATGGTATTGTTGTATTTCTAATGCCTTAGTAAATCTACTGGTTGATCACATGTGAAGATATGTGTAATTTGGATAATACATGTTATGATCTTTTCTTTAATGAAATGATGATTAATCTCAATCTATTTGGTCTTTTCATGTAGTATGAAATTGGTTGCAATTTTCATGGTAAACTCATTGTCAAAAAAAAGAGATACAAGTCAGCATAAAGGTACCTATAGATCCCTGAAGAGCTTAAGAAGCTATACAATCTCAAAAGTGGTTAATCTCATGGCTTAATATTTAAACTCCATAGAGTAGAGGATTGAGAAATTGTGGATTACTTCTTGATTTTCCAATAAATAAGGGAGTCATCGAGCATGATGTAAAAACCAGAAGTCAATTGGTGCCTCATTAGGCACGATCCATCAGTTGCATCACAATATGCACATAGTTTAAGGCTATTCTAGGATTTGATCAATAATCCTTAATTAGGGGAGTGCTTGACATACTTGATAACTCTGAGTGCGGCTTCAAGGTGGGATTCCTTAGGTGCATGCACAAATTGGCTCAATAACCACATTGGGAAACAAATATTAGGTCTCATGACAGTAAGATAGAGTAGTCTTCCAATCAACTGTTAATAACCGGTAACATTTTTCAAATAAGGATCTCTTTCTTTTGTAGGAATTCATCATAGTCTTGACTAGTAAACAATATTTTGCTCCATAGGAGTGTCAGCTAGTTTGTAACCAAAAAGCCTATATTTTGATATCAATTCAAGAGCGTCCTTGCTTTGATTCATAACTATCCATTTCTACTCCTAAGAAAGCATGCCATTTCTACTCCCAAGAAATATTTAATCAAGCTCAAGTCTTTCATGTGGAAAATGGAACATAGATAGTCCTTTAAGGTTTTAATCCTTGCGTTATCACTTCCAATAATTATCATGTCACTCAAATAAATAAAAACAATTAGAAAGCCCTTATGTGTTTGCTTCAGGAAAAGGGAATAATCATGTGGTAAGTGACAAAATCCAACCTAAAAGAGTGTTATGGCAAACTTATGATACCATTGTCTCAATGCTTGTTTGAGACCATAAAGAGACTTCTTAAGTTTGCATACCTTTGTTCCCCCTTTGCTTCAAAGGCCTTTAGGTAAGCGCATGTGGATCTCTATGTCCAAATCCACTTACAGAGAGACATCATGAACATCCATATGATGCATGTCCTAATGGTGGATGGCTGCCAATATAGTCAGTATAAGCATAATGACAAGTTTTCCAACAAGCGCAAAGGTGTCTTCATAGTTGACTCTTTCTCTTTAGCTATATTCTTTGACTACAAATCACACCTTATAGCGATTAACTATCTCATCTACCTTGTATTTTATCTTGTAGACCCACTTGTTCCTAGTTGCTCTTCAACCTACAGGCAAAAAAACTAATTCCTAAGTGTTGTTTAATTCTAACACCCTAATCTTCTTAGTCATAACAACCCACCATTTAGGATCAAAGACTACCTTACAATAAGTGAAAGGTTTAACATTGGTTACTATAGAATAAATATAATGATTACGCTAACTAGATAGTCTATGATGGGAAAGGACTTGAAAAATAAAATGTATTGTAAAGGCAATGGTATCTGTGTGAGAAAAAACATAATCACGAGTCCATATATAAGGTTTAGTTATCCTATCTGAGGGTCACCTAGGAAATGAAGGTTGTACTAGAATGGACTGTGGGCTTAGGCTAGTGTAGGGAATGATGACAAGCGAATTTGGTTCCTCTATGTCAATAACAAGAGATAATGAATGCAATAAGGTAAGGTTTGATAATGATTCTTCTAGTGCATCAATGATAGACAATGATGGATGCAAAATGTCAAAAGACAATGGTGAAGAAGAATGAAAAAGAAACATAGATTCATGAAAAATCACATCACGAATTAGAAAGAATTTGACATTCTCAATGTTAAAGAGGCAGTACCTCTTATAGGCAAATAGATAGCCCATGAATATGGAAGGGACAGATCTATGTCTAAATTTATCCTTTTGAATCAAATTGGTTACATAATATAAACAACTAAATGAATGTGTTTTTCCAAAAAGTCTTCAATATGGTTTTTGCCCTTGTAGCATTGGAATAGGGGTGTGACTAATTAAATAAGTGGCAGTAAGGACGCATTCACTCCAAAAACGGATAAGGCAATTGTTAGGTATAATGGCTAACCAAGAATGGGGGATTGAATTAGTTGTTTAGCTTAGCTTAATGTCTAGTAATTTGGTTTCTAAAACACAACAATAGATATCAATACACAACAAGTTCAAACAATAATAGACAACAAGCATACACACAAGGTTTACAACAGTGGTTTAGTACTCACACCTATGTCATCCCTCTTCTTCTTTCAATTCAACTAGTTGAAGTCCACTTTACTCACTGATTAGGATAAAACGTTCTCCTAATCCTTTTAATTCCTTCTCAAAGGAATTACAACACTTTAGGGTCACAATCAAAGGTTATTTCAACCTTGTTACAAGAGCAAATCCACAATATGTATTGTTTGTGAGGGATATTGCTAATCAAAAAGATTTCTAAAGATGTGAAGTAATAATCCAATCTTTAATCATGAAACCCCTAAATTAAAAAAAATTAAAGTTTCAAAGTTACAATCAAGTTTATGTGCAATTAATAATCAAAGTTCAATCAACACATAAACAAGAGTATACAAGAGTATACAATAGTATATAATCACAAGAATATGATCTTTAAAGAATATCATCGAAAATCTTCACAGAATCACAATACTTCAACAACTTCGTTTAGCTCTTTTTATTTCTCAATCAACGTGTGCAACAACAAACTCTTAAACCATAGAATAAAAGCTTTTATACCATATTCAAATAAGAGTAATTGATTTGAAGTTTCTACCAAACTTGACAAATTTGAAGTCTTCTTGCCATTGAAAGAATAAGGTTATTCCATCACTTAAGGTTTCAAGTCAAACCCTTAATCATCACATAGTCACACCAAATAGCTATTGTAACAATCAATCACCTTTTTTGCATTTCTTCCCATTGAGAATAGACATTCGACTACGGAAAGGACAATGTCTCTTGCCATCTCAATCAAGTTAGGAGCTAGGGCTTCTAACTAAGCAAATTGATTTAGGGCATTTAACCCTTAGTCAAACGGTGCCATTTTAGTAAGCTCATAGCACACTCTTACTTAAGTGTTATGTTAGGCTCACATGTTGTGGGCTTGGATCAACTTGCACCTTGCAAGGTCAAATTAACATGCATCTTGTGGGCTTGAATAAGCTTGCATCTATATAAACTCTTCTTCTAACCTTATCATATAAGTTAGACTGCTTTTACATAAACATTTTTCCTGCAATAACATAAAGTCCAACATCACAATCTTTCTAATAGGAATACTATGCAACTAATATTTTCTTTTTACTTAGGAAGTATTCTCTTAAGACTTGGATAATATTGCAATATATAGAATGTTAGAAACTAACTACTTTATAATATCATTGATTGATATTATAACTTACACACCTTCTACTTCCTTTAATTTTATTTTCCACATAAATATATGAAAAACATTTATATATATTTAACAACAAAATTTGTCATAACAAAAAATATCTTTTTCAAATAGTAATGAGACTGAAAACATAATTCCCTAAAAACATTAAATAGTGTTGATGTTTTCTTTCAATTACCCTATTTTGTTAGGGAGTATAAGGAGATGAGCTTTCATGTATAACCCCTTGAGATTCAAAAAAGGATACACATGAAGAGCTAAAGAAGTCTTGTGCATTGTCAATGTGAATGCATTTAACCCTAACTCCAAATTAAGTCATCACCATATGAAAAAAGCATCTTAAATTATCAAGGGTTCTAGTCTTGTGTCTCATAAGGTAAGTCCAAATGGCCTGTGTATAATCATCTACCACAGTAAGACAATATCTAGCACTTCCATGAAAGGGAGTCTTATATGGCCTTAAATATCAAAATTAATTAATTCAAATGAATTAGAGTTTATGGATGTGCTAGTTGAAAAGAAGATCGAGCATGCTTAGCTTATGGGCATATAGGACATGCTTTAATGTCATTCACAATGAAGAAGAGATGTCAAAAACATGACATATGACATTAAGAGAAGGATGACCAACTCTTTGATGTAAGATATTACATGTAGTAGAAGTAGAAAAAGCTTAACCAATAATGTTCAACTTCTGGGGTACAACAAAATCTACTACAGAAAAATTTAATTTTGAAAGATATGCATCATCAAGTTTAGTCATGAGATAATAAAGCCCATGCTTCACTTTACTAAGGCCCATCACTATCCCACTCCATAAGTCCTTAAAAAAACAAAGGTTGGATAGCATTGTAATAACACAATCATTATCACCAATATATTTTATGGTGGATAATAAATTGGTTGTAAAAGTAAAGGTATAAAGTACAATAAAAGATAATATTTATGTTGAAGGATAATGGTGCCAATATGTGTAATGGGAATGCGGCTACCATTAGGCAACCTAACAATTCTAAACTTATGAATAAGGAGATATTAGGCAATTAAAATTGTTTGTGATATAGTCACTAGCTCTTAAGTCTATAATCCAACGAGTAAAATTACAATGTGTAGGAAAAAAACCTGCAACGTGAGTCTACAAGCTGCATGTGATGTGGATTGCCTTCTCTTGTTGAGAATTGACATTATCTGCTCTTGATCCCCTTTGGTGAGCATTGATTCATTGTTGGAATCTTCATCAAGTGCAAAATCGTGTGTAGAGTATTGTTGGCTAGTCTCGTCTTTCCCTTTCTTTAGAGGAGGATGCCCATGAAGCTTATAGCAACTATCTTTGGTGTGCCTAATGATCCCACAATGAGCACACTTGATTGAATGGATGTAATCTTCAACACGGAGTCCTTGCTTGCCATAATGTAGCAAGTAACGGAACACGTCATGTCAACATACCCCATATTGGCTTTATGGCTATACAGTTGCTAACTTGTAAACTGATAAGGTAGCGCATTCTAGTAAGGTCCGACTCTAGTGGAGAAAGGGAACAAAGCATGGTTGCCTGTCCAAGACCAAGGTGTTGGTGTAAGGCCTGGCCATAGGTGGGTGGCCCATCAAAGGAAAGGAGGAGCTTGCTATATGGAGGAAAAGTCCCATTGCTACTCATGCTGCCTGAATCAAGGTGCAATCTTGTCTCCATTGCAAAAGCAGGTGATCGACACAGTGCTTGATTCCAACAATGGGTCAATCGGCTTCCTCATCCTGGATCATTCCTATGGCCTTGGTCAATATTAGAAGTGGCCTAGTGTTTTGGATCTGGGAGCGAGCAATAGAGAAAACATCATCCAACCTATTAAGGAAATCATGTATTTTGCCATCTTCAAGGAACTATTAGAACTTAGGGTCACCATAAATCCATAGGTAGTAAAGGGTGATGTGGGAATCTAGTTAGCTCCAAAACCACTCCAACCAACAGATATTCCAGTCAATTGGGTCTCCATTTTGAACAACATTGGCAAGAACCCGCTCAATGTGGCAAATCTCCTTGGTTCCAACTCGGTGGAACTTATCATAGAGATGCAACCAAACCTTCCTAGCATCATCAACATAGGTGAAGGTCCGGTATAGCTTAGGTGAGAGAGAAGTGAGGATCCAACTTAGAACAATGCCGTTACAATTCTGCTAGGGAAAAAAGAGCTAAACTGATGGTTGGTTAGGGAACGATGGAGTCCACAATGTCTTATTTGTTCTTCCCCAAAAGAGCTCCTTTCATATCACAGTGCCAACTAGCATAGTTGGAGTTTTTCAGACACCAAAATGATGCCGGTCTGGTCAATTAGGTGAAGGAAGGGATGATCGGGTGGAATGAGAGAGTCCTCATTTGGTCCTCCAAAATGGCCACGAGAGCGACCATGCGAATGATGCTGCGTTCTAGAGCGATGGTAGTGTCGCCTACTCCATATGGTGCACTCAAGGCAGTTCAAGGCCATGGTTGGAAATAAAAGGTTGGAGTTCCAAGTTTTTGATGAAAGGCCCTAGTGGGGGCAAAAGAACATAATGAGTTTGAATAAAAGGTGAAGTGCAGAAATGTAAAGGTGTACAGATTCCCAAGGAGAACCTGCTTAGGATACCATCTTAAACGTGGATTGAGGAAAAACAATGAAACTCCTGTAAATCGTGTATTTGTACAACGAAACTCATCTGCATATTTTGGAGAATGAGCATATGTAGAACAAAGTAAAGAATAGACTAACAAGCCTATGGGCCCACAAGCAGGCCTGTCTAATATGGATTTACAACTATCAACCCAACAACACAGTATTTTCAATAGTGCTTATATCCAATTAAATGTGGATGTATTCCTTTACTTTATAAGCCAACTTTTGAAGTGGAAATGAACTTCTTAACACTTATTCAACATATTCGCATTATTATTGATTGTATTGAGTGCAATTATACATTTCCATGTGTACACTGCTCAGCATAGCTGAAGCAAGTCAGAGGCAGGGTGTAAGCCGCCTTCACAAATTCGGACAGCTCTGCGACACTGCTTCCTCAAAAGAATTGGGTTCGGATTTTATGCGCCCAAATGACCTGCATATGAGATCTTGGTTATGTCCTATGCCTTTGTACTTCGCTTTCCTAAATGAGTTCCTTGTACTGATTCATTACCTACACCACTGCCGTACCCAACAGATCAAAACATATTGATCACACAGAGCTTTTCATCTGAGCAACCGAAAGCCAGATGTAGTCTGTCTTAAACAGTACCGAAGATCAAAACTTCAAAATGTGCAAGCACATTGTATGTGATTTGTGTTCGCCACATCTGGCAACAATCAATGATAAAACACAGAATTTCACAATATTCTCTTCTGATGTGAAAATAGAACTCACTTCAACTTGGGATTTGATGCTACTGCCGCAGTAGGAAGAAGCCGTTTGGCTAAAGTATCACATATTTCACGAATAAAGCTTGAAGAAATAGCACCAACAGTTACTAGGAATAAGCACGATATCGAAAAGGCAACAAAATTAGCTTTCATGGAACAGCTTAGCGTATTGAACAACTCGTAACGGTTGCAGATACCATACCTGCAGACACCACAGGAATTTTTGTTTTTATTAGGCCTTCCCATTAACAAGTCGAGCTTGAGCAAATGAAGGTGGGGCAACCGCTCTGGTTGGTGAAACTGAGACTAAACAACGATTCGAAAATGGAAGTTTCACCATTTTAGGAAGCGGCAGTGACTGTGCAAAACAGAAAACGTATAATTCGGTAGGGTAAAAACAGAGACCCGGATGCAAAACTCTATAGGGGGTATTAGTGGGTTCGATTCGAAACGTTAATGATCGGCCACAGAAATGGATCCAATTCAGTTCAACTGATTAATATGTTCAGGTGCATTTTCCATTTGCCAGCTCCCACTACTTGGAACTCCAGTTATGGCCTCCATAGTTCCAAGCCACAAATTTGGAACAAATTTTATTCACTTCGGATTCCATGTTATTAGTCAATAATGCCATATCAGCATCCACGTCAATGCTGACATGTTAGCAATAGCAAAATGCCGGCTACAAATCAATTTCAACAAACCTTTATCTAATTTTGATTAAAAAAATAATCAAATTCAAACTTATTTTCATTTAAACAAACCCGTGTCACGAAGAATTTATAAATTATCAGTCTTTACTAAAACCCTAAAGTTGTCTATATTTTTGAACTTTTACGTTTAGCTTTCCAACTACTCTCCTGCTTTCATTTTCCAATTCATGTATTGCTCATATCAAGTCCAAGCCATCAACTCATTATAATGTTTAATGACCAGTACCAAAATTGTTAATCGCTAGGATAGTCACTTACAAAAATGGGGATAATTGTCAAGCCTTCCCCAGCAGATGGTTAAATTCTCAGAGTCCGTCTAAAAACAACGTTACCAAGGATCCATGCCCGAATACAGAACACTTGTACTCACAAGTAAACTGCTAGTTATATTACTTTATTTCACAGGAGCCGCCATGAATGACTTCTCCTTGTTCAAAAGGAAAGATACAAGTTGGTCAGCAATGTTTTCTTTCCAATCATGACTTCGAGTTCCATACAGAAACAATTGGGTTTTTCTTCCAAGGGGAAGCTAATTCTACCAGGCACCATTCCCTAAAATAATTTTAGACAAAATTATAGACCGTTGGAATGCATGGAACGTACAGCCTTGGGAAACTAACATCACAAACACCAGATTGCACCATATGATCAGTTTATAAGAACATTACACTGCCGTCTCTCGACCCTCCTTAGTTTCTTGTCATCATCACAATACTGTAAAAATAAAACAAAAATGTCAGTAAGATACAGGCATCCAGCAAAACAGTCTTCTCATAATTAAAACAGGCATTATTTTTTAATCCAAATTAATCTCAAAAGTCTTTACTTGAACATTTCCTATCTCTAACTTACAGGGATTTTTATGGAAACCAACGTTACAAAGTGCAGCATTTTAAGGATATGAGCTACTTTTACAGGCACTGTGCTGATAAAACATATAACTGCAAACTATCTCTACTCTTTTTAAGACAAGCGTTATTCCAACTTCCTATAACCAATCTCAAATCAGGTTTCCCCAGATCCGATTGCTGGTTGCAGTTAAACAAGGTTTTTAAGCTTTACCTGCCCATTGAGAAAACGAGGAACCCGAACTCTTTTGGAACCATCAGCCAGACGTTTACACGGTAATCCATTCTCCACACCGGAAAGGTCATTGCTGACCTGCGAACACATACGGCAAAACTGCATGTAAGAAAGCAATTTCAACCCCTTTCGAATCACGCTTAAAATCTTAAGCCACGGTTTAAATCTATAACTGGACTAAGAAAATAATTTGAGAAAAGAATCTGAAGTTTTACTACCAATCAACTATAAATTCTAACTTGTCATAGTACTTTCTCAAATAGAAAATATATATATAGGAATGTCATCTCAAAAAAGTTCATGCGTTAAAATGTGATGGAGAACTCTGCTCTTGAGAATCCTAAGAATTTGTAATCTATACCTAACATAAGATGAACTACTGTTCATTTCGTATAACTACATAAAATAATCACCCACATGACAGCAGATTTGTATGTTCTGAATTTTAATTATGAAAAAAAGAGAAAATGCTTGCCATCAGTCTATTTCTACTATAGTGGCTTCATAGTTAGATGGGAACAAATAAGGCAATTCCTCAGGTTGGAAGATCAGGAGATTTGGCATTAGGAAAGGATGATATGCTGCTATCTAATTGGTTATGAGAGCTCACTAGATCAATTTCCAGATTCCGTTTCTGGCAATATAAAACAGAGTTTGTGCGCAAAGATGTATGCAGGCTCTAGCTCACCTGATGTTCAATGGTTTCAATCAACGGCTTTTGACAACCTGAAGCATGTACACTTTCTAAAGTGGGGCACTGAAGCAACAATCTCTCTGGGCATACAAACATCAGTTTATTAGTAACATGGAAGTTGAAGACAATCAAAGAGATAAGTATCTAAGAATGATGACCAAACGGTATACCTGGATGCAAATTCTTACAGTAGTTCAGATTCAGATCATTCAGTGCTGGACAGTTTAAATATAGAGCCTGCATTCAAATTGGCAAACTAATGACCCAAAGGAAGAGACCAGAGAGGAACTCTAAATTTAATTCCAAAATGAAAGAATCTCACATCCAAGCCAGAACAACCCCACAAACTGAGTTTTTTCAACCGATTATGCTTGATAATCAGCTTCTGGTGAATAAGGTGTAATTTAGTGTTCAAAATGCACTTTAACTCTGAATCGCTGCTTTCATCAGGGATGGGATTGTGGGAATCAGGATCGCAAATGGTCATGCCACAGTCCATGAGTTCAAGCAGAGGCAATTGAGCAGTAGCAAACTGAATGCCACCTGAAATATTACAGGAAGGATTAATGAACAGAAGACAAGAGAAAAGAAATATCAATGAACAAATAACAAGAATCTATATGTGTCCAACGACGAATTAGATGAAGCCTCAGCAGGGTAATTACTTGAAGTAATGTTACGACAAAGAGCAAGGAGGAGTCTTGAAAGTGATTCAGGGAAGACATTGCAGATCATTCCAATGCCACTGTCACTGATGCTTGATCTGAAATTAGGAAGCGTAGAGTCAAATTTTAGGTTTCAAATGTTATGAGAAGTGAAGAAGCTATCATCATGAAATACAAGTACAAATACATTTCACCACATTTAAACCTGTTGCATGTAATGATTCATTTTAATTGAACATCCTTTTCTTCTTTTCGGCTTCCACGTGCCGGGCTTGCTGTACAAGCTTTTCTCCAATACCAGTTCAGACTCGAGTGACATTGCTTGTTAATTATATACTTCACGTTCACTACTAATACAGATAACAAACCATTCTAAATAGTTTTCTAAAAGAAGAGTTTTAAAAAACCATTCTAGATAGTTTTAAAAAAGAAGAGGAAAAGAAAGGGGGGGGGGGGGGGGGGGGGGAAGTTGTGGTGGTGGGAAAACTTACCCACTTAGGTCAAGAAATTCTAAGTTTGGATAGCTTGAAGCAATGGCAGCAACAGAAGCATCAGTGATTTCAGATCCAAGAACTAGTGAAAGCATTCGCAACCACCTGAACAATGACACAAGAAAACAATCTTTCATTGAACTTCTTTTAATTGTTCTCCGGTGGTCAAGATTAATTTTCTTGACAATTGGCAGAAAGAAATAAATAGACAAAAGAAAGCCGAACAGGATATCAACGAAGGCAAAAACCATGGTCACTTGACAAACCTTAGCTGTGCAGCCGTAAGAGCAAGCACAACAGAATGAGAAAGCCGAACCGATGAAATGTGAATGTTTTGCAGTCTAGGGCAGTTCTTTCCCAAACCATCAACCATGGCAGTAAGATCGGTACTGTCACTTTCGTGGCGAGAAAATTCTAGGGAAATCTCTTTCAGATTTGGGCAGTTAAAAACCTATTATGTATGAACACGTACAGAAACAAATTAACTCAGCCCCCGAAAAGAAATTAGACATCATATTACAACTGTAGAAAAGATCACACCTTTAGTAATAAAAGGAAAAAATAAAAGCAATCACCATCTTAGAGAGCGAGCACAGGTCTGAAAGCCAAAGCGTAGAAAGACTGGACGAACATAGAACAAAGCCACCAAGAGAAGAACAACCTTCCATCTTAAGGATTCGGAGACATCGTTTATCCGCAACAAAACGGCCCAATTCGTCACTGCATTTGTTCAATCATATGCCCAATTAGCAGATTAATTTAAACAGCGTTTTAAGCTTCTCAAAAAAAACATTTCTCTCTCTCGCATCATATAACACGTGACAGTGACAGCACGATTTCTGATTCAAAAAGGAGAGGATAAAATGAACTGAGATACTAGACAACTGGAGTCCAATTATCCAAAACACAAAACTTAACAGCACATTGACCAAAACCACAAAAACTGTTAGACTTAAACGCTTTATAGGGTACAATACGACAGCACCTAATATCTATGTATACATACTTCTTCCACAGTGATTATACTTAAATATTAAATCACGAAGATTAAATCTCAAAGCTAGGTTTTGACATCTTGACAACTTTGATGTTGTCTTGACATCTATCTCGTCATGGACTCTTAGGTTTTGACATTGTACATCAACAACATGAAACCATTTCATTCGCTTATGCACAATGCAAGAAGTGAAAGCAAACCAATAATTCAAGAAACGAAACACACACGCTTGCAGAGAGTAGAAGAAATTATACCCAGTAATCCGATTGATCGCAGTATCCGATTTCAGGATCTCCATAAATTCCAGATTCGGGCATGAAAATGCAATGCAAGCTAGCATTGTTGCGTCTACATCACTGCAGCAGAACAAAAATTAATTATCAGTAGATGAAAAATGAAAATTCATTTATACCAGATTTGCGTTCTTTAAAAATAATTCTACTCCTTGAAAGAGAAAACCAAAAGTAGATCACTTCGGTATCATAATCGAAGCACCCTGACCTGCTTATAAATCAAACAGGAAACGTCATTCCTCGCATTGATCTGTAGAGATCAACACAGAGACGTCGTTTCTCAGGGAGATTACTATAGATCAAACTACATTTCATTTTTAAGTAATCGTTTCTTCTCAAAAACAATTGTTCAGTTAGTTTGAGGAACTTTTCGCGCTATTTAAGTTTAATGCCCATTAAAAAAACCCGATCCGTCGGACAAAACCTAGATCTGAAAGCATCCTGGGCGGGAAAAACCTTAACCTTTCCATCCTAAGAGAGAGCCTCACGAGTCCCGGGCATTTCTGCAACACCGATCCAACAAGCCCGACCTGAGCTCTGGCGGGAACCCTGAGCTTGAGCTCCTCCGCCGCCCTCCACAGCCTCCTCGTTGTCTCCCTCCACCCCTTGCACACTCTCGCCGCCACCAATAGCCCCGCTGGCGGCAACCTCCTCAATATATCCCATAGACAACCCGCCGGCAACCCGCCCAACTCTAGATCCCCCAACTGACCTTCCAAGTCCAAGTCGTCCTCCTCCTCATCCTCAGCCTCCACGAAGCCGCATCGCAGATCGCCGACCTCATCCTCGAAGGAGAGGGCTCGACGCAGATGCGAGTAGGGCTGGCGCGGCGGCGGGGGCCGAGTGGCGGATACCGCGACGGAAGATTCGGAAGCGTGCCTGGGCGTACTGGGAATGGGGCTGCTGGTGTCAGAGGCAATCCCTACGTGGCAGGAGTGGCCCTTCTTGGGGAGCCCGCACCGACCGCAGTTGTAACTCCCTCGCTTCTTGCCGCGCTTGGTTTCGGCGGTGATAACCGCAGCGGTGCCGCCGGGAGTGGCGGTACCACCATCAAGCGGGTGCGATGGGTGATGGTGGTGAAGATAGTGTTGCATTGTGCGGGCGAGCAAGAGAGAGGAAGAGAAAAAGGGAGGTTTCCAAGGAATAAATGGTGAGATAGAGAGCGAGAAAGATGGAGGAAAGGCGCGGGAGATTAAGGGCGCTTTCGCGCGCTGTGCTTGAAATATTAAAAAAAGCAGAGGAGGAGCGTGCCGTATTTTTTGTTGAGTCCAAAATGCCACTGCCACGGTGAATCACGTGGGATTGATTTATTCCCCCTATTTTAGATTTTTTTTTTAATAATCCAAAATCTCTCCAACTTTTGTTTTACAATCTTGGATTAGTTTTTCAATTTGTATCTCTCAGCAAAGTGTTTAAACACATAACAAATGATATAGGAGCAATGCCACATTCTTAATTTAAACTAAAAATGGACAACTTAGGAAAACGGTTATGTGAGTTGACATATGGTGCAATTGTTTGGAGTATAATTTACTATAGAGTGTAAGTTACAGTAGAACATGATAATTTGTTACCAACTTATAAAAGACTGTAATAGACTTAGGTTTATAAAAGTAAGTAAGAATAAAATGTATTAAAATTATCCTTCATGTTTTAGTCTTTTAGCGAGTTGATTGAAAAACCTAAGACTTCACTTGATTATTAAAATTGGGAAGTTGTAACCCATCCCAAGACATGCAAATTCGAACTCATGATTTTTAGTGTCTCGATTATACCCTATAAGCAATTTAAGAAAACTTCTTTTTTCAAGTATTCCATTCGATTTTTGCCTTTCAAAGCATTTTTTTTTCCATTTTTTCCATTATTGCTGGTGTGAAAATGCGTTTTGACTAACAGCTCAATTACTTTGAAAAATGTCTGATATCGCAACACTTGGAGAACGACGGTCGTGATCGCTTTGCCTTGTGTTGCGGTTCTTTCCATGAGAGAAGTCAGGATGATCAAGAGACAATCCAGGAGAATATCGCAGTTGCTAACCAAAGAGAATATGTTTGACTAACTCACTAATAATAATATATTACTTATTGTCAGTTCCTTAGATATGCTAATCTTTTACTTCAAGTATACACTATCATTTATAAATTTTAATATTGTTTTACCACTAGAGATTTCAGTTGAAATCATTATTTTCTTTTTATCGTTATAAAAATGAACGATTCTTTGACTATTTATGTCTTAAAATGATATATTTATTATATATAGCATGGTTTTTTTCCTTAGTTATTAATTTCAAGAGATAATTGAGTTTTCTAAGATAATATGATAATTATATTCGAATTTAATAACTACTTATTCACAAAACATGATATATCCACACTATTTTCATTCATTTCCAATGTACAGGAAACAAATACTCTTGTATTGATTTTTATCTTAATATAACACTTTCTCTTTATATATAAAATTAAATTTTCTAACATGATATTTTTTTTAAATAAATCTTAACATGGGAGGCTAATATCTCATCATGTGATTAATATTCTTGTTTGGCACATATTGAACAAATGCAACTCAAACTACATCTTAAAATGATATACTTCTTATATATAAAGTAATTTTTTTTCTTTGTTATTGATTCTAATGGGTAATTGAATATTTTAATATGATATTAGAATTATGTTTAAATCTAACACATTCATTCATATAACAAGGTATCTTCATAAAAGTTTAAGATATTTTCCATCATATAAGAAACAAATAACCTTGTATTGTTTTATATCTTAATATAAAACTATTTTTAATTTTTGTAATTAGACCTTTTAACATGACATTTAAAAATTACTCAAGATAAGAGACTAACATCTTCTCATATAATTGATATCCTCATTCGTATCATGTTTATATTAATATCTTTGCCTTGACATAGGTTAAACTAACGTAGTTTTTACTAAATGTCTTCATGTTTATATTAATATCCTAGCTTTGACATAGGTTAAGCTAACGTAGTTCCTACTAGATGTCTTCATAGAAGTTGATACATCTCCAGCTCACAAGAAACAAATAATCTTGTATTATTTCTATCTTAATATAATAATACTCTTTATATATAAAATTAAATTTTCTAACATAATATTTTAAAATTTACTTAACATGAGAGGATAATATCTCGTTGTGTGATTAATATTCTTGGTTATATCGCATTTATATTAATCCTCACTCTAGCACAACTTATAACAGATGCAGTTCTAATTAGATGTACTAATCGAGCCCACTAAGTCAGGATGAACTTAAAATCCCCAGTCAAATAAAAGGAAAGGGTAAGAAGATAACCGTGTACGGCAAGATAAGGAGTGACAGAAATAATGGGAACGATGAGAAGAAGCCCAACAGGGTAGGTTCTTTTGCACTAGATTTGGGTTGGCAAAGCATCTTGGGCCGTGGGGAGACTGATTGGAGGAGATTTGGATAATCTCTGACTGGGGATTTCAAAAATTCTGACTCAGTTTGCAGGACTGCCCATTCTGAAAGGCCATTATTTCGAGAAAACGTAGGTGGCAGGTTGGTAAGGTTCTGTCCAGTAAGTAAACTTTGTGGGGTTTTAACAGCAGGCCATATCGATGATTTTCTGTACTTGTCGGTTTGGGTTCTGCGTAAGGTCCTCACATTCCCTTTATACCATATCCACCATTGTGAGGTAACGCGCTATTTTGGCACTGTATTCATGACTTTCCCAATGCTGTTGATTCGAATTAAACTAAAAACTTTAACCCCTAGTATCTTCGCCATAACATGTTATTAACATGCTTCAACCATTATATTAAAATTAATGACATACATTTTATTTGAATATTATTCTTAACTTACATCTCATAAGTTTAAATTAGTCATAATTTAAGACTTTAATAGTCGAAAACGCTTTGCAATTAATGCTCTACAATTCACTTCATGATGAGTCTCGCTCTATGATAACTCAACATATACTCCGCCTAACCCGAGTAATCTCTTTACATGAATAGCATTTTGCATGAGTTGTCATTTTTTGTAGTTCCAATTTAAGACATAATATTGGTTCTAATATTATTTATTATGTACTTAAACCATTATGTCAAAAGATTAAGGATTAAAGATTAAAGGTTAGTCAAGTCACATTTCATTAATTTATTATTATTAATTTCAGTATTGTAAGCCTAAGTCCTTCACAATCAACTACCGCAACAATAAGTTGCACTCCTTTAATTTTACATTATTCAAACTCTTTTTTCTAACATCTATGTAGTAATAGTAATAAAAATTTTACTTAATAAAAAGTTATTTAATTTCTTTTTATGGTTCCTTTACTATGATCAATCTTTAAAATTCGCTCACCAAAATGACTTTTTCAAGTTTCTATATTTATAACAATAAAAGAGAAATTTGATTCACCAAATAATCCTTTTGTTTCTACATTAAGAAGTTACCCTTTATCATTATCATTGAATTTAACGGAAAGCTTAAATTAGCTTGATGATACTCCAAAATACTATGCTTCATTTTTATTTAGTGGCTATACATAGGTGGACCATAATGTACACAAGAAAGGTGTAGATGAGAATATGGTTTGCTAAGACTTTGACCAAGAGTATTTATAATTATTGTATGATTATTTGAATTTAAAATATTAATCAGGCAATTAAACTCTTCTTTTCGTATCAGTTGAACCTTTTAAGACAATTGGTGCTTAGACTAGACACGATTCAGCACATTGGAAAATTGTATGTTTTATATTTTGCTTTCTAGCCTTGCTCACACATCGCATATTTGAAGCATTGGCTCTAAACAATTTATTAAAGGTCCATTTCTTGATATAATTATCTAGAATAAACGAAATCCTTGCCTAATCAGTTTTCGACATAGGAAGATCCGGTATACAATGCCTTTTTTGCTTATTGCGTACTTGTTCCAACTGAATAGTTTTATTTAATATTTTTTTATATATAAATTTAAGTTCATGGCGTGGGTTAAATGATGATTAAAATATAAGATTAATGTGAAAAAATTGAGTTCGAATTTTGACTATACATCTCGCAACCACTTTAAAGCATTGCACTTGTTTTTCCTTTTTTTTTTTCTGAAGAAAATTTGAGCAATCACGCAATGGATAATATTAAAGTATTACCTAAATAATTAAACTCAGAATTTGTTACCAGTCTAAGATCTCGTCTCTAGAAACAATCTAACATCATGTCACATAAAATATCTGTAAGGTGGTGAAGGTGGTGATAAGATCCTTTTTCTTTTATTTATCTATTTTTATTTTAGTTAGGAATAATGTGGTTTGAATCTCAACCATTTTATTGGATATGATTAAGAAGATTGCATGCTTGTTGGGATTGAATTGTCAATTTTATAGAAAATAAGTTAGGATTAACTTAAAACTTTAAGGCATTAAAGAGCACATCTCTTTATATATATATATATATATATTAAGTTTTTTATATTTTTCATTTGAGACATAATATTCTCTTTTGCTTCATGTATGGGACAACACTTCTTATAAAGATTTCTATCCATGAGAGAAAATGAAAGATAAAACTTAAATTCTTAATGTGTTTTTTAACGATATGAGGCAACTTCATATAATTTATTTAGTATGCCCTTTATTGCAACAATTCAATTTAAATTATTTCATGATATTACCTTTTACATAAATTATGAGCTTTTATTTATAGAAGTGATAAAGGAGAATATATACCTTGATATCATATTACTTTTTTCACGAAAGTTATATGTAAATTAAAACTTTAAGATAATAAATTAACTTTTAAGTTTTTATATTTCTCACGTGACACTTAACATCATCCTTAGGTTCCTGCAGGACAATTAAAATGAGAAAACCTAGTAAAGCAAACATTAGAAAATGCATCAAAAAATAATTTTTGTAATTGTTAAGGGCTGTTGCTGGTCTGGTAAAGCTCGCTCGGCTATCAAATCTAAGTTAGCAAGGAGGACGCTTTTCCAAATTCCTTTCAAACAGTTAACCCACCCACCACCCGTTATTACTGTGTCTACCTTTTATATAGATAGGGGGTTGGACTGCATTGGGATCTACAAAACTTGAATGTTATTGGGCAAATTTAACGAAGAAATGGTGTTTCTATCCGAGACCATGATTGACGTGAATAGCATTTTACTGTAGTTATGATTTACTTGACATCATGGATGAAAAAATAATGTTATTTTATTTTAATTGTGAGAGGATATTGAAATGTCTCATACTCCTTCAAATTCGTTGTCATCTATCAAAATATATTATGTTTAGCTTTTATCATTGATAACTCTATTTTGTATAGAGTTATTGTGACTATGTAAAAAATATATAATATAGTATTTGTTGAGTTATATTTACATTTTATTTAAAAATATATTATGGTTCCTTTACTATGATCAAGTCTTTACGTAACATCATTGTTATAATACCAGTTTCAACCTACAATAATTGCGATGAAATATTAGAATGTCTTATCCTCCTTCAAACTCGTTGTAAGACTACCTATACAAATATTTCTTGATTAGCTTTCTAATACCTTCTCAAAAATGAAGTTAGAGAGTTAATAAGATTATTTCTGGCAACACGAGTTCTTTGTTTGTTGATAATTTTTTGTCACTTTAAAACTTGTTAAAAAGTAAAATCCTACAAAAAATGAACTCAAGATTGTAACAGTCTTTTCCTTTTATAAAGAGGTTTTTCAGCAAGATTTTGATTACTTAATTCCACATAATTTTCTTAACACACGTTAAACATGAAAAAGGATACTTTTTACGAATACATTTATCTATAAGCTAAGAAATTTTGTTTTAATATTATGTTAAAAAGATTAATATTATAAAAAATGATTAAAGATAAATAATTTGTGTAACCAATTTATAATGGAAGCTCATACCACATATTATAGTAAGAGAATTTATCCTTCACAATCACTTCCAGGAACACTTGCAAGACTTTCCTGCTCACTTGACCTTGAAATATTTCAGTCCCAATACCCCAAAGGAAGCACTTCCTTTTTCTTTTCTTTATTTAAATTCGGAAGCAAACAAACATCGTGACAATAGACTGGATTATCTACCTGAAAATAACTGGCAGAAAGATCGCCTCCTTGATTTGACGCCTCATCGACCAAAATTCAAATTCAACTTTGGGAAAAGAAATGCTGGTTTCTTTCAAGTTGCTTGCGGAGCACAGGTTCACTTAAGGGAAGATGATTGGTTACTTTGTACGTAGATTATGAATAATTATATTATTCATGTTGTTAAATATGCAATAGTGCTATATTATTAACACATTGTTGTTAATAGATTAGATACATCTCATTCTATTTTATCATTTTATATTAAAGTCAAGGGCGTAATTAAAAATAAGAATTATTTCATCTACATAGTATGCGGGACAAGAAGTCAGCCTCATCCCTCGAGACAAAGGACTCGTAGAAAGCTATCGATCACAAAGAGAGAAGGCCATTTTCCCACAACAACCGAAAGGCTGGACCAGTCTACATTGAGATCAAGATTTGCAAGAAACATTTATGCACATCCTATGTGAAGAAAGCTATGAATAATGGAAAAGAAAGTGACCTTCCCACATATCTTTCGCACTTTTAGATCACTATGTTATCTGTTATGATACCTAAAAAGATATGGGGGAATCCTTTGGCTTAGTGGCAACCCCAACCAATGAGTCCAAAACACACGCACACACACACAAAAACCCTTAAAAAAGTTCAACTCCAAAAATATCTTTAATAATATAATACTTAATATTTTTAACAAAGTCTTTAATAATATAGGATAACTAGTTTCTAGCAATGGTGATATCCAAAGATGATTCTAGATGTAGTAAAATTCATCTATGGGATTGGTGTTATGTCGTGTTGTCTCGTAAAGAAGATTGGTCCATGTGCCATGTGCGAGATTCGAACCCTCTTGTTATATGTAAAGAAACCATTTTGATAATGCATCAGAAAATGAGATTGTTTTTTATTATTGTTTATCATCAGTGTCAAAGGATCAAGCCCATTTCTCTTTAAAAAGTCCTATTAAGGAGATGAATTTTTTACTTTATAAATCACATTATAAGTACTATTCTCATTAACATAAGAATCTATTGTCTACTATTTTTTTGCAGTTCAAATTCAATTTTTTGCCACTGGTTTTTGACCTATTTTTTAGATTGGCTAGAATACACAAAAGAATGATTGGTTTTAATATCATATACAAAGCCCAATTTCATCTTTTTAAGCTTATAACGCACATTATGAATACTATTCTCTTTAATATGAGACTTTTTTTTTTCTAATCGTCATATTGTTGGATCCTATAGCAATTTAAGAGGGGGTGAATTAGGTTTCTAAAAAATTCTTGTCTTTTTTGTTTTTCTTATGTGAAGCAATTAGTAATTCTGTGACAAAAAATAAAACAATCACATAAAGACAAATGATTTTTGGAAGGTGGTTCGGCTTAAGCCACCTCGGCACTTATTCCACCTTACTCTAGCAACTTGCTAGAGTCACTTTTTCAATCAATTCACAATTGATTACTAGGGATAATTAATCCCTTTAACCCGGTTACAAGTTCTCTCCCAAATATTACAAATTTTGAGCTTAGCTTTTACAATATATGCAATATACAGTTTAGAAGCTTCAAACAAGTACTACAAAGCTATTACAACAATATGATTTGGACAAAGTCCCTAAATTTCATTTAAGCTTTAGCATTATTCACTTGTAAAAAATCAACTCAATAACAATATGTGTTGGAGATACATGTGTATATTTGGTGATAAACCCCCGAGTAGTAGCAAATCAAGGACTTAAGGATTTGGGGAAATTTGGGGAGCACCTTCCTTATTTTTTATTGATTTTCTTCTTGATTACAACTAACAAAAATACCAAACATAACAACAATCCAACCTTTCAACAACAATCAACTATTGCAGTTACACTACAAGTATAAAAAACAACTAAGCTATAACTACATTCAAAAGTAAGTGCAACTACAACTAGGAAGAGTAATTTCCCAAAAAGCCCTTTGGTACTTTCTCTTCTTTGCCTTTAAGTGTCCCATGTGTCCTAAGCTAAGTGAGGTCTTAACAATCCCCACCTCTTTAAACAACCCTTGTCCTTAAGGGTCAATATGAAATGACAAAAATTGATGCTTGATATAGTTGACATCTTCCTACGTTGGCTTATAGTCTGGATGATCTATCCATTAAATCAACAAGTCTACTCTTGGTTCATCACCTTGTCACACCAAGCGTCGATCCAACACCTTTTAAGGCTCTACCAATGATCTCTTGTCACCATCCATAAGTGGGACCTTCAGATAAATCTTGCAATGTTGCCTTATTGCCTTCTTAAGCTATGATATATGAAAAATTGGATGGATGTTAGCTTCTGGAGGTAGTGCTAGTTGGTATGCTACCTAACCAACTCGCTTTGTGATCATATATGGCCCATAGTACCACAGAGCTAGCTTGTGATCTCTTCTCTTGGTTAAGGTGTATTGATGGTGTTCGGTGAAATTTTAAATGTAAGTGAACATGTCGAACAAGTAATATAATGATAAGAAAGATATCGTCCCATAAAAATTGGTGGTTACTAGACCAACTAATTACTAATGGTGAATAACTCCTAGAAATTATCTAACAAATTCAAATGATTAATGATAGATTAACTAACTAAATTTAAGAAAATTAAATACAAGAAATATGTTAGAGCATATGATTTTACCATAACTACTAGGTATAAATATTGATTATTTATACTTGCTAGAGGGATAATATTTATGTGATGATGGAACTTCCTAATTTATTTATTATCTTATGTCTAGGTATAGCAAACCTACTTAGTTTATTAATTCACAATATCTCTATATGTGAATTGAAACAAACTAAATGCATTAGAATCTACGAACATTCCTAGTTTACACTAAAAGCCACACAAACAATATGGTATATGTCTATCTATATTTAATTTATCATTACATATTACAAGAAACAACTACATATCATCTCTTGTCAATCTCAAATACGCAAATCAGATCATTCAAGTAGTAGTTAATCACTCAAAAGCATTAAACACAATAACATGTAACTTCACATAAATAAAATATCTTACAAAACATAATAGTCATAAGATTCATACCATCATAATTAGCTTACATCGTAGCTCTAACAAAAGTAAACTAAAACATAAAGAAATAATGAGGAAGAACAATAATAGGAAATAAAGAAGGCATCTTGAATCCAAGCACAAGAAGTCTGTCACCCTTTTTGTCTTCTCTTCAAGATAATCTTTAATTCTTGGCCTCTCTTTTAAGTTATGCTCAATTTCCTCCTCCTTCCTCTTTCATTTCTTCTTTTCTCTTAAATAGAGTTTTGTGTTTAGACCTTATCCTAGTAGAAGTCGGTTTTGGATACCTAAAACAATTGGGTTTTGAACTTCTACATTAATTGGGCTTTGAATTCCTAACATGATTGGGTTTTCTAATTATACAACAATAGAAAATCTAAAAACAATCATCCAAAGCCCAAGCTTATCTTAACTCTTTTAATCTTGATATTATGATTTTGCCACATAATAAGCATCAGGTTCTCCATGTTCATCCTTTTTTTCCATGCCTCCTTATACTACATAAACAAGACAAATTTAAGTAAATAAAGAGGAATTCAAATATTTTCTCACAATTATTAAAGTTATTTATTGCTTAAAATAGATAACATAACTCTATAAAAATAGAGTTATCAGATGGTAAGGCTGCACTTTAAGGTAAACTAAGTCACCAACTTTAAATTGTCTTTCAAAATGGTGATGGTTTCCATGAAACAACATTCTTGCTTGACTTTCTTGCAAATAGGACCTGATTATTTATGTGAAACAACAATCTTTCTTGTCTAGAGTAGTATATGTAGGAATTCATCCACATCAGTGTCACCAATGCATTCAAAATTGTGATAAGGGGGCCAGTAGGGCTTGTCACCATATAATGCCTCAAAAGGGGTCATCTCCAAGGTGGTGTGGTTGTTGGTGTTGTACCATCACTCCAACAATGGCAACTAGGACTACCATCTTTTTAACCTTTCTCCACTCGAACACCACATATACTACTCTAGACATTAATTGACCTGCTTCGTCTAGACATATGTCCAGGGGTGATATGAAGTACTACATAGCAACTTCACCCTAAGGATCTTAAATAGCTTTTCCCAAAACTTACTAATGAAGATGGGGTTTTGGTTGCTTACAATTGTGTTGGGAATTCCATGTAACTTAGCCATTTTGTCAATGAAGGCAGTTGCCACTTATGTTACAGTGAAGGGATGATCCAACCCTATAAAGTGGGTGTACTTAGTGAAGTAATCCACCACAACCATAATGGTATTCTTACTTTCACTCGGAGGTAATCTTTCCACGAAGTCCATGGAGATATCATGCCAAGCTCGATTAGGTATGCGTAAGGGCTATAATAGTCCTAGGGTTGGCACTCATTCAATCTTGTATTTTTGGCACACCATACACTTAGCCACCCATGTCTACACTACTCGTCTCATGTTTAGCTAGTGGAAGAGTTGTTACACCCTTTTTAGCGTCCCTCTAATTCCCAAATGACCTCTAATACTCGAGTCATGAAGTTGTTGTACTATATGATCATGTAGGGGACCTTGGCTGCCTACCACCATCTTATCTCATAATCGAAGTATTCCCTTAACCAATCGATAACCTGGGTGGGTCAAAGGATCTATTACCAGCTTTGCTATCATCCCTTGAGTAATAGAGTCCTCACCATTACTCAGTAGAACCTCTTGTATCCAGTTAGATTGTAGAACTGTCATGGCTTGTAATTCAGGGCTATTTGAGTTGGTAGGAAGTTTAAAGAGGGCATCTATAGCTTGGTTCTTAGTGCTTTCTTATGTCAGATCTCATAGTCAAATCCAAGTAGCTTGGTAAGCCATTTATGCTATGTAAGAGTGGACACACACTATTCCAATAGATATGTAAGGCTATTATTGTCTATGTGGATGATGAAACAATTCCCCAACAAATATGCCTACCATTTCCACACTACCATCACTACTGCCAACAACTTTTTCTCATAGGTGGAGAGGCCTAAGTGTTTAGGTGCCAAGGCCTTATTAAGGTAGGCAATGGCTTGCTCATCTTGCATCAATATAACTCTTATACCCCCAGAACATGCATCCGTCTCTATGACAAAAGGCTTGTGGAAGTCTGGTGTAGCCAACATGGTGGTTGAGCTCATAGCTTGTTTTAATTGCTCAAAGGCTTGGACTACTTCCTTGGACCACTAGAAATTATCCTTTTTAAACATTTATGTTAGTGGACGACTAACTTGTCCATAATCTTTTACAAACTCCTATAGTAACTTATAAGCCCCAAAAACCCACGGAGACCTTTGATAGTGGTTGGTCCAGGCCATGCTATCATGTCTACGATTTTTTTGGATATACCTTAATTCCTTACCATATATGAGGTGCCCCAAGTAATTAATCTGCCTTTTTGCAAAGGCACATTTACTACATTTTGCAAAGAGCTGATTGTCTCTCAAGATATGAAGGACCACTCGTAAGTGAGCCACATGACTCTTCTAGGTCTGACTATAAACCATAATATCATAAAAAAAGATGAGTGCAAACTTTTGCAAGTGTGGCTGGAAATATATGATTCATGATACCCTAAAACTTGGTTGGGGCATTAGTTGAGTCAAATGGCATCACAAGAAACTCATAGTGCCCCTGTGCATTTTGAAGGCTGTCTTGGAGATGTCTAAAGGAAATACTCTCACTTGATGGTATCTAGACTACAAATCTAACTTGGAGAACCAGGTTGCTCCATAAAGCTCATTTAAAGGCTCATTAGTTACTGGGATCGAAAACTTATCCTTAATGGTGAGGGCATTTAGGGCTCGGTACTCCATACAAAATCTCCAACTTCCTTCATGTTTCTTAACCACAAACATAGGTGAGGCAAATGGGCTAGAATTATGGCGAATGATCCCTAAGGTTATTTCATCCATTATATTTTCTATATCCATTTTTTGCACAAAGGGATATTGGTAGGGTCTTACATTAACTAGTTCACTCCCTACCTAAATGTGGTGGTTAAACTTACAACTCAGGGGAAGCTGAGTAGGTGTTGCAAATACATCATCAAATTCTGGTAACATGTCCTCCAATCCCATGGGAACTATGCTTGTCTCAGATTCTGTCACTTGGCTCTCTAAGCTAACTAATATTGTGCCCTCGTTGTCCCCATCTAGGGCTGTGAGTTGGCCTAGAACACAATGGGGATGATCTATCACCCATTGGTGAATACTTGATCTACTCATGGTAGTTAGTGAGACCGTTTACTCCGTGATCCTTTTAATATTATTGGTTTTCCCTCAATAAATGTATGGTGAGTGTGTTTTAGACCATGTCCAAGCTGATAGGATTAACTCCCTTAACCCATTACATGCCTAAAACTGCATCATAACCTCCAAGAAGCAATAGTCAAACCTCCATAGTAAAATGGTGGCCCTAAATATGCCAACCAAAGTGGTAGAATTTTAGATTGCCTTGAAGTTGATGATTCCTTGCTATCTTGACCTAAAAAGGCCTGATTTCCTCCAACTAATAGCCCAACCTACATTTCCTACTCTCATTGATAAAGCATGCTAATGTGAGAGATGCCTAAAAATGCCTTTAACTCGAAGGTGCTTAAAGAAGTTCCCCCAAACATAACATGAATGGAGATGACATCCTCCACTTCCTACTTTGGCGAATCCTCTTGAAGCTACTGCACTAGTGCTAACTCACCATCCAGTTCGGTATCTAGCTCCTCCCCCTCTATTATCACAAATAGATGTTTCTTTTTACAAACAGGACCTTTTCTCCATTTTTCATCACAATAGTAACATAGCCCTTGTTCTTAACTAGCTTGCATTTATGATTTCGTAATATGCTGTAAAGAAAAATAGAATTCAAGATGGGGTTTGGTGGCCTTAGCTCCCTAAGAATGATCTTGAGTGTGTCTTAGAATGGAGGGGATAACCAAACGACTGACTACAGTAGGGGTTTTTTGGTAGTAACTGGCCTAATACTTTAAGGCGACATGAGTTTTTCATGTAACATGGCATGTTAGAAGGCAGCTTTTAAGTCTACAAGTTTGGAAAGCATAACAGGGCCTTTGACATCATCCTTAAGGCCCATTAGAAAGGTTGTCAAAAACTCCATATCTATCCAATTGAGGTTCTGAGTGAACATTCAATACTGTAAATAGTCAAAGTCCTACACATAAGCCCTCCTCACCATAGAGGTTTAGTGAAAGAGGTGGAACTTCACCATAGGGCCCTTTAGGTCATCCTTAGCGAACTTCCTACATACATCATGAGAAAATTATTCCTAATTAATATGGCCTTTGTGTGTTAAATAAGGGCTTATCCATGTAGCAACCTCATCTTTAAAATAAACCTCATCCTTAAGGATAAGTATCCATAGGCTCATAATGAAAGAAAAATTCATAAGTAGTTAGCCATTCTCTAGGTTTATCACTGCTAAAGATGGGAAAATCAGGATGCTGAGGGCAGTAATTGGAAGTACTTGGGGAAGTTTGAAGGTCAACATATGGGTTGATGCTATTGTCAAAAGGCTTACTACCTTGCTATTTAGAAGTGGGCCCTCATCCTTGTAGGGGGTTGTGTTGTCTTGGCCCTCAAAGCAAATAGGGGTTATGCTGCCCTAGCCTTCATGGGTTGGAGGGACCATGTGGGGCCTAAGTAAGAGGTTGGTTGTAAGGGCCCCAATGGGCCTGCAAGTGTTACTAAAAGCGCCCTTAAGAGTTGGGTTAGGAATATCCCTAGCTAAAGGAAGGCCTATGTGCCCCATGGCCCTAAGGGGGTGTCTAGCTAGGGGGCCTAAACCTGGAGGGGTTTGTGAAGAGGCAGGGTTATGGGTCCATTGGGATTAAGGGCTGGATGCCCTTAAGTCCCAAGTGGTTGACGAACCAAGTAGGTTGTAGCCCTAAGGAAGTGGAGGGCTTGAGTGCCCCGACAGCCCATGGTGTTGGGGCCCATGAGATTAGGGACCTTGAGAGGTGTCAAGGCTGTACCATGGGTGTGGGTCTTGTAGAAAGGTGTTCGGTGAAATCTAAATGCAAGTGTACATGTTGAACAAGTAATATAATGATAAGAAAAGTATCATTCCACAGATATTGGTGATTACTATGCCAACTAATTACTAACGGTGAACAACTCCTAGAATTTATCTAACAAATCCAAATTGATAGAGAATAAACTAATCAACTAAATTTAATAAAACTAAATACACAAAATATGTTAGAGTGTCCGATTTCACCATAACTATGAGGTACTAATGTAGATTATGTATGCTTGCAAGAGGGATAATATCTATGTGATGGTGGAACTTCCTAATTTATTTACTATCCTATGTCTAGGTATAGCAAACCTACTTAATTCATTAATTCACTATATTTCTATATGTGAATTGAAACAAACCAAATGCATTAGGATTTATGAACATTCCCAGTTTACAATAAATCTTTTGATTATCTTATCACCAAAAGCCACACAAACAACATGGTATATGTCTAGCTATATTTAATTTATGGTTATACATTACAACAAGCAATTGCATATCATCTCCTGTCGGTCTCAAACATGCAAATCAAATCATTCAAGTGGTGGCTAATCACTTAAAAGCATTAAACATAGTAATATATAACTTCACATAAATAAAATATCTTGCAAAACATAATAATCATAAGATTCATACCATCATAATTAGGTTACATCGTAGCTCTAACAAAAATAAACTAAAACATAAAGAAATAATGAGGAAGAATAGTAATAAGAAATAAAGAAGGCATCTTGAATCTAAGAACAAGAAGTCTATCACCCTTTTTGTCTTCTTTTCAAGAAAACCTTGAATTCTTGGCCTTTTCTTGAGTTGTGCTCAATTTCCTCCTCCCTTTCTTTTGCCTCTTCTCTTCTCTTAAATAGGGTTTAGGTTTAGACCTACTCTTATCCTAGTAGAATTGGGTCTTAGAGATCTAAAACAATTGGGTTTTGAACTCTTAATTTAATTAGGTTTTGAACTCCTAATTTAATTAAGCTTTGAACTCCTAATATGATTAGGTTTTCTAATTATTTAGAAAACCCAATAACAATAAAATCTAATAACAATCATTCAAAGCCCAAGCCCATCTTGACTCTCTTGATCTTGATATTATGATTTTGCCACATAATAAGCATCAGGCTCTCCATGTTCATCTCTTTTCTCCTTGCCTTCTTGTGCTACATAAACAAGATAAATTTAAGTAAATAAAGAGGAGTTCAAATGTTTTCTCACAATTATTAAAGTTATTTATTGCCTAAAATAGGTAAAATAACTCTATAAAAATAGAGTTATCAAAAGGGCCATGCTTGGAGAGAGGACTAATAAGGGGTGGGGCCACTAGTAGTAGGGCAACTTGAGGTTAGGAGCTTGCTGAAAGTGGAACTGATGGTAGGGGCGGAGAGAGGGGGGGTTGTTGAGGTAGACCCAGCGACTGCAATGGAGGGCAAAAGGGTGGGTTTAATGGAAGTTGTAGTAGGGAGTAGAGAACTTTAGTGCCAGCAGATGCGGTGGAGGAAAGGATGATTTCAAAGGAAGGAGGGGCTGTAGGTGAGGGGGGTTGGTCACATAAGTCCTCCATGGTGACTGGGCGGGTTGGAACCATTGGGAACTGTCCATGAATGGGGTGTGGGGGAAGACAACATTGGGGGAAATGTTTGGGTGGGTTTGGTGACATGGGCAAAAGTGCCTAGGGTAACAGCAGTTTATGGCGGGGTTAAGGCTTCTAACTTTGTCAAAATAGCAGTTAACTAAGCTTCCAAGGTGTGGAATGAGCATCTAAATCAGCCATAGCTTTTTTACGGGTGTAAGGCACTAGATCAAAAGGCTATGAATGCAATTGTTAGAACCCCCAAGTAGCAACAAATCAAAGACTCAATGATCTCGGGAAATTTAGACAATACCTTTTCTATTTTTCATTGATTTTATTTTTGATTACAACCAACAGAGATACCAAACATAGCAACAATCCAACCTTTCAACAACAATTAGCTAGTACAGTTACGCTACAAGCATAAGAAACAACTAAGTTACAACTACATTTAAAAGTAAGTGCAACTATAGTTAGGAAGAATAAACACGGTTGGGTTCATCAATAAAAGCCCTCTACTTCCTCCTCCCTTCCTTTTCTGCTCTTTGTTTGGCCAATTTCCCAAAAAGCCCTTTGGTACTTTCTCTTCTTTGCCCTTAAGTGTCCCATGTGTCCTAAGTTAAGTGAGGTCCTAACACTTTGAGTTCTCTTGAAGATTTTTGGTGAAGTTCTCTTTTGCTTATAAACTTTGAGATTTGCTATGATTTTGCTTGTATACGTGTTGATTAAACTCTTATTATTATTGTGCATATATTTACTAAGATTTGGGAGTTTCATGATTAGGGCTTAGTTGTTATCTATTATCATTAGAAAGTCCTTAATTAGCAAAATCCCATATAAATTACATATCTTAAAGGATTTGCTTCATATAAGGCTGAGAAAGCATTATTTGTAAACAAAGTGTATTGTAATCCTTTGGTGAAAGGATTGTAAAGTATAGGAGAAGGTTTCTCTTGAGGAGAGAGTAAACTAAACTTCAATTGGTTGGATTGAAAGAAAATGGTAGATATAGGGGTGAAGGTTGAACCATTATAATAAAAACTATTTTATTTGTGTGTTGTTTGCTTCTAATAATTACTCTATTATATCTTAGCATATTGGAAAATGTTTTAAAAGACTAAAAAATTAGGATATAAATTCCACCCCTTTTCTTGGTTAGTCATTATACCTAATAAAAATGATTAGGGGAGTTATAGGTACCTTTTCCACAACCTTTTGATAAACCTAGTTTGTTACTTCGTTGTGTGAAGAAAACTACAAAATGGTTAACAAAAGGATTATAATCTACATGTCTGGCATCAAATGCCTATAGTTATGCCACCACATTGGAATGAAAAGGAATTGGTGGCCTAAACATAGCCATTAAAAAGGAGTATGACTCCTGTCGAAAATCTTATTAGAGTCATAAAGTGGTCTGCCAATTGCATTTAATTGATTAAACGTTGCTTGAAACTCGGCTAGAAAAGTATGTAGAGGTTTGCTATTTTTTTAAAGATGATGAAGCTTTGATTGAGTTTCATATTCATGAGCTTTAGTTTGTTTGGCAAAGTGACTGGTGATGTGACAAACATTTACCAAGTTATCCAATTCAAACATCAATCCAACAATCTTTTCTAAAAAGTTGTTTATAAGTCAAGAATGAGCAAGATTGTCACTTTGTTCCCACTATTCAAAAAAGGGATTAGTTATCTTAGTACCATAAAAAAGGACAAGAGGAGTTATTTAACCAGTGAGAAAACTAGTCTTCTATTGAGTTCAAAAAAGACATTTCATCTATGTCACCCATAAGATGTAGTGGGTTTTGTTCAACTTCAAAGAGATGAAATTAACAATATTGACACTATTGGGAAAGGGGTAAATAAGCTTGTCTACTATGGATTCAAGTAAAGGTATGTAGAGTAAGAAAACCTACCCCAATACCAAAATAAATAATGAAAATAAAGAAGACGAACTAGATTGCTCTATGAAAGTGTAAGAGCTATATTGATTGCATTAAGTTCTTACAGTGATCAGAGACTCCTTAATATAGAGTAGATGTAAATTACAATTATCTAATTAATTTAATACAATAGATTAGCAAGAAATCAAAAAGGTTGTTATAACTAAAAAATGGTTGATCCTTTAGATTGTTAGGATAGTTGAGCTGATTGGATATGCTGTTTTGGTAGAGGACATGGCAGAGTAATGGTGTGATGAAAATTGTTCTATTGTTGACTTATCAATTGGATGTTGTTCTTCATTAGGGTTGTTGTGGGATTACTTATATGTTGGAGTTTAGCTTGCATTGGACCACAAGAACTCACTGTTTTGGAAACCGACCAGTAGTTTGGTTTGTACATAATTTGGAGGCTCACCTCCATTTGCTTAATGGGTAAGTATTTTCCTTCTTCTTTTAGTTTATACATGAACATAATAATGGTACTATTCAATTTAGGATTGGTAATTGTTCGGTGAAATTCTACATGCAAGTGTACATGTCGAATAAGTAATATAATAATAAGTATGAGTATCATTTCACAAAGATTGATGTTTACTAAACTAATTAAGTGTTAACGGTGAATAGTTCCTAGAGTTTATCTAGCTAACCAAAGTGATAAGTCATTGAATAAACAATTAAATTTGACCTAAACTGAATTAACAAGATATGCTAGAGCATTCGATTTCACCTAATTGCTATATACAAATGTCAATCAATTATGCTTGTAAGATTGATTCTACTCATTTGATGGCAGAATTTCTTAATTTATTCACTATCCTATGTCTAGGTATAGTGAACCTACTTAGCTCATTAACTTATTGTATTTTTGCCCATGAATTAAATGAACTAAGTGCATTTAGATTTGTGAATATTTCAGTTTACACTTAAAGCCACAAAAATCATATGGTATATCTCTATCCATATTAATATGTGGTTGCATATTACATGAAACAACTAGATGTCATCTCCCATCGATCTCAAACATGCAAATCATATCATTTAAGCGATAGCTAATCCTCTAAAAGCATTAAACTCCATAATATGCAACTTCACATTCATAAAATGTTTCACAAAACATAAATAATCATAACATTCCTACATCATAATCAAGTTACATCGTAGCTTTAACACAATAGACTAAAACATAGTATTTACAAAAACAAGAATAGTACAGAAAATTAAACAACACATTCTGTAAATTAAAAACATTAAAGTTGCCACCAAATGTCTTCAAATCACAAAATAGGTTGCACAAATCTGCACATCAGGGGAACAAGGAGGTTTTGTTTGAAAAAAGGGACAACAAGAGGAACACACACGCTTTTGCACGCGTTGTCATATGCCGTCACGCGCCGGTGACACGCGCCACCATTTGCCGCTACGTGCTGTAGCCATCCGCCACCGGTCTTCATAGAAACTTCCAGAAAATGTCGAAGAGGGCGTTTGGAGAGTCGATCTACCAAGAAATCCTTCAAATTTGTTCTAGATGCGTGTAGATTTGATGAAAAAGGTTCAAATGGCCTTCGTCATTCTTTGCTAGGAAACCATTAGAAACTGCACACAACCACTATAGAACTACCAAAAATCATGCCAAGATTGTAAAACCACTCCTTCCTCGATAGAAAATGCCTAAAACTCGCTGAAAAATGCAAACTAATGGCTAGACAATGCTTTTGCTATCGCCGAAAACAAGTCAAGCCACCTTCTCGCATGGGTCGCCAGAGAAGAAGGACACATATGGCATTTCGGTCAGTGGTTGCATGACCGTCCCACACCGGCGTCACTTCCCCACTGGCCTTTCTCGACAGGCCTATGTTTCTTTGCTCGCAAGCGCTCTCTCTTTTTTGTCTCCTTTCTATTCTTCTGGTTTTCACACTCTATTCTCCGTTCTCCCTCCTCTGTTACTCGATAAAAGCCTTTTTTTTTTCTTCTTTTTGTCTTTTTCTCCTTTACTTCTCCCGTGCAACAATTGATTCTTCCTTTGTTTCTTTGTTTTCTTTCTTTGATGGTTCTTTTCTCATCATTTCTTTTGTTTTTCACCTATTTTGAGTTTGCTACATAAAATAACAAATATGCATAAATATAATTAAATAAAAAAATAATCTAATAAAATTATATTAAATATTACCTAAAATAATCAAAATAATTATATATAAAATATAGTTATCAGTAATTACCATTCCAATATCACTAACCTTACTCACATTGGATTAATAGTTTTGGAATGGTAAAGTTTAATATTCAAATTAGTTAACAACTAGACTACTTGCATATTGATAAGAAACCATTCCCTAAAACTAGGTAAATGGTGAATTAATTGTTTTTCTACTTTAGGAGAAACAATTGTAACCTATTAAGATGAAGAGACACTTTTGCTTATCCATTACCAATATCAACTTACTTTTGACATAATGGGCTATATGGTGGATGTCCATCCACACCATTGCAAAACCAGAAGCTACCTACCTTGAAGGAAAAGAAAATAAACACTAGAAACATAATATAAAGGCAAGGTAGGTTGTATAAAATGTGACAAGAAGCCTGTAGTAAATCTTGGAGTGTGTACATGCATCCATGGAATTTGGACTGAGATATACTATTCAAACATGGAGATCTCTTTTCATATGTGTCAAAACTATGGCTGGCTTGGAAGTCAATAAAATAAGAACCTTAAAGACATCATGGCAAGTTGATAGGATTATATTCATTACATTAGTTTCTATTCTTAGCATGCATTAATTTTATGGTTGTTGCATAAATAATATTAGACTCTTATCACGAATAACAAGCTCCTTAATATAAGACTAGAGTGAGATACTCTTCACTGCAATTTGATGTTAGTGGACTATAAAGAATTATAGATGTGGAAATTTCTTTGTTGACAGTACTCCTTAAGGATCCAATTGTTTTAAAGCTTTTTGTTCAAGCTTTCTTATATGTATAACTTGAAGGAGAGGTCAAATTTGAAACCCTATATGTTGAAGATTTTACTTGTTCATTCCTTCCACTCATCCATGTTAGAGTCCCACCAACTGTCCCAAGTATGAGGTGTTCCACTCAAAACTTAGCTACAATGGTTGTAGCCAATTATTGGGATATAGTCCTATCTTTTTATGAAAAATTAAAAATGTGCATACCTGTGAATGTGGGCATATGATTCAATGGTCATTGAGTTCTGTTGTTTGGTTTTATGATGCAAATACCATGGGAAGAGCCATTGATTCGTGTTGTCAAATGGAATAGATCCTGCACTAGTGAAAAAGGCATCTAATTTCCTAAAAGACCATTACTTGGTGCCCTCTTACTACAGGCATGATGAGAACATGGCCATGGTGAGGAGAAAGGATAGGTGGTAAGTGTAGAAGAAAAACTAAAATTGATATAAATTGTGAATAGAAGACAAAAATATTGTTTTTGAAGCTTTGCTTGTATTGCTTTCAATGTTATGAATTACAAAAGAGCTACCATCATCTATATATATGATTTACAGAATGTTAAAATGGACTTTAATTAACATAATTAGCTTCTTAATTCTTAAATTAGTCAAAAAGAAAACAACTGAAAATGGTAAGACATTGTTATTGTTACGAGTAGTTACATTGACTTGGCTTGCTATACGGGAGAGTGAATTGTAGCTTGTCCACCATGGAAGGATGATCTAGTCAAGCATTGTTATGTGATGAACCATTTTGTTGAGGATTTTCTTTAAGTGCTATCTTTAAACTCGAGATCTATATGAGACCAAGTTTGTTGTAAAGGGATAAGAAATTGGGCTTTAGACATCAATTTAGTGAGGATGTTAGCTATATGTTGTGTAATGGGAACATTTTTAGTGGTGAGCAATTTGAATACAACCTTTTCTCGAATAAAGTGGAAATCGATTTCGACATGCTTTGTTCATCCATGGAAGGTTGGTTTGGTGGTGAGTTTTAATGCAGACAAACTATAACAATATAAGACAGTGGATAAAGGTTGAGAGGCACCAAAGTCACATAAAAGATATGATAGCTATGTAGACTTTACAATAGCCAAGGCTAAGGCTTTGTTTAAGCCTCAGCAAAGGATCTTGTTATGGTAGATTGTCTTTTAGAATTCTAGAAGATCAAGTTATTACCTAGAAAAAAAACAATGGCCTACTATTAATCAGTAGGTGGTTTTACATCCTACCTAGTTAGAGTCACTATATCCTAAGAGATGTAGTGAATTGTTAGCTTGAAATTGAATGCCTAAAGAGTGTTCTTTTAAGGTATTATAGTAAACATTTGAGTAGGTGATAATCTAACACAATTAGGGAGTGCATTGTTTGACACAATCGATTTACAGAAAATGAGATGTTTGGGCTTGTGATTGTGAGATATTGTAAAGTACTGAGAAAACTAGAAAATTGTGTGAGTATTGGATAGAGGTTGGACTCATTTTGGAGAACTAGAATTTTTATGGCCACAGTATTTCCAATTGGCTTACATAGTGACATATTAGCTTAATGCAAGATGTCCAAAAGGAATTGTTCTGAGATAAGATCAAATCATCTCCTAAGGATCAAATTTCAGTCTCTAAGAAGAAGTGAACTTGACCCAAGGTTTTTAGAGGAAATTCATAACATAAATGATCTAGTAAATTTGCAAATGCAATGTCAAAATTTCCCATTATAAGGAGGTCATCCACATAAAAGAGAAGCCAAATAATGGTCTTTCCATGGGAGAAAATAAAGAGTGAGTCATCAAAAATAGAACATAAGAATCTATATTCAAGAAGAATTGAGTTGAAATGAACAAACCAAGCTTGTGGAGCTTGTTATAAACCATAAAGTGCTCTATGTAAATGGAAAACTATATTATGACAGGATGAGTTAACAAAACTTGGTGGTTGTTCCATGTATACTAGAGTATCCAAAAATCCATGTAGGAAAGAATTTGAGATATCACATTGTAGAACTATCTAGTGTCAAATGGTTGCAATTGAAAGTACAAGGTGTATCGTAGTTTGCCTTACAATTAAATTTAATGTGTCTAGAAAGTATATTCTTGTAATTTGGTGAAAGCCTTTTTCTATAAGGCATGCCTTAAGATGTGATGAAGATCCATGTGCTATAAACTTTGGTTTGAAAACCCATTTGTAGCCAACCATATGCGTATCAACATTCTTGGAACTTACATCTAAGTTTAAGTTTTTCTCAAGGCTTCCATTTCATCAAGCATTGTTGCATGCCATCATGAATGAGCAACTACAATAGTAATTATAGTAGGTATAGGTGGTACAAAAAGTGTAGTGGTAAGAGTGTATTTCGGGTTTGGTTTAAAGATTCCATGTTGGCTTCTTGTTTTCATTTGAGGTGAATGTGCAACTAAATGAGTATTAGACCATGAAGTAGAATTATTGCTTGGTGAAGGAGAAAACTAACTAGGTGTTTCCGTGGAGTAATTGTTTCTACTATAGGAGAAGTAAATTCAAGAATGAGTAGAGAACAATTATGTTGAGTGCTGATATTAGGATGTGGTCTTTGAGTTAAAACAGTGTGGAAATTATGAGTTATTGTGTCATTAGTAGGAGATTCAACTTTATGTATTGGTGTTACTATTGATGTGTAGTAGTTATCTGTTTATGGGCTTGCAAATTCACTAAGCTATGACTTAGGTGGAGGAAGTTGAGTGTTATCTATAGAGATGAGGGACACAGGGCTGTGGTTTTATAACAAGTCTTGGTGAAGCAAATGCAATTGGTTTGCTTAATTATGTATCAATTTGTTGTAACATGGTTTTGTTTGGTGAAGGACAAAACTGCAGTGTGCTTGTAGAAGACAAAGGAGGAATTCCTTAAGTTTCAACTGAAGGTGTGGAGCTAATTCAGAGTGAGTTGATGGTATTAGATTGAGAAGGTACAATGTTGTTGTTGTGGGAAATGGTGACTGCAAAATATGAGTAAGTGCTTGGAACAATAAGAGGTAGATTGAAGTTACAACAGGTAGTTTTGTATTAGGTGTTGAAAATGGGAATGAAGCTTCATTGAATAAAAAATGTCATGAAATGTAGAATTGCTTTGAAGGAATATGATAACATTGATATCCTTTGTGGATATCACTGTAATCTAAAGAGACACAATGTTGAGAACGTTCTACTAGCTTGTTTACAGCATAGTCATGCACATAAGGGTAGCAGTTGCATCCAAGGACCCAAAAATGAAAATAGGTAGGCTTTTTCTTATATGATAATGAAAAAGGAGAAACATGGTTGACCTTGGAGAAGGTAATTTGTTAATAAGGTACATTGAAGTGGAGAAAGCTTCAAACTAGTAACTTTTTGGTAAGTGAGCATCTAACATCATAGCCAAACGAAGCTCAATGATGTGCCTATGTTTTCATTTGGCCACACCCTTTTGCTTTGGTGTATATGGACAAGAAACCAAGTGCTAAATTCCATAGATATTCACCCTCTCCATCCAATTGTAAGATCTAAAGTAGTATCAAGTTCCTTCTTAACAAATATTTTAAATTTCACAAAAATAGCATACACTTCATATTTGTGTTTCAAAGAAATGATCTATGTAAGCCATGAATGGTCATTTACAAACAAAACATGGTAGCAACATCATTGATGTGAGGCAACAAGAAAAGGCCCTCATAGGTCACTATGGACCTTTTCTAATGGATGAGAAGCTCTAGAGTTGGATATAGAAAAAGCAAGATGACAACTCTTGCTTAAATGACATGAATTACAAAAAATGGAAGCAAATGTACTAGAATTAGGAGACACCAAGATGCTTGAGGGGTTTGAGCCATGTTACAAGGTCTACACAATGCTATTTGGTGGAAAACATAATCTAGAAACGATTTTCAAGAAGTACATAGTGTCCTTTATGTCCAAAACCCTTGGCTAGTGTTCTATGTATTCTCATATTCTTAATTTAAAACATATTCTTAGTAAACACAAAGTAACAAGGGAAATCTGCACTAAGCTAAGAAATTGAAAGAAAATTTCCTTCCACTTGAGGTGCAACTAGAACATTGTGTAAGGGAATTGTAGTGTTTGAAAGCTATCATGTTTTAGTGTGAGTAATTCTAAAGATTCACCATTGCCTACTAATATCTGATTTGAATTAGTATATGGAAAAGATGAATGTAACCTTCCAATCGAAGAGGCAACATGTGTATTAGCCCTTGAATCAAGAATCCATTCTTCATTAGTAAGTGGAGGATCATTTTGAAGTGTAGGGTTGTCAATGCTTTAGGAATATCAAGTGACTGATAAGAATGATCAAACCTCCTATTGCACTCCATTGCTATGTGTCTTTTCTTAGCATAGATTTAGCAAATTGCTAAGGTTGGAAAGGATTGGTTTTGTGTATTGTTTACATTGTTGTTTCTTTGAGTAAGAGGTCTTCCATTATAAGTAGATGGTGGAAAACCATGGCCTTGTAAGGAGAAAGAAGAACTAGAGTTGTGAAAATTACCTTTGTCATGACCTCTTGAGTGTCTTGCTTTATTGTCTCATTGTGTAAAATACACAATAGAGTTGTTAATGGAAGAATTGTCTAATGTGCCTAGCATAATAGGCTTGTAGTTATGCTACTACATCCAAGTGAGAAGGAATTGGTAGCTTGAACATGGTTGCTTGGAATGACTCATACTCTTTTCCTATGCCTTCAAAAAGCTTGAAAGTTTTATATGAGTCAAAGAGTGGCTTCCATATTATGCTCAATTGGTGGTAGAGTCCTTGAAATTCAACCAAATATGTTTGCAAAGATTTGTTCTTCTTTTGCATATGATTTAATTTGAACTAGATTTCATACTTTGAGCTACAATTTTCTTGGCAAAATGATCATTAATCATGTTCCATACCTTTGCAAAGCATGTTAACTCAAATACTTAATTGACCATTGATAACTCTATTTTTATAGAGTTATTTTACCTATTTTTTTAGGCAATAAATAATACAATGCTTATGAGAAAATATTTGAACTCCTATTATTTATTTGAATTTGTCTTGTTTTTGTAGCATAAGGAGGCAAGGAGAAAAGGGATGAACATGGAGAACCTGATGCTTATTGTGTGGCAAAATTGTAATATCAAGATCAAGAGAGTCAAGATTGGCTTGGGCTTTGGATAATTGTTATTAGATTTTCTATTGTTATTGGATTTTCTATTTAAATAGAAAACCTAGTCATGTTAGGAATTCAAGTCTCAATTAATTTAGGAGTTCAAAACCTAATTGTTTTAGGTCTCTAAAACCCAATTGTTTTAGGTCTTTAAAACCTAATTCTACTAGGATAGGAGATAGGTCTAAACCTAAACCCTATTTAAGAGAAGAGAAGAGGCAAAAGAAAGGGGAGGAGGAAATTGAGCACAACTCAAGAAAGAAGCCAAGAATTCAAGGTTTTCTTGAAGAGAAGACAAAAAGGGTGACAAAATTCTTGTTCTTGGATTCAAGATGCCTTCTTTATTTCTTATTACCATTCTTCCTCATTATTTCTTTATGTTTTAGTTTATTTTTGTTAGAGCTACGATGTAACCTAATTATGATGGTATGAATCTTATGATTATTATGTTTTGCAAGATATTTTATTTATGTGAAGTTACATATTACGGAGTTTAATGCTTTTAGGTGATTAGCTACCACTTAGATGACTTGATTTGCATGTTAAAGACTGACAGGAAATAGCATGCAGTTGCTTCTTGTAATATGTAACCATAAATTAAATATGGATAGACATATACCATATTGTTTATGTAGCTTTTGGTGTAAAATGAGAATATTCATAGATCCTAATGCATTTGATTTGTTTCAATTCACATATAGAGATATAGTGAATTAATGAACTAAGTAGGTTTACTATACCTAGACATAGGATAGTAAATAAATTAGGAAATTCCGCCATCACATAGATATTATCTCTCTTGCAAGCATAAATAATCAATATTAGTACCTAGTAATTATGGTGAAGTCATATGCTCTAACATATTTCTTTTATTAAGTTTTCTTAGACTTAGTTAGTTAATCTATCATCCATTAATTTGGTTTGCTAGATAAATTCTAGGAGTTATTCACCGTTAGTAATTAGTTGGTCTAGTAATCACCAATCTCTGTGGGACAATATCTTTTTTATCATTATATTACTTGTTCGACATGTTCACTTGCATTTAGATTTCACCGAACAAGTTTTTGGCGCCGTTGCCGGGGATTGGTTGTTTTACTGCTGATTAATATTAATACCGAATAATTTCTAGGTTTAATCTAGCTTTTATTTTCCTTTAATTTTTTTTAATTCTTGAAAAATAAAAAAAATTGTTTCTTTTAATTCTTGAAAAATAAAAAAAATCGTTTCTTTTAATTCTTGAAAAATAAAAAAAATTGTTTCTTTTAATTCTTGAAAAACAAAAAAGAAAAAAATCTTTGTTAAGTTGCTGTTGTTGAAAGATTAAGTAACAAAGATGGAGAGATATGATGATACATATAGACTTTTAAAAGACTATGTTACACCAACATTTTGGAATGCTACATCAAACATTAGGCTTGTAAATCAGGCAAATAACTTTGAGATCAAGCCTGTGCTCATCAAGATGCTTCAAAAATCTGTGCAATATAATGGGCTACCAAATGAGGATCCAAATGCTCACATTGAAGCATTCATTGAATTCTGTGACATGATTGGAGATCATGGAGTTACAGAAGATGTTATTAGGTTGAAACTATTTCCATTTTCTCTTAGAGATACAGCTAAAAAGTGGTTCTTTTCACTTCCTGTAGGATTAGTTACTACATGGGATGATTTAGCTCAAAAATTTCTTGATAAGTTCTTTCCTTTTGCAAGATCTGCTAAATTGCGTAACGATATTTTCACTTTTGAGCAGATGAATGATGAATTATTATATGAAGCTTGGGAGAGATTCAAGGAACTTTTGAGGATATGTCCAAATCATGGATTACCCACGTGGCTACAGGTACAAAGTTTTTATGATGGGTGTAGTATGAATCTTCGTTGTATAATTGATACAGCTGCAGGAGGGGACTTACATAGCAAAACACCAGAAGAGGCATTTAATTTTCTAGAGGAGACGACATTCAATAGTTATCAATGGTCTACTGAGAGGCTACCAATGCATCAACCAAGTGGAGTCCATGAAGAAGATATCTTCACCATAATGTCTGCACAATTGGAAGTGCTCAATGAGAAGATAGACAACCTAAATACTCCAGTTGTGAGACATCAAAGTAGATCATGTGAATTTTATGGTGAAGAACATGCAAGCACAGAATGTCAAGTAGGTAACCCTTATGCTTATTATAATGATTATGCTAATTTTGTTGGGATTCCTAGCAGGTCACAAAATGATTATTACTCCAACACGTACAATCCGGGATGGCACAACCATCAAACTTTTTCATACAGTAACCCAAATGAGATGAGACCGCAACCAACATTTATGCAAACAGAAGAGGTGAAACCTAACTTGGAGGACATGATCAATGAGCTAGCCGTCACCACCCAAAACTTTACAGAGGGGATTAAAGCAAAATTTCATAATCAAGAAGCGAGCTTTCAGAGACAAGAAGCTTCAATCTGAAAATTAGAGGTGGAGATGAGTCAGCTCATTAGTATGATCTCAAAGAATCAGGAGGGTCTTTTGCCTAGTGATATAGAGAAAAGTCTTGAAGATACTGTAGAGGCAATAACCCCAACATGTGGCAAGCAAGTAGAAGAAGTTGATGTTGACAAGGAGAGTCTCAAGGATAATGATAAAGATGTCAGCATGCAACTTGAGGAGACACTTAGGAGCAAGCTTGTTCCAGAAAATCCTATGTCCTTTATGCCTCCAGCTTCATCTCCCCAAAGATTCCAGCAACGTGTAAAAGATAAGCAGTTTTTGGAATTCCTTGATATATCTTTAAAACTGCACATTAACATTCCTTTTGTAGATGCTCCAGTTCACATATCTAGTTGTGCAAAACTTTTGAAAGAGAAATTGGAGAACAAAAGAAAGCTAGAAATATATGAGATAGTTGTGCTTATTGAAGAATGCTCAACAATTAAACGACACAAGCTGTCTCCTAAACTATTGGAGTTTCATCCTCCTTGAGCAACATGTGGAGGATAGTTTGGCTGAAAACTATAAAGCAAGCGCTTCTTGGGAGGCAACCCAAGCATTTTTGTTCATCTTTTCATTGAAAGTTTTGTCACCACCATCTCTTCAAAGCTCTATGTGGATCTAACCTACAATCAAGGGAGTTTTCTCATTCCTAATTCTTCTTTATTATTGCTTTCTTTTGTTTTTGCATTGAGGACAATGCTTCATTCAAGTTTGGGGGTAGGGAAAGAACCTTTGTGCTAAATTTGATTGAAAATTTTTTTTATGTCATGATTACATCCCATGTTGTGAATTCTTGGTGATTCTTTGGAAGATATAGATTTTATTCAAACCTACAATTGTGGTGTGAATTAAGTGTGATTTTGATTATGTTGATCCACCTATTAAGCACTAAAAGTCCTTCATTTTTGAAATTATGTGTATCTCTAGAGAACATTCATGTGAAGTATGTGATTTTCTTAGATCTCACCTGAATCTTAGAATTTGTTTGATTTTCTCTTGAGGCGAAATCCTAAGCTGCATCTAATTGAGAAAATGATTTAGGCCATTCTTTGGATCGTTTGAGCCTTTCAAGCCAACCTTATTTATTTATCACCAGTCACCCCGCTGAGCCTTGATTCATATCCATTTTTTTTTATTTAACACCCACATATATATACCCTTGAGCCTTTGACAAATTATCTTTTCGTCCTACACCCTTGAACATATTGATTTTTAGGATATAAGTCTATATGAGTGAAGAGAAGTCGAGGGGAAGGATGTTATATGGGAAGAATGTTGATTGCAATGATTATGTAGCATAATATGTTGCTTTTGTGAATGAAAAAAAAAAAAGAAGCAACATCTGTCCAAGAATGGAATTCTCTTATTGCTTATTGTCAAATTCAAGCAACTAAAGGTTCAGAAATTGACTTTTGCATAGTAGTTGGATGTCATCAACAAGATAAGATTATAATGGTTACATTTCTAGTCCTACTACTTACTTTATGATTGCAAGCATGATTGTGACTTTTGTAAGTGTCAAAATCCAAGTGAAATCAAGTATTTTTGAAAAAAAAAATAAATGAGAGAAGTGGTGATAGAAAGATCATTTGCGAAAAAAAAAAAAGAGAAAGCAAAGAAAGGAAGTGACAAAAGCTCAAATTAGATCCTAGAAAGCAATGTGTTCATGGGTGAATTTAGCCTAAATGACTTTCATCTTACCCCTAGCCCAGCCTTACATTACAAGCTTATAAAAGTCCTATTGATTTTTGATTAGATAATTGGCTTACATTAGTGGAGAGAGGAATGAAAAACAAACATATAAGGTTTGGTTAAAGATTTTAAGAGATTGTATATTAATGTGAATCTATTTGGAGTGCATATAGTTGAAAAGATAAGGACTCACACACACACATGCAGTCAACATAGTTTAGAGTCTATCTTATCTTATGAAACAATTGTGGTGTTTGGATGAAAGCTATATTTTTCTTTGAATTGTTAAGTTGAGCAATTATGGGAGAATATCATGAAGGGGTTTTATCTAAAACATATATTGTTTATTGCTTTTGCTAGAGGACTAGCAAAATGTTAAGTTTGGGGGTTTTGATAACTCTATTTTTATAGAGTTATTTTACCTATTTTTTTAGGCAATAAATAATACAATGCTTATGAGAAAATATTTGAACTCCTATTATTTATTTGAATTTGTCTTGTTTTTGTAGCATAAGGAGGCAAGGAGAAAAGGGATGAACATGGAGAACCTGATGCTTATTGTGTGGCAAAATTGTAATATCAAGATCAAGAGAGTCAAGATTGGCTTGGGCTTTGGATAATTGTTATTAGATTTTCTATTGTTATTGGATTTTCTATTTAAATAGAAAACCTAGTCATGTTAGGAATTCAAGTCTCAATTAATTTAGGAGTTCAAAACCTAATTGTTTTAGGTCTCTAAAACCCAATTGTTTTAGGTCTCTAAAACCTAATTCTACTAGGATAGGAGATAGGTCTAAACCTAAACCCTATTTAAGAGAAGAGAAGAGGCAAAAGAAAGGGGAGGAGGAAATTGAGCACAACTCAAGAAAGAAGCCAAGAATTCAAGGTTTTCTTGAAGAGAAGACAAAAAGGGTGACAGACTTCTTGTTCTTGGATTCAAGATGCCTTCTTTATTTCTTATTACCATTCTTCCTCATTATTTCTTTATGTTTTAGTTTATTTTTGTTAGAGCTACGATGTAACCTAATTATGATGGTATGAATCTTATGATTATTATGTTTTGCAAGATATTTTATTTATGTGAAGTTACATATTACGGAGTTTAATGCTTTTAGGTGATTAGCTACCACTTAGATGACTTGATTTGCATGTTAAAGACCGACAGGAAATAGCATGCAGTTGCTTCTTGTAATATGTAACCATAAATTAAATATGGATAGACATATACCATATTGTTTATGTGACTTTTGGTGTAAAATGAGAATATTCATAGATCCTAATGCATTTGGTTTGTTTCAATTCACATATAGAGATATAGTGAATTAATGAACTAAGTAGGTTTACTATACCTAGACATAGGATAGTAAATAAATTAGGAAATTCCGCCATCACATAGATATTATCTCTCTTGCAAGCATAAATAATCAATATTAGTACCTAGTAATTATGGTGAAGTCATATGCTCTAACATATTTCTTTTATTAAGTTTTCTTAGACTTAGTTAGTTAATCTATCATCCATTAATTTGGTTTGCTAGATAAATTCTAGGAGTTATTCACCGTTAGTAATTAGTTGGTCTAGTAATCACCAATCTCTGTGGGACGATATCTTTTTTATCATTATATTACTTGTTCGACATGTTCACTTGCATTTAGATTTCACCGAACAACCATTTCCTTCGATAAGTTGTTGATAAGATAGGAATAAGCAAGGTTATCACTTTGCTCCCATTGTTATAAGAAAGGATTGGCAACTTCTTGTCAACAGTGATTTTAGCCATAAGAGGGGGGATCCCACAAGTGAGAAAACTAGTGGGCTTTGAGAAAGACATTTTACTTATGTCACCCACAATATATAATTTGTTTTGTTTAGGTTCAGGGATATGAAATTGACTATATTGACTTCATTTGGAAAGGGATAAGTTGGCTTGTTATTCCTTATGATATTGATGGTAAGTAAAGCAAGTAGATGTGCTCTGATATCAAGAAAAAAAATTGAAACTGATATAAACTATGAACAGAAAATAGATACTGCCTATAAAGCTCTACTTGTATTGCTTTCACTGTTATGAATTAAAAAAGAGCTATCATCATTTATATATACGATTTCTAGAAGATTAAAATGGACTTTAATTAACATAACTAACTTTATAATTCTTGGAATTAGTTTAATAGAAAACAACTAAAAATGGTAAGACGTTATTCTTGTTGAGAGTAATTATGTTGACTTGGCTTGCTGTTTTGGAAAGTGAATTACAGCTTGTCTAGTGTGGAAGGATGATTTGGAAAAGAATTGTTATGTATGAGCCATTTTGTTGAGGATTTTCTTCAAGTGCAGCCTAAATAGCCAAAGTTGGACAATCACCTTCTAGATATCTGCCACCATCTTAAGCAATTGGGCCTGGCTTCTTATGAATAAGGAATTACCATTTGCTTTCTGCTTGTAAATCACATGGGGATGTTGGTTAAAGGAAGAGCTAGTTCTAGACCATCTAAATGTCAAATAATGACTCAAGGGACTATTTAACAGAAATCATGATGACAATAGTCTTGAGTTGTAGAATTCCCCGAGAAGCTGTACAAGTTTGCAGGCGCATAGTAGCATGGACACCATTGTTAAGATGGAGGTTGATGATCACCCTCAATGTCAAAACCAAAAAGGTTTTTTGCTTTATAAGAACGATTACTTAAGTTTCAATAAATACCAAAACCAATTGTGTTTTGCTTTTGTCTAATGTGACTAATCTAGGTATGCTCATCAAACTTACTATAAAGTCATTGTGACTAAACTATGTATATCCATATGATGTGAATAATCTAAATATGTGGGTTGTAATCTTCTAGGTTTATTTTTATTGTATTTCTTGGGAAGGTATAACTATACAAATCATTTCTAGGTCTTATATCTTGAAAGTTCCCAACAATACATCTAAAATAAGTTTTTTAATTGAGGAAGTGGGGAGTAAAACTCAGTGAGTCACTGCACTAAACTCACCCTCCCTCTCTCTCTCTTTTTTCACCAAGAAGCTTGTTTAATTAAAAGCCTTTAGGGATCTTTGATAACTTTATATTTTATAGAGTTATTATTATTATTTTAGGTAATATTTACTATACTATTTACTAAATTATAGTTACATTTGTTTATAATTATGTAACTTATGTTATTTTGTATAGCAAACCCCAAATAGCAAAAAAACAAAAATACTAAAAGAAGCAAAAGAAGATAGAAAATAAGCAAGAATAAAAGACAAACGCTAGTGACATGGAACCCATGTGAGGAGAAAGTAAAAAGTAAAGAGAAGCTATTATTGAAGGAAGGAGGTGAATTATTAGAAAAGAGGATGAAGGGCTATTATCATGCGAAAACCAGAAAAGGAGAGGGAGAGAAGGTGAAGGAACTTGCAAGGACTTGGCTGCACACAACAGTGTGGGTCTAGTATAGAGCACAATAGTCATGCAATAACTAACTGCCGACATTTTCTCTTGGCGAGAAACTCGAAACCTTTCTTCTCCAATGATTAGTGCATAGTTCGATGAGATCTGAGCATTTTCAGCCAATTTGTTCTACTTTTCCATCCAATATGTGCCCTCAAGCCATTTATGGCAAGCTTCTGGCAAAGATAGTGGACAAACATTGTCTGAGTTCGTTTTTGGCAGATCTACACTTTTTCGGGACATATTGGCATGAGTTCTTGGCAAATTGGCAATCTAGGGCTCTTTTTTTGCAATTCTAAGATTTTTGTGAAGAATGGTGGCAGTGCGTGGTGATGTACGATGGCCAGTGGTAGCGTGTGGTGGTGGCTCATGACGATGCATTGTTGCTTGTTTTCTTCCTGTTTTTCCATATAGCTACTTCTCCTTTTCCTAATGTGCAGATTTGTGTAAACTTTCTTTGAATTGAAGACATTTTGGTAACAACTTTGATGTTTGTAATTTTTAGAATGCTTTGTTTAATTTCTTGCACTACTTCTATGTTTGTAAATACCATGTTTTAGTTTATTATGTTAGAGTTATGATGAAACTTAATTATGATGTATAAATGGTATAATTATTATGTTTTATAAGATATTTTATGTGTGTGATGTTGCATATTACTATGTTTAATGTATTTAAGTGAGTAACTACCACTTAGATGATTGGATTTGCATGTTAGAGCCGATAGGAAATGACATGTAGTTGCTTCATGTAATATGCAATCATAGATTAATATGGATATAACTATACCATATGATTTGTGTGACTTTAGGTGTAAATTAGAATATTCACATATTTTAATGCACTTAGTTCATTTAACTCATGGGTAGAGATACAGTGAGTTAATAAGCTAAGTAAGTTTGCTATACTTAGACATTTAACTGATAGTGAATAGATTAGGAAATTTTGCCATCACATGAATAAAATCAAATCTTACAAATATAATTGATCTACATTCGTATCTAGTAATTAAGTGAAATCAAATCCTCTAGCATATTTTAGTAATTAGGTTAAATTTAGTTGTTTAATCAATGTTCTATCATTTGGGTTGGCTAGATAAACTTCAGGAACTATTCACTGTTAGTAATTAGTTAGCTTAGTAATCACCAGTCTCTGTGGGGGTGATACTTATATTTATCATTATATTAGTTGTTTGACATGTACACTTGCATGTAGAATTTCAATCTTCTATCATACCTAAGTGTAACGGACTTAGAAATAAATTTGTTAAGCATGCAGGTTTTAGCAATGAATTGAGTTTTAACTAAGATTACTCTAAAGAGAGAACTTCTAAAAAGAACACTAAAAATTAGAGAATGATGGGAAAGTTTAATTATTCAAGTGAGGAGAAAGGGATTGAGAGGTTTCCTTTATATAGGTATTAGCATTCTCGTAAGGATTTAATGTAATATTGGTTACACATTTAAAGCATTGCAATAAATGTGTGAACGTTACATAGGATTCAAATTAGATTCATCGAATTAGAACACTTATAATTCCAAACCATCAAAATACTTATAAAGAGTTAACATTACAATCATAAATAATGAATCATAACAATAGTCTTATTGAATATTAAAGTCGTGACCTTTCAAACAAATAAATAATGTTTCCCCTATTAAAGAGGTCGGTTATATTCTCATGAATTCAAAAGTAGTGGAACATAAAAGGAAAAAATAAAATAGGCACCGCCTAAGTGGATGACCCAACAACAAGGAAACTAGGTGGGTTAGACTTGTACTTGCTAGTTCGGTCCATCAGCCTATACTGCTAGTCCACTATATAAAAGTCTAGCTTGTTGGCTTGTATTGCCAATATGAAACATTCTCCCTCACCTAATTCGGCAATGCCCTTGTTGCCTCTAAGTTTGATAAGACCTCTGAACTGTCAAAGGTCATATTCAAACTCTCATTTTGCTTTGCTTTTAAGCAATCCCTTCCACTTGATGAAGAATTGTTGCCACAAATAAACTCTTTTCTTTTGGAAGATGCGATCAACCAAGATTGCCTCTGCATCCTTCTTAAAGGACTTCATCATTGTTAGAGGAGCCCTCTTTGGCTTTCTCCATTCTATGTCCACCTTATCCCGTGGAAGGGCTTTAATATACTGACATGGAAGATCGGATGAATCTTGAGGTTAGATGGGAGATCTAGCCGATAGGCCACTTTCCCAATTTTCCCCACGATCTCAAATGGTTCCTTGTACTTATGAACCAATCTCTTATGAAGGGGATGGTAAGCCTTATATTAGTGGGAAAGGAACTTCACCAATACCTAATCCCCAACGTTGTAATTGTTTGGTGAAATTCTAAATGCAAGTGAACATGTCAAACAAGTAATATAATGATAAGAAAGATATTGTACCCTAAAGATTGGTGATTACTAGACTAACTAATTACTAACGGTGAATAACTCTTAGAATTTATCTAACAAATCCAAATGATAGATGATAGATTAATTAACTAAATCTAAGAAAACTAAATACACAAAATATGTTAGAGCATATGATTTCACCATAATTACTAGGTATTAATATTGATTATTTATGCTTGCAAGAGGGGTAATATCTATGTGATGACAAAATTTTCTAATTTATTTACTATCCTATGTTTAGGTATAGCAAACCTATTTAGCTCATTAATTCACTATATCTCTATATGTGAATTGAAACAAACCAAATGCATTAGGGTCTATGAATATTCTTAGTTTGTACCGAAAGCCACATAAATAATATGGTATATGTCTATCCATATTTAATTTATGGTTACACATTACAAGAAGCAACTACATATCATCTCCTATCGGTCTCAAACATGCAAATCAGATCATTTAAGTGGTAGCTAATCACTTAAAAGTATTAAACACAATAATATGCAACTTCTCATAAATAAAATATTTTGCAAAACATAATAATCATAACATTCATACCATCATAATTAAGTTTACATCGTAGCTCTAACAAAAGTAAACTAAAACATAAAGAAATAATGAGGAAGAATAATAATAGGAATTAAATAAGGCATCTTGAATCCAAGAACAAGAAGTTTGTCACCCTTTTTGTCTTCTCTTCAAGAAAACCTTGAATTCTTAGCCTTTCTCTTAAGTTATGCTCAATTTCCTCCTCCTCCTTTCTTTTGCCTCTTCTCTTCTTTTAAATAGGGTTTAGGTTTAAACTTATCCCCTATCCTAGTAGAATTGGGTTTTAGAGACCTAAAACAATTAGGTTTTGAACTCCTAAGTTAATTGGGATTTGAATTCCTAATATGACCGGGTTTTCTAAATAAATAGAAAAACCAACAACAGCAGAAAATCTAATAACAATCATCCAAAGCCCAAGCCGATCTTGACTCTCTTGATCTTGATATTACGATTTTGCCACACAATAAGCATCAAGTTCTCTATGTTCATTCCTTTTCTCCTTGCCTTCATGTGCTACATAAATAAGATAAATTTAGGTAAATAAAGAGTTCAAATGTTTTCTCACAATTATTAAAGTTATTTATTGCCTAAAATAGGTAAAATAACTCTATAAAAATAGAGTTATCAGTAATCCACCAACCTTCTTTTCTTGTTAGCCCACTTCTTCATCCATTTAATGGCTTTGTTTAGATAGGATTTCACCACATTCGCATTCATTTTCCAAGACTTAGCCATCATATAAGCACTGACCTAAGGTTTTGGACTCCAAAGTTAGAGGGGTCAATGGTTGTTACCTTATCACTAACTCGAACGGGCTTTTTTTGGTTGACTCACTCATTCACAAATTGTAGGAGAATTGGGCTACGTCCGTCAACTTCACTCAATCTTTTTTATTCTCACTCACAAAATGCCTCAAGTACAACTTCATTAAGTTGTTCACCCTTTCCATCTACCTATTCGTTTAAGAGTGAAAACTTATGAAGAATCATAGTTTCAAGCCTAATAACCTAAATAACACTCTCCATAATTGGCCCATGAAGCATGGATCTCTGTCACTAATGATGCTATGTGGTAATCCCCAGTACTTCATCACATGTTAAAAAAAAAACCAGGTCATGACTTTTGCTAGACACTCTATAGGGCATGGTACGAAGGTAGTATAATTGGAAAGCCGGTCCACCACCACAAGGATCAATCCACACCCATCAAACTTTGATAGTCTTGTGATAAAGTCCATGGAAACACTCTCCTATAGACGACTTAGGATAGGTAGGGCTCTAATAGTCCACTAAGAGCTCTTTGCTTTGGCTTATCCTATTGGCAAATAAGATAGGTTTTCATAAATAACTTTATCTCATCTTGCATAGCAGGCCAAAAGTATGAGGCTTCCACAAAAGCCCTTGACCTTCATTGTCCAAGGTGCCCTACCCACTTACTATCATGAAACTCCTTGATAAGCTTGCATTAGAGGTTTTCCCACTTAGGGTTGTACAAATACCTTTTCTTTGTATAGAGTAGTCCATCTTCCATCCATAATTACTTCATTTTGTCCTCTTTTATGAATTGTCCTAATTGTTTGGCCACATAATCATGAGCCATTCCTTCATGTATGAGCTATAATGTGTCTTTCACAACTATACTTATGGCAACCAACTCGACTTTTTGGCTAAGAGCATCAGTAACTATGTTGATTCTCCTTGGCTTGTACTCCATAATGTATTCAAATTTAGTAAGGAAGTCCTGCCACCTAACTTGTTTTGGTGATAAATTCTTTTATGTTCAAAATAGCTTATGGCTAGATTGTCTATCTAAATTAGGAACTACAAGCCAAGTAAGTAATGATGCCAAGTCTGCAAACAATGAGCTATGGTCGTTATTTCCTTTTCCTGGACCATATACTTGTGCTTTACATCATTCAACTTTCAACTTTCAAAAGTAATGGGTAAATTTTGCATGAGTACACCCCCAATAGCAAAATCAGAAGCATCTAAATGTATCTTGGATGTTTTAAAGAAATCCAGTAATGCCAACTCTGGTTCCTTTTGTTGGTTTTTATGGCTTAACAAGAAGGGGGGTTGAATTGTTATATTTGCGATTTACAAAAATAACTTGAAACAATTTGTTATATTAACATAAACATACAAATAATTACAGTATGGCACAATCAGAATTCAAAACCTTAATATTTCTTCTTTCAAGTTAACAAAGATAGTATCATAATTCAGCACTTTAAATATTCTTATAAATTCAAAGACTAGTAACAACACAGCAGGTGTTCTAAGGAGATTGATGCAATAATAAGCACGGAGATTCACACCAAATTTACCACGATAGTTTGGTACTCACACCTTAAGTCCTACGTCCGCCCTCTTCTCCTTCAATCAAACTGATTAAAGTCTCCTTAACTCAACTAAGTTGGGAGAAAACATTCTCCCTAACTTAAACAATTCCTCTTTAAGGAATCTCTTGTACAAGATTTTACAATATGATTAAAAGATCATCAATTAATTACAAATCCTAAATAGTATGACAAATAGTGGGATTTTGTAATCAATAGGAGCTAATATGATGTAGATATAACAATTCTTAACTCCTATCATGAAAACCCTAAAATGAAATAAATTAGGGTTTCGGGTTCTTCTCAATGCTTATGTGCAATAATTGTATTTTAATGAAATCAGCACATAAACATAGTTATACAAGGTTAAATCAATGATATGAACAAAAAAATAAGTATTTAATCACAATATCACCATAGCCTTGAATATCACAGATTGTCACGAAGACTGCAAGATCAAGGAATGAGCTCAATAATAGAATCTCTTTTCAATAAAGGCTTTAGAATCGTGTCAGTTTTTCTAACCCTTCTTCGTAGAACAACTTTTCTTAAATAGAAAAGTTAGGGCTAGGGTTTCAAGCACATCAAACCTTAATCATGAGCTATCTTCCCATTGGAACAGTAGATTAGCCTTCATATCTTCCTTATCCATCTCGAATCAGACTGTTCTGACACAGGTCTCATCAGAAATCCTCATGTTGAGGATTTGGTCACCAGCGGTGCCGTTCTCCTCTTTCTCTTACTCTCTCTTATATCAGCATCTCTTCGACACTTTTCTGCTTAGGGCATCAGGTAGATAAGTGAAAGCATGTTAATGAAACGGTGAGTTTCATTACAAGTATCAGCCTGAAACGGTGAGTTTCACCATCAACACCTGCGACCTAATTTGGACTGGGACCAAGCTTGACAGCGGGAGCTAATATGGACTGAGAGCCAGCCTGATAACATGAGCTAATATGGATTGAGAGCGAGCTTAATAACACAAGCTAATATGGACTGAGAGCAAGCCTGATGAGTTGATATCCAAGAGCTTAAGAGGTCCGAGTACTACAGACCCGAGCACTCAATATCCAGTCCGAGAATATTAATCAGGACAAGAACACAGTATATAACTCTAGAACATTGTATTAGTTCAAAAATAGTATAATACATGTCCTTTATAGAAAGATTTATCCCAACAGGCAAGGCCATATATTTCAATCTTCATCAAAACATAAGCAAGCATCATTTTCTTAATCACAATGTATGTTATACTCAATTTCAATTTAATAAACATTATACTCAAGACATTTTAACTAATGCAACTTAGATAAATACTTTCTCAAATGTCATTATATAGTAACATTATATTAAGAAATATAGGAACTCGGTTACTTTATAATATCATTAATTGATATTATAATTTGTACACCTTTTATTTCCTATAATTTTCTTTTGCACTTATGAAAAACATATTTTATCAAATATCTTCAAAAATATATTTTGTCACACACAAAACCCTTATTTTCCAACACCTTTGTCATTGTAGCCTTCAAATCTTCAAAGGCTTTTTGGTATGCTTCCATCCAATCCCAAGTCTTGGACTTCTTCAACAATTATGTCAAGGGTGTGGCTCTTGTCGAGAACCTTATAATGAAGCATTTGTAATAGTTGATTAAGCCAAGGAAAGATATCAATTATGTTACCTTCGAGGGAGTTTCCCACCCCTAAATCGTCCTTACCTTGGCCTTGTCCATCCACAAAGTTCCCTTTCTAATGACATGCCCAAGGAAGTCTACTTCTTTTTACATGAAGAAATATTTCTCCTTCTTCAAGTACAGCTTGTTCTCCCACAACACCTTGAATAATATCTTTAAGTGCTCGACATGCTCTTCTAAGAAATTGTTGTACATAACTATATCATCCAAGTAGACCACCATGAACTTGTCCAAGTAGGGATGGAACAAGTTGTTCATTAATGTACAAAACGTTATTGGAGCATTGGTTAAGCTGAAAGGCATGACTTACCATTTGTAGGAGTCGCATCTCATCACACATGTTGTCTTTGGCTTATCACTAGTAGTAATTCAAATTTGATGGTATCCCGATTTTAGATCCACCTTTGTAAAATAACAGGCATTGCCCAACTTGTCAAACAAATCCACTGTTAAAGGATAAGGTATTTGTTTTTTATGATTACCTTGTTCAATGCTTAGTAATCAATGCACAACCGCATTGATCCATCATTCTTTGCCTGAAAGAGCACTGGAGCACCATACCATGCCTTTGAAGGTCAAATGTACCCTGCATCAAGGAGCATCTTTAATTGTTTCTTGAGTTCCTCCAACTTAGGTAGGGGCATTTTGTAAGGGGCCTTCGCAGAGGTTTTGTCACCGGCTCCAAATTAATGGTGTGATCAACTTCCCTCCTAGGAGATAGTTGTTTTGGCATCTCTGAAGGCATCACATCCTTATTCTCTTTAAGGAGATCATGAATAACTTAAGGAAGATTGTCTTCCTTCATAGTCTTCCTTTATAGTATTCTCTCTCTCCTTCAACATAACAAGATAAGTTTCTTTGCCTTTATGGACGGATACCTTTCTTCAACTACATCGTAGAGAGACTTCTTTGTGCCAAACTCAAGGCCTTGGTGGGAACCATATAGGACATATCACTTACGAATATGCATAAACACCTATGTGTGCGGTAAGGGAAAGCGTTAGCTTTGTGGAGGAAATCTAACTCAAGGACCAACTTATAGTTGTCTATAACCACTACCGTGAGATCCATCTTCCCCCTCTATTTGCCAACATACAAGTCTACTCCTTAGGTAATGCCAGCCACTAGCCATATAGTGTGTTTCGTTGTCTTCACCGAACCAATACCTTTCTTCATTGAGAGACCAAACTTCTTGGCTTTTCTAGGTGTAATGAAGTTATGAGATGTAGTCGAATCCACCATTGCTTTGATATTCTTGTTGTTGACTACTCCATGTACATCAGCGATCTTGCAACAGATCTTGAGGCCTTTCCTTCCATTGAGTTGAACATTTAAAAGGCTGCCATATACCCTTCTTATGTTGAGGTTTCCTTTTGGATTCTATCTTGCTCCATGGCATTTAACGATCCTTTTTTTGGACAATTTCTCATATAATGGGGACCTTTACAAATAAAACAAGATAGATTACCTTTTTTTTGTCACCATCATAACTAGAAGATGGCCTACTACCTCCATTCTGGTTGAACGAGGCTCTATCCCAATTAAATGAGGGTCTACTCCCTCATTCTCTTATTAAATTGTCACTCCAGGTAGGGGGTCTAGATCAAACATCAATTCCCTTCTGATTCGACATGGATTCCACAATTGAGCTAGCTTGACTCATCTTGGTCACATCCCACTTCTCAATCTTGTCCTTTGCCCACTTCTAAAGGCCACTCACAAAGAAGGACAAGAGAGTCTTCTCCGACATATCCTTAAGATATAAAGTTGCCTTAGTGAAAGCTTGCACATAGGCTTTTAGAGTTGTGGTGTGCCTTAAGTCCCTTAATATTTCATAAGCCCTCTAGTCTATATTCTTGGGAAGGAATTGCTTCTTTAATGCCTTCTTGAATGCCTTATAGGTGTTGATCAAGTCTTTCCTATTTTCTACCTCTTGGCATCTCCTACACTAGATGATAGTCGGCAGTTTGTACCTTTGTGATCATCAATGATGTGTGCCATCTCAAAATATTGCTCCATATACCACAAGAATTCTTCCACTTCTGTTGTATCTCATTTCCCACCATAGCTCTTTGGCTTGGGGATATCTCTTTAAGGGACAGCAGCAAAAGCAAGCTTTGTTTGGAGTTGTTCTATGACTCCCGTCAGCTCTTGGAACTATTCAGCAAGTCCTTTCAACTCAATAATATGCTTTTTAGTGTGAGCTTAGTAATTTTCTAGAGTACTGAGCCTTTCCTTTATGGACACCATTGTTTCAGCTAGTGTCCTTTTCCTCTTCACCTAGGGTTGGTGTTGGGACTCTCCCGCACCTTTGGACACCATTTCAAGAACTTAGCCTACCTCAAGAACCTGACTCTAATACCATTTGTAACAAACTTTGAAATAAATTTATTCAGCACTCAGGTCTTAGCGATGAACTGAGTCAACATTTAACCAGGGTCACTTTAAAGAGAGAATTTCTGGAGAGAACACAAAGAAAATTAAAGAATGATGAGAAAGTTTGAATGATTCAAGTGAGGAGAATGGGATCAAGAGTTTCTTTTTATATAGGTGTTAGCCTTCTCATAGGGATTTAATGTAATATTGGTTACACATTTAGAGCACTGCGATAAATGTGTGAATGTTACATAGGATTCAAACTAAGTTCATCAATTCAGGACACTTATAATTTCAAATTGTCGAAATACTTATAAAGAGTTAATGTTACAATTATAAATAATGAATTATAATAGTAGTCTTATTGAATATCAGAGTTGTTACATTTTTAAATAGATAAACAACGTTTTCTCTATTAAAGAGGTCAATTACATTCTCATGAATTCAAAAGTAGCATAATATAAAAGGAAAAAAATTCAATGGGCACCACCCAAGTGGATGACCCAACAACAAAGAAACTAGGCGGGTTAGACTCGTATTTGCTAGCTCAGTCTATTGGCCCGTACTATCAATTTGGCTCATACTCACTTGGCCAACCTATTAGCCCGTACTGCCAATCCAGAACATAAGGGTGTATATAAAAATTTAAGGAATAAAGGTAGTTGGTTGGTGAGTTAAATTTTATTGGGCTCTCTTTAAGTCCAAACAAAAAGGGAGAGAAATCCTACCTAGGATGTACGGCACAGAAAGGATGCCGTTTTGATACACTATTGGTGAAAACGAAAGAATCTATAAACGCTTTCATTCCTGCAAATCATGTCTATTGTCATTTGGGGAAAAAGCCATCTTCGAAGATCCGCGGGTTAGCAGGTTTCCTGCTGCACGTGGAGTCTCGAGTAAGAGGAAGAAAGCTACGGATGAAGTCAACTGTTATATTGTTCAAGAAGCACCTTTTTCTAAGTTATGCGGATGAGTTTTGAAGAGTAACCAAAAGAAATTGGAAAAACTGGTGTTGTGGTCAACCTGAGGAACTCGTTTGATCTTGATAGGCTTGATTCTAATCGGTCAGTTAGGTTCATTGTTATTGTTGATTGTTATTACTTATTTATACATTACATAATCCTTATGGTGACTCTAGGAAGCTAGGGTGCCTGGGATTAAAAGAAAACCTTTACTATTAAGCAGCTCATTATAGTACTTACGTGAGTAAGCTAATTCACGGGGAATGACAACACATGAGACCCACTCGTGATAAATTAAACTCATTTAATATCATGCATCATTTAATAACTATTTAGACAAAAGCAATACATTTAAGAATATATCGAAGTGTTATCTGGTTTATTTTTTCCTCAGTTTTTTGCATGAGATATTCAATAAACTAATGTGGACGCTATAATCGGGAGTTAGCTTCTAATTTTTAGGCCCATATGGGATTATATGGTAATATAAACTGATATAACATGAAAATCGTAGGAGTTTAGAGAGAACATCATGATTTGTACACTAGCAAGTATCAAACCAAATATATATGTATATTTTTTTTTGAAAAAAATTCTATTGTTATTGATATTGATATGACAAGTTGACTAAATCATCAAACTTGCTTAGATGGTGGACATTAAACCTAACCCCTTAAGACATCATCTTATTTAGTTGGTGTAAAGCAAACAATTACAAAATGAGAAATTACTATGACATGGATCACTAAAAGAAATAACAATACAAATAAAACAAATAAAAATTAAAGAAAATCATATCTTGAAGGAGGTCATTTGCTACTAGACAATAAATATTTTTTTTCAGGAAATGTATAATAATAATTCATTACATACATGTAATGAGTTATGACCTGTACAATTCATCCAACAACTCATTTATAGAGGGAATATTATTGTTATGGCATAACAATTCCATATGAAAAGTAAATTCACAAGTAAAAGAAATTTCTAAACTCTACAACTAGATTCTGCAGTAAGTTAGTTTATTCAGTATATTTCTGTTTGCTTATAGGTTTATAGTTTGTGTGATTCTGTTGCCCATGTTACCTGTGTAAGTTAGTTTATTCTATGTTCAAAAGTTTGCGTTTTTATGGAGTGGAGTCTTCTGGGAATGAAGTATATTCAGAAATAAATATAAATTTGCATGCCCAGAAGAAGGGTACAATTTAAAATGCTTTTGTTTTTCCTTTCTTTGGAGCTTTTGATATTTAGTTGAATTAAGTTCTGATGCAAGCTACAAAAGCACATTACTTTGAAACTGGTCTTGCCTGAATGAACAGTTTTCAAGTGCCCTGATAAGAATTGATTGCACTTGTTCCTTAGTTCATATTAAATGCTACATGGTTGTCAGTAACCGGTCACGATTTTGCAATCAATTGTCAGTGTTGACGCTGTGACAGATTTTGAGGCTGTACGTTTTGTATAGCAGCATCATGTGATTTACGGTTCGTGTGCTGTGAGTCACCAACGTCCCTCTTTTTTTCTTGCCCTCTTCAGTTCATGCTTCGTTTGATTTCATATATTTAGGAGGGGCTGCAGGTTTTTTTTTTTTTTTTTTTTTATTTGTTCTTTTATTCTTTATTTTTTTTCCCCCTCCTGGCATGTGCCCCCCGCTTTGTGTTTAGTTTATGAAGTCTAAAAGCATGATCAGGCTTTCTTTTGTTTGTTGCCATTGTAAATTTGAAACGTTGCCCTATTTATATCGTCGTGGCTTTCATTTTTTGAGCTGGAGGAAGGAGGTTTTGCATGTAAGAAGCTTGACGCGTTCTTGGTTTGCTTATCTGAACTGAAAAACTTTACCAGTGTGTGAATTCCATCTAGCTGCGGCTGTTAGATGAACACAACTTCTTCAGGGTTCATTAAATTTTAACTATAGCATGCTGTGTCTGACCCGTGGCTTGGTCTTCAATGTGTATCTAATCCGGAGGTCTAACAAATTTAGTTTTATATTTTACAGTCTGGAATTAATATTTGTCTAACATATTCAACAATTGAGTGGTTAAAATGAAAAATAAATTGATGATTGATCCTGATAACTAAATTTCAATTTAATTGCAAAGCTACAAATATTTTGGTTTTGGAATTTATGTCAATCCAATTCTGCAGAGGCAAGAGTTGTCTTGTCGAAGATGAGTTTAATATCTCCAAAATGTTCTTCCTCAAAATAGAGCCAACAAGAAAAAGAGGGAGGAGGCTGATGAGCCTCCAATCTGAAAGGGAATGAAGGTGCTGAAAATGGAGAGTTGGTTGAATGAAGGATAAAAAGGTTTTAATTGAGCAAGAAAGAGAAATGAAGAAGCTAGAGAATTCTTTGTTCGGGTCCCTGTATTCCCCTGTTGAGTTTGGGAAGGAAGACATTGAAGGTGGGGCTGAGAAAGGTTCTGCTTAGTTTGTAATGGACCGTTCTGCAAATAGTTTGCTCTGTGGTTATGACCAGGATGCAGAACTCTCGGAAAGAAGTGATGAGGAGGAGGAAACTAAACGAAGAAAACCTGTATCGGTGGATGAGGAGGAAAAAACCAGTGTAAATACTGCTGGAGTTAACAGATACAGTAAACTGAAGGAAGAGGATGAGAATTTGATTTCAGGTTCAGAGTATATGTCAAGATTGAGGACTCAAGATGCTAAGCTGAACTCCGGAACAAGAGTGGGCCCAGCTTGATTCAGTTTTTGATGATGAGTCATCAGATGAAGAAAATGGGGCAGTTCTTGCCTTAAAACAAATGAAGACCATGTTGTGAGAAGCAGTGCAAAATTGTTGCCTGGACTTCTTGAATACTCAAGACTTGTAGATGCAAATGCAGAGGAGCCTTCATATGCTCCAAGAAATTCAGTCCGGTTCCATCAAAACGCTAGGTTGCTACTTTTCTGCAGGATTGTATCGAAGGCTTAGATTTTATCAAATTGATGGCAAAAGCAATACCAAGATACAAAGTATCTTTCTTGATGATTTCCCCTGTATGAAGGGCATCGTTCTTGCCTGATGGATCTCAGGTTATTATCTCAGGAAGAAAGTTGTTTTACAGCTTTGACTTGGTAAAACCCAAAGTCGATAAAATAGGTCCTCTGGTTAGCAGGGAGGAGAAAAGCTTGGAATTTTTTGAGGTTTCCCTCGATTCTAGTACGATTGCCTTTTGTGGGAAATGACGCTTCAAGGGTCCAAGTTAATTGTAATTTATATACAAACAGACAAGAACATCGAAGATTTTACGTAGTTTGACAAACTATTAACAATTAGAATCTGCTCTTAGCTTCTTTCTTCCTTCTGGTGGTTCCGTGCTTTTTCCCAGCATCCTCCTCTATTGACTAGCCGTGGTAAGTGAGGTCCTATTAGCACCAGAATCTGTAAATGCTATGTTTGGCTTTACCAGAATTAAAAGTTTAAAGGAAAATTCAAGACCCAGGCCCCTTGATCCTTGTAGTGAAATAGCGAACCTATATTTTTATTCTTCCTTTTCTGTTTGTTTTTTCGAGAGACAAATTTTATAGATTCATTAATGTTCCTCTTAAACATCTTGAGGAACATGTAAAATCATAACTTACAAAAAATAAAAAATCTTCAGCTAACATGTTTTCTACTGTTAATGTACGTAGGTGGGTGGCAGAATAAAATTAGAAGTATCCAGAATCCAATATTTCTGGTCCCCTCATCATCAAGCAGGGTGCAAAATTGTACGACCGAATACTGGAACCATTGCTGTTTACCACGTTTCCCCTTTGCTCAAGTTCTTCCACCTTCCTGACATGAAACTCAAAAAGTTTTGATGCTTCTCAAAGAAGCCCATTTTTTTGTTATGAATCAGCTTCCAAGTTCTCCAGCTATCCTCCTACTATTCCAAATAGGATTTTACCAGTAGTCTCCCAGATGAAACCTGCCCAGAAGCTTAAGTAGTTAGAATCCTGCGCGGTAGCATACTATAGTGACATATTAAAGAGTTAAAAGCAATTAACTATTCTCTAAATGCAATAACAAGAGTGAAAAACTATCTCTACATCGTTTCTTTTCGTAACTAGATAAGTTTTATGTCACCGTCGATAGAAGTTATGGAATACAAAATACAGAAATATCCATCCCTCTTTTATAGAAATAGTGCCTCGAAATAGAGAAAATTTGTACATTCCTTCTTAAACGAATATGAAGAACTTAAAACTTTTTAAACAAGGAAGTCAGAAGAACGATATACCTGCCAGTTCACACCTCAAAAAGAGCAGCTACATGGTGGAAGCCGATTGAGATGGACCTTGCTATACACCAGCTGGAGCGTTGGCCTCAGAGTCTGTCTTTTCCTGTAACAAATTTAAGCAACAGCAGTAACTAACACACAGCTCTAAAATATTGAAGAATAGTATGAGACTGTCGATCGCGTTCCAAGCACATATCTATAGCACTGAACATAACATTAACCTTCGGTTACTACACTACTTCAAGATTGATAAAAATATGATTATTGATTTTCAAAATCGATGATGTTGAAAACTTGAAGAGCTTATAATTAATTAGATTTAAATGCCAAATCTGCTTAGCAAACAGCATCAAGAAACTGATTCATGAACCTCATGGTGAGAATGAGGAGTGCATGGGGTGCGAGGAATATTATTAGACATAATACTCTTCTCGAATCAGATCAATATTACTTGACTAGCTCCAGCATTAAATAAAAGTCAAGAAAGAGAATCCGTCTTTGACAAACCTCAGATGTCCTTCGGATCTCCCTAGTAGAGGTCCTCATTCTGGCAAATTCCTCAGCTGCTGCCGGGTGAATACCCACCGTGGAATCGAAGTCTGCCTTGGTCAAGCCAGCTTTGATGGCAACTGCAAATCCCTAGACATTTTATGCATTGAGAAGCCACATGAATGACTGAATCTATAAAAACAAATGAATATGCATATAGAACTCGGGTGGTGGTGGGAACATATCAGGGGCAAAGGCAGAAACCTGGACGATTTCTGCAGCATCATCTCCACACATGTCCAACCCCACAACCTTATTTGTCTTTCCACAGGCCACAACATTCATGAAGACCCTGTCTGGAAGTCCTGTGAGAGTAGCCTTTAGGGGCCGGAAATTTGCGGTATAGATATCGACATCTCCATAGTCTTGTATAGCCTGCAAATATCGTTCCATGTCAAGCAGGGGAGAGTGATCTCAAAGGTTATTGATATGCCAAGAAATGTCACCTGTTCTTCATTAAGACCAACTTGTCCAATTGAAGAAACGAAAGCAACATGTCAGAAGTGAAGAAAGTGAAGGAACACAGCAACATTTATTACAGTCAGATTAGTTTTAGCACAGAATGAAGAAAGTGAAGTTCAAAGTGGTTAGCAAGGAAGTTCAGACAATGGGATCTAAGTCACTGATATTTGCTAATCATCATTTTAAAACCAACTTATTTATTTACTCATAAATACTGACGTGCACTTCGTACATATCATTGGAGTGTTTCTGAAATTATACAATAAATACAACAAACTCATTATCGCAAGAAGGAAGATACCTATAACTAGGTTTTGCTGGCTCATTCTAAAAAAGAGTTTTAGGGTTTGTGAAGATTCCTACCATGGAGTTTCCATGCCTGTGAAGATTCCTACTATCTAGAGTTTTCATACTTGTTAAGATTCGTGCTGTTTTTAAGGTCCCTAATTTGTTGCGATCTTATCCCTAATTTTTTTGGGATATTAATTTGATTAGTTTTATTTTCCTTGATTTTAAGGATCCTAGATACTACCAGACTTAGGTTTTAAGTATTCTGTATCCTTCTAGCATTAGCTTTAGTTGTCTATTTAAAGAGATTGTTATTTTAATTGTAGGCAAAACTTTTGAAGAAGAACATTTGAAGTCAGAAAGAATTTTCATTTTTTTTTTCAACTTTGCCTTATAAATTTTGTGTTCTTATTTTCTAGCCTTTTATATTCCAATTTCAGCACTTTAGATTTCTACACTTTACCTTTCCAACACTTTAGATTTTTGTAATTTCCAATTGTTATTCTTTGCCAGTCTTTCTATAATCCAAAGTTCACTCTATTGCCTATCACAAAATGCATAAGCATACATCCATGAAGTACACATCTGCATGTAAGAGTGCAAAGGAAATATACTTTAAGGCCTAGAATAGATCATTCATCCACTCAAAGGTCTCTTTATACCTTTCATAACAAAGATGCGAAAACACACAAATGAATTGCTTTTCAAATGGGACAACTGCTCATATTGCAAATTGCCAATGCCAACTATAGAGAACCTAGAGGATTAAGATCTCCAACAATTATTTCAATCCAAGTCATTGAGTAAATTATTTGGATTGAGCCATGTAAAAAAAAAACAAAAAATTGAGTTATGTTGGGTGGCTTAAGGTAGTCTAATTGATCACTTCCATGACTAGAGAACATAACCAACCACCTTTGAAGGAATGGTAGGAGTCATTAGCCACCCCTTAAGTTCTTTTAGATTTCCTTTGTTGTTGTTGTTGTTGTTTTTGTTGGTTTTTGTTGTCCTATTCTTTCATTTTAATGTTTAATCTACTTAACGCAGGGGAACAACGTAACCAGACTTCCTTACATGGATAAATACTCGAATGAAGCTAGTCACAACAAAGTTAAATACACCAAACTTTCAAAATTGTGATGAGATAGTCTCCAGCCAGGAAGAAAGACAAAGGAATTGGGTCATTCATATTCTTGTAACCTTTATGGACGACAGATGCTCAAATGACATAAAAATCCAAGTTTAAGCATTAAATGATAGGAATGAAGCCTTACAAAGCTACATCAGATTCATAAAATAGGAAGTGTCTACTCAATTTGCAATCATTAGCAAGATAGCAATCCCTTTAAAATACCCATATAGCAAATGGACTTACACAAAAATCTCACATAACCAAGAATGAACTAAAACAACCAAAACCCAAATTTCTAAAAAATTTCGAATCTTTGACTAAATTCACAACTCCTAATATTGCTTCCTCCATCATAACAAACCCAAAAGGAAAATATAAACACACAAACACACGCATATACACTAAAACACACGTGCCACCGAAGCCGTCGTTGGTGTCAGAGGAAATGGTGGAGAAAGGGAGCTCACAGATGGCAAGGGAGGCACCGAAACTAGCAATGAAATGGGACTTGCGAACACCATCATTGTTGGCACCGATGGTAAAGAGGTCGAAGTCATAGTGGCGAGCTTACTCCACCCCGTTGTTAGACTTAGCAAAAACGGCAAGGTGATGACGCTATCGTTGGTGGGGACATTGAGAGACCAGACCACAGAGGGGATGCGATATAGAAGATAGGATTTGGGGGTTAGAAAGAAAGCGTAAAGAAGATAGAGGAAGCGAGAGTGAGAGCCTCGTGTAAAGGTTTTGAAGTGCTGGGGAAGCAAAGGTTAGCCTTGGAGTGGCAACACTGAGAGAGGAGGCCATTGGGCTCTCCTTTCAGTTCTCTGCTCTATCCCAACAAACTGAAGGTGGACCCGGATGTTTTGGCTCTCTGGCTGGAGGTGAGTTCAGGCCGTTGAGAGGTTTGAGCGCCAATGGTGATGCTACGAATGAAAAATTGCTAGGAGACTCCTAGTTAATATTGAAGAATTTGATGAACTCTTGTATGTTTGGAACAAAAGCTTGTTTATTAATCAAGCAAAACCAAAACTAGTTACAAGAGAAACAAAGCCGTAGAGAAAAGAACTCTTAGTATGCGGCTATATTAAAAACGTTTTAACTTAAGAGGCTATATATAAATAGAAGTAAGGCTTGTACAAGGAAACCCTAGTATCCTACAAAATAGGAAAAATAGATTGAGATCCTATAATATAGGAAAAATATATCAAAGAGAAAACCGTCAATCTTCAACACCCCTCTTCAAGCTGAGGGTCAAAAGAAGTCCAAGACCCCAAGCTTACTAAGGAGATGATAGTGTTGATTTATCCCTAAAGCCTTAGCCAAAATATCTGCAAGTTGGTCACCAGTCCTAACATGTGCTGTGCTAATTAAAACATGATGTATTTTTTCTTAAATAAAATGATAAGAAACATCTATGTGCTTGGTCTTCTGATGAAAGATTGAGTTTTCTGCCAATTTTTGCGCTGCCTCATTATCACAATATAACAAGTAGTTGTGTAACATAAATTTCCATATCTTTTAATAAACCAACCACCCAAATAATCTCACAAGTAGTAGTTGCCATGGCCTTATATTCAGCCTCTGTTGAAGAAAGAGTCACAACTGGTTGCTTTTTACTTTTCCAAGAAATTACTGAATGTCCAAGTGTAAGACAAAAGCCAGTAGTGGATTGATGTGTCATAGGGCATTTTGCATAACTAGCATCATAGAAAGCTTGCAAGAGAAAATCACCATCTGAAAGAAAGAATAAACCAAGCCCTATTGTTCCTTTAAGATACTTAACAATGTGAAGAGCTGCCTTCCAGTGGGATCGTTTGAGAGTATGCATGGACTGACTTAAAAGGTGTACTGGAAAAGCTATGTCAGGGCGTGTCATATCAAGATAATTCAACTTACCAATCAACTACTGATAACTCAAGATGTTCTCAAATGGTGGATCATCTATTTATGGACGAACTCACTCATCATATTTTAAGTTAGTGAATAAGACATTTGTCTCCATGGGATTTCCAATAGGCTTTACAGCTGATAGTCCTAATTTAGAAATCAATTCTAAGATATATTTACATTGACTAAGATGCATGCCATTTGAATCTTGAAGGATCTTAATCCCAAGAAAATACTTAAGTTCTCCTAAATCCTTGATTCGAAATGTAGAATGAAGATAAGCTTGTAAAGTTTAAATTTCTTGTGTATCATCACCAATAATTAAAATGTCATCCACACATATGAGCACTAAAATAATATTACCAGCTTGTCCCTTAGTGAAAAGAAAATAGTCATACAACGACTGTCGATAACCAGCAGACACTAAAGCTTCTGTAAACTTCTCATTCCACTGTCATGAAGCTTGCTTTAACCTATATAAAGATTTCCGTAACCTACATACTTTGGACCCTCTTCAAAAGGACTCCTAAGTGGAGGTTTCATATATACTTCCTCATCTAAGTCTCCCTGTAGAAATGCATTATGGACATCCATTTGTCGAATAGTCCATTTATGTTGTGAAGCAATAGATAATGCATTTCTAACTGTCATCGATTTTACTGTAGGAGAGAAAGTCTCATGATAATCGATCTATTCTGTCTGACTATAACCTTTTGTTACTAGACGAGCCTTAAAGCGCTCAATACTCCCATCAGCATGATACTTAATCTTGTATACCCATTTACATCCTATAGGTTTTTGCTGTGGTGGTAGGTCTACCAGTTCCCATGTTTCATTCGATTTTAATGCTTTCATTTCCTAATCTATGACATCTCGCCATCTAGAGTCCTTAATTGCCTCATGGCAGAACAAGGGTTTTATCTCAAGTAAAATGACTTTTATGAAGTGTTGATGTGGAATGGATAAATGTGTATAAGATACATAGTTAGAGATGGGGTATTGTATGGATGGGCTGACAATGTTGTTGTAGACATAATCTTGAGTCCATATGTGTGGCTTGGAAATTCTATTAGATCGTCTAGGAAGTGATGGAGGAACTATAGGATTAGGCATGGTTGGTAAGGAAGGATCATTCGTTGTCTCATCATCATAAGTGAAAACACGAGGTGATGTAGAAGGAGGATCTAAAATCTTCGAGGTAGAATCATTGGGTTGGTTGTTTCATGTATTGGAAGTGGTAATATCTAGTGTAGTATGAGTGGTGGTATTAAGAATGGGATATGATTGTGTAGGAGAGGTTACCTGAGTATCTAAATTAGGGTTAACTCTGATAACTTGTTGTGCAGGCTCCTCATCTTGAGATGGCATCATAGGGAATTCTGAAGAATGGGACCCAGTCTCTATGTTTGTAAAAGGAAAAACAGTTTCATGAAAATGAACATCATGACTCAAAAAAATTTTTTTTTTCAATGTCATAAAGTTTATACCTTTTTTGCCCAAAAGGGTATCCTATGAAAATATTAGGAATAGCTCGAGGAACAAATTTGTCCTTGTGCCCTACTACTGAAGTATAGCAAAGACAACCAAAGACTCAAAATCTTGAGAGGTTAGGAGCTTTCCCATGAATCACTTCATAAGGAGATTTTCCATGTAAGACTGAAAAAGGAATGCGATTGATAATGTGTGTGGCGATAAGCATACACTCACCCTAAAATCATTTAGGCATATGACTTTGAAATTTTAATGCCCGTGCAACATCTAATGAGTATCGATGCTTACGTTCTACCACACCATTCTGTTGCAGGGTATATACATGAGCTTTCATACATTATACCCCATGATGAAAACAACTTGTCACATGATGAATTAAAAAAATTAGTTGCATTATAAAAACAAATGTGTTTGATCCTAATGTTAAAATGATTCTTAATTGTATTAAAAAAAAGTTCCAAATGTGATATTGTTTTAGTCTTATGTTTCATGAGGAAAGTCTAGGTCTCTCGTGAAAAATCACCAACAATGGTTAGAAAATATTTCGAACCATCATGATTTGGGGCATGATATGGTCCCCAAATATCCACATGGATTAAATCAAAAAGATTTTTGACATTCTCAGTGTGAACAATGAATGGATCATGTGTTTGCTTAGTAAGAGGACAAACTGAGCAAAAAATCTGAAGATGGAAAATCTTTGAAATTATTCAAAAATTTAAATTTAGATGAAGACATGTGACCAAGTCTTAAATGCTACAGATGAAAACTAAGGTCATTGTGTGTTGAAGTAATTGAAAGGGCAGGTGCAGTACGGGAAGATTGGCTAACATGGTTATTCTTAAGGTGTAGAAAAAAATAAAGTCCATGTCGCATTCTACCAATTCCTTTGATGTCACCTGTAGAGAGGTCCTGAAACACACATAAATCAGCATAAAAAACCATTAAACAGTTATTCTCAGCAGTGAATTTAGCTATGGACAGTAAGTTATATTTGAAATCATGAGAGTAAAGTACTGTGTGCAATTTCAAACTGTTGGCTAGGGTTATGGAACTAGTGTGGGTGACCTGGGTTAGTTCTCCATTCGGCAATTTAACAGATCTAAACTTAGACATGCATTTAATAGGAAATTCTAAATAATTAAAATCGGCAGTAATATGATCACTAGCCCCACTATCTATAATCCAAATGTAAGAAAAAGATTATGGAATACCTGCTCTATTAACATGAGAGGTCCTACCATAGTCCTCTTTGATCAAATGGATAATGAGGTCATATTGCTTTGGTGTGAAAGTACAATGACTATGCGTAGCAGTGGCTAGATTAACAGTATAGCTACTAGCAAAATTCTTGTGACTTGGAGGATAGCCATTAAGCTTGTAACAAGCCTCCTTCTTATGTCCAAAAAGCTGACAATGCTTACATTGAGGTCCCTTAAGAAAATAACAACTTTTCTTATGATCCCCTTGCACCCACAATACTCACATTTAGGTTTATTAAAAACCCTAGACAACATGATAGTCATAAGGTGGTGATGCTTTTCGCAATGGAGAATACGGCAAATAAAATCAAGCATACCGAGTGTTTGATAAAAGAATTGTGAGATGCACAAAGCCAGAAAATTCTCTGAGAAAAATAATTGTTCGACAAAGTATTCAAAGCACAATAGCAAATCAAAATAGTCACAAAGTGTGGAAATGAATGAGAAAATACCAAAGTTTTGGTGTGGACAACAGAGTCAAAACCAATAAACAAATCACAATTCTTTCTATTGAAGAGAAAAAAAATACCAAATAAAGGTTGCACCTTTCCGTTGAAATAGAGAGAAAATACCCTCATAGCTTTGTTGGAGAAAAGGACAAAATGGTGGCAAGATCAAGGAAACCAGTGAGAGAACCAATTCCTTTGTTTAGTTAACAAAAGAAAAAGACAAAAAATTGGCAATACCAAGAAACCCAAACCGAGAATGCCAAAAAGTTTAACTTTCTTGCTAAACCAAGAATACCAAGAGAATTAAACCAAAATAATAGAACCTCACGAAGAGAGAAAAGCCATTGCCATACCTTTTTCTTGAATTCAAAGAGAGAAAACTGTTCTCCTTATATGTACGGCTTGGCAATGTGAACAAATACTAAGCAAAGAACCCAACAAAATTGTTGGCTCTCAATACCATGAAGAATTTGATGAACTCTTGTATGTTTAGAACAAAAGCTTGTTTATTGATCAAGCAAAACCAAAATTAGTTACAAGAGAAAACAAAGCTGTAGAGAAAAGAACTCTTAGTGTGCGGTTATATTGAAAACATTATAACTTAAGAGGCTATATATAAACAAAAGTAAGGCTTATACAAGGAAACCCTAGTATCCTACAAAATAGGAAAAATAGATTGAGATCCTACAATATAGGAAAAATATATCAAAAAGAAAATCGTCAATCTTCAACAAATACCATTACTCGTTTCCAGGTTGAGGTTCATTGGTTAAATGGTAAACGTTAAAGCCAATGTGAAACTACTAGTTCTTGATTGTTTGAAATAACTCAGCAGTCCACCTAAAAAATTTCGGGTTAAACATGGTTTAAATGGTGGTCTCCGAGGCACCTTTAACCTGGAAAGCCCATTGGAGCCTCCCCAATCCTCGGAAGGAAGAAGGAAACCTGTGAAGTTTTCGGTTCGGCGACATCTCCCAGCCATTCCTACTATCAAAGTTAAAGAAACGTTATGTTCACGTACGAGGGGAGACACACATGTTACAATATGTGATTTTTTAAATAAGGAAAAAAATTAAGTTAAATTTTTATATTTTTTTAAAGTAATACCAAAGTTTAGATTAATTTTACCACATCTCATATGACTTTGAATCTAATAATGTTTGGTATATGAGAGAATATATGTAAAAAAGAGTTTTCTACTTAAATATAAGATAATTGAGTCGAAGCTTCAATGAGAAAAAAATATTTTAAATTTTGAATTAATTTTTAAATTGAACATTTAGATCCTCTAGCATAATATTTGAATTTAGGTTTATTTAATATGTATATGGAAAGTATTAATTTCATCTTATTCAACCTTGTGTATGAAAAATATGCTTCTTGTGTAAGAAAGTGTTAAAGATGAAAATCATATTAAAAATATATAATTATTGAATAATGTGTAAATGTAACTAATGTCTTATAACTTATGAGTTAATTTCTAGGTTGAACTCTAGACTTATTTTTATACATTTTAAATAATAACTTTTTATATTTTAATATAATATTCTTTACATGTTATCTTTTTTATAAATTGATTTTAAAGAAAATAGTAGATCTTTCTAACCAAGTCAAATTCAAATTTAATATTTCATTTGTTTATAATGATCACTTATGAATTTTAAGTTTTTTATTTTTTATATTTTTTATTTCTGCACATTTATTGGAGATCAAATTGAGTTACAATATTAGTTAAAAAGCCCAAAAATTTAATACAAAAGCTAGTTTAAAGGTTAAAAAATCTTTGCTTTATTTAAACTTTATCACATGAATATTATCTCTTGATATGAAACTTCTGTCTTATGTACATTTTCCCACACATCAAACATTATTGGGTTAAGGTCATATGGGTAAAATAGATTTAACATAAACTCTAACACTAAGTTAGAATGTTCAATCTAAAAATTAGTTCAAGAATTAAACAATCTTTGTTTTACTTTAAACATCATTACAAGAATATTATCTTTTGATGTGACACGTTCATTCTTCACACATATTTCCCTCTTAATTTTCAGTTAAATTAAATTTTTGCTTAGCTTATCTTGAGCAAGTCGTAATCCAAGTATGTAGTTGCTAGGATCCTACAATGAACTCTTACTTCATTTTGGTGAGAAAGTTATAAATTGTGCTACCTAATATATTTCATGTTTTTATTATCTATTTGTTATTTTTTAAAGATTAGGCTTACAAATTGTCCTTTATATTTATTTGAGATATGATTATTACATCTAACCTTATTAATATTAATAAAATTTATTACAATATTGTTCCTATTTCTTTATCTTTTCTTCTTTTTTTTTTTTTAAAAAAGAAGTAATCCTCTAAGTATGCAATCGTGAGGATAGTTGACGTTAGAATAGATATGATTCATCCTAGATTTTTGTCACTTGTCGTCTACTTTTCCTTTACGAATCATAGAATTTTGTTAACGCACATCTATCTCACCAAACTTGCTGCCATATTAAGCCTACAATTTAGGCTTAATATCATTGTAATTATTGAACATATTTTGACTTTCCTTATTAGTTTAGGTCTTGCTCCCTATATATGTAATGCAAGCATACTTGTAAATCAACATAACAATATATAATTATTCCACTCATTTTTTTCTTACCCGTGTTTGTTCTTTTGTCCTTTGTCTCTTTCCTTTTCAATTCTCTTTTCTCTCTCCACCTCACGTATACCACTTTTCTCTCTCCTATACCTTTTCTCCACTTCATGCATACCAACATCTTTCTCTCTCTCCTATTTTTACTCAACCTCATATAAGTCATGCCCCTTTCTCTCTGCTTTTTCCCTTTCGTCCTTTTCCTATTTCCTATTTCCTATTCACGTAACCACATAAACCTGCACCGTTTTATTTCTTTTCTTTCTTTCCCATTAACCCTAGCCACCCTCTCTATTCTTTTTCTCATTTACCTAATTCCAAACCCTAGTTGCCACCCTAATTCTTCCCAATGGCTGCCGGAAACAACACTTCTCTCTCTCCTCTTCATGACCCATATCATCTCACTACCGCCGATCTCCAACCAGCATGTATAGTGTCTCAAAAGCTCACTGGTGAGGCCAATTGGCATGTCTGGAGTGAGCAAATCCACACGGTGTTTCTTGCTCGGAATAAGATGGGCTTTCTGACTGGCATGCTACTGTGACCAACTGAAGCCGGCGATGCCACTGACTGTTGGGACTAGTGTCATGTAGTTGTGAAAACATGGTTAACCCACTCCGTTGATTTGTCCTTTGAGCCCATGGTTTCCATCGCTGCCACCGTCGCTGAGGTCTGGCAATTACTCCGGGATAGTTTTGACCGGATTGGCGAGACTAAAAAATTCTCCTTGAAATAGGCCATCGGCAACCTCCGCCTGTCTCCTGGTGCCTCTAGTGCTGAGCTTACCTCCTTCTACCTCCATTTGAAGGAGCTTTAGGGTGCTTTGGATGTTCAACAGCCCCCACTTCGTTGTTGTTGTGGTGACACTTGTGAAACTGGCAAGCTATTTTGCCATTGCGAGGAGGAAGATTGCTCCTTAAAGCTATTATTAGCTCTACTGGAAGAGTTCTCCACCCTCCACCCATCTATTATGTCCCGTGACGAGCTTTCGACTGTGGAGAAGCTTTATTCGCTAGTGAAACAAGACCTGCTTCAGCGCGCTGCTGCCAACAGTCGTCTCTCTCTTGGTGGTGACGCCACCACTTTTCAGACGCAGCGCTCCAAACCTCATTCTAGGTCGGGCACTATCCCTTTGCGCGCAGGTTGGCCCCCCTTGGCTAGGCCGACCTAGCATGTTGGGCCAAGTGGGTCCACACCACTAGCTCAAGTCTCTCCTTTTAGGCCTTTTTGCACCTACTGCAATAGGCCTGATCACCTCAGGGACAGTTGCTATCTCCTTATGGGCTTCCCAACAGGTGGTAGGCCCAAGCCTCGCAGTGGGTCTCGTCGCAAGTCCACATCTATTGGACCTTTAGCCCATGCTGCCTCTACTCTTGGGCCCCCTACTCCATCTTCTATTAAGGGCAATTATCCTATTAGCTATGGATCCCCCTCATCGCCTCACTTGGTCTCCTTTAGTGGGCCTGCTTTTGGTCCACCACACCACCTACCAACTCCGAGTGCTAGTATTTTGAGCCACCCGCCTCCTAGCTCTGATAGTGCCTTTGGTGGGTCCACTAGGCTCCAACTGACTGAGGATCAACAACACAAGCTCTTTACCCTTATCAATCAAATGGGTCCCTCTGCTCTATTCACAGGTAAGGCTTCTTCTTGTTCACTCATTTCATCTTCTTGGATTATTGACTCAGGGGCCACTGATCACATTACATGTAACTTCCATGTTCTTGATTCTGTTTCTCCATGTATTGCACCTATTAACATCACATTACCTAATAAAACACTTAGTCCTATCACCCACATTGGCCATTGTTGTCCTTGTCCTAAACTTCACCTCAATAATGTTCTCTATACTCCTCGTTTCTAGCATAATTTGCTTTCTATTCAGAAACTAACCAGTGACAATAATTTTGTGGCTCGTTTCTTCAACCAATTTTGTGTTTTTTAGGACCGTACAACTAGGGCTCTGATCGGGCTCGGCAAGGTTGATCGCGGGCTTTATTATCTTTGTTTTGATTTCCTGCTCATTTCCATTCTGTCTTTTTTGATTATTTAGCTTCCATTCAAACTCATTTTTGTACTCCAACTCAGCCTTCAGGTTGTAATTTCATTTCTATCAATAATATTTCTTATGAGCTTTTACATAAATGATTAGGTCATTCTTCTTTGAAAACTCTTACTTTTTCTGGTCTCTCCATTACTTGTCCTCCTTCTTTTACCTGCACTGTGTGTCCCCTCGCCAAACAAACAAGCCAACCTTTCCCCACCCGTCATAGTACCACTCGTTCCATTTTCGAGTTGGTGCATATGGACATTTGAGGTCTTCATCAGACTCCTACCCACGATGGTGCTAGATACTTTCTTACCATTGTAGACGATTTTTCTCATGCTACTTGGACATTTCTTCTTAAATTTAAAAGTCAAGTTTTTTTTTCAAAATTCAATACTTTATCTCACTTGTCCAAACCCAATTTGGCTTTCTTGTACGACGCATTCGTTCTGACAATGGTGCCGAATTTTTCTCCTTTAAATGTCGTTCTTTCCTTTCTCAATTTGGTATCTTGCATGAATCCTCTTACGTCCACATTCCCCAGCAAAACAGAGTTGTTGAATGCAAACATCGACATCTATTAGATGTTACTCGAGCCTTGATGTTTCAAGCTCACATCCATCCTTCTTTTTGAGGGAATGCCTCCTCACTGTCACTTACATTATCAACCTGTCTCCCTTCTTCCTCTTTTCATGGTCTCAGCCATTTTGAAAAACTTTTTAGCAAACCTTTTATCTTTGACTATCTTCGTGTTTTTGGTTGCCGTTGTTATGCCACCACCTTAGGTGTTCGTGACAAATTTAGCCCTCGTGCCACTCCTTGCATTTTCATGGGTTACCCCTCCTCTCAGAAGGGTTACTGTTTATATGATCCTGTTACTCGCCATTTCTTTGTTAGTCATGATGTTATTTTTCAAGAAATGGTCTTCCCCTTCTCTTTTTCTTCTCATTCTTCTTCTGATTCTTTGCCCATCGCGGACAGCTTGTCGACCTCGATGCCTTCGGTTCTTTCCTATCTCGATACTTATACCTTATCCTCCTTACCTGTTGACCTACCTGATTTTCCCGATTGTCCCTCTCCTTTAGTTACCCCTCTCCAGTTACTACCTACTGACTTCACCCCTCCCGAGTCACTACCTCCTAACTCCACCCCTCATCCCTCCACCATCCCCGCTACTAACCCTCATATTTCCCGTACCCCTTGTTCCTTTTGAGCCTTCCCTTCGCCGCTCTACCCGTTCTACCCACCCTTCCATTTGGACCTCAGACTATCTGTGTCCTACCCTACCTACCTCCTCATGCACCTCTTTATATCCCATCTCTAATTATGTTTCCCTCCACAACTGTCACCCTCCTTATCAACACTTTATTGCCTCCATCTTTGCCACTTAAGAACTTCCTACTATCATGAAGTTATTACTAACCCTAATTGGGTTGCTGCCATGGATGCTGAGCTTGCTGCCCTAAAGGCAAACCATACTTGGGATGTGGTTCCTTTGCCCCTTGGTCGACGTCCTATTAGATGTAATGGGTCTACAAGATCAAATACCATGTCGATGGTTACATTGATCATTACAAAGCTTGACTAGTCGCTAAAGGTTTTAGTCAGCGTAAAGGGATTGACTTTCAGGACAACTTATCTCTACAACGAAGCATGTCACTGTCCGTCTCATTCTTACTATTGCCATTGTTCATCATTGGCCACTTTATCAGATGGATGTCCAAAATGCCTTTCTCCATGATGATCTCTCTGAGGAAGTTTATATACAGCTTCCCCCCAGATTTCGCAATCAAGGAGTCTCTTGTTTGTAGATTGCGAAAATCTCTCTATGGGTTGAAGCAAGCTTCTAGGCAATGGAATGAAAAATTTATTGGAGCCTTACTTGCCCATGGTTTCACACAATCTATCATGACTACTCCTTATTCACTATAAGAAAAGGTACTTCTTTTGTAGCCCTACTTATTTATGTTGATGACATCTTGATTACAGGAAATAGTCAAAGGGCAATCTCAGATCTCAAGCAATATCTGCATGCTACTTTCTTAATGAAAGACCTAGTCCATCCAAATTTTTCTTAGGTCTTGAAATTGCTCGATCTCCAAATGGCATAGCATTAAGTCAGTGAAAATACTCACTAGAATTGATTTCTGAAGCAAGCCTTGCTGGATCCAAGCCATCCTTGATTCCTATGGAACAAAATAAGAAATTCAAAAGCATTAAGTATGATACGAGTTCTGAAGAAAAGTTAGACGATCCACCTTTTGCTGATCCATCAGTATATCAGCGACTTATTGGAAGACTGATTTACCTAACACTCACCAGACCTGATATTACTTTCCCGGTCCAGCTTCTTAGTCAATTTATGCATGATCCAAAACAATCCCATATGGAGGCTGCTTTAAAAGTCATTAGACACCTCAAGAGTTGCCCAGGGCTTGGTCTCATGTTTCCATCCTCATCTCAATTTGAGCTGCGTGCTTATTATGACTCCGACTACAGCACATGTCCTATGACCAGACGATCCACCACCGGATTTTGTATTATGTTAGGCAATTCTCTAATATCATAGCGGTCCAAGAAACAACCAACTGTCGCACTATCTTCTGCAGAAGCAGAATATCGAGCCATGCAAGTCACCATTTGTGAAATAGTTTGGATCATTGGACTACTAAAGGATTTTGGTTTTTACATAAAGCGTCTTGCACTACTACATTGTGACAATGAAGCTGCGGAAAAGATCGTAGCTAATCCCATTTTTCATGAGCGTACTAAGCACATTGAAGTCGAATGCCATTATGTTCGAGAAAAGCTTCAACAAGGAATCATCACTACAAGACACATGATAACTCTATTTTTATAGAGTTATTTTACCTATTTTAGGCAATAAATAACTTTAATAATTGTGAGAAAACATTTGAACTCCTTTTTATATTGTTTATGTAGCATAAAAAGGCAAGGAGAAAAGGGATAAACATGGAGAGCATGATGCTTATTGTGTGACAAAATCGTAATATCAAGATCAAGAGAGTCAAGATGGGCTTGGGCTTTGAATGATTGTTATTAGATTTTATTGTTATTGGGTTTTCTAAATAATTAGAAAATCTAATCATATTAGGAGTGTAAAGCCTAATTAAATTAGGAGTTCAAAACCTAATTAAATTAAGAGTTCAAAACCCAATTGTTTTAGATCTCTAAAACCCAATTGTTTTAGATCTCTAAAACCCAATTCTACTAGGATAAGAGTAGGTCTAAATCTAAACCTTATTTAAGAGAAGAAAAGAAGTAAAAGAAAGGGGAGGAGGAAATTGAGCACAACTCAAGAAAAAGGCCAAGAATTCAAGATTTTCTTAAAGAGAAGACAAAAAAGGTGACAGACTTCTTGTTCTTAGATTCAAGATGCCTTCTTTATTTCTTATTACTATTCTTCCTCATTATTTCTAATGTTTTAGTTTATTTTTGTTAGAGCTATGATGTAACCTAATTATGATGGTATGAATCTTATGATTATTATGTTTTAAAAGATATTTTGTTTATGTGAAGTTATATATTACTATGTTTAATGCTTTTAAGTGATTAGCTACCACTTAAATGATCTGATTTGCATGTTTGAGACCGACAGGAGATGATATGCAATTGCTTCTTGTAATGTGTAACCATAAATTAAATATGGATAGACATATACCATATTGTTTGTGTACTTTCGGTGTAAATTAGGAATGTTCATAGATCCTAATGCATTTGGTTTGTTTCAATTCACATATAGAGATATAGTGAGTTAATGAACTAAGTAGGTTTGCTATACTTAGACATAGGATAGTAAATAAATTAGGAGATTCCGCTATCACATAGATATTATCCCTCTTGTAAGCATAAATAATCAATATTAATACCTTGTAATTATGGTGAAATCATATGCTCTAACATATTTCTTGTATTTAATTTTCTTAGATTTATTTAGTTAATCTATCATCTATCAATTTGATTTGCTAGATAAATTCTAAAAGTTATTCACTGTTAGTAATTAATTGATTTAGTAATCACCAATCTATGTGGGATGATATCTTTCTTATCATTATATTACTTGTTCGACATGTTCACTTGCAATTAGATTTCACCGAACAACATATTTCCATAAAAGAACAACCTGCAGATTTATTGACAAAGGCACTTTGCAATAAACAGCATTAGCACCTTCTCTCTAAACTTGGAGTATTTGACTTGTTCCAATCTCCGGCTTGAGGGAGAGTGTTAATGCACAACTATCTCACCAAACTTGCTGCCATATTAAGCCCACAATTTAGGCTTAATATCCTTGTAATTATTGTTCATATTTTGACTTTCCTTATTAGTTTAGGTCTTGCTCCCTATATATGTAATGCAAGCATACTTGTAAATCAACACAGCAATATAGAATTATTCTGCTCACTCAAAGGCTTTCTCTCTATTCACCTTTTCTTACAAATTTCTACCCCTTAATCAAGTCTTCGTTCTCATGCTTTTGCTAAGCCATAAACATCACCATTCAAATTGTCTCCAATATCTTTAAGAAAAAAGGAAGTCTATGACTTTTACGTCTTTAAATAGACTTAACTCTACCAAGAAACTTGAGAATAATGTGTATATATAGATATATCAAGTACTCTAAATATGGCGTAAAATTTTCAATCAAGGCCCAATGTGGATAGAAAGTTCAAATATGCCTTCCACAAGTATCAAAGATCCACGATTCATATGATGCATTTCACACAAAAAAGGAATGCCACATATTATTTTACAACAACTTGTGTGTTTTTTTGCTAACTCTCCATGACTATCGAAGGCCCTCAATTTATATAGTATGTTTTGGGCAAAAATGAAGCTATCCATATTCTCTTGCAAGAACCCAAGCATTTTTGCCATACCAAATAAGGTTTTCCATTTTTGCCTTCCATGACTATTGAAGGCCTTTTGATTCATATGGTATATTTTGAGCAAAAATAGAATTACTCATATTCTTTTGCAACAACTTGAGCATTTTTACCATCATTTCCAAAGCTTTTTTGTTTTTGCCACAAAATGTCTTGCATGACTATTGAAGGTCCCCCATTCATATAGTGCATTTTAAGTAAAAACAAAGTTTTAAGCATTCTTTCCCAACTATTCGTATGTTTCTACAATCTCAAATAAGGTTTTCTATTTTCGCAGCGAAGTTCCCTCCACTATTATTGAAGGCCCTTGATTCATATGGTGCATTTTGAACAAAAACAAAACTACTTATATTCTTTTGCAACAACTTGAGCATTTTTGCCATCTCAAGCAAGATTCTCCATCTTTACCATGTAGTGCCCTCCATGACTGTCAATGGCCCTTGATTTATGTGGTACATTTTAAGCAAAACAAAACTACTTAAATTCTTTCACAACAAGCCAAATGTTTTTGACATCCTAAATAAAGTTTTCTATTTTTGCCACAAAGTGCCCTCTAAGACTATTGAAAGCCATCAATTCATATGGTACATTTTAAGTAAAAACAAAGCTACTCATATTCTTTCACAACAAACTTGAGCATTTTTGCCATCCCAAGTAAGGCTCTTCATTTTGGCCACCAAGTGTCTTCTAAAACTATCAAAGGCTCCCAATTCATATGGTACATTTTGAGCAAAAACATAACTACCCACATTCTTCCACAACAACCAAGCATTTTTACTATTTCAAACATGGTTCTTTGTTTTTGCCATGAAGTACCGGCATGACTATCCAAGATCACCAATTCATATAGTGCCTTTTGAACAAAGACGAAGCTACCCATATTCTTTTGCATCAGCTCGAGCATTTTTGCCATCCTAAATAAGATTGTGCCCTCCATGACTATCAAAAGGCCACAATTCCTATGGTGCATTTTGAATAAAAAAAGAGCTACTCATATGACTAATTTGGACAAAGCAAGCCAATTTTGACTGAGTATGGTAAACCTAAGAGAGTTTTAAGCAACCATGACTCTGATAGTTTATAGATGATAGTTTAAATCCCAACTATTAACGAGATACACCTTCCCAGCATAGATAATCTAGCATACCCCAACCCCATTGACCATAATGCAAACTTAATTGTGAGATTGACATAATGAAAGATCTTCTAATGACTCCATACAGAATGCATTAAAATATTATTCAGCTCAAAAACTTAAACATATGACTCAGATTCAATTATACCGCATTACCCACTTACACTAGTTAGACTTTTAATATATGGATGTCAGCTTTTTTACACAATGCTTAAATGTTTTTCCCGGCATGGCAAAAAGACATAAGATATTCAGAAAAAAAAAATTAAAACAAAACTGGTCCACACCAACAAAGAGGATATTGGCTTCTAAAGAGACTAATGTCAAAATCTGAGATAAACCTACCTACGTGACCGACGGGTCACACGCTCAATACAGCATTGCTCTAATAAGCCTTCACCCCAGATTTTCATTGACAAAAACCTTTGCTTAAACAGCCAGCTACTTGGAACGATTCATGCAACCAGATAAATTTACAACCATAATAAGTTGGTGCCCAAAGATAAGTATACATTTAGTAAATTTAGTAGTTCCTCACAAGTAAGAGTAGGTTGTCTATGAAGGCCTTAGTTTTCGTCTATTGGAAGATTTCAGATTAATAAACTAACATATAATGAGAACACAAATCTTATCCATAATTAAGAAAGAAGCGCAGTTAATTTGTCAGCAGAGAAAACACAGCATGATATATGACCTACAAATTTACATGATACACAACCACGGGATGCATCATTCTGACTATTTTAGAAAACATAAACACAAAGATGTTTTGAGGGTAATTCCTCAGTACAGTCGAATATTCTGTCAAAGTAATCTTAAGCAGCAGCAAATCCATCTTTTTCACCCTAAATTCATATTCCTCACCCTTCTTTCAAGTTCAGATGCTAACCTACGACTGCTTCATTCTTACTTCTCAATTTCCATCATCAGCAGCTTTCAAGTAAAGAGTCTCACCCCCATCTACATCATGGCTGGTTGAGCTCCCCCCTCGCCCTTCAGCAGACCCAGCACTCCCAATATCTTGCTTGCTTCCGCCTGCCATTCCCCTCCCACCCTGCAAGCCCTCTCCAGCAGAGCCACGGCCAAAATCTGGAAACCCACCAACCCCAAGGGCCCCACTGCCTCCTGCATGAGTAGCGTCACTCTGCAACATGTGAAGTCCTGCACTTCCACTAGAGCTCATGCCAAGCTGGCTATGTAATGCTTGTTGCTGTTGCAGTGCCGAAAACGGCTGTTGGCTATACAACATGGATGAACGTGCAGCCATTAGCGATTGTGGGGTAATCTGTTGAGCCTGTTGGTGTTGCATGTAGTGTGTTCCTGGCTGCATAATGCTACTGGAAGGAAACTGTAGGACGTGGATGTAAGATCAAATATAATGCAAGGTATCAAACAATGTTCAAGTTTCATAAGAAAAAAACAAAAAGTAACGATCAAATAAGCAGCAATTATAAAAGAGAAAAAAAAAATGGACGACAGAGACAAACGAGGTTTTCATATTTATACCTGACCGTGCATGGTAGGGGGTTGAGGTTGAGAATCTGCAATTGCAGCCAGGTACATAAGGTTTCGCTGTAGTCTTGCTTGGTTCCTACCAAAGTAGAGAGAATTCATTCCCTTACGGTAGTCAGAATATAAAAATGTACACCCAGTTACTGCCAAATATACGTTGTACCTTGAAAGTCCCATCTAAATTACGTCCAAATTGATCTTTGCAAAACATAAATTGCTACAACAATTAAATGAATAATCACACCTGTTTTTAGTAAATTTGAAACAAAAATGTGTCCATAATTTCAATGAAAATTTACAAGACACTCAATGTCGCTTCTACCACAGCTAGAGCTGAACTTGGAAGGGACGCAACAAACAGGGGTATCATTAGATTGGATTCTGATTCTAAAGCAAGGATGCTAGCAAAAATAAACCAAGCCTAAGAAAGAGGGACCAGCATTGTCTACTAGACCTTTTGCAAAAAGATGCAGGCAAATATATAAATCCTTCTCTTCGATCAGTATTTTCATATAGTTAAAAGTCAAGGACATCAAATGACAAGACAAATCAAAAACCAAATTTGGGCACCAAATGTATACTAGAGTCCTTTCTGAATAAGCACTACTGCAATTGACACAAGTGTAATTGAGGTGCTGGAGAGCGAGAGAAACCATATCCTATGTGATTGATTCCATAGCAGAACAAAAAATATAAGTGAATCAGAGAGACATCCTCAGCAGATATGACCATAAATCAGAGGATCAAGATTCTAGGTTTATCCACGTTAGTCACAATCTGAGGCAACACAAGACAAGCAAATCTACAATCCATAAAATTCGGAATTAAAAAGATTACTGCTTACTCTGCACACTCGCCCAGTTTTCCCGAATTTTGGCTCTCAACAATCTTCAAAATCAGTGACTTGTTCTCGTCCAGATACTGCATGTAAAACAATGAAATTAGGAACACTCACGAAATACAATGATAGAATTTGTAGCATATATCACATATAACAATTAAGGAAATCAAAAACTCATTATTTTACTTGCACTGAGGTAATCAGTCATTCACAACTAATCAGAATAGCTAAGAAATTCTCCGCAAATAGAAAGATCATTTTTGCAGCCAATTCTCTGGCTATTTCTACTTCATGGCTATCACCAATCCATGCAAAATGTAATATTTTATCAAAATATGTAAGTAAGACAATAACACCAAGTTACAAAAGGGGAAACTTGCTTACCTCATTTGAATCCACAAGTGAATGTATTTTCACTTTCTATTTATGCTCATACTTCACAACTCATGAGCTACCCATTTTCATTCTTAAGTAAATCATACATATTCCAAAGATTACATGGTTTCATCACTTTCGTGGCTTAGGCTTGGTTCAGGAATTAGTTTTATTCAGTCAGTGAAACTCCTATGATATACAATCTAAAACCGGCTAAGATCTCCTTACAAATATCCAATTAGTAATCTCTGTATTTTTCAAAATGCAGTTGTTTGAAGAACTACAAAATTCTATTTCTGGTCACTTTTCATTCAGCCAAAAACTATTATCAAACAGACAGAAATTCGATGTCCACTCTTCAAAAAATACAAGGTTCTCATCCAGCCAAAGACCACAATCAAACTGAAAGCAATTCAATGCCTACTTTTCAAAAACATACAGGATCAGAGCATTTAACCACCCAGACTGATGAAGTTGGAGCCTGGAGGAGGTATACCTTCCTTCCCTGCGTCATTGTAACTTCCTGAACTTAAGGGTTAAATCAACGAATGACTCAATGAGAAAATGAGTATTTCTAGACGGAATTGCAACATCTGACACCTAGATCAATACTCTCATCACAAGCTAGGAGTGACAAATTCAGAGAAATCATCTAAAACTGGTCACCATAAGTATTTCATTTCAGAAGATCTTTACGGCCACATTTACTTTCAGATTCATATTCATACTCCCCCTGAGGAGCTCATCACCTAAGTTTCTGAGGAAAGTATCTAAGGGTGGGGGGGAAGAATTTTCTATTTTCTTATAACAGCCTACCACTCCAAATTATTCCTTTACTTTCAAACTTCCATATTACTTTATTTTCTTTCTCAAACAATAAAAGTACCAAAATACCAGCGGGTAAGTTTAGTCATGTTTGTCAATCAAATTTTTTAGCACTAGCAACATAATACTGATCCATAATACATAAGAGAAGGAAATAGATGACACAACATTCTAGTACTCAAGAGACAGACTGCAATTTGTGAAGCTCTTATGAGACAGACTGACACGTGTGAAGCACTCATCTTGGAGATAAAAAATGAAATAGAAGTGTAAGACATGTACACGAGCATAGATGGCAGTACCCCGTAAAGGATATTGAACAAAGTATGAGCGAAAAACATTGATAAGTAGAAAAGAAAATTCTGCCACATGTCTAGCTAAATTTTAAGTCAATGTCCATTTAAGTGCATAGAGTACACAGTGTGTGCGGGAAAAAAGGTTGGGCAACTAAATAATTTAGTTTCAACCTGAGGTCAAGACAAATGTGACACACCTGAAACTTGCTCCTTCTGGTAACATCTAATACAATACATACATAGGCAAAGGCCAAAGTGTTAGGCTGAATGGCTGATGCATAATAGTTGAAGGAGTAATTGCACTCTGATAGGACAAGACATCAGGTAAGATTGTCTTATCAACTTATGGCTTAACAAAGTGGTACTTCAGAAACCTAAAATGATATTCGCATCCATCACACAGCCCTTGAAAACATGCACGTGCAGGTTATGTGCTTCAAGAATAAAATTAGCTCTTTACACTTCTCCAATTTATAAAGGAATCACTTCACACTGTTTCGTGGCTATGGATTTTTGTGGCACTCTGATGTTGAACAGTAGATGCCTGAGAAGTGGACCACATATGGGCCATGGGCCACTTTCTAAAACCAAAACTGATCTTCCACTAGCCACTGATAGAAATATTGAGTTCTCCTAAAGCAAAGTTAAGTGGGCCGACTTAAAAAGCAAAACATCTTGTAACCAAGGCTATTGACAAAAGTGTTACTGAAATGTCATTTAAAAAGAGTTAACACTTCTCCTATTATGATTAAAGAGCGTTAAATTTGACTGCATTGAGGGGACAGTTATGATTACTTTCGATTTAAGAGGCCATCACAAGAGGAAAGATTGCGATTGATATTGCTCACAAGATAGAATAATGCTTAGAGATGCAACATAACAGGATTTACACACTCATGGTTGAGAGTCACATTCTCTAGCTCTAGAACGGCAATTTTCACCAGAAGTAAATGGAAAATCAAGTTACCCGCCTATTGCTCTAAGATGTTTATTAAAATGATAAATAAAAAGGAAAAGAGAAAGAGAAGCTGATGCACATAGCACAGCTAGTCCTATTGAAACAATAAATGATTCACATCCCAACAGTGTGGATAAAATAATTTAGTGAGATTTATTAGGTAAAAGAAAATTTCCAAATTATAGGGGGGGAAAAACTGAATTTATGCACATTTTTGGACTGATTCTGAAACCCAGGTTAGGACAATACCTCATGTACCATGAACTAGTCCTGAGTCCTCTCATGTGTACCAACAACATATTCTTGGATGCAAATGTAGCTCAGTTAACTTCTGTATGTAGCAATTCATGGTTTGTTTTCACGTACTACGTACATAAAACCCAATGATGTTGACATACCAGCTGGGAATGACTCATTCCTACGGCCAAATGATTATAGGGTTCTCCCCAGAATCTTTGCATACATCAAGGGCATTTAAAAATACTGGTGATTTGATCTGCAATTTTTTTCTAGACTTATGCCTAGGTTTAGTTATCACCTGTTTAAATGTGAGCCTAACAACCATAGTTTTGGCTGCAGGTTGCTCCCGTAATTTATTAAGTACAGCCAGACTAATAGTTTTCTCCAAACAGCAGTTATAGATTGAGAATCTTTCTTCACAGTACGCCTATCTTTTATTTATTTTTCCCCTGTTCATTTTGATCCTCCTGATAGTAATTTCTAACTAAACAGACTGCAAGACGAGGAGAGCTCTCACACCCCTGGCCTACAGAAAAGAAAAAATCGCAATCCAGCCTTTGGTCTTGTGGCTGAGGAACTTTATAAGATGATGTTATTGAGATTCAAACTAACCTGATCCAAGCTAATACATCCGTAAATTTAAAAGGTGCGACCAAATCAAATATCTATATAAAACACTGTAAATTCAATCCACTTTTTATGCTCTGTGAAATCAAATTTTGGGATACAACAAGAATATGTACTCTCACATTACCCTGTAACCCCGGTTTGCCAAACTGAATGATACATGACATGTTGCAGTCAACGTTTAACCAGTTGCCAAACTGACTCGTATATAAAATGAAATTGAGATGTTAAATATGCGAGAATAACGCTTGAAGTGCTATCACAACGTTACAAACATCCATCCATAACAGGAACAACAAAATCCAGCAGAACTTTAAACAACGGAACAACCAGTCACCAGAACACAGTTTTCATCCTTGATCTAAACAAAAATGGGGCAAGACACAATCTGCAAGTAGGATGGTATCCCAAAAAGATACCAAATCAGTCTCGGGCTCTTTAGAACAATGTTACACAAAGGAGGGAGCATGGGATGGCAAGATAATGATGAGATTCATCCATACTAAACCATATGTAGATATTATTATCCAACGACAAGCAAAGACATGTAAAGTAAAAATTTTATATTTGCTTTATTTGTGAGAACAATAAGCAACAAGGGATGTATCACCAAATGATACTCATTTCTGCCCGAAAACTAGACATCCAAATCATGTAATGATCTAAGAACGAGAAAGGTTATGAAAGAGGGTCCTGAACCCAGTCAGAAGCAACAGAAAAATCAATGATAGAACCAAATATAAAAACCCATTTACTGCTAGCCACACTCATTTAAACTTGAAACGATAGTCAGACCAACAACCCAGAAGAAACGAAAAACAAATGTCAGAGAACCAATTAACAAACTCAACAAAACCACTTCAAGAACAAGAGAGAGACCGACAGGTAGCACCAAAAGAAGGCGGCTTTAACAGATGATGAGACACCACGAATACAAAAATACAACATTTATAAGGAGAAAGAAAAAAGCTGTAAAACTAAACAAGAGCCAAATACTGCATAGGGCCAAGATGGTTTGGGATAAACCCAAAAGATAAGATTCATGGAAACAAGAAGCACATAAGCGGCAGACGCAAAGGGGAAAAGAAAAAGAGCCAAGAAAAGGCAGAGAGGTAGAGGGGGAAGGAGAAGAAAGAACCTGCTGAATGTGATCAGTGGTGACGTTGTTGGGGTAATAGGCTGCCATCATGGGCTGCATCTGCATCAGGTGCTGCTGCATTTCTCACTGAGGCCCTCTCGCTCTCTCACTCTCTCTCACTCTTCTCTCTCTCTCTCTCTCTCTCACACACACACACACACACAGACCCACACTCCCTATAAACTTTCTAACTGGAAGCAGAGCCACAGAACTGAGAAAGCATTCACTCAGGGCGAGAAACGCGAAGAGAAATATACGCCTCGGCTTTTTGGCCTGACTTCCAAGTCTCTTCTGTTTCAATGACACGCCCACACGGAGAGACGACACAGTAACTGTGAGAGGCGCCGAGCTACCTCCTTACAGAGATATTATGCTAAACAGGCTGCTGCTTTGAAAGGAGTTTTTGGGTTTTCTTGCTGCTTTTTTGGCTCTTTGCCTTGCAGCCATCACGTGACTCCGAGAGAGAATCTGAGAGAAACAGTAATAAATAGGCTAGTGGCATTAATATGTATGTCACATTTAACATGACAACCTCTGTTGGGTCGGTTTGGAACAACGCTTCGGTCCAACTCTTTTGGTCTCGCAGCGCTACTGTGACGTCGGTAGCTACGTAAAAAGTAGATTCCCAGAGTTTCTCCTCTGTCCACTCCCCAACGCGCTCTTTTGCCTCACGCGCCCTGGCACTGGGTGGGCTTCTCTTCTCTCTCTCCATGCATCTTCTTTTCCCCCTTTTGACTCATCGCTCGCTCGGCACATTACGCCAACCCCTTCTGAGTCAACATAAAAATGCTACAATAATTACTTACTTTCCATGTTCTAAATGTTCAAACAAGGGGGGAATCTAGGGTCATGCCATAATGGTGAATGAGTTCCGCAAAAGCCAATTCAACTACTAATAATAAAAGTATGATTTGCAGAGAAAAAGAAGTATAACACAAATACGCAGATTTAAATATATTTTTACTAATTTTTTAATCAAGAATGTAATACACAGATATAATATCATATACTAAATCCAATAAAATCATTTTCACATATAAATGTTAACTTACCTTAGACAAATGATGGTTGTTCACATTCCTCTAACAAAAGGATGATATATACTTCTCATTCAATAAAAGTCAAAACATTTAGTGCCCTCATCATTTCACTGAAGACAAGCATACAAACAAATGATATGACAAGTCGTTCCACCAATCTAGGGAACACGTTACCCTAAACCTTCAGTCAAATTTAGATGTTAGCCGTGTTGCCTATTTGTATTATATTCTAAAAAAAAATTCATCTAAAATCAAATAAAAATCTATACTCACAAATAAAATATCATATTAGATTAAAAAAATCTTTTCACACAAAAGGATTAACTTGTCTTAACACACCTAAAACTTCAAAAAATAAGAAGACACAAAAAAGAGAAAGAATGAGATGAATGGTTATCACTTAAATTCCTTTAATAAAAAAAAGTGTTGGAAAAAAAGGGGCTTTTTCACAAAGATAAATTTTCATGGTGACAAAAGTTTGAATGATGGATTCATCGAGGGAATGTGCACTAAAAATAAAGGAAATACTGAATTGTAAATTATAATTCTTTTATGATATTATAAAGTAATCAATTTTATACATATGTTCAATTTAACTACATCCATAAGTTTAGAAATAAAGCAAAAAAATCTACTGCCAAATTTGTTGAAGCCGTGGGTCTGACTTAGTATATTTTTTCTACTTATATGGGAGAACATTATAGTGTTTCGATTATGGTTCAAATCTGTTCTTAGCTGCGCTCTAATGCAAAAAAACTGCATAACCAACTGTGCGGCCAGGTCAACGTGCAGGTAAAAGGACACACGAATCTCACTGGCTTATGACTCAAATCTACACAGCCCTACACAACCCTGTATCACAGCGCTGATGACCCAAACCCACACCGAGCCATTGCACTTAAAGAATACACCCGAGCATAACGACGTCCCCTCTCCTCATTTTGAAATATGTCTGCTTAAAAACGGGATGCATATCTTCACTTTGGCAATGGGGATGGTACTGTGTCGAATCGGTCAGAAAAAGGCTCAATTTTGAAAAAACATTCTTCTCAATGTTCTGCGACGAAGAGCTACTCTCTCAACGCTCGTTGCAATTTGATAAGTTTTGAGTGTATCTCAAAGATCTACGGTCAGACTTCTAGTATTCGGGGTCTTAAGTTATATGTAATTAATCATGTAGCAACTATTTGAAGAGCTAAAATCATTTTTGGGATTTCTTATATTCAGCTCACATAAGTTTTATTGTGGTTATGTTCCAATAGTTTGAGCTGAAACTGTAATTCAGTTTTACTACATTGTAAATAAGAGTTTGAAGAATTCATTGAAATGCAATCAACCGTGAGTACATAAAGCAGGAAGAATACAATTGTGGAATAGCACCGTGTTCTTCTGTAAGCACATTTCTTAAAAGAATCATGTCTAAAGTTCTTATAGGTTAAATACAAGTAAGAATGAAAAGAGAAAAGGGTTGCATCCATTTGTTGGTTTTTGGCCCATGACTACAACACAAAGCTCTAAGGGCCCACAATACCACACGTTTCAACAATCCCCTCGAGCTTGGATTACAAATTGAATACTTCAAGCTTGGATAAAAGATATTAGTGTTGTAGGCTATATAATGCTTTAGTAAAAACATTAGTGAGCCATTTCCTCATATTTATATACTTGGTTCTTATGATACTTCTTTCTATCTTCTCTTGGATGATGTGATAGTCAACTTTAGTGTGCCTTGTCCTTTAATGAAACATTGTGTTCGGTGAAATTTAAATGCAAGTGAACATGTCGAACAAGTAATATAATGATAAGAAAAGTATCGTCCTACAAAGATTGGTGAATACTAAACTAATTAAGTACTAATGATGAATTAATCCTAAAATTTATCTAGCAAATCAAATTAATAAATGATAGATTAACTAACTAAGTCTAAGAAAACTAAATACAAGAAATATGTTAGAGCATCCAATTTACCATAATTACTAGATATTAATCTTGATTATTTATGCTTGCAAGAGAGACAATATCTATGTGATGACGGAACTTCCTAATTTATTTACTATCCTATGTTTAGGTATAGCAAACCTACTTAGTTTATTAATTCACTATATCTCTATATGTGAATTGAAACAAACCAAATGCATTAGGATCTATGAACATTCCCAGTTTACACTGAAAGTCACACAAACAATATGGTATATGTTTATCCATATTTAATCTATGGTTGCATATTATAAGAAGCAACTGCATGTTATTTCCTGTCGGTCTCTAACATACAAATCAAGTCATCTAAGTAGCAGCTAATCACCTAAAAACATTAAACTCCGTAATATGTAACTTCACATAAATAAAATATCTTGCAAAACATAATAATCATAAGATTCATACCATCATAATTAGGTTACATCATAGCTCTAACAAAAATAAACTAAAGCATAAAGAAGTAATGAGGAAGAATGATAATAAGAAATAAAAAAGGCATCTTGAATCCAAGAACAAGAAGTCTGTCACCCTTTTTGTCTTATCTTCAAGAAAACCTTGAATTCTTGGCCTCTCTCTTGAGTTGTGATCAATTTCCTCCTCCTCTCTTTTGCCTCTTCTCTTCTCTTAAATAGGGTTTAGGTTTAGACTTATCTCTTATCTTAGTAGAAGTGGGATTTTAGAGACCTAAAACAATTGGGTTTTGAACTCCTAATTTAATTAGATTTTGAACACCTAATTTAATTAGGCTTTAAACTCTTAATATGATTAGATTTTTTAATTATTTAGAAAACCCAATAACAATAAAATCTAATAACAATCATCCAAAACCAAGCCCATCTTGACTCTCTTGATCTTGATATTATGATTTTGCCACACAATAAGCATCAGGTTCTCCATGTTCATCCCTTTTCTCTTTGCCTCCTTGTGCTACAAAAACAAGACAAATTCAGATAAATAAGAGGAGTTCAAATATTTTCTCATAAGCATTGTATTATTTATTGCCTAAAAATAGGTAAAATAACTCTATAAAAATAGAGTTATCACATTGTGTTGCCAGCTATGTGAATGGCAACCTTGTTATTACAATGCAAAGACTGGCAAGGAAGTATTGCACCAAGATCTTGCAACAATCCTAAAAGTTAGATAGTCCAACAAACTATGTAACCTACAACCTTATATTTTGAATTGGTTGAAGTGCATGATATGGTTGGTTGTTCTTTAGTTAGTTAGGATATAAGCAAATCACCTAGTTTGATACAATAAACCATCATATACTTTTATGACATAAGGCAAGTTGCATAATTAGAATTGCAAAAATCTGTAAGCTATAACTTGGATCATGAAGAAAGGAAAATACTAAGGCTAAGTGTACCTTTAAGGTACCTCAAACTCTTATAGTGTGATATAGTTGGCGATTTTTCGGTTAGCTAGGATACAATGAATCACCTAGTTTGATATAGCAACCTATCACACACTTTCATGACACAAGGCAGGTAACATAATAAGAATCACAAAATCTATAAACTGCAACTTAGATGATGAAGAAAGGAAAATACAAAGGCTAGGTGTACTTTAAGGCATCACAAGAGTCTTATAGCTACTTTCATGTGAGATTGCTTGGGGGCATGAGTAAAATTGGCCATTACAAAGCTAATATCTGGATGTCTATAGTTAGGTACATCAATCTCCTAACATCCTTTAATACAGTGCTAAGTCTTTAAGAAGCGAATCATCCTTTTTATCAAAATCTCCTTCATCATATTCTAGTATCATTAACTTAAGACTTTGTTCCATAGGGTTGATGGTAGGCTTTGATCTTGCAAGTCCTACTTCTAAAATCAATTTTAATACATACTAGCATTGGCTTAAATTAATGTTGTTTGGCGAATGGGCAATCTCAATCCCAATAAAATATTTGCATTATCCAAAATCCTGTATATGGAAAGCTAAGTTCAAATGTTGTTTGAATCTTAAAATGGAAAATATATTAATCCTAATAATGAAAATATCATTAACATAAAAGAGAATGATGATGAAAGATGTTGGTGAAGATAGCATAATCATGCATAGATTGTCAAAATCCAAATGTGAGAAAAGCTTTTGTAAGTTTTATGTACCATTATCTTAAGACTTGCTTCAGTTGATATGATGACTTTCACAAGTGATGTACAATCCTCTCCTTTTGACAAGGAAATTTGAGTGGTAGCTATATATAACTTCCTTCATCAAGCCACCATGCAAGAAAGCATTTTAGATGTCTAGTTGATAGAGATCTCAATGTTTGATAGCAGCCATATTAATCACATACTTGATTGTCATTGACTTCACAGCTAGTGAGTAGGTTTTATCATCATTGATGTTTTCATGCTATGTGTACCTTTTGGCCACCAATTGGGCCTTGTACCTCTCAATTGTATTATTAGCATGGTCCTTTACTTTATACTCCCACTTATATTTGATGGCTTCTTTATCTGGTTGTAGTGGGATGACATCCCATATGTTATTGGCCTTAAGGGCTATCAATTATTGATCCATAGCCTCAACCTAGTTATTATGCTTAAATGCCTACTGATATATTTTAAGCTTAATGACAATGGAAATAAAGGCAATCAAGCATTGGTAATGTGGAAAGGAAAGGCCTAAGAAAAGCTTATATGAAAGGGGGTATTGTTTATTCAACCTTATGGAGGTGATTAAATATAAATAGTTAGCATTCCATATAAGAGGCTGTATGGGTTAAGATAAGCATTTGGGAGCTGGAGATGGCTAATTCAGAAAAGGCTCTAGTGCTAGGTGAAATGGCTGATTTGGTATGGTAATGGGAGAACTTTCCTCTTGAGAAAGCTATAATGGTGGATCAAGTAATGTATCTATAGGAGGATTGGCTGGATGGACTAGAAGTGCGTGTTGAAAGGGTGGTTATAAAGGTGGTTATGGAGTTTCCAAAAAAGGCTCTAGTATGATAGTAAGTGGACCATGCATTTGACCAATGTTTGGCTTAGGCATAAATTGATTTTAGGAGTTATCCGAATCATGTTTGAAGTCTAACTATTAGAAAATGAAAATTATATTCATAGAATATGACATCATGACTCATAAATATCTTCCCACTTTTGGGATCATATATTTGAAATCCTTTCCAAAGGGAAGGATAACTGAAAAATACATAAAGGATCACTTTTGGGGTAAACTTGTCCTTAGGGTGAAGGACTATAACATAACATCTATAACCAAAGACTCACATGTGGTCTAAAGTAGGTGGTTTGCCATAATAGACTTCAAAGGGACCTAGATTTCCAAGTTTTGCACTTGGTAAATGGTTAACGAGATAGGTTTTCATCCAAATGCATTCATCCCAAACATGTATAGAAATGTGAGCGCATCTAATAAATGATAATATTTGTGTTTGACCATCTCATTTTGTTAGGAAGTATAAATAAAAGAACTCTCGTGAAGAATTCCACAAAAGGCTAAGTAAAAAGTACAAGTAGTGGAAAATTTTTTTGTACCATTATTTGAATAAATGTGTTTGATCATTGTTGGATCTTATAACAACCTAAAAAGGGGGAGGGTGAATTAGGTTTATCAAAAATGTTTTAGTCTTTTTCTTTTCTCTTATGTTAAACAATCAAGACAGCAAGAAAGTTATCACACAAGACAAAGACACAAATTTTTGAAAGGTGGTTTGGCACAAGCCACCTTGGCACCTACTCCACCCCACTCTAGCAACAACTTGTTAGAGTCACTCTCCAATCAATTAACAAATTGATTACAAGGGAAAACTACTCCCCCAATCCCAGTTACAAAATTCTTTCCCTAAGAAATTCAACAAAGTGTAGCAATTAAGTATAAATTTTGAATTCAACTTCTGTAAGATATGAATTCAAGTTTAGAGGCTTCAAACAAATGCTAAATACTTAATACATAATGATATGGACAAAAGCCCGAAATTCACATGAACCCTAGCACTGTTCACTCCTCTGAAATTAGCTTAAATAAGATATGAATCAAAGAGCAATCTAATTTTCTAACAAGTGTATGAAAACATTAATAAGCTCAGAGTAGAATCACTGAAATGTAGAACCAATTTCGTGAGCTTGAAGAAGCTTGAGTAAAGAGTGAGTTTTTGTAAGTTACTTGCTTTCTTTATGATTTTTGAACCAACCAAATAATAGTGAGCAAGATGCACTTAAGTAGATTAAAAACAATTCATATTTCACTTCAAAAAGCCATTTTGACACTTCTAAAGCAAGTCACCTCTTCTCCCCATTGGAGCCCTAATTTTTGTCTTCTTTCTCTTCATTTTGAGTTGTTAAGAGAGGAAGGAGATGGAGCTACATTTTATCTCTAAAACCATTCAAAATTGTGCTCCAAAACACCACCATTTCGTTCATAACTTAAGTGATTAAATTGAAGTTTAGCGGACCAAAAAATGGGTCACACTTAAATCTTCATAAAATATCTTTAATCGTGAATCAAATCATTGTGAGTGCTTCACAAATTGATAAATCAACTTCTTTTCTTCAAAAGCCCCATGATTTCAGCTTTAGAAACTCTTTAATCTACTTTCAATTTTTATTTTAAGAGTTAGGTCATAAATTATGAAGAATTTCTTAATTTCTTCAAATTAATTTTCTCTAAGAAGTGGGTCTTTGATTTTTCTTCATAGATTTTTTCTACTCTCTGTTAGCTTTCAAATGACATTTTTTTCTTCTTGAACATAGTAGTTTCTGATAGCCAAATTTGAGCTTTAGGTGGCAGTGACATTGCATGGGTTTTGTCGGGTCATGCACATGAGTCACTTAATTGCATCACAGGTCATGAGTTGCACCCTGATTGCATCTGGGTTGGGTCACACTTTGTGGGTCCAGTTCGTGCTAGGTTGGGTTGCACAAAAACTACTACATATTAGGCTTATGCTTTCTATTGTGGACTACGTTGTACATAAATTTCTAGGCTAAGCTCACACATAGTTGACCTATTTCCTGCAACATATTTCAAGCATTATTTTTTCTTATTAAAAAATCATTAAATAAATAATCAAACAATGATTATAATATTCTCATATTATAAGTCCATTTTTCTCATCATCAAAATGTATTATATTTTAATAAATATATTCCAACATTCTCCTCTTTTTTTATGATGATAAAATAAAATATTTTGATGTAATGTAAATCATTTTCAACTTTTCAACTTTTCAACTTTCAAGTTTCCAAAGTAAGCATGATTATTTTTTGACAACTTCAAGCATATATATTGATGCATAAAATATACAAAGTCCAAAGCACATTAATTTAACAATCAAGAAATATATTTCTTGGGTAACACTTGTATGGAAAGAAGGAATACCAAAGTATAATTTTATCTGTTGGATCATTTTGAAAGACAAACTATCCACAATAGATCATGTGGCTAAATGGAATAATTCAGTGGATCTATAATGCAATCTTTGCCAATAAGGAGAAGAATCATAAGAACATTTATTTTTTAAATGCAGGTTCACAAACTACATTTGGAAGGCACTGTTAGGCATGAATGGATTAACTCAAAGAATTGAACACTAAAGAGTTGAAATATGTTGGATGATCAAGGCTGTGAGAGGGAGAGTTTTGTAACAACCTTGCTTAGTATATCTTTTAAGGCCATATTGTATCACATTTGGAGAGAAAAAAAATAGAAAAAGATTCAGCGATAAAAGTCTAGACTGCTTAACCGTTATTGCCAAAATCAACAAAGACATGAGAGAGAAGATTTCACCTACCAGAGGAGTTAAGCCTACAAATCATAATAAATTCTTACAAGAGCTTTGAAATTTTCCAAATACAATGTTTGAGCCTAAATGATGATGTTTTGTAATTGAACAATCTTGTAATTTTTACGATAATATATATTTTTGACCTTTTAACAAAGAAAAAAAAGTTATATATTTCTCCCTCTATACTAAATCCAAAGTGCATATGACCAATATAACATCATGTATTTCTCCCTCTATTCCAAGTCATTTCTCCCTTCTAACAAGTTCTAACAAGTTCCAAATATATCAAATATATAAGATCAACATAGCATCATAACATATATGTTCCCCTTTTTTTGTTCTATAAGAACCAAAATCAACAAATCATGTGTTATAAGCACAATTAACAAACAATCAAGCAACACCAAAATCATAAAACTATAGCACCCCTTTAAGGATAGCTTCCTTGCAAAGTAGTCTAACTAGCCACAAAACAAAAGATGTAGGAGTATATGCATGAAAAATATCCATTAGTCATGATAATAAATGTATTTAAAAACATTTGATCATGAAGAGAGTTGATGTTTCATGTCTACAGTGGAAGGAATTGTGTTCTCTACATAATAATATCTCTCCCATATAACTAAAATGACAGCACACTTTCTCAACATAGAGCATGTTTTCTGTCACATTCATCATTGATGAACCAACAACATGTATGTAGAGATTTGCAGCAGCATATATAATAAGAAGGATAAGTGCACAATAATAAACTTATTATGATAGTAGCATCATATTTGTAAAAAAAAAAAAAAGATTGTATAGCAACACCATATTTGTAAAATTCAAATTTCATAGCAGAAGAGAAGAGATACAGATCTTACAAGGCGTGTGTTGTATCAGCAAGCAACAAAAAATTAAAAAGATCATACTAGATATGATGAATCAAAAGCTCGCATTGAGTAACAATGTCTACCATGGTTGTAAAGTGGAATTTACAGTAGAATACCAGTAGAATTTAGAGTTTTACAATGTAATATACCAAGATAAACTCCCCCTCAAACTAGGAAGGACCCTTTCTTATTACAAGAAAAGGAATGTTGATTGATAATGGAGGCTACTTCAATCATGAGATTGATAAAGAGCACATGTATGCCAATACATTTATATAGTGATGTAGATTTTGCTAAAACTGAACCTATAAATCATCTACATTACACGTTCCTAATTCTCTTCGTAGATAACAAACCTTTCTTTATCAAGAGGTTTAGTTAAGATGTCAGCAATTTAGTGAAGAGTGCTAACATATTCTATGGTGCCATTTCCTTTAAGGGCATGATCCCTTATGAAATGATGTCTAATTTCTATGTGTTTAGTGAGAGAGTGCTAAAAAAGATTTATTCTGAGTTTGATAGCACTTGTGTTATCACACTTCAAGGGTATAGAACTTTGAAATGAATTAAAATCAACAAGTTGATTTTTTATCAAAAGAACTTGTGCACAACAACTACCTAAGGTAATATATTCAGCTTTGGTAATGGAAACATCAACACTTTTTTATTTCTTGAAAAACCATGAAACTAACATATTTCCTAGGAATTGACATGTCCCATTAGTACTCTTATGATCAATTTTACAACTAGTATAATCTGCATCACTATATGTATGCAAATGAAAAGATGACTCTCTAGGATACCATATACCTAACTAAAGTGATTAGCTTAATGCATTTGAGTGATTAGCTACCATTTAGATGAGTTGATTTGCATGTTAAAGATAAAAAAGAAATAACATATAGTTGTTTCTTGTAATGTGCAACCATAGATTAATATAGATAGATATATATCATGTGGTTTGTGTGGCTTTTGGTGTAAACTAAAATATTCACAAATCTTAATGCACTTAGTTGATTTCAATTCACATGTAGAACTATAATGAGTTACTGAGTTAAGTAGGTTCGTTATACCTAAACATAGGATAGTGAATAAATTAGGAAATTTTGCCATCACATGAGTAGAATCAATCTTACAAGCATGAATGATTTACATTTGTATCTAGTAATTAGGTGAAATTGGATGCTTTAGCATGTTTTAGTTATCGAGTTTTGGTTAAATTTAGTTGTTTAATTCATGTTTTACCATTTTGATTTATTAGATAAACTCTAGGAATTGTTCAGCCTTAGTAATTAATTAGTTTAGGAATCACCAATCTCTGTTGGATGATATCTTACTTATCATTATATTACTTGTTTAACATGTACATTTGCATGTAGGATTTCACTGAACATGCATTTTTTTAAACATTTGTAGTGACCGATCTTGTATGGAGAGAAGAGAGCCAACTTTTAACTTTGTCTCTAAGAGAAAATGGAAATAACATTAATCTAATAACATCTCTAACTCCATTATTTAATTATGTTAGATTTCAAGAAAGGCGTCAATGTGAGCATTCAAATCATCACTTGTTAGCTCACTAAATTGCATTGATTGTTGAAGCATCAAAATGGTTGATGACTTGATCTTAAAGTTATTTGCTTGAATTGCAAGTCTCTTGACACTTGTTATGGTGCCTTAAACTATTGGTACAACATAATATTTCAAAGGTCTATATAGCTCACCAATTTCCTCCCTCTTTTTAGCTTAATTTATATATTCTCTTAATTGCCTTTTGAATGTGTGTTTGATTTCTAGATAAAACTCAACAAGTTTTTGTTGTTGTTTATAGGTCATACACTATCACGAAATACACCTTTAAATAATAATGGTTCAATTTTTTTTTTTTTAGCCTTGCAGAAAATAAAAGCTATATTAAGCTTAGAATTATTCTATATTGATATTAATTAATGGTAAACAAACAATCCTTAACAATGACACCAAAACTTGTTCATAGAATTCTATATGTAAGTGAACATGTTAAACAAATAATATAATGATAAGAAAATATATTGTCTTATAAAGATTAATGATTACTAGATTAATTGAGTACTAATAGTAAATTAAACATAAAGTTTAACTAACCAATCAAAAGAGAGTCGAGAATGAATTAAATTAATAATCTTCATAGTAGAATTTAAAAACTAAATACAATTAAATTCAAATGAGTAAAATCAATTGAAGTAATTTGTCAAAGTATTCAATTTCACCATAACCAATATATATGAATTTCAAATAACTATACCTACAATAATGATATAAATTATGTGAAGATAGAATTCCCTAATCCACTTACTACTTTATTTTTAGGTATAGCAAATCTACTTAGTTTATTAATCTATTATATCTCTATGTCAATCGAAATAAATAAAAGTACATTAAAATTTATGAGTGTTTCCAATTTACACTAAATCTTTTAACAACTTTATCACCAAAAACCACACAAATAACATGGTATATCACTATTTTTGTTTAACTCATGGTTATATATTATAAGAAGCAACATAGGCTAAGTCATAAAAGAACAAGACTTCTCATAGCATGTTGTCTTAGGGTTTGCCCATTTTTTCCTTATTTCCTCCATGCATCATTATGCTACATAAACAAGCAAAATTTGAGTAAGTAAAGGAAAATTTAAATATTTTCTCGAAAACATTACATTACTTGCTAGTTAAAGTAGATAAAATAACTGTATAACCCTTAATCTCTCTTTTCAAGCTTTGGTTTAACCCCTTATCTTTTGTTTCTACCATTCTCAATTGATGCTATGTTAGGACATTTGTGGTTATTAATTATGAAAGCATATTTAGTTGGCATACTGATAACTTTATTTTTATAAAGTTATTTTACCTAATTTATGCAATAAATAACTTCATGTTTGTTAGAAAATATTTGAATTTCTTTTTATTTTCTTAACTTTGTTTTGTTTATGTAACATATGAAGGCATGGAGAAAAAAGATAAGTATGGAGAACCCAATGCTTATTGTAGCAAAATATGGTCAAAATATCAAGATTAAGAGAGCCAAGATGGGCTTGGGCTTTGGATGATTGTTATTATATTTTCTATTATTGTTGAGTTTTTTAGATAATTAGAAAATCAAGTCATGTTAGGAGTTCAAAGCCTAATTAATATTGGAGTTCACAACCAATTATTTTAGGTATCCAAAATCCATTTCTATTGGGATAAGAGATAGGTCTAAACCCTAAACCCTTAACCCTATTTAAGAGAAAAGAAAAATCAAGAAAGTCAAGGAGGAAATTTAGCATAACTCAAAAAAGAGATTAAGAATTCAAGATTTTCTTGAAGAAAAGGCAAAAAAAGTGACAGACTTTTTGTTCTTTGATTCAAGAAGCCTTGTTTAATTCCTATTATTGTTTTTCTTTATTATTTTATAATGTTTTAGTTTACTTTGTTAGAGCTACAATATACCCTAATTATGATTACATGACTTTTATGATTGTTATTGTAGGATTTTAGCCCTTCAAGTAATCAAGAAGGGGGGGGGTGAATTGATTTTCTATTAAAAAAATGCAAGTTTCACAAAATGCAATGCAACAAAATAAACAATCAAATAAACAAGTAAGATAGAGACACAAGGATTTTTAGAAGGTTTGGCTTCAACAAACAATTGCCTACGTCCCCTATGACCTTTTAACCAGTGTGGTTAAAAGGTCTCTTCCATTATTTTTTGCAACCTTTACAAGAGTGAATAAATCCTACCAGAGATCTTAATGGTGAATAAATACAGTAATAGAATGAACTTACTATGAATATGAAAGTTAAGCATTCTATAGTCATATTAATCAAAGCAATAAGGTTAAGAAATGCTTAATAGAATAATATATTTGATGAACACGATGCAACAACTTAATACTTCAGAGATTTGTGATGATGTCTTTCAAGTTGTTGCCTTCTTTTGCCCTTTTTCTTTCATTAAATAAAGAATATTTCCACGAAAAGCTTTCTTCATAACTATTGTGCCATAAATCCCCATTTCCCTTTTTCACTTCTCTATTTAAGCTCAATCTAAAAATGTCAACCTATTCAAATTGGTTAGAATCTACTTAACCTATTCAAATCAACTAGAGTCTTTTTCTTCAAATTTGAAAAACCTTTGTAACAGTGCATAAAATTCACTTGACTTTCCTTTCATGAGACTTAAATATGGAGGGAAAGAAATCATCCCAAAATAAGTATTTGGGTCTTCAATAATAGCTTGAAAGAAATCATCTCAAAACCCTTAAAAAACTTCCTTTTTTGAAACATATTTCTCTCAAAATATCTCTAAAAATAGGTTGCATAGTGGAAGAAATAATCCCAAATAAGGAGTTTAAACCTATCATATGAGAATTCGAGCATATCTTCATGGCTTGAATAAACATTGGATTCGATCTTCACGACTTCTCACCAACCATAGTATAATCTTATGACAAGGATGTAAATTAGTGCATTCCATATATGGTTTTGGCTAGATAATGAAGAATTTTAATAATCTGGTCTAGTATGGAATGAGAATGAGCGATGGTGATGAGATGTGGCTTCCATAGGTTCAGGTTATAAGTTCTTCAGGCAAAGCTTATTAATAAGTCTACATAAGTTGCCTTGAGAATAAGCATTGTGGGTTGGGCTTGTACTTCACTAAAGGCAAACCAAGTATTCAGTGCAAACACATTTGATCAAATGAATAGAGGGTTTGGCTACCACCACTATCAGGATTGACACGTGAAACTGTAACTTAGGCTAGGAAATAAGTTGAATGTCCAAATACGAATTGTACCAAAAATAGATTACCTTCCAAGCATAATATCCACCTAAAAACAAGTAACCTTAATATAAGCTAATGAAATCTTTTGTCCTATCAAAACATTATAATTCCATAGTTATGTTTTGTAAGATATTTTATTTGTGTGAAGTTGTATATAATGTGTAATGCTTTTAAGTGATTAGTTACTACTTAAATGATCTAATTTGCATATTAAGATCGATGGGAGATGATATGTAGTTATTTCATGTAATATGTAACCATAAATTAATATGGATAAACATATATCATATTGTTTGTGTAGTTTTTGGTATAAACTAGGAATATTCATCGATCTTAATGTATTTAGTTTGTTTCAATTCACATATAGAGATATATGTGAATTAATGAACTAAATAGGTTTGTTATATTTAGACATAGGATAATGAATAAATTAAGAAATTTTGCTATCATATGAATATTATTCCTTTTGCAAGCATAAATAATTGACATTTGTATTTAATAGTTAAGGTAAAATTGGATGCTCTAACATTTTTTTTATATTAAGTGTTTTTAAACTTAGTTAATTAATCTATCATTTCGATTTGTTAGATAAATTCTAAGAGCTATTCACCATTAGTAATTAATTGATCTAGTAATCACCAATATTTGTGGGATGATATCTTTCTCATCATGATATTAATTGTTCCACTTGTTCACTTGTATTTAGAATTTCACCAAACAAGTTTTTAGTATCATTGTCGGGGATTGGTTGTTTATTACTAATTAATATCAATACCAAATAATTTTTAGGTTTAATCTAGCCTTTATTTTATTTTAACAAATAAATCATTTTTTTATTGTTGGAAAAAAGGAAAAAAAATCAATTCTTTTAGGTTTATTTTTATTTTGCTTTATTATTACTATTTTTTTCTTGCAAAAAAAAATTCTTCGTTAAGTTGCTATTGTAGAAAGATTAAGCAACAAGGATATGAGAAATGATGGTTTACATAGACTTTTGAAAGGCTATGTTGCACCAACATTTTAGAGTGCCACATCAAGTATTAAGGGGCATACAATTTAGGCAAACCACTTTGAGATCAAGTCAGTACATAAAATAGATGTCTTCACTAAAATATTGGCAGAATTAGAAGTGCTCAAATAGAATAGAGCATGTGATCTTTATGGTGGAGGACATGCAAGCACTGAATGTCAAGTAGCTAACCTTTTTGCTCAATAGAATGAATATGCTAATTTTGGTGGGATTTTGAACAAGTCACAAAATGATCCTTACTCCAACATATATAATTTAGATTGGCATAACCATTAAAAACTTTTATGAAGTAAACCAAATAAAATCATACTGCCACCAAAATTCAAGTAAACAGAAGAGGCAAGGCCTAACTTGGAGGACATAATTAACAAGATGGTCAACACCATAGAGTTCTTTATGTACTAAAGTGATATTGGGCAAAACAAAAAGCCTAACTTGGAGGATATAGTTACCAACCTGGCCATCACCTTTATGGAGAGTACTAAAGCAAAGTTGCAGAACCAAGAAACAATATTAGAAATAAGATTTTAGAACTAAGAAGCTTCAATTAGAAAATTAAAGGTGTAGATGGGTCAATTGAACAATATGGTCTTAGAGAGACAAGAGGGTCCTTTGCCTAGCAATATAGAGAAAAACCCTAAAAATACCGTAAAGGCAATAACCATAACAAGTGGTAAGCAAGTGGGAGAAGATGATTCTAATGAGGAGATTTTTAAAGATAAGGATAAAGATGTCAATATACAACCTAAGAGGCACTTAAGAGTAAACTCATTATAGGAAATCCTAAGCGATATATGCCTTTAGCTCCATCTCCCCTGAGATTCCAACAACATGAAAAAAATAAGCAATTTTTAGAATTCCTTGATGTATCTTCAAAACTACACATTAACATTCTTTTTGTAGATGCTCTAACTCAAATGCTTAATTATGAAATTTTTTTGAAAGAGATATTAAAGAACAAAAGGAAGCTGGAAATGTATGAGACAATGAAGTTAATTGAAGAGTGCTTAACCATCGTATGACACAAGTTGTCTCCTAAATTTTATAGTTTCATCCTCCTTGAGCAACAACCTTTAAGATAGCTTGGCTAACAATTATAAAGTAAGCGCTTTGTGGGAGGTAACCCAAGCATTTTCATTATTTTTTTAATTGGTTCAATACTTAATTGTTTTAATTAAAAAGTAAAAAAAGTCTTAAAATATTTTCTTTATCTTCATTATCTTCTTTGTTTTATCCATATTAAATGAAAGATTACTTTCTTGGAGTTTTGTAATCAAGGCCATCCATGGAAACATTCTGCAACAAAGGGAGTTTTTTGTACCTTTCTCTCTATTTTTTTTTTTTTGCATTGAGGATAATGGTTCATTTAAGTTTAGGGGTGGGAAAAGAAATTTTGTATTTTGTGCTAAATATAATTTGAAAATTTTTCCTATGTTATGATTGCATTCCTTATTGTGCATTCTTGGCGATTCTTAGAGAGGTATAAATTGTGTTCAAACCTATAATTGTAATGTGAGTTAAGTGTAACTTTGATTATGTTGATTTACTTATTAAGCACCAAAAGTCCATAACTTTGGAATTATGTGTGTCCCTATAGAACATTCATGTAAAGTATATCATTTTCTTAGATCTCACCTAGATCTTAGAATTTGTTTGATTTTTTCTTAAGGTGAAATCCTAAGCTACATCTAATTGAGAAAATGATTTAGGTCATCTTTGGATCAATTGAGCCTTTCAAGCCAACTCTATTTATTTATCACCAGTCACCTTGTTAAGCCTTGATTTTTATCCAATTATTTTTAATAACACCCACATATATAACCATGCGCCTTGAATAAATTATCTTATTGTCCCATGCCCATGAACATGTTAACTTTTAGGATACAAGTTTATTTAAGTTGAACAAAAGTTGAGGAAAAGAATGGAGCATAGGAAGAAATTGAAAAGAATGATTGTATAAGGCATAGTATTTTTGTAGTGGAAAAAAATGAAAAAAGAAAAAGAAAAGAAGGAAGTATAATATTTGCATAAGAATGGAATCCTCTTATCATTCATTATAAAACTCAAGTAACTCAATATTTTGAAATAGGCTATTAAGATAGTAATTGGATATCATTTGCAAGATAAGAGTGTGGTGGCTACGTTTCTAGTACTTTTACTTATTTTATTGTTGCAAGCATGATTGTGGCTTTTCTAAGTGTCAGAATGAGAATTCAAGCATTTTTGGATACAAAAGAATAATAGAAGTGGTGGTAGAAAGATTATTTGTCAAGAGAAAAAAAGTATAAAGTAACAAAAGCTCAATTAGATCCTAGAAAGCATTGTGTTCATCGGTGAATTAAGCCTAAATGACTTTCATCTTATCCATAACCTAACTTGACATTACAAGCTAATGAAAGTCTTATTGATTCTTAGTTAGATGATTAGCTTATATTAGTGGAGAGAGAAATAACAAGCAAACCTATGAGATTTAATTAGAGTTTTTGAGAAATTGCATACCAACATGGATCTATTTGGAGTACTCATAGTTAAAAAGATGAAGACTTATACACACACACACACACACATGGTTAACATAATTAAGAGTTTATCTTATCTTATGAAACAATTGTGGTGCTTAGATGAAAGTTATGTTTCTCTTTGAATTGTTAAGTTGAATAATTATGAAAGAATTTCATGAAGGGGTTTTGTCTAAAACATATGTTGTTTGTTGCTTTTGCTCGAGAACTAGCAAAATGTTAAGTTTGGGGATTTTGGTAACTTTATTTTTATAAAGTCATTTTACCTAATTTAGGTGATAGATAACTTCAATGCTTGTCAAAAAATATTTGAATTCCTTTGTAATAGCTTTGTAGCATCTATTTAAGACTCATGATTTGAATTTTGTATATCTTGTAGAAGCCTAGTGTAACAAACTTGGAGAAATCTGTTTGGCACTCAAGTCTCAGCAATGAACTAAGTCAGCCTTTTTACTAGGATTACTCTAACAAGAGGACTTTTGGAGAGAACATCAGGAATATTATAAAGAACAATGGGAGAGCTTGAGTGTTTGAGTAAAGAGAAAGGAATTATAAGGTTCCCTTTATATAAGTGTTAGCCTTCCCTTTATATCAGTTACACATGTAGAGCATCACTATAAATGTGTAAATGTTACAAGGATTCAAATTAGGTTCATCGAATTAGGACATTTTATAATTCTAAACTATTGATATACACATAAAAAGTTAAGGTTTAATAATAAATCACGAATCATAATCATCATCTTATTGAATATCAAAGTTGTTACACTTTTAAATAAATAAGTAATGTTTTTCCTATTAAAGAAGTTAGTTACATTCCTATAAATAAAAGCAGCTAAATACAAAAGAAAATAATACAACAAGCACCACTTGAGTGGATAACCTAACAAAAAAAGGAAACAAGATAAGCTAGACCTATATATTGTATAGCTTAATTCGTTGGCTTGTACCGCTAGTCCAGTGCATGGATGTCCAACTTGTACTCACTCAGCCAAGTTGTCAGCATGTAATACCATTCCAAAACATTCTCCCCCACCTAATTCAGTGACACCCCTGTCACTGCAAGGTAACTGGGGCTAGACTCATCGAGCATAATCCATCAGCTCGTAAATCCAATCTAGAAAATCCACTTGCATAGCATAGTCTATCGACTTATATGAGCACATAGAAGTCCAACTTGTACCTAAATGGCATGATCATTGGCTCGTATTGACAATATGGCACATCCACTCACCTCTAACTTAACAACACCCTTGCCTTTCCAAATACTTACTAATAAAATCAAAAACTTGTCAGTGTGTTTGGTTTAACAACACTCACCTTATTATTGCATAACACTTTAATAAGATTTTCCAATTTGTCAAAGATCTCCTTTAGACTCATGCATTTCATCACTACATAACACTTAAATGAGATGGTTTGATCTAGTGAAGATCTACTTCAGACTCTAGTATTGCTCCTACTCTTGGGTAATAGTTTTTGCACCTTGGCCAATTTCACTTTATTGTTGAGGAAAACTCCTTTCTTTTGTATACTTCCTTTCACTTGCATTGCAGAAATTATTTTCTATGTATGACCTATGTTCTTTGTGGTGATCATACATGACATATCTTCCGCAAGGATACACAAACAATTGTGTGCAAGATAAACAAAAGCATGGGCCATATGCAAAAAATCTAACTTGAGGATTAAATTGTAGTCATCCATTGGCACTACTGTGAAATCCACTTTTCCATTCCACCTCCTAATGCGTAGACTCAAACTCCATGGGTAGCCCTACGCATTGGCCAAGGAGTGTTGTTCTCTATCTTTAATGACCCCACACCTTTCTTCACCACTAAGCCTAATCTTTTGGCTTCTCTAAGTGTGATAAAGTTATGAGTTGCACCCTAATCTAACATGGCTTTCGTATCTATGTCATTGACTACAAGTTTGATATACATTAAAGATTTTGTAGTTGGTTTTGATCCTTACCTTCCATTGAATTGAGCAACTAGAGCATTGCCATATGTCCATCTCCTTCAGGACTATTATCTAGCATTGACTCTTTTCGCATGGCATGTAAGGAACCTTTTCTCAAACAATGTTTCATATAATGTGGGCCCTTACAAAGGAAAACAGGGTCACCTCATCTTTTATCACCATCTAAGTGGAGAGATGGTCTAGTACCTCTATCAACATCACGGTGGAAAGATGGTCTAGTGCCTCTATTACGATGAAATGGGGATCAACTTCCTTATCTTTCTAAACTCTTAACTTGAGAAGGTTGATTGGAGGATGATTCATTCTGCCTACGATTTGTTAAGGACTCCACAATTGAGATAGCTTGACTTAACTTGGTCACATCGCATTTCTCAATCTCGTCCTTTGCCCATTTATAAAGGCTATTGACAAAGAAGAACAAAAGAGTCTTCTCCGATACATCCTTAAGGTATAGAGTTGCCTCAATAAAAGGTTGCACAAAAGCTTACAAAGTCATGGTGTGCCTTAAGTCCCTCAGTGTTCTGTGAGCTTTCTAATATATATTCTTCAGAAGAAATTGTTTCTTTAGTTCTTTCTTGAACTTCTTGTGCATGTTGATTAAGTCTTCCCCATTCTCTAACTCTTGGCAACTCCTATACCACCGCACATTAGCACTATGAGTGAGATAGTAAAATTAGCAATCTCGAAATATTACCCCATATGCCATAAGAAGTCTTTAAATTTTGTTGCATCTGTTTCCCACCATAGCTCTTTGGATTAAGGGGTATCTTTACAAGGGGTGGTAGCAAAAGTAAGTTTTGTTTAGAGTTGATCTATGACTTCGTTTAACTCTTGAACATGTTTAGCAAATCCTTTCGACTCTTGGAATTGCTCAACAAATCCTTTTAGCTCTACTACTTGTTCTGAATACAATAAACATAACCCTTTAGTAAACTAAGTTGTTCCTTTACAAATGCCATTGTCTTAGCTTGTATCCTCTTTCTCTTTCATTGGCTTTCGAGTTGGGACTCTACCACTCCGTCGAATGTCATTTTAACAGCTTAGCATACCTTCAGGTTTAGGCTTTGATGACACTTGTAATGGACTTGGAGAAATCCTTCAACACTCAGGTCTCAACAATAAATTGAGTCAAGCTTTTAACAAGGATCACTCTAATGAGAGGACTTCTAGAGAGAACACAAAGGAAATTATAAAGAACAATGGGAGAGCTTAAGTATTTTAGTAAGGAGAAAGGGACCAGAAGGTTATCCTTATATAGGTGTTAGCCTTCTCATAGGAAATAAATGGATTATTGGTTACACATTTAGAGCATTGCGATAAATGTGTAAACATTACGAAGATTCAAATTAGGTTCATCAAATCAGGACACTTTATAATTCTAAACCATCAATATACTTATAAAGAGTTAACGTAACAATAATAAATCATGAATTGTAACCATCATCTTATTGAATATCAAAGTCGTTACACTTTCAAATAAATAAGTAATGTTTCCTCTATTAAAAAGGTTAGTTACATTCTTGTAAATAAAAGCAGTTGAATACAAAAGGAAATAATTCTTCGGTCACCACTTGAGTGGATAGTCCAACAACAAAGGAAATTAGATAAGCCAAACCCGTACTACACAACTCAATCCATTGGCCCATACTACCAATCTAATGCATGGATGTCTAACCCGTACTTGTTAGCCATGTTGTTAACTTGTACTGCTAATTCGGAACACTAGTTCCAAATTTGTAACAGTGGGGTGAGAAACCTGTAATCGGATTTGAAGGATTGTTTATCCCTTGTGAGAGTTTGGATATCCCTTGTAATCAACTATTGAATTGATTGGAAGAGTGACTCTAATAGGTTGCTAGAGTGGAATGGAGCAGGTGCTGAGATGGCTTAAGCGAACCACCTACCAAAAATCTTTGTCTTTATGTTGTGTGAATTCTTTACTTGTTGCCATATAATTATTAATTGCTTCACTTAGTTAAATGAAAAAGACAAAATAATTTTTGAGAAGCCTAATTCACCCCCCCTTCCCCCCTATATTGTTTTAGGATCCAACAAGTGGTACCAGGTGTTAGGTTATCTATGATCTAACCAGATTTAGTTAGATATTAGTGAGATTTGCATAGCAACAAACATGGCCATCATATTAACTTTCAATAGACCACCCATATTTAATGGTACAAACTATAACCATTGGAAGTATATAATGAAAATGTACATAATGGGACAGGATGTAAAATCTTGGAAAATCATAAACAAAACAATAGAATTGTCTATAAAATCACCTTTACTTTTGTCAAAAGATGTCTTTAAAGAAATCAAGAAAAATGGTAAAGCTATGACTATGTTGTATTATTCTTTTACCGTATCTGAATATAATAAAATCTCTACTAACAAAATTGCAAAAGAACTTTGGGATAAATTAGAAGTCTTACATGAAGGAACAAAAAAAGTAAAAGACTCTAAAATTGACATGTTGGTTCATAACTATGAATTGTTTATGATGAAACCAAGTGAAAGCTTTTATGATATGTTTACTAGATTTTATGATATTGTCACTAAACTTACATCGCTAGAAGAGCACTATCTAAATAAGAAATTAGTCAAAAAAATTTAGCATGTTTAGATGAAAGTTGGGATGCTAAAAGAACTATCATAGAATAAGCTAATAATTTGAATGAAATGAAGTTAGATGAATTGCTAGGATCTTTACTAACATATGAGCTTTAAATCAATAGGATTAAGGAGAAAGAAAAGTTTAGGAAAGTAGATAAAAATATTGCTTTAAGACTACTATGAATGATAATGATAATTTTGATTTTGGTGATGATGTTGCGTTGCTTGCTCGAAAAATAAGAAAGTTCTATAAAGCAAAAGGTAATAATGTAATTAAGGCTACTGATGATCTTTACTTTGAGTGTAAGAAACTAGTTCATAGAAGAGCAAACTACCCAACTTTGAAGAAGGACAGAAAGTTTAAAAAAAAGGTGCTAGTGGCTACTTAGGATGATGACTCATCTTCGGATAAGGTAGTAGTAGAGACAACAAATGTATGCTTTATAGGAGTAGAAAGGTATGTTGAAAAGAATGAATTGTGCCTATTTGGGATAAAGACAACTTATCTTTTAATAAAGAAGAGGAGGAAACAAACTTTGCATGCTTTATAGGAATGCAGAGTTATGATGATTATGAGGTAAGTAAATCTAACAAGTGTGAAAATTGTGCTTCACTTAATGAGCTAAATGATACATTCAATGAAGTGGTTGATAGATTGCATGAGTTAGAATATGAAAATAAAGTATTAAAAGAAAAATGTGATAAAAAAATCTATCCATGGCATGATGGGAGAACTTAGTTATTTACTAAGACTACAAATTAAGCAAACAACAAATGACATTTTCATTTTTCAAAGTAAATTTATATATGAACTCCTTAAGAAGTTCAATTTTGGTTAAGTTAAAGAAACAAACACTCTTATGGGTACTTCTACCCATATACATGCTAATTCTATTGTTCAAAAGACTTATAGAAGCATGATAGGATCATTGTTATACCTCACTACTTCTAAATTGGATATTCTTTTTAATGTGTGTCTTTGTGCACATTATCAAGCTAATCCTAAAGAAAGTCACCTTGCTACTATCAAGAGAATCTTTAGATATCTCAAGCATACACCTCAACTAGGTATATGGTATCCTAAAAAGTCATCTTTTCATTTGCATGCCTATAAGGATGTTGATTATGTTAGCTATAAACTGATTGTAAGATACCTATTGGAAAATAAAGGTTCTGTTATGGCAAAAATATATTTGTGAATATATTTCTTGAAATATGTTTTTCATAGGTGAAAAAGAAAATCATAGGAAGTAAAAGGAGTACAAATTATAATAACAATTAATGATATTATAAAGTAACCGGGTTCTTACATTCCTTTATAAAACATCTTCTTAAAGTGTTATTGAGAAATATATTTGTGAATGATGTTAAAAATATATTTAAATATATTTTTAAGAAAAATGATACTTGGCTTTATGCACTTATAGGAACATATAAAGAGCTTTGACTCTAGCTTGATTTTAATTCAAGTGAAGCTATATGTTACATTAAATCTGAGCTTGTTAAATGCTCATATTGCTGGACCGTGCTTACATTATTGGACCATGCTCATATTGTTGGACTGTGCTCATATTGTTGGACTGTGCTCATATTATTGGACTATGCTTATATTGCTGGACCTTGCTTATAGTACTAGATTGTGCTTATATTATTGGACCTCGCATGCTACTGGACCAAGCTAGATCCAAGACTGATCCATGACAAGGTTCGCATATGTTGTAGAAGCCTTGCCCACTTCTCACCTGATTACATGATGCCACAACATTGTTCAACTTAACAAAGGTGCACTTAAGTGAGGCTTAATCGTTCTATGTTACTGCCTTTCAAAAAGAAGCTAGCCTCTGGTGACACCTTCGTTCTTTCTAGTGCCAAATCCTCAACAAGAGGATCTTGGAGAAGACAAGATGTCAGAACAGTTGGATTGAAGTTCTAAAAAGTAATTTGAGATTGATTTGAAGGATGGCTCACTGTTTCTAGTGGGAAGAAGGCTATGGCTCAAGTTTGATCTAAAAAGCCCTAGATTTGTTCTGTATTTAAGGAGAATGCATGCGTGAAGATTATGTTGATGATCGAAAACTATTTGAAGTGTTCTCTCTACAAAGAAATGATCTTTTGAGCTCACTTTATTATTTGATCCAAGTTTGCTCATCTTTCGATGACTCACAAGGGTTCGGTGATATTTAATTATTTAGCTTATCCTTTGATTATTCAATTGATTGCACCATGTATAACATGATTTATGTGTTTATTACATTTGAGAATATATATTACACATAAATATTGTGAGAAATCCAAAACACTAATTTATTGAAATTGGGGATTTCATGATAGGAGCTTTGAACTTTTCTATCCATACTTGAATAGCTCCTTTGACTAGCAATATTCCACAAACCATTATATTATTTAGGGATTTACATCTATACATGATCTTTTGATCATATCTTGTATCTGAGCTTAAGAATTCCTTTGAGAAGGAATTGTTTAGATTAAGGAGAACGTATTCTCTTTATCTGGTTTGAGTAAAGGAGACTTCAATCAATTGGATTGAAGAAGAAAAGGGTGGACGTAGGATTTAAGGATTGAGTGCCGAACCACCATGGTAAATCTTGTGTTCTTTCTTTTCTCTCTATTGACTTGAATGTCTCTTGTTGTTTGCTACTAATTATTCTATCATTTATTTAATACTAGCCGACTAGTTTATTTATTAAATAGTTGTGAAATAATTGAAGATAATTTGTTGTCCCATCTAGAACTAACATGTCATTTGCTTAGAATTTTCTTGCTTGATACTTGTTTTATTTATGTGACTTGTTTACACACTTGGATTAATTTTTAAACCAAAATAATTGTGATTAAGTCTTGGCTTAAACAATTCGACCCCCTTCTTGTTAAGCCATAAAACCCAACAAGTACTAGTGGACATGTCAATTCTTTGGAAATATGTTAGTTTCATGGTTTTCTAAGAATCAACAAAGTGTTGCTATCTCTACTACTGAAGCAACAAAGTCTTGGGTAGTTGTTGTGCATAAGTTCTTTAAATAAAAAATCAACTTGCTGATTTTAATTCCTTTTGAAGTTCTATGCCCTTAAATTATGATAATACAAGTGCTATTAAACTCACAAAAAAACATGTTCAACACTCTTGTACTAAACATATAAAGATTACACATCATTTCATATGGAATCATGCCCTTAAGGAGACTGTCACCATAGAATATGTTAACATTCTTCACCAAATTGTTGACATCTTAACTAAACCTCTTGATAAAGAAAGGTTTTGTTATTTTAGAAGATAATTGGGAATGTGTAATGTAGATGATTTATAAATTTAGTTTTTACAAAATCATCATCACTACATAAATGTATTGGCATATATGTGCTCTTCATCAATCTCATGATTAGAGTAGCTTCCATTGGTAATTAGCACTCCCTTTCTTGTAATAAAAAAGGGCCCTTCTTAGTTTGAAGAGGAGTTCATCTTGATATTCTGCTGCAAACTCCAAACTTCATCAATGGTATGCGTTGCTACTCAGTGGGAGCTCTAGTTCATCATATATGGTATGATCTTTCCATTTTTGTTGTTGTTGCTAATACAACATATGCTTTGTAAGATTTGTACCTATTCTCTTTTATTGTTGAAATCTAAAATTTGTTTTCTAGAACATAAATCTAGTATGATCTCTAATAATATTGTGTTGTTCATATAATAAGTTTATTGATGTGCACTCATCTTTCTTATCCTATATTCTACTTCAAATCTCTCTATATTTCACATATATGTGTTGCTAATTCATTAAAGATGAATATGAAAGATAAAATTTGATATATGTTAAGATAGTGTGCTACTTTTATGGTTATATTTGGGAGATATTATCAAGCAGAAAAAAAAATCCATATCATTACAAACAAGAAACAACAACTCTCTTTATGTTCAAATGTTTTTGAATTCATCTATTATGATGACCATTGGCTATTGTATATTATAATTAATCCCTAGTTATTGATGAAATCCCTTAGCTACTATTGTTGCGTTATAGCATTCTTGGAAGTCATCAAATTTCAATTTTATTTTGTATATCCATTTGCATTCAATGGTGTAATATTTTATTGTGGGGGTACTAAATTCCAAATTTGATGTTTTACTAGAGTAGTATATTCCTTTGCCATTGCTTTTCTCCAATTTGGATCTTTTAAAGCTTTAATAAAATTTGAAATTTCATTGTATGGATGTGCATATGTACTTAATGCATAAGTGTGTTTCCACATTATTGTTCATTTGGAAATAACTCCATCCTTAAGTCTAGTAACCATTAGGTGTTGAGACTTAGTTGTTTCTATAGTACTTGATGTAGTATAATTGTTACTAGTAACTTGTTCAAGTATAGTGTCTTGTGGAAAGGATTGATAAGAAATTTGTAATGGTTGATTTGTATATAAATTTTTGATGTAAGGTGTTAGAAAATTTGGTAATAAATTGAGAGTTTGTATTTGCAACACTTGTGGAGTTTCGTTTCTCCAATTGATGATATGGAAACCAATGTTCATCAAAGAAAGCATTTGAGACGACATAAAATTTTTGTTTTTAAGCATAGACATTGATATCCTTTATAATTGGTAGGATATCCAAGAAATACATAAAGTAGACTATTGCTATAATTTGTTTCTATTTAGAGGTTGTAAGTATGGGTATACAAGACACCCAAATGTTCTTAGCTGAGAAATTGAAGGTAGTTTTCCCCCATGGAGATTGATTGTAAATGACTAGACTTTGGATTCTATTTATTATATAAGTAGATGTTTTGAAAGCAAAATCCCAATATATCAATGGTATATGTGTGTTGTTCAATATTGCAAGCCCTACCTTTATAATGTGTCTATGCTTTCTTTTTGCAAATCCATTTTGGAATAGCATATAGGGCTTTGATACTTGTTGATATATGCCCATTGCATTGAATATTGTTTTATTTTTGCTTGGAGTTGATTTTCAACAAGTTTATGGAAGATTTTGAAAATATCAAAGAAATCATCTCTTGATTTCATAATATATATATATGAAAATTTGGAGTAATAATTGATGAAGCATATATAGCAATGATTTCGTTGATATGATGTAATTGTGGCAAGACCCAAAATATCAAAATGAATAAGATCTAATGGTTTTAATGATATTGTTTATGTTGAAGTATGAGGTTGTCTTTTGTTTTCGCTAATTTGGCATGCAATGCAAGAAGTATGAATATTTTTCTCAAAAGGAATTTTCATAGTTTTCAACAATCTTATTACATTGGGACAACTACTATAGCCTAATCTATAGTGTCAATCTTCAAATTTGTTGTAGTAATAAATGTCATAGGTGATTGTTAAATATTCTTCAGGTGATATAGCCCCTGATTAAGTCCCATCAAGAGAATCTTCCCCGTATAGAGGCTTTGTATTGCTCAAAAATCAAAACAAAATAAAAAAGAGTAATTATTATCTTTAGTAAATTTTGAAATAGATAGTACTCTTTTTGTAATATAGGAACAATAGGCACATTTGAAATATTGAAATTTTGAGAGTTTTGAAGAGTACCTTTTTGGGTTATGGGGAGGGTCATTCCATCGCCATTGTAACCTCATTATTGATATTGTATTAAATTTTCAAGCCCATAAGTGTTTTGAGAGATCATTTGTGGCTCTTGAATTAGGGAATCATTGTTGTTTATTGGGGCCTAGAATTGTGGGTTTTGTATTCGCTGTGGGCCTTGAGGATTACTTTAAATTGTTTTTCGTGATTCATTGGTGGCCTAAGGGGCAGGGAGAGCATACTTGTACGTACATTGCCGGGATTGATGGCCATATTTTTTGCAGATCTGATAAGTGATTGATGACTGGCGGTTTTCGCCAGAAAAGATGTACATGTTAGAACCCGGGATGGCATTTAGTGGTATTTGTCCAGGTCGACCCGAAGGCATGAATTAGTGTTGGGAGTTGGTTTCTGGAATGGGCAATGCAGCAGCACGACCGTCGGTGGGATTTCCGGCTGTAAAAGCAACTGTCGGGGTAGTTTGTTTCGCAAGTTCCAAACGTGCCTCGTAAGTGTGCAGCAAGTTCCGAAGGTTGTCATGGGTCAGAGTTGCCATTCAGGTGTGAACCGAGATGACGATAGTAGGTGGTGCATATAGGGACGCCAAACTACAAAAGATGAGTCAGATACTCATTATTTGACATGGGTTCTCCGGTGTTGTTGAGTCGTTCGATGATGAAATCAATTTCATGGAGGAATTCGGTCCCCGTTTGATGGCCCTTTGTGGTAGCTTGGAGCTACAGTTGTAAAGCAGAGGTGCGAGCTGAGTTTTGAGACTGAAATTTGACCTGAAGCGCCAACCCAATCTATGCTAAAGACTTGTATTTCACCATTTGCATCACAATCTGATTGTAGCTGGAGTTTAGAACCCAGAGACGAGTAATTTAGTCTCGAATTTTCCAATCTTGATATGGAGGATTAGAGAATCAATTGATGCCACTATTGTCATCTGTTTCGGTGATAAACTCTAGTAGGCATGGAAAGGATCCATGCATGACCCCAAGAAGACCATTTCCCTCAAGATAAGGTTCAATATGAGCCCTCCAGACGAGGTAATTTCCCCTGTTAGGTCGAACACGAATGGCTGGAATGGTTGGGCTTGCAGGGGTGGGTGGTGGGAGAGCGTGGGTTGCACCGTGGATAATGGTGGTGGTGGAAGGCATGTGGAGATGAAAAAGAAAAAAACAAAAAAAGGCTTTTGCCGCTTAATCTTTGATACTAAATTATAAAATAGAGGTAGAGTATAATAGGAATACTGTATAACCTTTTTTTTGTGTAATCTTCTCAATATATTTTTGTAGAGAGGCTATAAGGTATAATTAAAATAAAATCAGGAAAAGTATTTGTCTTGATACTTTTTGAATTGTAGTCACGAGTGAGATATGAAATTATTTTGAATTCAAATATTATTAACTCCATTCTAGGAAGATTTGGTTCACTTTCTTTTTTTCCTTTTTTTTTTCTAGAAATCTTTGCTACTTAAGGGTATTGTGCGTTGATGCTTTCCTTTTTCGTTTCCTTGATTGATGGTGATATATTTATTCATGTTATATAGAATTGAATTATGTTGATTGCAAGGTTAGTGTTGTGGACTTATCTTGTGATACACATGGCATCATCTTGACGTCTTAATCTAACAAGTATCGTGTGAAAAAGGGTCTAGGTTGCACTACCACAATTTTCTTCGTCATCCCCCTTCCGGTTTGACTTCTGTATACATTGCAAAACCTTGGACACTAGGCTAAGCACTGTGCCTGAGCTTTTTGCCACCTCGTCACTAACATTCATTATCAATTGGTGGAGTCAAATCGCGAGTTGTAAAGAGAGGGGGTTGGTGGTGCTCCCAGGCCCCTAACATGGAGGGTGGTTGGGGTGTCTCATTTGGGTGTACTCGATTTCTAGTCCGGCCCCTTTCTTTCCGCTGCTTTCTTGGCTTTTACGTGTAGGTTTCTAGTATTGTCCCCCGGACAAACACCGCTGTCCGCTTTGCACTCTTCTTTTTTTCTTTACGAATAACAGCCAATGCCACTTTATCTGAACTGTAATTAATTCTTTTCGACAGTCAATAATGTCCTCTACACTCTTGATGATTTTCTAGATGTACACCATTATACTTTGCGTTACCACTATACTTTGCGGCGTTTTGTCAGAGTCGACTTCCAATATATGGAGCTAACGATGCATGCATTCCCATTCTCGCCTTGCATTGGATAATGTAGCAGCATTATCCCCCGTTTTCGTTCTAAAAGAAACAACGTATTGTTGTTTTTATTTTAATAGTAACAAATAAAAGTTTTTTTCTTTACTTATCTTTTACTGTATTAGCATTTTATTAGCATTTTATGTACAACAAAAGCTCAAAGTTTTTTCAGTTAAAAAGAGAAAAAAAAAAAGAGGGAAAAAAATTAGTAGCCCTTAAACTGAAGATGCTCATTTATAAGATATCAGTAGGATGGATAGTCATAATCTAATTCTGTAAGATTGAATTAAAAATCCTAATTGGAGAAAATTCAAAATTGTATTAATTGAATTTTTCTTGATGATTTACAAATATAGGTATAATCTATATATAAAGAATTATATAGAATCAAAAATTAAATTTTAAATCGAATTTAAAATTAAATTTATATTTGAAATGAAGAAGAATGAAGAATTTCGGTAATGGATTTGGTCACAGTGACAGACTGGGTCGTGCGGTCGTGCGACCCCGAACGACCGCGACTCGGGTCGCGAAGTGATCCGAGTCGGGTCTCGGGTCTCAGGTCAGCCCCAGGGCTGATGTGGTGTTAGGGCTGATGTGACGGACAAGTGTTGCCGGACGTAGTGTGGGCTTCTAACAATGACAAGAGAGGTCTTATTGGGAAATTGGGTCATTGCAAAGGGTGCCGAATTATGCGAATAGATTTTGCAGTACAAAATAGACAACTAAGGCAAGTCATGACACACTTCACATGTTCGCATTCCCTGCCTGATAATTGTCAACACGACATTTTATTTTCGAGCAAGAAGACCAGGATTCGTGATTGGCTTTGTCCGTTTTTGCAGTAAAAATTGACAACTAAGGCAAGTCATGACACACTTCACATGCTCGCATTCCCTGCCTTATAATTGTCAACACGACATTTTATTTTCGAGCAAGAAGACCAGGATTCGTGATTGGCTTTGTCCGTTTCTTTGTTTTTTGCTAACTCGGCACAGACCACGTGAGTAGCCGGAGGGCAAATGTCACACCCCTTTGACGGTGTTTATGGGGGGACACACTTGCATAAGAAATGGCATTCTTTCCTTTCCTTTCATTTACTCTGCGGTGTTGGTGTGTGAGTGGGACTCTCTCTCTCTCGCACGCAGTCTCCTTTCATTTACTCTGCATTGTTGGTGTATGAGTGTGAGTTTCTCTCTCTCGCACGCAGTCTGCATAAGAAGACCCAAGGACAACACCTCCTTTTTTGTCAGGCAAGACTTTTCAACTCTCTCTAGAACTAAAATATTCAAACAGGCGCTCTGTTACTCTTCGGAACATCTCACACCGATTTTATTCTCACAAACATTGTAAGTATCAAGATTGATAAATCGAAGAGCACGTGGGGTGTTTAGAGAAAGGAAAACTTCTTGTTGGGAGGGCAGATCCAATAACTCTTAACACCATAATATACCCAAGATTTCTTTATCCTAAGACTGCTGGAGTTCTTTCCTCTCATATTTCCTTATATTACACTATGAGGATCCGAATTTAGGATGTGGGGTTTAATTCTAATATTAATTGTTATGAACCCAACTATTAAGCCAAAAAGAAAACTTTTTGTTGGGGAGACGAGCCTAATAATTCTTAACACCTTAACATGAGGATTATACTCTATTATCTCGTTCAATTAACTTTCAATAAATGCTTCTTGACAACAATTGTACCTTTCTTTTATTGATAAGTGCACTCAAAGTATAAATTTGTACATCTTTTGATGAACCATTTATGATCCCATTTCAAATTGTATTGCTTGTTCATACATGCTAATGTCGGAAAAAATATCAATGTCTATATCTTGACTTGTAGGAAGTAAGTATTTTGAGTCAAAAAATTTTAAAAAGTTTCTCTTTCATCAAAAGATATAAATGTTACTAATTTGTCTTATAGGAAGTAAGTATCAGCATAATCTCAATATAGATTAACAAAACTTCGGTTACAAGAGCTTAATATGTCAACAATATATATATATATTGGGAAGTCTAAGATATTATCTTCCATGCTGCGTCATTGAAGCCAACATGAACACCAAAAAATTTACATTTCGTCACTGTTACAATGGGACTAAAATATGGAATGCTAATGAGAAAGTTCCATTAATTAACATTTTTTCGTATAGTCATTCGTGTTTGAATTTGTTAACGGAGAGAACCCTTTCGCCACCAAGTCTGAAGGAACTGATTTTAAGTGATTGCAACGAATCCACCATTTTTGGATGGAGGCGGTTTGACATATCCAGCAAATATGAAAACTTGATGACTACAAATAATAAGGAGGGATTGTTTTAGACAGATCCAATTGTATTTCCTATTGGAGTTTGCATCGTTGAGGCCCAGTGGAGAGCATTGTTGCGTTAAGGAATATGACGCTTACACAGCTGTGTGTCTACCTCATTATGCAGCAGTCCATAGCATGCTTTGAGCTTGCATTTGTTCCCACTCTGCATTTTATTCTCTCTGTTCACTAACTCTCTAGACCTCTATAATAGATTCACTTATGCCATTAATGTGCATTAGGTTTGGAAGCAGATTCAAGGAAAATTTTCTGAGATTAGGAGTAATAAGATAGTTGTTTTGAAGAAGGAAATCACACTCACCCTTTAGCTCAACAACATCGTTGATGGATATGTTTTGTGTCTTAAGCAATAGTGGGACAAGCTTAATAAGAGCGCATCCAAGTCAACCCAAAGTTTAACCATTAATATGGGAGAATTGAAGGACTCAAGGATAAGACCAACACAAGCAACAGTCCAGCCGATTTCCTGTTTATACCATAAAATGTAAACTCGGGTCACAACAAAATTGATCCATGAAGGTTAAAATTGAGAAGCATATGAGGACTATTTGAAACTCTCATATTTCTTCAAAAGAATTGATTGATTGGCGAGCTTTGGAAGTATCATTTTTAGGTCAATAGTCTTACCTATTAAGTCTCATCTTTGGGATTCTCTCATATTTACCATATTTCTTAATTGTTAAGCCTTAATCCTTATTTATAGAGTAGGTCATTTCATTTATTATTAGTTTGGAATAAAGCAAAAAACCTACAAGTTTTTTGTTTAACTTATTTCCTTTACCCAATTTCTTGCCAAATTTGGTAGTGGAGCATTTCTTAAGCAATGCTTAGTCTTTATGTTTTGGACCCCATTTGCTTGGCATCTATTTCTAAGCTCTTGTTTTAGTTACCATTTTCTCCTCTTCTAATTATTGATCCCATCCTAATGAAAGGGACTTACCCCATGCAATGATATTGATAATGTAGGTAGGTAAGGCCCTAAACCTTTTGAGAAATACAATAGGCAAGATATAAAACTTGATCCACTTAAATATTAATTATTGAAGGTATGCATAAAACCTGACTTGCTCAATAATTAGCAAAAGAGCAAGTTAGTCGATTTCAAAATCATTGAGAAAGAAAAACATTTGAAATTGAAAAATGACATAACAAGCCCTATCAAGACAATTTGTAATGTTCTAGTCCCAATTGATCTTCTTATGACATTTGTATGCAATTGCGTGGTAAAGCACCAAGGGTAGAGCAAATTTACAAACCATTAATAATATATCAACATTTGCCAATGCGTTAGCTAAAAAATTTCCTTGACAAAAGGTATGAACGAGTATAGCTTGTGTAGAAATCATAGTAGAACACATTATAATGGCGTAAGATAATTTCCAAGGACACAAAAAATCTCCTTTTAAGCATTTGATACGGAAAAAATAATAATAAAAAGTACTTTAATTTCCAACAAAAAGAATCCTTTCAACAAAGTATAGACTTCATTGGTAGCACTATCACCATGACCATGGTCAAACACATATGCTAAATGGATACTACTATTAGCATCATGAACCACCCCACTGCTAGCATATAAGCCATTAATACTTAAACCATTGTATTCAACTTCAAAGATCTAGGAGGCAATTTCTATATTACCATTCTACTCCTCAAAATCAAGAGACTTCCAAGGCTTATAAATGTTCACAATCTAAAATGCATGGAGTCTTATCACCCGTATAAGTTGCAACTAGCACGTGAACTTTAAATTGCAAGGATCCCACCAAGAGCAGAAGAAAAAGTCGTTGATTAGAATAAAGAACCTTGTTCCTTGCAAGCCAAATACTTTAAAGAACATAGCAGCCAACAAATATAATAACCATTCCAAATTGTAAGGAAAAAGATGCTTCTTTGAACCAATCCATAGTGAGAACATTCACTAAATCTCTCCTTACCATGATCTCAAGGGCTTAACTAAAATATTGCTAGCTCCCTATGGGAAAACAAATGATTAGTAGTTTTTGGTTAACGACACATGCAACAAACAGATTTTAGGGCCAAAGAAATACCTCACTTGTACATTCACTATAATGGGAAAACCATTATACATGAGTCTCCATATAAAGAAGCTAATTTTTGTTGGAAAAAGCTAATATTAGACAAACTTTCTCCATTTTACCTTCTCATCAATCATCCTTAAACTTTTATACACATAAGAAGCCAAAAATTTATCATTAGTGAAAAGCCCAAATATCAAGCTATTAGGCTCATCATTAGAACTTACCTTTAAAGACTATTCCAAGTGAGAAGGAAATAGGTTGGATTTTAGATAATGAAAACATTATCTTTAAGCTTAACTTAATCTCACCACAAATCACATTAATTTTCATATAAGAGCTCTAGATTGTTAAAGTGAGCTTTTTTACTTTTATCTATCTAACCATATCTCATCACAATGGCTTTTCTTCCCCAATTCCATAATGGAAACTAACAAATAGGACATTAGCAATTGAACTAGCTAGGTTAAGGGATCAACTTAATGATGTTTTGATATGGGTCCATCCAATGTCCTATATCATGTCATGACCTAGCTTATGTAAAGGTTTATAGCTTACTCCAATTATAGGCCCAAATGTTACTTATTCTTACATCAAAGAGTTAGGGCTATAATGTTCTATACTAGGTCCACATTAAAGATATCACCATGTATGAAAAATATCGTTTATAATATTTTTTGTACTCACATGTTGTTTCATCTAAGCTCATGTCTGCATCTAAACACATATGAGATAACCATAGCCAAATCATACTTCTCTTACAAGACATATGGATTAGGAGTGTTATGGGACTCAATAGACCACATAATTAGTGAAGCATGGCTTGTGCTATTTAGTGTTAGCTCACATGCAACATATACATGATCATATCATAGACAATGTAGTTTCTTTTGATTATCACAATTTATGTAACAAACAATTAGTTTTTATGAATTATATTATTTTTCATTGACAATTAAGACATTTCATTTTTAGTAATGAAACTATTGCCTAATTATTTTGATGACATTTCTTTGGATCGAGTGAGAGCATGTCCCATTTGTCCATTATCTTAACAAACACACCTCCCTTTTCCTATGAGTATTACCTTTACCAAAAAAATATATCAGTTCACTAATATGGACATTTAGGGGCCCTAAATGATTCCTACATGATCAAGTGCTAAATATTGACTTATCATTGTTGATGATTTTTCTTAAAAGGACATAGATATTTATCATAAAGGCTAATACAATTTGGAAACAACATTGAGAGTTTAAGGGTTTTTTTTTTTTTTTGGTGTAATGGTCTCCACACATGTTGTAACCAAAATTAGGCACATTAGAATAGATAATGCACAAGACTTTTTGCATCTTTGCAAATGTCAATTTTTTAGTCTCATGGCATTGTACATAAGAGAGCTTGTCCATAAATCAAGTGGCAAAATGGGGTAGTTAAAGCAAAACATTAACACATTTTTAAAGTTACACATCTATTGACATTCTAAGCCGAGACTCCTATTCATTTTTTGGGGTGATTTTGTCCTTACAACCACCTACTTGATTAACACAACGCCTATTCTTGTTTTCAAAGGGAAAAGCTCCTTTTGAAGTTTTGTTTAGGAAAACATCATTGCTAGATCATCTATTAGTTTTTAGCTATCTATGTTGTGTAATTAATCTCACTTAGCAAGATAAGTTTAGGTATAGGACCATTACATGTATTTTCACGGGACATCACTTAAAAGGTTATTATTTATATTATCTTAAGGAATGTTGGTTCGTTATTAGTTGTAATGTCATATTTCACAAGTATACTTTTGCATTTGCATAGGCACATCACAAGGACTTAAGTTTCATTAGGCATATCATGAGAGCCATGTGAGATGCACATAAGTTTCATTACCACTTCATACTAGGGTGGAAAGTCCTTCATTACCTATTATTCTTGTACACACCTTAATTAGGGGTTTGACCTTCCTCATACTCTACTTTCCATTGAAACACCATCTAATTTTGTCATAGCCATCATATGTTATCGGGCACAAGTTACTTGCTCACATCATTTAGATTGAACACATATACCTGCCATTCACATCATTCATACCTTATTTGTTGGGTTCTTAAAGCAAACTAAGAGGGAGTGAATTACCTTTGTTTTATAAAAATAATGGGTTAAGTAATAAAGTGGCCTAGACTTATTTTAATACTATAATAACTGTAGAATGCTTTCTTTTCCTTAAGAGTAGAATGCTAACACATTTCACAGAAGCGCAGATAGCTTTCTAAAGTATAAAAACTGTATGTAACGAGCAAGGATGATCAGAATAATCTTATGACAGAACATATAAACAAACACAATGCACACGAGTTTAAGTGATTGGAGAACCTCTCCAACCCACCTCTCGTGACAACTCATCAAGAGGTGCTTGATATAATAAATCCGAAATTACAACACGTAATTTCTAGTGTTACAGCATAGTTTAAACTTCAGATTACAATCCTCAGGTTCTGAATAACACATATATGCATTGAGGATCACAAAGATAGAAATCCCTTTTTCACAATAGTTCAAATATAGAGTTAGGGTTTCTAAGTTCAGATAAATCTCAAGATTAACAGTTTGATTAAGTACAAATTTGAACTCTGAGCACGAATCAAGCAGGATCTATCACAATGAGCACAGTAGATTAACATAAGGTCAAGAAAGCAGTGAGGATTTCTCAGGTTTTCGCGTGTCTTAGAGAAGAGCCTGAGCCCCATTTTCTTTTTCCTTCTTCTAGTTGACGAAATGAAACCGTTGAGCCTTCAGAAACTCGAACGTTGAGCATTAAACAATCTGTCAGAGACCGTTCTGAAATCGTCACTGCGTAGCTGAGAAAGGGATGGGAAGAAGCTCGCGTTTTGGTGCCTTCTCGGCAAGCCACTATGGTTTTGTTTCCAGAACTCTCCTCGTCGACGTGGCAGCAACAGCGTCAAACCTTTTCAAATTCATTTGCCACATTTTAATTGTTTGACAGTTTCTCAACAGCGGGCTTCTTGTTAGGCTTCACGCCTTGGACCTTTTCCATGGATTAAGTGAGTGATCAGCTCGCTAGGCATCATCAGCTTGTATGGGCTTCCCGGCTCTCTCTCGGATGATACGGGCTGGGCTCTCCTCAAGTTTGAGTTTGGCTCTTTAGTTCAATTCCGCTCTTAGCCCCAGTTTGCAGTTTGTCAGGATTTTACATGTCCAAATATGTACAAAGCAAACTTCTCATGATTAAATTAATTCATATTTCCTTAAGACAATTCATTTTATAACATTTATATGTTTGAAGCACATAATCATGGAGGCAAAACTAAGTTATCACTCATCATTAAAAATATTAGCTTGCACATCTCAACTCATCATTAAAACTAAGCTATAATTATGTTGGTAGGATGCTCAAATTGGGTTTTTAAGGATGATTTTGGTTTTGCCTTTTTTTTTTTTTTTTGGGAGGGGGGGTGGATTAGGATAGAATATAAAATGAAAATGATAAAATCCAAACAAACAAGTAACATGATGATTGTAAAGATTTACGAGTTTAAAGGTACAAGAAAGATAGATTGCTAGAAAACTAAATTCAAGAAGATAAAGGCAAAAGACTAAAGGCTTGGAATTTAAAGAACAAGCAAAATAAAGGCTTGAAACAAATGAGAGAAAAGTATTTTTCTTCTAATCTAAGTGGTTCCTTACAAATAAAACTACAACCTCTATTTATAAAGAGTAAGGACACAAAAGTTGTGCTTTTCACAACTCTTATATTGCAAAAGTTCATCATTGAGCTTAAATTGTGTACATCATGACTCTTATATTGTTGTATATAGTGAATTGTTAGCGTTAGCGCAAGCTAAGTTAGCATAACTTCAGCTTGATGGATTGATTGAACCAACAAAAGCGAAATAGGCTTGTAAAACATTCTATGTCAATAAATGTCTTGAATAAGGTAGAGACAAAATTAGGCTTGTTATCAATTAGAAGCCCTTAAACAATTTTCTTACATATAATAGATTTCCATTGTCGAATCATTCAACACTTTCTACTCAAACTTTTGAGCTCCAAATCTTCTCCAAGTTTGATTTTAAAGTAGGATTTTAATAACTTGGGATTAAGCTCAAAGAAGGGTCCAAAACAACTTTCCATGTCCTAGATTCTCATTTGCAATGGATAGTTATGCATGTTAAGTCCTTAAGGCAACCTAAGAAGGAGGAGGAGGAGGAGGAGGAGGAGGAGGAGGAGGAGGAGGAGGGGGGGGGGTGGAATTAGGTTTCCATGTAACTTTTTCAATCACTCATGTTTTGTTCACTACTAACAAAGATACTTTTAAACAATATCAACAATGTTGGAATATATTTTAATGATATTAGAATATATAAACATTTTGATGATAAGAAAAATAGATATTATAATATGATAATATTATAACATTTTGTTGGAATATATTGATAATTAAATAGAATTATAATATGAAAATATTATAATTAATATTTGATTATTTATAGGTTTTATAAGAAAATTAATGCTGAAATTGTATGCAGGAAATTGGGTTAGAATGAGCCCAGTCCAAAGTCTGACCCAATCCAGAAAAGTCTGACCCAGTCCAGAGAGGTTTGACCCAGTCCAGAGAATGTGACTCAGGCCCAGAACGCGACCCAGTGCGCGACCCAGTCCAGAATGCGCGACCCGCGACCCAGAATTCGACCTGCGATGACACTGTGACTTTGCCGGTAGATTTGGCCGCCCGTTTCACCTCCGATCAAGGTGCATGATAGCTCGTTGGAAAGCTAATGAAGAGGAGAAGATTTCTGTGAAGAAAAATCAAAGACCCACTACTCAGAGAGGATCAATTTGAAGAAATGGTGAAGCTCGTTGAGTTCTTGCCCTAACTGCTCAAAAGTGAAATTGGAAGTAGATTAGAGGGTTTCTGAAGACGATTTCAAAGGGCTTTTGTAAAGAAAAGGATGCTTTATCAATGTATGAAGGACACACGAAGAATTGATTCAAGATTGGAGAGAATTGAAGAAGAATTGAGTGAGACCCGAAACTTGCTCCACAGAACCCGAATTACAGAGTTTTAAGTTGAGACCAAAACTGCACCGTTTTGGATGGGGTTTTGAAATAAACGAAGGCAGAACCTCTTCCACGATATTTTGTCTCTCTTAAGCTCGAAAATGGACAGAGAAGAGGGAAATAAGGAGCTCTAACGGGAAGAAGATTTGATGGTGCTTAGAAGTGTCAGAATGGCTCTTTGAAGTGAGAGGTTAGTTGCTTTGAAGGTATTTAAGCAAGTTTGTCTTCACCATTGCAAACTGTCTGAAAATTATAAGCAAAGAAAGCAAGTTGTGAAGCATCTCATACTACTCATCCTAGCTCATCCAAACCTACGAGTTTGATCTTCATTGGGTGACTAATTTCTAAGCTCATTACTTGCTTACTAGAGAATCAATTTGTGCTTCATATACTCTATTATTGAAGTTGATTTTCTGCAAGTAGACTCTGCTAGGGTTTGAACGAATTTGGGACTTTTGTCCATTTACTCTGTATTAAGCCTCTAGTAGTTGTTTGAAGCTTCTGAACTTGTATTGCATATCTTACAGAAGCTTAGTTCGAAATTTGTAATAAGTTTGATAACCTTTGGCTTGTTGATGTGTGTTGAGACACACATTGTAATTGTGATCCTTGGTGTAAGGATTGTTTGACTCCTTGAGGAGGAGTTGGAAAGTGTAGGAGAAGGTTTCTCCTAGCTTTGTAGTAAAGTGGACTTCAACCGATTATGTTGAAGGAGAAGAGGGTGGAAGTAGGTGAAAAAGGGCCGAACCACCGTGTAAACTTGTGTCTTGTCTCTTTTGTGTTTAATTATCTTTGAATGCTTTATTTGATTGCAAAAAGTGATTAAACAAAAATTAGAAGTGAATTTTTAAAGAGAAACCTAATTCACCCCCCCTCTTAGGTTGCTATAGGATCCAACAAACAAAATTAAGGTCAAACTAGTAGACTAGTGTATATTGCAATTGTTGGATGCAACTTAAATTTTCAAAGGAGTTTTGCATGATTTAGGAGTCCATGTCCTACATGGATTGGGAAAGGAAAGAGTCCCTATCCCTCAAGGATTAAAAGAAAAGAACTATGTGTCCTACATTAGTTAGAGAACCAATTTGTGGAAGTTAAAAGGCTTATAAAAAGGAGTTTATGTAGTCCCTAGGGAGATATATAAAAAAACCTAAGTGGTAATGTTAATAACCAAGTGTTGGGTTATTTGTAGAGTATTATAAAGTTAAGGTTAAGAGAGTTTTTCAGTCTTTCTCTATCAAAAGAATAGAGTTGTAATAGTTGAATCTTTTAGTAAAAAGAAGAGGGAGTAGGACATTGTTGGTCTAAACCCTTAAAAATCTTTTGTGTTGGCGTATATGTGTATGTGTGCTTTGATCCCTTGTGTAGGAAATATACCAGCAAATTCCTAACAAGTGATTGTGCTTTACATGGTCAACAATTCAACTAGTCACTCTATCAAGTCAGATTTGCTTTGGATGTTTCTTAGCACAACTTGTGGATTTATTTTGTTGAGTAATGATATGGTAAAAGTAGAAGTATCAGCCATCATGGATGAGATTAAGTATGTTTTTCCTTTGTTTGATGGAAAGAGTGATTTTAATTTATGGAAAGTTAGTATACAAGATTTGTTAGTACAATAAGGTCTTGATGAGGCTTTGGAAGAGAAAAAGCCATAAGGTATGGAGGCAAAAACAAAGGGAGGCCTTAAGTACGATTAGAATGATGATCTTTTCAAATATCAAGCACAGGGTGATGAATGAAGAGACACCTTCAAATTTATGGGAAAAAATTAGAGAGTGTTTATGCATCACAATCTTTGACGAACAAGTTATGTCTCAAGATGGATCTCTACTCGTTGAAGATGGAAAAAAGTATGAATCTTCATGATCATGTGAATAATTTTGAAAAAGTAGATGCAAAATTATCTCATTTGTTAAGTAGTAAAGAACAAATGAGGGAAAAAGAAAAGGTTTTATTTTTATTATTGTCTTTGCCAAAATGGTACAAGTCTTTTGTTCAATTTTTATTAGTGGGCAAGATGACATTGATGATGGATGATGTGACCACATTATTACGTGATAATGAAAGGTTAATGGGAGTAAAGAATGAAGATCGTGAGGCATCAATGTTGATTATGGGGAGTTCTTTTCGAGGGAGGACTCCAAGGGGTAGAAGTAACTTGAGAGACAGGTCTAAGTCAAGGCAAAGAAACACTCATGAAGATAAAGAATGCTATTATTGCAAAAAAGAAGGGTCATATAAAAGGAAGTTTTAGAAAAATGGTAGAAGATCTTGTTGAGTTTAAGAAGATGAAAGATGAAAACTCAAACTTACAAATCTGTGTTGCAAATGATTTTTAGATTCTTCCATTGCCTTTGGAAGATGGGAGGTCACATGTAACAAGTAACAAATGGTTGTTAGATTCCAATGCAAGTGCTCATATATGTAAGGAAGAAGCTTGTTTTGATATCTTGAAGAAAAAATGAGATCTTGGCAACATTGCTGGAAAAAAGAGGATAGAGATTGAAGCCATTGGCACTGTCAAATTCAAGCTTCATAACAGTGATATCAAGAGTTTGCAGAATGTGAGGTATGTACCATCTTATGGCTATAATGTTATAGTTATAGGAGAGTTAGCTACACATGAGTATTCAAACATTGGAAGAGGTGATTAGATCAAGATATTCAAGCAAGGCAAAGTTGTTCTTCAAGGCAGGAAGAGAATAGGCAAGAATATTTATTTATTTTTATGCTTAAGCTATTTAGAAGAAAAGTGAAGACAACATAGCAATGAAGCCAACGAGAATTCTATCCAAACACAAAAAGACCAAAGAAGACATGCATGTGAAGTTTTTTGAAGATGTGAAGGTGTTTCTTCATTGAGGGAGGAATTTTTAGATGCGACTCAAATTCTTAAAGGAGTTCTGAATGATTTCAGAGTCCATGTCCTACATGGATTGGAAAAGGAAAGAGTCCATATCCCACAGGGTTTAGAAAAGAAGAATTGTGTGTCCTACATTGGTTAGAGAACCAACTTGTAGGAGTTAGAAGGCCCATAAAAAGGAGTCTATGTAGTCCAAGGGAAATATATAGAAGAATCTAAGTGGTAATACTAATAATCAAGTATTTGATTATTTATAGAGTATTACAAAACTAAGGTTGAGAGAGTTCTCAGTCTTTCTTTATCAAAAAACTAGAGTTGTAATGTTGAATCTTTTAATGGAAAGAAGAGGAAGTAGGACATTGTTGGTTTAAACCCTTAAAATTCTCTTATGTTGGTATGCGTGCATATGCATACTTTGATCCCTTGTGGAGGAATTGTCGGCAAATTCCTAATAGCAACATATATATATATATATACTTCAAAAACTAATAATTACCATACAACAAGTACATTTTCTATTAGATCAATTATGTACTGCTTAAGGTCCTCATAGACAACATAATCTCTGGTTTAAAGTGATTGCATATATATCCAAGCAAAGCAAAGCAAATCAAAATTTGTATTTAATCCATGACCATAACTTTTCAAATAAGGAGTTAATTCATATAAATAACGTTGATATAAGAATTAAGCATTATGCATACCTATCTCAAATAAAACAATTAAAGCTTGTGTGAAAATTTCCAAGCACTTTGTTCGGTGAAATTCTACATACAAGTGTACATGTTAAACAAGTAATATAATGATAAGATTGAGTATCTTCCTATAGGGGTTAGTATTACCAACTTGACTAATTACTAATAGAGAATTGGTCCTACAATTTATCTAGCAAATCATTATGGAAAGATGTTCTAAATTGAAATTACATTAACGCAATCAACTTTTAAAGAGTTAATGAAATATGACAAGTATGCTAGAGCATCCAACTTCACCATAGTTAGTAAATATGAGTTTCAATAGTTTAATGCTTACAAGAACAATAATATTTATGAGATGACGAAATTTCTTAATTTATTCACTATCCTATGTCTAGGTATAACGAATATACTTAGCTCATTAATTCACTGTATGTCTACCCATGAATTAGATGAACTAAAAGCATTAAAGTCAGTGAATATTCTAACTAAGGCCACACAATCAACATAGTATATGTCTACCCATATTTAATTTATGATTGTACATTATAAGATAAATTTACATATTTTATCCTATCACTCTCAAATATGCTCATCAGATTAATTAATTGATGATTAATCATTCAATCACATTGAAGGTGATAATGTACAACTCACACAAATATATTGTCATGCATAACATGTCAACTAAGAAACTCATAACATCTAACTAGACTACATCTTAACTCTAACAAATATATTGTCTTGCATAACATGTCAACTAAGAAACTCATAACATCCTAACTAAACTACATCTTAGCTCTAACATAACATGTCAACTAAGAAACTCATAACATCCTAACTAAGCTACATCTTAACTCTAACAAAATTGATTTAGTTCATAATATTAAAACAGATAAAAATAATGCAACAAATTACACAAAACATCTAGATTTGAGCAAACTAAAAAGTTGTTACCAATTGTTGTCCTTTTCAAGAAGTTTCTATGCAACTCTACACATCAAGGAGAAGAAAGGAGGCCGTCTGAAAGGAGGGAGTAAAATCACGCTGCAAGGGCCGCCATGCACTGCCGTTACACGCACTCACACACCGCCATACGTCGCCACACGCACTACCATCGGTCTTCACGAAACTTGCTAGAAATCGCCGAAGGGGACGTCTGGAGTGCCGATCTGCCAAAAGATTGAGCTGATTTGCTGTCAAATGGTGCAGATCTTATAGAATCTCCACTCGGCCCCCATCGCGCCTCACCGAAAACTGTTGCATGAATTGCCTCAAATTAGCTGCAAACTGACCGAAAATCTCTATTAACCGCCGGATATGGTCCCTACTCACTAAGATGGTCTCATATTCGGTCGGAAATGATGCTTTTTCGTCGGAAAAATGCCAAACGGTGATGTTGCTTGAAACTTGACCAGAGAAAGGGGCTGGAAGGCGTTCGCACGTTCCAAGCATCCATATTCTTAGACAAATCCCTGGGTTCCACCACCAGAGAGAATCAGTCGGTTGTCGCACGACCGGTTTTCCCTTTTGTTCTTTGTTTTCTCGACTTTTTCTTTCATTGGTCCCGCACTTTGCTTTGTTCTCTCCCGACCAAAAGCCCGATAATTCCCCCTTCCCTTTTCTCTTTTCGGTTTTTTCTCCTCACGTGCATGCCACTTGCTTGATAAAAGGCCTTTGACACGTGCTGTTTTCTTTTCCTTTCCCTCACGTCTCTTTTGCTTGTTTTCTTTCTCTTTTCCTTCTTTTTTTTTTTTTTACCTATTTAGGGTTTGCTACATAAAATAACAAAATGTACATAAATATCAACAATTATAACTATAATTTAACAAATATTAAATTATAATTACCAAAAATAATCACAATAACTCTATATAAAATAGAGTTATCACACTTAGCCAATCAAAAACCCAATCAATGATATTAGTACTTAAGTGATTGGAAAAGTACTTCTAACTCACCTCTTTTGATAAACCTATCAAAGGATCCTATTAGTTTTTTTTATTTTATTTTTTTGTTTAAGTCATTGGATAAATCATCCAACCAACCTTCTTTGACAAATTATCAAAGGGTACCTAATAGGCCATAAATTACCTAATACAAATTTGTTTTTGAGTATTACAATGTTGTCCTCAAATCAAAAAATAAAGATTAAGCTCAATGAGGACTTTAATAACAAAAAATCCCTAAAGGATACAACTGAATATGCCTAGGGTTTCTAATTCTACCACAACCATATGATAAGAATGATAAAACACTATGTAGTGGCATAATGTGAGAAAATCTTTGTGAAAGATAAGCTAATTGAGTGTACAAACAAATTTTCTTGGGACTTTTTTAGATTGTCTGTGAATTGCATAAAGTCACTTCTTCTTTACATGTGAAGGTCGTTTTTCATTTCTTTTAAACCATAGCTCCAATGACTTCATCCCTAAATGGTCAACTAACAATCTATAAGGAAATTTCAAAACAATTGATTGACAGCAAAGTTAGAATAATTGGATTCCTCCATAGTAGTAACTTTTTTTTTCTTTCTCTTTTTTCAATTTTCTTGTGTGTAGCTTGACTCTTCCTTTTTTTTTTTTTTTTTCCTTAAGCTTGCACAATGTTGTCTTGCTTTCCTTTTCATTAAATCAAGTAGGGGTTAGGCTCTTCTATGCATAGGCCTTTCCTTTTGCTTACAAGCTAGCCCTTGAACTTTTGTGGACCTTTTTCTTTCTCATTTTCAGGCCTTATTGAATATGGGCAACAAAGATTAAAACTCCATCAAAGTATAAGGTCCATTTAAATAGATGCATAGGCCATAAATAATATAGGTCCTAAGCAATATTTTTTCCATGAGCAATCAAATAATATTCTTATAAATAAGATAATTTTTCTACTATAAGTAATATTGCATAAACAAAGTATAAGATCATGAAAATAATAGCTTCACTAATAAACACAATATTAAATGGTACCATGAAGGAATTAAATCAACAAATATTATGCTCATTGAATCATCATAAAAAAGATTAGTTCACATTACTCAACAATGCCCTTTGGATTAAAGGTGGCTCCTTCATTGTTCTAAACGACAATTATAAAGATTTTGCATTTGATCCTCCATCATACCTTGATCTACATTAATGATATCTCACATTTTTTAAGTTGGGAATGATATCAAACCCAACCAAAATATCTCTCTCTAGAATACTACAAGAGCATAAATTGCAAACTCCACCGAATAAAAGGGACTTTCTACCAAACCCTAAGAAGGACACTACTAGAGTAGACCCTTTCCTCTAATCTCCACCAACATTTTTCTTATCTTCTAGATCACTTTAAGCTATACTAAGTATGTCACCCTATGAACCTAGTTTCCTTTCATTCAATTTACTTAGTTTTAATCAAGTAATAGAAGGCCATTTAGCTACAAGCTAATGAGTGATTTATGTATTCAAATATGCGTGACTATTTGCTCTTGCTTCACATTCATAATGATATTATTGATAAACTTGCATGTGAAATCAGTAAGCCATTAGCCACCTCAAACTTGCAAGTTTCAAATTGATAAAGTTCACCATTAGAATCACTTATTTTGAAAACAAAAACTACATTTAGAACTACATTTACTAAATATAGTTTGTTATTGTATTGTTTAAGGATCTTGTGTTTATGTTATACAACTTAGAATATTATTTTGTGACAATAAGGTAGTAGAGCACATAGTAGAATAAAACATGACAATGATGACATACATATTACAAGAGAAATGGCTTAATAAGGCATCATAAAGACATGTCATATTCAAACTAATGAGCAACCAATAAAAGTAAAAAGACAAAAGTACTTTGCAAAGTAATTATCTTGAATTCAAATTCTCTTGGTTGTATTTCTAATTGACTTGAGCACGTCTTGGGATGGGCTACTACTTTACAATTTAAGCCATCAAGCAAAATTTGGTGGGGGTTTTGAGTTATATATATATATGTAAAACACTTAATACCAAAATGGCACAAGAATTTTCTTAAGGGGAAGTGTCAATTATTGGAATGACTTGGCCTTCAACTATAACGAACTCCTTACGTTTAGCCACATAAGCTTCGGCTTAACTATTCAAGCAAGGGTGGTGCTTAAGTACTACTATTGTTGTTTTACTTGTTTTAGTTGCATTAGGGTTAACTAGAATATAGAAAGTTGTTTTCTTATGTAGTGAAAGCTATAAAAAGAAAGGAAAGAAGTCATTTGGGGTAATTGAATTGTTGATTTTGTTGTAACAAAAAATAGAGGTCTTAAGTTCCCTCTTATCAAACTATTTCCTTTTTCAATACATTGAGTTTTTCTTGATCGTACACAATAGGTTGAAAGCCTAAACTCTTTAAGAATCCTAATAAAGATATTTCTCTAGGAGGATCTCATCAAATTACAAGATCCATTACTTGTGAATCTAGAACCACTTGACCATTGCAAAGTAGTACCAAAGATAGTGATGACCACTACTTGGCTAGAACTAGAGCTTGAACAAAAGCTTGACTCAATTACAATGTAGACAATGTAGCAACTATTTTTAGTATTAAATGCCAAAATTGATATAGTAATAGATAGAATTGAGCCATTGAAGGATGTTGGAAAAAGTTCCACAATAGGAGGATCTAAAAGTAATGGTGAAGGGCAAAATCATCTAGGCCAGATCTTGACTCACACTGTGCAGCTTGAATTCCCTAAGTATGATGGAGAAGATGATCATTCTCCATAGATTGATTGTTCTATTTAGTTTTTCATTTTTCATGATACTTTAGAATTTGATAGGGTATGAATTACATCTTGGCATTTGGAAGGTAGGGCTCAACTAGTTTTTCAATTACTAAGAAAGGAGATCAAAGGAATGATGATTTCATGGGAAGCCCTAATTGATGAGCTAATGAAGCAATTTGGGCCAACACTCTTTAAGGATCACTTCAAAGAGCTTACCAAGCTTAAACAAATCAAGTCAATTCATGATTATCAATTTCAATTTAGCAAATTGCTATTTAGATGTGGTAATCTGATGTTGCTTATCAAATAAGTTGTTTTGTGAGTGGATTAAAAGAAAGAATTACATTGGATATGGTGGCTTATAATCCACCTTCACTTTCTACTATGATTAGGTTTGCCCAATTATTTAAGGCTAAAGAAGCCATTGGTAAAGCTATTGTAGGTGCACGAGGAAGGAGATCGATTAGGGGACAAAATATTGTTGTGGAATAGGCATAAAAAATGGAGGAAAATATGAATAATTTACTAGTAAAAAGCCTGACACAATTAGAGATTATAGATAGGAAAGCTCGGGGACTTTGCTTTAATTATGATGAGTGTTAAATACCCCTAGCCATCATTGTAAGAAACTATTTTTGTTTGAAAGAATTAGTCCAGATGAAGATGAAGAATGGTGTCCATATAAGATTGAGGAAGTGCAAGGATAGCTTAGAAAGCTTGTTCTAAGGCTACATTGGTTGCAATGTGTGGAATTAACTATCCAAAGACTATAAGAGTTTATGGAACAATAAGAAGAAATATGGTGAGGATCATAGCCTTGGTTGATTCTAAAAGCATTCATAATTTTTATGAATGATAAGCTAGTAAATAAGATGAATCTAATACCAGAAAAAATGAACAATTTTAAGGTTGAAGTAGCTAATGGAAAAGTAGTTCATAGAAAAGGGTTTTGTGTTAGAGTTGATATAGTGTTGCAAAGGTAAGGATCAAGGCCGACTTTTTCATCCTACCTATACTAGAGTTAGGAATAGGATTCATAATGCATTGGTTGAAAGGTTTGAGGGTAAGTTATTGGGATTTCTCCAATTTGTTAATGACTTTCACGTTACAAGGCAAAAAAGTAGTTTTGTAAGGAAATAAAGTTGTTGTAGTTAAAGTAATTAAAGGAGTAAGGTTTACCAAATTAATACAAGGTCAAAGGCAAGGTGTCATTTTACAATTAAGGTAGTACAAAAGGAAAGGATTGAGAATCAAGCAAGATAATGGCCAAATGAGTTTACAGAGTTAGATTAAGGCATGTGAGGGACTATTTCAAAAACCTCATGGGTTGCCACCATAAAGAGTTCATGATCACAGAATCCTCTTGAAAGATCAATCAAAGGTCATTTCTAATACAGAAAAAAAAAAGGAAATTGAGAAAATAGTGCAAGAGTTACTAGTAGAGGTAGTAATAAAAGAGTTGCAACCCATTCTTTTCACTAGTCCAATTAGTAAGAAAAAAAGATGGTTTATAATGCATGTGTGTGGACTATTGTGCATTAAACAAGGAGACTATCAAAGATGACTTTCCCATTCCAACAGTGGACGAGTTATTGGATGAATTACATGGAGTAAAGATCTATTCTAAATTGGATTTAAGGTCCAATTATCCCCAAATAAGGATGCACTTAAATGTTGTGGAAAAGATAGCATTTCAAACTCCTTAAGGGTACTATGAATTCTTAGTTATGCCCTTTGGATTATGTAATGCTCTTTCAACTTTTCAAAGCTTAATGAATAACATTTTCAAGAGTATTTTGGAGTCTTTGCATTGATCTTCTTTGATGATATATTAGCCTATAGTAGAACATGGAATGAGCATTGAGAGCATGTTATATTAGTGTTTGAAAATTTGAGAATGAACAAACTTTTTCTAAAAAAAAAAAAAAAGAAAAGACCTTTAAGTGTTCGAAGTAAGATATTTAGAGCATGTAGTCTTTGGAACAAGAGTGACAATGGAAAAGGCAAAGGTGAAAGCTATACTTGAATGGCTTGTACTAAAAACTATTAAGGCATTGAGAGGGTTCCTTGGGTTAATTGGTTACTATCACAAGTTCATACAACGTGATAGACTAATTACAAATCCCCTAACTAGATTACTCAAGAAAGATGGATTTCAATGGTATTTAGAAGCTAAAAAGGCCTTCACAGAACTTAAGGAAGCATTAGCAGCAACTCAATTGCTGAGATTACCTAATTTCTCTTTACCATTTACAGTGGAAGGTGATGCCAGTGGCAATGGAGTATGAGCTATTTTAACTCGAGTAGTAGCCTTTAGCTTACTTCAATCAAGCTTTAAAAGGGAAGAATTTATTACTTTCCATATATGACAAGGAAATATTGGTTTTAATCTTAGAAGTTAAAAAGTGGCAACAATATTTGTTAGGAAAAAGGTTCATGGTAAAAATGGATTAAAAATTAATAGGTTGATAGGAAAGGTTCAGAAAATTACTACACCAACATAGCAACATTGGTTGGTGAAATTGATAGGTTATGACTTTGAAATTCAATACAAACTTGGTAAAGAAAATATTGATGTTAATGCCCCATTAAGAAAGGAGGAAGATAAGCAAATGAAGTTTTTGGTATAGCCTTTTGCAAGGTACCAACTTCATTCAAACTAGTAAGAGAAAGCTAGAGATTCATAATTGTTTGGTGAAATTCTACATGCAAGTATACATGTCGAACAAATAATATAATGATGAGATTGGATATCGTCCCACAAAGACTGGTGTTTACTAAACTAATTAAGTATTAACAGTGAATAGACTCTAGAGTTTATCTAGTGAATTGAAATGGTAAAACATGGACTAAAGAACTAAATTTAACCTAAACTTAATTAGTGAAATATGTTAAAGCGTCCAATTTCACCTAATTACTAGATATAAATGTTGATCATTCATGCTGGTAAGATTAATTCTACTCATGTGATGGTGGAATTTCGTTAATTAAGTTTAGGTTAAATTTAGTTATTTAGTCCATGTTTTACCATTTCAATTCGCTAGATAAACTCTAAAGTCTATTCACCGTTAGTACTTAATTAGTTTAGTAAACACCAGTCTTCATGAGACAATACTATGTCTAGGTATAATAAACTTACTTAACTTATTAATTCACTGTGAGTCTACATATGAATTAAATGAACTAAGTGCATTAAGATTTATAAATATTCTAGTTTACACCTAAAGCTACACAAATCATATGGTATATGTCTATCCATATTAATCTGAGGTTGCATATTACATGAAGTAACTGCATATCATCTCCTGTCGGTCTTAAATATGTAAATCATATCATTTAAGTGATAGCTAATCACCTAAAAACATTAAACTCTATAATTTTCAACTTCACATTCATAAAATATCTCACAAAACATAAATAATCATAACATTCCTACCTTATAATCAAGTTACATCTTAGCTTAACAAACTACATTAAAACAACATATTTACACAAACTCAATCAGTGCAAAAATGTGAACAAAACATTCTAGAATTTAAAAACATTAAAGTTGTCACCAAAATTCTTCACATCACAAAATAAGTTGCACAAATATGCACATCACAGGGTGAAAAAGAAGCTGTCCGGAAAACGGGAAGCAAACGAGCTGCCACGCGGCTTCACATGCTTTCGCACATGCTGTCACGCGCCAATGACATGTGTCGCCATCCACTGCAATGCACCACTGTCGTCCGCCATGGGTCTTCACAAAAACTTCCAGAAAGATAGATCGGGCCACCTAGGTTGCAAATCTGCAAAAAGATCATGCAAATCAACCTCAGAAACACGTAGATTTAGTGGAGAAGACTCAAACAGCGTTCACCGTTCTTCGTTAAAAACTGCTGTGAAACTGCCACAAAATTGCTGTAAATTGCACAAGGAATGTAGAGCTGGTCTCCCCTTGTCAGAAAACACTCAAAACTCATCGAAAAAATGCAACTTTGATGGTCAAGAAACTCTCAGTATCATGCTATCCTTCGTTGAAAAAGAACGTGCAGACAGTCTGTGTTCACATGACCATCGCGTGTTCTTAGGGTCCCACACTGTCGTGCATTATGACTTTCCGGTGAAGGATGTCACATGCCATCCGCCATCCGCTATTCAATCTTTCGTTCCTTTCCTCGTTGATAACTCTATTTTTATAGAGTTATTTTATCTATTTTAGGCAATAAATAACTTTAATAATTATGAGAAAACATTTGAATTCCTCTTTATTTACCTAAATTTATCTTGTTTATGTATCACAAGAAGGCAAGGATAAAAGGAATGAACATGGAGAACCTAATGCTTATGTGTGGCAAAATCGTAATATCAAGATCAAGAGAGTCAAGAGGGGCTTAAGCTTTGGATGATTGTTATTAGATTTTCTATTGTTGTTGGGTTTTCTATATAATTAGAAAACTCAGTCATGTTAGGAATTTAAGTCCCAATTAATTTAGGAGTTTAAAACCCAATTGTTTTAGGTCTCTAAAACCCAGTTCTACTAGGATAAAAGATAAGTCTAAACCTAAACCCTATTTAAGAGAAAAGAAGAGGCAAAAGAAAGAAGAGGAGGAAATTAAGCACAACTCAAGAAAGAGGCCAAGAATTCAAGGTTTTCTTGAAGAGAAGACAAAAAGGGTGACAAACTTCTTGTTCTTGGATTCAAGATGCCTTCTTTATTTCTTATTACTATTCTTCCTTATTATTTTTTTATGTTTTAGTTTATTTTTATTAGAGCTATGATGTAACCTAATTATGATGGTATGAATCTTATGATTATTATGTTTTGCAAGATATTTTGTTTATGTGAAGTTACATATTACTATGTTTAATTCTTTTAAGTGATTAGCTACCACTTGAATGATCTAATTTACATGTTTGAAATCGACAGGAGATAATATGCAATTGCTTCTTGTAATATGTAATCATAAATTAAATATGGATAGACATATACCATATTATTTATGTGGCTTTTAGTGTAAACTAGAAATATTCACAGATCCTAATACATTTAGTTTATTTCAATTTACATATAGAGATATAATGAGTTAATGAACTAAGTAGGTTTGCTATACCTAGACATAGGATAGTAAATAAATTAGGAGATTCTGTCATCACATAGATATTATCTTTCTTGCAACCATAAATAATCAATATTAATACCTAATAATTATAGTGAAATCAGACACTCTAACATATCTCTTTTATTAAGTTTTCCTAAATTTAGTTGATTAATTAACCATCTATCAATTTAGTTTGTTAGATAAATTCTATGAGTTATTCATCGTTAGTAATTAGTTAGCTTAGTAATCACTAATCTCTGTGGGACGATATCTTCTTATCATTATAATACTTGCTCGACATGTTCACTTGTAATTAAATTTCACTGAACACTTGTGTTTTTCCAATTTCACACTATGTTTTTGCCCCCAACTCCCCTCGACAATTCATGACCAATTACACGTAATTGCCTCATGGGTCCCATGTGTTTCCTTCTCTTTTCCTTCTTTTTCTTCATAATTCACCCAGTTTGGTTCCTTTGTCCCTTTCTCTTTCCTCATGTGGGTTCCACGTGCATACCCTTAGCTTGTTTTCTTTTCTATTCTCTTTTCTCTCTATCTTTTACTTCATTTCTCTCTTTTCGCCTATTTTGGATCTACTACATCAAATAACAAAATATACATAAATATAATTAAATGCAAATATAATTTAATAAAAACTATATTAAATATTATCTAAAATACTGCTAATAACTCTATAAAATATAGAGTTATCAACATCCCCAAACTTAACATTTTGCTCGTCCTTGAGCAAAAGCCCTAAACAACACATTATAACAACATAAAAAAAAAATTTACACAAAAATACACAAAAGCACAAGAAATTACACACAAAAAGTACTAAATAACATATTCTAATAACACCATCAATCACTCGATAATATTCTCCTAAACACCCTTAAACTTAAAATTTTGCTTGTCCTTGAGCAAAAGAGTGAAACAACACATATAACCAATCCTTCTATGATATTCTCCCATAATAGCTCAACTTAACAATTCAAAGAAAAATATAACTTTCATCCAAATGTTTCAATTGGTTTATAAGGTAAGATAGACTTTTAACTATGTCAACCATGTGTGTGTGTGTGTGTTTGTGTAAATCCACATTTTTTTCCTATTGCATGCACTCCAAATAGATCCACATTAATATGCAACCTCTCAAAATCTTTAACCAAATCTCATAAGTTTGCTTTTCATTTCTTTCTCTACTAATGTAAGTTAATCATCTAACCAAGAATCGATAGGACTTTCATAAGCTTGTAATGTAAGGCTAGGTTAAGGGTAAGATGGAAGTCATTGAGGCTCAAATAACCCATGAACACATTACTTTCTAGGATCTCATCAAAACTCTAGCCCTTCTCTCCTCTTTACTCCATGAAGATGATCTTTCTACCATCACTTAGTCTCATTCTTTCTTATCCAATCATACTTTAACAATATCCAAAAGCCACAATCATGTGTGCAATGACAAAGCAAAAACAAAAGCATTTACATATATAGCCACCTCAATCCTCTCTTATCAATGATATTCAATAATAATGCTCAAAGATCTCCTTTAGAGAACTATGTGGCTTGAATCTAACAAAAGATAATGAGATTATTTCATACTAAAGTATATGCTTTTCTATCCTTTTTTTTTGCATAAACATTTACAAAACAATAAATTGTGCCACACATAATCATTCTAATCAATTTCTTCCCATACTACATCATTTTCCTCAACTTCTCTTATGATCAAATCAACTTATACACAGGAAGTCACTATGTTCATGGGAATAGGACAATAACACAAATTGATTAAAAGGCTAAGAGATATATATACAGGTGTCATTCAACAAAATTAGGATAAGAACAATATTAAACGAGGTGACTAGGGATAAGTAAATAAGGTTAGTTTGAAAGGCTCAAACGATCTAAAGATGGCTTAAATCATTTTATCAGTTAGATGTATCCTAGGATTTCAAACCTCAAGAGGAAATCAAGCAAATTCTAAGATTCAAGTGAGACCTAAGAAAATCACATACTTCACATAAATGTTCTTTAGAGATACACACAATTTCAAGAAAATGCAGACTTTAAGTGCTCAATAAGTGAATCAACATAATCAAAATCACACTTAACTCATACCACAATTGCAAGTTTGAAAAAAATCTACATCTCCCTAAGAATTGCAAAGAATTCACAATGAGGAATCTAATCATAGAGATCATGATCCATCACAAAAAAACTTTCACACCAAAACACCCTTCTAATATAAAACAAACAATTTTCTCCACAACACATAATAACATTTCTAGCACAAAAAACACAACAAAAAGCACTTCCAATACACTCCCGATGCAACAGCAACTTCCACAACACACAACCTCCAACATAACCCAACAAAACAGCACACTTCCAACAATAGTAGCACCCCCAAACTTGAATGAAGCATTATTCTCAATGATAAAAGAAAATAAAGCAATAGTAAAGAAGGAACAAGGAAAACTCTCCTAATTGCAAGATGCCAAAATAGAGCTGTGATGAGCATATGGTGACAGCTTCCTAGCCAAAAGATTAAGAAGATGATGCTTGGGTTACCTCCTAAGAAGTGCTTCCTTTATAGTTTTTAGCCAAACTATCCTCCATATTGTTGCTCAAGGAGGATGGAACTCCAACAGTTTCGGAGACAGCTTATGTTGCATGATGGTTGAACATTCTGCAATCAACACTACCGTCTCATATATTTCCAGCTTCCTTTTGTTCTCCAATATCTCTTTTAAAAATTTTGAACAACTAGACATTTGAACTAAAGCCTCTGCAAAAGGAATGTCAATGTGCAATTTTAAAGATATATCAAGGAATTCTAAAAATTGCTTATCTTTTTTGCGTTGCTGGAATCTTTGGAAAAATGGAGTTGGAGGCATAAAGGGAATAGGATTTTTTGGAACAAGCTTGCTCCTAAGTGCCTCTTCAAGTTGCATGTTGACATCCTTATCCATTTCTTCGAAAATCTCATTGTCAACATCATTGTCTCCCACTTGCTTGCCATTCATTAGGGTTATTACCTCTGCAGTATCTATAGAGTTTTTCTCCACATTGCTAGGCAAAGGATCCTCTTGATTCTTTAAGATCATATTGATGAACTAACTCATGTACACCTCTAATTTTTGGATTAAAGCTTCTTGTAGCTGAAAGCTTACTTCTTGATTATGAAATTTTGCTTCAATCCCCTCTGAAAAGTTTTGGGTGATGATGGCTAATTTGGTAACTGTATCTTCCCAATCAGGCTCTTCCTATTCTATTTGCTTAAATGTTGGTTATGGTCTCATCTCATTTGCATTACTCCATGAAAGATTTTGATGGTTGTGCTTTCTCAGATTGTACACGTTGGAGTAAGGATCATTTTGTGACCTGATAAGAATCCCAACAAAATTAGCATACTCATTATATTGACTGTGAGGGTTACCTACTTAACATTTCGTGCTCGCATGTGCTCCATCACAAAATTTACATTCTCTATTTTAATGTCTCATAATTGGAATACTTAGGTTGTCTATCTTCTTATTGAGCACTTCCAACTATGCACACACTGTGGTGAAGATATCTACTTCATGGACTCTACTTGCTTAATGCGTTGGTAGTTATCAAATGTCATTTCCTTTAGGAAGTTAAATGCCTCTTCTAGTGTTTGCTATGTAAGTCCCCTCCTACAACTGTATCAATTACACAATGAAGATTCATACTACACCCATCATAGAAAGTTTGTACTTGTAACCAAATGGGCAGTCCATGATTTGGACATCTCCTTAGAAGTTCCTTGAATCTTTTCAAGCTTCATACAATAATTCATTATTCATCTGCTCAAAAGTGAAAATATCGTTACCCATTTTTACAAATCTCGCAATAGGAAAGAAATTACCAAGAAATTTATGAGCCAATTCATCCCATGTAGTAATTAATCGTGCAAGAAGTGAAGAGAACTAATTTTTAGTTGTATCTCTAAGAGAAAATGAAAATGGTATAAACCTGATAACATCTTCTGTAACTCCATGATCACCAATCATGTCACAAAATTCAAGGAATACTTCAATGTGAGCACTTGGATCATTATTTGGTAGCCCACTATATTGCACAAATTTTTTAAGCATCTTGATGAGCACGGGCTTGATCTCAAAGTGGTTTGCCTGAATTACAGGCCTCTAAAAGCTTGTTATGGCATTCCAAAATGATGGTGCATAATATTTTAGGAGTCTATGTGTACTATCATTTTCCTCCATCTCAATCTTTTTTTTTTTGCAACAAAACACAAGATTAAAAGTAGAAATAAAATAAAAACAACAAAAGCTAAATTAAACTAAGAAGCTATTTGGTATTAATATTAATCAGTAATAAAACAACCAATCCCCAACAACGGCACCAAAAACTTGTTCGGTGAAATTCTACATGCAAGTGTACATGTCAAACAAGTAATATAATGATAAGTATGAGTATCATCCCATGAAGACTGGTGTTTACTAAACTAATTAAGTAATAACAGTGAATAAACTCTAGAGTTTATTTAGCAAATCAAGATGATGAAACATGAACTGAACAACTAAAGTTGACCTAAACTTGATGAACTAAATATGCTAGAGCGTCCAATTTCACCTAATTACTCGATACAAATGTTAATCATCCATGCTAGCAAGATTAATTCTACTCATGTGATGGCAGAATTTCTTGATTTATTCACTATCCTATGTCTAGGTATAGCGAACCTACTTAACTCATTAATTCACTGTGAGTCTACATATGAATTAAATGAACTAAGTGCATTAAGATTTATGAATATTCCAGTTTATACTTAAAGCTATACAAATCATATGGAATATGTCTATCCATATTAATCTGAGGTTGCATATTACATGAAGCAACTGCATGTTATCTCCTGTCGGTCTCTAACTTGCAAATCAGATCATTTAAGTGATAACTTAAAAGCATTAAACTCCACAATATGCAACTTCACATTCATAAAATGTCTCACATAACAAAAATAATCACAATATTTATACCATTGCAATCAAGTTCATCGTAGCTTTAACAAACTGAACTAAAACAACATATTTAGACAAACAAGAACAATGCAAAAATGTGAACAAAACATTTTGGAATTTAAAAACATTAAAGCTGTCACTAAAATGTCTTCAAATCACAAAATAGGTTGCACAAATCTGCACATCAAGGGTGGAAAAGGAGCTATTTGAAGAACAAAAGAAAAATGAGCTGACATGCTCCACCATCCGCTGCCACACGCCGTTGTCGTGCGCCGCTAGTCTTCAAAAAAATTTCAGAAATGTGGATTGAGATGTTTGGGTTACAAATATGCAAAAAGATTGAGCAGAATCACCACAGAAATGTGTAGATATGACAGAAAAGACAAAGTCGGAGTTCACTTCTTCCCCGGAAACCGCCACAAAATCACACAGAGTTACCACAAAACTGTCAAAAATTGCTCTAGGAACCCAAATCTGCTTTCAGATTGCCAAAAATCACTCAACTCTAGCCCAAAAAAAAGGAAAATACTGCCAAAATGGGTTGTCAAAATGGGTTGCCGAGGAGATGAATGTAGATGACATTCCAGTCCACTGTCACGCGACCTTCCCACATCGGTGTTCGCTCCCCTACCTCTATTCGTCTGGCGAAAGCCCTCTTCTCTCCCTATTCTCTCCGATTTCACGCTCCCAAAATTCCCTGCCACAACCACTTCATTTTCACGACAATTGCCTTGTTTCATTAATCGGCCTCTATCTCTCCAAAGGCCCACTCAATTCATGACCTTAGGCTCTCCACAAAGCCTACATAGAAGAATCTCTTTTTAGCTCTCCTTTTTTTTTTTTCTTTTGATTTTATGCTTCTTTTCTTCATTTTTCTTCTATTTTAGGTTTGTTGTATAAAATAACAAAATATATATAAATATAATTAAATACAAATATAATCTAATAAAAATAATATTAAATATTACATAAAATAATCAAAATAACTCTATATAAAATAGAGTTATCAATAATAGAGTGATACAACTATGGCTAAGAATGAAATTGAAGAGATGTTGGCAAATTGAAGGGACCAAGGTAATACAAGTACGGCTTATAATCTTAAGTGACAAGGGCAAAAAGGTTCCAATAAGGCTCCCAATGAAAAGCAATTGCAAGCAATAACCACTCCAATGCCATAATGATTGGATACTATCTAAAAAGAGATTGCTAAGTGCACTAAATTACTAGAGATTATTAACACTCTTTGTGTAAGAGAAGCAGGAGGTGATTGGGTGTACAAAAACATAGTCTTGTTTTATAAGCATAGAATTTATTTAAGCAAGAATTCAAGGCTAATAGTGGTCATCCTTTAAAAGTTACATGGGGCCACCCATGAAGGATACACTAAGACTCTACAAAGGGTGAAAGGTATCTTTTATTAAACTTGAATGAAACAAACAATAATGCAATATGTAAGGAAATGCAATATTTGTCAACAAGTCAAGTGGGAAAACCCTAAGCCCAATGGGTTGCTCAAACCTTTACATGTTCCAACCAATGTTTAGGAAGATATATCAATGGATTTCATTGATGGATTACCAATTTCAAGAGGCAAACAAGTCATTTTGTGGTAGTTGATAGACTTTCAAAGTTGGCACATTTCATGGCATTGTCTCTCCCCTACACTGTTGTAAGTGGGGCTTAAACTTTTTTTGAGAATGTTTTCAAGCTTTATGGAATATCACATAGCATAATGTGTGATAGGGACATAGTTTTTACCATTTCTTTTTGGAAGTAATTGTTCAAACTCTAAGGCACTAAGTTTAATTTTTCTATTGTTTATCATCTATATACTGATGGGTAATTGGAAGTGGTAAACAAAACATTAGAGGTTTACTTGCATTACTTCACCTTTAATCACCCTAAAAAGTGGGTAAATGGCTTCCTTGGGCTGAGTATTTTTATAATACTAGTACTCATAGTATCTTATAGAGGTCTCCTTGTGAACTAGTTTATGGAAGGTCTCTCCCAACATTATTACTCTTTTACTTATTGGATCTTCATCTATGGAAATGGTTAATAAGGAGTTCTAGAATAGGGATTTGGTGTTAAAAGGCATGAAAGAAAGATTGTTTGCTAGCTAAGAATATAATGTGGAAGGATTATGATGTGGGCAGAAAAAAGGAGCACTTTGAGGTGGGAAAGTTGGTGTATTTGAAACTCCAGCCTTACAGATTTAATTTAGTGGTTGTGAGAAGAAATTTTAAGCTCACTTCAATATACTATGGGCCATTTGAAGTATTGCAGAAAATTAGGGAAGTTGCTTATTGAGTAAGATTGCCTAAGGGGTTTCAGGTTCATAATATGTTTCATGTTTCCATGTTAAAGAAAGTTATTGGAAAGGATGTTCAAGTGTTGACCAAGTTGCCTTCTTATCTAGAAAGTGAAGATGTATTAAGCCCCTACTTAGATTGATGTCGCCTTGTTTGAAGAGCATTATCCTACCTTCGACCTGGGAGACAAGGTTATTGTTAAGGGTGAATGTTACTGACTCCTTACATTTAGCCACATAAGCTCCAGCTCTACTATTCAAGCAAGGGTGGCACCTAAGTACTACTATTGTCGTTTTACTTGTTAAAGTTGCGTTTAGGGTGACTAGAATAAAGATTCTTTTCTTATGTAACGATAGCTATAAATAGATGGACAAGAAGTGATTTCAGTAGTTCAGTTGTTAATTATGTTGTAATGGAAAAAGAATCAAGAATTCCCCCGTATTGAGCTCTCTCCCTTTTCAATACATTAAGTTTCTCTCGATCTAGCACAATAGGTCAAAATCCTAAACTCTCTAAGCATCCCAACAAAGATATTTGTCTAGAAGAATCTTGTCGGATTACAAGATCCATTACTTGCACGAATCTAGAATTGCTTAACCGTTGCATTAACCCACCTATGTGATTTGCGTTGCATCCTAACCCTTACAAATGTTTATCTTACTGCACCAAGCCATGGCCACATCTTCCGCTACAAAAGTTGGAAGGACTTTGTTTATACATAGTCACTTTTTGTCCTTTATATATTGCATGTTGCCAATAGGCTTCTATCATATCTCATGGTTGAAGTAGCATGCTAAGAATGTCTTTTGCAAACTCACCTTCTCAAACTTGGCATAATAAAGAAATCAAGTTGTTACAGGCTTGATATGGATCAACCGTAACAAGCAGCATGGTGGTCGGATTTAGGCTTGGAAATAAAAGAGTTCTTGGTCTCATCATAGAGGGACCAACACTTCTAGCCTCATTGGAGGGAAACTTGACACCTTTGGTCTTATTTGAGGGAGATGTTACCTCCATGGAAGAAAACTTCCCCAATTTCATTAATCTAAAAGTCCCCTAATATAACGCATTCAACAGAATATAAAAAGATAATTTGGGCTGGGCCTATCCTTTTGCTTGGGCTTACATTTGGCCCATAACATTCCAATAAACTCCAAGACGTAAAGGCAACGCCACCAGTCAAGGACCACTACCAATCCCTGGTAAGAATTGGATAAAGGATGCAAAAGTTGATAACACAACTTTAGGGTTTCTATTCTCTGGAAAAACAACTCTCCTTACAATTGAAACAATGCTCCTTTTAAATAGGTAGCTAAACCTAACCTTAGAAGAATCTTAGTAAATCAAGAATCCCTAAAATTAAGGAATTCTCAACAAATCTAGATTCTGACAAATAAGGAATTCTAAACAAATTAGAAATCTAACAAGTATGGAAACCCAGATAAATTAGGAACCTAGATAATTATGGAAAATCAAACAAAAAGAAATATTCTCAGACAATAAATTAAACCTAAGAAATTAAGAACTCAACAACTACTTAGGAAACCCTAAAGATTGTAGAGATTCTATGGAATATTCTTAGGCTGCTTCTTCAATCTTGGCCTTCTTAGACCCACTAGACTATGTTGTGGGCTTTTAATTCTTTGATATTGGAACTCATAATATTGGACCTTAAGTGCATCCGCATCAAAGGCAAAGGAAGAAATTTTGTTAGAGGAAACACAAGGTTTCATCCAAGACTTGAAGAATTTAGAGGCACTAAGCATGAATAATGGTTTCCTTTGTGGATTTGTATTGTTAAATCATGAAAAGACAATGTGTCAACAACAATCATCAAGACTTTTCAATGCAATTGATGAAGGTGCTACTACAACATTCCATAACTTCAACTATTTGTTTGGATCATATTGTTACTTAGGTTGTAGACTTCCATCCAAGTAGCATGGTAGTTTGCCATTTATTTGTGAACCAACACACTTGGGTAGGCTGCCAGAGTTAAAGATTAATTTGTGTGCACAAACTTGAATTGTGGATCTATGGAGCAATAAAACCCAAAGCAACAATCAAGATTTGAGGACAAATCTTTGTTAAGAAGGGGAGATTGATGCGGATGTACTTAAGGTCCAATATTATGAGTTCCAATATCAAAGAATTAAAAGCCCACAACATAGTCTAGTGGGTCTAAGAAGGCCGAGATTGAAGAAGCAACCCAAGAATATTCTATAACATCTCTACAATCTTAAAGGTTTCCTAAATAGTTGTTGAGTTCTTAATTTCTTAGGTTTAATTTATTGTCTGAGAATATTTTCTTTTGTTTGGTTTTCCATAATTATCTAGGTTCCTGATTTATCTGGGCTTCCATACTTGTCAGATTTCTAATTTGTTTAGAATTCCTTATTTGTCAGAATCCAGATTTGTTGAGAATTCCTTAATTTTAGGGATTCTTGATTTACTAAGATTCTTCTAGGGTTAGGTTTAGCTACCTATTTAAAGGGAACATTGTTTCAATTGTAAAGAGAGTTGTTTTTCCAGAGAATAGAAACCCCAAAGTTGTGTTATCAACTTTTGCAACCTTTATTCAATTCTTGCCAGGAATTGGTGGTGGTCCTTGACTGGTGGCGTTACCTTTACGTCTTGGAGTTTATTGGCATCTATTTTTTTTTTTATTTTTCTTCTTTATATTTTCGTTTTTCCTCCCTTCCTCCCTACAAACACTCACCTTTTTCGATAGAAAACCCTAAAACACCAAAAAAAAAATGATTTTTACCTATTTTGTTAACCCAAGCTCACTCAAGCCCACCATAACATTCGCATCAGAAGGCAAAACAAGAGATGAAAGAAAAATTTGCAACGGAGTCGAGAGTTTTTCGTTCTGACAAACTCCTGCCTCTAACCTACAGAGAAGGTAGCTGAAACACCAAAGAAGTCATGTTGCTTGACTTCCATAGCTTGATGCCTTGGGAAGAGGTTGAAATCTCGCACTGCACAAAGATGAAGATGTCCCAAACCTTGCAAATTTGTTGGGAAAAGGTGGTGCTCCAAATTACCATCCATGTGAAGGAGCAAAGATCTAAGCTAATCAAAACCTGGCTCTGATACCACTTGTTACAGGCTTGATATGGATCAGCTAGAATAAGGGGCATAGTGGTCAAATTTAGGCTTGGAAATGAAAGAGTTCCTGGTCTCATCAGAGGGGGACCAGCACCTCTAGCCTCATTGGAGGGAGACCTGACACCTCTGGTCTCATTTGAGGGAGACGCTACCTCTATGGAAGAAAACTTCTCTAGCCTCATTGGAGGGAGACTTGACACCTCTGGTCTCATTTGAGGGAGACGCTACCTCTATGGAAGAAAACTTCTCCAATTTCATACATCTAAAAGTCTCCTAATACAATGCATTCAACATAATATAAAATTATAATCTGGGCTGGGCCTATCCTATTGCTTGGGCTTACATTTGGCCCGTAACGCAAGTTTAGTTCCTTTTGCTCTTGTAGTCGTGAGAGGCAAAAAGATTTTTAGAGATACAAGGGCTGTGGAAAAGAAACATACCGTTACGGTCGAAATTTAGGGTTGCGACAGTCAAAAGGCAACTGACTCTCCAGCTGCTGTTATATAACTATATATATATATATTTGTCCTCGCCCTTCCCTCAAGACCCCAAGAGAGAGAGAGAGAGTGAGCGTGAGCGGCGTGGTAAAATCCCATTCCAGCTTTCAGAAATATGCTCCAACAAAGCTCAAACGCCGACTGTCTCTTCTCTTCGGGTCTTAGGTTTATGACGCGGTTGGCTTCGCCAATACCAGCAACCGCATTGAGCTTCTCCATGGACCGCGGTGCACAAGAAAGACGTCTTATACAGCGGTCTTCCAAGCCCTCAAATCCACCCTTAGCTTGTGCCACGGGGCGTGATAGTCGTGACGTCTCGCCCAGGTCTGTGAACTAGGTTTTATACCTTCAATACCCGCTTCTGTTTCGGAAACTTGGCTCTGTTCTGTAATTTTCGACTTCAATTATACTAGGCACTGTTTGGCTTGCAGATAGACCCAAAGGCGGAGTAAACTTTGTTGCCAAATAGAACAAGAAAGAAAATCAAAATTGGAAAATACCTAAGCAAGTGTTGACATTAATTTTTTATAAGGTTGATGGTTAATAAAATATAACTATTCGTCTTTTAGAGGTAATAACATTCCTTTTCCTACCTATAGTATCGGAATAATTCTCTTAATTTGAATTGATTATAGATTCACATTATTGAAAGTATCTCATCTCTAAAATAATAACTGGCGGAAATGTGAAATTAAGAAACACGTTGAACTTAGTGGGAAGCGAAAGATTTATTTATCACAGAATCTTCACCAACTCTACTTGTATATGTAGGAAGGATGATATGCCTGTGGATAGTCTATCTGATGTGATTGTTGGAGTCCTCGGAGGAGGGCAACTGGGTCGCATGTTATGTGAAGCTGCATCGCAAATGGCCATTAGAGTAATGGTCTTGGATCCACTTGAGAACTGCCCAGCAAGTGCACTTTCTTATCATCATGTGGTCGGAAGCTTTGATGACAGCTCTGCGGTCCGAGAATTTGCAAAGAGGTTAAATTTATATGAGATAGTGATACATTTATGTGCATACCTGTCGCTTGTTGCCCCCATATCTTTTTTGAACATCTGGTAATATATCATCTTTTTACTTGGTAGATAGATGTGGAGTATTGACTGTAGAAATTGAACATGTTGATGTTGCAACCCTAGAGATGCTTGAGAAACAAGGGGTGGATTGCCAACCCAAAGCCTCTACTATCCGAATAATTCAGGTATGTGTTTCTCTATAGTTGCCATTTTTGTTTCTAGTGCTATGCGGAACATAACTCCAAGAAGTCATAGGGATTCACTTCCTTGTGCATAAAGCTTTTTCACCTTTTGGGGAAATACTTTACATTTTACACCATCACAAGGATCCTTATGAAATTTTGGTCCTGCAGTCGATGGCACCCCTTCCTTGTGAAATTGTAAGATTTACATGACTTAGAAATGTTTAGTTGGTGATGTGCTCAGAATTCTTATGTTGTACAATGTCTTATGTTTAGTTGGTAATGTGCAATAGAATTTGTTATACTAAGATGGAACTTGAGGTTTTGTACATATTGATTCACATCTCCTTGAAATAATGTGTCTTCTTCAATTTTGATTCTTTCAGGACAAATATCTACAAAAAGTTCATTTTTCTCAACATTCCATTCCACTGCCTGAGTTTATGCAGGTAGGCTAAATTTGTTAGTATCTAACTGAAGGATTTAGCTAATCATTTCACCTTTTACATCTAATATTGGTTAAAGATATTTTGATTCATTGATTGTGAAACATGGTTAAGACAGGTAGACGGTCTTGAAGGTTTGAAGAGAGCAGGTGGCCTATTTGGCTATCCTCTTATGATAAAGAGCAAAAGGTTGGCCTATGATGGACGTGGGAATGCTGTTGCCAACAGTGAAGGAGAACTCTTATCTGCTGTGACTGGTAACACATTTGTTCAGAAAGATTATGTGCTAGAACTGTAGAAATTTCATTTAATGATTTATACTGTTCAAATTTGATTATTAGTGATGTAATGCCCTACTTATCTCTTTTACTTCCATTAATGAAAGAAGAAAATTATAACGTTTTCTTGTTTGGTATCATAGTGACATGTTGGACTCAACATTTATGGCTGGAGGAAAGGACATAATCTAATCTCTAGAACTTTTTATTCTTCTTTCTTATGTCAAAAGTAATAAACCAAATTGAGGAACACAAATGGTTTGGTGAAGGCTTCTTCTTTGCTTCCATTTTTGTGTGTGTTATGGCTGTGGTGAGGTCCTAGTTCTTTTGCATGTAAAAGGGGAACTGTTTTGGCAATATTCCAGGGAACAATAGTAGAACTCTGGTTCAACTTAGGTACTGCATAATGTTATTATTTTTTAATGATTTATACAATATATGTTGCAGTGTTTGGGGGATATGAGGAAGTTCTTTTACTCCTTCCTTACTAGAGAACAAATTGTAGAACTCGGAGCATACAAGTATCTTTTGTGTTTTTATGAATATGCATCTTGTGTACTAGGGTTCTGATTCTTTGTGCTTAATGGAATTTATCACTAATTTGGGGGAAAGAAATAGGTATGTTCTTATGAATTCTTGTCACCCGGAAGGGTTTCGTTTTTTGATGTGCAATAAAACAGAAGTGTCATGCGTGTTGTGGTGCAGATCTTCTGCACTATATCACTATGGTCACAGGGGTATATGAAGAAATTTTTTATAGGTGTTGTCTACCTTTGGACAACTAGACTTTTGCTACAGTAGCCTTTTTTCTTAACCCAAATGCTGTCTTTCCATTGTATCATAAATCTCCTCCACATCTTTTATGTCCTTGAAACATGTTTTTATTTTTTATTTTTTACTTCCTTTTTTAGGTAAATTTACGAGGTTCTTAGAATCTAATAATCTGCTGGTGTGCCATAAAGTTTCTGATTCTTCGACATACTACTGCCTCAACATGTTCAGTTCACTCTCATTACCTATAAGCTGCAGGTTTTATACCTCGGATGCCTCTGGATGAGCGCTCTTATTGCAGTACATAAGGTTTTTCATTTCTTCTTTAGTTTTGGCTGGAGCAGGGGGGAGAGACTACCATCTGTTTGTCAATATCTTTTTTTTTAAGTGGGTTTGAGTCAATGAATGGGAGCATAAAATCTAGTAGGTGCTTAAAGATAAGAACCAAACCCAAAAGTGGTATGTCCTTCAGCTTTATTTTGGGCTGCTATTGAAGACAACTTGGTTTGAACAAAATAAAAGCGAAGTTGAATTTGAACTGGATGGCATCCAGACTGAACCATGCAGGAAACTATTGAAAGCTTCTTTGTTTCAGGTTGTTTTGGTGAAAAAAAAAAAATTGTCACTGCTGGATGGTTTTATCACTATTTAGTGATTCCAAATTTCCTAAAAATTCAGTGTCTGTTAGTTCATATCATTATCAAATTCTAGTAATCATTTCAGAAATCTTTCATTGTGGGTGAAAGCTATCTGTCTTTTTTTGAGGCAATATTGGTTGAACATTTTTCTGGTAGCTTGTTTACATTATTCAGTCTCCTCCATGTATATCGTTATTTTACTGTAGTTCATTTCTTATCAGAAAAAGGAAAAATATTTTCTCCCAAAAATGTCTCCGTTGGCGGTCTGAAATATGGCCGCACCCTCCCCCCTCCCAACCAAAACAAAAATATTTCATTTTCTGTTGGTCATCTGACTGTCCAATTGTCCAATTTTACTTCATGATCCGAGCTTCCTTTTACATCTTTGTGATCTTTCATATAACTTAGCTCATATTACTGGCAATTTGAAGATTTTTGTCTTTTTCTTGTTTTGGATCCACCAGTAAAATCTTCTTGTGATAAACTAATCTTATGTTTTCTAATTTGTTTTAGTGGGTACTTGTATTTGCTTTCTAATCCTGGGAGTTTCTGCAGCGCTTGGTGGATTTGACCGGGGTCTGTATGTTGAAAAGTGGGCACCTTTTGTAAAGGTTAATAAGCACATGCAATTTATTCGCTTTCTGATTTTTCACCCTCTATTTATTTTGAAGTTTTTGCATTCCTTACCGTAATGTCATCTGCATAGATTTCAATCTTCTGTTGATATGCATGTGACTTTTTGGCAGTATATGTTGAAAAGTGGGCACCTTTTGTAAAGGTTAATAAGTACATGCAATTTATTTGCTTTCTGATTTTTCACTCTATTTATTTTGAAGTTTTTGCATTCCTTACCGTAATGTCATCTGCATAGATTGCAATCTTCTGTAGATATGCATGTGACTTTTTGGCAGTATATGTGTACTTCTGAATTACTGAACGCGCAAGTATTCTTTGAAGTTCCTTAACTCTTTAGATTCTACCATCGCACATGCTTAGTTTACTTGCGTGATAATCCAAGATGCAGACATATACACTAATTCTTTCTGGTTCCCTCTTTTTGCATTTTGGAACTTTAAGACTTTTTCTTTGATATATATTCTCCATATGATTTTCTGTATGATATAAAAATGGTGAGCTTCCAGTTTTTCTTTTGGGTGGTAACCAACTAATTGCTTACATACTTCAAAGACAAAATATGGATCCTTGTTTTTAATTAAAAACATGTGTTTTAACCACTTCTATTTTACATATTGTATAGAAAAAACAAGTTGCTCAAAACCTTTGTGTACTTTTACTGATATTGGGCTAAGGAACGGCAATAAATTAGTACCCTTAAGATTGATGCATAAGGTTTGAACTAGTTTCTATCTGCTGGAACTCCATTTGATTTTCAAGCATTTGTACAAGTTTGAGTTCTATACAAAACCCTGATTATAGTGACGTAATTCTTCTTATTGAGTTTTGAGGGTTATTTCTGTATTGATGTTCCTTTGAATGCGATGAAAGTCAATTTTAGATGGAGAAGTTTTAGAACTTATTCAGGTTATGTTTTCATATGATCGGTTTTCTATGGCATTCCATTTTTTGATATGTTTGGATATGGAAGCATTTAGATGATTATAAACTATCCTTTCTCCTCCATTTTATAAAGTCTAAATGCAGCATCTTATGAATTTTCGTCACTTTTCTTTGGAAATGACTTTAGGAGCTTGCTGTCATTGTTGCCAGAGGACGAGACAATTCAATTGTGTGCTATCCTGTCGTTGAAACCATTCACAGGTAAGATGTAGATGTGATGTTTACGTATCCGTTTTCCCTTGATGATTTATTCTGATTATCTAGAAGTGTGTGGGAAGCATTTACCTGATATCATTTAACTTTTAAGTTTGCATCCGTTTTACATCTTAGTGAGTATCTTTGGTCCCTTTCAGAGAAAACATTTGTCTCATAACCAAGGCACCTGCTAATGTGACATGGGAGATAAGGAAACGAGCTACTGATGTTGCGCACAGAGCTGTTAGCTCATTAGAAGGCGCTGGTGTATTTGCAGTAGAATTGTTTTTGACTGGGGATGGTCAGGTTGTATCTTTGGATGAATGACTGCTGAATGATTTATTACCCGTTAATGCTATATTGACTCTTTTTGGTTTGTTTCCTTTTTAAATCTTTTGCTTTTGCAATTTGTTGCTTTTGACTAATGAATACATGTTTTAAACTCCCGTCAGATTTTACTAAATGAAGTGGCTCCTAGACCTCACAATAGTGGTCATCACACAATTGAGTCTTGTTACACCTCACAATTTGAACAACATTTGCGGGCTGTTGTTGGTTTTCCACTTGGTGATCCATCAATGAAAGCTTCTGCGGCCATCATGTATAATATACTGGGTGAAGATGAGGTGAACCTCTTATTTTTATTCCCATTTCTTTCCCATCTATCTCCCTTTTTTTTTTCTCTCTCTATTTTCTTTTTTCTATCTGATTAACATATAATTTGTCAAAATTTTCCCCTGAAACCATCTGTCTGGATTTGCTTCTGAGAGAGGGAAACATAGTTGCTCTTACTTTGTGTTACAGCATGAAGCTGAGGTCATTTGTCTTCCATTTAGAGGAAATTATGCTCAGAAAAAAAAGAAACTTATTCTTCCTGAACTCCAGACGAAATGTACATATTTTAAACCTGTTACCCGTAATAAGCTGTTTTAAGTTTTCTGAAGTTCCTCCGTGTAAAGGTTGAAGTCTGTGCTTGAGTTTGATGACATTTTATTAGCATTCTGCACAAGAATAATAGTAGAAACCACAATTGTGTCTCCATGACGCTGGCTCTACATTTCCATCTGTTATGTTGGAAACCGTGTAAATCTTAGTGAAGATATGTATCTTGGCCTGGGTATACTGCAACATATTTTTTCAAATTTTCGGTTGGCATGTCCTCACAAGATGAAGCAATGTAAGGTGTTGACTATCACGCTTTTTTTTTTTTTTTTTCATATGTCAGGGTGAAAATGGTTTCTTTTTAGCTCACCAATTAATTAAAAGGGCATTGGGTACTCCAAGGGCAACTGTTCATTGGTATGACAAACCAGGTTAGACTCTGCTGCAACTAAATTAGTGTCTAACCCCCCACCCCCCGGCGCAAAAAATTTCCTTCTCTTCTCTTAGCCTCTCTCTCAACTCATCTTTGACAGTTGCCTGCTTTACCTAAAATGACTTGGCAGAAATAAGAAAGCAAAGAAAGATGGGCCATGTAACTATTGTTGGCCCTTCTATGAAGGATGTGGAAGATCGGTTAGGATCAATGCTGAAGGAAGAAGCTTCTGATCATCAGTCTGCAGGTTAGTTGTAAATAATTTGGTGCGTCTATTATCCAGAGTGTTCTTTCCTCAACTCAATAGCTTCCTATTTTAATCTTATTTATTTTTTGTTTTAAGTTATCTGAATTCCTGAAAATACCTGGGTCAGATATTGGTGCTAGAGCCAATTTTATTTACGGACTATGGGCTCATGGGGTAACAAATTCTACATATAAATTCTGTGGTGGAAAGTGTCAGGATGTAGGGAGGGGGCATTAGCATAGAACTTTTCTTTGGGAGGGATGGTTTATCAAAATTGTTGGAGTGTTGTTTGATTTTTCCTTTTTAAAAATCTATTACTTCATTTTTCTTTGTCCTGTCATTCTATATAGAATTATAATTTTTAATCCTTGGGGAATGTTCCATGATTACATGTAAGTTCCTCAGATTTTGATGATGGTTCATAGTATTCTTTTTTTAGCCTAAAGTTGCTTTGATCCAGAATAAAGCTTGTTGCATTCAAATTGCATTAACTTTCTCCCTTTTGAGTGCAGTAGCACCATGCGTTGGTATCATTATGGGCTCTGATTCTGATCTTCCTGTCATGAAGGATGCTGCAAAGATTTTGGATATGTTTGGAGTTCCCTACGAGGTTACGTTTCATGGGTTAATAGTGTCTTATATGAGACTCACTAAACACTGATTCTTTTTTCTTCTATATTCTAATTTGAACCGAAAAACCTATTTTGCAGGTGAAAGTAATTTCAGCTCACCGGACGCCTGAAATGATGTTTTCTTATGCCTCTTCTGCTCAGGAGCGAGGCATTCAGATTATAATTGCTGGTGCTGGTGGTGCAGCCCACTTGCCAGGCATATTTTATATCTTTACTGCACTATGTAGATACTGTTGTAGTGCATCAAATGCTTACTAAGGAATGTCATGACTGCAGGTATGGTGGCTGCGCTTACTCCCCTGCCTGTTATTGGTGTCCCAGTGCGTGCTTCTGCATTGGATGGACTTGATTCACTTCTTTCCATTGTGCAGGTATACCATATTTAACTTCACCTTTAATATGTTTGTGGGACATGGAGTTTTATTTAGATCCAGTGTCATACAAATACAATCTTATCTTGAAGGAATTAGGATCCTGTTAAGTTGGATGCTGCAAATCCCGATAACTTAGAGATGGCCTTTTCTCTTTTTCTTAGTTCATTTTATTAGGAGAAACTTTTTTATTTATTCTAAGATGCTATCGTTATTCTTTCGTTGTCATTTATGACAACAAACATTCCCAAGACAGGCAAATGGATGGGGTGATCTACTAAACCAAGTTTTGCCAAATAAAGGGTATTATGGTAGCAGAATAACATCTGAATGATTGAAGTATGCGGATTAATCATGTTTGTTTCTGCAAAACATGTTCTGCTATCTTAAATAAGCCGAAATCATCGAGCCTTACAGAGAATAAATTGCTTCATTCGTAATCTGAAAGTTCGTATTTGATCTGTGTTTCCATTTTCTGGATTGCTTCTTATTTCAAATTTGTTTTGCAGAAATTCCTATGAACTTTTTCATCTTTTATGATTATGCAGATGCCAAGGGGTGTCCCAGTTGCAACAGTTGCAATAAACAATGCTACAAATGCAGGTTTGCTTGCTGTAAGGATGTTGGGGGCTCAAGATGCTGACCTACTGGCTAGGTTGGTTCTCTCTCTCTCTCTCTCTCTCTCTCTCTCTCTCTCTCTCTCTCTCTCTCTCTCCCCATCCCCCCTCTCTCTCTGTGGTTAAGAATTATTCAAACTCTTATAAACCTGAGAAAGAAATGAAAAACTTCAGCTCATAATTCTTGCGGCCACTAATCTGGATTACTATAATCTGCAGAATGAGCCAGTATCAAGAAGACACAAAGAGCGATGTCTTGATAAAAGCAGAGAAACTGGAAAGAGATGGATGGGAATCTTATTTGAATTCCTAAGTATCAAAATGTTCTTCAGCAGTAGCCGTGTTCTCCATGAGTGCAACACCTAACGAAGATAAGTTTTGAGTTTGGCCGACTCTTTATTGTGTTGAGAATGAACAAAAGGATATCTCCAGATAATAAGGATCAAGTGTATCATTGTTTTGTAAAATGAACACTACAAGCCCAATCTAGCTTAATCCAGGTCAATCCAGCCCAATTCAACTAACCACAGGATAAGGAAGTTACTTTCAATGCATATTTGACAAGAATCTAAAATATTTATATCAAAGAAACCATTCTTTGACAAGTGGCGACATCATTTACTCTTGCGCTATTTTGAAGGTTACATTTGTTATCTTTTTTAGTTTTAAGAAATTTGTATTTAATGTATTGTAAGTTTTTAGAGGTCTTTGTTGACCACATTTAATGTTTTTTTTTTTTAATCTTTGTGCTTTAGCTCTCTATGGATAGAAGTTATGAACTTATTTTTAAATAGCTTAGAGAGAAATGAGTTTAAACAAGTATCTTTGAGGCAAAAGAGAGTTTTCTATCATTCTATACTTCACTTTATTTTCCAGTTTTTATTTTTTTGTCCTTAAGTGCTTGGTACTTTTGGATTCTTCCTTTACATTTTGCAATTAAGTTTTCTTGCCATTTTCCTTTCCGTCTATTGAGATTTTGAAAACCTTACAAACTTTGTTCTAGTTTGTTATAAACCCTAGCTTCCTCTTTGCCCTCCACGAATCACATCATTAGTACAACAAAAATTAGTGAATCTAAGCGTTAGAAGTGAAACTAAGCAATAAGCATCACAGAGGCTAGGGAGTTTCAGAGTGCAGAATTTTGAAATTGGGAGAGATTATTGTTAGGGAAGCTGTCACAGGAAGTGCTTCGAATTCCAGAGCCCAGACACCTAGAGACATGAGTTTGATACTTATTTCTAAAACATCTTTGTCATCCGATGCTAACTGGTCCAAGACTGAGGTCACGCTTTGAGATCATTTGTGCATAGGCTGTAGTTGCGTTGGCAGTTGTGCAGCTTGTGTGGTGTTTTGTATGCTAAACAAGTTTTCTAAAAATCTCCATATATCATTAGAATTTCACAATTTTGAAATCTTACCAACGATAGGATCCTTTGTGATAGTAAAGACCCATCACAATGCGATCTAATCACAAATATACCAATCATCATAGGGTGGATTCTATACGAGCAAAAGTGTCATCTTCATAGATATGAGAGACCTTAAGCAGGTGGGCATAGTTGTGGCCTGTCAACAATAAAAATCAACTGTCTAGTTTGATAAAAGCTATTGAGCTTCCCACACTATAATTAAGCCCATTAAATTTAACCCCGATAGTAGGATAATCAATAAACCAATTGAGTTGTTTGCAGAATTCTTTAGGGATAAGGGGTTGATGGATTTAGTTTAGGAGACTATAATAGTAGAAGAAAAGCACATCAAATTCAAAATGCTTTTGCAGGAAGGCTATGATACTACATAAAAACTAATAATAAGGGAAATTTCAGCTTGGGCAAAACAATCAGACGGTAAGAGAGGAGGGGTTATTGTGGTAAATCAAATGTAGATATTGAATCATGAATTACAACTTGGGTATTCAATACAATTTTTAGGCAATCTTTACAAATATGAACTTTCTTTTAATGCCTTTTTTTGTCTATTCAATGGCTTGAATTCAAAAGCTATGGGCCATTGGTCGTTTAGCGGCTTTCCAACTGTTCAATGACCTAGTAATTGTAAATGCGTTGGCCCATTCAGCCATTTGGTTGTTCTATAGGTGGTCCATTTGGCTTTGATCTTATAAAGTTTATGCTAGTGAGGATTTGAATCTTCACTATGGAGGACGTCGGAATAAAACAAAGCAAGTTGGTAGTGACCCGGTTAGGATGGGATCAAGATTGTTGGTCCTTGTTCTGACCCGGTTGGGATTTTAGGATTTTCAGCTGCTTCCTGGTCAAAGTTGGCAGTGACTTCTTCCTTCCACTTCTTCTCTCCATTTTGCACGAGGGGAGGGCATACCACCTAAACCTCTAGTCTTGCTAATGTGGCAAGTTAAGTTGTCATGGAAACTTTCCTCGACAAACCCAAACTAAAAAGCCCTTTGTGCCTTCCTTCTCTCTCACGAGGCTTAAATTGATCTCCAAGATCTTGTTATCTAATCTCTATTGCATTCTATGCATTGATGCATGGGCAATTGTGTTAGCTCAAGCTATTGGCCTCGCCCATATGTTGAGTGTGTTACCAAATACATGTTTGCCATAACTTAATCTAGTAGGTCCAAGAAGGGCAAGGTTGAAGATCATCTCAAGAAGTCTCTAGAATATTCTCTAGAATCTTTGGAATTGCTTAGGGTTTCCTAAATGGTTCTCAAGTCTTTAGTTTTTATGGGTTTCTTTATTATTTGCAATTATCTCCTTTTGTGTGTGGTTTTCCTTAAGTGTTTGGGTCCCCTAATCTATTTGGAATTTCCATAATTGTTGGGATCTTTGATTTGCTTGAGATTCCCTTAATTGTTGGGATCCCTAATTTGATTGAAATTCTTTTAATTGTTAGGACCCTTGATTTACTTAGGAGTTCCTTAATTTCAGGATCCTTGATTTGTTAGGATCTTTAGGGTTAGGTGTAGCACCCTATTTAAAGGGAGCACCATTTTAATTGCATCTAATGTATTTCCTAATGACTTTCCACCAAGTTTACCATCACTTAGAAGGATAAAGCACCATACAAATCTACTTCCAGGGGCACCCTTACCCAACAAGGCAACCTATAGATGCAATCCTAAAGAGGCTAAGGATAGAGGCAAGTAGATAAATTAGCGGGTGAGGGTTTATAAAGGAGAGTATCAGCCATGTTTCAATTCTAGCTTTATTAGTGCCAAAGAAAGATAATTCATTTCAAGTGCATAGACAATAGAGTCATTAATAACATCACCATCAAATACAAGTATCCCATTCCAAGACTTGATGACATATTGGATGAGTTACACAGGGCCACCATCTTTTTCAAGGTGGCCTAAAGAGTGGCTACCATCAGGTTCAGATGAAAGGAGGAGATCAATGAAAGACAGCTTTCAAAACCAAAAAGGTCATATATGAATGAATGGTCATGCCATCTAATCTTTTTAATGCCCTTAGTACCTTTATGCATTTGATGAACAAGGTATTTCGCCCCTTTCTTGGTCAATTTATTATATTTTATTTTGATGATATTCTTATTTATAATAGATATGAGGAAAACCATTTAGATCATTTGAAGCAAGTATTTGATGCATTAAAAAGGCAGAAACTTTATGCCAAATTTCAAAATTGTAAATTCTTTTCATCTAATGTTGTGTTCCTTGGATATGTAGTTTCCAAGGAAGGTATTATGGTTGATTAGTTAAAGTTTGAGGCAATTAAGTCTTGGCCTTGAACTAGTTCCATTACCAAAGTATGGAGTTTTCATGGTTTGGCTTCATTTTACCATCGATTTGTTTCCAAATTTAGCACCAATATGGCTCCCATTATTGAATATATAAACATAAGTTTTTTTTAATAGACTAAAAAAGTACGTAAAGCTCCAATTCTTGCATTATTGGATTTTGATAAGATCTTTGAAGTTAAATGTGTTGCTAGTGGCATTGATATACATGCTATCCTCATTCAAGCTACGATGTCATTAGCTTATTTTAATGAAAAAATTAATAAATGCAAAAGGAACTACTTCACTTATAATAAGGAGAGTAATGCAATTATAAGGATTTCATATCATTGGAGTTGTTACTTAAGCCTTAGGCTATGTGTTTTGCATTTGCCTTAAAGTTTTTAAATGGTCAGCATAAGCTCAGCTGAAGGCATATAAAATGGGTAGAATTTCTCCAATCTTTCTTATTTGTTTCACATTATAAAATAAGTGTAACTTATTTTGATGTAGATGCATTATCCAGAAGGTACTTCCTACTTGCTACTATGAATGCTAGAGTGCTTGGTTTTCAACTTAGAATGGAACATTATCTTGATGATGTAAGTATATCCTTACTTATGAAAAAATGTGTAAAAGGTACCAATGAATATTATATGCTTCATAAGGGCTTTCTCATTAAGGAGAACCAATTATGTGTTCCAAAAGTGTTCTTTAGAGAATTGCTTGTGAGAAAGACATATGGTGGTTGTTTGATTGGTCATTTTAGGATTCACAAGATCTTAGAGATTTTAAAGGACATTTAATTTGACAAAGATGCAAAGAGATGTTAGAGCTATCATTTCTAGATATGGTACATGTTAGAGGCTCAAATAGTCATTTTAAGCTAGAGCCTTACCTCTTATTATGGGTTTTAAACCAACTTGGGGAGATTTAAACATGGCATTGTGGCACTCCTACAAATTTAAAGAGGGAAGGACTCATCATGGTAGTAGTAGATTAGTTTTCTAAAATGACACATTTCAACCAATGCCATAAGACTATCGATGCCTTAAATGTTGTTAATTTATTCTTCAAGAAGAATATGAGATTGCATAAGATTTCAATACTATTGTCTATGATCGGGATACTAAGTTTTTTAGTCATTTTTGGAGAACTTTATGGGGAAAACATGTCATCAAGCTTTTATTTAACATTTCTCATCGTCCATAAACTGATGGCTAGGCTGAGGCTACCAATCACATATTGGGAACTCTCTTACACACCATAATTAATCAAAATCTAAAGGATTGAGATGTGAAGCTTGCCCATGCTACATTTGCATACAATCGAGCCCTAAGTCCTACAACCAAATATTCTCGACTTAAGGTAATTTATGGGATTAGTCCAATTATTCCTATTGAGTTAACCTTTATGCCTTTTGATACTAAAGTTAGTATGAACACAAATGAAAATGCTAAAGCAATAAAAAAGCTTTATGAGAATGTTTGAGAATAATTTTCTAAGTTTTCTATATTATTAGAAATTATCTCCTTTTGCATGGTTTTCATTAAATTTCTCGAACCTAATTTGTTGAGATCTTAACTATTAAGATCCCTTATTTGTTTTAGATTTTCTTAATTTTTAGGAACCCTGATTTGTTGGAATCCTTAGAATTAGGTGTAACTCATTATTTAAAAGGAACATCATTTAGTTGTAAATAAACTTATTTATTTATTTTTTTAACAAAGAATAGAAAACCATTTATTGTTCTTTTAACTTTTGTTTCCTTTATCTAATTTTTGCTAAAGATTGGCGGTGGAGCATGTTTGTCACTAGTGGTGTTGCCTTTACATCTTAGAGCCTATCTTGGTAATATTTCATTTTCATCCTTTCTTTAATTCCTAACCAAACATAGCCCTCCTAAACACCACCACACCCCCCCCCCCCTTCACACATGGGTTTTCTTTATTTTTGATGGACAAATTTCTTCATTTGGGCTTCTCGTGTTGGGCCACATCATAGCTACACGGGCTTTTCATGAATAGGGCTACACAGATTAATCCAAATTAGAAGTATTAGTGATTTGATTACCATCATCAAACAACCTTTCATCATCAAAAACACCAATTCTCATATCTCAACAAAGGGGTAGGAATTATCATGATCCATCTACATATGGGATAAGATTCTAGAAAGATAAAGTTTAGATAGAGATTCTAAAATAATAAAGATAAGATAAGGTCTCTAGAAGATATAAGAGGAGTAATAAGACTTTCAAACATAAAAGAAGAGGTCTAGAGACTATATATAAAGGGGTAATTTCCTTGTGTAGTTAGCTTTCAATTATTTCCTAATATTTTCTAATGTTTATGGACTTGTTTTCCAGTTCTTTTAGTGTTTTTATTGAGAATTATCAAGATAATGATGTTAGATGAGTAAAATTACCACTTCTCATGATGGACAATTCATGGGCTCCTTACGGACTTCCAACTTTAGCTTTTAGTAGTAATAGTGATCCAATAGGCTATTAAATCAAAGGAAAAATCAACCAAAGCACTAGATTTTAGTAGTAATAGTGATCCAATAGGCTAATAACTTGCCAAGAACACTTTAATCACTAGTTCCTACTTTCCTCTTAGGCCTAGTGCCATTGCAGGCCCGCTGCCTCCTTCTTTAGTACCCAGACTCTAGCATAATACATCACATCAGTAATAAGGTCTCTCAATTGTTTACCACCCATCCTTACTCAAGCCCCTCACAAGTCATCGTGGATAACGAGTCCAAACTTCTTAACTCATATGGGTACCTATGCTTCCCTCACAAAATCTTTTAATCTATTTAATGTTTTAGTTGTTTCTTTTATTACCAAAAATGTTCTCTTAGGTTCTAAATTTTGCAAAAAAAATTATTAAAATTTCATTTCGTCACCCAATCATTGTGCTATGAAGTGTAAGCCAAATCCTCATTTGCAAGCTTGATTGTGGGATCTACCACTTACCACCACTCCACTAAATGGTACTAGCCTTGGCTTATTTCGTCTCTAGCATAGATCCCACCACCTTTCGTATTAGCGTTTGGGTCAACCTATCTTTCCTTTCTACATATGTTAGATAAATCCACTCTATCTATGTCACCCACCCCACTAAGTAGTGTATTGCCCCTTTGTTAGGGGTTTGTGGGATGGGTTGAGTAGTGTTAAGCCCAAGCTTGTATATTATATATATAAATAGGGAAAAGGAGAATTTTGTAGGGAGTCTTTTGGTTAACAAATGAATTGGAGGTTGATCTCCCCTGTATAAGGCCGTGGAGGTGTGTCTCCCTCAAATGAAACTACAGCTTTGGAGTTCCCTTTGATTAATATTCTATCCAAAATCTAGTTATTTTGAATCATACCAGTAACAATTAGTATCAAAGTAGTTCTAGCCTGGGGAACTGCCCTCTAATTTGTAGAGCTGTTCTGAAGGTATAAGATGTTTTGTGTTAAAAGAGAGTGCTGCAGAGATAAAAGATCTACTGGTGAAGATGCAAAATCAATTCTCAAATTTAAGCCAAAATTTCTCGCTTTTGCACACTGATCTGCAAGAAATGCGTAAGGAGAAAGGAGGGGCACCAGTAAAAGCTAAAAAGAAAGAGGTGGAGGTTCTGGAAGTTCCTATTCTAGAATTGATTCCTGTTCTAGGTTAGGTAGAAGAGAAGACAACATTTGTGATGGAGCCTGAAAGAATGAGAAGGATCGGATTGGATTGCCGGAATTTTGATTCCGGCGGTGGAGAAGATGAACAGACACAAAGGTAAACCCTAGATTTGTGAAAAGCTTCTATCAATTGATCTTTCCCGATTGTCCTTTACAACGTGATTTCAAAACATATATATGCACAGTGATTTACAAAACTAAAATCTTTACAAAACATATCTTGACAAATATGGAAGAAAATCGTGTAGCAGCGCTGGAGAGATCTTCAGAGAAGAGGGACGAGCACGAGTGCTGGTGAAACCGGGTCATGAAGTGGGTCGCGCATTCATGTCGGGTCACCCGGTTCCACTAGGGTTAGGGTTGACTTGGCAGAGTTGCGAATGTGGCGCTGACGGGGTGTCACGTGGGGATGACGTGTCCTTTAACATCCCCCCGCAAGCTGAAGGGGCAGATAGTACCGTCAGCTTGGAGCGAAGAAGACGAAAGCGAGTGGAGGAGAGACCTTTAGTGAAGATGTCGGTAGGCTGGTCAACGGTGGATATGAACTGTAGGTGAAGCTGACCACGAGCAAGACGTTCTCGAACAAAGTGAAAGTCGATTTCAATGTGTTTAGTGCGAGCATGAAAGACTAGATTGGCAGTCAAGTAGAGAGCAGAGAGATTGTCACACCATAGAGTCGGGGAATGAGGCGGTAGAGCATGAAGATCACGAAGGAGATACTCAATCCACATAAGTTCAGCAGTGGTGTCAGCAAGAGATTTGTACTCAGCTTCGGTGCTGGAGCGGGCGACAGTGCGTTGCTTGCGAGAACTCCAGGAGATAAGATTCCTACCTAAGAAGATACAGAAACCACCGACTGAGCGCCGATCATCACGATCACCAGCCCAACCAGCATCAGAAAAGGCATGAAGAGCGGTGGAGAGGCTGCGAGTGAGAAGAAGACCCAGGCGGGGAGTGTCAGCCAAGTAGCGTAGAATGCGTTTCACAGCTTGCCAATGGGCAATTGTAGGATGATGCAGAAACTGGCAGGCAGTGTTGACAGCATAGGCAATGTCCGGCCGAGTGAGAGTAAGATACTGAAGAGCACCAACAATACTGCAATAGAGACTGGATCAGCAAGGGGCTCGCCACTCCAAAGAGAGAGCGGCTCATCGGTCATGCAGGGAGTGGAAACGGCTTTGGCGTCCGTCATCTTGGCACAAGCAAGGATGTCAAGTGTGAACTTGGCCTGATGAAGGAGAAGGCCATCAGAGGTAGGGTGCACCTCAACACCAAGGAAGTAATGTATAGGGCCGAGGTCCTTGAGAGCAAACTCCTGTTGGAGAATCTGTAAAAGAGCAGCAATGGGGGCCTGGGGAGATCCCGTGAGAATAATGTCATCAACATAAACGAGAAGGATGATGCTGTACTAGGGAGTGTGGTGAGTGAACAAAGATGTGTAAGCAGCAGAGATCACAAAGCCAATGGAGGTGAGGAAGGAGCTCAACCCCTGGTACCAAGCGTGAGGGGCCTGTTTAAGACCGTAAAGTAAGCGGTGAACACAACACACATGAGATGGATGATCGGGATCAACAAAGCCTGGAGGCTGTTGCATGTATACCACTTCACTGAGATGGCCATGAAGAAAGGCATTGGAGACATCCAGTTGACGAATAGTCCAACCACAGGAGTAGGCAAGAGAGAGAACTGTGCGAACTGTAACTGGCTTGGCGACGGGGCTGAAGGTCTCCGTGAAGTCAATGCCCTCTTGCTGATGAAAGCCCTTGGCGACAAGGCGAGCCTTGTAGCGCTCAAGGGAACCATCCGAGCAAAGCTTGACCTTAAAGATCCACTTGCAGCCAATGGGACGAATGCTAGGGGGTGGGGAAACCAGGGTCCAGGTGCCATTACGGATGAGTGCAGAGTACTCGGCAGCCATAGCTTCACGCCACTGGGGGTCACGAGCTGCCTGTGTGTAGCAGGTGGGCTCTAGGTGAGGATGGGTAGAAACGGTAAGGGCATAGGTATGGTGACGAGTGAGGGTGCAGCGGGCAAGGGTGCCACCCTAAAGTCGGGTGACTGGGTGAGGTGGGGGAGCAGGGGGAGAAGGGGGTGGGGAGGAGGATGGTGGGGAAGTATCCAGGGATGGGGAAGTCTCAGGAGTATGGCGGCTGTCGATGGGAGGTGGGAGCATAGGGGATGGCACCAGGACAGGGATGGGGACAATAGTGGGGGAGGGGGGGAGGGTGGGGAAGGAGTGAGTTGGTGATAAGGGAAGACCTCTTCATGGAACACTACATCGGCAACAATAAAGATGCGCCGAGTTTGGGGATTGTAGCAGCGGTAGCCTCGATAGCCTGGGGGGTAGCCAAGGAAGATGCAGGCTTGAGAGCACGGAGCGAGCTTGTGGGGAGCATAGGGGCGAAGGTAGGGGAAAACAGCACAACCAAACACTCAGAGGCGGGAGATGTCGGGAGGATGGTGGAACAACAGCTGCCATGGAAAACGATTGTGGAGTAGGGGAGTTGGGAGGCGGTTGATGAGGAACACCGCCGTCTCAAAAGCAAAGTCCCAAAAGTGTGGTGGAACAGCAGCCTGGGTGAGTAGAGTGAGGCCAGTCTCCACAAGATGCCGGTGTTTCTGTTCAACGGCACCATTTTGAAATGGTGAGTAGGGGCAGGAGAGGCGCTGATGAATGCCATGCTGCTGAAGATAGGCATGGAACGCTGTAGAGAGGAACTCTGGAGTACCATCACACTGAATAGCTTGGAGGCGGCCATTCAGTTGATTTTCAACAAACTTGTGGAAGGCAACGAAAATATTAAAGAAATGGGAGCGAGAAGAGAAAGTGTATAGCCAAGTAAATCGGGAAAAATCATCAATGAAACACACATAGTATTTATTGCCATGAAAGGAGTCAACGGGAGCAGGACCCCAAATGTCAAAATGAACTAATTGTAACGGGGAAGACTACCTAGAGGGAGAAGGGGGGTGGGGGTGGCGATGACTCTTACTAAGAGCACACGCCGTACAAGGGGGATCAGGGGGGAGGTGTATGTTAATGAGGACGTCTTCAAAAACGGAAGGAGAACAGCGGCAGAGGGGTGCCCAAGACGGCGATGCTAGAGAGAGAAACTACATGGACTGGAGGTAAGAAAAGCACTGGGAGGACATGAAACGTCAGGCGGAGCAGCACGGTAGAGGCCACGATCAAGTGTGCTGTGGAGGAGGACCTATCCCAAGTGGGAGGAGATAGCCCAAAAGTGAGAGGGAGAAAACAGGAAATGACAGTTATTTTCAGAAGTAAATTGAGAGACAGAGAGAAGATTTTTGGTGATGGAGGGAACAACTAAAACATTGGACAAAGTAAAGGTGGAAGTATGAAGAGTACCTGTGTGGGTGATAGGGAGAGAGACCCCATCACCGACAATAAGTTGTTGAGATCCAGTGTAAGGGGTCACATGGGTGAGACCGGTAGTGGAATTAGTGACATGATGAGAGGCACCGGAATCGGGAAGCCAAGAGGCAGTGTTAAGAGCGGAAGGAGGGGGATTTGGTGGGCCATAGTGGGCAAGTGGGGGGGGAAGAGAAGTCAGGTAAGCTGAGGGGGCCGGATCCGGTGTGGTAAGGTGGAGCGTAACTATGGTAGGGATGCGAGGGAGGGGGTGATTCGGTGTGCGGGGGTGCACCGTAGGTATAGTGGGCATGCGAAGAGGGGTGGGATTCAGTGTGCGAGGGCACATGGTAGCTATAGTGGGCATGCGGAGGAGGGAAAGATTCAGTGGGGTAAGGTGCAGGGTAGTTGAAATGCGGGTTGAACCGCTCTGAGCAACTGGACACCCACAAAAGGGCCCAGTTTTACGACACCCTTGCGGATTATTGCAATTGGGCCAGGCCTGAGACGGTGGGTCGGGAGAAGGCCGTCTCGGGTGGGTGGGTTGGATGGCGGTTGGGCCGGGCGGGAATTAGGGTTGCGGGGCGGGGGAGATAGAAGTGGGTCGGGTGTGGGTTGCCCCTGAAATGCACCTGGGTAGCTTGCAAACGCCGTCGGAGTGACAACGGCGACGCCACGGCCGCGTAAGCAACCTTCTTGGGAGAGTATGAGACCGTGGATGGCTTCACAGGTGAGAGGGTTCGTCTCGTGTTGGATGGAGACAGTGGTGGCTAGGGTGTCATAATCGTCCCCTAGCCCCCGGAACAGTTGGCCGATATACTCATCGTCGTCAATCTTAACGCCGATGGCGGCCAACTGGTCCAAGAGGGATTTCACCTCATGAAGGAACTCGATCACAGACCGAGAGCCCTTCATGATGGTGTGGAGCTAGAATCGAAGAGAGGAGGCACGGGCGGAGGACTGGGCAGCGTAGGATTTCTGGAGGAAAGCCCACGTGGCGGTCGACGACCGTGTTGGTGGAGGTCGCAAAATCCAACTCAAAGCCGTCTGGTCAAGGATGAGCCAGTCGGTGTAGGCGGGGTTAGGTTTTTTGGGGTCGTCCACGGTGGGGAGGGTGCAGGGAGGGGCAGTTTCCATTCGTTCCAAAATTGGAAGCAAACGGTGGGAGAGGAGAAAAAGGAGTAGTCGGGTTCGCCATACGACGAAGTTGGAGCCGTCGAAATGCTCCTGGAGTGACGAGGATGGGGCGGTGGGTTGAGAGGAGTTCGGAGTGGCCGGCATGGTGGGGAATTCGGGAAGGGCGGAGGAGGAGGTGGAGTCGGGAGCAGGATTGGAGGCCATGGGTCGGATCGGGGGAGGCGTTAGCCGGAGAGGCTCTTTGATACCATGAAAGAATGAGAAGGATCGGATTGGATTGCCAGAATTTTGATTCTGGCGGTGGAGAAGATGAACAGACACAAAGGTAAACCCTAGATTTGTGAAAAGCTTCTATCAATTGATCTTTCCCGATTGTCCTTTACAACGTGATTTCAAAACATATATATGCACAGCGATTTACAAAACTAAAATCTTTACAAAACATATCTTGACAAATATGGAAGAAAATCGTGTAGCGGCGCTAGAGAGATCTTCGGAGGAGAGGGACGAGCACGAGCGCCGGCGGAACCGGGTCATGAAGCGGGTCGCGCATTCATGTCGGGTCGCTCGGTTCCACTAGGGTTAGGGCTAACTTGGCAGAGTTGCGAATGTGGCGCTGACAGGGTGCCGCGTGAGGATGACGTGTCCTTTAACAGAGCCACTCCAACCTGTTGACTAGCAAGTAAGCTATCATTGAGCACTAGCATGATGCATGGTAGGCTGTCACCGCTCCAAGGTGAGAAGGCACGACTTGGGAGCTGCCTAGAAAAGGCCAATCAAGAGCCAAAATGGTCATGCAACTCATTGTCGAAAGCACTTAGGCGGAGGGCGCTAGAGATTTCGGAGCAATGATTTCAAGCATATGAAATTCAAATTCAAATTCAAGTTCAACTTTAAGTTTAAATTCAACTTCAAATTTTAGTTGGTTTATGGTTTATCTTTTGCTTAGGCTTAAGTTATTTCTAGATTTCGGAGCAATGATTTTAAAGCGTATCAAATTCAAATTCAAAATCAAGATCAAGTTCAAATTCAAGTTTAAAATCAACTTCAAATTCTAGTTGCTTTATGGTTTATCTTTTGTTTAAGCTTAAGTTGTTTCTAGCTATTAGGTTTCTTTTGAAGTTGAAAAGCTTAAGGTCAAGCTTTCTTTAAAAAGAGTTGGTATGTTTTGGGTTTGTGGGACAGGTTAGGTAGTGTTAAGCCTAGGCTCGAATATTATGTGTATAAATAGGGGAAAAAGGGAATTTTGTAGGGAGTCTTTTGGTTAATGAATGAATTAAAGGTTGATTTCCCTTAGATGAGATCTTGGAGGTGCGTGTTTCCCTTAACTAAGACTAGAGGTTTGGAGTTCCCTATGATAGGCCCATATTTTTACCCAAAATCCAATTATTTTGAAACATACCTATAACAATACCAAAGGTTCGGAGTTCCTTTTGATGAGCCCATATTCTATCCAAAATCCAATTGTTCCAAATCATAATATAATGTCATCTTGTAATTATAATTATCATTTACTTTATCACTAATTATCCTAAATTCTCTTGGTTGTATTTATTACGCTAATGTGATCAATTTCTTCTAATTTTTTGCACTTATTATTATTATGGAGAATCAAGTAAATGCATGGATCTAAGCAACCCAATTTGATGGTGTGGTAGAATTTCATTGATTCTTTTTGGAAATTATTCCAAGAACAAGGAATTTATTAGGGGATCTCTTACCTTCACTTACCCTTTATCTAAATAAAGAAAATATTGGCTCTCATAAATATTGTCTCTCTCCTACACCATGTTTCAATCATCCTCCTCCATTATTGGGATTTTGTATTTATGATAGTGAAATATTTCATCAACTGCCTTTCCACTCTAGTACTCAATCATTTCTCATCATGGCAAAGTTTACACTAGAAATTGTTCGCTTATGTGTCTTTGGCTGCATAGTTTTTTCCCCATTTGCACCCATATATGGATCACAAGCTATCTCCTAGATCTCACATGTATATTTTTTAGGATAGGGTATTGTTACTACTCTCAAACACACTAATTTTATATTGTTATAGATACAATTTAAACTTGATTTGCCTTCATCGAAACCTTCATGCCAAATGATTATCTTACTAATCCTTACATGTATATTTCACTCCATTGACACCACCACCACCACCACCACCTACATCTATCTCCCAACTAATCCAATGACTACAGCTAAGCATTGTCTTCTAGCTTGCCACCATCCTTTCCAAATTCAACACCTTTTCCTTAACATTCAATAGCAAGTTTATGCACTTATGGCCATCGTCATCTATACACTAAGCCAACTTCATTTAGCCAAGTTGTTAAAGATTTCTAGTGGTGCATTGCCATTGCTGAGGAATACGTTGTACTACTTCAAAAGCAAACATTGGAATTGGTAGTCATTCTTTTTTCATTACAAACTCATAAGCTTATCAGTGCTACACAAATGGCTTTTATTTTTTATTTTTTTAAATTTATGTGTGGACCCAAACTCACACATTTGAGTTTCAAACCTACAACCAACCATTAAGTTAGCAAGTGATCAACAACAAATGGCTTTTTCATATGTCACAAATAGCCAAAGATTTTCACTAGCAGCTAAGAATTGACTTCACTGGAACTTTCATCTTTGTGGTAAAACTTGTCACTATCCACACCATCCTTGCCATTAAGTATTCCAAAGGTGGCCTTCTCATCAACTTAGTTAAGAATGCCTTCCTTTATAATCATCTCCCTAAGGAAGTTTTCATGGAACAACCATTAGGCTTTGTTAACCTAACAAAACCTTATCATTTATACTATTTATGTTGACCTTTTTATGTGCATAAGCATGCTTTACATATAAGGTATCAATAACTAAGCACCTTTCTTAAAAGTTTGGTCTTTGTCACTTCCATCAATGATTCCTCACTTTTCCTTTACCATTCTAATTAGCATAACATCTTCCTATTGGTGTATGCTGATAATATCATTTAATAAGCTTACCCATGACTCCATCATTATTGTTTCTTGATACTCTCTAACTTGAATTTACAATCAAAGACTTTGGCCTACTTCAATACTTTTGGCTACTAAAAAATGACTTACCCTTTCTAGTATAATTTATGCACAAGCCAAGTTGCACTAGATATTTTACACTATGACAAGATGATAATGCTCGTTTTCTATCTTGATGTAGTCCATTTTAGGCCAATCTAAATTTTCACTAGATATTCTAGATTATGACAAGATGGCAATGCTCACTTTGTATCATGATCTAGTCTAACAACTATTTACCCTAATTGGTTCAACATAAATATATGATCCAACCAAGCTCATATACTTATTAAAGATCTATATAGGAAACCTAGTTTTTCAACTTTTACTAGAATCAACTTCGAAAACATCCATTTTCAAGCCAACTAAGAACAATTAATTTCATTGACCATCTTGGAAACATATGACATCATTCATTACATAAGTGCTAATCTTTAGCTAGCCTCTTGAGAATAAGAATTATTTTTTTATAAATAACTTTGCTTTCTTGTAGCTTAGGCTAACTTTCAAACTTTTTTATTTCTTTGGCATGTCCAAGAATGGTGAATATTTCTTTTTATAATGTATCTCTTTCACATTCTTTTTAATAGAGTAATGAGTATTTCATTTGTAAATTCTAAGGTGGTAAGATTTCTTTATCCATAATTTTCAAAGATCATTTTATTTTAACGAAGTCACTTAAAGCTTTAGAAAATCTTGCACAAATTGCTTACTTTAACAAAAAAATTGAAAACAAAATTGCCTTTTGATACCATAATTGAACTAAGATGGACTGAGGTTGTACTTTAATATCTCAATGCTCCTACTTTAATATTGGAATGAAAAGGAGAAAAGGAAAAGCTAAAATGATAATAAAAAATAAGATACAAGAATCTTACCACTCTAGTAGGATAAATTCCAAAGAGACATTGATGTAGATCTAGTGGTAAGATTGAGTAAGCTTTATTAGGGCTTAAGGTAGGGTGGCTATTTTTTTGGGTTTTTAGGCTTTTGGTATGAGAAAGGTTGTGTTTGGGTCAAAAGCAAAAATGATAATTGCCAAGCAGGTGCTCCAACATTAATCTTTGGTAAAAAATGGGTAAAAGAATCATAAGTTGAAAGAACAATTTAAGGTTTTCTATTTCTCTAGAAAAATAAGTTTACTTATAAGTAAAATGGCTTTCCTTTTAAATAGGAAACTAAGCCTAATCCTAAGGAAACCTAGACCAATTAAGGCTTTAGCCAATTAAGGAAACTCAAACAAATCAAGGCTCCAGATACTTAAAGAAAAACTAGACAAATCAAGGCTTCAAATAATTGAGGAAATCCTAAACAAAAAGAAATAATCTTTGACAATAAAAAAAAACCTTAAAAAATTAAGGACTTGACGACAATTTAAGAAAACCCCCAAACATTAAATAAGAAGAACTAATTTAAATTAGAGATTCTAAAGAGATTCTAAGATGCTTTTCACCTTTACCCATACTTGGACCCACTAGATCATATGGGTTAGACCAACAACCTAAGTTAATGTAGTTGCTTTTACATTAATCTTATTGTGTTGATTAGGATTTGCCTTTAAATCCTCAAGGTCAGCATATTCCAAATAAGGGAATAGGTCACCTACATTAAAGGTGGCTAAACTCCCCTATAGTCACTAGGCGAATTGATCTTGTGTGCATTGTCCCTAACCTAATAAACCACTTCAAAAAGGTCATTAGTTCTAGGTGCTAACTTGCCTTTTCTTTAGGATGAAAATCTTTCATTTCTCAAATGCATCCAAATAAAGTCCCATTGATGAAATTGAAAAGGCTTTTAATGCTTATTGGCTTTTCTCTTCTGTCTTACTAGCCTTTTTAATTTAAGATTGAATGTTCTCATGAAGTTTCTTTATTGCTTTGGTCTTCTTATTTACATTTAGATTAACTTGAGTATCAAAGAGCATAGAGGTTAGCTCAATATGAGTAATTGGATTAATTCCATAATTTACCTCAAATGGAGAGTGTCCGTTGGTTGAACTTGGAGCTTAATTATATAACTCAACATGAACAAGCTTTAAGTCCCAATCCTTTAGATTTTGGTTTATCATGGTGTGCAAAAGAGTCCCCAATGTTTAATTGGTCACATTTGTTTAGCCATTGGTTCATGGAAGATAAGGAATGCTAAATAAGAGTTTGGTGCCAAGTTTTTCCCACAAAGTTCTTCAAAAATGACTTAAAAACTTGATACCTTGATTAAACACAATAATTCTTGGAATTCTTTGCAATCTCATAATCTCCTTAAAGAACAAATCAACAATGTTAAAGGTATCATCAATTTTATGGCATTGGGTGAAGTGTGCCATCCTAGAAAAATGATTGACTACTACCATCATGGAGTCCTTTCCTTTGTGAGTTCTTAGGAGTGCCATAATGAAATCCATGTTTATATCTTCCTAATGCTAGTTTGGAATTAACAAAGGAATGTAAGGACCCAACTTGAAGTGACTCTTTGCCCTCTGACATGTTCCACATTTAGAAATGATAGCTTGGACATCTCTCTACATCTTTGGACAATAGAAATGCTCTTTGAAGATCTCCAAGGTCTTATGAATCTCGAAATGACTAGTGAAACCTCCTCTATGTGCCCCTTTTACAAGCAATTCTCTAAAGGAACTCTTTGGAACACACAGTTGGTTCCCTTTTCAGATAAACCCCTAATGAACCATATAATCTTCATTGGTGCCTTTCACACATTCTGCCATGAGCAATGACATACTCAAATCCTCAAGATAGTGTTCCTTTATAAGTTGAAAATCAACTCTAGCATCTAGAGTAGCAAGTAAGTAATATGTTGTAGATGATGCATTTACAACAACATTAGTTACACCTAGTTTATAACGTGAAACAAATGAGAAGGATTGGAGAGGTTCCACTCATTTAGCATGCCTTGGATTAAGCTTATGTTAGCCATTCAAGAACTTCAAAGCTTAATGATACGAATGTAGAACAAATTATCTAGGTCTTAAGCAATGACTTTAATGATCCAAAGCTCTCATGATTGCATAAAATTCTTTGTCATAAATGGAGAAGTTCCTTTTACATTCATTGAACTCCTTACTAAAATCAGTTAATGGCCTCTTGGCTTGAATGAGGATAACTGATGCGGATGCACTTAAGGCCCAATATTACGAGTTCCAATATCAAAGAATTAAGAGTTCACAACATAATCCAATGGGTCCAAGAAGGCCAAGGTTGAAAAAGCAGCCCAAGAATATTCCATAGCGTCTCTGCAGGCTTTAATATGGTGGGCTTGAGCGAGCTCGGGTTTAGAAAATATGTAAAAATCATTTTTTTGGTGTTTTGGTTTTTTTATGGGAAAAAGTGAGTGTTTGGTAGGGAGAAAGGGAGAAAAAAATGAAAATAGGAATAATCAAAATAAAAGGATAGATGCCAACAAGCTCCAAGACGTAAAGGCAACGCCACCAGTCAAGGAGGTGTTCCACCACCAATCCCTGGCAAGAATTGGATAAAGGATGCAAAAGTTGATCACACAACTTTGGGGTTTCTATTCTCTGGAAAAAAACTCTCTTACAACTGAAACAATGCTCCCTTTAAATAGGCAGCTAAACCTAATTCTAGAAGGATCCTGGTAAATCAGGAATCCTTAAAACCTAATTCTAGAAGGATCCTGATAAATCAAGAATCCTTATAATTAAGAAAGTCTTAACAAATCTGGATTCTGACAAATAAGGAATCCTAGACAAATCAGAAATCTAACAAGTATGGAAACCTAGATAAATCAAAAATCTAGACAATTATAGAAAACCAAACAAAAGGAAATATTCTCAAACAATAAATTAAACCTAAGAAATTAAGGACTCAACAATTATTTAGGAAACCCCCCATATTAAAGCCTGCAGAGATGCTATGGAATATTCTTGGGCTGCTTCTTCAACCTTGGCCTTCTTGGACCCATTGGATTATGTTGTGAACTCTTAATTCTTTGATATTGGAACTCGTAATATTGGGCCTTAAGTGCATCCGCATCACATCACCTCAAATAACTCAACCACCATTCCAAATTACTTTACCACCACCTTAAGTAGCCCTACCTCCCTGTAAATAACTATACCTCTACCACAAATCACACAACCACCATTTCATCCTTTTTTCACCATAAAGACCACTATTACAAACATTGTATTACTAATGACATGCACCACACCATCTTCAAGTTACATAACCATAGCCACCCTATGTACTTCAAATGTGTCAACCACCACACCCCTCACTTCAAAGACCAAGACCTCCACCTATTAATATGAACAATGATCTAGAATCTATTGGTGTTTCAAGTGATGAGGAAACTTGGAGAAGGAGAAGAAGACCAATGGATGATGATTGTAGGTTACATATAAAGTTTCCTAAATTTGATGAAGGCCTAAACTCAAATGACTTCCTTGATTGACTTTGTACTATGGAAAGAAAGTCTTTAAGTACAAAGACTATGATGAAGAGACAAAATGCAAGATAGCCATTCTTAAATTCAAAGATTATACCTCCTTATGGTGGGATAACATGGGAAAGCATAAACAAAGAGATGGTAGGAGTAAAGTTTAAAAATGGGAGAAGCTCAAGAGACTCATGATGAAATATTTTCCTCCTAGAGAATACAAACAAGAGCTTTATCACAAATTATACACTCTCAAGCAAGAGAAGAGAAGTGTTGTTGAATACATTAGAGAATTTGAGAAGCTTATGATATACTGTGATATTCTTGAACTTATGGAACATACTATAGGTCAATTTTTTAGTGGCTTAAGTCAAGACATTGTTCACATGGTAGAATTGCAACCCTATGGTTCTCTTGAAGATGCTTATAAGTTGGCTATCAAAGTGGAAAAACAAGGGGCCATTTCTAGAACCAAGTCTTTCAACAAAGGGGAATATGTACACAAGGGAGCCTTAAGCAACATCAAATCTTGATTTTTCAATCAAGTTCCCAAGGGATAGGATAAGGAAAAAAAAAAGTGTAGGCTAAGCATAGTAAGAACTCTTAGGTTGTCATTTCTAAAAGTGATTAGTCACAAGAGAAATGTTTCAAGCACTAAGGTGTCAACCACTTTCAAGCCAATTGTCTAAACTGTTAGGTAATGACTTTGAAGGAAGGGGAGGAAATTGGAGATGTGTACCAACTAGAAAATTTATTGGAAAAAGAAACAGAGGATAACAAGAATGCATGGTTGAAATTGACTCTAGTGAGCTTGTGGTCATCTACTAATCTCTTTATTCCAAGCTTGGTTCTCATGATGAATAATGGGAAAGCATCTTTCAAACAAGGTGTATCATTGAAGGTAAGGTGTGTTTTGTGATCATTGATAATGCAAGTTGCAATAGCTAAAATGATGTTGATGAGGTACTTTGTGATGTTATTTTAATGGAAGCTTATCACTTGTTGCTTAGAAAACCTTGGCAATTTGATAGGTATGCAAAGCATGATGGAAGGAGAAATACTTATGCCTTAAAGAAAGATAAGAAGCATATCATCCTTAGACTTCTCAAGCCATCCCAAATTCATAAAATCATAACTAAGAAAGGAAAATTCAAAGAAACCTTATTTTTAAACCAAACTAGAATTGAAAATGCTATCTTTAAACACAAACCCAAATTTTCTCTTCTCATGGTAGAGACAAGAGATGTTAAGGGAAAAAGTATACCTCATCCAAATGTCCAACTCTTCTTAGCTAAATACAATGATGTCTTTCCTACTAATCTACTACTTGACCTTACTAAAGTGACCCATTTAGGACCAACCTAAATTGATCATACACAAGCACAAGAATTAGCCCAAAGTGGTGCAATTGAAATATAGGATTCAAGCCAAGCCTATAAGGTTATTAATGATCCACACAAGGAGTTGAGTCTAGCATTATTGAATAGATTTAAGTCCTGAGACATCTATCCTTTAGGCAACTAAAAGCTATTACTAGCTTTGGCCATCTTAGAAACCCATGATATCATTTAATGTTTAACCATCCAACATTGACCATCTTGGGAACCCATGTCAACATTTATGATGTAATTACTTCTCTTTGACTAACTTAGTGGGAATAGGAATATCTCTCCTAGAAATAGCTAGCTTTTTGTGCTAAAGATAGTTTTATGTGATTAAGTTATTTAGAATTAAGCATTAGCTTACTTTCTAAGTTTTATGCCTTTTTGGGTTATTCCTAAGAATGGTGAGCATTCTTACTCTATTTCTCTTTAGAATTACTTTCAATAGAATGGTGAATGGTTATCTTTACTATGTATCTCTTTAGAATTACTTCTAATAGAGTAGTAAGTATTTGTCTTTGAATTCTAAGGTAGTGAGTTTTGTATATCCTTAGTTTTCATAGATTGATTGTATTTAGTATCCCTAGTTTTCAATGATAATTTTAACTTATATATTCCTTCTCTCCATTTGGTATCACTTCCACCCATCATAAGAATTGAATATCATATTAACCTTATTCTACGAGCTTCTTTATCCAAAAAACTAGCCTATAGATGTAATCTTGAAGAAACCAAGGAACTTCAAAGGGGAGTTGATGAATTAGTATCTCAAGTGTATGTAAGAGAAAACATGAGTCCTTGCTTAGTTTTAACACTCTTAGTTCCCAAGAAAGATGGCAACCTCTAAATGTGTGTAGATAGTTGGGCCATCAACTATATTACAATTAAGTATAGGTATCTTATTATTAAACTTGATGAATACATAGGGCCTTAATCTTTTCCAAAACTGATTTTAAGAAGCCACCAAACTTACATGTGGAAAGGAAATGAACAGAAAACTACTTTCAAGACTAAGGGAGGTTTATATGAATGGTTGGTACTACCATTTAGGTTTTACAATATTCCTAACACTTTCATGAGGTTTGGGAATGAGGTACTTAGACCATATCTTGGTAAATTTATTTTGTTTGACATTATCTTGGTTTATAGCAAAAAGTATTGATGAATATGTAGAATATTTAAGAAAAGTATTTGACTTATTGAGGGAACATAAATTGCATGCAAAGATGGAGGAATGTGAGTTTATGACTCTAAGTATTGTCTTCCTTGGATATGTGGTTCCTCAAGATGGCATTAGAGTTGAATAATCAGAAGTGGAGGCAATTAGATCTTGACCAATTCCTAGAACACCAATAGAGTTCAAAATTGTTCATGATTTAGATCTTTTAATAAAGTATTTGTGCCTAACTTCCACACTATCATGGCTCCTATAACTAAGTGTTTGAAGAAATGGGATTTTTAAGTGGAGTGCATCAGCAAGTAAGACATTTGATGTAATTGAGCAAAATTTTTGTAAAGCTCCTATTCTTACTTTACCTAATTTTAATAAGTTGTTTGAAGCTAAATGCAATGCTACTGGTGTGGAATTTGGGGCTATCTTGATTCAATCAAAGAAGTTATTAGTCTAATTTAGTGAGAAGCTAGTTGATGCTAAGAAGAATTATTCTACTTACGATAAGGATTTTTATGACATTATAAGAGTTTTTTTTATCATTAGGGTCATTGTTTAAAGCCAAAGTAATTTATTCTCCATTTGAATGAAAGCACTTAAGTACGTAAATGGGTAACACAAACTCAACTTGAGGAATGCTAAATGGGTAAAGTTACTTAAATGTTTTTCTTTTGTTTTCCATTATAAACAAGGTGCTAATAATGTTGTTGTATATGCTCTATCAAGAAAGAATTCTTTGTTGGCTATGTTACATCCAAAGGTACTTGGTTTGAACTCATGAAGGAGCACTATTTAGAAGATTTAGAATTGTCCTCTATAATGACCAAATGTGCCAAAAGAGCCCATGGCAATTATATGGAGCAAGACATTATTTATTCGAAGGCAACCAATTTTGTGTTCCTAAAATCTCTTTCAATGATTTATCGGTTAAGAAGACACATGGCGAAGGCTTAACTAAACATTTTGACATTCATAAGACTTTAAAGATCATCAAGGAGCATTTTTATTAGCCTAAGTGATGCATATCCAGCCAAGCCCAAGTATTACTCATTCCTACCTCACAGAGTTAAGTCCATAATGTTCTCTGATAAGTCCATTAAGTCCATAATGTTCTCCATTCAAGAACATCTTTAGAATTCTTTCTCATTTTTGAATTATTTAGTCTTTTCTACATTGTCAAAATATTTAATTGTCTAAGGTTTCCTTTATTATTGTTTGGTGTTTTCTTAAATTGTCAAATTTTTTAATTTTTTAGGATTTCCATTATTGTTGTTCAAGGTTTTTCTAAATTATCATAGTACTTAAATTGTCTAGGATTTCTTTATTATCTAAGATAATTTTTTTTTTGGGATTCCTAATTTGTTTGGGGTTTCTTAGTTTATGGGATTCCTTATTTATCTATGATTCTTGGATTCTCTAATATTCTTTTAGTGTTAGATTTAGTGCCCTATTTAAAAGGTGAGTCATTTTAATTGTAGGAGACCTTTGTTTTGAATGAAAGAGAAAATCCCATATGGCTCTTCAAGTTGTTTTGTTTATCTAATTTTTGCCAAATAGTTAGTGGTGAAATACCTTCCTGACTGTTTGGTATAGCCTTTATGTCTTGGAGTTGTTTTTTGGCATTTATCTTTCATATTTTTTTTTTGTTTTTGACGTTTCATATCTTTGACTAGTAGTCTAGCCTTTATATATTAGGATTGTGGCTTGGCACATATTTATAAGTTTATTATATTTTATTTTTTATTTTTGTCTTTTCTTCCCATCTAAACAAATCTTTCCTCACCAAAAAAAGAAAAAAAAACTCAAATACCAAAAAAATGTTGAATATATTTTGATGTTGACAATATTTGAAAAACTATATATATATATATGTATTGTTTAAACAACTCTTGTGCCAATATTGATTGTGGAACATATATAGGAAAATAATCAAACTGATGATTCTTATTTAAGACACATAACTCCCACATACCAAAATGTACTTTATGAAAATCTTATGGGTTTACTCTTGATGTGTGTAGAGAATATGATTAATAAAAAGTTTGCAAATCCTATGTGACTATGCTTTAGGTACTTTGAATCATTTCTTGAGAAAAATACAAGTGCCATAATTTTTAAAAAAGTAGGATTGCAGTGAGTGAAAAAGAAAATAAATAAGTCATAAGCTCATTAAGGTAAAACACACAATTTCATAAAGGAGGAAGAAAAATAAAATATTAAATGGTGAGGTGGCAAATATGTTTACGAGTATGTATAAAAGCAAAAAGAGAGAGAGAGAGAAAGAGAGAGAGAGAGAAAACATTTCTCTTTGTTGCTAGTCAAGTAGGAAAAAACCTTTCTCTCACTATTATGGTTTGATAAGGGCAAATGAAAGGAAATTTTGGATGAAAAATGTAAACTTTTCAAAGGGGCTTGATCAAATTTGGTAAGAGACCCTTTATTCCCTTTGAAATTTTGTTTTTGTTCCATAAATGAAAACTAAGGTTGCAAAAATTGGGCTTTATGTGTTTTCACTTTCTCCACCATCTCTATCTAGTTTGAAGGAAATTAAAGTCCGGTGTCTTGCTAAAATGGCATGTTTCTATAAGGAAAATAAATGGCGTAAGATGATTTAACAATACAATTCTATTTGCCTCTTGTTATGTTGACACTTGCCTATTTAAGAGGTATTAGGGTCTTTTTATTTTGATACTCACTCTTGAAAATCTTCATAGCAAACACTTTCATTGAGCAAAAAGAGTTATATTACTACTACATAACATCTTTTGGTAACATTGTTCTAGTCTAAATTTTTTTATTATTGTTGATTGTTTGATTGTTTAATTAGTCTAAATGTGCTAGAATGATTGATGCATGAGTGCATTATTTGCTTAAATCTCAATTAAATGAATGCATGTTTGATTAAGAATATTTATGTAAATCTAATTGTTCTATTATTTCTCAAAAAGTAACATTCATTATTGCAGGCTATTGTTAGTTCTACTATAATTGAGGCACTATGTTGATTACATTAAGTTATTGCATCATTTTTTATTACCTTTAAGTGATTGTCTTGATTATTGTTTTGTTAAGTTGGATTGTAAAATCTATTAATGTTTAAGAGGTTGTGTGTTTCCTAGATTACTAAGTGTGAAAGTTAATTATGTAGTCTATAAGGCCTTTGATTAAAAAGGTTATTTGTTATATTGTAAGTTGTTAAGCCATGTTGGGTTTTATGGTTGAGGAGTGAACTGTAAATCCTTATATTTTGTGAACAAAGGATTAAGGTGTAATAAAATTGAGAGTAAAAATATTATATTTTAGTAAAAGGGCTATCTTATTATTGGTGAGAAAGGGTGGATGTAGGTTTGAGTATTTGGTTGAACCACTTAAACAATTCATGTATACTTCATTTTTCTACCTTTCTTCATTATCAACAAAATAAGAAATTAAATAAACTCAATTCAAACCCCCCTTTACTAGGTTAATCCATATCCAACAAAAAACAACCATCCCACCTTATTCCCAAATAGAGCTTGATTAAGCCCATTACCAAATCCACATCAAATGGCATTAGACACCAAGGTTTGGTGACTGAGCCATGTTTCTAGTTAGGGAACGCTTTTTACATTCATCTTCATGTGTTTCACCATATGAGTCAATAAAAAATGCTTGCATACATAGGCAAGACGAAAGATCAAGTCAATGAGCCTTTTTAAAAAGAAATAAAGAAAAGATTAAGAATGACAATAGACAAGATGAAAATGATGATCATTCTATAATAAAGCACAATGAGCTTTTCTTTACACTTTAATAACTAAGCTCTTTACATTCACCATAGGATGCTTGCAGACATAGGCAAGATGAAAGAGTCAATGAGCTTTCTCAACTGCTAAGAACCTAAAATAGATGTTAAAGCCATGACCCATGAGTCAATGAGCTTTCTCCTTTATTCTACAAGTGTCACCAAAAGCACAATTGCAATCAATATATGGAAAACTATGATATGTGGGAAGAAAGGTAGTATGAGAGAGAAGTTACACTAAAGAAAGCCACAAAGTAGTTCAGATCCAACACACAAATAAAGGAGAAATGAAACCAGGAGGTATGGTGCTACTTAAGCATAAGGCATCACAAGACAAGGAAACACACCCAGAAATTTTGGATCTACCAAAGCTGAAGGCTTCATTGGACATGAATACAAATTCTAAAAGTTTGGATATGCTAGAGCTTAATGCATCACCAAAGAAAGAGACAAATCTATTGAAGCTTAAGGCATTACTAGACATGGAAATACAAAATAATTTGATGGAAGAAACACCTAGAATCATCCAAGTAATGAAGAAGTTGGTAACACTAAGAGTGAGCAACAACTTCATATATGGATTTGTATTGTCAAGTTGTAAAAGGATGGTGTGTGGACAACAACCAACAAGAGTTTTTAATGGTATAAATGAAGGGGTTACTTAAACATTCAATATATGTAACTACTTGTTTGAGAAGTCAAGTTGCAAACTTCCATTTAAGTAGCATTGTAGTTCATCAATGATTTGTGAACCAATGCACTTAGGTAAGCTGTTGAAGCTAAAGGTTGATTCATGTGCAAGAACTTAGATTATAGACTCTTGGAGCAATAAAGGCCTAGAGTAACAATCGAGATTTGAGGACAAATCTTCTTAAACATTGCTTCAAATGCATCCAAGTCCAAGTATTACTAATTCCTCCATCAAAGAATTAAGTTCATAATGCTCTCTAATAAGTCCAAGAAGCCTAAGATTGAAGAACATCTTTAGAATTCTTTGTGATTTTTGAATTATTTAGTTTTTCCTAAATTATCAAAGTCCTTAACTATCTAGGATTTATTGTTGTCTAGGACTTTATTAAATTTTTAGTCTTTAATTGTCCAAGATTTCCTTTATTGTTGTTTGGTTTTTTTCTTAAAAATGTCCTTAATTGTATAAGATTTTTGTTATTGTTGTTTGGGTTTTTTTTTATAAATTATCAAAGTCCTTAATCCAATATTCCTTTATCATCTCAAATTACTTATTTTTTGGAATTCCTAATTTTCTTGGCGTTTTTTAGTTGTTTGGGATTCTTGGATTCTCTAAGATTCCTAAAGTGTTAGATTTAGTTTCCTATTCAAAGGACTAGTTATTTTAATTGTGGGAGACCTTTTGTTTTAAATGAAAGGGAAAACCCTATATGGTTTGTTCAAGTTATTTTCTTTATCCAATTTTGTAAAAAAGTTAATGATAAAACACCTTCTTAACCAATGGTGTAGCCTTTATGTCTTGTAGCCACTTCTTGGCATCTATCTTTTATATTTTTGTTTTTGTCTTTTCACATCCTTGACTAGTGGTCTACCTTTTTTGTATTAAGATTATGTCTTGGCATATCTTTATAACTTTATTATCCTTGACGTTTCATTTTTTTTTATCTTTTCTTCCCATCCAAACTTATCTTTCCCCATTAAAAAAACCTCAAATACTAAAAAATAAAACCACCCCACCTCAACCCTAAAGTTTGCTTAATCTTGCCACTAGATTTGCATCACCAAGATACAAGGAAATGTCCACTCATTCATTTCTAAGTGTGCTACTTGTCAAAGAGCCAAAGCCTAACCTATACACTCCTTTATTGATTCCAAACTAATCGTGGGAAGATCTTAATATGGATTTTATTATAGCTTTTTCTAGAATTCAAAAAGGAAAAGATTGCATTGTGATAAAGTATATTAGTTCTTAAAGATTTCCCATTTCACTGATCACAAAATTAATGATGCCAATGAATTGGAGATTTATTTTTCAAGGATATTTTAAGATTACTTGGCATGCTAAAAATACTTGTTCTTGATAGAAACATTAAGTTCTTAAGTCATTTTTAGAGGACCTTTTGGACAAAACTTGAAATAAAGCTTTTGTTCAACACCCTTTATCATCTTCAAATAGATGAGCAAGTAGAAGTTATCTACTGAACACTTGGAATGCTTTTCAAGACTATGGTGGATAAAAATCTTAAGGATTGTGACATAAAGTTTATGTGGAATTTGCTTACAATTGAACTTTAAGTGTGACAAGTAATCATTCACCATTTAAGATAGTGTATGGGTTTAATCCACATACTCCTATTGAATTGTACCATCTTTATCCATTGATATACATGTTAGCTTTGATGCAAATGAGTAGCTAAGTTGGCAATAAACTTCCATGAAGACATCTTATTCCAAATTGATAAATCAAATAAGGCATACAAGAAAATGGCCAACGAGCACCATAAACCTTCAATTTTTCAACCAAGCGATCTAGTATGGGTGCACTTGAGGTAGAAAAGATTCTCATAAAAAAGAAAGAGAAAGTTAGCGCTCTAAGCTAAAGGACCAATTGAAGTTGTTGCAAGGATTGGAGACAATGCTTTCAAATTACACTTGCCAAGTGATATAGGGGAGTTTTGGACACTTTCAACATGAGAGATTTATCTCCATACTTAAAAGAAGAGAACCCTATGTATTTAAGGACAAGTCCTTCTCAACTTCCAAAAAATGATGTGGCTACATCCAATGTTCCATCCAAGGCCTAAGCTAATAAAAATGTCCAAGTGTTACTAATTCTTATAGAAAAGAATTGGGGCCATAGTGTTTCTTGTTAGGTTTAAGCCTAATTAACCAATCAACCTAATCAGTCTAAAGGAGTTATGCCATAAAGAGTAATTTTTAACAAGCATCCAAAGTGGTTGCCTTGAAAAAAGCAACTTTGACTACATTTACTATTAGTTTGTAATTTCCAGAAGGCCACATTTATCATCTTATTAGTTCCAAAAAAGCTATACTTAATGCCTTGTAAGTTCCAAAGCATTTTCTTAACCATATATGATGCTTTATAAATTAAAGGCTATGAAATCATTTGTAAATAAGAACATTTGAAATGAAAAAAGAGTTTTTTAATGGCTCAAACTTTTACTTTCCCTTGTTCTTCACTTTACTAGCTTTTATGTTATGTACTCAGAGTAAGTATATTTGATGCTTAGCTTTTAGCTTAGAATTGGTTAGCTTTTAACCAAGGTCACTATGCGGAGAGATTAAAGGAAGAAGAAATGAGAGTATTTTAGGAGAATGGGTAAAGAGTGTATGAGTAGGGTGATTCACTATAGGTTTTTCCCCCCCTTACGTAATGAATATGGTATCAACTATACATTTAGAATGTAACTATAAATGTGTGACTATTACAAAGATTTGAATTATGGTATGTCCAATCAAGACACTTAAATTTCCAAACCAAAAATATTTGAACTAAGACAAATGTTACAATATAAAGATTGAATCATAGCACACTAGTCTTATTGAATTAGCACATCAATACAATAGAAATTGATAGAATTGAAATAGAAAACGATGGAATTGTAATGTTCCTCCAATAGGTTTGTTATGTCTAAACTTTAAAATGATTTATAAAAAGAAATTGAAAGGACAAAAAAGATTAAGGCACTACCTCGAGTCGTGACCCAAAACCAAGGAAACTAAGTGAGATAAACTCATGCTGAAACAATCAAACCGTCAACCCATACTACCAATCCAAAACATAGAAGTCTTACTTGCACTTGAATGCCCACCCCTCTGTGCCCATACTGCTAGTTCAAAGCGTTACCTTTAAAGTCTTGTTTTAATTTTCAGTCTTTACTTTATTCTTAACTAACTGCACTTTTAAAATCGTACCTTTTCATTCGACAATTAAATTTCCTTACCATTTACTCTTCCTGCACTTTTAATTTTCAAAATTCCTACAATTACCTTGTTCCGGCATCTTCTAAGCCACAGCTCACTATGAAACACATTGAAGGACTTCTAGCGCAAAAATAAATGTCACTGTCTAATTATCATTTTCTTCCCATGTTTTTGTGCTGTACTAGAACTGCGCTAAAGTTATTCTCCATTAACAAGAAGAATGAACCTGAATACTCAGAGCAGGGCACTTAGTTCCTCTAAAACACTTTAAAGATAAAATGGACAAATAGCAAAATTGAAAATGGGTTTCAATATAAAAAGAATATTTCCTGTGGTGACTAAAATGGAGGTACTTGCCGCGCTTATACATTTATTTTTTTTTGGGTGTTGGGAAGGGGGGGGGGGGGGGGGGGGGGGTGGGGTGGGGTGGAGGACTGAGGCACTATGACTCTTCACATCGATCTATCCTTTGTATTACTGGATCCTTTATGGCATGTGCATGTATACGTTTGTTTCTAGATATAATTATTAGATTTTCTGATCTTTCTCAAGTCTTCGAGGCGAGCTTAACCATGTAGATGCTGGTGTGATGAGAAACGACAGCAGATATCGTGGAACGACTGTGTGATTGCGGTGCATTTAAGAGGAGCCGAGTTCTGTAGCAGAGATCCAGGTAACAACCTTAGAAGTGTTCAAGAATGGCACCCGTGTGATTAAACCCGCACGATATTTGTAAGGCTTTCACATTCTTTCCAATCGAAATCATTGTAGGCCTTACGTAGTCAACATCACTTCCATGACCCTATACAAAGAAACACCACTTGTAATAGCTTAAAAATTTAGCAATGAATGGTAAAAGATAAAAGAAGAATAAAGGAAAACAATATACAACATTGGTTGTTACGGCAATGAACATATAAATGAAAGGGCCTATCAATAATCGACCAGGATATTAAGGAAGACAAACAATAGACGCTCGTGCTTGAAGATCATTGGATGACTACCATACTACAAGTACATATATACCGCAAGAATTAAGTATAGGGAATAAGTACTGGTATAGAAATTCTGAACAGAAAATTGTGATCTCTGTGTTCTAACAAGTCTCTTGAATTAAATAATCATGATCATTCATCGGCTATCGTTCTTAGATGAAAATTATTCAAGAAGTTGGAAACAAACCAATTGTCCGCCAGATGAATGTCCATCTTCAGAAAATGTTCCATGAGAACCACTCCAGCCCCATGTGAAAATATTGCCTTCTGAATGGAAATAGAAAATCTAATTTGTCAGGAAACAGACATTCTCCATGGGGTGGAACAATAATTTACTGTAACAAAGTAATGTTTCAAGAGACAATGCACCTGAGCAAATGGACTAAATGGTAACTAAGATATAATCCAAATTTCAATCACATATTCTGAAAAAAGTATTAAAGAAATCCTTGGACTATGTTATGATGAGTGTGCCCATTCTTCCGTTCTACAAGCACGCTGAAGGACAAGGAAGAATGTGATATGGGAAAGCAACAAACAAAAAGGTCAAGCTTGCTCAGTGGGTAAATGATAAGATTTCTTTCATTTGTGCAAAAACAACGTAATTCTGTTTCACATTGATTCATATCATAACTCCTAATGTTCCTTGATTACAAATAAAACATAAATAACAAGGCAATTAATTCACTTCAAAATGAGTGACTTGGTTGTTTGTTCAGTTCTAAGGGTACCATGCCCACTCTACCCTCTTTTCCAATTGCTGTTTATTGTTGATTACTTCACTCATTTGGTGCACCTTAATTTCTATGAAAAAGTGAAATTTGTTGCCTTTTCAACCCCAGTTCTGCTTCCATTTTACTTAGAGTGAAAAAGTGAAATTTGTTGCCTCAAAACAACATTTCTAATGAGCACCAAATATAATCATTGATCTGGACTAATGAGATTAATAGTAAAATTTGGTGCACTTTAGTTTATGTCTAGAGTGAAGAAAACTAGTTAGCTTTCATTTTGCAAGATAATTTTTTCACCACTCATATAAATAATCTCTTTTACCATGGATATGTGAATCTATGTTCGATAAGGAGGAAGGTGCATGACAGAAATCCAAGTGATATATATCAGCTTAAAATTTTCAAGCGACAACAAAAATTACCACCATTTAACAGTAAATAAGAAAGGACGGAAAGCCATGTCCTTGCAGGAAAAATAGAAACACTTATCAGCTGTTTCAAACAACAAATTTTGGGATTAAGAAAAATTCTAACTTATTTACACATTGAGATCTATAAAAAGGAAAACAAGAAAATTTATATGAAACTACAATCTCCATCTGGCTTTAGTATTAATGAAAGGTTCTTACCAGAAATAGCTGCAGTGTGCTTCCAACCACAAGAAACCTGTACATGCACCTTGTCAAATATACAAGACATTTAACTTTTATTGTCATATTTCTGCATTACTAGGTGGGCTTATATTCACTAGATCATCCCACTTTATGCTCTCACTCACATGAAAATTCAGAGGACAGTAGGAAGCATTTCTGGGTATAACATTCCTTACCTCCCACTCTCAACCCACCAAGTTGTTTCTTATGAAAATACAAATGGTAACTTATATAATTCTTTTACAAAAAACAGTGCAACAAACCTTGCTAACAGGAGACTTCAAGAAAGGACCTTGAACTTTTTCAGGAAGATGAATTACATCAATAGAACTGATAAGGAAAAAAGAAAAGGAAGCAATGGAGCCTAGTCATTCTTCAGAGAAATGTGGTAATAGATCAACCAGAAACATGTCTGAAGCTGCAGGTTTAAGAAGCGGAAAATACCCTATACCAAGACAGCCATTCTCATTTGAGCCCCACGTATACAGTTCCCCATTTCCTACAAAAAGATAGTAAACAGATGAAAAAAAAGAAAGAAAAAGGACCAAAGTTCAGATATACTGGATACTGAATATAGCGTTCAGTAATAACGAGGTTAAGAAAAGGAAAACTTAACAAAACAAAAAGGAAAACAAAGCTGTAGCATCATTCAAGAGAAACAATAGACAAATATTATTATGGCTCTTGAAACCCGCATCAACAAACTTTATACAAGTATACATAACCACATATGCATAAATACAAAGGAAAGAAGAGTAAACAGCCTTTTCTCAGTTCAGTCTTGTATACTGCATTGTTCACATACTTAACTCCACGACTACTATACTATGCATTTGATTATCATCAAATGATACAGAGGTGGAGGATATAAATCAATACTAGTAAAATAGTTCCAAAATCGCCAGGGAGAAGGCCTTATGAATGGTGGAATGAGTTGCAGCTAATATCCAATGACAATTAAGTGTCAGGCTGGTAAGACAGACCATGTAAGAGGATCACTAGTTTAAAACACTGTTCCAGTACGAATGGTGATAAACTGTCAGGCCCAAGCAAAAACTCCCTATGCCCCTTCCGAGTCTAGTGGTCAGCAGGGAGGCTTTTGCCTTCTTTCAGGTAAACAGAGAGTTGATGTGAGAATGGACAATTTATGAGAAAAGTGGGCCCATCAGATATCTAAACAGGCCTATTAGTTTGGTACCCTGCGGCCACAAGCTGATCAAAAAGGTACTGGCTAAGGGATTAAAGAAGGGGCTCGAAGTCTTTATTTATTTATTTTCTTTTTTCAAATCATTTTTAATTCAGATTACACAGATATTGGAATTAATGTTACTATCTAAGAAGAGTCGTAGCAGACTGAAATTTGAAACACTGGAAATTAATATAAGTTGCATCAGAGAAAGCTTACTGTTAGAACCAACAGTGATTTTTTATGATGGACAAAATGTTTTAATGAAATCAACATGCTGTGTTTGAAAATCTAGTAGAAAAACTGGAGCTCATTGCATTTTTAATATCTATGAGCAATATGTCAAGTCTTATAACACAATTCACGTTAAATATGATAATGTGAAATGTACTACAACACATTTAAACTATCATGCGTATACATGCAGGCAAACTTGCATCTTTCGGGAATGGTTACATCTTGGATGTAATAAACATTAGCCATGTTTGGCCCCATCGTGATTTCAAATTTACTGCACTACTCGAGTTTGCAAAGTTTACTTGCTCGGCTTGTGTTTCAAATTCACAGCAGCATTGCTTTTTAATTGGGTTACCACGTTCTTGCTTTCTGAAATCCGCACTGGGTGTTTTTATCCCATATCTGGAAGTAGAGTCTGCTGCCTGTTTTGGTGCAAATGAAGGCCATACAAAACTCACTGTATGATGGTGCAGAAAATGGAGACGCAAAAACGCACCAGCAAACCGCAGTTTATATCAAGTTAATCACTGGTCAACTGTCAGGGGAAGAGAAGAATGTAGCAGCTGTAAGGGCATTTCATTCCTTTGAGAGGCATTCTGTGCACTAAGAGAAAAAGGGAGAGTGCTGGTCTTTCTGTTTCGGCAAAATGCATGGAAAATCGCTGTGGAGTAATCTCTGCCAATCCAGAACAGAAAAAGGAGCTGAATCCCAATGGCTACTGGTAGATCAACAGGCTGAAGTTCTATAACACAAAGAAGAAACAGAGGCGATGGATAACGAAGCCCCCCCTGTTTTATTCCAATCTTTGATTTTCTGAGCTCCGATTGTTGATGTATTTCATTGTTTTTGAGATTTTCAAGTGACCGTGAAGTCCATTTCACTATTATTGTGATTGATTGAGATATTTGAAAAGAGGACAAAATTAGGGCTTGTACAACAATTCCCGATTTCATGAACTTAAGTTAGGGAAGCTGTAGATTGCTTTGTATAAGTGATATTCCTGTTAAGAAACTCTCAGATATGGGTTCAATTTGTCAGGATTTGAGATCTTGGAAAAAGAATTGGGAGATAAGAAATCTCTTGTATTATACTGAGAATTAGTAAAGAAGAGCTTTAACAAGTCTGGCTGGGGGGCAATGGACAGAGGTGCCAATCAATTGGGCAAAACCTCCTTATTTCTTGAGTGCTTATGCTTGTGTTTCCTCATCTTACTCACTGTTCCAATTTTGTGTTGTTTACTCTCAATATATTTGATATTAACCATAGGACTTTAACTGCATAGAAGAAATTCTAATGCACAGAACTCACATAATAAGGAATCTGTGCAGATTTAATTTAAACAGTGTTCTTGTGCATTCAAGTGCTTTTACATATGATGAACGAATAAGTTAATCTGGATGCACAAGAACTTATTCCTTCATCATATGTAAAAACACTTGAATGCACAAGAACACTTTAAATTAAATCTGCACAGATTCATTATTATATGAGTTCTGTCCACTAGAATTTCTTCCATGCAATTAAAGTTCTATGGTTAAAAAATTGAAGGGTATATCACAGAAACTTAGAAAAGAGAAGGACCCAGTTCTACTCCCCTTTCCGGGGTCATTACGCTGCCTTTATCTCTTATAATCATCACATATATCATTGCTTCCTTAAGTCGTTGGTGTGGCATCTTGGTTCTGGAAATCACCAGAAACATTAATGGACTTCCACAGTCAGTTTCTAGTTGATCCATGGAGATACTAGTTCTAGTGGATTCATCAAATAGTTCCGGAGATTTGAGTCAGGGAACCAACTTTCTGTGTTACTTTTGCTACTGTAACGAAACTATTTATAAGTTAACAAAATCCACCGGAGGGGGGCTCTGTCTTGGGCTTCAGGTGGATGACTCTACTAGGCTGGTCTTGCAATTATGACTCATATACCAGATCAAGTAAGGAATCTAACTTTTATTTATATTTTTCTTTTTTTCGGTTATGCAAAGATGTATCAAGGTTAAAGACTATGAGTAACGGTGAATCTAGCAAAAATTTACAGACGCAAGGGAAATCTCTTCCCATGATCTAGATATGTGCAGGCCAAGAAGCCAATATGTCATAGCACCGGCATCTTTTTGATGCCTGTGCATCCCATTCAACCTAAGTTGCAACAGTTGATGTGAGAAAGTTGAAGGATTCAAGAACAAATCCAACTCCAGCAAATAAATCAGCCCATAAATCATTCTTGCCAACAATTGGAAAAGGTCCAACTCAAAGCTATCAATCCAGTCCATATGCTATTCATACCAGCAATTACAGACTTGGGCCACACATGATCCAATGAGTCCAAGAAGCCCAAAATTGAGAAACATCTTTGGCCTACGAGCATATTTGGCATATTCTCTCATCATTTGGCCCAAAGTTGATAACATGCTCTCATCTCAAGAAGCATCTCACCTTTTGGTGAAAAGTTGCTAACATGCTCTTATCTCAAGAAGCATCTTTTGAACTCTCACCTTTTGGTCAAAAGTTGTTGGCTTGGTGGTTGCGTTGTTCCAAGTGGGGTTCCCACATGTATTAATATGTTTCTTAGTTGTTAAGTCTTAGTCCTCTATAAAGAGGGGTTGTGTTTTCATTTGTAAGGAGACTTGAATGAAGTAGAAAGCCTTTGGTTTGTTTGCTTAACTTGTTTTTGTATCCCCTATCCAATTTTTAGCCAATAGCCTTTTCTTCTTGGAGACTGTTTGCCTTGCGTCTATGTTTAATTTATTGCTTAGTTTCCATTTCATCCTTTCCTTTCCTATCCAACTCTAACCTTAATCACAATACATTCAAAACTACCTTCACATATTATTTCTAAGCTTAGCTCACTCAATCCCACCACATTCGACATCATCTTTCAAAGCTCAAGCAGTTTTTGAGGACAGCCTGAGGAGGAGGTGATTTGTTGGAAAAGAGTTCATTGATTGAAGGGAGGTAGAGTCACCTATAACCCAGAGTACCAAGATGCCAAATTGCTTTAATCTTTCTTTTCATGTTAATAGAGCAAATAAACTTCAAGAAATTCCCAAAGGGTTTCTTTGAAATGGGGTGGAAGATGAATAAACTGAACCAAAAATATGCAAAAGATCTAATGTTTTATTATTCTCTTGCTAATGTATTCATGACATGATTGACAGATTTGATGAATTCATCAGAAGAAAATTCTGAAAAAGAAATCCTATCATTGGCCTTTGAATAATCAACAGTCATGATTATGACACTAAAGTACCCATTGGGAGTGGTTGCAACTTGGTTTTTAGTTGCTGGCAAAAGTACTATTGGTAAGGAATGAATATGTTGCCTCTCAAGAGTAAGAAAGGCAAAACAAAAATCTTGCTTTGGTGTATTTTTTTCCTTCTCATTTTGTAAAGTATCTAGTCTTCTTGAGCACGCAATCATAGAAAAATTTAGAGAAAAATTAAAATATCAAAACCTGAGGAATTAATGAATTACTTGTCAGGACACATGTGTGATAGCCACCGCATGTCACTTCTTCTGGATATGACAGTTTAGTAATCATGGACCATGCTGCATTTTCCACCGTTGCAAAACCCTGAATTAATTGCATGAGAAAAAATAAGATATGATAAAGAGTACGCAAAGAGTCCAAGACACTAGGGACATAAAGATTGATTAAATTCCTAACTCTGGGACTCACCACTTTATCAACTGCCCTTTCACCAAAGAAAAACACAGAGCCATCTTCTGCAAATTTTGGAAATAGGTAGAAGATATAACAAGGAGATTCTAAAAGATGGATCAAAATAAACTTAACACAAAATACCATCAATGCATGCCGAATGCAGTAAACCAGCAGCTACACTTTTAACCTATGTATCCACCAACAAATAAAATTTAACCATCACTATTGATAGACTGAGATTGATAAAAATGATAATATCAGCAATTCAAAGTATAATAGGCAAATTGCACCTTAATCCCCTCTAGATTCTTGATGAGTCTAGGCGTGTATTCACTGCAGAGGAGAGATATGTCAATATATTAAACAAAAGAAAAAAAAAAAGAAAAATGAATAAGTATAGCTTGGTGTTCTAACAGACACTTCCCTCAAAGAAGCTCTATCCAGGTCAAAGACTGACATGTTCTAAGACTGCTGCTTAAGGAGATACACTTAGAGTGCTGGAGTAAAGTACCAGCTTCCATGCTTATCTCATTTTGTGTTAGCAGATATAGGGGTTTGCTTAAGCACGTGGACACAGCCCGTTTCAATACTAGTGTCCCAAAGAGAAGCTAATTTACCAGGAACGTAGTAGTTGTTAGCACTTTTCTCCAAAGGAGAACCAGATAAAATGGCAAAAATCTTCCCAAATTTAAAAAAAAAGTTACAGTCGCAACCTTTGCAGTAGTCTTCCAACATATACTGGCACACAAGAACAGAGACCATCTGAAAACGAAGGAGATGGTTGAAAAAGATAATCCAGCCCTTTAGGAATGATTTTGTCATCTGGCTAATGTTAATTTGTGAAATAAAATAGTTAGTTCAAATGCTATTGTCCCTCAAACTGAAATCACATCTGAACTGACTGTTTTAAAGCATACCCATAATCCCTTGGATGTGACACCATATGCCACACACCAACATATTTGGCAAAAATCTACCACACCAAGTAGTAAATAAGCTTTTCCTAGATTCGACAATGCTACGAGCACAGTGAACCAATTAGTGGTAAGATACCATGTATAGCAGCGAAGAGCAGCATCAGCAATTGGAGGATGGCAATTCTAGACATTCTTGGTAGTTATGACGGTTGTAAACTTTATGGAGGTTGCTCAACAAACACAGAGACAAAAGAAGTGCTATTTGGCAATGAAACTGAGGCAGTTCGTAGCAAAAATCTACAGCGGATCAAACTGGTCACAAGCCATCCAATGGATCACAAAACATAGTTGCGTCATCCCTAAGGGAATTCATTCAACTCGATTACCCTGACCCAAATCCAAAAGTTTGACATGAGTCAATGTTACCCAACCAACCTGATTTTGGAAGTTGTTGGCTTGGAAGGTAAGGACAGTTCGGAATTCTTAGCGGTGTTAAGCTTGGTTTGATAAGCCTAAGCTATCCTTAAAGATCTGTGCAAAGGGATTATTGCTTTAGGCAACATCTCTACGTCCTTCTGGAACACTTTATATTTTCTATTTTATGTAACTATTAGGAGCACCTTTAGTTCTCCTTGTTATAATTAAACTACACATCTTGTCACCAGTTACCCCAAAAGAGTTTAATAATTGAATTAGCATTTAATACTTTTTCTCATGTGTCGGACAAGACAATATATGAAAATTTTTAACCAAAATAAAGGATCAATTACAGAGAGACAAATTCAAAACTTGTGTTCTGAGCACTAGAACTACCATGTCCCAAAAACATAAATAATAAGAAAAATTATATTTGAGAGTTCAGCAAAAAGGCACTGTCGGTCAAATGTTATATTTCTTTAGTGTTTGATTTGAGAATTAGAAAAAAACTAAGTAAATAGAAAAACAAGAAAGAACATATAACCTGGTGTTTCTGAAGAACCCTAAAATGCTTGAGTCACAGCCATGCCCAAGTCTTCCAGATCCTCCTAATCCCCAACTTAAAGCCTCACCACCATCTGGTGCAGAATAAAATGACAACCAAGATGACATAAACGTTATCTTCACAAGCAAAGTGTACTTCTAATGGCAACCAAGAAATAATGAAAACCGGAAGCTTGTGTTTGTGCAACACGAGATTGAGAAATGGGATGTCAAGTTCCTGCATTTACGCACCCCCATGTTAAGCACATGTGAATCCTTCCTCTCCCCAAATTCACTTAAATACCACGATTAACTTTTGGAAAAATATTCCCACCAAGCAGGAAAAAAAAAACCGGGTGTAATGAGTATTAAAAAAGACTTAAATTTATGAAAAACAAATAAATGATCTTAAATCCATTGATTTAAAACAAAATCTGTTTTCAAACCTATTGATTCACTCAAAATATTAGCAACAAAGTCATCGATAATGAGTACATTTCATCAAAAGAATACAGAAAATTTTCTTTCAAAGAAAAAAAAAAAAAAAGGAAATATATTCATAGATACTTTCACCAAAAGTTCATGGACAAGGATTCCTGATTATTATAAACAAAAATTCTCAGCCCTAAATATACAAAGATTCCTCGTTATTTAAAGTAAAGACTCTTAATCCCTGCTTGATATGGATTTCAAGATGGGGAAATCAAAAGTCCAAATAATATCTTAGGACGTAAAACCATATATAAGACATACAAGCCTTCAAAGAAAAAATACATAAGTATATTAGAACAGAACACCCTTGAAAGAAAAATTACGTAGTTTTCTGATAGTCTACATTGAAAATCTAATGTAAACCAAAAATTTTAGTAGCAAAAAGTTAGGAAGCAACGAAAACAGAACAAAACTCTTCACCGTTTAGTCATACTGCTTCTGCCCTCCAATGTTATAACCACTGATCACTACCCCCACCATCATTGCTGGACCAGTTATTACCATCTTTCAAATTTGCAGAAATTGTCATCACTACCTCCTTTGCCTACCACACTCACCATCACCCCTGTCCAAGACCATAATCCTCAATGCTGATTCTTGGCACCAAATTATTCTGTTTTCCTCCGGAAACATTTCAACGACCTTCACCTATCACCTGCTACCAGTGTCATCACACCACAAGCCATCACCTAGAATTCACGAGGACACAACCATCATCATCACCTCAAACCATTTGACCGCAACAGTGCATGGTGCCAGTTATTTCAGATCCGACCTGTGTATCCTTTTGTAATTTGATATGTTTCTTTCAAGAAAGAAGGTTGGTTCATTTTCCAAAGCCAAAAACTCAAGAGACTTTTTTTGGGGTTGTTAGAAAAAGGTAGTTCTACAATCCAAATTTCCAAAACGTTTCTCAAAAATCCATAGGAGAGAAAATGATGGGACAAATCCTGAGGCACTCTAACCTCTTGCCGTTGACCACATGTAGACTGTGTTTTGCTTGCTTGTGAGATCACAACCAACTAGGGTTCATCTCTGACAGTGCCAAGTGTGCCACCAAAACAGTTACCCTGCCCATTGCACCAGACTCTGAACACTCAAGCACGTTGTCAGCTGGCTGGAAACTAGACACGGTCAGGCCAAATTCAAACTTTCTCTGTCACAAATCATATTGCTTGATCGGATGATGCCATATGTGGTGTTCGAGCAGCTACTTGATACTCCAAGGGTGGAGATGAAGGGGCATGAACTAGCGAAAATTGATGGCACCCCGAACATGATCTTCACAAACAAAGAACTCGAAGCAGTGACAGTGTACCATCGTCACACGCTCATGAAATTTGGCAGAGACACTAGTGGATGTTTTTGACAGATTTGTGAACATAAAATGGGGCATGCGTGTTTTAGCAATAGTTGGATTCAGCTTTGCTTGTGAAATCACGATCCACCTCCAAACTGATGAGGATTTCACAATGGCATGGTTGTGCAAAGGCCATATCTTCACAAGGGTGAGATACCTACTTCTATGATTGGAGGAGGACCAGATCAGCGACCCCACCATGGTGGCTCTATGGGTCTGTTTGCCACAACTACTGTCAAGGTACCACAATCCGGGCGCTCTAGAAAAAATCTGCAACCAATTGGGGACCTTTTTGCAATCTGACCTCCACATGCAAAAGTATAAACACTCTATGTATGGCTCGAGTTTGCCTAGAAATGGACATGAGGAAGACAGTCCCAATAGAGTTCTGGGTCACTTTGAGATCACAAAAGCTATTCCTACAATCCATACAGTATGAGACATGGCTGAGTTATTGTTCTCATTGCCAATTCCAAGGCCACAATCAATGGAGTTGTTAGAAGCTTCAAGGAAGAGAACAATCTATTTGATAAAATGCCTCAACCAAGAAGGGAAAGCTCCAAGATAGCGATAAAATGCCCGCTCAAAAGGTGCTCAACAAATGACCAAGCAAGGCACAGGGCCTACTATGGAAATACCCACACAAAATGCAAGTGCTAACCAGCGCACACAAGGCATGAGTGCTATAGGCTAGTGTGATGGCATGGGCACCCATACTAGCAAGGGCTCACATAGATATCTGGCCCCACTCAAGCTGGCATGTGCGAACATGCAACCCTGCTCAAGCTAGGCATGCACGACAAGGAGAAGTGCACAGGTGCCTGACCAAGCAAAGGCGTGTGTGACATGGATGCAAAAAGCAAAGGCATTCCTACACACAAAGATGTGGACAAGCCAAATCAAGGTGCAAGTGAGACAAGAGTGAGTGAGGTAGAGGAGCAAGATAAGAGTTCAAAATAATCTAGGCAGTGCTCCAAACGCAAATTCAATTGCTGCAAATAAGATTTCATATAGGGAGCTAGGTGTTTGACAAAACACTCCAATGACACGAGGAGGCAACCAAGAGCAATATCAAGTTTACAAACAAAGGGAGAGGATTCGAAGAATAGTGGCTCATAGATTTCTAGAGGGTCTTCGACAAGATGCCTCACCAAAAAAGCACAATAACAAGGAGAATAGAAAGGTGGGCAATGAGAAGGGTAATGGTCATGTTCCCAAAGTGGATATGAGACCCCAGCATATTCTTAAAGGTAATCAACATAGAAAAGAGGAGGAACGACAGCTCAGGAAGAACAAATGTTCTGGACCTCCAAAAGGGCTAGAGGGTGATGATAACCAATTTGGGGTAATTCACAAAGGAGGACTTGGAGGGCGAGGGGGACCAAATAATGGACAACACCTTGCACAAGAAAAAAGATATGGAAGGAAATGGGAAAAGCAACTTGGATAGTGAGTCTGCTACATTAGATGGTAATATACCTTCCATCCCAAATGTCTAGTTTAATCATATGGAAAACAATTCCTAGTGATAGTGGTATATGTTAGCACAAAAGATGTATTATGGAATTGTTTAGAGGGATTACAAATAGCTAGCAAGGTGTGGATCACCAGGGGAGACTTCAATTCTACCTTATGTCAGGAAAAAAAAAAGGTGAGGGGGTAAACAATATTCCAAGGCTGCAAGTACAGAATGTAGAAACTTTATATCTCCTAAAGGGTTAAAAGATTGTGGTTTTCTAGGCTCTTCATTTACTTGGTGCAACAATGTATAAGGCTTATAAAGAATATGGGCAAGATTGGATAGAGTCCTTTGTAACTTGGAAGCCTTTGTAGCTTTCCTGACTCTAAAGGTGCAATGTTTAACAAGAGTGGGATCAAATCATAGTCCTCTATTGGTTAAATTACGAGGAGTTTTTTAGGGTGCAGGATTGTTTCATTTTCAGAGACAATGGCTAGAGGCTCCTTTTAATAGAGTTACTTACTATGTAGTGGATAGGTCCTTAGCCCCACCATGGGTACGCCTACATATGAAGTGCAAATAGGTAAAGAAAGCCTTGCTAGAGTGGATTCCTTTACAAGTAGTTCTTTCCCTTCTATGAAAGATTGCATAAGACTTCAACTCATAAATGTTCCCATTGCAGTGCTGCCTATCTACAAAGATTGCCTAGTACATTAGTCGTGTCATTCTCAAGGTTCTTTGAAGTTGAATACCGATAGATCATGTATTGGTAAAGCATGTACAAGAGGAGTGGTTCATAATTGGAAAGGAAGTGTCATCATCACTTATGATGTCAATATGAGACAAGGAAATAGTGCAAGAGCAAAAGTTTGGCATTACTAAATGTTCTCAAAAAGGAATTATTGGCTTAAAGATTGAGGCTAATTTTCAATTTATGGTTTAATGCATTAAAGGAGTTTTTTTGGCTCCCAAGAATTTAGCATATGAGATTCAACAAGGCTCAAGTTTAATACCGTCTAACGTCAAGATCTCTCATGTATTTAATGAAGCAAATTTTCTAGCAAATGGAATAGCAAATTTTGGTCACTCAGTTATAGAATTACAAATTATGACAACATTGGGTTCACCACCAAGCAATTGCAAGAGAAAAGTGCAGGAAGATCAAATTAGGCCTTGACCACTACAGGCCCCCTTGAAGACAAGATTTCTTTAATTTCTCTTTGTTTTAAGTTGTCTTGGTAATTTATTTTCATGACTCATGTCATGGTAATTTCTCAATGTGTAACTTTTGCCTTTACACCCACCAATGGAGGTGATATCTTGAAGAGTTTGGTTTTATGCCCCACCCATGTATCTTTTAAACAAGTCTAATGATTAAATCAACCTGTATTATTAATAAGAGTGACAACAGAAATTAAAAAAAAAATCAAAAGCAAAATATTGCTTGATAAAATTTCTGTTTCCATTTGATCCTATGGAATTGATTAATATAAACCATTGTGTGTGTGTGTGTGTGTGTGTGTGTGCGGGTATATAGGCTTGTAGATAGAATCCTACTTATAATCAAATCTATTACTTTCTTGATTAGATGTTTCTTACTTTACTGAAAGATGGTTTATCTGTGCTAGCACCAACATTTTCCACATTAGACTAAGATTGATTTATTGTAAGCATTATAGGTTGCAAATGAATGCTTTGTGCATCTCCGAGGCGGCAGTCGTGATGGATGGTCAAAGAGGTGACAGGACTTTAGAATTACGAGTTTGAATTCACATCATCATTTCTGGGATTGACAATTAGATTATGCAAGAAAATGAATATGGCAGAGTATGCAGTTATTACTTCTCAGATAAAAGGTATAGCTACATTAGGGCAGAGACAAAGGATCTAACTGTCCCTTCTCTCCTACCATTCTCTTTATCTTTTTCCCAATATCTGTAATTAAAATCATAGCAATTCATTCAAACTCTAATAGTTTGACATTGCCATACCCTAATAGTGATGAGAAACACGGCTAGGGGATCAGAAACCTAGATATAGTGATCCAAACCACCTTTTTCACTCCTAACAGTGAAACAGGTCTTAAAAGATGAATTTAATTTTGATACATCTTTTCAGTTTCTTACCAGTAACAGCCACTGAGTGCTCTGAACCCAGAGCTGCGATCTTAATGGTGACTCCATTCAAGCACTCTACTTTAGCTGGCAGAGGAACTACTTTTGGTGCTCCTGCATGTTAATGCAAAATATTATTAATTCAAACAAGTCCAGTTGTAATCTAAGTGTCCAAACAACTACTCCAGCAGAAAAAAATACGTGCAGAATAGTGGCATACAAGATAGCAAGTTTAGAAGCTAAATAATGTCACCTATACCAGAAGAGTAGAGATCGAGTTATTACTTTTTCCAAGGCCAAGTTGCCCATTGGAATTTTTGCCCCACATATAGAGTTCTCCATCCACTACAAGAAATGGAAGAAAAGAATCAAACTCAGTGCCTTGGGTCACTAAAAGAGAGAGAGAATGGAAAAACTACAATCAGCTATGATATTACTAATCCATATTGTCACGGCCCTTAAATGCAAATCATTGACAAAGAACGCTTTAGTGCACTCTACAGAAATGGTGTAAGTTTTGGGTCTAATGAAATGTTTACAACTTCAAGATGTACAGATCAAAGTGAAGAACGATTAGCACATTGATCTTACATGAGATGAATTCACAATTAACCCGAGAAAAGAAAAAAAAATTACATCAAAATTTGAAATACAGAATGTCATTAATCATTATTCAGCTGAAAGATGTAAAATCATGAAAAAGGTCACCTTACATACCAAAACGAATATGGCAGAAAGTATAACAAACTCCAACTTTTTAATTTATAAAATATGAACACTGAGGATATTAGTCATTGTGCTTCTTGAGTAAGAAACGCCGCCCAGCCACCAGATCTGAAACTTAAATTATAAAGGGACTTAAATGGAAAGTGTTTCATTGAACCCTCATAATACCATTTCCACTTCAGGCAGAGGCCACGTGTCCACGCCCCAGCTTAAGCCTTACAAAGGATCAAGATGCAACAAGCAAAAATAAGTAGTGATTTAAGGAGAGGAGAAAACATCCATAAAAAATTGATCAAATAACCACATTCCCTTGTAACCAACTGACTTTGACAGCAAGCAGCTTTCATTTGCTGGGAAAGGTGAATAGCTTAATTCTGTTAGCACTGAAGTGAGGTGGACATCTCAACTACTCTTGTCCTTAAGAAGAGCAGAATGAATCCAAGATGATTCAACACTGATAAAAGTTAACTAAAACTGTTTCATAGGTCCAAGTATTTGTCCGGATTAAGTGTGTTTCATAGCTCCAAGTATTTGTCCAGATTAAGTACCTACATTGTTCATTCCTTAATAGCTTATGGATCCCCGACATTTTTCCACAAAAATAGCAACAGGCACTCTATTGTACCAGTGAATGTTATATCATTGCTCCATTTATTATGAATTTTGGAAAACCAGAACTTCACAAGCATATGATAGGCATGCCGCCTTCATGGATAATTTCTATGAAGACGTCATATCTCTACAAAAACCAATCTGCCTGCCTTTGTGCCTCAGTGATGCCCATTACATAAAACTAGTTATAATGCATCGTCACGTAAGTGATTCATGTTGCAAATACATAAGTGATTCAACTGTTGACTGGTAATATTGTTTTGAAAATTTTGAGAATCTTTATTATGTTAGATGATACTATATAACTTTGTGCTTCCTAAATGATATGCGTGGAGCAGAGACCATAATTTTGGGTCCTTGTTACCTCTTTAAATTCCTGCTTTCATTATTGTTCATAAATACACTTAACACAAAGGCTTATATCATATCAACCAGATAACATACTCAAAAGTTTTCTCTGTGTTGCTGCTTACTCTGTACAAAAGCTGATGTCAACTTTGACCAACATGGTTATCTTTCGTTGGGTTTTTTGGGAACTTTTTACTGAAATCACCATGTAGATGAAATTTTTAGATCTTAGTTCCAGACATTTCCCTAGAAAATTCTTCAAGTGAATCCACCCCAAACAAAGTATGATTCAACTCAGGTAAATGATCTTAGTACATGAATAAAATTGCAGTTTCTTGCAGTTTTCTGATCACAGGACAAACAATTTGTGATAAAATACTCGTATTCTATTATGGTGGAAAGCAACAATTGGATCACTACCCAAAATTTTAGACCAATTGTGTAGAAGACAATAAAACTGTAAAGCTAATGGAATAGAACACATTTGAATCTCTTGATGGGTGGAACCAGAAATATGACTGAATTTAGATCTGAACTTTAAGAGGAGAGTCTTCCTTCTTTTGGAAAAGTGTTTCTTATATTGAGAATAAGTATAGGAAGGTGTTATGCTCCATCCTTCTTCCAAAGAATAAGTTGAAGTTGATATTGCTTAAAAAGAAATGTTGGAAAGACGATTATGAGTTATGATGAAGGCAAGTTGATGCAGACTACTTCCAATGCAATGTACTAGTTGTTTTGACATATAAGAATCTGAACATATTGGATAGAGTTTCTCAAAATTTCATGATCATCCTACAAGAAGTGAGGAGGTTGTTCATCGCTCAGATCATGTTGCCACAGCTAAGCTCCAAGCTCACAAAAATATAACAGCAGGACCTACCCACACACTTCTACGCCCAATTCTTGTACGGCAGTTACCGCAAAACAAATTGTAGAGGAGACCGAAACTTTGTGTTTCTTTTACATACCAACTAAAAACATTCACTATTTAGCATCTTCTTTTATCCATGTAAGTGAATTATGTCCTTTTTTAATATGCCTTCCACTAATATAATAAACCTTAGATTACTGATTCAAGGGCCTCTAATCATGACTGGTTTAGCTACTATCTTGAATCTACATTATTTTGCTTTGACAACCAAATAGGTAGAATATATTAACGTTTCCCTTTCATTTGCTTGTAACAACGTTCAATTTTGTACTATCCTTAATATACTCAGCCAATAAGCTCCTTTTCATTATCAAGATTTACAAAGGATTTCGATAACCAACATGCTTCTGATCCTAATTATTCTCTTTCAAAACTTACTCAGATGGAGGATAATGAGCAATGGTACTGAAAGGATAAGGTTGACTTTTTGAATCCCATGCTCAAGGATTTGACTGTGGCATTAAGGAATAGAACATATTCTAATTGTTACAACAGAGTCTCCCTCTTTGTATCACTGAAGTAATATTTTTACTTCTGTAGATACACACAAACTGGAAAAACATAATACAGTTCCATTTTTTCTTTAGTTCATTTAAATGTTAGCCTATTTTATTACTCTCAACTAGTTGTTTTCTAAACATATAATAACTTGTAAGTAAGATATTATACAGATACAGATTAAGCAACATTAGTTGTTGATCAAACATCTACTTCAAGATGCAGTCATAGGACATGACACAATATGTTTAGAGCCATGGACATTCATCTTTTGTTCTCTTATGAGTGCGAACAGTCAAGATCAATGTTAGAGAGAGAGAGAGAGAGAAAAAAAAAAAAACGAACATTGATTATTTCGTGGGCCTTGCACTGAAAAGTTTGGTAAATGACAAAAAAATGTCCTAATTACCTTCAGTATGTTCATACCCTTTCTGAAAAAGGTATTGTTAAAAAAACTTAAGTAGCCTATGAAGGTCCAATGAAATTTTTTTTTTTCTTTTTTTCTCTTTTTTCCTTGAAAAGGGGGGGGTCATACCCTTGTTGTTGATATTGATAGCAAAGGTTGATCAAATGATCAAACCTATTTGTGAAATACATAGGGCAGGGCACAATGAAATTACGTTGCAACAATAAACAGTAGTACTATGCTTTCAGCTTAATTCTAACACAATAAAGCCAACAAAGTTAAAACCAGTAGAAATTGTTTTATATATATATTTTAAACTCATGCACTCTTAGGGTGTTGAACCTGTAACCAAGAAGTCCCAAACATCGCCTGCTCACCATCAAGCTAGGCACTTGCCAACAAGCCAACAGAAATTGTGCCAAGGTGAAAGCACGTGCTAGCTGAATTTGAATATCTATGCGAGCATAGGGGAACAACTTACAGATATATCAACAGGAGTGTGAAAAATGCTATAACACATCATCAGGCAAGCTAGGTATGTGTGATATGTTTACAACAACTTAAAGAGGAGAGTTGATTGGTTGTGTTCTCATCTATAGTTTAGTATAAGTCATAAATTAATAGAGTGGAAATCCCAATACTGGATCACCTGATCCAGTTCCAGGCTGCCTCTCTTTCTTTCTTCCATTTAGTCTTTGGTTTCAACAGGATACTGCCCGCTTTGACACTTACAACATGTGAATGGATACTGATAATGGCATGACCAGTGAATGCTGAGTTTAAGGTCAGAACCTTACAGGTCTCTCGACCAAAAAATTTCAATCCTGTTTGGACACTTGATGGATATTGGTTTTGGTTTTTTTTTCCCTTTTGGCCCAAATTTTAATGAAAGTTATAAACATCTGTGTAGGATTTCTGAGCTTCTTTGGCAAACTCTTCTAGAGAATCTGGCACTAACAATCATCATTACCCGAAGGGAATGATTTTAGTGTGTGACCACACAACATCTGTATAGGATTTCTGAGCTTCTTTGGCAAACTTTTCTAGAGAATCTGGCACTAACAATCATCATTACCCGAAGGGAATGATTTTAGTGTGTGACCACACAAAATCTAGGGATTTTCTTATGATTTCCTCTGGAAGGTGAATTCTGGAGCAACATGCTTTCAAACTCATTGCTTGCAGCAGAAATTAGATCATTTTGAAAACATCCAAAGTACATAGCATCTGCAATAAAACTGAAAAGCCTAATGGAACAAGACATGTATTGGAATTTTGTCGTAGAGCCCAATATATACCATCAAGCTCAATTTCAAATCACTGGAAACAAGCATCTTCCCTCTATAAGAGAACTATTTGTTTATGCTCAAAATGAGAAACCTAGTGGAGGTACTATTTTCCGTTCTTCTTGCAAGGAGAAACCTGCACTTGCAGCTACAATGCATCATGCCAGCCGTTTACATCTTTCAACTGCAGTTAACAGACTGTTCAAATGAAATATGAAAAAGCAAAATCTACAGCAATCATGCAATGTTCCACCAGAAAATCATACTATGCACCTGGTAAAGAAATTCTTCTACAATTATCATTAGATTTATGCCAAAAAGCTTGCAATTAACTCTTGAAAGATGCAGACCAGTTGGCTGTCACTCAAGATTTCCCACTACCATCTTCATCCAGCTCAAGATTTCCCACTAACTCTTGAATTGATTTATTTTCGCAAGATAACCTAATGCAATACCTATGAACACCCCCCCCCCCCCCCCCCCAAACACACACACACACAAAAAAACCCTTCGCCTTTCACTTTCTCTTCAATTTACAGGGACTTAGAAAGTTTTACAAAGTTGATTATTACCTTTTGTTCTGTTACTACTCTCTTTGGGCTGTGTGGGTATGTGCACACCATTTGTGCTCAAGGGAAAACCACAGAAAATACAAATCAATATACGGTAAGTCCCACTTCACTACCTTGGCTTCTATATTATTGTTTGTATCTAATTCATCCCCTAGTCTCTGACTCTCCCCAGTAAGCATTATTTAGAATACATTCTCCAATGCCAAAAATTTCTGTAACCATTATTTAAAATGTGTGCTCCAGTGAAAAGATACTTGGCCTACGTTTTCACTCAAGGAATGACTTAGTAGCAACTGAACAATCAAGGAATTCCATAAGAGCCACTTTGTTCTCCAAATACCTGTAATAGCACAAGAGTGATGATAACCAGCAGAAATTTGCACAATTTCCTTCTGAATCCCAGAAACCTTAACTGGCTCCTGCAACGAGAAAGGCAGGAAAATAACCAACTACAAGAGACCCTGAAAATAACTTGGCAATTAAATTATACACAGTAAAAATAGACTCAAAAAAAAAAAGTTTACAAAAAGATAGCAGAATTAGCACTTCAAGATCGACTTGTCAAATCCAAATACACAGACAATCAGTAATCCATACCTAGAAATTGCAGATCGCCATGGGGCACAAAAAAAGGATGGTTTTATGCGGAATATGGTAAAATGGAGTTTAGACTCATCGGCAACTTATATGCTTACTCAGTAGATAGGATGGTCAATGGCAGCTTAAATTTCACATATCATTACACTAATCTCTTTAGAAAACTAACTTCATGACCATAATGATTTGGTACTACTTTTCTACATGATGCCTTTAAACTGGGCAAGAAAGACACCAAATATAATGTTGGAATAACTAGGAGAGAAGCCTTGAAAATAGAACCAGTCGGCATTTTAGATACTCAATCCAAACCTATTAGGACAGCAGCACCACCTCAAGTCCAAGTTACTCACTGACACTAAAAATTTGACCATTTGATTGGAGATCCGCCTTAACATTCTCAAAATATTCATCATCAGCAGAACTTCTATACATCAGTACTATACATGCAGCCAGTAGATCAAAGAATCAAACATTCAGTGCAACATTATCACTAAAAAGGACCAGATATGGATATCAGCTTTCGTTGAGCCTCCTTTGTCCCTATATATATCTTCTTAAATCAGCCCATATGGTTGATGCAAAAACAATTAAAAACATATTTTCCAGTAGAAACAATTGCAAGCCAATTTTAAAATGAAGTTAAATTAAAAGGAATAGCTCAATGGCAATGTTAACAAACTATTGGAGTTAAATCTCATATCTCACCAACCCCATCCACGCCACCGCCCCCCCCCTAACCCTACCCAAAAAACAAACAAAAAAAACCCGACAACCAACTAACACACCCCACCCCCCCAAGACTGCCATGTGCTAAAAACAATTTCAAGAAAAACTAATTCAGGTGATAAATTGTAAATGTTGAATAAGCACAAACTTCTACAATCATCCTAGACACATAGCTTCACCTCTATTACATCAATTTTGGACAATAACGAATATCACTTCTATGCCCAACAAACTAAATAAAGTCAAAATCATGCTTGCGACAGCCTCAAATTGAAAAATGAAATGGAAAATCAGCACAACAGGCACCTTGCTTGTGAAGTAACCACAGAATTTACAGAGAGAGAGAAAGAATGATGAACAAAGATTTGCAAAGTTCAATATCTATGTATTGGTCTGAAGCAATAAATAATAATGGAGAGATATCACGATACATGAGATGACATCAAGGTCGAGAGCTAAAGCTCATTGATTTCAGAAAGCAATGACTAGATAAACCAGCAATGAGCTTAGTGAGTGAACTGTACTCGTTGTTTGACAAACTGTCCCTTTTTATTTGACACCACTCCTGAATAAGACGCCTTTATTTTATTGTCTTCAAACTTTCAGGAATAAGTAGAGATTTCTATCTATTGATACCAGTTGAACCAATAACTATTTAGGATTCCATAATTAAACCAATTTCATATCGGTTTCAAATGTTATGAATTTGATAGTAAAACTTCATTTGAAACAATGTGATAGAAAGCAAGGTGTGACTGGACAGATATGATTAGTTGTGGATTCTTACATCCACCATTTTTTATTTTATATAGGAATATAAGTGCTCTTGGATCAACATCATTTGTTCTGTTCACTAGAAAATATGGGTTTTAATGTAAGTAAATAGTACATGATGGAGCTAGAGTAGAAAGTATTAAGCCACTCCCAACAAATTCATCAGAAATATCATTAAAGGTTAATAAACACTGTTGATCCTATTAGATTGAACGCTTCTCCTCACATTACAACTGAGATACAGCAACAGTTCTTGCCCAAAATTTGGTAAACTTTACAACAATAAGGTCAAGACTTCTGAAAACTTGAACTAAGGTATATCAGCAAATTGTCAGTGTAATTTACCCAACTATCTCTCTAAATAGTGGCCATGACTTTTGAAAGGTCATACAAGAAGTTTAGCATAATTTGGTCAACTATCACCCTAAATGCAAGCTCCTATTACAGTTAAGCCAACAATCAATCCAAAAGAGCAAGAACTCACAAGAAATTCATGGGAGACCAATTCAAAGTTTATTTTTTAAACAATTGTTTGCTAACTCAATATGCACTTATCCCAGACAATTATTCACAATTATTATCAACCTTAATCCCTAATCAGGTAGATTGATAAGACTATCCAACAAGTTCCCAAAAATCTCCAAAAAGACATCAATTGTCCAGAGAAGTACAACAAGGTTCTTAAAACCATCCAGGCATGCCTTACAATGGATATGATTAAAATGAAATGCAATCAATCCCAGCATACTCTATCAACATCTTCATAAGCAAAAGACCATCATCAAATTTTGTTATCACCGCTTAGGATCAACAAGCATTCAATTAAATGCTAAACATACATAAGATATCATAAATAAATAGAAAAACAACTTGTAAAGGGAGCGAGATTGGACAGTTAATCTAAAACACTTACTAAAAGTTGACAAAATGTTCCATCACCAATTACATATGTTTTAGTCCAACTAATCCAGAACAATATCATTAGCATACAATGCAGGTACAAGTAAAAGAACAATAACGCAAGTTCTCAACATCTATCATGTCATCATCATTATTTACCTGCATATTTAATAGAAAAAGAAAAGAGTCAAATTAAACTAAGAAAAAAGGTTAAGACACTGTACCGTAGTATATGTTTTATTATATGGTATACCAAGCTGTCCAAAATCATTAAGACCAGTGGCAAAAACACTCCCAGATTCTGCCAGAGGAAAATAATATATGAGCCTCTTAAGAAATTATACCCGTCAATATTAAGTTAAAAAGAGCTAGATTATAGATGTAAGAAAATTAAGAAAGAGTCAAAGGATGAATGTAACTTGAGATTCAAGCTAATGAAATCGAAATCTAAATCAGTTTACAAATGAAGCTATACATGCATCAAATTATTAATAATGGAAATTATCTTTAAGCAAAACATTATAAAACCCATAACAAAGTGGACTAACTAAGGCTAGTCTACATTCTAGCCAATTTACCTAAGTCAGTGAACTCATTTTGGAGCATTTAGCTCGCCAAGATAACAGCAAACTATTCTAGACCATTTGGCTTAATTGAACTAATGGGCTGCAAAGCAATGGGCAATTTGTCCAGGCTGCAATAACACTAACCCTTAGGTTGACTATCTGAAGCCTTAACAGATGGATGGAAGATGTTTCTTGGGTCTGTCAAACTATCACCAACTCCGCAGGCTGAGGACACGAAGCCACATCAAGCCATGCAGCTGTCCCATTTAAGAAGTTCATCTCATGAAGAACAGCCGCATGTAAGCCACTACCAGCCACCTATAAACCACTCATCTTGTCTTTATTGTTCCCGCTCACTCTATGTCAACAGAAAAACTCCTCTGCAATCCAAGAATTTGAAATAAGAACATCATTGCAGAATCGAACAATCAATTATGAAGAATGGTAATCGGCTCTATAATCAGAGAGCAAGCATGGGAACTTGATCACATGCATGAGGCTTGTTTCTTCTTCTTGGTTTATTGTAAACTAAAACTCTATATAAGAAGTATACATGTCTTGTATTCACACACTTCCTTTTAAGCTCAGTACAAAGTTCAATCTCTCTAGGCTTCCACAAACTACCATAATCTTCTCCCTTCCCTATCTCGCGTCTCTTTAGGGTTAACCTTCTACTTAACACTACATTTGCTAGGAGGAATAAAGAGGCATGAAGGGAAATACTATCTAAAGGGATGAAAAGGAATCATACCATCAGTTCCATCAAGTAAAAAGGAAGCAAGGATATTGAAGCCTCTCAAAACTCAAAATCATAAGATCATTATATAGTTCAGACATCACATTGTTGTCAAGAGAGGGAGAGAGAGAGAGAGAATGAGTTAAAGAGAGGAGCTCATTTTACTCTACCACCATTTCACCTCCCAACCAAAGGTAAAGTCTTCTCATTCATTCCCCCTCCCTTTCAACTTGCTCCATCCCTTAAAAACTATCCCCATCCCCCACAGCCACACCCCCCCCCCCCCCCCCAACCCAAAACACCCACACACAACAGAGAAAAAAAAAAAAAACACAGAGTGCTAGCCCCACATAAACTAATCTAAGTAATCAATAACGTCAGAACCCATTTTAGCACATAGTTTGCAACCCCAACCATTAGGTTGATCATCACAATTGTTTCACTTTTCATTTGGCGGATACATCACTATAACATATTTCTTAGCATAACGAACAAATATAGAACATTTCTTACCACATAATCAACTTGTCATAGCAATAGAATCAATTAATGACTATTAGACAGGTCATTTTCAGATTAGTGAAGGGCTCAGGCCAAATACATTACATGTTAGATATCACAATCTACTTTTCATCCCACGAGAGTTTTAATCAGTGGCTGATAGCCAGGTCATTTTTCAGATTAATGAAAGGCTTAGGTCCTAATATTTTACTTCGCCATGTCTACCATATCTTATTTGGCTCTAAAATGATATTGAGACTGTTATACACAAGACATCTAACTACCATTCCCAGGTAGCTAAAATATTTTTGACTTCAGTGATTCCCTTGCTTCTAATCCCTAGGAACTAGAAAATTGAATTAAGAATCAAATTATATGAAATTATATCAGTGAACTCTTGGAATTTAAATGTCAAAGGACATTGTATTACTTAGACACAACGCCACATAAGGCATCACTAAATTTATCCTACAACTATCTCTTTACCACCCTTACAGAAAACAAACAAATAAGTGTAGAAAGAGTGGGTGGACAGAGAAAAAGAGAGAAAGAAGGAAAAGCTTCCCCTGCTTTATCTCCTCCAGTCCACCCAACTTGGGGCAGTTGGAGAAGATACAAGAATATACTCAATCAATCCCTCAATCCTTCTCCTCAAATAAAGGATCTTGCATCCTCCTACTCCTACTCCTCCAGCGTATAATGAAGCCTAATTTTCCCTCCCTAAAGTTCCTCAAAAAAACTCACTTAGATAGGATACTACTTTCAACAATTTGGCACAAAAGATAACACAACAGATAAAATGTTATCAACTCCACCCCTTGAAACCAAGAACTTGTACATGTACTTTGCAACCCCCACAAAACAAAACACCTGAAACAAAAAAAAACATTAATTTGGTGCTCATTATGGTGTTGCTTTGTGCTCACATTTTCATAACAAAAAATAGAAATATGAAATGGTTTAATTTCTGATTGGCAATCTTTTCTTAAGTAATGGGTTACACGTTCGACTCAAATCTCGGACTTGCGGCCTCTAAGATTTCTATTTATTTTTTTATTTTTTTGGACCAGTTGAAGCTTTGAGGTCTAAAACATTGCTTAAGCCTATCCAGAATACCCAAGTTTCGCAGAAGAAACTGAATTAAATACTTCTGTACTGCCTTTTTAGTATAGTTCCTAAAAGCAAAAATTGCTGCGCTGGAAAAACAGAATTCCAGTTCCTGGATCAATATATTGCGGATGCAGGTCGGTCCTCTCACCTGAGGGTTAAGTTAGAAAAAAGTAAAAAAGAATAAAAGGACGTCAGTAAGGTGAGGAGGACCTGTTAAGAAGAGGGTGTGAGCACCCCCACAAGAGATAGCCCTAAGGCTTTGGTCTCGGAAGGCAGAGCAGAGAGCAGGCCTCCACTGAGAGTCCAAGCCGCCAAGCCCAAGCCTTCCGTAGTCTCCATTCCCCCACAACGCCGCGATCCTTTTAGGCGACGCCTCATTAGACATCCATCTTCGAAATATTCCTTCCCCTACTCCGGTTTTCAAATCCAATCGCCTATAGATTAGCCAACCGCCAGCTCTATTCCACATTTTCTTTCAAACTCGCCGAGCCTAATATGAGATAAGAAATGTGTAGATCTGACCACTGTAAGTGCTAGAGAGAGAGAGAGAGAGAGAGAGAGAGAGAGAGAGAGAGAGAGGCAACTACTGACACCAAGTAGGCATAAGAGGTTGCCCGAGTCGGTTGGTTCTTCTCTCGATTTAGCCCCCCTACCCCCCCCCCCCCCCCTCTTTTTTTTTCCACGGTCATCCATGATTAGCAGGCCCCTTTTTCAACAAGACACAAGAAATTAACCAATTTTGTGAAAGATGGAGAACTGATCTACGTTACGTACATAAATTTGTTGATGATTGATACAGAATATTACCATGTAATCCTAGCTCATTAAGGAAGAAGATTTGTAGCTGTTGTATAACCTTAAAACCAAAGTTTTATTTCTAGTGGTTGTAGAACACACAAATTTGTGTTTGCTTCAAAGCCTATATTTTCTCGTTAGCCTTTAAGCATATGCGGAGCATATTTAGCATTTAGAAAGTTTTGAGCGGTAAGAAACACATAAAAAGTTTTAGATACCAACACCAATCTAAAATGGCATCATCTAATAATGAGTAAATAGATTGTGTAAGAATTTTTCTCGGTAAAGATAATTATAAATATGTACATATTAACGAAAAAATTCTAAAAAAAAATAGGTGTTTTCAATGCTAGTTTAAACAGTATTATTAATACTATTCACTTATAATTTAAGAAAGTAGAAAAAATTCAAAAAACTAATCCAAATTATGTTGAGTTTACCTTAGTGTCTATATAAATATAGCCACTAATGAAATAGAAAATAATGTTAATCAATTAGGTTCAATAATAGATTTGGAGATCTCAAACAAAAGACTAAAGAAACTTTAAAAAATTTAACAAACAAACTAAATGAATCAAGTAAAGATGGAATGAATAGCTTAGAAGATAGAAAAAAATTCCCTCAATTATTTTATGGAAATGAAAAAGGTTATGGTCTTAGAATCTAAAGCTAACTATAAAACAAATGTTTGACTATTAAACACAATTATATAAAGATTCTAATTTTTTTGTCCACAGAAGAAATGTTATCATAAAAATGATGAGAATAACTTGTCTTAAATATAAAGATCTATTGACTCATTTTAAGTTTGAAAAACTTTATTACTTTCTTATGAAGAAGATAATCAATCTTCTACTTTTAAGCACACAATAAATGTAGTAAGTGAAGATGAGCATAGCAAATTTGAGCCTAAAAAAAAGAGAAAAACTTCTTCTAGAAAAAGTAAAACAAAAGATCTATTAGATTTAGATTACTTTGGAAATTATTGAAAAGATGATATAAACAAACAAAATGTGGTCCAAATTGGAAATATGTAGATCTACCCCCCATTTTTCCTTTAAAGCTATAGATGATTGGACACAATTCCAATTATAGTAGTCAATTATAGGAATGTAAAGACAAAAAATAACATTTTATAAATTTGATGATGTTCTAAGAGAATTTGCAAAAATACTTAAAGAACAAATTTATGGATATTCAAGAGAATCACTCCCACAAGAAAACACCAATTATATGCTATCCAAACTAGGATTGTGCAACATATGTAAGTTTAAAGAATATGTTAAAACTTTTCAAAAATATTATTTTTTTTGTGGAATGACCAAAATGGCTAAAACTAAAATGCAAGTAAAAAATTTGCTTTCTAGTTGTACTTATGGCAAAAAATTTGCGGTGAAAGATTTTAAAAGAAAACTAGAAAATTGGTTGTGATATTCCAAATAAAAAATTCAATAGGAACAAAGTATTTAAATGGAGAAAATGCGAGAAGTCAAAATTGACTTTTTCACTTAAAAGAAAATATAATAGGAAAAATAAATATGGTTGCAAAAGTAAAACTTGCAAATATTTTATTTGTAATGAAAATGGTCATTCTACATTGCAATATCTTAGAAAAGGAAAAGGTGATAAGAAAATCATCAAACTTTTTGAAGAACAAGAGTTTGAAATTCATTTTAAAGAAGAAATCTCTAGTAAAGGAAAAAAAAAAATCCTATATGAGGTTTCAAGCAATGAGAAAGTTCTTTTGGCAAAAAGGAATTTGTCTTCATGATTAACTAAAGATTCTTGAACAAGAAATAAAGAATCTTAAACTAAAAAATATAATAAGAGAAAAAGTAAGCTTCAATGAGGAACTATGGAAGAACATAAGAAAAGTACAAGAAATTAAAAAGAAAGAAATATATAAAATTTCAAAATTTAAAATCTTCTTTGCAAAAGTTTTTGAATAGTTAAGTAGAAATCTTATAAGATTAATTCTACTCATGTAATAGCAGAGTTTCTCAATTTATTCACTATTTTATGTTTAAATATAATGAATTTACTTAACTTATTAACTCACTATATTTTTACTCATGAATTAAATAAATTAAGTGCATTAAGATTTATGAATATTTCAGTTTATACCTAAAGTCACATAAACCATATGGTATATGTCTATTTATATTAATTTATAATTTAACATTTTAAAAGGTAACTACATGTCATTTCTTGTCAGTCTCTAATATACAAATCAACTCATTTAAATGATAGCTAATTACTCAAATGCATTAAGTAATATTTAACTTTACATACATAAAATGTCTAACAAAACACAAATAATCATATCATTTATACATCATAATCAAGTTACATCGTAACTCTAACACAATAAACTAAAACATAGTATTTACACAAATAGAAATAGTACAAGAAATTAAACAAACATTATGTAAAAACAACAAGACTGTCACCAAATTGTCTTCAATTCACAAAAAGTTTGCACAAATCTACACAGCAGGACGAGGAGAAGAAGCTTTCTAGAAAGAGGGGAAGAAAATGAGCTGAATTGCGCTTTCACACATCGTCGCCATGCACCGCTATATGCCGCAACACACCGCCGTCGCTTTTCACAAAAAATGCCAAAAATTGTAAATCACGGTCCCTAGAACGCTGATCTACCAAGAAATCGCCTGAATATGCAGCAGAAAAGTGCAAATTAGACAGAGAAAGCTCATATGGCGTTTGTCGTTCTTCGCCAAAAACCACCATGAAACCACACACAGCTGCTACATATCGACCACAAATTGCAACTAATTGCTAGATTTTCTCCCTCCTTGCCGGAAAATGCCCAAAAACTGACGAAAAATGGAGTGGGTTGTCAAAAACTCTCTCAGTAAACAACAACAACGTTCTCCTTCGTTGGAAAAGAATGCAAGAACAGTCGGCTTTCGCCTAACCGCCGCGCGTTCTCAGAGTCTTGCGCTGTCATGCATGGGCTCTAATTTTCCGGTGAGGCAGAAGCCACACGCACTCCTTTGTTGCTCGGCCAAAACCCATTAAAGCTCCCTGTTCGGTCCGCCTCTCTCATGATAATTCCGTTTCTTTTCTATTCTTTTTCCTTTTGTTCACATGTGCTCTCCTTGCTTTGTTAGCCTACACGTGGCAAATCTTTATTTCTTTTGTTTTCTTTTTGTTGTTTAGGTTAGATGCTTCTTTTCCCACTTTTTTTTTTTTACCTATTTTAAGTTTGTCATATGAAATAACAAAAAATGCATAAATATAGACGAATACAAATCTACTTTAACAAATGCTAAACTATATAATGCTTGAATTAGTCACAATAACTCTATACAAAATAGAGTTATTAGGAAACACTAGGACAAATTATAAATAAATGTAAAATAGACCTTACTTTGTTTAATAAAAAAAATAGCAAGATGAAATAAGAAATATCCAAAAGTTAGATATAGTCATATAAGCCTAATTCAAATAGACAAGGAATAGATACTTTCATCTTAACAATTGTTCAAGATAAAAGATTCAATGACTTGTTAAAGTTGTTTAGTAAATGGTTTGAGAAACTTCATATTTTTTGTTCTAAAATAGCTCTTGTTGCAAAATCACTTGCATCACATATTAGCTCAAAAGGTAAATTCCATTCTGGTGCTACAATGATTGATGTTGATATTAACGTTTCCTTTAAAGTGCTAAAGGCTACAAGCATTCATTGAAAAAGTTAAATTTCACATCTTTAACCAAAAAACTCAAAAAGGGTCTAGCAATTTTAGAAAAATCTTTTACAAACTACCTATAGAATTATGTATACCCCAAAAATCTCTAACAAGTTTCACTTATGTTGGTGAGGGCAATTTTAAAATGACCTTCACTTTAACTCGATCAACCTCTAATCATTTTTTAGATATCTTATGCCTAAGTACTATCCTTTCTTGCACCACAAAATAACACTTCTCCCAATTCAAAATAAGGTTAGTCTCTCTATGTCTTCGTAAGACTAGTGCCAAATTATTTAAATAAAGATTAAATGATGACCCAACTATAGAAAATTCATTCATGAAAATCTTAATATATTTTTCTATCATATAAAAAAAAAAAAGGTCATCATCCATTTCTAAAAAGTTGTTGGTGTATTATAAAGACCAAAGAGCATTCTTCTAAAAGCAAGGTACCATAAGGACAAGTAATAGTAGTTTTCTCTTGATCTTTTGGTGTAATAGGAGTATGATTTTACCTAAATATCTATCAAGAAAGTAATAAAATTCATGTCTTGCAGTCTTTTTTCATGGGATCATTCAATATTCTATAATCCATGCACATATGCTATCCAGTAACTGTCCTAGTTGGGATTAATTTATTATTTCATTTTTTTCAATAGGACTTTGCAGAAGCTATCTAAAATAGGATAAATGATCCTTACATCAAGTAATTTGATTACCTCAACTTTCACCACCTCTTACATCTTTGGGTTTAAGCGCCTCCAAGGTTGAATAGTGGTCTTGTATTGTTCCTCCATCAAAATCTTATGCCTGCAGAGTGAAGGATTAATTTCCTTGATATTAATTACTCTTCATCGAATTGCACCCTTATGCTCTCTTAACACCTAGATCAATTTCTCTTCCATTGATTTTGTTAAAAAAGAAGATATAATCACTAGTAAAGAAGAACTTGCATCTAAATAAACATATTTCAAATGAAAAGGTAAGGGCTTGAGTTCAAAAGTTGAAGGATTTTCACCTAATTGTGTAGGCTTTGTTGTGTGTTGTCCTAACTCCTTGAACTTGTTTGCCTTTTGTTGTGAACATTGTGGATTTGCCTCCATGAGATTTGCACATTCATGTATCTCCCATTTTCAATTTCCTTGTCCTTTGGGTGAACCAAGCATGCCTTAAATGGATCATTGAAGTTTTTTTCTTAAACTATCTTATTCACACTCTTATCAATTGTCTCAACCTTAAAGTAAGAACTATCATTAGAGGAATGTTTCACCACTGTAAAAACATTAAAGGTGACAAAATCATCTTAAACTCTCAAAATTAATTTTCCTTGTTGTACATCAATAAGAGTTTTTCCTATGGAAAGGTCCACCTAAGATAAGTACATCAAAGTCTTTAAGTATTATAAAATCTATAAAAAAGAAAAATTTGTCAACTTTCACTAATATATCATTCATAATGCTCCTCAAATATTTGATTGATCAATTAGCTAACTCTAAGGACACTATGGTTGCTTTCACTTTACCCAATCCCAATTTCTTGAAAATTAAAATAGGTATTAAATTAATACTTGCTCCTAAATCAAATAATGCCTTGTCGAAGTAGAATCTTTAATAGTACAAGGAATTGTGAAACTCTCTGGATCTTTTAATTTTAGAGGTAATTTATTTTTTAGGATGGCTACAAACTCTTTAATTTATCTCACAATTTCATATTCTTCAAGTTTCCTTTTGTTTATCAATATTTCCTTAAAAAATTTTACTTAGTTAGGCATTTGAGCTAAAGCATTTGTAAAAGGGATGTTAATGTGTAATTTTTTAAATAAGAAATTTAGAAAATTGTTTATCTATTTGTGTTGTTAGAGTCTTGAAGGAAATGGAATTGGAGGCACATAGGGCTTGGGGTTACTTAAGAATACTTTGTTCTTGGTTGCCTCCATAGGTTGTGTGCTAACATCCTCATCCTTGTCTTTGGCATTTTCTTTCAACATCATCTTCTTCCACTTGCTTGCCATTTCTTAAGGTTATTGCATCTACATCTTTCATAAGATTTTTCTATGTTGCTAGGCAAAGAACCTTGTTATCTTCTTGAGACCATATTGGCCAAACCTCTAAATTTCTAAGTAAGGCTTCTTAGTTATGAAATCTTCAATACTTTTGATGAAGCTTTGCATGGTGTTGGCCATCTTGGTGATTATGACCTCTAAATTAGGCTTCATTTCTTTGTTTGCTTGATGGCACCAAGAAATGAAAAAGGGGGGGGGGAGTGGTCAAATTGGTTTTCTTATTTATAAAAATATAAAAATCATTTTCTAAATAAAGATAGTGAACATGAACAAATAACACATCAAAACTAGATTTATCATGGTGGTTTGGCCCTCACTCTTACATCTACCCTTTTCTTCCTTTAATCCAATTGATTAAAGTCTACTTTACTCATTAATTAGGAGAAAATATTCTCTTACACTTTACAATCCTTTTACCAAAGGATTACAACACAATGTGCTTACAAGCTAGGGCTTTCTTAACCTTATACAAAGCAAATCCCTTAAGATATGCAGTTTATGTGGGATATTGCTAGATGAATGGATTTTTAAAGATATCAACTAATAAGCAAAGCCTAAATCTTGAAACCCCTAAAATATAAAGAAGTTAGGGTTTTGGATTTACAATCAATTCTATATGCATAATAGTAATCAGAGTTTAATTAGCACATAAACAAAAACATATACAAGAGTTATCACAAAGAATATGATCAATAGATCACTTCACCAAATATCTTCATGAAAATCTCAAATCTTCACAATCTAATTTTGTTTCTTTGCTTTAAGCTCACTAAAATCGTAGCTTTTTCATAGAGTAGAGAAGTGAAATTTTATATCAAACCTTATAGGAAATAGCCATTCTAAAAACCTTATTATGAAGCCTGACATTGTAGAAAATCTTCCCATTGAGAGAGAAGACTAAGGCTGTAATTTTTTTAGTCTAAAGAAGTAAGTCACTTTGAGCTATGCTTCGTAGCTTCATTTTAATTTAAAATCACATCCAAAATGGTGACATTTTAGTAAGTAGCTTTTACTTATAGCAATCGGGTCTTCATGGGTCTTTATTTGAGTCATGGATTTAGCTTTTGGATCTACACACAAATCTTCCCCAAATTGCTCCATTCTTGAGTTAAATCATTATGGGAATGCTTATAAATAGTAGATTGGCTTCCTCTTTAACAAATACACCACGTTTTCTACTCCAAATCTTTCAAACTCATTAGTTGATAATCTTCCTCAAATCAAGTCATATAAAACCCATTGGGTCACGTAGAACATCATGATCATGCTTTATAAATCTTCTTTGACATCTTAAATCTTAAATCTTTGATTCCTTTTAAATGAACAACTTTTTGGTTTCAACATAGGTCTCATTAGAGGTAGATATAATAAGTGGGTCATGGGTAGCATGGAGTTTCCATTCTAGTAAGATGGGTTATACTCAAATTCTATTCTTCACATGCCAAGTGGGTTGCAAACATAAGAACTAGGTCATTCTTGTGTCTTGCACAAAGTGGATTTGTGGACCTAGGTCTCCTAGATCTTGGTTAGAATCCGGGTCGCTTAAGTTATGGGTAGCACTTCCATTTAGGTTATGCATTCCACACATTGGGTCGCATATTACTCATGCTAGGCTTCCAATTTTGGGTTAGGTCACACAACATTTTTGTATTTTATGCCCATGGGCTTTATGAACTTGGGTTGTGCAAATAAGCCCTCAAACATTGATTTCACTACAACAAAAAATATATTATCATTTTTCTTATATTAAGAACATTATGTAAGCAACAATATTTTCTCCTTACTAAAGAATTGTCTTTTTGGAACTTGGATAAAATAATATACATATAAGAATGTAGGAACCTAACTACTTTATAACATATTTGATTGATATTATAATTTCTATACTTTTTACTTTTTATATTTTTATTTTGCAAACCAAATATTAAAAAAATTATATACAATTACTAAGAAAAATTGTCACATCAAAACACATTTTCATGGAACATGCTCTTTTTCTAACAATCTCCCCATTTTTGATGGTAACAAATTTTTATCATTTGAGCACATAATAGCACAACACATTTTCAACAAAGTGAGCAAAGTGTGTCATATTAAATGTTTTTCATGATAACTAGCAAAATAGAATTTTGCACTACAATAGATCTTGCTACATGAACCATTTTGCAATTTTATCATTTGCAATAGTAAACATAACTCAGGTATTCTCAACCTTTATCTTAACATCCAGTAGCTATATACCCCATTTAGCAATGGATAGGTGTATATATCTCAACATTCAACATTCAGCTGGATATATATGTATTTATCTCTAATAAACAACATATGTTTTAGACAAAACCCCTACATGAAATTTTCTCATAATTGCTCAAACTCAACAATTCAAAGAAAAATATAACTTTCATCCAAACACCATAATTGTTTTATAAGATAAGATAGACTCTTAACTATGTTGACCACGTGTGTGTGTGTGTGAGTCCTTATCTTTTAAACTATATACACTCCAAATAGATTCACATTAATATGCAATCTCTCAAAATCTTTAACCAAACCTCATATGTTAGCTTTTCATTCCTTTCTCCACTAATGTAAGCCAATCATCTAATCAAAAATAAATAAGACTTTTATAAGCTTGTAATGTACGGCTGGGCTAGGGGTAAGATTAAAGTCATTTAGGCTTAATTCACCCATAAACACATTACTTTCTAGGATCTCATCAAAAACTCTTGTCACTTTCTACCATCACTTTTCTCATTCTTTTCTGTCTAAAAATACTTGATTTCACTTGGATTTTAACACTCACAAAGCCACAATCATACTTGCATCAATAAAATAAGTGAAAGTACTAGACATGTAGTCATTATACTCTTATCTTGCCAATCATTTCAATTACTATGGTTAATGGCCTAATTCAAAACATTAAATGGCTTAAATATGATAAGGAATGATAAGAAGATTCCATTCTTGGGCAAATGTTGTACTTCCTTTCTTTTTTTTTTTTTTTGTAGAAATGAAATACTATGTCCCATTTAATCATTTTAATCAATTTCTTCCCATGCTCCATCTTCCTTTCAACCTTTATTCATCTCAAACGAACTTCCATCCTACAAGTCAACATGTTCATGGGCGTGGGACGATAAGATAAGTTGCTCAAGGCTTATGGCTATATATATGTGGGTGTCATTAAAAAAAATGGATAAGAATCAAGGTTGAAAGGGGTGGCTGGTGATAAATAAATAGGGTTGGCTTGAAAGGCTTAAATGATCCAAAGAATGGCCTAAATCATTTTCTCAATTAGATGTTGCTTAGGATTTCGCCTTAAGAGAAAATCAAACAAATTCTAAGATTTAGGTGAGATCTAAGAAAATCACATACTTTACATAAATGTTCTCTAAAGATAGACACAATTTCAAAAATGAAGGACTTTTAGTGCTCAATAGGTGGATCAACATAATCAAAATCACACTTAACTCACACCACAATTGCAAGTTTGAACAAAATCTATATCTTCCAAAGAATCACCAAGAATTCACAACATAGGATGTAATCATGACATAAAAAAAAAAATTCAATCAAATTTAACACAAAGGTTCTTTCCTTACCCCCAAACTTGAATGAAGCATTGTCTTTAATCTAAAAATAAAAGAAATCAATAATAAAGAAGGAATAAGAAAAGTCCCTTGATTGTAGGTTGTCAAAATGGAGCTGTGATAAGCATATAGTGACAACCTTCTAACCAAACTGCTAACAAAATACTTGGGTTGCCTCCTAAGAAGTGCTTGCTTTATTGTTTTTAGCTAAACTATCCTCTACATGTTGCTCAAAGAGGATGAAACTCCAATAGTTTAGGAGACAACTTGTGTCGTTTGATTGTTGAGCATTATTCAATAAGCATAACTGTCTCATATACTTCTAACTTCCTTTTGTTCTCCAGTATCTCATTCAACAATTTTGCATAACTAGATATTTGAACTGGAGCATCTACAAAAGAAATGTTAATGTGCAGTTTTAAAGATATATCAAGGAATTCCAAAAACTGTTTATCTTTCACGTGTTGTTGGAATCTTTGGGGAGATGGAGCTAGAGGCATAAAGGACATAGGATTTTTTGGAACAAGCTTGCTCCTAAGTGCCTTCTCAAGTTGCATGCTGACATCTTTATCATTATCTTTGAGACTCTCTTTGTTAACATCAACTTGTCATACTTGCTTGCCACATGTTGGAGTTATTGCCTCTACGGTATCTTCAAGACTTTTCTCTATATCACTAGGCAAAGGACCCTCTTGATTCTCTGAGATCATACTGATGAGCTAACTCATCTACACCTCTAATTTTTGGATTGAAACTTCTTGTCTTTGAAAACTCGCTTCTTAATTCTGAAATCTTGCTTTAATCCTCTCTGTAAAGTTTTGTGTGGTGTTGGCTAGCTCACTAATCATGTCCTTGTAGTTAGGTTTCACCTCTTCTGTTTGCCAAAATGTTGGTTGCAGTCTCATCTCACTTGGGTTACTCTATGAAAAAGTTTGATGGTTGTGTCATCCCATATTGTACGTATTTGAGTAATAATCATTTTGTGACCTACTAGGAATTTTAACAAAATTAGCATAATCATTATAATGAGTATTAGGGTTACCTACTTGACATTCTGTGCTTTCATGTGCTCCACCACAAAATTCATATTCTCTATTCTTTAGGAACATATCCAATTTTGCACATAAGTTGGTGAGGGTATCTACCTTATGGACTCCACTTGATTGATGCATTGGTAGTTTCTTAGTAAACCATTGATAATTATTAAATGCCATCTCCTCTAGATAATTAAATGCCTCTTCTGGTATTTTGCTATGTAAGTCCCCTCTTGTAGCTATATCAATTACATAATGAAGATTCATACTACACCCATTATAAAAAAAGTTTGTATCTGTAGGCACGTGGGTAATCCATGATTTGTAAATATCCTCAAAAGTTCCTTAAATCTCTCCCAAGCTTCATATAATAATTCATCATTCATCTGCTCAAAAGTGAAAATATCGTTATGTAATTTAGCAAATCTTGCAAAAGAAAGAACTTACCAGGAAATTTCTAAGCCAAATCATCCCATGTAGTAATTAATCTTGCAAGAAGTGAAAAGAATCAATTTTTAGCTGTATCTCTAAGAGAAAATGAAAATAGTTTCAACCTGATAACATCTTCTGTAACTCTGTGATCTCCAATCATGTCACAGAATTCAAGGAATGCTTCAATGTGAGCATTTGGATCCTCATTTGATAGCCCACTATATTGCACAGATTTTTAAAGCATCTTGATGAGCATGAGCTTGATCTCAAAGTTATTTGCTTAAATTTCAGGCCTTTGAAAGCTTGTTATGCCATTCCAAAATGATGGTGCATAATCTTTTAGTAGTTTACATGTACCATCATTGTTCTCCATCATTGTTGCTTAACTATCTACAACAACAACTTAACAAAGACTTTTTTTTTCTTTTAAGAAGAAAAATAAATCAAAATAAAAAAATGAATTTTTTTTCATTTTTTTACAGCTAAAAAAATGATTTTTTTAAGAATTAAAAGAAATGATTTTTTTTTCAAGAATTAAAAATTAAAAAAAAAAATTTCTTAAAAGAAAATAAAAGCTAGATTAAACTTAGAAATCATTTGGTATTAATATTAATTAGCAGTAAAACAACCAATCCCTGGCAACGGCACCAAAAACTTGTTCGGTAAAATTTAATTGCAAGTGAACATGTCGAACAAGTAATATAATGATAAGAAAAATATCGTCCCACAGAGATTGGTGATTACTAAGCCAACTAATTACTAACGGTGAACCACTCCTAGAATTTATCTAACAAACCAAATTGATAAATGGTAGATTAATCAACTAAATTTAAGAAAACTTAATAAAATAAATATGTTAGAGTGTCCAATTTCATCATAATTACTAGATATTAATATTGATTATTTATGCTTGTAGGAAAAATAATATCTATGTGATAGCGGAATCTCCTAATTTATTTACTATCCTATGTCTAGGTATAGTAAACCTACTTAGTTCATTAACTTACTATATCTCTATATGTGAATTGAAGAAAACCAAATGCATTAAGATTTGTGAATATTCCCAATTTACACCGAAAGCCACACAAATAATATGGTATATGTCTATCCATATTTAATTTATGGTTACATATTACAAGAAGTAATTGTATATCATCTCCTGTTGATGTCAAACATGCAAATCTAATCATTCAAGTGGTAGCTAATCACTTAAAAGCATTAAACACAGTAATATGTAACTTCACATAAACAAAATATCTTGCAAAACATAATAATCATAAGATTCATATCATCATAATTAGGTTACATCGTAGCTTTAACAAAAATAAACTAAAACATAAAGAAATAATGAGGAAGAATAGTAATAAGAAATAAAAAAGGCATCTTGAATCCAAGAACAAGAAGTCTGTCACCCTTTTTATCTTCTCTTCAAGAAAACCTTGAATTCTTGGCCTCTTTCTTGAGTTGTGCTCAATTTCCTCCTCCTTCTTTTGCCTCTTCTTTTCTCTTCTCTTAAATAGGGTTTAGGTTTAGACCTATCTCCTATCCTAGTAAAATTGGGTTTTAGAAACCTAAAACAATTGGATTTTGAACTCCTAAATTAATTAGGACATGAATCCCTAACATAATTGGGTTTTCTATTTATTTAGAAAACCCAACAACAATAGAAAATCTAATAACAATCATCCAAAGCCCAAGCCCATCTTGACTCTCTTGATCTTGATATTATGATTTTGCCACATAATAAGCATCAGGTTCTCCATGTTCATTCCTTTTCTCCTTGCCTCCTTGTACTACATAAACAAGATAAATGTAGGTAAATAAAGAGAAGTTTAAATGTTTTTTCATAATTATTAAAGTTATTTATTGCCTAAAATAGGTAAAATAACTTTATAAAAATAGAGTTATCAATCTCAACATTCAACACTCAGCATAATATATATGTATTTATCTCAACATTTAACATTCAACATTCAACAAGGATAAAATCTTTTAAGAAACATTTTCAGGGTATAGAGATTCATGTCCCTTTTTGCACTAAATAGTTAGAAATGATATTTAGGTGTGCTACAACATTCTCTCCCCTTTTTTGTCATCATCAAAAGGAAAATTGAGTATATGAAAGAAGAGATGGGTAGGAAGTGTTGACTTGTTGAATCAGATGGAGTTTCAAATTGCTCCCCCTCAAAACAAGCTTATTTGCAAATATGCAAGAGTAAAAAATATATTCCAAGAATACAACATGCAGTTTAAGAGATATTTTCAAACAAACACATCCTAAGCTCTCTCTTAAGAGTGTAAAACCTTTCTTTATCTAATGGTTTAGTGAACATATCAGCAATTTGTTAATCAGTTCAAACAAGTTCAAGAGCAATATTACTTTTTTGCATATGACCTCTAATAAAATGATGTCTTATCTTTATATGCTTTGTCTTAAAATGCTATATAGGATTTTTTGTTAAATTTATTGCAATGGTATTGTCACATTTTAATGGAACTTTAGTGGAGTAAATACCATAATCCTTTAACTGTTGTTTCATCTATAAAATCTTAACACAATAGATAGCCATAACTATATACTTAGCCTTAGTGGTTGAAATAGCTACAGTGTTATGCTTCTTGGAGTACCAAGAAATCAACATCTTTCCTAGGAAATGGCAAGCACTACTTGTGTTTTTTTATAACTAGCATAATCGGAGTCACAAAAGCTTGCAAATTAAGGGTTATATGTCTAGGATACCTGTTCGGTGAAATTTAGATGCAAGTGAACATGTCGAACAAGTAATATAATGATGAGAAAAGTATCCTCCCACGAAGATTGGTGAATACTGAACTAATTAAGTACTAATGATGAATTAATCCTAAAATTTATCTAGCAAATCAAAATATTGTTGAAGATGAATTAAAATTTAAAATTTCTAAAACGAAAACTCAATACTAATTAAAATTGGATCCAAGTAAGAAAAATCAAGATGAGACACATGTTAGAGCTTCCGATTTCACCATAACTATTAGATATGAATTTCCATAGTTTATGCTTGCAAGAATGATATTATCTATGTGATGGCAGAATTTCCTAATTTATTTACTATCCTATGTCTAGGTATAGTAAACCTATTTAGTTCATTAATTCACTATATCTCTATATGTGAATTGAAACAAACCAAATGCATTAGGATCTATGAATATTCCTGGTTTACAATAAATCTTTTGATCATCTTATCACCAAAAGCCATACAAATAACATGGTATATGTCTATCCACATTTAATTCATGGTTATATATTATAAGAAGCAATTGCATATTATTACCTTTCAGTCTCTAACATGCACATCAAATCATTCAAGTGGTGGCCAATCACTTAAAAGCATTAAGCATAATAATATATAACTCACATAAATAAACTATCTTGCAAAACATAAAAACTTATAGGATTCACATCATCATAGTTAGGCTACATCTTCGCTTTAACAAAAGAAGTTTAGAACATAATGAAATAATGAGGAAGAACAATAATAAAAAACAAAGAAGACATCTTGAATCCAAGAACAAGAAGTCTGTCACCCTTTTTGTCTTCTCTTCAAGAAATCTTGAATTCTTGGCCTCTCTCTTGAGTTGTGCTTAATTTCCTCCTTGGTTTCAGCGGCACCTTCTTTTCTCTCTCTCTTCTCCCCCCTTTCTTCTTCCTTATGCAGTGGTCCTCTTTTATATAAGGTCTAGGATCTAGAACTTTCTTCTTATCTTAAAAGAATTGGGTTTTGGATTCCCAATACAATTGGGTTTTAGAGTTCTATATTAATTAAGCTTTGGACTCCTAATACGACTAGGTTTTCTAATTATTTAAAAAAAACCAATAACAATAAAAATCTAATAACAATCATCCAAAGCCCAAGCCCAAGCCTATCTTGATTTCCTTCACCTTGATAATTTGACCATCTTCTACCATATAATAAGTACCAGGTTCTCCATGCTTGTCCTTTTTCTTCATGCCTCCTTATGCTACATAAACAAGACAAATTTAAGTAAATAGAGAGGAATTCAAATATTTTCTCACAAGCATTAGATAATTTATTATTTAAATTAGGTAAAATAACTCTATAAAAATAGAGTTATCAATACCATATTCCTAATGTAGTTGTGTACTTTATGTTAAGTTTTATGACCTAACAAGAAGGGGGGTTGAATTGTTGTTGTACTGAACAATCCTTTTCTTTCTAAAATCTAACAATAACTTTAACAATTTGTATAATAGTAATAATATGCAAACAGAAATATGTAATCAAGGAAAGGATAAGAAAAGAAACACCCAATTTACCATGATGGTTCGGCACTTTATCTTAGAGTCCTACGTCCACCATTTTCTCCTTCAATCAAAATGATTGAAGTCTCCTTTACTCAATCTGATTAGGAAAACACGTTCTCCCTAATCCAACTAACCCCTTCTCAAGGAATTACCACATCCGAGTACAGATGGTGATCAAAGGATCATATACAATAGCAAATCCCCAAATAATATGTCAATATATGGGATATTGCTTATCAAAGGAGCTATTTAAACTAATGTATTAAGATACAAAGCTCCTAAAACGAAATCCCCAAATTGGTGAAATTAGGGTTTTGAATTTTCCTCAAGATTTATGTGTAAAAATATTTATAAGTGAAATCAGCACATAAATAATGTTATACAAGCTATAATTGATGATATTCTCAAAGATTGAACCAAATAATCAACTATCACTGAAAGCTTGTAAACCACAAAAATGGTGTATGATCTCAAATCAGATGTTAAGCAAGTTGAGTAGATTATCTTCATAAAGAAAAATGCTTCAAATAGATGTTGCTCATCAATCAATCCCTTCATGAACACATCTCCTTTAAATAGAAGCAAATCTAGGGTTTTCTATTTGAGTCAAACTTGAACCATAGCCTTCTATTCGTTGGGAATAGTAGACTGTCCATCAAATTAGCTTCATTTCACCCTTTTGATTCAAAATCCAACCATTCTGACATCTCCTCCAGATTTGTTCCGTTGGAGCTTCAGTGCTCGAGAGAGACGAAGGCTGCGTCGGGGTGAGAATGACGCGGTTGGGGCTTGACCCCTTGAGAGACAAGCGTCTCTTATATGCCCTTAAGTGAGACAAAGTCGTAGCCAGCAAGCGTACTGAGAAGGGTTTTGGTGTGATCAAGACGATACCGTAATGGAGATCTTAGATAATGATCAATGTGACACTATAGTGGAAACGGGATCAGGCAGGCTGACGTGAACTTGGGCCGCACCTATGTTTTCACAGTCCAACAGCCACAGTCTAGTCTAGTAATACTATATATATTTAGCATGTGTACCCGGTCCAATATCAACATGATCCAATATCAATACATTTTTAATGTATTGCATATATTGAACTTAAGCTCACATATTTTTCCTGCAATTTCACCTACCAAGTATCATATTCCTAAAACATATTAAAGTATACTTCATAGTTCTTGAGGAAATATTTAGATAAATAATATATTTAAATAATCAACATTTATTTGAATATATGTAACAAATACTTTAAAAGTATATTTTATGAGAGAATGTAAGAACCCGGTTACTTTATAATATCATTAATTGACATTATAATTTGTACACCTTTTACTTTCCTATAGTTTTGCTTTTTGCACATTTAGAAAAACATATTTTAAGAATTGATATTTTTCAAGAAAATATTTTTAGTCACAACAAAACCCTATTTCCAACACTTTAAGTATCTAAATATCTATTTAACATCCATCAAGTGTGATTCTTTTAGATTAGATTGAAATTTGGTACACAAATACACGCTAAACATAATATCAGGTCCAGATGTTGTCAAGTAAAGTAATGAACCAATCATCCCTTTGTACAAATTTTTTATCAGTACTAGCTCATTTTTCATCATGTGATAAGGAAGTGGAAGTACTCATTGAATGTTTATTTTTTTGAAATCATGCAACTTGTATTTTTTAAGTAATTTATTTGTGTACTTAGTTTGACTTATAAAAATACATTTGTTGGTTTACTTTATTTAAAAACCCAAAAAGTATGTCAACTCACCCATCATGCTCATTTCAAATTCCTTTTACATAGATTTAACAAATTCTTTATATAGAATATCATCAACATAAACTTGTACAATTAGAATGTCCTTTTTTTTTTTTATGAATAAGGTATTATCGACTTTTCCTTTTTTGAATCTACACCAAGCATAAAATTACTTAACTTATCATACCAAGCCCATGGGGCTTGTTTAAGTACTTACAAAGCTTTTAAAAGCCTGAAAACATGTTTGAGGTATATTGGATCTTTAACTCTAGGGGCTTGTTTAACATAAACTTCTTCTTCAACAATACCATTTAAGGAAGCACTCTTTACATCTATTTGAAAAAGAGTAAAGTTCATACAATAAGCATATGTCAGCAACATTCTAATAGCTTCTAATCTAGCTATTGGTCAAAAGTTTTATCATAGTCTATTCCTTCCTCTTGGTTGTATCCTTGTGAAACCAATCTAACTTTATTTCTAGTTATAATTCCATTGTCATCTAACTTATTTCTAAATACCCTTTTTGTTCCAACAATAGGATAGTCTTTTGGTCCAGGAACTAAGTTCCAAAATTGACTTTTCTCAAACTAGTTAACTCTTCTTGCATAACAAAAAACTAGCTTTCATCTTCAAGAGCTTCATTAGTCATCTTTAGCTTTACTTGAGACAAGAAAGATTGATATTCACAAGTATTTCGAAAATGTGATTGTGTACTAACTCTATTTGTGAGATCACCTAATATGTGTTGCTGATCTACTTCTCCCCTAACTCTTGGAAAATAGAAGTTTATTTTTTCTAACTCCCTTTCAATTTTAGCTCTATTTTTCTCTTCATTTGCTTGTTCATTTGAATTAGGATTAATTTCCTTGTCCATTTTGCTCCATTTTTCTAATAGCTTCCAATCTAGCTACTGATGTAAAAGTTTCATCATGGTTTATTCCTTTCTCTTGGCTATATCCTTGTGCAACCAATCTAGCTTTATTTCTAGTTATTATTCCATTTTCATCTAACTTATTTCTAAATACCCATTTTGTTCCAATAATGGAATGAACTTTTGGTTTAGGAACTAAGTTCTAGACTTGACTTTTCTCAAATTGGTTTAACTATTCTTGCATAGCAAGAACCTAGCTTTCATCTTCAAGAGCTTCATTAGTCTTCTTTAGCTTTACTTAAGATGAGAAAGCTTGATATTCACAAGAATTTTGAAAGTGTAACCATGTACTACCTCTATTTATGAGATCACTTAATATGTGTTGTTGATCTACTTTTTTCCTAACTCTTGGAAAAGAGAAGTCTTTTGTTTTTGACTCCCCTTAAACTCTAGCTCCATTTTTCTTTTTATTTCCTTATTCATTTGAACAAGGATTAATGTTGTTTTCTAGATGGGCTTATATGCTTTGTTAGTGTAAGAGTAACCAAGAAAAATAGTTTAATCACTTTTAGAATCAAATTTGCCTAGTGACTCCTTACCATGATTCAAAATAAAACATTTACTCCTAAAGATATGAAAGTAGGAGATATTTAGTTTTCTTCCAAAAAATAATTCAAATGATGTCTTTTCCAAAACTAGTCTTATGAATGCACTATTTGAGATATAACAAGCTGTACTTATAGCTTTTCCTAAAAAATGTTTTAGAAGATTAAATTCACACATCATAGTTCTAGCCATTTTTTGAAGTGTTCTATTTTTTCTTTCGACAAAATCATTTTGTTATGGGGTTCTTGGTGCTAAAAAATTATAAAGATTCCTTTTTCAAAACAAAACTTTTCAAAGAGATTGTCTTCAAATTCCCTTACCATTATTAGTTTTTGTTTTTGCAATTAAAGGTTCTTTCTCATTTTGAATCGGTTTACAAATATAAGCAAGCTTTTCAAATGCCTCATCCTTTCTAGCAAGTAAGTATATCCATACATATCTAGTGTAGTCATCTACTATAACTAAAACATAGTGTTTGCCATTCAAAGTAACTATTCTTAAAGGACCCAAAAGATTCATATGGAGCAATTCTAATGGTCTTGTAGTAAACATATGAAGCTTCAATTTGAAGTTTTTCTATTGATGTTTACCTTTAACACATGCTTCACACAATCTATTTTCATCAAAGTTTAAAGTGGGAAGTCCTTTCACTAGATGTTTCTTAGAAAGCTTTTCTATTAAACCTAGACTAGCATGCCTAAGTTTTCTATGCCACAACCAAGCATCATCATTCTTATTTACAATCAAAAAAAAATTTTCAGTAGAAAATTCCCTAACATCTAGTACATAAATGTTATCTTTTCTTTTTTCCAACAATCTTTGTGTCATGCTTCACACGTTTAACAAAACAATGTTCCTTTCTAAACTTTACTTTGAAATCTTTACCATAGATTTGGCTTATGCTTAGCAAGTTGAATTTCAAATCATCTACAAATAGAACTTTTGAAATAAGAAGAGTTTTTAGGTTACCTATTGTTCCTATACATTTTATTGTTCCTTTGGAGTTATCTCCAAAAGAAACCATACCTTTGGTTTTTAGCTCAAGTGTTAAAAAGAGCTCTATCATCCCAATTATATGATGGGAGCATCTGTTGTTCATAATCCACAGATTTTTGTTATCTTCCTTGCTCATTTTGGCATTTAAAGCCCTTAGAAATAAAATTACTTGTTGAAGTGCTTGGTGCCCTTTTTTCTTTGTGTCCATGAAAGTTAGTTGTAAAAGTATTACCAGAAACTTTAGGCATCCATACTCTTTTTATCCTATATGGTCTTCTAAGCCTAATAGGACATGTTTGAGTAGTATGATCATAGTATTTATAGAATTTACAACTCTCTTTATTTTTTGTATAGATCTGAACTTTATCAAAAAATGTTGTAAAATTTTTAATGGAAGTTCCAAATTTATATCCTAAACCAACCTTATCATATATGCCTTGTTAAGAGGAAATTATCTTCTCTAAAATGTGATTGCCTTTTGTAAATTTCCTTAGCAATGAAGTCATATCATCCAACTTTAGCTTAATTTGCTATTTTAAATTTTCTAGTTCTCATGTTTTCATAATTAAGCTAACTACTACATAATATATATGTACAACTTCAAATTGTCTTCATCTAATGAAGATGCAAATTTTGTTAAAACATATTTATCACAACTAATTTTAGCCTTGACAAGCTTATACTTTTCTTTCATTTTTCTATATTTATTTTTCATCTTATTTACATACTCAACGAGATAAAAAAAATGCAGTTTCTATATCATATTTAGCATCATTTACAAATTTAGTATCACTTACCTCAAAATCTTCTTCCTTAGTGGTTGTTACTATCATTAAACAAAAGATGTGCCACTTTTTCTTATTCTTCCTAATATGAAGATAGGTCTTCATCATCCCACGCAATAATCATAGCCTTCATTTTATTTTTATTATTTTTCCTTTTAAGCAAAGGACAATAAGCCTTAACATGTCCTCGTTTTCTATATTCAAAATGTAGATTATTCCTAGGATCATATGTTTCTTTCTTCCTAGATTGTCTTACATTTCTACCTTTCTCTTTCTTAAAGAATTTCTTGAATCTTTTAGCTAGCATAACAAATTCCTCATTTTTAGAATTTGATGCCTCATTCTTTTCTGCATTCACTTTTAAAGCAATTGACTTCCTATTATCTTTTTCTCTTACTCTTCTCATTAATTGCATTTTGTGAGCTTTTAGTGATCCTAGCAAGTCATCTAAACTTAGTTTTTCTAAATCATGTGTTTCTTCTATGGCCATTTTTTTAGGGTCCTAAGTTTCAAGTAAAGATACTAGCATTTTTTTAACCATTTCTTCATTTGTATATGTCTTGCCTAGTAGTTTAGTTTATAAACAATTTCAATAAATCTACCAAACATTTCACTAATATTTTCAGATTCTTTCATGGTAAAAAATTTATAATCATGTATAAGCATGGTAACTTTGAAAAACTTGATTTTTTTAATACCTTTATAAATGATTTCTAATTTATCCCAAATTTCTTTACTAGTGAGGTAAGAAGACACTTTGTTGAACTCATAAACTTTTAAACTACTATATATCGTATTCATAGGTTTAGCATTCAACCCCATGGTCTTAGCTTCATTTTTGTTCCAATCATTAGCTTTGGGCATTGTAGTACCCTTTCTAATGACCTACCATGTTTCTGGATCTTGACCAATAATGAACACTTGCATTAATTGTTTCCAATGTCTACAGTTGATGCCATCAAATAGTGGTGGTTTTTTAAATCCTATAATAGCTACACCTTTTTCTAATGCCATTATAAAGATCTACTTTAGGATGTTAAGCCTTTAAATAGAGAATTTGGCTCTTGATGCCGATTGTTAGGTATTATGGCTAACCAAGAAGGGGGTGAATTGGTTTTTTTGATTTACAAGCCTATAAAAATCTTTTTCTAAAAAAAGATAATGAACATGAACAAACAGCACACATAAAAAGCAATTGGGTCTTTATGGGTCTTTGTTTGGGCCATGGATCTAGCGATTGGATCTTCACACAAATCTTCCCCAAATCTCTCTATTCTTAAGTTAAATCATTATAGGTATGCTTCTTAATACTATATTAGCTTCCTCTTCAACATAATACATCAATTTTTCTACTCCAAATCCTTCAAACTCATTACTTGATAATCTTCCTCAAATTGGGTCACATAGAACCATCATGTCACATAGAACACCACGGGTCATGCTTTATAAATCTTCTCTGACTTCTTGAATCCTAAATATTTCTTCACATATGTTTTCCCCTATTTTATTCCTTTTGAATGAATTACTTTTTAGTTCCAACATATGTCTCATAAAAGCTAGATCTAATAAGTGGGTTATGGGTAGCATTAGGATGCCATTATGGTGAGATAGGTCATACTTAGATTCTGTTTTTTGCAAGCCAAGTAAGTTGCAAACTAAAGAACTAGGTTGTACTTGTGACTTGCAGATTTGTGGAACTAGGTTGCCTAGATCTTGGTTAGAATCCAAGTTGCTTAAGTTATTGGACCACTTCCATTTTGGTTGCACATTTCACACTTAAGTTATGCATTACTCAGTTTGGGCTTCTAGTTTCGAGCTGGGTCACACAACACTTATGGATTTCACACTTTTGGGCTTTATGAACTTGGGTTATTTGAATGTGTCCTTAAACATTGATTTCATTGCAACAAAAAAATATAGTATCATTTTTCTTATATTAAGAACACATTTTTCATATATTTCTTATGGAAGTAGTAATATTTTCTCCTTGCTTAAGAATTTTCTTTTTACAACTTGGATAAAATTATATATACATATAAGAATGTAGGAACCTAAATACTTTATATTATAATTTGTATACCTTTTACTTTCTATATTTTTATTTTGCATACCAAAATATGAAAAACATTTATATATAGTTACTAAGAAATATTGTCACATCAAAACACATTTTTATGGAACATGCTCTTTTTCCAACAGTGGCCTCATTGCATTTAATTACTCCATGAAAAATTTAGGTGGTTATGCCATCCTGATTGTAAGTATTGGAATATGGATTATTTTGTGTCCTATTCAAATTCTCAACAAAATTCACATTTTCACTACATTGAGCAAAAATGTTACCTACCTAACATTTTGTGCTCACATGTCCTTTACCACAAAAATCACATCTTATTTTAAATTGTCATGATTAGAGCACTTAAGCTATCTATCTTTTTGTTGAATGCTTCAAATTGTGCATTCATATCAGTGAAAGCATCCACCTTATGAACTCTGCTTGCTTTACACATTGGTAGCTTTTGAATAGGCCATTGATAACTATTAAATATCATTTTCTTTAAAAATGTATATGCCTTTTTTGGTGTTTTGTTATTCAAGGCCCCACCTACAGTTGCAACAGTTATAAAACATAGATTGTACTAGACCCATTATAGAAAGTTTGTACATGTAACCATATGGGTATTTGATGATGTAGACATCTCCTTAAAATCTCATTGAATCTTTCCCAAGCTTCATATAATGATTCATTGTCCATTTGTACAAAAGTATCAATATTGCTACACATTTTTATAGACTTTGTGAGAGAAAAGAACTTACCAATAAATTTCTAGGCCAAATCATCTCATACAGTGATTAATCCTGTAGGAAGATAAGAGAGCCAACTTTAGCTTTATCTCTAAGAGAAAATGGAACAATCTAAATCTAATTATATCATCTATGACTCCATTGTATTTAATTGTGTCACAAATTTCAAGAAAGGCATCAATGTGGGCATTTGGGTTACATTTGATAACCCACTAAATTGCATTATATGTTGGAGCATCTGGATAAGTGGTGACTTGATCTCAAAATTGTTTGCTTGAATTGTAGGTCTCCTAATGCTTAATAACACACCCTAAATGGTTGGTGCAACATATTATTTTAAAATTCTATGTGGATCATCATTGTCCCCTTATCCTTCTAGCTTGACTTCTTTATTCTCTTAGTTGCCTTCATTGCCTTCTAAGCATGCATTTGATTTCTAGATCAAGATTAACAAGTTTTCCTCCTTTGTTGCAAGTCATACATGTCTACCAACACACCCTTAAACAATGGCAACTAAACAAGAAATTTTTCTCTCTATAAGAAAAAAAAAAACACAAAATAAAAATAAAAATAAACGCTAAATTAAACTTAGAAGCTATTCAGTATTAAAATTAACTAACAATACACAACTAATTCCTAGCAAGAATGCCAAAAACTTATTCAAGGAAATTCTACATATAAATGAACATTTCAAATAAGTAATATATTGATGAGAAAGTATATCATCCCATAGAAATTGGTAAATACAAGACTAATTAAATACCAATAGTGAGTTAACCCTAAAGTTTATCTAACAAATATTTTTAAAATATTTAAGAATGAATTTGAAGTGATATTTTTTGAAACAAAATTTCACAGCTAAAAACAACTAAATTTAAATGAGTAGACTCAATCTAAGAAATATGTTAGAGTATCCAATTTTACCATAACCATTAGATATAAATTTTAATGGTTTATGTTTGCAAGAATGATAGTACATATATAATGATGGAACTTCCTAATTTATTTGCTATATGCGTCTAGATATAGTAAACCTACTCAATTTATTAATTCATTATTGTGTGTGTGAATTGAAATAAATAAAGTGCATAACATTCTTGGTTTACAATAGAACTTTTGATTATCTTGTTAACAAAAGCCATACAAACAATATGGTATATATCAATCCATATTTAATTTATTATTATATATTATAAGAAACAACTACATATCATTTCTTTTTAGTCTCAAATATGCAAATTAGATCATCTACATAGTAGTTAATTACCTAAAAGCATTAAATACAATAATATATAACTTACATAAATATCATTTCTTCCAAAACATAACAACCATGAAATTTATATTGACATAATTAGGTTACATCGTAGCTCTAACTCAAGAAAAATAAAACATAATATAATAACCAAAACAATGGTAGAAATTAAACAAAGCATCTTAAACAAAAAATAAGAAAGTTGTCACATCACACTATCTTATTTTTAAGAAATCTTTGCAAAACTCCTACAAAATCAAGTAAAATCAAGAATTGTTTAAAGCAAAAGTATGCTGTCATGCCTTTCTTTGTTTTTCTCTTTGTTTTCCTTTTCTCTCATGTGCCATGCCCCTTTCTTCTTTCACGTTTGCCTCTTTTTATATTGTCTTGTGTGGCAAACCTTACTTTTCTCTCTCCTTGTGGTGTGCATTTTTATTTTGTCTTCTTTTTGTTTCATTTTCTTTCTTCTTTTTGTGCACTACCTTTTTTTGTTGAATGACCTCCTTTCTCTTTCTTATGCACTGCCTTTTCTTTTTCTATTTCTCCCCCATGCCATAGCTATCCATAAAATTGGTTGGTTTTCCTTTTTTTTCCCATGCTATCTTGGGTTTGCTACACAAATAATAAAAATTCAATTAAATATAAGAAAATTCAAATATTGTCTTACAAAAAATACCTTATTTGTTCCCAAAAATAATTAGAATAACTATAAAAATACAGTTATCATTAGCCTTTAATTTTTTTTTTATAATTTTCACACAAATTATAAGCTAGGTTAAAAAGTAAGAGACAAACAATCAACATAATTGAGACATAAATTTTATCATGGTGATTAGGCCTTCACACTTATGTCCACTCTCTTCTTCCTTCAATCTAACTAATTAAAGTCCTTTTCACTTAAACTCAAGAAAAAATGTTCTTCCATAACTTATAATTCTTTCACCAAGGATTACAACAAAATGTGTGCCTCAATACATACAACCCTAATTCGAGTCATAAGTCAAGTTTTCAGGTTTCACAATCAATCTTCCTCAAATCTTCTCATTCTTGAATCAAATCTTTGTAAGCTAGTCTTGAATCAACAAATCAACTTTCACATCAATAATCATATCAATTTTTAGATTCAAAATCTTGTAAATCATTATAGGTTGCTTCTTTTTCTCCATAAATCACTCTAATCAAACTTACATTTGATAGATCAATCTTCTTTCCTCACATATCATCATGGCTTGTAGTAAACTTTGCCATCATATGGCTTAATTTTGGATTTACAATCTATATATGTGCATAAAAATGATATGAGTGAAATCAACACATATACAAGTAATATCTTAAGCAATTTTATAGAATAATAGAGTAACGAAACAATTCACCAAGATCTCCAAGTGAACTCAAGCTTTTATGAGATTTTAGCTACTTCTATCTTTTATAACTCACTTCAAGCTAGCTTTTTGTACTACATAGCCTAACGGAAACACATTTTTCTTTTCCAAAAGTTGAAAATTTTGACTTCTTTGAAGAATCTTTAATTTTTTGCCCTTTAGAGAGAATCAATGAACTTGTTTTCATGCTATAAAGAGGTAGAGAGTGTAAACTAAGATGTTGCTTTATTCTAGTTCATATGCAAGTTTAGGTTGTGCAAGCCTTCCTAGAGTGGGTTGCTCAATAACTAGATCATTGTCTAGATTTTGCATGAGACCTTTAGTTTGAATTGGGTTGCATACTGAATAGCCCATTTATTTTGAGCATATTTGGACTAGCCTTTTTGGTATTCTCAAGAACTATTTTCCCTACAAAATATTCATGTATTATTGTCCTTATATTTAAACAGTAATCAAATAGTAATATGAACATTTTCTTAATCAAATTCTCTTTTGCCATCATCAAAATATTAATAAAATAACAATATTCCTAATAGTTCCAACCCAAGTAGAAAAATTACAAACAACAATGAGATTTGGCCACAAATTTTGGGTTGAGTTGCAAACTTTTAGGTGACATCGAAAGACACAATTGGCGATAGTAGATCAATGGAAATGAAGACATCACATGGCAAATCAACCAACAAGAATTTAGCCTATGGCAAAAAATCGTGATGATTGGTGGCAAAAGATGATGGAGAAAAAAGTTGGTAATAAACAAGTCAAAAATCAAGCCTATGGCAAAAAATCATGATGATTGGTGGCAAAAGATGATGGAGAAGAAAGTTGGTAATAAACAAGTCAAAAATCAAGCTAGGCAAATCCAAATAGAAAAACATGCAAGCCCACATGTAGGAGACAAGTGTGCAAACCACCTGTTAAAAGCACAACCAACACACTTAAGATGCACGTACCAAACCAAAAAAATATTTGTATTTCGTAGGGCTATAGGAGCATTAGAGATAAAAGTTAATGGATTGATGATTGGGAGGAAGCTTGTAATGCTTTTACTTTTCATGTGGTTGATGAAGTAAACATTTGGTACTTTTAGTTTGAGGCTTTGATGGGTAATTTTAGAGAAGTATGAACAATTTTAAATGGAAGATGGACTTTTTGAAAGGTGAATTCAAAGAGTGACCTTAATTGTTATGGAAGCCCTATAATTTTTACTATTGTCAATGACCTTATGATGGAAAAGGTGCTTGGATGAGAAAAGCTCATGTTGATGTGTAGATGCCTAGAGAGAGACATGGCCTAGGAAAGGTATAACATAAAAGATATTGTATTGGAAGTGCTTAAAAAGGTATAACTTAAGAGAGTTATAGTCTAAGAAGAGGCAAGAATAGCACAATTGATGAAAGCTTATGTTAAATTGAGTTTCTTCAGTCTTTCTTTATCAAAAGCCTATAACTATAGAAGTTGAATAGAGTTTTATTAGTTTTTCTCTTTACAAAGATTGTGGTTGTGTTGTTTAAAATATGCTAGAAATTAGAGATTGCATTAATTGTTCCAAATGAGAGATTATTATGATTGGTGGAATAATTAAGTTAGAATGTATGATTGTAATATCCTATTACAATTAGGTGTATCCATGTAATTGTAAAAACTAAGGTTTTTCTATAAATAAAGGAAGTATAGAGAAACCTAGTAAATGAGTCATTTTAATGAGAGAGCCACCTTAAAGAAAGCCCAACATATGAATTCTAGATAATAAAATAACCATGACATGTCTATTGATGAAAATGAAAGTATGAGAAAATCTAATGAGAGAGACTATAGGGACATATATATTATGTTGATTCAAATTTTTAAATTTGTTATGTTTAGGTATATACACTCTTATGATTATGTATTCAATCTATATATAAATGAGACAATCTTTTTTGAATTTCCATAGTAGTAATACCTCTTTAACTCTTGAGATTATTTACTAAAAAGCCTTTTTTGGAAGAAAGTGGAAGAAGACACCAAAATCATTTTACTTGAAACCACTCTTTACTTATGTTATATCTTTATACCATTTTATGCAATAATTTGTTTATAAAACTTGTTTTATGTATCAATTGCAACTAAACCCAAAAGAAAACTTTGTAAAGAACTTCATATTGGCAAACAAAATGTAGAACAATTTTTAAAACCCAATTCATTCACCCCACATGCACTCCTTACTTGAAAAAAGGTTTATACTTTCCCACTTTGAATCATAAATGGAAGACTTAAATACCACCATCTACACAATTAACAAAAGAGAATTTTTATGTGAAAAACTCTCCGAATTTGTAGAGTCCACCAAAAATATTCATTGTATAATCTTGTAGGTATAAAACCTAGTTAAATTTTCAAAAATATCAATAGGATCAATATCCACCATTCTAGCACTACTAAAATCTACAATATAATGGAAAACAAAAGTTAAAACTACAACTTAACGAAGAAAAGTTAGGAAACTGTCACTTCAAAATTTGATCTTAATTTACTAATATAGAGAGCTACAAATCATGATCTAACCATTCAAAATAAAGAATAATCAATTACAAACCTACTAACAAAAATAAGCTTAATTGGATAATGAATCAACCTTCATTAACAGTTTGAACAACTATTATCCAAGGCTTTTAGTTTCTACCAAAATATACTTTTTTTCTCTCTCTCTCATCTTTTTTTATGTTTGGAACTTCTTATCTCTTGTTTAATAGATTATGGCAACAAATACCTAAAGAACCAATTAAATTTCAAATGACCTAAATTCAACTAGACTAGCTTAACAAATTCCCCCTCTAACCCAATGAGGGAAATTCCAAACATTTATTTTTCAAGCAAAATTCATGATGGCCTAAAGCCAACAAAACTCAAATAACTCTTGCCAAAGTGCCTTTTTTTTTTTATCATATTTGAACCATTATCTTTAGTATGTACTTTCTTAAGTTCTAGTACTTTGATTTCTATAATATCTCATATTTAGTGATACTTTACATCAATATTTTTTGAACTTTGATAAAAAGTAGAATTCTTAGCAAGATGTATAACACTTTGACTATCATAAAATAACACATACCTTTCTTGAGTGAGACCAAGTTCTTTTGTAAATTCTTTCATCCAAAGCAACTTTTTGCATGCTTTCAATTTTGCAATAAGTTCAACCTATATTGTAGTAAAGCAATACATTTTTGTAATTTATGATTGCCATGCCAAATATCCCCCTAAAAACTATACCAAATAACCTAAAGTAAATCTCATGTTACTAATATTCCTTGCCATCTTTAAGTTAGTATATCCAACAAGAATCAATTTTTCACTGCTAGATAAAAGTTTTGAACTAGAAGTGTGTTGAAAATATCTTAGAATCCACTCTACTACAATATTCTCTTCTAGGATTTGAGATAAAACTTGCTGGCTACTCCAATTATATAAGTTATGTTTGACCTTATACAAACATTGCATATATCAAACTAATAATAACAAAAGCATAAAAAACTCTTTCTATGTTTTTCACTTCTTTCTCATTTGCTAGACATTGTTTCTTATTAAACTTAAAATGTGTAGCAAAAATTATGCTTACCACTCTAGCTTTATCCATCTTAAAATTTTGAAATACTCTATATTTACTCCTTTTTTGACAATTATAATATCTTAGCTTTTCTATTATAGCTAACTCTCATGCCAAAAATTTGTTTAATTGAGTTTATGTCTTTCATTGAGAATGACACATTCAATTCATGCTTCAACTTTGTTTTCTTATAGGCTTACACCAAAATAAAAAGACTTAAATATTTGATACCATTGCCTTGGTATGTTCTTTTTATTCTTTTCTTTGAAATCTTTTGTCTACTCCATACAAATGTCTTTATTTAGGTCACCATGAAGGAAAACAATCTTAAAATTCATTTGTTCAACTTTAAGATCAAGACTAACTAACAATCTCAAAACTACTAAGATTGAAAACATTTTCACAATGGATGAGAGGATCTTATCATAATCAACTCTTTTGGCAACTAGTCTAGATTTGTAGTAGGGTTGTGAAGTATTTTAATCAAGCTTTAATTTATAAATCTATCAATTCTTTAGAGCTTAACTCCTATGTCACCTAAGTTTCTCATAGGCTAATACACAAGAATACATATTTCTGTACCAAAGAATGCATAAGTTGTCACTTATGCACTATTTTTATAATTGCTACCACATATTTTTATAAGGCACTATTTTAGATTTATTGCTATAATAAATTTTATTGCCACTCCAAAATGGAAACCCCACTAGTAAATTTAAGGTTCTTTGGAACTTTCAATAAAAAAAGAAAGTTAAAAAATAATGCTTACCAAAAAAAGTTCTTGCAATCTTATATGATTGCTTGTACGCTTCTTCACGTCTAGTGGACTAGAAAGTACTTGAAAAACTCATATGCTTTATCTTTCCCTTCTTGACTTACAATAAGACCTACTAAAATATTTTCATCCCTTAGTTTGATTAACTAAGACAATTTTTTGAGAAATAAAATAGCCTTAAAATTCTAATTGCTCATTAATCCTTTTATAGTCTATGACCCTAACTTTCTTTCTTCTTCTTTTTTTCTATTAATTTATGGTTTCTTTCCATAAAGATGAACTAGAATGAGGATTGTTTGTCTTCACTATTTTTTTTTTGTTCTAACAACTCCTTAATTTGAATATCAAATTCATCTATATCCTAGATCATTGGTTTGACTTTATATGTAACATTATAATCTTTTAATTTTAAACTGGGATATCAAAGATTTCTTGGTAATAGTTTTAAAGGATATTCACTAAAATTCTCTTCGAGAATTTTATAATCCAATAAGAAGGCGTTAATTTGTTTGAAGTATGTGCATGAACTAGAATAAGGATTTTTTTTGTCTCTTCGATTAAACTTTTATCAAATAAATTTTAAATTTGAATATCAAATTCATATATATCTGATTTGATATAGATCATTAGTTTGACTCTAATCATGACATTATGGTCTTTAATTTTAAACTATAATATCGACGATTTCTTGACCATAGCTTCAAAGCATCTTCACTAAAGTTCTCTTCAAAATTTTTATAAATCCAATAAGAAGGCTTTAATGTCTCCAAAGTATGCAAACGATCGTAACATTTGGTTGGTCTAAAATTATGTCTACACTTATGTTATTGTAACATTGGTATATTTATTTTCTCTTGCTTAAGAGTTAGTATAACATATGCATGACATAATTCTAAAAGACCATGATTATCGAGAATATCATTTCCTAATAGAATCACCATGCATGTTTGAAAAAATGAAGTATCCTAGGAATGAGAAATTTTTTATTACTCATCTAGATAGCAACATTTTTTGCTTTATATACTACTTTTATTTCTCTATCATCAATTCTTTTTACTATAATGGGATTCTTTGTAAGTAAGAATTTTGCTAGAGGTAGAGCATTCCACCTGCAACTGCATGTTGTAACTCTAAAGTTTACTAAAATACTCAGACTATAAGGTTTATAGCTTAGAAAATTAAAATTTCATAGAATTTACTTGTTTCTTTTCTTTTTCTTACCCAAGCTAGTTGAAAAGATAATTTATTCATCTTTACTTTGAAAATGATCAATTTGATAGCTTTTCACTTCTTGTTCTTTTTTCTTTTCAGGTTCTTTGTACTTAGCATTATTGGAATTTGAACATTTTTTTTACTCTAATAACTTCTTGTTTAGAGATACTACTTTTAGCTTCTTTATTAGTAATAAGTTCTTTTGGAAATACTAAAGCTGTTTCTTGTAAATCTTCCCCAATTGATTAGGGACCTTTTTTTCCCATTTGCCAAATTTAATGTTTGATAAATACAAGTTTTTTCCTAAAACTTGTCTAGTAACTTAACTAGGTTATGGATATTATGGTTCAATGATGTCATTGTTTAGGGTCTTTTAAATCTTTCTAGTTCATAGACTAATTTTTATTCTCAAAAGGTATTAGCTAAAAAATTTTTACAAGATTCTTATTCTTTAAGAAGTTTGATGACTTTCTTGCCACTTTCTTTTTCTAGGATATTGTGGTGCATAATTGCTTTTTTCATTGCAAATAAAACATTTGTAAGATTTTCTTTTGCCATCATATCAATTTTTTACTTGTTTTTGGTGAAAAAGTCTTTTTTGATCTTTTCCACCTTCATTTAAATTTTCATTCTTTTTAAATTTCCTTTTTGGAATATCACAACCATTTTTTCAATTTTCTTCTGGAATATTTTACTACCCTTAGCACATAATTTATTCTAAAACCAATACCATCCTTTTTAATCATCTATTTTTTTAAGGAATTTTGGATATCTTGATGTACAAATTTCATCCCAAGGATTAGGTAACCTGTTGAAGAATTGTTCGAACCCCATATTCAATTTTCGGTAGTTCTACCAAAAAGTAATTTTTGAAAAGTTTTAATATATTCTTCAAATTTACATTTGTCACGTAATTCTAGCTTAAATAACATATAGTTGGTGTCTTCTTGTAGAAGTGTTCCCCTAAATATTCATCAACTTCTTTGAGTATTTTGCAAATGTTCTTAGGATATCATCAAACTATAAAAAATCTATGTAGTAGAGTAGTTTTTTGCTGTTTTTCTAATGTCGTCTTTTCTCGTTATTTCAACCACGGTAGGGTGTCTCCTTAAAGGGTAGAAATAACATAATCTAAAAAAGTTTCTTTTACCCATTTTTTCTTATAGTTAATTACTATAATTAGAGGAAATTGTGCCGCAATCATCTATAACGTTAGTTGATGACACAAATTGTGCCCATGTAAGATTTATATATGTCCGATTTTGGGCCACATTTTATGTTCCTTTCTTAACTTGACTAGGAGCTGACGATAAATTCACTATCGCCATAATCATCAAATTATTCTAGATCTAATGGATAATCCTTTTTTCTCTAGAATAAGATTTTTCTTCTTTTTTAGACTCAAATTTGTTATCATTTCTCTACTAGTTGCATTTAATGCATGCTTAGAATCAAAAAATTTATTATCTTCTCCAGAAAGTAATAAAGAATTTTCAAATAGCATATGGTTTAAAAGACCTTCATATTAAAGATAAGTGGTATTTATCCTATCTATAATTTCATTTATTTTTTGCACAGAGAAAAATTAGGATATTTATATGATTTTCTCCAATAGCCTAGATTTTTTTTTTATTTTCATACTGTTCTTGATTATAGTTAATTTTGACATGAATCACCATAATTTCTTCAATTCTATGAAATAGTTTAGGGATTTTGTTATCACTTAGCTATTCATTCCCTAATTTTAAGTTATCCTAGAATTCGATAGATTCTTTTTCGACTTCTATTCTTAGGGAAAGAATAATTGTATTTCTTTGAAATTGTTTACAAATGATTTTAAAATATATTTTAAAAATTTTTGTTCATCCACCTCTGAAATATCTAAGGGTTCTTCTTTGCAAGAATTCAAGATGCAGTTTGATTAGGCTCGTGTATCAACACGCAGAACCACTTCTCTATCAAATAAATCAGCAATCAAGTGAAATCTTGTCAACTTTCGAACATTTGAAATTATAGGCTACTTCTGTCTTTGTTGAGATCCCATAATCCCGTTAGTTTTAACAGCAAAATATTCATATTTCATATCCGTCAAAGAAGAAAACATATTATTTCAATCTTGATGAAACCAGACAAACAAATTAACACAAAAATACAGTACGATTTAGCGAGTCATAACTGATCACATTGTGTAGGAATGAACGATAAGGTCTCCTTTGCAAGATCATGGATCACCAAAAAGTTTTGCTGCTGAATATTGCCAAAGATCGACATACCCGAGCTTCCAGAGCTCCCCATAGCCAAGCACAGCAATCCGCTGCTTGAATCAGCCACCATATAGTTTTGGCCTGGCAAATCCAGATCAGCACCTTTGAAATGGAAAACCAGCTTGGGAACTTCCACTTCAGTAGTATCAGATGGCAACGTAAAGCAGAGGTCAAGCCCGGAGGAACCCGAATCGTCCACGGGAAGTTTTGTTTGAGAAATGAATTCTTTTTTGAGTAAATCAAATACCTTACCATCGATGTAAGTAATGGTCGTCCCAGAATCTATGATGGAGCCGCCACTGCCATCATCTTGGAGTTCAAAAATGGATTTATCGATGCTCAACCGAGAGTTGCCTACCGATATACCTTCGAGAGAAAGATAGTAAAAAGAAGGCTGAGATGGATTTCTGATTAATGGGGTGGTTCTTTTTGTTGTCTTTTGCGTGCCATTCTCGCTTGCTAGAGATCCCAACAAGAGCGTACTGGTTTTGGCCTCATCGATCGATGTTAGGCAGTAGGAGAATTTCGGTTCCTTAAGTTGGGAAACCAGCGACAAGGGTCCACGCCCAAGCCCCACCAGGCCTCCACCTTGGTTGAATCCATCTCCCTCGTTGTCATTTCCACAACCAAAACCAATTTTTGGAATGGAAACCCTTTTCTTGTCGGTGTCAACAAAAGTGAAGGTTTCGGTTGCCATAATACCTTCTGTCATGGAGTAGTCACCGTATTGATATAGATACTGGCAACCGTCAGTACCGCATGTTGAAGAGGGTAGTGCATCACATAGCTGGCTGTGGCATGATATCTTAGAGAAAGAAGTTGACTTTGTCGGATCGAAAATCGTCGTGGGCTGGTCATAACACTCTGTACAGGGCTTGCATTGAGTCCATATCAAATCACTGCCCGTGTCAATGATGGCTGAGAAGGCCTCCGGCGGGGTACCGATTGCTAAGGTCATCAGAAATTCGCCAGTGCCTGCATGAATAGGGGATTCGACTGGGGAATCTGACGTGGCAGCCAAGGCCATTGCCCTAAGCCTTTGCAACCTGAGCTGGCCGCGCTTGATTCCCCGCTGGATGCGTTCAAACTTGGTGAGATTTTTGCCAGAATCAACATGGTTGAGTGTAACCCGGAATCCGGTTTGCACTGGCTGGTGCTCGAGAACTCTTCTTGACGTAGAAGAAGCTGGATTAACAAATAGGAAAACCAGAGCAACTGTTAGTATCAGTGAAGATAAAGAATATGCTGAAGCCATGAGTATAATTCCTTATCAGAGTTGAGGAGTGAGCAATTGAGCGAAGAAGGGAAAGGGAATGGGACTATATGAGGTTTCTTTGTGTGGAATGATCTCACATGACAAACAGAAAGTGAAGCAACTTTCCGTCCTCAAATGAAGGAGAAGATGGCGGGACTCGTTGAGGAAGAGCAGCTGAAGGGATCAGAGGAAATATCTGGTGGTTACACTGAATGTAGTGACGTCCAAACTCAAAACAAAGGATGTTGAGATACCAACTCACTGTGGTGGTTGAGGAAAATGAAGTTGCAAAGCAACAATTTTGTGAAAAAGGAGTGGGAGACAGTCGCACGCTTTTATTTCCTCCGTCGGCTCTAAGATCAATCATATATGGTGATGAATTTGTCTCATCAAACGCTGCATAAAATGCTTACTTTGTAAAACCTTCGGAAACACACCTCGATGATTCACCTAATCAAATGATTCCCTCCAGCTGCTCAAAGATTTACCTAAAGTGCGCTGAATTTTACGTAAAGTTCTCGCCAGTGTCATTATATATCGGGCCTTCACTGTCTCTCTCTTGTGTAGTCAAGATTACAATTAAAGGAAGCTTGACCAAAAAATGGGTTAGATAAGTTGGTGGTCTAACTGTTGATGAAGGAAAGGGGAAAAAAAAAAAAGAAAGGAAAAGGTGGAGGGACGGACTCTGCCATTTTTGTTTCCAAGTATGTGGTGGGATATTGGTAGTTGAACGGTCTTATTTCTGTTTGGTGGGAATTTAGAGACTTGCGTGTCCGGCTTCTACTTTTCTCCTTGGTTTTGGTCATTGTGCTTGCATAAAAAGGAAGAAAAAGGTTATAGTTAGATCATTATTCCATAAGTTTCCGCATATCTTCACATTTAGAATCACATAAAAATGAAATTGAACGGTTGTACACTAAGTTGCAATTTAGTTTCTTTTTAAGGGAACTTAGAAACTAGATCATGGGTTTAAATGATCCTTAAAGAAAATGCTTGGATTTTAATTTCAATAAATCCTTCATTTTTCCAACGTTATAAATCACAATTGGAAATCTTGTCTCGGTTTGCAATTCGTCAGAACATGACAGAAAAAAATATAAAATAAAATAAAAGTAGACGAAGAACACGCCCCTCTAAAGGCTAAACACGAATTCCAAAAACCGCGGGGAATATGGAATTAAAACATAAGAAAAAGCCAAGCACGATCCCATTTATTGAGCCAATCGAGGTAGCGTTCAGCCATCCAAGAAAATATCGCCTTCAGTACTTCAGATATATCCATCCTTCATGCTCACTTGCCTGACCCTCTCGAGTTTCTCCGCGATGCAACAAAAATCAAAGACAAGATCGCTTGATGCAGAACATATGCAACCCAAGCTCAAGACCGATTCAATAGAATCCTTCAGGTATTATTGACTAAGCAAGCATAAACACCTCACATTAACAGTCGAGATTCTTGGGTCACACTTCGAATTTTCATAAGAGACTCCTTAAGTTTTGAACAGGTTCATTATCATGTGCTGCTACATAGTTATCCACCAAATAAGACTTTGTATCACATGCATCCAATCGAATGTTACATAACCATACGATGAAAGATTTGCTTCTACTTGGTTTTTGATCCTTGAGTTCGCTATCTTAAATCAAAGAAGAATCGTAATCCCAAGCCTCCTAGAAGGCATCTTTATGATTATTTACTACCGCACATTTAGAAAATTCAATTTTAGATAATTTCTCCACAACTGGAAATGTCAACCTCAACATCGTGATCTTCATCTTTCGGTCTATGATGTTATGCATCATATCTAAATGACTTGACAAGCGCCAGAGTAGTTATAGTTATCTTATTAAATCGTAGTACTTCATACGCCATAATTGTACTCGTACTTTTTTCTCCAACTCTTCAACTTTAACTGCTCGACATGTATGTGATAATTAAACAGCCCATTGTTCAGTAGAAAAATCTAAGCACTAACCCGAAAATGATACTGAAAAATTCCGAGGGAAAAGAGACACTTAGGACATAAATGAATACGAACAAAAGACTCAGATTATAACTCACCCATTTAAGGAAATCTACTGAATCTAATAGAGGTGAAAACAATCACAACTAAGGAAAATTATCCAAATCAATTTAAAAAATTATCACTTAATGAAATATAACTAGAAATACAAAAGTATCCCAAAGAGCAATAGGTAAGTCTATTGGTGAACGACCCAAAGCTCTTAAGTTCAACACTCTCGATTCTGTTCCTAACATGAAAAAGAAATAATAAGCACAAAAAGAAACCTTAAAATGCGGCGTTTCATAGGATACATCACAAGAGTACAAACTTACAATTGTATTGAACAAAAAAAAAAAATGAGTAGAAAAGAAGTGCAATGGACACATGGAGAAAAACTCTATTTGTCATTTTATTTCTCAAGCTATACCAAGTAACCATTAATTGCTTGGTTGTAAACAAGCAAATTGTATTGTGATAACTCTATATTTTATAGAGTTATTATTATTTTAGGTAATATCTAATATAGTATTTGTTAAGTTATAATTATATTTGTTTATAATTATGCAACTTGTGTTATTTTATACAACAAACCTCAAATAGCAAAAAAATAATAATAATAAGCAAGAACAAAAAGCAAAGGCCAACTAGTGACGTGGAACCCATGTAAGGAAAAATAAAAAACAGAAGGGGTCAAGAAAGAGTCAAGTAAGCAAGAAATTGAATGGAAAGGTGAGAAGTAGTTGTGTGCCGGTCGAGATGCAGGTGGCTGGGGACTCTTCGAAGACTTGATCATGCACAACAACATGGGTCTCTGAGAGTGCTTGTGTTATAGATATAGTTATTAGCTGGTTTTGTTTGAGTCCAATCTATCTCTTTTATGTATGTTCATGTGGTGTTAAATTATGATGGGTTAATATATTTGTTAATTATATTTGGCTTGTTAAAAGTATCCTGGGCTGGTCTAGTCAAGTTGGGTTTGGTTTTACCCGACCCGGTTGTAGGAAAGGATTATATCTCTCTCCCAAACTATTTTGTGTTTTGGTTATTGAATCCAAAAACTTCTTTCATAGGTGCTTGCTCCCTTAGAGCTTGAACTTTTCGTCGTTGCGTGAATCTTTCACCATTCCATGATGTCAACACGTTCGTCTGAATCCTACTTGAGATTTCGTACTCGCTGGCCCAAACACCAAGTCACGAGTCACCGCCCGTCAAGCATTTCTAGATCTAGAGACGTAAGAACTAGATCAATTGGCATCGGAGCCTGACGGTCCACGAATGGATGCGAGGGTGACCTAAGTGGAGACTTCTCTTTCTCAACTTTCATTGGAGGTTCAAGAAATCAAAGATGCCTTGACCCATTTTATTGCATCGAAATCTTCTACTGGTTCGGATGGGTCTCTAGGGGACCCTGCGGGTCCAACCCACAATCTGGGCATGCAGGTACCTCTGGTAATGCACCTCACAATGGGGATAATGTTGGAGGTCCAAGTGGGGGCCGCCTGGGTGCTAATGGTGACCGGCCAATCTCTCCTACAACCGAGTCAGGTAAAACCAAACCCAACTTGACTAGACTAACCCAAGATACTTTTAACAAGCCAAACATAATTAAAAAAATATATTAACCCATCATACTCTAACACCACATGAACATACACAAAAGAGATAGACTAGACTCAACTAAAACCAACTAATAACTGGATCTGTAACAATCTTGCCCCCTTAAAAAATTATTGTTACAGATCCGGTTATTAGCTGGTTTTAGTTGAGTCCAGTCTATCTCTTTTGTGTATGTTCATGTGGTGTTAGAGTATGATGGGTTAATATATTTGTTAATTATGTTTGGCTTGTTAAAAGTATCCTGGGCTGCTCTAGTCAAGTTGGGTTTGGTTTTACCCGACTCGGTTGTAGGAGAGGATTATATCTCTCTCCCAAATTGTTTTGTGTTTTGGTTGTTGAATCCAAAAACTTCTTTCACAAGTGCTTGCTCCCTTAAAGCTTGAACTTTTTGTCGTTGCGTGAATCTTTCACCAAAGGGGTTCGTACGGATTATGGCAAAAAGGGTTCTACTAGGGGCTGCATGGGGTCCGATGGTCAGAATTTCAATGTGGGTTACTTAACCCAGATCACTCGCTTTGATTACCCCCACTTCAATGAAAAGGAGATCCTACTTCCTAGATTTTTAAAGCTTCAAAATTTAACGATTATCACGGTCTTACTGATTCTGAGAAAATTGAAGTTGCTTCTTGGAACATGGAAGGGTTGGTCGTGTCTTGGTTATAAGGTCACAAGATGGAGCTGGAACGGTCTAGCCAGATCCTTACTTGGGAGTGTCTTGAACACAGCCTTCTTCAGAGGTATGGTGCTAATAGACCCCGTAGAGCTTATGATGTTTTAACTAAATTACAACAATCAGGTACTCTTAACCAATATTATCAGGATTATATGACATTGTTGATGAAGTCAGGGCCTTTAACACCCCAACAAGCTATTGATGGCTTTATTAGTGGTTTAAGGCCATAAATTAGGGCATATGTGGATGGTAAGGACCCCTTATCTATTAATGAGGCCTTCCATTATGCCCAAATTTTTTAGGAATGAAATTTATTATGGCAAACCCTTAGGTTAGCTCCTCATGTTGTAACTCCCGTTCGTAAGGGTGGGGGAGAACTACCTCAAGCAACTGATGTTGCTAATACTTCTCTACCTACATGACGTTTTACAACAGCAGAACTAGAGGACCGTCACCAACAGGGCCTTTGTTTCCATTGTAATGATCGTTACTTGCTAAGTCACCGATGCAAAAAGAGACTCTTTATGTTGGAGGCAGTTTGGCCTGATGAGTGGTCTGATGCAGTGGTGCAACCTGAACCTGGAAGGATGTTGCCATTATGATTCCAAAGCCAGAAGAGGGTATGGAGATCTCTAAGATGGCCTTTTATGGAATTGATTCAGTTAAGCCTCACACTATGAAGGTGGAGGGTTGTTTAACCAAATGTAAACGGAACGTTAACTTTTTGATTGATACTGGAAGTACCCATAACTTCATTCATCCAACCTTAGTGGACAAAATGGGGTTAAAGGTTGATGAGACAGCAGCTTTTGGAGTAGTAGTTGCCAATGGGAGGACGATTAGAGGTCACGGACAATGCCAAGGAGTTGAAATTTGGATGCAAGGGGTTACTATGGTCTTGGATTTTTATGTCCTTCCTTTAGTTGTAGTTGAGGTGGTACTTAGAATTCAGTGGTTAGAAACACTAGGGGATATTACTTAGAACTTGGCAGCTAAGAGGATGACGTTTAAAGTTGATGGGAAGCGGGTTATCATACAAGGGAAACAACCTAAGCAAGAACAAATGATCTCGGGCATAGAGTTTGCTAAGGAATTAAATAAAGAGGGTCATTTCTTGGTAGTTCAATTAGTGGAACAAGAGGCATAAGAACAATGTGGAAAGATGGGGCTTACACAAGGAATGGAAAAAGTAGTCACAGAATTTGAAGATGTCTTTCAAAAGCCTAAAGGTTTGCCCCCACACCAAAGTCATGATCACAAGATTATTCTTCAAGGTGATGGTTAACGGGTATTTGTACGCCTTTACCATTACCCCTATTTGCAAAAGGGGGAATTAAAAAAATTGTTCAGGGGCTCCTTACTGATGGAGTGATCAGACCTAGTACAAGTCCTTTTTCTTCCCCCGTCTTACTTGTACGGAAATTTGATGGTTCTTGGTAGTTGTGCGTTGATTATAGAGAGTTGAACAAGAAAAATGTTAAGGATAAGTTTCCTATTCCCACCATTGATGAATTATTGGATGAGCTTTATGGGGCCAAGTATTTTACTAAGTTGGACCTACGATCGGGGTATTATCAAGTTAGAATGTAGGAAGAGGGTATTGAAAAGACTGCTTTTCGAACTCACCATGGCCATTATGAGTATTTAGTGATGCCTTTTGGGGTTACTAATGGGCCTTCTACTTTCCAGTCCCTTATGAATGTGGTGTTTTAGGATTATTTACAGTGAATTGTTCTGGTTTTCTTTGATGATATCTTGGTTTATAGTAAAAATTAGGAAGAACACCTAGTTCATGTGCATATGGCATTGGAAGTGTTATGGAAAAATTAGTTATATGTGAAGTTTAAAAAGTGTGAGTTTGGGTGCACTAGTGTTAAGTTCTTAGGCCACGTTGTTGGTGCTCGGGGAGTAGTGGTGGACCCCAATAAGATTTTGGCAATTATGAAATGGCCCGTTCCTAAGACAATAAGAAGGTTGCATGGTTTTCTTGGAGTAGTTGGGTATTACCGACGCTTTATTGAAGGCTTTGCTCGTATTGCTGAACCACTTATGTGCTTGCTGAAAAGAGATGCTTTTCATGGACATATGAAACTCAAGAGGCTTTTGAACGTCTCAAGGAAGCCATGACTACAGCACCGGTCCTAGCTCTTCTTGACTTCACTGCCTTTTTTGTTATTAAGTGTGATGCTTCTGGCGTGGGGATAGAGGCCGTTTTATCCTAGAAAGGGCATCCGATTGCCTTTTTTAGCAAGGTACTCCATGGTCAACATTTAGATTATTCTACTTATGAGAAGGAGATGTTAGCAGTGGTGATGGCCGTCAAAAAATGGAGGCACTATTTATTAGGGTGGCAATTTATTATACGAATTGATCAGAGGAGTTTGAAGTTTATTCAAGACTAAAAAATTATCACTCCAATGCAGCAGAAATGGCTATCCAAACTCATTGGTTATGATTTTGTTATGGAATACAAGGCAGGGAAAGATAATGTTATGGCTGATGGGTTATCTCGGAAGCAATATGATCAAAAGATACTAAGGCCAGTGCCAAGCTATATCCACCCCTGTTCCCTTGTGGTTGGAAGAAATCAAGTTTGAAATAAGGAACCATGCAAATTATAGAGAGTTAATTCAATGAATTCAGCAAGGGGAAGCTGTGGGACCATGGGAGTATAAAGACGGAATTATATTGTTTAAGGGCCGCATCTACTTACCTCAAGCCTCCCTTTGATTGCAGTAATACTCAGAGAAATGCATAACAGCACTCATGAAGGGAGGGATAAGACACTATAGAGGGTTCATGTAGTCTTCTTTTGGAAGGGCTTGAAGGCTGATGTCGATAAGCAAGTGAGAGAATGCCCTACTTGTCAGTTGCATAAGAGTTCCAATACCATCCCTGTAGGTACCTTACAACCTCTTCCCATTCCAGAGCAGATTTGGGAAGACCTTTCTATGGACTTTGTAGAGGGGCTTCCGTCTTCTAAGGGAAAATCAGTAATTTTGGTGGTGGTTGATAGGCTCTCCAAATTTGGGCACTTCATTCCACTAGCTCATCCATATACAGCTCCCACTGTTGCCCAAGTTTTCTTTGATAACATATTCAAGCTTTATGGCATGCCCTGTTCCATTATTAGTGACCGAGATCCCTTCTTCACCAATAACTTTTAGAAGGAGTTGTTTCAGTTGCAAGGGACTAACTTCAACTATACTTCGGCTTATCACCCTCAATTTGATGGGTAAATAGAGGTACTTAATCAAACTCTAGAAATGTACTGTAGATGTTTTGCAGGTGACTCTCCAAATTAGTGGAGTAAGTGGCTTAGTTGGGCCCAGTTTTGCTATAACACTAGTTGACACAGCTATACTCTTCATACTCCTTATGAGGTGGTCTATGGCCAAAGTCCTCCTACACTCCTTTCATATGTGCTAGGAAATGCTCGAGTTGGGGAAGTGGAGAAGGTAATGGAAGAACAAGATAAGGTCCTTTCTCAGATTAAGAAAAATTTGCATGTGGCCCAAGAAAGAATGAAACGTTTAGCTGATCGACATCGGCGTGAAGAGCAGTTCTAAGAAAGAGATTTGGTTTTTGTCAAGCTCCCTCCTAACAGACAGATCTCTCTCTCTAATCGGTGCCTTAGTAAGCTAACTTCTCGTTTTCAGGGACCCTATAAGGTGGTGCAATGTATTGGACCTATTGCCTACAAACTATTATTCCTTACCACTGCCAAGGTGCACCAAGTCTTCCATGTCTCCAAGCTTAATAGGGCAATTGGACAAGTTCATGAAGATTTTAAAGCTTTCCAAGATGCTATTGAAGAATTTGAAGAAGAATGAACACCACAAGCAATTTTAAAGACACGTACATGCCGTGGTAGGAAGGAAATTCTAGTGCATTGAAGGGGCCAATTACCGTCAAAAGCCACTTAAGAGGATGAGGAACTTTTCAAGCAGCAGCGTCTGAATTTTTCTTCCCTTCTAGTTAATCAAGCACCTTGAGGACAAGGCTGATTTTAAGGGGGTAGGATTGTTACAGATCTGGTTATTAGCTGGTTTTGTTTGAGTCCAGTCTATCTCTTTTGTGTATGTTTGTGTGGTGTTAGAGTATCATGGGTTAATATATTTGTTAATTATGTTTGGCTTGTTAAAAGTATCCTGGGCTGGTTTAGTCAAGTTGGGTTTGGTTTTATCCGACCCGATCGTAAGAGAGGATTATATCTCTCTCCCGAACTATTTTGTGTCTTGGTTGTTGAATCCATAAATTTCTTTCATAGGTGCTGGCTCCCTTAAAGCTTGAACTTTGCGTTGTTGCGTGAATCTTTCACCATTCCATGACATCGACACATTCGTCTGAATCCTACCCGGGATTTCATACTCGCTAGCCCAAACACCAAGTCACGAGTCACTGCCTGTCAAGCATTTCTAGATCTAGAGACGCAAGAACTAAATTAGCTTGATGCTTGTACGAAAGTAAACCGTCATGCACTTTTCCAGTGAAGAACTGAAACCCACCATGTTTTTGGCCACAAAATCCATTTTCTAGTGGTTTCTGGGTGATTTTCGACAAGGAGAAAGTAGATTTGCCTTCCTAGTGTGATTTCCAATGAGAGACAATGAACGCCATCTATGGATTTTGTTAGATCTATGCCGTTTTGTAGTGAATCAGCACAATCTTCTTACAAATCAACACTCCAGGTGTCATACCCGATAGTTTCCAGTATTTTTTCGTGAAGAATAACGGCAGCACATAGCAATGGCACATGAAAGCACATTTCAACTCGTTTTCTTCCCCTATTTCTAAACAACTTCTTCTTCTCTTCCTAATGTGTAGATTTGTCCAAACTTTCTCTAAATTGAAGACATTTTAGTAATAGCTTTCATGTTTTTAATTTGAAAAATGTTTTGTTTAATTTCTTGCACTATTTCTATTTTTATAAATACTATGTTTTAGTTTATTATGTTGGAACTACTATAAAACTTGATTATGATGTATGAATGATATGATTATTGTATTTTGTGAGATATTCTATGAATGTGAAGCTGCATGTTACTAAGTTTAATGTTTTTAAGTGATTAACTACCACTTAGATGATCTAATTTGCATGTTTGAGATCAATAGAGATGACATATAATTGTTTCATGTAATATGCAACCATAGATTAATATGGATAGACATATATCATGTAGTTTATGTGGCTTTAGGTGTAAATTGGAATATTCACATATCTTAATGCACTTAGTTCATTTAATTCATGGATAAAAATATAGTGAGTTAATGAGCTAAATAAGTTCACTATACCTAGACATAAGATAATGCTTAAATTAAGAAATTCTACCATCACATGAGTAGAATCAATCTTGCAAGCATAAATGATCAACATTCATACCTAGTAATTAGGTGAAATCAGATGCTCTAGCATGTTTCAATTATCAAGTTTAGGTTAAATTTAGTTGTTTAATCCATGTTTTGTAAGGTATAATAACCAACCAAGAAAGAAGGGGGGGAAGGGGGAGGGGGGAGGGGGGAGGTTGAATTGGTTTTCTAAAAGACAATGGAACAATGACCTAATTTAAGTCCAATAAATAGATATCAAATATGATCAAAAGATAGACAAACAAACAAACAAGTGCAAAGCAAAAGGCAGTAAGAAAGACAAACAAATTTTCTACAGTGGTTTGGTCCTTTTCATCTACTTCCACCCTTTTCTTCCTCCAACACAACTAGCTAGATTCCTCTTTACTAACAAAAGTGAAGAAACCCCTCTTCACACTTCCAACTCCTTCTTAAAAAGTTACACAAGTCACCAAGTACAAAAATAAGGTTGACTCAACCTTAGTACAATAGCATTTCCTCAAAGATATATGATTTGAAAGGAATAATACTTATCAAAGAGCTAATTGAAGATATACAATGTTAATCTAAGCTCTAATCATGAGACCTCCAAATATTGTCAAGTTAGGGTTTTAGATTTACAACTCAATTTATGTGCATATAATGTATATAGATCAATTAGCACATAAATGAGCAAAGACAAGTATGATAGATAATAAAGAAATGATCTTCAATGAATATCAACAATTGTTACCCTAAATTGGGTAATATTACCAAATTGAAGCAAGATGGTAGTAAGTGAACAATTTCTTAAAGCTTCTTCGAATCTCTCAAATATATGATCAAAAAGCACTTAATAAACCATCAAGAAGAGCTTTTATAAGAAATCCAAATACCTAAGGCCTTCTAGGGTTTAATGTCAAACCTAACATCACCACAAGGATCTTCCTGTTAAAAAGTAAGAGGATTTCCATGAATCAACAATAGAGACTTCAAATATTACTCTCAATTAACCATCATGATAAATCAGTCCCTTCTTAAAACTTCCTGTTGGAGAATCGCAACTCAGAGAGAAAGGGATAAAAGCTATGCAAAGAATAAAGTGAGGCAAGGGCTTTGTGGTCTCAGTTGATTATCTAAAATAAGCAACCTCTTAATTAGTTTAACGGTGCCGTGTCTAAGTGTCAAACTTGGACCTGATGGCTTTTATTTGGGCATCACTTAATTAGGCCAAGTCTTGATCAACTTGAATCATGCTAGCTTTAAGTGAGCTTGAGATGTCAAGTGACCTGCTCTATGCAAATCATAAAATAGCTTTAAGTGGCATGCTTCCTGCGAGCCTTAAAGCTTGTTTCCTGTAGTCTTCAAGTAAGCTTTAAATGCTTTGCAAATGTAATAAACCTAACATCATTTTTCTTAAGAAAAATGCTATGCATCCATTTTTTCATTAATTAAAATATCCTTTTTAAGCATATATGAAGTTGCTTTGTAAAGGAATGTAGGAACCCAATTACTTTATAATATCATTTATTGATATTATAACTTGCACACATTTTACATCCTTAATGTCCAACATTGCACATAAATATATGAAAAAACATTTATACATATATTATATGCAATCAAAAGTTTGTCACAACAAAACACACCTTTTTCCAACAATTTTCCCCTTTTTTATGATGACATAATTTACAAAGTTTGAGCATATAATAACACATGTATAATAGCACATGTCATCATTTGAATAATCATGATTTGCATTCTAGATACAACATGTCCATGTTCAACCATATAGCCGATGTATATAACAAACAATAATATGTTGTTCATCATGAAGATATATATGCTTTTCCATACATCATATAAAAAGCATACATTAAGGGTGCTGAGAGTTATCCCACTTTCTGAATTATAAGTTAGAAAAAGAACATTCATTCATGTACTAAATGCTCTCTCTCCCCCCTTTTTTGTCATAAGCAAAAAGATCATGCACTGCAGAAGTAAAATGATAAATGAATAATAGTAGGAAGAAGAGATAAGGAGTGCAGATTGTTGACTTGATGAGCAAATTTGGTTGTACAATGCTCCCCCTTAAGGTAAGTACTCGGGCATACAATAAAAGGATACAATAAAGCAAAGTAGAACAGAGCATAGTATAGAGATAAGGAGAATTTAAGAAACATATTCACGTAAAGGCATGTCAAGCTCTCTTTAAAGAGTATAAAATCTTTCTCTATCCAGTGGCTGGGTAAAAATGTCAACCAATTGTTGATTAGTGCGCACAAATTCAAGTGTAATAACATTTTTTTTGCACATGATCTCTAATGAAGTGATGTTGAATTTCAATATTCTTGGTTTTAGAGTGTTGTATAGGATTCTTTGTTAAATTTATAGCACCAATGTTATCACATGTTAATGGAACATTTGAAGAATAAATGTCATAGTCTTCTGATTGTTGTTTTATCCATAGAATTTAAGCACAACAACTAGCAGTAGCAATATAATTGGCCTTAGTAGAGGATAATACTAAATTGTTTTGCTTCTTAGAGTACCAAAAAACAAGCATATTCCTAAGAAAGTGGCAAGTACCACTTATGTTTTTCCTATCTATTTTACAACCAACATAATCAAAATCACTAAAAGCATGTAGATCAAGAGTTGTATCCCTAAAATACTAGATTCCTAGGTTGACCATCTCTTTTAAGTATCTAAATATTCTCTTAACAGACAATTAAGTGTTGTTCTTTTGGATCATATTGATATCTAACACACAAACATACACTAGACATGATATCAAGCCGAGAAGTAGTCAAGTACAATAAAAAACCAATCACTCCTCTATAGAGTTATGAATCAACACTAACCCCATGTTCTTCATGTGATAAAGATGTAGTTATGCTCATAGGAGTGTTTATTAGTTTAGAGTCATGCATCTTGTATTTCTTGAGTAGTTCATTTGCATACTTTGTTTAACTTACAAAGATTCCTTTACTAGTTTGTTTAATTTGCAAACCTAGAAAGTATGTTAATTCACCCATCATACTCATCTCAAATTCATGTTGCATAAAGTTGGCAAAATTTTCACATAAAGCATGATTTGTAAAGCCAAACACAATATCATCAATATAAATTTGAACAATCAAGATATATTTTCCTTTAGTTTTGATAAACAAGGTGGTATCTACATTTCCTTTCCTAAAATTTGCACTAAGCAAAAAATTTCTTAGTTTATCATACCAAGCCTGTAAGGCTTATTTGAATCTACATAAAGCTTTTGAAAGTTGTATACATGATTAGGACAAATGGGATCTTCAAACTCGAGTGGTTGTTCTACATATACTTCTTCCTTGACCATACCATTTAAAAATGCACTCTTCACATCCATTTGATAAAAAGTAAAATTTATACAATAAGCAAAAGCCAAAAGTATTCAGATTGCTTTTGATCTAGCTACTAGAGCAAATGTTTCATCATAGTCAATTTCCTCTTCTTGACTATATATCCTTGTGCTACTAATCTAACCTTGTTCCTAGTAATTATTCCATTCGCATCTAACTTATTTCTAAATACCTATTTTGTGCCAATTACTAGATGATTTTCTGGTCTAGGAACCAATTTCCAAACTTTGCTTCTTTCAAACTAGTTTAATTCTTCTTACATAGTAAGAAGCCAGCTTTCATCTACAAGTGCCTTATCCACCATCTTTGGCTCTACTTGGGATAAGAAGGCTTGATGTTCACAAGCATTGTGATGCCTTGACTCACTTTTTGAGTGATATCTCCTAGAATGTGTTGCTAATCTACCTCTCCTCTAACTCTAAGGAATGAAAGTCTTTTGACTCCCCCCTTAATTCAAGCTACATGTTTCTCACTAAGTCCTTGTTCATTTAGACATGGATTAGTTTCACTCTCTATGCAATCATCTTCAAACCTAACATAAATAGATTCCTTTACTACTAAAGTTCTCTTATTTAAAACTCTATATGTCTTCCTTATATGAGAGTAATTGAGAAATATGGCCTTATCACTCTTAGAGTCTAGCTTACCAAGGGACTCTTTCCCATTGATCAAGGCAAAACATTTGCTACCAACCACATGGAAATATGATATATTTGGTTTCCGACCAAAGAACAATTCAATGGAGTCTTTTTCAAGATTGGTCTTAAAATGCTCAGTTTGAGATGTAACATGTTGTGCTAATAGCATCTCTCTAAAAATGCTTGGAAAGGTTATACTCACACATCATGGTTCTATCCATCTCTTGAAGTGTTCTATTTTTCCTTTCTACAACACCATTTTGTTATAGTGTCTTAAGTGCTGAAAAGTTATGAAAAATACCATTCTTGGAGCATAATTTCTCAAATAGGTGATTTTCAAATTCACCACTATGATCTATCTTAATCTTAGACCTTTTTCATTTTGTACCAGTTTTGAGAAATCAACAAACTTCTCAAACGCTTCACCTTTCCTAGCAAGTAAATATACCCATGTATAGCTTGTATAATCATTTACTATAACCAAAGCATAATATTTACCACTTATGGTAGCTATTCTCAATGGACTAAATAAATCCATATGAAGCAATTCTAATGGTCTTGTAGTGGACATTTTTAGCTTCGATTTAAAGCTACTTGGATTATGCTTACCCTTTATACATGCCTCACATAATTTCTTCTTATCAAAGTTAAGAATGGGCAAACCTCTAAGCAAATTATTTTTGGACAGTTTTTCTATTAAACCTAGACTAGCGTGTCCAAGTTTCCTATGTCACAACCAAGCATCAACATTCTTATTCATAATTAAGCAAGTTTGTTTAATGGTTAAATCACTAAGGTCAAACACATAAATGTTGTCTTTTCTTTTTCCAACAATGTTTATACCATGTTCTACATTTTCAACAAGGCAAAGTTCTTTTCCAAATTTTATTCTAAAAACTCTATCACAAAGTTGACTTATGCTTAACAAATTAAATTTTAATTCATCCACATACAATACATCAGAGATAAGTAAAGTTTTCAGGTTACCTATAGTTCCCTTCCCTTTAATCTTTCCTTTAGAGTTATCTTCAAAAGAAACCATGCCTCTAGATTTCAGCTCCATCATTCCAGTTATGACGAGAGCACTCATTGTCTAGAATCCATAGATTCTTGTAATCCATCTTGTTTATCTTTGCACTCAAAGCTTGTAGAGATAAAAACATTTGTTGAAGTGCTTAGTAGCCTTTTTTCTTTGGGTCTGTGAATGTTAGTTGAAAATCATGCTATTGAAAGTTTTGGGTATTCAAGTTCTCTTTATCTTATATGATTTTCTAACTCTAATAGGACATGTAACAGAAGAATGACCAGCATATTTGCAATATGAGCATTCATTATGCAACAAAAATGTGTGGCTTTTCTTTTCGAAGAAATTAATGAAAGACTTCGAGTTTTCACTTGAGTTATATACTATTCTAGCTTTATCATATATGCCTTTTTATAATTTCAACATTTTCTCTAACATAATGCTACCTTTTGTAAATCTATCTAGCATAAAAAAGTTGTTATCAAGCTTTAACTAAATTTCACATTTTTCTTTTTCTAATTCAGAAATTTTCATATTCAGATTTGCTATATTAGAATTGAAGCAAACATGTTCAGTAATGTCATCATGTTTGTACCGTGATTCCAAGCATGCATTATCTAGAAAATATGCATAAGATTTTACACATACATTCTCGGATGCATTATGATTTTCATATTCACAAACTAAATCCACACAAACATCTTTATCATGCATTGTTTCTGCTTTTAACAACTTATATTTTGCTTTCAATTTCTTATATTTATCTTTCATTTTGTTTGCATATTCAACTAAATTAGAAAAGGTAGTTTCTATATCACAATTTGTATTGTCTTGAAGTTCAATATCACTTTCCTCAAGTTCCTTTTCTATAGTTGCTTTTGCAGTCAAGCATAAGTACATAATTTCCTATTGTTCGTCCTCATCCAATGAAAAGCTTTCATCATCCTAGGCAGCAATCACTGCTTTCTTCTTATTCTTCTTTTTAAGTACAAGACAATCAACCTTAATGTGTCTAGGTTTCTTACACTCATAGCATAGAATCTCCCTAGGTTCATTTATCTCTTTTCTCCTAGATTGACCTACATTCTTGTTTAGACCTCTTTCTTAAGAAAATTTTTGAATCTTTTAGCTATTAAGGCAATTTCATCATTTTTAGGTTCTATCTCATCAATCTTTTCTACTTCTACTTTTAGGGCAAGTGACTTCCTATTTTCCTTTTCTTTCTCTCTTCTCATTAACTACATTTCATGAGTTTTTAGTGATCTTAATAAATCATTTAAGGTCAATTTTTCTAAGTCATGTGCTTCTTTTATGGCCATCTTTTTAGGATCCCAACTTTCAGGTAAAGAAACTAACATTTTCCTGACCATTCCCTCATCTGTGTAAGTCTTTCCTAACAATTTAAGTTCGGAAACTATTTTAGTAAATCTACCAAACATTATACGAATAGTTTCAAAATCATGCATAACAAACAATTCATAATCATGTGTAAGCATAGTAACTTTAGAAGACTTGAACGTTTTAGTACTTTCATATATGACCTCTAGCTTATCTCATATTTCCTTACTAGTGTTGCAAGAAGACAACTTATTAAACTCATGAGCTCTTAGATCACTATATATCATATTCATAGCCTTAACACTTAGTCCTATGACTTTATCTTCATTTTTACTCCATTCATCAATTTTGGGTAACACAGTACCCTTCCTAGTAGCCTACCAAGCTTCTAGATCTTGACTAGTGATGAACACTTGCATTAGTTGCTTTCAACCTTAGTACAATAGCATTTCCTCAAAGATATATGATTTGAGAGGAATAATGCTTATCAAAGAGCTAATTGAAGATATACAACGTCAATCCAAGCTCTAATTATGAAACCCCCAAATATTGCCAAGTTAAGGTTTTAGATTTACAACTCAATTTATGTGCATATAATGTGTATAGATCAATTAGTACATAAATGAGCAAATACAAGTACGATAGATCACAAAGAAATGATCTTCAATGAATATCAACAATTATTACCCTAGATTGGGTAATATTACTACCGAATCAAAACAAGATGGCAATAAGTGAACAATTTCTTAAGGCTTCTTTGAATCTTTTAAATATATGATCAAAAAGTGCTTAATAAAACCATCAAGAAAAGCTTTTATAAGAAATCCAAATATTCGAGGCCTTTTAGGGTTTGCTATCAAACTTGACATCATTGTAAGGATCTTCCCATTAGAAAGTAAGAGGATTTTCATGAATCAATAGTAAAGACTTCAAATATTGCTCTCAATCAACCATTCTGACATATCAATCCCTTCTCAAAACTTCCTGTTGGAGAATCATAGCTTAGAGAGAAAGAGGGACAAAAGTTGTGCGAAGAACAAAGTGAGGCTAGGGCTTCATGGTTTTAGCCGAGTATCTAACATAAACAACCTCTTAATTAGTTGAACAATGTCATTTCTAAGTGTCAGGCTTAGACCTGATGACTCTTATTTAGGCATCACTTAATTAGGCCAAGTCTTGATCAACTTGAATCATACGAGCTTTAAGTGAATTTGTGACATCAATTGACCTGCTCCATGCGGGTCATAAAATAGCTTCAAGTGGCTTGCTTCCTACGGGCCTTAAAGCCTGTTTCCTACAAGCTTCAAGCAAGCTTTAAGTGCTCTACAAATGTAATAAACCCAACATCATTTTTCTTAAGAAAAATGTTATGCAACTATTTCTTCATTAATTAAAATGTCTTTTCTAAGTATATATGAAATTGCTTTATAGAGAAATGTAGGAACCCAATTATTTTATAATATCATTTATTGATATTATAATTTGTACACCTTTTACTTCCTTGATGTTCGATATTGCACATAAATATATGAAAAAACATTTTTACATATATTATATATAATCAAAAGTTTGTCATAACAAAACATACTTTTTTCTAACATGTTTTACAATTTCAATTTGTTAGATAAACTCTAGGGTCTATTCACCCTTAGAAATTAGTTAGTTCAGTAATCACTAATTTCTGTGAAACAATATTTACACTCATTATTATATTATTTGTTCAACATGTACACTTGCTTATAGAATTTTGCCGAATAAATTTTTGACACCATTGCTGGGGATTAGTTGTTTTATTACTAATTAATATTAGTATCAAATAGCTTCTAAGTTTGGCTATCCATGCACCATATGCAGAAAGTATTAGAGCGTCGAATGGTTTTATATTCACATTAAGAACAGCGAGAAAATTTCCAAGAACAGAGCCCCACTTCTTCAACTTCGACTGGTACCGCACCTGTTCCGGACAATCGAGCAGCTTTCTTTCCCAATTGCTTCGAAATGTGGTTTCAATCCCTACGAGGATGTCCAAGGAGAGATTATGCCCAGGGAGGACGCCCATAATCTAAGAACATTAGAAGTAAATTTTATATGAATTTTGTGACAAAATATGCTGATGACGAGGATAACGAAGGATCCCTTACAAAGCCAAAATGAGTCAAATATAGACCAAGGGTCAGGTCTCACGTAAGAGAAGTATGGAACCAGGACTTGCCCGCACAAAATGGTTTTTCCTTATCATTTCAACTTAGTCTCCTCTTTCCTCTGTCCTCTTTTTTATCTTCTTCTTCTTCATCTGACATACAACAATATGCTTCGCTCAAAATCGACATTGGTCGCAAAACCCCTTATCTGGCTGTGGACAATTGTATAGCTTCTGGATCGTGTGTTGAGTCTTCGGCCCAAGGAAAATTGTGAGAGATGAGTGGGAAGTCTCGATTCCTTGCTTCTTCAAGCTGCACCCACTCAGCCCATCTATCCGCCAGACCCACCCCCTGCAACAACCCTCCCACTTCCGCCATTTTTGGACGGTCCTCAGGCGAGCTTTGAGTGCAGAGTAAGGCAACTTTCACAACGGTCTCAACTTCTTTAGGATCATAATTCTTCAAATTCCCATCCACAATGTCATCCAGCCTATTTTCTCTCTGTAACTTTTTGATCTATCAAGAAGATTTACAAAATATATAAGCATCATTCGCAGATTTTTTTTTTTTACAAAAATAAATAATAAATAAAGTGGACAACTCTGTTCACAAGACAAGAACTAAAATTGGAATAATGTCTGAAAGCTTCGAACCACAGGTGTTGCAGAGTATATTTCTTTCCAGAGGATACGAAAATGGTTTGATTTGGCAACAAAAACAGTTTGAGATTCCCAGAATAATGATACAGAGTCTTCTCATATTAGCTAGTGAAGCCTTAGCTAATGTAGCTTATGAGAACCTGAAATTGAACACATTAACATCCAAAGTTCCATGCATTTTGTGGATGACTGGCCCCCGTACAAGTATTTTGACCACACGTACGAGGCACAAAGCTAAACAGTGTCACCGCAACTCTCTTATGTAAATCTTTAAATACCATGAAAGATGAATGAACAATTTATTCATTATGTCTAAAGGAACTAATTATACACTAGATAGTTGATTAAAGTACTGGATAAAGACAACATTGGCAACTAAATCAAAGAGAAGATCCTTCACCTTGGAAGTGGGTATTCACGGTTTCATACAAATAGCATTCAGCATAGGCAAGTTCATATAGTTCAAGAGTGGAAAGGACTTAAAATCTTACATGATCAAGCAGAAGAACATCCTCCTCCTCTTCAAGTCGAGAGAAGTCTATTGCACGCTGACCTGTGACAAGTTCAAGGAGCATTATACCGTATCCAAACACGTCTGTCTTTTCTGATGACTTTCCAGTGGACAAATATTCTGGGGCAATGTGACCCATGGTGCCACGCACTTGAGTGGTAACATGAGTCAATTTTGCATCAAACAGCTTTGCCAGCCCAAAATCTCCAAGAACAGCTTCAAAATTGTCATCCAATAGGATATTTGCGGCCTTTAGATCACGATGTATAATCTTCGGGTTACAATGTTCATGTAGATACTCCAAGCCATGGGCTGCACCAAAAGCTACATGTTTCCTTGTTGGCCAGTCCAATCCTTTCTCTCCAGGTTTTAAATCTATTGAATGCAGTGAAGCAAAAAAGTTTAAAAAATTGAAATATGAGCACTAAGTGGAGGAAACAGTTATAAAGAAACAATGTAGTTTCCCCAGATAAACAACCTTTACTCACAAGCATGTTGAAATGGGATGTCGGGAAGACAAGAAACCGAAGCTTTAATCATGTAACATTAAATTTAATGTATATAGATGACATATATACACACCCACAGGCACATACAGACACATAAATGGGTATTAGATTCACGTAGACACCCACAGATATGCCACATTAAAAATACACATTCACCTACAAGCACACACGCACAGTCGCATCCACACCCACACCAGCAAATGTAACTCCTTGTAAGATAAAACTACTCATATCTCGGCATTCACATGCTGATGGGGAAGCTGCTGCTTATCAGTCTTATAGGAATTAGGGAACTTTTGGCCTGGACAACATGTCTATTGTATGTATTTGTGTGATTGTTTGTTATCTTGTAGAGAGCTTCAGAATGGGTGGATTGCCAAGAACTGCGAACCTAAACCAATAACTAAAATTCTACAGTATCAGATATGAATAGTGGGAGAAAATCCTTACAGCAGGCCATAAAACCCTGGTAAATGTTCATCACATCATGGAGAGTTATCAACTCTGATTTGTATCTTTCAGGTGACTTCCCATAATGTAGCGAGTACAAAGCAAATTCTAAAATAAAAAAACTTCACGTCAACAATCAACCACAAACATTTCAAGATCAACGCTATTTTGAAGTTCATTAGTAAATTCCAATTAGGTCCATTGATTCCTTCCCAGAAGCCGATAGCATTGATCTTTGCACACTTCTTTACATTTACATTTGTGTCGATTCAACTATAGTAACTTTCTGGTGGTGTCACTTCTGTTAGCCCTAGTTGCTTGGTTAAACATGGTCTCTCAGCTAAACATGCTCAAATACAACTCCACGTAGCACTCCAAGAATAGTTGTGGCTTCGTGCTCGCATCAGCTTACCGAAAATTCCACACCTAAATTTAGCCTTATCGACTCAGCAGTCAATGGTTCTATCAACACAAGGGGTATGTGTGTCTATGGTCCTTTCGACAAAGAGCTGTAGTAATTCCAGTGTCCTTCATACTCGCAAGCTGCTTTGGGCTCAGAATCCAAGGATATTTGTCCATCCAACCAGGGCATGAGACCATTTAATAGTTTGTCCCAAACCCCTTTTTGGACTGTTTCAGTATTTAGTATCAGATAGTAAAGAACCAAATCTATCTTATGCGATTAGCTTTTAGGATTTGCATGTGGAAAGCAAAGGTAATTTGAACATCCTTCTGGTTTAAGCCCAGTGAAAATAGTCTGAACTAGGTAAGTTTTATGAAGTTGTGCAACCCTGAGGAGGTGTACTTTATACCATTTAAGCGATTATGTAAACTTTTGATTCAAACTTTCTTTATCTGATTTTTCCAAACTATACCACCAACAAATTTAAAATAAATATATTACCTAGTACTAGCATCATTTGTCTCATAATGGACAACACAAACCAATCCTTAGTGGCGTAAATTCTATAATTTCAAACATGTTTTCCAAGGCTTTGGCCCATTTTTCCGCTTCTGATACCCAAATTGTGAAACTCAGTACAAATAAACCGCAGCGCAAGTAAGTCTTAGCTTACGATTGCAAGAATCGAGAGATAACAGCATGCTTCTGTAATAAATAGTCTGATTTATAACGGTAATTTAACTGAATCCAATCCATTTCACTTCTGATGTGAGAACCCAACAGTTCAATGACGCTAAGAAAACACTAGAGTGAAAAGGTAGCTAACTTGTAACCTTGAGCAACCATAGAAAATCTAAATGGACTAAAGGCATAGTGATTCTTAAAGAACATACCTCTTAAGCGGTATGCAACACTACGATTTTCCATGAATGGATAGACAAGGATCCTTTCAGATGAGGTTGTACAAAACCCGATCAACCGCAATAGGTTCCTGTGAACTGCAACACTTATAAGTTGAACTTCTCTTTGGAATGCAATCTCTCCGCCTGGACTGTGATAATCTGTGAGTCGCTTCACAGCAACCCTTGTATGGTCTGAGAGAACTCCTCTATAAACTTTTCCGAATCCTCCTTGCCCAATAATGTTGCTTTCACTGAAATTTTCAGTTGCGAGTTGGAGTTCACGCAAAGAAAATCTTCGTAGTTGGCCATAGGAAATTTTACGATCATCTTCACCTAAATTGGCAAAATACATTACTCGCCTATAAGTATCGAATACTAACATACTTTAATACTATTAAAAGTATATGAGTAAAAAAATGCAAGACAAACTGTTTATCTTAGGAACCTAGTGCATACGTCAGTAATTTATAAAGTTTATTTAGGAATCCTTCTTATCTTCCTAAGTAATAAGAGGGAGATGATAGGCCATAACAAATAAAACAAGAAATTATACTTTGTTTGACAGTATAATTATTAACAACAGTGATATATAACAAAACTAGAAGATCACAACGTCAAGGTAAAATTACCTGCAACATCAACAAAGACATCATGTGTGAGATTGTGCAGATAATGATACCGGTATGCAAAAATGGCCCCTAGGGAGAGAAGTAGGAGAGCACCACAACTTGCAGAAGTGACCACCACCCCAAGTTTTGACCTTCTGGTTGAAACTGGAAAAGTATTTGACATGTAAATATCACCGAGATAATTTGAAAATTCAAATTGTGGTCGAACATGTAAATAAACCTGGAAGAGATGAGCTAGAAACACAAGGTTGCTCCAAGCTAGGGCCACAAGCAAGAGCTGTTCCTGTAAAGCTGACAAAACCATGCTGTTGATAGAGTGTCATACACAAATACAATGTGCATTAAAGACATACGTGTTTTATAAGATTCAGACATAAAAATCATATTTTGATCCTTGATATATCAAAAAATAGTCACCAAATGGAACTTTAGATGTGACTCTCACTACTACCAACTTTTCAAAACAAAGCACAAAACACTTCTTATAATAAACCACAAACATCTTGTAGGCTAGATAATCCCTATATTGAGTTCATTATTCTTCATGTTGGGTTTAACTTAGATTAAGAAAGTTAAAATAATAATTCAGTTCATCTCCACTTGCTGAATCATAAAATATATCCTGCAGCCACTACAGGGAGTCCCATGGTGATGGCCATGATCAGATATGCAGAGCAGTCACCAACTTAGTCACCAATATGTTGCGTTTTTTTTTTTTTTTGGTTTTATCTCTTTATTTCTGAAAAACAGTGATGATCTTTTTGTTCTTTTAAGATACTTCTCAAGCTACCAGATGAATGTTTTGTGATCCGTAGAACGAATATCTCTTCAAGTGTGGTCTGTCAAGAAAATATTTTGTCAAGTTCACCTTTTCAAAAAACATTTTTTGAAACCCAGAAACCATAATACTTTTCACCAACCTCTACCAAGCAGACTTATTTGAAAATGAATTTTGACCCTAATGCATTTAACAATAAGACTTGAGGTTAATCAAGCATAATAAGAAACAAAATTAGAAGATGATAAATGTAAAAGATGCCTCCGAAAATTTGGGTTGCTGGAGAAACTATACATAATTTAGTTATTAGGCAATAAAAAATTCTTTTGACAAATTTCTCCCAATATATGTCTGAGGGGTCTCATTAGTAACCCACCAGCAACTTCAATTGAATTTAGTCAAAGTACTCGTCCCACAAACCACAACCTGAAAAGTTGCATACTTCAATTTGTTTTGTTTATTTAGGGGAAGGGGTGAGGCAGAGAGAGAGAATCTATGTGGAGAAGAATGATGGTTGCCTCTTAGATCCACATGCAAACAACAGGAAAATAATCAGGCAGTTCTTATATTTTGAATTTGTAACTGTATAAAGAAAATTCCAGCTAGTACAAATTGGATTTAGTTGCATAACTAATAAAAATTGAGCTGGACAAGTAGAGTATCCATGTCCAACTAAGCCTCTTCTTCATCCATTTCCAACCCTAATTTCATGCATGAAAGATCCACAGTAATATTATAATGTTGTCATACATCATAAGAAATCAGTTATCAGGTTAAAAAAAATACTATTGTTCCACTAATTCCAAAATATAATTGATTCTTACTATTATCATTCTATTATTGTTTTTATTAACTACTATTTTTCCTTTTTGGACGTATCGTGGAGGGGGCGATGAACTGTGATAGTGTTGCATTATAAAAAAGCTTGCACAAACCGAAAGAGTTTGGACTTCGTAATGGAATTACTTAAATGATAGAACTGAAAAGAGGTGCGGAGGGATTCTTCCCGATAAACTGTTACATGAAAGATCCCTGTAGAGAACAAAGAAGGAAATCATCAGAAATATGAGCTTTTGCAGGTAGTATAAAAGTTTAATATAGGAAGAGATTTAAGTTAAGCATGAAAGACTAATGATAATAAAAGCCGCAATAAAACAGTTCCTTACAGTTCTATCAACCCGGTAATGTTTGTTATTGAATCAGGAATATGTCCAGATAAATGATTTCCCCTCAATACCCTGAATCACGGTTGACGTCAGCAGTTATTCATAATCCAATTTGGCTGTGGGAAATTGAAAAGTGACAAATGCGCAAGACTTGTTCACAAAATTATTCTTCCTAGAAACTGTCACATTACAAAGAGATGTAGCCTTACAAATGCTTTAGGCTGGAGAGCTGACCCCAAGTGACAGGAATAGAGCCATTGAATTTGTTATTTGCAAGATTTAGATTTTGAAGTTGTGTCATATTGGCCAGGTAACCAGGTAGCACACCAGATAGATTATTGTCATGCAGTTCCCTGCATAAGGTGGGGTACAGTAGTCAAGCAAGCAGGTTTATCACAATGGATACACATACCTCATCAACGCAAAATGTGATTTAACAAATCTTGGGAACTCAAGAAAATACTGGAAATACTTCGAACAGTAATATTATATGGGAAATGGAATCAGATCACCATAGATTGGATTGGAAGGAACTTTGTGCCAGATTTCATGAAAAGACATGTGCCACAAATCTGGTTATTTAAAACCCTAGCAGTAATGGAGAAACTTTTTACCTCATCAATTTCCACACATTCTAGCCTCTTCATTTTTAGAAAGTAGCATTTATTTATCAGCCATATATTTCTCCAGCTAGGAAATGTACATCAATTCAGATACTGATACTAATCATAATGAGGATACTGATCAAAACAATTTGCCAGTTCGGCAGTACTTCTAGTTCGATTTACATCACTTGTCCGCAAATTCAGATAGATATACCACGAATGTTAAAAGAAGGATATTGTGCAGCTAGCGCTTTGTCCAGTCGTAGAATCTTATACATCAAGATGATTACTTACAAGTTAACCAGATATTTCAGTTTAGTAATTGATGATGAAAGTGATCCTGTAAATCCAATTGAGCCCAGGCTCCTGCACATCATTACATTGAGAAACTAAATATACTGTAAAAGGATATAAAGATTCCCGAAGACAATGAAATGCAATTGAATTAAACAGGGAATTAAATTGACCATTGTATTAACCAGAAAGATTTTCTGTCCATAAACAAACATATGCATCTTCCAATTTGATGAACTTACAGGGATATGACGTTTCCATTCCTGCAAGTGACATGGGACCAACTGAAGCATGGACTCACAAGATGATAATTCCAATCGGTTATTTGACTATTGGAATCATTGAGTGCCTTCAGAAAATCAATCAACGCTTCACCTGAACGTAGGCAGAAGTGGGGTGTCCCAACATTGAATACATGGTGTAAATAAATAATGGAATGGAAGTAGCTGATTTACTAATAAATTCCCGCTCTCTCGGACAACTTTTGTGTTTCCCACCTTCTACCAATAAAATGATAAGGCTATTTGGAGTTCTTTAGAAAATTGGACAGAGTGATTTCATTTCTCTGAGATTCTTTTTTTTTTTTTTTTCCTTTTTCAAAGCAGTAGTTCTAAAGATGGAATGTCTGTACCAGATGCATATTGTTCACGCCTTTGTAGCGTAAAAATTAATTATTTCGATCAACATTTGCCTGAACTGTACACATTTTTAAGTTCAAGATCTAATCAGAGTCACAATCTGTATGTCTCACTATACAAAGTTGTCTTGAATCCTACATAAGAAACCATACTCTAGTTAATCCTAAAGACAACCAAAACTGCCTAGCTGTATCAACAATTCAACAATTAACAGCTAGCACAGGAAAGAATACTCTAACAAAGATTGCAAAATCCAAGATAAAATAGACAGCAAAAATAGTCAAGAGAGTTGTTAATTGAGATCCTAATGTCTTACGCAACTTGAATGTATCAAGGCAAAAAATAAGAAATCAAAATAAATCAAGAAATCAAGCAAGCAATACCGAAGTTCCAACAATTAACAAATACCATTAAGGGAAACAATACAAACTGAAGTTAGAAAATGCAAGATGGGCTAGACATCAAAATCCTTCGGAGAATGGATAATTAGGATGGTGAGGTGTCCAGAAATCAAGCCAGAGCAATTGCAGCTCCAATGAAATTTGGATATCATTCTTTTTTCTTAGATTCTTTCAATCATAATCAAGAATAGAACCGGCGGACTTTAAGTCATTTGTTCTTCCCTTTTGTAAGGCAATAATTAAGAAGGTCTACATACAATGTAAGATCAGGCCCACGGTTGCATTAACTAGCACATTTTTTATTCAACCTTGTAGGAGGTTAATCTTTTACTCTAGTATCCAGGAGGACCAGGAACAACTCTTGTCTAACCTGTAAATGGATTTAGGCCACTAATAAAATCATTTAGGCTTTCCAGTTGATGGATCTAGTAGAGGAAACCAATCACCGATTAGTGGAAGCAGTAATTCGCTTAGATATAAAAGAGATTTCATTTGAGCTTTGCCTCATCTTTATGGCTTTCATATCCATACCAAAGCTCATGTTCAGGCTTAACATTCTCTAGTCTTAAAAATTATTGTAGTGCTAAAACTGATCCTAGGGATTTCTCACCATCATATGTCCCTTGCAGATACCAAGGTATATTGAAAAGAACAATAGTGAATAAATAAAGGAAAAACTTCAACCTTCAGTTGAAAGATTTTCATTTTAATAATAAAATGTGCTTATAGAAGTGTAAGTTCAGTAGCAAATCCCGTTCACAATCTTAAGGCAAATTTTTTGACTACACACTTTAGCTCACATCAGAGTCCTTCTGGATATACAGTCTTGGTTTTCCTTTTGGCGCATTTCTTTTCAAGCTGAAATTGAGTTCTTTTCTCACTATCACCACAAGTTTTTGGTGCATTTCCAATCAAGCTAACCTTCATTGGTAAGTGCTAAGATCATTTGCACATCAAACGTATTTTTGTAGGCCTTCGATTATTATTCAATCGATCCTCCACCAACAATTTGCTATTTCTATTACTCCATTGGTTACTCGAACTCCTCTTTGAGAGATAGGCATACAGTCTAAGCCACTGCCAATCTTTTCTTCATCTACAGATTATATAGCCTTTGAACTTCCACCGGGATACCTATTGCATTGCAGAAAGTTACTAAATCCTCGGTTTTTGCAAAAAAGAGTAGCAAAGGTGTATAAGTTGAAATTTTCCACATAGGATTGCACAGATGTCTAAACTGCAGTTTCGAAAAGTTAGTGTCACCTCATTTTAGTTTGACATGATGAGGTGTCAAAAAGATCATTCAATCTTCTAAATTCACTTTGATACATTTATATATACTTTGCTGATGGGATATGTTAATAACCTCATTTTGACAGGTAATCACACTCAAGGAATTGAAAATTTGAAGAGTTGTTTGAACACTAGGTTTCAAACTAGAAATTTAGGGAAGTTTAGATATTTCTGAGTATAAAGATGACTTTATCAGCTATTGACAGACATCCTTCTCAAAAAACATACAAGTTAGACATTTTGAAAGATGCAGGACTACTGGGGTGCTGACCACTTGGTACTCCAATAAACCCAAATCAAAAATTGAACATGATCAAGGATACCTTTCGGATAATCCAACCGACTATAGAATATTGGTAAGAATTTTAGATGTTTAAACTTTTACTAAGTGCAACTTCTCATTAGTCAGTCAATTTCTAGAAAAATCAAGAATGCCATATTGTAGTGCAGTACAATAAAACGCCATGGCGTTTAAAAGGATAACCGAGACATGTAAGAATTTATATAAAAATCATGACCACTTATGCATTTATAGGTTACACAAACGCAGACTGGCTGGGTTAACCATTAAATCGAAGAATTACCACTGTTTATTGTATATTTCTTGGACAAGATGATGTCATATAGAAAAGTTAAAAAGACAAGATATTGTTGTCATGTTTAGTACTAAAACAACACCAAGCCAGATCACAAACTCCTAGGGAACTTATTTTGAGTACGAAGTTTTCCTCAAGAATGAAGCCTAAAGTAGAAACACCAATGAAACGTTTTCTGTAATAATTCATATAATCAAAAGCTGAATGTTCCATAAGCCTATAGACAAAAGTAGACTGTCAATTTGTTCCTGATAAATCGACTTAAAAAGGAAACAGTGATGCCATTTGTGAAGATAAAAGATCAATTGGCAGACTTGTTCACTAAATCTTTTGGGACATGGATGAGTTGCATTTTGTTATCCAAGTGAAGATCATGTAATATATATTCTCCTACTTAAAGAGGATTGCTAGATTACGATAAATTATCTTTTATCTATTGATTATTTGAATTTAGGAGATATTATTAAATCTAACTCTCTAGTAAATCTATTTGAGTAAAAAGTCTGTAACATTTTTTTATAAATAGTAACAGTGTCTGCGGAATAAAATGAATAAAACCGATGTTATATCATCATCATACCTTCTAAATCAGGTTCTGTGGATGCATAACTGATTATCAGCAAAAGGAGAAACATTACACAGCGTATGGTTAGCTTTAGAGGATGCCATCTAAAAGAAACCTCAAATATGCCACTATCTTCAATTGCCAAAGAGTACTGAATTGGCGATGCCCCTCCCTGCTTTTGGAGCTCTATGTAAAGGAAAGTGATACAATTATTCCTATGTAGGAGAAACAATAGCGGAAGCAAAAAAAGACATTTGAACTCTTTGAATGACTATTGAAGAGCAAAAGAAGCATGTTTATCATTAACAAGGATACAGATTCAAACAATATGTCCAAGTTTTCTAACAAATCATCCCATAACACCAATAGAAAATGAGCAGGCAATGAAGCAATTTTATCAATTTAATTTGTTTCCTTTTTAAGAGTCACTGGTAATTTCATAATTCCTTTATTTTTGGACATAAACGGTACTTTTGATTCTTTAAGTTTGACTTTGGGTCATTATGTGATCAGGTGCTTATATGATTTGATAATTGCACAGTTGGCTCGCATTTTATATCTTTTGTTACTCATATATTTTGCTTTATTTATGAGTTCCACTTATTACTCCGTTTGCACTTTTAGTAGTTCAAACACAATGACTCCTAGTCTAGAAGGGTTAGGGTAAGGATATAAATGCTAATAAACATGGACATCAGGATTTTTCTTCTTATTATAACTGGATCAAAAAGACGGATACATAATTTTCAGTAACAACGAATCTTGATAATTGTAAGTTGCACCTCTTCTTCCAGGTGTGATGCTAAAAGATCCCTAAATGTATCGCTTATAGAAAACGAAAATGTAGTACCAACATTTGTCTCTTTTTCTATTTTTCTTTACACCAGAAAAGGAATTGAGTAGAAAAGCTAAAAATAAAATAAAAGAATGGCAACAAAAAGAAGTGGGAACACCAGAAACATGTATGTGAATCAGACCAGAAAGCAAGAAGACTCAGCAACAAACAAACAGCAAGCTGAATTGCCTACACCAAGAACAGAAAAGCTTATAAAATTCGCTGGAAAAGTAAAGTTAGAAAGAAAGGAAGAAAGTTTCTGAGTGAAAGCAGATTGAACATGATAGACAAGCAAGGAATGTTGAATATGCTCCAAAGGGAAAAAAGAAAACACCAAATCAGCAGTTAATCATCCCCTTACAGTGAATTAAAGGACAAAAAGACTTGATTTGATATAATTTTAAGTGTATGGATTGAAGGCTATTTTATATTACTTAAAATCTTAATGATCCAGTAAGAGAGAAAGATATTTGCATCATCATCCCTCTTCCCTATTATGAAGAATGAAGAGAACAAAAAACTCTTATCTTCAGCGAAGATTGCGACTTATGAGAATGGAAAATTCAGTTCTGCAACATTTAATAATTTGAGAATGATTTTTCTTCGACGATGAGAAAGAAGATGTAGGCAACAGGAAGCCAATTTTATTTTACTTAAATTTAAGATTCAAAGGTATACTCTTATACTTCAGCACATAAGCTGTCTTATTTTTGGGCTTATTATGTCAAAGGGTCTTTACATAATTATAGATTTATTCTATGAATTAGATTTTATTTATGAATTTCGTTAATGAGTGGATTTGGACTTTAGCTACTAAAGCAAAAAGAGTTTAAGACCATTAAAGTTGGGTATCAAACCTCCCACAAATATACAAGGCTTTTCTTTTTCCTCCATGAATTGAGAGAGAAGACAACTATTGATTTTCTAGCAATCATAACTTTTAAAGATTGTTTAACACAAATTTTATCCAAAGTGTGATTCATGTGTGAAAGATGAGAGTCTCGTATTAAAAATTAGAATTTTGAAGGTTAAGTATAAATTAAAAATAATTTTTCTAATCTTTGAACTAGTTTTTTGATTAGGTCTTTGGACTTTTTAACTTCATATTAAAGCATAGGTTAAATTTATTTCACATCAAGCGACATTGAGCTCAATAAACCTTTCATGCCCTTAAGCTAGCTTTTAGATTGGGCTTTTGGACCTTCTAACTACCTAAATAACAAAATTGATAACAAAATTAGGTGCGGTAGCAATTTTATTTATTCTTTTTTCCCTTTATTATGCTTGCCCTAAAAGCAACCTAAGGAAGCCAAGCCACTCATCCATCAAGTAACCCTTAAACAACTCAAAAAATTGTCCAAGTACTTTCCAGTACTGTTCATAACACAGGAAGAGGCACGGAATTCCTAATTTTCCCCTTCATTTCATCCCCAAATATCATCCGTGTTGTACTAGCCATAGCTTACCCTAAATCCTAAAATAAGTAACTGTTTGTCTTACATCTTTTTTTTTTTTTTTAACGATTCATAAAATAACACCTTTTTTCTACATCAATTTCAGTATTAAACTGTTTGTCTTACAACAGAATTCATCTTGAAAGGCGTGCAAATTAAATGTAAGCCAAGGAATATGCTGAAAACCAATTGCGTTGGCAATACAAAATAATTAATTACTCCCTTCATACTATAAAGTTACAGATAGCAAGCTTCTTAGTGAAAAGTAAATATACTTTACAATGATCCTAAAATTATGTAAGCTTCTTACTCTCTAGGTGAGCATGTCTGTTTGTATTGCCCATGCTCATGTCAACCATTTGATCTGAAGCATGTTGTGTTTGTTTGATTTAACTAAAATGTTTAGCATCAGCATATCACAAGCCAATATGGACAGAAGGGGTTTGTATATAGAGCAATGACAAGCGAATGGACTATTAAATCAACTTCAATTGCTGAAAGTTTTGTTTTAAATTCCGTCATTTCAGTCTTAATTATCTTCATAACAATAAAACAGAATTAAAAGAAAAAAAAAAAAGAACAAGGGTCGTTTTTCAATGCTGGTCCCACTTCAACGGAGTCCTGAAAGGGTTGACTTGGATACTGTCCTACTCTTCGATGCTTTTTTATGAATCTCAAAATCTGTGTTTTGCAGTGTCAGATTGTTTTAGCTTCATAAAGTAGAAAGTACTGTACCCCCAAAAAGAAGAAAATAGCAGAATTTCACCGCCCTTGGTCTCATGAGAAAAATATTTTCACATTGAAAATATTTAATACTCTCAAATTTGAGAAAAATTTATATAAAAACAAAGAAATAAATCTCTTCTTCCTAAATCCCATACAAAAAGAGAAGACTTTTAAAGTAAACTTAGATCCTATGGTCTCTAGTGTTTACCATCTATCATGACATCCACCTACTTGGCTGCATAAACATTTGAGCAGGAAAGGGAAGGTAATAATAAATCCCCCAAAAATAAATAAATAAAATGAAAAAGTTAGCATAACTAAGAACTTCTCAATTGTTGTTTAGTCAACTAGTACTCCAACCCTATCGGCCAGATTCACTCAGCCATTTTTCCTCGTTTTCTTTTTTTCTTTTTTTCTTTTTTCTTCTTGTGTCTTCCCCTCTTCTCCCAATGCCACTAAGCCCTAAAACAACGGGCCTTCCGTTTTCCCTCTTTCAAGTCTGGTCTGGGCTGGATCTGCCTCCCCCAGGTGAGATGGACAGACGGCTGGAGATGCTATTCACTCAGGCGGAGACAGCGCATTCTCCTCCTAGTAAACCGCCATCACTTCAAAGGGTGGACCTGTCCTGATCTAAGAGCTCGTCCCACGCCCACTTTAGACTCAAATCTGAACAGATTTTCCACACCCACTCTGACAGGACGCAGAGCTAAAAAATCGCGACGTCATCCTTAAGGAGCTTCATGAACAATTGCAAATTGCTCAGAATCATATGAAAGTCCTTGTTGATCACCATCGCATTAAGTTAAAGTTAGAAGAGGGAGACATGGTCTTTCATCGACTGAGACCCTACCGTCAAATGTCACTCTCTCACACCCGCAAGGTGAAGCTCACTCCCAGATTTTACGATCCTTATAAAGTGGTTGGGAAGGTGGGACCAGTGGCATGTAGGTAATCTACCGACATGGTCCACATTACATTCTGTCTTCCACATGTCACAACTCAAAAAGATAATCCATCCTAATGGCTTGAGGAAGATGACATTTTCTCGGCTGAGCCCAAAGTAGTGTTGCAATCGGTAGTGGGAAAGAGAAAAGGGAAGTGGCAAATTAAGTGGAGCGGTCTTGCAAAAGAAGATGCCACATGGGATACTGAGAGGAGGCTTAGGCATCGCTTTCCTAACTTCAGCCTTGAGGACAAGGCTCGCTTATTGGGGGATGCATTGTTACGTGCTCCCCTCTTCTGACAAATGATCAAGGGATTGTGACGGGACGCAGAGGATTTTGTGGGGAGGAGACGTGTGGATATGGCCGCACAATGTTTGTAATTAAGCAGTGAGATTGTAGATATGAGAAGTAGTGTCACCTATACTTGCTGTGTGTAGGATTTTGTTTAACTGCCTCTAAATTCACTTGTCCAAGTAGTTAGAAAGGACAATATAAATAAGGAACGAAGGGTAGCCTAGAGGCAAGACCTTTGTAACCAAAGTGCTTTTCCCTCGAAGTGTCACCCTTCTCTCTTTATAATAACTTTTCTCTACAAGCCTTTTGTCTTTTTTGTCTTATACTCATAACTCACCATTTGAAAAAAGATCTACCACAATCCTTGGTTTTACGAGGACTACCTCAAACCTAAGCTGGTGAAAAGATGACTCACGCACGAAACAATATGCTAGATCCCTGAACGAGACCCCGAAATCCCCAGGCCTTCCAGCCTTGTCTAGGGAATTCTCACCGCCATCCTAGGCTTTTCATTCAAATAGCTCTTTGGTTTCACGATTTTGCCCCTACATAGGGCCTAAACTACTATTTCAACCCTAGGGACAAAACTCCAATTCTACCCTTGGCATCTCTTCTACTAGCCCAAATCTACAGGTCTTTATGCTATAGATCGGAGTGAGCTAAGCAATCTTCATTCCAATTGGTTAGACTCGTAGATAGAGTTGGCATGAAGTTGGAGTGAGTTGGATCAAACTCGATGGAGTGCCACCGACGTCCAAGTGGGTTAGGTGTTGTCACCTTGGTCTCCGTTCACGACTGTGTTTGGAGCATAATGGGTTACTAGATCTAAGGTTAGCAACTTTTAAGGGCTTTAGCCCCTTGTTTTGCAAGGGCTTCGGCCTACTCTTTGTCAAGGGCTTTGGCCCATGTGTTTTAAGTGCTTCAGCCCATATCTTGTGTTGAAAGGGCTTCAACCCATGTGTGGTTGAAAGGGCTTTGTGCCCTCTTGTCAACAATGGCTTGGTCGAATGAATTACCAGCTATTGGATGTCATTGAGCAAGTCGGTTGTCTTGATGTGTTTGGGAAAGGGTGAGTAATTTGTATTTAGCTTATCTCTTTCAAAAGGTTAGGGATTTCCCTAACCCACACAAATTTGTAAGGGCTTGAAAGTAAGGGTTGTGGCCCATATTGTGTGTTATAAGGGCTTCGGCCCTTGAGGTGTAAAGGCTTGGCCCATGTGCGTTTAAAAGGGCTTTGTGCCCTTCTTGTCAACATAGGCTAAGTACAAATGTCAGTGAACAAGCCAACTAATTACCCTTGAAAGATAGGGGCTACTTCTTGGATTTGTTGGAGCGGACTTGAAAGTATGGTAGCTCTATCTCATGTGTTTGGGAATTGGTGATTCAATTTGTATTTGGCTTATTTTCTTAAACAGGGTAGGGAAACCCCTAACCTACAATTTTGTAAGGGTCTTGCCCATTTGTTTTATGAATGAAGGTTTGGAGATTCTAGAGGGAAAAGAAAAGAAAAAAAAAAAAAAAAAAGAGAACCTCTCAAGTGGTACACATCACATATTCTAAAACCATCCAAACTAAAGAAGGTGGCCATTAAAGAATTGTTAATATTACACCCAAAGCACGGGTTAAACATCATCAACAAATCCATCAGTTTTGTGCATTCAAAGTCATAGTTGGAAGAACTGAAGACAATAGGATAACAAAGCCTACTATAAAATGTCCCTGCCACAGGAACTCCGTAATAGATTGTCACTTTAATATTTTGTATAGATAAGCCCACGATGAGAAACCACATAATATGAAAAGGTTAACAGATAATCCCTCACCTTCAATTAATAGTGAAAAGGAAAGAAGTGAAAACTACACTTCTACTTTTTCTTTTTCTTTTTCTTTTTTCTTTTTTCTTTTTTCTTGTTTAATTCAGTAAGTTCCAAAACCGAACTTCCATTCATGTTTCTTCTGCAAAACTGGAAACTCGTCTCCAACAAATCATCAGACTTGCAAACACGTAGTTTAGATAGATAAACAAGTAAGTAGACATTAAGTAGAGACGAGCCGAAGGCAGAGAGTTAGTAGGATAAAATTTCTTTAAAACCTTCCCCTTCCAAAGAATCCATGATTGGAAGAAAGCAATTAACATATTACACCAACAATCATAGGTGATATATAACCGCACATCAACATCACAGATTGGATGACTAAAAATGAAGTTAAGAAGAAACAAAGAAACTCACTTGTCTCAGCCATGGCCGCGGCAACGAACCATGAGTACAGATGCCGAAGAAGTAGATAAGGGCGAAGTTGAATGTATTCAAGATCATCATGAGTGTCAAGGTCAAGTGAAATGGGTGATGGGCTAGTGCAAGGGTCCCACTGAGCATTGAGAGGAAAGGAAGAAAAAGAAAGGGAGGAAAGGCAAAAAGAATTCTGGAAGGACAATGGAAGAGAATATGGAAGCCAGGTGGTGTATCAGTGGTGGAAGGGGAATGAGAATCCCACTAATTAATGGGTCACTTGGTTTTTAATTAGATAATATGTTTGCTGTTAAACCTTTTGCGTCTTCAACGCTGAGAGTGAGAAGGACTGCATTTGATTGCGGTTCACTGTTTGGATGGGGATGAAGATAAGGGTAAGGATGACAATTCACATTTCGAGGAAAAATAAAGGAAGGCAACACAAGTCGGCAGAGGATGCACAGCTCGCTGAGAACTTCATTTTGACCTTATACTTGAACGCATCGATGTTCTTATTCTCTTGTCGCTTAATATGGCTTTATCCGTCTGAATCTGGGCAGCTGTGACCGAAATCGGTGGTTGCCGTTATTATGTGTGAAATGAGAGGACCGAAGGAGGAAGTATCCGTTGAAAAGTTTCCGATAACAATTGCTACCACCCGATAATGAAGTATAGCTCCGCTGGAAACTGGGCCCACAAGTGGATGAGAAACCTACACTTTCTTTCAGATTACAAGCAAATCGTTTCGCCATCTGCTACAAAATCTGGGTGCGGGTGCAGGGTCCCGTCTCTTGCCACTGCACATGGAACTCGATGCTGATTCGCACGCGCCCTGCCTCCTGCGCGACAGATGGTATCCTCTAAATCCCCCCTTCACACACCCCTCAACTCCTTACCTGCGTCGCTCGCTTAAGAAATAGAGCAAATTATTCTTAAGCACTCTTTACTTCGACTATCTTTTGTAACTCTTCTCCAAGGACCTGCAGTCGCATTCCCTCCCCTCCGCCTGCAGCTGGTTAGCCAACCAGAGGATAAAGTCAAAATAAAATAAAATAAAAAGATAGAAAGTCATCTCCTGATGCATAACTTTGATTATGGACATCGAATATTTACTATTGGCTCTGACTTATTATTACCTATAAAATTCAGATAATTATTTATTTCCTGAAATCTGTTACAAAATCGGTTCCTCATTAATCTCCCATACAAGAACAATTCACGTGTCTAGAAAGTTGCTGCATTTTCCTGAAAATTACAATCTGCTACTCAAAAATTTCCTCTAGCTTGATTCGCACTTGCCTGAAAGAGGACTTCGCAGAACTCGACCTTCAACGATGTACTCTGTCAGCGATACTCGTGCTTCGGGGAGAGCGTCGTAATTGGCATGGGCGGAAGAGCATTTTGGTCCGGTTGCAGATCCAAAACCAGATAATTTTGAAGAACTAGAATCAAAATCGCAAAGCCATTATCGAACTACAAGCGCCCCTTTACTTGCGTTCAAATGAAAACGTTTTAAGAGGGAAAAGAAAGTATGAATGAAGCAAGCGGACTTTATCGAACTACAACCCTTGAGGAGACTTTTTGACTCCCTCTGGTAAAACAATCCTTTGTTATGTTGTTAGTTATCAGCAACAGTGTGCAAAATAGGGTGCTATAGAAAGAAATATTATCCCTTGAGGTTCTGCGTGTTACACTTTCACAGGCAGCAATGCAGTGGGAGTTTTTCACAAACTGAAACAAAGAAAGAAGTTTGCTGAACACTTGATTCTATTCAGTTTTAAGAAGAATACAAGTTCAAGAGAAGGTTTCTACTGAACAACCAAAACAAGGTTTCAAACAGCACAGATAATAAGCAACTGTGCTGCACTTAAGTAAAACAGAAGGCTAATACAACATGCTATTAACTAGAAATGAAAATACAACAAACAGTACTCAAAAGGTTCAGTAAAGATTACAAAAAAATATGATTAACTGCAGTTACAGCACGCTTCTCTGCACAGATAACTTGCTGTCTACGTTACTTTACTAGTCCCACTACTCTACCCCAAAAAAGAAATAAAACACTTGAGTACACTTGCTGAAAATCTTCTCTTTAACCAACCCGTGACCCCATTATGTGTTAGTTTCAACACTGCGATCAACCCATTACTCACCCTCAAACCCGTTATGTTATGCAAGATCATAATAAACTAGTACCTGAATCAAGATGGCAAAGTAAAAAGAAGGGAGTCAACTGACCTAGAAATGGATCAATGGTTTAATATGATGATGATTGTGATGTAACAAACATTTGTTGTCATCCACGCAAAGATAGATAGCGACAATGCTACCATCCATGCAAAGATAGACAGTAACAATGATAAATGACAAAGAGGGCAGTGGAGAAACCTCCAACTCACGATCATCTCGGGAAAAGGTTGAATAGAGGAATTTGATCCAGAACCCAGAGGAGGGAGGATGGAACTTAGAATAGATTTTCCATGTCATAGCATTGGAGATTTGGCCGAGCAGATATCTAGAGCTTTTATTCTTTTGAGTACCACCACACTACCTACGAGGAGACCTTAGTGTGAAAGAAGCCTTTCCGTCCTCTACTGCATCACCGCCCTATGCTGCACCACGAAGCTCTCCGCAAGGCATGCATGCGGTTCTCTTACAGTTCAGTAATGGTCAGCCAGCTCAGGGGCTCCATGCTGCAACGAGATGTGTAAGGCAGCCAGTGATGAATCTGCTATGCTCAAGCAGAACTGATTTAGTAATTGGCCAGTTAACCGTGTGGTCGAATAAATCATCAAATTTCTTCTTCTTCGATCCCCCTATGATGACGGAGAATAAGACACAAGGCTTTTTCAAGGAAGCACCCTCTGATTCGCTAGATTTCACTTGGTTAACTTACACAATGCTTCCTTCTTGTACAACTCAAAAACTACCCTTGCAAGAGTGTTCTGAATACTTAGACTGCACGTAACTCACTTTCAATACGATAACATGGGTTCTTACTCTAACTTGACCTTAATTCCCAAATGATTACTACTGCAGACCTAAAGCACATCAATACCTCAACGCTGACTGGCCTTTAATGGGAGTAAGACTAGTCTTAATGGGGATGAGACAAAAGTCTGTTGCTACATGCTACTCCTTGCTTACTCTCGTGCTATCCTTGGAATCGTAACATGTGACCCTCCCATTTTAGACCTTGTCCCCAAGGTCAAATTTGGGAAAATGTTGTTAAAGGGTGTCAAGCGCCTCCCACATAGCTTCCTCTAGAGACAACGCTTGCTACTAGATCGAAAGTTGTTGGTTGTCATACTAGATGCGTGTGCCAAGGATAGTGTGTGAGGCAATTGAGGGATAGCTAATAGGATCTTGAAGTTGTGGAAGGATCATTTAGACATTGGAAAGCTGGTTAACAAACTTGCAAAGGCAAGAGACATGGAATATTGGGTGGATGTGGGAGTTAGAAGGCATTTTCAAGCAATAGGCAACTTGCCCCATTTTCACCAAGACCTCAAACAAACCTAAAAACAAGGAGAAAGTTTCAAAGTGAATCACATGGTGATTGAGGATTGATGATAGGGTTGCAAATGCAACAAAACCATGTCATGAACTTCAAAACTCAACTCACACCAATGTTTGTCATAACATTTCTTCATGCAGACTTGAGCCATTCTCAAATGCTCTGTAAGGCTTTTAAAAGTTGCCTTCTTGTTGTAAAGTTCTCTATTAACTGACTCTAGAAAGGTGTTACTCATCATATATGGTAGTAAAGATGGAGGTGGCTTACCATAAATTGCTACATATGGAAAGATGCATGTGCTTATGTTGATATTGGTATTACGGCAAAATTCTAGCCAAACAAGCCATTTTACCCATTCTCGAGGATGCCCATTGATGAAGCATTACAAATTTGATTGAATGGCTAGTAGCCTCAGTTTGGCCATCCATTTAGGGGATGATAAGTAGAGTTGTATGCGGAGCTAGTGCAAAACAAATGGAATAGCTCTATTTAAATGTTGACAATGCACCTTATTGTCCATATAGGTTGAAAACCTCATTAAAGGAGAGTTGAGCTATTGTTATGGTGTTGTAAGGTTGGGACAAGGGTAGGAAATAGGCATACTTGGAGAGGTAGTCAACCACCACCATTAAAGAGTCTTACCTCACAATATGGGCAAAGGGGGCAAGGGTAGGGGAAGGGAGATGGGAATAGAAAGAGGTGAGGAAGTGGAGGTACGTAGTGTTTGTGCAAGAGGAAAGACAAACTCATCAAACAGGACATCAATAATGACATAGAAATAGTGGGTGGCAAGATAATAACATTGATAGCTAAGATAACTAGGAGGATAACCCATGAAGACACATGCAAAAGGCCGAGGGGCTAACTTATGAGAAGCATAAGGCCATAGATATGGGAAGACAATACAACAAAAAACATGCAACTAAGAAATATCAAGGACGAACTAAAAAAAGGTCTGCTAAGGAGAGATGTGACCAATAACAAAGGTGGAAGATGGTTAATCAAGAAAACCACTATCTTAAATGCAAACTCCCAAAAATGAAAGGGAATAAAAGCATGTGTTAAAATAGCAAGACCAGTCTCCATTATATGATGGTGTTTCTATTTAGTTATTCCATTATGAAATGGAGATTGTGGACAAGAAACATGTTAATGAATACCATGGGTTGCAAGAAAAACATGAACAACGAAAGAAAAAAACTCAAGAGCACCATCACATTGAATAGCACATAAAGGACATTGAAATTGGGAGCAAATAAAGGAATGAAGGGTAGTAAAAATAAAGAGAAACTGATCACGAGTAGTGAAAGGATAAAACCATGTAAAATGAGAATGATCATTAATAAAGCATACGTAGTATTTATAATCATTATAATAATTTATAAGAGTTGGCCAAACATCAAGATGAACCAAGTCTAGGGAATAAGAAGCCCTAGACCAAGTAGGGGGATGGGGATGGGAATGGCAATGACTTTTACTAGTAGCACATGTCGTACAAAAGGGGGCAAAGGAGGAAGTAAATGTAGTGCTCGTAGATGAAAAAAGACAAACAATAGCATCAGAGGAGGCATGGCCTAAACAGTGATGCCATATAGCAAGAGAATTGGTAGGCAAAGAATTGAAGGTTGAAGGTGACAAAATAGTGTTAGACAGCAAAATGTGATAGAGATTACAACTAAAGGTGTCGTGAAGGAGTATTTAACTAGTGTGCAAAAAGCGAGCAAGGAAATAAATGTCATAAAAGAGAGACACAATGATTATCATGAGCAAAATGAGAAACAAAAAGAAATTTCTTAGTGTTACCAGGAACAATTAGAACATTAGTGAAACAAATATAAGAGGATCAAGAGATTGAAGAGTACCTACATGAATGATAGGGAGAAAGACCCCATCACCCACAATTAACTATTGAGTGCCAATATAGGGCATGGTAGTGATGAGGCCAACAATGCTTTTAGTGACATGGTGAGTGGCATTGAAGTTAGAGTACTAAGAGGAGGTAACCAACGCGGGGGAGAGTAAGAGGCAAAAGGGATAATGGTGGGGGGGGGGGGAGGAGAATTATAATAAACATGAGGTAAGGAAGGTGTAAGGTATAATGACTAACCAAGAAGGGGGGCATTGAATTGGTTTTCTAAGGAATAATATAATAATGTCCTAATTTTAATCCAACAATTAGATATCAATGATAACCAAAAGATAGACAACCACATAATTGCAAAGCAAGCATAGACAGCAAGAAAGACACGTAAATTTTCCACGGTGGTTCAGCCTTTTTCACCTACTTCCACCCTCTTTTTCTTCCAACTCAACCAGCTAGATTCCTCTTTACTAACAAAGGTGAAGAAAACCCTCTTCACACTTTCAACTCCTCTTCAAAGAGTTATACAAGTCTTCAATTACAAAGATAACATTGACTCAACCCTATTACAATTGCATTTCCTCAAAGATATATAATTTTAAAGGAATAATGTTATCAAAGAGCTAATCAAAGATATACAATGTCAATCCAAGCTCTAATCACGAAACCTTAAATATTGTCAAATTAGGGTTTCGGATTTTTAGCTCTATTTATGTGCATATAATGTGTATAGATCAATTAACACATAAATGAGCAAATAAAAGTATATCACAATAAAAAAATCTTCAATGAATACCAACAAACACTACCCTAGATTGGTCAATAATATTGAATCAAATCAAGATAGCAATAAGTGAGTAACTTCTCAAAGCTTCTTTTGATTTTCCAAATATGTGATCAATGATCCTTTTGATAAAGCCATCAAGACAAGCTTTTATATGAGAATTGAATACCCAAAGCCATTTAGGGTTTGTTGTCAAACTTGACACACCCATAAAGATCCTCCCGTTAGAATGTGAGAGGATTTCCATCAATCAACAGTGCTAGCTTCAAATTTCACTCTAAATCAACTATTCTAACAATCAGTCCACTAAAAAATCTTCCTGTTAGAGAGTCGATAGCCTCAAATAGAGAGAGATATAGTCAGGTGAAGCTTCTCGAGTGTTTGAGAGATTAGGGCTTCATTCAAAACTGTCACAACCCTATATTAGGTCACTTAATTGAAACACCACCGTTAGCTTTTAGACAATCTTAAGTCAACGCATCTTTGGACCACGTGGGTTAGGCCTTTAAACACTTTGCCGGCTGAGCTCCTAAATGGCCTACATATAAAATCAACCCAACATCATTTTCTCTTAAAAAATACTTCCATTAACAAAATAGACATCCTTTTTTAGCATAAATGAAGTTTCTTCATAAAAGAATATAGGAACCTGGTTACTTTATAATATCATTTATTGGTATTATAATTTGCGCATCTTTTACTTCTTTGATGTTCATTATTGCACATGAATATATGAAAAACATTTATACAAATATTATATGCAACCAAGAGTTTGTCACAACAAAACATACCTTTTTCCAACAAAAGGTGGACTCGACAAAGGATTATGGGCTAGAAAAGGGGGTTGCATATAGTGGGTCAAATTAGCAGGTGATAACTCTATTTTTATAGAGTTATTTTGACTATTTTAGGATATAAATAATACAAATTTTACAAGATAATATTTAATTTTTTATATATTTAAGTAAATTTGTGTTATTTATACAGTAAACCCCAAAAGAGCATGAGAAACAAAGGAAAAGAAAGCTACAAGATGGCACATAAAGAATAAAAGGAAAGGAAGAGACAATAGAAAGAAGGCAACGTGTAAAGTAGCAAAAAGAAGAAAAGGACAAAAAAAAAAAAGAAGTCAAAAGAAGAAAGGAAAGGTAACGTGTAAAAGAAAAGGAAAAGGACAAGAAAGAAAATAAAGAAAAGAGCAAAAAAGTGAATTGTGAATAATCTAGGGCACGCCGCCTAAGGGAAAGATAAAAAAGGAGTAATGTGAATTAAAAGAGGGAGGCGCCGCACAAGAGAAAAAAAAAAGGAGAGAAAAGTGTGTGCTGCCACCGGAACCAAGGAAGAGAAAAAAAAATAAGGAAGAGAAAACCAAAGAAGAAAAAGAGAAATATAGGCGCGAAAGCTTCTCTCTATTTCATATCCTTCCTGATTTTGGTTTGATTTGTAAGAATTTTGTAAAGAATTTTTAAAGAAAAGACAGTATGGTGATAACTTTCCCATTTTTCTATTTAAGATGTTTTGCTTAATTTCTACTATTGCTTTGGTTTGTTATTTCATTATGTTCTAAACCTCTTTTGTTAGAGCGAAGATGTAGCATAACTATAATGATGTGAATTTTATAAGTTTTATGCTTTGTAAGATATTTTATTTATGTGAGTTATATATTATTAAGTTTAATGCTTTTAAGTGATTGGTCACCACTTGAATGATTTGTTGTACATGTTTGAGATTAAGAGGTAATAATATGCAATTATTTCTTATAATATATAACTATGAATTAAATGTGGATAAACATATACCATGTTATTTATGTGGCTTTTAGTGATAAGATTATCAAAAAATTTATTGTAAACCAGGAATGTTCACAGATTCTAATGTATTTGATTTGTTCAATTCACATATAGAGATATAGTAAATTAATGAACTAAATAGGTTTACTATACCTAGACATAGGATAGTAAATAAATTAAGAAATTCCATCATCACATAAGTATTATCATTCTTGTAAGCATAAACTATAGAAATTCATATTTAGCAATTATGGTGAAATTGAATACTCTAATATGTTTGTCATCTTGATTTTTATTACTTGGATTCGATTTCAATTAGTCTTGAGTTTTTGTTTTCAAAATTTTGAATTTTAATTCATCATTAACTACCTTTGGATTTGCTAGATAAATTTTAGGATTAATTCATCGTTAGTACTTAACTAGTCTAGTATTTACCAATCACTGTAGGATGATACTTTTCTTATCATTATATTACTTGTTCGACATGTTCACTTGCATCTAAATTTCACCAAATAGCAAGTTGGACATAATGGGCTTGAGAGTGTAGTGATCTGAGGGAAGATGGTATTAGACCAAAAGGGTAGAAAAAAGCCAGATGGGGAGCCAAGAATAGGGGTAGTAAATTGGGCATTTATACCTTTAGCGATAGGTGATGGCTAGTGACCGTGGTGGTGGCAACTTTGGCAGAATGGCATGCATTGCCATCCACAATTGCCACTAGCAGTGCAAAGTGGTTGGCAATTAGAACAGAGGGGTTTTGCATAAGTGGTGGTGGCAAAGCCAATGGTGGGGCATATGTTGACCTATTCACAATAAAGGGCAGCCAATTGGAGGGAAACCTGTTTTGAATTGTAAAGGCTGTAAGAGGTAGTGGGCCAGCCAACCTATGGGTGGAAACATCAACTAGGGCCTCATAGGAGAGAGAGACACCATGGAGGTCCTCCCTAGACATTGGTGTGACCCTTACCGTGATAGAAAAGGCAATAAGAAAAGGGTGAAATTCGAAACCTAACCTACCAAAATTGTGGTTATGATATTTGATGTTGTTGAGGGGCTTGCTGATCAAGGTGAGTTGATTGGCTATATGGGTGACTTGTTGAAGGAATTCCATGATGGTGCAACCACCATGACAAAAGGTTTGGAGCTTAAGATGAAGAGAGACAACTTGGGTAGTAGATTATGCCGCAAACATGGTGGCAAGAAATTGCCAAATGGCCATTGATGACAAGAAAGTGGTAAGTTAGGCAACAATTGATAGTGTAGAGGTGGTGATGAGCCACCCCATCACCATACGATCATGGATGTGCCATTGTGCATAAGCTAGGTTAGGAACCTAGGTCAAAGCTCTATATAAGGTTGGATTGATTGAGTTGGTGTTAGAAGCAAAGTCAGGGGCAAGTAAATAGGTTAGGGTTTTGGGTTCAAACCCATCAACAATGGGTAGAAGCTATGCAGTATTAAAAAAAGGTTCTATCATGGTACACCAAATTATGTCATTGGTTTTATTCAGGTGTTCGGGAAGTCTAGGGGAGGAAAGGAGGGAAGGACTAATGAAAGAGATTGTTGAAGAAATATATGGGTCAAGTACTTGGGTGGAATTGGTGTTATCTAAGCTAGTGTTGGAGGAAGTGGACATGATAATAGGCTAGGCTTTAAAGATTAGGCTATGGGCAGGTGAGAGGATCCAGGTCTAATAGAAAAGGAAGGAAAGAAAGAAAAAATGTTGTAGAGAAGAAAAAAAGAGGAAAGATTGAAGGAGCTTTCACAAGTTAAGCTTGATACCAAGTTGAGATTGTAAGAAGAAAGGTAAGAAGAAAAGAATCAATCGGAGAGGAAACACTTCTCACATAATGTATTATGATTCTTAACATTACAAAGTGTATTCTACATGTATATATAAAGGAATAAAAGAATGCAATACCCCTATTCAAAACATTCAAGTGCTATGAGCATTATTATTGACACTTAGGTTACTATTGCTAACATGTTGTATTGAGAGAGATGGCCTAGAGGAGTAAGGTTGAGATTGTAAGAAGAAAGGTAGGAAGAAAAGAATCAATTGGAGAGGAAACACTTCTCACACAATGTATTATGATTCTCAACATTACAAAGTGTATTGTACACATATATATAAAGGAATAAAAGAATGCAATACCCCTATTCAAAACACTCAAGTGCTATGAGCATTATTATTGACACTTAGGTTACTATTGCTGACAAGTTGTTTTATTGAGAAAGATGGCCTAGAGGAGTAAGGTAGCATCTATGACATGAATCAAGATTAAAAACACCTATTGATTAGGCTCTGTAGTGGCATGCTGCTTGATATCCATTTGTGAGACAAGTTAAGGCACACAAGTTTTGTTGCTTTTTGGCCAATTGATAGCAATATTTAATAGTAGAGAATGTCAATAAATTTCTCAAAAAGCTCCATTAGGTTTAGTAGGTAGCCTAAAACTTCCTTGCCAAAATTTTTGTGAATTTGTAGCCTTTTCTATGATAGTTGGTTTCGCAGTAAAAACATCTCATCCACCTTCATAAATTAAGAGATATAGATTATTAGGCCCATGAACTTATGTAACTTCAATTTATTTATTTGTTTATGTCTTTTTTTTTCTCCTTTGGCATGTAAAGCATAAATACTCTTGAACATTTGTATGTGATTCCTTGCAAAAGTATGAATAGAATATTAAAAGCCCTCAAAAGTCAATTTGTATGTTCTATTTTACATCATGTGGTTGCCTCCGACTAGCATTTGGTTCATCTTTTCATCTTTTCAATTTGTTTCCACATTTATTTTCATGGTATTAGATCCATGAGCTATGAATCCATACTAATTGTATCGTGTTGTGCATTTGGAATGAAGTCCTTTGTCCATGAATAAGGTTTAAATATGTTAGGTATAATGGCCAACTAAGAAGAAGGGGTGAAGGGGGGGTTGAATTAGTTGTTTAGCTTAATGTCTATTTAATTCAGTTTCTCAAACACAACACTAAGTAACAATATAAACATTAAATACAAACAACAATCACAAACACAAGATTTACCATAATGGTTCGACATTTACACCTATGTCCATCATCTTCTTCCTTCAACTCAACCAATTGAAGTCCACTTTATTCACTGATTAGGAAAAAACATTCTCCTAATCCTTCCAATTCCTTCTTAAAGGAATCACATAACTTTAGGGTTACAATCAAAGGTTGTCTATGTTGGGTTTTATGGCTTAACAAGAAGTAGGGTTGAATTGGTTAAGATAAGATTCGGTTAGCCTCTTTAATACTTTAAAAAATGTTCTAAACTATGCTATAAAATGAACATGTAAGTCATAACAAAACAATAAGCAAACAAAAGTAAACAAAGGCAAGTAAGACACCAAATTTACCACAGTGGTTCAACATTCAATCCTTGAGCCTTACGTCCACCCTCCTCTTCTTCAATCCAATTGATTGAAGTCTCCTTTACTTAATCTAGATTAAGAGAAAATGTTTTCCCTAATCCAACAAACTCCTCCTCAAAGGAATTTCCAAATCTAGTTACAAGATATGATCAAAAGATTACCTAATAATATGATATTTTATAGGATATTGCTAATCAAATGAGCTATTCAAGTATGAATAATGAATATCAAAGCTTCTATCACAAAATCTCCAAATTAGGACAAACTAGGATTTTGGATTTCTCACAATGGTTATGTGCAATATGTACTTTGAATGTAATTAGCATATAAACAAAGTCATACAAGGTACAATAAATGATAAAATCAAAGAATAAGCAGTCTAATCACAATATCATTATAACCTTGTAAGCCACTGAGAGTGAATGATCTTAAATGAATAATTAGGTGAACTCAAAGAATGATTCTTAATAGAAAAAGAACTTCAGATGCTCATAAATCGTCAACGTTTTCTTCAAAGATCAGCTCTTCTTAAACAGAGAGAGTAGAACTAGGATTTTGGACATTCAAACCTCAACTGTAGCCTTCTTCCCACTAGAATAGTGAATCACCCTTCAAATCAACTTCACATCTTCACTCTTAATCATAAATCTGACTGTTCTAACATCGATCTACTCCAAAATCCTCTCGTTGAGGATTTGATTGCCTAAGAAGCTTGACTTCTCTCTATCTCTCTTTCTCTCTTTCTCAGCTATCATATGTTCGAATAAAGTTAAGGCTTCATAGTCGAGCAGCTTAAGAGTAAGTCTTTCTAAATGAAACAATCTGTTTCATGCATATGGTAATAGCAAGCTGTGAGATCGAGCGCAAGCAAGTCGTGAGACCTTAATAATCTAATCATGAAACTGTGAGTAAGTAAGTTGTGAACTCTTAATAAATGATCATAAGGCTATAAATGAGCATGCCGTGAACTCTTAATAAATGACTGAGAGGCCGTGAATAAACAAGCCATAGAGCCTTAGTAAACGAGCCATGAACAAGTAAGCCATGATTTGCTCTAAGAAGCAGTCTAGGTAACTTAGTTTGTATGATCTTGATTCAATAAGATAATTTAGCTAGAGTTAATCACCAAATCATCACTTCTTAAAATGATCTTTGCTTTTAGATCATTAAGTACCTTCGTCCAAATAAGAGTAAGTATCATAGTTCTTAAATATGATAAATCATATATTTAATATCATTCAAATAAGACATTTCTTAAAGGCATTATATGAAAATATTACTTAAAGAAATGTAGGAACCTTGCTACTTTATAATATCATTGATTGATATTATAATTTGTACACCTTTTACTTTCTATAATATTCTTTTACACATTTAAATATGAAAACATTTTTCAAGGAATAATTCACAATAGATTTGGTCACAACAAAACCTTTATTTTCCAACAATCTCAACCTTGTTATAAGAGCAAATCCCCAAATAATATAGACTTTGTGATGGATTTTGCTAATCAAAGAGCTTATTAAAGATATAGAGTACTAATCCAAGCTCTAATCACAAAACCTCCAATTTTTAGCAAATTAGGGTTTTGGATTTACAACAAAGCTTATATGTAAATAATAATCATAGTTCAATTAGAATATAAACAAGTGTATACAATAGTATATAATCACAAGAATATGATATTTAAGGAATATCACCAAAGCTCTCCACAGAATCGCAATATCTAGATCAATCTCAATTTCTTTTCTTAATTTCACAATAGACTCATGCATGAACTCTCTTTGAACCATAGAATAGAACCTTTTATAAGAAATTCAAATAATAGAAGTTGATTTAAGGTTTCTATCAAACCTGACAACATCACAATCTTCTTCTCATTGAGAAAATAAGGTTGTTCCATCTTTAAGGATTTCAACTTAACATCTTAATCATCACATGATGATTTTGAGTAGCTTTCCTATCAATCAATCACTTCTTCTACAAATCTTCCCATTAAGACTAGACATCTAGCTACAGAGAGAGAAAAAGGAGCGATCTTGTTCGAATTTAGGAATTAGGGCTTTGGTAACCTTAGGTTTTTCACTTCTAATTCAGGTTCACTCATTTTTCATGCAATCAAATGAATCATTCACAAGTAATGAGATCAAACAATAAGAGAGATAAGCATATAAAAGATGAGACAAAGATTTACATGGTGGTTTTTCCCTTGTCACTTACTTCCACCCTCTTCCTTCTTCAACACAATGAAAACTTTGCACCAGTAGCTAAATTAAAATCTATTAGGATGTTGTCGGTATTTGCTTGTTGTATGAACTTTATTTTTTTTTCAAATGGATGTAAAGAGTGCTTTCTTAACTAGTATTATTAAAAAAGAAGTTTATGTTGAACAACCACCTAGATTTGAAGATCCAATACATCCTAAACATATTTTTAAGCTTTCAAAATCTTTTTATGAACTTAAACAAGCCCCACAGGCTTGGTATGACAAATTGAGTAATTTTATGGTTAGTGCAAATTTTAAAAAAGGAAGAGTTGATAATACCTTATTCATTAAAATAAAAGAAAAGGACATTCTAATTGTCCAAATCTATGTTGATGATATTGTGTTTAGTGCTACTAATCCTACTTTATGTAAAGAATTTGCTAAATCTATGCAAAATGAATTTGAAATGAGCATGATGGGTGAGTTGACTTATTTTTTAAGCCTTCAAATAAAATAATCCAATAGAGGCATTTTTATAAGTCAAACCAAGTATGCAAATGAATTACTTAAGAAATACAAGATGCATGATTCCAAACTTATAAACACTCCCATGAGTACATCTACTTCCTTATCACATGATGAAAAAGGGGCTAGTGTTGATTCAAAACTATATACAAGGATGATTGGTTCATTATTTTATTTGACTACATCTAGACATGACATCATGCTTAGTGTGTGTTTATGTGTCAAATATCAATCTAATCCAAAAAAATCACACTTAATGGTTGTTAAACAAATATTCAGATATTTGAAAGACATGGTCACATTAGGAATATGGTATCCTTGAGATACAACTTTTGATTTGCATGCTTTTAGTAATTTTGATTATGCCAAGTGTAAGATAGATAGAAAGGGCACAGGTGGTGCTTGTCATTTCCTAGGAACCATGTTGATTTCTTGGTATTGCAAGAATTGTAGCACTTTCCTCCACTAAGGCAAAATACATAGCTACTACTAGTTCCTGTGCTTAGATTTTATGGATAAAACAATAATTGAAAGATTATAGTGTTTACTCCACCAAAGTTCCACTAAAATGTGATAATACTAGTATTATAAGCTTAACCAAAAATCCTATATAATACTCTAAAACTAAGTATATAGAGATAAGACATCATTTTATTAGAGATTACGTACAGAAATGTGACATTTCTTTTAAATTTTTTCAAACTAACCAACAAATTGTTGATGTCTTTACTAAACCATTGGATAAAGAAAAATTTTATACTCTTCAACGAGTTCTTGGAATTTTCTCATTTGAAAATATTTCTTAAACTCCATGTTTTATTATTGGACTATACTTTCTGCTCTTGCATAACTTGTAGATAAGCTTGTTTTAAGGGGGAGCACCGTGAAACTCCATTTGCTTCACCAAGTCAGCCACTTTACTACTCGTCTCTTCTTCATCATCTCTATTTTTTTTATCATATGATCTTTTTGATAATGACAAAAAAAGGGAAAGAGTGTTGTTGCACATGTGTATTTCATTTTTGACTATCTAGTGCAGAAAGTGTGATGACTCTCTAACACCCTGAAAATATGTTGAAAATATTTTCAAAAGGTGTTATTGTTGAATGATAAATGTTGTGATACATATTGTTAAATGGTATATTGCTACTGGTCATTGAGAAATAGATTGAAAATAGCTACTGCTATTGAAAATGATAATTATGTGTTATATTCCTGTAATAGGATATAACTCTATGCAAAATTTTGTTTTGTTGGTTGTCATGAAGAACATTGGATATAACACACTTTGCTCACTTCGTTGATGACATGTGTTATTGTATGCTTAAGTGAAAAAAAAAATCATCATTAAAAAGGGGGAGATTGTTGGAAAAAGAACATGTTCCATGATAATATGTTTTGATGTGACAATTTGTGTTGATGAATGTATATAAATGCTATTCATATTTTGATGTGCAAAACAAAATTAAAGGAAGTAAAAGGTGTACAAATCATAATATCAATTAATGATATTATAAAGTAGTTGGTTTTCTACACCCTTAATATTACTATCTTATCCAAGTTTCAAAAGGATAATTCTTAAGCAGGAAGAAAATATTAATTGTATAATATTCTTATTCAAAAGGAATTAATGCCAGAATATTCTTGTAAGGAAAAATGTTTAAGTAAGTGGTAGTCTAACCTGAACTAAAAAGCTAACTTGAGTTAAGAGACTTTAGCTCATGACCACATTAAGAGCTCAACTTTTGAAGTAGCTTAGGCTCGGAAGACCTAAGCTCGACCCGAGAAAAGACTCAGGCTCACAAGACCTAAGTTTGACCCAAGAAAAGACTTAGGCTCGCAAGACCTAAGTTCGACCCAAGAAAAGATAGCCTGCAAGACTTAAGTCTAACTCAAGAGAAGCCCTAACTTCTAACTCAATTGAGACAGTGAGCCTTTTGTCCTCTCCATAGCCGAATGTCTACTCTCTCAATGAAAAGAAATGTAGAGAAGCAATTAAGTGTTAGAATTGCTATTCTATGCAATTTTGTAATGATTGAGAGTTTGAATCAAAGCCCTAAAAGTAGAATGATGGAATGGCTTTGGTCTTTCAACAAGAATAAGATTCTAAATTGGTCAAGTTTAGCAAAAACCTTAAATTAGCTACTCTCTATTGAAACTTTTACAAAAGTCTCTATTTTACAGTTTAAGAAAGTAGTTTTGCATGAGTTGATTGAGAAATCAAAAGAAGAAAAGGAGATTGCTTGAAACATTGTGATTTTGTGAAGATCTTCGATGATATTCTTTAAAGATCATATTCTTTATGATTACACTTAGGTATAATCTTGTTTATGTGTTGATTGAACTCTTATTATTATTTATACATAAACTTGATCGTAAATCCAAAACCCTAATTCTTTATAATTTTGGGGTTTCATTATTAGAGCTTTGATTATGACTCTATATCCTTAGAAAGTTCTTTAATTAGCAATATCTCTCACAAACTACATATCATTAGGGATTTGCTTTGTAAACAAGTTGGAATAACCTTTGTTTGTAACCCATTAGTGCTATAATCCTTTGAAGAAGGGATTGTGAAGGTTAAAAGAACGTTTTTTCCTAATCAGTAAGTAAAGTGGACTTCAATCTATTGGATTAAAGGAAAAAAAAAAGGTGGACATAGGTGTGAGGGCCGAACCACTATGGTAAAACTTGTGTTTGTGTTTGTGTTTGTGTTTGTGTTTGTTGTTTGTTGATGCTCATTGTTGTATCTTAGAAAACCAATTAATAGAACAAAAGCTCAATAACCAATTCAATCTCCTCTTCTTGATTAGCCATTATACCTAACATTATGCTCAACATAAACTTGATCTCCGATTAAAACCTTGTATTTTTTTAGGCTATCCCATAGCAAGGCTATCATTGTCTTTGCTTATAAACAAAAACAATTATATTGTTATCAATGCTATATTTAATGAAAATGTGTTTCCCTTTCAAACAAATACCTAAAATATTGGTACCAATTTCCTCATGCCACATTTTTCTACTGAAATTACTTTAGCACAAAACAAATAAACAAACATATGAGGATCATAACATGATCCAAAAATCCTCCACAAAGAACCATTTTGATTACAAGACTAAAGGGAGGAAAAATTTCCAAATGCACTTTATTACGTGACCATACCTATAATCTCACAACTATTGTACATTGTTATTCTGAACCTAAAAACTATACAGAAGCATCAAAAGATCTTAATTGATTCACTACTACAATAGAAGAGTATAATGCATTGTTAAAAAACAAGACATGGGATCTTGTTCCTCCACCTCAGCATATTATTCCTATCGGCTGTAAATAGGTATACAAAGTTAAGCAAAAATCTGATGGAACCCTTGAACAATACAAAACATGGCTTGTTGCTAAAGGATTTCATTAACAACTAGGCATTGATTATCATGACACATCCAATCTTGATGCTAAGCTTGTTACAATACAAATTATAATCACTTTGGCATATACTATTGAGTGGAACATCAAACAACTAGATGTTAAAAATTCCTTCCTCCTTGGCATTTTGGATGAAGAAGTATATGTGATTCAACCATAAGGATTTGATGACTCAACTAAACCAAACTCTATTTGTCAATTAAAACAATCCTTATATGGGTTAAAACAAGCTAACAAGCATGGAATTATAGACTCAGTCAATTCCTTCAACATATTGGGTTTAAAAATTTTCAAACAGACTCTTCATTATTTATTTTACATACAACAATATATAATATTTTTCTCCTTGTGTATGTTAATGACATTATTTTAATAGGAAGTTCTACAACTCCAATATCAAAAATCCTTGAACAACTTAAAACTAAATTCAACATCAAGGATTTTGGTAACTTATATTATTTTTTAGGAATTGAAGCCAACTATTTTAATAATGGTATTTTGCTTCATTAAGCAAAATTTGCTTATGAAATACTTTTTCGTGCCAAAATGAATGAAGCTTAAGAAGTGTCTACATCATGCACCACAAATCATCCACCATCCATAAATGATAGTGAACCATACTCAGATCCAACACATTATTGTAGTATTGTTGGCTTTCTTCAATATTTGACACTCACACGACCTAATATTTCACATGTTGTTAATATTGTGTGTCAATATACATGCTACCATTCTTACTTATTAGGCATTTGTAAAATGTATTTTACTATTTCTAATTGACACACCTAGATATGGTATTCACATAACAAAAACATCAACTAATAATCTTCATGTATATTCTAATGTTGGATGGGTTGGTGATCAGGATGATTGCAAGTCAATAAGAGGATTTTGTATTTTTTTTTTGGAACAAATGTAAGAGAATTTTGTGGAGTTCTAGAAAACAAAAGACTGTTTCTCGCTCTAGTACAAAAGTTGAGCTAAAATGTCTTGTTGATACTATTGTAGAACTTATTTGGATAAAAGCTCTATTACAAGATCTCCATGTAACACGATCTAATCCCTCAATACTTTAGTATGATAATTTATTAGCACTTTATCTAAGAACTAATCTTGTTTTCTATGAAAGAACAAAACATATTGAAATTGACTTTTACTTTAATTGTGAAATAATCAAAAACAAAGAAACTTTCTATAGATTTCATTTCTTCTATTGATCAAACAATTGATATATTTACAAAAGCTCTCTCCTTCACTCAATTGCAACTACTTCAAAACAAGCTCATGGTACGGAACGACACATTAGCTTGCTAGGGGATGTCAAAATGTCTCATCAATGTAAAAGGAGAATTGGAAAAAAAAGGTAAGCATGTGTAACACACACACACCACAACACCAAGGCAAGGAAAGACTAATTTAAAGACATGTGCGTGCATCTCACACTTCATCTTCTACCTCATGTCCTCATAGCAACCTGACTTCTCCTCTGATTTTCAAAAGCTTTAAAAATGTTCAAGAGTGAAATAAGAGGCATTTAACTAAGAAGAAAACAAAAATTTTATTACTATGGAAGAAGAAAAGAATCATCAATCCAAATGATGAAATTTTACACTCAAAATACAAAAGGTTTTAGGATTGTTCATGGCAATAATTTTGGAATCAATTTGGTATTGATTCATCATCAATATGAAATGTTTTATGTTTGATTTTCAACCACTATAAAAAGGCAATCAAATTGTATATGAAAATCATCCAAGAAATACAAATTACTTTCTTTATATTGTTCTTCACATTGTTCTTCATTTTTTTTATAAGAATTTTTACAATATATTGTAAAAACACTTATTTTTACTCTACAAATTGATACTTTAGGGAGACCGTCCCGCCAGTTTCAAGTAAACAACGTGAGTCAAAAATATGGAAATTGTCTGAGCAGAGGAAGGGTTAGGTGGAGGAAACACGCGCATATCTACTTAACGCATTACCGAAGAAGTAATGTCAGGAAAGAAGGTTATAAAACTAATTTAAGTACATGGCTAATGCGGGGTTTAAGTTCCATTTGTTGACTCAAAAATTAGAGTCGTGCTTATACATGGGCACGACCAGGTTGCCATAAAGCTCTTTTCAATTCTAGCTTCTGCACTCGAAACGCAAGGAGAAGTGGCCCCCCGTTGGTATATTTTTTGGTCACGACGACATATTCCACGGCCAGGATGCTCAGATTCGAATATGCCGAGGTACACTATCCCGCAAGTTGCTGAGTCTGATTGGTAACGTAGTCAAATTTCTCTCGTGTTTCTTGCGGGACAAATTTGGTCACCACTCCGAGCTAAACTTTGACCGAGTCTGTGCCTCAGTATTTTAGAAGAATGTTTTCCCGAAAAGGAGCGGCGTGACTGGCCAAAGCCCGAACCAATCCTCAGTTGCTGATTGTGAATATGACGATCTTCTTAAAATTTGCTTAAACAACCACACCCATTAGAAACTATAGTTTAGAGATTCAAATAGGAGAGAGTGAAATCGATTTCATACCTGCTCATTTGTTTTGGTGCGTTTGAGCCATCACTAATGAGAAATACAGCCATGTGGAACGTAATTTGGGAGCCAAGTACTGGTAAGTCCCAAAAAAGAAATTTGATAATGACAAAAACAGTGCCTAATCATTTAAAGGTACTCTATCGAGGGAAAGCCGCGTGCTTCCTTGTGCGGCTTCTGCCACAATTCCATAGATGAAAATGGTCCTAATCATCATCATGCTGAGCATTCCTCGTCACATCTCTAACAAGACGAAAAAGAGACCTCCGGAAATTAGTCCACCAAACACTGAAACGCCCAAAAAATTCTGATGCAGATCCTTTTTTTTTTTTTTTTTTTTTTCAAATCCGGTTTTTACCCATTTCAGAAGATCTCAAATAAGAAGCCGCGTGCACTGGTTTTTGAATTTTTTTTTTCTTCTTTTTATTTATTTGTTTATTCTTTTCCTCTTGTTCTCAGAGCACAGCGGTTTGGGTACAAGTACAAAACAAACAGAACTCCTGAACCCAAGCGTCTCTCTAACGTAAACACGACGACTGGGGCGTTGAACACATTTCCGAGTAAAACTCTCTCTCTCTGTTATCGGCCATGGAAGACCCATCATCAAAGGACGATAGCCCACGCGTCCTCAGAGTCCTGGAAGCGCTAAAACAAGCCTCGCACGAGTTACAAGCGCACCCGAGTCCCAACTCGGACGAATTGAACTCGTCCTCCGCCATTAAAGCTCTGCTGGAGCTGGAGAGCGAGTCTGACTCGATCCTCTCCAAAGACCCAAAACTCTCCGCCCTCTCCCAACACCTCTCCGAGCTCAGGGGCCTTGTTGAGAATCTCAAGAAATCTCGTGGTCACCACAGCCTTAAATCCTTCCTTACTCGCCGGGTCTCCACCCACTCCATCTCCCGTGTCGCTAGCTCCATCGAGTCCGAAATTCAAGCCTGGATCGACCGCGAGAGCATCCGGACCTTGACCCGTCTGCTGCACAAGCAGCCGTTTAACAACGAGGACGAGCTGATCAAGCTCCTCACTCAGCTCGAGGTAAGAGTCTCCCAAGGTTTCGACCGCGAGTTGCAAGATCTAGTCCTCAAATCGAAGCTCTTCTCCCAGCTCGAATTGACTCTATGCAATCCAAATTGTTCAAAGCGAATACGCGAGCAGTGCGCTTTTGCGATAGGCTCATTGATCACATTCAACAAGGACGTGTTCGTTGGCCAAGTACTCATGGGTCCAACAATTGGTTCACTAATAACGATGGCTTCCTCAGCATCCATCAAAGTCCTTAGTTCTTTGATAAGGTCCATAAAGTCTCCACTCGCGGACGAGATTGAGTCCCACGGGGGAATTCCCAAAATCATAAGCTTCTTGGATTTTCAAGACCTCGAAGTGCGGGTCTTGGCAATGGATTGTGTGCAAGAAATTGGGTATTTCGGGCGGAAAGAAGCCATTGAAGCAATGCTTAGAGAAGGGTTGATAAAGAAGCTCGTGGAGTTGCAGAGGTCAGAGCTGGGTGGGGCTTTAATTGATATGGGAAGAAATGGTGGTGGTCGTCATGGAAAAGAGAATGCCGAGGATGGGATTGGTGTCGGTGGGGTTGAGGGGAACAGGAGAAGTAGGGAGAAGGGGTTCTTGGAAAGCCATCCGTTTGCGAGCTGTGTGGCGAGATTCGCAGTGCAGTTGGAGGTTGGGGAGGGGCTGAGGCAAAGAGAGAAGCGGGCTTTCAAGCAGGAGATTTTGATCAGAGTGAGGGAGGCTTGTGTCTCTGATGCGGAAGCTGCCACCATTATTGCCGAGGTTTTGTGGGGGTCTTCACCCTGAATGTTGCAAAGAAATTGGGTTGTAAAAGAAGAATTTGCTTTGTCAATTTTTGTTGACTTTGGTAATTCTGTGTATATATGTATGTATGTATGTATTTTTTGTTGTAAAGAAATTGTTGATTCAGTTAGTAATTGAGTCGATTCATTTATGGTTTAGAGATGGAAGGAGGTCTCAATTTTGGGTTCATTTTATGGAGGATAAACTTTGTTTGGTTATGGAGAAAGCTTAAAAACTGAAAATGGTGGCTCAGGACTTGGGGGGAATATGCTTTGGGGTAGAGAATATGATTTTATGATGCTTTTGGCAAAAACAGAAAATAGCACTTATAGCTTTCAGCTTCAGACGCAACAGAGAAAGGGAAATTCCAGCAGCATCTAAAATGTACCCAAAAAGGTGGTACTGGGGGCTAGCTCCGTATTGACTTTTTTTGGTTTGGGGGTGACACGGGGGGAATATAATATATATATATCTAAAATATATATATATATATATCTATCTATATATCTATATATCTATATATCTATAATATATATATATATATATCTATATATATATATATCTATATATCTATATATCTATCTATCTATCTATATATCTATCTATATATCTATCTATCTATCTATATATCTATATATCTATCTATCTATTTATATATATATATCTATATATCTATATATATCTATATATCTATATATCTATATATCTATATATATCTATATATCTATATATCTATATATATCTATATATCTATATATCTATATATATCTATATATCTATATATCTATATATATTTATATCTATATATATATATATTCATGAACTACAACAATAAGATGGAAATAAATGTGATACCATGTTGGGAATCTAATCATATAAGAGGACTAATTTTATTTAATCTTCTTATCATGTTTGTGGAATTTGAAAGTAGATTTTTAAGTAATCAGACATGAAACTGAATCATAATAATATTTATCTATATGTTACTGGAATGAAAATTTGATTTCTAGCTTAGAAAATAATAATAGCAGAAGGCAAAGGAACAGACATCTCATCACCTTCAAATTCCGAGCCTCACGTTTGATGGAACCACACTTAATGGTGATCTCTTTCTTGTTTCGACTGCGGTGGGGAATCCCATATATTTTGTCCAGCAGAGAGGGCGGCAATGTGGGGCATTCGTGGAGGCGGAGTATCCAGGTGGCTTCCATGAGTTGGATGCGTCCTTCAAAGGCTCGGTAGAATTGGAGAGAATGAGGCATCATCATTTTCATAGGGAAAGTTGTATCAAATACCTAGAGTCCACAAGGGTGTATTCATCATGATTACATAGCTTGGAGGGAGATCCGATCGCCTTACAACCCAGAAAAGTGGATATGGCAAAGAAAGACTAGATAAGATTAAGCACAGCTTCCAGGCCTAGGCTGATTAATATCATAGAATATAGATAAAGAAAAGTTCTAGCAGATTTATAAGTAATCAATATACACTGCCAATCGACAAAACATAATGATTTGAAATCAAATTTCAAATTTTCAACGATACGCAATATATTTTTTTTTACCTGATTTATTCTACCCAAAGGCAAAACAACAACGACAAATAATTTTCAATATTTTTCTTTACAGTTATCAGCTCATCTTAGCTGAATCTAAACCTCAGGGACGAAGCCAGATGCTGGGGTGGATACTAGCAGTGACGAAGTTCGAGATATTTGGTTTATATGGCTTTATAGGAGGGGTCGCTAGATTTCATGGCAGTACTTCCCAAGTGGGCATCTTAAGAAAGGAAAGTATGGCGAAAAACCTTCTTGGAAAAACCCTATCTTTGTTTTCTCCTCCGCATTGGTAAAGGTCCATATGATTCCGGATATAGATTACTTTGCTGCTAGAGAATTCCCTCGAGACCAAAAATATCCAGCATCAAAGCAACAACGGAAACTTATCCACTCTCCAAGGCATTCCTCCCTCCACTTTCAGTTGCCTTTCTACGGAATAGGCCCTTGAAAATTGTCAAAGCTGCAACCAGAGCAATCTGAAAATGTTCAGAGCTGCTTACTTTTATGCAAATCTGTCCCATTTTGCGATTATTTAGATTGGTATTCAGAGACACATTCAAGCTTCTGCTCAGCCGGAACTCAGACTGTAGACTTCCACCCAGAACCATTTCTTTGTTGAAGGAAAGGATTGTCACAGTCAGACTGACTTTATCATTTCTCACTGGGTAGTCTCTCCCTCTTAAAGTAGCTTCAAAACTCCCACCATGTGCCACCTGTCCAGAGCCCGCCATTCGCCCAGTATTAACCACAAACTTCAATCTCTTCCCAACAACTATGGTATCTTCAAGCTTGGCACCAACATAATAGTTGTTCCCGAAAGATGTCAATGAAAATCCACAGTCAGTAATATGATGTTTTAGGCTCCTTAGCTTTGTGTTGCTATGCACTGTATAGATCATATCCTTACCAGAAGTTTGAACATCAAGGCCAACAGCACAAGTCGGTCCACTTGGATATGTGTAAGCCAAAGCGCTCTCTCCCTGGATGCTGAAATCCTGCTTGTCCTTGCTCATCTGTCCAGTGACAGAGGCAAAGACATTCTTGCCTATCTCCACAGCTGTTTCAAGGCTTATTCCATCGAATCCTACATCATGATCAAATCCATGGGGATCAAGAACCGGTCTCACACTCCACTGGTCACCTGTAACAAGGCATCGATATCTATGCACATGACAATCTGAGTTGAAACTTGGGGGAACTGCCATATCTGGTAACAAAACAGCTTCTGGAGGCACCACCTCATTATTGGGATTATCATCATTCACAAAATTTTCCATTTTGGCAAGCCTATTCTCCCTCCGCCTCTGATACTCTTCCTTCAACTGTTTCTTCAGATAAAGTATTTCCCGGTAATCCAGCTCATCAAGATAGTCTTTTTTTTGTAAGTTTGTCAATTTCTCAAACTGAGATTTTGTCAGGATACGGATTGGTGGCAATTGATCATACTCATCTTCATCTTCTGCGTCCAAAAGTAAATCATCATCAACTTCATTATCCATTCCATTTCCATTTGCTATAATGCGATGCCGTAGAAAAGATGAGAGGAGATGGGGGAGAGAAGGCAAACGGGTAGTACTCGATTGTCCCAGCTCGATGCTATCATGAAACTTCAAGAGGGAATTGACATCACCAAGAACTTTGGTACAAATGCACAATAACAAGAAGTGAGATCTCCAAACCTGTCCATTTGGAAGTACTTTTTCACCCATAGGGTTTTTCTTACATTGAGGATGGTTCTCAACCAACACTACAGGGTTTTCAAGTCTTGAGTCAGACACTGCCTGGTGTATATGGTGCTGCACCAAATCTGTACATTGAGTCACATAGGAGTCATAGTTGACGGGATAACCACTAGGTCCTTCAGGAAGAGCAGAGGAAGAGTGAGTCATTACAAGGATGGTGTTGAACCATATTGCAGCACCAAAAACTTCAGTTATGAGCTTCAAAAGAGGGAAATCACTATAGCCCAAGTTGATGACATCAAGGCGTTCAAAGTACAAGACAATATCTGGTGGTGATCTTTTTATAAATCTCCTTACAGATAGCAAAATGTTCTTATTTCTTCTCACATTACTGGAAGAGGAAGGCAGGAGGCCAGGGGTATCAATTACCGTAATTTTCATACCATTAACAGTTCCCACAACCTCTTGGATGTGATCAGTGGCTGGATGAAATGCATCAGTCGTGGTTTTTGATTGATCAAATATAGAGTTTATGGTAGCACTCTTACCAACCCCTGTTTTCCCCAAGACGAGTATTTTAAAAGAGAAATCAAGTTCGGGCAGACCAGCTGATTCTTGCTCTGCTGCAATTGTTTTGGCTCTAGTGCTAATAAGGTTGACTCTTTTCAAGTCAGATTCTCCTACTCTTATCAAGCTTGCTAGGTGTATCCGATACAAAACCTTTGCAACAAGAAGATTTTCCTGTGACTGCTGAAGCCGTCGGAGAAGACGCAAAAACTTAACTTGGAGATCCTCAATCTTCGCCATTGGATCCATGCTTTTCTTATGCAAGCTATGAGAGAACTGCTTGGACTCTTCAACAGCAGCCTGCTGTGGTAAAGGACTATACTGATTTTCTTGATTACCATGGGAGGCATGTAACGCATCAGGAAGTACTGATGATGTTACCACACTCGCAGTATCAGCTGAACCTAACAAGTGAAAAGAAAATAAGCTCTTTCTCCCGTAGAATGCATCAAGATGAGACAAGTTGAAGTGTCAGATGTGGAATTGGTTTACAGCATTGGAAGAAGACATTCAAACATCTTGAAATTGGGTTGTCAACATTTTCCCGAGAAGTCTAAAGCAAGGATAAGAAATAATGATTTCAATTTACTGAGAATTCTGCTCCCAATTTGGTCAAACCCCTTTACAAAAACTCCCCAAGAAAAACATTTATATCAAGTCAACAATTTGACATACAGATTTAGTATATAGTTATTTGAACTATAAATGTTGTCAAGGTCTATTAAACAAATACAAAGGACCACACTGAATGAAAATGGTCAAAGACCAGCCAGCTCCGAACGGTTATTTCATCACTTAGCACTTAAGTGATATAACCACTGAAGATTTTAATGGCAACAACATGGCAGCTAGATTGTTAAGCACATTTCCTTTCCCATTACAGTGCTTCACCTTTTGTTTGTCCTTTTAGGCAACCAAAGGCTAAACCTCTCATTATGGTGATAAGTCCCTTCAACAGATTTAGTTTTGAGAAAGTTCTACAACCTCCATTCTCCTATTACTTTTTGTGATCTGTCCTCCCAATGATAACCTACAAAATATATCTTAACAGCCACTTTCCAAGACGTAAGGATAAGCTTGGCTAATTGAACCACTATCAAATACAAATCGTGCTATGCATAATCATCAAGATTGAGTCTCTCTACCCTTGCTATCATAAATAGCTTCTCCATCATCTGACCCAAGTTTATATCATGCAGACATGAGAAAGTGATAGATGGGAAGGCTACTTAACCATCAATTTTCAACAAAAGAATGGGTCATTTTTCTGTTCTTTCTCCTATAAGAAGTAGAGGGTCCTACATTAAAGGCGTCATGTATCTACAATAGTAGGTCAGAACAAACACAGAAAGGGAAAGAGACAAGGTAATACCTTGGTCACCAAATTCTCCATCCAGAAGTCTCTCATTTAGAAAACTGTTACTGCTCGACAATGGTCTTGATGAGACCAATGAATTGCACACTACTTGAGAAAAGACCCAGTCCCTAATACTCTTCATCCCTCCTGCGCAAACTTTCACAAATAACTACCTTAAATTTAATCGCCGTTAAAAGAAACAAAAAGAGAAATCAAGAATTATAAGGTACTGCCTCCCTCAAAACCTTCATGAATCAAGTGAAGAGAATGTGAAGCTAGAAATAAAGTGTTTCAAAAATAATATCAAGAGTTTTCAAGAATCGCAAAAGGTTACATTTTGTGAAAGATACATTATCAATCAGGAATCCACTAAGAGCATGGCCTATCAAGAAGTTCAAGAAATCAACAAGAGATATTTCGTAGCATATCCCACAAGAAAATAAGCAGGCAATGGTCATGTATTAAATTTAAGATTGTCCTAGCTGAGAAAAGAAAAGCGAAACAAACAATAGAGAAAATTAAAATTAACCTGAGAAGCACAAATTTGACTCGAAATAAACAGTCCTTAATTGGATAACACAAACTTAAAGGACCAAGAACTCCTAAGCTGGGCACCCCGGATTCAGAAATAGTAATAAACGACCCAAGAGAGAATCGCAACCAATTAGCCGAAGCTCAATAAAAAGATGGAACCTTTACAGCTACCATACCCTAGTTAAGCCCCCAGGAAGCCATCAGAATCCACGACTAAACAACTCGGCCCCCATTCTGGATCTGAATTCAAATTGGGTTTCGCGTTCCGCGGCGAAAACGAAGAGCGGAGGAGGTTGCGGCTGAGGGGATGAACCGACGCGATAAGACAGGTATCAAGGTTTTGCTCTCTATTCTTTTCAATTTTGTCCTTTTTCGAGATGGATTTGAGGGCAAGGCTTCATTGTGCACAAGCACCACGTGTACAACTCAGATACGAGACCGAGGAGCATGCTTGAATTGCGAGGGGCAAAGCTGCCGGGTGAACGAAAAAATGTGATGCCATGTTTATGAAGCAAATATTCTCCATTTGTTTTTACCACATAGGTTATAACTTTTATTATTATCTTCGGGTTTTGTAAAGACACTTTTTTATAAATCCGACCACACGTATACTTGGCATTATCAAAATAGAACTAATAACATTAACAACTTTATCTTACTAGAAGTTACAACAAATTATCTAAGAGAATCATATTGTATTATATTTGTTGTTCAAACATCTTGCAAATTCATACATATTCATAAACCTAAAGAATTCAGCTATCATTACTTGAAATCTAATATAAATCATACAAGCTCTTCTAAACTTGACATTAAACTCTAAACTAGTGCATATTGTTGGAAAAACGGGTTTTCATTAATACATGTATTGATGATGACAAAAGAATTAGAAGTATGCATGAAAAATGATTTCTATAATTATTTTAGTAAATGTAAAATATGGATATAGGAAATGATATGTAAATTATAATATCAATATAATGATATTATAAAATAACTAATTTCTTAGATATGTAGATATACATGCACCCACATATTATGCAAGTGGAGAAGTATTTTTTATTTTTATTTTTATTTTTATTTTTACTTTGCTTCACGTAACAAATAGTCTTATACAATATTGTGCTGATTTAGTGATGAAAATTTAACTCTAATTGTATTTCTGCCGAGAAAAGACTTCTTATCGAGACTAACGGGCTGGTTGCTGAAGCAAGAGTGGTCACCCCGCTTGTGGGTGTCATATGCTCACACACCCAGTACGGATCAACAAGTCCTCAAGTTATCTTCATGGACTTGGTCCGACTTGATTCTTCTTGGGTCCAAGTCACATTACACCTGGCCCATTATGCAGCCCAATACTCTCATGGGCTTCATGCCTTTGTAGCCTACTATTCACTTGGGCCACATCACCAGGGTGGCCCAAGTGAATGGGCTTTGCTAGAGCTAGCACGATTGCCACCCTATGTCAACAACCGGAGTTGACTCAACCTCTAGTCTTCGGCTTCTGAACTCCACTCTACTACCATAGAATAGTAGATAGGATAATATTGAGCTGGAATTTGGACGCCATTTTTCCAAAATTCTCCTTGCTACATACGATTGAAAATGATTTTTTTTAACCTAAGTTCTCTCCGACTTGAGAGAACTCCACACTAAATTGTTTGATCAGCTCCTACCTCCTGCTTTGTTGATTTACAACTCAGTTTTGTTCATGCGAAGGTCCCTTATTCCAGAGCTTGCTCTTAACACTTACGAAATAAGAAACCCGCACAGATAACGAATACATGAGCAATCAACACAGACTCGAGATTTAGATGGTTTGGATAACAAGCCCCATGCCTATCACCGGTAATAATTCCCGTCTTTCTTTTAGAAATAACTCTCCCCAATTTCTCATTAAAAAGGGCCTATATAGTGGTTTTCCAACATAATGAAGATGCCCAAATTCAAAGACTATCTTCTTACCAAAGAAAAACGACAAACCAAACAAGGCCTAAAAAAAGACCATTTTATAAATAAATTATAATTTTTTTTAACAACTCATATACCCAATCTTACACATGAGAATTGAATCTCAAACCTCATAGTTGAGATCCCACTTAACTTGCTGGTAAACTAGCAGGTTAGACAACTAGAAAAAAGTGAGATAACCCTACTAAACAATTTCAAGCTTGAGCATTAAAAAAAATAAAAATGGAGGAAAGGGATGCTATTTTCCCCACTGATTGTCACAATAGCTAACAAGCCATATAATTTTGCCATCCTTAAGCCCAAAACCTGGTTCTGCCACTGGCTGCTTTCCCTTCTAAAGTGTTTACACGAGACTGGTTACCGAATCTTACAAGTGCAACGGTAAAGTTCAGAAAGGAAGCGTCCTTCCAATTTTCTTTCATTACTTGTCACAATAAGGCACTACTTAGGAATGACTAGATGAAATACACAACACCCACATTAAAAGATACGTTCAAATATAATAGTCTCTCTTATGTCTAAGGATGCAGCGTACAGTACGAAACAGCCAAAAAGGAAAATAAAAAAACCAAAGCAAACCTGCCCAGAGGGAGAAAAATATGTTTTATGGCACACGCTGAAGCAAAACCACAATTGATTTACAAAACACGACTCTCAGATACCAATCAATGCCCTCTCCTTGCACTCCTAAGGTACTCTGCCCTTATTGCCCACAACTGCTCTCCCACTGATTTCATGTCTGGACGTTCAGCTCGAACCGGCCCTGCACATTGGAATGCCAAAGAGAACATTTTCTTAAGTATCTCTGCATCCACAACTTCTTCCATGGAGCGATCCACTAATTCTGCCAATCTTCCTTCACTATACAAACCAAAGGCCTGCAAAATCAAACCCATATGATCTCAGCAATTAAATACTTGGAAACAAATTAGCAGTATCTTAAATCTGCACGCAAAGAATTGCCAATAAAAAAAGTAACCAAAAGAGTTTCATTCCAACAGATTAGCAAAGGCACAATTTAGACAACAATTATCGTAGGGACAATTAACACCCCGCACTAAATCTTGAAATATATAACAAGACATACACATACGCAAAAGATGTAAGCAAGACACCACGCAAAAGATAAGTACAATGCCTCTCAACAAGACAATCACTTTGGAACACCAATCACTTTGGAACACCTTGTCAAAATGCATTCTCAAAGACTTAAGTGATTACAACACAATAGGACACACTATTTCCCTAAAAGTCTCTCTACCTGCGTCTTTCCGTTTATGTCCTAAGAGCATAAATTTATACAAGGAAAATGGCACAACAAGGCACTCTCTGTCTGATTCCTCCGTTTGCTGCTCGAGAAGACACCAGGCGGAGGCTCCAACACTTTCTGGTAGCTCAGGAACGGTTTATCCAAATGCCTTCCCCCAGGCTACTAGGATTGCAGCACAATAAAACACACAATTGACTTCCCAAGACTCTCCTTGTTTCTCTCAGCCCCCTTTATATCTAACAGCATAAGGATTAATCGAGGAGCACAATGTGACAAAGTTCTCTTTGTCAACCTTCACTGTGCCTGGTATTTCACAAACAGCAAAGGTTACAACGCCTTCTGGTCGCTCCTTTTTCACGCAGCCAGCAGACCCCAGGTTCACTTAGCGCATGGCACAACAAACTATGGTCGTTTTGCTGCCTTTCCCTCTTGCTTTTACCACAAATGACAAAAGTTATAGTACTGACCCTAATTCTCCAGATTGCATTGTAATCAATGTTTCTGCTCAACCACAGATTCTGATCCTTTTAAAGGACTCTTCCTTACCAAAGATTTCCCTGGTTTTGTCTTCACCATGTTCTCTAGACTCAAGTTTTGAATCCCTTTGATTCTTCCTGATTCGCTGCCTCTTACAGCACATGTATCACTCAGATACCTTTGGCTACTGCCCCAAAAGCCACTACATTGACACGATAATCTTTCAACAAGATCATGCATGAAGCTACATGCCCCTAGGCAGCACCTGCTGTAGACCACACGATTCATGATCATACATATTACAGTACTCCCTGAAAGATCATAATGACTACTCAAAGCCACCCCTAAATGCAAAGATTATGGAAGGAACTACAAGTAATCTTGAAGAGGTTGAAGATATAAGGTCAAGAGTAAAGTACGAATCATGTCACATAAAGAGGGTTCTCCAATTCTTCAAAGATAAAATGGCATCAACAAATAAATAAGAAACGAGATTCTCCGAGATATATTTCAATAACTATCAGTTATTGAAACAAAGCTTATACTATGCCCTTTTATTCGCTACAATAAGAAACTCTAGCCTTTGTAAATTATTTTGCCATAATATTCTTGAAAGCAAACAGCATATTAAAATGAGTGGAAAACCTAGACGCTATGCTGAAAGCCACATTAGTCAACATAGTGGTTGACCACCCTTCTGATCAGGCACTTAGATCGGCCTATCCTCAAGCAGGGCTCCAGTTGAAGCTCTTTGTCACTCAATAAGCAAACCCAATTGAAGTTAAGGTCGATCAGGATGTTGACTGGTAGAATTTTACAGAAGGCAAATTGGAACGTGTCTCTTTTGGACATTGTTCATTATTCAATCCCATGAAAACGAGGAATGAAGGATCTTCAAGTGTGTTCTGTGTCAGATTCTTCCACTTCTAGGGAACTCTTCTTTGGGTTTTTATTCAGTTTTCTTCAATCTAGCAACAGCCTAATTAGCGTATTCCACCTGCATCTTCTATCTCTTTGCCTTTTGTAACAACCAAGGAAGAACCACGTAGTTCAAGTATATGTGCAAGAAGTATCACTTGCTTTGCAAACTAACTTGATTCATTTTAACATTAATCACATATGTCCCTCTCACTCTTGTGGCAGCCCTAGAATTAAAAAAGAAGACCTGAAAATTGAAGAGTTTAACTGCCTAAAATATTCATTTTTGAAGCAATCATGCCTATCAACAACCAATACACCTTATTGGAGCAATGCTATTGTTATAGAAACAACTCCTGAAGGCTTTAAGATCATTGTATTCCAAGATGAAAAGTGTCCTTAGACTCCCCAGTAACGTTACTGCTTTCATTCCAAATATATATCAATGTATCCTTTACTTTTTATCATCCAATTAGTTGAAACTACTTACAATATCTAGTACTTTATTTTGTTTAATTTCCTGTACAGATAACTCTGAATCTATTATCACAACTCTACCAGTTGATTAATCTTCACTTCCTTGCATCCATAATCATTCATAACAGTTTTTGTGACTGAAACTTCACTCATGGTTAACTTCTAATTTTTTTCACCCATTGAATATCGTTTTCACTCTGTTGAATTCATCTTTCACCGTTAACATGATCTCATTCTTCCTAATGATAGAAGTTGTCAGCTGTCGGCTGTCCATTCCTCTGTCCATTCCTAAAGCTCTCAGGTTTTTTGTTTAATTCTCTCCCGAAATCATAATAATTTGACTCTCATCCCGTGTAAGTTAATAGATATTCTCTTTTCTCACATGGCCATGCGTTAAATATTTTCTTCCATGGTTTATTCACTACTACATGTCCTTCAAACAAGTTAACAACTTCATAAAAAATAACATTCCTGTAAAATTTCAAATAAAATCCTGGACGTACCAAATTTCCACTACATAGTCTTGAGAAATTTTCTACTATTACTAAACTAAAATATGTCAAAATTTCCTTGGATACAAGATTTGTGTGGCTATTATTATCCACAATTAAATTATACATTTTTCATAATAGTACAAAATTCTGAAATAATTATAGCAAATCTTCTCACTTGAGTTGGGGTGCATAGAAATTTAACTTGTTTGTTCCTCTTTAAGTGAAAAGACCAGATGTTTAATTTGTCCAACACTGTGTGGAGTGCAAGTAACATTCTCTGCAAATTATATATGGGCACTTTTATTTTGGTTGCATCTGTAACATTTTGACAAGCCTTTAGCAATCTCCACAAGTTGGTGCCCTAATTCCTCAAGCACTGGCCGTATGATTTCATTTCTAACAAGCAATTGTTGATTGAAAACCTTACTCTACCACTGTACTTTAGACAGCCACAACAATTCTCGTTTGGTTACTAGGTGATGTAATAGAAAGTATAGGAGTATCCAATTGATGTCGTAGAAAGTATACAACCGAGAGCTAACTTAAGAAGCCTTTGGAATCTACCATAGGTAAAAGCAAAGTCCATTCAAAATAAGAGACAGTATCAAAGAAATTCAATTTCAAGAACAAAGATAATCTAAACAAAGTCCTAAGCACATCTTATTGGCTACAATAAGAAACTACAACCCTAGTGATTTATTATGCTGACAATACCCTAACCAAAAAAAAAAAAAAGTGGAAAAACATGTTGAAAACCAATTGTCGCAATTGACACTATGTTTTTTGAAGTGGTGATGTCCTACTGGCTGGTATGTCATTGCAACAAAAATGACTCATCTTCAATCATATCTTCAACTGAAACTCTCTGTCACTCCTTGGTTGACCCACCATCAAGGTTAGGTACAAATACAAAATTGACCAGCATAACCTTTGATATGTTCCACATCAAATCTACTGACGCGCCCTTGCTGACAACTGCAAAGCACCATGTATGTGACCAATCCATCTGTCTTTCTAAGTATCAGGACTAGCTCTATGGAGCTGCCTGTCTGATGTCTAGCCACACACATGGGCTACACCCATCACGAAGGATTTGGTTTGTGACAGTATGCCTCATAGCCACACATACATCTTGGCTAAAAAGCCCATTCTTTGTGACTATTCTAATAATTTGCCCATGTCAACTCTTGATACTCACAATTGAGTGAAGGATGGTCTTTATAAATGCCTACTCCTAACACTAATTGTATCTGCCCCAAGGAAAGGATCACCAGGTATATTGAACGAAAGTCTTAGGCTGATCATGTACTACTTGACCCACAATCATCCAGCATACAGTCAGCATCAACACCTAGCATTAACGAGACCGTATTGGTGCTTCCTAGCACATGCTACACTAAATATAAGTAAGTCTTGAACTGTTGCACCTTGAACTGTTCTTCACTACACCACACCCTAGCAAGGTCACATGCCAGACATACTACCTACTAATATGCTTAAGCTCATAGCCTGCCCGTTTCTGCTCAAACAGTCCCTGAATGTTGAGCCAACACCTGCTCACCTGTGCACCGAGCTCAATTCTGCAGGCACATGGCAGAACCACTTCCTTGTTCTCTTCTGAGTACCAGCTCAAATGTCAGATTGCATGCTACTTAAGGCCACTGTTGGAACCATTATCCTATCTATCCATGATGCACATCCCTCATACCCACGACAATTCAATCAAATCTCAAGTGTAACTCAGAGCCCGTGAAGCTTGTTCACAAACAAGAGCTAAAATTTACCCATTGACAGAGAAGATTATAGAGTTTGAAAAATGGAACTGTTTCTCTCCCGGTCACCCATGCATGTTTGCAATGGTCATTGTCTACATTAAATTACTCTTTCTTTATGAGAATCCAGATTTAAATATAGTTGTTTGAGACCTAATCAAGAGTCCTAAGGCAAATATAGTATCTGAATTTCCTTTTGGTTAGCTCAGGCTATGTCAGCCTGGCAAAAAGTCCTAGTATAGGTATAATATTTACATGTTTCACGAATCAGCTTGGGTAGATTTAGCAGGAAAGTTAGGGTGAAGGTTATCCCTTGTGAGACTTAAGAATTTAATATGGGCATGAGTCAAAATTTAGCCTTGTCGAGTCCACTGAAACCCCAATTTACAGCCTTTTACCACAACATAAGAGAAGTTAATTTCAGATTGATGTCCACCCAGCCTATTTTTCTCCAAGTTACAGCAATACCAAGAATCACTAAAGAGTAACACAAGGCCATCTTGATACTCACAAAGGAAGTTCCATTGCTCTCAGTCCATCAAATTGGGATAAGTTCCATTATTCTTGAAGGTCATCTAAGCATAAGCTAAGACAACAAATTGCTTAACAGTAAGCTGCAATTGGCCCAAATAAAAGAATCTGTAAATTGAATGGAAAGTAACTTACCCATCTAAGTGTCACCCGGTCTTCATTAGATCTTGTTAAATCCACAGGACGGTGGCCAGTCAGAATCTCTAAAAGTAAAACTCCAAATGAGTAGACATCACTCTTGGGAGTGAGTTGATACGTCTTCATGTACTCAGGGTCTAGGTAGCCAACTGTCCCCTTCACTTTTGTAGAAATATGGGTTTTATCAGACTCCAATGGACCAAGCCTAGCAAATCCAAAATCAGCAACCTTGGCTCTCATGTTCTCTGTGAGAAGTATATTGGAAGATTTTACATCTCGATGGATAATTTGTCTCTCTATTGCAAAAAAAGCAAAAGTTTAGGTTTCAATTAGAACAAAAAACATAGATAAATGACATGTGGTATAAGATATTTATATTGGATGAATACATGAAAATTGTTTCAATCACATCCTTAATTGTAGGGTTCTAGGAATAAGAAATGCTTTGGACGAACGTGGATCACATGTGCAAGCAAAGGCAGGTCTAGGAGAGGGAGAGAGGAAAATAGCTTAAGATGCATCAAGTTTCGTGCAATCATGATTCTAAAATAACATGAACTAAAAATCTTATTGGTTGTCTTGATTACTAAACAAAAGATTGATTTCTGATTAGTCTGCAAAATTATGATGATAAAAGAAATAAATAAATTGAAAATTTTCACCTCCATATAAGTGTAGATAAGTTAGTCCATGAGCAACATCAATGGAAATTTCAAGTCGTTGATTGAAGTCCAGTATTCTTCCATGCTGACCTGCCAACAACAGCATCAAAACAGTTATCACCAATATTGTCATCTGAATTAGGACATTATCACACTTTATGTTTGAGTAATCTTACCATCCAAATGTTCTCTTAGAGTACCGTTTGGCACATACTCTGTGATAATAAGGCGTTCATCTCCTCTGTCAATATAACCTAGTAATTTGACCAGATTCCGATGATCAATTTTGGCCAGAAGTTCAACCTCACTACTGAATTCATTTTGGAGATTCTCAAAGAGTTCCTATAGAAAAGTTTTCATGTTAGAAAAAGAAATAAGTTCGGTGTCATATACTAAATCATCTGGTCTAACCAATGAGATTATATGATAACTGAAATTCCTTTCCGCATTTCAATGAAAAGCCAACTTAAGCTTAAAATGACATGGGCACAGTCGCTAGAAACTTCTTTACTGCCCGAAAAATTTGGGCCATCTACAAGTTTAGCATGTCATTTCTATTAGACACTGCACAATATATCACTCTCTTTAATAGGCAAGTAGTACTTATAGATAAAGCATGCACTGATTTTCTGAGTCAAACTACCCTAGTTTGCTTCACCAGGCAATCAGAATCCCCAGCAAGTTTGTCCCCAATCTGTTCCTTGATGAAAACAAAGAGAGAAGATGATTTCTTGCTAGGTCAAAGCTTATTGTACAAGATGACAAGCTTCTAATGGTCACAATTTGCTTGAATACCATTGACCTCTCAAATTGAAAGGATGTCAGATGCACCATCCCACCAAATAAAACAAGTGAGAAAAAGAGGGATTTTAGGTTAAGAAGATTGTTTGTCATAGACTTCTCACACTTAGAGGAGCTAAATGCACGATTGTCCAATTACAGAATGTTACCTTCACGTGAGGTGCAACTCTGCAATTTTAATCATAAGTGGTATATTACTTTTCTTCATTTGAACATGCTATCACATAATATAGGTCAAAATTCCAAACAACTTCTGGATTACTTAGATCTATATTAATTCTACTGATTAAATATGACTTCCAAAATTCTCATGCAGCAGAAATATTATAGCACTGGTTGTACAGTCCACCACTCAAGGAACTGACACTACCTTCCTTGCTCGTTTTATCGCAACCATTTGGCCACCTAGGTGGGCCTTATAGACAGTTCCAAAGCCTCCTTCACCAATTCGTGATGATGGTGAGAAATTGTTGGTTGCTTTAGTGACCTGATTCAATGTGAGATGTAATGATCCAAGTCTGGTGATTTTTGGAGACAGTGAGAATCTGGAAGGACTAGGAGGGATTGGCACTCGATATGGACTCCCTGGAATCTTTTCAGTAGTAGGATTTACATCACAAGAAGAAATTGAATCCACTGCAAGAACAAGAGTATTCATGCCACAATTTTAGTGCCAAGAAGAAACAAAGAACATTTTTTCTAATCAAGGTTGTGAAGGTTGAAAATGAAGAATGAAAACAATTAATTGCAAAACAAGGTAAATTTTCTAAATTTGTAAGTTTGAGAAAACTCTTTTTTGACTCTTGCATTTATTCCTCCGGATGTAAATTTCAGATCATGGCTACAAAATTTTCAGTTACAATTCCAGAATGTAAAAGTTCTACTCACTAGAAATTGGGTCCTTAGCAAGAACAGAGTGGGCAGTTAGTCTCTTTCTCCTCTGAAAGCAGGCACAGAGAAAAACACAACATGCTACCAGAACTCCAGTTGTTACCACACCAACAATTGTTGGACCTGACAGTTTTCTGGTTAGATGTGGTTGATTCATCCGTGTGTGGATTGCTGGTCTTTCACTTTCCCCCTTTTCCAAAAGTTTTCTTCCCATCTTAAACACTAACTCAGCTGCAGAAATAACAATACTTGATAAAGGCCTTCAGATCTTACTCCACGTTAACAAAGCTTTATAAGGATAAAAGGTTACTTAGAACAGTAAAATGAATTTTTTTTTAGCTGAAAAATGGAACCAAAAGTTAAGACTGTGCATACCTGAAGAAAGTTCCAATTCACAGTGATTACCCCAAAGATATCTCTTGAACATGCAACCATTTGCATGATAATAGTGAAGGGCCTCACAAAACAACACTTTTGCAACTGCGTCCCCATTTACATAGAACAGTTCATGGCCATTAGAATATGAGTAGGCTATTTGATCAGCACCACAAACCTCTGACTGGACAAATCCAGATGCAAAGATTCTCGGTAGTTGTACCACTAGCAACAGAACTAACTTAATTATCACCATTCTCGTCAAGCTAATGTATCCAATTTCCATTTTTGACAATTAAACAACAATGAAAGCATATCTATCTTCTGTTAGTTGGTACCAGGCACAGCCGGAAAGAGAGATACATTAATAGAAACCTGTATCCTTGAGAACCTAAATATTCAGTGAGGATTCTGTATCAATTCTACCAGAGCCTGTACTCCAACCCTTCGTGTTCAAGAACTCAAAAGCTCTAATCTTTCGACTATCATCATGAATTCAACCAAATGCATCGTTAACTGAGACAAGAGAAAAGGCTCGACAGAGAGTTAAAAGTCCAAGACCTCCTGATAACTTCAACTTGAGGCTTCAAATAGCTTCAACAACGCAAGTACAATATCTCAAAGTCAAAAAGAAACTTCAAGACCCAACTTATCAAAATTGCAGTATAGCCAAAACCCCAACAAGAAAGGAAGGTAGAAACGAATTTCAAGTCTTCAAAGTGCTCACCATGCATGCAGGTTCAATAAGTCTCAGAGAACTCCATACATGTAAGCTCAATTTCTGGCTATCCTGACAATCCAAGCAAAAGCCTTAACCCGTCAGTTCAATTAGTTGAAAAAGAATCAAAACAACGTAGGCACAACAGCTGCAGCATATGCACTCAGTTAAAATGAAGCAGCATCAAAAGCTCCTGGAAGACTTAAGTCTATTAGATTTCCAGTCAGTAGCCATTTTCTTCGAGAGTCATACCCAGAAACTTAAACAGTGTAAATATTTCTCATTTCTGAAAATTTTTTACACCTAACAAGAATGATTAGCAAGATATTCCACGAGAAAATAAGCAGTCAAACGCGTTTCACGAAGCAAAGCATGGTGCCAAATACCAAGTCAACACAAGTTCTAGTCACAGAGAAAAAAAAAAAAAAGGAAAATTGATTCAAGTAGAAAGACGGAGCTGTGAAGCTCCCATACCAAGTTGAAGGTCCCGGAAATATTTGGAGCGGTAAGAGAATCGAACGCCGGTTGTTGATCGGAATTCAATTTGGATGCGCGTCCTCCGCCAAAACGAGGAGCTGACGAGGTTGCGGCTGAGGACGAACAAAACAGACGATTTAAGAAAAGATTAAAGACTTTGCCTTCGGGTTTCGTTTTATTTTCTTTTTCACTTTGGCTTTCTTCTTTTTCTGTAGTGAAGGGAAATGCCCGTGCGGTTGAGATGGGAGAGACGGACCAGCAATCCTTTGTTGACTCTTGCTTTTTCAGGGTAGACCAGGGGTATACTGGACAATTCACTGACATCCTCTGCAGCTTGATCAAACCCGCACGACGTCATCTTCTCTATTTATTTGCAATGATTACATCGCCGATGCTTTGAATTTACATCCGAAAAATATCATTCAAAAGAACCTATAAATTATGTGCGTGGGGATCCAGGCTTGCCAATTAACGCACGAAAATTGCCAACTTTTCTGAACTTTTACTAATATCTAATAACTCTAGGCTAAATAGATAATTGATTTTAAATATTTGTTTAAATTCAGGCTTTTTTGCTCGAGTTAATGTCGAATGGGGGGATTAATGTTTTCCCATTGGCCTTCATTTGGATCCATTTGAGGAAAGTTTCCCCAATGACTTAGAATTATTCCTAGTAAAGATAAGATTTAGGATTATGTATCAGCTTCGGATATACCCCTTTTCTCTACACGGTGTAAAGCTGTTTACTTGCTAGAAATTGTTCCCTAAAAGATGTTGTCAGTTGAGATCCCTGTTCCTCTAGTTGAGGTAAAAGATCATTAGAAGGCCAATTAGCCTTGAGTGTACAAAGCTGAAAACGTTGAAAAAGGAGCTAAACTAACTATTTCTTCGAGTTTTTGAAGAGATGGAGGATGTAGGTAGTCAAAAGGACGATCATTATGCTTTTAACGGATGATGCTATGGTACCTACCTAAATTCTAATTATTACCTATGAAATTCTTTCGGCGGGTGTTATAGGTCTTACATACCCAATCATTAGTAAAGGAGTCTAGCGCCATTGTTTAGAAGCACAAAAGCCCAAAATCTTACATTTTTATTAAGGCAAATGAATCACATTACATTGTTTACATTATCTAAAATAGAAGTACCTTGTTAGGTGTTTAGGCAACACAAGAATGAGGTGTTAAACTAGGTTTTGAAAAGCTTTCTTTTCTTGACAGAAAGCAATTTAAGGTACTTCAATTAAATAACTTCAATGTTGATCAAGAGTAAGATAAGTGACATGCATGCAACGTTGCTCAAATAAGGGGGTAAGAATAAATAAAATTACCCAATAAGTTGAGTAGTTTGGTTTAAACACTCTTGACAATTAACTATGAGCTCAATACAATTAATTTGAATAATTTGGTATAAACATTCATTTTCATTTAACTTAATCTATTTATAAAGTCACTCCTCTAACTAATTACACAATTAACTATATAAGATTTTTCTAAGCTCCAATTCCCACACACAATTTCTTACTCAAAGAAAAATTTACATATAGATATATTCCTCCTAACTCTTAAATATAGAATACACTTAGGATTAGCAATATAAGTCAAAAAATCCCTAGAATTTTCACGACCTGAAAACCTTAAAAATTATCTATTTTCTTTTTATTAGAAGCTTTTTATACAATTAAGATACAATTATGTTTTTCCCTCAACAACATACGATAATATCAAAGAATATGAGCTGAATAGAAAATATGAACAAATTCGCTCTTTTGCTTCACAAAGTCGTCACCTTAAGAGAACTTTCAGTTCACTCTTTGTACCTCATTTAATTAGCCAGTTTTTTGCCCTTTGTAATTACCACTTGATTTGTACTTGGAAGGACAATTGCAGAACATGAGAAGGCGTAGTAGCAAGGTCTGGCCAAAACGCGTAGCCCTAACCTGACGAAGATGCACAGTTAGGAAAGTTATTGCCTCGAACATTGGTCCCAAACGAAGGACGTTGTTTGCATTTCAAGTTTAAAAATCAACCTCAAAATATGCATGTAAATGTAATTTTGATTAGAATTGTCTCTAGTTTGAAACGTGCGTGTAGGTGTCATTTTGAAAATAAGTTTTGTTGAATTGATAACAACACAAGGGCATCATTTTGAACAAAAGTTGCACTTAATCAACTACGCATAGTAAAATGGCTTTGAATGCATTTTGAAAGAATTTAAGATTGATTGAGCAACAAAACCCTAGGGTTGCTGGAAATTTCAAAGAAAAGAGAATGGCGGAAAGATAGAAACCCTAGATTGTTTTAGTGATGAGAAATCCCAATTTGATTCAATTTTGTACACAATATTTACATTTAAAGAATCAATCAAAATCTAATAAGGAAATTACAACTAATTACAAACAAATTTGGCGAGAATGGCTAAGAATTGTTGATTCTTGGCAGTTAGGGTTTCGCAGAACCATTGGGGACGAACTAGGTTGTATTGTGGGTGAGAATGGGTCATGGGTGAGAATAGGTCACGAGTCAACTCATGAGTTGCCTCGCAGGTCATCTCTTAGGTTGTTGTCAAGTTGAGAAGGTTAACATGGTGTTGACATGGCATGCATGTGTATAACATGCATTGTAGAAGGAGATACACTCTTTTGCTCTAACATACCCACATAAGTTAAAGGGGTAGGATTGACCTGAAGCGTAGAGTGAAAAGTGTAAAAGTGGGCAAAAGAAAGACCTTTGGTGAAAATGTCAATTGGTTGATCTATAGTAGAAATAAACTACAAGTAGAGCCAACTGTGAGCAAGACATTATTTGACAAAGTGAAAATTAATCTCAATGTATTTTGTGTGAACATAAAAGACAATTTTTACATGTCAATCAATGAGATCGATTGATTGATTCAACAAAACCCTAAGGTTGCTAGAAACTGCAAAGAGAAGAGAATGGTGGAGAGATAAAAACCCTAGGTTGTTTTAGTGATGAGAAATCCTAATTCGATTCAATTTTGTACATAATTCCTACATCTAAGGAATCAATCAAAATCTAAGAAAAAAATTTCAAGTAATTACAAACAAATTTGGTAAGAATCACCGATAATCAACAATTCTTAGTGGTTGGGGTTCCATAGAACCAAAGGGGACAAACGAGTTTACATCATGGGTGAGAATGAGTTGTGGGTCAGTGTGTGGGTCGTCTCATAGGTTGCTATTGGGTTGAGAACGTTGAAATGATGCGGACATGGCACACGTGTGTAGAACACATGTCATAGAGGGAGACATGCTCTTCTGCTTTAACATATTTCATGTTTAACCAAACCGAGCATAGTTGTGCCTAATTACATAAAATAAATCTAGATATAACCAATCTCTATTCTTATGCATCCTTTGTCATCATCAAAATAGTGTAAATGCTTAAAATAATCCAATCTAGTATATTATGAGTAAAAAATCTTATCCTCTTAACTAAAGATCACTAAAGTATAAGAGAGAACAACTTATTAAGAGTGTTTTATATGTATATGACATGTGTTCATATAAAAAAACTCCAAGTTTGTTTTTGTTCTCACCATATTATGGTTAGATTTAGAAGTGATTGTAAAAATCCATAATGTAATTAGTAAACCAAATTTCTTTTGAATATAATATTTGTGATTGTGAGCATTTAACTTGATTAGTTAAATATATTTAGTTGTTATAATTATTAAAAGACTTAAAAACTTAATCCAAAAGCTAACTTAAGAGTTAAAAAAATATTTTTTTTATTTAAGTTTACTATAAGAGATCACATATTCGATGTGAGATTTTTATTTTACAAACATGTTCTTGCACACCAAGTGACACTAAACTCAAGGTTGCATGGGTAAAGTAAATTTTAACTTGGCCATAGATATTATTTTAGAAGGCCCAAAAGCTTAATCTAAATATTAATTTAAGAGTTAAAGAAATACTTCATTTATAATATTAGTTTAAGAGTTGGAGAAATACTTCATTTATAATACTAGTTCAAGAGTTGAAGAAACACTCCATTTATTTAACTTTTATCAAAAGAAATCACATATTCAACATAAGATTTTTGTCCTGAGCACAATAATCTCCTTGAATAATAATATCATACATCATTAAATTTCATCCCATCAATTTAAGACTTGAAGAAAGTTATGAATAAAATGACAAATAGATATAGATCTTTATCAATTCAAGATTTGAGTAGAAAAGATATGAATGAAACGCCAAATAGACGTAGGCCTTGTTGTATACTATTGTTGCATTCAATTGTATGGTCAAACTTCCGGCAACTTGCTCTTTTGGATTTCTAATTGAACTTTACTTGCTTGTGTTGGCCGGTCTTATCATTGTCAATTTACCTTCCTAGTTGGGATTAAACTTATCTCAAAGACTTAAGTTTTGCCTTTCCAAATGGAATTGGATTAAGGTTGTGTGTAAGAAATCAAACACAGTGTAGTGTCTCAAGGAAGTTTTCTCATCTAGATTTAACTTTAGTCCTAAAGTGAGTTGGTCAACAATAATAGAAAATAATGCATAATGTTCGTGGATGTGGATTTACAATGAAAGAAGCAACGCCAAATAAATAATAGGGTATTGGTGAAAAATTGAGAAATGACCTAGGTGCTTCCAGCTAATATCTTACTGTAAACCAACAGGATCGTATGAACCCAAGGATCTTTCGTTTGTGGGGGGAAAGTCGAAAGGTCTCTCTTATGGTCTTCGCGTAGGTCAAACGGCAAGACGGAGCCTTTCACACAATGGAGAGGTTATAGAAAGAAGACAACCTTCGCATGTTTTCTTCTTCTACTATGTTGTTCTTCTTCTTGCTGTCTCTACCTATGTCATCAAGTGTGACCTAACTTTAACCATGGATGGATCGATCAATTATTGTCACCCAAAAGCTTATAAAATTATGAAATTATTTCTTAAAGTTTATTTTTCCATTAACAAATCATTCCACTAGTTTATAATTTATCTTTTTGGTTAGAGTCAAATTACTCTCTTCGTCAATATTTTTTTCTAAAGAGGAAATGGACGCGTCACTACGTGTTTTCACCATCACCCTTATTATTTCAGTACAAGTGAGCAATTCCTTGCCTTTCTAATGCTAACAGATTTATAGGCTCGAACATGATCTACCACGCATGACATTTCCAAGCAAGGATGCGTCATTTGAAAAAGCCATATCATATTTATATATTTTATACATGTGTTGAACCTCGAGAGATGTTAATTCGGTTATCTTAAGAATTAGTTCTTTTCAGTAAAGATGTGACTTAAAATCTAATGAGGAGACAATTTTAGTGATGCAAAAGTAAAACTAAAAATGACGAAAGTCTGATGATACTTGTCAAATTGATTTTTTACTTTAATATAAATGATAATACGTAGATTTCTATGAGTTCCTTAATATTAACGATTAAAGAATTTCAACCAAGGTAAATATTGTAAATAAAATCTAAAATGTTAACGTAAAATTTAAAATATGCATTGAATGGACGAATTTACGTTTAAATGATATAAAAATTCTCATTTGGTATAAGAAAATGTTTAGTGACCTTATTGGTAATTGAGAAGTGCCTAGTTTAATTAAGATCATGCACTGTTTAAGTCCAAGAGATCTTAGATTTGACATTATGTACATGTGTGAGTATGTATGTTTAAGGAAAAAAAATCTTATTTTTCAACAAATATTTTATTCCTAGTCTTCTGCAGCGGTCTTGAAAAATGGAGGATTCAGATACGTTTGATGTTTTTTTTTTTTTTTTTTTTCTGTCGTTATAAAACAGTAATTGGAGTCATGACGTTGATTTATGAATTATTGAGCATGAATTAATGAGTATTAGGCCCTGGGTTTTTCGTAATGGTTATCAATTCTTTGGCTTCATCTTGGCCATTGTCAGGTGGCACTTCTAAACCGGAGACTTGCGATAAGCTATAAGCTTAATTAACTACAACCCTTTTGGTTTCATCCTGTCTTTGAATATTTATTTGCAGCTGTTTGAGACAACGATACGGTCTATGTATGCTTTTCTAGTTCTGCAACGTTGTCGACATGAAAATCTCTACACGGATATCCCCAGCTTTGTTCGTACATACCAACTACAGCCACGTTAAGCATCTGCACATGTTGTACCCAAATGGTGAACAGGCTTTGGCAAACCAATTTGCGTCACTCTTGGGAGGCTGTTCTGACGCATCTGTTGTTCAACAAGGCAGGCAAGTTCATGCCCAGATCATTGTCAGTGGAATTAGTAGCGATTGTCTGTTGGGAGCAAGGGTTTTGGGAATGTACGTTCTTTGTCACAGCTTTGTAGATGCTAAAAGTATGTTCTATAAGCTGGAACTGAGGTCTTCTTTGCCATGGAATTGGATGATTAGGGGGTTTACGATAATGCGTCGGTTTGATTTTGCCTTGTTGTTTTACTTTAAGATGTTGGGCTTTGGTACTTCTCCGGATAAGTATACTTTTCCTCACGTCATTAAGGCTTGTAGTGCTTTAAGTAACGTAGGATTTGGTAAGTTAGTTCAGAGAACAATTCGATCGATGGGTTTTGAGTTGGACGTGTTTACGGGCAGTTCTTTAATCAAGTTGTATGCTGAAAACAATTGTATCAATGACGCGCGATGTTTGTTTGATAGAATTCCACATAAAGATTGTGTTCTATGGAACGTCATGCTTGATGGTTATGTGAAAAATGGAGATCCTGGCTCATCTATTGCCATGTTTTTGGAAATGAGCAATACCGAAATTAAGCCCAATTCTGTGACGTTTGCTTGCGTGTTGTCTGTTTGTGCGTCGGAGGCATTGGTAGGTTTGGGTACCCAGCTTCACGGACTGGTCGTTAGGTGTGGGTTGGAGTTAAACTCTCCTGTGGCTAACACATTGTTAGCTATGTATTCAAAATGCCAGTATTTGTTTGATGCGTGTAATTTGTTTCATATGATGTCGCAAACTGATTTAGTAACATGGAATGGAATGCTTTCTGGATTTGTACAAAATGGGTTTATGGGCGAGGCTTTGCATCTGTTCCGTGAGATGATATCTGTCGGTATCAAACCAGACTCGATCACTTTTGCAAGCTTCCTTCCGTCAGTTACTGAATCAGCATGTGTCAAACAAGGTAAGGAGATTCATGGTTACATGGTAAGACATGGTGTGCCTTTGGATCTATTTGTAACAAGTGCACTTATTGACATATACTTTAAGTGCAGGAATGTAGAGATGGCACGCAAGATTTTCCTCCAAAGCGACACGGTTGATGCCATACTGTGCACAACTATGATTTCAGGGCTTGTGCTTAATGGAATGAATGGTGATGCTTTGGTAATCTTTAGCTGGTTACTCAAAGAGAAGATGAGACCAAATTCTGTAACTTTGGCAAGTGTGCTGCCTGCTCTTGCTAGTTTGGCTGCTTTGAAATTGGGAAAGGAGTTGCATTGCAACATCCTCAAGAATGGGCTGGACGGAAGGTGTCATGTAGGAAGCGCGGTGTTGAACATGTATGCTAAATGTGGACGATTGGATCTTGCTCATCATGTTTTTGGAAGGATGCCGGAAAGGGATACTGTTTGTTGGAACTCAATGATCACAGGCTGTTCACAGAATGGCCAACCAGAAGAGGCCCTTAAACTTTTTCGTCAAATGGGGATTGAACGGACCAAGTATGATTGTGTAAGCATATCAGCTGCTCTATCAGCATGTGCAAACTTACCGTCACTCTATTATGGGAAAGTGATCCATGGAACCATGATTAAAGGTGCATTCAGCTTTGATTTGTTTGCTGAGAGTGCACTGATAGACATGTATGCTAAGTGTGGAAACTTGGATTTTGCTCGCAATGTGTTTGACACGATGCCAGCAAAGAATGAAGTGCCATGGAATAGCATAATTTCTGCTTATGGAAACCATGGTCTCCTTGAGGAGACTCTGACCCTATTCAATAAAATGTTGGAAAATGGGATTTTGCCTGATCATGTGACTTTTCTTGCTGTACTATCCGCATGTGGCCATGCTGGCCAAGTTGATATTGGAGCCCGTTATTTCTCTTCCATGATTGAGGAATATAGAATACCAGCACGGATGGAGCATTATGCATGCATGGTAGATTTGTATGGGCGTGCCGGTGAGTTGGCTGAAGCATTTGAAACAATAAAAAGCATGCCAGTCACTCCTGATGCCGGTGTTTGGGGGACGTTGCTTGGTGCCTGCCGGGTCCATGGTAACCTTGAGCTTGCTGAAATAGCTTCTAGACAACTTTTTGACTTAGACCCTCAAAATTCTGGCTACTATGTACTGCTTTCAAATCTACATGCTGATGCTGGACAGTGGGGGAGTATGCTTAAGATACGTAGTTTGATGAAAGAAAGACAAGTTCAGAAGGTTCCTGGGTACAGCTGGATTGACATTAACAAAACTACTCATATTTTTGTTGCTTCCGATGGAAGTCATCCTAAGTCTGCTGAGATATACTCAACACTGAAGAGTCTTCTGCTAGAGCTAACAAAAGAGGGCTATGTACCTCAAGTTTACCTTCCCGTGCACTCGGAAAGCACACGAATGTGATCACCAGAGAGAAAAGAAAAGGAGCAGAGAATTTTTCTTTTTTCTCAGCATTGAGAAATAGAAAATATAAATCATGTTTTGTTTCTCAACATAAGTTGTAACAAAAACAGAGTGGCGGGTTTTTATCATGTAATAAGTGAGGGTTTCGTGGTTTCTCAACTTGCAATGTTGATTCTATGCTCCAAAGTTTGTTTAAGGATGGTTCGATTTATCTCAAGTCTATGTCCACCCGCCTTTTAATCACAAAGATTAAGAAGACTTCCATTCTACTAAGGAACGAGAGCAGCCACTTACATAGTGATACCCCATTGGACATCAATTTCTCACAACCCGAAGAAACCTATGTCGTAACAACCATATGCTTTGTGGCAAACAAGTCTACCTAACCTAAACTTAGGTGCCATGCAGTTGCAACAACCCAGATAATAAATAGAAGGAATCAGTGAATAAGGGTGCTGTGTCACCAAATGATTCAGTTTCATTAGAATAAAATGGCTTTTTAAAGCCATATGTCGTTTTACAATTGTTGCGTGCATTTTAAGTTAGTCGTTATGAACTAACTGCGCGCGAGAGTCTGCTAGGTTGTTAGGAAAGGTCGTTATGAAGGGTGGTTAGTCTATTACATGTTCTTAGCAAATTTATGATAAGCTTGTGGAACACATATATCAAGTCAATCTTCGTGCCAAATAAATTGCATAGTTCGGACAACACTAAAACTCAACTTTATGTGATTCTTCTAGCACTCGAATTGCGTGGTAAAAAAATCATAGTGCTAGAGATAAAGGGCTATAACATATATAGCCACCAAAGATGATAAAAATTTAATATTTCAGTCACTTATCTTTAGAGCTAAGAATCATACATCAATCTTCACAAAATCAGCACCAAATAAATTACAAATACAATATAGGTGCTAACCATATAAAACCCCCAAATTTTCAATTCTAAGGACTTTCAATAATTGATGTGGCCCATCCTACACCAACCCATGCTAGTCTAGCCCAAGACCAAACACTCATTAGTGATGCATTTGGGGAGTTAAGTCTAGCCATGATAATTAGAATTAATTTCCAAGGAGCCTCTCTCATGGACAACTAAGAGCATTTACTACTTTTGATTATCTTGGGAACCTATGCTAGCATTTATGATGTAATTATTTGTCTTTGATTAGCCTCTTTGAAATAAGAGAATCTCTCTTATAAATAGTTACCTTTTTATGTAATGAAGCTCAGTTCATGGGTTATGAGATAAGTGTTAAGCTTTGGCTTTCTTTCAAAATTCTATATCTCTTTGGCTTATTCCAAGAATGGTGAAGGTTATAGCTCTGTATCTCTTTAGAATAGAATGGCAAATGTTTATCCTTGAATTCTAAAATGGTGAGTAATATGTATCCTTAGTTTTCAAAGATAAAATTTATCTTTTAGTTTCCTCTTTGCTTGGAGCTTGTGAAATGGTCTATAATGTGTGGTCTATTTTTTTTTCTTTTTCCTTCTTTTTTTTAAAGAAAATAATAGTAGTACCTTGATAAATTTTATTGATCATTATGTTGGATCCTATAGTAACTTAAGAGGGAGGGGGTGGGGTGGGGGGGAGGGGGTGAATTAGGTTTATAAAAAATAATTGTTTTTTTTTTCATTTTACTTGTGTTAAGCAATTTAGGTAGCAAGGAAATTTATAACAAAGAAGTGCACACAACAACAAACACAACGAACATAATTTTTGGTAGGTGGTTCGGCCCAAGCCACCTTGGCACTTACTCCACCCCATTATAGTAACCTGCTAAAGTCACTCTCTAATCAATTAATTAATTGATTACAAGGGTTATCCAAACCCTTACAAGGGATAACCAATCCCTCAAACTTGGTTACAAATTATTACCCCAAATTACAATATTAGAAGTAGACTTTTACAAAGTGTACAAGATTTAGTTCAGAAGCCCTTAAGATATGCTATTAGGCTATTACAAAGTGATTTGGACAAAAGCCCTAAATTTGTTCAAAACTTAGCTTTGTCTACTTGCTAAAAATCAACTCAATAATATAATATATTAAAGTACAAATTGTTTCTCTAATAAGTAAGTAATAAGCTCAGAATATAGTCACCCAATGAAGAACAAATTTGTGAGTTGGATGAACTTGAATGAAGAGTATGGGATGCTTGAGATAAGCTTGCTTTCTTTGTGATTTTTGGCCAATCAAGTAATGGAGATGATAATGCACTTAAATAATATCAAATAGACTGACCTCTCACTTCCAAAGAGATGTTCTAACACCTATGAGCACTGTTACATCTTCTTCCTGTTGAAGTTGCTTCTCCCTTTCTTCTCTGTCCATTTTCAAGTTGTTAGGAGGTTGAGAGAAAAGTTGGTCGTTCTGTCTCTAAGTCATTCAAAATTAAGCTCCAAAATGCCATTGTTTGTCTAGATTTTAAGTTACTAATTCGAAGCTTCATGAACTAAAAAAAGGGTTACCAAGTTGAGTTTTTGGGTCTTTCTTGGATCCTTATTAATTCTATTCAATCTTGAATCAAATCATTGTAGGTGCTTCATAGATTGATAGATCACCTTCTTGCTTACAAAAGCCCTCTGAAATCGTTTTCAGAAACTCTTTAATCTACTTCTATTTTATCTTTTAAGCAATTAGGGCACAAACTCAAAAAACTCCTCAATTTCTTCAAATTAATCCTTTTTAAGCAATGGGTCTTTGATTTTTCTTCATAGAATTTTTCTCCTCTTTGTTAGCTTTCCAGTGAGCCATTTTTTAGCTTGATTGGAGAAGTTTACGTCGGCCAAATGAAGCAGAAAAATCACGGCATCGAGTGGGTTGTGGGTCGAGCTAGGTTCGGCTGTGTAGGCGCTTAAGTGGGCGAGCTGGTCATGGGTCACAAGAGTGGATCTCGGGTCGTGCACGCTGGCAGGTGAATTGGACTCATGGGTCACGTGATGCTTTCGAGTCGTGCCTCTAGGTCATGGGTCATGGGTTGGGTCGTACATTTTGGATCTGGGTCGTGCCTTTTTGGACTTGGTTGTATCCTCACACGGGCTTGCTTTGGGCTGGATCACACGAGCTGGGTCATGCTCTACTTTGGGCTTTGCAGTTTCAGACTTTTATATTTGGACTTCCTACATAATATTTCAACATTATTTTTCTAATAAAAAAATCCAATAAATAAGCAAACCATGATTATAATATTCTCATATTATAATTGTATTTTTCTCATCATCAAAATGTTAATATATCTTAATATTATTAAAATATATTCCAACACATGACAAAGCTATGCGAACCAACCATACCTTTTAGCACTTTCATTATATTGAACCTATTCAATGTTGACTTGTTACATGTTATAGTGTGATTCTATGCTACAAAGTTTGTTGGACTAAACTTTGGTTTGTTCATTGTCTTTGGAAGATAAGGTTATTGAATTGGTTACGTATAAGTTAAAGACAACCTTCATTAACATTATGAGCACTTTAATAGACATATCAAGTGCTAGAAGAATCATATTACATTAAGTCATAGTGCTATCCAAATAGATATATGTTTGGTACTAAATTTGATATAAATATACATACATACATATATATATGTTCACTAGCTTATCACTACTTTATTAAGAACATGTATATGTTGATTATGTGTGTCATGCAAGTTGAAATTGATCTTTGTTGAGGTTGCTAAGTGGATAAAGAGTTGTACTTGAAAAGTATATTATTGTATTTGTATAGGCTCTAGCTAGATTGGTCTTATTTGATATGTTAAATATCTAAGCTAATGACAGAGGGATGAGAACATTATTGTATAATATTGTAATCCTTAGTGGTTGGTTTTCGCTTATGAAAAGAAAAGGATTTGTATTTAGATGCCTCACTAATGGCTCAGACCCCTTCAGTAGAGGCCTTCTTCACTTTCCACCTAAGCTGTGCAGGAAAGGCCCAAAGTCAATCCTAAGGAATAATGAAGCTTTATAGTGTCTTTCTGTCTAGGTGCAAGTAGTCCACATCTTCACAGACATGTCTATTTCATTGAGTCTCTCTTTAAGATAGTGCCTAGATTATTATGCCTTTTGTGTGGGTTGTAACTTATCCAACAAGGAATTTCGTGTGGTACCTAGTCTTAGGTAGGTTTGACATGTCCATCATAAAGTGTGTGGCTTGTGTGATGTGGAGACTCCTTGGTGTGTAAGGAATAGGCTTCAAGTTTTGTATCATTGTGTAAACTTAAGAGTGGTTAGTTCTTTTTTCTTAGTGGGAGTCCTCTTAATACTTCTAATTAAGGCAGTATTGGATGTAGACTTGTGATAAGTCAAACCATTCTTAAAATAATTCTTTTGTTGATTGCATTCTCTCTCTTTACTTTTTTTTTTATTTAAGTCTACTATTTAGTTTCAACAATTTTATTATACTTGCATATAAACTTGATTTTCAATCTATATTACAAGGAATTTGGGATCAATTTAAAAAGAGCTAAAAGAGAATTTATAGTAAATCCATAAACCTAATTCAACTCATTTTCTTAAGTTTCCATAGTACTTACAATTATAAATTTGGGTAGTCCTTGATTATTATGATGATAACAAAAGGAGAGAGCTCTAAAAATGATTTTTTATGTTAGAAAAATGTGCCAAAAAGTAATGAATATAATATTTACGTTAAATATTTTATTAATGCCATATATTAACATTAGAAATAAACTTTGTATATGATTGGGTTGTGATGAGACAATACTAGTTTTAATGTTGCCTATTAATTGATTCGTTTCTCTATATCCAAATGGGCCTTTATTTTTTATTTCTTGACAAGTGACTTAGGTCGAGACAAAGCTCATGCCTAGGACAAATGTTAAATGAAATGAGGGTTTCTTTCTGTTGGTCAATTTGTTCCCTTTCTATAACAATCTTTAGGGAAAAAATGCAAATGCAGAAGTTGTCATTTCATTCATGCTTTAGACGGATTGTTACTAACTTTTGTACAAATACTTTGACAATCCAATAGGACGAAAAGAGGTAAGGCTATTTCCTAGTCCTTTTCAATTTTGATGTATTCGTTTTGATTTTTAGGTTGTAAATGGAATAGTTGATAGAAAAATATCATAAGTTGAAAATCCAAAAGAAAGTGTGGAACAAAATAAAAAAGAGCTTCCTCATTTGGTCTTTCCCACTTGATATTTGTAGTTTTGTTGTGATTGTTGAAATCAAAAAACACTATTGTTGAGATTCAAGGTCTTAAAAGGATAAGAGTCACCATTAATCTTGAAATAAATCTACTTTACTTAAGAATAATGATACAAAATTATTCATAAGAATTCAAGATGCTTGAGAATAAAAGGAATAAGAGAATAAAACCTAATACTAGAGGGCTAAGGTACTGGGCCAATGCCATACATGTGCAAAGCCTTGGCCCATTGGTTAATGGCAATATATAACTAAGTAACATTTTTATCTTAACATCTTCCCTCAAATTGGTGCTTTAAATAAGTCAAACATTCCTAACTTACCAAGGAGAAAATGATGTTGTTAAATGCCTAAAGCCTTACTCAAGAGGTTTATGGGTTGCTACTTAGTAGAAACACAAACTATTTCAATGATACCTTATGTTATCTTCTCTTATATAAAATGACAATCGACTTCAATGTACTTACTTTTTTCTTTCATAATAAAATTAATAGCAATCTTCATAGTTGACTCATTATCACAAAAAAGAGCAACCAATTTTAAGAACTTGACCTATAAGTCATTTAACAATCCTAATAGCAAAATAATCTCACATGAAGTAAAATCCATAACTCAATATTTTGCTTTAGTGGAGGATCTAGAGATAGTACCTTGTTTCTTATACTTCTAGGAAATTAAGGACTCCTCTTGTTTAATACAAAAACTTACAATAGATTTTCTACTTATCTTACATCTTGCATGGTTAAAATTGCATAATGCATGTAAATCAATTCTATTATTTGTCTTCATCAAAAGGCTCCTAATGATATGAAAAATGTTAGGTATAGTGGCTAACCAAGAAAAGGGGGGGCAGTTGAATTGGTTAGTGAGCTTTAAGTCTATTAATTTGGTTTTTAAACACGCACAATAGAATTAAATAATGCATAAAGAGTGATTATTAGTAACAAATTAAAGTAAACACAAACATAAAGTATAGACATAGATTTTCCATGGTGGTTTGGTCTTTACACCTACTTCCACCTTCTTCTTCCTCTAACACCTTCCAACATAACCGGTTGAAGTCTACTTTACTCATTGATTAAGATAAAATGTTTTACCAAAATCCTTACAATTCCTCCTCAAAGGAATTACATAAGTTATGGGTTACAATCAAAGGTTGACTCAACCTTATTGCAAGAGCAAATCCCTAAAAGATGTATAGTTAGTTAGAAAGATTATCTAAGATGTGAATACAAATCCAAGCTCTAATCATGAAACCCTTAAATTTTAGCAAATTAGGATTTTGAATTTACAATACAATTTATGTGCAAATAATAATTAGAGTTCAATTAGCACATAAATGAATGTATAAGCAAGTATGAAATCACAAGAATATGATTTATAAATAGTATCATCAAAGCTTCTTCTTAAAATCACAAAATCACAATGTGGAGCTTAATCTTAATTTCTCAGTTACATTTCTTAGAATAATCTCTTCCAAAGTCACTTTGAACTATAGAATAGAACCTTTATATATGAGATTCGAAACAATAAAAGTTGATTTGAGGTTTTTGTCAAACCTAACATATCAGAGGCTTCTTCCCATTGAGAGAGTAGAGCAAGTACCTTATTTAGGGTTTCAAATTAAACACTTAATTATTTTGAACATCTTCTTTAATAGAATTGTCCATCTTTAGCAAATCTTCCCATTGGAGGAGTGGACGTGCGATTACAAAAAGAGAGAGGATAATGTCACTATCTCAAATAAGAGCTAGGGCTTTTGAGTGATTGAGATGCCTAAGTGTATTTGACAATAAGTTGAATGGCACCATTTCATTAGACATAGTAAGAGCTTTAGCATGCTAGTATGAAACATGCTCAAGTTAGACTACATTTTGTAGGCCTAGAATAACCTACTTCTTGTGGGCCTGGACTGGCTTACTTCAAACGGGCTTTTCAAACTTGGATCATGTTCAAGTTTCTTGGTCTAGGGTTAAGCTAACATAAGCTCATCATAAAATCATTTTTGCATAAGCTCCTTGCAATAATATAAAAACCAGCATCATATTTCCTTTTAATATAGGTACCATGCAATTCATGAATATCATGTTATTTTATGCTTAGGAAATATTCCTTTTCTAGAGCATGAATAAAATTTCAATATATCAAAATGTAGGAACCCAACTACGTTATAATATCATCAATTAATATTATAATTTGTACAACTTTTACTTCCTATGATTCTCTTTTGCACATCTATACATGAAAAACATGTTTATACAATTAGCAACAAAATTTGTTACAATAAAACATATCTTTTTCCAATAAAAAGAAAATTCTTGATGAGATTACTTAGGAGTGTGCATTAATTAGCTCAAGATTTGGACAACATAGTTGATGTCAAACCTAGTCATGGTGAGATTATTAAATTCCTAGTCAACAATTAGAATCCTAGAACATCTATGGGTAGAGGATTGTTCTTCTTTTGTCTTCTTAAGGGCTATATCACAATCCTACAAAGCATGATTACAATACTGTTCCATGGAAGTCTTTGTAGGTTTACAAGTAGAAAGTCCATACTCTAAGATAAGCTTTAAGGTAGAATTCCCCCGATTCAAGACAATACTGATTTGGATATAGTGAACTCAAATCTAATAAAATAGGTTATTAGACCAAGACTTTTCATTTAAGATTTGGTGTGTAGATAGTTCTTGAACTTGAGAAAAGATGGCTCATCCCTCCAATTATGATACAATATCATTAACATAAATGGATACAATGATAATGTCCTTACTAGTTTATTTGACGAATAGGGAGTTGTCATGATAACATTGATGAAAATTGGTGTCAATGAGAACCTTTAAGAACTTATGGAATCATTGCCTTGATACTTATTCTGATCCATATAAAGATTTCTTCAAGTGACAAAATTTCTTGCCTTTTAAAATTCTAATGTGAACTTTTTCATTGAGCTTCCTTTAAAAAAATGCATTTTACACATCCATGTAGTGTAGCTCTAATACTGAATGCAAGTAAGGTGATAAATTTATTGTTATAAAGTTATTTTTACCTATTTAGGCAATAAATAATGCAATATTTGTGAGAAAAAATTTTAATTTCTCTTTATTTACTTAAATTTGTCTTGTTTATGTAGCATAAAGAGACATGGAGAAAAATGATAAGCGTGGAAAACCTAATGCTTATTGTATGACAAAATATGTTTAAAATATCAAGATCAAGAAAGTCAAGATGGGCTTGGACTTTGAATAATTGTTATTAGATTTTCTATTGTTGTTAGGTTTTCTAATTATTTAGAAAACCTAGACATGCTAGGAGTTTAAAACTCAATTAATATAAAAGTTCAAAACCTAATTGTATTGGGTATCCAAAACCCATTTCTGCTAGGATAAAAGTTAGGTCTAAATCCTAAATACTATTTAAGAGAAAATAAGAGGCAAAAGAGAAAGGGAGAAAATTTAGCAAAACTAAAGAGAGAGGTTAGGAATTCAAGGTTTTCTTGAAGAGAATACAAAAAGGGTGACAAACTTTTTGTTCTTTGGTTCAAGATGCATTGTTTAAATCCTATTATTGTTCTTGCTTATTATTTCTTTATGTTCTAATTTTCTTTTATTAGAATGATCATGTATCCTAATTATGATGATATGAATTTTATGGTTAATATGTTTTATAAGATATTTTATTTATATAAGTTACATGTTATTGTGTTTAATGCTTTTAAGTTATTAGCTACTACTTAAATAATTTAATTTGCATGTTTGAGACCAAAAGAAGATAATGTGTAGTTGTTTCTTATAATGTATAATTACAAATTAATTATGGATAGACATATACCATATTATTTGTGTGGCTTTCGATATAAACTAGAAATATTCATAAAAGGTATTTTGTTTGTTTCAATTCATATATAGAGATATAGTGAATTAGTAAGCTAAGTAGGTTTGCTATACCTAGACATAGGATAGTGAATAAATTAAGAAATTTCACCATCACATAGATATTATTCTTTTTGCAAGCATAAATAATTAAAATTTGTATCTAATAATTACGATGACATCAAATGCTCTAAGATATATCATGTATTGAGTTTTCTTAAATTTAGTTATTTAATCTATCATTTATCATTTTGGTTGGTTTGATAAACTTTATGAGTTATTTGTTGGAAAATAGAGTTTTGCTATGACTAAAAATATATTTGGTAAATATCAATTGTTAAAATATGTTTTTATATGTGTAAAAAGAAAAATTATAGGAAGTAAAAGGTGTACAAATTATAATATCAATTAATGATATTATAAAGTAACCGGGTTCCTACATTCCTTCATAAAACATATTCTTAAAGTTCTTGTGACATATATTTGAGTGTTTGAATAAATTGATTATTTGAATATCTCTTTAAGAAATATAATATATTTTAATATATTTTATTTAAGAATATGATACTTGGTTTAATGTAATTGTAGGAACATGAGGGGCATTAACTCTATCTTGATATTAGTTCAAAGTCAATATATGTAATATATCAAAATATGAACTTTGTAAAAGATCATATTTTTGGACCATGTTTACATAATTAAACTTTGGACCCTGTTGATATTGGATCGTGTCTATCTACTGGATCTTTTATTACTAGACTGGACCCTTTGTTGCTGGACTGAGACTATGTGATGCGGCCCAAGCTCGCATTAGCCTGACCCCATTGAAGTTGCCTCACGCTACGGTGTCGTCTTGTCCATTAGAGAAACGCCTTTGCTACGATGTCATCTTGACCATTAGAGAAGTGCCTTTGCCATGACATTGTCTCACTTAAGGAAGCACATAAGAGGTCTTTATCTCTCAATGAGTCTGCCCTAGCCGCTTCACTCATCCCCGATGTCATCTCTACTTCTCTCAAACGCCAAAACCTCAAAGGGAGGATTCTAGAGAAGATGGGCTGTCAGAACGGTTGGATTTTGGCTCTAAAGGCTTATATGAGGTTGATTTGATAGATAACCTACTATTCCTAATGGGAAGAAGGCTATGGTTTAGGTTTGATCCTAAAAGGCCCTAGATATGCTTTCTATTTAAAGGAGATGTGTGTTTGAAGATCTTTTCTTGATGATTTACATCTATTTGAAGCGTTCTCTTTGTGAAGAAAGTTTCTTAAGCTCACCTACTATTTGATTCAAGTTTGCTAATCTCTCAGTGACTCACAAGGTTTCGGTGATATTCAATTATCTGCTTTGATCTTCCATTATATACTCAATCATAGCATGTATAACATTATTTATGTGCTGATTTCATTTATAAACATTTAATGCACATAAATTTTAAGGAAAATCTGAAACCCTAATTTATTCAAATTGGGGATTTCGTGATAGGAGCTCTGTATCTTGATATATATGCTTAAATAGCTTCTCTGATTAGCAATATCCTATAAACCAACATATTATTTGGGGATTTGCTACTGTACATGATCTTTTGATCATAATCTGTATTTAGACTTGAGAATTCCTTTGAGAAGGAATTATTTGGATTAGGGAGAACGTGTTTTCTTAATCTGGTTGAGTAAAGGTGACTTCAATCAGTTGGATTAAAGGAGAAGAGGGTGGACATAGGACTCTAAGATAGAGTGCCAAACTACTGTGGTAAATTGGGTGTTGATTCTCTTACTCTTCACTTGCTTAAATAATTTTGTTTGTTTGATTTCTTATTATTATATAAATTGTTAAATTAATTGATTGAATTTCTTTTAAATCAAACAAAAACATAGATTTGGTACAATAACAATTCAACCCCCTTTCTTGTTAAGCCATAAAACCTAACATTATTTACTATTAGTAATTAATTAGTTTAGTATTCACCAATCTCTATGGGATGATACTTTTCTCATCATTATTTACTTGTTCAACATGTTCACTTGTATTTAGAATTTTATTGAATAAGTTTTCGATGCCGCTACCAATGATTGGTTGTTTATTGCTAATTAATATTAATATCGAATGATTTCTAGGTTTAATGTAGCCTTTATTTTATTTTGTAAAAGAATTATTTCTTTAAATTGTTTGAAAAAAGGAAAAAATTATTTTTAATTTGCTTTATTATTAACTATTTTTTTCCTTAAAAAAAAAAGAAGAAAGAAGAAAAAAGAAAATCCTTGTTAAGTTGCTATTGCTAAAAGATTAAGTAACAAGGATTAAGAGAAATGATGGTACATGTACACTTTTGAAAGACTATGTTATATCAACATTTTGGAGTGCCACATCAAGCACTAAGAGACCAGTAATTCAAGCAAACCACTTTGAGATTAAACTAGTACATGAAGTAGATGTCTTCATCAAAATATTTGCACAATTGGTAGTGCTTAATAAGAATAAATCATGTGATCTTTGTGGTGGAAGACATGTGAGCAAGGAATGTCAAGTAGGTAACACTTTTGCTCAATATAATGAATATGCTAATTTTGTTGGGATTCTAAGTAGGTCATAAAATGATCCTTACTCCAACATGTACAACTTGAGATGGCATAACCATCAAAATTTCTCATGGAGCAACCCAAATGAAATGGGACTACCACTAACATTCGAGTAAACAAAGAGGTGAAGCCTAACTTAGTGGACATAGTCAACAAGGATCAATAACACACAATGCCTTATGAAGAGAACTAAAGCAATATTGCAAAATCAAAAGCAAACAAAAGAGGCAAAGCCTAACTTGGAGGATATAGTTACCAACCTTGCCATCACTACATAAAGTTTTATGGAGAGTACTAAAGCAAGATTTTAGAACCAAGAAGTTTCACTTAAACATTTAGAGACAACAAGGTTTTTTGGCTAGCAACGTGAAGAAAATCCTTGAAGAAATTACAAAGGAAATAACCCTAACAAGTGGCAAACAAATATAGGAAGATGATATTGAGAAGGAGATTTTCAAAGAGAAGGATAAGAATGTTAGCATATAACCCAAGGAGGCATTTAGGAGCAAATTTTGTCTAGACAATCCTAGGCCTTATATGCCTCTAGCTTCATCTCCCTAGAGACTTCAGCAACATGAAATAGATAAAAATTTTCAAAATTCCTTGCTATATTTAAAAAATTACACATTAACATTTATCATGTAGATGCTCTAGCTTAAGTGCTTAGTTATGCAGAATTTTTGAAAAAGATATTAGGAAAAAAAAAGGATGCTAGAAGTGTATGAGATAGTGAGGTTAATTAAAGAGTGCTCAACCATCCTACAACACAAGTTGTCTCCTAAATTATTACAATTTCATCCTTTTTAAGTGATAACATCTGAGATAATTTGGCTGAAAACTATAGAGCAAGCGCTTCTTGGGAGGCAATCCAAGTATTTTCATTATGTTTTGTAATTGGTTTTGTAGTAAAATTTTTTAATTAAATAAATAAAAATAAAAATAGTCTTAGAATATCTTCTCTATCTTCATAATCTTCTTTGTTTTATCCATATTAGGTTTGTTTCTTGAGGGATTACTTTCTTGGAGTTTTGTAATCAAAGCCATCCATGGACACATTCTATAACAAAGGGATTTTTCTTATATCCTTTTTTTTCCCCACATTAAGGACAATGTTTCATTCAAGGTTGAGGATGTGAAAAGAAATTTTGTATTATGTGCTAAATCTGATTTGAAATTTTTTTTATGTCATGATTGCATCTATTGTTGTGAATTCTTTGTAGTTTTTAGGGAGGTATAAATTTTGTTCAAACCTACAATTATGGTGTGAGTTAAGTGTAATTTTGATTATGTTGATTCACCTATTAAGCACTAAAAGTCCTTAGTTTTTGAAATTATGTGTATCTTTAAAGAAAATTTATGTGAAATATGTGATTTTCTTAGATTTCACTTAGATCTTAGAATTTAATTTATTTTCTCTTGAGGCAAAATCCTAGGTTGCATCTAATTGAGAAATTGATTTAGGCCATCTTTGGATTGATTAAGCCTTTTAAGTTAACCTTATTTATTTATCACTAGTCACCGTACTGAGCCTTGATTCTTATCCATTTTTTTAATGACACCCATATATATATACTTGTGAGCCTTAAACAAATTATCTTATCATCCCACACCCATTTATTTGAGTTGAATAAAAGTTGAAAGGAAGAATAGAGCATAGGAAGAAATTGAAAATAATGATTGTGTGGGGGCATAGTATTTCATTTCTACAATGAAAAAAAAAGAGCAAAAATTAATGAGCTACATAGGTTTGCTATACATAGAATAGTAAACAAATTAGGAAATTTCACCATCATATGGATATTATCTCTCTTGTAAGCATAAATAATTGAAGTTTGTTTCTAGTAATTATGGTGATATCAAATGCTTTAAAATATTTCTTGGCCAACTAACAAAGCTGATAACTTTATTTTTATAGAGTTATTTTACATATTTTAGGCAATAAATAACTTTAATAATTGTGAGAAAACATTTGAACTCCTCTTTATTTATCTAAATTTATCTTGTTTATGTAGCATAAGGAGGCAAGGAGAAAATGAATAAACATGGAGAACCTGATGCTTATTGTGTGGCAAAATCATAATATCAAGATTAAGAGAGTTAAGATGGGCTTGGGCTTTGGATGATTGTTATTAGATTTTTTGTTGTTGTTGGGTTTTTTAAATAAATAGAAAACTCAGTCATGTTAGGAATTTAAATCCCAATTAATTTAGGAGTTCAAAACCTAATTGTTTTAGGTCTCCAAAACCTAGTTCTGCTAGGATAGGAGATAGGTCTAACCCTAAATTCTATTTAAGATAAGAGAAGAGGGAAAAGAAGGGGATAAAATTGAGCATAACTTAAGAGAGAGGCTAGGAATTCAAGATTTTCTTTAAAAGAAGACAAAAAGGGTGACAGACTTCTTGTTCTTGGATTTAAGATGCTTTATTTATTTTTTATTATTATTCTTCCTCATTATTTCTTTATGTTTTAGTTTATTTTTGTTAAAGTTATGATGTAACCTAATTATGATGGTATGAATCTTATGATTATTATGTTTTGTAAGATATTTTGTTTATATGAAGTTACATATTACTGTGTTTAATGCTTTTAAGTGATTAGCTACCACTTGAATGATCTGATTTGCATCTTTGAGACTGACAGGAGATGATATGTAGTTGCTTCTTGTAATGTGTAACCATAAATTAAATATGGACAGACATATACCATATTATTTGTGTGGCTTTCGGTGTAAACTAGGAATATTCATAGATCCTAATGCATTTAGTTTGTTTCAATTCACATATAAAGATATAGTGAATTAATAAACCAAATAAGTTCACTATACCTAGACATGAGATAGTAAATAAATTAGAAGATTCCACCATCACATAGATATTACCCTTTTGTAATCATATATAATCTACATTAATACCTTATTGTTATGGTGAAATCGGACACACTAACATGTTTCACGTATTTAGTTTTATTAAATTTAGTTGATTAGTCTATCATCTATCAATTTGATTTGTTAGATAAATTCTAGGAGTTGTTTACCGTTAGTAATTAATTGGCTTAGAAATCACCAATCTCTATTGGACAATATCTTTCTTATATTATATTACTTGTTCGACATGTTCACTTGTATTTAAAATTTCACCAAACAAAAGCACATGTAGAATAAGAGAAAGAGAATGTGGGGTGGTGTGTATGTTAAGGTATATGTAGTCAATTGGCCACATGAAAGGCTTATGAGTCCAATTTAGGTGATGAGAGTCTTAAAATCAATAAAAAGTAGCCACATCAATGCCATGTTAGCAACACATGGTGCAAAGAGATTGAAATGCGTGGACACTTTTTAAAAATAGGTGGGTGCATACAGTACATGTGTAACACCATCAAAAAGGGTAGCTGCATGTGGTACACGTGTCCCACCATTAAACCAATTGATGGCTAATGTAAAGATGCACATGTATACTACATGTGCTTTCTCTTCAACTTATAGACTGAACACTCCTTTTCTCTTCTTCGATTCTAAACATTCCAGTAAACATTTTAAGGCAATTTAAGAGGCATTTAACTCAAAATAGGACAACCAATTGATTGCAATGTAAGAGGAAAGAATCATTAACTCTATTAATGAAATTTTTGCTAAATTTTTAAAATTTTTTAGGGTTCTTTATACCAAACATTTAAGAATAAATTTTACATCAAGCCTTTATATCTATGAGATGATTTATGTTTAGTTTTTAATCACTATAAAAAGGTAGTCCAATTGTACTCCAAGATCATCTAAAAAATACATAGTCCAATTGTACTTCAATTCTTTCTTTGTATTCTTGTTGTTCTATTTTCAATATATTACTATATTTTTCATACAAATTCTTACTAGGATTCCTTTTTTTTTTTAACTGAGAGAATAATGTGGGATTAATAAGATGGGATGAGGGTTTTGGACCAATATAGGAAACAATGGTAATGGAGGTCAATCAAATTAGATATGGCTATGATAGGAACTAGTGGTAGTGAACTTGGGTGGCAACTAGAAGGTTGTGTGATGAAGGAGAAGAATCAGCCCCATTAGGTGCATTAAACATAATGGTTGCTCCTTAAGGATTAGGATAATGTGTTGAGAATTGTGCAAAAGGGAAAACATTCTTGTGAAAAACTACATCCCTACTAATTAAGAAATGTTCCCTTTCAACATCATATAGGCAAAAACCTTTTCGAGTGAGGGAATATCCCATGAATGTGCACATGATTGCCCTATGCTTGAACTTATTATGTTGTCTAAGGTTAGTGGCATAAAATACACCCAAATACAAGCAAATGATCAAAAAAGGGTGCTTTTCCATGGAGAATCTCAAATGGAGTTTTCCTTTTAAGAATGGGAGTAGATGTCCTATTAGTTAAATTCCATTGCATTAGCCCATTTTATTATGGGGTATAGAGATATGAACTTCATGAATACCAAAAAAAAGAAAAAAAATATGTTTTGATCTAAAGAAATCTAAGGCATTATGACTCCTGACACATTTAACTAGGTCTCAAATTAGGCATTTACCATTAAGAAGACACTTTTAATGTTGGCTAAGTTTTTAGTTTTGGTCATTATGAGGAATGTCTAAGTACCTCATGAAAAGTCATCTATAATGGTGAGGAGAAAATGAGCTCGTATAAGTGTAAGGACCTTGTAGGGCTTTTAAATGTCAATGTGAATTTGCTTAAAACTTTATTGAGTAGATGAGATGCTAGTAAGGACAAACAAGTGTGCTTGCTTTGCTAATGGAGAAATAAGGCAAGGCCTTATGTTATCTAGAATGACATCATCATGAAAATAAGAAATCAGATGCATAACAAAAAAGGATAGATGTTGTAATCTCCAATGCAAAATATTACAATTTATTGAAACAAAAAGTTTGTTACATGAATTGTATGAATGAAAATGTACTTTAGCATTAGCAAAAGGTACGACACTATCTACAAAATGATCGTGATGATTTTCTTCATGGCTACATTCTAAGTAATATAGCCCATCCTTCATTATATCTTGTCTTATCACTTTCCTAGTCAAAATGTATTGTATCATACAAAAACAAGAATGAAGGTAAATCATGCTATTGGATTATGTGGTGAATTTTAAAGGTATAAAAGAGGTATAAGGAGGGTGTTGATGGTATACCTACTATGTTGGCATTAGTGCTTGCATTGTTGTTTATAAGGGTTACGATTTGCTCAACTTGCTTCTTAGTGAATTTATAAGGTGTAGATGAAGATGTCCCTTTAGAACTAGCAACATTTGCAATTGAGGATGAGTTTTTTTACCTTTTTTTTTTTTAGTAGGTACCTAACAAACTTGGAGCACTTCTTTTTCTTGTGTCTATGTAGCCCATAATGTGACATTTCACAAGTTAGAAACAATGTTCCTTCTTTTTCCTAATCTTCTTGGAAAAGTTGCAAATGTCCTTTTTGGGTGTATTTTTAGGAGCTATAATTGTTGTTGTTCTTGACTACACAATGCTAGGGGCAAGGTCAGCCTTGTCTTTATGGAAAAAACTAGAGCTACTGCCTTCTAAAAGTTATTGGCAAGTTTCATGGGTTCTTCCTCCTAAACCTTGGTGATCATGTGCTAAAGAGATGGAAATGGCTACATGTTTCAAATATATGATTAAAGGGCTAAAAATGATGCATTAAGGTTAAGTAGAAACTTGACCACTTGGCCTTCTTCTTCTTACACACAAAATGAGTGAAGCTCCACCAATTTAGGGTGACGAATGGCAACGTAGCTATGTAGCTTATACCATAATTTGTCACTTTGATTTACATACTTGTTAATTGTTTCTTCCAATTAAGCATATAAATTAGTGTCTTTTTCCATTGAATGATCTCATTACTTTTAGTTTTTTCAAGTTTATAGGTAATCTTCTTCTATATGTCTGGGGCCTTCATTACATAAGTGAATTAGTGATATAAGGTCAATGATAAAGATGTGAGCAAACCAAGACAAGACAAAGGCCATAGGGGAGAATCAAGTGGTGGTTCTAGTACAATTCTGTTAACAATCGCAAGTTTATTCATCCTAAGTAATACAATTTGCATGTCATGAGACCACTATGCAAACTTTTTTACTCTAGTCAACTTCTCTAGAATGATTAGGACACTGGGAGGCTTGTTTCTCCCCACATAAAATAGGTCATTCTTTGTCATCGAGGCCATGGCACTTGCTAGATGGCTATTGGACGATGATGGAGAATAGTTCCTATTGTTCTTATTTTGTTTTCCATCGGCCACAAAGATAAGAGACAAGACTTATTTTGTATGTTGTCTTCTGTATTTTGATTGTTGATACTACTAGTGGGATAAAGGCAATAAACACAGGAAAAAAAAATCATGGAGATAACAAATGCTATGCACGTTGGATATAAGTAGCGTATAAGGAAATCAAAAGCAAAACATAAAAATTGTATTTTGAAAACAAAACACAAAAACAAAAATGTGTGCATAAAACACATGTGTTTACAAAAATTCTCCTATGAATTAGGAAAATAAAGAACCTAAAGGCTAATAGAAAAAATGGAAATTGCAATAAACAATCCTAAAACACTAAAAACAATAGACATAAATGTAAAAAAACCCAATAGATTCAGAAAAACATGATTTTCATGGATCTAAACATGAAAAAAAGTGATAAATGAACTAATATGCAGAAGTGAGGAAAAAATAAAAACAAAGGAATGAGAAAATACCAAAAAATGATTCTTTTTTGATACCATCTTAAAGAACAAGAGTCATCATGAATCTTAGAATAAAACTAACTCACAAAAGAACAAGGATCCAAAATTGTTTATAAGGATTCAAGATACCTAAGATTGAATATGTTGAGTTTTATGACCTAACAAGAAGGGGGGGTTGAATTGTTGTTGTATCGAACAATCCTTTTCTTTCTAAAATCTAACAATAACTTTAGCAATTTGTATAATAGTAATAATATGCAAACAGAAATATGTAATCAAGGAAAGGACAAGAAAAGAAACACCCAATTTACCATGGTGGTTCGGCACTCTATCTTAGAGTCCTACGTCCACCCTCTTCTCCTTTAATCAAACTGATTGAAGTCCCTTTTACTCAATCTGATTAGGAGAACACGTTCTCCCTAATCCAACTAATCCTTTCTCAAGGAATTACCATGTCTGAGTACAGATAGTGATCAAAGGATCATATACAATAGCAAATCCCCAAATAATATGTCAATATATGGGATATTGCTGATCAGAGGAGCTATTTAAACAAATATATCAAGATACAAAGCTCCTAATATGAAATCCCCAAATTGGTGAAATTAGGGTTTCGAATTTTCCTCAAGATTTATGTGCAAAAATGTTTATAAGTGAAATCAGCACATAAATAATGTTATACAAGCTATAATTGATGATATTCTCAAAGATTAAACCAAATAATCAACTATCACTGAAAGCTTGTAAACCATGAAAATGGTGTATGATCTCGAATTAGATGTTAAGCAAGCTGAGCAGATTATCTTCACAAAGAAAAATGCTTCAAATAGATGTTGCTTATTAATCTATCCCTTCACGAACACATCTTCTTTAAATAGAAGCAAATCTAGGGTTTTCTATTTGAGTCAAACCTGAACCATAGCCTTTTATCCATTAGGAATAGTAGACTATCCATCAAATCAGCTTCATTTCACCCTTTTGATTCAAAATTTGACTGTTCTGACAACCCATCTCCTCCAGATTTGTTCTGTTGGAGCTTCGGCACTTAAGAGAGACGAAGGCAACGTCAGGGTGAGAATGACGTGGTTAGGGCTTGACCCCTCGAGAGGTAAACGTCTTTTATGTGCCCTTAAGTAAGACGACGTCGTAGCCAGCAAGCGTACCAAGAAAAGTTCTGGTGTGATCAAGACGACACCGTAATGGAGATCTCAGATAATGATTAATGCGACACCGTAGTGGAAACGGGATCAGGCAGGCTGACGTGAACTTAGGCCGCACCTATGTTCTCACAGTCCAACAACCACAGTCCAGTCCAGTAATACTATATATATTCAGCATGTGTACCCAGTCCAATATCAACATGATCCAATATCAATACATTTGTAATGTATTACATATATTGAACTTAAGCTCACATATTTTTCCTGCAATTTCACCAACCAAGTATCATATTCCTAAAATATATTAAAGTATACTTCATAGTTCTTGAGGAAATATTTAGATAAACAATATATTTAAATAATCAACATTTATTTGAATATATGTAACAAATACTTTAAAAGTATATTTTATGAGAGAATGTAGGAACCTGGTTACTTATAATATCATTAATTGATATTATAATTTGTACACCTTTTACTTCCTATAGTTTTGCTTTTTGCACATTTAGAAAAACATATTTTGATAATTGATATTTTTCAAGAAAATATTTTCAGTCACAACAAAACCTTATTTTCCAATAGAATATAATAAGAAAATAAAACATAATACTAGAGGGCTAAGGTATTGGACCAAGACCATTCATGTAAAATGTTTTGGCTTAATGGGCAATGACAATACATAACTAAGTAGCATCATTATCTCAACAAAAGGGCTTGAGCTTACTATTCACATCATATCATATATTCCTTGAATGTTTGGTCATGAGTGCATCTTGGGCTAAAATTTATATATTACTCAATCCATTTACTTAGATCTTGAAAAAGTCAAATGTTTTAAATCATCATTTTGAAGTTGATTTGAGAAAATCTAGTGAAGCCTTAACCTTTGAAATTTTAGGATTTCTATAATAGTTAGGTTTATGATCTAAAACTTGCATATTGTTCCAAGTAAAATGATGATTGAAAGAAGAATTGGCTTACTTTGATAAATGTGTACTATTTGAATAGTTAGAGAAAGTATTCCCCTGAAAATCCTCTTAAGAACACCCAAAAACCTTAGAAACCTAGATATGGACCAAGTAAAAGAATTGTAAGATCCTATGATTTTTATGAGAACATTGTTTATAGTTTTATAGGAAAATTAAATTGAGTTGTGTTAGAAATTAAAAGGTGTTCATGGCAATCAAAACTAACTATGATTGCTTACAAATTATAGAGTATTTGGTAAAGATGGAAAATATTTGAATCTTTGAACTTGATCTAAGATTAAAGTGAATAGAATTGATGGGCCTTTCTAACCTTGAAGAAATTAGCACAGGGATGATTTTTTGTGTTGTCTAACTTCATTTTTGATCCTGTTAACAATTTTTGGTGAGGAGAATTCTAGGCAATGTGTGTGGGAATTGTTAGGTGCAAGGTTAGGGATGACATGCATGTATTGCACATGTGAGTCTTGCTTTCTACTAAGCTGATGTGGATTTATGTGTTTTACTAAAGATGATGTGGCATTACTTTATGTGGCTAACGTGGTAATCTTGCTGCTGTGGCAAGCATTTGGACATAAAATTTTAATATCCTCCATAAGCTAATGGGTTGTTGCACATGGTTAGCTTGTTATGGAGAGTCTTGAACTTGATGGATAAAAGATCTTTGGTGAGAATGTCTATTGTTTAATCAACAAATGAGATGAAATGGATTGAGTGCTTTTGGTTTTTGATATGATCTTGAATGAAGTGAAAGTCTATCTTAATATGCTTTATTCTAGCGTGAAAACTAAGTTGGTGGATTAAGTATAAGGTTTGATAGGTTGTCACACCAAAGTGTTTATGGAGTGGGAAGTTGAATGTGTAAATCTTCTAACAAGGATTTAATCCAACTTATTTAAGCTATAGTAGTTGCAAGACATTTAAATTCAGCTTTAGTACTTGAGTAGGCAACAATATTATGTTTTCTTGAAATCCAAGAAATTAGATTAGGACCAAGAAAAATATAGTATATGCATGTTGATTTTTGATCATCTTGATCATTAGCCTAACTTGCATCACAATAGGCATTAAGATTATATGTGTTTGTTTTTGTTAGTTGCATCCTGTGTTAAGGAGTATTAACAAGAAAGTGAAGATATGCTTGAGAAGCATTCAATGAGTTGTTGGAGCATGCATATATTGACAAGTTATGTTTATTGCATATGAAATATCAAGTCTAATAAGGGTTAGATATTGAAGTGAACCAACTATACTATGATAATATGTAGGATTTGAGTATGGTTCACCATCATGGATTAAAGGTGGATGAGTTATTGTGCATGGTGTAGGAACACCATGGGTGTTCGGTGAAATTCTATATGCAAGTGTACATGTTGAATAAGTAATATAATGATAAGTATGAGTATTGTCTCATAAAGACTAGTGATTACTAAGCTAACTAATTACTAATGATAAACAACCCCTAAAATTTATCTAGCTAACTGAAATGATAAAGCATTGATTAAAAAATTAATTTAACCTAAACTTGATTAATGAAACATGCTAGAGCATTTGATTTCACCCAATTACTAGGTATGAATGTCGATCATTTATGCTTGCAAGATTGATTCTACTTATGTGATGATGGAATTTCTTAATTTATTCACTATCTTATGTCTAGGTATAATGAACATACTTAGCTCATTGACTCATTGTATTTCTATTCAAGCCACATAAACCATATGATATATGTCTATCCATATTAATCTCTAATTGCACATTACAAGAAGTAACTACATGTCATTTCTTGTTAGTCTTTAACATATGAATAAGCTCATCTCAGTGGTAGCTAACCACTTAAAAGCATTAAGCTCAATAAAATGCAACTTCACATTCATAAAATGTCTCACAAAACATAAATAATCATACCATTTATATATCACAATCAAGTTACATTGTAGCTATAATATAATAAACTAAAACATAGTAATTACATAAACATAAATAATGCCAGAAATTGAAAAAAGTTATTCTACAAATCAAAAACATGAAAGTTGTCACTAAAATGTCTCCAATTCAAGGAAAGTTTGCACTAATCTACACATCAAGAAGAGGGGAAGAAGCTGTCTTGAAAAGGGGAAGAAAATGAGTCGAAACATGCTTTCACGCACCATTTGCATGTGCCACCATATGCTTTCATGCGCCGTTGCCATATGCCACCATACGTCACCACATGCCACTGCCATTCTTCAAAGAAACTGAAAAAAAAAAATGTAGATCAAGGTCCTTAGAGTGCTGACTTGCAAAGAAATGAATTGATTCACCATAAAAATGCATAAATATAACGAAAAAGGCTCAGATGGCATTCATGGTTCTTTGTTGAAAACCGCTGTGAAACTGCATGCAATTGCCTTAAAGGAGCCAAAAATTGCACTAGGATGGTAGATCTACTCCCTCCTTACCAGAAAATGCCCAAAATATGATTAGAAAATGCTCTCTCTTTTCATCAGAAAATGCTGAATGACGATGTTTGCCAAAAACACCGGATGGAAACAGTGTCAGTTTTGCTATGGCCCAACCCTTAGCCTTTTTGCCCGACGCTTGGTAGATGGCTCTTCGTTGGCCTCTCTGTGTGTTCGCCACTACTCACATGGTAATCCTTTCTCTCCTTATTCTTTTTTATATGATCATCCACCTAACAATCACTCATTTTTTTTCTTTTTTCTTTTATTTTTCACTTAACTTTTCACGTGCTGCATAATAATAGCCTCCAATTTCTTGCTTGTTGTCTACAATTCACACATGATCACATGCAACACTTGATGCCCTTTTTTTCTTGCTTGTTTTCTTTCTTTTCTTGCTTATTTTCCTTCATTATGGGTTTTGCTATATGAAATAACAAAATATGCATAAATATAGACAAATGAAAATATATTTTAACAAATACTATAGTATACAATGCCTAAAGTAATTAAAATAACCTATACAAAATATAGTTATCAACACCCTTAAACTTAACATGTTGTTCATCCTTGAGCAAAAGTTCTAAACAACATATTATGACAACACAAAAAAAAAAGAAATACACATAAAAAGCACTAAACAACATATTCTAACAACATAACTAATCGCTTTATGATATTCTCCTAAACACCCCCAAACTTAACATTTTGCTCATCCTTAAGAAAAAGTACTTAACAACATATACTAAGAACTAATCCTTCCATGATATTCTCCCATAATTGCTCGACTTAAAAATTCAAAGAAAAATATAAATTTTATCTAAACATAACAATTGGTTTATAAGATAAGATAAACTCTTAATTATGTCAACCATGTGTGGGTGTGAATAGATCCATTAATGTAAGCCAATCTTAAAATCTTTAACCAAATCTCATAAGTTTGCTTTTCATTCTTCTCTCCATTAATGTAAGCTAATTATTTAACTAAGAATCAATAGGACTTTTATAAGCTTGTAATGTAGGGCTGGGCTAAGGGTAAGATGAAAATCATTTAAGTTAAAATAACCCATGAACACATTACTTTCTAAGATCTCATTAAATCTCTAGCCTCTCTTTACCTTTTTACTTCACGAAGATGATCTTTTCTCCATTACTTATTCTCATTCTTTCCTCTCAACACATGCTTTGACACTAACCAAAAGCCACAATCATGTGTGCAACCATAAAGCAAAAAAAAATTATGTACTTTATCTAATAATTCATCAATGATTAGAATAGGAAACTTATTTTTGATTGTGAGCTCATTTAGCACTTGATAGTTCACATAAAATCTCCATGACCTGTCATGTTTCCTTACCAATAATATCGGTGAAGTAAAAAGGCTAGTACTATGCTAAATGATTTTAACTTGCAACATTTCCTACATCATTTTTTCTATCTTCCCTTTATGCATAAATGGATAATGATGAGGTTGTAAGTTAATAGGCTCACTTCTAGGTCATAGGGAAATGTGGTGATCAAATGCTCACTAAGGAGTTAACTCAATAAGGGCTTTAAAAACATTTATGAACTTTTCCAAAATACTAGTTATCATTGGAGGAGTTACCTCTAATACTAGGCTTAAGACTTCATAGCAATTGATTGTAGATATTTTTATTCCTATTCATAAAGGCTAGAAATGCTTGTAGTAGACAATGATCCTTGCAATCTCTCTAATCCCTCCAATCCCTATAAGGTAACTTTCTTCTTTATGACATGCATTGATAACACTTTCTCCATCACATCCAACTCTATAGGGTTAACTAAACATACCTATTACATCCAGAGTATCATATGACAACCCCCAAATGATAATAATTGAGCATCCGTTATAAACTCATGCCCTTAGATGCACCAAGGGAAATTGTGACATCAGCAATTACTTTACAAATGAGACCCACCAACTACCTTAATTACAAAAAGGATAGCTTCCTTAACCAAACAACCTACTCTTTCTACAACCTTTGAATCTATAAAATCATAGGAAGATCTAGTGTTGAACAAAATAGTAATCATAATCTCAGAACTATCAGCCTCTATCTTAAAGGTGGTTGTAGACCCCCCACTTGAAATTCCATACGCTCTTTCTTCCTCCTTTTTCTGAACATTTTTTGTAGACTCATTACTCACTTTAGGAACCATCTCAATTTTATCCTTTACTTGCTTGATCCAATACAGTTGTTTACTTTTACATTGGTTTCTAGATACCCATTTTTCATTGCAATAGTAACATACTCCTTTGTCTTTGCCCTCTTGCATCTATGCATCATTGATACACTTAACCAGCCACTGCAAGGAGCTTTGGGTGGAAGGTTTAGTAGCTTGAACTCTAGACCCATTACTTGAAGTTAGGGTAGAAAACATTATTCTAATAGATTGTGATCTTACCATTATTTTTGAACCTTGCTATTGATGAAGGCCATGAGATCTACTCACCTTGCTCTAACTATTGTTCCTAAGACAAAGTCATGTGGTAAGCCTCATCTAAATCTAGAAGGTGTAAAAGGAACAATTGAAATCGCAATTTAGGTTTTGGACCTTTCATATAATACCTAACAAGGAATCTCTCTAATGTACTTAGGTTTTGGAAACTTATGGTAGCCTTTAAACTCTTTAAATTTTTCAATATACTTTGTTGTTGTTCCTAACTAATTTAGATGTTAAAAAATCACAACAACACTTTCATTCTCATTAATAATAAAACACTAACACACATCAACCTAAAATTAATCCTAACTGAGTTTCCCACATTTCCTCCAATAATACCTATACCTTCTGGTTGCCTTACCTTCCATGTACATCAATGCAAATTTAACCTTATAATGTTCATCCACTTCCTTATATTGGAAGAATGTATCACATTTATCTAGAAATTCTCAAGGGTCCTTACCATCAAATTGTTTACCTTCGAACCACCACCAATGTCCATAATAGAATTTTCATGGTGCTGACATCCTTTGTTGTGTCCTAGTGAAAATTGGAGTTGAGATTTTCTCTCATTGGTAAAGGTTGTGACTTCTCTAGTGTTGGTCATGGTGGCTTTGGTGGCTGCTAGCCACCATGTCATATGGAAAACTCCCACAACCACTAGAACTTCATCCCCAATTGCCTCTTACTATCAAATTTGGTGAAAAAAAAACCTATTGCCAACTAGATAAGTCATAGATCTAGTTATTTGGGTGGCTAGAACCCCACTCCACTACCCTTGCAAAGTAGTTATGGCCTTAAGCAAACCTACGTATAAGTCATTGGGGGTCTCCCTTAGCTATAGCTCCACCATGTGATTGGCCTTTTATGGTTGGTCATATGTGGATGACCCAACATAGCACCAATAGCCAAGAAGTGACCTATGGAAAATAGTTGTAACTCCTCTTCCACTATGATGTCTTCAATAGTGATTGGACCATTAGGACCCCACTCCACCACCCTTGCAAAGGTGTTGTGGCCCTAAGAAAACCTATACACAAGTCACCAAAAGTCTCCCTTAGCTATAGCTCTGCCATGTGATTGGCCTTTGTGGTTGGTCATATGTTGATGACCTAACATAGCACTAATAGCCAAGGAGTGACCTATGGTAAATAGTCATAACTCTTCTTCCTCCACTATGATGTGTTCAATGGTGGTTGGACCATTAGGGTCATTCTTGACAACCTGGACCTTGTTGGCTAAGGGTGCCTCAAACACCAATGAAGTAGCCAAACCTAATATCTATTTACCCAAACCAGTTACCTAAACCAAAGAAGAAGACACATGAGTAACATCCATTTGCTCAAACTTTGCTAAAAGTATTTCCATATGCTCTGTTAGGCATTAGACAAAGTGTAAAGAATCAAAGAGAGAAGTGGTTTCATGAGCTTGGAACTCCATATTCTCCTCTAAAGCTAGCAAATGAGCCACTAGATCAACCATCACCTACTTCCTTGTCTTCATTGTGATGTCTCAACCCACCAACACCAAATGAGTGCTTTAAATACCATTTATTAAACAATAAACACAAAGTCTAGATAAAACCAGGATTTTACTAGAAAATTCAGTAGCATAACAACTAGGAAAAGATCAAGTCCTAATACAAGTCATATATAAAATCCATTTAACAATACAAAACAGACTATAAGGAAAAGCTCCAAATCAATAATAAAGCTAGACTTGCTGGAACAATAAGTTTTTCTTCAAAATTCTTGATACTAGTAACATTGTTCCTTTTTCCCTTTTGTTTGTGTTGCCCTCCAATCCAAAAAATCTAACTTGCCCTTTTATTCAAAGGATTGTTTTGATAAAATCTTGCATAATTCCTTTCCTAGTTTCTAAACTAACCTGGCTCATGATAGCCTAAAGGCAAAGATGGAGGGTTGAGAATCTAACAAAGCTATATGCCTAGAACATAATAATGCATGCCTTCCATATCTTTTTCATTGATTTCTACTTCATAGCAAGAGTAATGATTGAATTAGAGCTATTATTGAGGATCTAACCTTAAGCTGTTTGGTCACGTATGTGCCAATCTTGAATGGCAAGATTGGAGACTTGTTGAATGGTGCCATTTTCATCACTAACTATGATGAACTTTATGAAACGTGTGAAGGATTTGCCGAGGACCTCCAACAAGCCACTCCTTTATAGGTAAGGCTTAATTGGAGCCTTTCAAGCAAGAAAGTAGAAGCTTTCAAGGTGAAATCTAATTGTAGGAATTAATGGGTTGCTTAAAGGAGGTGGTGGTATGGCGTGGATAACATAATGGATTTTGGTTTTTAGTGAGGCCATTGGTGCAGCAAGAAGGATAGAAAAAATGTTGGCTTTTGCCTCATGGCAATGTGATATCAAGTTAAAGGAAGTATTCCCATGGGAGTAAGGATTTTTGAGAAGAATATCAAAACACCTAAGAACCTTAGAAACCTAAATATGGACTAAGCAAAAAAAATTATAGTATTTGATGATTTTTGTGAACCTTAGATTTACAATTTTATAGGAAAATTAAACCTAGTTGTGTAAGGAATCAAACAATATTCATGGCAGTCAAAATTGATTATGATTCCTTATGAATTTACAGAGTATTTGCTAAAGATGAAAAACATTTGAATCTTTGAATTTGATGCAAGATTAAAGGAAATAAAATTAATGGGGATTTCTAACCTTGATGAAATTAGCCATGGATGATCTTTGTATCATTTAATTTCCTTTTTGATACTACTAGTAGCCATCAGTGATGAGAATATAAAGCAATGTGCATAGGAAGTGTTAGGTGCAAGGTTAGGGATGCTATTTTGTATTGCGTGTGAGGGCCTTGATTTCTACAAAGCTAACATGGACTATAGGATTTATGTGTTTTACTAAGGATGACATGGCATTGATTTGTAGAAATCAAGGCCCTCGCATGCAATACAAAATGGTAATTTTGCTAACGTGGCATTGCTTTGTGTGGCTGACATGGTAATTTTGCTAACATGGCAAGTGTCCAAGACATCAGATTTTAATATGAACCATATACATTCTTTATTACAGATGGATTGATTCACTTTTTTTTAAAAGAAAATGATTATTTTTTTGAACATATATGATTTAGTAATTGTTTGTGCAATAATATAACATTCATATACTTTGTTGGCTACTAAACTTTGGTCAAAGAGCATTTCTTGAAGTGATGCCTATATGTTTTATGAAGTGCTTTAGTTAGATTGTACCTTGACTTGTAAATCATTTGTATTTAGCTTACATTAAGGGGAATTATATTCAAATTATATTTGATTAGATATTCCTTTATATGTGCTACTTGACTTTTCTCTTACAAAGGTATTTATTGTATTAGGTGTGTGAAACCTAGATTATTTGGTCACAAAGACCAGTTGTCACAAGGTGCATAATCATGGTGATTGTTAGTTCTTTGGGTTATAAAGAATTGTTTGAAGGTCTTGTAGATCTTGTATTGGCTAATAGAGAGTGGTTTCTTTTTTAGATTACTAGATAGACTACCTTTAAATTGAGTTGATTAATAAGAGGGTGAATGTAAACTTAGGGTGAGTCAAACCACATGCAAAATATTATGTGTTCCTTTTTCTCACTTTCTCTCTCTCTCTCTCTCTCTCTCTCTCTTGCAAGTTAACTTTAATTTATATTTTTTTATTAGATGCTTTTCCATTTATTTTATGTGCTTGTAAATTTGGCAACTACAAAAAATTTAACCTATAACATGCAAGCAAATCAATTAAAATGTTTAACTTATAACACGTAATCAAATCAATTAAAAACAAATCCATAACCTAATGCAAACCCTAAAATTAGGTTGCCTACACACATTTTACAGAATGGTATCCTAAATATCCATGTGAATTGAATAAGAAAACATGTACAAATATAGTATAATTCACTAGAAGCATTGTATGTTTTTTCCTCTATAAAGGACAATAGAGAAGCAAATGAATTAAGGCATGAAATAGATTTTCTTTATACAAAGTAAGATTCCAACAAAGAGTGGCCAATCATATAACTAAGGAACCAATCAGACTAGGTAAAGCATGTTGGGAAGGTAAGTATTTTTGCAACATATTACAATCCTATGAGGGTAAGTGATTCTCTAGCCATCTCAAAATAAGTCATCTTTCCATTAATATACTTATTTTGCTTTAAGTTGAAATTCAAAATCTTTTGCTAGGTTAACTTCCGCCTTTGTTGGAAAAAGAACTAGGTTGGAGTCAAGTTGTTTGTTGGTTGATTAAGGATTTAAATGTTCCTATCTTTATACTGGTGAACTAATCAAGTAATTTTTTTAAGTTTTCTAAGGATAATGGGAGATATCAAAATCTAAAAATATAGATGTCTACCTATGTTTTCAAGCCACACCATCTCCATATGTTGAAACTTTATCCGTGCATGTTATTCTCCTTGCATTAGGAAGAAAACCCAAGACACCTCAGCTTGTGTACAAATCACGCACTCCTTTTCCAACCTTATGCTTGATGGAGATCCAACCAATTATGCCAAAATTTGCTCACTTACAACAATCTCTCAACAAAGAAGGAAACTTAATTGAATGGACAATATTCACCAACCAATAATCATCTTAGGATCAATTGGAATTGAATTCACCAACCCATAATCATCATAAAATCAATTGGAAAGGGAAAGCAACAAAATCAATCCATAATTGATTTCCAATTATTAATTCAAAATTCAAAAATATTTTCCTTTTCTCATAACTATGCATATTCATGGAAATTGGTCTTAGGACTAATTTACATCTTACCTTCATTTAGTTTTCTACTTTGTCTATAAATGGAAATTATTTCCATTGTAAAGATTCAATCAACAGAAAACATTTTCATTCAGTATACTTATTCTAAAGGTTTTTGCCTTGTTCATGACATTAGTTAAGAAAATCAATAAATTTCTTGAAATTTGTTTCTCTAACTTGGTATTATAAAGTTTATGGTGAAAGCCCTACCCTTTATACATTGATCTTGTCATAAATACCTTGCATTTTGACTAATACCCATTCTGTTAGGCACTTTTTGGCATCACCTTGTTTCAAAAATCCATCCATTTTGGTAGCAGGTGTTTGGTTAGAAGGCAACAATTTTTTGGTGTGGAAGGCCAAAATTGAGCCTTACCTCCATGCCAGGGGATTACTAAGCTTTCTTGTTGATTTTTTTTTCCATTCCTTCCAAAATTCATTATTGACACTAATAATGAAGGCTTGATTGTTTGTGTGTCTAATCCCATATCTAGGATTAACATGTCCTTGATCAGGCCACACTTTGTCTAGATTATGAGCATAAGTTTAGACTCGATTGTGATGGCATTTTCCAAATACAAAAGCTTTGCCATTGCTTGGAGTGCTTTCTTAGCTAAACTTAAAGCCCAATTTCTAGCACAAGCATCCTTACTTTGCTTCCACTTGCAAGCCATCAACAAAGGACACCACATGGTTACCAAATTTATACAAGATATCAACTCCCTTACAATCAACTTATTGCCATCGGTGAGCCTATCTTAGATAATGAATACTTTTGGAGATACGTCACAGTGATAAGTATCAAGTAGTTATTTCCTTGTAATTATTTTCATGTTAGATTGAGAATCTTTCTCATAAATATGGCATGAGATTATATTGGTATCACTTACTTTAGGAAGTAGAATATTATGTAGAATAGGAATTTATTTGTATTTATAGTTTTCCTTGTATTGTACAAATGTATTGCATTATAAATAGGACTTTATAAAGAATAGGTCCTTAGAATAGGTATCAAGTATTTTCACAAGTTCTTAAGCTTTTCCTTCCCTCACTTCTTTTTCATTTCCTTTCATGGTATTTGAGACCTTGGTTTTGGTCTTCACCTAAGCTTTTGCTTCTTTTGATTGTCCATTTTTTTGTCCATCTTACTGTTATAGGAAACTCAGAACTTGCAAAACAAAATTAGACTCTAGCATGGAAATCAATTGTTTTTCTTTCTTTTATAAGCTTTGAAATCCTAAATTTCCTTACCATTCCTACCATTATAATGCCAAAATAGCAATCCTCCAACACCTTACTTGTTAAGGTTATTCTTGATTCTTCCCTGAGTATGGATGTGATGCTAGCTCATCCCACCTACTTAGTAATTGATGTTAACTCTTTAGTCCAGCCATTACTAGACCAACTGCTATCCAACCACCTCTATGGTTCCCTTCTCCTAGTCAAGCCTAATTCAACTTGTGGTAGGTTGGGTAGGGGCTTAATTTTTCAAGCCCAATTAATGAAGCCCCACCATCCGTTTGACCCATAAGCATGGACTTGCTTCTCTCTAACCTTTGTTTTTCCTCCATTAGGCCTTCCCCTGTTTTTAGGCCTAATCTTATCCGATCTAGATCTTTATTCCGGTTGGTCTAATTAGGTTTAGGTGCAAATCCCTACCCAACCTTTCACCCAACTTTATTTCCATATGATATTACCAATAGATAACCCAAACCTAGGGATCTACTCTACACGACTATCTTTAATGGCCCTGAACTGTGTTTGATCACACAAATCTTCATTGGTCCCAATGGCTACTCAGTGTGGGCTTATGATTTTCACTATGCACTTGTCATGAAAGAAAAGGATGGCTTCATCAATTGAACCATTTTGGTCCCACTAGAGGATTGCCTTGTTTGTTGGTGGTGCAAATGGAGCCAATTGGTTCAAACATGGCTTGGAAATCATCTATCCCTAGAAGTTTTCACTAGTCTACCTCTCATAAAGGATGTTGGTGATATGTGGCTAAATATCATTAAGATGTAGGGCAAGTTGATTAGGAAAAATTATTCACCCTTCATTAATCTCTCATTGATTTGAAAAAAGGTAATCTCATGATTACCATTGTTTTTAATAACTAGGCCACACTATGGAATGAGATTGAGTTGGTTGAAGAGCCCTTTAAAGGTCTTGAAGCCACTTTATACCAATACCTTGAATGAGAGTTTTCTTTCCTTTTAGCTTGTAGATCTTGGCCATGGAACCCACATTGTTGCTTCACCATGTCTTGCCTCTTTGTTTAACAGGAAAGCCAAAGATTGGCTTCATCAAAATACATCCATGTCAATGACTTTATTCTCTTTGCCATGTGTGCTACTTTATCTTAGGGGACCTATGTTGCCACTGTGAAGTCCAATGGCACCTCCTTAGGTGACTATGACACTTTGCTAGGGTTTCCTTTTAAAAAAACTAGCATTTTTGTATCTAGCTTCAATAGCCTAGATCAAAACCCTAAGATTGATGGCCTAGATTACCTCCTGTACTCATTTGGATTTAATGGCTCTTATAAGGCCACATTAAGTCTAGCTTTTAAACCAATGCATGGCCTTTGCCATGCCATGTCATTAGGCCATCCCAATGGGCTAAATTTTAAAAGTGCACCTAAAACCTTTTTATGATTATTCCAAACAACCTTACTAGACCAAGGAGATGTATTGGAAGCTCCATAAGAAGCTTGTGGACCATGAGAAAAGGGAAAAATCTACTTTTCCTTCCTAAGTGATGGCCTAAACTAAGTCCATTACATAGGCCATCAATGAACATTAATTTCAACAAATCATGCATACTTTGGGCCAACTTAGGGTCCTTGACAAATTTACTAGTTTTGCAAGTACCATTTTTTGCCTTAATACTATTTCCACTAACACTTGGATATTTGGTTTAGGGCCTAGTGATCACATGATTTATGATGATAGATTTTTTTCATCTATTCATCACTTATATTACTCATCCATTTCTACTTTTCTCCCTAACAGGGATGTTACTTATGTCACCAAAATTGGTATTGTCATATTTAGTCCACTCATTACATTGAAAAATGTTATTTTTGTCTTTGCTTTTCAATTTACTCTCATCTCTATTTCCAAGGTTTGCATTGATAATCATTATCATGTCATTTTGGATTATGATATTTGTCTTTTCTTGGCCTTTTGACTAGTAGATTGATAAGCTTGGATAACATTCATCAAGGCCTTTACTTTTAGACTTCCTTTCCCAAGAATTTTGATTTCTAGTCTTGTATTCCTTTCAATAAAAGTACTATTTGTAATACAAAGATTCATAATGATATTTCTCTTTTCCATCAAGTGGGTCATAGTGCCTCTTATCTTTATCTGAGATGTCCCATTTGTACTCTTGTAAAACAATGTTGCATTCCAGTTTCTTCTAGTTTGACATGAGCTACCTTTATTTTCTCACTCATCCATATTGATGTCTAAGGTCCCTACCACACCTCTCATCATGATGGATCTTTTTTCTTCCTTACCATTTATGATGATTTCTCCCATGGTACTTGGGTTTTTCTTATGCAATCCAAAACCCAAATCTTATCACTCATTTCCTATTTCCATCAAATGGTTTATACCTAGTTCAAAACCAATACTTAGTGTATTAGGATGGATAACACTCATGATTTTTTATATTAAGCCTTCATTCTTGAGTGTTACTAGGGTGATTGTGTGGTCACTGCCACCTACTTGATTAATCATAGGCCAATGCATGTTTTGGATGGCAAGACCCTTTTTGAGTTGCTTTTTGGTAAGACTTCTAATGTTAACCACCTTACAAATTCAATTGCCTCTGCTATGCCACTATTGGGTGCCCTTGGAACAAATTAGGTCTTGGTTCCTTATGTTGTGTTTTCATGTGCTACCCTTTCTTAAAAAGGGTTGTTGGGTAATTGATTCTTCTACTAGATATTTTTTTGTCAATTGGGATGCTATTTTCCATGAAGATTTTTTCCTCTTTTTGACCAAGTTGACTCACACTATGCCTTTTAACATGGGTCCATTATGCCCTTTCTTAGTTGATGATGATCCTCCTATGGTGCCTTTGGTCTTGCTTAAGGCTAGCCTTTCTCCATTGGTACCTTGGATTTGTTCACTAGCTATTGTGATTGATTAGGTGCCTTTTCATCCTTTGCTAGATTTGCTTGTAGAGTTTGTTGTTGCTACATCTAATGCTTCCTTGGTTGAACCCCTTTTGGATGATTCCTTGGCACTTGTTTCTTATGAACAAGTAGTTCCTTCTCCTCATTGCTCTAGCCAACTTACTTAGTCTCTTATGTGGATGAAGGACTACTTTAACTTAAGATCTACAAGTACCCACTATCCTATTTCTTTCTATGTTAGTTTTATGTAGCTCTCACCAAACCATCTTTGCTACATTAGTCATATCTTTGAGGAACATGAACCTTCCTCTTACTTTGAAGTAGTCAAGGATCCTTGTTGGAAACAAGCTATAGAGGCTGAGATTTGAGCTTTTGTTAAGAATCACACTTAGGATCTTATGCCCCTACCCTCTTATTGTTAACTTATCATATGTAAATGGGTCTATAAGATCAAGTACCATGTTAATGGCTTTATTAACTCTTATATATCTCACCTTATGGCTACAAGTTTCACTCATAAGGAAGGTTTCAATTATTAGGAGACCTTTTCCCCTGTGGCTAAAGAGGTCATTTGTTTAGTCCTTTATTGTAATTAGTACCTTTTACAAGTAGCCTCTCCACTAGATAGATTTTCATAATGCCTTTCTACATGGTGATTTAAAGGAGGAAATCTACACAAACCTTCTATAAGGTTTATGTAGCTAAGGGGAGTCACATGTATGCCAACTATGCAAATCCCTATATAGTCTTAAGCAAGCATCTCGACCATGGTATATTAAATTTACATAAGCTTTTATAACTATATATTTCTAAGAATCATAGCATGATTATGCCTTATTTACCCAAATACATGATACTTTTTGCATTTATTTGCTTATTCTACCTTGATGATATTTTAATCATGAGGAAACAATGAAATTGCTATCAAGCATTTCAAAAGATATTTGAATTCTACTTTCCACATAAAAGATTTGGAACCACCCAAATATTTCCTTGGTATTGGGATAGCACAATTAGAAAAGGAAATTTTCCTTAGTCAATGTGAATATGTTTTGGAGATCATTTCTAAAGTAGGACTATAAGGTTACAAGCTAGCAATTATTCGATTGAATAGAATAACAAGTTGACTATGGTTGAGTATGATGAAGGAATTTCACCCTCAGATGAAGATCCAGTGCTTAAGGACTTGTTAAGCTATTAAATAGTAGTTGGGAAACATATCTATCTTACCATGACTAGACCAAATATATGCTACATCATCCAAATTCTCAATCAATTTATACACAATCCTAAACAATCTCATATTAGTATAGCTTTGAAAGTTGTGAAATATTTAAAAGGATGTCTAGAACTTGGAATTCTTTTATCATGGGATTACAACCTAGAGATGACAACATATGATGATATGAACTATGCCACCTATCCTATGACCAGAAGATCAATTGTTGGTTTTCGTGTAAAATTAGGAGATTCTTTTTTGTCTTGGAAAATGAATAAACAATTGACTATTTCCTTATCATTAGCTGAGTTTGAATACCATTCAATAGCCAAAATAGTTTACAAGATAGTGTGGATATGAGGCCTGTTACAAGACCTTGGATTACAAATAAGGGGACCGACTACCTTGTTTTATGATAACAATGCTACCTTAAAACTTGTAGCAAACCTAATTGTGCAAGAAAGAACAAAACACATTGAAGTTTTCTATCATTTCACTATAGACAAGATTCAAGAAGAGTGATCAATATGAAGGGAATAAGAACCATAAAGTAGCCTCCTAGTATTTTTACTAAACCACTATGCCAAAGACAACATGCATATGTCTTAAGCAAGCTTGGCATTTTCGACATCTATAAGTCGGTAGCTTGAAGGGGAGTGTTAGAGATATGTCACATTGATGAGTATTGAGTAGTTATTTTTTGATGATTAGTTCCATGTTAGATTGAAAGTCCTTCCCTTAAACATGGCTTATGTTGGTATCATTTACTTTAGGAATTAGAATATTATGTAGACTAGGAATTTATTCGTATTTATAGTTTTCCTTATATTGTACAAATGTACTGTATTATAAATAAGACCTCTATATACAATTGGTCCTTAGAATAGTCTAATACAATAAAGTATTTTCCCAAGTTCTCAACCTTGTCCTTCCCTTGCCTCTCTTTCATTTCAGACCTCACTCATGTATTTCACGGCCTTGGCACCCTTCATGCTTTACTCATAACAACCATAGCTATTCACACATGAAAGACAATACTCACTAGAGAAGATTTGCATGGCCTTTTACTCACTTAAGAAGCACATCTTGAATTGGCTAAACAAACAACCCTAAACATCACATACACCATTGGACATTCTAATGTTAAACCTTAACAACCACAACAACTTACCAATTTTCAACAACCAGCTTCCATCCACTAGGTGCTACAACACCTTGGGTCATCAAGGTCACAACAACACATCATGCTTGTACCTAGTTTTGGTGGTTGTTACCTTCCACCAAAAGTAACCACGATCGAAATTCCTTCTACCAAATTTGTAGGAGAGCCAGTCAACTAGACTACAATTGTTAATATAGGTATAACCCTTCCAATTCTTGCCAATAAGGCCTAACGATAACATAGCTTAAGAACATAAGCCCCAAATGACAATGACTAGCTCCTTGATTCTAGGGTCACAAATCACATTATGATAATGAATTTGAGCTTGAAATATCCTAAACTATGGTGGCAATCAAGAAGTCATCATTGGTGATGGAATGGGCCTTCCAATTATCCACATAGGTAACATCACAAACTCTAGAAATTTAATATTTCTAATGTACATATGATTCTAATATTTCAAAAAAACTGTTATTTGTTTCAAAATTCACTAAAAATAAGTTTTTTGTTTTTGTTTTATCCAAATATTTGTATCATATAGAGTCTACACACGGGGTAGACTTTACTGCATGGCAAGGTTGATTACGGCCTATATTGCTTAAGATCATTTAACAACCACCAATACTTCTATTAGCATCTACAAATCCTCTAATGGACTAGCATTATAGGCTAGGAGGACATATAGCATATCCTATTATAATAAGATTGCTAAAACTAATGAAATTCAATAGATTTCTTAAAATTCATTTCTCCAATTGAAGATTGTGCTTTAGAAAAAAAAATTATAATTGTTGAATTGTCTATTTTCTAGTTATGATTTCCATAGAGCATGCAGTAGATAAGATAAATCAGTCCTATATATTGTAAATTGAAATTGAAATTGTACTTATATTGTATCAATTTTTATTCTTTAAAAAATATTTATTATTTTTCTTTGAGTTTAGGTCATTTAGTTTACCAAGGAAAAAAAAATCGAAGACATTTATTGTTAAAAATAACAATGTCGGTTTCTAAAACTGGACTAGTACAAACGTGTCCTAGAAAATCCAAAAGACCTTCCTTTTATGAAAAACCAATACAGATATTGTAGAATGGCATGCGCCATGTTTGCAAGCCTTTGAGATGCCTTTCTCCGAAGTTTTTGGTCTACAGGAACAACGTCCGTGATTGAAAAGAGCGGCATCTTTTGGTTTGAGAAGCCCTGGTAGGAAGCCTCCCTAAATGATGGATGCCTCTGCAGCGGTCCAGAAGGGTAGCTTGAGATTTGGCAAAAGAACAAGTGATAGCATGAGAATTGACGAGATAAAAGTCACAAGAAGATTCTTTAGGAACTTTAGGTTTTCCACCTATCTTGAATTGATCAGAGACTACAATGAAATTCACATCAGATTTAGGATTACTTTTAGCGAACCCCAGACCTCCAATGACTCAAGAGAATCAACTAACTCAACTATCTGAATCCCCTGACCGTTCCCATACAGACTTTATTTATACTGCTAGTGTAGTTAACCACCTCCTAATAGCAATGAACTTCCGCCTAACCACTTCTAATTGAATGTAAACTGCTAAACAGAATGAATAACTGTAGCTTACACTAAAACATAACAACTAATGAAACCCAAGTTTTTAGGCATAGAATGACATTTGGAAAGGAAAGTGTTCCGAACCCTTGCCACTTAGCCGGAAGTCCATCCGGTGTCATTGAACTCTGTGGACTCGGACGAAAACATTGGCGTAGGCATTGACTCAGGAAGTGGACACGAACTTGCGGTCTTTGTCCTAAACTTGGACCCACTTTAGGATTAAAGCATCTTTGTACTTCATTATTAAAATCCACAGGATTAAAGCCTTTCATATGAAGCTGGTGACAAGGAGAAACATCAAAATCAGGAATTATCATGGTTAACCCTTTTTTCTCCTGGAAAGCGACGGCCGAGACAAGGTTCTAAGGTAGTCTAGGGGATTGATTTGTGGAGCACACAATTTTCAGAGATACTGTGATGCTTGGATTGGTGATTTTAAATATGTTGTCGGAGAGAAAATGACATTATAATTTCGACACGATAATTTCTTGTATTGTCTCTGATGATACGCCAACTTTAGGCATAAATTGGGAAGGCACTAGAGCTTTATTTCATTTCAGACTTTTATCATGGATTTCTGTGATCTTATTTTTGCTTTCTTACAGTAGGGTTGGAGAGTTTTTGGTTAGATTTATCTTTTTCGGATTGCTCAGAATGGATTGTTGAATTTTCTTTGTGGACTAACTTGTCTTCACGATATTAGAAATGAAAACGGGAAAAGAAAATAAAAAGAAAGAACGATTATGACATTCTCTTAATAAGACCATAAAGTGATTGAACTAGATCATGGAACAAAAGACACGGATCCCGCCTTTCTTTTTCTTTTCTTGCTACATGCTTTAGCTTTTGTCTAAAGGCACGAGTCCTCACTTTCGGTACCATTTTTGCTTATCAAGATGAGACGTAAAAGCAAAAGCCTATGGAGCCAGTTTCGTAATTTGCTAACCAGCACCACAAGCTGTCTTTGCATTATAACCACGAAAAGAACTTTTTGCGCGAGCAACTAGGCAGGAAAACAAATGAAAACTGTTTATACTCATATTTGGTGGCTAAACGCCTAGGCTACGATAAACAGAGTTAATTTATTTGGGAATATCTTTTTGAAAGTAGAAGAGTAGGGGAAAAGAGAATAACACTGTTGTTTTGCAGTGCGTCGAAAGGATGAAGATGACTGCATTGACACTTCCAAGCGCCACTTTCGTCTTTCATCGCCTCTAAAGAAAATAAGAAAAAAGAGAGCCTACCCTGACCTTTTGGGCATGTAATAGGTGTTTGGAAGTATTTAAGAAGTTAGGTGACGGTTAATTAGACAACAAGGTTCTTGCCACCAATTTTATACTGCACTGCAGCAATGCCATAGTAATCAACGAAGCAGTAAGTAGCCTTTTCGCTATTTTCCGTGATTATCATGAGATTTTGCTTTAAATCATAAAACTGAAATCTCTTACGCATATTGTAGAGGGAAACGAAAAGATAAGTATCACCTCAGAGGTGCCGTTGCTTGTTTAACTTCTGAATCAAGAGGCTTCCACAAAGTAGCAAATGGAATGAGAAAGGGAAAAAGTATGGAGGCTTTAAATATTTGTATATAAAAATCTGTACGAAACATCTCCAAGTTTTTTCCACAGAAGGGGCGTTTCCTTAGTGCGATTCGCGATTCATTTTCCGTGATAGTATTGACTGAGCAGATGATTTATCCTGTTTAGTACGTAGTTGTAGGGAAACACGACCTTCTTTTAGAAGAAAAGAAAAAGAAGACAGAGAGAGGCATATGCGACCTTCATGGTGTAAGAGACTAGTGAACCGCCATTATTTGGTCATAGAAGCATCGGTTGAACGGGGGATATTTGGCTTTCTCATTGGTTACTCGAAGCACTAACCAATCATTTCTTCTGCTTTTCAGCATCCTTTCTTCCAAGCGGAGAAGAAGGGGGTGTGGCGATTACTTTTTTGGGAACCAAAGACTTGTGAACATGTAATAACTTTTTGATATCACTCATACGTTAGCCACCCAACATTATTGTGAGTTTTTTTAGGGGCAATAATGGGACTACAAAGTGAAAGAGAGTGAAAGAGAGTGATTCTTGGAGTTCGAAGACGGTGTAAGAATGAGTTGGAAATATAAGGCAGGGTTGCTTCTCATCGTCGGTGTTGTGATTATGTGGGTTACTTCTGCAGAGGTCACTCAGGTCACCTCTCTCTCTCTCTCTCTCTCTCTCTCTCTCTCTCTCTCTCTCTCTCTCTTTCTCACTCACACGCAAACACATGCGCCCACACAACTTGATCTTACAGTCAGGTTTTGCTCCTTTGTTTGTTTGTTAGGCTCTGGATTTCCATGTAATGGGTGTTTGATTTGAATGGAATTTGATCTGGCCTCTATTTGTTTTTGTACTTCGGGTATTGCTTGTTTATGATCATTTCCTTACCATGAGCAATATTCGCACTTTATCAATTGAAACGAACAGAAACAAATAAGATTTAAAGCAGCAGCGCATCTTTGTCCAAGAATTTGATAAATATTTGCGGGTTTTGTGTCGAAATTGAGGTAGATGGGACCTTGGGGCCAAAAGAGAATCTACCTCTCTCTGTGCTCTCTCTGTGCTGTTTCGTATGACGTTGTTCGATATTGGAGACATATATTGATTCTTCAAGAACTGACCAAAGCCTTTTCCTTCCCCTGCCGCATCTCCCTCCCTTCGTCGAGCCTTTCCTTGTTTGGTTGGGAGAAGCATTTCCTTACCTGAACTTGGTGGACTTAATTGTTGTGACCGCCATCTTCTCCGCTTAGTAGAATGGTGGAATGCGCATCAGAATCACCGTATTATAGCGGTGGCGGGTCCCGTAATAGTCAGCATAGCATTATTTTGGTTCTTATAGTTACTTTTCATCAAAAGTTAGCTGTGAAAATTAATAGTTAGGTTGGTCATTTGTCACGTAGAAGTGAGGGCAAATATATAAATTAACTATCATATATATCTTATGGGTAATTAGTAGGTATATCCTAGTAGTATGTAACAGTTTAGTCTCTTCTATATTAGTTCAAAAAGAGAGTACCATTAAGAAACCTTATAAAAAGGAAGACAAATAGTTTAGTCTCTTCTATATTAGTTCAAAAAGAGAGTACCATTAAGAAACCTTATAAAAAGGAAGACGGTTGTGCCTTGTAATCCGTGTGCCACATTGTGAGGGCGGCCGAAGGGTGTTGTTTTGTGTCGCAGCCAACAGCTAAGATGGAGACTAGTATGCAGTACTGTAAGCACAATCAAATGAGTACCGAGAAAAACTATTTGTGAATTGTGTACGGGTATCATAAATAGTACTTTTGTACTCTCGAGTAAATTTAATTGAAGGAGGAGTGCTGATTGTACAAGCAATAATAAATGTAAGATAATCGACTTAGTCTAAACCATCTTAAATCTTACATCTCTTCTATATTTATGTGTTTGAACAATGAATTATTTCTAAAACACTGTTATGGATTAGTACTCGATGTCCAAGAGCCGCTAGGTTGCTCAGGTCGAAGTTAAGAGTAACGGCACTCCGTATATGAATTGCACTTTTGTTCTGGACTCGATAACTGGATCATGCTCCGTTCCAGTTATAGGAAATCCGTACCAGGTTGATCAGTAGGAGTTTCATGCATTACTATCGGGTTGTGTTTTTGTGTAGGCTATTTTCATTTCTTCAGGAAGTGATGTATAATATCATCAGTATTGCTTATGCTGGGTGATCGAATAGTTGCTCTTAAAAAGTTCTTGGCGTCATGTTTCCCACAGATTTACCATGTGAGAATTTAAAGTTGGGCTCATACTCTGGGTTTTTCTCTCAATTGCCCATTAATGGAGCAACGATCTGCAATATTACTAGACAGCAAGGATATGTGATTACATCAGCAATAATACCTTACTTCTGATCTTACTTACCAGGTAGTTGCCTAGCTTGACTAATAGAATAGGGGTAGGAAGTAATGGCAGAACAGTGGAGCTTTTAGATATCTTAAGATATTTATCAAGAAGGGTATCCTCAACTCTATTCCTTCCTAAAGTGATGCAAGCAAAAGATATATACGGGAAACTGGGAGCATCTATAACTATTGTTCTTTTACCCTGATTTGTTACTGATGATCGCTGCGGTACCATGCAAGGTGAATTACTGCGGTGAAATTTGCGCCGACCTTATGCAAGGATCGTAGGGAAGTTCTTATATTGTAATAGATATAGAGTGGACGGTTTCTTTGATTCACATAGGTGAAGCAGTTAATAAAGTCAGTTCACCTTACTGTATGACTACCTAAAAGACTTGGTTTTTATTGCTCGATGCTTTCATTTTGACTGCCGGAACACCTTACTAGTGTTTGCTCAACAGGGTGTCTTCACAGATTATAAGCAGCCGTTTGCAGTGGCATATCTTGGAACTTCTCTATTGGTAGTTCATCTTCCAATATCATTCTTTAAGGACTGGCTACTAGAATTTATGGGATGCCACGATTGGAAAAGTCGCAATGATGCAAAAATCATCAATGAATCGGCTGCAGAACCTGATGCTCCGGTGAAACATGATACGGGGTGCAGTACTTTTGAAATTGAACATCAGGAACCTTCCGGGAATGGAAGCTCTTGTCTGGACATTTACTCAGAGGACGCTGAACTATTAGTTTCTGAGCCTAAAAATAACATGGACATAGTAGAGGAAGAGAGAAACATCACCGCAAAGGAAATAGCTAAATTTGGATTTTACATTGCTCCTCTCTGGTTTTTCACAGAGGTAAGACCCTTATATATTGTTCCATATATTTCTTCTTTAAGCTTCCTTATGTATCGAACAAAATCTTTGAACATTCTTTTTATCTATGAGTCTCTTGAGCTAATATTTGTGTACTTCCTTTTTAAAGTACCATATTGAGGATGGAAGTCCCATATTAGAAAGAAGTGATTTTTAAATAATGTTCAAATATATATTTGATCTCTCTAATTCATAAGTTAGCTTTTAAATTATATTTTAAGTATATTTATATGGTATTAAAGACAAGTTAATTCTCTTCAATTTCCATTTAACCATGAGTTTTTGAAGATTGATTCTCAATACGTGAAAGAGTATTAAAGGCTAAAATCTTATACTAAAAAGAAATAATCTTTGAATAATATTTAAATATAGATTTATTTTTTCCAACTCACTCACAAACTAAACTATTGGGTTGGACTTTTAGGCCTATTTACACATCTAGTACTTGCCAAGTACTTTGTGGTATAACATCAATTCATACTCTGCCATAAGACAACATAGATCGTCAGCTTACAGAGGGGGTGAGAGATTCCTTTTCTTTTGTGGAAGAAACATGATCAAGTTTATTTTCTGCAGTATCTAACAAATGCTGCACTTGCACGAACAAGCGTTGCCAGTACAACACTGTTGACTTCAATTACTTCAGGACTATTTACTCTTCTCATTAGTGCATGTCTGGGTCAAGACTCCATAGATATAGTTAAAGTAACCGCTATTGTGTTTGGTATGGCTGGTGTTGCCATGACAACATTCGGGAAGACTTCAACATCAGATGAAAGACAGTTAAGCAAACCTACGTACGTTTCTTTTCCTTCATTTTAGTAAAATGGTTCTGATCATAAGTGAAGTTAGCTGAATTACGTAGTCATACTGCTAAAATGAGATCTCTGTTAGAATAAAGCACGATCAAGCTCGGATTGCCATTCTTCTGATCAAAATACAAGTCGCAAGTAATTACTGTTATCTTAAAATGTTGACTCTTCTCTGATTAAATGGACGATGCATTACTTTCTCCTGCAGTTGCAGGATCTACATTTCTCTCTCTCTCTCTCTCTCATTCTCTCATTGATTTGCTCATGGTTTTCTAGATCATGATTCCTAATCAGCTACTTGTATTTTTTTTTTTTTTTTTTATTTATGGTTCAGAAATTGGAATCATTCTTCTCTTCTGGGGGATCTTTTTGCTATTCTCTCGTCCTTTACATACTCGCTATTTACTGGTAAATATATTCTGTCTCTTGGTAGACCAATTTTGTTTCTAGTTGTAATGCATGGCATTGACGTTCTTTACCATAAAAATTGAGACTACCGCAGTGCTTCTTAAAAAGTTTGCTGGAGAGGGTGAAAGGGTAAATATACAGAAGTTATTCGGCTGTATTGGATTATTCACACTTGCTGTTCTTTGGTGGCTCGGTAAGACCAAATTGATTGTTAGATTTTCTCCAGTCATATGGTACAATATCTTCTGATGCATGAAATCATGTTTTCTTGTCTGTTCACTTTGAAGTCCTGGTCCTGGTCTGGAAAGGGAAATAGAAAATGATTTAGAGCTTGACAGTACAACTATTGTATTTAATCAGGGAACAGGAATTTAATGAAATTTACAGACAAGGATGTTTGTTAGAAGTGCTATTGTACAGAGCTTCTTTCGTTTTTAATGGTGTCGTATGCACAAAACAATCTGACATAAGTGCAGCACCTTGAAATACTTAAGAAAGTACGAAGAACCCATGGAACTTCTAGGTATATACTTGCTGTACAACCATGAACTAAAACCACCTAACTCCTTGCTTAAGAAATTAGCCCTTTCCTGAGCATAGTCTCTAATTTTTTTATAAATTGAATCCTTTCCTATTTCCTCTCCACTTTCCTAAGTTTCTAATCAGTTCCTGCATCTTGAGTAATCAATTATAGAAAGTAATTTAATTCTCTTGTTCATCTTTCGTATTTGATCCATGGACCCTTTTGCTTCTGTAGACATCTTTGAGAAATATTTGGCTTCACGTTTCGTATTCAATTCTGTCACTGTATTCGAATAACCGGCTCATTACAACGACGATGAATGTTTCCTTGCTCTAAAAGAAGGATTTGTCAGAAATTAAGCATGTGGTGGAAATGTAATTCAGAACCAAGAGATTGTCAAACGGCGAGATTCATGGCTGCAATTGTATCAAATCTTACGTTTGTGAAGCATCTGGTGGCCTTTGATAGTAACACATTATTTCATTTCTCTACTGATATTTTGTCAAATCACGCCCATAGACTTGGAAATTGGTAATGGATCGAAAAGTTGAATATGTCGAAGTATTGAGATTTGAATGGTTTTCAATGTCTTCAATTGTCTCATTCATTGAAAAGAAAGAAAAGGAGGTCTGCAAGTTAGTCAACTAGTCAATTCTGTACCTCTTCCCCCCATCCCTTTCTCAATATCTTATTGCATTATAACTTTCCCCGAGTTGCTTCATAGGCATCTTCTGAATTCGTTGCTTTATTTATTTGTCTTTGAAATCAATCATATGGCTATATTGATACACTTTTCCATTATCCTACATGAGACCTGAACAAATTTTGCATTCTCATTTTTAGCTTGGCCTTTGACTACTATGGGCATTGAACCCAAGTTCAGATTCCCTACGTCTACCAAAGTGGAACAAGTCATTCTTATCAACGGTTTTGTTGGAAGCGTTCTTTCTGATTATTTATGGTAAGTTACAGGCAAACTTACTTGTGGTTCAATGCAGCTTAATGTTCTCTCTCTTCTAAGCTAGAGATGTTGCGATGCTCTCAGGGCATTAGGTGTGATTTGGACCTCACCATTAGTAGCTGCGCTTGGTGTTTCGCTCACCATACCTCTTGCCATGATGGAGGACATGTTAATCCATGGACAACGCTATTCAATAATTTATGTTCTCGGTTCAGCTCAGGTGAAGTATATTATTAATATTGTTCGTTAAAGTTAGCCAAAATTTCGTAAGAGATTAACGTCCAAATTCGGGAACCCACATTGAAACACAAAGACACTTAAAAAAGAATAAATAATAATTTTTTTTAAAGGTGCTCTTTCAATTCAAAGACGTCTAACCACTTAAACGTCAAGTGGTTGGCCATCTAAAGAGAGAGAGAAAAAAAAATCAATTAAAAGATGGAATCATGTACCCCTCAAGAAGTACCCATAACCTCAGGGCAATCAACCACACTTTCAGATGGCGAAACCATCTTTTAAAGTGGTCAGTCACCCCTTCTAACTTTAAAATAGTAATTAAAAATAGCAATGGATTTTAAGGATGGGTGAAGACCCATTATTTATTTAAAAGAATAGTCAACTATTCAATGATTGTCTAAGATAGTTTGAACGTGCCTTCATCCTTTGAAGCAATCATCTGCCTCTTCCATAAAGTGCTTAGAAGTAGTTCAACACCAGACCAAAGTTTTCTTTTATTTTTGTAGTTAACCATTTCCTTTTCTTTCTTCTTTTAAATGATTACGCACTCTCTTAAAACTAAAGGAACGATCAACCCACATCATAATGGTAATTATCTCTAGGTGACTAACTACCCTAGCTACCTTTTAAAGCAACTTTTTCCGCGTTAGATACCTGCGAGGCTTAATTACTAGTTTAAAGGAATCATACTCACATGCCTTTCTTAAGATTCTCTAAGGTTCTCAGCCCTTCTAAAAATTCTGGTAAGAAAAGACTCATCCTTAAGTGTATAGTAATAAATACCCATAATTCTTTTAATAAATAAAATCAACCTCCTTGGTGTTTATACTTCCTTTTTGGGTCAATCGATTGTGTTGCAGGTATTCCTTGGATTTGTAGTAGCTAACCTTTCAGATTGGTTCTCGCAAAAGTGGCATCATAGACCTTGAAACCAAGAAAAATTTTGCATCTCTGATTCCTCTCTATGTACTATAGGCCTTGTAAAAGAAAACAATTGCTTTCGATATCTAATGCAGATTGAAACATAGGCGTTCCAATTGGTTAGCTTATTTGACTGGAGCATTAGTCTAGACATGGTAAATTGCTCAAGTTTTCTGGTCATTCATTTTTTCTTTTTGTTGGGGGTGATTCAAAGAGTCATTACAGGCAATTTGCTCATTGTTTCTTCCAGTTTGATGCCTATAATATGTAATGGCACGCATAAAGAAAATTACAGAAAGAAAGGCATGAGAATACATTGAGCTTTTAGTGATTACATAATGGGATGTATATTTGATACATGGTAATGTTGAAAATAAAATAGGTGGTTTAATAAGGCGTAAAATTATTAATTACAGTCTAAGAATTTGAATTTATGAATTTGTTAATTAATAGAGATATGGTGAATATTTTTTTTTATTGCAGAACTATAAGATTTATTTAATTTATTTTGTGTAATGTCAGAAATGCAAGTTGAACTCAATCATTTACATTCAATTCCATACTAAATTTTATAATGTTTTTCAAATATTAAGAGGTAAGTCTTTGGTAATAACATCCTCCTTAACTAAGTCTAACTGTTGCATTACCTCGTTTATTCTTTGTTCCTGGGGGAGTTTGATCTTAAGAATGGCATTTTTAATACTCCTATGTCGGAGTCGATGTTAACGTTAGTGTTAAAGAGATGACTAAACTGCGTTTCAACTGGTTCTTAGTGAGCACATACGCATGTTACTGGTTCAGGGACACGTTAATGGTCTAGAGAACACTTGTTTGTACTTTATCTTAAACAAGATGGGAATCTAGCCTATGTTTTTATGTATACTTATGGAAGACAATCATGGAGGCACACCTGGCTGCTCTGTTGTCATACTATAGTTTGACCAGCGAAATATGTAATGCATTTACATTCGTTAACAAATGCTTCTAACTGGTTATCTCACAACAAACCGAGTCCATAAACTCGTGTTTCATTTCAAACAATGTCCTATAAACTATTCTTCGCTTTTGGTTTTCTAAGATTTACATTATTGTCCTGGTAAGATACAAGATCCACTGCAATCACTAAATGTCCCGATAACAAACCCAATTTGCGTCACAAAAATGCATGCACCGTAAGGGTATCCGAGAAAAACATATCATATAATATGGGATCTTATAAATTTTATAAAGTAGGGCTTGGATTCAACCTAAAACCCTAAGGCATTAAGTGGTAGAACTTTTGTCATTATAAGTAGGATGTTTAATATCTTCCTTAGCATTGTAAGACTCTTTAGCTACATCTTAACTAACTTCTTAACAATGATGGTCAAACTATTGGACCATCATGGTGCTGCACAATTCAACTTGCCCATCACCATGATGATTAAGTAATTAGACCGTCATGTGCAACATTGTGGGGATAATACATGAGTTCAAACCAATGGAAGCATGTAGGAGTGCTAAGGAAAATCCTATCTCTAATACAATGTTAAATTTCATAGAAAATGACCTATATTCAACTTAAAACCTTAAAGTTTTAAATAAAGGAACCCATCTTTTATAAATTACTTTATATTTTCATATGGGACTTAACATGAGTCATTGCCCCAAGCATGGAGTGACACTTCCTATAGACTCTTGATTCCTAATGGACTCCTTAACAACATGGGATTAAGCATCTACATCGATAAAATGGCTCCCTCATTGCAATATGTGTTTGGATATCCATAGATAGTGTTGTTTTTTGTATGGATCTAGCTTATTCAAATTCATAGGGGTGCTAAGGCAGAACTTGGGCTTTAATATTGTATTAGATGTTATACAAAATGACTCATATCTAACTTAAACTTTAAAGACATTAAGTGGAGGAATTTATCTCTTTATAAGTTACTCTTTTAACTTTATATTTTCCTGTGTGGGATTTAACACAACCCCTTGCTCCAAGCGTTGGGTAACACTTTCTATGGAAATCTTCATCCATGAGTGAAGGGGCAGAAGATTGAACTTAAATTCCCAATGGACTCATTAAAAATGTGAGACTGAACATTTACATTGACAACATGCCCTTCGCCACAAGGTGGGTCTTGACATCCATTTTGCCATGCCACTTTTTTATGTAGATTTGGCTTATTCAAATCTATGGGAATGCTAAGGCAAAATTTTAAATTTTATATAGTGAAATTAGTATCTAACTTAAAATCTTAAGGCATTAAATGATGAAAACCTTAACTTTATAAGCATGATGTTTAATATCTTCTTTGACAATGTGACAATGATTGTCCACATCTTAACAAATCCCTTGCCATGATGGTCAAACTATTGGACCATCACCATCTTGATGCAATACAGTTGAACTAGATAAGATAATATGTAGCATAAGACTGCATTTTCTAGATCTAGATCTCGTGGCTTCCCTATAAAATAGCTAAACATCTACACTAAATATGCCCAAATCTGGTCTTCCACTGGTCATGAGTTACTCCGTCAACTATTTGGCACTACAAGGAATGATAATTGATGATTCCCACATCATGTTCACTAGGAATTGCAAACAGCTCCATCGAAATCGTTCTTGGTTTATCTCAAGCACTTATCTTGTTTTTTAGGACAAGAACATCCTTTCAATTAAATGAAGTAGTTCTCAATGTAAAATCCTTTTATAATTTTGTGATCCTTGAGTTTGAGGTAGTCTCCTAAGTGTGTCTCGTTCTTTGAATTATCTCCAAATTGTTTCTTGCTATGATAGTGTCAGAATGGATGAAAATCTATTACCTTGAACTCAAACAAAGGGTTAAGGAGAACTTGAGAAACCAATTTTAACATGCTTATTTAAGGACACATGGATATTTTTTAACCTTGTTAACTTTATAGTCTTATTTTGAAGGACAATACATTTAGACTTTTTCAAGATTACCAATAAGAAAGGAATTGCTAATTTTGAGGTAGTGTATTTGTTAGGAAAGGGTGATTACTTTGGTAAAGTAGGTGAGGAAAATTAGTATTTTAACAACTAAACTAAATTTCTTAATGTAATCATGATTTTTTTCTTTTGCAATACTTAACTATGAAATAAGATTTTTATCATCCCATAGATCCACTAAAACTCTACTTAATTTTATAGACATGTTCTGTATCTAGTACTAAGAGGTAAATGGTAGGGATTTTTGGTTAATGATCAAGTAATCCTAAAGCCACAAAGAGAGTTGGAAAAAGATTAAGGCTGAAAATTGCAAGAAATTGAGATCAATTTCTTAAATTCACTAACTTGAGAATATGACTATGAAAGGATGAGAAACAATTGAATAATTTGCAATTCTTTTATGGTGATATATAATTCTTGACCTTTCACCGAAAATAGGATGAGAAATAATTGAAGAAATTGATTAATTTGCTTGACAAGTTTCTGTACAATCATCATGCACAAATAAGCTGAAACTAATGAATTAAAATTTAGCTAAATTTGCACAAACTTCATTTAAATCAAGAAGCTATTAAGGGAGATTTTCCTTGGTTGGAAGAGGAAAGAAGTTGTTGGAGGATCAATTGATTTGAGGAAAATTGTCAACCATTGTTCAATGGAGTTTCCTTCTTGGATTGGTGATGAAAGTAGCCAGTTTTTTGCATTCAATGCTTACCATTCATGGCCAAAGTTCAAGTCTAGTTGGTATCAACAAACATGGCATATTTGATTATTTAAATGTACTATTGTTGTTATTGTAGATTCCTTCCTAGGCCTAACGTGTAGAGCTCATTATTGTACAAATTTCACTGTAGCTTTATCCCTAATTCCTTAAGAACCCTATTTTGGTTCTTACATCCTCAAGACTATCTATTACTCTTCACAAATATATACCAAGCAATTTCATCGTTTCCGCTAAAATAGTTTCTACTTATATGTTTCTTAACATGGTATCAAGGAGTAGGCTTTCCCTATCATCCTAATTTCTTCATGTTTCTACACTTTTATCTTTAGTTTTCTTCTTGAATTCCATTACAGCTTTTTGTTGAACAATTTTTATGCAATGTCTAAACACATTCCATGGATGCTAGTCTTAGTCTTGATTGCTACAAAATTGGTTGCCGTCACACCAAGCATTGCTCTTGCACCTACCACCACTCTTATGGACACTAGGGTTAGTAGGTTGTAGTTCCTTAGTCCTTTTTTTACCTTCAACCTAATGAATAGACTAGAATCATGATAGTCTTTGAAAAATTGTTAGGCATAAAAAATTTCACATCATGGAGTTGTGACATGAAGCATGCCTTGTTTGGAAAGAACAAATTTGGCATTCGTAACCCATTTATGGAGCAACCCAACTCAAATACACTATTGTCCCCTTTCTAGTAGCATTGTAATGGGGTGGTACTTTCTTGGATTCTTTCATCTCTAGCTCTAGATATTTACAAAACATTCACCTATTCAACTAATGCACACCATGTATGGACACATCTCTAAGAGAAATTTAAGAGGATGGGAACAAAAAAGTCTATGTTGTGAAGTGAGACATGGCCAATACTACCCAAAATGGTGACTTCATTGACCAATATATGGATCGTCTAGAGAGTCTTTGGAACCCTTTTGATTCCTACATCGCCATCCTTTTCTAATGGTTGATAATAGATCCATATTTTCATTTATTTTAAGAATCTAGGAAGATAATCAAGTTCCTCAACAAACTTGATGATTGCTACTCACCTGCTAGGCCCCAAATTTATTACACTTGTCACTACTTTCCCTTTTCGAGGCTATTAGCATGCTTAAAGATGAAAAAGTTGCCATTTAAGTGGCTAGAAATTGCAAAGTCAACTTTTTGGCATTCATGCTTAAGTTGGGTCTTTAATTTGGGTTAGATCCTTCTTTGGGCTATGCATAGGTCACACACCCTTTCATCTAGGTTGGGCTATTAGGCCACATGAAAGCCAACTCCTGTGTTGGGTGGGCTTTTGTTACTGTAGATACATATATTGGTCTAGTTAGCCATCTAGCCACCCCTTCCTTTAATCTAGAGGCCTACATGGGGTCTGTTGGTGTAAAAACGCATCTTGGTACATGCTCACATTATGAAAAAAGTGTAAGGTTTTATGGCTAACCAAGAACGGGGGGTTGAATTAGTTTTGTAGGATTTAGCTTTATTTTTCTATTCTTCTAGATGTTATGCAAGATTGTAATTCAACACAATTATATCAAAGCATATAATCAAAGAGATAAGACAAGATAAGCAAGCTCAAAGGTTTACACGGTGGTTTGGCATTTTTCACCTACTTTCACTCTCTTTTCCTTCAACTTAAACCAAGTTGAAGTCTACTTTACTTCAAGCTAGGAGAAATCCTCTCCTACACTTCACAACTCCTCAACAAGGAGTTATTTGATTCACAGTTACAATGTTTAGGTTGAGCCAACCTTAATACATCAAGCTAATCCTCAAATATATAATGTGAGTAAGGAATAATGCTTATCAAAGAGCTAATTAAATATGTATAAACTTAATTCAAGCTTTAATCACAAAACCTCAAACTTTCACAAAGTTAGGGTTTCAGATTTATAGAAAAGTTTATGTGCATATAATAATTAAAGCTCAATTAGCACATAAACAACTTAATCTAATAGTGAATATTCACAAGAATATTAGTTTGAAGGAATATCACCGAAGATACACAATTGCTTTGAAGATTGATGAAGAATATCATTAGGTATAAGATCTTTGCAAGGCTTTAAGCATAAACTTGATTTCTCAACACAATCTCATCAAAACCACACCAAGGGACTTTCTTTTCTTTCCTTTGATATCAGATATCAAGTAAAAAAGCTTTCTAAGGTTTCATTCAAACCTGAGTTGCCCGTTGGAATTAAGCCATTGAGACTTGATAGATGTTACATTAATCAATAGTGTAGATGATGATTCAGGCTCTTCAAAATGGCTCTGACATTCTTATCACCTTAGATTTCTTCCCGTTGAAGAGTCGGTGATAAAGAGAAGCGAAGGAGAGTAGCTTGGCAAAGAGGCTAGGGCTTCAGTTGATCAGTTGCTCGATTAAAAGTAGTGTCCTTCTTGACTTAAATGAAACAGACTTAAATGAAACGACTATGTTTCATTTAAATGATAGTGCTTCACAACCTCAAACTTGGGTAAGACTTGTGGACCAATGGATTAGCTCAGGCTTAGTCCATTTAGATAACTTCAATTCAATCTAACGGGACAAGGTTAAGCTCGATCTAGTAGAGAATAAGCTTAATCTAGCAAAGGTACTCTGTAGCTTGGTCCAATAAGGCACTCTATAGCTTGGTCTAGCAAGGTACTCTACAAGTCGGTCCAGCAAGGTACTCTGCAGCTCGGTCTAGCAAGGCACTCAGTCCATCATATAACTCCATTTAATTATACATTAAGCTTGATCACATAGAACCTTGTATTATGAATTTTCTTTTCATAATATACTCTTTTGCCCTTTGTGTACCTATAACCATATTGAGTAAAGTATCATTTTTTCTTTAATATAATAACTTATATTTTTACTCATTAAATCACATGAAAATATTTATCTAAAATTTATATGTGATATTTGATAATGGAATGTAGAAACCGGCTACTTTATAATATTATTAATTGATATTATAATTTGAACACCTTTTACTTCCTTTGATATTCAATGTATGCACATAAAGATATTATCATACATTTACAAATAAAATTTTTCTCAACAAAACACATCAACACATGATTTTCAATAATCTTCCCCTTTTTTATGATAACAAAATTTTCATAGTTAATCTAACCAACCAGCACATGTCATCAACTGAGTGAGTAAGATAGTAAGATGCAAATATCATATATCAAGTAATGTATCAACAATGTATCAACATCTAATCAACTTCAACAAACATCACATGTTGTAAGCATGTTCATCACAACAAGCATGTTCACACATTCATTGCACAGAAGTATCTCATACACATGCATCTTAGGTGTAAGAGAGTTTATCCTATATTTTGCACTAAAAGTTAGAAATGGAACATACATGTGCTATAACTATACTATGTACTCTCTCCCCCTTTTTGACATTAGCAAAAAGATTAAACTAAGAGATAGTAGAGAAATATGAGTAAAAATGGAAGACGTGAGTAACATGTAGGGATAGAAAGCAGAGATCTGACATTATACCAAATGTGATTGTAGTGCTCCCCCTCAAGATAATAACCAGATAACATACAAGTAATGTATAGCAAATAGATGTTTCACATAGTTTAAGTGATATCTTCAATTAGACACATACCAAGCTCTCTTTGAAGAGTGGAGAATTTATCATTATCCAAGGGTTTGGTAAAAAAATCAGCAAGTTATTGGTTAGTTCAAACAAACTCAATGGAAATATCAGATTTTTCAACATGATCTCGAATGAAGTGATGTCTTATTTCTATATGCTTTGTTTTAGAATGTTGTATTGCATTTTTAGTTAAGTTTATGGCACTGGTGTTATCGCACTTAAATGGAATCTTAGTGGAAAGGATACCATAGTCCTCTAATTGCTGTTTCATCCATAAAATATGAGCATAATAGCTAGCTGCAACTATATATTCTACCTCAGTGAAAGAAAGAGCAATGTTGTTTTGTTTCTTAGAGTGCCAAGAAACCAGCATGTGTCCTAAAAATTGACACGTACCACTTGTACTTTTTCTATCTACTTTACAACCAACATAATCAGAATCACTAAATGCATGTAGATCAAACATAGTATCTCTAGAATACCAAATTCCTCATGTAATCGTACCCTTTAAGTATCGAAAGATTCTTTTGACAACTTTTAGATGTTTTTCTTCAGGATTAGATTGAAATCTTGTGCATAAATAAACACTAAACATGATGTCTAGCTGAGAGGCATTTAAATATAGTAAGGAACCAATCATACCTCTATACATCTTAGAATTAACACTAATTCCAATATCATCATGTGACAAAGATGTAGATGTGCTCATGGGAGTGTTTATTGGTTTAGAATCATGCATATTATATTTCTTAAGCAAATCATTTGTATATTTGGTTTGGCTTAAGAAAATTCCTTTAGGTGTTTGTTTAATTTGCAAGCTAAGAAAATAGTTTAGTTCACCCATCATGCTTATTTTAAATTCATGCTTCATGGAATCCACAAATTGTTCACACTAGCAGAATTTGTAAAACCAAATATAATATCATCAACATAAATTTGAACAATCAAATTGTCTTTTCCTTGTGTCTTAACAAACAAAGTATTATCTACTTTGCCTTTTCTAAAGTTTGTACTAACTAGAAAGGCATTCAATTTATCATACCAAGCCCTTGGAGCTTGTTTTAAACCATATAAAGCTTTGGAAAGCTTAAATACATGATATGGATAGGTGGGAACTTCAAATCTAGGTAGTTGTTCAACATAAACTTTTTCTTTTACAACACCATTTAGGAAAGCACTCTTTACATCCATTTGAAATAGTGTAAAATTCATGTGGCAAGCAAAGGCAAGCAACATTTAGATTGCTTCTAATCTAGCTACGGTTGCAAATGTCTTATTATAGTCAATTCCTTTTTCTTGACTATATCCTCGTGTAACTAATCTAGCTTTGTTTCTATTGATTGTCCTGTTCTTATCTAATTTGTTTTGAAACACCCATTTTGTTCCTATTACTGAATGGTCTTATGGTTTTGGAATCAACTTGCAAACTTTGCTTCTTTCAAACTGATTTAGTTCATTTTGTATACCAAGAAACCAGCTTTCATCTTCAAGAGCCTTATCTACTTTCTTTGGCTCTACTTGAGACAAGAAGACTTGATGTTCACATGCGTTGTGATATCTAGACCTTGTACTAACTTTATTTTTAAGGTTTCCTAGGTTATGTTGTTAATCTACCTCATTCCTTACTTTAGGAAAAGAAAAATCTCTTAAGTCTAACTCCCTCTCAACGATAGGTGCACTCTTTTCATTCATTTCTTGTTTAATAGAATTCAGATGAGAATCATCTTTAAATTGTACATGAATAGATTCTTCTACAACTAGAGTTCTCTTATTGAAAACTCTATATGCTTTGCTAGTTTGAGAATAACCGAGAAATCTGGCCTCATCACTCTTAGAGTTAAGCTTTCTAAGTGACTCTTTACTATGATTCAATACAAAGCATTTACTTCTAAACACATGAAAGTAAGATATATTCGGTTTTCTACCAAAAAGTAACTCAAATGGATTCTTTTTCAAGATTGGTCTTAAGAATGCCCTATTTGAAATATAACAAGTTGTGCTTACAATCTCTCCCCAAAAATGTTTAGGAAGGTTATATTCACACATCATAGTTCTAGCCACTCTTAAAGTGTCCTGTTTTTCCTTTCTACAACACTATTTTGTTGTGGTGTCCTATATGAGAAATGCCATTCTTGGAACAAAATTTCTTAAAAAGATGGTTTTCAAATTCACCACCATGATCTATCCTAATCTTGGTAATAGTAAGATCTTTTTCATTTTGAATCATTCTAGAGATATCAACAAATTTCTCAAATGCTTTATCTTTCCTAGCAAGTAGATATACCCAAGTATGTCTTGTATAGTCATCTACTATGACTAAGGCATAATATTTGCCATTCATGGTAGCTGTTCTCAAAGGACCAAACAAATCCATGTGAATTAGTTTTCATGGCCTTGAGGTAGACACCATTAGCTTTGGTTTAAAGCTACTTTGAGTGTGTTTCCCCTTCACACAAGCATCACATAACCTTTTCTTTAAGCTTGGGTAAGCCTCTATTTGAGCTATTCTTAGATAGTTTCTCTAACAATCCTAAACTAGCATGTCCAAGTTTCCTATGCCATAACCAAGCATTAGCATTATTATTAACAATCAAGCATGTTTTTTTATTTGTTAATTTGCTAAGATCAATTACATAAATCTTATCTTTTCTTTTTCTAATGATTCTTACATTATTTTCTATATTTTCAACAAGGCAAAGTTCTTTTCCAAAATTGATTTTGAAATTATTATCACACAATTGACTTACACTCAATAGATTAAATTTCAACTCATCAACATACAACACATCATATATAAGAAGAGATTTCAAATTACCTATTTTGGGTTTTATGGCTTAACAAAAAAAATGGATTGAATTGTTAGAACCAACAATAATATGCTATTGTTTTCGGTAAAAACTCAATTCAACTATGTAACCAAGTCATATAAATAACACCAATTTCAAGTAAGCAAATTTCAACCAAATGATACTTTAAGACAACAAGTTATCTATAATATTTCCACACTTATATATCAAATGAGGTAGTTAGTTAGGATCAAATAATTGATAAAATAATAAGTAGCAATCATTAGAAGATATTCAAGTCAATAATAAGCAAAGAAACTAACACCAAGTTTACCATGGTGGTTCGACACTTAATCCTTGAGTCTTATGTCCACCCTCTTCTCCTTTAATCAAACTAATTGAAGTTTCCTTTACTCAAACCAAATTAGGAGAAAACATTCTCCCTAATCCAAGCAATTCCCTTTCAAGGAATTCTTAAACAATGTTATAGAATATGATCAAAAGATCACAACTCAATTACAAATCCTAAATAATATAACAAGTTATGGGATTTTGTAACCTAAAAGGGCTATTTGAATATGAATATAATAACTCAAAGCTCTTATCATGAAAACCCTAAATTATAACAAATTAGGGTTTTAGATTCCTTCCAGTGTTTATGTGCAATAAATATTTTTAATGAAATCAGCACATAAATAGAGTTATATTCGAATAAGAAACTATTTATTCACAATATCACCGTGATATTATATTTTACCAAAAGTGAATGAGGTTGAATGATTAAACAGATGAGCTCAATAATCGATCTTCACTCAAAGAGAACTTTAAATAATTGTCTATGTCAAACCCTTCTCAATAGATTAGCTCTTCTTAAATAGAAAAAATAAAGCTAGGTTTTCAAACATTTAAACCTCAATAATGAAGCTTTCTTCCCATTAGAACAATAAATCAACCTTCAAATCAGCTTCATATCTTCCTTCTAAGCTAGAAATCTGATTGTTTGACACCGATCTTCTCAGGAATCCTCCCGTTAAGGATTTGGTCACCAGTAGTGCCGTTCCTCCATCTCTCTCTTTCATTTCTTCAGTTGGCGTTCATATGTTCTTAGGGCATCGTATGCAATTAAGTGAGATGGTGCCTAAGTGAAATGGTGAGTTTCATTTTGACATAAACTGAGCTCATTTAACTGATAGGCAAAGCTTATAAACAGGTTGTGAAGGGGGCCAAGAGCAAGACCAGGCCAAGCGCAATAGCAGGCCGAATGATATGAGCAGGCCGAGAGTGATATAATATAAGTTCTTGATAAACTAAAATTTGCTCTAATAATATAACCAAATACTTCATACCTTCATCCAAGCAAGAGCAAGTATCATTTTTTCTTAATCACAATATATGACATATTTAACTTCAATTTAGTAAGCCTTTTTCACAAGACATTATATAATGAAATTAAATAAATCATTTCTTTAAAGCATTGTATAGTAACATTATATCAAGAAATGTAGGAACCTGGTTACTTTATAATATCATTAAATGATATTATAATTTGTACACCTTTTACTTCCTATGGTTTTCTTTTGCACTTATGAAAGACATATTTTAAGAAATATATTTATAAATATATTTTGTCACAACAAAACCCTTATTTTCCAACAGTTTGGACATGCATTTCTAGTGGAAGAACTAAGTTAACTTCACCACTTTCTTGGGGTACAAGTGGACCAAACTAATAATGGGATGGATTGTGGAAATGACCTATCACATGAACAAATAGACATATAGATCAAACTATAAACATACAAGAAACACAAGATTTAACAAGTTTAGACCAATAAAATGTCTTACATCCCTCATCATTAGTGCAATTATTGTCCCTTTTTCCATTTATTAGATTTTTTTAAAAGAATGTATTAATGTATTACAAGATTCATACACAATGTAACAACACACTTGACTGTCACATAGTTGTTCTTAGCATTTAGAGCAACAAACTTGATTCTCTCTTGGCCAATGACTACTATACAATGCAACACTCTTTGGTTGTCACCCTCGTAAGGCGTAATCCTCTTTTATGCTCTCTTTTTCACCCTATGTTTTGGTCAAATGCATAATTAAGAGATCTCAAATAATTGCAAAATAAATAAAACTATCTCTCATGTTGCCATTTTCAAAAAACAGTAATGAAGGAAATGGATGAAGAACACTTCTTCCATCCCTATTTAGGAGTGTAATCATTGACCTCTTAAAATATTAACCTTCTAATAGAACCCTAAACATTGGCTAAATGCAGACCAACAAATCCTAAATGCCTAGCAAAGTACATAATAAAACTAGAGCAACCAAAACAATTTGATACAAAAGAAGTCTAATAAAATCCAACAAAGACAACCATATTGAATAAAACAAGACAAAGGCAATAAGAACCACCAAGAGCCATATCACTCTCATTCTATCTTTGTCATCCTTGATAGCATATCACATCATTCCTTCAATGCTAAACCAAGTTGAAATTCACCACATGCAAGAAACTAGGTCTAAACACTAATAATAATATTCATTAATTTTAGACTGCATTGGAACTCAAAAATACAAACCAAATATACATCAAACCCTACTTGAAATGCTAAACAAGAATAGCTAAAAATACTTGAGAAAAATCTCTTCGACACATATGGAAGATGTGTTGCCATTCTCTATATGCATGTGGGCCTTACACGCCTAATGTTAAAGCCATACGTGCATGTCACACACCCATAAAACCTTCTATGGGTCATCAACTCATATGGTAACTAGATTGCCACTCTACCATGTTTCTCCACTTTTCTTGGTCATTTTCCACTACCAACTAATTTACCATCAGCATGCCTTAGTTTCTCCAATCTACCACTAGTTGCCAAATTGTTACTGCCATAAAACCTCCATAATTCTACCTAGGTTATGACTAAAAATCACTAAAGATTAACCTAGTAACGTCTTCTTATTTGCCAAGACCTTTAATCAAAGTCGATTTAGGAAGACTCACTTGACCAACCATTTATGATCAAACCCAATTCTCTTGGGTTTAAATTTGACCCAAACTATTCCAACCCATTGACCTAGTTCTAGGCTTGGGTCTATATGGCCCATCATATATGTGCTCAAGCGTGTTCTACCCCAACAAGTTGGCCCACTTCCTTGATTCAGATCATTATTTTAGACTACCTCTTTCAGCCCACATCTTAAACTTAGGCCTAATCTTGACCCATTCTATTGGCTTAATTTCTCTTATCCAACTTGAACTAACTAGATCCTCCAAACTTAGTCTAACTTAGATGTCAAACAATCTATTGGAATATATTAATATTTTGATGATAACAAATAGGAAATTATAATATCAAAATATTATAATTGTTCATTTATGAGTTTTTATAAGAAAAATAATATGGAAATAATTTGCAAGAAATGGGTTAATAAATGTGTAAAGTGAAAGTCAACGTGTGTAGCTCAAGTCCATTGGTGAAGCCCAAAATTATGTGCGTAACCCAACCTATGCAAACAAGACCTAATGTGTAAGCCCAAAGACATGTAACTTGCATGCCTACAATCCACTTCAATGCATGATTCATGCCCATGACCTACAAGAGCATACCTAGTGGGCAATCCACTTCTCAACATAGAATTGTGACCCACGACCCAATTTGTGATCCAGAAGGTGCAACCCAATTGCATTGTGAACGACCCATGAACCAACATCTGACCCGTGTTCAATGCCCAAAAATGTTCGTGACTCACTGCTCAAATTAGCTGCTAGTGATTGCTCCATTAAAGTTGAAAAAGGATTCATTTGAAAGCTATCAAAGAGTAAAACAAATCTATGAAGAAAAATTAGTGACTTATTGCTTAGAGAGTATCAAATTGAAGAGATTAAAGTGTTTTTTGCAACCTATGACCTAAGTGATTGAAAGAGCAATTAGAGGTGGATTAGAGTATGTCTGAAACGAAAATCATAGGGCTTTGTTAAGAAAGAAGGCAATCTATTGATCTGTAAAGTACCCATGAAGATTTGATTCAAGATTAAAGAGGATTGTGGAAGATTCAAGTGAAACTCAAGTTCGACTTGTTAACCCAATTTTGTAACCATGAAGCTTTGAATTATCAACTTAAAATCTAGACAAAATGGTGGTATTTTGGAGCACGATTTTGAATGAGATTGAGATAGAAAGAAAGCCTCATCTCTTTCTCTCACATAAGCTCAAAAATCAGGCATAGAAGAGGAAAGAGAAAGCTCTAACAAGAAGAAGGTGTAATTTGCTCTAGAGATGTCAGAATGGCTCTTCAGAAGTGAAATGTTAGTCTTTGTGAAGCTATTTAAGAGCAAAATTACTGATATATGGGGGGATGAAAAAAAAAAGTAAACATCTTTGAAGCAACTCATACTCTCATCTCAAGCTCATCCAACTCACGAATTTATTCTTCATTTGGTGACTATATTCTAAGTTTACTATTGCTCTTAATTACTTGTTAGAGAATCAATTTATGCCTCAATTCATATTGTTTATTGAGTTGAATTTCTACAAGTAAATAGTGTTAGGACTTGAACAAAATTTGGGGCTTTTGTCCAAATTGTATTGTAATAGCTTTGTAGTATTTATTTGAAGCTTTTGAACTATATATTACATATCTTGTAGAAGCTAAGTTCAAAATTTGTAATATTTAGGAGAGAACTTGTAACTGGGTTTAAGGGATTGGTTATCCCTTATAAGCGGTTAGATATCCCTTATAATCAATTATGAATTGATTGGAAAAGTGAGGTGGAGTAGGTGTTAAGGTGGCTTAGGCTGAATCACCTACTAAAAATCTTTGTCTTTATGTGGTGTGAATACTTTACTTGCTACCTTAATTGCTTCACATAGGAAAAATAAAAAAGATAAAAGAATTTTTGATAAACCTAATTCACCCCCCTTTCTTATGTTGCTATAGGATCCAACATAATCCTCCTACGAGTTAACTCATCTTATTGACCCGTTTATGGTTAATTACGTCGACTGAGTTCCTCATATAGGTCATGATTTAGGTTATGTGACTTGGACCAGTGATCTAATGGTGTTAACTTCTTCAGCAGCAGTTCCACTAATTTTGGCTACCATTTTGCCATTGTTTTGGCTAATTGGGAGCCTAGGTACCTTCATAGACGCAAGTCCACTAAACTTGGTGTCCATTTTGTTTCTAATCACTGCCGGCCATTGCTTGTCATCCTAACTCCATCAAACAATTGATTAGGCCACAAGGACTTCATATTTAGGCATCTTTTCTCCAGAATAGCCTTTCTCATTGTGTACAAGTTAAAATTAGCTTTTGAGCCTCAATTTTCCTTTTTCAACCCAAAGTAAAGCTAGCAAAAATTCCTTCTTTTGTTTTTTCACATCAAAGACTAGATCTTTGGATAAGAAACATTAAGGAGAAGTCACCTACCTCTTGAGACATATAGATGGAATCATAAACATACAAGAGACACAAGATTTAGGAAGTTTGAATCAACACAATTTCTTATGTCCCCTATCATTGGTGCAACTATTGGCCTCATCTTCTCTTATTAGAATTCTTTAAGAGAATATGTAAGTGCTAATTATAAGATTTATATACAACTCTCACACAACTATTTTTAGCACTCATAGCAACATACTTAATTCTCTCTTGGCCATTAACTACTACATAAGGCAACACTCTCTGATTGCCGCCCTCATGAGGCTCGAGCTACCACCTGCATAAGGCATAACCTTCTTCTCTGCTCCCTCTTTTTGGTCCTATGCCTTGGTCAAATGCCTAATCAAGAGATTCCAAATAATTGTAGAATAGACAAAACTAGTTGTTCCTCACTCAAAAACAATATGCGATGGACCTACTAAAAAGGCAAATATAAGCTTATACAAGTCTCTATCAATGCTTATGGCTAAAACTACTAAAACTTAAGAATGGAACAATGGCATACTTAAATCCATCAACTTACCATAGTATAGGTTGTTTATTGCAATATTTAACATTAACACAACCTAATCCATAGTATTTAGTAAGTAGACTTTGTTAGGCTATGCAAAAGCCTAAGAGAAAGAATTATCATAGTCTAAAATGAGTGTTAAAATACTTGTATGGATAATAGATTTGGGGCTAAAAATCAATATTAGGAATTCCCTTAATATTTATGGTTTTAGTAATGCTAAATGGGCAAGGTATTCAAAAATTGGATGTTCAACAACTAGGCTTTACTTCTTCCTAAGAGCAAATTGTGTATCTGGAATGCAAAAAGACAACATGTAATCTATATATTATCAATCAAGTCATCGTACAAAGCACTTGCATTAGGAGTTGCAGAAGCTATTTGGTATGTCATATACTATGCAACTTGCATGTTCGATAACATTACCAATTGGGCTATACTGTGACAATTTATCAATACTACACCTCACTACCTGGCTAGTTCTCCATAGAAGGTCCAAGCTATTGAAATAAACTACCATTTTGTAAGAGAAAAAGTGGCACTCTTGATTATTATGTATCTACCATTTAAATCATAACTGGCTAATTTCTTTCACAGCCTTTGGTGAAGATTACCTTGGTCACAATATTGTGATCCAAATTTAGCTTCAGTCCCCTTCCCCACATTGCGACCTAAATTGTTCCTTACCACGCCAAATTTCTGATTGTATGTTGGAACAAAAGTAGGAAGTGATCAGACTCTCTCTCTCAATACTGTCAACCCACCTACTAAGCCAACACAAGCGACCTAGCCAAGCCATCAGCAAACTGCACACACAAGGAAGATGTCACGTACAGTAATTGTGTGCCGAGAGAATTTAATCTCCCCAGGCAAAATTTGCTTTTAGAACAAGAGTCAACGTGTACATTGTTGAGTCCACAGATTTCTGCTTTAAGCTGTATTCCTCCACTACCAGAGAAAGTCTTGCAAAGTTAAGGCATCATAGCTTTCAAATACAACGCAAATTTCAGCACGGTGCACTTTGTTCACTTTCCTCTTTAATTTGAGTGAAGTGGCTGTAGAAAATAGGCGGCGAAACAAAAGGATGGAATAATCAGGCAAATCGAGACAACACCAAAGTTGGACCTTCTTGGCAACGTGGGCAACTTTATTTTAGGATCGAGAAGCTTTCAGCAAAATAATTTTATACAGAAACCTGGTGACTTTTGTCGAGGCTGATTTTGACACCCTCAAGTTTGGATGATTCGGTTTGCCGAGCATAACTGATGCAGGTTTTACTGATTGTCACATGCCTATGAACTGCAGGCAGTTTGTACCGAACGGGCTTCATAATGGCAGTAAAGTGTCAAGTCTGTGGGTATCCACTTCACCGGGTTTACCTTATGCCTTCTTTCCTCCGGCGCATATGGTTGTGGGTTCGGTCTGGCCACACTTGAAAAGCATATCTGTATCTTAGTTTCTAAGATTAAGTGGGTTCCTAGTATTCTTTTAAAAGTTGTCATGAGGAAAAAGAGACACCAACGCATATAAAATCTTAGGAATGAGACTCCAAGCCAAGAGGTGACTCTTGGCTATCCGCTCAAAACGGAAAAGCTTATTCTAATACTATATTAAGTGGATCCCATGATATTTCTCCAAAAGCACATATGAGGAAAGAGAGACACCAACTCATATAAAGCCTTAAGAATGAAACTTTATTTCAAGTGTGGGACAAAATCCTAACATCTATAAACAGTATTATCCTAAAATAATTTTGTCTCGAGTATGTATGACTTGTTGAACTGCCTTTCAGGCGTCCCCATTGTCTTATGGGATTCAGGCATATGCAGGTTGTTGCTTAGTAGGAACATCAGGAAGGATACAGATGACACTCGTTGGTGGAAACGCCGACCTGTTGCTGAGCTGCATTTATCTTCTTCATGTTTCAAACTCCTTTTATCTTACACGATGATGCATATGCATTCGTCATAAAACATGTCTTCTTCTCTACAAATATCCAAGAATCAAAGATGACACTAAGGATGATGGAAGTGGAAGAAAAGATCGATTTGGAAACTTTGGTGATGATTTTCCAACTCAAGTCAATCACGCTTGACAAACAGTAAACATGGTGTGTAAACTACTAGAAACAAATGGTCCTGATGTGAATGTTTTTGCAGTCTTGGATTTCCTAGGACGCGTTCATACTAGCCCCCGCCGCGGGCACAGAGGTTTCTTTCAATGAGTCTTTCTAGCTTTTCTAAACAAATCCATTCTACCTCTTGGTTTATGGCAGCGGCCGAGAGCGTTGACAAGGCACTCAAGCAGATGTGGGTAAGGGCTAAATAAGCTACCCTGGACGTTAAATTCTCCTTTTCACATGGTAAAGCAGAAAGTAGGTTCTGGGCCACTTCATCACATGTCTTTGACGATCTACCAAGTTTTAGCAGTATTCGTTCCCCGATTGCTGCTTTAAGGAGACATGCCACTACAGCTAAAGGTTCTCAATATATACGGCGTCTGAAGTATCCTGTTATGGACATTCATTTTCCTCCAGTCTATACATTCCTCAGTAGCTACCAACCCACATCATTGAAGCCTATTCATTCTTCTTCGATTTGCTATGGGTTGGAGATACAGAGGAGGATTACTTCTAATCTTCACCGTTGTCATTATATGGGTCACATCTGCAGAAATCACGCACTCTATCTCTGGAATTTATCTTGTTTAATTTTTAGATTCCATTTTCTTCTATTTTCTCAGCAGTTGATAGAAATTTCTATTGTAAGCAACTTGAAAGACGCGGCACTCAAAAAAGAAGAAGAACATGAGTACAGTGACTTACTTTGACGGGCTCTGCGGCCATGCTGTTATTGCAAAAATTTGTCGGAGACAATTTCGCAGAGCAGTTCAAACTCCGTCAAATGATGGACTAAATACAAAGGGGTCTCCAAGTCGCTCATGGATCCTATGTCTTGAATTAAACTTAGTCTCGAGCAGATCTTCCAAACCAATCATCCAATCTCACTCAACTTCGACACAATCTCCTCTTTTTACTTTATCAATCTTATGACAACTTGTTAATTTTTACGGGTGAAAATTTTGCGTGTTATGATGTGTTTTAAAGAGATTAAATCCATTATTTCTTTTTAGACTTGGAATTTATTTTCATAAGATCAGCTGGCTTTGAAAGAACTTGTGCATTTCAACATTTTTTATTCTATTTAGACCCTTCCATGAAGAATTTGCATCATCAACACTGGAGCTTTTGTACTTTTCCTGAATAATTTGTTTTCAACAGGGTATTTTTACAGACTATAATCACCCATTCGCAGTGACGTATCTTGGAACCTCTCTGTTAGGTGCTTATCTTCCAATAGCATTCCTTATGGACTGTTTACTGAAATTTCTGCGATGTTGCTCTTATGATAGTGATAATAGTTCTGTGTATGGGTCCCCCGAACAGCTTGATTATCCTGTACATACCAACGGCGCACATGTTAACCTCGACATCGAACAACAGCAACCTTTGGCTGACGAAAAACGTGTCAAAGATTTGTATTCTCAAAGGGAAGGCCAACTGACTGTTCTCTATACAAAAGACGATGAGGAGATGGTGATACATAAAAACCTTCGCACAAAGGAGATTGCATCATTAGGCTTGTTGATTGGTCCGATCTGGTTTGTACCAGAGGTCAGATAGAGTAACAAACTACTTCCCCCCCACCCCTCTTGTTTAGATTCAGATTCTGGGCATAGAAATTATGAATATTGCTCCTTTGCTTTACTATCTTATACCTCAATTTTCATTTCCTACTTAGATTGCTCCTTGGGAGTGTCATAGAATACATCATCAGTCAGAGTTCACAATTTTGTTCCGAAACCCAAATATTCATTTACTTCGAATTCCTTTTGCAGTATTGTATGAACGCAGCACTTGAACGAACAAGCGTTTCCAGCACAACGATACTATTCTCCACTTCAGGGTTTTTTACCCTTCTCATCGGAGCATTGCTTGGGCAAGACACCATTAATGCTGTAAATTTGGTTTCTGTTTTCATCAGCATGGCTGGTGTTGCCATGACAACGTGCGGAAGGACATGGGCAACGGATGAATCTGGGTCAAGCCCATCCTCGTACGTCTCTTGTCCTCGTAGTATAAGAATTGCCTATGTCGTATATGAGTTTTCTATGCAGAATTTTGGTTTCTCAAGCCTAGTATGGAAGCTTAAGGAACTTTACTGTTTTTATTGCAATTTGGCTTAAAGGAGAAAGGGATAAAAGAACTTTCAGATCAATGGAGGTTACATTGTGATATGAATAACGAAATATTGATGGGTCCATGTGCTTTTGTGCTTTTGGAATTAAAACGCTAAAGTCTAATTTTTTTACTTAGAAGGTTCGAGTTTACACATGTAAATGCAAAGACTTCCTCTAAAGGTTTCCTATCGTATATATAATATAAATTAGTTGAAAATAACTAATATATCTCATCCCAAAACATTATAAAAATACAAAAGAAATAGATTTGTGATCATGTCTTGACATCATAGCGTTAGAGACCAAATAAAAGGTCAATCATTGTGTCTAGGCATAACCAACCACAGTTATGGATAGGGATTGCCCAACCATTTACGTGTTTCGACCATGGCTGATCACATACATCATTTGACTGTGAAGTGGATCGGTTGTTTTATATTTTGTGATTTTTTTTAATTAATTGTATATAATTCAGCATAATCATGCTGGCCTTGGTTATGTATTCAAGTGACATAGTTAGATTGTCGTGTCATTTCTATTTTCTAATTAAAAGAGAGGTTAAAGGAAGTCTTGTATTATGAAGAACGTAAATCCGAATCTTGCATTTTTGAAGTATTATGAAGAACGTAAAACTAGAATTTTAATGTCAAAATCATCCAAATTTAAGAAAAATAAATACCACAATTTTTGTAATTTCAAACTCCTACTTCTGCAAAGCAGCGCAGAGATGAGTTTTCTTTTGGTCTTTGCCTTCTTGTGCTTATTCATTCCCATTTAACCAAGTGAACATACATTTGTTAGAAATTTCCTCATGCTACATACTTGTTTGTCCCCGGGTGTTTCGTATCAGGAGGTCTCTATTTTTCTCTTCTTTCTTTCTTTGTTCTTTTTAAACACATGTATTACTATATCAAATGTGGAACCAAGAAGAGTCAGACAATAACTGTTTCCAACTAAATTAAACACTATGTCTTCATTAAGTATATTTATTTATTGAAGCAACGACTCATGGGCTCCCTTCTTTTTTTCCCTGTCTTGGGCCTTGTACTCAAGACACAGTAAGCATGCTTTTCTCGGGTATCTCATTGCTTTGTTCTCAGCTGTGACCGATGGACTATTCGCAGGTTAGACATCTTGTCTTCTTCGTCCTATGAAAAATAAAAAAACAAAGAAGCTAAATAAAGAATTTCTTTTATTGCTTTTGTGAACAAATCTGGTTCTTGCAATGAGGAATCATCAAAGTATCTATTCTTTGACGAAATAAGGATCCTGCAGTGCTCCTCAAGAAGTTCGCTGGGGAGGAAGGAGAGAAGGTGGATATACAAAAGTTATTTGGATATATTGGATTATTCAGCCTCGTTTTGCTTTGGTGGCTGGGTAAATTTTTCTCGTCTTCTTAGCACATACGCATTAGTGGTTTCTTTAAGAAGTTTACACATCTCAGACACCATTTTGCAGAATTCTCAAGACAGACTTTCCTCCTGATTTATTACTCATTTAAATTTATCAAATAAGTCGTATTCAATTTAAACATCCACTGATTGATTATAAAGTATTGCCGTCTTCTTTTCAGTATGGCCGCTGACTGCATTTGGCATTGAACCCAAATTCGTAATCCCTGACTCCGCACCAACTGTTGGAGTTGTTTTCGCCAATTGCTTTGCTGGAAGTTTCCTCTCTGATTATTTCTGGTACGTTGAAGAAACAGAAGGTTTCTCTGTCACGTCCTTGCGCATTGTTCTGCTTATCTTTTTTATCTAAATAGTTTGGATACTAACAGGGCTTTAGGTGTTGTTTGGACCACACCATTGGTGGCAGCTCTTGGTGCGTCGCTTACCATTCCACGTGCTATGTTGGCGGACATCGTGTTCCATGGCCAGCATTACTCAGCGATTTACATAGTTGGCTCAATTCGGGTGAGGAGAATTACTTAAAAACTAACCGAATTATTTCAAGTCCAAACCGTTCCGTTGGGTTTTCCATTTGCAATGCCCTTCGATCGGGTAAGGAAATAAGAATCTCTGACTGGATCAGATTGGGGGGGGTCAAATCAGAGGCAGTAGAAAGAGGATGGAACTTAAATGGCAATAAGTCCCACGTTATAAACATCTGCTCATAAAATAATGGGTTGTACCACCTTTAAAATTAACTTTTGAGTTAAATCATAAATTTTTCAGTATGATGTAATTAGTCATAATTTCTTTTAACATTCCTGGATATTCTTCACATAATGTGATATGATTATTATGATAAGAGGACTTGTTAGGCAATAAGTCTTCTATTGTTTAGAAATCTATTAACATCCAGCTTAAAAACTAATAGATTTTATTACCAATTGAGTTAAATTTTGAGTTGAATAATGGACATCGTAAAACATATTAGTCACATGAAACATTTTAGTTAAGGACTCAAGTTTCAATGAATCGATCTTTGGGCTTACAAGTACAATAGGAAGTAATATCTTGCAAATACAAAACCCTAGAATAAAAGCAATTTGTTTATTTATTAAAGAACTCTAACTCATTACATTTGTGCAAATCATTTATCCCTATTGGTAATGTCTTGCAGGTGTTCCCCGGATTTGTAATTGCTAACCTTTCAGATTCTTTCTCATTGAAGTCAGGATTTCGATTCTTGAATTCAATAAAAAGATTGTTTATCCGTTCCCCCTCCGCAACCTGATCAATGAGCTCGAGGCAATCTTCATTAGTTTTAGTGTTTATTGTTCTCCACTTGTTATAGAGTAGAAAAGAAGAAAAAAAATTGTATACTCAAACAAAATAGAGAAAAGAAAATTATTTACTTTCCCTTTTCTCTGCTTTTTAGCATTTATTTGAATTGACCTTTCCTCTGCCCTTCAGTGGAGTCGAAACAGATAAGATTGGCTAAGAGACCACTGCCAACTTTGTGGTGTTCTTTTCTAACAAAATTTTCCTCTATATCAATGGAAGATAATTCAGAAGACCGTAGGTCTCCAATCAAATGATTCATTGAATAACCATATACTCATCTTCTAGTTATAAGATAAATTATTTGAAAATGAAATGGATTATTTAGTGATGCAGATCTTATGGTGGGCTTAAGCGAGCTCGAGTTAAGAAAATAACTAAAAATTTTTTTTTTTTGGTATTTTTGGGTTTTTTGTGAGAAATGTGAGTGTTTGGTAGAGAGAAAAGGAGGAAAAATAAAAATATGAAGAACAAAAACAAAAGATAGATGCCAACAAGCTCTAAGACGTAAAGACAATGCCACCAATCAAGGAGGTGCTCTACCACCAATCCTTGGCAAGAATTGGATAAATGATGCAAAAGTTGATCATACAACTTAGGGGTTTCTATTCTCTGGAAAACAAGTATGCTTACAATTGAAACAATGGTCCCTTTAAATAGGTAGCTAGACCTAACCCTAAAAGGATCCTAGTAACTTAGGAATCCTTAAAACCTAGTTCTAGAAGGATCTTGATAAATCAAGAATTTCTAAAATTAAGGAAGTCTTAACAAATATGAATTTTGACAAATAAGAGAATCCTAAACAAGTAAGAGATTTGACAAGTATGGAAACCCAAATAAATCAGGAACCTAGATAATTAAAGAATACCAAACAAAAGGAAATATTCTCAAACAATAAATAAAACCTAAGAAATTAAAGACTCAACAACTATTTAGGAAAACCCCCATGTTAAAGACTACAAAGATGCTACAGAATATTCTTAGGCTACTTCTTTAACCTTGGCCTTCTTGGACCCACTAGATTATGTTATGGCTTAAACATGTATTTAATGACACACAACATATTAACTGGGCTATTATATTGGGCTAGCATAGTCACTACCGCATCAATCTCCCTTTCTTGACAAAGATTTGCCCTCAAATCTTGATTGCTGCTTTGGGCTTTATTGCTCCATGGATCCATAATCCAAGTTTGTGCACATGAATCAAGCTCTAACTTTGGCAGCCTACCCAAGTGTGTTGGTTCATAAATTAATGGCAAACTACCGTGTTACTTGGATAGAAGTTACAACTTGACCAACAATATGATACAAAAAAGTAGTTAAAGTTATGGAATGTTTTAGCAACACCTTCATCAATTGCATTGAAAAGTATTGGTGATTGTTGTTGACACATTGTCTTCTCATGATTTGACAATACAAACCCACAAAGGAAACCATTATTCATGCTTAGTGTCTCTGAATTCTTCAAATTTTGGATGAACCTTGTGGTTCTTTTAATAGAATTTCTTTTATTGCCTTGTTTAGTAATATCTCGTGCTTTGATACATTTAAACCTCTTGGATTGGTCTTCTTTCCAAGCATCACATCTTGCTTTGGAAGATCGAAGCACTTTGGATTTGCATTCATGGTCATTGGTGCCTTAATCTCTAAAAGATCTAAACTTTCTAGGTCCACCTCCTTCTCTACCAACACTACTAGTTTTGGTAGATCCAAATCTTTTGGTTTTATTTTTGTTGACTTTGTTTCTTCTACTTGAAAAACTTCTATGGCTTTCTTTGGTAAAACTTCTCTCCCATACCACCTTTCTATCCACATATTATAGTTTTCTCTGTAATAATTGTAGTTGTTTTGCTATTGGTACTTGAAATCTATTAAAGCATAATCTTTTTTTTTTGTTGCATCATGGTTGTTAGCTCTGGCATATGTTCATCTTACAAACATCAACTTGGTCTTGCTTGTAATCTTTGGGCAAGAAGCACCTTTGGAGCAACTTCTTTAGTTTCTCCCACGAATAGACCTTTTCCTTTCTATCTCATTCTCTTTGTTTCTTAACATTCTCCCACCATAAAGAAGAAAATTCTTTAAGATAAAGAACAACCACCTTATATTTCTTCCAATCATCGTATGCTTGGAACTCAAACACCCTTTCAATACGATATAACCAATCAATAAAATCATTAGGATCAAGTGTACCTTTAAATTCTGGGATCTCGACATGTAAGCTACAATCATCGTATGACCTTTTTTTCTCTCTTACATCTTGGTTGCCCTAGGTGCTTTTGCAAAAGGCTTACAACTTCTTAAGGACATTAGAAAGTTGCACCTTTACCTCGCTTAACTCAAGTGATAACAGTCCATTTCCAACTTCCCATGGTGGAATTGATGAAGAATGGCCACTATGGTGAGATGAAAAATTACTACTCACATTAAACATCTTGAGGAGAGCTCACTCAAAACAATAACTTGGCTCTGATACCACTTGATGCAAATCTTATTGTAGGCTTGAGTGACCTTGGGTTAAGAAAATAACTAAAAATCATTTTTTTTTTTTGGTATTTTTTGGTTTTCTGTGGGAAAAGTGAGTGTTTGATAGGGAGAAAAAAAGGAAAAATGAAAATATGAAGAGCAAAAATAAAAGATAGATGCCAACAAGCTCCAAGACATAAAGGCAATGCCACCAATCAAGTAGGTGCTCTACCACCAATCCTTGGCAAGAATTGGATAAAGGATGCAAAAGTTGATCACACAACTTAGGGGTTTCTATTCTTTGGAAAACAAGTATGTTTACAATTGAAACAATGCCCCCTTTAAATAGGTAGCTAGACCTAACCCTAAAAGGATCCTAGTAACTTAAAAATCCTTAAAACCTAGTTTTAGAAGGATCATGATAAATCAAGAATCTCTAAAATTAAGGAAGTCTTAACAAATATGGATTTTGACCAATAAGGGAATCCTAAACAAGTAAGAGATTTGACAAGTATGGAAATCCAAATAAATCAGGAACCTAGACAATTAAGAAATACCAAACAAAAGGAAATATTCTTAGACAATAAAGAAAACCTAAGAAATTAAGGATTCAACAACTATTTAGGAAACCCCCCATGTTAAAGACTATAGAGATGTTACGGAATATTCTTAGGCTGCTTCTTCAATCTTGGCCTTCTTGGACCCATTGGATTACATTGTGGTTTAAACATGTATTTGATAACACACAACATATTGACTGGGCTATTATATTAGGCTAGCATAGTCACTATTGCATCATTTAGTTAACAAATTTTTTGAGTCAACTTAAAAGAGATATCTTATGTTGTTCCTTTTGTGGGCGCTTGAATCAACCATTGTCTATTTTAGAAAAACAAATAGCTTGCCATTATAGCACCATCTCAAAGACATGTGGCAAACTATTAACAAGACATAAAGGAGAAGTTTTGATAAATAAGGCAAAGCGTGCAACATGCACAACACCACCAAGACAAGCCATGTACAGCATAAAGACATGCATGTGCACCTCACGTATTTAATCTTGTCCCCTAGCCAGCAAGCATGCATGATGCAAGCATAATTATGATTATTATTTCTTACCACACTTATTACTTATCTTTCACAACAATATGAAAGCATACCTATATTTTTTTATCAATGTGTCATGGAACTTTGTTCATCACAATGTTCCCATAATGATTGCTATCTTTATGTTCATAGAGAAGCAAATAAAGGAGCTTGCATGTATGGTTCCCTTTCTTTCCTTGGGTCCATGAGTGTTAGAGACCATTGTGCCTTTTGGCATCTATATGTTTTTAATCTTAAAGCTTCTACCAACTTTCAATGGACATTTATCAATGAAATGATCAATATATTTACAACATGTGCATTTATCATATAATGAAGTCATGTAGTTTTTCTTTTCAAAGAATTTAGTAAAATGTTTTACATTCTCATTTGATCTATAACCTATACCAGCCTTGTCATACATGTCTTGTTGTGATTGTAATATTTTTTCAAGCATGGCATTACCATTAGCAAACTTGTTCTACAAATATGTTAAACTATCTAGTTTGTTTTCAAGCTTTTTTCTTAAGCATTCAACATTGGACAGCTTTCTAGTTAAATAATCAATTTCATTTTTCATATACTCATGCTTTTCATCCAAATTAGATTTGTTTTCATGAGATAAGATTTTTTCTTTTAGCACTTTGATTTTAAGCTTTATGCTTGAATTTTCACTTACAACTAACTCATATTGTTTCTTCATTTTCTCATATTCTTCTACAACCAAACTTGATTTCTTTAGTTTGCATTCAAGTTCATACATCCAAATCAAATTTGTTTTCTTGAGATAAGATTTTTTTCTTTTAGCTCTTTGATTTTAAGTTTCATGCTTGAATTTTTCACTTACAACTAACTCATACTATTTCTTCATTTTTCTCATATTCTTCTACAACCAAATTTGATTTCTTTAGTTTGTATTCAAGTTCATTCTTTTTCAAATTGCATGTTGGACAAATTTTCTTTATCACATTTTTCTTTTAATACTTTATTTTCATATTCTAACTCATACATCTATCAACCACTTCATTGAATGTATCATTTAGCTCATTAAATAAAGCACAATTGATAACTCTATTTTTATAGAGTTATTTTATCTATTTTTTAGGCAATAAATAATACAATGCTTATGAGAAAATATTTGAACTCCTCTTATTTATTTAAATTTGTCTTGTTTTTGTAGCACAAGGAGGCAAGGAGAAAAGGAATGAACATGGAGAACTTGATGCTTATTGTGTGGCAAAATTGTAATATCAAGATCAAGAGAGTCAAGATGGGCTTGGGCTTTGGATAATTGTTATTAGATTTTCTATTGTTATTGGATTTTCTATTTAAATAGAAAACCCAGTCATGTTAGGAATTCAAGTCTCAATTAATTTAGGAGTTCAAAACCCAATTATTTTAGGTCTCTAAAACCCAATTGTTTTAGGTCTCTAAAACCCAATTCTACTAGGATAGGAGATAGGTCTAAACCTAAACCCTATTTAAGAGAAGAGAAGAGGCAAAAGGGGGAGGAGGAAATTGAGCACAACTCAAGAAAGAGGCCAAGAATTCAAGGTTTTCTTGAATAGAAGACAAAAAGGGTGACAAACTTCTTGTTCTTGGATTCAAGATGCCTTCTTTATTTCTTTTTACTATTCTTCCTCATTATTTCTTTATGTTTTAGTTTATTTTTGTTAGAGTTATGATGTAACCTAATTATGATGATATGAATCTTATGATTATTATGTTTTGCAAGATATTTTATTTATGTGAAGTTACATATTACGGAGTTTAATGCTTTTAGGTGATTAACTACCACTTAGATGACTTGATTTGCATGTTAGAGACCGACAGGAAATAACATGCAGTTGCTTCTTGTAATATGCAACCATAAATTAAATATGGATAGACATATACTATATTATTTGTGTGGCTTTCGGTATAAACTGGGAATATTCATAGATCCTAATGCATTTGGTTTGTTTCAATTCACATATAGAGATATAGTGAGTTAATGAACTAAGTAGGTTTGCTATACCTAGACATAGGATAGTAAATAAATTAGGAAATTCCGCCATCACATAGATATTATCCCTCTTGCAAGCATACATAATCTATATTAATACCTAGTAATTATGGTGAAATCATATGCTCTAACATATTTCTTGTATTTAGTTTTCTTAGATTTAGTTAGTTAATCTATCATTTATCAATTTGATTTGCTAGATAAATTCTAGGAGTTGTTCACCGTTAGTAATTAATTGGTTTAGTAATCACCAATCTCTGTGGGACGATATCTTTCTTATCATTATATTACTTGTTCGACATGTTCACTTGCATTTAGATTTCACCGAACAACAATCTTTACACTTGTTAGATTTACTTACCTCATAATCATCATAGCTCTCCATTCCTATAAAGAATACAAAGTTTGTTTCCTCCTCTTCTTCATTAGAACATGAGTTGTCTTCATCCCAAATAGGCATCAATCACTTTTTTTAGCATACCTTTCTACTCTTATAAAGCAAACATTTGTTGTCTTTACTACTTATTCATTTGAAGATGAGTCATCATCCTAAGTAGCCACGAACACCTTTTTTTTTAAACTTTTTGTCCATCTTTGTCTTCAAAGATGGGTAGTTTCTTACACTCAAAGCAAAGATCATCAATAACCTTAGTTACATTCTTACCTTTTGCTTTATAAAACTTCCTTATTTTTCAAGCAAGCAAGGTAACATCATGATCATCATACTCAAAATTATGATTGTCATTTACCGTTGTCTTAAAAGTAATATTTTTATTTGTTAGAAAATAAGGGTTTTATTGTGACAAAATCTATTGTGAATTATTTATTAACAAAATATTTTTAATATGTGCAAAAGAAAATCATAGGAAGTAAAAGGTATGCAAATTATAATATCAATTAATGATATTATAAAGTAGCTGGGTTCCTACATTCTTTCATAAAACATCTTCTTAAAGTATTCTTAAGAAATCTATTTGTGAATGATGTTAAAAATACATTTGAATATATTTTAAGAAAAATGATACTTGGCTTTATGCACTTATAGGAACAAGGAGCTTTTATTCAAGCTTTATCTTAATTCAAGTGAGGTTATATGTTACATTAAATGTGAGATTGCTAAATACTTATATTGATGGACCGTGCTTATATTACTAGACTGTGCTCATAGCTAGATTGAACTTGTTAAGAGTAGGCCTATGTTCTATTCTTATAAGAGACTTGGCTCGTGATCTGCTCCTATAAATGATTTGGCCCATGATCTACTCTTATAAATGATTTGGCCCATGATTTGCACTTGCAACTAGCTTGTCCTTTAATTTGCTCTTAGCCCATGTTTTGGCATTTGCTATTCAACTCAGAAGACGGTGTCGTTTAGAAGACACACTTAAGTGTCTTGATCATCCTAGAAGCCCTAGCTTCTATTTGAAACACCGACGCCCCCTTTTTGTCTCTCTCACTACAGTCGCATCTCTGCTTCTCTAACAAGAAGATTTGTAGAAGTTTTAAGAGAATGTTAGAATCTGAAAAGGTACAAGCTACATTCTCTCAATGCAAAGAAACCTATGATATAATGGGTATGGCAAAAATCATCTCTCGGTTCTTTATTTTCATATCATATATAAGAGAAAGCTATTCTATGTTTTGAGATGATAGTTTTGAAGTGAATATCTCTAAGTTATTATTTAAGAAAAGTCATTCTTAAGCTTATTCTTCGTCCACTGTGAAGAAGCTTTGGTGATATCTTTGATATTCAGCTTATTATCACTTCTATGTGATTATTCTTTGTGATATATCTTTGTTTATATGCTAATCGAACATATATTATCATTTGGACATAAACTGAGTTGTAAATTTGAAACCTTAATTTGAAAATATTTGGGGGTTTTGAGATTAGAGCTTATAATTATATTCAATATCTTGTATAAGGTCTTGTATTAGCATTATCCCTCATTATATTTACATCTTTAAGGGATTTGCTGTTTAAACTAAGGTTAATTGACCTTATATTATATTCGGACTTGAGAATTCCTTTGAGAAGAAATAATTTGGATTAGGGAGAATATTTTCTCCTAATTTGGTTGAGTAAAGGAGACTTCAATCGATTGGATTGAAGGAGAAGAAGGTGGACGTAGGACTCAAGGATTAAATGCCAAACCACCATGGTAAATTTGGTGTTTCTTTTTTTTTTCCCTTATTGATTTAAATGTTACTTGATATTTGTTGCTAATTGATTTATCATTTACTTGATACTATATGGTTATTTTACTTGTTAAATAGTTGTGAAATATTTGATGATAATTAGCCATCTTATTATTAAGTAACGTGTCACTTGGTTAGAATTTGCTTGCTTAATGCTTGCCTTAATTGTGTGACTTGTATAAGCATTTAGAATATTTAGATTAGAAAAAATTATTGCTAAAGCTTGGCATAAACAATTCAACCCCCCTTTTTGTTAAGCTATAAAACCTAACATTATCTACTTTTCTAAACTCTTCTTTCTCCATAATTCTCTTATTAATTTGAAGCTCATATGTTAATAGAGACCCAAACAATTTATCTAGCTTCATTTCATTCAAATTATTAGCTTATTCTATGACAGTTTTTTTAGCATCCTAACTTTCATCCAAACAAGCTAAGATCTTTTTAACTAATTTCTTATTTAAATAATGCTCTCCTAGCAATGTTAGTTTAGTAACAATATTAGAAAATCTAGTAAACATATCAAAAATACTTTCACTTGGTTTCATCATAAACAATTTATAGTTATGAACCAACATGTTAACTTTAGTGTTTTTAACCTTTTATGTTCCTTTATGCAAGACTTCTAATTTATCCTAAAGTTCTTTTGCAGTCTTATAAGTAAAAATTTTATTGTATTTAGATGCAGTTAAAGAATAATACAACATAGTCATAACTTTACCATTTTTCTCGAGTTCTTTAGACATTTCAACCAAAAGGTGATTCTTTAGGTATTTTTTTTTAATATAATTTTCCAAGATTCTACATCCTATCCCATTATATACATTTTTATTATATTCTTCCTAACATTGTAGTTTGTACCATCAAATATGGGTGGTGTATTGAAAGCTAATATGGTGCCTATGCTGGTTCCTATACAAATCTCACTAATATCTAACTAAATCTGGTTAGATCATAGATAACTTGGCACCGGTGCCACTTGTTGGATCCTATAGCAACCTAAAAGTGTGGGTGAATTAGGTTTCTTGTAAATTATTTTGTCCTTTTTATTTTAACTAAGTGAAGCAATTAATAATTATATGGCAACAAGTAAAGCATTTACATAACACCCCAAGCCACCTCGGCATCTATTCCACCCCACTCTTGTAACCCACTAGAGTCACTCTTCCAATCAATTCAACAATTACAAGGGATAACTAATCCCCTAAACCTAGTTACAAGTTTCCCACCCTAATATTACAAATTCAGAACTAGGCTTTCACATGATATACAAAATTCAATTTAGAAGCCTTAAACATATGCTAAAAAGCTATTACAGAGTGAATTGGACAAAAGCCCCAAATTTCATTCAAGCCCTAGCACTATTCACTTGTAGAAAATCAACTCAATAACAATTTATATTGAAGCACAAAGTGATTTTCTAATAAGAATATCAAAGCAATAATGAGCTCATATTAGAATCACTTAAATGAAGAACAATTTTATGATTTTGATAAGCTTGAGAAGAGTGTGAGTTTCTTTGAATGAAGCTTGCTTTCTCAAATTTTCATCCAATCCTATACCAATAAGCACTTTGCTCTTAAATGGCATAAAAAAGACTCACCTTTCACTTTCAAAGAACCATTCTAACATCTCTAGAGCATATCACATCTTTTTCCCATTAGAGACCTCTCTTTCCTCATTCTTTGCTTGATTTTGTGCTTTTATGAGAGAAGAAAGATAAGGATAGCTTTCTATCTCAATCCCATTCAAAATTGCACTCCAAAATGCTACCATTTCATTCAAATTCTTAAGTTAGTCATTTAGAGCTTTGTGAAGGCAAAATGGGTCATGGGTTAAACTTTCTAGGTTTCACTTGAATCCTCTTAATCCTCTTCAATCTTAAAGTAAATCTTCATAAGTACTTTATAAGTCAAATAATCCATTTCTTACTTGATAAAGCCCCATGATTTCGGCTTTGAAAACACTCTAATCTGCTTCCAATTGCTCTTTCAATCAATTAGGTCATGGATTGTGAAGAACACCTTATTCTCTTCAATTTGATCCTCTCTGAGCAATGGGTTACTAATTTTTCTTCACAAATTTCTTCTCCTCTCTAATAACTTTTGAATGAGTCAATTTTTACTATCATCAAAGTAGGCACCTGATAGCTAATTTTGAGTAACTAGTTGTGGTGCAGTTGGGCATCGAATGTGGGTCTCACTCTACAAGTCTTGGGTGCGAGAACAAGTCTCACATTCCTTCTAGGTCACATAGAAATAGGTCATGTATTGGGTCACGGCACTTTGGGTTGCAAACATAGGTTGCACTTCTAGACCACAAGTTGGGTTACACAGGTTGCATGCTTTAGGCCTTCTACATTGGGTCTAAGTCGCATTAGGCTTGGCATATCTCGAGTTAGGCTTTTAAGTTGCATAATAATGCTAGGCTTGGGTCTGATGCTTTTGGTTTGGACTAAGCTCACACACAAAATTAACCCACTTCTTGCAAAAGCATTCCAACATCATTTTTTTATTTAAACTAATAAATAAAAAATGATTTTAATTATAATATTTTCATATTATAGTTTCATATTTGTGTCATCATCAAAATATATTTCAATAATTCCAAAATATTATTCCTATTGATTGTAAAATGGGTATACAAAGTCAAGCAAAAATTCAATGGAACACTAGAATGATATAAAGCACAATTTGTTACTAAAAGATTTCATTCCAAAATATTATTCCTATAGACTGTAAAATGAGTATACAAAGTCAAGCAAAAATTTGATGGAACACATTCAGTCTTATTGCTAAATCAATTATATTAAGAATTATACTTAATGTTAAAAATGTCTTCTTACTTGGTATACTTAATGAAGAAATATATAGGACTCAACCATAAGGGTTTGTTGACTCTACCAAACTAGAATTTGTTTAGTGCTTAAAAAGATCCTTATCTAGATTAAAATAGGCTCCATAAGTATAAAATCATTGTCTCAATCAATCTTTTCAACATATTGAGTTTAAAATTTTTCAAGCAAACTCTTAATTATTTATACTATATGCAAAAACATATAGTGTATTTCTTCTTATGTATGATGATAATATTATTTTTACAAAAAACTCTTACAACACGAATCTCAAAAAATCATTGAACAACTTAAAATTGAATTTGATATCAATGATTTGGGTGACTTACATTATCTTTTTGGGAATTAAGGCTAAATATTCTACTAATGTTCTTTTACTTTATCATGCAAAATTTGCTCATAAAATAATTTTCGGAACCAAAATGAGTAAAACTCAAGGGGTGTCTCACCATGCACAACAAATCATCTACCATTCATAAATGATGGTGAATCATACTTAGATCCCACACATTACCATAGTATTGTTGGATCTCTTTAATATTTAACACTCCCAAGACTTGATATTTTATATGCTATTAACACTACATGTCAATACATGCTTACCCTCGCTCTTACTCATTAGGCATTTGTAAAATGTATTCTACAATTTTTGGTTAACACACCAAGATTATGCATTCAAATAACAAAAACATTAACTAATAACCTTCATGTATATTTTGATGTTAGATAGATTGGTGATTGTGATGATCAAAAATCAATAAGAGGATTTTGTATTTTTCTTTAAACAAAGAAAGAGCTTATAAAATGAGTTTTCATGTAGAAAAAATGTGAAAAAAAAACTAATACAAGACATTTTTCAATATAATATTTGTCTCTCAAATATTATATAAATGCCATATCTTAACAATTAAGAATATATTGTATTCCCTTTTTTGCCTAGTTAGGTCACAAATATGCAAAACTATATCTTATAATTGATGGATATATTTACATGTAAGTGGGCTGACCCAAGTGCAATAGAGATGACCCAAATATGCTTATTTGCGAAGGTTGAGCTGCCCATTTGAGGAGGCCCAAATTTGGTCCTTAAGCCCAGCTTAATTAAGGCCCGTTTGTTGTGCTTTAGTGAAACACGTTTCACTCCTTTTGAAGCCATTTTGACCCTTTCGCTTTCTTCATCCTTCGAAAGCTAGCATCGAAAGAAGAAAAAATTTGCTTCTTGGATTTCAAATACAAATCGGTGACGTAAATTGACACCTATGGTTCTGACACTCCAACGGAAAAATGAGGTAATTGTCCAGTTTGTATATAAGGCAAAAGCTAAATTTTTCTTCCTCTCTTCTATAAAAAATACGAATCTGTTTACAAAAAAAAAAAGTCCTATTCCTTCTCCCCGAAACGTACAAACAGAAGCCCATTTTGTTGAACAAGAGTTTGTTGATTCTCCAATACCTTTGGTTGAGTTATGGAGCTTTTTTTGTGAACATTTTGGAGAACTTTATGATTTCGAGTTACTGTTCAAATAGATTTATGGCTGGTTTTCTCATCTAAAGATATAGCATATATTTGGCCTTGATTAGATATCTCTTGGTGCTTATTATTGGTCTTTAGACATTATTTAATATACATTTGTTAAGACCATTCGGTGAGCTTGAATATTGAGAAACTGGTTGTTTTATCTGAATATGTAGCATATATTTGGCTTTGATTCTATATCTCTTGGTGCTTATTGTTGGTCTTTAGAAATTATTAAATATACATTTGTTAAGACATTTAGTAAGCTTGAATATTGATAACCCTAGAACAATTTATTTGGGGGATTTATGCACTTGGCACTCAAAGTGAACTCTTATTTTGCTAAGGTGCCGCTTTTGAGCTTAAGTTTCAATTGAAAATTGAATATGCTACCCTTAGTACTTAACGGTTGAAGGTTTTTGGAAATATTCTTTCTTTACGTGTGTTGGTTGTTATTGAAAATTAAGGTTGTATTATGCACAAAGGATAGCCCATACATGTTAAAACCATTAAGGCCCATTGTAATCCTAATTCTTTCTCTTACCATTTCTCTATATGAGCTACTAGTTGGCTCCCTTTGTGGTTAGGACACATGTTAACAATTGTGTTCTTCTTAACAAAAGCTATTTTAGTTTTTTCAACTTAAGACAATTCTTAACGTGGTATCTAGAGTAAGGGTTTCTTACATTCCTATGCTTTTTCATGTTTATGCACTTAATCTTTAACTTTTTCTCTTGTTTTCGTAGTTTGTCCCTCATTTAGACATTCTTTCAAACACTTAGTGCTCATACTTGGTGTTCATCTTTCACACACCATGTCCATGGCAGATAATCACAATCCCATTCATGGTTTGTTAGGGCTTGAGATTAGTAAGAACATAAGATAGCACAGATTTTGGGGAAATTTAGGCAAAATCTCCCTTATATTTCCATGAAAAGCTCCCTACTACAATCTAAAAAATCACTACAAGAACCACTCCAAGAACTACAATCCCAACAAGCTGAACAATAGCTAAACTATGGTCTAAGTTATGCTAATTAAGCTACAAACTTCAATTCAAAGATAACTAGACTAAGAAAAGAAAATAAACTGAATTCTTCTATGGGAATCCCTTTGCTCTTCCGTTCTTCTTTTCTTCTTGCCCTTCCGTTAAGTTTCCTTCCCAAAAAACCCTTCCATGAAGTCTTCGTTTTGCCCTCACGTGACCACGTGTCTAGAATTTACAGTGAGGTCCTAACAATCCCCACTTCTTCAAGCAACCCTTGTCCTTAAGGATTAATTCAGAATATGGGAAACTAACATCAAATATACTCAATGTCTTCCCACATTAGCTCATAGTCTAGATGTTTTAACCATTGAATCAGCAAATCTACCCCTGGGCCATCACCTTTTCTCACTAAACGATGGGCTAGAACCTTTTATGGTTTGACCAACAACTTGCCTTCTCCATCCAACAATAGAACGCCTAGGTAAATTTTGCATTGTTGCCTGATAGCTTTCTTAACTTTTGATACATGAAAAACCAAGTAAATAAGCAACTGTACCGATTATGTTTGTAGTCATATACAACCCATAATACTGCAGAGCTAGCTTGTGATCTTTTCTCCTCGAGAAAGTATACTAATGATAAGGTTGCACCCTAAGATACATTGAATCCCCTATCTCAAACTACCTCTCAGAATGGATTTAATTTGCATGAAACAACAATCTGGCCTAACGTTTGCGTCAATGTGACCAAACTATTCTAGTCGATCAACTTTTTCCCTTACGAAGTCATCCACATCATTGTCACCTGTGCACTTAAAGTTGTGGTAAAGGGCTTGTAGCCATAAAGCATCTCAAAAAGGGTCATTTCCAAGGTGGTATGGTAGTTAGTGTTATACCACCATTTCGCTAGCAGTAACTAAGAGTGACATTTTCTCGGTCATTTGCCACTCACACATCTCAAATATTGCTCCAAGTACTAATTAACCCATTCTATTTGCCCATCCATCTATTGGTGGTAGGAGGTACTACGTAACAAATTTACCCCTAAAATCTTAAACAACTTTTCCTAGAATTTACTAACAAAGATTGGGTCATGGTCACTCACAATGGTGTTGGGAAGCCCATATAGCTTAGCCACCCATATCAATGAATGCAATTGTTACCTAGGCTGCAGTAAATGGATGGCTAATCCTAATGAAATGGTTGTACTTAGTGAAGTGATCAACCACGATTAGGATGGTGTTCTTGCCCTCGCTAGGGGGTAATCCCTTCACGAAGTCCATGGAGATATCTTGCCATGCCTAACTTAGAACGAGTAGTGGTTGTAGCAATCTTGGTGTCAACACACGTTCCATCTTGTATCTTTGACACACCCCACACTTAGCCACCAAATCTGTCATTGTTTGTCTCATGTTTGGCCAATGGAAGTGTTGTTGCACCCTTTTTAACTTTCCTCGGATTCCAAAATAGCCCCCAAGGCTTGAGTCATGAAGTTGTCATATTATCTGATCATGCAAAGGTCCTTGGCTACCCTCAACAATCTTGCCCTAGTATTGGAATACTCCTTTGTCCAATTGGTATTAAAGCCAACACCATGTCACGTGTTCAAACCATGGAGGGGGCACTTACAGAAAATGCTACCTAGTGACAACAGGCTGAAGGGGTGCCTAAACGCGTAAGGCCAAAGTAAAGCCACCATAGTTGGGAAAGATAGGTTACTAGGGCGTCAACACAGAAGCATGGTGGATTGTCACAACCTAGGATTGGAACCTAGATCCTAGTAAGCACTTAGGGGTGGTAACTGAGTTTGGTGATGGTATTCAAAAGGATTGATTCTAGCTTAACTAATAACTTTAAGGCTTTTGGCTTCTTGGTTGGGATCATGATATATTCAATGATTGTAGGATAATGAAAAGCTCATATAGTTCCTAAATGAGCTCAATGAAACCTATTATGTCATTTATTCACAATTCTAGCACACTCAACCAATTCTATCCTTATTAAAGGCCATTGCCATGATCCATGACAAGGAAGGTACTCGTTAGTGTGCCAAAACTAGTTATCAACTAGATTCTTTAGTTTTTTCTTTCAAATCCTAATTTTCACAACTCACATTGTGGTTGATAAGTAGTTTAGGCATCCTTGGAGTAGCACCTATTAGGTGGGTCCCAAATAGGTTTTATTTTTTCCAATATGACCTATGAGTCTATCTTCAAATTGGCCTATCTACTAGCCTCTCATAGAAACCTTATAATGCATAGGCTTATTAGCAAATGAGCTAACTTAATGGCTAGCCCATCCATGGTTCTTACTCCTTGCCAACATATATTCCTTTAGCCCATATGAGCTTAGTTAATTAGCAAGCTCTCTAAGATGGTTTTAAGCATTATGGGGAGCAAGGTCACCACTTAATGAATGTTTTAGCTTTACAAATGTAGTCATTATGGACTTCAAGACATTCCAAGTCCAAATGTTTTACGCTCCATGGACCACCAAAGAAAGGAAAATGAAAATTTCTTAAGCAACAATTTGCCTATCATTGCCATTATTGATGATGAAACTATCCTTACCATAAAGGACCACAAGGAAATCATGACATTTCTTAAGTAGTAGAAACAACCCATTGGACATTCATCACGCACCAAATCTTCTACCTTTGCGAACTCTACACACACCCATGCCCATGTAACAGGTATTTTGCCTAAGTGCAAATGTTTTTCTCATTCACTTGTGGACTTATGGGCTAAAGATCATACTATAGTGATTTTAAATATTTAATTTCTCCTTAATTATACATTCATGAATCTAGGACTATTAAACTACCAAATGACAAACATATTCCCATTACCTATATTAGTTATATCATTTTACATGATAAGTGTTTTCTTTATGATGTGCTTTATGTTTTAGCATTTACAAACAATTTATTATCTACCATAAAATACACTCATGACAATGATTATGCTATTCTATTGTTTTCCAAATTATGTCTATTTTAGGATTTATGGATTAGGATAATGATTGGGATCATTGAATGAAGCATGATCTTTATTACCCTATATCTAATTTTGATGGTGATGCATATAATTTAGTAATGTCTAATCCAATAGTAGATTCTTTTGTACCTAAGAAGATGAATAATATTTGTATCACTTCTTTTGTATCTATCATTTGTAATGTTTCGCATCAATGACTTCAACATCCATCTTTTAATACAATGTGTCATATTTTTTACATCCTTAAGTCTTATATGCATGATGTTAAGCTTGTCCAAGTAGTCCACTTGCTAATTATGCATGGTTGCCATTTCAAAATAGGACCACTACTATCATAACCTTATTTGAATTGGTTCATATTAACATATAGGGGCCTCACAAAACTCTTTCCCACACTAGTGCATGTTTTTGCCTTACCATAGTCAATGGCTATACATGTGCCACCTAGACCTTCCTCATGAAGTATGACTAAAACATTACACCATATTCAAACTATGGGAGAATGCCTAGATGCATGATCAAAACTGAAACACAAATTCATGAAGGCCAACATCACAACTCACAAAGAAGTTCTTACTTTCAATATCAATTAGGTAATATCCCTTTTGGTTAATGGGGTATCTCATGAATATAAAAGGAATTGACCTATGTCTAAACTTTTTCATCTGGGTTAACTTAGCTATATAACGTAAATGCCCAAATACATAAAGATGATCAAGTGTGGATGGTTTCCTAAAAATTTTTTCATAAGTTGTTTAACCTTAAGGACTAAGCTAGAGTGTAGTTTATTAAGTATGTTTCCATAAGGAGACATCCATTCCAAAAACGAGGGCAACAATAAGATTGAAAATGAAATGCTCTAGCGACATTGAAAAAATGTTGATGTTTCTTTTCAACCATGTCATTTTGTTAAGAAGTATGGGCTTAAATAAGCTTCCAAGCAGTAGTACCAAAAATTCACGAAAGATCTCCTTCAAGAAAGCCACAACAAGATTATTTGCCCTTCTTAAAGCCAACACATAAGGGCCTTCTTATTTTTTTCATATATGTTAATAATACAATCATAACTAGGGGTGATAAAGTAAGATCAGGAATTGAAGAGCTATCTATGTTCCATATTTTACCTGAAAGATCTAGGACTAGTGAAATATTTCTTAAGAGTTAAGATCACATGCTTTAAGATTGGAATTTTTATGAATCAATGCAAATATGCTCTTAAAATGACTTTGAAATATAGTCTTTTGGATGCAAGTTAGCTAATACCCCTATAAAGCAAACTATGAAGTACACTAGCATGGAGTAGGATAAGTTCCTAACATAAGGAGGGAGATTCTCCACTCAAAGACATTACAAAATATTAGTGATTGGTTGGTAACATCTATCTCACTATGACATTTGCTTTGTTGTTAGTTGTTGAGTCAATTTTTGCATGTCCCTAGTGAATCTCATTTTGACATAGCCTTTTGAGTCATTAAATACATTAAAAGATATCTAGCTTAAGAGTTATGGATGAAGGCAGGCAACAAACTTAAATTGTGTGCATATTGTGATGTTATATATTAATCATGCCCATGGAGTGACATTCCATTAGGGACTTACTGACCTCTTGGAAGATCAAGAAATAGTCTAGCACCTATTGATCTTTAACCAAATTTGAGTATTGAGTTATGACATCCACAATGTGTGAAATAATATGGCTTCTCAAACTTTGTAAGGATCTACAAGTACCATTGCTTTGGCTTGTAAACTCATACTAGGATAATGAATTAATAATGAAGATTGCTACAAATTCTGTAATACATAAGAAAACCAAATATATTTTAATCAATCACCATTTCAGTAAAGAGAAAATAATAGCATGTGTGATTTTCACTAATCACACCTCTACTCAAGACCAGCTAGGTAATTTGTTAATAAAGGTATTGGGAATATAACAACATCATTATCTTCTAAGCAAGTTAGGTGTCTATGATTTGTATCATGCATTAGCTTAAAGGGGATATTGAAAGTTGATATTGTATTATGCACATAGGATAGGCTATACATGTACAGGCCCATTATAACCCTATTCTTTTCTCTTACCCTGTCTTTATATGAGCTATTTGTTGGCCCCCCTTTACGGTTTGAGACTTATATTAAGAGTTTTGTTTTTCTCAATGAAAGTTGTTTTAGATTTTTCAACTCAACACAATTCTTAATAATTCTTGTAAATATTATTACACACACTTTGAGTAGTAAAAATATATGCTCGTGTGGTTCATAGCTCAACCTTATAAGATTGCAACCCTTTTGAATTGGTCATTGCAGCACATTTGTGTACTAATTCTATTTTGAAAATATATTGTATTGTTGTGGTGTAGCAAGTTCATATTTGAAATATTATTTTTGGATGTTCGAGAACATTGAAAGCAATACTTAAATGTTGCTGAGAAATATTTATATTGCTTAATAGCTAGACAAATACTTAATTGTATATTTGTATTGTTTAGGTTGTAAAGTAAGGGATTTAAAATAAATTTGTAATTATTTATAATCCTTTGTATTATAACTACTTTTTTTAAAGAAAAACCTTGTGGTTGGGTACATGTAACACGCAAATTGTAGGACGCATAGACTTATTAGAAGAAGGTGCATAGTCTTGTGACATGTTATTCCGTAGGTTTTAAGGAATTAAGGTTTTGGTGGCATAAACCATTGTAAACATTTGCTAGTGTTTTTCTCAGGTCTAAATGTGAATAGAATCCTTTCAAATTGCATGAATTAAGAGATGGGTGAACGTAGACTTAGGGTAGTTGAATCATTCTTAAATAAATTTTTTGTATATGCCTCTCTCTCTCTCCCATTTTATCCATTTTATTTATTTGAAAACAAAGAAATCTCTATTCATTCTATCTCCTCGATTGATCAAGATGCAAAGATATTAACATTGTCTGTAATCTACCACGTCACCCTAACATATCACACCTCCACGCCAACCTCCAACTTAAAACTATCTCCCTACCTGCCCCACGCGTGCAAAAGTGCTACGTCAGCCCTTGGGAACACAGCCGGCGAGTGCCAGCTTACCAAGCCTTCTCGCACAAGGCTTGCTGAAGTTTACCAACCAGCTTCCCAAACTGACCAAGAAAAGTAATGATGTGACATGGGAAATTTGTTTGTCTTCAATGCGATTCAAGAAAGAAAATCCATGACAATAATAATCATAAATCCGTTCTGTTTTAGTTTCAATTCTTTCAATTAATTCATTGTTATGTAATTGTTAACCTTCAACCTATATATAGAGGCTCAATTGTACAGATTAATCATTTAATATACTATCAATTTTGCAAATTTATTTGTTGTGTTTATAAGAGGTATTTTAAGGTGCTTGAAAAATCAAAGAAATTCTTTGCAGTTTCTTCGAGTTTCTTCCAATTACTTGGTTTATCTCCCCTCCCAATAAGGTGGTAGACAATGTGAGCACATTAAGGTGTGCACTCTTTGCACGAAATACTATAGTCTTCCTCAAGTGATGAACAAAGTAGATAGAGAGGAAGGATAGTCCCTGAACAATGAGGAGTCTGAATAAGGCAATCCCTATCAAGCTTTTGTGCCTCCCCTTGAAAAAAAAAAGTATCTTTGTCCGCAGACCAGTTTTGAAAATAATATCTAGCATACATAACTAATGATAATTCTCATCATCATAATTGGACTTGAATGGGATTTTATCATAATAAATATTAGCATGAGATTCACACCCCATTTTCTGGAGAGAGACAGCATTGAAATGATGGAGTTATATAAAGCTGTCGATATAACATTGATATGAACATCATTAGAAATAAGTTATCAATTAGCAAGTGGAAGATGCCATACGAATTTAGGCAACTTCTCCTTAATTGGAGCCGTATGAAAGATAAATCAAGTACGCACAAGAGGCTGTTTGAGTGTATTTCCCCTTAATATGTTCAAGATTTAGAAATGAAGAGATTTACCTACCATAACTATTGTATTATAGTGGGATAATGTGGATCCAAAACTTAAAGGAACACGGAGTCAGTAACATTCCATAACATCAAGGAGTAGCTAACAAGTCTTCCATAGCAGAGATAAGTAAACTATTGTTTTGTAAGTTTCGACAAAGGAGATGGGATGGGGGAGGGGAAATTAAAGATACCCTAATGTAAGATATGATTGATCTGTCCATTAGAATTCAAGAGCTATGGATTAAGAGTAATCATATCTAATTTTAGTGATGATGTGAACGTACCCTATTGCACATCATGTAGGTTATACATCCCTAATTCCCATACAAGTGCACAAAATCTTTGTTTATTTAATGGTTTAGTGAAAATATTAGCCAATTGATGTGTGGTGTGCAAATATTCAAGAGAATATGATTGTGAGCTACATGATCTCTAGTAAAATGGTGTCTAACCTCAATGTATTTTCTTTTAGAGTGGTGTATTGGATTGTTGATGAGATTAATTGCATTCCTATTATCACATTTGATAACAATTGCTTCCCTAGGAATTCCATTGTCCTCTAGCTGTGATTGCATTCATAAAATTAATGAGCAATAGCTCCCTAAGGCTGCAAACTTCGCTTTGATAGTAGATATAGGAACACTTTATTACTTCTTTGATGACTATGAGACGAGCATGCTTAATAGAAAATGACATGTTTTGCTAGTGCTTTTTCTATCCATGAACAACTAGCATAGTTTGCATCACTATATGCATGTAATGTAATGTTTAAATCCTTAGGAATCCAAATGCCTAAATGAGTTATACCTTTAAGATACCTAAATATGTGTTTAAGTACAATCATATATGATTGCCCGGGTGCATATTGACACCTTGCACACAAACATATAGTAAATAAAATGTTAAGCTTAGATGCAATAAAGTAGAACAGTGATCCAATCATACTTTCTACAGTTTCACATTGCACAACTTACATTCCAAATTAGCATTTATTTTAATGGAAGTGCTTATAGGTGTTGGTAATGGCTTTATAGGTCGAAAAGATCAAACTTCATAAACAAGTCATCAACAAACTTTGATTAGTTTACAAAGATTTCAAAGGTAATATGTTTAATTTGTGGACTAAGGAAATAATTCAAACCCTAGCAAAGTTTTCTTGCACAAGATAGATCTATAGCATGTTATCAAGCAATATACAATCAACAATAATGATAAATTTTGCATAAAGGAATAAAAAAATAAAAAAAAATTTTACAATTTTTTGAATGCACAAGCAAATCTAGAGAAAGAGAGAGATTTCAAATTTCTCAAAGTAATAAGTTGAGCAATCTACCTTACCCTTTTCTCTTCCTTTTTCTATACCACAATATGCTCCAAACAATAGTCTCCAATGGGAAGAAATTTGAGTTTTTTGACAAGCCCTACCATTGCTAGCCCCTTTCCCTAAATTGATGATATAGAAATCTATGAAGTCTAATTATTTTAGGGTTGCTTGTTTTAGGACTACTTGTTTTCTTTTTATGGAGAATGACATCATACAAGTAGGTTTCTCCTTTACATTCATACTACCTTTCTCCTCTCTCTTCCCTCTTAATTCTCTTGCTTTCTTTTGCTTTATGAAATGTGAAACTTGTTCAAAAACCTTTGTGATCACTACAAGATGAAAAGCTTCAAGAATAGTTCTCCAAGCTCCCATTAGGCTAACCAAGTCCATACATAAAGATGAAGTTTTATTTCCTTCTTAGCTTGGGACATGTAAGGAGAGCTTGTTCTTTTTGGGTTCATAAGCTTTGGCTTTTCAAGTTCTCCATGAACACTTGACTTTTCAAATGGCCATATGTTTTTCACTTCCCTTCATACTTCTTTTCTTTTCTATTTAGCCAACATTGCCAATAAATTAGTCTAATTCAAAGAAGAAGAACCAAAAAAACTCCCCCTAAGAAGCAATGTATACCAAATTTGCAGTGTGGAGTTATAGTGAATTACCAAGATAAACTTCCCTTCAAACAAAGGAAGGTCCCTTCTTTTTGCAAGGGGATATTAATTAACAAGATAGACTACTCTAATCATGAGATTAATAAAAGGTACAAATATGTCAATACATTTTTGTATTGATGTAGATATTGTAAAAGCTAAACTTATGCATCCTCTATATTACACATTTCTAACTCTCTATAAAGATAACAAAACCTTTCTTTATCAAGAGGTTTGGTCAAAATGTTAGCAATTTGGTCAAGAGTATTAATATATTTTATAGTGACAAGCCCCCTAAGAACATGATCTCTTACAAAGACTCTAATCTTTGTATGTTTAATGTGAGAATGTTGAATGAGATTTTTTGTGAGATTAATGGAACTTGTATGATCACACTTTAGAGTTATAAAGCTTTGAAGAGAATTAAAATTAGCAAGTTGATTTTCATCCAAAGAACTTATGTACAACAACTACCTAAAGTGATATATTTAGCTTTAGTAGAAACATGAATATTGTGTTGCTTCTTAGAAAATTATAAGACTAACATATTTCCTAAGATTTGGCAAGTCCCATTAGTACTTTTATGATTAATTTTACAGCCTACATAATCTGCTTCACTATAGGCATACAAATGAAAAGATGATTGTCTAGGATATCATATACCTAATTTAAGGGGATGTTTGAAATATCTAAAAGTTCTCTTGACAACATTAAGATGAATTTTATTAGGATCAGCTTGGTAATGCACACAAATATGCACACCAAAGAGAATATCCAGTTAGGAAATAATGATGCCTAATAATGAGCCTATCATGCTTCTATAAATCTTTTGATAAAAAAAAAAAAGTACCTTCCAAATACCTTAGGAATGGTTATTTCTTTAAATTTACCAAAATTGAACTTCTTAAAGGGTTCACATGTAAATTTCTTTATAGAAATAAAAATGTTAGAAAAACAAATTTGCCACATAGCACTATGTTAAAGACACATGGCCAACAATTAACAAGACATAACTGAGCAAATTTGAAAAGTAATGTGACACCACTGAGGCAAGCCATACTTAACACAAAGACACACAAGTGCATTTCACATGCTTTGTCTTCTCCCCCTACGCTCATTCGATGCCTTTTTTTTTTCTCCTTTTTTGCTAATAGTTATACAAAACTACTAAAAGTGAAATAAAGGGCATTTAAATCAAAAGAAGATGGTCATTTTATTACGTGAAAGAAAAAAAGAATCATAAGCTTTATTAATAAAATTTTTCTCTCAAAATCCAAAAGGTTTTAGGCTTCTTCATGACTACATTTTTTAGAATAAATTTTGTATTGATTCATCATCATTATGAGATGCTCTATATTCTATTGCATTTGATTTTTGACCATTATAAAAAGGCAATCAACATGTACACACAATTCATTTAGAAATACAAGTTTTCCTCTTATTGTTCTTCATATTGGTCTTGGTGATTTTTTAATTTTTATTATTGTTATTTTTATACAAAATTCCAACACTATTTTGTAGAAATTCTTGTTTTAACTAAAAATATCATGAGTTGTTTGCTTAATTTGTAATCCTAGAAAATAACTAAGTTCACCCATTATACTCATTTCAAATTCTTTCTTTATAAGATTAGGAAATTTAGTATACAAAGATTGTAAGGTTTTATGGCTAACCGAAAAATGAAGGAGGGGGTTGAATTGGTTATCATAGTTTTACCTATATTTTTCAACTCTTCTACATTTCATATAAGTTTAGCATTCAAGATAGGTATATTAAAGCATATAAACAAAGAAAATAAACCAAGATAGGAAGACATAAAGATTTACACAGTGGTTCGGCTTTTTTCACCTACTTCCACCCTCTTCTCCTTCAACTTAACAAGTTAAAGTCCATTTTACTTCAAGTTAGGAGAAATCCTCTCCTATACTTCACAACTCCTCAATAAGGAGTCAATTCTTCACGGTTACAAAGTTTAGGTTGAACCAACCTTAATACATTAAGCAAATCCTCAAGTGTGTAATGCGAGTGAGGAATAATGCTTCTCAAAAAGCTAATGAAGATATACAAACTCAATTCAAGCTCTAATCATGAAACTCCCAATTTTCACAAAGTTAAGGTTTCGGATTTACAATGATGTTGATGTGCAAATAATATTTTGAGTTAATCTAGCACATAAACAAATCAATCTAGTAGTAGATATTCATAAAAATATAAATGTGAAGGAATATCATCAAAGATTCCTGCTTTCACCAAGGATTGAAAAGCATGATAGTATGAGTACAAATCTTTCACAAAGCTCCAATCTTTTTCAAAGAACTTAATAGTATTTCATAGAATGCTCTCAAACATCCACCAGAACTTCTTTTTTATAGCAAATTTAAAAACCTTGAACATTTTAGGGTTTCGGTTCGAACTTGTTCTTCCTATTGAAAGTTTCTCATTGAGATTTGATGGAAGCAACATCATACAACTATAGAAGTAACAATTAATGCAGCAAACAACGGTTCTAACACTTTTATCACCTCACAAATCTTCCCATTGGAGAATCGCCATCCGAGAGAGATGGAGAACTAGCTTCATGCAATTTTGGGGCTTAGGGTTCTTCTGATTTTGACTTAAGAATCTATTTCTTAACATGTAGGTGAAACGACCGTGTTCACTCACTTAAGTGAAACACATCACTTTGGTTTAGCTTGGGCTTAAATCAAGCAGCTTCTTTGTGGGCTAACTGTGGGCCTGGCTTGCAGGTTGAGCTTGGTCTTGGTTTGCTTCACACCTTGATCCAGCAAATAATTACTTAGGCTTGGCCCAGCAAATGAGTGGCTTCACTTAGATTTGCACCAAGCTTGTAAAATCAAGTAATATGATTTTAGCCTTCATAATATGATTTTTGGTTCATAGATACCTACAAGCACACAATCACCAAGTATCATTTTTCTTCAATATAAACAAATATATTTTAGCTTAATAATTCACATAAAAATATTTGTCTAAGCCTTATATGTGATGTTTAAGAATGGAATGCAGGAAACTGACTACTTTATAATATCATTAATTGATATTAGAATTTGCACACTTTTTACTTCCTTTGGTATTCAATGTATGCACATAAAGATGTTTATCATACACAAATAAATTTTTTTCTCAACAAAACACATCAACACACAATTTTTAACAAAGATGAATTAGATGAACCAAAAATGATGTCATCTCCATAGATTTGAACTAAAAGAATATTAGTGCCATGTGACGTTATAAATAAAGTAGTGTTAACAACACCCTTTTTGAAACCATTTTCCACCAATATGTGCTTAAACAATCATACCAAGTTGTTGAAGCTATTTCAAACCATATAAAGCCTTACTAAGTTTAAAAATATGACTTGGAAATAATGAATCTTCAAAACTAGGAAATTGTTCTACATAAACTTCCTCATTTACAAAACCATTCAGGAATGTAATTTTGACTTCCATTTAAAATAATTTGTAATTTTTATGAGATGCATAAGCTAAAAGCATGTAAATGGATTATGATCTTAGCTACAAGTACATAAGTTTCATCATAATCTATATCTTCTTCTTGGTTATATCCTTGTAAAATAAGTCTAGCCTTATTTTCTTATGTTCATCCATTATATTTCTATACATCCATTTTAGTTCTATGATAGATTTACTTTTTGGTCTATGAGTTAATTCTCATACTTTACTTCTTTGAAATTAATTTAAATTTTTTTTGCATGGCAACAATCAAATTATTAGTAAAGATTCTTTATTGTTCTTAGGTTCTACCTATGAAAAGAATGTACAAATGCACAAATATTATGAGTTAAAAATATGTAATGACCTTATCAAAGGAATTTCTAATGATATTACTAGGGGTTACCTCATTTTGTACCCTTGGATAGGTGGAGTCTCTTTCAATAGGTGCTAACCACTCTTCCTTTTCATTTTGGATAATAATGGCGCTAGAAAAGTTGCTAGGTGAAATAAAAAAAAGATTCAGTGTTAAAAGTCTAGACAATTCAACCATTCTTGTTAAAATTAAGAAAGACGTGAAAGGAAAGATGTTATCTACTAAGGGAGTAAGCCTATAAATTGTAATAAGTTCTTGTAAAAGCTTTGAAATTTGTCAAATGCAATGTTTAAGCCTAAATAATGATGTTGTAACCATACAATTTGCATTCCTTTATGGTGATATATAATTCTTGACCTTTCACACAACATAGTTCTACCCTGCTCTTGTAGTGTTCTATCTTTCTTTTTGTACTACACCATTTTGTTATGGTATTCTTGATATAAAAAAACTATGTTCAATTCCATTTTTTGTACAAAATTCTTCAAAGTCATGATTCTCGAACTCTTTACCATTATTTATAAAATGTATGTGATTTTAAAGGCTTTTCTAATTTTGCACATTTTTACAACAATTTTCAAATACATGAAAGGTTTCACTCTTATGTACAATGCCAAATATCAAAGTAAACTTAGAATAATCATCGACAATCACAAACACATAATATTTATCTCCAACGTTTGATGTTTGCATTGATCCAAAGAGAGCCATATGTATTAATTCAATTGTTCTTATGGTTGTAATTATATCTTTTGAATTAAAACTTGTTTTTGCATGTTTTACTTGAGTGCATATATTACACACAACATTTTTACCACATTTTAGTTCTAGGAACCCTCTTACTAAGTCTTTTCTATAAAACTTAGCAAGTTGTTTCACATTTAAATGAGCCAATCTTTTATGTCATAGCCAACTACTATTTTCCAAATCTATTGCTAAACATATTTCTTTGTTTTTAAAATATTTTAGATCTAAAACACATATATTTCGTACTCTTTTACCAAAGATAACAATTTTTTTGTTCTAACTAGATATTTTACAAAAGTTTGACCTAAGCTTTACTTTATAATCTTTATCACACAATTGACTAATGCTTATAAGATTATATTTCAATCCTACTACAAGCAAAACATCATTAATTAAAAAAGATGAAGATGTATTACCTATTTTCCATACACCTTTTATGATGTAAGAGAAATTGTCTCCAAAGGAAATTGTTCTTTCATGTTTTGTTGTGATAGTTAAGAATAGGTTTAGATTTCTAGTCATGTATTTGGAGCATTTGCTATCTAGAACCCATGACTTCTTGCTATAATTTGTTTCCTCCATTAATTTCAATTCCTATAGAACAAAAAATAATCTTTGATGTTTTTGGTACCCAATTTGCTTTAGTTCCAAGTGGGTTAGTTAGGTCAAAATGATTCATAACCCATATTTTTTTTATTTTGAATCTTTTTTCTACCTAATAAGACAAAAATCATGCATATATTCTAAATATTTGCCAACACTACATTTTGGTAAACTTGATCTACATGTATTTCTTTTCTTTTCTTTTCTCCTTTACACATGTTGCAAAAAACTTTGTTTTTGCTTTCTAGCTTGTACCTTAAACTAGTCTTGTCATAAATCCCTTGTTGTTAGCTTATTATTTTATCTTTCACTTCCTTTGGTAAATTTTTTAACTATATCTTGTGAGTTTTTCAAGTCCTTTTTCAGATTCTCACATTTTACACATAGCATATAATTTTCTTTCTTTTCACTCTCTAATTGTGTTATTTTCTCCTCATACCTATTGCACTTATCTTCTAATGCTTCATTTTTAGATTGTAACACATTTAGTCTATCAACCACTTTATTAATTGTATTACATAACTCATTGAACAAGACCATTTTCACAAGTGTTAGATATCCTTACCTTATAGTCATCATAGTTCTCCATCCCCATAAAGCATGAAAAATTTGTTTCTTCCTTTTCTTTAGAAGATAAGCTATCTTCATCCCAAATTGGCATAAACTTAGTTTCTTCACCATTCCTTTCTATTCCCATGAAGCACACATTAGTTGCTTCTTCTATCTCTTTGTCTAAAGATGAGTCATCATCCCAAGTAGCCACCAACGCCTTTTTTTTTAACTTTCTTTCCTTTTTTCACCTTCAAAACTAGGTAGTTTGTGCTTGTATGACCTACTTTCTAATACTCCTAGCAAAGATCATTAATAGCCTTAGTCGTATTCTTATCTTTTGCTTTGCAGACTTTCTTTATCCTTTGAGAAAGTAAAGCAACATCACCATTAAGATCAAAATCATAATTATCATTCATAGTAGTCTTAGAAGCCATATTTTTATCTACTTTCCTTGACTTCTCTTTCTCCTTAATTCTACTATTCATTTAGAGCCCATGTGTTTGTAGAGATCCTAATAATTCATCTAGAGGCATTTTATTCATATCATGAGCTTCTTTTATGCCAATTTTCTTAACATCCTAACTTTCATCTATGCATGCCACGATTTTTTTGACTAATTTCTTATTTTCATAATGTTCTCCAAACAAAGTAGGTTTAGTAACTATTTTAAAAAAATCTAGTAAATATATCATAAATACTTTTACCCATTTTCTTCGTAAATAATTTATAGTTATGAACTTACATGTCAATTTTAAAATCTTTAACTTTTTCAATTTCTTTATGCAAGACTTCTAATTTATCCCAAATATGCTTTGTAGTTTCGCAAGTAAAAACTTTATTGTATTCAAAAGCAATTAACAAGAATAATAAAATATAGTTGTAGCTTTACCATTTTTCTCCATTTTTTTAGACACTTCATTTGACTAGAGTAAAGGTGATTCTATAGGTATTTCTATTTCCTTATTGATAACTTTTCAAGACTCCACATCCCATCTCATTATAGTTTGTACCATTGACTATGAGAGGTCTATTGAAAGCTAAAATGGTAGCCATACTAGTTGCTATGTGATTTCACTAATCTTTAACTAAATCTAGTTAGAGTAGATAGCAAATACTTCTTTCTTGTTACCTTGCCTTGAAGAACAAGGCTACTAGCTCTAACATATCCGCTATTCTATTCTTCATCAATTGATTCTAGCTATCATTTCTCTTGCCCTTTTGAATGTTTAGACTCTTTGTTGTTGATAAACAATAAAAAATAAAAAGGTGAAATATATGGCATATGTTGGATGTATTTTGGAACAAAGATATTTTGGTTGGCTACCATGACTATTACATGTTCATGCCATTATTATATTTTGTAAAGATGAAAGTTACTCATATTACATCAAAAATGTTTTTCTTTTATCATCATCAACGAGGAGAAAAATGTTGAAATATAGATTTTGATTAATTATATAAAATAAATCTAGTGGGATATTTTTATGTACATTGCAATTAAACTCTTAGATACAAGTTAATTTGTATTGCTTTGTTGCAAAATGAAACTAATTTACTTGAATATACGAAAAAAGAAAAGATCCAGTGTAAAGGCCTAATACTATAGCCCAGCATGGTCTAAGCCTAGAAAAGCCCGTGCATGCAACCCAAAAGCCTTATGTGTGACTCGAAGCAGCCATGTGACCCATTTTACTAGTGCGCAACCCAACAACATGCATGACTCGGCCTCTCTACAAGCAATCTGCATGACCCAGAAACTGTGCAATTTGGTTCACTGTCATGCGACCCGTTCAACAACTCACCTCCATACATGACTCAGATGTCAACCATTGAAGTTGAAATTGGTTCATTCTAAAGGTATCAAAGAGGAAAAGAAGTCTATGAAGAAGATTTGTGATTCAAGCATGTGTAGAAAATCAAATTGAGACAACCTATGATGGTGTAAGAAACTAAGAAACTGTGAGGGAGCATAAAGGATTTCTCTATTGTTGTGATGTACTTTACAATGTTTGTTATACATTTATAGAGACATAGCCTAGTCTAGGAAAGGTAAACCAAATATTTACAATAATTACAATGATATTGTGCCTAATCACAGGCACTAATATGGTAATGTTTTAGGTGAGGTAGTTGTCTATTAACACTCCCCCTCAAGTTGGAGATTTGAATAAATCAAATACTCCGAGCTTGGAGAGAAGATGCCAATGTTGTTTACTATTGAGTGCCTTAGTGAGTAGGTCAGCAGGTTGTTCCTTGGTTGGTACATGTCGTGTCGTAATGATTCCTTGTTGAAGCTTTTCTTTGACATAATGACATTCAACTTCAATGTGCTTTGTGCGCTCATGAAATATAGGGTTTCTTGCAATCTTATTTGCAGCTTCATTGTCACAATGGAGTAATGTTGGACGCTTCATGTAAAAACTAAAATCTTTAAGTAACCCAATAATCGATATTATTTCACAAGTGGTAAGTTGCATAGCTCTATATTATGCTTCAGCTGACGATAAAGACATAGATCTTTAAGTAACCCAATAATCGATATTATTTCACAAATGGTAAGTTGCATAGCTCTATATTATGCTTCAGCTGACGATAAAGACATAGTGGGTTGTTTTTTGGAGCGCCATGAAATTAGAGAGTGTCCTAACATTATACAAAAGCTTATGGTGGATATTCTTGTCATGGGACATGTGTTGTAATTAAAGTCACAATATGCGCGTAACTCAAATGGCAAAGATGATGGGAACATGAGACCAAGACCTGGGCAACTTTTAAGATATCTGATCACTTTCAAAGCAACTTCCATGTGAGATTGTTTTGGATCATGCATGAACTGGCTAAGAAGTTGGACCTGAAATGTGATGTCAGGCCTAGTGAGTGTAAGATAAATCAGTTGTCCAACTAGTCATTGATAGACTAAAGGATCGTCAAGAGGAGGATCATTCATTTGTTCTTTTGATCCAGCATCATACTCAAGGCTTATGAATTTTTTATTCTACTCCAAGGGAATCATTGATGGCTTCTAACCAGCTAAGCCTGCTTCAGAAATAAGTTTCAATGTATACTTTCGCTGACTTAACGAAATACTATTTGGAGATCGAGCAATTTCAAGCCTTAAGAAAAACTTTGAGGGACCAAGATCCTTCATGAAGAATGCACTATGCAAATATTTTTTAAGGTCTGAAATGGCTGCTTGACTATTTCCTATAATCAAGATATCATCAACATAAATGAATAAAGCCACAAAAAAGCTACCTTTCCTCTTGGTGAACAAGAAGTAATCATGGTAAGACTAGCTGAAACTGTGTGCAATCAGGGCACCAGTGAACTTGGCATTCCATTGCCGAGAAGCTTACTTCAACCTATAAAGGGATTTCCACAATCGATAGACAAGATACTCCCCCTGATTGCGAAATCCGGGAGGAAGCTCCATATAAACCTCTTCCAAAAGATCACCATGAAGAAAGGCATTTTGGACATCCATCTGATAAAGGGGCCAATGATGGACAGCGGCAATGGTAATGATGAGCCAAACAGTGACATGCTTGGCTGTAGGAGAGAAAGTATCCTGGTAGTCAATGCCCTCACATTGACTATAGCCCTTGGCAACTAAACGGGCTTTGTAACGTTCAATGGAGCCATCAGCACGATACTTCACCTTATAAACTCAATAGGACGATGACTAGGGGGCAGAGGAACAATATCTCAAGTGTGATTAGCCTGGAGGGCAGTAAGTTCAACATCCATGGCTGAAATCCAATTGGGGTCTTGGGTGGCCTCATGGTATGTGGTAGGTTCGATGATGGTGGAAATGGAGGCTATGATGTGCTGGTAAAGGGGGTTGCAGTAGTGGAGGGAGACATAGTTAGATATCAGATAAAGGGAGGTTTAGGAAGAGGAAGGTAGGGTAGGACATATGTAGTCGGAGGTCCAAATAGGAGGGTGAGTAGGATGGCCAGATCGATGCAGGGAAGGATCGGGAGGCTCAGTAGAAGGAGCAGTAGTAGTGTCAGTAGGTTGGGGAGGTAGGGTGGGGGATGGTGGCGATGCAAGAGCAGGGGTGTCCAACAAAAAAGTTAGAGGGGAGAGGCGGGGCAATGGGAATCATACCTGAAGGAGCTGGGTCAGGAAGATCCACAAGCAATGATAAGGAAGTGTACATGTCAGGATCCGGCACAACTGGAGGTGACAAGAGGGCCAGGCTATCCAAAAAAGAAGAAGAAGAAAAGGAAAGGAAAAAAAAAGGAAAAATAGTTTCTTGAAAAACAACATCACGACTAATGAAAAATTTGTGGGATTGAGGGTCATAAACACGATAACCTTTTTGAGAAGGAGGATAACCCAAAAAATTGCATGGAAGGGCACGAGGACTAAACTTATCTCGAGGGCCTAAGGTGGTGGCACAACGGCAACCAAAAACACAAAGATGGTCAAGGATAGAAGGTTTACCAAATAATTTTTCAAAGGGACTGAGACCATGAAGAGAGGAAGAGGGAAGGCGGTTAACAAGGTAGGTGGCATTGAGAAGGCATTCCCCCTAAAATGGCAGGGGGATGTGGGCTTGAAACATTAAAGCATGGGTCACGTCTAATAAGTGCCGATGTTTGCGTTCAACAACTCCATTTTGTTGAAGAGTGTGAACGCATGAGGTCTCATGGGAAATGCCCTTCATGGAAAAGAAGGAACAACACTCAGAAGAAAAAAATTCAGAGCCATTGTCAGAACGAATGCGACGGACAGTGGCATTGAATTGGGTATGAACCAGGGAGATGAAATATTAGATTTTAGAAAATACTTGGCTTTTAAATTGAAGAGAAAAGTCCAAGTGGCAGAGGAAAAGTCATCCACAATAGTAAGAAAATAGCGTGCACAATCATGGGTGGGAGTTCGATGAGGACCCCAAACATCCATGTGGACAAGCTCAAATATGGAGTGAGTCAGAGTGTGACTAATGGGAAAAGGTTAGTGGGTTTGTTTAGCTAAAGAGAAAATAGGGCAAGAAAAAGAAGAAGGACAAGAAACAAAAACACCAGAAGAAGAAAATTGTTTTAAGGAAGAATGACCAAGACGTTGATGCAAAAGATCATAACTAATATTATTAATAAAAATGGGAGTACAAAAAGATTGCTGTTCGGAAGTACAAATAGTGGACTTTAGGGAATTTAAATATTTAGAGAAAAGGGAACTAAAATTTTTTGGAAAAGTAAAACATAGAAAGTAGAGTCTGCGATCAGCCTTGCCAAGCCCAATTCAGATCCCTAATTGTATGGTCCTGAAATACACAAAAAGCATCGAAAAAAATGGCTACACAATTGTTATCACAGGGTTAATTTTTGAATAGATAACAAATTGTGTTTAAAACGGGGGGCATATAAAATATTGGTGAGATGCAATTATGGATAAGGTTGACAGCAACCAATGTGGGTGACAGGACTAAGTGAGCAATCAGGCAATGTAATATTAAGGGGTGCAACACATGGGAAAAATGAATCAAGAAGTGATAAATTACAAGTGATATGGTCACTAGCCCTTAAATCGATTATCCATAAGGATGAAATGGGAGAAAAGAAAGAAACCGTACCTGAGAATGGGTCCGAGGAACCCATTTGGTTGATGAAATTCAAGAGCTTATGCTGTTGATCGGCAATGAGGGTAAGCCTAGTGGATCCACCATATACGCTACCTGGGCTAGGTGGATGATGGCCCAAGATACCTAGACTGGGTGTGGGTGAGATAGCCTAAAAAGCCCTAAAAGAAGATCCCCCAGTGAAGTTCATAGCTGGGGGATGAGTTGGGCCATAGACAAGTGAAGGTAGAGAATCAGATGCGGCAACATTATGAGAGAAAAACCCTTGGCTAATAGGCTTGCGCCTAATATTACCACACTACTTAGGTCTACTGCTAGAGAGGTAGCCCACTAATTGGTAGCAGGACTTATGCAAGTGTCCAGGCCGCTTGCAATGACTGCAAATGGGCCTAGATGTGGGAAGTGCCTGTTAGGCATGAGGCAGGTTAGGCCCGTTAGGCCCACCTAAGGATAAGGCCCCAAATTGTGAATCATGAGTCCAACCCGTTTGGGCCAGAGATGCACCTGACCCAACTGGGGCGCGACTGGAATGTTGCATCTAAAATGCACTAGCATCACTGTCAAGAGAGGAACGGCCTGTCGGCAGCAACGCACTAAAGCAAGTCTTGCTTTGCCAGCGAGTAAAGCTTCTCCACGCTCGGTAGCTCGTCACATGACATGACGTTGGAGCGAAGGGTAGAGAATTCATCCAACAGGGCTAAAAGAAGTTGCAGGAATCGATCCTCCACCTCACAGCACCGAAATTGCTTACTAGTGTCACAAGTGCCACCACAACAACAGTGAAGAGGAGCTTGTTGGGCATTTAAAGCACCCTAAAGCTCTTTCAGATAGAGGTAGAAGGATGTGAGCTCAACGCTGAAGGCACTAGGAGATAAGTGGAGAGTGTCGATGGCCTGTTTGAGAGAAAATTTATGGGTCCCACTAATTTGATCAAAGCCATCACGAAGCAAGTGCCAGACATCGGTGACACTAGGAGTAATGGAAACCATAGTCTTGAGTGAGGAATCGACAGAATGGGTTAACCAAGTCTTCATAGCTACATGACACTAGTCCCAACGGGCAACAGCGTCACCATCGCCAGTGGCGCGTGGGAGATCGCCAGTCAGAAAACCCATCTTATTCTGAGCAAGGAACACTATTCAGATTTGCTCACTCCAAACATGCCAGTTGGCCTTGCCAATGAGCTTCTGGGACACGATGCATGCCGGTTGAAGATCGGCAGCAATGAGATGGTATGGGTCGTGGAGAGGAGAGATAGTGGACCTGTTGGTAGTGGCCATGAGAAAGGTGAACAAAGACAGCTAGGGTTTGAGAGGAGGGAATTAAGGATAAGGGTAATTTGGTAAATAAAGAAAGGAATAGCAAAAGTGCAATGGTTGACAAAAATAAAAAACAAGGGAGAAGGCGGCTAGGGTTAATGTGAAAAGAAAAGGAAAACAAATGAGGAAAGAAAAAGCAACTAGGGTTATGTGTACAGGAAGGAGGAAAAAGACAAAGTTGAAAAAGATAAGAAAGTGGCGTGACTTATGTGAAGGGAAAAAGGAAGAGGAGAGAGAGAAAACTCTTTAGGCTACAGTGAGTTGAAAAAAGGAGGAAAGAGAAAAGGGAATTGTGAAGGATGAAGAGAAAGGACAAAGAGAGAAAATACCTTGGTCTACGGGTGGAAAAAGTGACAGGAAAAAGAAATAAAGGACCAAAGGGAGGGAGAAAATACAAAACAGAAGGTGAAAAATTAACAAGAACTAACGGAAGAAGAAAGCAATGGATGAAAAAAAAAAGCAGCAAGAGGCTCACAACTCGTCGGAAGAGAGAAAAAGGGCAGAAGCTAGGATCGTATGGCGATTGATACCATGTAAGAAACTAAGAAACTGCGAGGGAGCATAAAGGATTTCTCTATTGCTGTGATGTACTTTACAATGTTTGCTATACATTTATAGAGACATAGCCTAGACTTAGGAAAGGTAAACTAAATATTTACAATAATTACAATGATATTGTGCCTAATCACAGGTACTAATATGGTAATGTATTAGGTGAGGCAGTTGTCTATTAACAAATGGGTTCTATGTGACCCGTTTGATTGGATGAGCTAGAAGTGACAAAATCAAGTGTTTCAAAAAGATAAATTCACATTGGTTTGTTAGCGAAGAGGCTGATTCACTGATTCAAGACTAGCCCATAAAGATTTGATTCAGGAATGAGATGATTTGAGGAAGACTAATGGTGAAATCTGAAAATCTGACCCATAACCTAGGTAAGCTCTGTGAGACCCGAGTGAAGAAATTAATCACAACGACACCATTTTAATTAGGGATTTGAATGAAAATGAAGCAGAAACCTTTATCCCGATAGTTTGTCGCTCTATCTTCCAAAAAACACTGAAAATATGCAGTACAGTAGCTCTAATGGAAAGATATTTTTAAAGGTCAAAACGGCTCTATTTGTGAAGTGGAAGGTATGTTTTAGTAAGGCTATTACGTGCAAAGAGTGAGCTTGAAGTTAGACAAGAAAAATTTTAATGAAATAGCATTATTAAAGGGGAATCTAGATTCTTCATTCAAGTTCATCAAGCTTATAAAATTGTTCATACTTTGGTCATTTTAATTCTTTGTTGATTACTCTATCATTACACCTAATAGAAAATTTTTTTACTTTTCAATATATACAATTGATCAAATTTTTTATAAGAAACTAGTGCTAGAGTTTGAACAAAAATTTGAAACTTTTCTCCATATCATCTTGTAACAATTTCCAAACTTCTAAATTATATATTGTATATTTTATTAAAAGCTTAGTTCAAAATTTAAATTTTTGAAGGAAGAATTTGTAATTGAGTTTAAAGGACTAGTTATCTCTTGTAATCAATTGAATAATTGATTCAAGAATGACTTTAGCAAGTTGCTAGGATGGGATAGAATAGGTGTCAATGTGGTTTAAACCGCACTACTTTCCAAAAAATTTTCTTCTATGGATGTATTCTATGTGACTTGTTTGATTACTATTTAGATAAATTTGGTCCATAAAACATATTGATCCATATCTTTTCAAATAAAAGAGAAAAAAATTAAAACCTAATTCTCCACCTCTCAATTTGCTTTGGGACATAACACTTGTGATGTTAGATTCCTTGTGTTGGAGGGAATCTCTCCTTAGGTGGCATACAACTTTGTAAAAGTTGAGTGTATCTCTTTGTGTTTGTGCAACTAAGACTCCTTTTAATTCCATTATTTAAGAAAAGGGTGAACATTGACTCTAAGTAATCAGAGCATCCTTAAACAAAAACTGTGTAGGGTCTTGCTTGCTACCGTTGAATGCATGTGATCAACTGTGTAATCAAGGAAGCTAACGTTGATCGACTTTCATTGTTTAAAGTTCGAAGAAAAAGAACCAGCAAGACAGATGTCTATCTTTCCCTAATCGTAAGGGTCTTAAGTTGAGCTACCATCTTTATTGGCCTATCTTGCGCCGGTGGAGGCTTTCGTGGCCGTAAACCAAACAAGGCATACTTGTCTCTTTCACTTTTTCTATTTATTACTTGTGAATATTGTATCTTTATTGTATATATACTTTTTCAAACAAGTATAGAAATTGCTTGTGAAAGGTTTTGCATTCACAATTGTTACCAAATTGTCTTTGATACAAGATCAAAATTTTAAATTCATCCTTTACACGTGGTTGTCAAAGGAAAAGAATAACTAGGCAACAGAAATACCACAATGTACTTCAACCTCCCCTTCTTAGGTTTCTTATGGACTTACAATTATTGTTTCTAAAAAGTCAACGTGCAAATATAAGATAAAATTTAAATTGGGGAACATAAAAAGTATGGTTAAGCTTGATTTTTAGGTTGAGATTACTAGCTCCCATGCAATTGACATGACTATGCGATCCATCAGGTAATTTTATGAACAGATATCACAAATGAAAATGCATATGATTTTTGACTTGGGCCCTTGGTAGTATTCTTTGAGCCCAAGGTCTGCGGATTGTCCAACCTAAGTGGGTCAAATTCGGGTTGAGCCCACTCGACCAATGAGATTCTGCACTCCTAACTTGCACATTGGGTAGCTAGAAACTCACTTGTGCACCGTCGGCGACCCTCCTTGTAATGCAAGACTGCTAAAAAGGTTTAAGTCTCTCCTATGCCGTCTATTGCCATGCACTCGCTGATAGGGAATCTTGTCTTGCCAATGCATAGGTCTATTCCAACAATGGCAATTTTTTTTTTTCCCTAAGGAAGCACATTTGCGCATAGATTTTGATAGTCCTCTGGTAATCCAACGAAGAATTCCAGGTTTTGTTCTCTTGCTGTCATCTCATAGAGCTTCATCCACGCTACATGTACAATTTGTGCACAAATAGAGGATTGGGCTCTCTTCCATTTCCAATTGTCAGTGACTTTGTCCAAGGATTCCTGCAAAACAGTGTAGACTTCGGTCACATTTGGAACCCAAGATATAAGAGGTTCAAGGCTCAAATCAACACTACTAAATAGCCATGTTTTGACAATAGCGTGGCATTAGTGTAAGAAAATCAATGGCCTCAAATGAGACTCTAATCTAGAATTTGAACATTAATTATAAATTGAAAATGTGTTTTAAGCATAAAACTAAAACAAGATTTGTGTAACTAATTGTATTTGCACTCTTAGTCAAATGTAACTAATTGTATTTGCACTCATTCTTTGACTAAGATCTTAAAAAAAGTTATTGATCATAGTGAATGACCATTACATCCTTAATCCTCCCAAAGATCTACCACAACTTTCATTTCAATACATATAGATTCCAATGCATATATAATAAACCAAAATGGGGACTTAGCCAATTTTACTTATAACATATTAAACCAAATAGTCTCAACTTATTACAATTTATAAAAAGTACTATGACTCACATTAGTTAGCACTATACTTACAATCAAGAAAAAAATCTATCTTATTAAACTAAACTAACATTGTTTATATCAATATACTTTTAGAAGAAAATTAATCTATGTTCATTGAAACTAGTCGACATTACACGAGTTTATAAAATAAGCTAACAATTGGTCACATTTGCCAAAGAGCTTAGAATTATCGTATGGCCAAGGAAGCTTACCGTTGACAAAGCAAAGTTTATATTGGGTTAAAAGGGTTGTGCAAATATGGTCAAATCATAGCAAATTCAATATAATTGAATTTCTTAGAATTCTGTACATGACAATTAATCATATAAGAAAAATAGATATTTAAATATATACGATGGTATAGCATAAATTCCAAGAGGACTAGTATTTGATTCACCACAAATGTAGAATATTGCATCTTCTTTTAATAGTTGCAAAGATTTACATTATAAGGAATATGGTAAGAATTTTTCTCATCTAGGGAAGAGGATTTAAGTGTACATAAAGAGAAGTATTAACACCAAATGAAAACAACCAATTAATGTTGCTATGCAAAAATTTGCATTACTCAATAAATATTAGCATACATGTAAAGGCCTAGTATAGGCAGTATTGTGTAAAACCAATTTATATCCAAAGAAAGAGAAAATATTACAACAAAAATAGATGTACAAATCCAAGAGACTTCACAATCTGTCAGCTGATTCTCCTGCTTCGTTCTTCTGTTCACAGCGTCAGCCTCTTCTATTAGCTGCATTAATCTGTGATTGATTCTGGAAGATTCAGATATTGGGCCTTAATCTTGGGCTTGAATAAGTCACTCATTTGATGCATTTGTGCTTCCATTTAAGGCTGACAGAGACCGTCTGAAAAACAGAGTAAACTATCTTATAGGATTCCATTAAATTTAAAAAGGCGGCAACTTTCTTTGTAACTTGTAACAAAGCTCAGTATATCTTGTTCAGTGAGGCCTAACCCATAAGGTTTGCTACCAAGGCTTATTTTGACAAACAAGAACGACAGAGAACTTAAGGAAATAGAAATCAAATATCCCAAAAATCAGGAGTATCTGAGAGTCGTCCAACAGAGACAGAGTCCCTATAGTGTCCTACAACACTCTTTAATTTACTTTTATTGGTTTTTTCAAGGAAATTATGGAACATCCTAACCAAATGATAAAATTCCCCGAATATTTGTGAAAAGAGATTGAACCATGAATATTAGTGAAAAGAAACCTCAAAATTCGACTTTTGACATTGATATATGCATGTAAGAAGATTAATACATTGGTAGCCTACACCTTCAAGTATTGCAACTTCTGCAGTATTCCTTGATGAAGGTAAGAATTAACCCACCAAAAACCTTTTGAAGAAATCAATGCCTCTATAAATTAATTTTTCCCAACTGCCACACTGCCTCAAAAATTCAGGCTTAATGCTCCAACTGAGAATTTAAAAGTCACCACCGCTCAAAAATGTCCTCAAGAGGGGAAAGATAGCTGCTTGGTAATTTTTTACCGATGACAAAAGCAATTCAATTACTTTTGTTCATGGCATACAAAACTAGCTGGACACTCTTTGATGCACAATCGAGAATCAGCCATCAACTCCAGTGACTTCTCATATGTTTGGGCTGTGCAATCAACAAAATTTACCAATGCTTCCTTCAGCATTTCATGCAGGAACCTGTTTTTCACTTGCTTTGTAATAAAGCACCTTCTGTACATAAAACATCATGTATCCTTGTGCAGCCCTCACAATGTTCTCATTGACTTCAGTGATCCAAGCATCATCACACTTGTACCACTGGTTGCTTAGCCGCAAGTAAGTCACATAATGGCCAGCATCTAATTTACCGGTGTGAGTAACAACAGCAAACAATTCAAACTCTGATGACAAGTCATTTGAAGCATCTGGCTCGTCCCCATCAAAAGGGAACATGCGATTCCCAAATCGACTCCTCAAAATAGAAGATGATAGATATGGTGCCATATCCAAGGAAAATGGGAATTGCAAATAACGGTCAACCTTCCTTGACATTTTCCGTATTGAGGAATGCTCAAATCTTTTGATGTGAAAGCACGAAACCAGTGGAAGCTTTCTGATGGACATTTGTTTGAGAGACTCCTGCCTTACCTGGCACTGTTGGCAAAAGAATTTCTGGTCAGAGCCCAATCTCTCAGGCCTTGTAAAACGGTCCAGGCATCCCATTAGGGTAGATATTCCATGGTTTTGACTTGAATTCTTGCAAACTGTCTCGCCATTGCAAGAATAATTAGACTTTGTGGATCCTATCTTCGCAGACCCCCCTTGGTTTGGTTCCAAGTCGAGTGATATATCTACACACGGGTCATATGTTGTAGATGTGAAACCACAAGCCATGCACATCACATCCGAACGCAGGATACCAGAAAATACTCTATGAGCGATACAACATTCCCCATTACCTGCAACATTACAGTGTTGGTCGGGAATGGGTTATTAAGATGTTCCATATGTCGCCAAATCATGATAGATAACTGACAAACAGAAGCCAGTAACGTTACAGGGAACAAGGTATAAATAGAAGAGAAACAGTATTCAAGCATAGCATATGTCCCGATTTTAAGCGCAATAGTTTTCTCTTAGGTGAATGGCTCTGATGCATGTCTTTATGCCACTGGTAAAGAATGTCCTGCAACCCGTCTCAACAGCATTGACATAATTTTAATGTAACCAGACATGGCTGATTTGCTAACCGATGGTTTTTTAGCTAAGTTGCTAAACCACACATTACTGTAAGGGAATCTTGCTCCAAATTAATACAGGCCTTGCTGCTACTCTAGGATATTTAGTATCACTTTTCTTCAAAACCTTTTCACCACCCAAACCGAGTGTCTGGAAAGAAATTTCAAAAGAACGTCAACCATTCTTAAGATATGAATATCAGATGGTTTCATTAAGTTCACGGGCCATTCAATATCTCAACCACAGGACATGGAAGATGGTTTGACCGAGGAAAAAATAAAAAATCCAAAGTTCCCGAAAGGCTGACAAAATGTTCAATACTACCTTTGGACCTAATGCAACCTCATTTCCTTGAGAGCAGGATCACCTTTGTAGTAAGAATCCTAAACAAACCAACAGGTGGATTTAACAAGAGTTATTGGAAAGGAAGATGCCCTAATGACCAAACCAAGCGGGGTGGGAAATATTTGACTTACTGGATGAAGCAGACAACACCTTCAAGCCAGCAGGTTGAGGTTGACAATTAGCCCTAAATCTGTGAGCACTTTTCAACTCCTAGGGCAACAAAGAGAAGACCTAAACCAGACCCTGCAGTTAAATGTTAAGGATTACTTCTTATCTTTAACAGTTTCATCTTACTTAAAAAGAAAAATTACAAATATACAAGACGGGCACCAGTTGCTCGTAAACAGAACTTCATGTTGGTCATCTTGCGAGTAAAAACTCGCAGCAAGTTCCTTTCATGTTTAAGAAGTCCATTGGCTTGTAGAATGTGCTAATTGGAATAGCTATAGCAAGTGATTTTAAGATACCCAAGGTTTCTGCCACTTGGGGTAGCTTCAGCAGAACCAATAAAGACATTGATTGTATACAAAAATGATTAACTAAGCATCCACAGTTTTTCAGATCCACTGACTATCAGCCACGTTTCATGTATCTTCATTGGCTTCATGCAAACAATAATTTTCAGGAATGACATAATAGGGGAGGCTCTCCAAAAACAAAGCTAGATCGTCCAACAAGGCTCTCAATACAGACAGAGCAATTATACCATCCTCTATCAATTCAAAACCTAAAAACTCAAATAAAATAATCAATTTCCACACGATTCAAAGCCTTTTAAATAACAGAGCCGCTGACTTAATAATTACCTTCATGACTAAGAAATCAACTGAATAACCAAATCTATTAATTAATGGTGAAACATTGATATAAAACTGGATTTCTAATCAGAGTTGTGAAGGCAACACCGTTAGGTATAGCAGGTAACAATGGGCTCATGTTTCACAGATCCCATCAGATTATTAGACAATTCTCTTAATAGGCCACAAACCACAAACGGCAATTAACTAACCAAATCAGATTAAGATTCTCGCAGCAAAAACCACAGAAAGAATATTTGGCATGAAATGAAACAAAAAGGGACTGCTGGCAGGACATTCACGAAGCACCCCACCCGGGATAAAAACGAGAAATTGAAAGGTAGCAGAGAAAAATTGGAAGTGGACAACACTCACCTTGACTCTGCGGCTTGCGTCGATCCTTCTCCACCTTTTCATGAATCCCATCAAGCATAGAAATGAAAAACTCATGAGCATCTTGCTGCTCGTAACTTGCCAGATTTGCCGCATGTTGCCACCAACTGGTATACAACCGTAGTGATAGCATCACCATCAAGAAGGCAGACTTTTTAAGTAAACATACAGAATGAGAATCACTTAGACCGTAAATCAGTAAAGATAAGCCCAAGGTAAAACGTTTTTATCAATTGGGCCAGATTGAACAGAGAAATTCAAAAATGGGAACGACCCACAAACATTAAATAAGAGAACATATATCCCGATACAAAAATTGCACATTTCTATCACTCGCTACGCAAACACCAAAGAAGAGACCGGCACCAACCTGTACAAAAACTTAGCGGGGCTATACGGCGCCCTATCCCCAGAAAAGACGGCCGAGAACATGGCGTCCATATCGCAAGCCAAGCATATCCGCGCGTCCCCATTGTTAGCCACATTCCTCTTGATTGCGTCATTGCTCACAGTGCTTCTCCTCTGACAGAAATAGCGGTTGTGCCGATCGCTCAGGAAATAGTTCCTCAGCGGTGGCGTGTGAAGCAATGCCTGCAGCACCGAATTCATGAAACACGTGTTTCCCAAGTTGTTCAATCCGCGCAATCCCCAGGGCAGATCGCTCGAACGAGAACATGAAACGGCAGTATTTAGCTGACTTGAACTGTTTCTCATCAAGACTTGCTCCCTCGGATCTGGCGCCCATGGCCTATAATCAACTCTCCGCCGCTTCCTCAGATTCTCCGGGTGAGGCGATCGGACCATGGAGGAAGGCGCTTGGAGCGTCGACGCGGCGGTCTGGGCCAGCACCACTGCAGCGTCGAAGTCCCTATCGTAGACCTGATCGCGGCATGCGCAGCAAAAGAGCTCAGCGCGGTCCACGTCAACGGCGATCTCATGCCCCGGCTCTGTCGATACAGCGTGCGCTGCTGCATGGGAGGGTCCGGGAGGCGAGTGGCAGTAGACGCCCGCACATGCAACGCACGCGTAGAGGCGCGTGCGACCACTAGAGTCTCCGCACTCTCCGCAGCGCGGCACCTCCTCCGGGTCCCGCCTGATCGCGGCGCGTCCACTGGGCGGCTTGACCCGGAGGCAGTCCTGTAGGGCCCGGAATGGCCTGGCACCGTTCTTGGAGCGGAAGTCGGCAAGGTGGGGACAGGGCTGAGGGAAAATCTGGCCATTGATTCGGTGATGGTGGCGGTTGATCTTCGAAGACATTATCGGTGACGGCGATGGTGGGGATCGGGTGGAGATTGATGGTGGAAACCCTAGATTTCGAGAACATAAGTTTCATCGATCGGTGATATCAACGGCTGGGATGAGACAGGTGAAATTGATAGACCATGGGGTGTGATAAGGATGGCGATCTGGTTGATGTTTTCGGAATCTTGGGGCTTCTGTACTGTTCAGCTTGATTGCTTCTGGATCTCCAAGATTTTGTTTCTTATTTATCTGAAGGAAAGAACAAAAGCGAAACAAAATTTAATACTAAAGACTTTCTTTTAAAAAAAAAAAAAATTGTAACGGAGGATCTACTATTAAATCTTGCTAGCTTTGATCCTACTGATACAAAGTAAGATTGTGGAACAAAATCATGAAATATAGAGAACCAGACGCCTTTTTTCTTCTGAGTATATATATATTTTTGCTTATTTTTGGATTTGCTCAGACTAAAAGTGATTCTGAATACGGAGCAAGACCATGGGAGCTCTGTTACCTTCGCTTTATCCTTTTTATGTTTCAGCAGAGTGAAAGGGCAGGGGGTGGATTAAAGTAAAGCATTAAACACCTTCCTTTCTGGGGGCCGTTGGACGCGATATCGGGCATAGATTGTGGACTAACTGGGTCCACCAGATTTGGTGGGCGGCTGTGATATCTTTGATCACCTTTTAAGTTTTTTTTTTTTTTCCACGAAGGCCCGAAAGGGAATTTCGCCCAAAAACTTGGCATCTCTAGTAATTAGGCTCCAACTGCCATCTCTAGTAAGAAGTTGTAATGAAAATTTTTCTTATTCTATTGTATAGGTTTTTGAATAAATCTTTTTCTTTACTTGCATAAGTAGTTATAATTAGATTTTATTAAGTTTTAATTTGGTTGAACTTGATGGATAGTTTATTTGGGCTAGAGATAATATTAAGAAAGGTTTTAAGCCCAAAAATTTTTGATTGTCTTTGAGCTTAATAATAATAATAAAATATCTTAAATTTTGTCTTAGTCGCATGTGTGTCATGGTTTTGAGTTTGAGAAGAGAATCTCTATATTGACCTCCCCTTAAAGGCAATTTAGGGGAAATGACATTGGTTGTGTTTGTTATTGGGCTTCCAAACTCATCCCCTCTCCATAAAATGAGTGACTTTTGGGCTCATGAGTGGACTGGTAATTTTTTACACCAACGATTAGGTTATATATGGGCTCTACGTGTCCAAGATTACGACCTTAATCCCCCTTAGAATTGGCGATGTGTCGTAGTAGGAGGCCAAATCCCAGTCCTTGGTAGAGGTTTTGACGAGGAAAGCCAAATGCTTTCACGATTTGAGTAAGGGAATGCTTTGCCTGTGGGTGAGGAGGAAAAAAGTTAATATCAAGATAAAAGAAAAGTTAGGGAAAAGCCCTAATGGAGGATCCATTTCCTTTTTACAGCCTACAGCCGAATTGACAAGGGCTTTATTCACAACATGCATTTATCTTTACTCAACCCTTTTTATTTTCTTGGAACAAATAGATTCTCAAGCTTCCCAAGTGTATCTTTTATAGTCGTGTTGGATATCCCACAAGAGAGGACGAGTCATTCAACTTGAAGACTCACAAAGGAACTCAAATGTTAACATGTATTGAAGGTTAGGAGGGTCTTTGTCTTAGAATATCTAAAAGTCTAATTCAAATGGGTGTCAAAAGTTATGAGTATGTATATATAATTAAATATATGTATATATAACTATCCCCTAGCTTAGTGGTAAGTTAGCCCCTAATTGGCAAGGCCAACCAATCAAGTTCGATCCCCCTTCTTCACCTCTTATGGATCCCTAATTATGGTGATAGATGTTATTGTTGCAAGGACTTATACTACAAGAGTTATTCTTAGTTTGTTATGATTTGAAATTTTGCAATAGTCCTATTGTCATTGTGTTTGGATTTTTATTCCTATTGTAATTTGGTTTGAACTCTTCTATCTGATGTTGATATTAGTGACAGCCTCTCATAAAAGTTGCAATTTTGGTGTTAACGTCCTATAAGAGCTGTGTATTTATCTTAATATTATCCTATGGTTTTGGTTTGCAATAGCCAACCATTTATTTAGTGAGCTAGCTTTAAGATTAGGACTTTGACCTACTAACATATTGATTAAGCGTAGATTACGCCTTACTCCAAATCCATTAGTCTTGACATCACTACAATTAGGATAACTTATCAATGTGCAAGGAGGTTTTATATGTAAGAAATGTTCCCTTCCCTTGAACTAGTTTTTGAAGTGAAAATAAGTTTCTTAATATAGTATAACAGTATAGGTTTTTCTTGAACATGCCAAAATGATCCATATTAGGTGCATCCTATAACTTTGCAATATAGGACTAGATATTCATATCATAAAACTTGAATCTTTTCCCTAATTCCTTGAATGTTATGCACTTTTATAACCAAGAATGGTAAAAGGCTAAGATACTTGGCTAATTTCAAGGGCTTGTATTGAAATGGTAGGAAAAGCCACGTGACTCCCAAATTTGCGCCATGCAAGGAGAAAATGCGTGTCTTGACTACATCAAACATGTGAAGTTACTGGACCAAAAAATATGCTAATAAGTGAACATGAAATATGCTGTTGCTAGCTAAGATCATCATAGAAAACTTGTACATAAATTGAGCTGAAGTTCGTAGCCTTGGTTGTAGATGTTTGTAGATTATCTTTTCATTGATGAAAATTCATTTCCAATTACATCGCTGTTTGCTGATCTTTTTCCACTGGTTGGAATTTCTCTGACCCGTGATTGATCTTCTCAATTTGTTGTAATCTCTCTATCACAAGTATAAACGATCGAATTTCAATTCATTGTCTTCTTGCCGTCATGAATGAAACTAGTTTCTATTAAGTGTTCCATTTTTGCCCAGTGCTTCACTCAACAAAGCAACAAACCTCCATTCTAAAACGTTACCAAACACCCTTGTCTCTTATTGACATATGGTCACAAGATTAGTATTAGTGGGGGAGATACTCTCAATTACAGCCTATTCTTGAGCTACCATAGTAATTAGAGTTTTCTCTTCTAAAACCTTAATTCCCTCTTCCAATTTTAGTGATTTACGCTTGTAACTATACAAATACATATGTTTAAGCCAAATGGGGGCTTCTTTCAAGTAAATATATAATGTACTAAGTATTGGAATGCTACACTTAAAGAATTATGAGTTTACTCTTAATGCCAAAGTGAGCACCGACGGGCAAACACAAGTAGAAAATACTTACAAGGATGGAAAACAAAATCAAAAGTTCATAAGACCAAAGCCTAAGGTTTTATCTTTGATAAAGGCTATTACTTGGATTTCAATCACAAACAATTCAATAACCATCCTCTTTTCATACTCTTATGTCGACATGATTGGGTTTCATACTTAAAAAATAACTAGGACTTGACTATTCATGCCCTAATTCTTATTTTAAGTATTTTAAAAGCTCAACAATAATATAAAACTGAATAGTAAGTACCTAAAACCCAAGCCTGAATTAACCTTTCCTATCCTAATGATGCACATTTTTCCTAATCTAGGGTTGATTGGAAGTGAAGAGTGTGTTGGCCCCTTTTCCCCATTTAGTGCTTGAGGATAGTTGTAGCAATTCTTATTCTACTTCTTCATCATATTCTTCTTCATCTGTTATCATCATATGTAATTGTTTGACTTACACTTATGTTGATGGTAATAAGACTCATCATAATTAAAACATAATTCTTTTGCCTACTTAACCTACATTTATTCTCATGTCATATTTCATATGAAAAGGTTGACTGAAGGAGTTGAAGAATTCCTTTTATAAGTTTCCTAAGCTCACTCCCCATGTACAAATTCAAATGGTACCAAGTTAAACAAGTCCCTTTTGCTAACTAATTTTGCAATCGATTTTCACAAGATTTTCAATTATAAGTAGTGCAAGTAATCTTCTTTATCTTAAAGAGAACTTCAACTATATAAGAACTATATAATTTTAATCCTCTCTGAAAATCCATGATATTAGGGATTTCTATCTAATCCTCGCTATATAACTTTGACAATTGAGGATTTCTATATAAAAATCTCTAAACGGAAATCACTTTGATTGTAACTAAAAATTATGAGTCACACTTTAGAATATGAATCTTGTAGAGGGGGAACAGTACACAAAGAAATTTAAAACTATGAACAGGATCAACATATTTACCCAGGAGCTACTTCTTGCATTCTTTCATATTGATTGTTCGTCAATCTTTTCAATCCCTTTTTGTGAATTTTACTTTGATCAACAAGTAAAAGTTTAAGAAACCCTTCACGGTTTCGCCAGAAATGGCAAAACCAACAACTGCTCTAATCTCACAATTTTGGGATCAACATGATTTTTGCCTGTTTTGATGTGTTTCTCTAAAATAGCGTCGTCTTCTCCTTTTTTTTTTTTTCAAAAAACTTTCCACACAGATCTAGCATGCGTCTAGCATTGATTATTTTCCTGTTCGCGTTATATGACTTCCGGTATTGCGTTTTGGACTTTCGGCACATTTCATGCATTTTAATCCTCCAAGACATGGATCCCCCATATTTGAATGCATATTTATAGAAATCAACATGATGCCTTAGTATAAGGCTTCTAACGTGCAAAATGGAGACTAGAGATTGACATGGAATTTTCGTACTTGTTATCATCAAATATAATAGAGAAGATAAGTGTACAGTTCAATAGTAAACCCTATGAATCAACTATTCTTAGGAACCTTTCTAGGTTTGTTAGGATGTCTTCCAAAGGTATCCTTTGTAGGGGCCTTTTAGAATTTCATTCCTATAGTTGATTTTCTTTTAGGGTAGCATTCTTTAAGAAATGCTCTTGATTTGTATTTGGATTTGCCAATAATGTCCGGGCAACCGAATTGCTCGTAGAAAGAACCAAATTCCTTATAAGATTGAAACTTCTCTATTTTGAGTTGCTTGCGGAGACTAAGAGTTGTATACAACTCTAGCCTTTCTTATTGGATATAACCTAACTTCAAAATCAGTCCTAAATAAAGGATTTCACCTCCATTGTAGTCCCTTGTTTTGTTCTTTGCTTTTGCTCCCAACAACATTGGTATACCAATAACGAATTTTTCTTTCTATAAAGGCTGGTTGCTATTTAAGAACATTAAAAACTCTCATGCAAATGTTTTATTGTATCACATGATTCTAAATTTGATTTTCTCTTAAATAAATTAGAATATTAGAATATGCCTTTAAACTTTTATACTCTTTTATTCTTTAATGAATAGACTCATATATTCATTAAAAAAATGAAAAAGGGGGGGGGGGGGCTAGTTGCTATGTGGATGCATTACAACCCTAGTTTTGAATATTTTTATAAAAGTAAAATTCATACAGCTTTTTACACCTCAAATTAGATAGTAATTCAAAAGTATTCAAAAATTGAAAATATTAAAGATGTAACTGTATCTTTAATTTCCCTTCCTTGTTCATCATAAATGACATTGTAACTAGGATCTATCTTGACCATCAACACGATTTGTTCTTGGTCATCCTAGGTCAAGTAGTTACCCCACCAACCTTTGAGCTAGTTGATAAAAACACTAACCAATAAAATTGCAATAATGTCATTATGTAGATTTAGTTGTGCCTTATGTGCGTTACTAACTGTTGTAATTTGTTATAGTAACTTGAGGATGTTGTATTCATACTCCATTAATATTCTACTCATATATAGCACTTGCACTTTAGTGTGTTTAAATATAAGACTTGACTTTTCCTCCATGACTAATCCTTGGGTGATATTGCATGGGCTAATAAGCCTTTTATGGTTCAACTTTGTTAATGGCATATTGTTCTTCATTATGGTGGACCTCATTACTCATAAGGATGCTATTTTTATTCCTTAGTTAGATTTATGGTTAGATATAATGAATGATAAAATGTAATTGATGAATCATTTATGGTATTTGTGATTTTGTTGAATTGTCTAAAGGTTGTAAGTTATCTGTTTATGATGAATGTATACAACAAGTTTAAAGAGCTTTTATAAGAAAGTTAGGTGGTTTAAAACCACACTAGTGGATAAGGAATTACACCAAACAAACATGAAAGCCATTTATGGATAAGAGAATCTATGAATGATCCAATCTTAAGTATATAATTTAGATGGACTCAAGTTTATTTACAAACTAAAGAATGTTTTTTGATAATGGTATTTGAAGTTTAAAAGTTTATATCTTTATATGGTACTAAACTAAATATAATAGATTGCTATACATGAACATATACTTGGCAGTGGGAATATACCAATACGGATGATGTTTTGCTTGCGAGCAATGATCAAAGGTTACTTTATGGTATAATACAGTTATTTGGTAGTTCATAAGAAAAATTGTTGATGATTATTGAGTCTTTCTTAAAAGACATATGTTAATAATATTTTATAAAGATTGCATGAATAGAAATGTATTTATCCTTGAAGGTAATTGAGAAAACATTTTATAGTGCCTTGAAAGTAAAGTAAAGAAAGAGACAATAAGAAAGCATAATATTCTAGTGCATGAGGAAGCACCATGTATACTTAAGTTTACACTAGACCTTACCTTATTTTCAATAAGATTTTGGATAGAAGTCTATCAGACTTTGATCAAGATTATTAGCTTGTTACCAAAAGATTGTCAAGTGCTTAAAGATAACTTTTATTCTTTGACCTATAGATGTATAGATAAATTGCAACTAGTGGAATATATAAATTTATACCTTGTAAGCTGCAAGAATAATATTTGAAAGCTACATCAAGATACCTTTATTATAGATAGGACAATATCATGAGATGTGCAAAATAGAAACCAAATGACTTCTTCAATTATGCAGGCAAAATTTTGTAACATGCTATGGTGTAACTATTTAGGTGATTTGTTTAAAGAACCTCATTGAGAGGTTAACGGAGTTTAATTTCTCTGTTAGACCTATCAAGTCATATTGTGATAATAAAGTTACTTGTTGTTTATCAATAATGATAAAGATATCACATGGTCTAAACACATAGAAATCAAACGTTGAGTTGTATAGGATAGATTTAAGAAAGGTGACATCACAATTTAGAATTTCATTACAAATTCTATGTGTGTACACCCACATACTAAAGCCTTGTGATTTTAAAGACATGTCATTATGAACTTAAGAGCATCATAAGATGTTATTGTTTAGTGAGAGCACTGTAATAGAAAGCTTGTATCTGACTTGATTTTCCATGGGGTAAATTGTTAAATATAAATTACCTGTCATAGAATTATGCTGGCTATATTTAGCATGTGGGTGCTTTATATGTTGACAAATTAAATCTCTCTCTCTCTCTCTCTCTCTCTCTATATATATATATATATATATATATATATATATATATATAAAGTCTTAAGGGAGGTGTAAACCTTAAGCAATGGTTAGGGCATTCAATAGTTAGCCATAAAACATGTCTTGTGACACATAAAGTTAAACTCAAGTTGTTAAGTACAAGATATGAAAAATTTTATTGGAACCATAAAGTCTATTATTTGATGACATTTTGTCATTGAATGAGAGAGAATTAGATTGACAACATAAATAACACATGAAGTAGATAGTGTTCTATGGTTGCCACACTACCATATTCATCCATAAAACTTTTGTGATCATGATTAGTATTGTATTAGTTAAGAGGTACAACTACTACTATAATTCAAAGGTTGAAATCTTATGTGATGGGAATATTGTTTAGAATAGTCTCTAGATCAACATAAAGGTGTGCACAAATAAATATTTTGAAATATTAATTATCATTATTATTACTATTTTATTCACATTAATATAGCCCAAGTGGGAGAATGTTAGCCTAATTTTTAGGTTTACCATAAGGTGGGCTTATATTAATGTTGATCTAATAAAGTGAGACATGTGGATCTAATTTAAAGAATATGGACTAGCTAATATGGGCCGTGATTAACTAAATAAGGTCGTGATAAATAGGCCTATTTGGTGGTACATAAGGCTAAGGCTAGCTCCTATCCTTTAGCTCATAATATTTAAGCATACTATTCATAGCATTAGGGTTATGATAGGCTTTATTTTTACAAGCCGCAACCCCTTAGGTTCTCTCATCGAGCTAATGGCTTCAGAATGAGAATAGAGGATATGTGTCTTATCTAAAGATCAAATTTTGTATTTATGGATCTTCATAAGGAATTGAAGTACGGTATATTTTTAATTTCTTATCTAATTATGTTAATTTGGGGTTTTAGATCTGACTATGTAGATTTTGGGTTTTAGATCTAACTATGTAGATTATGGGTTTTAGATTTGACTATGTAGATTTTGGGTTTTTGATCTCATTAGAGATTGATTAAATCTTACATTTTAGATGGTTTTTAATTTTATCTAATTTTTCTATTATAGTTTGTAAAATTATTTTGGCTATAGATGTTCTTAACATTTATATCCATCATAGTATTGGAATTAAAAAACATTCATCCTCTTTAATTCTTAAGGGCGAACCCCTAAGAAAGAAGGTTGATCCATATGGGATTTGAATAGTAAGGACTTAAGGATTAGTAGCATTAACCAAATTTCTTTTTGTAGCTTGCCAACTGTAAATCTTAGTGCTTGCATTAAGTAATGTGGCCCAAGGGTAGATAACATTGTTTTCGCTAGCTAGTCTTTAAACCAATCAAAAAGCATTTTATGCCTTCATATGTAGTTGTTAAATGTCACTAGAATTTTGGTTCCCTTTTACCATTGTAGGCCTTGAGGAACCAAGCCCTTTTGGGAGTATTTCTTGGCAGTAAAAATCTTGTCTTAAAAGATATTCTTTGGTGACAAAGTCCTTTATTAACATAAGTGAGTTTGGATTGTTTATCTTAGATGAATATTTGAGAAAGATCATTCTCGTTTTTTGCATAGGTAGTATGATTTAATCATATTCTTGGAGATTTTGATTCCTTAGATGTTGGTTTTAATAGCAGATGAGGTAAATGGTACCAATGGTCTTGTTTTTAGTGGTTTGATTCTCTTTGGATAATGTTGCCTAGCAAAATCTTGAGATTCTTGATCTTCTTCCTTCCTATGTGGGGGGTGAATAACTGGACAACACTTTCTCTTAGAGGGTTTATACACATACTCTTGGAGTTGGACCCAAGCCAAATAATCTCCTAAACTAGATGACTATTTTCCATCTAGGTATCCAATGACAAATTATAAGGCTCCATTTTCAAACATAGGAGGTGTTATTCTTTTCTCCATGGTTCACTCATCAAGGAGAGAGACCTCATTCTAGTTGGTTTATGTTGGTCTATGTTGGTACCACCATAGTTACCTTTTGAGGTTAATCCAGTGATACATGGTTCTTTCTCTTGAACTAAGGGAAAAAACACTAGATTTAAAATGCAAAACCATGGCCTTATAGTGGATATTATACATCAGAGACAATGTTTATAGATCCATGAACCATATGATAGTTATTGGTTTTGATTTAGAGCATTAAAGCATCAGGATATTTCCTAAATATAAATTTATCTTAGTATAAAATTAAAGAAAACAATTAAATTTATTACAACATATAATATAATCAAAATAATTAAATAATAACACAACATAAATAAGAAGAGAGATATGACATGAGATACAAGATTTAAGTGGTTTGGGCCACCTTAGCCTCCATCATGCTCCCACTAACTAGGTAGCAATTCCTTCCACTAAAAACCAATCTTTACATAATATAGATTAAACACAATCTACGTCACCTTCTCACCTAAACAACAACATTGCTCTGTGCTTAACAACACCTCCAATGATCCTAATCTAACTAAGGACATACAATTCTAAGCTTAATTAAACTTTCTAGTGCTTTCTTAGAAACATTAATGATTATCCCAAATTTGATATGTCACAATTTAATTGCTTCTAGGCATCCTCATAAAAAAAAATAAACACAAGTATCATAAATTTGCAATATACAGTTGATATACATGAAATAGTTTGAATATGTTTAATCACTCTTATTATGTTTGCCATTTTTTCTTTTTTGGTTGCATGCCCAAGATTCTTTTTCTCTTTTTCCTCAAATAGATCAACTTCAAATCACCCTTATGTTGGAAATATATATATTGAAGCTTTGAATAAAAGAGTACATTAATTGAAATGCCGATACATGAAAGAGAATAGGTTTGCCTTATCTCCCTTTCTTGCACAACACACCTTACCTTGGTTAAGTTTTGTGCGAAGAATGGGTGAACAACAATTTAACCTAGTTGAGCTAACAATGGAATTGTGTGAACATTTTTGTCCCATCCAATACCAAAACTAGTTGGATTTTATGGCTTAACAAGAAGGGGGTTGAATTGTTAAACCGACAATATTATGTTATTGTTAATAGTAAAAATTCAATCCAATTCTATAGACAAGTCACACAAGTAAAACTAGTATCAAGTAAGCAAATTTCAACCAAATGATGCTTTATTTTTAGATTAGGCAATAAGTTATCTAGAATATTTCCACACACACACACATATATATATATATATATATATATCAAATGACTTGATTGGTTAGTATTAAATAATTAATAGAGTAATAAGCAATAAATATTACGAGATATTTAAATCAATAGAGAGCAAGAGAACAAACACCAAATTTACCACGTTGGTTCGACACTCAATCCTTGAGTCCTACGTCCACCCTCTTCTTCTTCAATCCAATTGATTGAAGTCTCTTTTACTCAACCAAATAATTCCCTTTTAAGGAATTCTCGAGCATAGTTACAAATTATGATCAAAAGATCATGTACAGATGCAAATCCCTAAATAATATAGTAGTTTGAGGGATATTGCTAATTAGAGGAGCTATTCAAGTATAGATAACAAAGTTCAAAGCTTTTATCACAAAATCCCCAATTTCAGTAAATTAGGGTTTCAGATTTCTCCCAATATTTATGTGCAATAAATATTTTTAAATGTAATTAGCACATAAATAATGTTATACGTGGTACAATTAACTAGATAATTAAAGGATAAGTCGAATAAGCAAATTTCACCGAACCATTGTGAGTCACCTAGAGTTGAGCAAACTTCAATCAAGTAAGGAGTGAGCTCAAAAGATTGTTTCATTATAAAGAGAACACTTCAAATGGTTGTAGATCATCAATCAATCTCTTCACGCATGCATCCCTTTAAATAAAGAACAAATCTAGGGCTTTTTAGATCAAACATGAGCCATAGCCTTTTTCCTATTAAGAACAGTAAACCATCTATCAAGTTGACCTTATATCACTTCTCAGAGCTTCAATCTGACCGTTTGGACATCCAGTCTCCTCCAAAATCCTCCCATTGAGGATTTGGCACTAAAGAGAACAAAGATGTCACCAGAGGCTTGTTTATCTTCAAAGGGTAGTGGCTAAGGCACATAATTGAGAACCTTTCTTATGCGCGCCTCTGATAAGTTAGATGACACCATAGCATAAGTGATCAAATGCGCCTCTAATAAGTTGGACAACACCATAGCATCAAGTGATCATAGTGAGAAGTGGGTAGGGCTTTTACATCAGATGTGGGTCGTGTCATGGATCAATGGTCCAGTAACGTGTAAAGTCCAACTCGTAATTACAGTATGATATGATCAACAAGGTCTAATCTATATAGGTAATTACGATCCAATACTATCAGCAAGGTCCAACAATATGAACATAGTCCAATAATGTAAGCATGGTCTAATAATATGAGCTTTTAGTAAGTTCACATTTTGGTGAAATATATATCTTAGCTTGAATTAAAATCCAACTAGAATCAAGGCTCCTTATGTTCCTACAAGTGCATAAAGCCAAGTATCATTTTTCCAAAAAAAAAATGTTCTAATATATTTTTGACATCATTCACAAATATATTTCTCAAAAAGCACTTTAAGAGGATGTTTTATGAAGGAATATAGGAACCTAATTACTTTATAATATCATTAATTGTATTACAATTTGTACACCTTTTACTTCCTATGATTTTCTTTTTGCACCTATGAAAAACATATTTCAAGAATTATATTCACAAACATATTTTTGACACAAAAAAACCCTTATTTTCCAACAAAAACTACTTCTGAGAAATGATTCATTTGTGGCAAACTAGGTTCTAGTAAGACCATAGTATGCAATGAAACCCTATGTTCACCATCACATTTTGGAAGGAGCTTTTAGTAATCAGTTCAACTTTACCTTTGCCTATCACCCATAATTAGATAGGCAGATTGAAGTAGTTAATAGATTTGTAGAGATGTACTTAAGGTGCTTTATGGTGGATGAATAGAAATCATAGATGTTGTGGCTCTCTTAGGCTAAATGCTTACAACATAAGCATCGATTCAGGAATTGGAATGTCTTCATATGAAGTTGTTTTTCGGAAAAAGCCACCAACCTATTGGACTACCTTCTAGGTACCTCTTGGATATAGTTAGTAGACAAAACTTTAAGGGGTAAAGATAGAGTTTTAAGTTATTTAAGGACTTATCTCTAAAAAGCACATGCCAAAATGAAGAAATTCTATGACCTTAAACATTAGGATGTTTAGGTTTAAGTGGGTGAACAAGATTTTTTGAAGCTCCAATGCTACCATCAATATGGTGGAGATACAATCATATATTGTAGTAATTCTTTCCTTGTATAGCTTGATATACTTACCATGTAGCATGGCCTTATTAGGGAAAATACTTGTATGGTAGAGAATATTGCATGAATTATTACTTGTATTATTCCCTAGTATGAATTGTCCTTCTCTTATAAGTGGACATGCATATTGTACATTCCCACTCAAGAAAGCAATACAAAAATTCCTAAACTCTTATGCCTTCTTCACTCACACTTTGTGACATGGTATCAAGAGCTTTTTTTTTTCCCTGATTTTTTTGCTTCGACTCCCTTGTCTTCTTCTTTTTTCCTATATTTTTTCCTCATGGCCACTCACCCTGTTGATCCCAATGCCTCAATCATCAAGGATGCCTCACCAAATCCTTCTCCCAAGGCCTCCCCTATTGGACTAGGTTTGTTCTCTAGGTCACACAGTAAATTTGCTTTCCTTGGCCTATCCTCCTCAGCCCCTGTCAGCACCCTGCCCATGTCCTTGGGTTTCTTCCCGTTGACCCAATCCTTCTCGTAGGCCCCTCCCTTGGTCGCTAATGGCACCAGCTCGTTAGTCCCAACCCTACTCATCCCTTACTTTGGGCTTAGCTTAGGTTGGCCCACTATTGGCGACCCTACCTCGACCCACTCTAATATTCCAATTTTGGGTTTACACCCATACCTGCCTTACACGGGTTTAGGTCATAATCCCTACCTAGTTCTCAACTTGGGCTAGTTCACAGGTTAGGCACCCAACCCAGCTCATTCGAGTTCACATCCAAATTCATACTTGGTCTCCCAGCCCCCTTTTGTGGCCTATTCCGTTGTTGTTTGCCTTGAGCCCATCAAACCCCTCTACACGACCACCTTTGACAGCCTGGAATTGCGCCTCCTTATGCAACCCTTGATCGACACAATCAACTACACCATTTAGTCCCATAACCTCTAGTGTGCTCTTATCACCAAAGACAAGGACAGATTCCTTGACAGCTTTGTCCCTCTTTTGACCGACAAATGGCTAATGCCCCAATGGCATAAATGCATATAGCTCATATGTGCCTAGGTCGGAAACACGTTATTTCTGGACATTACTGTTGCCATTCCACCAACCAACAATGCCCACACCTTTTAGGAATCTTTTCGAGAACTCTATGGCATTCCAATCAAGTTTGCCATTTTTAGGTTGAGCAAGCCCACAATGAACTTAAATAAGGGCAACTCGATGGTGGCCATTTTTTACAACTGATTTCTCGCCCTTTGCAATGAACTCAACCAAATTGAGACCCTCATTGACTACCCCGATTCAGTTCTCTAATAGCTCAACAGGACCACCACATCACCCGATTTCTCTTAATCCTTAATGAATCCTACGGTGCTTTTCGCTCCTAAATTCTCATGATGGAGCCACCACTGTCTCTTCACCACCTATTCTTCCTTAACTTCCTTACCATTCTCATGATGGAGCCATCGCTAGTCATGCGAATGCTACACTTGCACATAGGGGATCTAGCGGCTCACGCTCGCACTGATCCAATTGTTCAAACTCCTTTCGGGACTAATCTAACCAATTATTTTGCAATCATTACAAACAAACCAACCATACCATTTAAAATTGTTGGAAATTGCATGGCAGACCTATAAATCGAGATTCCAAGGACAAAGATATCATTTCTAATGCCATCATCTCCCAGGTCAAGTCTAATCAACCCTTCACCGAGGCTCAAATTACCTAAATTCTGAATGTCATCCAACACATGGGGATCCTTGACAAAATTGCCAATTTTTTAAGTACTTTTTTCTGCACACATGGATTATTCATTCAAGTGCTAGTGATCACATTATTTACGACAAAAGTTTTTTTTTTTCCAAAATTCCAACTTCCTCCCCTTCCTTCTCTATTCATCTTCCTAATGGTAACGTCACCTCTATCACCAACATTGGTGACGTCACCTTCAGCTCCACTATCATCCTAAAAAGTGTCTTGTTTGTTCTTGAATTTCACTTTAATCTTATCTATGTTTCTGAAGTTTATGCACAAAATGATTGTTGTGTTGTCATGACTTCTAATTCTTATTTTTTTCAAGCTTGTTCGATTGGAAAACTAATGGGCTTAGGTAGTGTTTCTCAAGGGCTTAATTTTTGGCTTTCTTTTCCAAACAATTTTTATTTTTCCAAATGTACTTCTTTTTCATCAATGTTTGGGCCATAGTGCCCCATTTCCACACCTTACCTATCCTATTTGCCCTCTCACAGAACAATCTTGCACTCCTTTTCCGTCTAGTTCCTCACATGGATCATTCATTTTTTATCTCCTCTATATCAACATTTAGGAACCCTACCACATGCCTTACCGTGATGGTTCCTGGTTCTTCCTTACTCTTGTCAATGACTTCTCTCATAGTACTTAAGTCTTCCTCATGCAATCCAAGTCACAAGTCCTATCCCATATCATCCATTTCTTTACTTTTATCCAAACCTAATTTCACACCTCAGTTCAACTAGTTCACATAGATAATGCCCATGACTTTTTGACTCTCATTGTTCTCCATTTTTCTCTTGCCAAGGAATTTTACATGAAAGTTCTAACACTTATACCCCTTAACAAAATGGGGTTGTTAAGCGCAAACACAAACACCTTCTAAAGGTTGCTCAAGCCCTTATGTACTAAGCCTCCATTCCTAACACTTTTTAAGACAATTATATGATCACCACTGCTTACCTGATTAATCACATGTTGTCCCAAGTTTTTGGTGGAAAGACCCCTTTTGAGATACACTTTGGGATGCGTAATGAGATTGGTTACCTCTGTGTTTTTGGTTGCCACTATTTTGTAACCACCATTGGCCTTTAGGACAAGCTGAGTTCTCATGCCACTTGTTGCATTTTCATGGGCTACCCTCCCTTGCAGAAGGGGTACCATGTATATGACCCATCTGCTAATCAGTTTTTTATTAGTCATAATGTGTTTTTCCATAAGGATGTTTTTCCTTTTCAATCTTGGTTATCTTTTGATGCTTTTGTTAAGTTACCAGATAGGTCTTATTAGTTGTTTTTTGAGGATGAGATGGGGCCTCCTTCGCCCATGTTGATTCTTAACTTGCATCCTATGAGCTTATCATCTCTATCTTCATTAACCCCGCCTAATGTACCTATTGTTGCACCCACCTCCTTGCCTTTTGCAAGCTCTTCACCCACTCTAGCACCTCCTATTGCCACATCATCCTTAGATTTGGAGCCTCTGTCTTAGTTGTTGTCCACTACTTCCACAATGCTTGTTGTTGATGATTCTCTGGCAATTATTGCCTATGTTGCTCCTCTCATGGACTCCTCATCCACCCCTGTTGCTCTGGCTCCTCCACTTGTTGTGCCTCCTGCTGCGGCTCCTCGCCATTCTAGACATGCCACTTGGCCCCCGATCTAGACCAAAAATTATGTTTGTTTTAGTGTGGATTCTCTTAGCACTCATTATCATATTTCTTCCTATGTTAATATGGCTTAGATTTACCCTAATCATTTATGTTGCATTAGCCAAATTTCTATGGAGATAGAGCCTTCTTCTTATCATAAGGTTACTTGGGATCCAAAATGGCAACAAGTTATGGAGGATGAACTTTACGCCTTCACAGACAATCATTCTTGGATGCCGTTTCTCATCCTTCACATTACCGACCCATTAGTTGTAAATGGTTGTATAAGGTCATGCACAAGGCTGACGGTTTAGTTGAATGCTACAAAGCTTGGTTGGTGGCCAAAGGTTATACTTAGAAAGAAGGTTTTGATTACTAGGATGCCTTCTTTCCTATTGCTAAAGAGGGCATTGTTCGATCTTTCCTTACCAAAATTGCTTTTAAAGACTGACCCCTCCATTATCTGGATGTTCACAACACTTCCTTCATGGTGATTTAGATAAAGAAATCTACATGGACCTTCCTTCGGGTTTATACATATAGGGGGAGTCTTAGGTATGTTGTGTCCATAAATCCCTTTATGGCCTCAAACAGGCATATCATAAATGGGTTGTTGCTTATAACATTAAGCATAAAAATAAAAAAAATAAAAAAAAAATTATAAGTTAAGATGTCCTTTTTAAAGACTTTGTAGTTCCTTTTTCTTTTACATGCTCCACTTCATCCCCAAACAACTTGATTGCCCTATCAACTTTGGATCTATGGTTTGATAACACCTACACTTCATCATCATTACTTGTTGACCTTCCCAACCTTCTTAACACCCCTTCTCTAGCATCTATACTACTCGATATCCCTACCATCTACATCTAAACCTAAACCTACATCTAAACCCAACCTTGACCTTATACCTAAAAACACCCTAGACACTTCCCTTTGTTGCTCTAGTCATGTTAGTTGACCACCCATATGTATGTCAAACTACCTATGTCCCACCATACTTGACTTTTCACCTACCTCTCTTTACCTCATTTTTAATGATATCTCTCTTGACTAACGCTACTCTTACTATCAACATTTCATTGCATCCATCTTAATCATCCATGAACCTTCCACTTATTTTAAAGTTATCACTAATCCTAACTAGGTTGCGACCATGGACAATAGAATTGCTACCCTTAAGGCCAATCTTATTTAGGTTGTAATTCCCTTCCCTTTTGGTCATCATCATATTATATTCAAATGGGGCTACAAGATAAAGTATTATGTTAATGGTAGTCTTGAGTGTTATAAGGCCAAGTTAGTCACCAAGGGGCTCAATCAACAAGAAGGAATTGTTTAGCAAGATACCTTTTCTCTTACAATGAAGCATGTCATCGTTTGCCTCATTATTACTATTACTACTATTCATGACTTGTCTTTCTTTTAGATACATGTCCACAATACCTTTTTTCATGACAATCTTTTTGAAGAAGTATATATGGAGCTTCCCTCTAAATTTTACACTTAGAGAGATATGATATGTCAACTACACAAATCCTTGTATGGGTTAAAGCAAACATCTTACTAGTGACATGCAGCAATTACTAAAGCCCTAATTTAGTATGATTTTTATCAATCTCACCATAACCACTTTTTATTTGCCAAGACTCAAGGTAATTCTTATGTGACACTTTATTTATGTTGATGATATATTAATTATAGAAAATAATCAGGCTACCATCTCATATCAAATGGTATCTTCATGCCACTTTCTTTATGGAAGATCTTGATTAATCAAAGTTCTTCTTAGGCATTGAGATTGCCTAATCCCTAGAAAGAATAACATTAAACTAGCAAAAGTATGAGTTAGAATTGATATCGAAAGCAAGACTTGCAAGTTTTAAACCATCTATCATCTAATGGAACAAAATAAGAAGTTTACAAGTGTAGAATATGTTGCTAGTTCCAAAGAAAAGGTGGAAAATCACTACTTGAGGATCCTTCTACATATTAGAAGTTAGTTGGTAAATTGAATTACTTAACTCTAATCATACTTAACATCACTTTCTCAATTCAGTTACACAATCAACTCATGTATGCTCCAAAGCAATCACATATAGAAGTAACAATGAAGGTGATCAAATACTTAAAGAGTTGCCCAAGTCTTGGCATTATGTTTCAATCTTCATCAAAGTTTGAATTGCAAGCTCTTTGCAACTTGAATTACAACACATTCCATGACGAGGAGATCTGTGACTAGTTTTTATATTATGCTTAGAGATTCCTTGATATTTTGGCACTTAAAGAAGCAACCCACATCTCCCTTTCATCAGCAAGTGAGATAGTATGGATCATCACTCTACTTAAAGATTTTGGTTTTCATATGAGATGTTCAACTTTGCTTTTTTGTGACAACAAGGCTACAAAAAATATAACAACAAATCCGATGTTCCATGAGGGAACAAAGCACATTAAGGTCAAATGTTATTATGTGGGACAAAAGTTCCAACAAGGTGTTATTGTGACTTGCCACATATCTACCAAGGAGCAACCAACGAATTTATTGACAAAAGCCTTATGTAGCAAATAACATTAGTACCTTTTGTCTAAGTTTAGAGTATTTTATTTATTCAAATATCTAGCTTGAGGGGGAGTATTAATGCATATGAGGTAACGATGGATATATTCTAGAATTAGTGCTAGGATTATTCTATGATTATTTTTCTTGTATTGAATGTATTGATTACTTTCCTTTCCTAGATTAGGACTACAAGTCTATAAATATATATTTAAACATATCAAAATACAACGTTATTCATACACTCTCATTGGCTTATCTCTATTATTCTCCTTATACTTCTCTCTCTCCCCCTCTCTCTCTCTCTCTCGCTCTCTCTCTCAAGGTGTCGTCGCTCAGCTTCAAATAGTTGCTTGCCACTGCGTTCTTCGTTGCACTTCGTCCGAGTTGTAGAGCAGTGGGGCTGCCTGTGGTAGTGGTGAGGGCTGCGGGTGGGGGGTTGCGAGCGGAGCCAATGGTGTTAGTGGCGGAGAATCTAGGAGAGGCAAGGTCAGAGCTACTGAGGTAGTTTGCTAGTGTGGACTGTGCGTATAACCCGTGTCCGAAGGAGCTGTACACGAAGATATCGCTATGTGATGTGTTGACCGTGTAGGGTGGGATAAAGGAGAGCCATGGTTCAAACCCTCAATCGGGAGGGTTAAAGATCTTATTTTTTTGACGTGACGCCCTTCGTTATGTAATAACTCCCAAGTCGGAGTTATGTATCATGAAATGACACCTAACCATGCCGCCTACCATTCCAACGATTCAGTCATTTAGATTAGCTGGAACTTTGGTTACTTAAAAGAAAATGGCGTTCTTTGTTTTTCTTTTTTTCCTTGGGTGACTCAAACCATCCCCCCATATCTTAACTTTTTGATTACTTTTTCTTTCATTTTGCAGTTTTTCATGACGTTCTGCTGCTGGCCGCTTTGCCCCTACTGATGCCGCTTTGCTATGGCTGATTACCACCTATCTCAGGACAGAAGAAAGTGATAAAATTAGACTAACGCTCATATCTAATCATATCTTCAAGATTTGAACAGGGCCTACTGTGATAAATAGTTTCATTTTCAGGAAGGAGTTCGTCATTCTACAGCAAAACAGTGCGGAAAACAAACGTCAGAACCAGATCGGCAGCAACTAGCACCAAACAAATGGCTGTCCCGAAAACCTCAGTTTTCTTGCATTTGCAGGATTTCGAATATCAACCAGAGGCAGGTTTGAACATTGAGCAGGAAAAAATGAGTGCTGTGCCTATGAAAAGTATCAGATAATGCAAATGCTGGAGCTGGTAACGAATCTATCAAAAACCTATTTGTGCCAGAATATTTTCCACAATCCTCGATTTCAAGGAGCAAGGAGACCAACACGGGCATCAATCGACAAAGTCCAAAGCAATTATCCCAAGTAGCAGCCTTGAGATAAAAAGTATAGAAAGTAAGAAATCGATAAAAAGAAAAAAGGAGAGACAGGACGAAATCTAGAAGCTGAATATGCGTCAGAAAACTAATAATAACTAGAATACGAAGAAGTTGGCCCTTTACACAATTCTAATATCGCAAAAGAGAGCATTATCCACTATTTCAACTATTTGGTTCGAGATTCCTTAAAGAGAAGTGTGGCACCAGATTTGGCCGTCCAATTTTTTATTACAACAAACTGCACAGGTGGTGTTCATAATTCGTCATATTGATGTTCATGGTACAATGATATTCATGAATTTCCTCTTGGAAAAAGCCAGCCACCATTTATTTGGAGTACCATTGGGTCTGTATGCAACACTCAATAATCTCCCACTTGTTTCCTCCCTTATCTGCTTCAGATAATTCCTCAGTAGATCTGCATTCAACAATCAGAAAATTGAAGCTTAGAAGAATAGCTAAAGCTGAGGCACTTTCAGATGAAATCAAGGGTGATTATACAGATGACCAAAAACTAATTTTACATGTTTTATCATATATTGACATTGAACATATCAATATAGTCGTCCAGCCTCCAAATTCAACAGTCATCCTAGACTTGCATTGATTTTTATGCAAGTTTACCAATCAAAATGACAGTTGGATCTAAAACTTTCCGGATTTCTTTCTCTTTGCAGGTGCCGTTTCAGTGTTGTACTTATAACAACTTTGAAATAATATGACCAATAATTTGATTCAGAAGTACTCAGAACGGTAAGTTCAGAGGCGCAGGTCTCAAAGGTGGGAAAAAAAATGCGCGAAGACTGACTCCATAACCTTCAGAGGATGCAAAAACTCCTACGATATATGCCACAGTATATCATGAAAATGCCACAGAAAGCCGAATAAGTGCCATTTCTTCAAACATAGGCCACCAAACAAGTTGTCATACTTGATAACTCGGGGCTAAAAACATGAAAAGCACGACAGGGAAAATTGAATTTATGATTCTTTACATATGCACTATCATGCACTATCATGCACTATATGCACCAGAAACAAGTTACCAAAAAATATAAAACCTGCATACACATCATTTCCAAAATCATGATTTCACAAAGTACATAATTACATCATGATTTTGGAAATGATGTGTATGCAGGTTTTATATTTACATATGCACTATCATGCATCAGAAACAAGTTACCAAAAAATACAAAACCTGCATACACATCATTTCCAAATGAGCAAACATGCTTGCACGCGCGCGCACACACACACACAGATCATTTACATAAAAACATGCATACAAATCACTTCTAAAATCCATAACAAGAAGAAGTCAAGCTATATGTACCAAAATTCAAAGAAAATTGCCCTTTACCCTTTTAAATACTTACAATCCTCACATCACAATATCAAAATAATAGCATAAAATAAAAACAAATCTACACAAACTTATGTGAGTCAAGCCAAATTAATCCAAGTTTGCCTATTTAACAAATAAGCTCAAATTTCTGTTTAACCTTGTTCAGCTGATAAACAGAATAAACTCAAGTCAAGTCCAAACAATTCATACACAGCATACTTTAAACAGATCTAAATAGCTCCATGAACAACAATCCTACCAACTGAAAGCTAGAAAAAGGAAAACTAGGATGTGTACTCGATACATTCATACAATATTCTAGAGGTTTATAACTCAATTTGTACTAATATCCTAGTTTGCGATGAAGCTACATATGAATTTCTCCATAAGTCATCCAGATGAAATATATAAGTTTCTTAGCAAAGCTTCAAAAACCATTATAACAACCCTTAACTTTAATGACATAGAAGTCCACCAGTACAGGAATAACCAATATGAGATATAAGGCAAGCAACATAGCCTCCCTGACATAGATTCTAACACCACACAAATACAAGGAGTTTCACCTGCTTCCTGCTGAGACTGAGGAAGGGGGAAAAGGCCTGGAAAGGGAAATCCATACTCCCCAGGCACCGGAACCTTTTCCAGACCCAAGTTAATTATCGCTTTAGTTCCTTCGGCCAAAGTTCTGCAACCTTCAAGCCTCTTCAAAGCCACATTAATGTACAACGTCAAATAGATGAGGAGCTTATCCGCCGAGGTCTTAATATCAAAATTACGGAAGAATACATTAGCCCGAAAGAATGTGATTGCTTCATCAACAATATCAGTTGCATCTGCAGACAAAGATACCTCAATGTCATTCCTACTCTCTTCCCTTTTCACAAATCCATTTATGTCCATGCTATGAATACCATCTACCCCGCATATGCAGTTACAAATGCCCACGAAAATAATGTATATCATCCTCAATTACAAGCACCCGTCAATTTTACACATGCAACTCTGCTCGCCCATCGTTACATTTGCTTGTATTGCTAGTATAAGAGAATTAAGAAATTTTGAGCAGTTAGCAAAGATAAAAGGGGAGGAAAGTAAAAACCTTGACCAGAAGCTGGAGCAGGACCCTTAATATGGCTTTTTAGAGGGAGTAAGGGGCACCCACAGGCCTTAGTGATACCCTCCTCATCAACAAAACTAGAGTGATAAACCTGCCATCGCAACCATCTCTCAAATTTCCCATTTCGGTATCTTAAACTTTCCGCACTTATCTATTTCATGTCATAATAGAAAAACGAGAAGCAAGAGGGAAATAACAGCAGTAACCCAAAAGAAGGAAAAAAGAAAAAGAAAATCAAAATAACAGAAATCAGCGTCGAAGTTTGATCGCATACCATGGTTCTCGTTTCCAGATGAATTGATGTCTTACTACCTCAATAAAACGGAGCTCAAAGTCAGAATTCTCTCCAACCCAAGAAACTAATTCTGCAATACAACATTAACGTGTTGATTTTGGGGTAAAAACAAAACAGCAGAAGCAAAAGATCATCTAAAAGTATTGAAGTTAATGTTCTATCCTACAACAATGATTGTACAATGGGTACGGAATTCTCAATTCAAGATCTGAGAGTACCTGTAACTATTACTCCCCCCTCACGCGATCGGATCGGAAATGGTCGGAACTTTTGGGAGATAAAAAGCTCAGTCAGACCTCTCCTAACGTCGTTGGTTTTGTGGCTGTGCTCTGAGAATTTCACCGCAAATCAACGGCCCCGTTTTGTTATGTTTCCTCGACGACGATATCTTTGGTAAACAGAGGTGGGTCGTTTCGTCGTTTATGCAATGAACCAACTCATCAATGTCGTTTATCGAGCTGTTATTACGACACTCTGAAAATTGTCGCTCTCGCGGACTAAATTAGGCAATCAGATTCGTCGGTTTTGTGGAAATGTAGTAATGAAAAATATGGTATATCCAAAGTCCACAAACACTTGGTTCAATTAGGAAACTTTAAAGTAGGGAGACCCATTATAAATCTCATAGATAAGGACATGACTATGCATCCATTCATATTTTCAACGTGGGATAACATCTTCAACACACCTCCTTTACATCAAAAGTGATGGTGTGACATGGACGAAAATTGATATACTATATATCTACACTTCCAATATGGAATAATATCTTTGACACATTCCCTCTACACCAAAAGCAATGGTGTGACATGGATGAAAATTGATATGTAGATAGCCATATTAGGAACTAAGTCATAACTTTGATATTATGTTAAAATAAGAGGCTTATTCTTAAATTTATAAGCAATAGGTGATAAATTCTTATAAATAAGGTCAAAATTATGTATCTCTACTTTCAAGGTGAGATATATATTTTTTAATAGAAATAAGTGTTGTTTGAAACCTATTAGTTCTAAGTTTGACACCACATCTATACATGAGTGTGTGTGTTTCTTAATTAAAAAAATAGAAATATTAAAGCAAGTTGTTATTCTATTATCTGTTTGAAAAATAAAGGAGTAAAACAATGTGTCTATTTATTTAATGTATGCATACGTTTAGATAGTTTTATAGTGCAAGCAAGAATTTCTAAGATCAGCTGACAATAAAACCATTACAGGTCAAAAACTAATTGCGCAACAAAGAGATAACGTTATTAAGTGATAAGGCAAGATGTTTCTGTATGCAAATTGAAGTATCCAATGATTTAGATACAGCTGCTTGAGGTACAAGCTATGAAGGGTGTCAAAAAGGATTATACCAACTGATTTCGGCTTCTCTTTCTTTCTGCGTCAACTTCTAACCCTCCCCCTTTTCATCCTCGTCTCCACCTTTTTTAAATCACTACGGCGGTCCTACACCTGCGTAGTTTCAAGGAGAAACGACAGTCCCACAACAAACCTCTTAAGAGATCGAAGAACGATTTGAGCTGAAAATATAAACAGCTGGTATAAAGAGAAAATACGTTCTGTATGAGTTCGACCTAACTATACAAGAAGAGCCCGATAGTTCTTAAAGAATCATGAAATAAAGAATTACAATTATATCCCTATACACGTATTTTATGGACAATAAGAAAGGGACAACACTGTAATTTCCAACATCCCCCCTCAAGCTAGTGGTCGATATAGATCATAGACACCTAGCTTGCTTAGAAGGAAATGGTGTTGTTGTATTCCCAGCGCCTTGGTCAATAAATCAGCAGGCTGATCTCGAGTGGAAATGTGTGCAGTTCGAATGATCTGAGCTGCTATCTTCTCACGGATGAAATGATGATCAATTTCAATATGCTTAGTCTTTTCATGCAGCACAGGGTTAGCAGCACAGGGTTAGCAGCAATCTTCATCGCAGATTCATTATCACAAAACAAGTTTACAGGTCTAATCAATGGTACTTGCAAATCCTTAAAAAGCCCAAGAAGCCAAATGATCTCACATGTTGTTGATGCCATGGCTCGATATTCCGACTTTGTGGACGAGCGAGATACTGTGGACTGTTTCTTGCTCTTCCATGAGATGAGAGAATCTCCAAGCATGATACAAAAACCAATTGTTAAGCGATGCCCCATAGGGCATGATCCATAAGTGGCATCACAATATGCTCGGAGTTCCAAACTATTTTTGGATTTCATTAGTAGGCCTTGCCCTGGTGAACGTTTGACATAGCGAAGTACTCTAAGAGCTGCCTCACGATGAGACTCCTTAGGAGCATGCATAAATTGGCTAAGCAATCGCACTGCAAAACAAATGTCAGGTCGAGTTACTGTGAGATAGATCAATCTTCCTACTAAGCGGCGATAACCTGTGATGTCCTTTAAAGGGGTATCCCCTTCCTTTTCTAAGAACTCATCATAATCCAAACTGGTATATTTAACATTCTGCTCCATGGGACTATCTGCTGGCTTGCATCCAGAAAGTCCATACTCAGAAATCAATTCAAGGGCATATTTCCGTTGGTTCATCACAATTCCAATAGGAGAATGTGCCATCTCAACTCCCAAGAAGTACTTCACCAATCCGAGATCCTTCATTCGGAATTGTGAACAAAGATATTTCTTTAATAGCTTAATCCCGTCCTCATCACCTCCTGTAATTATCATGTCATCGACGTAAAGAAAGACAATTAAGAGGCCCTTACTTGTTTGCTTGAGAAAAAGTGAATAGTCATGTGGAGAATGACGAAAGCCAACTCGAAGCAGTGCATCAGTGAACTTTTGGTACCAACGTCGAGATGCTTGTTTGAGCCCGTACAATGACTTTTTCAGTTTGCATACCTTAGATCCCCCCTTTCCACGGAGCCCTTCTGGGAGACGCATATATATCTTGGTGTCCAAGTCTCCTTGCAAGAATGCGTTATGGACATCCATCTAATGCATGTCCCAATGATGAATGGCAGCCAAAGCTGTAAGGATCCGCACAGTTACCAATTTTCCAACTGGCGCAAAGGTGTCCTCATAATCAACCCCTTCTCTTTGACTATACCCCTTTGCAACTAAACGGGCCTTGTACCGATCAATGCTTCCATCTGCATTGTACTTAATCTTGTACACTCATTTGTTTCCAATTGCCCTTCGACCTGCAGGCAAAGAAACCAATTCCCATGTATTGTTTGATTCTAGTGCCCTAATCTCCTCGGTCATAGCATTCCGCCATTTCGGATCTAAGACTGCCTCATGGTATGAAGTGGGTTCAATGTCAGCAGATATAGAATTGATAAAATGTTGGTGGTTATTGGACAATCTATGATGTGACACAACAAGTGAAATGGGGTGTGCAGTGGATGTAGGAATGGAAGCATCTGTATGTGAGCATATATAGTCATGTGTCCAAGAAGGTGGTTTGGGTATTCTACCTGAGTGTCGTTTCTGAGGAACTGGCTGATTAGGTGCATGAATTGCAGGTATGGATACAGACTCTGGAGTTGGTCCAGTGTAGGGAACAATGGCGAGTGAATCAGGGCCCTGCAATTCAGTAATAACAGTAGGCAAATGCACACTAGTAGTGGCACTGTCAGGACATGCGAGATGAGAACGATCAAAAGGGAACACAGATTCATGGAAGATGATGTCACGACTCACAAAGAACTTACCACTATCTAGGTCAAGCAACCGATACCCCTTTTGAGCAAAAGGATATCCCATGAATATGGAGGGTATAGATCTACGTCCAAACTTGTCCTTCTGTGTCAGGTTTGCCGCATAACATAGGCAACCAAAGACACGAAGGTCCTTTAATGAAGGTAACCTTCCAAAAAGGCGTTCATAAGGTGTTTGACCTTGTAGAACAGCAGTAGGGGTTCAATTAATCAAGTATGTAGCTGTGAGGAGACACTCACTCCAAAAACGTACAGGACAATGAGATTGAAAGCGTAAAGCTCTAGCAACATTGAACAAATGTCGATGTTTGCGTTCTACTACCCCGTTTTGTTGAGGTGTATAAGGACAAGAGCTCTCATGTATAACTCCATGGGAATTAAAGAAGGTGGTGCATGAAGAGCTAAAGAAATCTTGCGCATTATCTGTGCGAATGCGCTTGATAGAAGTCCCAAATTGGGTCTTTACCATAATGAAGAATGATTGTATCAGGTCAAGTGTTTCTGTCTTATGTCGCATAAGATAGGTCCAAGTGGCCTGTGTATAATCATCCACAATTGTAAGGCAATAACGAGCCCCTGAATGAGAAGGGACTTTATACGGTCCCCATATGTCTACATGAATGAGTTCAAATGAGTGATGTGTAATAGAAGTACGAGTAGGAAACTTAGAACGTGCATGCTTAGCCAATGGACAAATAGGACAGGATTGTATGTCATTCATTGATGAAGTGGATATATCAAAAGCATGACGCATTGCATTAAAGGATGGGTGTCCTAATCGTTGATGCAAAATATTGCAAGTAGTAGACATGGAAGAAGTTTGACATGTAGTTCGCAACTTCTCAAAATCAAAAGTATCTACTACAACATTGTTTAGATTTGACATACATGCATCATCAAAATGAGGTACCAAATAATAAAGTCCGTGCTTCACTCTACCAATTCCCATCACTGTCCCAGTCCGTAAGTCCTGAAAGAAGCATAATTGAGAAAGCAATGTAATGGCACATTTATTATCTTGGGTATATTTAGTGGTAGATAATAAATTGGCAGTGAAAGCAGGAGCAAATAACACGTCATATAGAAAGTATCTATTATGGATGATGACGATTCCAACATGTGTAATAGGTATTCGCTTGCCATTTGGCAATCTAACAGTCCTAGATTCATGAATGCATGAACAAGGAGATAATAAGCAACTAAAATCACCCATGATATGGTCACTAGCTCCTGAGTCTACAAGCCAATGGGTATAATCACGATGTTTAGGGGATATACCTGCCACATGGGCCTTGCTGTGGGACATATAAGCGGTGGATTGGTGCTGCTTCTGCTTGTTGAGAATGGTCTTGATCAAAGCTTGATCCTCCTTAGACAGCATAGTTTCATCATCACTAGAGGCATCATCAACAACAGTGTGATGTGCAGATCGACGCTTTCCAACCTTTGCTTTTCCTTTTACTTCCGGTTTGCCATGGAGCTTAAAGCACTTTTCCTTCGGATGTCCCACATAACCACAATGTGTGCATTTGGTAAGTAAGTAGCATTCATCCATATGGTGTCCTCTCTTTCCACAATGAGCACAATTACCATTGAGGGCTTCCATATCAGCGGAACCCATGTGAGCACGAGGAGCATTTGTAGAGACATTACCCCTATGCTGATGTGTGGAAGAAGCCCCTATATGAGAACCTCCAAGCTGCTGTCGTGAGTCAACATGGAGTTTGGAGCTAAGCTGGAAAGCCAAAGTATCTATTTGGCTAGTAGCTCGAGTAGAACCATGAGCAAATTCATCATCCCTTATCATCCCAATGGCCTCAGAGAGTGCTAGAGGGGGACGAATGTGCTGGATCTGTGAGCGGGCAGCACCATGTATCTGATCTAACCCGTTCAGAAACTCAATGATTTTTGAGTTCTCACGAAATCGTCGAAAAACTGCGTCCCGAATAAGTGAGGGATAGCATATCTCAATGTAGGAATCATATTGGCTCCATAGCCGTTCTAACCGAAATACATAGCGGTCCACAGTTTCACCATTCTGTGTTGCAGTGGCCAAATTTCTGGATACTCGACAAATTTCTTTAGTTCCCACTTGCTGGAATTTTTCCTTTAGATGTGTCCAAACCCGTCGTACATCATTCTCATAAGTGAATGTCTTGTAAATTTCTGGAGAAAGTGCCGTGAGTAACCAACTAAGAACTACACCATTGCATCTATCCCATGCTTGAAACAAAGGAGAATCCTCTGTAGGTTGAATCACTTTGGGATCAACAATCCCAAACTTATTCTTCCCATTCAGAGCCACCCTCATATCACGACTCCAACTTGCATAATTCTCTACCCCAACCAATTTTTCAGAAACCAACAAAACTCCACTCTGGTCGGATGGGTGTAGGAAGAATGGATGGCCTGGTTGAAGAAGCTCATCAGAGGGGTCAACACGACTGCCTGAACGACCACGTGAACGGCGATATGAACGAGAACGCCAGCGATGTCTACAAGTGCGCCGGTGCTGGTCATAGCGATTGGGACTGCAACTGGGCTCCATTCGGCAACTCTGATAAGCTTGTGAATAAATTCACGAAGCCAACAAATGGTTCCGGCAAGTGAATCTTCAGAATTTAATGAATGGGTCGGTGAGTGTGGGTAGGTGGGTTATGGTGTCGGTGAGTGGATTTGGCAAATATAAATGGGTTATGGTTTCGGTGGGTGAAAAAGTGAATGGGTTTTGATTTCGGTGGGTGAAAAAGTGAATGGGTTACAATTCCGGTGAATGGGTTGTACTTTCAGTGGGTGAGTGTAGGTATCTGCCGGTGGGTTGTGGTGTTTGGACACTTGAGTGGCAAGTGTTTGATAAAATGCCTCAATGGAGGCAGGGAGATAAATGGGGATTTTCTGGGTTTAAAAGGTGCGGAAGCTCGAACAGGATTCAAGAAACCTCTGCTCGCGATACCATCTTAAGAGATCGAAGAACGATTTGAGCTGAAAATATAAACAGCTGGTATAAAGAGAAAATACGTTCTGTATGAGTTTGACCTAACTATACAAGAAGAGCCCGATAGTTCTTAAAGAATCATGAAATAAAGAATTACAATTATATCCCTATACACGTATTCTATGGACAATAAGAAAGGGACAACACTGTAATTTCCAACAAAACCAATCTGTTCCTGCTCATTCAGGATTGGCTTTTTAATACAATATGTTAAAAAAAATGATTAAATATCATCCGATTCCGCAAGTAACTTTCTCGATAGCAATAAGTAGTTTCGCAAGTATCTAGCTCAGTTATGATTTATTGGGTGGGTGCGTATGTGTTTAAAAAGAAAAAAAACACTGATAAGTAAAAAAAAAAGAAGGTAAAAAGACTAATTTTCTGTAGCATTGAGCGAGAGTATGACTCTCTTCTCGTAGGACCACGTTGACAGGTTTCAATGTGGCACCCTCGTTGACGACGAGCATCTTACAACAGATCGAAACAGAACCCCCTGGATTTCCTAACGTCACATGGTTTCCTCGTTTGCCCCACATGGCACCATCATGTCTGCTGTAGTCTTCACAGCCTTGCAGCCTGGCCCGGTCTCATTGACACCCACCCACTAAAAGAGATGGCTGGAGTTTGTCTCAGGTCATCAGGACTCATTACCCATGACCCACGACAGAGTCTCTGCCTCTGCTTTTCTACGATGTTGACCTGAATGCCTTCTGAATTTTAAATAAGGTTTCTAGTCAAAACTACCATTCTTTTTAGCAGCATCCAGGGACGCAAACCAACAATCAGTCAACCAGGATTCACTTAATGTACTAGAAAATGAACAAATACTTTTGACTGGTTGGTAATAGTTTGCTTCTGAGCCTCTTTTACTTCCTTCTACGCTTAATGTGCTTCCTTAAAATTGTCTCGCAGTGTTTTATCCTTCTACTTTAAATAAACCTTGTAACAGAGGTCATTTGAAGGAGTAGCAAACTTTCAAGGGAGAGTCAATGAAAGGCCAACAGGCTAAGACATTAAGGGGAAAAATAGAGAAAGTGAAACACTGCCAAAGTAAAGATTACAACATAAGAAATTTGCACATATTCCTATCTTCTTCCAAAAATACCCAACTGAAATCCCCAACCCTTAAAAAGCATTCAAAAGCTTGTTCAACATAATTTACAACTCATTGGTGAGCAAGCTTCCAAGGCCAAAGAATGATAATCACAAAGCTAGCTGTACATGGCATTCTACTGAAGCAAACCTTAGTCATAGTGTTGAAGGCGGTTTTCCGTCAAATTAAATTAGGCCTGTGAATGATGATGTTAACATGTAGGGGATATTCGCTAGAGGCCCACGTTGGCAAGCAAGATCGTGGATGTCGTTCACAATGTTGAAGACAGCCTCTGGTTGTGCTAGTTTAAGAGCATTCGCTGACATTCTCTTGAGCTCATCTTTCTTTGTGCTGAACCATTCATTCACTAGTCTGGCGGTTTCTTTAGGACTTCGAGTGAAGACACCAGCCCCATTCTCAACTACGTAAGGTACATTGCCCTTTTCCTGGGGTTGCCAAATAAAGCAAAAAAGCTCAGTCCCACAGAAACTAAAATTAGCCTTGTTAATCTATCTGCAGTGCATAAGTAAAAATATTGATCACTAACTTGGCCAGGGATGTAATCGTTGAGAATAATAGGAAGGCCCCTGATCAAGGCCTCTGCAATTGTGCCAGGTCCAGCCTATGAAACACAGAAAACTGAAGTGAGATGCCAGACGGTGTGCAACTTTTAAGGAGGACTTGGAGAAAGGGATTGTTACATACTTTGGTTATAATACAGTCACAAGCTCCCATCCATTTCTCCATTTGAGTCTCAAACCCTCTCACCTATATCAAAGAGGAAAGACATTTAATGGATGCCCAAAGAGAAGTTTGTCTTGACACAGACAAGTTCAAGAAAGTCATTACCTTTATCGGGATCTTCCACTCCTCAGTTTCAAGCGAGGCAGCTAGGTTCTTGTTACGGCCACATATGATAATTAATTGCCCAATTGGTTTTCCCAGCTCTTTGTCAAGAAGTGATTCTCCAAGAGCCAATGCAGTTTTCTTAACAGGTCCCATCCCTTCACCACCTCCCATTAGCAAAACAGCAGGCAAATTAGCGTCCATCCCAAGCTCTTCTCTCAACTGATCCTGTAAATTGAGGACATGAAACAAATGGAACAAATTTAAAATGAAGCTCAGCAATAACCTAATACATCCATTCTCAATCTCAAACAGGCTTACATATACCCACCTTGGAAAGAATAGCACGGGCAAAAGAAGGCCGGATTGGCAAGCCAAAAACACGGATTTGGGACTCTTCAAGGCCATCAAGTGAAGCTCTCTTGGCTACCTCCTGTGAAGGGCAATAGCATCGATTCACCCCCGGGTGAAACCTGGACATAATTGTCAATATTAGTATGCTAGGCAAAGCAGACCATGGTTAAGAAGCATATATTACAAATGGAATTTCAAAGAGGTTTCTTAACTGACCATGTAGGATGGCAAGTTGTTAGGTCTGTGATGACAGTAACAAAAACCACTTTCTTCTGGAGGCCTTGCCATTTAAGAACCCACAAAGGAATATGTTGCATCAAAGGATGTACACTAATGATGATATCGGGTCTGTACTCCATCAGACCAGCTTCCACTTCCCTGCAGTCACACGATCCAACACAACTTAGAAAAGCCTATTTGACAAAAGATAAAGTACGTTAATCGGTAACCTTTTGCACCTAAAAGTTCTATTCTTGCACTCCAGCATCTTCCCTTAAAAAGTAAGGAATTTTTTCCTCAATAATTCTAAACTCCGACCTCAATTGATCGAATAGCAAGTGGGCTGATGATGAGAGCTATTTCATACACATAAGTGACTGTAGTAAAAGATCCTACTTTCATTAATTAATGACATCTAAAAGTTAGATCCTATTTCAGTGACAAGATAATAATATTGTCATAAATATAAAAAAGTGTAGCGTAAACCACAACCCACTTGCAACCGACAATTATTGGCGTACGTCAAAATATCTCCAACAATGAGAATCAGAAGTTTAAGTTTTGAGGATGAAAGTACTTGGCATAGTAGGCAGCAATGGCAGCAAGATAGAAGCTGTGTATCCAACGGGGAGAGGTACCGTGGAAGGCGACCTTCCATAACTGTACATGCTTCACCATGAACTTGTATGATCTCTCCATGTCGTTCAGCGGCCAGCCAGTGTACTCTTTCCAAACATCTTTAACGAATATCTGAAATCCGATGATGCGATTCATTAGGAAAAATGGAGGAAACAAGGAAATACATACATATATATATATATATATGTATATCTCGATAGACGAGATTCAAGTTGAGGCTTCATATGAGATAAGTACATGATGCAGAATACTAGCATAAAACTTTAATGCCAGAACTGGAGCTAATATACATGGAATTTAACGAAGAGCCGAAACCATTAAATGAGGAGAAATTCCAAGATCATACATTAGTATCGCTAGTAAGAAGAATTAATAAAACATGAGAACATCGTATCTTATTCACTAACCTGTATTTTCAATTTTCTAAAAGTTTCAGAAAATCATGGAGGAATTGTTTGAATAAATTGAGTAAATCTGAATTTTAAGATCTTAGGTAAAAGGAACAGATGTAATGCTTGGTATGAAAAATACAGAGGAGAGCGAGAGAGCGAGAGGCAGATAATTCCAAGAGGAATATAACGTACACGACCGACAAATTTTGCATAAGTTTAAAGAAATGAAAATCTTAAAAAGGTAAACGTTCGAAGCAAAACATGGTTCCATAGGGAAAAAAAACAGACACGTAAATCCAAGAAACCCCAATAAGAACATAAAGGTATACTGATCGTAATTTCTGCATAAACTGTTCATGATTCTTCTATCTCTTTGACGAAAAGAAACTTAATATCGCCAAGAAAGACCGTCGGATCAAGAAGGTCAGTCAATCAATCAGGGTGTGTGCGTGTGTGTGTTTGTGTGGGGTGGGGTGGGGTGGGGTGGGGTAAGGAGAACCCTCAAATGAATTCACCCAAAAAATAAAATAAAAAAAAAAGAGGGAGACACAAGGAAAAAGAAAAATGCAAACGGAAGAAAACCTAAGAGAGCCCAGAAAGAGCCTCCAGGTCACTTACCCTGTATTCATCCCCAAACTGAATCTGGAAGGCGTCACGGATGGCCTCAGCGGAGGCCCTGTGCCCTCCGCCGGTGTCGCTCATGAGAATCAGGACGTTTTTGGTCCTCTCAGCGCCAATCTGGGCCAGCTCCATCGTCCCGTCCTCATCATAATCGTCCTCAGTCTCGTTGGAACACCTCCTGTGGCTGTTTCCGCTATTGCTCCCATGGTAGTACCCTCCAACCCGCTGGAACACCTTCTCTGTTATCGACTTCCTTGGCGTCGCGACGGAGATCACCATGTCTGACCGTACGATCCCCAACTAGGCAAAGTCCCCAACTCTGACAAATCCCAACAGAAAAAAACAACGGTTAAATCTGCTTTCCCGCCACCGGAAATAGAAATTCTTCCGGCAGAGAAAGGCGGAGAAAAACAGAGGAATAACCGAGTCCGATGGAGGAGAGGGAGTCGTGGGAGAAGAGAGGGGTAGAGAGACCGGGCTATGTCTTCACGTCTGGGGGTGTTATGGCTTTAAGGCTTGGCAAGTTGGCATTGGTTATCAGGGCTTAGATGCTAGAATTATTCCGGGAATTTAACGGGGGGAGGGCATTTTATAGCCGTCAGATCCGCATTTCTCCTTGGAATGTTCTGATACAAAGATTCGAATCTTTCTGGTTTTGCTATGGGGGGCTCCTGGTTTTCGTATTTACGCTAGGAGGAAAATGATGAATTTAGTTGGTAGCTTTAAGCCAAAAGACCATTTTACCACTCGTCGTTAAGGTCGTTGATCCACTTGGCAGCGTACAGTTTAAGGACAAGTGGCGTAAAAAGGCGTCTTGTTTTGATCGGGTCTTTTCAGTCTTCCCCTCCCGCCCTCCCGCCTTTTAAGGTTTCTGAAGATAGGATGGATAACCTTTGATCTGCTCCCACGATGACCAATGGATTTTACTTGTGTCTTAGGGACCGACTTCCTTTCCTACGTTTCCATCATTCCTGCTACGACATGAGTCCTATGTCCGCTATAACATGAGAAAATTAGAGGGAATAACAGGCCTTTCGATCTTTTTAAAAGTCACAAGAACTACGAGTCTCGTGTTCAAAAGAAAGAAGTTTATGATTAAGTTTTAATAAAGGATTTTTTTTAACCATTAAATTAATTTTTAAGTTAGACTTTAATTTTTTAATATAATATTAAATTTTAAATTAAATCTTATTTAAATCTCATTATTTATATGATATTATTGTTGAAACTGAGTCTTGACACAGGAAAAGAAGAGAATTATCATTAAATTTAAGTAAATAAAGCTCTTCTAATATTTTAACTAATTTTTAAATTAAATTTTAAACTTTTTAAGTACTCCACACTGTAAATATTCACCCTAACAAACCTAACCATGTGTCAGAAAACAATAGAGTTCCTAAAAGATTTCCTTGCATCCATAGTTGGGTGCAGCATCAGAACCATTTCAAAGAAATAGAGTCTCCTCCACGCAACGGGAAAGTTCAACTCTCATCATCTTCGTACCACTTAAGGTGAATATGATGCCTAACTTGTTGACTACCACCAACAATTATAAGCACCCATTTCATCCTTAGCCTGATTGAAAGGATAATAGTTAAGGTTAGTAAATTAAAACAAGAGCACGAAACGTGCGTTAAAAGAGCAAAGAAAAAAAAAATCACAATAACCCAAAACGACGCGTGGTAGAATGGAGCAAAAGAAGAAGATACTTGCAACAGTTGCCCACTCCAATAATTTGTCAACAAAAGCTTTGTTAAATCAGTTTAGTTTTTAACGTATTACGGTGGGTCAAGTATTGGCTTTAGACAAAGTCCAGAGTGGGACGAAAGGCCTAGCTGGAATGCCTTGAAAATGAACAGAAAAGAAGGTGAGAGAAACTTTATTTGAAAAGGATAATGGCAGAAGGGAGATGAAAGAGATGCAAAGGAAAAGCAGGGTCGTGATTCCATTTAGGAGTGGGGATTGGGACCCAGGAACTGCAATGATAACCTATCTAGGGCATCTTTGAGCTGGCGAGTAGACTTTGGGGTGGAGCGCACAAAAGAGAGTGAGGGTTCGCATGCGGATAATCTTATTTTGTTGGTGATAAGATTACTAGCAGTGGTAATTGTAGTAGTAATTATGTATGAGAGCGTGCTTCTCTTCGGCTCTCCCTCTATTTTATATTGCTAACTCAGCAGCAAGTACGTGCACGAAAAGAGACACCATCGCCACGTAGAGGAACGTGCATTTCATAAATCTGAACATCCGAAAAGGAAAAAGGAAAGGAAAAACAGTGTTAACATGGACGCTTTAAGTAAAGAGATGATTGGTAATTGCTAAGTCATGAAGTCTCCATCCCTCTCAAATTATATTAGATTAAAAATAAGATAATCATTGTATTTATTGTGTTAAGATGTAAACAATAAATCCTACATTGTAAAAAAAATTATAAAAAATTATAAAAAATTAAACTTTACTATTTTTTAAGTTAATTTTTGAGTTAAATAATAAACTTCTCTTGTAAACTCTTATTGGATAAATTTGAGCATTTTTCACATAATGTGATATTATGAAAAATCGATAATTTGATTATCATAGTAAGAAGACGTGTTAAGATATAAGTAATAAATTTTACATTTATAAGGAAGTTGTTAAAAATCTTATTTATAAAATAATAATTTTTAGAATTGACTTTTGGATTTAATATTAAGCTTTTTAACATATTGTCTAAAAAATTACGTGAAGGCAATGCTCTTCAAATAATGCTTTAATGGTATTTTTGGTATATTTTTAAATTTTCAAAAAATTATGTTATTATTAAGAATGAAAAGTATGTATTCGTGAAAAGATTTAACAAGTAATTGACCTTTCAAATACAGTACAGAAAACATGGCTTTCAAAAATTTTTTAAAAAAAGTGGTATATCTTTTGTAAATTTTTCATATCTTATCATAGAAATATCTTTTAAAAATTTTATGCTTTTATATATTTATGTGAGTTAACTTATAAGAGAAAAACAAAAAGTGATCACATAATAATCTAAATAATCGACTTAGTGATTGTTCAGTTATTTTTACCCTAATTAAAGATAATCCCTTGACTACTTGTATTGCAATATTAATAGATTAAAGTTAGCCATATGATCAATCTGCTTTTCGGTAATAGTGACTATACAACCATCTCTCTCTCTCTCTCTCTCTTTAAATTCTTATAAGTAATAGGTCAACCTAAAAAGAAGTTTGCATTTCTATAAAATCTTTCTATGAAGTATTAATTTGGTAAAAATGAAAAACTTCCGAGAAATTTTATTAAACCATAAAAATTACATAAAAATATATTTCTTAACATTAAAAGTTTTTGTAAGAAAACCTTTTACAATTCATCAGAATTTCTTTCAAAACTAATTCGGATGGAAAGGACTCACTTTGACCGTTAAGAATAATAAGCATGACCCAAAAACAAATCAAGTGGATACAATGCTTCCTGCGTACTCTCTCAATTTGTTATGATAAATGAGAGGGGCTAGGAACATGGGACCAATATTGTTGGAAAAAGAATGAACAACCACAAGCTGAGAAAGTAAGTAAGAAACGCAAAAAGATATGACAGATTATAGTAAAAACAAAAAAAATAGAAAACAAACAGGAGCTATAGAACAATCTCAAAATCAAAACTCTCACACGAGCCGTTGGTAACTCAGCAGCACCTAGAGGAATTTCCACACAAGTTGCCGGGTTCAGGCCTCCCTTTCCTCTAATAAAATCATCCCTCTTAATAATGCATACAAAAAAACAAAGTACTATTGATCGTGTAAATTTATATCACTATGTCTTCGTTTTCTTTTACATTAATGCCACTATGTCCACGGGAATGCTCGTGACCTATGAGAATTCACAAGAGAATACAGAGAAAGAATTGATTCTTCCTTCCTTAACCTTCGACACTTCACAAGATATCAAAGCCAATTTTTGTCTAACTTCAACAAACCTATTAGCTATTGGAACTCTCAATGTGATCCAACAATTTGATGGCCCTTGTTTTGTCATGTCGTATTACTAGAATTCTCAAGTGTTACTACGAAGTTCAAAACTTAAATTTTGATTAGAGTACTTAGAAATAATGTTAGCAAGCTTTCATATCACTCGAGCAATCCCTCCTCTCAGCAAACCTACTAGTGCTAGGAGTTAGACCTTCGACTTACTAGATATATCTCGTAAGGAATCTCAAGCACTATCATTGGGCCAAAAACATAAGTTTTTAGTCAAAGCACATATCTAATCTCTTAAAGGCTCTAAGTAGCAAACGCTTGTAGGCTTGTTGGTCACGTCACTTGAGCAACACCTTTTTGCAACATGCACCAACACATATAGCAAATCCAATAACCTAGATAAAGAGAAGAGAAGACAAGGTCTTTTGCGATTATTGTAAATCAACAATCATATAAAAGATACTTGTTTGAAATTTCATGGCCATCCATCATACTAACCTAGGAATAGTAAAGGTGGAAATTCAATTGCCCATCAAGTGACAAGCCTAACACTTGCAAGAGAACCAAATCATTGGGACAACTAAACTAGAATAATTTTAACGTATTTCTACAAGCTCTACATCAGGCCTCAATTTTAGAAGCCTTTGCCAACATTGTAGATTCCAAATTTTTTTTTTTTTTTTTGCTAATAATATTATTTCCAATGCATGGATTTGGTTCATAATTAGCTTCAATCATCTATGTTTGCACATCTCCCTAATGGAAATATCACCTTTGTCACACATGTCAATAATTTACAACTCACCAAATCATTAACTTTACATAATTTTCTTTATACTCCTAATTTCCAATTAGCCTCATTTCTATCTCGAAACTATGCGAAGATGACCATTCCTGTTTGCAATTATATCCTAATTTCCCCTTTTTCCTTTTAGAACCATTTGATTGGTAGACTAATGGACTTGGATAAAGTAAAGCTTGAGTTATATTAATGTGTTGAGTATATTAATAATTCTACTTGTATTATTCCCAATAAAACTACAACATAGTATAAAAGCATTAATAAAAAAATTTCATTTTACATGAGCATTTGCTTCACAATGCCTAAATTCTACAAACTAAGTGCCTCATTGGTCCATCGCCAAGTACTCTTTGGATAGTTTTCCAATTAGCATGTCTCATACCGTTGTGCCATTACCTACATAAATATTTGGGACCTTATTAGACACCCCATCATAATGACTCCTAATTTTTTTAGTGGAAAACTTAAGGTTTTCTTACATAATCCAAAACTTAAGTTCTCACATTAAAAAATATTTTCTATAATTAAAAATCAATTTTACACCTTTAGTAAATGTGTCTACATAAAAAATGTTGGCAATTTCTTTAACAAAGTATTCTTCTTTTTGCTATCTTAGTGTATTTTCCATGAAAGCTCTTATACCTACCAATATAATGGAATCATAGAATATTAGCATTGCCATCTCTTACAATTAGCTCATGCCCTTGAACAGCAAGCTAAAGTTCTAGATATCTTTTAGGGCAATTAAGTCATCATGCTAGCCTACTTGATCACTTGGATGTTGACTCAAATTCTTAGATGATAACCAACACATAAGCATCATTTTAGCAAGGCACTCGAGATTCTCCACCTTAGTGTATTTGTTTGTTTGTCTATAATCTTGTTCAAAAGAAACTTTTCATAAATTGAGATGTGATTTTTCATGAAGACACATTCCTCTTTATTACTTCCTTAACACTAGATACATCACATCCAATTGACACCAAACATATAATGATCTTGAAAAATTCAGCAACTTACTAGAGATTCCATTGCTTTTCTGACCTTTTAATTATCAAGAAATCCATAACTTGGACATTAACATTATTTCTTTTCTTTTCTTTTCTTTTTAAAAAATCTTAATATTACAATACATGCACCTAACTCATGTACATGAAGTGTCAAATCTCAAATTTTATAGTTGAAATCCTTATTAACTCACCACTTAATTAATTAGCTAAGTGACTAAACACTAATATTGTCATTGAAGAACCATTTTCACCTAAGGTTGTTCAAATAATGCCTTAGGCTTGTCAAGACCAAGAATTTGCTCTAGTGCTTACCTTTTCGCATGCCATTCCATTTTGTTGACTAGGCCACCTATAGGGGTGACATATTACATTTGTCTTACACTTTTCGGAAAAAACTTCATGCACCCTTTATCCTACAATAGCTTACATCAACTTTCTTCAAATTTCCCCTAAACACAAATGCTTACATCTTCAAAGTTCAGGGAGTCAGCATTTTATCATGTTATAATTAAAGATCCGTGTTGGCCCTAGGCCATGGAAGTTAAACTCTAGGCTTTAGGTGCCTAACATATGTGATATATTGTATAACTATAAGCTACTAAGAAAATTATTATACTTATGGGTCTACAAAATTAACTATCAAGTTGGTAGATCTATTGATTGCTTTAAGCTTGTCTAATAGCAATGAACTCATCCAAGAAACATTTTCTACTGTTACTCACCAAATTAGTGCCTAATCATTTCTCTTTGTGGCCCTTGTTAATGGCTAGGATCTTCATCAAGTGGATTTAAACAATATGTTTCTCCATGGTGACTTGCTTGAAGAGTTCTACATAAGTCTTCCCTCTAGGATTCATAATCAAAGAGAAAATAATGTATGTCAATTGTAGAAATCCTTTATGGACTTAAAAAAATGCTAATTTCATTGAGGCATTCACTACTATTGAATTCCATTAATCAAAGTATGATTATACTCTCTTCATGCGGCATTGAAGTAATTCATTTGTCAGCTTTTTGATTTTGTTACAACCTAATCACAAGTAATGACAAAGAAGAAATAGATTCACTCAAGGAGCATCTATACTCTTAATTCTTCATTAAAGATCTTAAGGAGACAAAACATTTTTGGATATGGAAAAAACAAGATTAGAAATAATAATATGCCTCAGCCAATGGAAATATGTTTTGTCATAACTAAAACAAGATTTATCAACTCTTAAACTAAAATCATTCTTATGGATAAGAATTTGACTTACTACTATGGAATATGCATGGTAATCATTATTCCAAAGGAAGATCCTAGTCTAAAGAATCCTCTCTACCAATTAGTAATTGGTAGGGAGACTTATATAACTCACAATGGCAAGGCTAAACATTTGCTACTATGTATAGTTTCTCACACCATGCACTCTCCTAATCAATTTTACATGGATGTAGCATTGTAATTCTTTAAATATTTGAAAGGATGTCTTGAATTATGATTGCTCTTGCCAAGAAACGGAAGAACGAAACTCTTAGCTTACTATGATTTAGAATTGGATGCCTATCCTAGAGGAGGTCTCAAACTAGATTTTGCATCATGCTTAAAGGGTCACTATTATCATTACAAATGAAGAAACAATCCCCTTAGTCAAGATCATCAATAAAAGTAGAAAATTTGCAATAGTAACAACTATGTATGAGTTTATATGGTTATTAGGACAAGGTAGAGATCTCTGGATACATATAGAAAGATTGGTCGGCCTATTTTGTGACAATAAAGTAGCCTCTTATATTGCAACCACTATAATTTTTCATAAAAGAACAAAGTATATAAAAATTTACTGTCGTCTTTCTAGTAGAGAATATGGGAAGACATGATTAATACTATGTACATTCGAATCGCAAAACAACCAATGAATATTACCCCTAAACCCCCCGATCATAGACAACATTTGTACTTATTAAGTAGGCTTGTGGTGTATGACATAAACAAATCACCAATTTGAGGGAAAGTGTTGACATATGTGACCTATTTAGCCAAAAATCAAGGATCCAAGTTGAAATTAAAGTCAAATAGTTTAAGAAACAAGATGCTATTAGATTATGTAAATAGTTTCTTTCCTATTACATTTACACCGCTGTATCCACATAAATACATGTAACCTACGCGAATTCAGAAGGCAATACTGACAGAAAATTCTTCAATTCATTCTTCTTTCCCTAATCTTCAGCTTCTTATAGAAAGTACAACCTCTTCGTTTTGATTTGAACTCAATACAAACTGTATAACAGATTATTATGCCCAAAGGAATAGAAGATTTCTTTACAAAATATAGGCTACGTTTACAACATGAATGATACCTTTCTTATCAAGCCTTTTACTAAAATGACGTAAATGTCATTATAAGAACCTTAATTACTTCTTTTTGTAAGATTTTACATAAGAAGTTGGTTACCTATAAAATGAAAACAAAACAAAGGAGTCATTTGTTTTCATTAACTATATTGATTCCTACCGTGTTAATTTACAAAAAAAAAAAAAAAAAAGCCATTGAATTTATTCAAATGGTTTAAGATGATAAACTCTCATTTTTAATATGCTTTAGTTTTAGAGATGAATCGAACTTAACATTGATTCTCGCTTATAAGTATTATGAAACTTAATTTCGATCCTTCTATAGCTGGAAACAAATCCACAACAGCCAACTTGTTCTTTTCTGCAAAAATTTCGTTACACATGCATTTAGGCTTTCTCTCCTTTCTTTCTATTGCCATAGGAATGTTTTAGTCAAGTCCCTTAAATTTTGTGTTTGGGCAATATCATATTGTATCCCAAAGAAGCAATACTATATTTCAGCCATTCAGTGATTTTTGCATAAATGGCTAATTGAACTTCGGAAAAAGCCCCCTTAACACCGGGACACCTTTAATTGAAAGACACTTTCTTTTCTCTTTCAGAAGAACCAAAGATAAGTTGCCAATTTAAGATTCACGGGACCTAGGTATAACTTGTCAATTCAAAAAGGGAAAAGAAATAGTGTAGAGCAAATTCTTGTTTGCCTGTGAAAGCTGGAGGATATAGAATCCCCCGCAGTGAATTTGTAGCAAATTGTTTGCTTCCAGCGCATGTCATTCATGTCCGCTGCTAGTAAAGAAAACATTGCAAAGAGGTTATTTCCTTTCATATGTTACCGATGGAGATGGTTGTTGGTACAACTCGCTTGTCTCCAGCTGCAAGTCGCGACAACTTTGCCAACTCTTGGGTGAGACGGCAAGTAGGCACGGACAACTTTTGCTTGACGGGCTCTAGCGGCAGGATGTTAACTACTCAAACACTGTATCTTAAAGGCCTTCGCAACTATTAAACAACGGGGGAGCAGGTCCTGATTAGCGTGTTAAGTTCTTCTCCGTAACAAAATCCCAGGAGTGCCTTAAGTGGTAAGCTGAACCTCGATGAAAATCTCCGGAATCCGGGTCAAGAGTTTGATAGGACTGTAGATTGGAAAACAAATCTGAATGACGAGAAACAGTCATCAGAAGCAAATTTCTTTTGTATGGTTTCCATTACACTTCAATTCAGAACTTGAGATACTTATATTTTTTACTTTGGAGATTTCTTAATGGACATGCTATGAGACTGAGGAATTCCTAACAAATTTTCCAATAACGACTGCAATCTTCCAGATACACTTGCATTTAATGAATCTCAAAGAAGCCATTGTCCTTCACATGAATCATCTATATCTCAAACCAACTTTCTTTTTAACTCTTAAGATAAATTTTGTAACGTAATATCAAAATTTTGGCTTTTTATTAACACCCTTATGCGCTGCAACAACCGATGCAAATAGACATAGATTGTGGTAACCCACCTAGTGAGAGAGTGTGTTCTCAAATGGTGTGTCCTACATTATTAAGGAATGATTTTTGGGTAAGATTTAAATATGACAAATATTTCTCAACCTCTTAAGTTAACCTTAAAATTAGACTTGATGTTTTTAATATATATTAGACTTAAGTTGTTCAACTCTATTTTTTGTTTAACTTTAAATGCTTAATAAATATGTATGGTATAATAGGGAAGTATTCATTCTGACTTATTCAATCTTGAGCCTAATATATACTCATTGTATGAGGGAATATTAAGAATGAATATCTCTTATTATAAAAAAATAATTTTTGAATAATATTTAAATATATAAAATATTCTCTAGCACTTGAATTAAACAAATAGATTTGAAGTGACCCTTCCTAATGTGTAAGTAGACTTTTGCAATGTAGGTGAAACTAATGAGAAATGAAACTAACTATAATCAAATAGAATCATTTGTAACTATCGCTCAAGATAATATCTCCAGCCTCAATCAGTGGAATGGAGAATAGTACTAGCTATCAAAGAACAAGTGTCAATAAAGCCATCCACAACCTCCCCATCCATCCTCACCGGAAATACGTTTTCATTAATTTCTATTTCCCAGTTCAAAGAAAACACGGTGAGATGGCCCAGGGAAAAATTTACAAATGGATGATGACCACTCGTAATAAACAATTGCACAGAACCACAAACTTGTCGCCAGAAAAGACAATACCCGTAGTTTAGTAATTGTTACAACTCTACAGTATACCACTTATGAAAGAGTACAGAGATCCTACATGTTTGCCTTGCATGTAGATCTATTATGTCCCGTTCCCTTGCACCTAGAACACGAGACTGGCCTCTTGGATACTCTCTCAGATTTCGTCTGCTCTTTATGTTGGCTTGGCGGCCGGAAGGTGCAAGGAGGGAGTACAAGCAGAGAATCCAAGGAATGTTTTTGGTTACTCAAAGGCTTGAAAGTGGCAGATACAGGTTTTATGGACTCGGAATATGTTAGACGGTAACTATCCGCAGTGAAGTACTCCGAACAATAATCATACACATTCCTACCTGTAGTAGAAAACACAGCAATAGCATGGCAGCAAGGTAGCCCAGATGCTTTCCAACCTATACAAGTACATTCCAATTTATCAATATCCACAACATTAATGGAGTCATCGTGAACCTCGAAAAGGGAATCGGATGAGAAAAGGACTTTAAGGCCTCGTGCTTTAGGAGTTTCTTCTTGTATTTTTTCCTCCTTGGATGGAGTAAGTTTCTCAGACCACCTGCTCGAGTCTTTTTGGCAAGTATTAATCAACTCCATCAACTTACATGTAAGCATTTCTAGCTTCTGTAACACAGGTAGCTCCCGCACTTCCTCTATCCAGTTGGTGTAGTTTCCTGCAACATTTTCAGTGATATGATTATATCTCTCACCCTTAAAAAGTGCATTCGTCCAATGCTCTGGCTCTATTTGCATGACCCAATCATATGCTTTTGAGGAAACCCGCTTGATTTGCTCAGTACAGATTCTAAAACCATCAATTCGGACAGCACGGGCAGCACCCAGAAAAGAGCCAGGCAATGAAACCCTTCCATCTCCATGGAATGGGCCCTTCAAGCTTTTCTTGAAGTTCTCCATGAGGTGGTATAAGGAGTAACCACAATAAGCATCCTGAAATACCGCAAATACCAACTTCTTTAAACCCTTCTCTTTGTCAGAGACAAAAGTTAGGGGTCTTGAAGTTGACATAGCAGATCTCAACTGCTCCAAAAACCAGTGCCAATTATCATCATTCTCAGTGTCTACAACAGCAAATGCAACTGGGAAAGCACCATCATTCCCATCAAATGCAGTGGCAGTTAAGAAAATCTCGTGGTACTTAGATTTTAAAGATGTAGCGTCAAGGAAAAGAAGGGGGCGACAATTCTGAAAGCCAAAGATTGAGGCGTGCAAGCATATGAAAAGGCGCTGAAATCTTCTTTCTTCAGCTTTGCAGAGTATAACAAAACTACCAGGATTTGCCTCCACCATTTTCTCACAAAACCCAGGCAACTGATTATATGCATCTTTATACGAACCTTGAAGTTGCTCCCTGGCATCCTCAATTCCGCGCCACACTTGAGTATAGTTCAGCTCAATTCCAAAGTCCCGACGAATGATGTTAGCAATTTCCTTTGGTTTATGATGGGGGCTATCTCGTAGTCTTTCCTTTATAATGCTCACCAGCCAATTCTTTGACGGATGAGCCAACTTCCAAGACTTCCCTCCACATGAATGTGTTTTATTCATCTTTCTAATCCTAAATGATTGTGATGATGAGTCCCAGGATGCATGAATCCTCCAAGAACAGCCTTCTGCTACACATGTGCCACTTGCACGATTAGTGTCATTCTTTTTTAACCTGTACATAAAACGATTTGCAATGGCATATTTCTGCAGTGCATCTCGGAAATCATACACACTTTTAAATACCTGACCAACGCCAATGATGCCATCTTTCCAAGATGCAACTAGTTCCTCCGTTTGAACATCATTTAAACTAGCAAGCACAGAGCAACTGTTAGAAATGTCCTCACAAAATGAAATATCTTGTTGCTGCTTAAGATCATCAACTGTTGTTACAGTATTGCGATCCTGGACACTCTTTTTTCTAGATTTAGGTTGGCTTTTCTCCTCAATATGGTCAGTGAGAGAGACGGAGATATTGGAACCAATATTCCAGGATGCACTTCGCCTTCGCTTCTTAACAGTATCAGCAGGGGTAGAGGATATATAAATTACATTTGGGTCATGAGGAGTTGCATCAGCAATGGAACCAGTTGCACTGGAATAAGCAACATCCAGATTATCAGCAGCAGTATATGCAGAAGAAAGATTTGAGTTAATGGTCACTTCAGTAAGGTTTTGGGCACTTGCTCTTACAGTGATAACTGAGTCAAGCGTTTTGACAGAAAGAGAGACAGGTATAGCAGCAAGATGACCAGAGCTAGGATTAGCATTATTGAGTACCGAAGCTGCATATATCTCAATAGCTGAAGCAGCAATGGGATGATGTGTTGCAGTAGTGCAAGTGAAGGTAGCAATAGGAGGTACAGTTCCAGCTAGTTTTATCCCACATGCCCTGCAAGTAATAAACAATCCAATTCAGAGGGAGCAAAACTTAAGATTTTTTCAGTTGTCATCACTCACTCTGCACCATATACAGTACAAACATTGCCATCATTTCATTTAAAAGCAACAAGATTTGGGATTCAACCAATTCTTTTTTTGATACAATGACAACATGAAACTTCTTTGCCAGAACTGGCTGAGCACCGATTTACAGAAAAGTGGCAATTATTGGCTTTTGATAACACAATCTAAAAAGAAGAAAGTGGAGAAACATTGCCTCTGCAAACACAATGCCACTAAACAACATGGAAGAATAGAGAAAACGCAAGGCAAGGAAGAAAGAAACACCTGCCATGAATGTTCAAAGCTTCGCTATCAAAACCTGCCCTCCCCATGACAAAAACATCAGCAGTTGCTGAATTGCCATGAAAGTCGTACATTCTTTTCAGGTCTTTGTCATTCGACAAATTTATAAGAGTTCGTCTGTTTCCTGGGAGAAAATACTTGATGGACAGGGAATTGTAGTCCAAATTCCACATTTCAGCTAGCTTAAATTTGAGATCATTAAAGAGGGTTTCACAATTGATATCTACTGCATGTGCCTCTCCTCCAGTATATGACATTGATCCATCCTCATTTGTTACAAACTCACCACCAGACTGGCAGATTAATATAAGCTTTCTCCTCATCATCGTATATGCTCAAAAATGAAATCTCATCTGTCGAGTCTCCAATCATCACATACCTTTATTTATGGTCCTCATAGACATTCCCGCCCATGCTGATGGTTACAATGATAATGTACCTAAAGGGCAATCTTGCATATATGGGCTAGATATGTCAGCAATCAGAGCTTAAAACTGCATCCAGTAAGTGGATCTACTAAAGTTCTAGTGAAATAGAATTTATTTTCTGTCTTACAAAGCAAGAAAGTCACAACGTGGCATTGAAATAAGAAGGCATGACTATAATTACCAGAATAATATTGAAAGTCTTTCATTTATTATTCCATATAGTGCTATTTCAAAAGATCGTACAGAAGCAAGGTATGGTAGTTGCTTATTTCCAGTATACACAATGATGAGTTGATGAAACCACCAAGAAATTTAAACATTTATTTATATATAGATTCCTCCACTAAACATAATAAAAGAATCACCAACAAGATATTTTATAATCTATTAAGTGGAATAAAATGACAACTCATGATAGACTACAGAAGATTACTACAAAATGGTGATAGACTCATAGTTATCTTCCAATCGAAAGAATTAAGTCAAAACAAACCAAGAGTAGTAACAAAAAATTAATCCTATACCTGAAATCAAAACAGAAACCAGACCTATGTTGGAATCAAATATCATAAACCCTCCCCTAGAGATTGCCTGACAAATGGCATGAATTGGGTTTCTTCATTTATTTCTTTCTTTTAAGCAAAAACAACAATTAAAAACTTTGTTACGGAAGTCAAGTTGACCCTTGATTTACAAGAGCAATGCCAATCCAATAATCATTGGGACACATTTGACGCTCAAGATACATATTGATGAGATATTTCAAATATGTAGAGGAAGGACAAAGGTAATTCACATAGTGAAGATGCTCCCTTAAACAGCGTCCCAGCTAAACAGAATCTAGATTATCAAGTTCTTCACCAGCCAAACTAAACCAGCTTACCTCGTTGCCACCGCTTTACTACATATTGTCGTTAATGTCAAGTAAAGTTCCACGTAAAGGTCTACAAAATTACAACTTCTTTTTTAGGTTGATACCATGAGATACCAGCATCATGCTATGCAATGGGTCAAAGAAAATAAGAAACCAGCTCAAATTAGAGACTAAGACCGGGGCAAAACAAACTGTCAACGGAACAAACTCTGATTGCGGAACCCTTTATTGACATGCTACCGTAATCCAAAGCATAGATAGATCATTTACAGTGATAGGGTTACAACAAAACCACTGTCTTTTATCACTGTACGTCCTATCTATGTCAAAATGATACCCGGCATGCTACTAGTTCTGCATGTTTCTATCAGATGGTCAACTAAAATCAGCTAAGAAACAAAGTCAACCAATCAAAGTCTCTGATCATCTATCCATCCAAGAAAGTCTCTCTACCAAAAATCCGTGACTCTTTTAATCGCATGCGTGGTGTTAAACTTGAAAAGTGAACCATATTAAAGCCCCCGCCGAAAGCGGTTTAACCGTGTGAAGAACTTCGCTACTTGTAATTTAACAATTAAGGAAATGGAGAAAGATGAGATTTGAGAGTGAAGTAGTGAGCAAGAAAGCTTAAATCGAAACCCGAGTCGTAGGAAGAGAGAGACGCAAGGGCTTACCAGAAATGGAGGCTCAGGGACTTTCTGGAGGATGGAAACCCTAGATTTGGGGGCCTTTCAGAATTAAGCGAAAAAGAGTTCCAAGTTCATAGTGGTAAGCGTGGGCTAGAAAAGTAATGGAGGTTTAAAAATGGAGCTAGTGTTGGAACTGAACTTTGTTCACATGGTCTCTTTTGGAATTTGGGGAAGTAGAGAATGCGAGGGCGGGCATAAGATGGAACAAAGATGCACGATTAGGCGTCGAAACACGTTCTGAAGCCACGTGTGATCTGACTGTTCTGTTGTCCTCTTTCTCTTTTTCTTAGCTTTTTTAGAAATCAGCCCTCCAATCCAATCCCTCTTTTATAATTACTTTTTATGACCCAAAACCTTTAGCAAATTTTGTTTGATGCCTTAAATTAGGGAGAAGTAGTCCAGCTCAAAGCATCCTTAAGTTTAATTAAAAATATAATTAAAGAGATTTAAACTTAAGATACTTGTTTTGCAAGATCAAGCACATAAGTTCTTTTCATCCCTTAGGAGGCTTTTATAGGAAGATTTACTAAAAAACATATAGAGAAAAGTAAGCTATCTTTAATGCTTGAAATCAAAGAAAAGATTGTTGGATAAGAAAGTATACTTCAAAATGAACTTTTATTTGTAAGAATGTGTTTAACAAGGAAAAATAAAGGTAGTCTAGAAATGGGGAACACAATCTACACAAGACAATCAAGTCAATGAGAATAATCATGAATTCGTTTCATTTTTTTGTACAAATATGTTAAGGACTCTCACATGCTTTAGGGCTAGGTGAGAAAGCCTTCTAGGAACAACTCAACACATTGGAGGGAATGTTACTCATTGTAGCGTAAACTAATATTTGATGAGTAAGATTATTTGTATGGACAATTTTGTGGATTGGCTAAGTCTTCCTTTTAGCTTTCTATTTATATACATTAAAGCTTGTTATAGGGAGAAACTTGGAGACATTAGTGGTTATCTTTTATATTGCATTTTGGTTGTGAGAAAATGCCCTTTCATGGATTTCTCTTTCCCCTAAAATACTATCAAACGTTCACTAACAAGTTAAGAACACGATTCTCATAACTAACGTATTATTCACATGGGGTGAGAGAGAACATTTTGTGCAATCCACCACTCATCACCTACTCCCTTGTTTTTCAACAATTTTAGCTGTCTCATCAAGCTAGTGTTTGGAAAGCATAGAGTGGAAGATTTTGTACCAATTATAACTAAAAAATGGAGAAATCTGGTATGTTTTTCCAACCTCTTTTAAAGCCATATTTGTTAACAATTGGTATTAAAGTGATCATAGTATTGATTTGGAGAGCAAAATTAAACCAAAAACATGATTTTGAGCTACAAAGATTAGATTTCTCTAGGTTTCATGGTTTTTTGTATGTTCGAAGCTTCGAGCTTCAATTTAAGCTCAACTGATGGTGATTGCCACCTTTTGACATTAGATTTGAAACCATCATCCTTAGGTAGTTTCATTGATGTAAAAATTCACCATAAATAGTGGTTTTCCAATTGGGTCAAATTTGAATAGACTTGAAGTGGGTCTAGCCATTAGCAAACCTCTAATGGCCATTGTCTATGGCATTAGAGATATATGGTCCATTGATGATCTCAATGGCATCTCAATTGGCTAGAGAATCAGCTAATCAAATGTTGAACCAGCCATATCAGGTTCAAATTGTTTGATATGGCCAAGTCACTTAAATTGGATTGCTTGAACTAATCAAACCAAAAGCAACCCTTTTTATTAATGCGTGAGTAATATTTTCCAACACTATTTTCAACCCCCTTCTTCTTGAAAACATACAAAACATCATGGTATGATTTTTATTAAGTAATTATCATGTTTGATTGATAATTTTGAATGAATTATCCTTGTTTGTTGTATGATAAACTTATTTAGGCAATAATTGTATGCTATTGTGTTGTGTGTATGCTTGATTAGCACTAGTATATGACTTGATGAATGATATGCATTTATATGGACTTATATTAGGCCATATTAGTATAACATACAATTTGTGTGACACTTATGGTATTGCTTTAGTGCGACTTAAAAACTAATGCCCCAATCTTTTAGAATTGAGTTGCACATTTGGATTGTGAGTAATATGTGTTGTATTTTGCAGGATAGGCTGATCTCATGGTTTGATTGGGTTGTGATCACCACAAGGGCATAACTTGATTAAGTCATAGGGTTGTGTTCTTATGCATTTTGGGAGATTTCTCCAATATGTGGGATGGGGGGGGGGACTTGTAATTTAGTTGTATTGCGGTTATCATAGTGGTATAGTTTGATTAGATTATGGAACTTCATTCTTGTAATATGATTAAGTCCAACCTTAACAGGTGGTTATACTTCCACAGGAGGTGACTATGTGTTAGGTTTGGAGTATTGCATGGCAAGTTTGCATGGGTTTAGGCTAGTCTTAATGGTCCATACACTCACAAGTGGGGGATTATGAGGATTGATTCGTACTCGTGTTGGTTGTTGTGTGGAAAGTATCTAGATGACATGTCATATTTATTGTCCACAGGTGTTTATGTAGTAAAGCTTGTGAAACTATCTTATAATCTTCTCATATTGTGCTCTTATTATATATTGCTCATTAGAGTCACCTTCATGGTCAACAATTGCATGCTAACTATAAAAGTCCTGATTGGTACAAATTTTAAGAAATGATTGGTTGATATCTACTTTGTTATGTGAATTACTAACTTGAATTCAAATTTCACAACTAATAAGCTAGAGGATCCTACTTCGACTATTACAAAGGAGTATAAGAAACAAGTGTGAAATATGGACAAGAAAGAATGAGTTATGTTTGTTGGCAATGCAAAGAACCATTAAGGATCACCTTTAGTCAAATTTGCCCATAGATATCATTGCATAGGCATTTTTAGAGGTAATGGAGAAGTAATACACAATTCCTTTTAATGTTGAGGGTGAGGAACTTTTGCAAGAGCTTTTTGACTTCAAGTATGATAGGACCATGACCATAAGGAATTATATAATGAAGGTGATTGATAGAATCAAGTTAGAATCAAGTTAGAATCAAAGCTACTTATATTCCTACAAGTGCATAAAGCAAAGTATCATTTTTCATAAAATATGTTCTAATATATTTTTGACATCATTCATAAATATATTTCTCAAAAGCACTTTAAGAAGATGTTCTATGAAGGAATGTAGGAACCCGGTTACTTTATAATATCATTGATTGATATTATAATTTGTACACCTTTTACTTCCTATGATTTTATTTTGCACTTATGAAAAACATATTTCAAGAATTATATTTACAAATATATTTTTTGTCATAACAAAACTCTTATTTTCCAACAATCTCCCCCTTTTTGATGATGACAAAATATCTTAATAATATGGCACATGTCACCAAATAACTAATCATGTTTTTCATGAGAGCATAACTAGGCATTGCAAAAGTTAATCATCACATAATTAGATTCACAATATTTACTATTCATGTGATCAGAATCACCAAGCAAGTCCTATGCATGGTTCTAATATATTTCAAACACTAGAGAATATATAAGTTTGCAAGCAGGGTGTTAAAGAGATATCCCACATTCTGCACTAATAAAGTAAAAAATGATACTTAACATGTGCATACTATTCTTTCCCTTTTTTTGTCATAAGCAAAAAGGATGAATATGCAAGTAATCAAGATTAAAAAAAAAAAAAGACTAGCAGAAGGATAAGGTTAGAGCACTAACCAAATGTGGCTAGAATAGAGCAGTTTCCCCTCAAACCGAGCAATTTGTGTAATAGTAAAAGAGCATAAAAATGACAGTAACAAAGAATAGAGAATTCAAGTATTTTTAAGGACTAACATTCCAAGCTTTCTTCTAAGAGCATAAAACCTTTCTTTAAATAAAGGGTTGGTTAGGATATCAACAATTTGCTTATTAGTGCACATAAATTCAAGCACAACATCTCCTTTTTGAACATGATCTCTAATGAAATGATGTCTAATTTCTATGTGTTTAGTTTTAGAGTGTTGTATAGGATTCTTAGTGAGATTAATTGCACTAGTGTTATCACATTTTAATGGAACTTTTTGTGATAATATGCCATAATCCTCTAATTGTTGTTTTATCCATAAGATTTGAGCATAACTACTAGTAGCAACTATATATTCAGCTTCAGTGGAGGAAAAAGATACACAATTTTGTTTCTTGGAGTGTCAAGAAATAAGCATGTTTCTAAGATAGTGACATCCACCACTAGTACTCTTCCTATCTAATTTGCACCCATTATAATCTAAATCACTAAAAGCATGTAAGTTCAGGGTTGTATCTCTAGGATACTAGATTCCTAAGGAAACCATGTCTCTAAGGTATCTAAAAATTCTTTTAACAATGACTAGGTGCTATTCTTTATGATTAGATTAATACCTAGCACACAAGTACATACTAAACATAATATCAGGTCTAGATGCAGTCAAATATAGCAAAGAACCAATCATTCCACGATATGATTTAGTGTCTACGCTAATTCCATTTTCATCATTGGATAATGATAAAGAAGTGCTCATAGGTGTGTTCATTGGTTTAGAGTCATGCATCTTATACTTTTTAAGCAATTCATTTCTGTATTTTGTTTGACTTATAAAAGTTCCTTTGTTTGTTTGTTTGATTTACAACCCAAAAAAGTATGTTAACTCACCCATCATGCTTATTTCAAATTCACTTTACATGCATGCATCAAATTCTTCACATAGTGTAGAATTTGTAGAACCAAACACAACGTCGTTAACATATATTTGAACAATTAAGATTTATTTTCTTTGTTCTTTATAAATAAAGTGTTATTCACTTTTCCTTTTCTAAAACCATTATTGATCAAGAAGAAGCTTAGTTTATCATACCATGCCCGTGAAGCTTGTTTCAAACCATATAAAGCTTTTGAAAGTTTAGAAACATGATTTGAATGAATCAAATCCTCAAATCCAGGTGGTTATTCAACATTTACCTCTTCCTTTACAATACCATTTAAAAATGCACTTTTGACATCCATTTAAAACAAGGTAAAGTTCATATAGCAAGCAAAGGCAAGTAAGTAAGATCCTAATTGCTTCTAACCTAGCCACTAGTGCAAATGTTTCATCATAATCAATTCCTTCTTCTTGACTATAACCTTGTGCTACTAATCTAGCCTTATTTCTGGTGATAGTACCATTTTTATCTAGTTTATTTTTGAATACCCATTTTGTGCCTATAACTGGATGATCAGTTGGTTTAGGAACTAGATTCCAAACCTTACTTCTTTCAAACTGGTTTAATTCTTCTTGCATAGCAAAGGAACCAGTTTTCATCTTTAAGAGCCCCATCTACTTTCTTTGGCTCTACTTGAGATAAAGACTTGATGTTCACAACTGTTGTGAACCCGAGACCTTGTGCTCACTTTAACATTGGGATTTCCTATGATGTGATCTTGGTCTACTTCATTTCTTACTCTAGGAAAGGAAGGTTCCCTAGTTTCAGACTCCTTTCAACTTCATCCCTATTTGGAACACTCTTGGATCCAATATTCTCTTTTGTTTCTAGAATACCGTGATAGTCATCTTTAAACCTAACATGGATTGACTCTTCTACAACTAAAGTTTATTTATTGAACACTCTATATGCCTTACTTGTATGAGAATATCCAAGAAATATTGTTTCATCACTTTTAGAATCAAACTTTTCAAGTGATTCTTTTCCATGATTTAAAATAAAATATTTACTACCAAAAACATGGAAATATGAAATGTTTGGTTTTCTTTCAAAGAATAGTTTAAAAGGTGTCTTTTTCAAAATTGGTCTTAATAGAGCACGAATTGAGATATAACAAGCTATGTTTATAGCTTTTCCCTAAAAATGTTTAGGAAGATTATTTTCACACATCATCATCCTAGCCATTTCTTGAAGAATCCTATTTTTTTTTTAACAACACCATTTTGTTATGGTGGTCTACGAGCTGAAAAGTTGTGTGAAATATCATTTTCTAAACATAATTTTTCAAAAAGTTGGTTTTCAAATTCACCACCATGATTAGTTCTTATTTTTATGATTGAAAGACCTTTTTCATTTTGAACCATTTTGCAAAATTCAACAAACTTCTCAAATGTCTCATCCTTTCTAACAAGTAAGTATGTCCATGTAAATCTAGAATAATCATCTATGATGACTAAGACATAATATTTACCATTTAGTGTTGTTGTTCTCATAGGACTAAAAAAGTCCATGTGCAGTGTCTTTAATGGTCTAGATGTACTTACCACAAGCTTCGATTTGAAGCTACTTTGTGTATGTTTACCCTTAATACATGCTCACACAATTTGTCATTTTTAAACTTTAGAGATGGAAGACCTTTCACTAGGTTATACTTATACAATCTTTCTATTAAGTCTAGACCTGCATGTCTTAGCCTTTTATGCCACAACCAAGCATCAACATTTTTATTCACAACCAAGCATGTTTGTTCAACATTCAATTCACTCAAATCAAGCACATAGATGTTATCTTTTCTATTTTCAACAATCTTCATTTTATGTTCAGCATGCTCAACAAGACAATTTTTTTTTCCAAATTTTATCTTAAATCCTTTATCACATAACTAACTTATGCTAAGAAGATTAAATTTTAGCTCATCTACAAACAAAACTTCAGATATAAGTAGGGTATTAGGATTACCTATTGTTCCCATTCCTTTTATTCTTCCTTTGGAGTTATCTCCAAAAGACACCACACCTCCATTTTTCAACTCAAGTATTGAGAAAAGCTCCTTCATCCTAGTCATGTGCCGAGAACAACCATTGTCCAAAATCCACATGTTTTTGAGCTTTTTATTTTTCACTTGTGCACTCATAACTTGCATAAACAAATTTGATCATTTAAGTGCTTAGTACCCTTTTTGTTTTAGGTCTGTGAGTGTTAGTTGGACTTAGATTCTTGTCATTCTTAGGTAGCCAAAGTTTCTTTACTTTGTAAGCCTTTCTAAGTCTTATAGGACATTTGTCAAATATATGACCAACATAATTACAAAAAGAACATTTACTATTATGCAGCAGAATTAAACATTCTTTTTCTTTGAAGAAATGAGTAAATGATTTTGGTTTGTCATTCAATTTATATCCTAGTCCCGCTTTATCATATATACCTCTTTGAGAGTTTAAAATATTTTCCAACATGCCATTACCTTTTGTGAATTTTTTTAATAGCAAATTAGTTGCATCAAGTTTTGACTTCAAATCACCACTTTCCCTTTCTGGCTCAAGAATTCTACTTTTAAAAGTTTCAACAAATACATATGAGTTATTTTTAACATGTATTTCAACATTAGAACATACACTATTATTGTAGGTAGTTTCTGCTTCTATGTTCATGTATTCAGATTTATTTTGTTTCTCATACATATCATTCATACATGCATCATACTTTACATATGCATTAGCAGGGATACTAATGTTATCATGCACTGAAATTGAAGCATCTTTCTGTTCAGTTTCATCTCTACATGTAGCAGTTGCGATGCTTTGTTTATTATGTACATCAATTAAAACAGTTTTATTAGCATGTACAGAAGTTAACAGTTTCTGTTTTTCAGATTCATTTTTTGCTTTTAACTTTTTGTATTTATCTTCTAATCTATTTGAATACTTAACTAAATTAGAAAATGCAATTTCTAACCCAATGTTTATTTGAAGAAACAATTTAGAATAATTTACCTCACTATTATCTTCCTTGAGAGTTGTTGTTGAGTTTAGGCATAGATGTGTAACTTCTTAAGTTTCTTCATAAGATGAAGAGTTCTCATCATCCCAGGTAGCAATCATAGCTTTCTTTTTATTCTTGTTGTTTCTCCTTTTAATGATCAGACAATCGACCGTGATGTGTCCCAGTTTTCTGCATTCATAACACACATTCTCCCTAGGTTCATTTGATTCTTTTCTCCTAGTTTGCCCTATGTTTTACTTAATCCTTTTCTTAGAAATTTTCTAAACCTCCTAGCTATAAGAGCTACTTCATTATTTTTTGACTTTTACTCTTTAACCTTTTCAACGTCCACTTTAAGTGCAAGTGATCTTCTATTTTCCTTCTTTTTTTTTTGTTCTTATAAGTTGCATTTCATGAGTTTTAAGATAACCTAGCAAGTCATCTAAGGTCAACACATCTAGGTCATAAGCTTTTTCTATGGCCATCTTCTTAGGATCCCAACTTTCGGGTAGGGTTACTAAGATTTTTATTACCATTTCCTCATTTGTATAGGTTTTTCCTAACAATTTAAACTCATAAATAATTTCAGTGAATCTACCAAACAAGTCACTAATAGTTTCATAATCTTTCATAACAAATAATTCATAGTCATGTGTAAGCATAGTGACTTTAGAAGACTTTACCTTTTTAGTTCCTTCATAAATGACTTCTAATTTATCCCAAATCTCTTTACTAGTGAGGCAAGAGGATACTTTGTTTAACTCATATGCTATAAGACCACTATAGATCATATTTATGGACTTAGCATTTAATCCCATTAGTTTAGCTTTATTTTTCATCCACTCATCAATCATGGGTAATGTAATACCCTTCCTGATTACTTGCCAAACTTCTGGATCTTGGTCTATTACAAAGACTTGCATTAATTGTTTTCAATGCCTAAAATTAATGCCATTAAACAAGGGTGGTTTATTAAACCTCGTAACAATTAAACCTTTGTTAGAAGCCATAGTATGGATCTATTCTAGGATGTTAATCCTTTTAATCAGAGAACCTGACTTCGATACCAATTGTTAGGTTTTATGGCTTAACAAGAATAGGGGTTGATATGTTAAACTAACAATGATATACTTTTGTTGGCAGTAAAAAATTCAATCCAATTAAGTAAGCAAGTCACACAAATAGCATTAGTAACAAGAAGGCAAATTTCAACCAAATTGTGCTTTACTTTTAAATTAGACAACAAATTATATAGAGTGTTTTCACACACACACACATATATATATGTATATATCAAATGAACTAATCGGTTAGTATTAAGCAATTAATAGATTAATAAGTAGCAAACATTTAGAGTTATTCAAATCAATAAAAAGCAAGAGAGCAAAGACCAAATTTACCACAGTGGTTCGGCACTCAATCCTTGAGTCCTATGTCCACCCTCTTCTCTTTCAATCCAACCGATTGAAGTCTCCTTTACTCAACCAAATTAGGAGAACATGTTCTTCTTAATCCAAATAATTCCTTTTCAAAGGAATTCTCAAGTTTGAATACAAATTATGATCAAAAGATCATGTACAATAGCAAATCCCCAAATAATATGGTAGTTTGAGGGATATTACTAATTAGAAGAACTATTCAAGTATAGATAACAAAGTTTAAAGCTCCTATCACGAAATCCTCAATTTGAGTAAATTAAGGTTTTAGATTTTTCTCAATATTTATGTGCAATGAATATTTTAAATGTAATCAGCACATAAATAATGTTATACAAGTTATAATCAATTAGATAATCAAAGAATAAGCCGAATAACCAAATATCACCAAACACTTGTGAGTCATTGATGAGCAAACTTGAATCAAGTAATGAGTGAGCTCAAAAGATTGTTTCATTGTAAAGAGAACACTTCAAATGGTTGTAGATCATTAATCAATCGCTTCACGCATACATCCCCTTTAAATAGAGAATAGATATAGGGCTTTTTAGTTCAAACTTGAACCATAGCCTTCTTCTCGTTAGGAACAGTGAACCATCTATCAAATTGACCTTATATCACTTCTCAGAGCTTCAATCTGACTGTTCTAACATCCAGTCTCCTCCAAAATCCTCCCATTAAGGATTCGATGCTTGAGAGAACAGAGGTGTCATCGAAGACTTGTTTTTCTTCAAAGGGCTGTAGCTAGGGCATATAATCGAGACTCCTTTTATGCATGTCTCTGATAAATGAGACAATGCCGTAGCGAATGCACCTCTAGTAAGTGAGATGACGTCGTAGCGAATGCGCCTCTGGTAAGTGAGACGACACTATAGCGAACACGGGTAGAGCTTCTATATTAGATGTGGGTCATGCCACAAATCAGCCATAATTACAGTCTAATATTAGCTGGGTCCAGCAATCAGAACATAGTCCAATAATGTAAGCACGGTCTAATAATATAAGCTTTTATAAAGTTCACATTTTGGTGTAATATATATATCTTAGCTTGAATTAAAATCAAGCTAGAGTCAAGGCTCCTCATGTTCCTACAAGTGCATAAAGCCAAGTATCATTTTTCTTAAAAAAATGTTCAAGTATATTTTTGGCATCATACACAAATATATTTCTTAAAAAAAACTTTAAGAAGATATTTTATGAAAGAATGTAGGAACCCAGTTACTTTATAATATCATTAGTTGATATTATAATTTATACACCTTTTACTTCCTATAATTTCTTTTGCACCTATGAAAAATATATTTCAAGAATTATATTCACAAATATATTTTAGTCACAACAAAACCTTTATTTCCAACAGTAAGCTCGTACTATTTCATTACACCAACAAAAGTCCTAAGAAGGTTTCTTCCAACTATTGCAACTGTCAATTGAGAGGTGACCATCTCTCTCTCAAAAGGAGTGGTTGTTGAATAAGTTTTCATTAATTGACATTATTCCACAAATTTATGGACTAATCCATAAAGGGCTAGGAAAAGGAAATTAGTATTCCTTGTACTTCTCTCATATGAGTGGTACATCGATTGAAGCTTGTTCTTATCTTGTTTGGCATTCATGGGTTGAAAGGAATTTAAGTGTTGATATATCTTTGAGTTGGTTAAATTAATATATGTCATTATACACTAATAACTTTATTTTTTATGGAGTTACTTTGTTTACTTTAGGGAAAATATAATATAACATTGGTGTAATTATATTTGTACTTATCTATATTGATTCAAGTTTGTTTCTTATACAACAAACCTAAGAAAGTAGAAAAACAAGATAAATGAAGCAAAATATTGAAAGAAAAGGAAGAAAAAAAAAAGAAGCAAAAGGCCAACTAGTGCGTACAATACACGTGGAACCCAAGGAGGAAAAAAGGGAAAAAAGAACAAAATAGAGGGAGGAGCATTGTTGGGGGAAATTATCGTGAAAAGGGGGGGCTAAAAAGTGGGTATTGTCATGAGAGAATAAAGGAGAGAGGGGCATTTTTTGGCGACTAGAAACTCGCCAGAAAAGCAAAGGCTACACATAATAGCATAGGACTCTAAAGGCACCATACGATTAGGCGAAAGCTAACCATCGTGTCATTTCGTGGCAAAGGCACCCATTTCGATGGCCCATTCCATTTTCTGGCCAGTTTTAGGCATTTTTCGGTGAGAAGAGAATGGATCCAGCATCCTAGTACAATTTCTAGCTCTTCTGCGGTAGTTGTGTGTGGTTTCTTTGGTGGATTTAAGCAATTTTTTGGTGGATCGACACTCCAAACACCTTCCTTTACAATTTCTGACAATTTTTGTGATGATCAGTAGTAGTATGTGACCGGCAAATGGTGAAGGCACGTTTTTGCTCATTTTCATCCCCTTTTTTAGACAACTCATCTTCCTCCTTCTGATGTGTACAAATTATGCAAATTCGGCTTGAAATGGAAGATGATTTGGTGACAGCTTAGTTGTTTTTCAATTTGAGATGTTTTGTGTGATTTTCTACATTGTTCTTGTTTATGTAAATATGATGTTTTAGTTTATTATGTTAGAGCTACAATAAAACTTGATTATGAAGTATGAATGACATGATTTTGATGTTTTGTGGGATGTTTTATTTGTGTGAAGTTGCATTTTACTAAACTTCATGCTTTTAGGTGGTTAACTATTACTTAAATGATTTGATTTGCATGTTTGAAACTAACAAGATATGACATATAATTACTTCATGTAATATGTAATCATAGATTAATATGGATAGAGCTTTGCCATATGATTTGTGTGGCTTTAGGTACAAACTAGAATATTCACATATATTAATGCACTTAGTTCATTTAATTCATGGGTGGAAATACAATGAGTTAATAAGCTAAGTAGATTCGCTATACCTAGATATAAGATAATGAATAAATTAAGAAATTTCACCATCACATAAGTATAATTAATCTTGCTAGCATGAATGACTGACATTTGTAATTAGTAGTTAGGTGAAATCGGATGCTCTAGCATATTTCATTAATTAGATTTAGGTTAAATTTAGTTGTTTACTCAATGTTCTATTATTTTAGTTAGCTAGATAAACTCTAAGAACTATTCGTCATTAGTAATTAGTTAGTTCAATAAGTACCAATCTCTATAGGATGATACTCATACTTATCATTATATTACTTGTTCAACATGTACACTTGCATGTATAATTTCATTGAACATACACATTATATCATTGGATGTTTATGTGATTCACCTTTATTGTATATTAAAAATACTTGGTTGATTGTTGGTGTAGTATGAAACTTATTGAGATTTTTTGCCAAGAAACAAGAAAGTAATAAATGAAGAAACGTTTTTCTTTTGTATTGCTAGGTAGCTAGACTAGTGATCGTATTTGAAACATTATTATTGTTTAGCTTGAGAATAAGGGATTATATTTAAATATTATTGGAAAATTCCTTTTATGAAGGATAATCCCTAATTCTTAATTAGTGTGCATGATATGAGGATACTAACTAGACCTTTTATCATAAGATGTGTGGACATTTTATTTTTTCTTTATTAAAATTGTCTTTGAATGGCTTTACATTTACAATTGAGATTAAGTTGTCATTAATGCAAGATCAATGTTTTAGATTATTTTTTACACACACTTATTAAAGTGAAAATAATAATTAGACAAGAAAGACTACAATTTAATTCAAACCCCCTTCTTAGTTGCCTATTAACTTATAGTAAGGTGTAGTCTCCCTCTTTAAGCAATGCTCTTGTTTTCTTAGTTATCTTCATAAGAGGTACTTGTTAACTTAGCTACAAGACTTGCTTGTAAACCATCCTATCACTTAACCCATATATAGTGAACAAAATAAATACATACTAGATGTAGAAAATACATAAGATGAATTCAAATCCCATACTAATTTATCAATCCATGCTTGGTGTGAGGGCTATTTGTTTAGCATGTGCTTGCTAATCTATGGAAAGGTGATCTATAACAAAATTGGGTCTCATAAAGCTTCTAGTATGGGTGTATTAGGGGATGGGCAATGATTTTACCAAAGCACGTCATCTAGCCATTTATTGTTCCAAAAAAAGCTAGTACTTTCTCCAATTATCCATTTACTATGAACTCTTGTGTAGTTTAATAGGGAGACAATCATTTTCCAACAATGGCAATTGATCTTCCACACCCTTGTTAGCATATTGACACTTGGATATCCATATTTTTTCCTCATCAAGGTAGCCATAAGTACTAACTCTCAATGTATTTCAAGCAAATTTAACATGTAAGGATTGCATCAACCCCTCAAACTTCCTTATGCAATGTACAAATTGACTTCCATTATACCCAATGCACTCCTAATTTCTCCCCCAAGCCCTACAAAAAATTTTCCACCAACCAATCAACCTTGTAAATAATTACCTTGAAACTTTTTGTAAATGTATGGAGACAATATGAGGTGGCAGCCACCTAGCTGCTATGTATGAGCTCCTAACAGCCTTTTGGACATAGCATGTTGGCTTGCTATTCAGAGCAAGCTAGCATCTCACTTTCACTACATTGTATGCTATGGCATTAACTAAAGCAATTTGATCAACCATTGCAAAGTACCATGAAGAACTTTATTTTGAATTACTTTGTCTCATTGTACATGACTTTCTATGAGACATTTTGAATGGTTATTGTAAATCTTATCTTGAGAATCATTTCTCCCAATCCATTGTTTGTATTGGTTTTCTTGTTCAATCAAACAAGTTTGATCCATTCTTTTGTGTTTATTTCACACATTTTGACATGGCATCGGAAGTAGGTTTGTTTGGTCTTAGTTTTCATCTCTTTCCTCACTAAAGTTTTCATTATTCTGACCAAAAAGTTTTTATCCTAAAGTGCTTCTGCTCAATCTGACAAAATAGAGTTATTTTCATCCTATTTGGGCAAAAGATCTTTGTTTTTTTTACCTCTCTATAAACTCTGGCGAACTTTTGTTTCTCTAGTGACCTTTCCAAAATGATGGCATTTCATTAGTTATTGTTTATTGCAACGATGCCATTTTGCTTAAAACACAACTATGCATTTCACTTACAATGATGTTGTTTGCCTCACAACATAAACAACAACGTTTTCTATCATATTGATGACATAAGGTCATCCTTGTCTCAGTAACCAAATGACATTGTTTAACCCCTTTGGCAACATGGCCGACCATTGCTCACGGCACTTTGGTAGCCAATCTTATGACACTTCATGCTACATTCCACTACATCAAAGCAAAGTGATGATACGTATGTATCAACGAAACAATCACACCCTACCCCGCATTCATCAGCAGAACAATTGCACTCCATAAAGCATGCTATCGTGCACGGATGCCAATGAACCTAACACCTAAATCACGCAAACACTATGTTGGAAAATAGGGTTTTAATGTGACTAAAAATATTTTTGGTAAATATTAATTCTTAAAATATGTTTTTCTTATGTGCAAAAAGAAAAATTATAGGAAGTAAAAGGTGTACAAATTATAATAATCAATTAATAATATTATAAAGTAACTAGGTTCCTACATTTCCTTATAAAATATATTCTTAAAGTTTTTGTGACATATATTTGTGACATATATTCAAATATTTGAATATTTGAATATTTGAATATTTCCTTAAGAAATATATTATATTTGAATATATTTTATTTTAGGAATATGATACTTGGTTTAATGTAATTGTAGGAACATGAGGGACATTAACTCTATCTTGATATTAGCTCAAAGTCAATATATGCAATACACCAAAATATGAACTTTGCAAAAGGTAATATTTTTGGACCTTGTTGATATTGGACCATGTATATCTACTGGATATGTCATCACTGGACTAGACCCTTGTTGTTGGACTAAGAGGATATGGTGTAGCCCAAGCTTGCGTCAACCCGATCCCGCTCCTTGTTACGGTGTCGTCTTAACCATCAGTATAGTTTCTTTGTTACGGTGTCATCTTAACCATCGGTAAAGTCTTTTGGCCATGACATCATCTCACTTAAGGAAACACATAAGAGGCTTTTATCCTTTGATGAGTTTGCCCTAGCTGCTAGCCACTTCACTCGTCCCCGATGCTATCTCCACTTCTCTCAGATGCCGAAATCTCAATGGGAGGAATTTAGAGGAGATAGGTTGTCAAAACAGTCAGATTTTGAATCTGAAGGCTGATATTGGGCTGATTTGATAGATAACTTACCATTCCTAATGGGAAAAAGGCTATGGTTCAAGTTTGATTAAAAAAAAAAAGCCCTAGATCTTCCTCTATTTAAATGAGATGTGTGCGTGAAGTTTTTCTCTTGATGATTGACATCTATTTGAAGCGTTCTCTTTGTAAAGAAAGTCTTTTAAGCTCACCTACTATTTGATTCGAGTTTGTTAATCTCTCAGTGACTCACAAGGGTTCAGTGGTATTTGATTATCTGCTTTGATCTTTGATTATATACTCAATCATAGCTTGTATAACATTATTTATGTGTTGATTTCACTTATAAACATTTATTGCACATAAATTTTGAGGAAAATCTGAAACCCTAATTTCTTCAAATTGGGGATTTTGTGTTAGGAGCTCTGTATCTTGATATATATGCTTAAATAGCTCCTCTAATTAGCAATATCCCATAAACTAACATATCATTTGGGGATTTGCTACTATATATGATCTTTTAATCATAATTTGTATTCGGACTTGAGAATTCCTTTGAGAAGGAATTATTTGGATTAGGGAGAACGTATTCTCCTAATCAGGTTTAGTAAAGGGAACTTTAATCGGTTGGATTGAAGGAGAAAAGGGTGGATGTAGGACTCTAAGATAGAGTGCCGAACCACCATGGTAAATTGGGTGTTGATTCTTTTACTCTTTACTTACTTAAATAATTCTGTTTTCCTTCTTATTATCATATAAATTATTAAATTAATTGATTGAATTTTTTATCATACAAAAGCATAGTTTTCGGTACAAGAACAATTCAACTCCCCCTTCTTGTTAAACCATAAAACCCAACACACTAGATTGTTCCAACCGCTCTATCTGTCGAAAGGAGACATGAATCCGACCACCTTGGTGTCAACTAAGATCATTGGAATCTCAAACTATGTTTTGTGGTTTAAGACAATGCTAGTCACACTATTGATTAAGAACAAAATGGCATTCATAAACGGGTCATTCCTTAAACCCAACTCTAATTCTCTTTTTACAAGCTCGTGGATCCATGCAATGATCTCTGTTAGGTTGGATCTTAAATTTGATCTATGAGAATCTCCACATAGCCTTATTTACACCTGAAACGTCGCTGCTAACTCCATGCCCAGTATTATCATATCGACCTATTTGAAGCTGGTCATTCAATTAAAAGTAACATATCATCTATGCTAAAGGCAACACAAAATGACATGTTTACACTAAAGCCATAAAACGATAAGTCATTTAAGCTAGTTGAAAAATGTGAATTTTCTGGGAAAAAAAGGCATAAAAATGAGGTTTGCTACCAGATAGCTATTCCTCAATGTGAATATTGCAAGATATATGCGCATGAGAAAAAAAAAGTGATACAAATTAAATGACTATCCACTAAAGCACAAGAACTGCAAGGATGAGGTAACGGTTGTTGGAAAAAGGTATGTTTTGTTGTGGCAAAATGTTGGTTGCATATAATGTTTGTAAAAAATAATTTTTTCATATGATTATGTGCAATATTAAACATCAAGGAAGTAAAAGGTGTGCAAATTATAATATCAATAAATGATATTATAAAGTAGCCGATTTCCTACATTCCATTATTAAACATCACATATAAGGCTTAGACAAATATTTTTATATGAATTATTGAGCTAAAATATATTTGCTTATATTGAAGAAAAATGATACTTGGTGATTGTGTACTTGTAGGTATCTATGAACCAAAAATCATATTGTGAAGGCTAAAATCATATTACTTGATTTTACAAGCTTGATGCAAATCTAAGCGAAGCCACTCACTAGCTAGTCCAAACTCGAGCAAAGTCATTCACTAGCTGGTCCAAGCCTAAGTAACTATTTGCTGGATCAAGCTATGAAGTAGGCCAAGACCAAGCTCAGCTTGTAAGCCAGGCCCACACTCAACCCATAAAGAAGCTGCCTGGTTTATGCTTAAGTTAAACCAAAGTGATGCATTTCACTTAAGTAAATGAAACACGATTGTTTCACCTACATGTTAGAGACATATTCTTAAGTCAAAATCAGAGAAGCCCTAAGCCCCAAAATCATAGGAAACTAGTTCTCATTTTTCTCTTAGTTGCCGACTCTCCAACGGGAAGATTTGTGAGGTGATAAAAGTGTCAGAATGGTTGTTTGCTGTATTAATCATTGCTTTTATAGTTGTATGATGTTGCCTCCATTAAATCTCAATAGGAAACTCTTAACGAGAAGAATAGGTTTGAACTAAAACCCTAAAATGCTCAAGGTTCTAAAATCTGCTATAAAAAATGAGGTTTCCGTGGATGTTTGAAAGCTTTTGCATGAAATACTATCAAGTTCTTTGAAAGAGATTGAAGCTTTGTGAAAGATTTGTACTCATACTACCGTGCTCTTCAATCCTTAGTGAAAGCAAGAATCTTTAGTGATATTTCTTTCCTTCACATTTATATTCTTGTGAATATCTACTGCTACATTGATTTATTTATATGTTAGATTGACTCAAAATATTATTTGCACATAAACATCATTGTAAATCCAAAATCCTAAATTTGTGAAAATTAGGGGTTTCATGATTAAAGCTTCAATTAAGTTTGTATATATTTAATTATCTCTTTGAGAAGTATTGTTCCTCACTTACATTACACATTTAAGGATTTGCTTGATCTAGGTTAGTTCAACCTAAACTTTGTAACCATGAAGAATTGACTCCTTGTTGAGGAGTTGTAAAGTGTAGGAGAGGATTGCTCCTAACTTGAAGTAATGTGGACTTTAACTTGCTGAGTTGAAGGAAAAGAGGGTGGAAGTAAGTGAAAGGGTTAAACCACCGTGTAAATCTTTATGTCTTCCTATCTTGATTTATTTCTTTGTTTATATGCTTTAATATACCTATCTTGAGTGCTAAACTTACATGAAACGTAGAAAAGTTGAAAAATATAGGTAAAACTGTGATAACCAATTCAACCCCCCCTTATTGGTTAGTCATAAAACCTTACAATTGGTATTAAAGCCAGGTTCTCTTATTTAAAAGCTTAACATCCTAAAGTAGATCCATTTAGATGGTTCTAGAGAAAGGAGTAACTATCACAGGGTATAATAAACCACCTTTGTTTGATGGGATAAATTATAGACATTGGAAGCAACTTATAAAGTCTTCATTATTGGTCAAGACCTTGAAGCTTGGCAGATAATCAAAAAGGGTACTGTTTTACCAGGTGAAACTGATGAATGGAGTAAAAATGAGGCCAAAATCATGGAAATAAATGCTAAGGCTATGAACATGATTTATAGTGGATTGAAGGCTCATGAATTCAATAAAGTATTATCTTGCCTCACTGATAAAGAGATATGGGACAAATTAGAAGTTATATATAAAGGTACTAAGAAAGTTAAATATCTAAAGTTACCATGCTTACTTATGATTATGAATCGTTTACTATGCTTGATTTTGAAATTGTTAGTGACATGTTTGGTAGATTTACTGAAATAGTTTTTGAACTTAAGTTGTTAGGAAAGACATACAAATGAGAAGATGGTTAGGAAGATGTTAGTATCCTTACCTGAGAGTTGGGATCTTAAGAAAATGGCCATAGAGGAAGCTCATGATCTTGATAGTTTGGCCTTAGATGATCTATTAGGATCATTAAAGACTCATGAGATGCAATTAATTAGAAAGGTAAGAGAGAAAGAAAATAGAAGGTCATTTGCCTTAAAAGTAGAAGTAGAAAAGAATGAAGAGGTAGAGTCCAAAAGTGATGAAATTGCTTTTATAGCTAGAAGATTCAAAAAAATTCCTTAAGAAAGGTCTAGGAAGAAATAAAAGACATCTTAGGAAGAATGAAACACATGATTCTAGGGATAACTTGTGCTATAAGTGTAGAAAACCTAGACATATCAAGGTTGATTGCCTTCTGCTCAAGAAGAAGAACAATAAAGGTAAGAAAAAGGCAATGATTGTTGCTTGGGATGATGAAACTCTTCATCGGATGAGGAAGAACAAGAAGAAGTTGCTCATCTTTGCTTAACCATGAATGCAACCATAGAAGAAGAAATCGAGGTAAGTGATTATGAACCCGAAACAAGTCTTACGGGTGATATTGAGACTGCTTTCTTTGATTTGGTTGAATATGCAACTAAGATAAAAGAAAAATACAAGAGTTTGAGCAGAACCCCCCCCCCCCCCCCACATCCCTGCAGATCCTCCCCACCGTCTTCGCAGAACCCCCCTTATAGATCCCCCTACCATCCTTACAAAACCCCCCCACAGAACCCCCCTAGATCCCCCCGCAGATCACCCCACAAAACCCCCCTAGATCCCCCCGCAAATCACCCCGCAAACCACCCCCCCATTGTTCCCACAGAACCCCCCCACCGTCCCCGCAGTTCCCCCCTCCATCCCTGCAGATCCTCCTCCCCCCCCCCCACCATCCCTATAGACCATAGATCCCCCCCTCCATGTCCCCGCATATCCCCCCACCACCATCTCCATAAAACCCACCATCCCTGCATATCCCCCCCATGTTCCTACAGAACTTTACCCATAGAAACCCCCTCCCTCAATCCCGTAGAACCCACACTCCCTACATCTACAATCCCCCCTGCATCACATTGATCCTTCCCACCCCCCTTTATCCCTCCCTGACTATTGCCATCCTGGTCCAAAACACCTTTTCCTCCTCCAAAACTCGGACTCTTCCCACAAAAACCTAGGACTAGATCGATTTTCTATGGTGGAAGCAATGTTTGTTACAGCCAGATCGAGAGATGGATTGGGTATAAGATGGTGAAGCAAGTGGTGGTGATCAGTGGTGTGATGGATTAGAATAAAGAGGATAGGCGAAGGGCAGCGTACTCAGATTTTACTGTTGAAGGGATTTAGTTGGGAAAAGGTGGATGCATAGTTGTTCTTTCAAACATCAATTAGCATTCCTACAATTTGCTTATGGTAAAGTTGGTAGAACCTGAAGCTCGTTCTGTCAATCGAAGGAAAAATTTATCTGAATTGATGGCACGTACGCGAAGTGGGAAAATGACAAATGTTCCTAAAGCCTCAAACACTTCAAATTCTGAGATTGCAGCTGAAATTGTAGCATCCCTTTTCAAGTCAAGCTTGGATTCTTCATAAACCTGTGAACTCTCAAACTACTGAAACTGTTAATGATATTGATATTATTGATATTGTTGATGATACTGCAAATGGTAAAGGAAAAGTTCAAACAAAAAATTTTAGTGTGGGAGGCAAAGTTCAAGAAAATAGCTCACTAAATGAAGTAGTAGGCCCAAAGATCAATTCAAATACTGGGAATTCTGGATTGTATTGGAAACATACTACAATGGATAATATTATGAAGACAGCAAAGTTAAATTATCATCCCCCTTCCAAGCAAGGAAACAAACTTGTTGTTAAACCTCCACTAGAGGCTATTGAGGAAGGGAAAAGTCACTTTGCAAATTGTCTTGTGGGATATTTTTTAACTGAAAATATTTCATATTACTTAGTGAAGGGTATTGTAGAAAAATTATGGGGAAAAGATAACCTATCAAAAGTCTTAGCTACGAATGAAGGTTTCTTCTTCTTTTATTTTTTGAATATGAAGAAAATGGAGGAGGTTATGGAAGTTGGAATATGGGATATTGTAGGTAGGCCACTTTTCATTCAAAAATGGCATCCTCTTATTAGACTGGAAAAAGCAAAAATCTCTATAGTTCCCATTTGGGTGCGTTTATATAATGTATCTCATGTGCTTTGGACTAATAAAGGTATGAGCTATGTGAGTAGCATATTGGGCAAACCTTTATACATGGATAAGGCTACTGAACAAAAACTTCAGTTATCATATGCTAAAGTATGTATTATGATGGATATCAATAGTGAATTCCTTGAAAATTTTTATATTGATATGGGAGGAGAAGAATCATATGAAGTAAATGTTGAATATTGTTGGATTCCAAAGAAATGTAAGGTATGCAATAGCTTTGGACACAAAGAATTACTATAACAAAGAAAGAAGTTTGGGTACCTAAAAAGAATGTAGCTCCTTTAACCTAGAACCCTCAGATTGATAATACCCAAAATAGTCAGCTCTTGAGTACTGCTAAGGAACATCTTATCCAGATCATTGCAATAGAGCCAACTCCAAATACAATTGTGAAAGAGAATGTCCAAGTTTTACGAAAGGATATAGGTTCAAAGACTAAATCCACTACAAGCATAAAAAAAATTGGAACATTAGGGGGAAAAAAGGATAAGATACAAAATGTCATGTCTCTTAATAAATTTGCATTACTAGAAGAGGACACAATGACTGATCCTATTATAGAGCATGTGGTGATTGAAGAAATGATAAATCATCCAATAAATGAAAGTACTATCATGAAATGTTAGGGGCTTAAACAAAAGCCCTAGATTAAAAGAGGTTGTCGATTTTGTTAAGTCCCATTCCCCCCAAATTATTATCTTGATTGAACATAGAGTTAAAGAAGAAAATGCTGATATAATTATGAAGAAGGTATTTGCAGGTTTGAATTATGTCCATAATTACAGGTTTAGTAGTCTTGGTAGAATTTGGATCCTTTGGAAAGCTTCTGATTTTCAACTTACAATTGGAGAATCTTCATCTCAAGCTATCCATTGCTTAATTGAAAGATTTGGTATGCACCCATACCTCCTGTTTGCTATTTATGCAAACAATCTGGAGATTGAACATAGAAATTTATGGGCTAATCTTAATAGCTTTTATAATCTTCATGTGAATGATGTTCCTTGGTTAATTATGGGTGATTTCAATGAAACACGAAATACAAGTGAGCGCATTGGGCCTAATGTTAGATGGACATAAGGAATGACAAAATTGAATGAAATAATTGATAATATGGCATTGATTGAACCCCCTTATTCAGGTCCACTATTTACATGGACAAATAAAGGATCAGGAGCTAGTCTTAGAGCTAGTAAAATTGATAGAGCCCTTACTAATGGGGTATGGATTCACAAATTTGGAAACTTTGTTATTGAATTTTTACTCCTTGGTGTATCAGATCATTCTCCATGTCTAGTTAAATTTGGCAACACCGCAAACAGGAAGAATTCTTCATTTAGATTCTTTAATTTCTGGACTACATGCCTAGATTTCATGGATACAATTGGATCAATATGGCAACAAGAAATAATAGGTTAAAAAATGTTTCAAGTGGTACAGAAGCTAAAAGCATTGAAGTTCCCTTTTAAGAAGCTGAATGCAGCATAATTTGGTAATTTGAATAAGAAGATAAAGAATGCTAGAGAAAACTTACAGCTATTGCAACAAAGATTAGAGCTTAATCCTTATTGTCCTGATACTCGTGCTGAGGAAAAGACACAACTAGAGAATCTACTTACAATGAGTAAATATGAAGAAATCCTTCTCAAACAAAAATCAAGGAATTTACGGTTAAAAGAAGAGGATAATAATAGCAAAATTTTCTATGCGTCATTAATGAGAAGGAGAGCACATAATAGAATCTGTAGACTAGTTCTAGAAGATGGATCAGTTATCACAGAAGAAGAGGACTTGAAAACTGCTATTATAGCATATTACAAGTCTATACTTGGTAATGCCAGAAGCAACTCCACCAATTGTGAAAGGTTCACATCTTTATTTCATGGTAATGATGTAAGTACAATTTTTAGTATAGTAAGATTTGAACGTTCAAATGTTATTAAAGCTTTTTGGGGTATTCATGACTTTGAATAAGAAGATAAAGAATGCTAGAGAAAACTTACAGCTATTGCAACAAAGATTAAAGCTTAATCCTTATTGTCCTGATACTCATGCTGAGGAAAAGACACAACTAGAGAATCTGCTTACAATGAGTAAATATGAAGAAATCCTTCTCAAACAAAAATCAAGGAATTTATGGTTAAAAGAAGAGGATAATAATAGCAAAATTTTCTATGTGTCATTGATGAGAAGGAGAGCACATAATAGAATCTGTAGACTAGTTCTAGAAGATGGATCAGTTATCACAGAAGAAGAGGACTTGAAAACTGCTATTATAGCATATTACAAGTCTATACTTGGTAATGCCAGAAGCAACTTCACCAATTGTGAAAGGTTCACATCTTTATTTCATGGTAATGATGTAAGTACAATTTTTAGTATAGTAAGATTTGAACGTTCAAATGTTATTAAAGCTTTTTGGGGTATTCATGACTTTGAATAAGAAGATAAAGAATGCTAGAGAAAACTTACAGCTATTGCAACAAAGATTAGAGCTTAATCCTTATTGTCCTGATACTCATGCTGAGGAAAAGACACAACTAGAGAATCTACTTACAATGAGTAAATATGAAGAAATCCTTCTCAAACAAAAATCAAGGAATTTATGGTTAAAAGAAGAGGATAATAATAGCAAAATTTTCTATGTGTCATTGATGAGAAGGAGAGCACATAATAGAATCTGTAAACTAGTTCTAGAAGATGGATCAGTTATCACAGAAGAAGAGGACTTGAAAACTGCTATTATAGCATATTACAAGTCTATACTTGGTAATGCCAGAAGCAACTTCACCAATTGTGAAAGGTTCACATCTTTATTTCATGGTAATGATGTAAGTACAATTTTTAGTATAGTAAGATTTGAACGTTCAAATGTTATTAAAGCTTTTTGGGATATTCATGACTTTAAAGCTCTTGGACCAGATGGGTATAATAGTTTCTTCTATAAGAAAGCTTGGCCTATCATTGGAAGAGACATAGAAGATGCTATACTAGAGTTCTTCTCATCTAGGAAGATGTTGAAGGTTATTAACTCTACATTTTTATCCTTAGTTCCAAAGGTTCCTAATCCTTGTGGCAATAAAGATTATAGACCAATAGCATGTTGCAATGTTCTCTACAAGATTGTATCCAAGATGTTAGTTGGGAAGTTGAATGTGATTATCCCATCAGTGATAAGTCAAAACTAAACTGCATTCATTAATGGATGCCAAATTTTTGAGAATATTATGCTATGTTAGGAATTACTTCACAATTATCATAAAGATGATAAAGGTAAGCGTGTGGCCATAAAAATTGATCTCATGAAAGCATATGATATGGTTAAGTGGGAAGCTATATTAGGGGTTCTAAAAGCTATTAATACTCCTCAACATCTAGTTGATCTGATAAGAGAATGCATATCTACATCAAGGTTCTTAGTAAATTTCAATGGAGAGCATGTAGGTTACTTTGAAGGTACCAATGGATTAAGAAAAGGAGACCCATTATCCCCTTATCTATTTGTACTGGTTATGGAAATACTAAATAGAATTATTATTGCAAAAACCTCCATAACAGCTTTTAAGTTCCATTAGTGATGTAAAACTGAGAAAATCACCCATTTGTGTTTTGCTGATGATCTATTTCTTTTTTCCCATGGAGATATAAATTCAATACTTTGTCTTATAGAAACTTTGGAAGAGTTTGGTGAACTTATAGGTCTTCATTATAATCCCAGTAAATGTCAAATATTCTTCTCAGGATTATCAAATCAAGAACAGCTTTTCATCTTAGATCACTCACCTTTCCCCATGGGTACTCTCCCTATTCGATATCTTGGAGTTCTGTTGATTATGAAAAGGCTTACTCATGCTTATTGCAAAGGTTTGATAGATAAAATATTTAGCAAAATAGAAGGTTGGGGAATGAAGCATCTAAGCTTTGCTGGAAGATTGCAGTTATCAAAATCAGTTCTAATTTCCACATGTACATTTTGGATGCAAGTTTTCTTACTGCCAAAGCAAACAATTTATGAAATAGAGAAAAATATTAGGGATTTCTTATGGGCAGGAAATACAAATATACAACATTCCCACAAATTGCTTGGCAAATAGTTTGCTCACCAAAGAAGGAAAGGGAATTGGGATTGCCGAACCTTAAACTTTGGAATAAAGTCCTTTTAGGATGTATGCTTTGGACTCTCATAAATCATCCAAATAATTTATTAAGGAGTAAGTGAATACTTATTACTAAATGTAAAAGAATTCCTGTAATGCATATTCAAATCAAAGGTTCAATGGTATGGAGTTGGAAAGGTCTTCTCAAATTAAGGCCCATACTTACCTCAATTCTTTCCAATCCTGCCTATTGTTGCAAAGCTACTTATCAAGACCTGTAACCAGTAAATGAAAAGGTAGAGTGATATGATTTAATTTGCACTGGCGGGATTTGCAAGCATAACTTTATTGGATGGTTAGTTTGCCATGATTGACTTGCCACTGCAGAAAGAATGGTACAATGGCTTCTTACAATTAACCAATATTGTGATTTTTGTCAGGCTCAAGTAGAAAACAAGAGTCATCTCTTTTTTGAATGTCCTTGCACAATGTTGATTTGGAAGAATATCCTTGCTCAAAATGGAATTCGATGTCACATCGGAGGATGGAATGAAGAATTAAATTGGATGATTAAAGCATCTAAAGGTAAGGATCTGACTGCAAAACTTCTTAAAATATCATTTCTAGCTTGTATCTATTGTATTTGGACAAAAAGGAATAGAATAAAATTTCAAAAAACATTAATGGACATTCCAATCTTGTTGGCTAAAGTTAAGAAAATTGTACGAGGGAGAGTTTCTTTGCTTCACAATATCAAACCCTCACAAGGTAATGTATTTTTTAATGAGATTTAAAGGCTCCCAACCTCTATTTTTTCTCACTCTTAGTTTATATTTGAAAATTGTTGTAATACTAGGATATTCCCTTGTGCTTTTGTATATTAATTTCCATTAATGCAACTTACATTAAAAACCAAAAAAAAAAAAATACAAGAGTTTGAAAGCTAAATGCAAATTTGTAAAGGCTAAACTTGTACTTGATAAATTTGTTATAACATCTTCTATACCTTGTATGCATGAAAACTCTAATGTATCTGAAAGTATTTCTATGAAATCTAATACCTGTTCTATGATTGATACTTGCTTTGATTTAGAAAACAAGCATGATGATATCTTAAAAAATATTTGTGAGAACAGGGACATAATTACTCTTAACTTGAGAATACTTAGGCAAGAAAGATAGAAACATGAAATTCAAATGAAATTGGATGATACCACTTTGTTGTTACACAAGTTCACAAAAGGTAGTAACATGTTAAATAATATGTTGCAATCACAAAGAGGTGTATATGATAAAGCTAGTACAGGATATAATTCTTTGAAGTGTTGAAAAATAAGAGTTTTGTTTGTGACAAAATGTATTTATGAATATATTTGTTGAAATATGTTTTTCATAAGTGCAAAAGAAAATCATAAGAAGTAAAAGGTGTACAAATTATAATATCAATTAATGATATTATAAAGTAACCGAGTTCCTACATTTCTTGATATAATGTCACTATATAGTGCTCTTAAGAAATGATTTATTTAATTTCATTATATAATGTCTTGAGAACAAGGCTTACCAAATTGAAATTAAATATGTCATACATTATGATTAAGAAAAAATGATACTTGTTTTTACTTTGATGAAGGTTGAAGTATATGGCTCTATTTTTGGAACAAACCTTAGTTCTATCAATAACTTATATTATATCATTCTTGGATTGATATTGTATTCTCAGCCTAGTTATATTTGACCTGGTTATATTTGGCATGGTTATGTTCTCGGCATGGCTGTGTTCTTAGCCCATGACCCGCTTATTTGTCCAGTAGATAAGTGAGCTCAGCTAGTGATGAAACTCATGGTTTCATTTATGTACCATCTCACTTATTCACTTGATGCCTTAAGAACACATTATCGACGACTACCGAAATGAAAGACAGAGATAGAGATGGAGGAACAGCGCCACTGGTGACTGAATCCTAAATGGGAGGATTTCTGAAGAGACCAATGTCAAAACAGTCTGATCTGAGCTGGAGAAGGAAGATTTAAAGGCTGATTTACTATTCTAATGAGAAAACAACTTCATGATTGAGGTTTGAAAAGTTTGAAACCCTAGCTCTAATTTTTCTATTTAAGAAAAGCTATTCTATGGAAAAAAGTCCAACACTTACAACAATCTGAAGTTTTCCTTGAGTGAAGAATCGATAATTGAGCTCATCTTTTGATCATTCAATCTTCTTAACTTTCAGAGAAGTGCAAGCTTATGATGATATTGTGATTAAATACTTATTTGTTTATTTATATCATTGATTGGATCTTGTATAACTCTGTTTATGTGCTGATTTCATTAAAAATACTAATTGCACATAAACATTGAAAGGAATCCGAAACCTTAATTTATTTTAATTTAGTGTTTTAGTGATAGGAGCTTAGAATTATTATAATTACATCAAATCAGCTCCTATAGGTTACAGAATCCCACAACTTGTCATATTATTTGGGATTTGTAATTGATTTATGATCTTTTGATCATATTGTGTAACATTGTACAAGAAATTCCTTCAAGAGGAATTGTTTGAGTTAGGAGAACGTTTTCTCCTAACTTGGTTGAGTAAAGGAGATTTTAATCTGTTTGATTAAAGGAGAAAAGGATGGACGTAGGACTTAACGTGTGAGTGTCGAACCACAGTGGTAAATTTGGTGTTAATCTATTTGCTTACTATTGATCTAACCTTCTTATAATATTTACTGCCTTATATTTTGTCAATTATTTGTTCCTAACCTATTAGAATATTTAATGCATATAAGTGTGATAATATTCTTGATAACGTGTTGTTTGACTTAGAAGTAGAGCATCATATGTTTGAAATCTATCCAATTTATATTGATATTATTTGTGTGACTTGTCCAGCATATTGAGTTGAGCATTTGTTAACATAATAGTTTTTAAATTGCTAGTTATAACAATTGAACCCCCCTTCATGTTAAGCCATAAAACCCAACATGAAGAACACAAAAACTTTTACAAAATTCTTTGATAAAGAGGATTGTACATTCCGCTACATCATAAATGTTCTTATTGTAGTTATATTAGTTATTTGTTTGAAACATGTCCAATTAGACTTAAAAAAGCATATAAGATCAAGAAAGTGTGGATACTTACGAAGATTGGTAGTTTAGAAGCAACTAACACTCATAGACTCAAAGAAAAAAGGGTACCAAACATTCAATAATCATTTTGTTTCTGCAAGCCTTAAGTATGAATATAAACAATAAGAAATACAAAGAGTTGTGGATTCTCAACAGCAGGTGTTCCCGACATATGATTGGGATGATGGAGTTCTTCTCAACACTTGAGTTGAGATCTAGAGGTATCGTGTCTTTTGGAGATAACTCCAAAGGAAGAATTAGGGGTATAAGCAACATAGGTAACATGAAAACCCTCCTTATATATGATATATTGTATGTTGATAAGTTGAAGTTTAACTTGTTAAGCATAAGTCAGTTGTGTAATAATGACTTCAAAATTAGATTCGGAAAAGAATTTTGCCTTGTTGAAAATGTTGAGAATAATGTGAAAATTTTTGGAAAAAATATAATATTTATGTGCTTGATCTTAGTGTTTGGTGAATTTTAAATGCAAGTGAACATGTTGAACAAGTAATATAATGATAAGGAAAGTATCGTCCCACAGAGATTGGTGATTACTATGCCAACTAATTACTAACAGTGAACAACTCTTAGAATTTATCTAACAAATCCAAATTGATAGAGAATAAACTAATCAACTAAATTTAATAAAACTAAATACACAAAATACGTTAGAGTGTCCGATTTCACCATAACTATGAGGTACTAATGTAGATTATGTATGCTTGCAAGAGGGATAATATCTATGTGATGGCGAAACTTCCTAATTTATTTACTATCCTATGTCTAGGTATAGCAAACCTACTTAGTTCATTAATTCACTATATTTCTATATGTGAATTGAAACAAACCAAATGCATTAGGATCTATGAACATTCCCAATTTACAATAAATCTTTCGATTATCTTATCACCATAAGCCACACAAACAACATGGTATATGTCTATCCACATTTAATTCATGGTTATATATTATAAGAAGCAATTGCATATTATTACCTCTCAGTCTCAAACATGCACATCAAATCATTCAAGTGGTGGCCAATCACTTAAAAACATTAAGCATAATAATATATAACTCACATAAATAAAATATCTTACAAAACATAATAATCATAAGATTCATACCATCATAATTAGGTTACATCGTAGCTCTAACAAAAATAAACTAAAACATAAAGAAATAATAAGGAAGAATGGTAATAAGAAATAAAGAAGGCATCTTGAATCCAAGAACAAGAAGTCTGTCACCCTTTTTGTCTTCTTTTCAAGAAAATCTTGAATTCTTGGCCTCTTTCTTGAGTTGTGCTCAATTTCCTCCTCCCTTTCTTTTGCCTCTTCTCTTCTCTTAAATAGGGTTTAGGTTTAGACCTACTCTTATCCTAGTAGAATTGGGTTTTAGAGATCTAAAACAATTGGGTTTTGAACTCTTAATTTAATTAGGCTTTGAACTCCTAATATGATTAGGTTTTCTAATTATTTAGAAAACCCAATAACAATAAAATCTAATAACAATCATTCAAAGCCAAAGCTCATCTTGACTCTATTGATCTTGATATTATGATTTTGCCACACAATAAGCATCAGGCTCTCCATGTTCATCCCTTTTCTCCTTGCCTCCTTGTGCTACATAAACAAGATAAATTTAGGTAAATAAATAGAAGTTCAAATGTTTTCTCATAATTATTAAAGTTATTTATTACCTAAAATAGGTAAAATAACTCTATAAAAATAGAGTTATCACTTAGTAAATTAACAAATGAAAATACATGTTTGACTATGAATCATAATGAAAATGCTTGGCTGTGGCATAAAAAGCTTGGACATGCTAGTTTAAGGTTGATAGAAAAACTATGCAAGAATAGTTTAGTTAGGGGATTACCCAAACTAAATTTTGATAAAAAGAAATTGCGTGATGCATGTGCAAAGGGTAAACACACATAAAGTAACTTTAAACCAAAGCAAGTAGTGTCTACATCAAGACTTTTAGAACTTATACATATGGATTTGTTTAGTCCTTTGAGAATGGCTACCATGAGTGGTAAACATTATGCCTTAGTCATAGTAGATGATTGTACAAGATATACATGGGTATATCTACTTGTTAGGAAAGATGAAAAATTTGAGAAGTTTGTTGATTTCTCTAAAATAATTCAAAATGAAAAAGATCTTACTATAATTAAGATTAGGATAGATCACGGTGGTGAATTTGACAATCACTTATTTGAGAAATTCTACTTTAAGAATGGTATCTCTCATAATTTTTCAGCCCCTAAAACACCACAATAAAATACTGTTGTAGAAAGGAAAAATAGGACACTCTAAGAAATGGCTAGGACTATGATGTGTGAGTATAACCTTCCCAAACATTTCTAGGGACAAGTTGTAAGTACAACCTGCTATATTTCAAAATGAGCATTTTTAAGACCCATCTTGAAAAAGAATCCATTTGAACTATTCTTTGGTAAGAAACCAAACATTTCATACTTTCATGTGTTTAGAAGTAAATGTTTTGTGTTAAATCACGATAAAGAGTCACTTGTGAAGTTAGATTCCAAGAGTGATGAGACCATATTTCTTGGTCTATAGAGTTTTCACTAAAAGAACTCTATTGGTAAAAGAATCTATTCATGTATAATTTAAAGATGATTATGATCTGAGTTCAAACAAACAAGGATATAATGATAGAAGTGCACCTAGAGTTGAGGGGGAGTTAGATAGAAGAAAATAGAAGTGAGGTAGATCAACAACATATCTTAGGAGATCTCACAAATAGAGTAAGCATAAGATCTCAATATCACAACACATGTGAACATCAAGCCTTCTTGTCTCAAATTAAGCCAAAGAAAATAGAAGAGGCCCTTAAAGATGAAAACTAGTTTCTTGCTATGCAAGAAAAACTAAATCAATTTGAAAGGAGCAAGGTTTGGAACCTAGTTCCTGGACCACACAAGCACCCGGTAATTGCTACAAAATGGGTATATAGAAATAAGCTAGATGAAAATGGAATTATAACTAGAAACAAGGCTAGATTTGTTGCACAAGGATATAGTCAAGAAGAAGGAATTGACTATGATGAAACTTTTGTACCGGTAGCTAGATTAAAGGCAATCTGAATGTTGCTTGCTTTTGCTTGCTATATGAATTTTACTCTCTTTCAAATGGATGTAAAGAGTGCATTTTTGAATGGTATTGTAAAATAAGAAGTATATGTTGAACAACAACCTAAATTTAAAGATCCAACTTCTCCAAATCATGTATTCAAACTTTCCAAAGCTTTATATGGACTTAAACAAGCCCTACAAACACATCACAAGTCACACTAACACCACCCTATATACAAAGTTTTCACAAGGTACGGTCCAGTGTGAGTGTACGGTCTGGTGTGAGTACGGACTACCCACTCAAAAAGTAATGACCAGTGCCACAATTCAAAACGGTGCGCTGCGTGCACCAAGAATAAAATGCATAAGTATCACATACCATACCCAAACGCTCATTTGTATTCACCATGGATAATCTAAGCTCAACCAGTTCTCATCCCCCATCATTAGCCGAAGAAGACTCTTCGGCACAACTTAAATATACAGGTAATCTCACCCCACTGAACCTGAAGCTACCATCACGATGGAAAACAACGTTTTCAAGATCTGTCTTCATAGATACGCTCAAGATCTCATACAAGCCTCTCGCACCCATCAACATAATAGGATTCGTCAAAGCAAATATCTTCAACGACAGGCTGAAAACACCAGACAATCTTCAGGCCAAATTTAAGTGGCCTATTCTCTGCCCTGTAAAAATCACATATTACGGGACATCATATGCATCCAATAAAGATGAATCCCTATGGAGAGCAAATTATCAAGTCCAAGACACGAACATGAACAAGAGGGTTCATTTCTGCACCATCCAAGCATCACTCAAACTATCCACCTCCAACCAAGGAGGTACCACCGAATACCATCCACATGAAATAACCATAAACTTCAACAAGTTCACGGTGGGCGACATAGAAGTATGGCATTGCAGCCATGCACCAAAGTCAGATATACGAAACTCACGAGTAGTACAACGGTGCTCGTCCATATCCTTACAAAGGACAGCATACGCAATGCCAAGTATAGCGTTCTCCCAAATACAAGCCGAAAGAGCCATAACTGTGGCTCAACCACAACATGAGCTCGAACATATAGTCAAACCAGGAGACTCCATCTCACAAACTAGCTCACAATCCATGGACAACCAGAGCACCATATCATTCATAGCTGAACAACTTGCCCAGTTCACTGCGCAAGCCCAAGCTGAAGCAATACGTCAAGCACAAGCCGATTCAGCAGCTCGACGTGTGAAATCAACATCAATCAAGATATAAGGAACCAACACATTCCTTAGGCGATATAATATCCCAATCACATAATTCAATTTGTTCCATCAAATGTAACTCAACGATTGCCACAACAATCTTAGCAAGCGAGTACTTTCCTAATTAAAAATAGATTTAGAAAAGGTAAAGTAGACAATACTTTGTTCATTAAATCAAAGGAAAAGATATCTTGATTGTTCAAATATATGTTGATGATATTGTGTTTAGTTCCATAAATTCTGCTATGTGTAATCAATTTTGTTGATTCTATGCAACATGAATTTGAGATGAGTTTGATGGGTGAATTAACTTACTTTCTAGGTTTTTAAATCAAGCAAACTAGTAAAGGAATCTTTATAAGTCAAACTAAGTATACAAATGAGCTGCTTAAGAAATTCAAAATGCATGATGCTAAACCAATAAGCACCCTTATAAGTACATCCACATCATTATCACCTGATGAACAAGGAACCAGTGTAGATTCAAAACTTTATAAAGGAATGATTGGCTCTTTGCTATACTTGACTACTTCTTAGCTTGATATTATGTTTAGTGTGTGCTTATATGCTAGATATCAATCTAATCCTAAATAACAACATTTGACTACGGTTAAAAGAATATTTAGATATCTAAAAGAAACTGTCAACCTAGGAGTTTGGTATTCTAGAGATACAACTTTAGATCTTCATGCTTTTAATGACTCTGACTATGCTGGATGCAAGATAGATAGGAAAAGCACAAGTGGTGCTTGCCACTTCCTTAGGAACATGCTTGTTTCTTGGTACTTTAAAAAGCAACATAGTGTGGCTTTATCCTTTACTAAGGTTGAATATATTACTGCTGCTAACTGTTGTGCTCAAATTTTATGGATGAAATAACAATTAAAAAGATTATAACATTAACTCTTCAAATGTTCTATTAAAATGTGATAACACTAGTACTATAAATTTGACAAAGAACCTTATACTGCACTTTAAAACCAAGCATATTGAAATTAGACATCACTTTATTAGAGATCATGTGCAAAAAAATGACATCACTCTTGAATTTGTGTATACAGATTAGTTGGCTGATATTTTCACCAAACCATTAGATAAAGAAAGATTTTATACTCTCCAAAGAGAGCTTGGCATGTTGCTACTTGCATATAATTCTTGAATGTGCTTTGTTCTACTTTACTCTACATTTTTATCTCTTTATCTGAGCTCTTACTTTAAAGGGGAGCACTATGTATTCAAGTCCTTTGATCAAGTAAGTTTTCTTGCACTTTCTTATAGCTTTTAATTATGATTCTTATCAATACACCTCTGTTGTATATCTATTATTTTTACTTATGACAAAGAAGGGGAGAAAGACAACAAAGATAGCATGAATGATAGCACATGAATGTTCAAGCTAACAAAGATAGCATTTAGCAATGAGTGTTCCATTTTTGACTTACAGTGTAGAAAGTGGGATAATGTTGCTTGTATAATGTTTGGAATTGCATATATCTCTTCATGATGGATGCCATGAAAAGTGAAAAATATGATATTGACATATGAACATGAACATCGGTTGCATAAGTGAACATGAACATGCCACATCTTGAAATGCAAATCACGATCATTTGATTGATAACATGTGTTATTATATGCTTCAACTTTTTAAATTTTGTCATCATAAAAAATAGGGAGATTTTTGGAAAAAGGTATGTTTTGTTGTGGCAAAATGTTGGTTGCATATAATATTTGTAAAAAATGATTTTTTCAGATGATTATGTGCAATATTGAACATCAAGGAAGTAAAAGGTGTGAAAATTATAGTATCAATAAATGATATTATAAAGTAACCGGTTTCCTACATTCCATTATTAAACATCACATATAAGGCTTAGACAAATATTTTTATGTGAATTATTAAGCTAAAATATATTTGCTTATATTGAAGAAAAATGATACTTGGTGATTGTGTGCTTATAGGTATTTATGAACCAAAAATCATATTGTGAAGGCTAAAATCATATTACTTGATTTTACAAGCTTGATGCAAATGTAAATGAATCCACTCACTAGTTGGTCCAAACTCGAGCAAAGCCATTCACTAGCTAGTCCAAGCCTAAGTAACTATCTATTGGATTAAGCCATGAAGTTGTTGGATCAAGCCATGAAGCAAGCCAAGACCAAGCTCAGCTCACAAACCAGGCCCACATTTAGCCCGCTTTTAGCTCCCAAAGAAGCTGCTTGATTTAAGCCTAAGCTAAACCAAAGTGATGCATTTCACTTAAGTGAGTGAAACATGGTCATTTCACCTACATGTTAGAGACAGATTCTTAAGTCAAAATCAGAAGAGCCTTAAGCCTTAAAATTGCACGAAGCTAGTTCTCCTTTTTCTCTCTACTACCAATTCTCCAACGAGAAGATTTGTAAGGTGATAGAAGTGTTAGAATAGTTATTTGCCATACTAATCATTGCTTTTACAATTGTATGATGTCACCTCCATCAAATCTAAATGGGAAACTTTCAACGAGAAGGACAGGTTTGAACTGAAACTTTAAAATGTTCAAGGTTTTTAACTCTGCTATAAAAAGGATGTTCTCGTGGATGTTTAAGAACTTTTGCACGAAATACTATCAAGTTCTTTGAAATTAATTGAAGCTTTGTGAAAGATTTGTACTCATACTAGTATGCTTTTCAATCTTTGTTGAAAGTAAGAATCTTTGGTGATATTCCTTCACATTTATATTCTTGTGAATATCTACTTCTAGATTGATTTATTTATGTGCTAGATTAACTCAAAATATTATTTGCACATAAATATCATTGTAAATCCAAAACCCTAACTTTGTGAAAATTGGAGGTTTCATGATTAAAGCTTGAATTAAGTTTGTATATCTTCAATCAGCTCTTTGAGAAGCATTATTCCTCAATTACATTACATTTTTGAGGATTTGCTTGATGTATTAAGGTTGGTTCAACCTAAACTTTGTAACCGTGAAGAATTGACTCCTTGTTGATGAGTTGTAAAGTGTAGGAGAGGATTTTTCCTAACTTGAAGTAAAGTGGACTTTAACTTGTTGAGTTGAAGGAGAAGAGGGTGGAAGTAGGTGAAAAGGGCCAAATAGCCATGTAAATCTTTATGTCTTCCTATCTTGGTTTATTTCTTTATTTATATGCTTTAATATACCTATCTTAAATGCTAAACTTACATGAAACATAGAAAAGTTGAAAAATATAGGTAAAATCGTGATAACCAATTCAACCCCCCCTCCTTTTCTTAGTTAGCCATAAAACCTTACAAAGGTAAACTTGGTAGCTAAAGAGTGTGATCATGTTTTCATCACCAAAACAAACTATCAGCAATTCATCAAGTTTCTGAATGATGATCAAGACACACAGGCCCACCTTGCAAGTACTCTTGAATCCTTTAAATATTAGATAATTGACTCAGATGCTAGTGATCATATTATTGCCAATTTTGAATATCTTAATTACGCTATTTCATATGCATCTAGATTTAGGAAAGTTAAATTTTTGAATGGTGATAGTACTATGGTTACATATACTAGTGATATTTCCATATCTAGGCACCTTAAATTGCATGTAGTTTTTATATTCACTTGGTTTTAGATTTAACCTAATTTTTATATCCAAGTTTTACCTCCAAAACAACTACCATTTTTATCATATTTTATGTTGATTTTTGTGTATTTTAAGACGTTTTGACGAGTGAAGTAAAAGGACTTAGTAAAGTAAGAAATAGACTTTACTATTTTGTCTCATATCCCAATAGAAAAACTATTACACATTCTTCTAGGCATAGCCTATATTTTGTAAACTATTTATCGGTATGTAGTTCTTTAAATTTGAAACTCTAGCATTGTAGGCTCGAACATATGTTTGATGCTAAGTTTAAATTTATCAATGAATTGAATTCCTAAAATATTCCTTCAAATTGCTCTTGTTCTATTTGTCCATTTGCGAAGCAAACTCTTAATCCTTTTCTCACGCACGATGACATAGTGCAATGTCCTTTTAACCTAATTTATATTGATGTTTGGGGACCATATAGGATAGCCAATCATGATGGGTCACGATACTTCCTTACTATTGTAGATGACTTTTCTCGAGGAACATGGACACTTCTCATAAAAGCCAAAAGTGAGACCTTCTCACAACTGGAAGAATTTCTTAATTTAGTAAGAAACTAGTTTGATAAAGAAGTTAGACAAGGCCCTTTATTTCTTCAATTATAACATAAAACAATTATTCTCATCATGGGAATCATTCATGAAAGTTCATGCATGCATACTTCCTAATAAAATGGTGTTGTTAAATGCAAACACTGACACATCTTAGATGTTTCACAAGCTTTGAGGTTTCAAAGCAGCATGCCTATTAGGTTTTAGGGCAAGTGCATACTCACTGCTACCTATCTCATTAATAGAGTGTCTTCCTCCATCTTACATGGAGTCACATCTTTTGATAAATTAGTTGGCAAATAGCCAAAGATTTCTCATATTCAGGTTTTTGGATGTCTTTGTTATGCTACCACATTGAAGCACAAAGACAAAATTGCCCCTAAAACCATTCCTAGCATATTCATAGGGATATGCTCGAGGACAAAAATGATATAAATTATATGATCTCGAGAGATAACAATTCTTCGTAAGTCAAGATTTGCGATTTCATGAGAATGTTTTTCCTTTTTCACAAGTAGAGCCCATATCACATTCTTCATTACAAGTTCCTTTAACTAAACTTGATACAGAGGGCCTTAAGCAACAACTTCACCTTAAGCCCTCACTTGAGCTACCCATTCAACCACCTTCTACTAGTCACTCCACCAACCATAATATTGAATCACCATAACACCATAGCCTAATTGTACTCCAGTCCCTTTACCACCATCAACTGACTTTTATGATGTCTTTACCAATGAAGACATTGAGGAGGTTACACCATTCTCAAAAAACCCAACAATGAGTCTTGTCCAAATAGCCCTAAGAAAATCCATTAAGGAAACTCAACCACCACTTTGGTCAAAAGATTATGTTTGCCCTACCATAAATGCCTTAAAGAATGAATCATCCATATATCCTCTTTTAGCCTCATCTCAGATGACCACCTTCTAACTAGTAGCCATCACTTCATTGCATCCATCTCCACTAATGTAGAACCATTCTATTACCATAAGGTTATTGCCAATCCTAGGTGGCAAAAGGCCATGGAATAGGAGATCAAGGGATTGAAGGCAATAACACTTGAAAAATTATGGATTTATCTCCTGAGCGGAAACCCATTAGATGTGAGTGGGTTTATAAGATCAAGTACAATGCTAATAGAACAACTAAAAGATACAAGGTTAGATTAGTGGTAGAGGGGTATAGTTAGAAGGAAGGCATAGATTATCATGAGATCTTTGCATAAGTTGTTAAGCACATCACCATCAAATATGCCCTTTCAGCTACTCAGAAGCAATGGGAAATCCATCAAATGGATGTTAGTAATGCATTCTTCCAAAGAAATTTAAATGAAAAAGTTTATATGTGACTTTGACCAAGAGAACTGAATGAGAAAGGTGGGAAAATGTGTAGGCTCAAGAAATATTTATATAGATTGAAGTAGGTGGCTAGGCAATGGTATGCCAAGTTTATAGAAGCTTTATTAGTAGTTGGCTATTAGGATTCTATACATGATACCTTTCTCTTTGTTAAGAAATGAAGTGAGTTGATAGTCCTCATTATGATTTATGCAGATAATATTATTATTACGGGCAATGACACTAATAGAATTAAGGAACTAAAAACACATCTATATTCATATTTTTATATTAAGGATTTGGGAGATTTCAAGTTTTTTCTTAGGATTAAGGTCCTTTATGATGATAAAGGCATTTATTTGAGTCAATGTAAGTATATTCTCAAGTTGGTAGATAAGATAGGACTTAGGGAACCTAAGCTAATGGAAAATCCCATGGACACCAACTTATCATTGACAATAATCAAGCATAATCAAGGAGCCTCAATACCAAAAGATGATGACCCATCATTGAAAGATTCTTTGAAGTATCAACAACTCATTAGAAAATTGAATTATCTTAATGTCACAAGGCCAAGCATATCCTACATAGTCTATAACCTAGCTCAATTCATGAACTCACCTAAGAAATCTCATTGGGAAGTAGCAATACATTTGGTGAAGTACTTGAAAAGTTGCCTAGGTTTAGGTTTACTTATTCCTTCCTCAAGTATGTACTAAATGCGAGCCTATTGTGATTCTAATTATGCTACATGCAAGATGGGAAGAAAATCATTAATTGGCTTCTATGTTATGCTTGGGAACACATTGACTTCATAGAAAAGTAAGAAACAAGGTGTAGTGTCACAATTATCTATAGAAGTAGAATATCGAGCTATAGCCCTTACTACTTGTGAGATTTTCTAGTTATTAGTCCTTTTGGGAGACATGGACTCAATGTCCCTCTCTAATGACTTTATATTGTGACAACAAGGCCACTATGGAGCTTGCCATAAATCTGATAGTCCAACATACCAAGCATATTAATGTTGATTGCCACTTTATTTGGGAAAAATTCGACATGTGATTATAAAGACCGATTATGTTGGCACCATGGACCAACCAGTAAACATATTAACTAAAGCTCTAGGAGCAAATCAACAAAACCATCTCCTTCATAAGCTAAATGTCATCAACTTATATTAACCATTAGCTTAAGAAGGGGTGTTTAGAGATGAGATAAGGTAGTAGCCACCTGGCTACCATATTGGAGCTCCTAACAGCCATTTGGATAAAGCATGCTAGCTTGCTATTCAGAGCAAGCCAATATCTCCCTTTCACTACATCATTACGCTAAGGTACCGATTAAGCAATCCGATTGACCATTGCAGAGTACAATGAAGAACTTTATTTTGAATTATTTTGTCTTATTGTACATGACTTTCTATAAGTCATTTTGAATGATTATTGTAAATCTTATCTTAGAAATCATTTCTCTCAATCCATTATATGTATTGGTTTTCTTGTTCAATCAAACAAGTTTGGTCCATTCTTTTGGGTTTATTTCACACATTTTGATAGTAACAAACAGGATATGTATGGTAATGGAAGAAAGAATGCTTCTAATTAATATAAGCTTATCCACTTAAAACAAGAGTTTCCATTTCCAACTTTACACTTTGTTCACTATTGCCTCCACCATTTTGTCAAAATATTGAATCTTGATCTTCCCCTTGAATAGCAAAATGCTCAGGTATTTAATTGGCAATGGAACTTCTGTGAAATTAATCCATTGGAGCATTTGTCCCTTTCCAATTGCCACCCTATTTTTTTTTGACATTACAATTCTTGTTTTCTATTTGTTTACCTTTTGACCATTGTAAGCTTATATATTCTTTCAAAAGCTTCATCAAGTTAGTAATGAATCATTCATCACCTCTTAAAAAAATCAATCTATCATCCACATATGGTAGGTGTATAACCCTTCAAACTTATTATCACTTTACACTTCCTTATAACCGCTTGTTCTGTTAATTTTGAGTTCTCAATTGAACACCTAGTGAGCTAGGATGAAGAAGAAAGGATGTAGAGTGAAAGAATCCATGTCTTTTCCCTTACAATTGGATGGACAGCTAATTGTTGAATATGCATTTGTAGAGCAAGTCATACCAAGCAGGAGCAAAATTAAACGTATCTAGACAAATAAATCTCAAGACACGTCGAGTTAATAATTCATTGCCATAATGGATCTCGCTACGTCATCCTCTCGAGCTGAACGCTCATGGACATGACATGATATGACTTGAGAACTATTGGAAAATTTTCTGTCAAGTCAAGAAAATTACTGTTTTTCTAAAGTCTTCCACTCAGGAAACTGAAGAATTTCAGTGTTTTTTAGTTGGTTACTACTAAGGAATGCCCGAATGCCCATCCTTATCCCTGGAGCGCGGCAGGAGAAGATTGGTGTTGTGCGTTAGGGGGTACCATTTGATTGATGGCTACTATTTTGGGCGCTCAACAATGCCCAGTGCTTGAGTATCGAATTGCAGAAAAGAGTAAGGTTTTCGCATTTTCCATTTTCTGTACGACAGCCCACCAGTAAACAAAGTTTTTGCATATTCCGAAAGACTTCAAAGTCATATTACAAGAGATGTCAAGGATTTTTATGTCAGAAAACGAAAAAGAAAGCATTACCGGGGACCATGGCTGAAAACATGAGCAAGAAGTCCCTTAAAACCCGTCTGAAGACATTACTTGTTATTCAAAACTGGAGTCAAGTACAGGAGGAGGGACTGAGACTGACATCAACAGCAGTTTCTTGGGATGAGGCGAATCTACATTATTTCGATCACTGCTCGACTGACGATTTTTCCCTGGTTGAGATCATGGAATGCTCGATCCGCCTCCTCAAGTTTATATTTCCTAGAAACAGCATTGGAAAGGTTGAATACACCGCTTTCTGCCAGTCTAACCAACTTGGGGAGATCTTGCCTTGCCCTTGCTCCATAAGAGCCAATGACTTGAATCTGTTTCATGACATCAAAAAGAATAAATGGGGAAGTTGGAACACATGGCAATCCTATATCCAATTGTAAAGTAAATTTAAAGCTAAAACTTCTAGTATACATCGTGCCGTTGGTAAAGTGGGCTCCATTGTTGCCTGTCTTGAGCTTGTTAAGCATGAAAATAGCTAAGCAACCTTTTCAAGTTTATTTGATTTAGGAGTTTCAGATGACCGGACATATAAGGAAGAAAAACCACAGTCTAGACAGAACTCTAAGCCATCCTACCTGATCACAAGCAAATTGAGGCAAAGCTTACTTAAAAAAGGTTCTAATCACAACCCGCGCTCAGTTAGTTAAATGCAGGACAAGGCTGAAAAGCATGTTATCAAGCTGATATGAGCTTTCTATTTAATTACTCTCCATAGTAAACCCCAAGTCGATGGTCATTTTCCAGAACATTCTGAAACATATCTATCATTCCAGAAACAAAACTCATAAAAATGCCTACCAAGTATGGATGCCAAACTTCTGTTCCTGTTCGATTTTGCAGGATAGCAACTTCGAACCTTTGCTCCTCAGAGTCTACATTTTCATGATGGTTAGATTATAATGACATACTCACAATAAGATACCAATTGCAAAACTTTCTAGGTTAGTCCAAGGCACAGGCACTTGGGCCAACTTGTTTCACTAGTTGTAACAGAATATCTGCAACATAGCCAATGAGGAGAAGCATTCCATGTTGGGTGTCCTAAAAGGAGGAAAAACTTCTGACTAGAATTTTCCATCATCCCGCATCTTGAACATTCCATCAATATGCCTGACCAGAATGATTAAAGAAGTGTTTACGCTTATCAGCAGCCTTGTTCATCATGAAAACACGTCTTTTCTCTATAAAACCCAAAAGACACCAATCCCAATTTGGCAACTGGGCTCACATCTTAATTTTCAGAAGCACTGCTAATTGCAGCATTTTTCAATTACTAGGAGATGGTCATATAAACCCTAAAGAATAAAATAAAGCTAATAAGCCACATCTGAGGTGTACAAATTTCAAATCAGAAAAAGGAAACAGCCGGCCGGGTGTACAAGTTTTTGAGAGGTCTCAATCTGTCAAAGATGGAAGAATGAAAAATTCAGGATCTTTCTGCAATGATCTCTTTCCTACATGTTAAAGGGCAAACTGCAGCATAAAAAAGCCCATTCAGCCTGATTATTTAATAAAACAAAATCAAGGGGTTCAATACACCACTGGTTTAATCATTGCAACAATCTGACTGAGCATTGACATAGTGCAAGGAAAACTACTTCCCAATTGTCATATCAAGAAAAACAATGTCCATAAACAGAAATGCGCCCACCTTTCAGGGAAACTAAGCTGGACTGCCTCATCTTTGGTTCTTGGATTCCTGAATCTAGAGTCCACCAAAAACAAGTATTTTACTTCTTTACAATGATGACTCTGCATCTTCTGATATCATCATTCTTACGGTCTTAATTTTGATGTTTCCCAATGGCATGACCTAAATGTGGGAGCAGCGTTATTTGTGTACTGATCTCGTCTCTCCTAGATTTGGCTACTGCTTTTCCATGGCCACAACTGTAAAGCTTCTGGTTGTCATATTCAAAAATTACATTTCTTTTGCACTGATAACAATTGAATTCCAGATATGTTTTCTTCCTAGTAAATATCTAAGCTCACGAAATAAATCAGGACAATTTCCATATTGAGCCAAAAAGATTTAAAAATAAAAATAAAAACTAAAAACATAAAGAGAAGATAACGCACCCAATATCTATTGAGCTTTTAGTTGTTAACAAAGTCATTTGTAGGGCTATATGGATAAGCAAATCATATCTTTTGTTGTAGAAAAAATCGTTCAAATCTCAAGTTGGACCCTTGAAAATTTAGTGTTAAAAGTAGTATCCATGTTTCTCAAAGCTTCATTTATGCTTGTTTCAACAGTCTATTGGAGAGAATTTTTTGGATAGTGTAACACAATTTCAAAACTTCAAAGGCACAATCGCCAATAAGTCACATCTTGGGGGAGAAGGTAGATAAGCCAAATTGCAGACCTTTGCTAGTTGATTCTGAATTTTTCAGTTTTGAAATTGTACCACATCCTTAAGAAAATGCCACATGCCATCTCTCCAATAGGTGACATAAGGGAAGATAAGACGGAAATGAAACTTGTTGGGATCAAAAGAACCAATTTTCCATTGAGAATCCATAAGGAAAATTGAAATTGAAGTTATTTTGTCAAGGACAAAACATATACTTAGAACCCAAAAACTATTGGAAACAGAACATGCACCTTTCTACGAACAAGACGATTAATATCCACCTCTCCAATAGCACCCGATTGTGTAAGTCCAATCATTATAGCTTTCCCTCCATCTTTCACACTATTGAAGCACTGAAGAAATGTCTTTGGTTTTCCCAATGCTTCCACAGCAATGTCCACGCCCAATCCCCGTGTTATTTCCTGTCCAAAACAGATATGAACCATTAAAAAAAAGGCCACTTCAAACCTAAGAAAGAATACCATGTATGGCTGTCCTGTATCTTTGAATAAATATACAAATGTCTGAATATGCATACCAATAACATGAACTAATTAAAACATACCAATATCTTGGCATAGACAATTTTACTAAACTACTAATAAAAATTAACTGTTTAAAGGTGCAACTTGATCCATCAACTGATCAATTCACTGGAAACTTGGTCCACTAAGCTGTCAACAAGTTCTCCAAGGTTAGTGAGTAGAATTCACCATTCAGATATGTTGCAATTATTAATCAACATGGCCTTCTACATCCAAAGATAAGAGAATTTTAATTTTCTCACAAAATCTACTTTAACTTGTTGCTAGAATGGAGTTTATAGTGAGGCCAGAGGTTTTTCCCAATACTGCATTTATTGATTTATTTTAACTAAAAAGAAGAAGAGATTCTAGCCTCCAAACTGATGACACAAGTGTTATTTCTCCGAAAGGATCGTAATACAGAAAACTATTCATTTCTTGATAACACTACAAAGACAGAAGCATAACAAGACAAATTCAATGAAACTGAGTCTTCATCATATATGCTGCAATCAAGCAGTTTCAAGCACTAAATGGTCTCATTTCTAAAACAAAACTGACGATTAATTTGAGCTGAAGCTGTTATAAACATCTCTTTAGCATTCCTTAAATATTCCACCCAATTGCTCAAACAATTTTTCTTTAAAATTACAAGTTCGTTCAAGTTTTGACAATTGTCCTTTATAATCCACGAATGAAGAAATCCCTTCAAGTATTATCTTTTAGAAGAAACAAATTCTCAATTAAAAAAGAAAAAGGAAAGAAAAAAAGATAAAAAGGATAGAACCCCACCAATAGAAGAAACCTTTTATGGCATCCATCTAGAGGAGGAGTGAAAGAGAGCAACATAAGTAGACCAGAAAGGAAGAATACAAATCGCAGTAAGGAAAAATGAAAATGAAAACTAATTTCATGGTACTCCTAATGTGCGAGACATCCAATAAACATGAAGATATATCAATTTATGCAATGAGAAAACAACGGACTGTAAATATTGCTTTTACAGCTTTTTCATACATCATAGAAACTTTAGTTAGATTCATTGTAAAGACAAACAGGTACCAGAATTGCAAACATTAAAATTTATTTGAAGGTCTAAACTTGAAGACAGTCTAACACCAGTTTAATGCAACTCAGCCTGTAAACAGAAAACCATTAAAAAAAAAGTTTGAAAACACATTTAATCTGGACTTGTTTGTCTCATCAAATAGACACATACTCTTATCTTTTCAACGGCATCTTCTTGAGAGGCATTTATCGTGTGAGTGGCACCAAATGCTTTAGCTTTCTGCAGTTTGTCATCCTGAACATCCACAGCAATAATATCAGATGCACCAAAGGCTCTTGCAATCTGCAAACAACTGAAGCATTTAACCTAGTCATAATGATGTCAAAAGGCATTAAACAGCATCACAAATTCCTGGATATTACTGTATTAAAATCTTGATAAGCACATTTAAGCAGCTGAAAAAAAGGGATACCCTTGCTCTTACCTAGCTTTTTTGAGGTCTCATCAATTACAAGTTTTTATTACATGGGTTGTATGCAACAATAAATCAGTCTGAGTCTTTCATGGTTCTGAAACTTGTAAAAATTAAAGGTTTCAGGTAAAGCAGTTTTATTTTGGTCCATGGTTAAGGCATTGTATCTACTACTGAACCTATAGTGCAGCATTATAGTTACCTGCATCTCTACAACATTATTCCTATTCTGTTAAATATGTGTGTTGGGCCATTTTTTTGTCTCCCCCATTGAATTTGATGAGAATACTTCGAGAGCAAAAAGGAAAATCCTTTTTCATTCTAAAACTTAAACAAGATAGCTGAAGTTTGACTCCAAACAATCCTAGATGTAAGGAAAGGCTAAAACAACCACCAGGCTACACCTGCAATAAAATTGCATCTTTCTTAGGACTTAACTATCTGTCGTCTATTTATATTCTTTTTCTGACAGGAACTATTAATACATGAATAATAATTTCAAAGTGGCGTAAAAAATAATAAGAACCCTACATGTTAATGGCATTAAGAAGAGAGGGACGTCAAAAGTATCTTTAAGAGTTAGAAGTCAACATCCCACTAACATTCATATATGTTTGTGTTGTGTATGTTTGTATGTAAGTGTTATATGCAGATCGGGGGTTGCTCTTGAAATGTAGAGAATGTTTAGAGAGTTGTTGATTTGAGTTAGCATGCTCAGACGAGAAGGGTAATATTAGCTCAAAATAACAACTCTAAACTTTCTGATGACATTTTAAAAGCAACCACAGTTTCCTATATATATATATATATATATACACACACACATATATTTATGCATGGAGTGTTGTGTTACTGTCCTCATTGTAAAAACCACTTTTCATGTTTCGTTTTCTCTATTGAATGCCATCAATTTGAGATACTACCTTTTCTTATTTGAACAGACTACCTCAAACAGATAACTTTCTAAACTTTCTCTTAGATTTCAAAATAAAACCAAACATGCCAAAAACTGTCAATTCTGGCTATAATAATTATCACAACAGCTTTGTGTACAGAGCTACAAAGTGGTAAGCCCATTACAGTTTGGATTACTATTAACACAGTTGAGGAAAATAGCCAAAACATTGACCAGGTGACTTTTGTTTTGTAGATATAGAAGATGAGGAAGAACTTTAAATTTTTTCGTAAACCAGGCCCAGTTATAAAAGAGTAAAGCACCAAAGAAGGCCAAAAAGGACATAAGTGTTTAAATCTAGAATGCATTAATAACCAGGAATAATATCATGGATGAAAGACCATTTCAACTCCCTTACAAGCTTTGATACGTTCCATAGTCCGGGTAGTCAACACCGTACATCACAGTTGCAAGATGACTTTAACAAACCCGTCATGTGGAGAATTGGCATAGACACCTTCCAGGCATTATTTTTTATTCCATCCTCTACCAACACACACACCCACATACAAACAACAAAGAACTTAAATTAAAACTGAGGAATCATTATCAGATTTTTAATACTATTTAAATAAAAAAAAAGTTAATAAGCAATTTTTCACAACACTATGATGCATGGTCTAAAAGTCCAAGCACAGTTGTAAAGACTCAGAGAAGCAAATACAAAATCAAAATATTTAAATTTTATACAATGAACAAGATTTTACAATTTCAAGTTAAAAACACTTCAAATTATTTCCAGTTCCAATGTTTTTGAACAAGATACAGACTAGATTACAGCTCAAAGTTGAAGATACAACAACCTAAGGGAGAAAAATGGGTGTTACCCTCTAAAATCAAACTCATAAGGAAATCGGTTCATATATGCATTTTAAGATGCCAATGGTGTTTATGCCACAACTGTTGTTCTATTAAGCATATTTCCACACTCCTCATGACATACAATGCAATTTAGTCTTATCATGGAAGCGCTCTTCAAATAGTTTATTATTTCTTTACAGAACATACTAACAAAAGTTTTGAAGTGACTGGTAAAATAAATATAAGGTATTAAAAAATAACTAAAGATATTCCCTTAACGTCCCACCAAAGTAATTTAAGAGAAGGTAAAGGCTTCCTTCAGTTACCTTGAACCAACCCCACCAACTCCGATCACTGCAACAGAATCTCCAGGACGCACCTCAGCTGCATGGGCCATAGCACCATAAGCAGTAAAAACTGCACATCCTAAAATTGCAGACTCCGCATATGGCAATGAGTCTGGTAAAATAGATAACGCATGTGCTGGCACGACACAGTATTCAGCAAGACCTCCCATGCTATACATGAACACTGGTTTTCCTACATAATATACAAATTCTCTTTAGTATTTCACAACGAGATAAACATTCCATTAGCCTTAGGCTAAAAACCTTGCTCAAAAGAGGAGACAGATGGATATCTCAAAAGAAAAAATAAACAAGGATGAAACTGAAACACAGTGAAGAAAAGAGAAAAAAGAGATTAATCAGGCCAATAAATATATCTAGAGAGACCAAGAGAGTAAGTGAGAGAGAGAGAGAGAGAATATAGAGAAGTCTGCCATTTTTATATTAAAGTATGTTGAAAACTTTTCATGTTCAATGGCCAACAGCCTATTTGACCTTTAAAAACCTTAATCTTTGTGCAGGTGCTTATAAAGGAATACAGAATACTGGTAAAGCAAAAGAATGTTGCACCTCATAGGATCTAAAAGGTAGCACCAAAAATAAAAGAGATGCAGAGGGATAGGGAGAACTGAACTGTTCTAGTGGGAGGCAACCCATACCCATGTTGATCCAAGGCAAGTACATAAACTACATGAGAAAATCATAAACAACCAAAAACATGAGATAGAACTTTCTTGTCAGCAGAAAATGATTAAATTGTTGAAGACCTGAACAGAGAATAACAGGGTGACCAGAAATTCTAGAAAAGGTTGCAAAAAGGTGCAACTGAAAAACAAATACTGGAACTAAACACAATAAAAAGATATTGCTCTAGCTAGTATAATTGTGAACAACCATAATATTTTGAAGTAAGAACAGGACACTTCAAAGAAAACTTTCGACACTTATAAGCTAATTTATTTCTTGTAATAAACTTTAAAAAAAAAAAAACCCAAAATATTTAGCCAAACAAAGGAGGAGTGAAGGATGGTCAGCTTTACTTTGGCCAAAAGAGGCCTTGCAGAAGATAAAGATGGTCGTGTGACAATCAAAGGTAATATCTCATTCTTTTCATTCTCTTGGAGATAGTTATATGATCATTTCTCTCTTTTGTTTCTTATTTTCTTTACAAGCAAGAAGTTGTCCTCCAGACTTGACAAAATAAACGTATCAGTTGTTTACTTATTTAGAAATACTAAACACTAGAAACTCTAGGGAACAAATTTTCTAGTGAACTCCATGCACAACACTTTCTAAATGTACATTCCTTGAAAAGTATTGCCCAATTTTTATCACATCAAAAACTCTTAAATTATAAAAGCAAAAAACATTTTTTGAAACACTAAGCAAACATAGCCTGAAACTTTTTAATCTATTGAAGGAATTGACAGAGGCAATCAGGAACAAAAAGATGATATGTTTAAAAACGATTGGAGAAATGTGCTACAGGTGAAGCAGCCAAGACCAGTAAAGAACTTTGTTCTTGTTAAACTATGATTGGATTAATAAACATCTGAACAGAGACATAGAAAAAGGGCAAGATCTTACAGGAAGTGCTGTTGACAGGTGTACAAGTAAAGCTATGAACCAACCACACGCAATCATGTGAAGGATAGATGTGTCCATAGATTTTAAGTGCATACACCAGTGACCTCGTCTTAATAAGCAAAATGCTGAGATGCTTGTTGTTTTCTGAATATGACTTCCCTTGTCTCTACCTTTCATAGCTGCAGAAGAAGAATTCTTTTGTGTAACACAGTCAACTTCACCTTTATCCAATGTCTTGGAGGAAAAAATCTATCCTTCGCATGCTGGTTAAATGAAGGCCCAGTGAACATATACACAGGTAGATAGAAGCATCTTGCATGGAGAAATAGCTTAAGGCATCTGTTTTGATGGCCAGAGGTGACAACCAAATTATCTCTGTTGGTTGGCAAGATCAACAAAGTCTAAAAGGATAAAAAAAAAAAAAAAGAGAAAGGTCTGGTGTTCAATCTGGGAAGCTTTATAAAAGGTGGGAAATATCGGTGAAAGGAAATCAGAGAAAGGCATTTCAGATTTTTTTTCCTCCACGAAAATCTAGCAATTTCTTTTCCTGAAAAAATGGTATTTCACTATGCTTCTTGATCCATTGTTTCCTTTCCCTCTTCTTATTCCTCTCACTCTCTTTTCTCCTCTTTGAATCCTCCACCTGTGATCTCCTTCCCCTCCTCTTCTACTCTTATTTGCCCTTGCCTTGAAAATCCATCTTGCTATACTCAGATTAAGCACAAAACTTCTTTGATTTGTCACACATGCAATCTCCAGTAGACATTGTTCAAACTGAAAATGCTTTGACTCAAATTGGCGACCCACATCACATTCTGACGTGCATGGTTTCCCATTTCTTCTAGGCACCATTTTGAGACCAAAAATCTGACATTGTCCTATATTTCATGCATGAAAAAATGATTGCTTATCTTTTCTTCGTCTTCTTATTCTTCTTCTTCTTCTTTTTTTTCTTTTTTTTCTTTTTTTTTTTTTGTGGTGGGAGGGTGGGAGGACTGCATTTAAGCCACAAAACTTTTCAACTTAAGAGGAAGCAAATGCAGGATAAATCACTCCCGAAAATCAATCGTGACCACTGACAAAAGCAGAAAATTATACAGTAATTTAGCTTCTAGACTTTAGCTCTTCAATCTTCTGCTAGTTTGGATGACCTAGCGTAACTGGAATGATCTGACTAACCAATATCAAGTGAAGGAAAGTATAAGGAACCGCAATGCTGATGTTAACAAAGATTCCTAACCAATACTAGCAAGTAATCTATGTATGATAGTGAGTGTATTAATATCAACCATAGTGTTTCTTTATTACAATATCTAGAAAATTAACATGTTACATTTAAATTTTATAAGGGGTGACATGAAGGATTACAACATGAATAAAGACAACATGTATGAAATTTTGAATCTCTTCTGGTAATGGAAACAAGGAGTAAAGATAATATGTACCAAACTGCATTAGCAGATAATAAGACAAGATTACTACTGAGCATGGGGACCATAAATGAAAAGCATACTTACCACTATTACGGAGGAAGAGCCGAGTTTCACCATCATAAAGTGTTCCTTTGGCTCGGTTGTAAGCAAAGAAAGCCTCACATAAATCATCATGGCCCTTTATTCAAGCACATTGACATAAATATCAAGTTGGTCATATATTTTTTTCTTCAAAGATGATGTTAATAACTAAAGTATTCAAAAAGCAGCATTCCAAGATACTATAGTACAAATATGTAGCTTCCAAACTGATGTTACCTTTGAACAGAAGTGACAATTACCACAAGGCATGATGAAAGATCCCACCACGTGGGATCCAATTGGATATCTGAAAATTCAAGAATGCATAAGATATATAACAAATTATCCGTCTTGCTTGCTATCAACCCCAAACAACATGTTAAATTTTTTCTTAAGATTGTTAGGTCAAATGGTTCCACACAGAAGCAAAGCACCTTCGAATCTATTAAATGTAACTGCACCTCTCTATTACTTTGCTGTCTGTAAGTGGCCCATGTTCGACAATTTCACCAGTTATCTCATGCCCCACAACACAAGGACTAGCAAATGGAAGTTCACCTTTCATAACATGGAGATCAGAGTGACAGACTCCACAAGCTGCAATCGGAGATAAAATATCAAATGCATTTCAGAATATTCTTGTACAAGAAACTAAATGATTAGTCATACATTACCTTACGCTAAAAAACCAAGAACGCCCACAACCAATACAAAAGGAGCATAAGTCAAAGGCGTAAATTATCACATAACACTCTAGCATTAGGATTCTGAACATCACAGATGCCCTTGAAATGGTCCTTGTCAGGACAAAAGAGTCATGAAATTACATTACTCTTAATTCAAGATCAAAGGATAGAGGTCCGCTTAAGTTAGATACTTGTATATTAACGAAATTATTCAAATTTAAAAAATAAAAAATAAAAAAACCTTTTCCGCCCTGAGAAGCATTTTGCTCCTCGGTTCTTGAAATCCTCAGATATTGAAGAAGTACAAACCATGACCACTCAAATTTCCCTAGTCATCATCAACATTTTCTGACGCACCAAACTACCCTAAACGGATAATCTGACCATAATGATTGTTGTAGTTTGGTAAACATAAGTGATCCACTCAGAAAACACTGGGTCAATCTCGTGGAGCTTCCAACAATCCCGACAACTAAGAACTGCAATCTCTCATTCCCAGCTGAACAACAAGAACCACAATACCTAAAAGAAATCAAAATAAAACGATGACCAAAAATATCAGAAAAAATACCCTTGGTCTTGATGAGAATTTCACCCGCCTTGGGTCGAGGCATCCGGAATTCTTCGAGGGTAAGGGGCTTATTGGGTTCCCAGAATACAGCTGCACGCATGTACGAAGTGCTTGCGCAGGAGTAACCATGGCTGGAACTAAGAGCACGTCCAGCGGTTTCCACTGTCTGATCATTGTTGTAGGCATTGGTGTTATCCTTCAGGTTAGAGATGGGACCGTGAGTCGAGAATCTATCGACAAAGCACCAAGAAGACCTCAAACCGAGGGTCTTTGTAACCGCTCTGCGAATCAGCTGACTAGAGGCCATTTGGGTTTGCAGTGAAAAGATTGATGGACGTGCAAAGCTAGTTTGGTAGAGGGTCCTTAAGTCCGTGCTGTTTGCTTTTGACTAATATGACTACGTCAGGTTAGGTTTTTCCGTAATTCTCTTTTCGATTCTAGGACGAAATAGTTGCTCCAACAGCTTTGTTCGGTTCTCCAAATGGAATCAGATATGGGAATTTATCAGCTATCCATGGGTCAAAGTGATATGGAATTAATTCATCGCGGGGTTCTGGCTCTAGCTCACCCCCTTCCACCCAAATTATGTTTGTTGGATTTTCATTCTTCTCTGGATCCAATGCCGCTGCTGACTGATTCCTAGAGATTAGGAGTAACATGTTTTCCTCAATGGACAACCTTGTTTAGGGTTTATAATGCATTACAGATTCCATCCTCTCTTTTTTTTTTTTTTTTTTTTTCTCTTTTCTATTTTACAAAGAAAGCAAAGATACTTCTAACAGTCCTAAGTATTATTCTTTGGCTAAGTGATTATAATAGCTTAATTGATTTGATTAATTAGTTTGCTGGTTATAACAACTTAAGATAATGGTTAAATTAGATAATTAGTTTATTTATAAAAAAAATGTGAGTCAATAAAGATTAAATAGTTAGCTTGTTACAACCTCTTTAGATCAACAAAATTGTATTTAAAAAGACGTTCTTCCTCTTCTAAGTAACTTTCGAATCTTAAAATTATACTTTAAATTGTTTTCAGTTCTTAAGAAGTGAAATCTCTGTTAATCAAACTTAAATTGTAACCCAGGTATCCAGTTAGGCACTTGCTTAGATGATCTACCGTCACGTGATTTGAAGATGGCAAAAAGTTCTCAAAGTTCTCAGGCAGAATACAACAGGAACATGGGCCAAATAATAGAGATGATGCAGTAAATAATTATGACCATGAATGTTGCGTCAAACCACATTAGTATTCAACAAAATAGAGGAGAAGAATCCAATTCCCGGTTTGTCGACAATGGGAATGAAGCAGGTGTAGATCAACCAGGAGTAGGGTTGGAAACCAATAAAATAGTGGCTTTTATTAGGTTGCACACCCTCGAGGGCACGTGATCTTTTAACCATGCAATTGTTCATTTACACCTTTGCCATTCAATGAGGTTGTATATAAAGATGAGATGACTCATACAACTATTCTTTAGTAAAGTGATAATACAAAACAACCAAGGGCTTCCCACAATGCTTGCTTACAAATTCACTCCCTGCCTTCAGCGAGGAACACTTCTTTCTTATAGTTTACAAATTCTAACATGGCATTCAAGCCCTAGGTTCGACCTGTACCTGTTGGCTCTCCAAGGTACTGCCACTTTTGTTGCTTCCGCTATTTTTTCCATTATAAGGGCATTATTGGTAGAACACCTAGGCTGTCAGCGAAATACCACAGCTAGCCCTTACATTTAAAATATCTACTATCAAATGCCATCGTTTTAATGTTGGATGTTTAGAAGACAAAGGGCACTTTCGTCCCCCTGAAGCTCCTACCATAGCAAACTTACCAAACTGCCCCAAGGACTAGAACAAAGTTCCAACACTACCCCACTCAATCTCCCTCCCGTTTCCACACCAGAAAACCCACCAAAGATGGCCACTAGCACTGATTCCAGCACCAACCCATTTCGAGATCCATTCTTCTTAACAGCAAACGACTTTCCCGGAACTACTCTATCGACCTTTAAGCTCACTGATGAATCTCACTATGATGTTTGGAAAAGACAACTAAAAAACAGCTTGAAAGGGAAAAATAAGTAGGGATTCATAGACGGAACCTTCCCAAGACCAACCAATGAAACAACCAAGGGAGAACAATGGGACCCATGTCAATCAGCAATCATAAGTTGGCTTGAGAAATCAGTGGATTCTAACCTCGTATCCTTGGTTTCCATAACCGGGGATGCTAAGCTAGTGTAGGAAACTCTAGAGATGCAATTCAGAAGAACAACCGCAACCCAACGCTACAACCTAAGGCAAAAATTGTATACTCTCTAAATAGATGGGAAAAACAATGAAAGAGTACCACAGTGCACTCTCGGAACACCATTCTCTACACTTGTGAATTGTGCATCAGATAAACAAGTGATTGGAAGAGAGGAAGAAGGAAACTAGAGTTATGGAGTACCTAATAGGCTCAATGACTCCTTCAAACCACTAAGAACCACCATCCTAGCAAAGGACACGCTCCCCTCTGTTGATCATGCCTACAATCTAACCAAAGAGGATGAAACACAACTCCAAAAGAATGACGGGTCAGCCACTTAAGCAGAAAGGATGGATCTAGCTCTCAATTGAGCTACAGGGGCTATGAATCAACTAAATGGTGGAGGTGGAGCTCCATCAAATCGCACATTGGATAGATCGAGTGGCGGAAACAATGTTGGAAATCAACCCACATGCTAGAAATCAACCCAAGATCAATGCTACCAAATGGTCAGATTCCCTCTGGGATGAAGCAGAAAATCTGGCAAGGGACGACCACCAACAACCCAGACCCAGATGCAAGCACACTAGCTGTTTCGGAAGGGGCTAATGCCATGGGTTAGCGAGGCAGAGTGATGAAGGGTAGTTTTAGGTTGGCAAATGGCCACAACCCAACTCCGTTCATCAAGACAATGAACCTAGCCAGCAGATTTCCCAATCCGAGCGAGTTCGGCTTTTTTCACACCAATGGAGTGTTTGGAAGCAACCCACACGGGCTAGCACCGCATTCATGATTGGGCCTTCCAATCATAACCCATGCGGGCTGGGTCCTCCTATGCAGGTGGGCCCATCCTTTTTAATTCAATGGCCAATGGTGGCCGAATGGGGCAGCACGTGAGCCACTTCAATAATTCCCCAAAGCAAGCCCTTCCAAGAGTTCACATGGGAAAGCAAGGCCTAGGAAATGTTACCGGGAGCTCAATGCAAGGAGGCCTATCTCCAAATCAGTTCTAGATGCTATTGTCCAAGTTAAACAATATGGGGAGGAGGGGACTCCAACTCCAATGCCACCTTCACAAGTAACACTTCAAAACTCCCTTTTACAATTGATAATTAAAGATAGATCTTGGATTCTGGTGTCACATATCACATTACATGTAATCTAGATTATTTGCTCTCATATGTTTCATGCCCATCACAATTATTCTCCATATGCTTACCTAATGGGACATGTATAGTAGCTACACACATAGGACATACTCAGCCAACACCAACCTTGATCCTAAAGCATACATTATTTGTCCCAAAATTTAAACATAACTTGATATCCATCACCAAACTGATATCAAACAATAGCTATGCTATTATTTTCTTTCCTAGTTTCTATGTTATCTAGGACAATTTGTCGAGGACAGTGATCAATTAAGGTAAAACGAATAGGGGTCTCAATCTCATATTGTCATCCATGGAAGTTGACCCTAGTTTTGTACCAATTTTGTCATGGTTTTACTTTTGTATTCCAAAACCTTTTCCTATTGTAAACTCAAATGTTGTATGTAACGCATCTTTTGACTTAATTTATGATTTATGGCATAAGTATTTTGGTCATCCCTTTCTTAAATACCTTGTTACGAATGATAAAATTCTTAATCATCTAGATGATTTTTCATGCTTAATTTACTCCTTAGCGAAACAGACTTACTTACCATTTAGTCATAGTCAACTTAAAATGACAACCATATTTCAATTAGTCCACATGGACCTTTGGGGACCACATAGAGTTCCCAATCATGATGACACTCGATATTTCCTTATCATAGTTAATGACTACTCTTGAGCCACTTGGACTTTTTAGCTTCAATGTAAAGATTAAGTTTTTCCAATTGTTCAAGCATTTTACTTATGGTAGCCACTTAATTTTAGATGTCTCATTCAACACATTTGATCAAATAATAGAGTTGAATTCTTCTTTATAACATTTTCTTCATTCTTGACCTTTCAAGGAATCATCTGTGAAAGTAGTTACATCTACACACCTTAGCAACGGGGTAATAAAACATAAATATCGTCATATCTTAAACATTGCAAAAACGTTGATATTTCAAAGTAACATGCCTCCTTGATTCTAGGGAGAAGTGCAATCTTATGGCAATCTAACTCATTAACAAGATGCCATTTTTAGCCATCTCACATTGCACTCATTTTGAGATTCTTTATGGTTGGCTTCCTATGTTAGACCACCTTCGTGTCTTTGGATGTTGATTTTATATCACTACACTTTGCCCAGAGGGCAAGTACACTCCTAGAGCATTTGTTTGCTTTTTCATGGAATATCCTTTCTAGCAAAAAGGATATCTTATATATAACCTAACCACAAGTAAGTTCTTTATTATTTGAGATGTTATATTCCATGAGTCAGAGTTTCCATTCTTTAATGTTACTCATGAGTCTGATGATCAGTCTATCTAAAATGATCACCAAAACCCAATTAATGAGTCCTAACCTATATAGATAAGAAATATCCCAAGTACACAGCCAATAGAATCATCATCCCTATATCCATCTCAAGAGCCATCACCAAACCTATCCTAAGATCCATCGCTAGGTCCTTTACCTTCACCTTCACCTTCATTCTCAAAACTTTCATTTTCACCCATTAAACCGCATAGAACAACTAAAAAAATAAAATCTCTAATTTGGACATCAAAATACATTTGCTCTAACTTACCATCTACATTAATGTCAACTCACTACCCTATGGCTAACTACATCTCCATAAATAGACTTACACCACATCATAAAACACTTTATTGCCTCAATACATAGGAACCATCTTCCTATCAAAAAATAATTATGAACCCTAATTGGGTAAAGGCTATGAAAAGAGAGTTGGATGCTTGGTGACAAATCATATGTGGGATATAGTTACATTGTTGAGATAAAGGCAAGCAGTGGGTTGTAAATGGGTGTGCAAGATAAAGTATAATTCAAATGGAATAGTTGAGAGATATAAGGCCATACTAGTGGTGAAGGGTTATCATTAGGGAAAAGAAATGAGTAGACTTTTGCACCCATGGAAAAAATCATTAATGTCCAAGTAATAATCTCATTAGTTGTTACATATAACTAGCCATTATACCAATTGGATGTGTAGAATGCATTTTTGCATGGTGAACTATTAGAAAAGGTGTACACGAAACTGTCTTTGAGGCATCAACATAAGAAAGAAAAACAAATGTGCCAATTGAGGAAGTCCTTTTATGGATTAAAATAAGCTTCAAGCCAATGGTATGCAAAGTTCACTAAAGCATTGATAGTAGTGAGATTTGCACAATCACAACATGATTCTGTCTTGTTCACCTGCCAAGAAGGACAAAACATAGTGATTTTGTTGATCTATGTTGATGACATGTTAATTATTGGTAACAACATTGCAGCCATTGCTAGTTTGAAGAAATATCAAGATTCTAGTTTTTGCATAAAAGATTTGGGTTAAATTAGTAGTAAGATCTCGATGGGATATGTATCAACCAAGTAAGTATGCATTAGAGTTAATCTTCATAGTAGGAATAGTAGGAGCAAAGCCTGCAATCACACCTATAGACTTGAGAATGAAACTCACATCAATAGAGCATGATACAAAGATGAATGATACAAGAAATGACCAATTTATAAATGATACTTCTTCCTATAGGCAGTTGGTAGGAAAGTTGATGTACTTAACAATCACGAGGGCCAATCTTACCTACCCAGTGCAGTAGCTAAGTCAGTTCACTTAGTCATTAAAGTGGTCACACGTGGATGCAACTCTGAGAGTCATAAGGTATCTTAAGAATGCTTTAGGGTAGGGTTTTATGTTCCCAACATTTTCACACTTAGAGCTTATGGCATTCTATGATTCAAATTATGACACATGTATGTGTTGGGTTTTATGGCTTAATAAGAAAGGGGGTCGAATTGTTATTCTAGTAATCCAACAATTTTGTATGATATAAAAGATTTAATCAATTAATTTAACAGTTTGTGTGATAATAAGCAATTAAACAAACATAATTATTTAAACAAGTAGAGAGCAAGAAAATCAACACCTAATTTACCACAGTGGTTTGGTACTCAATCTTTAAGTCCTACGTCCACCCTTTTCTCCTTCAATCTATCCGATTGAAGTCACTTTTACTCAACCTGATTAGGAGAACACATTCTCCCTAATCCAAGTAATTCCTTCTCAAAGAAATTGTCAAGTCTGAATACAAGTTATGATGAAAAGATCATGTACAATAGCAAATCTCCAAATAATATGTTAGTTTATGGGATATTGCTGATCAGAGGATCTATTCAAGCATATATATCAAGATACAAAGCTCTTATCACAAAATCTCCAATTTGAATAAATTAGGGTTTCATATTTACCTTAAGATTTATGTGCAGTAAATGTTTATAAATGAAATCAGCATATAAATAATGTTATACAAGCTATGATTGAATATATAGTTGAAGATCAAACCAAATAATCGAATATCACCGAACCCTTGTGAGTCATTAAGAGGTGAGAAGACTTGAATCAAATAGTAAGTAAGCTTAAGAGACTTTCTTCACAAAGAGAACACTTCAAATAGATGTCAATTATCAAGAAGAAACCTTCACGTACACTTCTCTTTTTTGTAGGAAATAGATCTAGGGCCTTTTTTAGATCAAACCTGAACCGTAGCTTTCTTCTCGTTAGGAATAGTAGCCCATCCATCAAATTGACTTCATATCAATCTTCAGAGCCTCAATCCGACCATTCTGACAGCCAATCTCCTCAAAAATCCTCCCATTAAGGTTTTGACGCTTGAGAGAAACAAAGATGACATCAGAATAGTGGCTAGGGCAAAATGATTGAAAGACCTCTTACGTGCATCTTGATATTAAGTGAGACGATGTCATGACAGGCGCACCTCTGATAGATGGGACGACACCGTAGCGCAAGAAGACTTACTCTAGCAGGGTCAGGCTGACGCAAGCTCAGGTTGCATCACAGAGCCTCGATCCAGCAACAAAGGGTCCAATCTAATAACAAAAGATCCAATAGATAAACACAATCCAATATCAACAGGGTCCATAGTTTAATTATGTAAACACAGTCCAAAACTATGATCTTTTACAAAGTTCATATTTTGGTGTAATACATATCTTAGCTTTGAACTAATATCATCAATACCCCTCATGTTCCTACAAATGCATTAAAACCAAGTATCAAATTTCTAAATAAAATATATTCAAATATATTTTATTTCTTAAAGAAATATTTAAATACACAAATGTATTTCACAAGAACTTTAAGAATATGTTTTATGAAGGTATGTAGGAACTCGGTTACTTTATAATATCATTAATTGATATTATAATTTGTACACCTTTTACTTCCTTGATTTTTCTTTTTGCACATAAAAAAAACATATTTCAAGAATTGATATTTACCAAAATAGTTTTAGTTACAACAAAACCCTAGTTTCCAACAATCTCCCCCTTTTTTATGATGACAAAATATTTCAATAGTATGACACATGTCTCAAAATATCAATCATGTTTTTCATGGGAACATATCTTGGCATTGCAACATATTGTGTAGCATATTGATCATCACACAATTAAATTTGCCGTATTTAACTGCTCACTACCTATTATGATTAGAATCCACAAGCAAGTCCTATACATGTGTCTAATAAATTTTGAAATTGATCATAGAACATGTGATTTTCCAAGCATAGGTGTTAGAGAGATATGTATCCCACATTTTACACTAATATAGTTAGAAATGAGACTTCACATGTGCACCATTATTCTCTCTCCCTTTTTGTCATAAGCAAAAGGAATGATCATGCAAGTAATCAAGACAAACAACATAAACTAAGTAGACAGTAAGCTAGTAAGGATAGGAGTAGGGTACTAACCAGATGCTGTAGGAGTATAAGTAAAGCTGCTTGTTTGGTGAATTTTATATGCAAGTGAACATATTGAACAAGTAATATAATGATAAGAAAGATATCGTCCCACAAAGATTAGTGATTACTAGACCAACTAATTACTAACGGTGAATAACTCCTAGAATTTATCTAACAAATTCAAATGGTAAATGATAGATTAACTAACTAAATCTAAGAAAACTAAATATATGAAATATGTTATAATATATGATTTCACTATAATTACTAGGTATTAATGTTGATTATTTATGCTTGCAAGAGGGATAATATCTATGTGATGGCAGAACTTCCTAATTTATTTGCTATCCTATGTCAAAGTATAGCAAATTTACTTAATTTATTAATTCACTATATCTTTATATGTGAATTGAAATAAACCAAATGCATTAGAATCTATGAATATTCCCAGTTTATACTAAAAGCCACACAAACAATATGGTATATGTCTATCCATATTTAATTTATGGTTACATATTACAAAAAGCAATTGTATATCATCTCCTGTCGGTCTTAAACATGCAAATTCAATCATTTAAGTGGTAGTTAATCACTTAAAAGCATTAAACATAGTAATATGCAACTTCACATAAATAAAATATCTTACAAAATATAATAATTCTAAGATTCATACTATCATAATTAGGTTACATCATAGCTCTAATAAAAGTAAACTAAAACATAAAGAAATAATGAGAAAGAACAATAATAGGGATTAAAGAAGGCATCTTGAATCTAAGAATAAGAAGTCTGTCACCTTTTTATTTTCTCTTCAAGAAAACCTTGAGTTGTGCTCAATTTCCTCCTCCCTTTCTTTGGCCTCCTCTCTTCTCTTAACTAGGGTTTAGGTTTAAACCTATCTCCTATCCTAGTAGAACTGGGATTTGGAGACCTAAAGTAATTAGGTTTTGAACTCCTAATTTAATTAGGCTTTAAACTCCTAATATGATTAGGTTTTCTAATTATTTAGAAAACCCAATAACAATAAATCTAATAACAATCATTCAAAGCCCAAGCCTATCTTGACTCTCTTGATCTTGATATTACAATTTTGCCACACAATAAGCATCAGGTTTTCCATGTTCATCCATTTTCTCCTTGCGTCCTTGTGCTACATAAATAAGATAAATTTAGGTAAATAAAAAGGAGTTCAAATGTTTTCTCACAATTATTAAAGTTATTTATTGCCTAAAATAGGTAAAATAACTCTATAAAAATAGAGTTATCATCACTCCCCCTCAAACCGAATAGTTTAGGAAACAATGAAAGAATAGAGAGATAGCAGTAATAGAGAATTCAAAGATTTTTAAGGACTAACATTCCAAGTTCTCTTCTAATGGCATAAAATCTGTCCTTTGATAAAGGTTTGGTTAAGATATTAGCAATTCGCTAATCAGTGCTCACAAATTCAAGTACAACATCTCCTTTTTGAACATGATCCTGAATGAAATGATGTCGAATTTCTATGTGTTTTGTTTTAAAGTGTTGAATAGGATTCTTAGTGAGATTAATCGTACTGCTGTTATCACATTTTAATGGAACCTTATGTGATAAGATGCCATAATCCTCTAATTGTTGTTTCATCCATAAGATTTGAGCACAACTACTAGCAACAACTATATATTCAGCTTTAGTGGAAGAGAAAGCTACATAGTTTTGTTTCTTGAAGTGCTAAGAGATAAGCATATTTCTGAGATAGTGACATCCACCACTCATGCTCTTTTTATCTAATGTGCAACCAGCATAATTAGAATCACTGAATGCATGCAAATTCAAAGTGGTATCTCTAGGATACCAGATTCCTAAGGAAACCATGTCTCTAAGGTATCTAAATATTCTTTTAACTGCAACTAGGTGCTGTTCTTTGGGATTGGATTGATACCTGGCACATAAACACACACTAAACATGATATTCGGTCTAAATGTAGTCAAGTATAGCAAAGAACCAATCATGCCACGATATGATTTAATGTCTACATTAATTCCATTTTCATCATTAGATAATGATAAAGAGGTGCTCATTGGTGTGTTCATTGGTTGGAGTCATGCATCTTGTATTTCTTGAGTAATTCATTTGTGTATTTTGTTTGACTTATAAACATTACTTTGTTTGTTTGTTTGATTGATTTTCAACCCAAGAAAACATGTTAACTCACCCATCATACTTATTTCAAATTCACTTTGCATGCATGCAATAAATTCTTCACATAGTGTAGAATTTGTAGAACCAAATACAATGTTATCAACATATATTTGAACAATCAAATTCTTTTTTCTTTATTCTTTATAAATAAAGTGTTCTCTACTTTTCCTTTTCTGAAATCATGGTTGATCAAAAAGGAACTTAATTTATCATACCAAGCTCATGGAGCTTGTTTCAAACCATATAAAGCTTTTGACAATTTAAAGACATGATTTGAATAAATCAGATCTTCAAATCTCGGTGGTTGTTCAACATATACCTTTTCCTTTATAATACCATTCAAAAATGCACTCTTGACATCCATTTGAAATAAGGTAAAGTTCATACAACAAGTAAAGGCAAGTAAGATTCGAATAGCTTTTAACCTAGCCACTGGTGCAAAGGTTTTATCATAGTCAATTCCTTCTTCTTGATTATATCCTTGTGCCACTAATCTAGCCTCATTCCTAGTAATGGTACCATTCTCATCTAGTTTGTTCCGAAATACCCATTTTGTGCCTATAACTGAATGATTCTTTGGTCTTGGAACTAGATTCCAAACCTTGCTTCTTTCAAATTGATTTAATTCTTCTTGCATAGCAAGAAACCAATTTTCATCTTTAAGAGCCTCATCTACTTTCTTTGGCTCTACTTGGGATAAAAAGGCTTGATGTTCACATGTGTTGTGAACCTGAGACCTTGTGCTTACTCTAACATTTAGGTTTCCTATGATGTGATCATGATCTACTTCATTTCTTACTCTAAGAAAGGAAGGTTTCCTAGTTTCAGACTCCCCCTCAACTTCAACCCTATTTGGAACACTTTTAGTTCCATTATTCTCTTTGGTTTCTAGAGTACCATGACAATCATCCTCAAACTTAACATGAATTAATTCTTTTATAACTAAAGTTCGTTTGTTGAATACTCTACATGCCTTACTTGTATGAGAATATCCAAGAAATATTCCTTCATCACTTTTGGAATCAAATTTTCCAAGTGATTCTTTTCCATGATTTAAAACTAAGCATTTGTTGCCAAAAACATGAAAATATCCAATGTTTGGTTTTCTTTCAAAGAATAATTCAAAAGGTGTCTTTTTCAAAATAGGTCTTATTAGAGCATGATTTGAAATATAACAAGTTATGTTTACAGCCTCTTCCCAAAAGTGTTTAGGAAGATTATATTCACACATCATGGTTCTAGCCATTTCTTGAAGAGTTTTATTTTTCCTTTCAACCATACAATTTTGTTGTGGTGTTCTAAGAGCTGAAAAGTTGTGTGAAATGCCATTTTCTAAACAGAATTTTTCAAAAAGTTGGTTTTAAAATTCACCATCGTGACCAGCCTTTTTCATTTTGAATCATTTTACAAAATTTAGCGAACTTTTCAAATGCTTCATCATTTCTAGCAAGCATGTATGTCCATGTGAATCTAGAATAATCATCTATAATGACCAAGACATAATATTTACCATTTAGTGTTGCTATTCTCATAGGCCCGAAAAGGTCCATATGCAGTATTTCTAATGGTCTAGATGTACTCACCACAAGCTTCAACTTGAAGCTGCTTTGTGTATGTTTACCCTTAATGCATACTTCACATATTTTATCATTGTTAAACTTTAAATATGGAAGACCTTTTACTAAATTATACTTACACAGTTTTTCTATCAATCCTAGACCCGCATGTCTTAGCTTTCTATGCCACAACCAAGCATTCACATTTTTGTTCACAATCAAGCATGTTTGTTCAACATTTAGTTTACTTAAATCAAGCACATAGATGTTGTCTTTACTATTTCCAACAATCTTCATTTTATGTTCAGCATGCTTAACAATATAGTTTTCTTTTCCAAATTTTATTTTGAATCCTTTATCACATAACTAACTTATGCTAAGTAAATTAAATTTTAGTTCATCTACAAGCAAAACTTCATATATGAGTAAGGTATTAGGATTACCTATTGTTCCCATTCCTTTTATTCTTCCTTTGGAGTTATCTCCAAAAGATACCATACCTCCATTTTTCTACTCAAGTGTTGAGAAGAGCTCTTTCATCCTAGTCATGTGTCGAGAACATCCACTATCCAGAATCCACATGTTCTTGAGGTTTTTGTTCCTCACTTGTGCACTCATAACTTGCAGAAACAAATTTGATTGTTGAAATGCTTGGTACCCTTTTTACTTTAGGTCGATGAGTGTTAGTTCAACTTAGAGTTTTGTCAGGACATGCACTGATATCATAGAAAGTTTTTGTTCCTATTGTCATGTTTTCAGATTCCCTTTTTGTCTCATACATATCATCCATACAAGCATCATATTTCATATATGCATTAGCAGAAATAACAATTTTGTCATTTATGGAAATCGAAGCATCTTTCTTTTCAGTTTCATCTCTACATGCAGTAAATTCTATGCTTTGTTTATCAATTAAATTAGTTTTTTGTACAGAGGTCAACATTTTTTGTTTTTTAGATTTATTTTTTACTTTTAGCTTTTTGTATTTATCTTTTAATTTATTTGCATATTCAACTAAATCAGAAAATGCAGTTTCTAACCCAGAGTTTATTTAAAGAAGCAATTCAAAATCATTTACCTCACTATTTTCTTCCTCAAGAGTTGCTATTGCAGTTAGGCATAGATGTGCAACTTCTTCTTGAGTTTCTTCATCAGATGAGGAGTTCTTATCATCCAAAGCATTAATCATCACCTTCTTTTTGTTCTTGTTGTTTCTCTTCTTGATCATTGGACAATCAATCTTAATGTGTCCTCATTTCTTGCATTCATAGCACACGTTTTCCTAAGGTTCATTTAATTCTTTTCTCCTAGTTTGCCCTATGTTTTTGTTTAATCCTCTTCTTAGGAATTTTCTAAATCTTCTAGCTATAAGAGCTACTTCATCATTTTTTGACTCTTCCTCTTCAACCTCTTCAACCTCTTCAACCTCTTCAACTTCTACTTTAAGTGCAAGTGATCTTCTATTTTCTTTTCTTTTTTCTCTTCTCATAAGTTGCATTTCATCAGTTTTAAAAGAACCTAGCAAATCATCTAAAGTTAGCACATCTAGGTCATGAGCTTCTTCTATGGCCATCTTTTTAAGATCCCAACTCTTGAGTAGGGATACTAACATTTTTCTTACCATTTCCTCATTTGTATAGGTTTTTCCTAGCAATTTAAGCTTAGAAATAATTTCAATGAATCTACCAAACATATCACTAATAGTTTCAGAATCTTTCATAACAAATAATTCATAGCCATGTGTAAGCATATTAACTTTAGAAGACTTTACCTTTTTAGTTCCTTCATAGATAACTTCTAACCTATTCCAAATTTCTTTACCGGTGGTGCAAGAGGACACTTTGTTAAACTCATGTGCTCTAAGACCACTATAGATTATATTCATGGACTTAGCATTTAACCCCATTACTTTAGCTTCATTTTTTGACCATTCATCAGTTTCGGGTAATGTGATACCCGTCTTGATTACTTGCCAAGCTTCTGGATCTTAACCTATTATGAAGACTTGCATTAATTGTTTTTAATGTCTAAAATTAATGCCATCAAACAAGGGAGGTTTGTTAAACCCCGTAACAGCTAACCCTTTATCAGAAGCCATAATGTGGATCTACTCTAGGATGTTAATCCTTTTAATTAGAGAACCTGACTTTAGATGCCAATTGTTGGGTTTTATGGCTTAACAAGAAAAGGGGGTTGAATTGTTCTTGTACCAAAAACTATGCTTTTGTATGATAAAAAATTCAATAAATTAATTTAACAATTTATATGATAATAAGAAGGCAAACAAAATCATTTAAGCAAGTAAAGAGTAAGAGAATCAACACCCAATTTACCACAGTGGTTCGGCACTCTATCTTAGAGTCCTATGTCCACTCTCTTCTCCTTCAATCCAACTGATTAAAGTCTTCTTTACTCAACCTGATTAGGAGAATATGTTCTCCCTAATCCAAATAATTCTTTCTCAAAGGAATTCTTAAGTTTGAATACAAATTATGATCAAAAGATCATATACAGTAGCAAATCCCCAAATGATATGTTAGTTTATAGGATATTCCTAATTAGAGGAGCTATTCAAGCATATATATCAAGATATAGAGCTCCTAACATGAAATCCCTAATTTGAAGAAATTAGGGTTTCAGATTTTACTCAAAATTTATATGCAATAAATGTTTATAAGTGAAATCAACATATAAATAATGTTATACAAGCTATGATTGAGTATATAATTGAAGATCAAAGCAGATAATCAAATATCACCAAACCCTTGTGAGTCACTAAGAGATAAAAAAAACTTGAATCAAACAGTAGGTGAGCTTAAGAGACTTTCTTTACAAAGAGAACGCTTCAAATAGATGTCAATCATCAAGAGAAAAACTTCACGCACACATCTCCTTTAAATAGAGACAGATTTAGGGCTTTTTTTTTTTAAATCAAACCTGAACTATAGCCTTTTTCTTATTAGGAATAGTAGGCTATCTATCAAATTAGCCTCATATTAGCTTTCAAATTCAAAATCTGACCTTTCTAACAGCCCATCTCCTCTAGATTCCTCCCGTTGAGATTTCAGCGTTTGAGAGAAGCAGAGACAGCATCGGGGACGAGTGAAGTGGCTAACGGCTAGGGCAAACTCGTCGAAGGATAAAAGCCTCTTATATGCTTCCTTAAGTGAGACGACGTCGTGGCCAGAAGACTTCACTGATGGTCAAGACGACACCATAACAAAGAGACTCCACTGATGGTCAAGACGACACTGTAACAAGGAGACTCCACTAATGGTCAAGATGACACCGTAACGAGGAGCGGGATCAGGCTGATGCAAGCTTGGGCCGCACCATATCGTCTTAGTCCAGCAACAAGGGTCCAGTCCAGCGATGACATATCTAGTAGATATACATGGTCCAATATCAACAAGGTTCAAAAATATGATCTTTTACAAAGTTCATATTTTGGTGTATTGCATATATTAACTTTGAGCTAATATCAAGATGTGATGGTGGAATTTACTAATTTATTTACTATCCTATGTCTAGGTATAGTAAACCTATTTAGTTCATTAATTCACTATATCTCTATATGTGAATTGAAACAAACCAAATGCATTAGGATTTGTGAATATTCCTGGTTTACAATAAATCTTTCGATCATTTTATCACCAAAAGCCACACAAATAACATGGTATATGTCTATCCACATTTAATTCATGGTTATATATTATAAGAAGCAATTGCATATTATTACCTTTTAGTCTCTAACATGCATATCAAATCATTCAAGTGGTGGCCAATCACTTAAAAGCATTAAGCATAAAATATATAACTCACATAAATAAACTATCTTGCAAAACATAAAAACTTATAGGATTCACATCATCATAGTTAGGCTACATCTTCGCTCTAACAAAAGAAGTTTAGAACATAATGAAATAATGAGGAAGAACAACAATAAAAAACAAAGAAGGCATCTTGAATCCAAGAACAAGAAGCATGTCACCCTTTTTGTCTTCTCTTCAAGAAATCTTGAATTCTTGGCCTCTCTCTTGAGTTGTGCTTAATTTCCTCCTTGGTTTCAGCGACACCTTCTTTTCTCTCTCTCTTCTCCTTCTCTTAAATAGGGTTTAGGTTTAGACCTACTCTTATCCTAGTAGAATTGGGTCTTAGAGATCTAAAACAATTGGGTTTTGAACTCTTAATTTAATTAGGTTTTGAACTCCTAATTTAATTAGGCTTTGAACTCCTAATATGATTAGGTTTTCTAATTATTTAGAAAACCCAATAACAATAAAATCTAATAACAATCATTCAAAGCCTAAGCCCATCTTGACTCTCTTGATCCTGATATTACGATTTTGCCACACAATAAGCATCAGGCTCTCCATGTTCATCTCTTTTCTCCTTACCTTCTTGTGCTATATAAACAAGATAAATTTAGGTAAATAAAGAGGAGTTCAAATGTTTTCTCACAATTATTAAAGTTATTTATTGCCTAAAATAGGTAAAATAACTCTATAAAAATAGAGTTATCAAAACCCCCAAACTTAACATTTTGCTAGTCCTCTAGCACAAGCAATAAACAATATATGTTTTAGACAAAATCCCTTCATGATATTCCCCCATAATTGCTCAACTTAACAATTCAAAGAAAAATATAGCTTTCATCTAAACACTACAATTGTTTCATAAAATAAGATAGACTCTTAACTATGTTGACCACATGTGTGTGTGTGTGAGTCCTTATCTTTTCAACTATATGCACTCCAAATAGATCCACATTAATATGCAATCTCTCAAAATCTTTAACCAAACCTCATATGTTTGCTTTTCATTCCTCTCTCCACTAATGTAAGCCAATCATCTAACCGAAAATCAATAGGAATTTTATAAGCTTGTAATGTAAGGCTGGGCTAGGGGTTAGATAAAAGTCATTTAGGCTTAATTCACCCATGAACACATTACTTTCTAGGATCTCATCGAAAACTCTTGTCACTTTCTACCATCACTTTTCTCATTCTTTTCCATATAAAAATGCTTGATTTCACTTGGATTCTAATACTTACAAAGCCACAATCATGCTTGCATCAATAAAACAAATAAAAGTACTAGACATGTAGTCACTATACTCTTATCTTGCCAATCATCTCAATTACTATGCTTAATGGCCTAATTCAAAACATTGAATGGCTTAAATATGATAAGGAATGACAAGAGGATTCCATTCTTGGGCAAATGTTGTACTTCCTTTCTTTTCTTTTCTTTTTGTTTCTTTTTTTTTTCTTTTTTTTTTTGTAAAAATGAAATACTATGCCCCACTTAATCGTTGTAATCAATTTCTTCCCATGCTCCATCTTCCTTTCGACCTTTATTCATCTCAAACAAACTTCCATCTTACAAGATAACATGTTTATGGGCATGGGACGATAAGATAAGTTGTTTAAGGCTTATGGCTATATATATATGGGTGTCATTAAAAAAAATGGATAAGAATCAAGGCTCAGCGGGGTGACTGGTGATAAATAAATAGGGTTGGCTTGAAAGGCTCAAATGATCCAAAGAATGGCCTAAATCATTTTCTCAATTAGATGCAGCTTAGGATTTCGCCTCAAGAGAAAATCAAACAAATTCTAAGATTCAGGTGAGATTTAAGAAAATCACTTACTTCACATGAATGTTCTCTAGAGATACACACAATTTAAAAAATGAAGGACTTTTAGTGCTCAATAGGTGGATCAACATAATCAAAATCACACTTAACTCACACCACAATTGTAGGTTTAAACAAAATCTATATCTTCCAAAGAATCACCAAGAATTCACAACATGGGATGTAATCATGACATAAAAAAAAAATTTCAATCAAATTTAGCACAAAGGTTCTTTCTCTACCCTCAAACTTGAATAAAGCATTGTCCTCAATGCAAAAACAAAAGAAAGCAATAATAATGAAGGAATAGGAATGAGAAAACTCTCTTGATTATAGGTTATATCCACGTAGAGCTCTGAGGAGATGATGGTGACAAAACTTCTAATGAAAAGACTAAAACGAAATTGCTTGGGTTGCCTCCCAAGAAGCGCTTGCTTTATAATTTTCAGCCAAACTATCCTGGATGTTGTTACTCAAGGAGGATGGAACTCCAACAGTTTCGGAGACAGTTTGTGTCGTTTGATGGTTGTGCATTCTTCAATAAGCACAATTGTCTCATATACTTCAAGCTTCCTTTTGTTCTCCAGTCTCTCATTCAAAAGTTTTGCACAACTAGATATTTGAACTGGAGTATCTATAAAAGTAATGTTAATGTGCAGTTTTAAAGATATATCAAGGAATTCCAAAAGCTACTTATCTTTTATGCGTTGCTGGAATCTCTGTGTAGATGGAGTTGGAGGCATAAAGGACTCATGATTTACTAGAGCAAGGTTGTTCCTTGGTGTCTCCTCAAGTTGTATGCTGACATTCTTATTTGTTTCTTTAAAAATGTTCGTGTCAGCATTATCTTTTCCCAATTGCATGCCACATGTTAGGATTATTGTCTCTACAGTATCTATAGGGCTTTTCTCCACATCGCTAGGCCAAGAACCCTCTTGATTCTTTGAGATCATGCTGATCAGTTGACTCATTTGCACCTTTAATCTTTGGAATGAAGCTTCGTTTCTTTGAAAACTTGCTTTAGTCCTCTTTGAAATGTTTTGTGTGGTGTTGGCCAGCTCGCTGGTCATGTCTTCTAAGTTAGGTTTCACCTCTTCTATTTGTCAAAATGTTGGTTGCGGTCTCATCTCACTTAGGTTACTCCATGAAAAAGTTTGATGGTTGTGCCATCCCAGATTGTACATATTAGAGTAATAATCATTTTGTGACCTACTAGGAATCCTAACAAAATTAGCATAATCATTATAATGAGCATAAGGGTTACCTACTTGACATTCTGTGCTTTCATGTGCTCCACCACAAAATTCACATTCTCTATTCTTTAAGAACATTTCCAATTCTGCACGTAAGTTGGCGAGGGTATATACTTCATGGACTCCACTTGCTTGATGCATTGGTAGTCTCTCAATAGACCATTGATAGTTATCAAATGCCATCTCCTCTAGAAAATTAAATGCCTCTTATGGTGTTTTGCTATGTAAGTCCCCTCCTGCAGCTGTATCAATTACACAACGAAGATTCATACTACACCCATCATAAAAAGTTTGTACCTGTAGCCACGTGGGTAGTCCATGATTTGGACATATCCTCAAAAGTTCCTTGAATCTCTCCCAAGCTTCATACAATAATTCATTATTCATCTACTCAAAAGTGAAAATGTCATTGCGCAATTTAGCAGATCTTGCAAAAGGAAAGAACTTACCAAGAAATTTCTGAGCCAAATCATCCCATGTAGTAATCAATCCTGCAAAAAGTGAAGAGAACCAATTTTTAGCTATATCTTTAAGAGAAAATGGAAATAGTTTTAACTTGATAACATCTTTTGTGACTCCATGATCTCCAATCGTGTCACAGAATTCAAGGAATACTTCAATGTGAGCATTTGGATCCTCATTTGGTAGCCCACTATATTGCATAGATCTTTGAAGCATCTTGATGTGCACAGGCTTGACCTTAAAGTTTTTTGCTAGAATTGCAAGGCTCTGGAAACTTGATGTGGCATTCCAAAATGTTGGTGTAACATAGTCTTTTAAAACTCTATGTGTACCATCATATCTCTCCATCCTTGTTGCTTAATCTTTCTACAATCGCAACTTAACAAAGACTTTTTCCTTCTTTTTTTTTTAGAATTAAAAAATGATTTTTTTAAAAGAAAGAAAATAAAAGTTAGATTAAACTTAGAAATTATTCAGTATTAATATTAATCAGCAGTAAAACAACCAATCCCTGGTAACAGCGTCAAAAACTTGTTCGGTGAAATTTAGATGCAAGTGAACATGTCGAACAAGTAATATAATGATGAGAAAAGTATCGTCCCACAAAGATTGGTGAATACTGAACTAATTAAGTACTAATGATGAATTAATCCTAAAATTTATCTAGCAAATCAAAATATTGTTGAAGATGAATTAAAATTTAAAATTTCTAAAACAAAAACTCAATACTAATTAAAATTGAATCCAAGTAAGAAAAATCAAGATGAGACACATGTTAGAGCTTCCGATTTCACCATAACTACTAGATATGAATTTCCATAGTTTATGCCTGCAAGAATGATATTATCTATGTGATGGCAGAATTTCCTAATTTATTTACTATCCTATGTCTAGGTATAGTAAACCTATTTAGTTTATTAATTCACTATATCTCTATATGTGAATTGAAACAAACCAAATGCATTAGGATTTGTGAATATTCCTGGTTTACAATAAATCTTTCGATCATTTTATCACCAAAAGTCACATAAATAACATGGTATATGTCTATCCACATTTAATTCATGGTTATATATTATAAGAAGCAATTGCATATTATTACCTTTTAGTCTCTAACATGCACATCAAATCATTCAAGTGGTGGCCAATCACTTAAAAGCATTAAGCATAAAATATATAACTCACATAAATAAACTATCTTGCAAAACATAAAACTTATAGGATTCACATCATCATAGTTAAGCTATATCTTCACTCTAATAAAAGAAGTTTAGAACATAATGAAATAATGAGGAAGAACAATAATAAAAAACAAAGAAGGCATCTTGAATCCAAGAACAAGAAGCATGTCACCCTTTTTGTCTTCTCTTCAAGAAATCTTGAATTCTTGGCCTCTCTCTTGAGTTGTGCTTAATTTCCTCCTTGGTGTCAGCGGCACCTTCTTTTCTCTCTCTCTTCTCCTTCTCTTAAATAGGGTTTAGGTTTAGACTTACTCTTATCCTAGTAGAATTGGGTCTTAGAGATCTAAAACAATTGGGTTTTGAACTCTTAATTTAATTAGGTTTTGAACTCCTAATTTAATTAGGCTTTGAACTCCTAATATGATTAGGTTTTCTAATTATTTAGAAAACCCAATAACAATAAAATATAATAACAATCATTCAAAGCCCAAGCCCATCTTGACTCTTTTGATCCTGATATTACGATTTTGCCACACAATAAGCATCAGGCTCTCCATATTCATCTCTTTTCTCCTTGCCTTCTTGTGCTACATAAACAAGATAAATTTAGGTAAATAAAGAGGAGTTCAAATGTTTTCTCACAATTATTAAAGTTATTTATTGCCTAAAATAGGTAAAATAACTCTATAAAAATAGAGTTATCAAGAGCCAAAGAAGATAGATAAAACACTTAGGGATGAAAACTAGTTTCTTGCTATGTAAGAAGAATTAAATCAGTTTAAGAAAAATCAAGTCTAGAACTTGGTTTCTAGACCAAAAGACCATTTGGTAATTGGCATTAAATTGGTATTTAGAAATAAGCTAGATGAAAATGGAATTATTATTAGAAATAAGGCTGGATTAGTTAAACAAGGGTATAGTCAAGAAGAAGGAATAGACTATGATGAAAACCTTTACACCAATAGCTAGATTAGAAGCCATTCAAATGTTACTAGCCTTTGCTTAATATATAAATTTTACTTTTTATCAAATGGATGTAAAGAGTGTTTTCCTAAATGGTATTGTTAAAGAAGAAGTGTATGTTGAACAACCACTGGATTTGAAGATCCAATGTGTCATGATCATGTCTTTAAGTATTCAAAATCCTTATATGAACTTAAACAAGTCTCACAGGCTTGGTATGATAAGCTAAGTGCTTTTCTACTTAGTGCAAATTTTAGAAAAGGAAAAGTAGGCAACACATTATTCATCAAAACTAAAGGAAAAGATATTTTGATTATTCAAATTTATGTTAATGATATTGTGTTTGGCTTTACCAAGTCTACTTTGCGTAAAGACTTTGCAAAATCCATGCAAAATGAATTTGAAATGAGCATGATGGGTGAATTAACTTATTTCCTAAGTTTTCAAATTATACAAATTATTAAAGAAATTTTCATAAGTCAAACTAAATATGCAAATGAGTTAATTAAGAAATACAAGATGCACTATTCCAAAACGATAAACACTCCCATGAACACATGTACTTCTTTATCACATGATGAAAACGAGACTAGTGTAGATTTAAAACTCTATAAAGGAATGATTGGTTGATTGTTGTATTTGATTGCATCTAGACTTGATATTATAATGTATGCTTGTGTGCTAAATATCAATTTAATCCAAAAGAACAACATTTAACTGTTGTTAAAAAAAAAAGATATTTGAAAGACATAACCACACTAAGAATTTACTCTATACTCTTTATTTTTGTAAGTTTTCCTATTCTAAAGGGGAGCACTATGAACCTTTATCTACTTTACTAGGTTGCCTATCTTACTCTTTTTACTATTGGCATAGCACTTAGTTACTTCATTCATATATTGTCTCAATTCAATGTTCTATTATGCTCTTTTTGATTATGCCAAATGAAGAGAGAGAGAGCATTAGGACATGTATGTTCCATTTTTGAATAACTAGTGCAAAACGTGGGATAACTCTTAACACCCTAAACGTATGGTGTTACTATTGTTGATTGCTTGTTATTGTTGTTGATATATGTTAATTCAAGATATGTGTTGACATCACTTAATTGCACTTGATATTGTGACAACTTTGAGCTGTATTGAATGTCATGAAAAACATATTATATAATACATTTTGCTCACTTTGTTAATGACATGTGGTATTGAATGCTTAAGTTGTGAAAATTTTGTCATCATTAAAAAGGGGAAGATTGTTGGAAAAGATATGTTTTGCTATGACAAATTTTATTGTTAAATGCATATAAATGTTTTTGATATGTTAATGTACAAAATAAAATTAAAGGAAGTAAAAGGTGTGCAAATTATGATATCAATTAATGATATTATAAGTTGTGAAAATTATGATATGTATCAATTTCCTACATCCATATAAATTGATACATATGTCATGTTCTAAAAAGAATATTTCCTAAGCATAAAATAGCATGTATTCTTGAATTGCATGGCATTTACATTAAAAAGAAATGTGATGCTAGTTTTTATATCATTATAGGGAGCTTATGCAAAAGTGGTCCATGTCATATGATGAGATCTTATGATGAGCTTATGCTTGCTTAAGCTCAGTCCAAGAAGCTCAAGTTCATAAAAGGTAAGGCTGGTCTGAGCCCATGAAACAAAGATTGATCCAGGCTTGAAACTCACAAGCCCGATGAAGTGTTTAATTGAGAATGCACTGCACTTGGTGAAATGGTGTTGTTTAACTAAGGCTTGAATGAACATTATATTGGAGTCATTTTTTCACCGATTTATTCTCATTTTTTTCGACAACATATTGATTTACAATTGAAACTAGGAGGATCATAAGGTTTGTGTTAAGACTACACTTATCACTCTTTGTAAGCATTAACAATATGTTAAACATAACAAATGTGAATTTGGCCAAACCTAAGTTCACTTTTTAAGGGCATGTGATTTCACAAAAAGGCCTAGCAATTGACTAAGAAAAGATAACAACTAGCCCATGGACCTAGATGTTGAAGTACCTTAAAGGTTTCCTAAGGTTAGTCAAGTATTACTAATGGTTTGTTCACAACTATGAAGCTATGGCATGCCCTTTCACTAATTTGCTTAGAAAACACTACTTTAAATGGGGAGAGGAGGTAGAAGCTACCTCTAAGGAGCTTAAGTTAGCAATGGCAAGTACACTAATCCTTGCCCTTCCAAGGATGGAGTTCCCATATAAAGATAGAACTCAATTTCCCTTTTTAGTTATGCTTTTAAGGGATGTAATCAACTCCTCTTTGTGTATGAAAAAGAAATGTTGGCTATCATCTTTACTATATAGTAGTGGTGCCACTACCTATTAGGCTAACTTTTCATTATCCACACTAATTAGCAAAATTTGAAGTATTTATGGGAGCAATGCATTGCCACATAGTATAAGTAGAAATGGCTTGTGCAACTTATAAGGTTTGAGTTCTAGATTGAATATAAGCTAAGAAGAGAGAATTGTCTAACTAATGCCTTCTTTTGACACATTTTTCCAATGTGTTTTATTATGACAAACTTTGGTTGCATGTAATATACATATATAAATATTTTTTCATATGTTTATATTCAAAATTAAACATCAAGGAAGTAACAGGTGAGAAAATTATAATATCAATAAATGATATTATAAAGTAACTAGGTTCCTACATTCTTTTATAAAGCAACTTAATATATGCTCAAAAAGAATATTTTTATTAATGGAATAATAGTTGCATAACATTTTTCTCTAAGAAAAATTTGCTAGATTTGTTTTATTTGCAAGCCACTTGAAGCTTATTTAGAGTGCATGTGAAGCAAGCCATTTGAAGCTTATTTAAAGCCTGCATGAAGTAGGCCACTTGAAGCTTATTTAAAGCCCATGTAAAGCAGGTTGATTAAGACTTAGCCTGACTAAGGGTTAACTTTATCGAAAACCCGTTTTCTAAACTAACCTAAGTGAGATTTACCTAGTCCAAGCTTGATAGCTAGAACAACATTGTTTGACTAATTAAGAGCTTGTTTAACCAGGACTCTCAATTGAGAAGCCCTAGCCTTCATTATGTATGTTTCTCACACGGCTTCTATCTTCTTCTCTTTGAGTTACCGATTCTCCAATGGAAAGTTTTAAGAAAGGATTGATTGTCAAAATCATCAATTGAGAGCAAAAATTTGAAGACTCTACTATTGATTGATGGAAATCTTCTCACTTTCTAACGAGAAGATATCTATGGTGATGTCAGGTTTGACAATAAACCTTAAAGAGTTTTAGTTATTCAGATTTCTTATAAATTCCTTCTTGACGGTTGATTAAGAGCTTTCTTAATTATATATTTACGAAATTGTGAGAAGCATTGAGGATTTAAAAGCTTTCTTAATTATATATTTACGGTGGATTTGTGATGTTACCCAATCTATGGTAATAATTGGTGATACTCTCCAAAGATCAATTCTTTATGATCTATTATACTTGTTTTTGCTTATTTATGTGCTAATTGATCTATACACATTATATGCACATAAATAGAGTTTTAAATCTGAAACCCTAACTTAATGATATTTGAGGGCTTGTGATTAGAGCTTAGATACTTGTTCAATCTTTTGAATAAGCTTTTTAATAGGTAATATCGCATACATTTCATATTATTTGGGGTTTGCTAGCTGTACAAAGGTTATTTTAACCTCATCTTGTAATCGGTGACTTGTGTAACTCGTTGAAAAGGAGTTGGAAAATGTGGAGAAAGTTTTCTCCTACTTTTTTAGTAAAGTAGAATCTAGCTAGTTGTGTTGGAGGAAGAAGATGGTGGAAGTAGGTGAAAAGGGCTAAATCACTATGGAAAATTTATTGTCTTTTCTTGTTGTCTATACTTGTTTTGAAACTTGCTTGTGTGCCTATTTCTCGATGTTATTTTATTTGGTGGTGTTGGATTAATTTAGGTCATTCTTGAGTTACTTTCTTAGAAAACCAATTCAACCCCACCCTTCCTTGACCCCCTTTCTTGGCTAGCCATTATATCTTACAATTGATATTAAAGCTAGGTTCTTTAATCTAAGGCTTAACATCTTAGAGTAGATTCTTATAATGGCTATAGAAAAAGGTATAGCTATCACGGGGTTTAACAAACCACCTTTGTTTGATGGAATAAATTATAAACATTGGAAGTAACTAATACAAGTGTTTATTACTGATCAAGATCCAAAAGCTTAGTAAGCTATCAAGAAGGATACTGTGTTACCCGATATTGATGAGTGGAGTAAAATGAAGCTAAAGTCATAGGATTGGATGCTAAGGCTATGAACAAAATATATAGTAGTCTAAAAGCTCATGAGTTTAATAAAGTTTCTTCTTGTATCATTAGTAAGGAAATATGGGATAAGCTAAAGGTCATATATGAAGGTACTAAGAATGTTAAGTCTTTTAAAGTTACTATGCTTACACATGATTATGAATTATTTTCTATGCATGATTTTGAAACTGCTAGTGAAATATTTGGTAAATTTATTGAGATAGTTTATAAACTTAAATTGCTAGGAAAGACATACAAATGAGGAAATGGTTAGAAAAATGTCAATCTCTTTACCTAAAAGTTGGGATCCTAAGAAGATGGCTATAGAAGAAGCACATGACTTAGAAAAGTTAACCATAGATGATTTGTTAGGATCACTAAAAATCCATGAAATAAAATTAATGAGAAGAGAAAAAGAGAAGGAAAATAGGAAGTTACTTGCCTTAAAAGTAGAAGTAGAAAAGATTGATAAGATAGAACCCGAAAATGATGAAATTGCGTTGATAGCTGGAAGACTCGAACAATTTTCTAGAAAAGGTTTAAGCAAGAATGTAGGTCAATCTAGGAGAAAAGAGATACATGAACCTAGGGAGATTCTATGTTATTAATGTAGAAAACCTGGACATATTAAGGTTGATTGCCCTTTACTTAAAAAGAAAAATAAGAAGAAAGCAATGATTGCTGCCTGGGATGTTGAAAGCTCTTCATCAGATGGGGAAGAACAAGAGAAAGTTGCACACTTATGCTTGACCACAATAGCAACTATAGAAGAGGAACTTGAGGTAAATGATACTAAACTTCAAGATAATTCAAACTATGATATAGAAACTACTTTCCTTGATTTGGTTGAATATGCAAAGAAAATGAAAGATAAATACAAGAAATTAAAAGAAAAATATAAATTGATAAAGGTTGAAATAGTGCATGATAAAATTGTTGTGACATCATTGTATGAATATCAAAATCATAGTGCATCCAAGAACATTTGTATGAAATATGATGCATATTTCTATAGATAATACATGTTTTGATTTAGGTTACAAATATGTTGACATTGCTGAACATGTTTGTTTTGATTTTGATATAACAAATCTTAATATGAGAATTTGTAAGTTAGAAAAAGAAAAACAAGAAATTCAGTTGAAGCTAGATAACACCACTTTGATGTTAAATAAATCCACAAAAGGTAGAATCATGTTAGATAAAATGTTGTAATCATAAATAGGTATATATGATAAAGCTAGAATAGGATATAATTCAAGTGAAAACTCAAAGTCTTTCACTAAATTTTTTGAAAAGAAAAGCTACACAATTCTATTGCATAATGACTGTTTTTTTTTGTAAATATGCTAGTCATTCTACTATTTCATGTCCTATTAGGCTTAGAAAATCATATAAGATAAAGAAAGTTTGCATACCTAAAATTTTCAATAGCATGACATCAACTAACACTCATAGACCCAAAGAAAAAGGGTACCATGCACTTCAACGTATGTCTTTATCTTTGTAGGCTTTGAACGCAAAGATAAACAAAATAGACTACAAGAATTAATGAATTTTGGATAGTGGGTGCTCTCATCATATGATTGGGATGATGGAGCTCTTCTCTATTGGAAAATAAAGGTTTTGTTGAGACAATGTATTTATGAATATATTTCTTGAAATATGTTTTTCATAAGTGTAAAAGAAAACCGTAGGAAGTAAAAGGTGTACAAATTATAATATCAATTAATGATATTATAAAGTAACTGGTGTTAGGTTTTATGCCTTAACAAGAAAGGGGGGTTAAATTGTTCTTGTATCGAAAACTATGCTTTTGTATGATAAAAAAATTCAATCAATTAATTTAACAATTTATATGATAATAAGAAGGCAAACAAAATTATTTAAGTAAGTAAAAAGTAAAAGAATCAACACCCAATTTACCAAAGTGGTTCGGCACTCTATCTTAGAGTCCTATATCCACTCTCTTCTCCTTCAATCCAACCGATTGAAGTCCCCTTTACTCAACCTGATTAGGAGAATACATTCTCCCTAATCCAAATAATTCCTTCTCAAAGGAATTCTCAAGTCTGAATACAAATTATGATCAAAAGATCATATACAGTAGCAAATCCCTAAATGATATGTTAGTTTATGGGATATTGCTAATCAGAGGAGCTATTCAAGCATATATATCAAGATACAAATTTCCTAACGCGAAATCCCCAATTTGAAGAAATTAGGGTTTCAAATTTTCCTCAAAATTTATGTGCAATAAATGTTTATAAGTGAAATCATCACATAAATAATGTTATACAAGCTATGATTGAATATATAATCGAAGATCAAAGCAGATAATCAAATATCTCTGAACCCTTATGAGTCACCAAGAGATGAACAAACTCGAATCAAATAGTAGGTGAGCTTAAGAGACTTTCTTCACAAAGAGAATGCTTCAAATAGATGTCAATCATCAAGAGAAAAACTTCACGCACACATCTCCTTTAAATAGAGGCAGATCTAAGGCCTTTTTTTTAATCAAACCTGAACCATAGCCTTCTTCCCGTTAGGAATAGTAGGCTATCTAGTCAAATCAGCCTCATATCAGCCTTCGGATTTGAAATTTGACTATTTTGACAACCCATCTCCTCCAGATTCCTCTGTTAAGATTTTGGCGTTTGAGAGAAGTAGAGACAACATCGAGGATGAGTTAAGTGGCTAACGGCTAGGGCAAACTCGTCGAAGGATAAAAGCCTCTTATGTGCTTCCTTTAAATGAGATGACGTCGTGGCTAGAAGACTTCACCGATGGTCAAGACGACACCGTAACAAGGAGACTCCATTAATGGTTAAGACGACACCGTAATAAGGAAACTCCACTAATGGTCAAGGCAACACCGTAACAAGGAGCAGGATCCGGGTGATGAAAGCTTAGGCCGCACCATATCTTCTTAGTCCAGCAGCAAGGGTCCAGTCCAGCGATGACATATCCAGCAGATATACATGGTCCAATATCAACAAGGTCCAAACATATGATCTTTTACAAAGTTCATATTTTGGTGTATTGTATATATTGACTTTGAGCTAATATGAAGATAGAGTTAATATCCCTCATGTTCCTACAATTACATCAAACCAAGTATCATATTCCTAAAATAAAATATATTCAAATATATTATATTTCTTAAGGAAATATTCAAATAATCAATATATTCAAATATTTAAATATTTGAATGTTTGAATATATGTCACAAATATATGTTACAAAACCTTTAAGAATATATTTTATGAGGAAATGTAGAAACCCAGTTACTTTATAATAACATTAATTGATATTATAATTTATACACCTTTTACTTCCTATAATTTTTCTTTTTGCACATAGGAAAAACATATTTTAAGAATTGATATTTACCAAAAATGTTTTTAGTCACATCAAAACCCTATTTTCTAACAATCTCCCCTTTTTTGATGATGACAAATATTTCAATAATATGGCACATGTCATCAAATATCAATCATGTTTTTCAAGAGAACACAACTTATCATTGCAGCATATTGATCATCATACAGTTAGAGTTGCAAATAGTTACTGCATATGACCATAAACAAGTTCTATACATGTGTCTAGCAGATTAAGCAAGTCCTATACATGTGTCTAGTAGATTTCAAAATTTATCATAGAACATGCAATTTTTCAAGTAGGGGTGATATGTATATGTATCCCACATTCTGCACTGATATAGTCATAAATGAGACTTCACATGTGCACTATTCTCTCCCTTTTTTTATTATAAGCAAAAAGAATGACTATGCAAGAAGCAAGACAGGCGACAACAAAAAAAATGAGCAGGCAGCAATCGAATAAAGATAAGAGTGGGGCATTAACCAGATTCTGTAGGAATGAAAGTAGAGTCGCTCCCCCTCAAACTAAGTAGTTTGGAAAATAATAAAAGAATAAAGAGATAGCAGTAATAGATAGTTCAAAGATTTTTAAGGACTAACATTCCAAGTTCTCGTCTAAGAGCATAGAATCTATCCTTGGCTAAAGGTTTGGTTAAGATATTAGCAATTTGTTGATTAGTGCTCACAAATTCAAGTACAACATCACCTTTCTGAGCATGATCTCTAATGAAGTGATGTCTAATTTCTATATGCTTTATTTTAGAGTGTTGGATAGGATTTGTTGTGAGATTTATTGCACTGGTGTTGTCACATTTTAGTGGAACTTTATTTGATAAGATCTCATAATCCTCTAATTGTTGTTTCATCCATAAGATTTGAGCACAACTACTAGCAGGAGCAATATATTTAGCTTTAGTGGAAGAGAGAGCTACACAGTTTTGTTTCTTGGAATGCCAAGAAATAAGCATATTTATGAGATAGTGACATCCACCACTCTTACTCTTCTTATCTAGTTTGCATCCAGCATAATCAGAATCATAAAATGCATGCAAATCTAATGTAGTGTCTCTAGGATACCAGATTCCTAGGGAAACCATGTCTCTAAGGTATCTAAATATTCTTTTAATAGCAGCTAGATTCTGTTCTTTGGGATTGGATTGATACCTAGCACATAGTCACACACTAAACATGATATTTGGTCTAGACGCAGTCAAGCATAGCAAAGAACCAATCATACCATGATATAATTTGGTGTCTACACTGATTCCATCTTCATCATTAGATAATGATAAAGAAGTGCTCATTAGTGTGTTTATTGGTTTGGAATCATGCATCTTGTCTTTCTTGAGCAATTCATTTGTGTATTTTGTTTGACTTATAAAAGTCCCTTTGTTTGTTTGTTTGTTTGTTTGTTTGATTTGCAATCTAAGGAAGTATGTTAATTCACCCATCATACTTATTTCAAATTCACTTTGCATGCATGCAACAAATTCTTCACATAGTTTAGAGTTAATAGAGCTAAACACAATATCATCAACATATATTTTAACAATTAAAATTTATTTTTCTTTGTTCTTTATAAATAGTGTGTTGTCCACTTTTTCCTTTCTAAAATCATGATTAATCAAGAATGAACTTAATTTATCATACCAAGCCCGTGGAGCTTGCTTCAAACCATATAAAGCTTTTGACAATTTAAAGACATGATTTGAATAAATTGGATCTTCAAATCCAAGTGGTTGTTCAACATATACCTCTTCCTTTATAATACCATTCAAAAATGCACTCTTGACATCCATTTGAAATAAGGTAAAGTTCATACAACAAGCAAATGCAAGTAAGATCCGAATTGCTTCCAACCTAGCTACTAGTGCAAATGTTTCATCATAGTTAATCCTTTCTTCTTAACTATATCCTTGTGCCACTAATCTAGCCTTATTCCTAGTAATAGTACCATTTTCATCTAGTTTATTCCTAAAAACCCATTTTGTACCTATGACTGAATGATCCTTTGGTCTAGGAACTAGATTCCAGACCTTGATTATTTTAAATTGGTTTAATTCTTCTTGCATAGCAAGAAACCAATTTTCATCTTCAAGAGCCTCATTTACTTTCTTTGGCTCTACTTGAGATAAAAAGGCTTGATGTTCACATGTGTTGTGAACCCAAGACCTTGTACTTACTCTAACATTTGGATCTCCTATGATGTGATCATGATCTACTTCATTTCTAACTCTAGGGAAGAAGGTTCTCTAGTTTTAGACTCCCCTTCAACTTCATCCCTATTTGGATGACTTTTATTTTCATTTTTCTCTTTGGTTTCTAAAATGCCTCATCTTTCCTAGCAAGCATTTATGTCCATGTGAATCTAGAATAGTCTTCTATAATGACTAAGACATAATGTTTACCATTAAATGTTGTTGTTCTCATAGGACCGAAAAGGTCCATGTGCAGTATTTCTAATGGTCTAGATGTACTTACCACAAGCTTTGACTTTAAGCTACTTTGTGTGTGTTTGCCCTTAATGCATGCTTCACATATTCTATCATTGTTGAATTCTAAAGATGAAGACCTTTTACTAGATTGTACTTACACAGTTTTTCTATCAATCCTAGACCCACATGTCCTAGCCTTCTATGCTACAGCCAAGCATCAATATTTCTATTTACAACCAAACATGTTTGTTCAACATTCATCTTACTAAAATCAAGCACAGATATTATCTTTCCTTTTTCCAACAATTTTATGTTCAGCATGCTCAACAAGACAACTTTCTTTTCTAAATTTTATTTTAAATCCTTTATCACATAACTAACTTATGCTAAATAGGTTAAATTTTAGTTTATCTACAAGTAACATTTCAAATATAAGTAGGGTATCAGAGTTACCTATTGTTCCCATTCCTCTTATTCTTCCTTTGGAGTTATCTCCAAAAGATACCCTACCTCCATTTTTCAATTCAAGTGTTGAGAAGTGTTCCTTCATCCTAGTCATGTGTTGAGAACATCTATTGTCTAGAATCCACATGTTCTTGAGCTTTCTGTTCCTTATTTGTGCATTCATAACCTATAGAAACAAATTTGATTGTTGAAGTGCTTGGTACCCTTTTTACTTTGGGTCCATGAGTGTTAGTTCGACTAAAGTTCTGCCATTCTTAGGCAACCAAAGTTTCTTTACTTTGTATGCCTTTGTAAGTCTTATGGGACATTTATCAAAAATATGGCCAAAATAATTACAAAAAGAGCATTTATTTTCATGCAATGGAATTGAACATTCTTTTTCTTTAAAGAATGAGTGAATGATTTTAATTTGTCATTCAATTTATATCCTAGTCCCGCCTTATCATATACGCCTGTTTAAGAATTTAGAATTCTATCTAACATGTCACTACCCTTTATAAATTTCTTTAGTAGCAGATTTGTTGCATCAAGTTTTGATTTCAAGTCACAGTTTTCTTTTTCTAGTTCATAGACTCTATTCTTAAGATTTTCAGCACATACCTGCGAGTTATTTTCTACATGTATTTCAATATCAGAACATGCACAGACACCACAGACAGTTTCTATTCCTATTTGCATGTTTTTAGATTTTCTTTGTTTCTCATACATATCATTCATACAAGCATCACATTTCATATATGCATTAGCAGAAATAACAATGTCATCATTCACGGAAATCAAAGCATCTTTCTTTTCAGTTTCATCTCTACATGCAACAAGTTCTATGCTTTGTTTATCAGTAAAATCAATTTTTTTGTATAGAAGTCAACATTTTCTGTTTTTCAGATTTATTTTTTGCTTTTAACTTTTTGTATTTATCTTTTAATTTATTTGCATATTTAACTAAATCAGAAAATATAGTTTCTAACCCAGAGTTTATTTGAAGAAACAGTTCAGAATCATTTACCTCACTATTTTCTTCCTTAAGAGTTATTATTGCGATTAGGCATAGATGTGCAACTTCTTCTTGAGTTTCTTCATTAGATGAGGAGTTCTCATCATCCTAGGCAACAATCATTGCCTTCTTTTTGTTCTTGCTGTTTCTATTCTTGATCATTAGACAATCAATCTTGATATGTCCTAGTTTCCTGCATTCATAGCCCATATTCTCCCAAGGTTCATTTAATTCTTTTCTTCTATTTTGCCCTATGTTTTTGTTTAAGCCTCTTCGTAGAAATTTTCTAAATCTTCTAGCTAGAAGAGCTACTTCATCATTTTCTGACCTTTCCTCTTCAACCTTTACAACTTCTACTTTAAGTGCAAGCAATCTCCTATTTTCCTTTTCTTTCTCTCTCTCATAAGTTGCATTTCATGAGTCTTAAGAGAACCTCGCAAATCATCTAAGGTCAGCACCTCTAGGTCAAAAGCTTCTTCTATAGCCATCTTTTTAGGATCCCAACTCTCGGGTAGGGATACTAACATTTTTCTTACCATTTCCTCATTTGTATAGGTTTTTCCTAGCAATTTAAGCTCAAAAATAATTTCAGTGAATCTACCAAACATATCACTAATATTTTTAGAATCTTTCATAACAAATAATTCATAGTCATGTGTAAGCATATTAACTTTAGAAGACTTTACCTTTTAAGTTCCTTCATAGATGACTTCTAACTTATTCCAAATTTCTTTACCGGTGGTGCAAGAGGACATTTTGTTAAACTCATGTGCTCTAAGACCACTATAGATCATATTCATGGACTTAGCATTTAACCCTATTACTTTAGCTTCATTTTTTGACCATTCATCAGTTTTGGGTAATGTGATACCTTTCCTAATTACTTGCCAAGCTTTTGGATCTTGGCCTATTATGAAAACTTGCATTAATTGTTTCCAATGCCTAAAATTAATGCCATCAAACAAGGGAGGTTTATTAAACCCTGTAACAGCTAACCCTTTATCAGAAGCCATAATGTGGATCTACTCTAGGATGTTAATCCTTTTAATTAGAGAACCTGGCTCTAGATGCCAATTGTTGGGTTTTATGGCCTAACAAGAAAGGGGGTTAAATTGCTCTTGTACAGAAAACTATGCTTTTGTATGATAAAAAAATTCAATCAATTAATTTAACAATTTATATGACAATAATAAGGCAAACAGAATTATTTAAACAAGTAAAGAGTAAGAGAATCAACACCCAATTTACCAGAGTGGTTCGGCACTCTATCTTAGAGTCCTACATCCACCCTCTTCTCCTTCAATCCAACCAATTGAAGTCCCTTTTACTCAACCTGATTAAGAGAATAAGTTCTCCCTAATCCAGATAATTCCTTCTTAAAGGAATTCTCAAGTCCGAATACAAATTATAATCAAAAGATCATATATAGTAGCAAATCCCTAATGATATGTGAGTTTATGGGATATTGCTAATCAAAGGAGCTATTCAAGCATATATATCAAGATATAGAGCTCCTAACACGAAATCCCCAATTTGAAGAAATTAGGGTTTCAGACTTTCCTCAAAATTTATGTGCAGTAAATGTTTATAAGTGAAATAAGCACATAAATAATGTTATACAAGCTATGATTGAGTATATAATTGAAGATCAAAGTAGATAATCAAATATCACCGAACCCTTGTGAGTCATTGAGAGATGAACAAACTTGAATCAAATAGTAAGTGAGCTTAAGAGACTTTCTTCACAAAGAGAACGCTTCAAATAGATGTCAATCATCAAGAGAAAAACTTCACGCACACATCTCCTTTAAATAGAGGTAGATTTAAGGCCTTTTTTTAAATCAAACCTAAACCATAGACTTCTTCCCATTAGGAATAGTAGGCTATCTATCAAATTAGCCTCATATCAGCCTTCAGATTTGAAATTCAACCATTCTGACAGCCCATCTCCTCCAGATTCCTCCTATTGAGATTTAGGCATTTAAAAGAAGCGAAGACAGCATCAAGGACGAGTTAAATGGCTAGCAGCTAGGGCAAACTCATCAAAGGATAAAAGCCTCTTATGTGCTTCCTTAAGTGAGACGACATCATGGCCAGAAGACTTCATCGATGGTCAAGATGACACCGTAACAAGGAGACTCCATTGATGGTCAAGACAACACCGTAACAAGGAGCGGGATCGGACTGATGCAAGCTTGGGCTGCACCATATCGTCTTAGTCCAGCAACAAGGGTCCAATCCAACGATGACATATCCAGCAGATATACACGGTCCAATATCAACAAGGTCCAAAAATATGATCTTTTACAAAGTTCATATTTTGGTGTATTGTATATATTGACTTTAAGCTAATATGAAGATAGAGTTAATGTCCCTCATGTTCCTACAATTACATCAAACCAAGTATCATATTCCTAAAATAAAATATATTCAAATATATTATATTTCTTAAGAAAAAATTCAAATAATCAATATATTCAAATATTCAAATATTTGAATATATGTCACAAATATATGTCACAAGAACTTTAAGAATATATTTTATGAGAAAATATAGGAACCTAGTTACTTTATAATATCATTAATTGATATTATAATTTGTACACCTTTTACTTCCTATAATTTTTCTTTTTGCACATAAGAAAAACATATTTTAAGAATTGATATTTACCAAAAATGTTTTTAGTCACATCAAAACCCTATTTTCCAACAACCAAGTTCCTACATTTCTTGATATAATGTTACTATATAGTGCTCTTAAGAAATGGTTTATTTAATTCCATTATATAATGTCTTGAGAACAAGGTTTATTAAATTGAAGTTAAATATGTCATACATTGTGATAAAGGTATGAAGTATTTGGTTCTATTTTTGGAACAAACTTTAATTCTATCAAGAGCTTATATTATATCATTCTTGACTTGATATTACTCTCGACCTGATTTTGTTCTCGACCTAACTTCGTTCTCAGCTTGGTATTGTTCTTGGCCTAACTTTGTTCTTGACCTGGTATTGTTTTTGGCCTGACTTTGTTCTCAGCCTGATATTGTTCTCAGCTTGACTTTGTTCTCGGCCTGGTTTTGTTCTTAGCCTGATATTGTTCTTTACTTGGTTTTGTTCTTGGCCCGTCTCATGGCCTTATGACCCACTTATCTATCCATTAGATAAGTGAGCCCAGCTTATGATGAAACTCACCATTTCACTTACACACCATCTTACTTATTCAAACCCGATGCCCTAAGAGCATATGACCAATGACTAAAGAAATGAGAGAGAGAGAAATGGAGGAATAGTGTTATTGGTGACCGAATCCTCAACGGGAGGATTTTTGAGAAGACCGATGTCAAAACTATTGGATCTATGACTGAGAAGGAAGATATGAAGTTGATTTGAAGTCTGATTTACTATTCTAATGAGAAGAAAGCTCATTATTGAGGTTTGAATGTCCAAAACCCTAGCTCTAATTTTCTATTTGAGAAGAGTTAATCTATGGAGAAAGGTTTGACACGCATGATTATATGAAGTTCTCTTTGAGTGAAGAATTGACTATTGAGCTCATCTTTTGATCATTCAAACTTATACACTTTCAGTGAAGTACAAGATTACGGTGATGTTGTGATTAAATAGTTGTTCATTCAAATATATCATCAATTGTATCTTGTATAACTCTGTTTATGTGATGATTTCATTAAAAATATTTATTGCACATAAACATTGAAAGGAATCCAAAACCTTAATTTATTTCAATTTAGGGTTTTCATGATAGGAGCTTAGAGTTATCATATTTACATCAAAACAACTCCTTTAGGTTACAAAATCCCATAACTTGTTATATTATTTAAGATTTGTAATTGATTTGTGATCTTTTGATCATATTGTGTAACATTGTACAAGAATTCTTTAAGAGGGAATTGTTTAAGTTAGGGAGAACATTTTCTCCTAATTTGGTTGAGTAAAGGAGACTTCAATCAGTTTGATTGAAGGAGAAGAGGGTGGATGTAGGACTCAAGGATTGAGTGCCGAACCACCGTGGTAAATTTGGTGTTAGTCTCTTTTGCTTACTCTTGATCTAACCATCTTATATTATTTGTTGCTCCTTATTCTATCAATTATTTATTGCTAACCTATCAGAATATTTAATACATATAAGTGATAATATTCTAGATAATGTGTTGTTTGACTTGGAAGCAAAGCATCATCTGTTTGAAATTTGTTCAATTTATATTGATGTTATTTGTGTGACTTGTCTAGCAAATTGAATTGAGCATTTGTTAAAATAATAGTTTTAATTAGTGGTTATAACAATTCAACCCCCTTCTTGTTAAGCCATAAAACCCAACATTCTTAACACTTGAGTTGAAATCTAAAAGCACAGTTTCTTTTGGGAGATAACTCTAAAGGAAAGATCAAGGGTATAGGAACTATAAGTAACTTGAAAACTCTACTTATCTTTGATGAATTTGATGAATTGATGAATTAGATGAATTAAAATTTGATTTGTTGAGCATAAGTCAACTTGGTGATAAAGATTTCATAATAAAATTTGCAAAAGAACTCTCTCTTGTTGAAAATGTAGAACACAATGTAAAAATTGTTAGAAAAAGAAAAGATAATATTTATGTGCTTGATCTTAGTGATTTGACTATTGAATAAACATGCTTAATTGTAAATAAGAATGTTGATGCTTGGCTATGGCATAGGAAACTTGGACATGCTGGTTTAGGTTTAATAGAAAAACTATCCAAAAATAATTTGGTTAAATCATAAACATAATCAAAGTAGCTTCAAACTGAAGCTAGTATCGTCTATTGCAAGACCATTAGAATTGCTTCATATGGATCTGTTTGGTTCATTAAGAATAGTTACCTTAAATGGTAAATATTATGCCCTAGTTATAGTATATGATTATACAATATATACATGGGTATATTTACTTACTAGGAAAGATTAAGCATTTAAGAACTTCGTTAATTTCTCAAAATTGGTTGAAAATTAAAAAAAGTCTAACTATCACAAAAATTAGGACCTACCATGGTGATGAATTTGAAAATCACCTCTTTGAGAAATTCTGCTCCAACAATGACATTTTTCATAACTTTTTAACATTAGAACACCAAAACAAAATGGCATCGTAGAGAGGAAAAATAGGACACTTCAAGAGATGGCTAGAACCATGATGTGTGAGTACAACCTTTCTAAATGTTTTTGGTGAGGAGTTGTTAGCACAATTTGTTACATCTCAAATTGATCATTTTTAAGACCAATCTTAAAAAGGACTCCATTTGAATTATTCTTTGGTAGGAAACCGAATATATCATATTTTCATCTTTTGGTAGTAAATGTTTTGTCTTAAACAATGGTAAAACGTCACTTGGTAAGCTAGACTCTAAGAGTGATGAGGCCATATTTCTTGGTTACTCTCATACTAGCAAGGCATATATAGTTTGCAATAAAAGAACTTTAGTAGTAAAGGAATCTATTCATGTTAGGTTTGAAGATGATTGCATAAAGAGTGAAACTAATCCAAGTTCAAATAGACAAGGATTCAATGAAAAAAATGTAGCTAGAGTTAAGGGGGAGTCAAGAGACTTCTCATTCCGTAGAGGTAGAAGATAGGTAGATCAGCAACACAATCGAGGAGATATCACTCAAAGAGTAAGTACACGTTCAAGGCATCATAACACTTGTGAACATTAAGCCTTCTTATCCCAAGTAAAGCCAAAAAAGGTGGATGAGGCACTTGGAGATGAAAATTGGCTTTTTGCTATGTAGGAAGAATTAAACCAGTTTGAAAGAAGTAAAGTTTGGAACTTGGTTTCTAAGCTAGAAAATTATCCAGCAATTGGAACAAAATGGGTATTTAGAAATAAGTTAGATGAAAATGAAATTAATTATTAAGAATAAGGCTAGACTAGTAACACAAGGGTATAGTCAAGAAAACAGAATTGACTATGGTGAAACATTTGCACCAATAGCTAGATTAGAAGCAATCCAAATACTATTGGCTTTCACTTATTGTATGAATTTCACTTTTTATCAATTGGATGTGAAGAGTGTCTTTTTGATTAGTGTGATCAAGGAAGAAGTATATGTAGAACAATCACCTGAATTTAAAGATTCTATGTCTTAATCATGTACTTAAGCTTTTAAAAGCTTTATATGGACTGAAATAAGCCCCCACGGGCTTGGCATGATAAACTAAGTAACTTACTACGTAGTGTAGATTTTAGGAAAGGAAATGTAGATACCACTTTGTTTATCAACACTAAAGGAAAAGATATCTTGATTGTTCAAATTTATGTTGATGATATTGTGTTTGGTTCTACAAATCATGCTTAATGTGAAGACTTTGCCAACTTTATGCAACATGAATTTGAGATAAGTATGATGGGTGAATTAACATACTTTCTAGGTTTTCAAATTAAACAAACTAGTAAAGGAATTTTTATAAGTCAAACTAAATATGGAAATGAATTACTCAAGAAATACAAGATGCATGATTCTAAACAAATAAACATTCCCATAAGCACATCCACATCTTTATCACATGATGAACATGGGGTTAATATTGATTTAAAACTTTATAAATGAGTGATTGGTTCACTGTTGTACTTGATTGTATCTCGACTTGATATCATGTTTAGTGTATTGTTTGTGTGCTAGATATCAATATGCTCTAAAAGAACAATACTTGACTGTTATTAAGAGAATATTTAGATACTTAGAAGACATAGTCACCCTAGGAATCTAGTATTCTAGAGATACAACTCTTGATTTGCATGCTTTTAGTGATTATGATTATATTGGTTGTAAAATAGATAAAAAAACACACACACACACACACACACACACACACACACAACTGGTGCTCGCCACTTTCTTTGGAACATGCTTGTTTCTTGGTACTTTAAGAAGCAAAATAGTGTAGCATTATCTTCTATTGAGGTTGAATATGTTGTTACTACTAGTTGTTATGCTCAAATTATATGGATGAAATAACAATTAGAGGACTATGGCATTTGTTCTTCAAATTTTCCATTAAAATGTGATGACACTATGCTAAAAATTTAACAAAGAATCCTATACAACACTCTAAAACCAAACATATTGAAATTAGACATCATTTCATTAGAGATTATGTACAGAAAAATGATATTACACTTGAGTTTATCTGTACAGATCAACAATTGGCTAATATTTTTACCAAACCCTTGGACAAAGAAAGATTTTACACTCTCTAAAGAGAGCTTGGCATGTCATTATTTGAACATATTTCTTGAATTTCCTTCCTCTCTATACTATGTTTTGTTATGCTTTGCTCTATTGTATTCTTTTATCCATAAAAGCACTTACTTTGAAGGGGAGTGTTATGATCACAAATTTGCTCATCAAGTCAGCAATTTGGACTCCTCTTGTAGTTTTTCTTCATTCTTATACTCTTCTATCATTGTTGTTTGCTATTACATACTCTTTTTGCTTATGACAAAAGGGGGAAGAGAGAGCATGAGCACATGTATGTTCCATTTATGACTTAATAATGTAGAAGATGGGATAACTCTCCAACACCCTTAACATATGTTGTATGTTTCTATATGGTGTCTTGAAAAGTATGATAAACTATGCTTTACCTATATTGATTACCATGACAAAAAACATATTACATTGGTTGCATGTTGTATACTTGAACATCTAGAATGCAAATCATGATATAGATGTTGATCATTCTATTGGTGACATGTGCTATTATATGCTTAAACTTTGCAAATTTTTTCATCATTAAAAATGGGGGAAATTATTGGAAAAAGATGTGTTTTGTTGACACAAACTTTGGTTGCATAATATATATATATATATATAAATTTTTCTCATATGTTTATGTCCAAAATTGACCATCAATCAAGGGAGTAAAAGGTGTGCAAATTATAATATCAATAAATGATATTATAAAGTCATTGGTTCTTACATTCCTTTATAAAGCAACTTAATATATGCTTAAAAAGAATATTTTTATTAATGGAATAATAGTTGCATAACATTTTTCTCTAAAGAAAAATGATGTTGGATTTGTTTTATTTGTAGGCCAATTAAAGCTTATTTAGAACCCGTATGAAGCAGCCCACTTGAAGCTTATTTAGAGCCCGTATGAAGTAGCCTACTTGAAGCTTATTTAGAGCCTGCGTAAATTACGCTAATTAAGACTTAGCCTAATTAAGGGTTAATTTGATCCAGAGCCCATATGCTAAAGTAACCTAAGTGAGATTTACTCGGTCCAAGCCCAACAACTAGAACGACATCATTCAACTAATTAAAAGCTTGTTTAACTAAGACTTTCAATGAAAAAGCCCTAGCCTCCATTCTATCTATTTCTCACATGGCTTTTATCTTTTTCTCTCTAAACTACCAATTCTCCAATAAGAAGTTTTGAGAAGGGACTAATTTTCAGAATGGTCAACTAAGAGCAAACTTTGAAGACTCTATTGTTGATTGATGGAAATTTTCTCACTCTCTAATGGGAAGATATCTATGGTGATGTCAAGTTTGATAATAAACCCTAAAGAGCTTTGGTTATACAGATTTCTTATAAAAGTCCTTCTTGAACATTGATTGAGAGCTTTCCTAATCATATATTTTAAAAATTGTGAAAGGTAAAGAGCTTTCCTAATCATATATCCCATACATTTCATGTTATTTAGGGATTTGCTAACTGTATAAAGGTTGTTTCAACCTCATCTTGTAATCGATGACTTATGTAACTCCTTAAGGAGGAGTTAGAAAGTGTGGAGAAAGTTTTCTCCTACTTTGTTAGTAAAATAGAGTCCCACTAGTTGTGTTGGAGGAAGAAAAAGGTGGAAGTAGGTGAAAAGGGCCAAACCACTATGAAAAATTTATTGTCTTTTCTTACTATCTATGTTTGTTTTAAAACTTGCTTATATGCCTATTTCTTGATCTTATTTGATTTGGTGGTGTTGGATTAAATTAGTTCATTCTTGAGTTATTTTCTTAGAAAACCAATTCAACCCCCCCTTTCTTGGTTGGCCATTATATCTTACAATTATGAGCAAAGGGAATGATGATATATTCCATGCTCCAAAAATAGAGTTAAACTATGGAAGTCACCTTATGATGGAAGATAAGGGAGTATCTCAAACATTGTGCTTTGGCCTATCAAGTTAACATCTAGTGCACTGTTTAAAAGCTAAACTCTACCATATGCAACTTGTACTAGCCCAACTAATGTTGGTGCCCATTTATACATTATGGAAAGCCTAGGTGGTAAGGCCTATTACTTATCTCAATCCAATCTACCAAATGAAATGCTAAGGCCAATGAGTAAAGCGGACATGGGACCTAGGGAAGTTGAATACTAGGTTGGTGAGTGGGTTTACCTCTACATCCAGCCCTATAGATGGATGTTGGTTGCCATACATTGAGCTCTCAAGCTTTTGGCTCACTACTTTAACCCTTTTAAAATTCTAGAAAGGATTGATTCAAGGGCTTACCATTTGGAACTTTCCCAAGGCTCTCAGATTTATCTTGTCTTCCATGTATCATGCCTAAAGCAAGTGTGAGGCACCTATACTTGTGTGCATGCTTAATTATTAGTTGTGGTTGATGGTGACAATGCTTTCTCTATTCAACCTAAGGTGTTAGGTCATAAAACTCAACACCCTCTGATCCATAAATGGGGGCATGAGTCAAAAAGGCAGAATTTGACATAAAATCACTTAAGGAGGCTATAGCTGCTTTATTTTCCAAGGTGAATACCATGCCCACATAGTCTTCACAAATGGAAGCATAATAAAAAAAAGTGGATGCAATAGTCCTATCATTTAGTGAAGGGAAGGAATTTAGCTGAGAAGGATTTGTTGATCTAGAGAGGTCAACAAATATGTCACTTTCTAACTTGAATGGAGTCAATATGTTAGAGGAAGGCTTAGCCATGTGCTTAGCCCCCATAGGCATGGGTGTAGGCATAACGTCTAGTGCATGTTGGGTCTTGGTTTGTCAAAATTGGCCTATTAGGCATAAGTGTGGCTAACTTTGGTTTAGGTTAATCAAAATCGATACAGGTAGGGGCTAGATTTGGCTCAATGTCATCTAGGTTCACCAATGGTTAGCTTGTTGACAATCACTTCATTGACAAGGGCTTTAGCTGGGCATTAGCAAAAATAAATTCATAGGTTCTAGCCAAACCATTAGCAAATCAAGCATGGGGGTTCCTAGTCAATTTAATTAAACTTTTTGTGGTGGTGGTCAAAGTGGTCAACAAGGCCGTGGGGTTTTTGGTGAAGGTCAACATGGCTTTGGTCAAGGTTAGCAAAGCTTTAGGGTTTTTGGTCAACATGGGTTTTGTAGGTTAAGCCCCCATAGGTCATATAGGTCTAGGTCAAATTTTAAAAAAGTTGGCTTAGCTAGTCCATGTCAAATTTTAGAGGTAATTTGGGATGGTTTGTATGATTTGAATTTCCTTAATATTATGGAAATAAGGATCTAGTGACCTAGGTTATGTAAGCTACAAAATTCATCAAATTTCATGGTCCCACTAATCAAGAAAGGGTGTAGATTTCAATCTAGAACAGAAGGGGTTCGCATTTAAATGGCTTCATAGTTTTAGGGCAAATTTGTAGCACCTTGTTCTCTAGCTAACATAGGACAATTTGAAAGAAAGACTTTGTGAGAGTTTTGTGCCTAGTTATTTCCACACTACCTATAGGCAGCTTACCAAGTTATCCCAAAGCAAATTTGTTCAACAATATTATGAAGAGTATCAAGATTTATTAGAAACTATAGGTCCTTTTACAACTTTCTAGGTAATAAATGGGTTTACAAATGGTTTAAATGATGGTATTAAGACATATTTGGTATCAAAGGAACCCAAGACTTTAAATGAAGCTTCAAGGCATGCTAAGATATATGAGAAGTGATTTTTGAAACTTAAAGGTAGACACTAATAGTCAGGAGAAGAAGAGGTACAAAACTAACCTTTACTAGTAGGAATGATAATTTGTCACCCCCAACAAACTATTCCAACACTAGCTTAGTATCCATAAGGTAGTAAAAGTAATGCTACAATTTGGACTTCTTTGTCAAAAGGGGCCTTTTTGCCTACTAGGAGGTTCATGAAGAAATAATAGCAAAAAGGTTATGTTTTCACTGCATTTATTTTATTTTATTAAAAAAGCACCCTAGATTTTCATTAATAGATAAATAGCCTACAAAAGGCAAGTAAGGCATCAACTTAAGCCACACAACATAAAAGAACAAAGCCTCCATCATGGAGGAAAGAAAAAATACAAAGCATAAAGTGAAGTTAGTTTAACCCAAACTTTAGCTTTTCTCATAGAGATGCTACAACACCTCTATTTACAAAATCCATATGCATTCATAGGTATGAAATCACTTGCCAAAGTAGAGACTTCTTACAATTCAAAGAGCTAAAGACAGCTTTAATAAAAGTCTTTATCCACTTTATTTATTGTTGAAAATCATGTGCTTGTATGTTTTGATTAAGAAAAATTTTATTTGAATATATGTTAAATATAAAATTATATTTACATAAATAATAGAATATATGAAATTGTGAGTGCACATATTAAAACTCAAAGGAAGTAAAAGGTGTGCAAATTATAATATCAATTAATGATATTATAAAGTAGCCGGGTTCCTACATTTTATTATTAAACATAAAAAATGAAGCCAATTTGATGTACTTTATTAATATCTTAATCAATAGATTAATTTATATTATTGGCTATATTAGAAGAATTTTGATACTTGGAATTGGTATGCTTATAGGTGTATTTGAAGAGCATAAGATTATGATAGTGGAGTATACATATTCATTGGCCAACCATATATCTATATATATGGGTACATAAAACTTATATATGTTGAGCTTGTGAAGAAAGCTAAGCCCGTGAAAAGAGCTAAGCCCATGAAGAAAGCTGAGCCCGTGAAGAGAGATAAACCCGTGAAGAAAGCTAAGCCTGTGAAGAAAGCTAAGCCCGTGAAGAGAGCTAAACCTGTGAAAAGAGTTCAGCCTGTAAAGTTTCAAGCCCAACGTAGTTCACTTATCCAAAATGGCAGCGTCTTGAGCAGATAAGAGCTTAAGCTCTTATGATCGAACGCCTGAAGCCCTAGCCACATCTCTTGACCTAGAGCTGTCCTTCTCCTCTCGATCTCTCTCCTGCAACGCCGGCTCTAATGGGAAGAATGGTGAGGCAATTGAGTGTCAGAATGGTTATCTTGTTGGAAAATCATCATCTACATCAGTACAACGTCGTATCCATCAAATCTCAATGGAAGGATTTTGAAAAAGTTTGAACCGAAACCCTAATTTGTTCAATGTTTGAGTACCTACAATAAAAGGGGAGCTTCGGATAAACTATTGGAGTTTTACTGAGACATATTCTTGTTGATTTAATCAAAAGAGATAAAAGCCCTCATCAATTTGCTCTTATTGCCATTTTCGGTAACATTTGAAGGAAAAGGAAATCTTCGGTGATATTCCTTAAACTTGTTATCTTGTGAATATCATTTGTTAGATTGATCTTTGTATGTGCTAGATTATTTATAATATTATTTGCACATAAAGATTATTGTAAATCCAAAACCCTAGATTTATGAAATTGGGGCTTTCGAGATTAGAGCTTGAATTGACTTTGTATACATTCAATTAGCTCTCTGATAAGCTTAAATCCTCACTCATATCATGTATTTAAGGAATGAGCTTGATGTATTAAGGTTTTTGTAAACCTAACCTTGTAACCGTGAGCTGTATAACTCCTTTTGAGGAGTTGTAGGGGTGAAGGAGAGGTGCTCTCTTTGTTTGAAGTAAAGCAGATTTCAACTCGGTTTAAGTTGAAGGAGAAAAAGGTGGAAGTAGGTGAAAAGTACCGAACCACCATGAATTTCTTAATTGTGAAGTTTCTGATATGATTTATTCTTTATGCTTTATTATTATTGTGATATTTTATCTAATTATGATTGCTGTAAAGAAATTAGAAAGGAAAATATTTAAATTAGCTAAGATTTTAAATATCCAATTCAACCCCCCTTCTTAGATAGCCATAAACACTACATTTGCTTCCTTTGTTTTTGAATTAGAGGCTCTTTCTTTGGCTTTGCTCCACCTTCTTAATAAGGGAAAGAATTGGCTTAGTAAACACAAAACTAGGTTCCCCTTTTACCATGACAATGGCCAAAGTTGGATCCAAGGAGCTTTCCTTATCTAGTGATGATTAGGTGTCACTAACCTCAACAAAAGCCTCTTGCATTTTACTTAAAGGTAAACCTTCATCATAGATGACTTTTTTGTCCATATGCTTATTAGTATGACTTAAAGCTAAAAAGGCATTTTGCACTTGTGACTATGTGTTGACATTTGGTGAGGCCTCCACTAGCATTGATTAAGGTGGGATGGGTTCCTCTCTGGGAGGACTGACATAAGGAAGTTCTTCCCTGTTGGTATCATTATACTCTTGTGGAAACTCTTTGACTTACTTGTCTCACTTGCCCTTGATTTGCTTGGTTTATTACCACCCAATTTTGCCTACACTTTAGTTTTCCTAATAGTAGCCTATTGGGCTTTCTTCTTTTCAATTTGGCACAACTTCTATGACACATCGAGGCCTCATGTCCCAATAAGTGGTAATGTGTACAATAGCCAATGTTGGTATCATACTTTATCTTTTGCCATTAGTTTCCAATAGCATCAAAGTTTAGATAAACTCTAGTTGGTTTGGTCTTACCCACATCCATGGCCACACAAATTCTCACACCCATAGTCTTTGTCATATTTAAGGTGAGAACGTTTGCTTTTAGGAATTTACCTAGCCTCTCCAAAGAAGTGGGATTACAGCAAGGAAAGGGAATACCTAGAAATGTCATTTATACAACTACAATATAGGGATGCCTTCTTGTATGGAAGTTAGGCAACCACTAAAAGAGTAGGTAGTGGTAGCTATCAAACACCTTGCCTTGACCACATGGCTACAAAATTTACTTTAAAAAAAATATGGATGCTAAAATGACAAGGATCCATCAAACCTGTTATAGCTCATCGAGAAAAGCCCCAACAAAGTTAATATGATGCTTAAACGAGTGGAGTAAAGGCTTACTTGCACTAAATCTTGCAATAATCATGAATTTGTGATAATTTTCCACTTAGAGAAAATCAATTTCTGAATAGAGAACTTCTAGTTGCCCTTCACAAGTGGAGGGAGGAACTATAGTAAGCTTGATTGGTGGAATGATGGGTAATGGTTAAGAAAGGGGTTTGTTATTAGTGAGGGTGGAGATGAAGGATGGGGAAGACCAATTTGGTAAGGGGACTATATGCATGGAATAAAAGACTGATTTGGATTAGGATAGGAGACTCCTAGATTGCACAAACCTTTTTATGGTGGAAAACACCTCATTGAACCAAAAAGTTATGGATCAAAAATAGTATCAATATCTATCTTTGAAAGCCCTACAAGAGCAGCCAATGGAGTTGGGCTTGATGCCAAAGGTTATGTACTAGCTAGGATTACCATATCAAAGTCTTGATCTACTTTAGGCATTCCAACCAAAGCTAGATTGATGCATGCCGATAGCGTTGGCAAGGCTATTAACATATAACCTATAGATAACAAATCAATTTAAGGGTTGGACAAAAAACAAAGCTTCACTGCAATGATAGGTATAGCCCAAAGCATTAATGTAAGAAGTTATTTCTTTTAAAGGTAGGTTGGAATGATGAGTGGAATTAGACAGGATGAGAGTGGAGATGAGATTAAGTATGAAGAGGAGAATGCTACAAGTATTTTGGCCTTAGCCTTTTTAGGCATTGAAATAGGTAAACCATAGACCATAAGAATGGATGAAAGTGTGGTAGTATACAAGAGGAAAGTTTGAGTGTTGCTAGATATTAAAAAAAACACTTGCAGTTTCATCAATTAAGAGTTGGTTAAATGGATTGGCCTTAGAATCGATAATACCACTATGTTTTGGGTGGTGATTGCTAATGGAAAATTATTGGAGAGTAGTGGAGTGTGCAAGATAGTTAAGATATGTATTTAGAAGGTCAAAATGCAATTGCAATTTTACATCATGTCATTGGTAGCTATGGATATGGTTTTGGAAATATTATGGTTGGAGATGCTAAAGGATGTGGTTTGGAATTTCAAAAAGAAAAGAACAAAGTTTGATATGGATGGAAGAAAGGTAAAGCTCATAGGACTTTAACCTAAGAAAGCTCAAGTGATTTAGGAATCTAAATTATCTAGAAAATTGATAAAATAGGGAGCTTATTAGTAGTTCAGTTAATTGAGATCCTTGGCCAAGGGGAGTCTAATAAGAATCTAGTCATCTTTTCCTAGGAAAAAAGGAAAAGAGACATGAGAGCATTGCTTAAAGAGTTGGAATAAATGTTTAGAAAATCCAAGGGTCTTCCACCAAATTGGTCAAATAATTATAAGATTATCCTAAAGTATGAAAGGCATACAGTATCAATTAGGCCCTATTGTTATCCTTATATTCAAAAGGGGTAAATTGAAAAGATTGTTAAAAGGTTGCTTGAGGATGGAGTCATACAACCTAGTACAAGTCCTTTCTCTTCTCTATTGATACTTGTAAAAAACTTAGATGGGACATGACATATGTGTGTGGATTATCAAGATTCAAACAAGATAACTTTAAAGGAAAATTACCTACTTCAACAATTGATGAGTTGTTGTATGAACTATATGGTTCATAGTACTTATCAAAACTATATCTATGGTTGAGTTACGATGAGGCATAGATGAAGGAGGAGGATATTGAGAAACTAGATTTTAGGAAGTTCCATGGTCATTATGAGTTTTTAGTTATGTTCCTTTAGCCTCACTAATAGACTAACAACGTTCCAATCACTAATGAATGTGGTGTTTTAAGATTACTTGAGGAAAATGGTGTTGGTATTCTTTGATGATATTATGATTTATAGTCAAATTTAAAAGGATCATTTATAGCACATTCAATTAGTTTTGAATGCTTTAAGGAAGCACCAATCATCCATGTAGTTATTAGAATATGAATATAAGTATACACAATTGAGATTTTTAGGATACATTGTGAGCTTTGATGGGGTAACAATGGAGAGTAGTGGAGTGTGGGGGAGGGTTGAGATTTGTAGCTATGGATGTGGTTTTGGAAATACAATGGTTGGAGACACTAAGGGATATGATTTGGAATTTCAAAGAGTAAAGAATGAAGTTTGATATGGATAGGAGAAGGGTTAAGCTCAAAGGGTTTCTACCTAGGAAAGTTTAAGTGATTAGGGAATCTGAATTATCTAGGAAATTAATAAAATGGGGAGCTCATTAGTAGTTCAATTAACTAGGATCCCTAGCTAAGTGGAGTCTGATAAGAATCTAGTCATCTCTTCCCAAGCAAAAAGGGAAAAAGACATGCAAGCATTGGTTAAGGAGTTGGAAGAAGTGTTTAAAGAACCTAAGGGTCATGCACCAAATTGGTCACATGATTATAAGATTATACTAAAGGATAAAAGCCAAATAGTGTTCGTAAGGCTCTATCATTATCCTTATCTTTAGAAGGGAGAAATTGAAAAGATTATTAAAAGGTTGCTTGAGAATGGAGTCATACAGCTTAGTACAAGGCCTTTTTCTTCTCCAATGATATTTATAAAAAGCTCATATAGGACATGATAGATATGTGTGGATTATTAAAAGTCAAACAAGATAACTATTAAAAACAAGTTGTCCATTCCAATAATTGATGAGTTGTTAAATTAATTAAATGGGTCATAGTACTTTTCAAAGCTAGATCTATGGTTGGGTTACCACCAAGTACAGATGAGGGAGGAAGGTATCAAGAAAATAACTCTTAGGATGCATTATGGCCACTATGAGTTTTTGTTCCTACCTTTGTCTCATTAATGGACTAGTAACCTTCTAGTCACTAATGAATATGATGTTCTAGGATTACTTAAGGAATATAGTATTGGTGTTCTTTAATGATATTTTGATTTATAGTTAAAGTTGAGAGGATCATCTACAGCATGTTTGATTAGTTTTGAATGTTTTGAGGAAGTACTAGTTATATGTGAAGTTATCAAAATTTGAATTTAAGTGTACATAATTGAGGTTTCTGATACACATTATGAGCTTTGGTGGGATAACATTGGACCCTAGGAAGATAAATGCTAGTCTTCAATGGCCAATTCCAAAATTTATTAAAGCCTTATGAGGATTCTTGGGAACAACAAGATATTAATAAAGGTTCATCAATGGGTTTGGTAAGATTTTTGAGCCTTTATCTAATCTCCTTAAAAAAGATGCATTTGTGTGGTCCACATATGCACAATAGGCCTTTGATCACTTGAAGTAAGCCATAATAATTGTATTGATCTTAGCACTACCAAATTGTTTTCAACTTCTTGTGCTGGAGTGTGATGCATTAATAATTGGAATAGGTGCCATACTATCACAAGGAAGCCATCCAATGGCATACTTTAGCAAAGTTTTACATGGTAACCATTTTAAGCTCTCTACCTATGAGAGGGAGATGCTTGTTATCATAATGGTGATACAAAAGTGGAGGCATTACTTTTTGGAAAGCCATTTTATCATTAGAATTGACTAGAAGAGCCCTAAGCACATCCAAGATCAATAAATTGTGGCTCTAGCCTAGCAAGAATGGTTACCAAAGCTGATGGACTATGATTTTGTGGTGAAATATAAAAAGGGAGTAGATAATATGATGACGGATGAATTATCCAAAAAAGATAAGGAGATGAAACTTGAAAGTAAAGGTAGTGGTTGTGCAACCATATCTAAGCTAGTTCCTTTGTGGTTGATGCAATAAAAAAAAAAGTTAAAGGAGAATTGTAAAGTGTAACAACTAATTCAACTAATATAGGAAGGTGACGCTTTTGGGCCATGGTGTTATTGAGAGGGAGTCATCTTGTCTAAAATGCATATTTATTTGCCTTATCTTCCCTTATTCCTCCCATAGTCACTAAAATGCATGGTAGCACGCATAAAGGGATTGGAAAAGACATTAAAAAGGGTTTAAGCAATCTTATATTGGAAGGACATGAAGTAAGTGGTTGATAGAATAGTTCATAAATGCGGAATATGCCAATGGAATAAAAAGGGAAACATGAAGCAAGGGAGGATGTTGCAGCCCTTAACTATTCTTAAACAAATTTGGGAGGATATTTTCATGGATTTTATGGAAGGAGTGCCTAACTCAAATGGTAAGTCAATAATATTTATGGTGGTGGACATGATATCTAAATTTGCACACTTCATTCCCTTAACACATCATTTTACTGTTGTTTATGTAGCTGAAACATTCTTTGATAACATCTTTAAGTTGTATGGCATGTGTAGAACCACTATATATGATAAAGACCCTTTATTCACTAATGGCTTATGGGAAGCATTGTTTCAATCACTAGGCACAAGTTTTAATTTCTCTTCTACTTGCCATCCATAAACTAATGGATAGACAAAAGTAGTCAACCTAACTTTGGAGATATATTTATAATGTTTTATAGGGAAATGGCCTAAGGATTAGAGTAAGTGGATCACTTGGGTTCAATGTAGTTACAATACTAGCTAGCATAGTTTTATGTTATAAGAGCTTATAAGAGCTTGGTGCCCACCCTACTATCTTAATGAAGGGGGAAGCCAAGGTAGCATTAGTGGGAGATATATTAGAAGAAAGTGATAGGGTTATGTAGCAAATTAAAAGAAATCTAAAAGTGGCCCAAGATGAAATGAAAAGGCAACATGATGGGACAAGGAGAGAAATTTAGTTTGATATGGGTGATTGCATCTAGGTAAGGTGTTAAAAAAATATGTGTTTTGCTATGACAAGTTTTGTTGTTAAATGTATATAAATGTTTTTCATATGCTTATGTGCAAAATAGAATTGAAAGAAGTAAAAGGTATGCAAATTATAATATCAACCAATGATAGTATAAAGTAGTTAGGTTCCTACATTATAATATATTGCAACCTTATTTAAGTTCTAAAAGAATGCTTCTTGAATAATAAAAAAGAAAAGAGAAAATATAAGTTACATGGTATATATATTAAAAAGAATATTGCAAGAGAAAGGTATATGTAAAAAGCTTATATCATAAGCTTTATATAAAAAGCCTGCATGAAGTAGGCTAGTCTGAGCCCGTAAGAAGTAGGCCAATCCAAACCCACAAAGAGTAAGTTGAATTAAGCCCACAAGATGCGAGCTGACTCGAGCCCACATTACATGAGCCTAATAGAGCCCTTACATGAAGGCATGCCATGAAGCTCACTAAAACGGTGTCATCAAACTAAGGTTCAAGTGCCCTAATGTGTTTCACGCAATTAGAAGCCTTAGCTTCTATTCTTCTCAAGACAATGAAAGAAGTCATCCTCTTTCTACAACTACACATCTACTCCTCCAACAGGAAGATTAGTAGAGGAGTTAATCATTTGTCAAAAAAGTTGCTTGAAATGATTAAGGGTTTGATTTGAAACCCTAAATGATGGAATTGCCTTACTCTTTCAATGGAAAAAAGCTTTTGATGTTGTCAAGTTTGACAAAAACCTTAAATCAACTTTTATTGTTTTGAATCTTATATAAAAGGGTTCTATTTTACGATTCAAAGTAACTTTTGCATGAAATTATTGAGAAATCAAAAGGAGAAATCAAGATTGAGTCTCACATTGTGATTTTGTGAAAAGCTTTAGTGATATTCTTTAAAGATTATATTCTTGTGACTATATACTCTTGTATACATTTGTTTATGTGTTGATTAAACTCTAATTGTTATTTGTACATAAACTTTATTGTAAATCATGTTGGGTTTTATGGCTTAACAAGAAGGGAGTTGAATTGGTTAAGCTAAGACTTAGTCATAACTTTTTAAACTTTTAAAATGGTTCTAAGTGTCCATGCAAATCATACAAATGTAGCAAGCATACAACAAACAAACTCTAAGCAAGTAACACACTAATTTGCAACAAGACAGCCAGCTATTATCAAGTAGTTGATAAACTAATTAGCAAGTAAGACAACAAGCTACATCAAGTAAAAGATAAGGTAATTAGCAACAAACAACAAGTAAGATCTAAGTAAATAGAAGGAAGAAGAACATCATATTTACCACGATGGTTCAGGACTTAATCCTTGAGCCTTACATCCACCCTCTTCTCCCTCATCCAACCAATTGAAGTTTCCTTTACTCAAACCATACTAAGAGAAAACGTTCTCCATAATCCAACCAATTCCTCTTCAAAGGAATTCTTAAGTACAGTTACAAGATATGATTAAAAGATCATGTACAAGTGAAAATCCCTAAATAATGTAATAGTTTTTGGGATATTGCTAATTAAAGGAGCTATTCAAGTATGAATAATGAAGATTAAAGCTCCTATCGTGAAACCCCTAAATTATAGCAAATTAGGATTTTGGATTTCTCACAACTTTTATGTGCAATAAGTATTTTGAATGTAATTAGTACATAAACAAAGTCATATAAGGTACAATCGATGGTAAAATCAAAGAATAAACCAAGTAATCGAATGTCATTAAAACCTTGTGAGTCACCGAGAGATGAACTAGCTTGAGTAAATGATCAAGTGAGATCAAAGATTGAAACTTTGTTGAGAGAACACTTCACATAGTCGTAAATCATCAAGACTCTCTTCAAGAACAAGTTCTCCTTTTATAGAAGATAAATCTAGGACTTTTAGCTTAAACTTGAACCCATAGCCTTCTTCCCGTTAGAGCATTATCATCAGCCATCAAATAAACTTCACATCTTGTCTTTGAATCCAAAAATTCAACCATTTTGACACATATCTCCTCCAAAATCCTCCCATTAAGGATTTAGTCGCCTGAGGAGCTCGACGCCTTTCTTTCAGCCTACATGTTTCGAATGAGGATTAGGGCATACTGAGGTCGAGTCACTTAAGTGATTCCCTCACTTAACTAAACAATGCACTTTACTCTGATGTAGGCCGTGAAGCACTTAATCAAACAAGTGGGCCATGAGATATAGGTGTGGGTTGTGAGACATAGATGTGGGTTGTGAGTAAGTTGCATAATGAACCAAGCCTTAAGGTACTTAAATAGTCTAGCAACACATAAGCACGCAAGCTTATATTTGATCCAACATATGACTTCACTTGAATTAATATCAAGCTTGGATAGAAGCTCCTTATAGATTGATCCTCAAATATGTTCTTAAAAGTGCATAAAGCCTAGTATCATTTTTCTTAAATATATTCAAATATATTTTTCAACATCATCTATATAAGATATTTCTCAAAGTCACTTTGTAAATATGTTTTATAAAGAAATGTAAGAACCTAGCCACTTTATAATATCATTGTTGATATTATAATTTTTACACCTTTTACTTCCTATGATTTTCTCTTGCATATATGAAAAATATTTTTCAAGAAATAATTCATAAATAGATTTTTTCATAGCAAAACCCATATTTTTCAACAAATTCCAAACCCTAATTTGCTAAAATTTAGGACTTTCATGATTAAAGTTTGGATTAAAACTCTATATCTTAGATAAGTTCTCTGATTAGCAATATCCTTTATAAGTTATATATTATTTGGGGTTTGATTGTAACCCAAAAGTTCTGTGATTCCTTTAAAGAGGAATTGGAAAGATTAGGAGAATATTTTCTCTTAATTAGTAAGTAAAGTGGACTTCAACTAGTTGAATTAAAGGAAGAAAAGGGTGGATGTAGGTGTGAGTGCCAAACCACCATGGTAAATCTTATGTTTATACTTGTTATTTATTATTATTTTGGCTTGCTATTATATTCCCACTTGGTATGCTGTTTGAGTTTGTTGTGTTTGAAGAATCTGAATTAATAGACATTAAGTTGAATAACCAATTCAATCCCCCCTCCCTTCCCACCCTTCTTGGTTGGCCATTATACCTAACAAAAGGTACCACCCTCTTAACAAATTTTAGTTTTTCACAAAAAAGATAACAAGTTGAAGCCGATATTCCAAGGTTCCTACCAATTCTTAAAAAGATTAGCATTATAGCTTACAAATTAGACTTACCTATAGGATCCAAAATACATCATGTGTTTTATATTTCTAAGCTAAAGAGAAATGTTGGTGACTTCCAAGGAATGCAAGAAGGGCTAGAAAAGGTTAGAAAGGACTCCCAGGAAAAAGACCATCCACAAGCAATGTTAAAGACAAGAAGAAAGGCCAAAAAAGGGGAGCTACTAGTGCATTGGGTTGGAAAAGCACTTACTGATGCAACTTAGGAAAAAGTGGAAAAGTTCAAGGCTAGATTTCTAGAATTCCCTTTAGACTAAATTTTAATGATTTAGCAATTCTACTTGTTTTCTTATGACAATTTAATTTCTTATTGGATTGCATTAAGGACAAAGTTTTTATTAAAGGTAAGAGGATGTTATAGGTTTAGGCTCATGGGTTTAGCCCAAAAGTAATGAAGTCAAGTTAGTTTAAGATCTTAAATAATGAAGTAGAGTTAGTCTAGGATTTCAAGTAATGAAGTTAAGTTAGTCTAGGATTTCTAAGTTTTTCCCTATAAAAGGACATAAATCTTTATGAAGGGAGATAGTCTAATTTGTTCACTTTGGTTCTTAATATAGTTCTAGTAGTTTTTGGTTTAGGTGTTCTCATTTAAGCCCACTTACCTTTTTATTGGTCTAGGTGTTCCCATCTAAGCCCCACTTTTCCATTTTTAAAAGCATCTTTCATCATTCCACAAAAATCATGTTCTTTCCAAAATCCCTAATGGGATAGTGATTATGTATGGCCATGGTAGTATGATAAGGAAACCATGGAGGCAATACCAATTGGCATTATTTTGCTTATACAAAACATCAACCCAAATAGATGTTGAATTAGGTCCATAACATGAGGAAATTCACTCAGTGCATTATGCCCATTTTATCATATATTCTTTTATAAATAAGTTTAAAAAATTCTAAAACTTTCATTTTTAACAAAATACATGAGCTCCTCGAAACTCATTAACCTTGCCAACCTCTGAAGCATGCCTTAAAATACAATTATTTGTAAAGAACAAATCTAAAATTTTCAACAATCTTATTGTTGTGGTCAAGTCAAAGGTAATATTAAAGAACCCTTCACCTAAGTACCAATATGTTATGGGTCTGGGCTTATGTGTCTAGCCCAAGGTTAGTTAAGCCCATTAAGGTTTCTACTCTTTAAAAGGACATGATTCCTATCAAGGGAAGTAGTCTTGACTGTAACACACCACTCTATTCTTTTCTTGATTTGGGTGTTCTCATTTAAACCTCATTATTGATCTAGGTGTTTTGATTTGAGCCTCAATCTATCCTTTATGAGAGAATTTTCCACCATTTCCTATAAGAGATGATCTCGTCAAATGCAAAATCATAACATGAGTAGTTCAAAATGTGAGTCTTTGATACCATGCAACCATCATAGGAGTGAAGACATTTGGGCTAGTCAAGAAGTGTCCTTTTGTCCCATACCATGTGCTTTTGACTTGGTACTAAATTGCCTCCAAATTTTTAGACCCATCAATTTGGTTTTTTCTTTTTTATTTTTATTTTTATTTTAAAAAATGGAGATGGTACACTAACAAACTTATCTATTTGGAGATATGCACCCTTATGTTTCTTTGGCTTAAGCTTGAGATTTCTTTTTAAATAATGATGAGTGCATTGATATTTAAGAATTATTAAGATAACACAAGACTTCTATGTTGTTCATCAAAAGTAAATTTGCAAAGACTTTTGAACTATTTTATTACTTTTTATCTTCATATAAATTACTTTGGAGAACTGCTAAAAAAACACACAACCCTTGACATTTAGTTGAGATAACTTTTTGTCATTTTTATCATTTATTTATTTTTTTGGTATGGTACCTTGGGTGGAATTAGTTAGACAATTAAAGAAATTAACTTATTTTGTTCCTTCTATTACAAAAGCATATTGTGCAATGCATTACTATAATAATAATAATGAGTATATCGTTAGGTTCAAAGCATTGCATAAATCTAATATTTTCCAACAAAAAAAAATCTTCATATTACATGATTTACTAATATTCCTATAGTTGAAATGATAATAAGAGATAACTTGCATCCTATTTAATATAGTCTTCCAAAGTCATTTTCTTAAGAATTCCCAATTTATTATTATTTGAGGCATCATTATTTACCTCTTATATTCTTTTTTCATGTTTTGGTTTTTCCTAATGTTACAACCAATTGAATTTAGATCTAACTCCTCTTAGGGTCTTAGGGATTCACTCTATATGGCTTTTTTACTAAAACCTCTTTGTTTTGCTTAACCATTGTACATTAACATGATGAGTGATTATTTTGTTGGATGGCTGAATTGAATGATCCACCAGATTTTACTTTAAAAGGTTGTTGAAAAATAAATAGGCTGCTTACCTAATTGAAATTTCTTCCATTATTCGTTAAACCGGTTTGGTAACTTAAAGGAAATGCAATTATTTTCAAAATAGAAACATAATAGAGTATTTGTATTATGTCGATCCTTTCTTTATGTTTTAAAACTATGTCAATCCTCCTTCCCTATTTTCATTTTCTTTTTTCTTTTTATTTTCATTTTTAAGGATTGAATGAGCCTTTATAGTCTCATATTTAGCTAGAGAAGATCATACTTTCAATTAACATGGAATAATGAATAAAGAGAGGTGTAGGGTTGGATTTATATGTATATCATCCAAATTTTGATCAAGCATGAGATGGAGACAAGTATAACCAAGCGGGTTAATATGGTTGTTCACGATGAAATGATAGACGGAACTAGTACTAAGAAACTTTTTAGTGGAAAAGGTAAGATGCTTGTCTCCTAGCAATTATTGTGGCTCAAGTAGTAGTTACTTTACATGAATTAGGGGCAATGAAACACTTATTGTGGTACTTGAAACACTAGATTTTATAAATAAATTACAATAACTTTGTACATTGATACATAACCATAATAAGCATGTCCCATCAAAATATTGGGTGGATGCACCAATATGATTCAATATCTTATCTTTAATTAGATAAAGCCATTACTTTTTCTAATGGTACATTTCAAATATTGGACATACCTCATTCATAGAACATCCACTCATGTGCTTAAAAGGAGAAACCCCTTTTGAGATCTTATCTAGTAAACCTCTTCCTCTGAATCATCTAAGAGTTTTTTATTGTTATGTTATGCCACTAATCTTACATTTCCACAACCACCAACCTTACCATGTTGTTCCACTCAACATAAAAACCTCCTATCTAGACATCGACTATGTTTCATCTATTTAAGATACTCACACAACTCATTTTATTTCTTGTGTCATATCCTATCATAGACTTACCTCTCAAAATAATTAGTTTGTTATAGCTATATCAGCCACTATTGAACCCAAAACTTATCAAGAACCAGTCCATGATCCTAGATGGTGTGTTACCATGGCTGAGGAGATTAGGACTTTAGAGTTAAACCATACATAGGATCTAACTCCTTTGCTTGTAGGTTGATGGCTCATTAGATGTAAATAGGTATATAAAATCAAGTACAATGTTGATGATAGTATGGAGCATTATAAGGCGCACTTGGTGGCAAAATGTTACAACTAGTGTGAGAGCATTAACCATTAGGAGACCTTTGGTCTTACTAGGAAAATGATAATTATGCATCTTTCATCTATTATTGTCATCAAGGATGATTGGCAACTATACTAGATGGGTGTTTACAATTTTTTTATTTTATTTTATTTTTTTGCAAGGTGATCTTAACAATGAGGTGTACATGAGGTTTCCAAAAAGGATTTGTCAAAGGTTAAGCAACGAAGTATGTAGAGTGAGAAAGTCACTATATGGCTTGAAGCATGCTTCAAGACAAAGGTGTCACAAGTTTACAAAAGTAATGATTAATAGTGGTTTTCATCACACATATCACGATTATTCATTGTTCATCAAGATAGTGGCTAAACATTTTCTCATTGTTTTCTTATATATTGATGACATGTTTATTATGGGTGGAGACAAAACTTTAATATTAGAATTAAAAGATTATTTACACTCCAAGTTCCATATGAAGGATCTCATTTTAGTTAGATACTTTCTTGGCTTTGAGTTTGCTAAATCCAAAGTTTTGATTTTGATTAATTAGAGGAAATATGCTTTAGAGATTATTTTAGAATATGGACTATATGGATGCAAGCTTGTGAAGACCCCCATGGAGGAGAATCATAAGCTCACTACTCCAAAATATAAGGGCTACAATTACAAAATAAATGATCCTTCACTCATTAATATCACTAGCTACCAACATCTTATAAGGAAGCTTAATACCTTACCATTATAAGGCTTGCCATATGCTATCCACTATAGATCTGCCACCAGTTTATACATACCCTAAAGGTTTCTCATCAAGAAATAGCTCTTTGAATAGTTAGGTATCTTTGAGGACTACTTATGAGCTTTGATAGTAAGCTAAATTTACAAGTTTATTGTGATTCTAATTATAGGAGATGTCCCATGAGTAGGGGATCTACAATAAGGTTTTGTATAAAACTTGGGGAGTCTGTTGTTTCTTGGTGATGTAAAAACATGGAACAATTTCATGATCATCTATAAAGGCTAAATATCAAGCTATGGTGATCATCTCATTTGAGGTAATCTAGCTATTAGATTATTAAATGATCTATAGGTACTATGTCCAAGGCCCATCTCTCTATTATGTGATAATGAAGTTATGATGAAGATAACTACAAACCCTATAGCTTACAAGAAGACCAAACATAGATTGATTATCATTTCATTTGGAAAATATTACATGAGGTATCATTTAGACTTCCCACATTTAAAACAAGGATCAACTGACAAATTTATTTACCAAGGTGTTAGGCATATAACAAAACAATTTTCTTTTTGGTAAGTTGGAAACATACAACTTATATAAAGCACTAGCTTGAAGGAGGTGATTAAAATGTGTGATTGTTATGTATAGAGTATGAAGGGCATTTATAGGAATTTATTATGCCATTATACTACTCTTTTATTCTTCTTCTCCTTACATGATTCATTCATTCATACATATATGTATTTCGAGATAAAGGCATACTTGTAGTCTTTCATCTTATTATCATACCTTATGGTAAGTTATTATGCAATTAGTTAGAAGAATAGCACCATGAAATACAATAATTTTGTGGAGAAATTCTTAAAGCAAGATAAAATCCTTGAGCAAAAGCACTATGATTATATTGGTAAAAATGTTATGAATTCAATGAATAGTATGTCAAAGAAGATCTTACTTCTAGTGACAAATAAGATCTCTAAATTGGGAAAAACAAATAATGAAATAAATAATAGTCTAGTATTACAATAGAAAGCTTTTGAAAATATAAATTTAAAGTCATCTAGGTTTGGGGATATCAAAAAAACATTATGACTTTAAATTTCTTGTATGAGAGTGATTTTGAATTTGTAAAGAACTTCCCTTTGGGTCCTTTAGTTTAGGCTTATAGGAAAATTAATAGTAGTTTTTGTTGATTCTATAGTTGGTGGCAAAACATTATTATTCTTGGAAAGTTTGACGCATTTACTTGACATAGAATTAGGAGGTAAAATCTTGGTGATGTGGCTATCATGGCAAGAATGTGGAGACTTTGATTTTAACATAATCCATTATGTTTAAGTAAAGGTGTACCAATTGAAATTTATTTATGAATTGCTTGAGTTTTGATTTCTACTACAAAGAAAGAATTTCTTGGATGCTATAATTTAAGGATTAAAATTGGATGAAGTTTCCAATACTCACCAACTTGGTTTTCTAAAAGGTTGAAAAGAATTTGCCTAAACCACTCCATTTGCTATGCTTATGTAGTCTAGATCATCGTTTAGGTATTTTTTAAGTTTAGGAGGACTAATAATTATTTTCTAATGCCCATTTGTTAGCCAATTAGATTTTATTCTATTTTATTTGTTTAGAGATTTGAAAATTAGAAGTCCATGTACTATTTTATAATAACATAGATGTTTAGATTCCAAAATTTCATATACTGTAATGTTGATGAAAATAGATATTATGATAGTATCTATAAACATAACAAAAATGGTTTGATATATTCTAAAGTTCAAATGAGTTTAGTTGGATGTACGGAGAGAAAATTTCAACAATAAAGACTAATTTGAGAAATATTTTGAAATTTTTGTTGATTTTATTTCATAATCCTTGTCATATTAAGTTAGAAAGCAAGTTATAATAGACGTTATAAAAGTTTAAAAGATAATTAGATGATTTTTTAGAGTTCTTTGGTTTTGTATTAAGTTGGTTTCTAAAGAAACACTAATTTCTTTATAGGGCCTTAACATGCATTGGATGTCATTTCTTCAATGTATTATTTTTTCCTTGAGGTTACTTTTGCTGTCGCACTGTATCCATAAGATTTTTCTTTGTTGAATATAGCTTATCGCTTTTCTATTTGTTTTTCCAAATTCCGTTCATTTCCATTAATTTCCTTCTTACCTTTACATAATAATTGAATTGTGTTAGAGAAAAAATAAATGAAAGAAGGCCATACTGTAATTTTTCTGAATTAGCACATAAATGTAAGACAAATTAAACTAGAAATAATCTAAGCTTTATTGCAAGAAATTGATTCAATAAAAGATGAAATAAAATAATATAAATGAATCTAGTTTAAAATTACAAATGTCAAATGATAAATTGAACAAGAGGGGATAGTGTTAGGATTAGAGAAAGGAGAAAGTTCCAAAATAGTAATATGAGAGAAGGAAGAGTTCAAACATTATGCGTGGATCCTGATTTAATAGGAAAAAAGGCCTTAAAAAAATAATTATTTAAACTGATTATGGAATCAAGGAAATTTTGTTCTTGTTCGCGATCTTTGGTCAAGGGTCATGAGAAGTAAAGTGCTCTAACCAATGCGAGAAGAACTTTGAATACATTGTGTTTTTTTTATAAAAAAAAAAAGGCGGGGAAGAGACTACACAAAACTTGCAAGAGCGTTCGTTGGGCCTTCTGTCTAAAGGCCGTTCTACTTGCTACGTTTCGAAAAAAGACAGTCTATGTGCTTGTTCTGCTACGTGTTAGTATTCTACTGGGCAGCAGCCTATAATAGGACAACGTTGAGCTGTATAACAGTGCTTCCCTGACAGTTGATCTACTTATAAAATCCAAGTCCAGCACAGCACAACCAACCTGTGCCGCGTCCGAACAGCCTGTCGACCTATTTCTCTCCTGTCTTTCCTCAAAGTGAGTGAATTATGAGCGCGCCGCGAGTAGAAGCTGTCTTTATTACTCGCCCTCCCGCTTTTGACATTTTTCTGTCTTCACACTCCATTTATGGCTAAAGAAATTTGGCATTGATAGCGGCCGGAGGTCGGGGTGGGGCACCCTTACTACGTTACAACCAGTCTGCCGTGTCTGCTGCACCGAAAAGGAATTTTCTTCTCACATTTCATTTAACGAATAAATGAATTAGCCATCAACTCAAAATTTGAACTTATTCAGGAAAAGATGTTATTTTATAAAAGTTCAGTTGAAACATCATAATTAATTACAATAAGAAAAAAAGGAAAAAAGATCAAATATATACATATACATGACTTTACCATTATCTATGTTTGTTTAGGTGTTTAAAAATATTTTGTTTTTATTTTTTAATTCACATATCCACACTCGTATTCAACTAGACAATTGTCAACATAATTCTCTTTTTTAGAACCATCATAATTGAGTTTGTAGTGGTTTTTTTTTTTTTAAAAAAAAAAAGAAAGAGTAGCTTTGTCTTCCCCATTAGCTTCCAACTTGCTAAAAGAAGTACCCCATGTGATGCAAAGAGGATTCTGCGGTTAAGTTAATTGACTCGCCATAAGGACTGGAAAGAAAATTATAATTAGTGCGCTATCATCATCTAAGAAGACACAAAAGTATGAACTTAAAAAGGACACGTGGCGGGCAAGGAGACAAGGCAGAGTCAGCTTACAGGTGAAGCGAGGAGTGACAATAAAGACGCCCAAATTTCCGCTTTAAAAAGGGTGCTTTAGCTTTAGCTTTAGACCGGCCCCGATATGGCGGTGGCGCTGCTGCTTCTTCTCGTGGCCTAAAAAATGATAGTGTACGCTCGATGCACTAAACAAACTTTCACTTCCTCATCAAAGGTCCTCGCCATCTGGTGCTATGTTCTAATTATACTATGCACACATTACCACCTCGTTGTTTATAGCACTGCAACCCCCTCCCAAAAAGAAAAAGAGGAAGAAAGCTGGATACGGAGAGACGAGAAGTTTAAGGAAGATTTTTAGTTTTTCTTTGAGCTGTAAACGTTTGGTCTTCGGCTCTTTCGCTCGGAATGCTCAGGCTCTTTAGGGTTTACCAGCTCTTCTTCATTGCCCTGCTCACTGCCTCTGTTTTTCTCTCCTTCTTTACAGGTTTGACGTCGTTGTTGCTTTCATTTTCCCTAGATTAGTTTCCAGATTGGAGAGTTTTGGTTCCTGCAAGCTACAACTTTAATTTCTTGATTTAAAAAAAAAATTGTAGAGGTTTTCTTGATCCTTCAACTGAGATCTGGGAGAAATTTGCGTAGCTTAGGGGGTTTGAGCAAAAGGAAGAAGAAAGCTCATACAGTTTTTTTTTTTTTTTTAATTTTTAATTTTTAATTTTTTTTAAATTCACCTTAGTGCCCCAACTTCTGCAGGCTATTTTGACATAGTAGTTATAACAGATTGAAGTACTGTTGAGTTGTTACCTAAACTTGTAGAGATTCTGCTTGATTGGATGCAGAGTAGCGGGCTATGCTGTTTTGTTTCCATCGGACGCTCGTGATTGATTGAGTTCTCGTCTTTTGTCTGTGAATTTATGCCTAAGTTCTCCAGGAACGTTGTTGACGTGATCGGGTTTGCTTCTGCCCTTTTTTCATTTGCACATTATCTAAGGCTTCTTTGAAGTTTAGTATTTGCGTCACGTTTGTTAGTTTCTTCTCATAATGAAGAAAACATGCTGATTTTCCATAGAAGCGAGTGATTCGTGTCTTAATGCGAAAATCATTTGCGGTATATTATTTGGGGTACCAATCGATGCGTATCAGTGTTTTAGCAGACAGAGAGATCTTGAATGCAATTTAAGGGAGGGTGAAAAACAGTTTGACAAAATTGTTTGCCCATTCTTAATTTTAGAATCTGTTAGTGGAGAGTAAGCTACTTTAGTAATCATAAAACCTTAATATTCGACTGCACTGGCACCATGTGCTGTACCTTTTTCCTGAATTTACATCCAGGGTCATATGATGTTTGTTTTGTGTGTTAGAGATTCCCAAAAGAGTGTTTATTCTTTTGGGGTAGCCTATATGATTTACAAATAATGGTGGGATGCATAAACCAAATTGTATATCAAATTCTCCTCCATATTGAAACTAAAGCACACATATTAAATCCACTTGTAGGTTTACATCATTGTATTTTTGAGTTATACACATTGTTTTGCCACATCTCGTTGTTCTTTTCTGTGACTTCTGTGATGTTCTTCACTTATCTTCGAGTGATGATTGAGGATTGAGTTTATTGTCTCCGTTGATGGAGTTATGTCCTGGGGATTTACATGTCCAGCTCTGTCATTAAGATGTTAAGATTAATTGCTGTGGTTAATTGCAAGTGACAATCTGAGGTCAGAATTTATTAGTTATTTGCTTTGCTGAAGCTCAAAGATGACATTGCAATATCGTTTCTCTTATTGCGACTAGAGGCTTTGAAGCTCTTAACATTGTACACATATGAGATATTAGCATAAGTGACGCTGTTCTGTCAACTTTTGAACTTACGCCCGCAATCAGTCTGTTCTTTTCATTAACCTTGACCCATTCCATGTCTGAACATATTTGCATCTTTGAATTCAAGAGTTCAGCAGAAGATGGCCACTGAACTTGTCAGTTCTGCAACAAGTGAGAAATTGGCAGAAATGGATTGGACAAAAAACATTCAAATCTGTGAATTAGTTGCTGATGATCATAGGTATGGTTCAGTCACTCCTTTCGATTTTTTTTTTTTTTATTTTTTATTTTTTATTTTCCAAGTGGATGGTAGATTTTAAGCTGATTGGGATTTTGGTTTTGGTTGCTGTCTGAGGTTGTTGTGTTACTATCGAGTACTTAATTATCTTGCATGGTTTAGTTCGGGCAAGAAGTATGTCCTAGCAGAGTGATTGTTTTTTTTTTGTAACCCATATTCCTGCATCTGATATTTGCCACGAAGGTGGGAACTTCACTGGCAAAAGTGCTTGAAATGGACAATAGTTCATTCTCTGCCATTAATGTACTGGGGGTCCACCAGACAATTGAATATTGCCCTACGATACAAGGAGGTTTGGGGAATATATTTGTTGCCCATCCACAACAAATGTTTGACGAAGATATGTAGTTCTCACTTCCCAAGTGAGATGGGAAGAGTCTTCTGATTCTATATATTTGAAGTTATCAGAAGAATCAGCTTTTTGGTGGAATTGATTATTTGAGGCTGGTAGCACCTTTTTCTTGGTGTTGATTTGGAATCATTTTGTGTCCTATGTAGCCCAGGATTTTCCGGGTTTGTGTTCTTTCTGCTACTGTCTCTATTGCATTGGAGCTTGTAAGGAGATGAAGTCTTAAGATGGAGTTGAAAGGAAACTAATATCTTGATGGATGAGGAGATTCTTAAGAGCAATAATTTGGTATTTAATGGTGGGAAATGGTCCTTCCTCAATTTGAAGATAGTAATTATGATGAATATGATGTCTTCAAGTGGTAGCATTTTCAAATTTGATGGAGTCCAGAATCTTGACTATTTCCTTGTCACCTTAATCTCTTGCGGGTGTACTTTTACAGAGCCATTATAGAAATCTTTGAACTAAATAAGTTTTAAATCTTTTTCTTCTTTCCATCAAATTCCCTTTTGTGCAGTCTTCTCTGTTTCCAATGTGGGATTTGATATTTGAAGGGTTTCAAAGAAAATTCATTCTTGTAGGACCATTTATAGGTGTTTGGGGGAAGAACTATTTTTTGTTGGAATCACTGTAGGTGTTTGGTTGCTGCCATGAATATTCCATGGGAAATCAACTTGTTCTGCCAATTAAAAATAAAAAATAAAACATTACGCACAAGAAGAAAGTTGGTAATTCGATTCCTTAGCCTAGAGAAATAATGAAAATGACTGGTTTCTAGTGACTGAGTTCTTATGTGTGTGAGTTCTTATGTTGTATTCATTTGGGGCAAGAATCATGTGTGAGGTTGAAAGATGGAGGTCTATGTAGCATGAGGGATGGATAGGTTTGGATAAATTGGGTGCATATCATGGAGAGAGAAAGTTTTGTATGGATGATGTTAGCCAGAGATTATATCTTGATTAGGGTGAGGCAATCAATGGAAGGGCACCTTGATAAGGGAGTCTTTTGGGCATATTTGTCAGGAGTGCATTTCCCAGTTGGCTAGTTGAGTGATTTGCATTCGTTTGGAGTCTGCTTTGCCATTCACTAAAAATGAGTTCGGAGATGAATTATGTTTTAATGGTAAATATTAAACCCCTCCTTTTATATTTTGATTAGATTCCCTTCTTACCTCATATGAGCTAAGTTTGGTTTGATATTTAACTTCTTTTATTGTTTTTCAAACTCTTTATAATAATTTCATTGCTGATTCTTAGCAAATTTTGGAATTCTTTTTTTGTTAATTTTCAGACTGTTAAGTAGTTATTGGTTCTTATCGATAGTTAGTTTTGGATAACAATGTTGTGAAGACTAAGATTTGCCCTTCTTTGTTTCTAACTAAAAAGCTTCACCATGAGTGTAAATTAGCAATATCACATGTATGCTTGTATTTATAAGGAGACACTCTTTGAGCTCGCTGACATCCACATTTGAAAGATATTAAGCTACATGGTGGAGAATTTGGTCGTAAGGGTAAAAGTATAGAGAAGCCTTACTAAAACAAAAAAGAAAGAAAGAAAGAAAGAAAAAGAGCATAATCCGTGCAATCTAAGGTTTACAATAGTCTGCATGAATGTAGGCTGCTATTTTTCAAGATATACTTGTGTTCATGTGGGTAAACTGGAGGTGAGCTTGAGTTTTTCTCAGCTTGTCCTTCTTCAAGATCAATATGTGTAATATTTAACTTATTGATACCATGAAATCTAGATGGACCTCAACTGATTTATCTGTTCTTTGTTTCTATGGTTTTGGGGCTCAAGCCATTGACAAGTGTAATGGGGAATACCATTTCTTTATCCAATTTTGATATCCTGATAAAGAATATGATTGGTTAAACTGAAACTATTTTACAGCTGCATAAGATGTTTTTCTTAAAATTTTGGACAGATTGTGATGTTACTGCTGCATGATGCTCAATCCTGTTGTAACCAGGTGTCTAGCTTGAAATTGCCCATTGCAGATTCAAGCCCATTGGCGTGAATCCTAGCTTGGCTTGATTATGCTTCCACACACATGTTATCTCAAAAAATAGGAGCTTCTTATCAATTTTCTTCCATGAGTTGCATCAATTGTCGTTGTTGTGAATGTGTTTCTTGGTTCTAATGCAGACAAGCGAGGGATGTCATCAAAGCTATCAAAAAACGACTGGGAAGTAAACACCCAAATACTCAGCTGTACGCTGTGATGGTGAGTTGGATGTTGGCTATGTGAATTTTTACTTGGCACTTGCATTTTGTTTCTGTGTGGCTACAAGGGGTTGGTTTTTCCTAAGATTCAGTGAATCAGATGACCTTTATTTCTTTTGCGCTCTGCCTGCTTTGAGGATTGTATGCAACCATGCATTTATCTTTTGATTTTGCAGCTCTTGGAGATGTTGATGAACAATATTGGAGAACATATCCATAAGCAGGTGCTTGATACAGGGATTCTTCCCGTTCTTGTCAAGATAGTGAAGAAAAAGGTGTGACTTTGCTCCCATGCTGAAATGGCCAGATCTTTTCCTGTCTTGGATAGCTTACCTTCATTCAGCCATTTTTGTTTGCTGCAGTCAGACTTGCCTGTACGGGAGCGGATATTTCTTCTTCTAGATGCCACACAGACATCCCTTGGAGGTGCTTCTGGAAAGTTCCCCCAGTATTACGCTGCATATTATGATTTGGTGGTAGGTATAGAAACGCAGCAGTGTAGCACCTAAGAGTCATAGCATTTGGCTGAATGTGGATATTGTAAACTAGTGAGGTTAAAACCGTAGCGATAGTAAAGATCTTGCTATTTCTTTCACACAACTATTAGTATGTATTTGAGGATTTCAGAATCATATTGAACAAAGATAAGATAAATACATATGACCATTCAAAATTATCTTTTTTTACTCTTTCTGATTATCTAAAGTTTTTCTTACAGCATATGGGTTCAAATGAGTTTGATTGACTGTGTAAAGATTTGGAATATGAGGTGGATATTTATAACTTTCAGAGATATCCAAGTTTGTGTTCCACATGATATTGTGGTGGCCCTGTGGCCATGTTACAAGTGGTGGTGGTGGTGTGCTGACGAGATGTATATGTATAGTCCTAGTGAACAGGTATACGTGGTGTATGAAGTGTATGTTCTGACATCCGTGTTTAGAGATATCCAATCCAATTTTTTGCTTAATCTTCCCCTCACTTTTATGGCTAGATAATATCTTGATTATGTACAAACAACCCTTCAATGGACCAACTCATGAGCAATACTTAGAAGGATTTTCCAAGTTCAAAACTTTTCAGTTGTACTTGTAAATATCTTGAATCTTTCATGAATAAACTAGTAAACTATTTGTCTACACTTCCTATTTCGTCCATTTAGGAATGTTGAAGCTTGTTTAAGCTTATTTGGGAAGGAATGGCCTAAGCAGGTTTATGACTAGACATGTGGTCTCAGGTCTCACTTTTACGTGTCTAGGTACTACTATGTAAATGTGTCATTATTGGAACATCTGCTTGACGTGGATAATGTAATAAATGTGCTTATGTATTCAAGCATAGGAATGTACTCATCTTGAATAGTGTGTTCATAGAGTGTGCTTTTGGTGCTGATGGTAAACAACGTACCAGGAAATTGCTGCATCTTTGTTGTTTGGAATCATTATTTACATTTGTATCCTTCTATTGTCATTCATTTTTTGTCTTTCAGAGTGCAGGAGTAGAGTTCCCTCAAAGCCCGCAAGCAGTCCAATCAAATCATACTTCATCAGAAACAAATAAGAATGATTTAGCTAATGGTGAACTAACTTCCTCAAGAAATGAAGAGGCTGCTCAGGCAGTAGAAAATCAAACTGTTCCCGAATCTAGGTATCTTTTGCTTAACTGACTTGGTGATGTACTTGGCCTACTTTATGACTTTTGCATTTTACAGAGATATTTATCTTGTAAGGCCCTAAGGATCCCTCTGCATTGTACATTTTGATCCTTTGGCTATGCCTAACTTATGGTCAAAGCACAATACAGCTTCTGTTGTGATACTTACGTATCTCTTGGTTAGAGACATGGTTTTGGGCAGGAGTGATGATTTAAGCCCTGCTACTCCATCTGTGGTTCAGGCACTAGAAGAATAAGAGTCATGAACAGTGATCTGTACTATCCCATTGGTGAAATCTAGATTTTATGATTTTTCCAGCCTTAGACTGATTTGTTATGTTCAATGATTGCCGATGCTAGACTAAGGGGAAGTTATTTATGTTGCCAGCTTAGGGGCCCTCAATTGGCTTATTGCATCTCTTCCATAGTTTATGATATCCAATCATCAGAAGACAAAGAATGTGATTTGACCTGCAAAATAATACCATTGTCTAACTCTTATTCATTTGATTCAGTATTATTCAGAAGGCCACTAATGCAGTGGAGGTCTTAAAGGAAGTCCTGGATGCCATTGATAGTCAACATCCTGAGGTATGAATTTGACTTGGTAAAACCAGAGTTTCATTAGTGGATAAGATTCTTGAAATTGATATCTTTCTTTATGCATCGCTTTATTACTACCATCATAATGCTAGTCCCATTTGGTTTCAATTCATATATATTTTTCCATTTCGGGTATGAGATTAATGACATCTAGCAAGGAACGTTATACCTATTTACTTGAAGCTTCTAGCTTTGAAAGATATGAGTGATTTGTGGTCGATGGCTTACTGTTTGGTGGTGATTAAGCCTTCTATTATGTTGTTATAATGCCTCATCCTTTATGAAGGTAATAGCCAAGAGCGTCATGACGTTCTGTTCCATAGTAAATTTTGGTGTTGTGGCCTAATTTTGATGGTTTGGGTTAAATTTTTGTAAGATTATGGGGTTTTATCTTGAAAATTATTGTTTAACCATAAGTTCTACATACAGTTTTATGGTTAACTGTGAAGACAATCTTCACTTTCTTCCTACATGCCAAAAATGTGCCATCTGTGAAGTGAATCCAACATTTGCAGCATACTTAAATTGTGTGCCCCTTTGCTTACCTCCAACTCAATTAATCTAGTAATCAGGACATACTCGTATTGCACGTCAATTTGTTGATACAATCCTTTGTCGTAGAAAATATGTGAAGCCTTAAATTAGCATGTGATGTCAAATGTCTTGGTATTATTTTTTTTCAGGGGGCAAAGGATGAGTTTACACTTGATCTCGTTGAACAGTGTTCGTTTCAAAAGCAGAGAGTAATGCATCTTGTCATGAGTTCTCGGTAATGGCTGCTTTCTGCGATCAATCTGCCACCTAGTCAATTAGCTGTCTGTTTTACTACCATCTATCCCATTGACTCTTTCCTTTCTGAATTTGTTTTAACAATCTAATAATATGTCCAAATGAAATTCTCTATGAATGGTTAGGTTGAACCTTGAACGAGCCTATGGATCAAATGTATGAAATTTATTTGAATGCCAGAATTGGCTTTACCACCCTTTCCTCCCCCCACCCCAAAAAAAACAACACAAAAAAAAAAAAGGCCAGAGGCACATCAGAAATTTACATAGTTTGTATTGCATTTTAATATTTATATCTCCATCAATATGCTTTTCTTGTAAGAGTTTTGGTCATTTGATGCTTAACCCTTTGATCCAGCAGTGTCTGTAATGCTGGTGGCGTGGTGGCTTTGCTTGGTCCAGCAGTGTCTCTCGTTTTTCTTTTACATGTAAAGTCAGAGGATTCTCTTGTGGAGGTTTAGAACTTTTTTTTATTTTTTTATTTTTATATTTTTATAAAACATATGAGGGGGTGAGGATTCTTTTTTAGAGGCTTAGAATTTTTTCACATGTAGATCTGAGGATCTGAGGGTTCTTTGGTAGATGCTTAGAAGTAAGGGATCCAATCCCTTTTCAGGAGACATTCTAGTATAAGGGGAGGTTTCCCTTAGTAAAAATTTTGTTTAAGTTCGAAGGTCTGATTTAAAGTTACCTTATGGTGAGTAAAGACGGCAGGGAAATTCTTAATTGTACCACTAACAGATAACGAGCATTGTATTTCCTACTATTTCTAACAGGTGGCAAAAAAGCTTTTAGTGGCTACCTGGGATCAATAGATCTTCGCCTGTGAACTGACTAATTATTAATATGGATAGATAGAGACATGTCATGTGCTCTCATAAATACATATGTTACTTGGTTCTTGCAGTTCCAATTAATTCCTATGTACGTACACAGGGATGAGACGGTGGTCTCTCGAGCAATTGAATTAAATGAGCAACTCCAGAGAGTCCTTGCAAGACATGATGGCCTTATCTCTGGCAGGTCTATATCAACTGTAAATCATTTTACTGTTGAAGAAACAGAGGAGGAAGAGGAGGCCGAACAGCTTTTCCGAAGGTATGCTAATCTATGTGGGGCTGGGTTTTTTCTTGAAATCTAGAGTACCTGTCCTTGAAGAACTAAAGACAATTTTCCTTGTTTCCTGGTTTTAACTGCTTTTTCTTGACTGAAAAATCGGCAGATTACGAAAAGGCAAAGCTTGTGTGAGACCTGAAGATGAAGGGCGTTCAATGGAGCACCCCCACTTGGGCTTGCTTGGATCGACCATTCCTGCAGAAAGGCTGAACCGTCCACTAATACGACCTGTAAGTTTGGATTCAGCAAGGGAATGGAATGCACATCCTCCACCGATTGTTGCAAGCCCACCCGCACCACGTTACATTGAGAGGGAGCCTCTGCCTACTGCAATTGCACCCCCAGCTGGCAAACAAAACGAGTTAGATGCTCCACATGTTGCAATTCCTCCCCCACCGGCAAAACACATGGAGAGGGAGAGATTCTTTCAGGAAAAGAAGATAGATGGTGCTGGTTTAAGTGGCCATATTAGAGGCCTCTCTTTGGACAGTCGCAAGACAAGTAGCTCCCGGAGTGGAAGCACGGATTTCAGTGACTGACGGCACAATAAATGACCTCTTTTTTTTTTTTTTTGGTGGGGGTGGGGGTAGAGGTTTTTGGTTTGCTAATTGTGCTGGGTGTTATAGAATGGTTTAGGATATGAGAGTTGAAGATTTATGAAACATTTTAAGTAAAAAGGGTGTGTTTAAATTATCCCAGCTTGATCTGGAGTTCGCACCTCCAAACAAATTGGGCTGGGAGGTGGGGCTGCTGTAAAAAAGCTTTTTTGATAGATCGTTCTCAATTTGTCTACTCAACTCGTCTGCAAGTGCGAGTATTGTTCATACGTCTCACTGATTTACCATAGATTAGTCTACAAACACAGCACAGCGGTACTGAAGTAAATTCTCAGCTAAACTAAAACTGCCTAGCCCGATCTTTTCTGAAGGCAACAGTGTTTCGTTAATGGAATTAAGATTTACACCCATGGCAAATTGCATCTATCCGCGAAATGAGATCAGTGGAGGGACAAATTATTGAGTCTAGGAATTATTAATTGTGCTTGTTTGGGGCAAAGGAATGTAACGTCTTACGCTTGGACCTTTCCCCTTCCGCTTATTTTGTTTGGGAGGAAAGAAAAAGACAGAAAACAAACAAGTGGAATGGACAAAAGCGTTTTGGTCGGCTCGCGTAGGGGCTCAAAATTAGGTTCCAGTCTTTACATTCAGCTACGGCTGCAATTATTTTTGACACATTTTTCTCTCTCTTCCTCTCTCATACGCACGAAATGAGAGAATCCATCGTGTTGTATCCGGCTGCTAGCTTCCACCACATGATCTCCATGGTAGAATTAGGAAAGCTATTGCTTCAACACCAGCCCCACTTGTTCATAACTATCCTAGTCCCAGCCATACCTTCTGACGCATCCACCACTTCCTCATACATCAATCATATCTCCAAAACCAATCTTCCAATTTCCTTCTTCTTCCTCCCCCCGCCTCAACAAGACTCTCATCGATCCCAAAACCCAATAGCTTTGGCAGCCGAGTCGATCCGCCTCAACGTTCCCCATGTCGTTGATGCTTTCCGAACTTTATCTCTGTCCTCCTCGGTCCTTGGTCTCATAAACTCCGCTGTCCCCTTCTGTGATGACAGCCTCCACATACCGATGTACTACTACTACACCTCTTGTGCTTCTAGTCTTGCTGTCCTTCTATACTTGCCAACCCTCCACAAACAAAGAACCAGAAGCTTCAAGGATCTCGATAGCACTCTCTTGCACATTCCGGGACTACCACCCATCAAAGCCTCAGACATGCCTCAGCCCCTTCTCCAACGAGACAATCCCGCTTACAATTATTTCCTTGACCTTGGCTCTTCCCTACCCAAATCAACGGGGATCATACTAAACACGTTTGAATCACTTGAGTCTCATGCAATCAAGGCCATAGCTGATGGCGATTGCGCTCAAAATGGTCTTATGCCTGCAGTCTACCCTATTGGGCCACTGATCACGGACGCCAAAGATAGAATCGGCACCTTCAACGATGCATCATACGAATGTTTAGCTTGGTTAAGTGCGCAGCCGAGCAAAAGCGTTGTGTTCTTGTGCTTCGGTAGAAGAGGTACGTTTTCGGAGGCACAACTTCAAAATATTGCCTCTGGGTTGGAGAGAAGCAACCAAAGATTCTTGTGGGTGGTAAAGAGTCCTCAGGGTTCAACTACAAAACCCAACCTAGAGGTGCTATTGTCCAAGGGTTATTTGCACAGGACCAAAGAAAGGGGTCTTGTACTCGAGTCTTGGGCTCCACAGAATGATATACTGAGCCATGAATCGGTAGGCGGGTTCGTGACACACTGCTGGTGGAACTCGGTGCTAGAAGCAGTGAGTTCTGGCGTGCCAATGGTGGCGTGGCCGTTGTACGCTGAGCAGCAAACGAATGCCGTGGTTTTGGTGGACGAAATGAAGCTGGCAATAGCCATTAACATGGCAATATCTTCCAAGGATGGAGAGAAAGAGGTGTTGGTGACTGCAGAGGAGGTGGAAAAGCGCGTGAGGCAGCTGATGGAATTGGAGGAAGGGAAGGTTCTCAGAAAGCAAAGTCTACAATTGAGATCGATGGCTAGGGCGGCCTGGTCAAGTGGGGGGTCGTCCTTGACTGCCTTTCCCAAGTTGGTGGCTTCTTGGAAGGCAGGATTGTTGGACACTAAGGGTAACGGGGACACGCCGGAAGTCAATTAGCAGGATGTCTTTTTGGTGTTTTTGAAGACTTTTATGAAGCGGTAGCCCAAACTCAAGATACTAACTTGGCGTGAAACAGAGACTCTGCAAAGTCCAGAAAGACATGGTGGAAACCATGCTTTACTCCGTTATCTGTGCTACTGTGTGCCCTCTCCTTTTGTTATTATTGTACTAGTTTATGAGTGTATTTGTGTTTAAGCTTGTCTGTTTAGTAGCTGGTGCTGCATTGTAATTTCTTGAACTGCTTTAAACCTTCAAAGTCCATTCGGGTCTGTGCTACTCTACTAAGAGGCCAAAAGCTTCCTTGTTCAAACTGTGTCCGTTTGCAATCCATTTTCTCTGTCATTACACTGCTTTGTTGAACCATTTCGTAATTTATAACTTTTGCTTGACTCGTTAGAATCTAACAAGGATGAAGCTTTACCTAGATTTTCTTGTGATATTTTGGACTTGTTTATTTAATTGCTTGATTTTGGTTTTTGCATGGAATATGGTTCAGCAATTTCTTAATCTTGAAATTTGGTATGTGACCCACATTGCAAATATATTGGCCTATTATGCTCTTCATATATGGAAGTGTTATAATTTCTGATAGGCCAAATTAAAGGGATGAAGTGCAACTTCTAACATAGTATCATAATGTAAGTTTTAAATAAGATATTCCTTTTGCTTGTTGATTTGGGTGGGCTACTGTGAGAAATATTTCCCCACACTTGAAATGAGTGTATTGAAATTTGATGTCTATCTCATATTGTCAATAAACTAGTCTATTGTACTACTTATATGTGAAAATATTTTCCTCTCTTATAAGTTGGTTTTAAGAGAAGAAATAAGCCTTCTAACACTTATCACAATGAAGAATAAGCTAAAACAAGAATTGAAATGTTGTATTGAAGGGAAGATAGAAGAACCAAAGTGGGTGGTGTAAAATTTGATTGCTTTGCATAGGTTGGAGACACCATGAGGCCCATTTTTTAGTTTCTATATCCAACCCTTTTCCTTGTAAAGTTGAATATTGTTGCTCTAAACGTGCCATTGGCAATATGCCTTTTACTTTTGATAGGAGCATGCAAATTAGGCAAACATTGTACTTCCCATGGCAGTATAATCATTGTTTGCATGGAATTTATGGATTATTAAAAGTCATTGTTACCATCAAGTTAGAATCATACTTTATTTTAATCTAGCATATAAATTCTAGAATGGAGATGAAAGATTAGAAAATTTGTTTTCTAATTAATGTATGAAGGATTAACAAAGAACAATAGAAATCTATAAAAAAAAAAAAAAAGCTCAAGGAAAAAGAACCTTTATTTATCTATGTATATAAAATTTAATGTCAATTTTGGGGACATATAATCCCCCTTTTCTGCTACTGCTGAAGTCTATCTAGTGTTACAAGTGATAGTTAACTGGGCCCTATCACCCATCAATGCACGGTGTTCTTCGACTCATCTTTACTTTGGACAGTGAAGATGTTATCGACTGTGAACCTATATTGGGTTATTTACTCAAAGGGATAGAAAAAATTGTGGAAAGCCAAACAATTATACAATATCTTCCTCATGTAACTCGTTGGGATTATTTAGCTACTATATTCACAAAAGCAATAACGGTAAATGGGCCAAAACAGTTAGGAAATATTCAAGTACCTAAAAGAGACAGTTATATCAAAGTAATCACATTGGAGTTAAGTCGGATCACTTCTCATCTTTTATGGCTCGGACCCTTTATGGTAGATATTGGTGCACAAACTCCTTTCTTCTATATTTTCAGTGAAAGAGAATTCATATATGATTTATTCGAAGTTGCCACTGATGAGAATGCTAAATAATTATTTTCGCATTAAAGGAGTAGTAGCTGATTTACCATGTGGCTGAATAGATAAATGTTTGGATTTATACGATTATTTTTTAACAGGACTTACTGAATATCAAAAATATATTACATGAAATCCTATTTTTTATGAACGCATTGAAGGTGTAGGCATTATGGATGGATATAGACGAAGTCATAAATTGAGGTTTATCAAGACCATTGCCGCGAGCTTTTGAAATACAATGGGATCGTTGTAAAGTTGATCATTATGAGTATTACAACGAATTGCATTGGAAGGTCCAGTGGGAAAACGAAGGGGATTCATTAACCCATTATTTAGTTCGAATAGGTAAAATGACAGAATCCGTAAAAATTATTTAACAAGCTCTAGAAAGAATTCTATGGGGCCCTATGAGAATTTAGAAATCTGATACTTTGATAGAGAAAGATATCCAGAATGGTATGATTTTGAATATCAATTCATTAGTAAGAAAACTTCTCCTATTTTGGAATTGCGAAACACAAAGTTGATGTGTACTTCTTATGTCAAGATATGGTTCAAATAATAAATATTCCTTTTTAGATGGTGTACAACCAGTATTTCATTGAAGACTTAAAGTTATTACTATTACTCAACAAATAAAACTTTTAATTAGTTATTAAATAAAGGATAAGATCAATTCAAATGTAGTTTTTTTTATTTATTAGACAAAACTAAAGCGGTCTAATTTAAGGCCTTTGCTAGATTTAGAACCTATCTATCCTATAAATATATCAAGATAAATAATACTAACTAGGTCCTCATATTTATTTATGTTACGGGAGTGTTATGACATAAAAATCTCATGTACGGTTTTGTAATAGCGATGGTAATAGTGCAATTATCACTGACTATGATTATCTAATAGTTTTTAAGTATGGTTGATATAGTTGAAGCTCAATCAAAATATGGTTTTTGGGAATGGAATTTATGGCATCAACCTATAGGGTATATATTTTTTTATAATTTCTTCCTAGTAGAATGTGAGAGATTACCCTTGATTTATTGGAAGTAGAAGAATAATTAGTAGCGAGTTATCACACTGAATATTCAAGCACCAAATTTGGTTTATTTTATGTTGCTTCTTATTTGAATCTATTAGTTTCTTCATTATTTGTAATACTTCTTTACTTGGGAGGTTGGAATATCTCTATTCCATACATATTTATTATCTTTATTAAATTAGCCAAAACTTATTTGTTTTTGTTCATTCCTATCATAACAAGATGGACTTTACTTGGGCTAAAAATAGACAACTATTAAATCTAGGATGGAAATTTCTTTTACCTATTTCTCTTGGTAATCTATTATTAACAACTTCTTTCCAACTTCTTACACTATAAATAAATACTCTATTCTACTTTTATAGCTTGTCTCAAACAAGGGAAAGAAACAAACAAAAAAATATTTAGATAAATTTATGATATGTTCCTTATGGTAATTGGAGTCATGAATTATGGTTAACAAACAGTATGAGCTACAAGGTACATTGGTCAAAGTTTCATGATTACTTTATCTCATGAAAATCATTTACCTATATATCCTTATGAAAAATTAATCACATCAAAACATTTCACGGTCTATTCGGTGAAATTTAATTGCAAGTGAACATGTTGAACAAGTAATATAATGATAAAAAAAGATATCGTCCCACAGAGATTGGTGATTACTAAGTCAACTAATTACTAACGGTGAACAACTCCTAGAATTTATCTAACAAAACAAATTGATAGATGGTAGATTAATTAACTAAATTTAAGAAAACTTAATAAAAGAAATATGTTAGAGTGTTCAATTTCTCCATAATTACTAGGTATTAATATTGATTATTTATGCTTGCAAGAGAGAAAATATCTATGTGATGGCAGAATCTCCTAATTTATTTACTATCCTATGTCTAGGTATAGCAAACCTACTTAGTTCATTAACTCACTATATCTCTATATGTGAATTGAAATAAACCAAATGCATTAGGATCTGTGAATATTTCCAGTTTATACTGAAAGCCACATAAATAATATGGTATATGTCTATCCATATTTAATTTATGGTTACATATTTCAAGAAGCAACTATATATCATCTCTTGTCGGTCTCAAACATACAAATAAGATCATTCAAGTAGTAGCTAATCACTTAAAAGCATTAAACACAATAATATGTAACTTTACATAAATAAAATATCTTACAAAACATAATAATCATAAGATTCATACTATTATAATTAGGTTACATCGTAGCTCTAACAAAAATAAACTAAAATATAAAGAAATAATGAGGAAGAATAGTAATAAGAAATAAAGAAGGCATCTTGAATCCAAGAACAAAAAGTCTGTCACCCTTTTTATTTTCTCTTCAAGAAAACCTTGAATTCTTGGCTTCTTTTTTGAGTTGTGCTCAATTTCCTCTTCCTCCTTCTTTTGCCTTTTCTCTTCTCTTAAATAAGGTTTAGGTTTAGACCTATCTCCTATCCTAGTAGAACTGGGTTGTAAAGACCTAAAACAATTGGGTTTTGAACTCCTAAATTAATTAGGACTTGAATTCCTAACATGATTGGGTTTTCTATTTATTTAGAAAACCCAACAACAATAAAAAATCTAATAACAATCATCCAAAGCCCAAGCCCGAGCCCATTTTTACTCTCTTGATCTTGATATAACGATTTTGCCACACAATAAGCATCAAGTTCTCCATGTTCATTTATTTTCTCCTTACCTCCTTGTGCTATATAAATAAGATAAATTTAGGTAAATAAAGAGGAGTTCAAATGTTTTTTCACAATTATTAAAGTTATTTATTACCTAGAATAGGTAAAATAACTCTATAAAAATAGAGTTATCAGTCGAACACAATTTGACTTTGATAAATGCATTGCTTGCACAGTATGTATTCATGTATGTCTTATAGATTTACCTATTGGAAATTGGAAATTGGAAAGTAATATTACAAAGAACATATTGCTTAATTATAGTATTGACTTCAAAATTTGTATATTTTGTGGTAACAATGTTGAGTATTGTCCAAACAATTATTTATTAATGATGAAGGAATATGAGCTTTCTACTTATGATCATCAAGAATTGAATTATAATCACATTGTCTTAGGTCATTTACCAATGTCAATAATGGATTATTATACAATTTAAATAACTTTAAATTCATCTAAATAGAATAAATAAAAATAAGTAAATAAAAATATATTTATTATAAATTATATAATAATATAATAAAGACTTTGATTAAAGGTAAAGATAAAAAGATAAAGAGCTCATTTCCAATTAGTAAGGTTCTACTTTGATCAAAAGGAATGCCATTTCTTTTGTTTATTTTGTTTATTTACTAATTACAAATTCCAACTATAGCTTGTTGTCATGGGCTCACATGTCTCTAAGCCTACCATGCGGCACTTAGCTCCTTTCTGCTCTCAGTGAAACGAGTACATTAGCCTTGTTCGATTATATGAAGCTTGACAAAGGAGGTTATAGGAAAAAAGAAGGGCTTTTTTTTTTCAAAGGGCTTTGTATTGCTTAAAAAGGTTTGTACAATACTTGGTTTGTTAGGTCCACAAATGGGGAACCACTCCTAGTCATAAGGGTCTTACTTAACAACGGACCATTGGGATCATTTCGATTCAATGTCAACTATTTAGAGGTTTTTATCTAAATAACTAGATAGAAGGAAAATAAAACAGATTTCTCTAAGGACTTCGTCGGCAACACATTTCCTTGCCGTTGCCTTATAATGCTCCAATTTATCATTGACATGCCACAAGTCTTCAACTACTTCCCATGTAGCATTGCACTCAGGCAACCTTTTCCACTTAATCAAGTACTAGAACTTTAAGGAAACTCCTTTCCTTCTTATAACTATGTTAGCCAACATCTCCTCAACTTCTTGATCAAAAGACTTTACTATGGTAGGAAGGGCTTGTTTTAAGTCATTATAGGCTAGGCCTTCTTATTCTTATGAATGGTTTTCAACATATTTACATGAAAGATCATATGAACATTTAGGTTGGATAGGAAGTAAGTTTGGGGGAGACTTTCCCTAACTTGCCAACCACTTTAAGCAAGCCTTCATATTTGTAAATTAATCCTTTGTGAACCATTCTAAAGGTGTTAAATTGTTGTGGATGGAGCTTGATCCATCCTAGATACCACTAATCACATTTTCTCATCCACCCATTTCTTCATCCTTTTTTATGGCTTTGTTAAGATATGCTTAGGCTATATACACTATCTTTTTCCATAACAAAACCATGTGGAATGTCTTAGGACTTTTTCCCTTATAGCTTGTAGCAAGTGCTCGTGGGGTCAATGAGTGTTGTTTTGTGGCTAGTTCAAAAGGATGGTGATTCATGGCATCAGTCCAATGTAACCTATAAGAGAACTAATATAACACACTTATAAAAAGTACATTCAATGCTCAACTCTTGGCTCAAAATTCAATTAGCCTTTAATTAGGATCACAGTAAAGGGAGGTTAGAGGAACAAGAAAGGAAAGTATTTTAAAAGAATAGAAAGAATGTTTATAAAGTGTGTGAGCAAGGTGATCCTAAAGGATCACTTTATATAGGTGTTTTCCTTTTCTCTAGATGAATATAGTATTAGTTACACATTTACATTCTAAATGAATAACCATTACAAAGATTTGAATGATGGTATAACAAATCAAGACATTTAACTTTCTAAACTGAACTATTCAAATTAAAACAAATGTCATAATATGATGAATTGTAACATAGTCTTATTGAATGCATGTGTTAATACAATTAAAACTAATAAGATCGTAATGTTCCTATAATAAAAAGTGCAGTTACATTTGAGAATTAACATACATTACAAAAGGAAACTAAAAGAAAATAAATAGGCCACCACTTTGAGTGGCGACCCAACATTAAAGAAACTAGGTTGGCCAAACTCATACTCACATAGCTAGTCCATCGACATGTATTGTGAGTTTAGAATATAAAAGTCTGGCTTGTACTCACTCGGCCACCCAAAGGCCTATACTACCAGTTTGGAACACTAAACCACATCTAAAAACTTTGTCCAATTCTTTTGATTGGCACACATGAAGTGACTTATGCACTTAGTCTAGCCATTGGTCTGTGGATGAAAACTTGTGAAGAAACATAACTAAATCCATGAGCTTGAATAAATCTTTCCATAAATTTTTAGTAAACTAGATATCTATCACTCACAATACTCCATGATAAGCCCTAATGTTTTACCACATATTTGGAGAAAAGTGGCTATTTCCTCATCCTTACAATCACCTATTGTAGGAATGGAAGTACTATAATTAAAAAACAAAATGGTCAACAACTATCAAAATTGACCCATATCTTTCCAATGTTGGTGAAGTGAAGGTACAATCTATAGAAATACATTCCCAATGGTGTTAAGGGGTTGGCAAAGGTTCCAATAAGCCTAAGGGTTGCTTTTACTCCATTTATCTTGTTAACATGCTAAACAAGTCTTAGCAAATAATTATACTTTATCCCTCATATAAGGCCAATAATATATGGCTTAAACAATGTCAAAGTTTGTTTCTATTTAAGATGGCAGCTGATTTAGTATTGTGACATTCGTTTATGTGTTTCTTATGAATGTTTCTTATTTTGGCACCAATAGACGCCATCCTTTTGTGCAAAGAAGACCACGTTCTTCCCATGATTGCCTAGTCCTTCCTTCATTTGCAAGTTAGAGGACTTGTTTTTCCATAGGATCTATAATATGCCTTACCTTATCATTTGCATAGTGTCTCCCATGGCTTGACTTATAGTCATAAGTTCTACCTCTTTACTAAGCCATCTACTATAGTATTCTTTTTTCATGGTTTATACTCCATTGCAAAATTAAACTTGGCTAAGGAGTCTTGCCACCTTACTTGCTTCAAATTAGCTTGTTTTGAGTTTGGAAATAGCTGGTAGTGATATTATCCACTTGAATAACAAACTTGGAGCTAAGCAACTAATGGTGCTAAGTTTGGAGACAACACATGATGACCATCATGTTCTTCTCTTAGACTATATATTTGTTATCCATTTCATTAAAATTCCTACTCTCATGGTGTCCTTGCATTAGAATTCCCCTAATAGCAAAGACATAAATGGCTTGTAATAATATACTTAAAGCCTTTTTTCTACTCTTTTATCCACTCAAGTGTTCACCTTTTTCAACAAGTTGGCAAAGAGATCAACCTTAGCTAAGTAGCTTTTAAAGGGGGCCTCAAGTAATTTACAAGGCCAAGAAAAGACCAAAATACCATGACCCCAATGGGTAGTTCCCATTCCTTACTAGTATGCAACTTGGACTCATTCATTTGGAAGGTCTCTTGTTTAATCATATGCCTAAGGAAGTGTACTTCTTCCTTAGTAAAGAAGCACTTTTCCTTCTTAGTGTATTATTCATTTTCATGCAACACCTTGAACGCAATTCCAAGGTACTGTATTTACTTTTCTAAAGGGTTACTATAAATGGTTATATCATACAAATAAACTACCAAAACTAATCTTAAGGATGGAAAAGCTTATTCATTAATGTACAAAATGTGTCAAGTGAATGGGTTAAGTTGGAAGGCATCACCAACCACTTAAAAGACCTATAACAGTTATAAAAGTGGCCTTTGGTTCATCTTTTTTGGCTACCTACACTTGGTGATAACCAAACTACAAGTCCACCTTAGTGAAGTAGTGAGCTTGTCCTAACCTACCAAATAGTTTGCCAATTCAAGGAATGAGATATTCATTCTTAACCATTACCTTATTGAGAGCTTGGTAATGAATGCATAAGCATAAAGAACCATCATTTTTTTGTTGAAATAAAACTAATGCTTTCCATAAGGTACCTTGTAAGGATGAAACTAGCCAACATCCAACAAAGCCTTGAAATGCTTCCTTAACTCCATAAGCTTAGGCAAGGCCATCCTATAGAAAGCCATCATAAAAGGCTTAGCCCCTAGTTCCAAGTCGATAGCATGATCTACCTCCCATCTTAAGGGTAGGCATTTAAACAATTTAGAAGGCACAACATTCTTGTTCTTTTCAAGGATGTTTATGATAACTCATGGAAGATCATTTGCATTTAAGACTTTCATGACCTCCTCTTCCATCAAGGTCACTAAAAAAGTGACTTCCTTTTATTTTAGCTCTTTCATTAGCTACATGGTTGATAATATCTTACAAGTTATAAGTGTAAGTGTAAGTGTAAGTGTCGATGGTATGCATGCCAAACCTTTTTCAAGCATAAAGATCATATCATAATAGGGCATTACAAATGCTTTTACCTTCCTTAAAAAGTCCATGCCTAGGACTATCTAATGGTCATACGTGGGAGCTAGTAAGAAGTCCACTTGGCTCCTTTATACTTTGAGGCATTATCCCACCCTTTAAGCCATGCCAATTAGTGGCTTAGTGTAGGTGTTGACTATTTTTAGACAACATGTACTTTTACAATGTTCAAAACAAGTATTTTAGTCTTTTTAGGGATTATGAAATTTTATATGGCCCTATCTCCACTATTGCCCTTGGTGGTTTTGCATTAATTACCATATCCATAAACATCAGCCATTTGTCCTTAGCTACTTAGGCATTGACTTTGAGTCATGTTAGGAGCTACAAGGCTCCCATTTGCTTTGGACCTTCTTCGCTTGCCTAGGCTTCGAGTTCCTTTACCATTGAGTTAAGAAAGCTAATTTATGAGTAGTCCCTTATAGAGTTTAGGCCCCTTGCAAAAGTAACATCCAGGCTTAGGAACAAAAACCCTATTATTTTCCTCATAAGCCTTCCTATTAAACATTTATCTCTCATTTTTGATAGACTTATCCTTGGGGCCTCCCCCCCAACCCAAAACCACACCAATCTTCATCTAACTACCTGACCATAGCAATTGCTTCATTGACATGTTTCACTCCCTTATACTAAAGCTCTTGCTTGGCCCAATTTTAAAGTCTACCCATAAAGTTAAACAACAAATCATCATTAGTAGTGCTTAATATTTTTAAAATTATAATGATAAATTCCTAAATATAGTCACTTATGGATGTCTTATCTTGTAGTTCCCTTAGTTTCTTCCTTATCTTATAAAACATAATTTTAGGTAAAATAGTCTTTTTGTATTTTAGCATACTTCTTATGCCACCATAAAGATACATTATTGGTGAGGAAAATGGATGTAGTACATACCTCTGTAGGCTTATCTATAATGCTTAAGCTTGTGAAGTATCACTCTAAATACCATAAGAAGTTTTCCATTTCCTTGGCATCCCTCCTACCATCAAACTCTTTAGACCAAGGTGCCTTCATTGGAAGGGCTTCCTAAGTGAAACAAAGCTACTACATAACTCATCTTTTAACCAATATAAGCTATTAAAGTTATTACAAACCAAGTTGTTCATAACTAAAAATGGTGTGTTTATGGGTTGGTTCGATTGATTTACTCAACAATGGACCAACCCAAATTGATCCAAAATAAGCCTAATAATCTCACTAATTGGTCCAAACAAAATATGTGATCCAACCCCAACACATATGTTCATTAGTGATCCATATAGGGAGCTAAGTCTAGCAATTTTGGCTAGAATTAACTTCCACCATACCCATCCTTGGCCAACTAAAAGTAATTAATACCCTTGACCATCTTCGCAAGACATGTCATCACTTACTATGCAATTACTCATCTATAATGCTCAAGCTTCAAAATTTGATGATTTCTCATCCAAGTACCAAAGTATAGCCTTTCACCCCATTTGTATAACCTAGAAATATACATTTCTTAGCTCTAGGCTCAAGTTTGCCTTCAATAACATGCATATAAGCCAAACAACCAAAGATTCTCAGGTCAAAATACTTAGCATGCAAAGCAGACAACACTTTGTCCAGTGTCTTACCACTCAATGGTAATAGATACCAACATGTTTATGAAGTAGAAAGTTGTATTAACCACTTCTACCCAAAATTGCTTAGACAAATATGCATTAGACAACATGCATCTAGCCATTCCATTTTGTTGTGGAGTGTTTATGACTTCTCTGTGCCTTGTTATGCCTTAATATCTATAAAACTCATCAAATTCTTTATTACAAAACTTCATTCCATCATCAAACCTTAACCTTTTTATTGCTCTCCCAATTTGTTTCTCTATCAAAACCTTCCATTGCTTAAATTTTCCAAAGAAAATTGACTTTTTTTTTTCAAGAAATAAACCCATACCTTCCTTAAATAATCATAAACAAAATTAAGCATGTACTGAGCTCCACCTATTGAAGAAACTCTTGAAGGACTCCATAAGGATGTTGTCTAGAGTGCCTTTAGTATGATGAATAGTAATACTAATTTAGTTCTTTTTGTTTGCCAAAGATATAGTGTTCATGAAACTCTAATTCTTTTTTTTTTTTTGCCTATCCAATAAGCCACGTTTTTTTAATTCTATTAAAACTTTTTTCACTCATGTGACCATGTCTCTTATCCTATAAACTTGTCACATCTTTATCATATTTTGAAAAAGTAATTGTAGTGGTACCCATGACTGTCTTTCCATCCATAATATGCAAATTGTTAATCAATTTACCCTTCATTATCATAAGAACTCCTTGGAAGACTTTCAAAACTCCATCTTTTGCCTTGTATTCATATCCTAATGAACCAAGCTATCTAAAGAGATTAGACTCCTTTTAAGTTCTGGAATATTTCTAACTTCAATGATTGTTCTTATCACTCCATCAAATATCTTAATATGCACTAATCCTATACCAAATACCTCACACACAACATTGTTTCCTATCAAAACCTTAGCATTAATTATAGGTTTACAAGTTGCAAATTTTGTCTTTTAAGTCATGTGATTATAAGCATGTTGAATAAAGTATCTAGGCTTCTTTTGAGTAATATTCACCAATATTTAAAACATATGCTACATTAAAATATTCTTCTAAAATAGTTGTTATTCTCTTATTTTCTATAACTCCATTAGAATCTTTCCCTTCCCTTGTCTTTCGTTCTAGACAATCTCTTCTCAAATGCCTTTAGTTATGACAATGGTACCACTTAATTCTCCTATTCCTTGATTTTGATTTTGATTTTGATTTCTCTTGACCAGCATCTTGATTTTTTTTTTATTTTGTCTTCCCTTTATAGTTAAATCACTTAGGATATCATCTCCATGCTTCTTGGATATTTTCTTCTTCAATTTAATGGAATTCAAGGAAGATTTTATATCCCCCATAGTCATAGTCTATCTTCTAGAGAACAAAGTGGTAACTAAGTATTCATATAACTTCGGCAACAGGCATAACAAAATCAATGCTTGATCTCTTGATCAACCTTAATGTCAATATTTTGCAAATTCAATACTATTATGTTGAATTCATCTAAATGTTTGTGAAAGGGAATACCTTTTTTGATCTTTAAAGTGTGTAGCCTTTGCTTGAGATATAGCCAATTGGTAAGGGACTTTGTCATGTACAAACTTTCTAGCTTATAGAAATACTAGCTGGAGTTTATTTTGCTACAATCTCCCTTAATAAATTATCAACAAGATTTAGGATGATATAACATTATGCTTTCTCTATCACCTCCTCCGTTTGTGCTTTTGTCATGGACTAAAGCATCTTTTCCTTACCTTGAAAAGCAATTAAAATCCGTAGTTTGCTTAATAGGGTATGCATCTTAAGTTTCCATAGTCCAAAATCATTTCTACCATTAAATTTCTCTATTTCAAATTTTAGTGTAGCCACTTTGATATGAACTAAAAGAAACTACTACAAGAACCAATAGCTCTAATACCAATTTGTTACATAAAATAGTAGCAAGGGTGTTATGATTTAACCATATGTGTGGTCTAAGTGATAGCATAAATAATAAAAGCAAACAATCGAAAAAAAATATCAAACTAACAAAGAAACTGGAGGAACAAAAAAACAAAGTAGATGCAAAGCATGACAAAAGAAAATTATGTAGTTCCAAGATGTAGCCTACATCCATTTCCAAACATAAAGGAATAAAGCTTTATTGCAACCACACACAAATAGTACAAGTGTTTGGTTTTTCTTCTAGATTACAATCTCCATCCTTTACTCATTCAATGGATAATTTTCTTAAAGTTCCAAAATAGTTTCTGCAAAATTCTCTAGTCACTTTTTTTCTTTTGGTTGTTTTCTTCTTCTTTTTCTATCCTCTAATTCACCACTCTTCTATAGTTGATAGCTCCACTACTTCAAGTAGCTTAATGGACTGATATGTTGTCAATAACGCTAAATGAATAGGCCAATCACTTTAAACAACTTAATGTCATTAAGTTATATCAGTTGCTTTCTAAACTATTCTACCTTAACACCTTCATGCTTGTTTCTATTGATGATGACTTGAATCAATTCTTATAGAAATCTTAATACATTTAGTAATGCTAATTTATGCTAGAAGTACATAGATAGGAAAATTACTATTGGAACATGTTACTATTCAAGAAACGTGTAATATCCTAATACTCAAAGAAACAAAACAATGTGTTTATTTCAAAATTGAAGCTAAACATATAATAACTAAAAGTTGTAATGCTTTAATCCTTTAAATAAAAAATAGTTTAAAAATTATGGAGTTCACACAGAAATTATACCAATCAAATGTGGCAATAATTAGGTAATTGATTCCCCCAAAAATCTCATTTAATACCCTGACACTAAGCATATTGAAGTCTTGTATCATTTTTAGTATGTGATCATGTTCTTAAAGAAGATATGCATCTAAAATTGGTTATAATTGACAATAAAAAGGCTGATATTTCCATGAAACTATTAAGAAAGAACAATTTGTTCATCTATAAGGATCCTCTCCAACATATCTTTATGTTTTCCAACTACAATGCACAATATTGAGTGCCATAAAAGATAGTTCCACTATATATATTACTCAACCATTTCATACAAATTGCATGGTCTCCACTCCCTTGTAGAGTTGCTAGTTGGATGGTTTACGGCTGCTGCTTAGGGAAATCAACAAGTAATTATTCCTATGTTGGGAAGTTTATTTTTTTACTTAGGGGATTTGGCTTGCACAAAATGTAGTTATCCACTAGAATAAAAATGTCTCCTTAATGTGGATTGTCAAAGATATCAAGCATTGGTTACTACAATTCTCCAACATGTTAGAGATTCATATATTGGCCAATTTCTTAGATCATTTGGCCTTAAAGTCTTTATGCATACCTATCATCCAAGTTACAATGAGAAGGGGAATCTAAGTGCAATGGTATCCACCTTTGAGCAAACAGCTAAAACTTAATGTGGATGAATCAAGTAAAGGTAGATATTAAAGTGTAAGAGCCCATTCTAAAACTTCAAAACATTGTATGGGGAATTCTCATCACTTATAAACTTAAAGACCCATTTTTATGCTTTCAATATGGGACAACACCCACCTTTGATAGTAGAAATAGTGTTGATGGGGATTTTCTTAGGAATTTCCAAAGCAACATTGTTTTTGCATTCTCAATGAATTTTGGCAATGGGTGCAATAAAACCAATGCCTTATTGGTTTGAAATTATGTCAAGCTAAAAGCATATGCTAGTATTATAGAATTTGATTCATTATATCTAGTTAAAAGTATAGGTGTCCATTAAAGGGTTCCTTAGAGTCTAAAGAGTGTTATACAAAGGTGTATAGTCTCACACTAAGGAATGCTAGATTGGTGCATGTTTACAAAGAAGGCAACATAGTGAATGATAGATTGGTGAATCTTAATCATCTTGAGTAGCTACTTAGTGTCTATGACCAAATTAGGTCCCTTCCTAGTTGCATTATGCATTCATTTTAGAGGACTAGTTAGGGCAAGTTGATATCTACTACCCTTAAAGGGTAAGCCTATATGCTACCCTTTTGTAATTATATGTAGTAACTAGTAAATAGGTTATTATGTATTACAAGGCAATAGGCTAGCTAAAGCTCTAGGGTTAGGGTTTTCTCCCACCCATGTCTAACCTTTGCAATCACACCAAGCATGGTTGTTAGCTTGGAAACTATTAATAAAATACATCAAGATACCACCCTTGTTTCTAAAAAGAAAAAAAAAGAAAAAATTGCATGGATTTGTATATCTACCAATGTCTACCTCTTGCACCATCAATCATATATTGCCATATAAACATACAATGATAGACAAAAAATATGTTTCTCCAATTCCACTAAACCAAATTTTTTCCATCCATCATATCATACTAATAAATAATCCTTATTTAACCTAAGAAAATGATATGGGCTTTTGGCGTAAACATATTACAAACACTCTTGATGTACAATATAAGCCAAAGTAGCTTTTTAAAGTAAAACTATTCTAAAACCTATTAAACCATGACAATCAATATAGCCTAACAAGACTTAAAAAATATGACCCTTTTGGTTAATGCAATCATCATCTTCATAAAAGGAGGGGTTGTGTTATTATGTTGTCCATCCCAGTTTCATGCTTGAAGAGTAGTTCCACCATGAGGGAACAAACCCCCAATATTTCATAATTGTATAATTATTCAATAATATGAAAGAAGAAATGTTTAAGAATTTAAAATATCATAAGGTAAAGGGTACTATTACTTATTGTGCTTATGTAACTATGTCAATTTAGACTTTAGGAGGGGTGAGAGCAAGTGATGCAACAAAGTGAAGATTAACATTTTTGTAGTTATTATTTTGGGTTTACCTATTACCAAACTCTAAATAGATAAAGAAATACAAGAAAGTGCATCTATACCTATTCCACCATCATTGATGATGACAAGCTTGAAACTAGGGTAATCCATACTCTCTTGTACTGAGATATCCTATAAATACAAAAACATCACCACCAAACAATCAACCTAAGAACAACACATTGATAACACATAAAAGTTCAAACATTGATGAATATATAGCTACAAATATATATGGAGCAAAAGAGAGAAAGATGAAGTTTACCATCACAATAATGGTGATTACTATCATGCTCTAAAGATCAAAGGTGTGCCTATATAACAAAGTAAACACTAAAGGCAAAAACAACTAGATTAAAAGTCAATTACAAATGAAATTCCTTACAATGACAAAAAATTAATAGAAAAGTTCATAAGATTAAAATCTAAAGTTCTCTCTTTAATGATGACTAATACCTAAAGTTTTAACCTATTCCTACTTCTTATTATATATATCTAGCTCTTAGTGAAATGCTAGTAGGTTTTGAATTTCCAAAATGACTAAGTTTCATAATCGTACATTGACTTGATTTTGGACTCCTCATGTAATTGGGTTTTGAATATTTCAAATCCTAAACCTCATTTGAATGAAATAATAAAATATATTGCAGTCATTATGAGTCATATCTCAACCAAAAGGTAGCCTATAACCTATTTACTAAAGCACTTTGTATTAGACAACATTGACATCTTCTTTCTAAGCTTGGAATATTTGATTTGTTCAAACTTTCAACTTTAGGAGAATGCTAATGGAAAGGTCTCAATTATGATATTGATAGGATTGATATATGATTTACCTTATTGTATTAATATTTTTTTATTATACTCATATTTTGTTCATTTCCTTGTATAGTCTATAAACATGTACTCATTGGCATCTTTTCTCTATTTTCTTTCCTCCATGTTTGTGACACCTTTGCTTCGTTAATTACTATTCAAACAAGCATTTCAATTGTTGACTAGGAAGATGTAGAGGACTAGGTAATCTTGTTCACCACAAGAATAGTTCCTTTTGCATCCATAAGCGAATTATCAATTTCATATGATGCAATGGTTGTCAAAGTCTAGTAAGTGTTTGGTAGGCCTAGTGAAAATACCATCAAGTGGTTTCTTAAGTCCATTCCAATTCCTTCATTGATGCAACAAGTAAACCACTTTCAAGCATAAAAGAGAAAGGGCTTTTAAGTATTTATTTCTCCTTGAATGTCAATTAAAATCATATGATACTCCATCATTGATTGATCCTTATCTTTAAATCATGCAGTTTTTATTTTATATTGTATCTTTAAGTTTCAGAAGCTTCACATATCTTAGCCAAAACATATCCTAATCTTTTTTGCATCTCCCATTCTTGAAACAAAAGGAACTAAGCTTTATCAATGAATTTTTTTAGCCAACCAACAATTGTTGAGTGACGTTGGTTCCATTAAACAATCATTTTAGGATCATCCATTGGTCATGAGAAAGAACCATAAGTAAATCCAAGGTTAATTTTTGCTTTAAATGCATTCCAAACTTATCTACTTTAAGTGCATTATGAACTTATTTGCTCCACAAATTGTAATTAAAATCATTGCTAAGTTTGTGGGTGATTAATGGACTAGCAAGAATGTTGTTTGGAGAGAAATAATAAGGATGTCAATATGGATTTGATGTGAGAAAAAAATCAAGTCCAAACGAGCTCAATAATAGGATCTTTGCTACTCATCTAGAACATAAAATTGTAACTTTATAAAAAGCATAAAATACCTGGCCTCAAATTCATATTAGTTGCAAATGGCTTGAATCTTCTCCTTTATTCTCTTCTTAAGGCATTAGCTTGATGAGATAGCCACTATTGAAGATCAAGAGAATAAGAAGTGCTTATGAGAAGCTTCTTGCTCTTTAATCGGTTATGCATGTATGTGTTCTGTAAGAAGCCTTTTCCTTTTATCTTATTTTGCTTGTCTTTTCCATTTTGCCTATAATGAGCTTGGCCTTTAATCTCAAGTTTAGCACCTCATCATTTATGTATGTCTTTTAATGAAATGCCCCACCCGTATTGAAAAGATATATATAGATATATGTATATATGTGTAAACAATTAGTGCATGCACATTTCAACCTACCACATATAAAGCACATGAATGCTTTATATGCTCTAGTCAAATTAAATTTATGACATGTAATCAATATATATATCTAAAACAAAACAAGTTTAGTACACAAATGGAATTTATCATATAAGAAACAAAAATAAGACTCTCACTAACCAAAACTATCCTATGATGCTTTTAGTCCTATACAAGCAACATGTCTATGAAAAATATAAAGAGTCAATCCTTTAGTGAGAGGATCTATAAGCATAGCATCTACACTCATGTATTCTATAGTAATCTTGTCATTCTTGACCCATTCCTTAACCCATTCCTTAATGGTCAAGTACTTGATATCCAAGTGTTTAGACTATGCAAGGCTTTTGTTGCCATTAATGGACAATATAGTAGCACTATTATTACAAAATAATTGAATGGGTTTATCAACAAGGATACAAGTTGCTAAATCTTTTATCAAATTTTTGAGCCAAATAGCCTAAATTATAGCTCTATAACATGCAACAAATTTGCATACATTATGGAAGATGTAATTAATAACTATTTAACATTTCTTCAAGATATTGCCCCACCTGCTAACATAAAAATATAGCTTAAAGTAGACTTTAAATTATCTTTACAGCTTGCAAAATCTACATTTGAATAACTCACAAGTTGTAGATCATCAACATTTATGTAAATCAACATATAATCTATTGTCTTTCTCAAGTACTTTAACACTTTCTTAATAGCCACCTAGTGATCTTGGCTTAGATTAGTTTGATAACAACCAAATTAGCTATAGTGCATACTTGTGCATACATGATACTACCAACTGTTAAAGTATAAGGTATTGACTTCATAAGTTTATTCTCAGTATTAGTTTGAGGATATTGTAAAAAGCTTAGCTTATCATTCCTTACAATATAAACATTACTAGGTTTGCAATTTTGCATATTGAATCTGGTAAGTATTCTGTCTATATATTTTTTTTTAGAAAAACCCAATAATTAGGAAGAACAATCCTTATGGATCTTAATACCAAGAACAAAGTTTGCCTCATCAAGAGCTTTCATGTCAAACTGTATAGACAATACTTTTTAAGTCTCATAAAGTAACACCTCGTTACTGCTTGTAACCAAAATATCATTAACATAAAGTACTAAAAAGAAAGGCATACTCCCACTAATCTTGTTATATATACAACGATTCACATTATTTCTACAAAATCATATGAGTAATAAATTCATCAAGTTTTAAATATCATTGATGAAAAGCCTATTTAAGACCATAAATGGATTTCTTTAACTTACATACCAATTGTTTTGTATTATCTTCAATAAAGGCTATACCATATAAATTTCTTCATTAAGTGTTCCATTAAGAAAGACTATCTTTACATACATTTGATGCAACTCCATATCAATTCCTTGTTTGAAGTGTTTCATTTGTCATTTGGTAAAACAATAACTTGCTAGTTTTTCTCTAAGTACATCTCATGTATGGCACCTTTTATTTATTTATTTTTCCATTGCATTTAGACATATGGGATTGTGTCGTACACTATATCGTGGTGGGTTCTTATTCTTCCTTTCTTCCTCATTAATTCTTATGTAGTTCAAAACTTAAGGAGCTACACATATTGTTTAGTTTTATTCACTTGTTACTCACATATGTTCAACGTCTTTGCATGGATAACACATGAGATTTATTCAACTATGAGTGCTTTTCCTTCTTTTATTTAATGGGATTTTTCCATGAAATATTTTCTATTTACATTTTATAACACAATAGAGTAATAGAATGTAAACATCATTAATTTTTGAAAGTCACCTAATCCTTATTTACTATGCCTACATTTCTAAGATTTTTTGATTGATGGTATGGTCATTGCATCTTACTTAATCAATTAGATTCTATCTCAAGTCTCTGGAGGATAGATTCTTTGACAAGTCTTCCAATATTTGGTGTTTGTAAGTTTTTGGATTTTTTTTATATTTTTAAAATAAACAAACAATTTAGATAGAGAAATTGCGGTTGAAGTAAATTGATCTAACCTTGGTTATTAATGATAACAGACATGAGACATAACAAAGTCATAAAAAGGAGCATTGCCAAATTCTCGGTTAAGCAAAATCCAATCATCTCGTTGGCTTTGATTTTTATTTCTATATACTTCTTTTTCTCAACCCAATTTTGACAAATTTCATTAAGTCTGCATATAGTGACTAATGAGATTTTACTAAATAAGAATTACCATATTCTCTAGGGACATGGGAAAATCCGTTAGTTATATGATTTGTTTAAAATATAAAGAGAGAAAAACCAAAAAATATAGTTGTAAAACGAAAAAAAGAAAAATGCAATAATATCCGGAGGCGTGGGCTTCCGTTCATTTGTATTTGAGTGGTCCTCCCTCGCTCACAGTCACCACTGCCTCTAGTCCTGAACTCTTAGCTTTTCTGATTTTTATCTCTGCAACAATCCAAAAGAATAAAAACTTTCTCCCCTTCAGCTCCGTAAATTCTCTCACATGCGCTTCATCTCCTGTTCTTCGTTGCACTGCACACACGTAACGCTTGCTTTTTAACACTTGGTGTTGGGGCATCCGTGTGGTGAGTTTAGTGGGTTTTGATTTTTGGTTTGCGTAGAGGAAGAGTGGTGTTACTCTTGTGAAGATGTATATGAAGGGTCGAATTCAAAGTCATCCTTGTTCTTCTGCTTCCTCTTCTTCTTCTTCTTCATCGTTGTCTGCATTTCTTCGTACTCCATGTCTCACCTCTGTTTCTCGCATTTCCAAATTCCCATTGTAAGTTTCCGAATTTTCTTTTATTTGTTTTCTTGTTAATGTGGAGTACCTGTACTTCTGGTTGCATGTACGTTTGCGTGCTTTTATAGGACTAATAATTATAGTTATGCCTTCTTTGCAAATTTATTTATTGGTTCTTTGTTTGAATTGCTCCTCCTTTCTATCTTCTTCTTGTTTTTGTGAATAAGTCCATCGTAATTTGTAATTTGACGGAAGGTGGGATAGCTTGCCGTTGAAGTTGGACTTATAAAGGAAAGGAGATATAAAAATAAGGAAATTTCTAGTTTTTGTAGTGGCTAGCTATAGAATCCGGAGGAATATTACTCACTATATATATATATATATTTGTAAAATGTAGTTTCAATTTCCACTATCCTTGTGCAATGGATGTATCAGACGTTGATAGGTGAATTATGTCATGGAAAAAATGGGTAATTGTTTTGATTAATAGAGAGCTGCTATTTGTCCCCTGCAAGGAAAATCTTTTCTTCTTTCCCGACATCTCTGGTTCCACCAGTGACATTTCCTAAGCAGTTTTCTCTAAGGCGCCATCTCCTTTCCATGTTGACTAGATTCATCTTCCTCTTTCATTAGCTAATATACTGATGTGTTTTTAGTTGCTAGTTGAAAACATTCCTTGGCTTTCAGAGGTTTAAAAATTTTGCTGACAGTTATTCTGAGTTCTGTGAGTGGTCGTTATGGGTGGGCAGTGTGGTGTTGTTTACAGACAATGTGCGGCATAGAATTTGAGCCTCTTATCCTCTGTTTTGAAGCATATTGTTGCTGATATTTAGTTTCATTATACTTGGGACCAATGGAAGGATAGAAAAGCGTGGGAGGACAATGGAAAATAGGCTTTTTCCTCTGTTTGGTTGGTAATTGGGTGGAAATGGATTGTGAGCGGGATGGGTTTCTTTTTTGGGTTATACATCATCTGGCTTTTTTTATCATCTGATTATGGAAAGGTATTTGCCTATGATCAGCAGCTACTCTTACTGTTAGGATTTCCGATTTTCAGATATTGTAGTATCCAAAGCTTAAGAGTTCAACCATCTGGTGCAAATTCTTAAACAGATACATGGCCATGTTTGCTTCATTTTGTCAAGGGTTCAATTGCTGGAGATGTATTTTTTAACTTATTTTTGTAAGCATTTTTGATGAACCAATGTTGGGACTCATGATTTTGTCTTATTTGGTTTACGTAGGGTTTGATGGGGTTTTACACTAAGTGGTGTTCTGAGTTGGGTTCCATTACACAATGTGTAAATAATAGCTAAATTTAGAGTTGGGAGCTATAAATTCACCATATATGATGAGTGTTAAAACTATAAGGTAAATGAGCAATGAGCACTAGTACTATATTTCAGATGCTATGGAACTTTAATTAATTTTTTGATTCCACTTCATAATTCGAAATACATTCGCACTGCACTCTTAATTCCCTTAACCCTCTCCACCCCCTCCCTCTCTCTCCCTCCCTCCTCTCCTTTTCTAAATGAGCCATTAGCACCAGTACTATGTTTCACATGCTATGGAACTTTAATGCATTCTTTGATTCCGCTTTATAAGTCAAAATAAGTTTGCACTCTGTGCTCCCAATTCTCCAACCCCCTGCGCCACCTTTTCTTTTAAGCATTAAACATCATAGGGGGCTCTAATATTATTGCTTTGTATTCTAGTCATACTCATTTTTCCTGTCTAAATATGTGACAATACATTTTCCAGAATGTCAATATGGTTTTATTCTGCTGCATTTGTATACATGGATTAAATTGTAATTTCAAATTAATAAGCAGATGTTTTAATATCATATGCAAGAGTTGAAGTAGTAAATTAAATTTTATATATGCTGATTTCATTGCTTTTGTAGGCTGTCGCCAAAGGCAACATGTACATCCCAAAGGATACTTCACTGCTCTGGTGTCCATATGGAGGCTCGTCATAATTCTTATCTTTCAAAAAATTATGTAGCTGCAAGATTCTCTCTGGGATGGTCTGAAACACAACCTTTATTTTCCAAGCAGTCTGTAAAGAAGTATTTGTCGCCATTGGGAGCACTAGTGACATCAGAAACTAAAGATGTCTCTGATACTTATATTGTTGGTGATGATAAGATTGGGGTCTTGTTGCTCAACCTTGGAGGTCCTGAGACTCTTGAAGATGTGCAGCCCTTCTTGTTTAACCTTTTTGCTGACCCGGTAATGAGCTACCACTTTTTGTGTAATATGTATCAAATGGCTTTTTATCTCTGGCTCCAGAAAGTTTGCATCTCTATCTGTTTTCATGTTTTTTCAAATGAATGTGATGTTCATTGTCAAGTAATTTATTTGCCATTATACTTGAAATTTGACTAACCATAAATTGTTAGATGACCTAGGAATTCATGATCTAATATTATAACTAGATTCTGTCATCTCTTATTGTTTCATTCCCAACTTATGTTGAAAAATATATTAATGTGTATCATTATTTATTTTGTCATTTAATGTCATTTTTTTACCATAATTTTAAATGAAGTGTGTTTTCGTTCTCCATATCTCGCAATCAGCTGAGGACACAGTTGTATAGTAACTACTATAAGTGTCACCGTGTGTATTTGGTACTGGATGTTCTTATATCAGGATTGAAAATAGTGATGGTGGGCAGTAATAAAATCTTGTTCATGTGTCAAAGCGTCAGTTATGGTTGTAGGAATATGTCTTGCTATGTGGATTGTTCTTTTTTCATCTTCTGTAATGTATATAACCTTATGGGGCAACAGAGTTTTACTGTTAGTATATTGTCTTTTGTAGAATATACAACTGATTCGGAAGGGCTGAGATAATGGGGAGAAAGATTTACTTAAGATAAATTATATAAATTGTACACCTGTAATCTACACATTTGTGTCCACATAGGAAGTTTTCTTTTTATTTGTGTTGGGAAAGGATTGAACTTTGGGAAAGTACCTTAATAACCCTGTGCAAGGATGATGTTCTATTGAGACATCTTAGGTTTGGATTCTGATTCCATCTTGTTCCCGATATTTCTAACCATTTCCTCTCTTTATATGTTGTAACAGCCATGAATCATTCGTTATTGACTAAAAAAATCATGTAATCTGTGAAAAATATTCTTCCCTTTTTACACCATTTCCTTGTTTTATTTTAATAAAAATGTAATGATAAACAATACAGAAAGACAAACAGAAGATTCAATGGAGAGAGGGAGAAGATTTTGATGGGAGAGAAACTGGGCAAGAAAATTGGGAGAAAAATAACAAAAAGGAGATGGAGGATTATCAACATATGGGTGTCTAGAAACTGTGGCTCAAGTGGCCACTTATGGGCCTATGTGATGAGATGTAGGTCTTAGTGACAAAGCATGGCCTTGTTGTGAAGATGAAGGCAAGAAGATCAGTGTCCCATCAGAAGATTTGGATTCTCAAATGGGCCCTTTGTTTTTACTTCTTTACAAATAATATCTTATTTGAGTTACCAGGGAATCTGTGCCTAACTTTTTTTTTTGAAGGTGGGGGTGGGGGTTGGGGGGTGGGTTTGGGACACCCTCAAAGGCCCCCTATACGTAATATATATATAGATATATATATTTTAAATCCTGTTAAGACAATACCTCTAACCAAAGATGACATAAAGCATCAAGAATTAAATACCAGATGCTACATGTGTGGTGAAGTAACAGTAAAACTTGATTTGAAGTTGGGAGATGTGAGACCAAATCTATGACATAAATGAAACACAGCAGAACATACATGAGAACTTGCAGAAGCGGCAACTTTCTTATTCATTGATGACACTTCTCTATACTGTTAACACTTGACAGTAAAACTTTCATTAGTTGAACGTGGAGTGCTCTTTACACAGTGGAAAATTTCCTAAGTTGAATGTAGAGAGCCCTTAACGCAGTGTCATTGTACCTTTACAACCCTTGCTGTCCAAATTGTAATTCTTTGAATCGATTAGAAATTTCATTTTGACAAGTATCCAGTGGTCTTTTTCTATGTTAAATCTTAAAGATCTATTTGAAGGGCTTATCTTCTTTGCTTTCTTGAAAAAGTTAAGCTTGGTCATTCTGAGTCGTTTCTCAACATGGCTGGCACCAGGAAATGTAGTCTGGCAGACCACATGTTGATGTATCCCATACAGATTTAGAATTTCTTTATGATTTCATAATTACTCTCTCTCTCTCTCTCTCTCTCTCTCTCTGTGTCATTAACATGTGGTTTTATTATGTTAGTGGAAAACATGTGATGTTAATATTGGCAGTAACATATGAATTAAAGAACCAGATTAGAACAATTAAAAGCATGAAGGGCATGATTAGAGAAAGTGAAATCCAAAAGTTCTTGATAGAATACTATAAACTAAAGGAATGTTCGTGTATTTTATATTTTAACTCTTTTTGGTATAGTACATACTATAATATATATTTCTTAAGACAAAAGATTAACAGCTGACGCATTTTGACAAATATGTGTACAAGTTGTGGTAGATTTAGTACTCCAAAATAAATTTGTATGATTTGCTTCTAAAGTTTCAATGGTTTGGATTTGGAAACTCCTTTTCTTTTGGCTAATATTGCATGTCTAAATGGAGCAAATGGGGGTTAGAATGTTTGCTTCTCATTGCTTTAAGCTTGTATCGTCCATAGGTTTGTCAAAATTTGTACATAGTCATATTGGCACAACTATGTTAAGGCTCATGGTCCTTGGCACAAGAATACTTATTGAAATTTAAAGTTCATATTTTTGTATTCTTTTCACTCAACATAGAAAAAAACATATGCTGATTGTAACTTTGTTGATTTGTATGACCTTGCAGTAACTTCCCATGAGCTTTATGTTCCTTTAATTTTTTCTTGAATGAATTTAACCTTTAAAGGGAACAGATATTTCGGACTGAATTTCAAGTCAACAATGTTAACTGAATTCCCTAAGCTAATGTTGAAGAAAACTGTTCTGAATTTTTGGAGCTGCTATACTTGTTACTGCGAAAGTGTTTATTTACAGTTAAGTGCAATCAGTTCTAGTTTACAAGCTAGCTCATCTAACCTCTTTACTGAGTTATTTTAGTTGGATGTTTTTGGTTTGCCCCTCTTGATAGTTATACCATGGACTGCTATATTTCTATGTAGTTACGGTGAACAATGTCTTACTTTCTTCCTTCTTATTCTTTCCTCTGGTCCCACCATTGAGAAAGATGTTCACTTCTTATACTATCCTTTTGATTTAAAGATTAGTTCTTAGTTGATATTAGCCAAATATATGACCATGAATCTCTATCTTGTCAAATATTGGTAAAGTTTAAGTACAAGAAATCTTGGCAAACCTTCACGAGACCTTGTGGGTTGTTGCTATTCTTTATATCTTCCTGGACCTATACAACTAAAATTCTACTAATCTTAGAATTCATTGCCTACAAATAATTAGCCCCATCGTTAATTTCTGATATTGGATTTTATATTATCTGGTAAGTTGCTTTACTTGCAAACCAGCAACAGTTAGATTAAACTTATCATTATTTTTAGTGTTTTTGCATGGCTCACTTTGATATAGAAATGAAGTTTAATTGATTATCACAATTTATTTTCCTTATTGCTATCTTCTTTTTTGTGGCTGGGGTACGTCATGGACATTCATAAACCCTGATAGGACTTTGGTTTGGCGCTTTAATATTGTTTTCCTCATTTCACTTAACATTATTTGATAGGATATTATACGACTACCAAGGTTGTTCCGTTTTCTTCAAAAGCCCTTGGCACAATTCATATCTGTTCTGAGGGCTCCCAAGAGCAAAGAAGGCTATGCTTCGATTGGTGGTGGTTCTCCTCTTCGACATATAACTGATGCACAGGCATGATTTCTTCTATTAACAATCACCTGGAGTTTCTTAGTAGCTGACATTATTATTCTTGTGATTTATAGGCCATATTCATCTATGAATTTGATTATTTATTTCCTACATGAGTTTATTTAATTTTTATTTGTGCTTGGATTCACTAATCTATCTAATTAGAGAGGATGAAGAATAATATTCAAGATGATGCTTAGAAATTTAGTAAGTTGGTCCTGCTTTATGTTACAGCTTTGTATGTTTTTGCTGGTCTGATCAATTAATATTCTAGTTTAGTTCTTGCTTCATTATCTTAAGTTGTGGAAGAACATTTTCTACCCTTGCTCACTTTGCAACTGCTAATAGAAATTAGCAGTCCCAGTCATTGTGGTTTCTAGTGCAACGTAAGTACTAACTCGCAACAGCAGTTCTAGCAAGAACTTTTATCTATGAGTTTGAGGTAAAGGATGAAACAGGCCTTACCAGGAGGTTCAACTGTGCCAACAAAGTCATCCTCTCTTACCTTATTGTAGTAGAAGAGTGTCATACAATAAAAATTATGAGTGGGGACATTTTCTCTTTTACTTATTTTATTTTACCAGTGTCGACAGCAATCTGTAGACAAGTCAGGATAGTTGATTGAAGGTTTTTAAGTTGGGACTTTCTTCCTCTTGTTAGTAGCTGATAACATGGGTGATAGTTAGTGGCTTGTTTGGAGAGGGTTGTATTTTTACCAACAAGTTTGTCAGATCTTGGTCAACGCTTGTAGAAGTGCTGGTTTTTTCACCCTTTTGTATGTCCAATGCATTGATGGGAATTGCTACTTTGTTACTGAAGGTTGGAGGTTCACCTTGGTTATAGGATGAGTACTTAGATGCCGTACAGAAATTGTTGTGTTTGTATCCTGAGCCTTTGCTGGTCAGTAAGATGGAAAATCTTTGGAGTCTTTTTTTTCTTTGGCATTGAATTGAAGTTGTCAAAAGAACATTGCTAATTATAGAGAAGGAAGTCTTCAACTTAAAATCCTTGACAGAGAATTGGAATCAATGCAGCATGAGTTTTGACAAATCAATATGACAATAATCTCATACCTTTCATTTCAATTTCGAGATTGTTTCTGAAAGCATAATATACTTTAATTTATGTAATTGAATATAATATTGGAAGAAAATAGAGAAAAGACAGAGAGATGATAGACCAGAGAAGATGATTTCTGAGAAAATGTGTCCCAAAAAATAGGGTTCTTTTGATAATGCATAATTCTTTTTAGAGTCTTAGAGTGCAAATTCATAAATATCTTCTCATAAAATAATAACATGGACATGAAGCATATAGTAAGTATAGTTGAAGAACACTCTTCTACTTGTGGTAAAGATATTTTGCATGCTCAACTTGCTTAAGATTGTATGAAACTCATTATTGGAATGTCCCTTTGTCATAATATCTGCAAGTTTCTCTCTTGATTTCATACTTGGTTTGTAGATTAAGTCTTGTGTAACTTTTCCATGGTAAAGTGCTAGTCAATCTCAATATTATTTGTTCACTAATCTTGGATGTATTATGGTTAATATGTAGTGTCTGCTTTATTTTCAAAATATGGTTTTATAGAATCTTTAGAGTAATACCCAAGTATTTCTGGCAAATCATATTGTGTGTGCCTTCCGGGCTATGACTTTGAATTCTGCTTTCACATTGGACCTTGCAATCAGTCTCTAATTTTTACTACTACAAGTAACCAAATTACCTTTTATAAAAGTGGAATATTTTGAAGCAAATTATTGATCTATAGTTGTCCAACCAAATTTGCATCTGTTTAGGTTCTATCTCCTAGTCTTGATCACAAAAACAATAAACTTTTATCAGATGAGGATTTAACTAACAAAGGATTTGGTAAAATGCCTCCATACAAGTCTTTTATGGCATATGAATAAATTTGACACACAATACCAGCTGCATTTACAAAGTTTGAACAAGTATTAAACAGATGATTTTAATCTTCAACAAATTTTTAAATGTTTCTCATTACTCACTAGAGGGTTCTCACTACTTTGGCTTTGCCAGATTATCTGTTGCTTTATTCTCCTAGTACTTTTGTTCTTCAAGGGGATCAACACCATATTTTTGTTGATAAATAATGTCATATAACTACCTTGCCATCTCAATATGCAAAGAAGCATATCAGATTGCCAAGTCTTTGATTTCAAGATGATTAGCAAGATAATTTGTTAACCTCTATCTCTGTGTTGTCATTTTCCGTCAATCCAATATTATCTACAAAACAGTAAAATTGATCACTTTTCCTTGAGATGAATAGTTAATAAAAAGGCAATGAAGAGCCCGACTTGGTTTATAATCACATGTCTGGCTAGTTTGACAAATCCTCTAAAACCATGCGTGAGAACTTGTTTCAGCCGTTGTCCAGTTTGCATGATTTACCATTGGATGTGGAAACTCAAACCTAATGGAAGTTTGATGGATGCTTCTTCTCCTTAATCTCTTTGAAGAAATGTATTTTCATCTGAAATTGGTGCTGTGGACAATCAAAATTTATTGCCAATCTCGTACAACTCTGGTTAAGTTCATCTTTGATACCAAGGGCAAGTACTTTCTTGTAGTCTATCCCATAGGTTTGTGTAAAGCCTTCTGAGACCAATCTACTCTTGTATTTTTTCATGGGATTCTTGGCCTTATGTTTTACTGTATAGAAGTATTTTCATCCATACTCGTTTTTTCTATCAAGCAATTCAACAAGATCTCATGTGTTACTTTGATGAAGGGCTCATCTCTTGTTGTTTTGCTTTCCTCCAGATTGGGGTCTTTAAGTGCTTTTTGTAAATTTTGAAGGAAAGGGACAAAGATAATTTGGACCGTAAGAACCAATATGAAAGTAGAAGATGCTTATAGAAAACAAGGTTGGTCTTGGGATATTGAGTACATGATTTGATTCACTTACATAGTGAAATAGGATCATATATATTGTGAAATAGGATCACATATATATTTTTAAGAAGAGTTCAAATTTCAGATAAAAGTGGAAGTCCGAGTTCAACATTATGCAAGGTACAATGAAAGTGGTTTTACTTTTCTAGTGTCTAGGATAAATTCTTAACTCAACTGATGGGTCACATGACTCAACCAGTTGGTAATGGTGATGACTCATAGTTGCAAGAGGTTGATTTGGGTTCCTAGGAATGTAGCAAGATTAAGAAAAGTGCTTGGTTCAAGATCTTGTTTGGAAACTTCTCCCCTCCAATTTGATTCTCCCCTAAAAAGAAGCTCGGTCAAGAGAAACGAAGAATTTGATTTGAAGAAATTCATATCTATCAACGTGGATGCTTCTATTACAGGAGCCATAACACTTGGACCTCCTCTGAGTTGGCAAATAACCTCTATTATAAGAATTCCGCTTGCCATTAGTTGGATAGTGGAGGTGCATAAAACAAACACAGCTACTCGCTTGAGGTGTAAAAAAAATTGGGGGAAAGATACTGGTGGGGGTACTCGGGTATTTTAAAGCCTAAGACAGGAGATTCAATTTGATAGAGTTAAAAAATGTTAGTAATGCATTACCCAATAAGATTTAGGAAGATGCATAGAGAATATTAAATTCTGGGTTATCTCCAAAGATGCTAATTTTTCTGCTTAGACTCCACTCCAATACATGATATGGTTGATGCATCCTTCACGTAAGGCTGCAAGCCGGAACACTAGTTGCTGCTTTGAAGGTGACAAAAAGCAAACACCAGTTCCCGGAACCCTAGTTGCTGCCGTCCGACACGTTCTTCACATAGGGCTGCAATGCCAAAGCCCTAGTGCTGCTGTAAAGTTGACAAAAAGCAAACACCAGTTCCTGGAACTTCAAAAAATATAAAAAATACGAGCCCTCAGCAGGTTCTTCACATAGGGCTGCATGCTGGAACCCTAGTTGCTACCTTGAAGGTGACAAAAAGCAAACACCAGTCCTCAGAATGTTAAAAAAAATAAAACATGAGTCCTCGATGGGTTACCAGAAAGATATTCCACCCTACTCTTAAAAACCTAGTAATCTCATAATAGAGGTATAAGCTCTGTCTAAATTAATTTGTAACGCCCTAGAAACTTGACTATACATCAAGTTTGCCTGAATTCAGTCATGGATCTTGAATGACCCTCTTTACCTTACTGCAATGGTGGTGAATTCTCTAACAAATTCCCTAGGTATGCCTTTTCTTGTTAGTGTTTACAAACCAACTTTTCTTTGTTGTTTGAGGTTGCATGTATAACTTTCCTTCTCTCCTCACAACGGCTGTAATCTCCTTTACTGTTGTGTTGAGATGCCCCTGCCTAGGACTAATTGTTTTTGTGAAACTTTGACGATTCTCCTCATTTTAGACATTTGCAAATATCTCCCTTAAAAAAGCCATAGTCAAGTCTAATCCTGAATTGGATGATATGCTAATCAAACCTATGAGGTCCTAATATATATGTCCCTTTTCAATGATGCTATGGGTTTTTACTGCTTTTTGTTGTCCACAAGTTTGGAAGTTTTAAAATGAACCAACTTCTGTCAGAAATTTCGACATTTATAAAAATGTGTAGCTACAGAAACTCACCCTATGTGGCTTCATAAATCTGATATTGCCACTCGTATATTTGTGACTTGACCTATTTGGAATATGTTTGAGATTGTTGCATGCCAAAATTCTCTGTGGTATGGAAAAGTCAATGTCCCTGACTAAGCTCTAATTGCCTGCAGTTTAAGTCATGACATGAAACTGGAATTTCCTAGCTTCTATTTATAGCAGATCATCTAGTGTTGGTTTAGTGATCTTAGCATTTAATTATCGATTGTGAATTCACTCCTCATATTTAAGAGTACTGAATATGACCAAGTAAGTTTGTTAAGCCTGTCCAATATTACTTTTGCAATTTAAAGGATTGGATCATAATTGAATAAAATTACTTGACCCATTACCCCTCTTTTTGAATTTTCTGTGGTCTTCTTTTTCCATCTATTATCTCAAATACACTATCTAAATCAATGAAATAGCTAGAGAATACAATTGATATACTCACGAACAGGTAAGAGAGCCAATGAAATCATATATGAAAACAAATTTACCAGCAACGCGTGTGGCTCAATGGTGAAGAAACTCTTTTTTTTTTTTTTTTTTGGTTTTTTTGGTTTTTTTGGTTTTTTTGGTTTCCTTAACCATAAGTGACCTTTCATTTAGGCTGACTCACCTTTCATGTTCCCCTTCGCATGATGTCCTCTTTTTATTCTCTTCTTCTCTATTACTTTCTTGATGCATCCAAACAGTATGCCATTTTTTCCCCGGGCGAAGAATTACCTCTTATTCTGTCACTTTCTCTAATGTCATAGATTTCTGCTGAAAGTAACTGCTGCCGCTGGGGAACCAGAATTTCTTCTTAGCAACCTGACTAACCCTATAGACCCATTTTCACACCCTTAATAAGTGAAAATCAATAGCTCACACTGATATGAAACAACTGTAAGCCCAGAATTATTTAGTTTTTAGATCTGACCTTGAGTGCTACCATCTCTGCTTGTCATCCATCTCCAATACACTGGGAGAAGACCCATGCGTATTCAAATGCATACCTTGACTCCTTAGCCTATGCTGATATCAGCATGGGTATGGTTCACATCTGCAAGCTGTAGGATGCAAAAGGATTTTTTTTTTTTTTCCCTTTTCTTGTGCTTCTAATTTTCTTTTGGATTTTTCTAGAACTCAATTTTCCTGATAAGAGTGGAATAGAATAACGGAAGGAAAGAGAACCAAAAAAAGAGAATAAGAAGATAATTAAAAGATGGCTTTTGAGAAAGTTAGACTCAAGAAGAAGGGTTTTCTGCTGGTTAGTTTTTTATTTTTTATTATTATTTTATATTAGTGTCTTAAAGTGCACATATATAAATACTGTCTCATAAACTAGTTACATGAACACAACATACATCTCAATGTAATACATGTAATGAATGTTTATCTGTGACGTCTTGAGCGCCATTCCCAAAAATTCATAGATTTATTGGAGCTATTGTAATAACAAATGCTTGTTGGAATTTAACACTGTATTCCTATCATAGAGCTTCAAGATTTCAAAATTTAAATGTTTGAAGAATATCATGTCATATGATGCTATTGAAGTATAGCGGGAAACTTCATGAGATATTTTTGCTTACAGCTTGTTTGTTTATTTTTTCTCATCATCTATCAATGCACTTTTAACCATTCATGTTCATTAGGCATATTTCTCAAAAAGCATGAGTGTGTCATATCGGCTGATGTATAGAGGACTTCCGCTGCTATAGGGGCAGATTGCCAATATTTGCTCTTAATAGTTTACCCTTTTGTTTGAAATTTTGATCTTTGCATGGTCTATATATTGGCACTTGTACATATTCAGGCTGAAGAGTTGAGGAAGTTCCTTCGGGAGAAGAATGTCCCTGCTAATGTCTATGTTGGTATGCGTTACTGGCATCCATTCACTGAAGAAGCTATAGATCAGGTATCTGGTTGGCCCCGTTGTCGTTTTATTGTATTGCTTGATAGTGTAAGATTCTTTTAGGACATGTTTTAGAGGACAATGCTGAATACTTTTATCTTCTTATCAAAATGGACTTTATTACAATGATTTCCTTGGTACATCAAAATCTGAGTCCATGAAGAATTGGGTGTTTAATTCACAATCATTTCGTTGGTCCATCAAAAACTGAGTCTTTATTGTGTAGTGATATTGGTCTTTGGTGCGGTTACCTTCTCTCAGTGAAGAAATTTTAGGCTGGATCTCTATTTTCTAAATTCAATTGGACAAATTTTATTAGTTTAGGAAATTTGTCTGCTGAAATGTGCTCTGAGCAAGTTGATATTTATACTTTCGCCTCATCTTCTATGCTTTTTCTTTTTCTTTCTGACAGTAGGAGGGGGGGAAGGGGGGTGGTTTCTGCTTCTTAAATTGTTGCTGTTATGCAACTAAAAATCATTTTATCAAATGTTGGTCGTAAGCCAAATCTTTCTTCTCCACAGTAACTGATGGAGAACACATTCTTCAGTACTCCTGAAATTCGTTTCAGATCTAAGATTTGTGTGTAGTCACAGATCTTGTTGCAGTAACATGAACTTATGTATAAAATGCTTTAACCTTAGTAAAGGGGACTAGCGAGAAAACATTATTTGATCCAAATGATGATAGTAATTCCTTACGACTGAAAAAACTGTTCTGCCTGTCTCCATATGTGTGATCAACAATTGAACAGCTCCAAAGTAAGGATTGGAGATTTGCTGCAAGAAGAACTGTTGCTTTGGAGTGATTTTTTTTTTTTTTCTTATCTGGTTGATTTATGTTTTTGGAGAAGAGTCTTGAAATTGCACGGTGTTACACATTTGGCAGTCAAGCGGTGCTCCTGGGTGATTTCTTGATTCATATCGTACTTAAGTTATTGCTGCTTATGGGTGTATCTATATCTGCCTTTGGTGGTCTGAACCTTATCCAACCCAAGAATTGAGTGTGATTGGTCTGATCACTTTGGTGTTGTGGCTAGCAGTGGGCTGAAAAGAACCCAAGTGTCAGAATTTTATAGCATTTCTGCTTAAAATGGAACTGGTGAAACGAAGGTGTAAGGTGATTAATATGAAATTTAGGAATCATAATGGCGAAATGGGAAAGTCAAATTACAGTCCTACCTCAATATATGTTTGTTATTATTCATCTCCTTTCTGCTAACCTTAGTGTAATGCACTTAGAGTAAATACATTTGGTGCTCAACTCTTGGCTTGGAATTGAGTTAGCCTTTGACCAAGATTACCATGAGGGGAGATTAGAGGAAGAGGGCAAAAGAGTATGTGAGTAGAGAGTATAGGAAGAAAGTGTAGAGAGTGTGTGAATAAAGTGATCCAAGAGGATCACTTTATATAGGGTCTACCTTCTTTCAAATAATCAATATGGTATCACTTATACATTTAGAGCATAGCTATAAATGTGTGGCCATTACCAAGATTTGAACTAAGGTACATCAAATTGGGACACTTAAGACAAAGATATTTGAATTAAGACAAACATTATAATAATAAAGTTTGAATTGTAATAGTAGTCTTATTGAATAATGCATCAATGCAATCGAAACTGTTGTGATTGTAATGTTCTCCCAATAAAGGAGGCAACTATATCCAAGAAGCAAAGTACATTACAAAAGAACACTTAAGGAAACAAATGGGCACCACTTCGAGTGGATGAACAAACAACAAGGGAAACTAGGCATGCTAGACTTATACTTATGTAGCCCGTCCATTGAGTCGTACTACCAGTTTAGAACATAGAAGTCTGACTTATACTTGTTCAGCCAACTTGTCAGCTCCTATTGCCATCAAATTTAGCCAGTCCATCAACAAGTAAAACATTAGTTTCTTTTTACTTGACATCAAATTTTTATATCACAACTAGATTAGAGATTTACATTAGATTAAAAGAGAAACTTGAACCCCCTCTTTTGCATTGAAGTCCCTTCTCTCCCTTCTCAACTTTCTCTCAGCTTTCAATAAGTGTGGAGGAGGGAACTAGGACTGTTCAGAAACGGAAGACCAGGACAACCAGCAGAATGTGATCAAAGTTTTATGTGGATATAGTATTTTTCTTTTCTTAGGAAGAGATTCTGATCAACGAATTATTAGGCCTACCAAATTAACAAACCCTTCTCAATCTATACCAGGATAAAATTACGTTGGCCTTGAGTAGGGGATGATGAGGATGGTGGTCTAGTTGGGTTGGGTTTTAGGTAAACACTACTAACTTGGTTGACCTTATGAAATAAAGTTTGGTTGCTCTTCCCCTAACAGTATGGGACTTTGCCTTGACGGTAGCCACCAATGAGTAGACGTGGAGGTTGCTTGATTAAGTTCAAGATGATCCTTGGAATTTGGTGTTACTAGTCCAAAGTGAGGGATACTTGATTAAGTGGAATATGATGATCCTTGCAATATGATGGTATTAGTCTAAGAGTGAGGGAACTATTAGTTTGTCCTTGGTCTTTATTTTGACTGCAAGGAAGCTTTGGTTTCCAGCTTTTAGCTTACTTGGAGCTTTGGTTGTTCCTATAGTGTGTCCTTGGATTTGGATGAGTTTTGATGTAACGTAGGAAGTATGAAAGAGTCTTAGCTTGGACTACCGTGCCTATTTGTCTAAGGTGGAGTATTTGTTAGGAAAACAAAAGGCTAGCTTACCTTCAACTTGAGTGGACAACTACTGCATTATGTCAAGGCAGCTTTCTTGGAAATGTTTTTGCTTCACTGGTGGAAACAGTTTATGTTTCATCTATAGGCTGGATGAGTTAATGTCAGTAGCATGTTCATGTTCAGCTAGCCAAATATTAGTATAAGCTGGAAAACAGCCTGTAAATGTCACTCTAAATCATATTCAACTCTCAAAGAACCTGAAAATTGGAAGACTGAACATATCAACAGTACCCCCACATTGACATACATAAAATATATTTGGTTTGTCAATTGAAGGCCTAAAATTCATAAAAATCAAACAGAAGTTGAGTGCATCCTGATCATTAGCAGAAAAAAATCTAAAGTCTAGAACGAAGAAAAAATAGCTCCTTATGCCAATATCTAAGATTCTTGTTGCTTGAAAAAGAACATCTTCATAATAAGCCATGGAAGGCAATGTAACATGAGAATTTGCCAAGAATGCCTCCAAAACAAATATTTTGTATCATGCGGATATGCTTAAAAGAAAAATACTTGCAACTAGCTGGGTTCTATTGGAAAAATAAAGCTATATGCAACTCCAAGATTACAATCAAGGAGCTAGACATAGGCTTTTGGCAACTTCACGGTCCCTCTAGGTCCTGCTATTACCAGTCCATGAGACGCTATAAGTAATTTCAGAGAAAATATTTAGTTATACTTACTGGTATAACTAATCAGAAAATAAAACTCTGTTGTGACTGAATTTACAAAAATAGGCCTTTTTGTCTTCAAGTTACTGAAAGATGAAATAGAAAGCCCTCACTAGCAAGAAAAGAAAAATGAGAAAGTATTAAAACATCCAGTGTTATGGTGGTGGTGACAGGTGTGAGTTAGGGCATTGGTCTACTTGCCAAAGAAAAGAAGCTGGCTGCATCTGTTTTGTCGATGGGTAAGATTTTGACTACATTGTCTGTCTCTCGATCAAACTGTGCCCTTCAGAAATGCCTGAACGAAAATCGGTTACATGCCCTTATGTGCTTTGGAAGGTATAACGGGTTCCCATGCAGTATCTAGAGGGCCTCAGAAATAAATTGTAAGACAAGTTTCTTTATAATGAAAAGGGAAGATGGACTATCCTGGATTAAATATAAGCAATGTCTTTTGGCTTTGATTATTTTGACAAGCATACAACCCAACTTATGCTGATAGTACAAGCACAAGTGTAAATCTTAAGGTAGTAATTATATTAGATAACAGTGAAGCTTCATGATCTAATAAAACATAGACTTCACTCTACCTTTATTTAGTTGAAAGATTCACATTCAATCAAGGGGGGAGTTACTTGTATGCAGAGGGCAGTAATAGAACAATGATTTCATGATTAAATTTTATCATTTTCCATTAACTTAAACTTTTAGAATAAGTGATGTTCATCCAATAATAACAGGAACGACCCAGTTAAGAAGCACTATGGTAATCAAAATGAATGTGTATGAAAATTTTCTGGAATCATGGACTTCTGCCTCTGCTCATTTTTCTGATGTTCCTTTCCCTCTTTTTCAGTTTCTAAGTACTTGAATGATTATTGTCCAAAATGCAACTCGTAATTAGGACAAGGTGCTTCACATATATGATACCAGTGCGAGTTTGGGATTTGAAAGTGCAAGGAAAGTTTAAAATAGTGAGATGCTTGATGCTAAATCATTTTAGAACTTACTGAGTAGGAATTCAGTGTCATTGAATGTGTAAAAGCATCATGTTTGCTGGTGTTCCTGAAAAGGTGGTTTTTTCTTCCTTGAGCAACTCCTTCATGAAAGCCTCTTCAAATCAATTACTGGATGAAGAGAATTTTTAATGTTGATTGGTGTCGTATGGACAAGATATTCATGAGTCTGTCAGTCGTTCTGTTGCTTAATGTGATTTTGCTAGGGGCTTGTGGTCTTTACTTTTCTCACTATTTGGGATTTCTTGGGTAATGCCTAAAGCGTTCAATGAGTAATGGGTGACAGAGAACTAATTGATACAAAAGAAGATGTTTGTTAGCTATAAAGGGAGGTTTTCAAGCTGGGGATGCAAGCCAAACATGAATTGATGAGAATTACACAGGTCCCATTTTCCATTGAGTTATTCTGGTAAGTGTTTGTGATCAGTTTGTCGCCCCTTTTCCCTCCTTGCTTTACCCTTTTGTTGGCTACTCTGTTGTTCAAAGGTGTTCTCTACGTCAGCATTTATGTTTAAATCAAGTTGGCCAAGCAAATTAGTAGATAGATCTCATATTTTTTAATGCAATATTAACTGCATTTTGTTTATTGTTCTGCTCTGTCTTTGATATTTTAGTGAAGAGTTAATATTTAGTTAGCCTACTATTTCTCATGAACATGGTTTTGGTTTGTCACTCTGTCTACTCTAAACTGGATGCAGGAAGAAATATGTGTCTGTCTTTTTACAATTCTTAATAATCTTGCAGATAAAAAGGGATGGAATCACAAAGCTTGTTGTCCTTCCACTTTATCCACAATTTTCAATATCCACAAGTGGTTCAAGCCTTCGACTTTTGGAGAGTATATTTCGGTGATTTCTAGACCAATGCTGCTATTTTTGGTGATAAGCCAAGACAATAATTTATAATAAAATTGATGTGAAACATAAATTGGTTCATCAGGGAGGATGAATATTTAGTCAACATGCAGCACACAGTAATACCTTCTTGGTACCAGAGGGATGGGTACATAAAGGCCATGGCAGATTTGATTGAAAAGGAATTAAGAAATTTTGAATGCCCTGAACAGGTGCTGCATCTTTAAATGTCTTTAATATGTTCTTCTTTCATTGAATTTTTGTATAGTTTCTTTGTTTATTTATCATTTTAACCTGTGCTTCCAAATATATGAGATTTTTTCGTTTGTGGTTTTGTATTCCAATTCTTTCTTTCTTTCTTTCTTTCTTTTTTTCTTTTTTTCTTTCTTTCTTTCTTTCTTTTTTCTTTTTCCCCTTGAAACTTTTGATACCATTAAGTGTATAGTTTTGTTAAACTGGTATGACTCTAGTTGAGATGACCTTCCATTATTGGGTCTGTTTGAAAGTTGAATATCTTTTGTCTTCTCCCAAAGCTGGTGAATGAAAAGCTCAAATTATTTTTTTATTGTACTTTATTATTGTCTATGTAATAGACAATAAAGTTGTCATTTCAGAATTTGATGTCTTGTTTGAGAGTTGTCGCTTCACTGGTTCCATTAATAGTGTGATAAGGCATATGATCAGGTAATTACATGTTCTAATTTACTTGGATTTTGAGTGAGACAAGAAAGGGAGGTTTGTGGTTGACTGCTGGTTTATTGAGGATGATGATCTGGTTGCCCTTTGTCGATGACACAGAATAAACAGTTCTTCTCTTTATTAGAATCTAGAAGAAGCTGGTGCTTCTTGTCTACGCCAGAAAATAGATAGAAGAATGGTTGTAGTCCAAACCATACAGACAAGTCAATGGGGAATGAAATTGAGCAATGGTCATACACACCTTAAACAGTCAAAGGCCCTGGGCTGTATAAAAAAAAAAAAAAAAATCCAAGTAACTCCAATGTGCTGGATAACTGGGGTTGACTTGGACTACGGAAGAAGCCAAGAGCTTGGGAACCAATGCTTTCTCTGACTTTTCAGGAGCCTTTCCAAAAAACAGCTATTCTTGTCTTTCATCGAATCAATAACCCTGAGCTTGTATTTTTCTCCCTCCAGATCACAAAATTTGCAGGGAGAAAGTCCTATTCTTCAGATCATTATGGGGAAGAAATTTCACCTTTTGACATTGAGTTGTCCATTGAATGTCATCCTTTGATACTTTTGTTGTCTGAAGAGGAGAATATTTTCCAGATGGATACTGCTAGATCATTCATCGAAAGAAGAATCAAAGAATAGATGGTTCCTGCAGAGGTAGCATTAAGAATAATACTATTGCGGATATCCCATCTTTAGTCTACTGCCTCTCATGAACAGTATAGCGAGAGGGCGACTGCAAGCTATACAGGCCTACTGAACAAGACAAGATTCTGCCCATCAACAGCCTGCTTCTGATCCTTATCACCAGCCCAGTGAGGCTTGAATGTCATGCATATGACTGGGCATGTGCAAGCAGGACAAAAGATGGAAGAATAAGCAGAATTCCTATCTAAAGTACATGAAATCAAACAGCATAGAATTTCTTCTGCAGGTTGACAGAGACTTAATCTTTTCTTATTGCATCCTATGTCCCTGCTTAAGTTTTTTGTTTATTACTATTTTAGTGTTTAATTAATGGAGATTAAACCTCAAGACTTTTAGTATCTAGTGTTACCACTAAGCTAAAATTTATAACTGTTAGTAGAGGCACAACTTTATTTCCTCACTTAGGCACACCCCTTCGCAACATGCACCAACTTGGCAGCAGAGAGTCCTGTACTTAGATCAAGTGGGCATGAAGGCCTGCTCTAAAGGAGGGGTCAGGGATTTAGTCCCAATTAATGTATGGTGCCATGAGTTGGTGGTTAGTCCACAACCAGCCAAATCAATTGATGGTGTTAACGCCCCAAACACCAGCTTGGGAGAGTTGAACACACGACCTCACTCTAATATCAATTAAGAGAATCAAATACTATCACTACACCAAAAGTTATAACTATTGGCAGCTACGAAACTTTATTCCCTTAACTTTGCTATGTCACTTGGGTGCATCCCCTTGCAACATGCACTGATTTGGCAGCGCTAAGCCCTATACTAAGAGGTGTATGAAGAGCTGCATAGGAGGATAGGTTAGGCATCTAGTCCTAGTTAGTCTATGGTGTTGCGAGTCAGGTGTTTTGTCTACAACCAACAAGTCAAATGACGGTGCTGACCTCCATAAGGCCATCAAATTGAGGTTGAGAGTATGAACTACTTTGTTTTTTGGAGTGAGTGAGACTTAAATAGCAATTGAAGGGACTGTATGGTACCAATAAGTATGATAGTGGATTTGTGAATGCCAAAGAAATATAAATAACATTTTTTTGTTATATTTGTTCAAAGTTGTACATATACATAGTTTATATATTTAGGATGAAAAATTGAGAATGATTTCAAAAAACTCAGTAGGTGAGCAATGCCTCTCTGTTTTCTAGGGCTACAGACTTCCCTTATAAGCTGATCATGGAAAACAAAATAGGAATATATGAGAAAAACAGCCGGATTGCTTACCTTCTCCTAAAGAAATGAAAAGGGAAAATAATGAAAAGCTGTATGAATTTCTGCTGCTAAATTATGTAAAGGTAGAGGGAAAATAAAGTGGAAAAGAATGCTTTGCTAGTTTTGGTTCTTGCTACCTAGTTTCTGTCCGAAACATACCTATTTTAGATAGAAAATTATAGTGGGTCTGAGAGGGAAATTTTGATTATTTTCTTCCATTTTCATTTCATTTACAGACAAACAATGGAAAAAGGGAAAGATTTAATGCCATTAATTCCTTCATTTCTGTCTAAGAAATACCAAACACAAGGTATGTAACTTAACTACATATATGATAATACAGGGAAGATGATAAAGTTGATAGATTATGGATTCTAAAGCTGGAAGCAAATAAATCAAAAGACATGGTGTGATGACTTTATACTTACCACATCATCCCATTTTTATCATGACCATACTTTCTTGCTTCTACCAACAATCAAGACTAACTTGGTCCTGCTGTTGAGAAATCCAGGCCATGTATGTCCATTCAATGAATCATCTTCCGCATATTCTGTTTGTTTGAGTAATTTTTCTCGTAGTCCATCTATTGGTCGTGAGCTACTTTTTCTCCACATATTTCTTAAGGTTACAGGTGGAGTTTGTGATCCCACGAACCATGAATCATCTTTATAGATTACAAGTTTAATACAACCGTCAGTTTTTTTCCCCATTGACATTGGAGAACCATATAATCAGTCAAAAAGAGTAAGAAAACTAAAATCTGAGGCAGCTCACAGGAGAGCCCATTTGAAGGATGAGTTCTCTCCTTTTAGCCTTCTGACCTTATGCTTGAGGCTGTTTACGTAGTTGAGGTTGCTTTGTGCCGTACTACCACCTGCATATTGGCATGTATGCTTGTAGGAATTTTCTGTTATTGGGAAATCTATGACATGCTTAAGTGTTGAAATTTTTGGAAAGATGCCATAAGTCAAACAATTTCAGCCATTGTTAATACTTTTCCAGGTACTCAACTAATCTATATCTATATTTCTGAGAAAGTAAAATAAGTTACTCCTTTATTCTCGTAACTCCTAATGGAGGTCATTCATTAACTATGCAGCAATCCATTTAGCTGGAGGACTCTCCCCCAATCCATTTTCCCTTATTCCCTTCCCTTGAAGTTCATGAAAAAATATTTATGCTAATGGACATGGTTAAACTATATAGCATATCTTTTTATGTTTATAATCATCTTGCAATTAGAATCTTGAAGATTCATGACAATTGACTTTTTTGGCAGTTACATGTTGTCTTTTCTTGAGTTATAAGATCTTAGTGTGTAAATTTTAATGGGCCTTTCATATACTTATGTATCCCTTTTCTTTGTTCTACTAGCCAGGGCCTTTGGTAACCATCTTTTCTTGGGTTGCTTGTGATACACCTAGATTTTTGCATTTTGGTAGGCAGCCCCAAAAGAAATCGAAATATTTGCATGTGGAATGAAGTACCTTTATACTTATGTGGAACTGATATCAATTTCTCTAGAATTACTTTTTAATTGTACAGTTCCCCAGCGAGTTTTGTTTCTTCCCCATTTTTGGGTCTTTTAGAGTTCCTTTTGCTTTCACTTTTTTATTAGATTTTCTATGTACTTTCCTGGGGTTAGCAGCTCTTTATTTTTCAATTGACTCCTTGTATTATAAAATGATGTTCTTATGTACATACTGAAAAATAGGTGTATCAAATTGAATGCAATTTTCCTTTTTCTGCTTTTTGAGCTTCTCTCTTAATTATGTCAATGCTACAAGCTTTAAATGTCAGTCATTCTGTTTGCAAATCTGTATTGCAGGTTATGATATTTTTCAGCGCGCATGGTGTGCCACTTGCATATGTGGAAGAGGCTGGTGATCCATACAAAGCAGAGATGGAAGAATGTGTGGATTTGATAATGGAAGAATTAGAGAAAAGAAGGATAACTAATGCCTACACACTTGCATATCAGGTACTTTGTTTCTAATATTTGTTCAAGACTCATAAAATCATGTTTTTTTGTTTCTTTAATATAAGAGAAGAAGCCTAAGAGGGCCCATCATTGGCTAATGGAATAAAGTGGATTCAGAGCCCATCTACCAAGAAACCTTTGTGAAGTTTTGAATGTGAAGTTTTGAACGTGAAATTAAATAGGATGTGGAAGCGTCACACAAAAATTTGTCATTCTGGTCCAGGTATTTTGGCAGTTTCCCATTCCTTTGCCAAACCATAGGCCATTTATCAAGAACCTGGAAATCCTTAAAAAGAAGAGATTAAGGAGATAAAAGAAGACATGGAAATCCTTAAAAAGAACATAAAAATGCCGGGTGTCTAATAATCTGAAGAAGTGAATAAGAAGATTAAGGAGGGTAGAAAACACAGCGTGAGGAGATTAGGTGATTGAAAGGGAAAGGGCTAGTGTCTAGTAATGCAAGATGTTGTGTGGGAAAGAGAGTAGTTGGGGTGGAAGAAAAGGCTGGTAAGGCCGGTTTCTGTGAAAGGAAGAAGACCCGTGGATGTTTGAGGAAAAGAAAGATCCATGTCCAAAGTAAATAAAGAGCGTGAACATCTGGGAATGCATGTTGCAAGAAAAAACACAGAAGACCTGGTGGCCATTCATGTGTGTGATTGTCGAGTGGTGGATTATGGAAACTTGTGGAAAATCATGGCAGGCATGTGGAGGAAAGAAGGATGAGCTTGGGTACTGGTTACTTAGGCTGACTATATACTGATTGGTATGGCCCATTTACTTGGGAATTGTTGGTTGGAAATGGCCCTAACTAGATTTAAGTTGTTAAGTGTTTGCTGATTCTGTTAAATGGACTCAAGCTTGTCTTAGTGGTGGGATTTTACTAAACGATTTAGGACACAACTTACAGTCAATTTTTCACTGAAGGCTTGCTAACACTTTGCTAACCTAGAATTCCCATACACTAATTTCATTCACCAAAATTCCTTGCAAATCCTCCATTTCCACAAAATTAGTTCTCTCAATTTCCTTAAAGGATTAGATATATTTAGATACTGGATTTTACATTTCAATAGCACATCCCATTCCACATGTAGATTTAAATATTTTACTGAGAGCAACGAAACAGTTTCATTGTTTCAGAGATTGCCAAGTCTATATTATTTCTTGAACAATGGCTTCACTTCGTTTGATTGTTATGTGGTTTGCTTATTGAGATGATTCTTAGTATGCATTACATAGTGATCCACTTGCAATAGATGCAAAAATCAAAGTTTGCACACTTGCATTTGATAAATAATAATAAAGGGCTGCATATATGTAGCAGAATAAGCAACTATTTTAGATAAAACCAAAAGTACGTGCATTTTGTGTTACATTTGTTTCCACTCAAATTAGTATTCAATGTTGGCTTCCAATTCCAAATAATCTTCAGCATCAAATTCAATGACTTTTCCTTCACATCAGCAATACTTAATCAGGAGCTCTTACTTATCTCTCATCCCATCCCGGACAGCATGCTGGTTTTTCTCAAAATGCTTGCCTATGTAGTGGATTGACGTCTCCTTCCAGATTGGGCTCCTCCTTGAACCCCCTTCCACTATGCCCATGGGTCATGGTTTTCTTCATGTAATACCTCCTGGGCTGCTGCATGTTCTCTTTGCTGAGAGATTGAGCATTTGGTGGAAACGAATCAAACTTAGCCATCATCTATGTCATCTCTACAGTTTGGACTTGCTGCACACTTCCTCCATTTCTTCCTCTGCCTTACCAGCTGTGGAAATAGACTGAAAACAGGATTTGATGCCAAAATCTGATGCAATAAAGCCAATAAATGTTATATTTTAATGAAATTCCACCACATCTGGGGTTCATTCAATAATATAACTGATATAAACCAAAAGAAATATAAGTGTTATGGAAGAAATAAGAAATTTAGGGTTGGTCATGCACCTAGGAACACATCTTTCATTTTTATTTCTGGTAGAATAAGCACAAATGAGAGCATTAGGAACTCTTAAAAGGTATTTATTACTCAAACAAAGCTGCAACATTACCGCAATCATTGAAAATACTTTAGCATGATTAACAGTTACAACCCATCCTCTCCCTGCGCCAAAAATAACATCCTGAAGCATCGTGAGTACAGTGAGAGTATTGTTGCAGCCCCTTTTGGATGGTTTTTAGTTCCTATCCAAGGGTGAGTGGATTTTTGTTTTAGCAATCTCCAGGACTGGAATTTGATAATGTGAACGGATCTTAGGTGAACTTTTCTGTTATAAACTTGGTTGGCTGCATTATGCAGCAAAATAATAGAGAGTGGATCCTTTTCGCTGTTATAAGCTAAAGCCAATAGCATGTCCAATTAACGACCAAACTTTGGCCTGTAATCAGGTGGTAAGGACCTCTATCAAACTGTCCAAAAATTTTAAAGACAGAAAATAAAGCCTTCGACAATTGATGAAACAATCTTGCCAGAAACAGAACTGTCTTTTTAACATGGGGGGCTTTGGAACATTTGTTAAGGATTGTGAATATCAATCAGATGAGAAACTCATCAAATTTTGATGAATTTAAACTTCTGGAGTCACTTTTCATTTAACAATGAAGATGAATATAGTGCTTGACAGGTGACGGTGCTTAATTAATTTCAAGTGAGGTCAGGAAGAGTTGAAAGCACGTGATACATAAACTTCTTTGAATTTCTGAGACCCAATGATAAGATCCAGCGATTTGTATGGCAGGAAATGTTATCTGCAAAAGTTAAGCTTGTAGTATTAAGTTTTGGTAAGCACAGGAGCTTTGGTGGGTTGAACAAGAAAAGAAAAAACATGACATATTTGGTCACAAGATTCTAGACTCTGAAGTATGACAAGAGGAAGAATTCTCGAGCTCTTTAGGAACATGCATGTATCAGTGATGCCTATTGAGTGTGTAATGTATATAAGAAGATGCTTACTATGGAGAATAAAGATCCCTAAAAGCTCATATATTGAACAAAGCAGATACAGTGTAAAAATCTAGGGAAGGAAACAAAGCAGATACAGTACCTGGAACAGGGAGGAAGTTATTCTGGCTCAAAGTTAGAGGTGAAGGTAACAAGTGTCACAGCTTGGGCTGTTGTAGGTAGATAATGTTGTGAGCCTTTATCAAGGTGTTTCATTTAAAAGGCAATTGAAAGTTAGCTACATTGGCCCATATAATCAAATAAACTGGTTTAATAGGCTTGTGTTTTATCTTCTTGTTACATTTACTATTCATCTGAATATATTCTTTTCCACCACAAGGCTTTGAAGATTATTACAAATCAGAGCTTTCTTTCTTTGTTGTTTCTGTAAGCTTATCTTCCTAATGAAGGAAATTTTTATTTCAGATGGCTAAGAGTAGTTAACAGCCTTTTTGATGCCCTACGAGCAACATAGATAATTTTATTTCATGTCTTATTGCATATTATAATGACACCTACTCAGTGGACAGTGAATGGTTTTGCAGAGCAGAGTTGGACCTGTAGAATGGTTAAAACCCTATACGGATGAGACAATAATTGAGCTTGGGCAAAAGGGAGTGAAAAGTTTATTAGCTGTGCCTATTAGGTGATGTGTCTCTTTACCATTCCTTTGTCATTTAATTTCTCTCTTACTCTCACAGACACATACGCTTGGACACAGCATACATGTTCAATATATTACACTATTAAAGTTGTTTGTGCTGTTAAAGTTATGAAACTTGATTCACAGCTTTGTCAGTGAGCATATTGAAACTCTAGAAGAAATCGATGTTGAGTACAAAGAATTAGCTTTAAAATCTGGTATAGAAAGATGGGGGCGTGTTCCTGCCCTAGGATGTGAACCGACCTTCATTTCAGATTTGGCAGATGCTGTGATTGAGAGTCTCCCTTATGTTGGAGCTATGGCAGTCTCAAATCTCGAAGCTCGACAGGTACCTTTTTCTTATGCTCAATTAATCATTACTGTTTGGAAAGGGCTCTAATGCTATAAAATTTCACAAAATGGATCTCCTTTAAGATTTTGCTTTCATGTGTGTTTCCAAAGATATACTTTATTGTGAGTTGAAACTATGTCTCTTCAAAAGACCTCCATGTAAAAGATAATTACTGTATCTGGCTAGTTGATGTAGATTTCTTCTTTAATGTCCATTCAAGAAGGCAGTTTTTGCATTCAACTGAAAAATCCTCCATTTATGTTGAGCTGCAACAGCCATGATCAGTCTTATTATCCTGAGTCGACTGGAGCAAATGTTTTCATGTAATTCACCCTTCACCCCACCTACTTGAGGCTACTTCACTACCAATCTTGCTTTAAAGTTTTGTCATTCTATCAGCATTCCGTTTAGTCTTGTAGATCCACTTTGCTTCAATTGGTTTGTTGTTTGGAGGTAATCCAGTAAGTTCCCAGTTGGTTTCTCGTTTAGTCTTGGAGACCCACTTCACAATAGTTTCAATTCCTTCATTGTAGCTTTCCACTCTTCCTTAGTGTCGGCCTCTTCAAGTGCAACTGGCTTCATAGTCACAAAGTTGCAACCTTCACAAATCTCCTCCAAAGATCTCATTCTGACAGGTGAGAATTGGACGTTCTAGCTTCTTCAATGGCTTTGTCAACAGGAGTAAGTGCTAAAGGATGATTCTGAGGTGCAGTACTGGTTCCATTTGTGGGAGTTGCTGGTCCTTTATTTCCTGCTTGGCTTCCAGGTTGGAGATCTCCCCAGAGTTGCTTGTGCATACATGAGGCACAGAAACATCTTTATAGAGTCCTTATTCTCCTCCCTGTTCCACTACCAGTTTCTTCTGCTTCAGGTTGAATATGCAGTAGCTCTTTGTTTTTAAGCTGTACCCCAACACCAATCCTTTCTCGGCTTTCTTCTCAAGTTTACGCCTTAATTGACCGGGCACATTCAAGTAACAGATTGAGCCAAAAATTCTGAAGTGACCAACTGATGGTTTGACCCCTTTCCAAACTTCAAAAGGAGTTTTTCCTTGAACAGCTGCGTTGGGACTTCTGTTGAGAATGTATATGGCTGTATGAGCAGCTTCATCCCTGAAGCTTTTGGGCACCTTCTTCTCCTTAAACATGCTTCTTGCCATCTCCATTATTGTTCTGTTTTTCTTCTTAGTAGTGTTGTTTTGTTCAGGAGTATGCCTAGCTGAGAACTATCTTTCTATGCCCCCCTCAGCACAAAGCACATCAAAGTCACTGGATTTATACTTTCCACATCTATCACTCCTTAAAACCTGATGAGTGGCCACTCACTTTCTTAACTACAACCTTAAACCTCTTAGAAACATTCAGCACTTTTGATTTTTCCTTAACAAAAAACACCTAACCCATCATAAACGATGAAAAATCATCTTTGCTTGGATCACCATCATCATATACGAAGCAAAAATCTTTCTTAAAGACTAGATTTTGAGTCAGCTGTCCTACATTCAAAAGATTAAGGTTTACTCCAGGTACAGACAACACTCCTTCCATGATTTTTTCCCCTACCCTGGTTTTGACAGCATCACTTTTCCCTTCAACTTCCATCAAGTCATCATTACCCAGTCTCACTTGAGATTTTATAGACTTATCCAACATGTAGAAAATCCTTTCATCATAAACCATTTGATTACTACATCCACTATCAATATATCATATTTCTAAATCAGTACAAGTAGTGGAACAGAACACATAAGACATGGTTTTTCATTGCAAAAATTGGCTTGGTAATGCTCTTCCAATAGATAGTTTTTTTCAAGGTGACCAAATTTTGAGCAACGTTTGAATTGGGGCTTGCCTTTCTGCAAACAAAAATTTTCTAGGTAATTAGTCTTCTTGCAAATCTTACAAAGGGGATATTTAGCCTTTCCCTCACTCTTAACTTTCCTCAACCTTCAAACCATTTTCACTAAGGGGTGGTTCTAACGAAAGCTTTGGTTTAAATGCTGTCTTGATATTGCCCCTATCCTTTTTCCTAATTCCTTTCTCAAAAGCTTCTAGGGAACCCATTAATACAATAACAAACATATTTGTAAAGTCCTAGGTTTCCTGAAGTGTAGTCATGGTAGAATCAAATTTTTTGTTACGCTACCCTTTTGTCTGATAACTTTTCACCTAAGTCTTTAATTTGACTCACAATGTGATTCACCCTCACTGCCGACTCCTTTTCTTCTGTTTTAATAATTTTTAAACCTCTTCTGAGTGCCTAAACTCCAACATGTTATTCCTTTGGAATTCTGAGGAATTTGTTCTTCTAGAGGAGCCATACTTTAATGTGCTGTCGTGGCATGTACAGTACTGGAGAAAGCTGATCCTACTACTGCTAGCTGAAGGGCCAGAAGTGTATTAGCTCCCTCTCTAGGTTCTTTTTGTATTGCTCCCTTCCAGAATGAGTAAGCTCGCCCTTGTTTTGTCTTAGAATCCCTTTGTCAATAATGTCCCAAACTCCCTAGCATTTGAAATATGCATTTTAATACACCAAAATTGAGAATTGTTTCGATTGGAAATGGTAGCAGAGGTTGAGAGTTAGGGATGAGAGGTCCAGATGAAGTAGAGGTGGAAGATGAAGTAGATAGGGATGATGCCATAACAAGATAAACTTCAGGAATAACCCAGAAGGAAGCTCAAAACGGAGCCCTAATGCCACTGTTGCTGGAAAATTTGCAGAAATATCTCTCTGTTGAAGGATTTGTAAGGCTAGGTTTCTAGGGTTTCATGATTGACTCAGAGGAAAAACATTCACAAGAGAAACATGAATGGTTGAACCATTGAAAGATACAATTTTCATAGATTTAGTAGAAGCAACAAGTTAATGTCACAGGACTAGCTCCATTCCAAAAGGCCAACCTAATGAGAGGAGTAGCCAAGCCCCTTATATAGTTAGGAACTCCCACTCTCCTTCTTAATGTAAGAGGAAGTTTTTTCCATGACTCTAAAGTCTTACAAATGAAAATAGAGTGCAAAGATAGTTCAAATTGATACCAACTATCTTGCAGCTACTGATGAAAAAAAAAAACCAAGATCCAAGATGACAAGTAACCTAACGATGATGATCACAAAAGACATAACAGTTTTGGACCTTTTAATCTTTCTGACATTCTCCTCTACTCATACCCACATCGCCCACATATCAAGGGGCACAAGGCATAAACAGTTGGGTTGTGTTTTAACTCTTACTATTTGTCATGAGCTTGAGTTCTACTCCAAAAGGCCAACCCAATGATAAGAGAAGTCAAGCCCCTTATATTGTTAGTACCTCCTACTCTCCTTCCCGAGGAAGTTTTTTCCATGACTTTAAAGTCTTACAAACGAGAATAGAGTACAAAGATAATTCATATTGATACCAACAATCTTGGAGCTTCTGATGAAAAAAAACAAGATCCAGGATGACAAGTAACCTAACAATGATCACAAAAGACATGACAGTTTGGACTTTTTATTCTTTCTCATCTTCAATAGGTAGGCTAGGGTTCAGTGACTACACTTCTTTATGTTTGGGGACGAGCTTCTTCTCTATTTTGGTTTACACTGTGCGCAAGAATATCACTTGAGTACTTTGTGGTCCTGCCCTATGTTACCACTAAATAGCTTAGGAAACGTGTTGCGCACTTCTTTAGTAGATCAACTACTAAACTTGACCTTCCCCTTAAGTAGGTGCATAATAACACCCTTACCCTCCACAAGCAGGAAGATTAATATTCTAGCTGTCCTCATTCAGTTTTATCTTCATCATTGCTGGTTTTTCACAGTATGAGCTTTTTTCATTCTTAACTTTGGTGAAGCATAGACACTCAAGTTAGGAGAAATATTTTGTTGTGGTTAAGAACGGAATAAAGATGTCCAATTTCCAAAAGAGGGAGAGGGAGGAGAGGGCAGAGGGAGGGGTTGGGGGGGCGGGCAGCAGAGTTACCGCGCTAGCTACTGCATGATCATGCTTTAGAAATGTGAGACTTAGGGTATTACTGTTATGCAGATATAACGTGTTATATTAGTTTCCGTTGGTATGTTTGTTTTTCATTTTCTTTTTTTTTCCCCTTTCCATAAAATGTATGTGCTGCCAATCACCAAGACACCTTGCAACTCACTTGATAACATTTGTGCTCTCAATAATGAAGTTTGTGTTCGTCAGAGAAGTTTCTTGATTCTAGGCATTGGAATTTTCTTTTCTAAGTTGGTCAAGGTGTCTTAGTCATTTACTGTTTTGTTAGATAGTGCTTGGTTCTAGTGAATCTAGTTATTTTAGCTTGATGAAATCAGGAAAGTGTTCCAAGTTAACTTGGTTCCCGACTCCTCTTCGTTAGCTCCTTGTGCAGTGGTGTGGTATATGCCACATATGCCATAGTATGAGCTTGCCCATTCCAACCTTGGTGGTGCCGTCCTTCTTCACTTTTTTTTTTCCACCGGTGATGGGCCCTACCATCACATTTAGCGCTGTTTTCATCGTCGCTTCTTAAATCTCCACCCTTCTTTTTTTTCCTCCATTTTTTTCCCTTTGGTGTGTAAGACCTTTCGTCGTATTTTGTGTTTGTGGGAACTAATATTTTGACTACTAATTTTCCGTTACATTTTGGATTTTTCTTCTATGCCTCGTAGAAAAGCTTAGTTCTTGTAGTAATTTTCTATCTTGCCTAGTTATATCGACAGGCCATCCTGGGACAAATGTGCCTTTATAATGCTTGCCTTGTGTCAGTTTTTGTAGTCTGATCAGAGGTTGGGGCTATTTTGCAGTCTTTGGTTCCCCTTGGCAGTGTAGAAGAATTATTGGCAGCATATGATTCGCAGCGGCGGGAGCTACCCCCACCTGTTACAGTTTGGGAATGGGGTTGGACCAAAAGTGCCGAAACTTGGAACGGGAGAGCGGCTATGCTTGCAGTGGTTGTTCTGCTGGTCCTAGAAGTCACCACTGGGGAGGGTTTCCTACACCAGTGGGGCATTTTGCCCTTAAAAATTCGATGATATCGCACGGTTTCTCTCTCTCTCTCTCTCTCTCTCTCTCTCCCCCACGCCCACCCCCAGTCTGTGGAGAAACTAGTGGAGCCATATGTAAATCTTGTTCATGCTCACTGTTGGCGTCTTTCGTACTTGCATGGCACTGGGACGTGCAGCGGTATTACACCTTTCAAACGATCAAATTTGGTTAAAGAGTATACTGACGACAATGACGGGTGAAGATTTTTAAAAATGTCTATACTGTTTTTAATTTGTATACTCGTAAAATGTTTTGCTTTGTATTAGCGTTCATGTTTGTTGGCTTACGCCATTTGGAAAATTTACGGAAGCTCATTTCCGTAGCAACACTTTATGTAATTTACTATAGTCTAAAAATTGGAGGTTTTTTTTTTTTTTTAATTAAAACTCATGTACCCAAGCTCACGCAAAATTTCAGATCTTGTGGTTGGAGTTCTTTGTTAGTTCACTAAGCTATTAGGCCCATCAACTAAGAATTTAAGAATGTGGAAGGTTTCAATAAAGGACTATTTTGGTTCAAAAGCCTGTCCTTGAATTGGGCCAACAATTAGGTGGTAGGGTTTTTAGTTTTTGATTGTGAGTTCTTTTATTCGAATTTTCTCGACCCATTACCTACTTAGGAAAAAAAAAAGAACGAAAAAAGTTAAGCTAATCCTCGTGGATTTCTATGTCGGTTAACGAGTGCAAATTGACCCTTAGTTAATCCATTTACGACAAAAGAGTCTCCTATCTGTACTGCTTTACGGGCACTTCACCAGCTTTCGAAGAGCCTGATCAAGGTTGCTAAGAAAACGTGAGGCTTGGGCAAGACAGCTAGCAACCAAAGGGGTTAAAAAAGGCAGAAGAAGAAGAAGAAGAAGAAGAAAGAAAGAAAGAAAAGAGAAGAAAGGCACCACAATAATGCTCTTACTGATGAGTTAGTAGCAAGAACTTAACGTTGTTAGCCTATTTTTAAAATATCAAACTTCATAAGTTTATTTATATTAGATACTTAATTTTAATTACGTATAGGTTACTTCAATGCTCCCTAGTGTTCTATAGTATTGTTAGAAGGGAAGATTATTTATTTCATTTCTTGGATATACTTGAGCCAAACGAGTCCTTTTGGTTGCAAAATTAGTTATGATTATTGTACTTATCTATTCAAAGTAGTTTGTATTATCCATACGGTTGACGAATATTTCTAAACCTTCAAATAAGCTTTTTTTTTATTGCATATTGCATTACATAATTGACGAGTCACTAACTCTATTGGCATGTCAACATAAAGCATTTTCAAGTCAATTTAAAAAGTTCCAATAGTATTCTAATGCATGTGAAAATCATATAAAATTGAAAAAGTGAAAAAAAAAAAAACAAAACAAAAACGAAAAGTGTTGGTTTTCATAGGTTGGAAACCAACACTCCTTAGACTTGAGTGTGGCTTTACTCTTACATTAGAAAATGAGATGTGGCTATTTTTGGTATATGAGAGTCTCAAACATTTTTTTATTAGGGATGATCATTTCTATTATGTTTTGAGCCATAGTCATCTTGTTAACTCGATATTGTCCCTCGTAAATAAATTGTGAGAGCTACTTTTCTAAGGTTTTTGTCATCTTTACTTGAGATGAAGTGATTATCTTCCATTTACACTTTTTTATTTATGATAAATAATTATCATCTCTTGTTTTTTCAGTCTTGCATTTTTTTGTGTTTGTTTGTTAATAAAGCATGTATAGGTACCATTCCTATTCTTAAAAAAGAAAAAAGAAACTCAGTATAAAACTTGATTCTAAAATTATTTACAGATGAAATATCTTTCAAGAATGAAACTGATTAACATTAATTTCAAGAAACTTAGTTAATTATCTACTAAACAGGTTTGATATTTTAATCAACTTGTGATATCAATAACTACGACAACAATTTTTTTTTAAAAAAAAATCAATTAATGCTATTTCATCTATTATTATATTATCTACTATGAGTTGATAGAATGTTCACTTACATAATAATATATTCAGTCTCTAGAAGTTGTTAGAAAATAAGAAGTTATTTATTGTTCCTATCATCCGCACAAAGAAGCTTTAATAATTAAATTGGTCCTGCTTTCATTTCATAATTGTTCCTAAATGATTCTCTAAATAAAAGATGATTTTTTTTATATTAAATTATTTAAAGAGCTTAACGTTTAAAAAGAAAAAAAGAAATATAACGGGTAATTTTCCAAAAAGAAAAAGGTAAATAGGAAAAGGCGGAAAGGACAGAGGGATAGAGCAACTTGTTTTATAAGTGACTCCAAAGTGTTGGTTGCGAAACCTGTTCAGCTATTCTGATTCCTGTCTTTTCTTGAGAAGACAAGATAACTTCCCCCGCAAGATTTTCAAAAGTCAGAGGAGAATCAATGAGTAAAAATATATGGGAAACTTGGGGGCACTCCTGGGAAAGTGTTGCATGGCAAACATGTCAAATTGCTGAAGCCCTACCGAAAAAAAAAAAAAAAAAACACTTTGTAACCATGCACTCTATGCTCCTCCCACCAAAAGTAAGGCTCTTGCGCTGCGGGCAATAAGAAGCCATGAAGCAACGAATCCCACCCCATATACTCTCTCTCTCTCTCATTCCTCGGGGTTCCTTCTCCTATAGTCGCATGAGGAGGCGATGAGACAATCTAACAAGCCAGCTTGCTCTTCCCTTATCACCTGCTCTTCTTCCATTTCATTTTTCCTTATCTTTCTCGGGATTATACCTTTACTCGTCCTCTTTGGTTTTCTGGATTTCTGTTCTCCGCCTTTCTCCAAACCAAGCTCTTCTGGATTGCTTGAGGCTGCCGCAGCTCCCCTGTCAGCTCCACTTCTTTCTTCACAACACCATGAAGCGTCGGAAGCTCCAACATCTGCATTTAGTTACTCAGAAACTCCTCCTTCATTTAGTTCTACTGAGTCCGGAGAAACATCAGCTCCCTCCGTTGTAAGAATCTTTTTTTTTTTTTAATGAATATCTCAGTTAAATCATATAAAAATAAGATAATACAAAAATTTATGGACATATTTTAACATTACAATTCATCTAAGAAGAAATTGAGTTTGAAATTCTTAAATAATGAAGATTATGTTACTATAATACTTTTATTCAACTATTTCCTTTAGACTTTTCACGAGTATTATGTCACTGATAATTCGTTTCTCGTGGTATTGAGTAAACAGGGAGAAAAGAAAGAGAAGGCATTCAAGCATGAAGGATTACAAAGTTTTAGGACTTCTAAGAGAAACAGCAAGTTAGAGAAAGTAGAAGCAAGTTTGGCAAAGGCTCGGTCTCGTATAAGAGAAGCTGCTCGAGTTCGGAATTTAACATCAACTAATCAAGACCCGGAATATGTTCCTTGGGGCCCAATATATCGGAATCCCAATGCCTTCCACAGGTAGTATTTCGCTTGTCCTTTTGTGGACTGATAGTGTTATCTCAAAACTCCGCCGGTACTTGCCGTGGCATACCGTCTCGAGCAAAAAACTCTCAATTGAGTCTTTTATTATTGGATGTGGAATAGACTAAAAACAAACTGGCTTTCAGCATGGTTAAATGGCTCTAGTCTATATGCTTTCCTTTTAATATACACATCTAAATTCACATTAAGTGTTGAACTTTAGACTAAGAAATTTTAGGCATGCTAACTTACTATTGAACTAACATGTGATTGACTAGTATATATACATTGGAAAATTTTTTCTTTTCTTTGTAAAAATCTTTTAATTTTTCAATTTGATGTGATCAACTAATTCTTAAAGCAATTTACTCAATTTCAAACATCTTTGGGGTAAAATGGTCGATTTTGTAATCTCATTGCAAGCCTTTTTCCAAATACGAGTCCCATTGATTTAAAGGGAACAAAACTTACCGTAGTAAGTTTAATTTCAATCCGAATATGAGAGTGTAGCTTCGATGAGTTACAAAAGTTTTCCTTAGTAAAAGTGTGACAAAGGTGGTCTAATAAACGAGCGTGGTCCATCATTTCGACGTGTGAATCACCCCAAATTTTTGGGGGGTAAATAAGGATAAAAATATTATCATAAACAAGAAATAAAAGTCCTTTTAACTTAAAACATTGCAGGAGTTATCTAGAGATGGAAAGGCTGTTCAAGGTTTATGTATACGAGGAAGGAGAACCGCCATTGTTTCATGATGGTCCCTGCAAGAGCATATACTCCACAGAGGGAAGGTTCATCAATGAAATGGAGAAGGCAGGACGTTATCGCACTAGAAATCCGGACAAGGCCTTTGTCTACTTCCTTCCATTCAGCGTAGTCTCCATGGTTCACCACTTTTACGTGCCTGATTCACGTGACATTGGTGGCATGCAACGTGCTGTGGTCGATTATATTGACGTCGTCGCCCGAAGATATCCTTTCTGGAATCGAAGCCTTGGTGCTGACCATTTCATGCTCTCTTGCCATGACTGGGTAATCCACTCATACCCCAAAAGAAAAATGTCGCATGTTCATTGTCTTTGGAGCCTTACCTCCTTTTTGGGCTGCCCCAGCATTTGGAATGACTTGCTCTCTAAGCATTTCTGACGTTCTTCTAAAAAAGATATCCTATCTGCTGCAATGACTTGCGCTTTCAGAATTGCTAAAGTGCTTGCTGAATTGATATCCTTATCTGGAATAACTTCATCTATTAGACTTCCTTAAAGTTATTTTTCAAAAGAAATACCATCTTAGTTCATTCACTCAGCTTCTGTCTTCTGGAATATCAATAGGGTCCGAGGGCGTCTTCCTATGTTCCACATTTATTCCACCGGTCCATAAGAGTTCTGTGCAATGCCAATACTTCTGAAGGATTCAATCCTGCTAAGGATGCATCCCTGCCAGAAATTAATCTTCAGACAGGAAAAATCACGGGGCTTGTTGGTGGTCCATCCCCTTCTCGCCGATCGGTTCTTGCCTTCTTTGCAGGCCGTTTACATGGCCATATCAGGTATCTTCTTCTGGAGCAATGGAAGAACAAAGACCAAGATGTGCAGGTTTACGAAGAACTTCCTCCTGGGGTATCTTATTACTCAATGTTGAGGAAGAGCAGGTTCTGCTTATGCCCAAGTGGGTATGAAGTAGCAAGTCCAAGAGTTGTGGAGGCAATCTACTCAGAGTGTGTGCCGGTGTTGATTTCTTCTGGCTATGTACCGCCATTTAGCGATGTTCTAAACTGGAAGTCATTTTCTGTGCAAGTAGAGGTGAAGGACGTTCCAAACATCAAGACGATATTGATGGGTATATCTCAAAGACGGTACCTGAGGCTCTACATGAGAGTAAAACAAGTTCAAAGACATTTTTTGGTGAATGCATCTCCCAAGAGATTCGACGTTTTTCACATGATTCTTCACTCTATTTGGCTCAGAAGGTTGAACATTCAAATTCAGGACCAATAACGTTGATTAGTTCTCCAGCAAGGAATATCCTATCGGTGTAGAGCTTTCCAGGAGGTTTCCGAAAGAGCGAGAAGTAGAAAAATAAGAATACAGATCACTGTAATTCATTCATTTGATTAAATAAGTGCAATTGTTGTACAGTAGTAATTTTGGTTATTGGAATAATAGGATATGACAATTGAGCTTACAAATGAACAACAATAACCATGTCGATCCTAGAATGATTTATATGCTCCACAACGATAACACCATAAATGCGAGTTCTGCCCAAAAGAGACTCTCACTGAGTACTGGTGCATGGATTTATGCTTCTTGGGGCTTATCGGGAATGAGGGTGGAGGAATTTAGGAGATTTAGTGAGAGGGGTGGTGCTGGAACCTTGCCTTCCATATAATAAAGTCCCCAAATGCCACTAAATTGTCAGACAGTTCTTAGCTGGCATTGAATAATGAACGAACCAAAGATTTTGGCATAATATTGCAATTTCTATCTAGATGGAAAGTGTACAGTAATTTGGTAAGTTTAACCTTTTCTCAAATTCGCTACGAGGAGTCTTTTTCCTTTTATCTTCTTCAAATAAATGTGCCCCCATCACAAAATCTGCAAATTACTAAGACTTTGAAAGGGCTGTCTGGCAGAGAGATGTTACTAAAAACAACATTCAACGTCGGCCTCAGAAGGAAGAAGGGCCTTAGAGCAGCAGCTTCCCAAATTTAGAAGCCACAATCCTCATTTTCCTATGCAATTCTACTGATTTTAATGAAATCAGTACTGCTATCTGTTGGCGAATTTTTCATTTCAGTCAGAACCGAGGACAGAAGGACATTATTACACAAGGAAGTTCGCATCACAAGAAAACTGTCTATGTCACATATTTGACGTCCATACTACAAACAGTAGATTACTGGCAAAGCACCATACAGGTCCCAACAGTCTTTCCAAGTCCACGAGTTTTTGAGATTGCAGCATCAATTATTAAATATTATACACAAATTGGTAAATCCTAATGTCACAACGTCAAATACGTTTAAATATCCAATAATTAGATAAGGGTCATACTGCTTAACTGATATGAAATTCCCCACTTGCATGAACTTCTTTAACTCTCTTGTCATACTCGTCTTCCTCATCCTCTTCCTCCTCCACCTCTGCATCTATGTCTCCCTCGCCTTCTTCATCTTCTGCACCCCAGCCAAAGCCCCTGATAGGCTTAGATGATGGAGGTGGGTTTCTTGCCTCCCCTACAATTTTCATTATCTCCTCCACGCTTTGTACAGAAAAGTTTGGATTGCCTCTTTGGTAATAGATAGCTTGAGCAGACTCCGTTAGCTCCCTTGGCAGATTCTTCAGAAACCATGGATGATTCTTGATATCTTTGATTGTAAGTCTCTGCAAAACAGAAATCCATTGGGGATTACCTCCGCACGTCTTAGTACTCAATATTAGGTCAAGTAACTTGATGATGACAGATACAATAAAGTTTAACCTACTAATCCTCATAGCGAAGTCACAACGAAGAGTACCCTCTCAAATGTAAATTGCTTTCCACAAAAAGCAATAAAGAAACAAGGTAAAAGTTCTGAGCTTTCACAGCTATGGCTCAAATGAGTACTCATTACGGGACGCCCTTGTTTTACTGGTAATATTAAGCATAAACTAAAATTCAAATGGAAGATTTTCCATTCAGTTTAACAATTCTTCCAATTTTCTTAGATCCTTTTTTTTTTCCCTTTAAAAAAAAATATATAAACTCAACAAAGATGGAAAAAAGAAGAAGGAATACTCAGTTTTTATGTGATCAAAGACAGGTTAGAGCCCTCTAATAATGATATCCCACGCTATGCCAACAAGTTTAAGACACAACCAAGAGGTGGAGGGGGAGAATAAGAAGGATATCATGTGTCCTGGTTAGTATGTCTACAGAAAAGTCCAAAAGTTAAACATGGGATTATGAAATGGACTATGTGCCATACATATAGTGATTAGCTGTCCAGTCAATTTACATGAGATGTCAATTAGTTACCGTTAATGTGAGAATTCAATCGCTGAATGTGTAAGCCGCTTTACGCGGGTCATTTTGAAGGCTTTTGTCACTTCCGAATCATCAAAACAAGACATTCCAACCCCAACCGGCTTGGAACGAATGTATTCTCAAGGGGAAGACACATACTGGGGGACATAGAGGATCTTAAAGTCAACTTATCAAATATGAGGACCACTGATGCTGATTAACTGTCACTTGAGGAGGATCAAGCAACCAGAGATATAACTCATGGAAACAAAACTAAATGCTAACAAATCAGAAAACAAGGGTCCTGGCAAACGTCTCTTCTATAGTCAAAATAGATTTTACTTATTATTTTCAACAATAAATTAAATCCGACCTGTTCACTCATCCTCCCAAACCCTACATCTTTGTTAGAGTTATCTAACTAAACAAAAGATAGGAAATACCGCTCTCCGTTGGTTACCTACTTTATTTAGAGCTGAATTTGTTGATGGAACTGTATCTTAGGCTTTTTGGGTATAAGGTCTCCTACTGTTCTACAACCTCAGCACTCTCCTATTTGTTGACTTATCTTCCAACTTTTTCTTGTTGAAGTCAGCTGTCACTTGAATTATGTATATCGTGATTTCTCATTTGGTTCACTTCACATGTTTAACTCTAACGATGACCATCACATATCTCCTGCAAACTTCCAAACACTTTCCATCTGAAATTTCAATCCTGACCAACAAATATAAGAAAAAGGTTCTTCACACATCTTCTTGTTGCCAACTTATTGAGCAAGAATCACAATGTCACTGCTGATTCTAACGCCGACTAAAAAATTGGAGTCCTAAACTTCTTTTTGGTAACAACACCAGTGAAACTAGTAGAAGTGCATGAAACGTTTAAAGTATAAAATGTGACGGGATATGAGCTAAGAATTTTAAATTATGAGCATCTGTCTCAACAGATAAACGAAGGCCAATTGACATAGGTTACTCTAACAAGTTGTTCTCAAACATAAAGTCACAAGCAGTAAAAAATAGGTTCTACAGATTTATAAAAGTGAATCAAGTACTAGAAGAAGATAATGAAATAAGTGTTTTACCATTAAGTAGATGTTGACTTTAGAAATAAAGTTAAACATTATATTACTGATTAGTAAGAAGTTGTTTTGGCAAGCTCTTGATCAAGTATCTCAAAGGCGCTTAGAGAAAAGAGCAAAATTATCTGAAAACTAGGCCTAATGCTGATACTATGATAAACTTTGATAGAGATGTTTTATCACCAATGAATAAAACTTTATGCATGAAACTGTCTTGCCTGGATACACCATCATAAATTCGTCATAGAAAGCAAAAGGTATTTCCTTGACATAGAGCTCAACAAGTTTGATGAAATTCCTATCTAATTATGTTTCCAGAAGAATAATATAATTATCTTTGTGTTTATAATACACTACTTTGAACCTTTAAAATTATTGTCCTTGTGTTTATGTCTAGGAAATGATGAACCATTCAACAAATTATTTGAAACAGAAGAAAGAGAGAGAGCAAAAAAGATCAGTGCATTATAGATAGGCTAACGTATGTAAATCAACATAGAAGAGTAATACAAACATAATATAAATTAAGAAAAGATACACTGAAATTCTCAAAAGCATCTGCAACCATAGTATGCACAGATATTACACTACTTGCACAAAACCCCTCCAGGATAGTACAATGACAAGGTAAAGAAAATCATATACCTTAAAGAAATCATTTACAGCTTAGCTATATGAGTGTTAAAAAAGAACCTTCCAGGCAACTGAAACAAAGCAGGACATCGAGATATTAACTTAACCCTATACAAGTGTTTGCAGAAGGGTGAATGAAAGTATGTTCACTGCCATTAAGGAGCATAATGCTTATCAAAGGGAACGTTTGGCCATTTGCAATGTCAGTCAACACAGATTCGTCTGCCTATTTCTATATTTAGACCAAGGCAAGGAGTTTATTGTCATGTCCTTCTATCACATTGGGCCTATCATATACCACAACCTACCCAGTCAAACCTTCCATGAATACTGATACACCTTTATTAAAGTGGAAAGTGGTGTTATATCCCAAGGAAATTGTCAAGCAAGTGGCAAAAATAAAATTCTCGAGTCTTCTTTTGAGATTAAGTTCCAAAAAGTCGAAAAGGGCTAAAAGGGTGTTTATTTTCATGGCATCCATAAGCTACCCACATAACTGCAATATGTTGGAAACAACTTCTAGTGACCAGAAAAAATTTAGAAACTTCAGAATGACACGTACCCTGGATGGATTTGCAACAAATATGCGGGAGATTAGGTGTCTGCAATCTTGGGAAATGTGAACGTAGTCAGGGATCTTGTACTGCATAGACATTATTTTCTGCAGAAAAATGAGAACAAGAAAGAAAATTTGTCAAAGAGAATTAAAACCCAGGTTTTTTTTTTCAAAATTATACAGATGGAGAGTGATGTAATTACTCGAATCGTTTTCAAACTATACAGATGGAGAGAGATATAATTACTTGGATTGTTTTCCTAAAGTTCTTGGGGTCATCTTGGTCTTCGAAAGGGTATGCCCCTACCAACATGACATAAAGAGTTACTCCGCATGACCATACATCTGCCAACTGAAAAGATAGCAAGAGTAGAATGGTTTTAATGGTCTCTAAAATGAACGAATCCAAGCTACTCCCATGTTGATTGCAGCTTGTAATTGTAATGTTAGCAACCATACTATTCAACGGGTCAGTTAATCTTTTCATGTAATGATACGTCAAAAATGATTTGTGAATCAAATCTTCCTATTGTTGGATAGCACAACCAGAAGCACAAAGGACCATTGATTTAAAAGGTGAATAATAGACGACGAGATAATTTGAACTCTCCCTCAGACTAGCACCGGTGATCTACTTGAGTAAATCAAATGCTAGATGTGGGAGAGTTGCTTCTGCCGTATGAATAATGGAAGACATGTAAGCTATTAAGGAATAGCCCATCCAAGATTTACCTCATATTTATCATATTCCTAGAATACAAAGATCCCTTCCCCTCTCATTTCCACCAAAAAGGCGAGGAAGGGGAGCCATAGACGGTATAGTGATGACAATACCACGTTTTCACAAAGTGGAAGCTGATGTGACAAACCTCCACTATTCAACAGCGAATGAAAGACAAGTGGGTTGATCATGGCCACGTTTTCAAGGTCGGCCAAAAGAAGTTATAAACCATGTGCTCACATGGATTTGTCAATAAATCAGTGACCCAGGTGTCATGCCCATTAAAAGTAACGGGAGGAAATACTAAGATTTACCACTTTACTACATCTACTTTCAAGTGGATCCTTTTGCAATACAAACAGGGTAGAAAGACATTCTACTAGGAATACTTTAAATTTCCTCTACCGTAATAAGAGAATTATCTGATTCATAAAGTAGTCAAACCTCAATAATACCAAAACAGAAAGTCCCACGCTTTTTTAACTTGTACAGTTCTTCCTTATCCTTTTTACCATTTGCTATTCTTAACACTTTCCTATGTTTTACTCATACTCAGAAGAACATGTAAAAACTCATCCCGCCCAATAATATCAAAAAGAACCATTCTGCTTACTAAATCTAAGAAAGCTAAGTAATTCCAAAAAGAAAATACGACAAAAAAAAAAGAAATAGAAGAAAAGAAAGAAATGGAGACTTAACCATAGGACAAGGAACAAGGAAGATACGTTTGATTTAACAACTCTTTTTTTTTTTCCCATAATATTACTAGTAATGATTTTTATCAATTGTCATGTGTTCCTCCTCATATAACTAATTTTTGCTGTCCCAAACTTATTGTCTCACGCCAATATTGTAATTCCACTTATCGTTGCATTTGCTTTACAGAGTTGGGTGTGAGCAACGATAACATCACAAGAAATAAATAAAAGCTTCTCATTTTATTAAATCAGAAAATAATTCAGGAACTGTAGGGTATAATTGAAGGGTAAAAATGTAAAATATGCACATGACAGGATGTAGGTGGGACTACTTGTCACGCCCTGCCATCAGTGAGCCGCTCCCGATTTGGTGGCAGGCGCAAGGGGATCTCCCTTTCAACCTACTCCACTGGCTTCCCTAATCCCAAGAACAGGCTGGATAGAATTCCAAAATTTTCCCACATAAACTGAGTTAATTACAAAATTACCTTGCCATCGTACTCTCTCCGGGAAAGAACTTCTGGTGCGATATATGCCGGAGTTCCAACCGTGGATTTGGGCCTTGAATGCAGCAAGGATGACTACGCAATCAAAATAAAAAGCAGATCCAGAGCATCGTTATTATAAAGTCAAAAAGTAAAAATAAAAAAGTATTGACCCTTTTGATTACATTTTTATTAAACTTAAGAATGCTTTTGAACGCCGACTACTTCTTAGTTAAAGCAGTTTTGGAGAATAAAGAAAATGTATTGAACCTAATTTCCCACACCTTGGAATAGCCGAAATCACAAATTTTTAGCCGGGGCGCAGGGCTTCCATCCAGAAGCGTGTTTTCCAACTTCAAATCCCGATGGCATATTTGCTGCACAGTATGATGAAATCATAAATATTTGTGCTTACTGTAATTTCAGCGCTAGAGAAAGAGAAAGGCAGGGGAGCGTCAAGATCAATGTTACCATGGAATGGCAGTAATTGACACCAGATATCAGCTGCTGAAAGAAATATCTTGCCTGAGCAGTAAAAGGAAAAGAAGCACATTTAAGTATAAAGACGATTGCAATTGAACAGGAGAAAGTGATTGAAAGAGGGCTTATCAAAAGTGATGAAAGAAAGGAAGCAACAACCTCATCTTCACTGAATCTACCCGCATTGCAGATTCGTTCGAAGAGCTCTCCCCCGGCTGCATATTCCATAACAATCGCCAAATGGGTGGGTGTCAAAACTACCTGCAAATTTACCCGGCGTCCAACAAAATACAAGTCGAGAATTGAAACCCTTTTAGCCAGATTCTTGGACTCCGAGAAAAAAGAAAAAGACAAAGGGAAGAGGAAAAAGACTAGCCTCCTTGAAACGGATAATATTCGGGTGCCGAAGTGATCTGTGGTTGATGATTTCTCTTGCCACATTCTCATCAATCTACAATTCATGGGAGATAATTTAGAGCCAATGATTTGAATTCAGGAGCCTTTTAATTCTGTTTGGTTTACAGCAAAGTGGAGAGAAACAAAAGCAAACGAGAAAAAAGAGAAGCTAACTAAAATTCCAATTACCAAATATATATCAATTGGATTTCTTTTCCTCGAATATATTTTTCTTGATCCTCGACTGACGACGAATCTAAGATTCCAGAAGTCAAATTTTATTTTCCCGTACTACATTTTTCGGGGGAAAGCAAACGGGGGCCTAAGATGAAATTTTTCCTTTGATTGAGATTTCTCAAAACATAGCCTTCACGCAGACCTTCTTAAACAATAAAAAGTTAAAATCAATCTTCGACTCTCTGGAACCAACAATCCCAAAGGCTAAGCATAGAAATGGGGTCTTCATTTTGGAATTTATTATATTCTCTAATTTTCCTCAAACACAGAAAAACCGCGACAAACCTTGTGGCCACGCTCGATGTATTTCATGGCGACGAGCTCCCGGGTGTCCTTGCGTCTCATGAGCCTTGCCACCCCGAAATTCCCAGCTCCCAAATCCTTCACCGTCTCGTACTTTTCCATGTTAAGGGAGTATGTCTTTGTGTGGTGGATCAAGAGATATTAATTAGAGGATTGAGTAGGCATGCAAGTGGTGTGAGAGGGTGAGTTGTTACATGCACATAGGCATGAAAACGGCGACCTAGGGGTGAATGAAAGGAAGTCTGTGCGCGCTTGTGAAGAAGGAGAGTGCGGGGGATTGGATCCAAGTCTTTGTTTATATAGGTAGGTACAGTGGAAGTGACTTAAGGAGCGGAGTTGAAGAATGCACGTGGGGTAGGCGTTATAAAAATAGATAATTGAGTATGGGAATCCATGGCCAGCTTAGCTTGATTCCAATCCACAGCTGCCTTGCCTTGCCTTGCTTTGCCTCACTCCGATCAAATGCCTCTGTTGCTTTTCTTTCTCTCCCTGAATATTTATTATCTTTCTGCTTTGTTTGCCGTTGGATCTCGAGAAACGCCGCTGTGCTAGGGGACACAACGCGGGCTCTTTGACTTTTTGGATGCCCTTTTGCAGGGGTGGGGATTCCCATCCAACCAATCACTTTTACAGTTAACTGTTTTGTTTTTGCCGCGGCGCACAGAGAGACAGAGAGAGAGAGAGAGAGTCTATGAGGAGGTTGGAATAAAACCCTTTGGCCCCTTCTGTCCGATAGGAAGAAATTGAGAAAAAGTTTACAAAAGCTTACTTTATAAGGATATTCTCTCTCTCTCTCTCTCTCTCTCTAGGTCATTTAACCGCTTACACACCGACGTTCTTGTTCTATAATTATAAAGTGTTCGCCCCTTCCTTGACGCTTTGCACCCCCATTGGTGAAACTCTCTTTTCCTATTACCATTGACTTAAACCTGCTGCTTTCTACTCTCAAAAAGTTAAAATGTTCTATGCTCCTCGGTGGTAACTCTATTTCCACCAACCTTCAATTTTCATTAGAGCTTGAAAGATCGTGAAATGTGTCACAAAGTACAACAATCAAAAGCTTAGAAAATATTGGGAAAATAGGCTTTTGTGTATATTGTTTTCACGTAAGGATTCACACATACAATGGGCTTTTTGGACAGTGCATTCACAGGTTTGTCATCAGAATCAAGCATCCTTTTCCACCTTTCATCGCCAAACAGAGCTAAAGCCTGTGTGGAACTAGTCTTGGAGATGGCTCATTTCGATGGATCCGGTCGAATTCGGTGATGAGCGGTGGAAAAGGATGGTTGGTTCTGATGGCAAACAAGGATTGAGAAAAACAAACGACTACATGCTTCGCAAGATTGAGAAATCCGGTGACCCCGGTCAATCGGACGAAGAGGAAGAAGTAGAGAGGCCGAAGCCTTCCTGCCCGTTTCGCATTTGCAGATGCAAGCAATGCTGGCTCGCCGGAAGAAGGCGTTGGACTGGATCGGGCATCGCATGGAAGGGGTGGACCAACTGCAAGATTGGACCTACCCAAAACGGCTACAACTGGCACCGAAAGCAGCGGCCAGACGTCACACGAGGCAAAAATCGAGGGGTAAGGGAGATGAGCTAGAACTATCGCATAGCGGTTTCCGGCAATAGGGAGCCGAACCGAACTCCATGCATAGCCCACCATGAATAGCCGTCTTTCAATCTATCTGGTGGTTCGATCATCGAAGAACTTTTCCCCCACCGGGGGAGGTCGTCGAAGCGTCTTCGGCGAACAGTGAGGGACAGCATAAAGTTGCCTTAAAGCAACTTGTTAATGTTCTGTATTAGTTTAATATTAGCTACTTAGTTATTAGAAAGTTTTTAGGGCTAATGTCGTTTGGGATAAAACCTGGAGGACAAAGGCTTTTTAAATCTCGATGGCATGTTGCGGCCTAGAATTAGGCCCTACTACGATAATGGGCAGATTACCTAACTGGGACCTCTACAGCTGATCCAAGTCACGAGGGTATTTATATATCCTATGCACTGTAACGGTGAAGGATTATTCTGGAATGTAGAAGAAACCTCTGTGAGATGCAGTTTCCCTTCAATGAAATTGGTGAGGTTCTGTTTCCCTCGATAGAAACGGTGTATCCAATAAAAGATGAACCAAGGCCATCCAAGACAACTTGATGAAAATCAGATATGTAACAAAAATACTTGAATAAGACGCTCCAAGCCAATTCGTTTCAACATCTCGAATCAAGTTTCAATTTGTCCTACCCGTGAAATCTGGTAGCATCAATCATTTGTCACGACTTCTAAGACAACGATGTCACTGCATGGATTTTAAACCAAAATCCAGCCTTGTTAGAGGAAAAGCTAAGTTCTTTATAAGCATCAAGATTCTTTCACTCTTATCTAATGTGAGACTAAAGTCATTAACCCTCCTCATTAGGTTAAGCCTCCCACTAGGCTTGTAGGGTTTTCTCCCACTTAAATTCATGTTGTCCTTAATGTGAGCATGTCTCTCTAGATGTAATTGTATCGGCTTTGGGCTCCTCTACCTACCCATTTTAGGTGCTTGGCATTGACATTGAAGTTAGAGTAAGGTGACTTTACAAACATCTTGTATCTTTGGCTCTTGAGCTAATGGATTTATTCCTTCTCCAACTTGTGATTCCTGAGTCTAAAGATGCCATTAGAGCAAGTCTATTTCCTACATTTTTCTAGCTTTTTTTTTTTTTCTCCCATTTATGTAAATCAGTTCTTCCCATCATGTTTTTTGTCTTCTTCTATAGAAAAGTCATTTTATTTGAGTCTCTTTAGCTGTTTTGCATTTGCATTCCTCCTTTTTGTTCTTTTCAATATTTGTTTTTTCATTCTTTGAATTTATTTCTTTGGATTTTGGGCTTTTTGCTTCTCTAGAACCCGTGAGGGACTTTTCTCAAACACCTAAAGCGCCTTGTGTAACTCTTCATATTCTGTGTCTTTTGTTTTGAGCCTAGTGTTCTCTTAGTCTTTTACACAAACATGAAGTGTGCGTCTTCCACACTTCCTTGTTCTTATGTCTCGGCTCCCTTGATCTAGCTTGGTTCATTGAGTCATTTTATCAAACACCTTGTGTGCGCATGCCATCTCACACTTGTTATTGCAACTAGCACACTTCCTTACTATTTCTTTTCACAAAACACTTGGTGTGTGTTAGGATTTGGTCTAACCCAAGTCAACCCTTGAAAAGGTGGGGATTGTTAGGACTAAGCCTAGCCCATTAGTAGTTTAAGAGAAAGGCCCATTCTAGGGTAACTAGGACTTTAAGACTTAGGGTAATTAGGACTACACGTGTATATAAGGCATTATCATCTTTTAGAAGGAGACATCCATGAAGAGAAAACCTTATTTTATCATCAAAATAAAATAAGGTCTTCATAGTCCTAGCCTTAGTTATCTTGTAACTTTTATAGGAGTAGTTTATCAATAGCTTCATAATTGTACTTTGTTATTTGGTTATTGTTCATTGTTATGATTGAATTAGATTGTTAGTATTTTGATTTTTATTGTTATTGGCTTGGATTTGGATCAATAAATGAGGAATTTTTTTATTTAAGCTTTTGTGCTCTTAATTATGGGTTTGTGTAGGGTTTAAGTCCTAACAATGATATTGAAAGCTATTGATCTAGCATCTAAAGAGGACAAGAGTTCTATCAAGACCAAGGCACCAATTATGGTAGAGAAGGAGTCTCTACTTCAAGCTTTAGATGAGATATTGGCCAAATATCAAGAACTGGTTTTCAAGAGTCTAGAAAACCTTGCAAAGGGATAGGATGAAATGTTAAAATCTTTCATGGAAAAAATCTAATAGTATTGGCTACCAATCATGTAAAATTATTGAAATCAATCAAAAAGGTGGAGCCACCACTACGAAAGGTGGAGGAGCCACTCGTGAAGGAAATAACAGAACCACTACTTGAATAGGTGGTGGAGTAACTAATGGAGGAAATGGAAAAGTCAATGCTAGAAAAAGAGGATAAGCCACTACCAAATAAGATGAAAGAGTTACTATAAGGTTTTATGGCTCACCATTAAGGGGGGTTGAATTGGTTTCTATGGTTTTAGCTATATTTTTCTGTTCTTCTAGATTTGATGCAGGATTGTCATTCAACACAAATATATCAAAGCATATAATCAAAGAGATAAGATAAGATAGAGATCTCAAAGGTTTATACGGTGGTTTGGCCCTTTTCACTTACTTCCACCCTTTTATCCTTCAACTCAAACAAGTTAAAGGTCTACTTTACTTCAAGTTAGGAGAAATCCTCTCTTACACTTCACAACTCTTTAACAAGGAGTTACTTGTTTCACAGTTACAAAGCTTAGGCTGAATCAACCTTATTACATCAACCAAATCCTCAAATATATCATGTGTGAGGAATAATGCTTCTCAAAGAGTTAATTGAAGATATGTAAATTCAATTCAAGCCTTACTCACGAAACCCCTAAATTTTCTCAAAGCTAAGGTTTTGGATTTACAAAGATCTTTATGTGCAAATAATATTTTGAAATAATCTAGCATATAGAAAGATCAATCTAACATTAGATATTCACAAGATTATAGATTTGAAGGAATATCACCAATGATTCTTGCTTTGACCAAGGATTGAAGAACACGACAGTATAAGTACAAGATTTTCACAAAACTTCACTCTCTTTCAAGGAAATCAATAGTATTTCATTCAACACAACTCAAACATCCACCTAAAGCTCTTTATATAGTGGATTATTGAATCTTGAGTGCTTTAGGATTTCAATTCAAACCTATTTGAGATTTTTCCATTGAGGACCATTCTGACACATCTATCACTTTACTCTTCTTCTTGTTGGAGAATCGATAGTTGAGAGAGAAGGAGGAGGATGGCTTCATGCAGAGATGGGGCTTAGGGCTTCATTCTGCTTGACTTAAGAGAGTGATATCTTATCAAAGTGAAACAACTATGTTTCACTTAAATGTGTGGGGTTTTATGGCTTAACAAGAAGGGGGGTTGAATTGTTCTTGTACCAAAATATTTTTCTAAAAAAAAAATTAATCAATTACTTTAGAAGTTTATATGATAATATGGAATCAAACAAAAATATTTAATCCAATAGAAAGTAAAAAAATCAACACCTAATTTACCACAGTGGTTCGGTACTCTATCTTAGAGTCCTATGCCCACCCTCTTCTCCTTCAATCCAACCGATTAAAGTCACCTTTACTCAACTTGATTAGGAGAATACATTCTCCCTAATCCAAATAATTCCTTCTCAAAGGAATTATCAAGTCCGAATATAAATAATGATCAAAAGATCATATACAATAGCAAATTCCTAAATAATATGTTAGTTTATGAGATATTGCTGATCAGAGGAGCTATTCAAACAAATATATCAAGATACAAAGCTCTTATCACGAAATCCCTAATCTGGAGAAATTATGGTTTCAAATTTTCCTTAAGATTTATGTGCAGAAAATGTTTATAAGTAAAATCAGCACATAAATAATGTTATACAAGCTATGATTGAGGATATAATCAAAGATTAAACTGTCTCGTCGAATATCACTGAATGCTTATGAACCACTGAATGATGAGCAATCTCGAATCAGATGGTAAGTAAGCTTAGTAGATTATCTTCACAAAAAAAATGCTTTGAATAGATGTAAATCATCAAGAGAAAACCTTCACGTACACATCTCCTTTAAATAGAAGCAGATCTAGGATTTTTTTTTTTTGAATCAAACCTAAACCATAGACTTATTCCTGTTATGAATAGTAGGCTATCCATCAAATCAGCCTTATTTCAACCTTTTGATTTGAAATCCAACCGTTCTGACAACCCGTCTCCTTTATATTCATCCTGTTGGAGTTTTGGCGCTTGAGAGAAGCGAAGGCAGCGTTGGGGAGGAATGAAGCGGCTAGGGCATAACCCATCGAAGAATAAGCATCTCTTATGTGCCTTTAAGTAAGACAACGTCGTAGCTAGCAAGCATATCAAGGAAGCCTCTTATGTGATCAAGACGACACTGTAACAAGAAGCCTTTAACTATGATTAAGACAACACCGTAATAGGAAGCCTTTGATTACAATCAAGATGACAACGTAACAGGTTGCCTCTGATTATGATCAAGACGACACCATAACAGGAATAGGATCAGGCAGGCTGATGTGAACTTAGGCTGCACCTATATTCTCACAGTCCAACAACAAAAGTCTAGTATAGTAATAATATATTCAACATGTATATTCGGTCCAACATCAACATGGTCCAATATCAATATATTTATAATGTATTGCATATATTGAATTTGAGCAAATATATTGTTCCTACAATTTCACCAAACCAAGTATCATATTCCTTAAAATAAAATATATTCAAGTATATTTTATATTTCTTGAAGAATTATATCAATAATCAATATATTCAATTTATCAACATTTATTTGAATATATGTCATAAAGACTTTAAGCATATATTTTATGAGGAAATGTAATAACCCGGTTACTTTATAATATCATTAATTGATATTATAATTTGTACACCTTTTACTTCCTATAGTTTTTCTTTTTGCACATTTAGGAAAACATAATTTGAAAATTGATATTTACCAAAAAATATTTCAGTCACAACAAAACCCTATTTTCCAACAATCTCCCCCTTTTTTGATGATGACAAAATATATTTCAATAGTATTGCACATGTCATCAAATATCAATTATGTTTTTCAAAAAGAACACAACTTATCATTGCAGCTTAGATACAGTCATATGATCATACGCATGTTTCCTATACATGTGTCTTCTGGCAGATTTTGAAATGTTGTATAGAACATGCAAAAATGTGATTAAATAGGGGTGATATGTATATGTATCCCACATTCTGCACTGATAGTAAAAACTAAGACTTCACGTGTGCACACTATTCTCTCCCCCCTTTTTGTCATAAGCAAAAAGAACGATTATGCAAGCAAGTAGGACAAGATAAACAACAAAAAAAAAGAGCAAGCAACAACGGTATAGAGAGAAGAGTAGGGTACTAACCAAATGCTGTAATAGAGCCGCTCCCCTTCAAACCGAGCAATTTGAAGAACAATGAAAGAATAGAGAGATAGCAGTAATAAGCAGTTCAAAGATTTTCAAGAAGTAACATTCCAAGTTCTCATCTAAGAGCATAAAATCTATCCTTGGGTAAAGGTTTTGTTAAGATATCAACAATTTGTTGATCAGTACTCACAAATTCAAGCATAACATCACCTTTTTGAACATGATCTTGAATGAAATGATGTCTAATTTCTATGTGCTTTGTTTTAGAGTGCTGAATAGGATTCCTAGTGAGATTTATGACACTTGTGTTATCACATTTTAGTGGAACTCTATGTGATAAGATTCCATAATCCTCTAACTGCTGTTTCATCCATAAGATTTAAGCATAGCTACTAGCAGTAGCAATATATTCGGCTTTAGTGGAAGAGAGAGTTACACAGTTTTGTTTCTTGGAGTGCCAAGAAATAAGCATATTTCTGAGATAGTGACATCCACCACTCGTACTCTTCCTATCTAGTTTGTAGACAGCATAATCAGAGTTACTAAATGCATGCAAATCTATAATGGTGTCTCTAGGGTACCAAATTCCTAGGGAAACCATGTCTCTAAGGTATCTAAATATTCTTTTAACAGCAACTAGATGCTATTCTTTAGGATTGGATTGATACCTAGCACATAGACACACATTAAACATGATATCCGGTCTAGATGTAGTCAAGTATAGTAAAGAGCCAATCATGCCATGATACACTTTAGTGTCTATACTAATTCCATCTTCATCATTAGATAATGATAAAGAAATGCTCATTGGTGTGTTTATTGGTTTAGAATCATGCATCTTGTACTTATTGAACAATTCATTTGTATATTTGGTTTGACTTATAAAAGTCCCTTTGTTGGTTTGTTTGATTTGCAATCCAAGAAAGTATGTTAATTCACCCATCATACTCATTTCAAATTTACTTTGCATGCATGCAGTAAATTCTTCACATAATTTAGAATTAATGGAACCAAAAACGATATCATCAACATATATTTGAACAATCAAAATTTCTTTTCCTTTGTTCTTTATAAATAATGTGTTGTCCACTTTTCCTTTTCTGAAATCATGATTAATTAAGAATGAACTTAATTTATCATACCAAGCCCGTGGAGCTTGTTTCAAACCATATAAAGCTTTTGATAATTTAAAGACATGATTTGAGTAAATTGGATCTTCAAATTCAGGTGGTTGTTCAACATATACTTCTTCCTTTATAATGCCATTCAAAAATGCACTTTTGACATCCATTTGAAATAAGGTAAAGTTTATACAGCAAGCAAATGCAAGTAAGATCCGAATAGCCTCCAATCTAGCTACAGGTGCAAATGTTTCATCATAGTCAATCCCTTCTTCTTGACTATATCCTTGTGCCACTAATTTAGCCTTATTTCTAATGATGGTACCATTTTCATCTAGTTTGTTCCAAAATACCCATTTTGTGCCTATGACCGAATGGTTTGTGGTCTAGGAACTAAATTCCAGACCTTGCTTCTTTCAAACTGATTCAATTCTTCTTGCATAGCAAGAAGCCAGCTTTTCATACTTAAGAGCCTCATATACTTTCTTAGGCTCTACTTGAGATAAAAAGGCTTGATGTTCACATGTGTTGTGAACCCGAGACCTTGTGCTTACTCTAACATTTGGATCACCAATAATGTGATCATGATCTACTTCATTCCTAACTCTAGGGAAGGAGGGTTCTCTAGTTTCAAACTCCCCTTCAACTTCAGCCTTATTTGGAACGCTTTAGTTCAACCATTTGCTTCGGTTTCTAGAATGCCTTGGCATTCATCCTCAAACTTAACATGAATTGACTCTTCTATAACTAAAGTGCATTTATTAAATATTCTATATGCTTTACTTGTGTGAAAATATCCAAGAAATCTTCCTTCATCACTCTTGGAATCAAATTTCACAAATGATTCCTTTCCATGATTCAAGACAAAACATTTACTTCCAAAAACATGAAAATATAAAATGTTTGGTTTTCTTTCAAAGAATAACTCAAAGGATGTCTTTTTCAAAATAGGTCTTATTAAGGCATGATTTTAAATATAATAGGCTATGTTTACAACTTCTCCCCAAAAATATTTTGGAAGATTATATTCACACATCATGGTTCTAGCCATCTCTTAAAGTGTTCTATTTTTCCTTTCAACAACACTATTTTGTTGTGGTGTTCTAGGAGCTGAAAAATTGTGTGAAATACCATTTTCTGAACAAAATTTTTCAAAAAGTTGGTTTTCAAATTCACCACCATGATCAGTTCTTATTTTTATAATTGAAAAACCTTTTTCATTTTAAATAATCTTACAGAATTCACCAAACTTTTCAAATGCCTCATCTTTTCTAGCAAGCATGTATGTCCATGTGAATCTAGAATAGTCATCTATAATAACTAAGACATAATGTTTACCATTTAATGTTGTTGTTCTCATAGGACCGAAAAGGTCCATGTGCAATATTTCTAATGGTATAGATGTGCTCACCACAAGCTTTGATTTGAAGCTACTTTGTGTGTGTTTGCCTTTAATGCATGCTTCATATAGTCTATCATTGTTGAGTTCTAAAGAAGGAAGACCTTTTACTAAATTGTATTTACACAATTTTTTTATCAATCCTAGACTCACATGTCCTAGCTTTCTATGCCACAACCAAGCATTAATATTTCTATTTACAACCAAACATGTTTGTTCAACATTCATCTTGCTCAAATCAAGCATATAGATATTATCTTTCCTTTTTCCAACAATTTTATAGTCAGCATACTCAACAAGATAACTTTCTTTTCCAAATTTTATTATGAATCCTTTATCACACAATTGACTTATACTAAGTAAGTTAAATTTTAGTTCATCTACAAGAAATACTTCAAATATGAGTAGGGTATCAAAGTTACCTATTGTTTCCATTCCTCTTATTCTTCCTTTAGAGTTATCTCCAAAAGATACCGTACCTCTATTTTTCAACTCAAGCGTTGAGAAGAGCTCCCTCATCCTAGTCATGTGTCGAGGGCATCCGCTGTCTAAAATCCACATGTTCTTAAGCTTTTTGTTCTTTATCCGTGCCCTCATATCCTTATTATTTTCTTCCTTAAGAGTTGCTATTGCAATTAGGCATAGATGTGCAACCTCTTCTTGAGTTTCTTCATTAGATGAGGAGTTCTCATCATCCCAAGCAACAATCATTACCTTCTTTTTGTTCTTACTATTTCTCTTCTTGATTATCGGACAATCAATCTTGATATGTCCTGGTTTCCTGCATTCATAGCACACATTCTCCCTAGGTTCATTTAATTCTTTTCTCCTATTTTGCCCTATGTTCTTGTTTAAGCCTCTTATTAGAAATTTTCTAAATCTTCTAGCTATAAAAGCTACTTCATCATTTTCTGACTCATTTTCTTCAACCTTTTTAACTTTTACTTTAAGTGCAAGTGATCTCCTTTTTTCTTTTTCTTTTTCTTTTTCTCTTTTCATAAGTTGCATTTCATGAGTCTTAAGAGAACCTAGCAAATCATCTAAGGTTAGCACCTCTAGGTCATAAGCTGTTTCTATGGCCATCTTTTTAGGATCCCAACTCTCGAGTAGGGATACTAACATTTTTCTTACCATTTCCTCATTTGTATAGGTTTTTCCTAGCAATTTAAGTTCAGAGATGATTTCAGTAAATCTACCAAACATATCACTAATAGTTTCAGAATCTTTCATAACAAATAATTCATAGTCATGTGTAAGCATATTTACTTTAAAAGACTTTACCTTTTTAGTTCCTTCATAAATAACTTCTAACTTATCCCAAATTTCTTTACCGGTGATGCAAAAGGATACTTTGTTTAACTCATATGCTCTAAGACCACCATAGATCATATTCATGGACTTAGCATTTAACCCTATTACTTTAGCTTCATTTTTTGACCATTCATCAGTTTTGGGTAATGTAATTCCCTTTTTGATTACTTGCCAAGCTTTTAGATCTTGGCCTATTATGAAGACTTGCATTAATTATTTCCAATGCTTAAGTTAATGCCATCAAACAAGGGAGATTTATTAAACCCCGTAATAGCTAACCCTTTTCTAGAAGCCATAATGTGGATCTACTCTAGGATGTTAGTCCTTTTAATCAGAGAACCTGGCTCTAGATGCTAATTGTTGGGTTTTATGGCTTAACAAGAAGGGGGGTTGAATTGTTCTTGTACCAAAATATTTTTCTCAAAAAAAAAATTAATCAATTACTTTAACAGTTTATATGATAATATGCAATCAAACAAAAATATTTAATCAAATAGAAAGTAAAAGAATCAACACCCAATTTACCACGGTGGTTCGGCACTCTATCTTAGAGTCCTACGTCCACCCTTTTCTCCTTTAATCCAACCGATTGAAGTCACCTTTACTCAACTTAATTAGGATAATACGTTCTTCCTAATCCAAATAATTCCTTCTCAAAGGAATTATCAAGTACGAATACAAATAATGATCAAAAGATCATAAACAATAGCAAATCCTTAAATAATATGTTAGTTTATGGGGATATTGTTGATCAGAGGAGCTATTCAAACAAATATATCCAGATATAAAGCTCCTATCACAAAATCTCCAATATCCAGATACAAAGCTCCTATCACAAAGTCTTTAGATTTTCCTTAAGATTTATGTTCAAAAAATGTTTATAAGTGAAATCAGCATGTAAATAATGTTATACAAGCTATGATTAAGGATATAATCAAAGATTAAACCTTATCGTTGAATATCACCGAATGCTTTTGAACCACCGAATGATGAACAATCTCGAATCAAATGGTAAGCAAGCTTAGTAGATTATCTTCACAAAAAGAATGCTTCAAATAGATGTAAATCATCAAGAGAAAACCTTCACGTACACATCTCCTTTAAATAGAAGCGAATCTAGGGTTTTCTTTTTAAATCAAACTTGAACCATAGCCTTGTTCCCATTAGGAATAGTAGGCTATCCATCAAATCAACCTTATTTCAACCTTTTGATTCAAAATCCGACCATTCTGACAACCCGTCTCCTCTAGATTGATCCCGTTGGAGTTTCGGTTCTTGAGAGAAGCAAGGGCAGTGTTGGGGAGGAATGAAACGGCTAGGGCATAACCCATTGAAGAATAAGAGTCTCTTATGTGCCCTTAAGTGAGACGACGTCGTAGCCAACAAGTGTATCAAGGAAGCCTCTTATGTGATCAAGACAACACTGTAACAGGAAGCCTCTGACTATGATCAAGATAACACCGTAACAGGAAGCCTCTGATTACGATCAAGATGACACCGTAACAGGAAGCCTCTGATTATGATCAAGACAACACCGTAACAGGAATGGGATCAGGCAGGCTGACTTGAACTTGGGCTGCACTTATATTCTCAAAGTCTAGCAGCAAAAGTCTAGTACAATAATAATATATTCAACATGTATATCCGATCCAATATTAACACGGTCTAATATCAATACATTTATAATGTATTGCATATATTAAATTTGAGCTAATATATTGTTTCTGCAATTTCACCAAACCAAGTATCATATTCCTTAAAATAAATTATATTCAAGAATATTTTATATTTCTTGAAGAATTATATCAATAATCAATATATTCAATTTATCAACATTTATTTGAATATATGTCACAAAGACTTTAATCATATATTTTATGAGGAAATGTAGGAACCTAGTTACTTTATAATATCATAATTTGTACACCTTTTACTTCCTATAGTTTTTCTTTTTGCACATTTAGAAAAACATAATTTGAAAATTGATATTTACCAGAAAATATTTCCAGTCACAACAAAACCCTATTTTCCAACAAAATGGAGTCAACTCAAGTTGAGCTTTTCGGGCTTGTTAGTGGACTAAACTTAATAGGCTTACTTCACAATGATCCAATAGTTAATTGGTCCAGCAAGTAGTCGGGCCAACAAATGATGATCCAACAAGTAGTTGGTCCAATAAATAATCGGTCCAACAAATGATGATCCAACAAGTAATCGGTCTAATAAATAATTAGTCCAACAAATGATGATCCAACGAGTAATCGACCTAATAAATAATCAAATAAAGATTAATTGGTCTTGGACTATCTAGTGAATATATTCTCTTATATTTACATTAAGCAGGTAGTATACCTTTATCCTTCACAATTACATATAAGCACACAATCACCAAGTATAATTTTTCTTTTAATATAAGCACTTATATTTTTACTCATTAAATCACATAAAAATATTTATCTTAACTTTATATATGATGTTTGATAGTGGAATGTAGGAAACCAACTACTTTATAAATAATCATTCCAACAAATGATGATCCAACGTGTAATTGGCCCAATAAATAATTAAATAAAGATTAATTGGTCTTGGACTAGCTAATGAATATCTTCTCTTATATTTACATTAAGCAAGTAGTATACCTTTATCCTTCACAAGTACCTATAAGCACACAATCACTAAGTATCATTTTTCTTTAATATAAGCACTTATATTTTTGCTCATTAAATCACATAAAAATATTTATCTTAACTTTATATGTGATGTTTGATAATGGAATGTAGGAAACTGGCTACTTTAGAATATCATTAGTTGACATTATAATTTGCACACCTTTTACTTCTTTTACTATTCAATGTATGTACATAAAGATGTTATCATACATTCACAAACAAAATTTTTCTTAACACAACACATCAACACATGATTTTTAACATTCTTCCCATTAGAAGTAGTGAGTAACCCATCAAATCAAGCTCAAGTCATTTCTTAGAAACCAAATCTGACCACTCTAACACCCCATCTCCTTCAAAATCCTCCCGTTGAGGATTCAACATCGTAGAGAGAACAAAGGCTCCTCCAAAGATCGTTTAACCCAAAAACACCAATTAGGGCAAATAGTTGATCAATCCTCTTAAGTGGTCTTTGAACAACATCATTTTAATAAGTGTCGTAATATGGACTTGGGTTAAAAGCAGGTACGGCTTCTAAGAATAGCGCAGGCCTTGACAGATTTAAAGAAATCACAGGCCAACTTTTAACAATCACAGGCCAGCTTTTAACAAGCTTGGTCTAACCTTTAGCAAGCTTAATCCAGCATATAATAAGCTCAGTCCGACAGATGTTTGACTAGCTAAGGTAGATCCAATGATCACAAATTAACTTGAGTTTGATCAATCATACGACTTCACTTGAATTAATCATCAAGCTTGGATAATACTTCTCATAGAATGATCTTTTAATTTGTTCCTTCAAAAGCATAAAACCAAGTATCATTTTTCTTAAATATATTCAAATATATTTTTAACATCATTTATAAAAGATATTTTTCAAGAACACTTTATGAAGATATTTTTTAAAGGAATGTAGGAACTCGACTACCTTTTAATATCATTGATTAATATTATAATTTGTACACCTTTTACTTTCTATGATTTTCTTTTGTATATATAAAAAAAAATTTCAAAAAGATAATTCACAAATAGATTTTGTCACAACAAAACCCTTATTTTTGAACACAAAGTGTTGTCTACTTTACCTTTTCTAAATACAGTATTAAGTAGTAAAGTAATCAACTTATCATACTAGGCCTATAGGGCTTGTTTAAGTCCATATAAAGCTTTGAAAAGCTTAAACACATGATTTGGATAAGATGGATCTTCAAATCCAGGTAGTTGTTCAACATATACTTTTTTTTTACAATACCATTCAAAAATGCACTCTTTACATCCATTTGAAAAAGAGTAAAATTCATACAACAAGCAAAGGCAAGCATCATTCGAATTGCTTCTAATCTAGCCACCGGTGCAAAGGTTTCATCATAGTCAATCCCTTCTTCTTGATATATCATTGTGCAATTAATCTACCTTATTTCTAGTTGTAATTCCATTTTCATCTAGCTTATTTCTATACACCCATTTTGTACCAATTATCGAGTGATTGTGTGTTCTAGGAACTAGGTTCCAGACTTTACTCCTTTCAAAATAATTTAGTTCTTCTTGCATAGCAAGAAACTAGCTTTCATCTTTAAAAGCCTTATCTATTTTCTTTGGCTCTACTTGATAAAAAAAGCTTCATATTCACATGTGTTATGATATATAGATCTTATGCTGACTTTATTTGTGAAATCTTTTAAGATATGTTGATGATCTACCTTATTTCTTACTCTAGGGAAGGAAAAGTCTCTTGTATCTAACTACCCTTCAACTCTAGGTACACTTCTTTCATTACATCCTTGTTAATTTAAACTTGGATAAGAATCATCTTCAAATTGTACATGAATAGATTCTTCTACCATAAGAGTTTTCTTTTTGAAAATTCTATATACCTTATTGGTATAAGAGTGACCAAGAAATATGGCTTCATTACTCTTAGAGTCTAACTTCCCAAGTGACTCTTTACCATGGTTTAATACAAAGCATTTACTTCCAAACACATGAAAGGATGAAATGTTAGGTTTCTTATTAAAGAATAGTTCAAATGGAGTCTTTTTCAAGATTGGTCTTAAAAGTGCTCGATTTGAAATATAACAAGTTATACTTATAGCTTCTTTCCAAAAATTTAGGAAGTCATACTTACACATCATAGTCCTAGCCATCTCTTAAAGTGTCCTATTTTTCCTTTTACAACACCATTTTGTTGTGGTGTTCTAGGTGCTGAAAAATTATAAGAAATATCATTCTTGGAACAAAATTTCTCAAATCGGTGATTGTCAAATTCACCACCATGCTCTGTCTAATCTTAATGATAGTGAGATCTTTTTCATTTTAAATCATTTTAGATAAATTAACAAAATTTTCAAATTCTTCATCTTTCCTAGCAAATAGATATACCCATGTATATTTTGAATAGTCATCTACTATGACTAAGGCATAATACTTATCATTTATGGTATCCATTCTCAAAGGAACAAATAGATCCATATGGATCAATTATAGAGGTCTTGAAGTAGACACCATTTGCTTTGGTTTAAAGCTGTTTGGGTGTGTTCACCCTTTACACATGCATCACACGATTTCTTTTTATCAAAATTTAGTTCAAGTAATCCCTTAACTAAATTATTCTTGAATAGTTTTTCTATCAACCCTAAACTAATATGACTAAGTTTTCTATGTCATAACCAAGCATTAACATTGCGATTCACAATCATGCATGTTTGTTCATTTGTTAATTTACTAAGATCAAGCATATAAATATTATCTTTTCTTTTTCCAACAATTCTTACATTGTTTTCAACATTTTCAACAAGACAAAGTTCCTTTCCAAATATGATTTTGAAATCCTTATCACATAACTAACTTATGCTTAGCAAGTTAAACTTTAACTCATCAACATATAACATATCAAATATAAGAAGGGTTTTTAGGTGACCTATGGTGCCTATACCCTTGATTCTTCCTTTGGAGTTATCTCCAAAAGACATGGTGCCTCCAGACCTCAACTCAAGTGTTGAGAAGAGCTCCATCATCCTAATCATATGTTGGGAACAACCGCTATCTAGAATCCACAACCTTTTGCATTTCTTGTTGTCTATGTTCACACTCAAGGCTTGCAAAAACAAAAATGTTTGTTGAAGTGTTTGGTACCCTTTTTTCTTTGGGTCCATGGATGTTAGTTGTCTCTAAACTATTGACACCTTTAGGCATCCAAACTTTTTTTAACCTTGTATGACTTCCTAAGTCTAATAGGACATGTATTAAACAAATGACCAGTATAATTACAATAAGAACATTTATGATGAAGCATAAATGTACAATCCTTTTTTATCAAAAAAATTTGTAAAAGACTTTGAGTTCTTACATGATCCTATATTGGCTTTATCATAAATACCTCTTTTTGATTGTAACATCTTATCTAGCATGCTACTCCCTTTTGTAAATTTATTTAACAACAAGGTGGTATTATCTAACTTAATTTGTATGTATAATTTTTTTTTCAATTCACATATCCTCATGTTAAAACCTTCTAAATCTCTGCTCATGCAATCATTTCCTACAATATTGGCATGCTTACATTCAAAAATAGAACATGTATTAGTTATAAAGCATGTATTAGATTTATAAACATATTCTCAAATGCATCTAGACTTGCATGTTTACATGGTGCAAATGATACTATAACAGATTCGTCAATCACAAAATTCAACCTTTTTGAAAATATATTAGCTTTCAATTTTTTGTATTTATCTTTTCTTTTATTTTCATATTCAACCAAATCAAAAAAGGTAGTTCTATGTCACCATTTAGATTATATTCTAGTTCAAAATCACTTACCTTAAGTTCTTCTTCTGAGATTGCATTTACGGTTAAGCAAAGATGAGCAACTTCTTCTTGTTCTTCCATTTCTGATGAAGAGCTTTCATCATCCCAGGTAGCAATCATTGCCTTTTTCTTACCTTTGTTGTTCTTCCTTTTTTAGTAAAGGACAATCATCTTTCATATGTTTAGATTTTCTACACTTAAGACATAAGTTATCCCTAGAATCATATGTTTCTTTCTTCCTAGGTTGTCCCATATTCTTACCTGGACCATTTTTTAGAAACTTTCTAAACATTCTTGCTATTAAAGCAAACTCATCACTCTTGGACTTTATCTCTTCATTCGTTTCTACTTCTACCTTTAGAGCAAGTAACTTCCTATTCTCTTTTTCTCTTACTCTTCTTACTAATTGCATTTCATGAACCTTTAATGATCCTAACAGATCATCTAAGGTTAAGCTATCTAGATCATGAGCTTCCTTTATGGCCATCTTCTTAGGATCCCAACTCTCGGGTAAGGACATTAACATTTTCCTAACCATTTCCTCATTTGTGTAGGTCTTTCCTAGCAACTTAAATTGAGAAACTATTTTGGTAAATCTACCAAACATATCATTAACAATTTCATAATCATACATAGAAAACAATTCATATTCATGAGTAAGCATGGTAACTTTAGATGACTTTACTTTTTTAGTACATTCATAGATGACTTCTAGTTTATCCTATATCTCTTTACCGGTGACGCCAAATGATACTTTGTTGAATTCATGAGCTTTCAACCCATTATAAATCATATTCATAGACTTAGCATCTATCCCTATGATTTTAGCTTCATTTGTACTCTATTCATTAGTTTTGGGTAATGTAAAACCCTTTCTAATTATTTGCCAAGCTTAAAGATCTTAACTAATAATAAAAACTTGTATTAACTACTTCTAATGTCTATAATTAATCCCATCAAATAGTGGTGGTTTATTATACCCCATGATAGCTACTCCTTCCTCTATACCCATTTAAATGGATCTATTTTAGGATGTTAAGCCTTTAAAAAATCAGAGTACCTTGACTCTCGATGCCAATTGTTAGGTTTAATGACTAGCCAAGAAAGGGAAGGGGGATTGAATTAATTTTCTAGTTTTCTTTTCCCATTTGTAGGTTCAATCACATTTCATTCACTTAAGCTAAGCATTCAAGGATATCAAAATAAAATAATAAAGTAAATAAACATAAAGAATGATGCACATAAGTTTACACGGTGGTTCGACCTTTGTCACCTATTTCCACCTTCTTCTCCTTCAACAAAACCGATTGAAGTCCTCTTACTTCAAAGATAGGAGAAAACCCTCTCTTACACTTTACAACTCCTCCTCAAGAAGTTAAATGGTCCAGGGTTACAATGATAAGGTTGAACCAACCTTTGTACATTAGCAAGTCCTCAAATATGTAAGATTTTTGAGAAGTATTGCTTATCAGAGAGCTAATTAAAGATATAGAAACTCAATTCAAGCTTTAATCACGAAACCCCCAATTATCACAAAGTTAGGATTTTAGATTTACAAAGGAGTTTATGTGCAAATAATAATCAGAGTTTAATTAGCACATAAACAACTTAATCTAACAATGAATATTCACAAGAATATTAATATGTAAGAATATCACTAAAGATTCAAACTTCCTTTTTAGATCGATGAAGAATGTTGTGAATGTATGATCTTTCACAAGCTTTAATGTATTCTCAATTTCTCAACAAAATCTTGTCCACCAACTTTTTTAAAGAATTGCCAACAACATCTCTTTATAAAGATATAAAACATACTAGCTTTCTAGGATTTTTATTTAAGCCTGAAATGCCCGTTGAAATTTTTCCATTGAGACTTGATAGAAACTCCATTAAACAATAGTGAAAATGGCGATTAATGATCTTCATAGCCATTTTGACAACACCATCACTTTAGATTTCTTCCCGTTGGAGAATTGGTGACAAAGAAAGGAAAGAGAGTAGCTTGGTGATAGGGTTAGGGCTCTTCTCCTCGCAATCACTTAAGAGAATTTCTCTTAAGTTAAACAACGTTGCATGCTTTGGATTAAAACATTAGGTGAGTTGAGTCTTACAGGCTTAGCTTAAGCGCTGACCTTGCAGGCTTAGCTTATAGGCTAAGCTTGTGAGCTTTTTCCCATGGACTTGATCCAATTTATAGAGAACCTCACTTGAGCTTGAACCAACTAAGTAAATAGCCTTGCTCGAGTTTGCCTTAAGCTAAGTAAAACCAAGTATTATGATTTTGATTTTGGCCTTCATAGTATGATTCTTGATTCACATGTACCTATAAGTACATAAATCCAAGTATCATTCTTCTTCAGATAATCAAATATTCCTTTACCTATTTTTTCACACAAAATATTTCTCAAGGCATTGTATGAAGTTAATTTGTAAAGGAATGTAGAAACTCAGCTACTTTATAATATCATTTATTGATATTATAATTTACACACCTTTTACTTCCTTGATATTCAATATTACACATAATCATATGAAAAATATTTATACAAATATTATATGCAGCCAATACTGTCATAACAAAACACACCTTTTTCCAATATGAAAATGGTGGACATTTAGAACATCCAAAGATAGACATCTTTGTTGGTTTTGTATAAAGACATACTTCATCATTGTGTTTATTGAGTTCCAAGCTAGCCAAAGTCCCTTTACAATAACTCCTCCCAAAATGGTTATGATAGTTCTCCTCTAATTATGTCATGAGACTTCTGAATACCATGAAGATACAAGATCTAAAATGGAATTGAAACAAATAGGTGCCTGAATTATTTAACCAAATTTCCTTCAAAATCAATGTGCCAACTCACTATGCATAAATAAATGATCCATAGTCTTCCTTTAGGCCCTTTCACAACAATAACACTTTGGCACCATTTGTATTCTATTTCTTTGCATGTTACATTCCAGATGAATGCCATAATGAATTAACTTCCACATAAACAAATCAATTTTTGGAAGGAATATCTTATTCCTTAGAAATTGCACCTTTATCACTTTATCCTATCTCACTTGCCTATCATGATATACTAATGATGCAAAAAATTCACCTAAAACACTTTAAGTTAAATCCTTTGGTGTTTTGAGGTAAATCTTACGTCATATGACATAAATTTAGTTCATCTTGAAACAAAATTACACTATGTAAAGAGTTTTTGCTAGATATTTAAGTTTTAATGCTAAAAAATATTTATAAAACCTTTATGCAAAAATATATTTACTTCATTATCACTTGGAGTTCAATATATATTTATTGTCTTAAAGAAATATTACATATCATTCTTTAATCGATGTGTTAAAGAAACTCACATACATTTGCACAAAATATTATGCTTATGAGTTTTGGAGCTTGTTATTACAACAAAAACTTTCTTTCTTAATAAGTACTAAAGCTAACCTATCAAGTTTTATATCAAAATATATAGTATTCCAACAAGCTAACATACTCACTATAACAAGTGAAGCAAACTATTTTGAAGAATCTACTATAGTAATGACTTTCCCTAAAATAGGATGGTTGTTTCATTCTTTTTGTTTCCCTTGAATGTAATAAGAAGCTTTTCTTTTGCTAGTCTCGTCTCAAAGCATGGTTTAGCCAAAATTTAAAGACATGGTCCTTTGATTGAAAAAACATCAGTCACATTCACTTTACAAGAACATCTTTTCTTTTTTTTTCCTAATCCTTTACTTCCATGGCTTCTAGAAACAACACAAACACCAATCTTCATTTTACAACTCATGTTATTGCACCCTTTACCTTAGGCAAACCAACCATCCCAACTCTTGGTGTTCACCTCAAAGGAGGAACCTTCCTAAACCAACCATCCTAACTCTTTGGTGGGTTTGCATTGAGCCCTACCTCCAAGGAAGTGGGTTGCTCGACATTCTAGATGCGTCTTTCCCATGCTCCTTTAAATATAGATAAGAATGAAGGCATCACTTGACTTTTCAATCTTGGTTATCAATATTTGTTCATTCATGATCATACAACTCAAGATTGGATTTTGAATACCAACTTTGATTTGATTATAGTAGTAATGGTAAAGCATAATTTTTTTATAGAAATCTAAAAAACCTTTTTAGTAGAATTCCAAGCACAAAACTTTGCCCATATGTTTGGTGAAATCCTACTTGCAAGTGTACATGTCAAACAAGTAATATAATGATAAGTAAGATATCATCCCACAGAGACTAGTAGTTACTAAACTAACTAATTACAAAAGATGAACAACTCTTAGAATTTATCTAGTGAATCAAAATGGTAAAACATAGATTAACTAATCAAATTTAAAAGAACTTAATAAACAAAACATGTTAGAATGACCAATTTCACCTAACTACTAGGTATGAATGTAAATCATTTATGCTTGCAAGATTAATTCTATTAATGTGATGGTAGAATTTCCTAATATATTAACTATCCTATGTCTAGGTATAGTAAACTCACTTAGCTCATTAACTCACTATATCTTTATAAGTAAATTAAAGTGAACTAAATGCAATTGGTTTATATGGTAAGATAAACTCTTAACTATGTCAACCACGGGTGTGTGTGAATCTACATTTTTCTCAATTTCATGCACTCAACATCAATATGCAACCTCTTAAAATCTTTAACCAAACCTTACAAGTTTGCTTTTCATTCCTTTCTCCACTAATGTAAGCTACTTATCCAACCAAGAATCAATAGGGCTTTCATAAGCTTGTAATGTAAGGCTAGGCTAGGAGTAAGATGAAAGTTATTTAGGCCCAAATAACCCATGAACACATTACTTTCTAGTATCGCAGTAGAACTTTAGCTTATCTGAAACAACACTTCCAACACAATGTAAAACTACCATAAAACAAATATTATGGGTAAAGTCTACACTCAAGAGATACATTTTCACACATTTCCAACACATTTCCAACACAACAGCAACTACCATAAAACATAACCTCCAACACAACCAAACAAAAACAGCATACTTCCAACAATACATTAACACCCCTAAACTTGAATGAAGCATTGTCTTCAACGTAAAAGGAAACAAAGCAATAATAAGAAGGAATAAGGAAAACTCCATTAAGTGTAGGTGATTGACGTGGAGTTGTGATAAGCATATAGTGATAGCTTTCTAGTCAAAAGATCAACAAAATGTTTGGGTTGTCTCCCAAAAAGCATTTGCTTTATAGTTTTTAGCCAAACTATCTTAAATGTTGCTACTCAAGAAGGATGGAATTCCAACAATTTAAGAAACAACTTATGTTACATGATGGTTAAGCATTCTGCAATCAACACTACCATCTTATAGTTCCAACTTCCTTATGTTCTTTAGTATGTCCTTAAAAAATTATGCATAACTAGACATTTGAACTAGAACATCTATAAAAGAAATGTTAATGTGTAGTTTTATAGATACATTAAGGAATTCCAAAAATTGTTTATCTGATTCATCTTGCAAGAGTATTTGGCGAGATGAAGTTTAAGGCATAAAGGACTTAGGATTTTCTAAAACAAGGTTGCTCCTAGGTGCCTCCTCTAGTTGTATGTTAACATCCTTATCCATATCTTTGACAATCTTATTATTAGCATCGTCTCTTACTTACTTGCCACTCATTAAGGTTATTGCCTCTATGGTATCTATAGGGCTTTTCTCCATATTGGTAGGCAAAGGACCTTCATGTCTCTTTGAAATCATATTGATCAACTGACCCATCTGCACCTCCAATTTTCTAATTGAAGTATCTTGGTTTAGAATTCTCACTTCAATACTCTTTATAAAATTCTATGTGGTGATGGATAGGTTATTAACTATATCATCTCTAGGTATTTTCTCCTTATTGTTACGCAAAAGGCTATATTGTCTCTTTGAAAGCATGTTGATCAACTGACCCATTTGCACCTTTAATTTTCTTATTAAAGCTTCTTGATTCTGAAGGCTCACCTCTTGCTTCTAAAATCTTGCTTCAATCCTTTCCATAAAGTTTTGTGTGATGATGGCTAGTTTGGTAACTGTATCCTCTAAATTAGGTTTTTCCTCTTCTATTACTTAAATGTTGGTTGCAGTCTCATCTCATTTAGGTTAGTTCATGAAAAATTTTGATGGTTATGTCATCTTAGCTTATACATGTTGGAGTAAGGATCATTTTGTGACCAGCTTGGAATCCTAAAAAATTAGCATATTCAACATATTGAGTATAAAGGTTACTTGCATTTTGTGCTTGCATTTCCTCCACCATAAAATTCATGTTCTTTGCTCTAAATTCTCATAACTGGAGTACTTAGGTTATCAATATTCTTGTTAAGCACATCACAGTGAAGATATCTATTTCATGGACTCCACTTGCTTGTTGCCTTGGGAGCCTTTCAGTAAACCATTGATAGCTATTGAATGTCATTTCCTCTAGAAGGTCATACACCTCTTCTAGTGTTTTGTTATGCAAGGACCCTACATTTGCATTAATTATAAATGAAGATTTGTACTAGACCCATCATAAAAAGTTTGTACCTATAACCATATGGGTAATCCATGATGTGGACATCTTCTCAAAAGTTCCTTGAATATTTCCTAAGCTTCATAAAATGGTTCATTATCCATCTATGCAAAAGTGATAATATCCTTGTACATTTTTGCAAATTTTACAGAAGGAAATAACTTACGAAGAAATTTACTTACGAAGAAATTTATAAACCAAATCATCCCATGTAGTAATTGATATTGTAGAAAGAGAAGAAAGCCAACTTTTAACTTTGTCCCTAAAAGAAAATGGAAATAGTCTTAAGTTGCTAACATCATTAAATTGCACAAAGTTTTGAAGCATCTGGATGAGTATTGGCTTAATCTTAAAGTTATTTGCTTGGATTTCAGGCCTTTGTATGCTGATGTGGCATTCCAAAATGTTAATGTAGCATAGTTTTTTAAAGTCTATGTGAACCATCATTGTTCTCCATCCTTCTTACTTAACAATAAATTCTTTTATTTTTTCCTGAAACAAAACAAAAGATTAAAAGTAGAAATAAAATAAAAGCAACAAAAGCTAGATTAAATTTAAAATCTATTTAGTACTAATATTAATTAGCAATAAAACAGCCGATCCCCAGCAATGGCACCAAAAACTTGTTCGGTGAAATCTTACATACAAGTGTATATGTCAAACAAGTAATATAATAAGAAGTAAGACATCATCCTACAAAGACTAGTGATTACTAAACTAACTAATTACTAAAGATGAACAACTCTTAGAATTTATCAAATCAAAATGGTAAAACATAGATTCACTAATTGAATTTAAAAGAACTTAACAAATGAAACATGTTAGAGCATCTAATTTCACCTAACTACTAGGTAAAAATTTAGATCATTTATGCTTACAAGATTGATTCTATTCATGTGATGGCAAAATTTCCTAATATATTCACTATCCTATGTCTAGGTATAGCAAACCTACTTAACTTATTAACTCACTATATCTCTATATGTGAATTGAAATAAACTAAGTGCATTAAAATTTATCCAGTTTACACTTAAAGCTATTGGGTTTTATGGCTTAACAAGAAGAGGGGGTTGAATTCTTAATCTAACAACAATATACTTTTCTTTGACAATAAAAATTCAATTCAATTAAGTAAGCAATTAATAGATTAACAAGCAACAAACATTCATAATTATTCAAATCAATAAAGAGCAAGAAAGCAAAGACCTAATTTACCACAGTGGTTCGGCACTCAATCCTTGAGTCCTACATCCACCCTCTTCTCCTTCAATCAAACCGATTGAAGTCTCCTTTACTCAACTAGATTAGGACAACATGTTCTCCCTAACCTAAATAATTCCTTCACAAAGGAATTATTAAGTTCGAATACAAGTTATAATTAAAAGATTATGTACAATAGCAAATTCCCTAAATAATATGATAGTTTGAGGGATATTACTAATCAGAGGAGCTATTCAAGTATAGATAACAAAGTGTAAAGCTTTTATCATGAAATCCCCAATTTGAGTAAATTAGGATTTTGGATTTTCCTCAATATTTATGTGCAATGAATATTTTCAAGTGTAATGAGCATATAAATAATGCTATACAAGCTATAATCAACTAGATAATCAAAGAATAAGCCAAATAATCAAATATCACTAAACCCTTGTGAGTCACCGAGAGATGAGCAAACTTCACTGCATACATCCCCTTTAAATAGAGAATAGATCTAGGGCTTTTTTAGATCAAACCTAAACCATAGCCTTTTTCCTGTTATGAATAGTGACCCATCTATCAAATCGACCTCATTCACTTCTCAGAGCTTTAATCCGACCGTTCTGACATCCAGTCTCCTCTAAAATCCTCATATTGAGGATTCGGTGCTCGAGAGAATAGAGGTGACACCAAGGACGTGTTTTTCATCGAAGGATAGCAGCTAGGGTAAAATGATCAAGAACCTTCTTATATGCATTTCTCTGATAAATGAGACGACGTCATAGCAAGCGCACCTTTGGTAAGTGAGACGACATCGTAGCGAGCATGCCTTTAGTAAGTGAGACGACACCATAACGAGTGTGGGTAGGCCTCCTTCAGCAGGGTTGGGCCGTGTCACAGAACAATGGTTTAGTAGTAAAAGGTCCAATAAATAATTATGGTCCAATATCAACAAGGTCTAGAAATCAAAACATTGTCCAATAATATAAGCACGGTCCAATAATATGTGCTTTTATAAAGTTTACATTTTGGTGTAATATATATCTTAGCTTTGAACTAATATCAAACTAGAATCAAGGCTTCTCATGTTCCTACAATTGCATAAAGCCAAGTATCATATTTCTTAATAAAATATTCAAATATATTTTTTTGGCATCATACACAAATATACTTCTAAAAAAGAACTTTAAGAATATGTTTTATGAAGGAATGTAAGAACTTAATTACTTTATAATATCATTAATTGATATTATAATTTGTTACCTTTTACTTCTTATAATTTTCTTTTGCACATATGAAAAACATATTTCAAGAATTATATTTACTAAGATATTTTTTGTCACAACAAAACCTTATTTTCCAACAAAAGTCACACAAACCATATGGTATATGTCTATTTGTATTAATCTATGGTTGCACATTATAAGAAACAACTACATGTTATTTCTAATTAGTCTCTAACATGCATTTCAAATCATCTAAGTGATAATTAATCACTTAAAGGCATTGAACACAATAATATGCAACTTCACACACATAATATATCTCACAAAACATCATAACCATAACATTCATACGATTTTAATTAAGTTACATCGTAGCTCTAACAAACTAGACTAAAACATGTTATATACACATACAGAAACAATGTGAAAAGTTACACAAAACATCTTAAATTGAAAAATAACTAAGCTATTACCAAATTGTCTTCCTTTTCAAGCTAGTTTTGCATAATTTCTACATATCAGGGAAAAGAAAAAAGGCTCTTCGGAAATAGGGGAAAAAATCACGTTACATGCGCCACCACTTACCGCCACTATTCTACAAATAAACTACTAGAAATTATTAGGGATGACGCCTGGAGTGCCAATCTGTAAAATCATTGTGCTGATTCACCACAGAAAGGTGTAGATCTAACAAAATCCTTAGTTAGTGTTTGTCATCTCTCGCTAGAAACTGACACACAAATCACCCAAAAACAACTACAAAAATGCCAAAAATTACACTAAAAGGGCAAAGTGCTTTCTCCTTGCTGAAAATCACCTAAAAACCACTAGAAAATGGACAAATGTGGCCAAAGACATAGATAGGTTGGTTGTGAGCCAAAAAAAAAAAACATGATGGTAGGCTATCACCTAACCTTCAACATCCTCTAAGACATGTGCTGTCGTGCATGGTCAAGTCTTTGATGAGTCCCCAACCATCTAGATATTGGTTGGACTGCTTCTTGCTTTTTTGCTTAAGTTCTTATTTACTTGACCCAACTCTCACCTTTCTCCCGATGGTTAACACCTTTCTCCCTTTTTTTTTGGTTTTTGTTTGTTTTATTTTTTTTAACTTCTCACATGTTGCACAATAATAGCCTCCAATTTCTTGCTTATTGTCTACAATTCACATGTGATCACATGCAACACTAGATGCCTTTTTTCGTCTTGCTTGTTTTATTTATTTTCTTGCTTATTTTCCTTCATTTTCACCTATTTTAGGTTTTCTACATGAAATAACAAAACTTTTATAAATACAAATAAATAAAAATAGAGTTTAACAAATATTATATTATATATATCCTAAAGTAATCACAATAACCTTATACAAAATAGAGTTATCACCACACTTCCACTCTTCAACCTTACTTCCATGTCACTCCTAAAGGTCATTGTATAAACTCCATCACTAACCAATTGAACATCGTTGGCTAACCCATGTCAAATAATGAATAATTGACTCACATTTTTTATGGCTTGGGTTTCCCTTATGCACCACTCAATATCATAATATTAATTCATACCCAAATGGCAATGTTAACCTATGATGATCTCTACGGACTACTACTTACCCATGCAGCATATTTAGAGCTTTTCAAGCAACCACACTAATGGTTGCCTTTGCCATTGAAACTTCGCCATTAGCCATGCTACTACAACATCTACATTCCTAAATTCTTGTCTTTAGGCTAACATGGACACATGCTTCTCAAGGCCATCCTTAACTTAAGTGCCTACTACCTCTTTTCTTGTAGAAATTGATGCCTATCAGTCACCTAGTAGATATGCAAGGAATCCAACCATCATGCATAATAGTACTAGTTTCAATATATTCCCCTTACTCCACAAGCTAATAATGACCCACAAAATAGAAAGCCCAATATTCAAAGCCAATATAGGGCCTGCAAATACAAAACCCACTATAGTAAGCCCTAACTAATAGTGATTGGTTTCCTTAGCCACAAACCATATTTCTCTTTGTTGGAATAAATTTTGATGATGGCACAAATAAGGAATTATAATATGAGAACATTATAATAATTATTGCTTGTTTATTAGCTCAAATAAGAAACATGATGCTAGAATACTATTATAGGAAATGGGTCAATTCCATGTGAGCTTAACCCAGAAACAACATGCAACCCAGTCCACTTAAAGTAGTTGGGTTTTATGGCTTAACAAGAAAAGGGGTAGAATTGTTAATCTAACAATAATATGCTTCTGTTGGCAGTAAAAAATTCAATCCAATTAAGTGAGCAATTTATAGATTAACAAGCAGCAAACATTCAGAGTTATTTAAGTCAATAAGGAGCAAGAAAGCAAAGACCCAATTTACCACGGCACTAAATCCTTGAGTCCTACGTCCACCCTCTTCTCCTTCAATTAAATCGATTGAAGTCTCCTTTACTCAACTAGATTAGAAGAACACGTTCTCCCTAATATGAATAATTCCTTCTCAAAGGAATTTTCAAGTCTGAATACAAGTTATGATTAAAAGATCATGTACAATAGCAAATCCCCAAATAATATGGTAGTTTAAGGGATATTACTAATCAGAGGAGCTATTCAAGTATAGATAACAAAGTGTAAAGCTCCTATCACGAAATCCCTAATTTGAGTAAATTAAGGTTTCTGATTTTCCTCAATATTTATGTGCAATGAATATTTTCAAGTGTTATCAGAACATAAATAATGTTATATAAGCTATAATCAATTAGATAATCGAAGACTAAGCCAAATAATCAAATATCACCGAACCCTTGTGAGTCACCGAGAGATGAGTGAACTTGAATCAAGTAATGAGTAAGCTCAAAAGATTGTTTCTTTGCAAAGAGAACACTTCAAATAGTTGTAGATCGTCAATCGAAATCTTCACGCATACATCCTCTTTAAATAGAGAATAGATCTAGGGCTTTTTTAGATCAAACCTGAACCATAGCCTTCTTCTCGTTAGAAACAATGAACAATCTATCAAATCAACCTTACATCACTTCTTAGAGCTTTAATCTGACCATTCTGACATCCAATCTCCTCCAAAATCCTCTCGTTGAGGATTCGGTGCTTGAGAGAACAGAGGTGTCACCGGAGACGTGTTTTTCTTCAAAGGGTAATGGCTAGGTCATATGATCGAGAACCTCACATCTCTGATAAGTGAGATGATGCCGTAGTGAACGCGCCTTTAGTAAGTGAGACGACACCATAGCGAATGCGCCTCTAGTAAGAAAGATGACATCGTAGCAAATGCACCTCTAGTAAGTGAGACGATGCTGTAGCAAACTCAGGTAGGCCTCCTTCATCAGATGTGGGCCGTGTCATGGAACAATGGTCCAGTAATGTAAAGTCCAATAGATAATTATAGTCTAATATCAGTAGGGTCCAACAATTAGAACATAGTCCAATAATGTAAGCACAGTCCAATAATATAAGCTTTTATAAAGTTCACATTTTGGTGTAATATATATCTTAGCTTTGAACTAAAATCAAGCTAGAATCAAGGCTCCTCATGTTCCTACAAGTGCATAAAGCCAAGTATCATTTTTCTTAATAAAATGTTCAAATATATTTTTGGCATCATACACAAATATATTTCTAAAAAAAAAACTTTAAGAATATGTTTTATGAAAGAATGTAAGAACCTGGTTATCTTATAATATCATTAATTGATATTATAATTTGTACACCTTTTATCTCCTATAATTTTCTTTTGCAAATATGAAAAACATATTTCAAGAATTATATTTACCAATATATTTTTAGTCACAACAAAACCCTATTTTCCAACAAAAGCAACCCTAGTAAGAAGCCTTGTTCATGCAGCCAAATCCAATGTGTGAGCCTAGAGACATAAGACCTAATTTTTGCAACCAACTACTTCTCAACCTAGTTAGAGGCGTGACCTACAAACCCACTCTCACGACCTATGAACCCATGCTCTTGACCTATGATCCAAAAGGGCATGCAGCTTAGAAGGCATCACGACCAGCGTACCATCAAACCCACGCAGCACTTGCTCAACCGACTCGACTTTGCTGCCACTTACCATCAAATTTGGTTGTTGGTGACTACTCCGTTCAAGCTAAAAAAAGGTATCAATTAAAAGCTAATAAGAGTACAACATTTTAGTGAATAAAAATCAAACACCCATTCCTAAGAGAGGATTAATTTGAAGAAATTAAGGTGTTATTTGAGTTCATGACCTAACTGCTTAAAAGAGGAATTCAAAGTAGATTAAAGAGTTTCTGAAGATGAAATCATAGGGCTTTTGTGAGTAAGAAGCTATTCTATCAATATGTGAAACACTTATAAAGATTTACTTTAAGAGTGAAAAGGATTAAAAAGGATTCAAGAGAGACCTAGAAACTCAACTCAGTAACCCCTTTTTTAGTCTACGAAGCTCCGATTTAATAACTTAAGTTATGGATGAAACAATGGCATTTTGGAGCAAGATTTTGAATGGTTTTAAAGATAGAACATTATTCCTCTTTTAATAGCTTGAAATTAAGAGAGAGAAGACAAAAATCAAGGCTCTAACAAGAATAAGAAGTGATGTGTTTCAGAGGTGTCAAAATAAATTTTTGGAAATGAAAGGTCAGTTGCTTTAAGGCTATTTAAGAGCATTAACTTATTGTTATTTAGTTGGTCCAAAAATCATAGAGAAATCAAGCTTCTTTCAAAAACTCATACCCTTCTCTTAAGCTCTTCAAGCTCACAAAAATAGTTCTTCATTTTGGTGATTCTACTATAAGTTTATTAATGCTTTTATACACTTGTTAGGAAATCATATTGCTCTTTAATTCATATTATATTTGAGCTAATTTCATACAAGTGAACAGTACTAGGGTTCATGTGAATTTAGGGCTTTTGTTCATATCATTATGTATTAAGTCTTTAGAACTTGTTTGAAGCTTCTAAACTTGAATTCACATCTTATAGAAGCTTAATTCAAAATTTGCACTCAATTGTTACTCATTACTGAAATTCTTGGGGAGAGAATTTGTAACTAGGATTGGAAAAGTGGTTCTCCCTTGTAATCAATTTGTTAATTGATTAGAGAGTGACTCTAGTAGGTTATTGCTAGAGTGGGGTGGAGTAGGTGTCGAGGTGGCTTGGGCCAAACCACCTACCAAAACTTTGTGTCTTTGTCTTGTGTGATAATCTTACTCATTGCTTTGATTACTTTAAATAGGAAAAATGAAAAAGACAAGAATTTTTGACAAACCTAATTCAACCTCCCCCCCCCCCCCCCCCCCCACACACACACACTCTTAGGTTGCTATAGGATCCAATAAGTAGTATCGGAGCTAGGTTGCCTCTGATTTGACCATATTTAGTTAGATATTAGTGAGATTTTCATAGCAACTAGAATGGCTACCATATTAACCTTTAATAGACTACCCATATTTGATGGTACAAACTATAACCATTGACAAAATATAATGAAAATGCAAATAATGGGATAGGATGTAGAATAATATAAAATCATTAACAAAACAATAAAAATACCCAAAGAATCACCTTTGCTTTAGTTAAATGATGTGTCTAAAAAAATGGAGAAAAATGGTAAAGCTATGACTATGTTTTATTATTCTTTAATTGCATCTAAATATAATAAAATCTTTACTTGTCAAACAACAAAAGAACTTGGGAACAAATTAGAGGTTTTGCATGAAGGAACCAAAAAAGTTAAAGACTTTAAAATTAACATGATGGGTCATAACTATGAATTATTTATGATAAACCAGGTGAAAGTATTTCCGATATGTATATTAGATTTTGTGAAATTGTTACTAAACTTACATTGCTAGAAAAACCTATTCAAATAAGAAATTAGTCAAAAAGATTTTATCATGTTTGGATGAGAGTTAAGATGCTAAAAGAATTGCCATAGAAGAAGCTAATAATTTGAATACAATTAGATGAATTGATAAGATCTCTACTAACATATAAGCTTTAAATTAATAGGAGAATCAAGGATAAAGAATAGTCTAAGAAAGTAGATAAAAATATTATTTTTAAGATTGTTGTAAATGATAATGATAATTTTGATTCTGATGAGGATGTTGCCTTGCTTGTTCAAAAAATAAGGAAGTTCTACAAAGAAAAAGGCAAAAATGTAACTAGAGCTGCTGATGATCTTACTTTAAGTGTAAGAAACTAGGTCATATAAGAGCAAACTACCTAACTTTGAAGACAAAGAAGGACAAAAAGTCAAAGAAGAAGGCATTGGTGGCTACTTGGGATGATGACTCATCTTCAAATGAAGAAATAATAGAAACAACAAACATATGCTTTATAGGAGTAGAAATGTACGTTGAAAAGAATGAATCAATGTCTATTTGGGATGAAGACAATTCATCTTCTGATGAAGAAGAGGAGGAAAAAAACTTTCAATGTTTCATGGAAATGGAGAGTTATAATGACTATGAGGTAAGTACATTTAACATGTGTCAAGATTATGCTTTATTTAATGAGCTGAATGAAACATTCAATGAAGTGGTTGATAGATTGCATGAGTTAGAATCTAAAAATAAAGTATTAAAAGAAAATCTATCTAGCATGCAATATGAAAAGAATGAACTTAAATGTCAACTAAAGAAATCAAGTTTAATGGTAGAAGAATATGAGAAAATGAAGAAACAACATAAGCTAATTATTAGTGAAAATTCAAGCATGAAACTTGAAATTAAAGAGCTTAAAGAAACACTTTTATCTCATGGAGACAAATCTAAAATGAATGATAACATGTGTATGTGTTTTGATTTGGATAAAAAGCATGAACATATGAAAAATGAAATTCATTTTCTAACTAAAAAGCTATCCAATGTTGAATGCTTAAGGAAAGAGCTTGAAAAAAAACTAGATAGGTCAACATATTTGCTGAACAAATTTACTAATGGTAGTGCCATGCTTGAAAGGATATTACAATCACAACAAGGCATGTATGATAAAGCTGGTATAAGTTATAGATCAAATGAAAATGCAAAACTTTTTACTAGATTCTTTGAAAAGCAAAAATGCACTACTTCTTTACATGATAAATGCATATATATTGTAAATATATTGGTTATTCTATTGGTAAATGTTCTTTAAAGGCTAGTAAAAGTTTTAAGATTAAGAAAATATGGGTGCCAAAAGGCAAAATGATCCTTAATACTCATGGACCCAAAGAAAAATGGGTGCTAGCAAAATCAAAGATCATTTTCTATTCTATAGGGTATGAAATCAGTGGAGGAAATAGGTAACAACAAGGAAAAATGGATTGTAGATAGCAAATGCTCCAAACATATGACTGGAAATCCCAAGCTATTTTCAACTATCGCCCTAAAACATGAAGCAATAGTATCCTTTGGAGATGATGTTGGAAAATAGGGTTTTGTTGTGACTGAAAATATTTTCTTGTAAATATCAATTCTTAAATTATGTTTTTCTAAATGTGCAAAAAGCAAAAATATAGGAAGTAAAAGGTGTACAAATTATAATATCAATTAATGATATTATAAAGTAACCGGGTTCCTACATTCTCTCATAAAATATACTCTTAAAGTATTTGTTACATATATTCAAATAAATGTTGATTATTTAAATATTTCTTCAAGAAATATGAAATATACTTGAATATATTTTAGGAATATGATACTTGGTTTGGTGAAATTGTAGGAACAATATATGAGCTTAAGTTCAATATATGTAATACATTATAAATGCATTGATATTAGACTGAGTATTGATGTTGGACCGTGTTGATATTGGATCGGGTATACATGCTGAATATATGATATTACTGGATTGGACTTTTGCTGTTGGACTATGAGAACATAGGTGCGGCCCAAGTTCACGTTAGCCTACCTGATCTCGTTCCCATTATGGTGTCTCATTGATCATTATCAGAGGCTTCCTATTATGGTGTCATATTGATCATTATCAGAGACTTCCATTACAGTGTCGTCTTGATCACATCAGAAGCTTCCTTGATATGCTTGCTAGCTACAACGTCGGCTCACTTAAGGGCACATACGAGATGCTTATCTCTTGAAAGGTCATGCCCTAGCCATGTCATTCTCACCCCAACGCTGCCTTCGTCTCTCTCAAACGCCAAAGCTTCAACAGGATGAATCTAGAGGAGACGGGTTGTCAAAACAATTGGATTTTGAATCAAAAGGTTGAAATGGGGCTGATTTGATGGATAGTCTACTATTCCCAACAAATAGAAGGCTATGGTTCAGGTTTGACTCAAAAAGAAAACCCTAGATTTTCTTCTATTTAAAGGAGATATGTTCGTGAAGGTTTTTGATTGATGAGGAACATCTATTTGAAGCATTTTCTTTGTGAAGATAATCTACTCAGCTTACTTACCATTTGATTCGAGATCATACATAATTTGGTGGTTTACAAGCTCTTGGTGATATTTGATTATTCAGTTCAATCTTTGATAATATCATCAATTATAGCTTGTATAACATTATTTATTTGTTGATTTCACTTATAAACATTCTTTGCACATAAATCTTGAGGAAAATCCAAAATCCTAATTTCACCAAATTGGGGATTTCATAATAGGAGCTTTGTATCTTGATATATTTGTTTAAATAGCTCCTTTGATTAGCAATATCCCATACATTGACATATTATTTAGGGATTTGCTATTGTATATGATCTTTTGATCACTATCTATATTCGGACTTGGTAATTCCTTTGAGAAGGGATTAGTTGGATTAGGGAGAACGTGTTCTCCTAATCAAATTGAGTAAAGGGGACTTCAATCAGTTTGATTAAAGGAGAAGGTGGACATAGGACTCTAAGATAGAGTACCGAACCACCGTGGTAAATTGAGTGTTGATTCTCTTGTTCTTTCTTTGATTACATATTTATGTTTGATTGCATATTATTATACAAGTTGTTAAAGTAATTGATTAGATTTTAGAAAGAAACAGTTTTTGGTACAATAACAATTCAACCCCCCTTCTTGTTAGGCCATAAAACCCAACAATTGGCATCTAGAGCCAGGTTTTCTGATTAAAAGGACTAACATCCTAGAGTAGATCCACATTATGGCTTCTGAAAAAGGGTTTGTTGTTACGGGGTTTAATAAACCTCCTTTGTTTGATGGCATTAATTTTAGGCATTGGAAACAATTAAAGCAAGTCTTCATAATAGGCCAAGATCCAGAAGCTTGGCAAGTAATCAAGAAGGGTATTACATTACGTGAAACTAATGAATGGTCAAAAAATGAAGCTAAAGTAATGGGGTTAAATGCTAAGTCCATGAATATGATATATAGTGGTCTTAGAGCACATGAGTTTAACAAAGTGTCCTCTTGCACCACTGGTAAAGAAATTTGGAATAAGTTAGAGGTCATTTATGAAGGAACTAAAAAGGTGAAGTCTTCTAAGGTTAATATGCTTACACATGACTATGAACTATTTGTTATGAAAGATTCTGAAACTATCAGTGATATGTTGGTAGGTTTACTGAAATTACTAGGAAAAACCTATACAAATGAGGAAATGGTGAGAAAAATGTTAGTATCCCTACCCGAGAGTTGGGACCCTAAAAAGATAGCTATAGAAGAAGCTCATGACCTAGAGGTGTTGACCTTAGATAATCTACAAAGTTCTCTTAAGACTTATGAAATGTAGCTTATGAGAAGAGAGAAAGAAAGGAAAATAGGAGATCACTTGCACTTAAAGTAGAAGTTGAAAAGGTTGAAGAAGAAGAGTCAGAAAATGATGAAATAGCCCTTATAGCTAGAAGGTTTAGAAAATTTCTAAGAAGAGGCTTAAACAAAAACATAGGGCAAAATAGGAGAAAAGAATTAAATGAACCTAGGGAGAATGTGTGCTATGAATGCAGGAAATCAAGACATATCAAGATTGATTGTCGACAACCAAGAAGAGAAACAGTAAGAACAAAAAGAAGGCAATGATTACTGCCTGGGATGATAAGAACTCCTCATCTGATGAAGAAACTCAAAAAGAGGTTGCACATCTATGCCTAACCACAACAGCAACTCTTGAGGAAGAAGATCATGAGGTAAATGATTCTAAATTATTTCTTTAAATAAATTCTGGATTAGAAACTGCATTTTCTGACCTAGTTGAATATACAAATAAATTAAAAGATAAATACAAAAAGTTAAAAGCAAAAAATAAATTTGAAAAACAGGAACATTTGACTTCTATACAAAAAATTGATTGTATTGACAAACAAAGTACATAACCTATTGCATGTAAAGATCAAACTGAAAAGAAAAATGTCGTGATCTTTTTGAATGATGACATTGTTATTTCTGCCAATGCATATATGAAGTATGATGCTTGTATGAATGATATGTATGAAAAATAAGGAAAATCTAAAACATGCAATTAGGAACAGAAACTTTCTGTGGTGTTAGTGCATTTTCTGATATTGAAATACATGCAGAAAAAAATTCACATGTATGTGCTGAAAATCTTAAAAATAGAATCCGTAAACTGGAAAAAGAAAACTGTGACCTGAAATCAAAACTTGATGCAAGTAACTAGCTGTTACAGAAATTTACAAATGGTAGTTGCATGTTAGACAAAACTCTAAACTCTCAAAGAGGTATATATGATAAGGCGGGACTAAGGTATAAATTAAATGATAAATTAAAATCATTTACTCATTTCTTTAAGGAAAGAGAATGTTCAATTATGCTACATAAAAATAAATGCTCTTTCTGTAGTTATTTTGGTCATGATTTTGATAAATGTCCCATAAGACTTAAAAAGGCTTACAAAGTAAAGAAACTTTGGTTGCCTAAGAATGACAAAAATCTAAGTCGAACTAACACTCATGGACCTAAAGTAAAAAGGGTACTAAGCATTCCAACAATTAAATTTGTTTTTACAAGACATGAAGGCACGAATAAGGAACAAAAAGCTCAAGAACATGTGGATTCTGGATAGCGGATGCTCTCGACACATGATTGGGATGAGGGAGCTCTTCTCAATGCTTGAGTTGAAAAATGGAGGTACGGTATCTTTTAGAGATAACTCCAAAGGAAGAATAAGAGGAATGAGAACAATAGGTAACTCTGACACCCTACTCATATCTGAAGTGTTACTTGTAGATGAGCTAAATTTAACTTACTTAGCATAAGTCAATTGTGTGATAAAGGATTCAGAATAAAATTTGGAAAAGAAAGTTGTCTTGTTGAGTATGCTGACCATAAAATTGTTGGAAAAAGGAAAGACAATATCTATGTGCTTGATTTAAGCAAGATGAATGTTGAACAAACATGTTTGGTTGTAAATAGAAATATTGATGCTTGATTATGGCATAGAAAGCTAGGACATGCAGGTCTAGGATTGATAGAAAAATTGTATAAGTACAATTTAGTAAAAGGCCTTCCTTCTCTAGAATTCAACAATGATAGAATATATGAAGCATGCTTTAAGGGCAAACACACACAAAGTAGCTTCAAATCGAAGCTTGTGGTGAGCACATCTAGACCATTAGAAATACTGCACATGGACCTTTTCGGTCCTATGAGAACAACAACATTGAATGGTAAACAATATGTCTTAGTTATTATAGATGACTATTCTAGATTCACATGGACATATATGCTTGTTAGGAAAGATGAAGCATTTGAAAAGTTTGTTGAATTTTGTAAAATGATTCAAAATGAAAAAGGTTTTTCAATTGTAAAAATAAGGACTGATCATGGTGGAGAATTTGAAAACCAACTTTTTGAAAAATTTTGTTCAGAAAATGGTATTTCACACATCTTTTCAGCTCCTAGAATATCACAACAAAATGGTGTTATTGAAAGGAAAAATAGAACACTTCAAGAGATGGCTAGAACCATGATGTGTGAATACAATCTTCCAAAACACTTTTGGGGAGAAGTTGTAAACACAGCCTATTATATTTCAAATTGTGCATTAATAAGACCTATTTTAAAAAAGACACCCTTTGAGTTATTCTTTGAAAGAAAACCAAACATTTCATATTTTCATGTTTTTGGAAGTAAATGTTTTGTCTTGAATCATGGAAAGGAATCATTTATGAAATTTGATTCCAAAAGTGATGAAGGAATATTTTTTGGATACTCTCACACAAGTAAAGCATATAGAATATTTAATAAATGCACTTTAGTTGTAGAAGAGTCAATTCATGTTAAGTTTGAGGATGAATGCCAAGGCATTCTAGAGACCGAAGCAAATGGTGGAACTAAAAGCGTTCCAAATAGGGCTGAAGTTGAGGGGGAGTCCGAAACTAGAGAACCCTCCTTCCTCAGAGTGAGGAATGAAGTAGATCATGATCACATTATAGGTGATCCAAATGTTAGAGTAAGCACAAGGTCTCAAGTTCACAACACATGTGAACATCAAGCCTTTTTATCTCAAGTAAAGCCTAAGAAAGTAGATGAAGCTCTTGAGGATGAAAACTGGCTTCTTGCTATGCAAGAAGAATTGAATCAATTTGAAAGAAGCAAGGTCTAGAACCTAGTTCCTAGACCAAAGGATCATCCGGTCATAGGTACAAAATGGGTATTTCAAAACAAACTAGATGAAAATGGTACCATCACTAGAAATAAGGCTAGATTAGTGGCACAAGGATATAGTCAAGAAGAAGGAATTGACTATGATGAAACATTTGCACTTGTAGCTAGATTGGAAGCTATTAGGATCTTACTTGCATTTGCTTGCTGTATGAACTTTACCTTATTTCAAATGGATGTTAAAAGTGCATTTTTGAATGGTATTATAAAAGAAGAAGTATATGTTGAACAACCACCCGGATTTGAAGATCCAATTTATTCAAATCACGTTTTTAAATTATCAAAAGCTTTAGATGGTTTGAAACAAGCTCCACGGGCTTGGTATGATAAATTAAGTTCATTCTTAATTAATCATGATTTCAGAAAAGGAAAAATGGATAACACATTATTTATAAAGAACAAAGGAAAAGAAATTTTGATTGTTCAAATATATGTTGATGATATTGTATTTGGTTCTACTAATTTTGAATTATGTAAAGAATTTGCTGCATGCATGCAAAGTGAATTTGAAATGAGCATGATGGGTGAATTAACATACTTTCTTGAATTGCAAATTAAACAAACCAACAAAGGGACCTTTATAAGTCAAACCAAATACACAAATGAATTACTTAAGAAATACAAGATGCATGATTCTAAACCAATGAACACACCAATGAGCATTTCTCTATCATTATCTAACGATATAGATGGAATTAGTGTAGACACGAAATTGTATTATGGCATGATTGGCTCCTTACTATACTTGACTACATCCAGACCGGATATCATGTTTAGTGTATGTCTATATGCTAGATAACAATCCAATCCTAAAGAACAACATCTAGTTGCTATAAAAGGATATTTAGATATCTTAAAGACATGGTTTCCCAAGGAATTTGGTACCCTAGAGACACCACTCTAGATTTGCATGCATTTAGTGACTCTGATTATGCTGGCTGCAAACTAGATAGAAAGAGTATGAGTGGTGGATGTCACTATCTCAAAAATATGCTTATTTCTTGGCACTCCAAGAAACAAAACTGTGTAGCTCTCTCTTCCATTGAAGTAGAATATATTGTTGTTGCTAATAGCTATGTGATAACTCTATTTTATATAGAGTTATTGTTATTATTTTAGGTAATTACAATTTAATATTTGTTAAATTATAGTTATATTTGTTGGTATTTAATTACATTTTGTTATTTTATGCAACAATTCCAAAATAGAAGAAAAAGAAGAAAAAGAAGTAGAAAATCATGAAAAAAGAATAGAAAAGAAAACAAGCAAAGGTATGCACGTGGAACCAACGTGAGGAAAGAGAAATGCTTTTGCATTTTTGTCAAGGGCCATTTATCGGGACTGTGGAGCATAGACTAAGTGAGGAGACTTGGACCAAAATGATTGTGGGTCAATAGGGGAGAGAACACGAGAGAAACAGAGAAGGGAGCAGAGTGTGAAACCGGAGAGAAGAGGGCCTTTGCCGAAACCAGAGGCAGAGGAGCGAATGCCTGGCGTGGGAAGGTTGCGCGACAGCGGACTGGAACGTCGTCTGCGTTCGTCTCCTCCAGCGATCCATTCCGACCATATTTTCTTCTTTTTCGGCCACGTTTAGGTGATTTTTGGTGAGGAGAGAGCAGATCCAAAATCCTAAAGTGATTTCCAGCCTTTTTGTACTAGTTTCGCGGTAGTTTATGGCGGTTTTCGGCGAAGAAGTGCGAACGCCGACTTTGTCCATTCCGCCAGATCTATGCGTTTCTGTGGCAGATTTGCTGGATATTTTTACAGATCTGCAACCTAGGCGTCCCGATCTATCTTTCCTGAAGTTTCTGTGAAGACTAGCGGCGGACGGCGGCGGCGCATGGTGGCCGGACGGCAACGCATGTCACTGGTGCGTGGCAGCGCGTGCGAGAGTGCATGATGGCGCGTGTCAGCTTGTTTTCTTCCCGTTTTCCAAACAACTTCATTTCCTCCCCCTGATGTGCAGATTTGTGCACTATATTTTGTGATTTGAAGACATTTGGTGACAGCTTTAATGTTTTTAATTTACAGAATATTTTGTCTATGTCTTTGCACTGATTTCTGTTGTGTAAATATGTTGTTTTAATTTATTATGTTAGAGCTACGATGGAACTTAATTATGACGTGTGAATGTTATGATTATTTATATTTTGTGAGATATTTTATGAGTGTGAAGTTGCATATTACTGATCTTAATGCATTTAAGTGATTAGCTACCACTTAAATGATATGATTTGCATGTTTGAGACCGACAGGAGATAGCATGCAGTTGCTTTATGTAATATGCAACCATAGATTAATATGGATAGACATATACCATATGATTTGTGTGGTTTTAGGTGCAAACTAGAATATTCACAATTCTTAATGCACTTAGTTCATTTAATTCATATGCAAACTCACAGTGAATTAATGAGCTAAGTAGATTTACTATACCTAGATATAGGATAGTGAATAAGTTAGGAAATTTCGCTATCACATAAGTAGAATTAATCTTGCGAGCATGGATGATCGACATTTATATCTAGTAATTAGGTGAAATTGGATGCTCTAACATATTTCATTTATCAAGTTTAGGTTAAATTAAGTTAGTTAATCTATGTTTTATTATCTTGATTTGCTAGATAAGCTTTAGGAACTATTCACCATTAGTAATTAATTAGTTTAGTAAAAACTAGTCTTCGTGGGACAATACTCATACTCATCATTATATTACTTGTTCGACATGTACACTTGCATGTAGAATTTCACCGAGCACTATGCTAAAATCTTATGGATGAAATAGCAGTTAGAGGATTATGGAATCTTATCACATAAAGTTCCACTAAAATATGATAACACAAGTGCCATAAATCTCACTAGGAATCCTATCCAACACTCTAAAACAAAGCACATAGAAATTAGACATTATTTCATTCGGGATCATGTTCAAAAAGGTGATGTTGTGCTTGAATTTGTGAGTACTGACCAGCAAATTGCTGATATGTTAACCAAACCTTTATCAAAGGATAGATTTTATGCTCTTAGATGAGAACTTGGAATGTTATTTCCTGAAAATCTTTAAACTATCTATTACTGCTATCTCTCTATTATTTCACTATTCTTCAAATTGCTTGGTTTGAAAGGGAGTGGCTCTACCTTCACTCATATAACCTTTGGTCAGTACCCTACCTTTCTCTCTATTTCATTGCTGCTTGCTTACTTTTTTGTTACTGTATCTTGTCCTGCTTACTTGCATAATTATTCTTTTTGCTTATGACAAAAAGAGGGAGAGAATAGTATGCACATGTGAAGTTTCATTTCTGACTATTAGTGCAAAATGTAGGATACATATACATATCACCCCTGTTTAACCAAATTTCTACATGTTCTATACAAACTTTTGAAATCTGCTAGTCACATGTATAAGAGACATGCATTTGATCATAAAAATGTATCTATGATGCAATGATGAGTTATGTTCTTTTTGAAAAACATAATTGATATTTGATAACTCGTGCAATACTATTGAAATATATTTTGTCATCATCAAAAAGGGAGAGATTGTTGGAAAATAGGGTTTTGTTGTGATTGAAAATATTTTCTTATAAATGTCAATACTCAAATTATGTTTTTCTAAATGTGTAAAAAGTAAAACTATATGAAGTAAAAGGTGTACAAATTACAATATCAATTAATGATATTATAAAGTAACCGGGTTCCTACATTCTCTCATAAAATATACTCTTAAAGTATTTGTTACATATATTCAAATAAATGTTGATTATTTAAATATATTATTTATTTAAATATTTCTTCAAGAAATATGAAATATACTTAAATATATTTTAGGAATATGATACTTGGTTTGGTGAAATTGCAGGAACAATATATGAGCTTAAGTTCAATATATGCAATACATTATAAATGCATTGATATTGGACCGTGTTGATATTGGACAGGGTATCATGCTGAATATATAGTATTACTGGACTAGACTTTTGCTGTTAGGTTGTGAGAACATAGGTGCAGCCCAAGTTCACGTCAATCTACCTGATCATGTTCCCATTATGGTGTCACATTGATCATTATCAGAGGCTTCCTATTACGGAGTCGTATTGATCATTGTTAGAGACTTCCATTACGGTGTCATCTTGATCACATCAGAAGCTTCCTTGATACGCTTGTTGGCTACGACGTTGTCTCACTTAAGGGCACATAAGAGATGCTTATCTCTTGAGGGTCATGCCCTAGCCGTGTCATTCTCACCCTAATGCTGCCTTCGTCTCTCTCAAGTGTCGAAGCTTCAATAGGATGAATCTGGAGGAGATGGGTTGTCAGAACGGTCGGATTTTGAATCAAAAGGTTGAAATGAGGTTGATTTAATGGATAGTCTACTATTCCCAACAGATAGAAGGCTATGGTTCAGGTTTGACTCAAAAGGAAAACCCTAGATTTGCTTCTATTTAAAGAAGATGTGTTCGTGAAGGTTTTTGATTGATGAAGAACATCTATTTGAAGTGTTTTCTTTGTGAAGATAATCTACTCAGCTTACTTACCATTTGATTTGAGATCATACATCATTAGTGGTTTACAAGCTCTTGCTGATATTTGATTCTTCAGTTCAATCTTTGATAATATCATCAATTATAGCTTGTATAACATTATTTATGTGCTGATTTCACTTATAAACATTCTCTGCTCATAAATCTTGAGGAAAATCCAAAACCCTAATTTCACCAAATCGGGGATTTCGTAATAGGAGCTTTGTATCTTGATATATTTGTTTGAATAGCTAATTTGATCAGCAATATCCCATACATTGACATATTATTTGGGGATTTGCTATTGTATATGATCTTTTGATCACTATCTGTATTCAGATTTGGTAATTCTTTTGAGAAGGGATTAGTTGAATTAGGGAGAACATGTTCTCCTAATCAGATTGAGTAAAGGGAACTTCAATAAGTTTGATTGAAGGAGAAGAAGGTGGATGTAGGACTCTAAGATAGAGTGCCGAACCATCGTGGTAAATTGGGTGTTGATTCTCTTGTTCTTTCTTTGATTACATATTTTTGTTTGATTGCATATTATTATACAAGTTGTTAAAGTAATTGATTAGATTTTAGAAAGAAACAATTTTCGGTACAATAACAATTCAACCCCCTTTCTTGTTAGGCTATAAAACCCAACAGATGAGTCCTCTTGCATATATGGACAGTAGGTAACTCATCCTTATCTTTTGTAGTTAATGATAGTTTATTTGTAAAACGATTGAAACATAATCTCATAAGTGTTAGTCAACTATGTGATAAGGATTATAAAGTAAAGTTTAGATCTAATTTCTGCAAAATATCTAGTTGAAATAAAAAGATTATTGTTTTTGGAAAAAGACTAGGAAATATATATATTTTAGATCTAACACATCTTAAAAATAAAGAAATATGCTTAGTAGTATATCTAGACAATAGTAGCTAGTTGTGGCATAAGGGATTGGCTCATATCAATGTGGAACTTGTGAAATTGTATAGAAAGGACTTAGTAAAAAGGCTGCCAAAATTGAAATGTCAAATTTCGTTGCCAGTAACTACTTTGTTCAAGTTTAAAAAGGTGTCAATCAAAAGCTAATAGAGAGTAGAACATTTTAATGAAGAAAATCAAAGACCCATTGCTTAAAGAGGATTAATTTGAAGAAATTAAGGTGTTCTTCGAGTTTATGATCTAACTACTTAAAAGATGAATTGGAAGTAGATTAGAAAGTTTTTGAAAATGAAATCATAGGGCTTTTGTGAGTAAGAAGTTGTTCTATCAATCTATGAAGCATCCACAAAGATTTACTTCAAGATTAAAAAGGATTGAGGAGGATTCAAAAGAGACCTAGAAACTCAACTCACTAACCTATTTTTTGGTTTGCGAAGCTTTGATTTAATAAGTTATAAATGAAACAATGGCATTTTGAAGCATAATTTAGAATGGTTTTAAAGACAAAATGTAGTTTTACCTTCTTCCTCTCTTAATAGCTAGAAATGAAGAGAGAGAAAATAAAATCAAGGCTCCAACGAGAAGAAGAAGTGATGTGTTTTAGAGGTGTTAGAACAGCTTTTTAGAGGTGAAAGGTCAATTGCTTTAAGGCTAAGACCATTAACTTATTGTTATTTGGTTGGTAAAAAAAACACAGAGAAAGCAAGCTTCTTTAATAAACTCATACTCCTTTTTTAAGCTTTTCAAGCTTACAAAATTAGTTCTTCATTTTGGTGATTCTATGTTGAGCTTATTAATGCTTTTTAATTCAAATCATATTTGAGCTAATTTCATACGAGTGAACAATGTTATGATTCATGTGAATTTGAGGCTTTTGTCCATATCATTTTGTATTAAGTCTCTAGTACTTGTTTGAAACTTTTGAACTTGAATTCATATCTTACAAAAATTGAATTCAAAATTTGTACTTAATTGTTACTCATTTATGAAATTCTTTAGGAGAGAATTTGTAATTGGAATTAGGAGAATGGTTTTCCCTTGTAATCAATTTGTTAACTAATTAGAGAATGACTCTAGTAGGTTGTTGCTAGAGTGGGGTGGAGTAGGTGCTGAGGTGGCTTAGGCCGAACTACCTATCAAAAATCTATGTCTTTGTCTTGTCTGATAATCTTGCTTGTTGCCTTGATTGCTTTACATAGGAAAAATGAAAAAGACAAGAATTTTTTATAAACATAATTCACCCCCCCTCTTAGGTTGCTACAGGATCCAACACTCTTAATACTTATGGGCTTGAAAATCTAGTAAATTATAATGGTAACCAACTAGTCACTATTGGCAATGGATGGGGCTTATAATAATTGAAATAGATAATCTAAAAAATCCTAGAAAATTTAACATATCAAATGCCCTTGTAGTTCCACATATTATAAAAGCATTACCATATGTTTCTAAATTTACCAAAGAGAATAATTATGTTTTGATTTTATCTCAATGATTATGCAATACAAAGCCTCTTTAAAGGGAAGACCTTACTCAAAGGACTGGTTGATCAAGGACTATATTGCCGTAAAGAATAATCAACAATCACCTATAGCACTTATTGTTACTACAAATTTGGTGGATTGACACCATAGACTAAATCATAGAAACTATTCCAATGTAATAAGGTTGTTGAAAATAAAGAAAATTTCTTTTGAAAGAAACATTCCTACTACTTGCAACGTGTGTCAAATTATCGAAAAAAAAAAAAAAGACAACCACATCCTTCCACAAAAAAAATATCTTTACAACCATTAAATCTTATTCATTTTGATATATGACATACTATAATTCCATCTTCACAAGAAAGTTGCTATTACATTTGTTTCATAGATGATTGCTCCAAATTTACATGGATCTATCTCTTGAGCTCAAGAAATGAATTTTTATAGGTTTTCAAAAACTTTCAAAAAACTAGTGGAAAATCAACTCTAAACAAAAATAAAAAATATTCAATATGATGGAGCCATAAAATTTACTTCTACCTTATTCAAAAATTTATTACCCTAATAGGCCATCTACTAACACATATCTAGGCCTATGCACCATATTAAAATAGATCTAAAGAAACAAAATGTAGATATCTTAAAATCTAGGTGTATGCTATATCATGCCCATGTACCTATCATATATTGGGATGTTGCTTTTGAAACATCAACTCATATCATGAATAAAATTCCAAGCCCAGTTATCAAATACCAATATTCATAGGAATGATTATTTAAACAAACTCAAACTATTTTAGCATTTTTATGTGTCTTGTCTATCCATACTTATGACCCTTTACTAAAAACAAAAATTCCAACAACAATCAAATCCTTGTGTATTTCTTTGATATCTCACAAATTGCAAAGGATATCATTGTCTCTCTTGAAAACAAACAAATTATATATCATAGCAAATGAAATTGTTAATGAACACCAATTCCCATACCATTATGTGGACCAAACACATTCTCCAATTCCACAAGTAAAAAAATCTTATTTCACTTCCAAATTTTCGAACACCTTTTAAAACTTAGAATCCAAATCAAATATTACAAACAAGAGATGAACCATCTCCATCTTCAACAACAACTATACCACTTAGCAATACAACTACACCAACATCTAATGATTCAACCATGCCTAGTTCCTAACATCCAATGGTTACTAGGCTTAAAGGTGGAGTTATTTCTAAATGTAATGTAACTTGGCAACACACACATGCTTTAATTGCATATGCTCATCCCTACAATAAACCATTAAACTTTATAAAAGCATTAAAAGATCCAAATTTGAGAAAAGCAATGGCTGAAGAATACATTTCCTTGGTAAAAAATCAAATGTGATATCTTGATATTCCACCATCAAACATTACACTCATAGGTTGCAAATGGGTTTATAAGATAATATTAAAATTTGATGGTTCTCTTGAACATTATAAAATGCACCTTGTAGTTGAGGGATTCCATCAACATCCTAGTATTGATTATAATGAAACCTTTAATCTAATTGCAAAAACAATTACAATATGTATAATCATTAGTCTTGCTAATACAAATAATTGGACAATAGAATAGTTAGACATCAAGAATACTTTCCTACATAGTCATCTTGATGAGGAAATATATATGAATGAACTATAAGGATTTATTGATCTTTCAAATCCACACTTTGTATGCTATCTCAAAAGACCACTATATGGTCTTAAACAAGCTCCTTATGTATAGAATTTTAGACTCAGTCAATTTCTACATAAGCTTGGATTTCACACATCCAATGTTGACTATTTTCTTTTTATTTTACATCAATATGCATATCAAATCTTTATTCTAGTTTATGTGGATGATATTATTTTTATAAGAAGTACAAATGCTCCAATCACCAAAATTCTTACCTAACTACAAATTGAATTTGATAATAAATATTTTCATGCATCTTCAATATTTTTTAGGAATTGAAGTCCTTAACTTTCCTATTGGACTTCTTTTACATCAAGCAAAATTTTCACTTGACATAATTTGTCATGTGAAAATGGGAAATGCATCTGGTGTATTTTCTCTTGGTAAAACAAGATATCCTCCCTTAGTAAATGATAGTGAATCATACCTTGATCATACTTATTACCTAAGTATAGTAGGTTCTCTCCAACATCTTAAACTTATAGGCCTAACATATCACACACCATTAATATTGCATGTCAACACATGCACAAACCAATAACCACACATTGAACATTTGTTAGACATATACTAAGATTTCTTGTTGACATTATAAGATATGGCATACAAGTTACAAATAGAAATGTCAACACTCTCAATGCCTATTTTAACAGTGGTTAGATAGGCAATCAAGATGATCAATGGTCTACAAGTGGTTTTTGCATTTTGTTAGAGATAATCTCAGATCTTGGATTTCAAGAAAACAAAAGACTATTCCTTAATCAAGTATAGAGGTAGAATTCAAAAGTCCCACAGATATAGTTGTCATTTAGATTCAAGCTCTTATTAAATATATACAACCTTAACTACAATGACTTCTGACACTATGGTGTGACAATTTATTTGCACTTTATTTGTCCTCCAATCTAATTTTCATGCCAAGACAAGATTTGAACTGGTGACACAAGGATTTTCATTCCTCTACTCTACTAGCTAAGCTATCCCAACCATTACTGACGTACCATCCTTATTTTAATAGATGACTTAGGTTTATGTCAATTAAAAAGACATAAAAAGGATATTACAAACCTAGACCTTGAAATTTCTTGTATCTTTTAAAAAAAACTTTATAATTTTTAGTACAGTATTGGAGATGATATATATTATTAATCATTAATATTTGAAGTGGGGATACCTTACTCAAAGGTGTTCATTTGTAGGTGTATCATATACTGTTGGAAAATAGGGTTTTGTTGTGACTAAAAATATTTTCTTGTAAATATCAATTCTCAAATTATGTTTTTTTAAATGTGCAAAAAGGGAAAAACTATAGGAAGTAAAAGGTGTACAAATTGTAATATCAATTAATGATATTATAAAGTAACCGGGTTTGTACATTTCCTCATAAAATATATTCTTAAAGTATTTGTGACATATATTCAAATAAACATTGATTATTTGAATATATTAATTATTTAAATAATTCTTCAAGAAATATGAAATATACTTGAATATATTTTATCTTAGGAATACGATACTTGGTTTGGTGAAATTGCAGGAACAATATATTAGCTTAAATTCAATATATGCAATACATTATAAATGTGTTGATATTGGACCTTGTATTGATATTGGACTGTGTTAATATTGGACTGGATATACATGTTGAATATATGTTATTACTATACTGGACTTTTGCTGTTGGACTGTGAGAATATAGGTGTGGCCCAAGTTCATGTCAGCCTGCTTGATCTCGTTCATGTTACGATGTCGTCTTGATCATTATCAAAGGCTTTCTATTATGGTGTTGTCTTGATCATTATCAGAGGCTTCCTGTAACGATGTCATCTTTATCATTATCAGAGGCTTCCTGTTATGGTGTCGTCTTGATCACATCAGAGGCTTCCTTGATATGCTTGCTGGCTACGATGTTGTCTCACTTAAGGGCACATAAGAGATGCTTATCCCTCGAGGGGTTATGCCCTAGCCTCTTCATTCTCTCCCCGACGCTGCCTTCGGTTCTCTCAATCGCCGAAGCTTCAATAGAATGAATATGAAGGAGATGGGTTGTCAGAATGGTCGGATTTCGAATCAAAAGGTTGAAATAAGGCTAATTTGATGGATAGTCTACTATTCCTAATGGGAAGAAGGCTACGGTTTAGGTTTGATTCAAAAAGAAAACCCTAGATCTACTTCTATTTAAAGGAGATGTGTATGTGAAGGTTTTCTCTTGATGATTGACATCTATTTGAAGCATTCTCTTTGTGAAGATAATCTACTCTGCTTACTTACCATTTGATTCGAGATCATACATCATTCGGTGGTTCATAAGCTTTCGGTGATATTCGACTATTCGGTTTAATCTTTGATAATATCATTAATCATAGCTTGTATAATATTATTTATGTGCTGATTTCACTTATAAACATTTTTTGCACATAAATCTTGAGGAAAATTTGAAACCCTAATTTCTCCAAATTGGGGATTTCATGATAGGAGCTTTGTATCTTGATATATTTATTTGAATAACTCCTCTGATAAGCAATATCCTATAAACTAACATATTACTTGGGGATTTGCTATTGTATATGATCTTTTGATCATTATTTGTATTTGAACTTAATAATTCCTTTGAGAAGAAATTATTTAGATTAGGGAGAACATATTCTCCTAATCAAGTTGAGTAAAGGTGACTTTAATTGGTTGGATTGAAGGAGAAGAAGGTGGACATAGGACTTTAAGATAGAGTGCCGAACCACCGTGGTAAATTAGGTGTTGATTCTCTTGCTCTTTATTTGATTAAATATTTCTATTTGATTGCATTTTGTCATATAAAATTACTAAAGTAATTGATTAGAATTTTTGAAAAGAATATTTCGGGTACAAGAACAATTCAACCTCCTTCTTGTTAAGCCATAAAACCTAACAATTAGCATTTAGAGCTAGGTTCTCTGATTAAAAGGACTAACATCCTAAAGTAGATCCACATTATGGCTTCTAAAAAAGGGTTAGTTGTTACGGGTTTAATAAACCTCCCTTGTTTGATGGCATTAACTTTAGGCATTGGAAACAATTAATGCAAGTCTTCATAATAAGCCAAGATCCAGAAGCTTGGCAAGTAATCAAAAAGGGTATTACATTACCCAAAATTGATGAATGGTAAAAAAATGAAGCTAAAGTAGTTAAATGCTAAGTCCATGAATATGATCTATAGTGGTCTTAGAGCACATGAGTTTAACAAAGTGTCTTCTTGCATCACCGGTAAAGAAATTTGGGATAAGTTAGAAGTTATTTATGAAGGAACTAATAAGGTAAAGTCTTCTAAAGTGAATATGTTTACACATGACTATGAATTATTTGTTATGAAAGATTCTAAAACTATTAGTGATATGTTTGGTAGGTTTACTGAAATCATCTCTGAACTTAAATTGCTAGGAAAAACCTATACAAATGAGGAAATGGTAAGAAAAATGTTAATATCCCTACCTGAGAGTTGGGATCCTAAAAAGATGGCCATAGAAGAAGCTCATGACCTAGAGGCACTGACCTTAGATGATTTGCTAGGTTCTCTTAAGACTCATGAAATGTAGCTTATGAGAAGAGAAAAAGAAAAAGAAAATAGGAGATCACTTGCACTTAAAGTAGAAGTTGAAAAAGTTAAAGAAGAAGAGTCAGAAAATGATGAAGTAGCTCTTATAGCTAGAATATTTAGAAAATTTTTAAGAAGAGGCTTAAACAAAAACATAGGGCAAAATAGGAGAAAAGAATTAAATGAACCTAGGGAGAATGTGTGCTATGAATGCAGGAAACCAAGACATATCAAGATTGATTGTCTGACAATCAAGAAGAGAAACAATAAGAACAAAAAAAAGGCAATGATTGCTGCCTGGGATGATGAGAACTCCTCATCTAATGAAGAAACCCAAGAGGAGGTTGCACATTTATGCCTAACTGTAACAGCAACTCTTGAGGAAGAAAATCATGAGGTAAACAATTCTTAACTGTTTCTTCAAATAAATTCTAGATTAGAAACTGCATTTTTCGACCTATTTGAATATACAAATAAATTAAAAGATAAATACAGAAAGTTAAAAGTAAAAAATAAATCTGAAAAACAGAAACATTTGACTTCTGTACAAAAAATCAATTTTATTGACAAACAAAGTACAGAACTTACTGCATGTGAAGATTAAACTAAAAAGAAAAACGTTGTGGTTTCTTTGAATGATGACATTGTTATTTCTACTAATGCATACATGAAATATGATGCTTATATGAATGATATATATGAAAAACAAGAAAAACATGAGAACATGCAAAAAGGAGTAGAAACTTTCTGTAGTGACAGTGCATCCCTTGAGACTAAGATACATGCAGATTCACATGTATGTATTGAAAATCTTAAGAATAGAGTCCGTGACCTTGAAAAAGAAAACTGTGACTTGAAATCAAAACTTGATGCAAGTAACTTACTATTAAAGAAATTTACAAATGGTAGTTGCATGTTAAATAGAATTCTAAACTCTCAAAGAGGTATATATGATAAGGCGGGACTAGGTATAAATTGAATGATAAATCAAAATCATTCAATCATTTCTTTAATGAAAAAGAATGTTCAATTCCGTTGCATGAAAATAAATGTTCTTTTTGCAATTATTTTGGTCATGATTTTGATAAATGTCCCATAAGACTTAGAAAGGCTTACAAAGTAAAGAAACTTTGGCTGCCTAAGAATGACAAAAATCTAAGTTGAACTAACACTCATAGACCCGAAGTAAAAAGGGTACCAAGCACTTCAACAATTAAATTTGTTTTTGCAGGATATGAGGGCACGGATAAGGAACAAAAAGCTCAAGAACATGTGGATTCTGGACAGCAGATGCTCTCAACACATGATTGGGATGAGGGAGCTCTTTTCAATGCTTGAGTTAAAAAATGGAGGTATGGTATATTTTGGAGATAACTCCAAAGGAAGAATAAGAGCAATGGGAACAATAGGTAACTCTAATTCTCTACTCATATATGAAGTATTGCTTGTAGATGAACTAAAATTTAACTTACTGAGCATAAGTCAATTATGTGATAAAGGATTCAAAATAAAATTTGGAAAAGAAAGTTGTCTTGTTAAGTATGCTGACCATAAAATTATTGAAAAAAGGAAAGACAATATCTATGTGCTTGATTTAAGCAACATGAATGCTAAACAAACATGTTTGGTTGTAAATAAAAATATTGATGCTTGGTTGTGGCATAGAAAGCTAGGACATGCGGGTCTAGGATTGATAGAGAAATTGTATAAATACAATTTAGTAAAAGGTCTCCCGTCTTTAGAATTTAACAATGATAGAATATATGAAGCATGCATTAAGGGCAAACACATACAAAGTAGCTTCAAATCGAAGCTTGTGATGAGCACATCTAGATCATTAGAAATACTACACATGGACCTTTTTGGCCTTATGAGAACAACAACATTTAATGGTAAACATTATGTCTTAGTTATTATAGATGACTATTCTAGATTCACATGGACATACATACTTGCTAGAAAAGATGATGCATTTGAAAAGTTTGCTGAATTTTGTAAAATGATTCAAAATGAAAAAGGTTTTTCAATTATAAAAATAAGAATTGATCACGGTGGTGAGTTTGAAATCTAACTTTTTGAAAAATTTTGTTCAAAAAATGGTATTTCATATAACTTTTTAGCTCCTAGAACACCACAACAAAATGGTGTTGTTGAAAGGAAAAATAGAACACTTCAAGAGATGGCTAGAGCCATGATGTGTGAATACAATCTTCCAAAACATAGCCTACTATATTTCAAACCATGCCTTAATAAGACCTATTTTGAAAAAGACACCTTTTGAGTTATTCTTTGAAAGAAAACCAAACATTTCATATTTTCATGTTTTTAGAAGTAAATGTTTTGTCTTGAATCACAGAAAGGAATCACTTGGGAAATTTGATTCCAAAAGTGATGAAGGAATATTTCTTGGATACTCTCATACAAGTAAAGCATATAGAATATTTAACAAACACACTTTAGTTGTAGAAGAGTCAATTCATGTTAAGTTTAGAGATGAATGCCAAGATATCCTAAAAACTGAAGCAAATGGTGGAATTAAAAGCGTTCCAAATAAGGCTGAAGTTGAGGGGGAGCCTGAAACTAGAGAACCCTCCTTCCCTAGAGTTAGGAATAAAGTAGATCACAATCACATTATAGGAGATTCAAATGTTAGAGTAAGCACAAGGTCTCAGGTTTACAACACATGTGAACGTCAAGCCTTTTTGTCTCAAGTAGAGCCTAAGAAAGTAGATGAGGCACTTGAGGATGATAACTGGCTTCTTGCTATGCAAGAAGAATTGAATCAATTTGAAAGAAGCAAGGTCTTGAATCTAGTTCCTAGACCAAAGAACCATTTAGTCATAGGTACAAAATGGGTATTTCGGAACAAACTAGATGAAAATGGTACCATCACTAGAAATAAAGCTAGATTAGTGGCACAAGGATATAGTCAAGAAGAAGGGATTGACTATGATGAAACATTTGCACCTGTAGCTAGATTGGAAGCTATTCGGATCTTACTTGCATTTGCTTGCTGTATGAACTTTACCTTATTTCAAATGGATGTTAAAAGTGCATTTTTGAATGGCATTATAAAGGAAGAAGTATATGTTGAACAACCACCCGAATTTGAAGATCCAATTTACTCAAATCATGTCTTTAAATTATCAAAAGCTTTATATGGTTTGAAGCAGGTCCCACAGGCTTGGTATGATAAATTAAGTTCGTTATTAATTAATCACGATTTCAAAAAAGGAAAAATGGACAACACATTATTTATAAAGAACAAAGGAAAAGAAATTTTGATTGTCCAAATATATGTTGATGATATCGTATTTGGTTCTACTAATTCTCAATTATGTGAAGAGTTTGCTACATGCATGCAAAGTGAATTTGAAATGAGCATGATGGGTGAATTAACATACTTTCTTGGATTGCAAATCAAATAAACCAATAAAGGGACTTTTATAAGTCAAACCAAATATACAAATGAATTGCTCAAGAAATACAAGATGCATGATTTTAAACCAATGAACACACCAATGAGCACTTCTTTATCATTATCTAATGATGAAGATGGAATTAGTGTAGACACGAAATTGTATCGTGGCATGATTGGCCCTTTACTATACTTGACTGCATCCAAACCAGATATCATGTTTAGTGTGTGTATATGTGCTAGATATCAATCCAATCCTAAAGAACCGAATCTAGTTGTTGTTAAGAGGATATTTAGATACCTTAAAGACACGGTTTCCCTAGGAATCTGGTACCCTAGAGACACCACTCTAGATTTGCATGCATTTAGTGACTTTGATTATGCTAGCTACAAACTAGATAGAAAGAGTACGAGTGGTGGATGTCACCATCTCAAAAATATGCTTATTTCTTAGCACTCGAAGAAACAGAACTGTGTAGCTCTCTCTTCTACTAAAGCCGAATACATTGTTGCTGCTAGTAGCTGTGCTCAAATCTTATGGATGAAACAGCAGTTAGAGGATTATGGATTCTTATCACATAGAGTTCCACTAAAATGTGATAACACAAGTGCCATAAATCTCACTAGGAATCCTATCCAGCACTCTAAAACAAAGCACATAGAAATTAGACATCATTTCATTCAGGATCACGTTCAAAAAGGTGATATTATGCTTGAATTTGTGAGTACTGATCAGCAAACTGCTGATATCTTAACCAAATCTTTACCAAAGGATAGATTTTATGCTTTTAAACGCGAACTTGGAATATTACTTCCTAAAAATCTTTGAACTATTTATTACCGTTATCTCTCTATTCTTTCACTTTTCTTCAAACTGCTCAGTTTAGGGGGGGCCTGCTCTACCTTCACTCATATAACCTTTGGTTAGTACCCTACTTTTCTCTCTATTTGGTGCTGCCTGCTCATTTTTTTTTTACTATATCTTGTCCTGCTTACTTGCAAAATTATTCTTTTTGCTTATGACAAAAAGGGGGAGAGAATAGTGTGCACATGTGAAGTCTCATTTCTGACTATCAATGCAAAATGTGGGATACATATACATATCACCCCTGTTTAACCAAATTCTTGCATGTTTTATACAAACTTTCGAAATCTACTAGACACATGTACAGGAGACATGTGTATGATCATAAAACTGTATCTATGCTGCAATGATAAGTTGTGTTCTCTTTGAAAAACATAATTGATAGTTGATAACATGTGCAATACTATTGAAATATATTTTGTCATCATCAAAAATGGGGAGATTGTTGGAAAATAGGGTTTTGCTATGACTGAAAATATTTTCTTGTAAATATCAATTCTCAAATTATGTTTTTCTAAATGTGCAAAAAGCAAAACTATAGGAAGTAAAAGGTGTACAAATTATAATATCAATTAATGATATTATAAAGTAACCGGGTTCTTACATTTTCTCATAAAATATATTCTTAAAGTATTTGTGGCATATATTCAAATAAATGTTGATTATTTGAATATATTGATTATTTAAATAATTCTTTAAGAAATATGAAATATGCTTGAATATATTTTATCTTAGGAATATGATACTTGGTTTGGTGAAATTGCAAGAACAATATATTAGCTTAAATTCAATATATGCAATACATTATAAATGTATTGATATTGGACCGTGTTAATATTGGATCGGATATACATGTTGAATATATGTTATTACTGTACTGGACTTTTGCTATTGGACTGTGAGAATATAGGTGCAGCCCAAGTTAACGTCAGCCTGCCTGATCCCGTTCATGTTACGATGTCGTCTTAATCATTATTAGAGGCTTTCTGTTATGGTGTCGCCTTGATCATTATCAGAGGCTTCTTGTTACAGTGTTGTCTTTATCATTATCAGAAGCTTCCTGTTACGGTGTCGTCTTGATCACATCAGAGGCTTCCTTGATACACTTGTTGGCTACAATGTCGTCTCACTTAACGGCACATAAGAGATGCTTATCCCTCAAGGGGTTATGCCCTAGCCGCTTCATTCTCTCCCCGACATTGCCTTCGTTTCTCTCAAGTGCCAAAGCTTCAACAGGATGAATATGGAGGAGACGAGCTGTCAGAACGGTCAGATGTCGAATCAAAAGGTTGAAATAAGGCTAATTTGATGGATAGTCTACTATTCCTAATGGGAAGAAGGCTATGATTCAGGTTTGATTAAAAAAGAAAACCCTAGATCTACTTCTATTTAAAGGAGATGTGTACATGAAGGTTTTCTCTTAATGATTGACATCTATTTAAAGCATTCTCTTTGTAAAGATAATCTACTCTGCCTACTTACCATTTGATTCGAGATCATACATCATTTGGTGGTTCATAAGCTTTCAATGATATTCGACTATTCGGTTTAATCTTTGATAATATCATCAATCATAACTTGTATAACATTATTTATGTGCTGATTTCACTTATAGACATTTTCTGCACATAAATCTTGAGGAAAATCTGAAACCCTAATTTCTCCAAATTGGGGATTTCGTGATAAAAGCTTTGTATCTTGATATATTTGTTTGAATAGCTCCTCTAATCAGCAATATCCCATAAACTAACATATTACTTGGAGATTTGCTATTGTATATGATCTTTTAATCATTATTTGTATTTGAACTTAATAATTCCTTTGAGAAGGAATTATTTGGATTAGGGAGAACGTATTCTCCTAATCAGGTTGAGTAAAGGTGACTTCAATCGGTTGGATTGAAGGAGAAGAGGGTGGACATAGGACTCTAAGATAGAGTGCCGAACCACTATGGTAAATTGGGTGTTGATTCTCTTGCTTTCTATTTGATTAAATATTTCTATTTGATTGCATATTATCATATAAATTACTAAAGTAATTGATTAGAATTTTTGAGAATAATATTTCGGGTACAAGAACAATTCAACCCCTCTTTCTTGTTAAGCCATAAAACCCAACATATACTTCAAAAATATTGTGATAATAAAAAAATTTCCAATTAGATCCATTTGTAAAAGAGTAGAATCTGCATAAAACATAACAATTTCTTTTTAAACCACTAACAAAAATAAAAGAACAAATCGGATAAATAATTATGGAGTCGAAGGGGCCTTTTGTTTGGGGATAAAGGGACTTGAACCCTCACAATTTCTAAAGTCAAGTGGATTTTCCTCTTACTATAAATTTCATTCACAATCATTTCATCTCCTTAATTGATCAAATAGCATATATCTTCCAAGGCTTATCAACTACTTGATTCTAACTTTTACAAGACAAGTTTACTATTTGTACTGATCCATTAGCTTGCAAGGACAACCAAGATAATAAGAAGCTGCCACACGTAGAAGTATCACTCATTCATGTTAATGCTCTTCTATCACAAGTAATGCACAAGTTACACCAGCGCACGTGCACCACACATGCATTGTCCCCACTTTGCAAACGACTACAATCAAGCACCAATAACCAAAATTAGCTCCTTATCATCAATCAACGAAATGTATATAGAAGGCTATGAAGGTCGATGAACTTGAACAACAAAGGCTTTTAGAAAAGGGAAAATGAACCAATTCAAATCATTCTTGACTTGGTTCAAAATCATTCAAATTCAAATTACTTCCATATTCATCTCATTGACTAGAATCCGAGAAGAATCAAGATGAATACTTTCCATCTTCCTGTATTAATCAAGCCCTTGTATTCCCTATAAATCTCTAACGAAACATATGAAGACATCACTCAAATGAGAAATACTTTTATCATTGTGCTTGCTTTCTGGGGTTATCTTCTTTTTTGATATATTTACTTTTTGGATTACCTTTTTTTTTTTTTCCAAAATTACTCAATGGGGAAAGATATGAAAAAGGCAAATTTGACTGCAAGTCATTGTTGTGCACTTTTGAACACGTAACAGGGCCAACCATCGGGAAGTTGTCCCATGGAAGAGTTGGCTTCTTTTTATGGTAATTCCTATTTTGAGGGCTGAGTTAGAAAGGAGTTTGGGGGGAAATGATTTAATTGCATTCCACCAAGAAGAGTTACAATACTATCAGAGAGAATTCAAATACAAGTCCCACCTCCCCCGCGGGCACCGCCGCCGCCCGGTGCTCCCTGTCGTTCCCCATCTATAACAGAAACCTACACCAAGCAACAGCTTATTCACTGGATGTGTTGTCGCACTAAACCACAGTAGCCAGTTGCCCGTCCCGTATCTGCTCCACTAAGTCTACCGTCCGAAATGCTTCTTCATTTGGTTCCGTGTGGCAGGCAGACCATATAGAGGCGTGGTGTATTGCTCCTCTTGCGCTCTGCCTTCATCTCCTATCCGTACTCCTCAAGTCCAGAGTATTGCATTCTTACCGCAAGGCCCGCCTCATGGATAGGGAACCAAGTAGCTTCACTTGATGCTTTACGTGCCATCCACGTTAGCTGGTGGAGTAGCCACATCAGCTATCAATAGCAGTAATCCATTCTTAAAATACAAGGAATGAGTATTTTTGTAGTGTCCTAGAATCATTCAATAGGAAAATAAAAATTTTGTAAACCTAAAATAAATAAAAGTTAGAATTGGCCAAAAAGAATTATAAGAAGTCCATAATCATTCAATAGGAAAATAAAAATTTTGTAAACCTAAAATAAATAAAAGTTAGAATTGGCCAAAAAGAATTATAAGAAGTCCATGGAGATCTGTTCTAGTAAAGGAAGATGAAAAACCATGGACTAATATAATGTCATATTTCTTTTGTAATTTTCTCTTTATTAGATTTTGTTATACTTTTCTTCTCATCAAACATATATTTCATGGATTTTCTTATCAACAAGAATCCATAAGAGAAATTCTTTCTAACAATTATCTATCAAGGAGACTTTCTTAACTTGTCTATTAGATTTCTTTATAATTCCTCTTTTTTTAAAGAAATTCTAAAAGAATCTTATTTAGATATTAGTAGCAAAATGCATTACAACAAAAGTATAAGAATTCTAATTGAATATTACTAGCAAAACCCACTATAACTAAAGGATAACCATTGGTTTCACAATTATATAGAAACCCCTAACTTAATTGTTTCATCAATCTTAATACTTTGTTAGTAGTCAATCTCTGAATTAAACATTGGACTACCATTGGTGGTATTGTTTACGGTTTAAGCAGTTCAGGCCATAAAAGGATGAAGGCGCTAGATGGGTGACAGGAGCTGTGGTTCTCTATGATGGGTCAATGTTTTGGATCATAAAGGGGCATGTGTAGGGCAAGTAACGCCAATAAACTGTACTAATGACGAGGCTATGGGATTTTTTAAAAAATATTTTGCAGGAAAGTTGATTTATCACGACTTTTTAAGTGCAATGTACTGTTCGAATTTGACATATAGAAAATTAATGTAATTGCTTGACAATATAAAAGTGGAATTTGTAGACCTTCTATCAACTTTTGTGCTCATTCCTTCTTAAAAGCAACTCTTTCTCTCTCCCAATAAATTTTCTTCACCATCTCTTTGTTTCAGCCAGGTTATGCCCTAAATCTCTTCCTTTTTACCTCCAATCCTGCTGTCTACTTTCCTAAATTTCTCTTGAACATGAGTAATAATCATTTGAAATCAAAATTATTTTGCGCTTCTATTTATCCCCTCCATCATTAGAGAAAATAAATTCTTATTTATTAATATGTAGGCCCCGTCACAGGTCCAGTATCATAACCTTTTTTCAACGTTTCTCTATTCGATTAGTTACACTGTAAAAGATAACAAGATAGATAAAACTTTGATCAAGCTGCACGATGCTTGAAAGTCTTTTTATTTTCACTTTAAAGAATTTTCTTTCCCCCTTCCGTAGCTAACCCAGGACAATGACATTTGTTCAGCGGCTACAGGTGATAAATCTCAAGTACTGTTGTTCCTAAAATCTAATTAATAAAATATAGTGCAAACGTGAATTTCGACCAAGTATTGAAGACTATCTTTATTTACTGCTGAAACATTCCAAGAGAGAAAAAATAAGAACAAACATTTGGGTTGTCTTTTACTCTTTTTCGTTTTGATCCTTCACTTCCACTTTGATAATAAATACACATACACATTACTTGAGACCACAACACTTGTATATCCTAGTTAAATCAAACGCTTGTATATTAGGACATCCATCTTCTTTCGTACACGTAATTCTCATATATTTCATTAAGCAAAGGCATCTTATTTAAGAAGAAAACATCAAAAGAAATTGCATGCTAGTAGATGTTACGTAGAATTAGGTTTTGGTGACGGTCTAGATGTTCGGATCACACTTTCAAACGGGTAGTTTAAGTCATCATGTCGCCTCCGTAGTGGCGGGTTCCACATGTTTAACGGCTCAGATAAGGATACAGCTGGACAGTGACCCGTGAATGAATGGATCCGAGGTGTCCAACAAATCCACGTTTTTACCTAAGCAAATCGGGTTGAACTCCCTGGGTCCAGGTACAAGTAGGCCCCCTCACAGTTCATGCCCCCGTACAAAATGAATCTCTCTGGCCCTCGATGCCACTCTCAAAAAAGGCAAGGCCCGCCATAAACGCCTGTGATTGATCTTCCATAAAACGCCGTTACAACGCTTAAAAAGGTCTCTCATAAGAGAGGAGTGTGACAGATTGGAAATTGGCTTGTCGTCGGGTCCCACGTAATGGAGTACTCATAGCTGGCAAAAATTTGTACCTTGACAGTCTGGTCCTCCTTTCATCCAACCCCACGATCCACCACGCCCAACACACTGGAACCCCACAACCCTACAACCCCACTCTCTCTTTAAACCAACCCTCTCTCGCAAGCCTTTCTCACAACCCCGACTTGCTCTCTTCCACCCCACCTCACGTACTATCTTCTGTATTCCTTCTCGCTTCTAGCGTCATAACGACTCTCTCAATCTCTACCAGTTCAACTCTTTTGGAGAGAGAACTGAAGAATCAGATTCAAAAACTCGATATTTCAGGCATGGCTGAGGAAGTCCAAAAGCAAGCCCAAGAAACATTGGCGCGAGTCGAAGAGGTGATGGTGGTCACTGATGTTCCACAGCCCGAGAAAGCTACTCCAGCAGTGGAGAAAGAGCCATCGCAGGTTCCAGAGAATGAGGAGCTCTTGAAGCCCAACGCCGCTGAAGAGGAGCCTGCTGTAGAGACTGACATGTCGAAATCTGGGGATGACGGCGATAAGAACATCCCTCAGTCGGGTTCCTTTAAGGAAGAGAGCACCAGAGTTGCTGATCTTCCCGAGTCAGAGAAGAAAGCTCTTGAAGAGCTTAAACAGCTTATCCAATCAGCGCTTAACAACCATGAGTTCACTTCTCTGGCTTCCCCGCCACCCCCACCATCACCGCCCAAAGTGGAAGAAGAAAAGCCAAAGGCTGTCGAGGAAAAAGAGAACAAGAAACCCGCCGAAGATACACCAGCCAACGTGATTGCCGACGATACTCCATTGGCAGAGGAAGAACTCACGCAGGTTGAATCAGGGGCTTCGGCAGAAACCAGGGACGAAGCAGAAAAGAAGGCAGAACCAGAGAATGAAGCAGCAGCACAAACAACAGAAAAAGTCGTTGTTGCAGCGGTCACTGAAGAGAAGGTGACTGGAGATGCTGTAGATGCTGTAGATGATGACGGTGCAAAGACCGTAGAAGCCATAGAGGAGACCATTGTTGCGGTCTCTTCGTCGGTCTTACAAGAGCAGCTCCCTCCACCTCCAAAGAAAGATGAGAAGGATCAGAAGGTTGCTTCACCCCTGGGGGCGGAGGAAGAAGACGCCAAATCTGAAACGTTGGTTACTCTTCCTCCGGAGGAGGTATCCATCTGGGGGATACCACTCCTCGCTGATGAGAGGAGCGATGTCATCCTTCTAAAGTTTCTCCGTGCAAGAGACTTCAAGGTGAAGGACGCATTCACTATGATCAAGAATACGGTGCGCTGGCGAAAGGAGTTTGGGATTGATGAGTTGCTTGAAGAAGACCTAGGTACTGACTTACAGAAGGTGGTGTTCATGCACGGCTTTGATAAGGAAGGACATCCGGTGTGCTACAATGTGTATGGAGAATTCCAGAATAGGGAGCTCTACCAGAAAGCATTCTCTGATGAAGAGAAGAGGCAGGAGTTCTTGAGATGGAGAATTCAATTCCTGGAAAGGAGTATCCGGAAATTGGATTTTAGCCCCGGGGGCATTTGCACTATTGTTCAGGTCAATGATTTGAAGAATTCTCCTGGGCCTGGTAAATGGGAACTTAGACAAGCAACCAAACAGGCCCTGCAATTGCTCCAAGATAATTATCCTGAATTCGTAGCCAAACAGGTATACTGGGAACATACATATATTTATGTGCGTATATATATATATATATATCTTTCTATTACATGCATCCTCTTTGAGATTACGTGGGGAATATCCTGTTTGCTAAAATTTGGGGTTGGGGTTGCTCTTTTAGGTGTTTGTCAATGTTCCGTGGTGGTACATGGCGGTCGGTAGAATGATAAGTCCATTCTTGACCCAGAGGACCAAGAGCAAGTTTGTTTTTGCTGGCCCTTCCAAGTCTGCGGATAACCTTTTGAGGTTAGTCCCCAGTTTAGCATCGTCGCCTCTGTTTAATCTTTGACGATTTTGCTTGTGATAGATATTATCGAAAGAAAATAGGTTTTATTTTTTATTTTTTAAAAGTAACTTCCCTTGCTTGTGAGTGTGTGTTCTCTCCCTCTCTCTCTCTCTCTGTCCCTCTCACTTGCTACCTGAAATACAGGTACATAGCTGCGGAGCAGTTGCCAGTCAAATACGGAGGACTCAGCAAAGATGGTGAGTTTGGCACAACCGATGCTGTTATTGAGATTACTGTTAAGCCGGCGGCGAAGCACGTAGTGGAATTTCCAGTTACGGAGGTGAAGTATTCCATGTCCTTTTGACTGATGGTAGTGTTTGATAATTCAGAAATAAAATATTTGTCTGCTTCAGACGCTATGACTTCGGTTCTAAAAAAACTACATCCTGTCAGATACTTTGTTTCTTTTCTGGTAGATTTTTAGAAAATCAGGTTGTCGAATTGAGAAGCCTTTCTTGGGTTCTCTGAACGCTGTACAGGGAGGCATTATACACCGTTGTAAGGTTGTTTTTGCTCTACTAGTAACATGTACTAGGGGACCACCTCAGAAACTATATTTTGCGGGTAACAGAACTAAGAACATAAAACACTAAGAAGACACATCTTGATTGATGAGAATATGAAAAAGAATTAAAAATAGTAAAGTATAATTTGACCTTTCACCAAAAAAAAAAAAAAAATAGTAAAGTGGTCAACCACGGTTTTCCCTCGGTGTTTGGGATTAGTCGTACTTTCCAGCTGTACCCACCAGCACCTCTGTAGATAATCACTGGCTCCAGGGTTGGAGTTGATAATGCATTTTTAAAGAAGAAAGATCAGCCACTTCGATGATCGTGGCTCGTGGGCAATGGTAAGCTCCATTGCTGAAACTAGTTACTGTAATTGAGTAGGATATATGCCAAAGAAATTATATTGTTCTTCTACTTATACAAATGCCTGCTGTGACCATAACATAGTCTTCTGAAACTAAGTGATTAAGCAGTCCATATGATGATTTCAATTACTTGGTAACGTTGAAGAAACGTTTGTTGGATTTCCGCTTCTTAACACATGAAGTTCGTATGATCAAAGTCTTCATCTAATTAAGCCACTATAGTATTTGGTGTTTGGTTTGATGGCTATGGACCGAGGCCTTATTATGCGTGAATCATTGAAGCTGCAGACCTGCCTTCTCACTTGGGAGGTCCGAGTTGTGGGATGGGATGTGAGCTACGGCGCGGAATTTGTTCCAAGTGCTGAAGAAAGTTACACTGTGATCATACAGAAGGCCAGAAAGGTTGCCTCATCTGCAGAACCAGTTGTTAGCAATAGTTTCAAAATTGGCGAACCTGGAAAGGTCGTGCTGACCATCGATAATCCCACCTCTAAGAAGAAAAAGCTCCTCTACCGCTTGAAGACCAAACCTTCTTCTGATTGAAGGAAGACATAGAGGAAAAGGGAAAAGAAAAAGAACAATAAGATTACTTTACTTACATTCCTGATTACAATTCTATCTCCTTCATCTTCATCATCATCATCATCATCAAAGCTTGAAGAATGGGAGCTTGTTGATTATATAGGAAAGAAATTATATTTATTGAAAGTGGTTTGTGTCTTCCTTTTTTTTTCTTTTTTTTTTCTTGTACTTCTAAATACATTTTCTGGTTCTATGTTAAATATGAAGATGTAAGTTTCATTTTCTGGTCCTGTAGGAGTTTTTAATGAAGGACATATTCGTTGTCTTTAACATTGGCCTTTTAATGGTCTGTTTCCGAGGTCCTGTCTCGTTTTTCAGTACTACAGCTGTAAATTGCAATTACCTTGATTCCAGAGAGTTTGAACTGATAAAGAAACTTGAGAAAAGCCATAGACTTATTTAATGCAATTCAATTTTTGCGACATCTGCTTTACCGAAAGCAGATATCAAAGAGCCGTTTGTGCTTTTCTTCTATTGGGGTAAAACTACTTCTGTGATTCCTAGTAGCATGCTTTTCTGGACATTTCAGTGGCTAATTTAACAATCAGGTTTCCATTTAAAAGTAGTATCAATATTGGACTATCTTTAATTGCTTTCTAAGGGCGAAACCAAACATCAACAATCGGTCTCAATGATATCTCACTTTCACGTCTTCTCTACTCCACCTTTCTGAATTGCTCCCCCATCATGGTTGGACCCGCCAAGCGCCCAAATCAAGATATTTGGGGACATTTTGGGACCCATGAAATTGTCACTGTACGGGAATCTTATAATGTTTTTTTTCCCTTTTACAGCACTGATTTTCATCCTTAAACCGGCTTTGCTTTGTGTACTATAATCCATCTAATCATATTTTAAACAAATGATTTCCCTTTCTCCACCACTTTTTAGTCTTTTTAGGCATGAAGAGGCGCAACTTCTTTATGTTGCAAAAGCAGTGATGGTCGTCACTTAGAGAATCACTTTACTAAAAGTGAATAGTTCTTTTCCTTATTTATTTTTAATAAAATGAAATAAATAGTCGGCATTTTTTCATGTCATCATTGATGAAGATTGCCAACATAATATAAAGGCAATTTCTTTAAAGCCACCACAATGTACTGCTATAGAAAAGAAACACAGTGTTGAGAGAGAGCGAGAAAAGGAAACCTGAATGGTCCTATATTGCCCCTGCGCTCTTTTCTTTTGGTTATTTGGTTCTGTCAACTGAAGTGACAAAAATCATTCTCTGTTCCAGCAAACTGAACCTGAATGGCAGAAGCGTCCGCCAGAAATGCAGCAGCTGTGCCCGCAAGAAGCATGTGTATGGTCGGGTGGAATGACTAGGTTCTGTCGTGGTCCGAGTGGCAAAGTTCAATTTCGCAGCTCTGTCACGATCCATGCGCTGCTTGACGCCTTTCCCATCCATGCGTACGCTTGTTCATTAAATATGGGCCACCTTATTTCCTTTACCTTGTGGCCATATCAGAATTAGCCCAGGTTCGTCAAATTACTGACAAAGTGGACCGTTCATTCCTGACAGCCTGCTGTCTTCTTTCTTGTCATTTTCTTTGGGCAGAGTTGCCTACCCTAAACGTGGGTCAATGGAAAAGACCTCCAAAATTTAAGTAAAATGAGAATACGCTTGGAAAAAATAAAAACAACAGGAAAGTGAGAGTCCTGTTAGAATTTATCAGAAATGTTTCCTCGTAGCCACAATTGGGCTTCGCCCTTATCATCCTTAAATGAATGACACGGCCTCGGGGTCATCGACCATTCCTGGTAAAGTGGCGTTGGCAGCCAATAATCATATTCCTTTAAATATGCCTACATGTACAACCATATTAGCTTAACTGAAGAGGTGGGGGAGAGAAATGTGTGCGTCGGCTATTAAAGCAGTAGGGATCGGAACCTAAAGTCCTGTTTTCTTTTAATAAAAACAAAGGTGGTGTTGTAAATCGTTCTACATTAATACCCTTCAAGGCTCAATTACATGTCTGATAACTCAATTACGTGTTTGACTTATACACATAACAGAATGCAACTATTTCCTCCGTGAACCGGTGGGTCATCCAACTTAATAATGGAGACTTAAAATAGCCTTATTATCTTTTCTACCATTAACATGGAATGTTAGTTACAATCTTCAAAATCTACCATTAGGCGAACCTCGATCGCACAAAATCAGTAACAAATTCCAAGATTTTATTACAGTAACTACAAAAAAAAAAAATGCGTAGACTTTTTGTTCAGAAAACGAAATTTTTTCAAAGAACATTATGGAAAAAAAAAAAACCACGTTAGAAGCATTCAGCTACCAGTGAATTTTATTATAAATATATTATAACTAATTTAAATATACTAGAGCCGTTCTAGGTTTTAAGAAAGACGTGTACTCCCAATCAGTGAAGCAAATAATCTTTCTAGTAAAAAAAAAAGTTTTAAGATTCAAATATTCTTCTGCAATACTTGCTATGAATGAATTCTTTCAATATGTAAAATGTCTAGTTTTGATTAACTTATTAGAGACATTCTTAATATTCAATAGAAGATAAAATATTTTTTTATAATTGTTAGTAACAAGAGAAGCAAAGAAGTTAAAAGTATCAACAAAATTTATATTTTCTCGCTCGTTAAGATTTTCAGGTTTTCCCCTAATGACTTCTCTCTTAAAAGAAGAAGAAGAAGAAGAAGAAGAGGAGCTTGGATTGAGTGAATAACTCTTTTCAAAACATAACAAGAGTTTGGCACGTATAAACGCAGGAAAAGTAAAAAGATAATTTCTTTTAGAAAAGCTAAACCTCATGAGTAATTTTCAAAATTTAAATAGACGAGCTTCACATACTATTTAGTCCGTGTTTATGGTAATCAAGTTCTTTTAGAATTAAAAAATTACATATCAAGTATAAAATATTATTTAATAACCTAACCCAATATAAAAAAATATAATAATATATCCCACGTTAAAAAAGAGTAAATCTGTAAATAATCTCTTTAACATACTTTATCACTCTCTTGAATTTGTTAGCCTAATTTTATTAGGCTTACTAATAATTCTATTTCTTATAGAATTATTTTGATTACTTTGGATAATATATGATAAGTGTTTTTGTAATTATGTTCATATTTATTTATATTTATACATATTTTGTTGTTTTATATAGAAAACGAAAAAGAAAAAAAAAGAGTGAAAAAGAAAAGAAGGCAAACAGAAACAAAAGGAAGTGTTGTCACACGTTGGGGAACTCACATGGAAAAAGAGAAAATCAGAAAAGAAAAGAAGGCTATTGTGAAAAACATGGAGGAGGTGTCATGCAGAAAGAGGAGAAAAGAGCTAGTATTGTTGATCATCGGAGGCTAAGCAAGAAAAAAAAGAACAAGAGAGGTCGAATCTTCGTCAGGCAGTTGGATTAGAGAAAGAGAGGGAGCTAGTTATTGTTCAAAAAAGGAGAAAACAAGAGAGAGAGTCGGCCGAAGTGCAGGCAGTAGGGAGCTCACTAGACCTTAGAGGTGACACGTGACAGCTTGTGTCTCAAAGAGAAAGTGCAGCGGTCGTGCGAAAACCAACCACCCAGTGCTCTTTTCTAGTGAAAAACTTGGAAATCTGTGCATTTTCGACCAATTTAATCTAGTTTCTGGCCATCTGAGCAGTTCTCGACGTGTTTTGGGCAATTTCATGCGGAAAAGGAGTTTCCGGTGGAGGACGATGAAAGCCATTCGGGGTAGTTTTTCTGTCAAATCTACACATTTCTGCGGTAGATTTGTGTGATTGTTTTTGCAGATCGCAGATCAGCACTCCTAACATCTTCCCCAACAATTTCTAGCATTTTTTGTGAGAATGACGAGGCGCGTGGTGGCGTATGATGGCACATGGCAGCGGCGTCTTCCTCCCCTCTTCCAGACAATTTTTGCTCCTCTTTCTTATGTGTAGAGTTATACAAAGTTTCTATGAATTAAAGATAATTTAGTGATAACTCTTATGTTTTTAATTTAAAGAATACTTTGTTTAATTTCTTGCATTGCTTTTATTTGTACAAACTCTATATTTTAGTTTACTTTTATTCGAGTTACGATTTAACTTAATTACAATAATATGAATTATATGATTGTGATGTTTTGTCTAACATTGTATTTATGTGAAGTTGCATATTACTATATTTAATACATTTAAGTGATTAGCTATTACTTAAATGACTTGATTTATATGTTTGAATCCAATGAGAGATGGCATGTAGTTGTTTCGTGTAATATATAACCATAGATTAATATGGATAGACATATGCCATGTGGTTTGTGTAGCTTTCAGTGTAAACTAGAAATATTCATAAATCTTAATATGTTTGATTTGTTTTAATTAACATATAGGGATATAATGAGTTAATGAGCTATATAATTTCATTATACCTAGATATAAGATAATAAATAAATTAAAAAATTTTACCATCACATAAGTATAATCAATCTTGCAAGCATGAATAATCAACATTAGTATCTAGTAATTATGGTGAAATCAGAGACTCTAACATGTTTCATTTATCGATATTTTTTAAATTCAATTGTTTAGTTTATTCTCTATTATTTTAGTTTGCTAGATAAATCTTAGGAATTATTTGTCCTTAGTAATTAATTAGCTTAATAATCACCAATCTTTATGGGACGATATCTTTCTCATTATTGTATTACTTGTCTGATATGTCCACTTGCATATAGGATTTCACTGAACAAGTTTTTTGCACTATTATTAAGGATTAGTTATTTACTACTAATTAATATTAATATTGAATAACTTCTAAGTTTAATCTAGCTTTTGTTGCCTTTTATTTTATTTCTATTTTTTTATCTTTTTTTTTGTTGCAAAAAAGAAAAAAAAAAAAGAACTCATTGTAAGTAAAGAGGATGGAGATAAATGATGATACTCATAACCTTTTAAAAGATTATGCTTGCACTAGCATTTTAAGATGTCACATCGAGCATCTAGAAGCCTACAAGTTAGGCAAATCACTTTGAGATCAAGATAGCATGTGACATAGATGTCTTAGCCGACTTATGCACACAATTGGAAGTGCTAAAAAAGAATAAAGTATATGAATTTTGTGGTGGAGAATATGCGAACATAGAATGCTAAGTAGGTAACCATTATATTCAAGATAATGAATATGCTAATTTTGTTAAGATTCCAAGCAAGTCACAAAATGATCTTTAGTTTAACACATAATTTGAGATGATGCAACTAAATGAAATGATACCACCACCAATAATTAGCAGACAAAAGAGGTGAAGCATAACTTGGAGGACATAATCAACAAGGTATTCACCACCACATAGCGCTTTATAAAGAGTATTGAAGTGATATTGGGCACAAAAAAAGAGGTAAAGCCTAATTTAGATGTTATAGTTACCAACCTGGCCATATAAAGCTTTATGGAGAGAACTAAAGCAAGATTTTAGAGGATAAAAGCTTCAATAAAAAGTTTGGAAGTGCAAATGGGTGAGTTGGTCAATATAATTTAAGAAAGATAGGAGGATCCTTTAACCAACAATATGGAGAAAAATCCTAGAGATATTGTAGAGGCAATAACCTTAACAAGTGGCAAGCAAGTGGAAGAAGATGATATTGATAAAAAGATTTTCAAAGATATGAATAAAGATGTTAGCACACAACCAAAGGAAGCACTCAAGAGCAAACTATTTCAAAACAATCCTACAACTTATATGCCTCCAACTCCATCTCCTCAAAGATTCTAATAACATGAAATAGATAAGTAGTTTTTAGAATTCTTTGATGTATCTATAAAATTACACATTAACATTCCTTTTGCAAATGCTCTAGCTTAAATGCCCAATTATGTAAAATTTTTAAATGAGATATTGGAGAACAAAAGGAAGCTGGAAGTGTATAAGATAATGATGTTGATTAAAGAACGCTTAACCATCCTACAACACAAGCTATTTCTAAAATTACTAGAATTTCATCCTCTCTAAGCAACAACAATGAAGATAATTTGGTTGAAAACTATAAAGCAAGTGCTTATTGGAATGCAACCTAAGCATTTTGTTGGTTATTTTGCTGAAAAGTTGTCACCATATGTTCATCATAGCTCCACATGGACATATCTTGCAATCAAAGGAGTTTCCTTATTCCTTCTTTACTATTACTTTGTTTTCTTTTAGCATTAAAGATAATGCTTCATTCATGTTTAAGGGTGTTGCTGTTATTGTTGGAAGTGTGTTGTTATTGTTGGGTTGTATTGGAGGTTGTGTTTTATGGTAGTTATTGTTGTGTTGGAAATGTATTGGAAGTGTTTTTTGTTATGTTAGAAGTGTGTCTTGTGTTGTTAAAAGTTGTTATGTTAGAAGTTTCTTTTTGTGTGAAATTTTTTTGTGTTAGAGCATGATTATCATGGTTGGATCCCTTATTATGAATTCTTGGCAATTCTTAGGGAAATATAAATTTTGTTCAAACTTACAATTATGGTGTGAGTTAAGTGTGATTTTGATTATGTTATTCACCTTTTGAGCATTAAAAATATATATTTTTTGAAATTGTGTATATTTCTAAAGAACATTCATGTGAAGTGTGTGATTTTCTTGGATCTCACTCGGACATTAATATTTGCTTGATTTCCTATTAAGGCAAAATCCTAGGTTGTATATAATTGAGCAAATGATTTAGGCCATTTTTGGATTAACTGAGCTTTTCAAGCCAACCTTATTTACTTATCACTAGTTATCTTATTGAGCATCGACTCTTATCCTCATTTTGTTAAATGACACCTACATATATATCTCTTAGCCTTTTAATCAATTTACCCCATTGTCCCATGCCTATGAACATATTGACTTTTGGTGTATACAAGTTTATTTTAGCATAAGAGAAGTCAAAGGGAAGGATGGAGCATGAGAAGAAATTGATTGCAATGATTATGTGTGACACATTTTGTCATTTCTACAAATGCAAATACAAATGGCCAAAAAATAAAAAAAAAAAAGGCATTTGCTTTAGGATGAAATAAGCCCATCATCTTTTGCTAGGTTTAAGTCGCATAGTTCTTTGAAATAGACCAGAACATTGTAATCGAATATTATTGGTAGGAGAGGATTGAGGTGGTTATAATTATAAGTGCTTTTTCTTTTACTTAACTGTTACACATATGATTGAGGCTTCTGTTAGTGTCATTACAAGCAAAATCAAGGATATTTGGATAGGAAAGAATGAGAATAAATGGTGGCAAAAAGATATCTTTAAGTAGTAAAATTGTTAGGTATAATGGCCAACCAAGAAAAACGTAGGGGGGGTGAATTGCTTTTCTAAACATATGACTATTAAGTCTATTTAATACACCCACAAAAGAATCAAATAGTGCATAGAAGATATAATAGCAAGTTAAAGTAATCACAAACAACAAAGATAGATGCCAATTTTTTTACACCTACTTCCTTTCTTTTATTCTTCTAATACAATTGGTTAAAGTTTACTTTACTAACTAATTAAGAGAAAATGCTCTTCTAATCCTTCCAATCTCTTCTCAAAGAGATTATGTACAATGTGGTTTAAAAAAATCCAGATTTTTTACCAAGATCTGTTGATGTAAAAAGCTCAAAATGATGATATGATCATTCACAATAAAGAACACCTAATTCCAAATCTATTAACAAAAAATTAGCTTAATCGGACCATGGATTGATCTTAATCAAACATTTGATCAATTACTGTACAAGACTTCTAATTCCTATAAAATCCATGCTCTTTTTTTTTTCTATCTTTTTTTTTTCGATGGCTACACACAAAAAAAAAAAAAAACTCTCTTTTTACTTTTAAACCGTAAGGCAACATTACCTTAAGAGGACCCAACAATAAATTTGAGATATGGGCTAGACTAACCCAACACAGGGCTGAACTATACATATGGTGTTATCCCTATACTCCTCTACTGGTCTTTGATAAGCATCTCTTAGTTTATGTTCCTTTTTGGGCAAACTCGCTTATTTTCAAGGTAAGCACACAAAGCCAAAGTAGGAAGTTCTCTTTCTATTGCTCCTCACTATATAGTTGCATTGGTTGTTTGATTGGTTAAAGTCTTTTTTTTTTTTTAATTAAAACACTACTTGCTACATCTTATTCTTTATGTATTAAGATGTCATCTGATTTGGTTGTCTCAAGTAGTTATTTTCATCATTGCTTGTTTCTCTCTTGATTTTTTATGGAGGAGTTTCCTCTACTACTATTAACATTTTTCTATGCATTTTTTTTTAAATGCTGACAAAAAAGGGAGAAAGAGTTGTTTTATAACCCAAAGAACTATTTTCATGTTTTCAAATCTTAGCACAAGACACCATCTTTGACAAATTGTTTTGTATGATGAATGAACTAAATGAAAAATAGTTTTTCATATAAGGTTTTGTCCCTATCAAAAAGGGGAGATTGTTGATTATATTTTGAAGTTGACAATATTTGAAAATAACTTATATATATATATGTATTATTTAAATGGATATTGTCCCAATATGGATTATAGTACATATGTAGAATAAATAATTAAATTGATGACTATTTTTCAAGACACAAAATTCTCACATACCAAAATGTACTTTATAAAAATCTTTATGATGGTAATTCTACAAAGATTTATTCTTAATACGTGTAAATAATATTGCTCCATATATACATGATTAACATAAGGTTTGCAAATCATATGTGACTATGCATTATTAGGTACCCTATATCATTTATTGGGAAAACTACAAGTGCCATAGTTATAGGAAGGTATGATTGCATTAAGTGAGAAAGAGAGGAAAAAAAGGTCATGAACTCATTAAGGTAGAACACACCATTTCAAAAAAAAAAAAAAAAAGGCCCACTCAACATGGAGGAGGACAAGATACAAAAATGCTGAGTTAGCAAGCTTGCTCACAAGCATGTATAAATTTAAGAGAGAGAGAGACTGCCTGGTGTGGCAAGGAGGGGGGGTGGCGTGAGCATGGGGGAGAGCAAGATACAAAAATGGTGAGTTGGCAAGCTTGCTCATAAGCATATATAAATTTGAGAGAGAGTGTGTGTGAGTATTTCTCTTCTTTATTGCTCAAGAAGGAAAAACCTTTCTCTCACTTGCATGTTGTGGTGCATGTAGATGATAAGAGATTTTGGATGAAAGATGTAAACTTTTCAAAAGAAATTTGATCTTATTTGGTAAGAGATCCTTTATTACCCTTGAAATTTTGTTTTTTATTCCATAAATGAAAACTAGATTTGTAAAAATCGGGTCTTGTGTGCCTTCACTGTCACTACCATCTCTATCTAGTTTGAAAAACTATAAAGTACCATATCTTGTTAAAATGGCATATTTCTCTAAGGAAAATAATTGGGGTGAGATGATTTAATGGTACAATTTTGGTTGCCCTTAGTTATTTTGATATTTGCCTATTTAAGTGGTATTAGAGTTTTGCTTTTCACATATCACTCTTGAAAATTTTCATTGCAAGTATTATCAATAAGCAAAAAGAGTTTTAACTATTGCACAACATCTTTTGGTAACATTGTTCTAGTTTGAAAATCTTTATTATTGCTAATTGTTTGATTATTCCAAATGTGCTAGAGTGATTAGTGAATGAGTGCATTATTTGCTTAAATCTCGATTGGATTACTACATGTTTGCTTGAGAATATACATTTTAATCTATTTGCTTTATTTTTTTCTCAAAAGGTAACATTCACTATTGCAAGCTATTATTTGTGCTAATTATATTAAGTTACTAAAAACAGGAAAGTTGTCACCACATTATCTTCTCTTTAAGAATTTTTTGCAAAATTCCTACAAATCAAATCAAAGTTAAGAATGGTATGAAGTAGAGGTAAGCTTTTGCGCCTCCATATCTCTCTTTCTTCTTTGGTTTTCTCTGTTTTTCTTGATTTTTCTCTCTCTTCCTTCATTCGAACAGCGACACACATTTTCTCCCTTTCTCTCTCCTTTCCTCTCTTATTTTCTCTTGTGCAGCCCCCTTCTCTTAATTCATATTTTAACCTTTTTGTATCTCCCTTTTGGCAGCATATTGTAGATTCCCCTTTCATAATTCACTTTTCCTTTTCCTTTATTTCCTTTCTTGTCCTTTTTGTCTTTTTTCCTTCTCTTTTACACAATGCCTTTCTCTTTTTTTCTTTTATTCCTTACATGACTTGCTTTTTTTCTTCATGTCTTATTTGCTCTTCATGCTCTTTTGGGGTTTGCTACATCAATAATAAAGATTTGAATAAAAATATGAAAACTTAAATGTTATCTTGCAAAATTGTATTATTTATATCCTATAATAGTTTTAACTCTATAAAAATAGAGTTATCATGTGGTCTTCAAGGCCTTTGATTGAAGAGTTTATTTGTTATATTATGAATTATTGAGCCATGTTAAGCTTTATGGTTGTGAAGTAAACTATAAATCCTTATGTTCTATAAATATAGGACTAGGGTGTACTAAAATTGAGAGTAAAACATTTATATTTTAGTACTCTTATTATTTGTAAAAAGGGGTGGACATAGGTTTGAGTATTTGCCTAAACCATTTAAACTATTCATGTGTACTCCACTTTTCTATTTTCTCTTATTATCTCTAAATTAAGAAAATAAAAAAAAATAAAAAACCTAATCCAACCCCATTTATTGGGCTAATCTATGCCTAATAGTTATGGTAAAAAAGGTTGAAGATTAGTAAGAAAAGCCTCAATCTAGATGAGAAAATATGTCTTAGGCTTATGATCTATGGAAACCCAATTGATGTAACATTTGTGTGTAGGAGAAAGGAAAATGAAACTAATATTCATTTTTATCTTTTTTCAACTCACACACCTAAAAGGAGGGGAGGTGTCATGGATTGACAAGTTAAGGATCCCTTGGCTTAGTTGTAAGCCAAGGGGAAGTAAACAAAAACTAATATAAGATAAATAGTACTTAAGGGAAGAATGGACATACATAGTCCTTAGCCTAGATTAAGGGGATTCTAAAATATTTGGAGAATGCCTTAAAATATTTGAATCTTTGTACCTAACCTGTGGTGGCCTTATCCTATAGGTAAGTGAGGAAGGCCTATAACAATGCTCCAAGGGAGGAGATTAGGAAGTCTTTAGGCTTAAAAATTGTATTGAAACTAACACTTGATTTGGATCATCAAGTGGGAATGGCATGGACTTGATTGGTGATGTATCGATTAAGCTTGAAAAGAAAAAATATCTTCATGAAAAATTGCATCTTGACTAATATAAAATTTATACTCCATTAGGGTAAATTTTTGATAACTTTTTTGTGAAGTTGAATAGCCCATTTTATAACTTGTGGCCTAAATTTGTCCTCCAATCCAAGAATAGTTGGATAACATAAACATTCAAATACCTTCAAATAATTGTTTTTCAGGGCCTTCTTAAAAAAGCTAATATGGGTTTGTCCTTGTTAGGACCAAGCCTAACCCAAGCCCATTCCAAGACTTAGTACAACTAAGACTCCAAGACCTAATGTAACTAGGACTTACCTAGTGCAATTAAGACTTTAGGACCTAGTGTAACTAGGACTCCAAAACCTAAGGCAATTAGGATTACATGCATAAGGCCTTTTCAACCTCTTCAATGGGCACACCATTAAAGAAACCTTATTTTCTTCTAATAGTCTTTTTAGTATTAGCCTTATTTATCATAGAGCTTTCATAGGATTAAGTTTACTAGTAGCATTATGATTGTGATTTGTTATTGGGTTATTATTCATTATAGTGCCTAAACTGGATTGTTGGTGCTTTGAGTACTAGTGTTATTTGTTTTGGAGTTGGATCAATGAAGGAGGTATTGTTCTATTTGGGTTCTTGTGTTATTAATTGTGGGTTATATAGGGTTTAATTCCTAAACAATGGTATTCGAAGTTGACATTTTAGCAACCAAGAGTAGGGTGTAAACATTGTCACAAACCAGGGCAACAATCATGATAAACTCTAAGGTAAGGCTTATGGCATAATGCCAATATTGGAGGAACAACTCCAAACCTTGTCCACTTCAACTTCCATCGAACTCTACAGCTCAGGCCGTAGCACTCTAAACCTTGTGGGATGCCTAAGCTGCTAAACTTAAAGTGGTACGTGACACACAAGTTGACATCCTTCAGGTGTTACAAATGATGAAATAGTCCTAGGTAAATTGTTGAAAAATAAGGGTTTTGTTGTGACAAAATTTATTTATGAATTATCTATTAAAAAATGTTTTTCATTTGTGCAAAAAAAAATCATAAGAAGTAAAAGGTGTACTAATTATAATATCAATTAATGATATAATAAAGTAGTTGGGTTCCTACATTTATTTATAAAACATCTTTATGAAGTGACCTTGAGAAATATTTTGCATAAAGTAATGTTTTTGTTTGCATAAATACATAATGATAGAATATATTTGAATATATTCAAAGAGAAATGATACTTGCACTTATATATTTGTAGGTACATACTAAAAAGTAGTCAAAGACATATTACAAAGTGATCATATAAGGGTAGATTGAGCTTCATAAATTCACTAGACCGAGCTTCACTAACCTGAGCTTAACTAGCCCGAGCTGCATTGGCCTAAGCTACATTGATCGCTGGCCACAAGTTGCATTAGACCAAGCTGCACTAGACCAAGCTATACTAGCCCAAGCTACATTGATTTGTTGACTACGAGTTAGAGCATTTTGTTGGATCAAGCTTCACTGGACCAAGCCATATTGGCCTAAGCTATACTGATCTACTGATCGCAAGCTAGAGTATTTTTTTGGATTGAGCTACACTTGCTTGAGCCCATCTAATGAGACAAAGTGAAACGCTACCATTTCACTTAATGTTAAGATCAAAAGGCTTTTAATTAAACAACCACTTTGAGAAGCCCTAGCTCTTCTTGCCGACTCATTCTTTCATCTCTATCTCTATCGCCAATGCTCCAACAAGAAGAATCTTGAGGTGATTGATCTATTAGAACATGTACTTCTTGCATTAATCATCTTTTCTACTATTGAATGATGGAAATCACATCATTTATCAATGAGAAGCTCTCAACGGGTAGTTCAGGTTTGAACTGAAACCCTAGAATACTTGAAGTTGTTAAATCTTCTATAAAAGGGCATTCTTTGAGAATCTTTGAAGCTTTTGCACAAACTACATTTGAGAAGAATTGTATACATATTCAAATTATGGAAGAAATCACAATACCGACTAATTGGTTCATTGAATCATGAAACTACTTTTTATCTTCGATGATATTCCTTCAAATCAATATTCTTATAAATATTCACTATTAGATTGAGTTGTTTATGTGCTGATTGAGTCTTAATTATTATATGCACATAGACTTCTTTGTAAATCTGAAATCCTAACTTTGTGAAAATTAGGGGTTTTGTGATTACAGCTTAAATTGAGTTTGTATATCTTCAATTAACTCTCTGTGAAGCATTATCTTCACTTAAATATATATTTGAGGATTTGCTTGATGTACTAAGTTTGAGTCAACCTAAATCTTGTAACTACGGATAAACTAACTCTTTGTTGAGGAGTTATGAAGCATATGAGAGGATTTCTCCTAGTGTGTAGTAAAGGAAACTTAATTAGTTAGATTGAAGGAAAAGAGAGTTGACGTAGGGCTCAAGGATTGAGTGCCAAACCACCATAGTAAACTTGGTGTTTCTCTTCCCTTATCTTGTTTGGATTTAACTTGTTGAATGTGTTATCTATCTAGCCATTTATCTATCATTGATTTGCTACCTTATCCGTGAGATTGTTTTACTATTTTGCAACTTATTTATGTGGCATTTGCTTTATATTTTTCTTATCATATTAGTGTGAAATTTTGTTGAAAGCTAGAAGCATTTTAGATAGCAACAATTGTATTCGTCTCTTGACTTAAACAACTCAAACCCCCTTTTTGTTAAGTCATAAAACCCAACAATTGGTACCACAGCTAGGTTCTCTGATTAAAAGGATTAACATCCTAGAGTAGATCCATATTATGGCTTCTGACAAAGGTTTAGTTGTTATGGGGTTTAATAAACCTCTTCTTTTTTATGGCATTAATTTTAGGCATTGGAAACAATTAATGCAAGTCTTTATAATAGGCCAAGATCTAGAAGCTTGGCAAGCAATCAAGAAGGATATAGTCTTACCCATGACTAGTGAATGGACTAAAATTGAAGCTAAACAAATGGGGTTAAATGCTAAGTCTATGAATATGATTTATAGTGGTCTTAGAGCACATGAGTTTAATAAAGTATCCTATTGCCTCACTAGTAAAGAGATTTGGGATAAATTAGAGGTCATCTATAAAGGAACCAAAAAGGTAAAGTCCTCTAAGGTTACTATGCTTACACATGACCATGAATTGTTTGTTATGAAGGATTCTGAAACCATTAGTGACATGTTTGGTAGATTTATCGAGATTATTTCTGAATTTAAATTGTTAGGAAAAACTTACATAAATGAGGAAATGGTGAGAAAGATGATAGTGTCCCTACTTGAGAGTTAGGATCCTAAGAAGATGGCTATAGAAAAGGCTCATGACCTAGATGTGTTGAACTTAAATGACTTGCTAGGTTTTCTTAAAACTCATGAAATTCAACTCATGAGAAGAGAAAAAGAAAAGGAAAATAGAAGATCACTTGCATTTAAAGTAGAAGTAGAAAAGGTTGAAGAGGAAGAATCAGAAAATGATGAAGTAGCTTTCATAGCTAGGATATTTAGGAAATTTCTAAGAAAATGATTAAGCAAAAACATAGGACAAACTAGGAGAAAATAAGCAAATGAACCTAGGGAAAATGTGTGCTATGAATGTAGAAAACTGGGACATATCAAGGTTGATTGTCTAGTGATCAAGAAGAAGAAGAACAAGAATAAAAAGAAAGCTATGCTTGTTGCTTGGGTGATGAAAATTCTTCATCTGATGAAGAAACCCAAGAAGACGTTGCACATCTATGCTTGACGGTAGCAACAACTCTTGAAGGAGAAAAAATTGAGATTTTGAGTGCACAAGTAAAGGACAAAAAGCTAAAAAATATGTGGATTCTGGAAATGGATGCTCCTAACACATGATTAGGATGAAGGAGCTTTTCTTAACTTTTGAATTGAGAAATGGAGGTATGGTGTCCTTTGGGGATAACTTAAAAGGAAAGGATAAAAGGTATGGGAACCATAGGTAACTCTAATACCTTACTTATATCTGAAGTATTATTTGTAGATGAACTAAAATTTAATCTGCTTAGCATAAGTCAATTGTATGATAAAGGATTTAAGATAAAATTTAGAAAGGAGAATTGTCTTGTTAAACACATTGAGCATGATATAAAGATTATTGGAAATAGAAAAGATAACATATATGTGCTTGATTTGAGTAAATTGAATGTTGAACAAACATGTCTTGTTGTGAATAAAAATGTGGATGCTTGGTTATGACATAGAAAGTAAGGACATGCGGGCTTAGGTTTAATAGAGAAGTTATATAAAAATAACCTAGTTAAAGGTTTTTCATTTCTAGAATTCAATCATGATAGATTATGTGAAGCATGTGTTAAGGGTAAACATACACAAAACAACTTCAAATTGAAGCTTATAGTGAATACATCTAGACCACTAAAGATAATATCTATGGATTTTTTCAGTCCTATGAGAACAACAACTCTAAATGGAAAATATTGTCTTAGATATTGTAGATGACTATTCTAAATTCACATGGACATATTTACTTGCTAGAAAAGATGAGGCATTTAAGAAGTTTGCTGAATTTTGCAAAATGGTTCAAAATGAAAAAGATTTCTTAATTGTACAAATAAAAATTGATCATGGTCGTGAATTTGAAAATCAATTATTTGAAAATTTTTGTTTAAAAAATGGCATTTTACATTATTTTTTAACACCTAGAACACCATAACAAAATGGTGTTGTTGAAAGGAAAAATAGAACCCTTAAAAAAATTGCTATGACCATGATGTGTGAATATAATCTTCCTAAGCTTTTTTAGGGAGAAGCTGTAAATACAACATGTTATATTTTAAATTGTGCTCTCTTATGGCTGATTTTGAAAAAGAATCCTTTTGAACTATTCTTTCAAAGAAAACCAAACATTTCTTATTTTCATGTTTTTGGTAGTAAATGATTTGTTTTGAACCATGGAAAAGAATCACTTAAGAAGTTTGATTCCAAAAGTGATGAAGCAATCTTCCCTAGATACTCTCATACAAGTAAAGCATATAGGGTATTCAATAAACAAACTCTAGTTGTTGAAGATTCAATCCATGTTAAGTTTGAAGATGATTGTCAAGGTACTTTAGAAATCAAAGAAAACATTAACTCTAAGAATGTTCCAAATAGGGCTAAAGTTGAGGGGGAGGTTGAGACTAAGGATCCTTCCTTTCCTAGAGTAAGAGGTGAAGTAGATCAAGATCATATCATAGGAGATCCTAATGTTAAAGTTAGTACAAGGTCTCAGGTTCATAATACTTGTGAACATCAAGCTTTTCTATCTTAAGTAGAGCCAAAGAAAGTAGATGAAGTTCTAGAGGATGAAAACTAGTTTCTTGCTATGCAAGAAAAATTAAACCAATTTGAAAGAAGTAAAGTTTGGAATCTAGTTCCTAGACCAAATGATCATTCGGTTATAGGCACAAAATGAGTATTTAGAAATAAACTTGATGAAAATGGTATCATTACTAGGAATAAGGCTAGACTAGTAGCATAAAGATATAGTCAAGAAAAAGAAATTGACTATGATGAAACATTTGCACTAGTAGCTAGGTTAGAAGCAATTAGAATCCTACTTGCCTTTGCTTGTTGTATGAACTTTACCTTGTTTCAAATGGATGTGAAAAGCGCATTCTTAAATGGTATTGTAAAGGAAGAGGTGTATGTTGAACAACCACCTAGATTTGAGGATTCAATTCATTCAAACCATATTTTTTAAACTTTTGAAAGCTTTATATGATTTGAAACAAGCCCTAGGGGCATGGTATGATAAACTAAACACCTTCTTAATTGATAATGGTTTTAGGAGAGGAAAAGTAGATAACACTTTATTTATAAAAAACAAAGAAAAAAAATTCTAATTATCCAGATATATGTTGATTACATTGTATTTGCGTTTTACGAATTCTATGTTATGTAAAGAGTTTGTTGCATGCATGCAAAGTGAATTTGAAATGAGTATGATGGGTGAATTAACGTACTTTCTTGGCTTGCAAATTAAATAAACAAACAAAGGAACCTTCATAATTCAAACAAAATACATAAATGAATTGTTTAAAAAGTATAAAATGCATTACTCTAAACCAATGAGTACACCTATGAGCACTTCTCTATCCTTAACAAATGATAAAAATGGAATTAGTGTAGATACTAATCATATCGAGGAATGATTGGTACTTTGTTGTATTTGACCGCATCTAGACCTGATATTATGTTTAGTGTATGTTTGTGTGCTAGGTATCAATCTAACACTAAAGAACAACACCTGGTAGCCGTTAAAAGAATCTTTAGATACCTTAAAGACATGGTTTCTTTAGAAATCTGGTATCCTAAAGATACAACCTTAAATTTGCATGCTTACAGTGATTCAAACTATGCTAGTTGCAAATTAAATAGGAAGAGTATGAGTGGTGGATGTCACTATCTTGGAAACATGCTTATCTCTTGGCATTCAAAGAAACAAAATTGTGTAGCTCTTTCTTCCATAGAAGCCAAATACATAGCTACAGCTAGTAGTTGTGCTCAAACTTTGTAGATGAAACAACAATTAGAGGATTATGGTATATCATCATAGAATGTTCCATTAAGATGTGATAACATAAGTGCCATTAATCTTACCAAGAATCCCATACAACACTCTAAAACTAAGCATATAGAAATTAGACATCATTTCATTAGGGATCATGTTCAAAAAGGTGATATTGTACTTGAATTTGTAAGCATTGATCAACAAATTTACTGATATCCTAACCAAACCTTTAGATAAAGAAAGGTTTTATGCTCTCCAAAAGGAGCTTAGAATGTTAGTGTTTGAAAATGGTTGATTTTTTCTTCCTTTATTGCAATATACATTCTCTTTATTGTTTGTTCAAGCCATAGTTTAAGGGGGAGATACTCTGTTTACAATCTAGTCCCATTTGGTTAGTTTTCTAACCTTATCCTTATGTTACTTCATTTTTAATCTTCGCAATTGATTACTTGCTTATACCTATTAATCCTTTTGCTTATGACAAAAAAGGGGAGAGAATAGTGCACATGTACATGTTTATGTTCTGTCCCATTTCTAACTTCAAAGTGCAAAATGTGGGACATCTCTCTAACACTGATAACTCTATATTTTATAGAGTTATTATTATTATTTTAGGTACTATTTAATATAATTTTTATTAGATTACATTTATATTTAATTATATTTATACATATTTTGTTGTTTTTTTGTAGTAAACCCAAAATAGGTACAAAACAAGAGAAATGAAGAGGAAAGAAAGAAAATAAGAAAGAAAAAGTAAATGCCAGTGACATGCAACTCACATGAGAAGGAAAAGAAAAGAAAAAGTAAAAAAAGGCTATTATCAGGCTTTTGTATAGGAAGCATTGGGGAGATGTGAAGCAAAGAGAGAATGGACAGGATTATTTTGGGTGAATCAAGGATTGTCAAACAAAAGAGAGAGGCTAATTGGAGAGGTGTCTACCAAGCGCCGAGCAAAGAGGCTAAGGGTTATGTGATAGTAGACCCAATGCCACTTCTACTGTTGTTTTCGGCAAACATTGTCGTTCAGTGTTTTCTGGCGACCCGACAACCCATTTGTATTTTCAATCATTTTTAGGCATTGTTCAGTGAGGAAGGAATGGATCTAAGCCCTTTGTGTGATTTCTAGCATTTCTGTAGCAGATTAAAGTGGTTTCAAAGTGGTTTCCGGCAACAATGGAAAATGCCATTAATAGGCGATTTGTAGCTAAACTAGGCCTTTTCAGCAGTTTTTTGACAAATCTGCATGACCCATCGATTGATCGGCATCCTAAGCTACTTTTTGGAGGTTTCTGTGAAGAGCAGTGGTAGTGCGTGGTGGTGCATGGCAGCGCATGGCACTAGCACGTGACAACGCGTGGTGGTGGTGTATGATAACGTGTTCCTACTGTTTTCTTCTTGTTTTCCAGCCAGATCCTCTTCCACTTTCTGATGTGCAGATTTGTCCAAACTTTTTGTGAATTGAAGACACTTTGGTTATAGCTTTTGTGTTTTTAATTTATAGAATGTGTTGTTTAACTTCTTGCACTATTTTTGTAGTGTAAATATGTTGTTTTAGTTTAGTTTAGTTTGTTAAAGCTACGATGGAACTTGATTACAACGATATGAATGACATGATTGTTTGTGTTTTTTAAGACATTTTGTGAATGTGAAGTTGCATGTACTAATCTTAATGCATTTGAGTAATTAGCTATCGCTTAAATGAGTTGATTTATATGTTAGAGATCAACAGGAAATATCATGCAGTTGCTTCATATAATGTGCAACCATAGATTAATATGGATAAAGCTATACCATATGATTTGTGTGGCTTTAGGTGTAAACTAGAATATTCACATATCTTAATGCACTTAGTTTATTTAATTCATGGGTAGAAATACAGTGAGTTAGTGAGCTAAGTAGGTTTGCTATACTTAGACATAGGATAATGAATAAATTAGGAAATTCTGCTATCACATGAATAGAATTAATATTACTAGCATGAATGATCAACATTTGTATCTAGTAATTAGGTGAAATCGGATGCTTTAACATGTTTTGTTAAATAGGTTTAGATTAAATTTAGTTATGTGATCAATGTTTACCATTTCAATTTGCTAGATAAACTTTAGAAATTATTCCCCATTAGTAATTAGTTAGTTTAGTAAGCACCAGTCTTTATAGGATGATATCTTTACTCATCATTATATTACTTGTTCGACATGTACACTTGCATATAGAATTTCACCGAACAAACACCCTATCCGTTTTTTAAAACTTATATGTTTTATGGTGTTAGAATATGGTGTTTGAATATGCATATGCATAGAACTTGAACTTGCTTGCTAAAAATTGATATACAATGATCAATACATGCCGAATGTTAAATATCATGAACTTAATTGCACTATGATTTGCTTTTGCAAACTTTACTGCATAAACCTCCATGAAAAACAGGTTCATGTTATATCTTATTCACATTGCTTGATGGCATGTGCTAAACTATTATGATAATTTTGTCATCACCAAAAAATAGGAGATTGTTGAAAAATAAGGGTTTTATTGTGACAAAATTTATTTGTGAATTATTTATTGAAAAATATTTTTCATTTGTGCAAAAGAAAATCATAAGAAGTAAAAGGTGTAAAAGTTATAATATCATTAAGTAACTGGGTTCCTACATTTATTTATAAAACATATTTATGAAGTGACCTTGAGAAATATTTTGCATGAAGTAATATTTTTGTTTGCATAAATAAGTAATGATAAAATATATTTGAATATATTCAAAGAGAAATGATACTTGCACTTATATATTTGTAGGTACATACTAAAAAGGGGGCAAAGATCATATTAAAAAGTGATCATATAAGGGTAGACTGAGCTGCATAAATTCACTAGATCGAGCTTCATTAGCCTGAGTTGTATTGGCCCAATCTACACTGATTTGTTGGCCGTAAGCTTCAACGGACCGAGTTGTACTAGACTAAGCTATACTGGCCCAAGCTACACTGGACCAAGCCATATTGGCCCAAGCTGTACTAATCTACTGATCGAGAGCTAAAGTATTTTGTTAGACCGAGTTGCACTTGCTTGAGCCTATCTGATGAGACAAAGTGAAATGTTGCTGTTTCACTTAATGTTAAGAGCAAAAGGCTCTTAATTGAACAAACACTTTGAGAAGCCCTAACTCCTCTTGCCAACTCGTTCTCTTGTCTTTGTCTCTGTCACCAACGCTCCAACAAGAAGAATCTTGAGGTGATCGATCTATTAGAACGGGTATTTCTTGCATTAATCGTCTTTTCTATTGTTGAATGATGGAAATCACATCATTTATCAACGAAACGGGTAGTTCAGGTTTGAACCGAAACCCTAGAATGCTTGAAGTTGTTAAATCTTCTATAAAAGGGCATTCTTTGAGAATCTTTAAAGCTTTCTCACATACTACATTTGAGAAGAATCATATACATATTGAAATCGTGCAAGAAATTGCAATACCAACTGAGTACTTCATCAAATCATGAAGCTACTTCAAATCAATATTCTTGTGAATATTCACTGTTAGATTGAGTTGTTTATGTGTTGATTGAGTCTTGATTATTATATGCACATAGACTTCTTTGTAAATCCAAAACGTTAACTCTGTGAAAATTAGGGGTTTTGTGATTAGAGCTTAAATTGAGTTTTTATATTTTCAATTAGCTCTTTATGAAGCATTATTCCTCACTTACAATATACATTTGAGGATTTGCTTGATGTACTAAGGTTGATTCAATTTAAATCTTGTAACCATGGATAAACTGACTTCTTGTTGAGGAGTTGTGAAACCTAGGAAAGGATTTCTCCTAGTGTGTAGTAAAGAAAACTTCAATCAGTTGGATTGAAGGAGAAAAGGGTGGACATAGAACTCAAGGATTAAGTGTTGAACCACTATCATAAACTTGGTGTTTCTGTTCTCTTATCTTGTTTGGATTTAACTTGCTGAATGTGTTATCTATAAAGCCATTAATCTATCATTGATTTGTTGCCTTATCCATGAGATAGTTTTATTGTTTTGCAACTTATTTATGCGACATTTACTTGCTATTTTTATTATCATATTAGTGTGAAATTGTATTGAAAGCTAGAAGCATTTTAGATAGCAAAAATTGTATTCATCTCTTAACTTAAACAATTCAAACCCCCTTCTTGTGAAGTCATAAAACTCAACAGTAGCCACCACTAGCCATGCACTACCTTCACTACCATTACTTGTAAGCAAGGCTACTATTGCAATTTCCATTCAATAGTTCAACATGGAAACCTTTGGCACAAGCATGGGCTCTACTTCAAAGCCCCCTAAGTGCGATCCATCTTGCCCAGTGTCATCATCTACCCTACTTAGCTAGCATGTGCTTGACAGTCCCCATAGTTCAATACTCGTGGAGAACTTAGATACCATAAATTCATTACTCCATGACCACGGAGTGTCTTCGTTGAGCACTAGCTTGCCTCCTGATAGTCGTTGCAACTGCCCATTACCTTAGGTCAACTTGCCATTGCCACCACAACCATTAGTGGTGCCACATTTACTTGGTGAGGCACATTGTTCCATGGGGTGGGGGCCCAACATTCATCATGGGCCTTTTATGGATTGGGGGTCTAACACACAAGGCCCACCTATGTGTTGGGGCCTCACACCACAAGGACAACACATGGGTTAAGGGCCCAATATGCAAGGCTACCTAGCTAGCTAGGGGTTGAATCCCCTTTGGCCTAACCCTCCTTGGTGGGATTCTTACACTAGCTTAAGGCCAACCTTTTGAGGTCTTAATAATAAAGGATTTTTCCTATAATCTCCTCAAGGCTAGTGTCATTCAGGACCTAATGGTGAGGGGTCTATGCCTCCTAGACAGTTTCTTGATGCTAGTGTCAAGCCCCATGTTGATGAATATGGGGGGAATATTGATTGGCACATGGGAAAGATAGCACACTTAGGTAATTCTAGTTCTTGCCCTCAACATCTTACTTTTCTAGAATTTTGCAATCCTAATTCTCATAAATGGATTACTAGTTGTGAATTCTATTTTTGCTTTGACTCAATGGATGAGTATACCAAGGTAAAATATGTTATGATTTATTTCAGGGATGACATTGTCAAATGGGTTGGAAATTATTTAAATAATAAAGGGTAAGTGAGTTAGGTTATGTTTAAAGAGGATGTGTGATAAGTTTGCGATGGAACATAAGGAAGGAGTTATGAGAACATTTCACCTTCTATGCTAAACATCTATGGTAGTTGCTTAAATTATGAAATTTGATAAACAATGATATCAAGTACTAGCCAAACATCTTGGATGGCTTGAGGATGCTTTCTTGAGGCTTTCTTGGCAAGGATCAATAAGGAATTAAAGGGTCGGTTATTAAGTTTAAACCTCAAAACTTGAAACAAGCATTTAAGTTAGCATTCATAAGTGAGAAGTTTGTGCTACCCCAGGGTAAAGGGTTCATTACGAGTCAATTAAAAGCCTATTGTTCCTAAGTTACAATGCAACATAAGACTAGTGGTGAGGGATCATGGGGTGGTGAAGGCCTTTAAACATAATAGTGACCTATTCCACACAGCATATCACATATGCTTAGATGCAAGCTAGAAGGGAGCAAGGGTTGTGCTATTATTGTGATCTGAAATGGGTTAAAGGACATGTTTGTTAGAAGAAGCAGCTATTATGATAGATGCATTTAAACCAACTTACCAACTTGATAGCAAGTTACCATTGGAGCCATAAGATCATGAGTTATATAAGGAAGGAGCTGAAGATATCCTTTCCATTCATACAATGTCTAACAATTCTTCATCTAACACTTTCAAGTTAGAGGCAATATGCAACCAAACTAAAGTCAATATTTTATTTAATACTAGCATGACTCATAATTTTGTGGATGAGGATTTAGCGAGGATGTTAGGTTGCCAACTTGAAGAAGTGTAGCCTTTTAAGGTTTAGATAGTTGGGAACCATTAGTTAAGAGGTAACACCAACTGAAATAAGTTTCCTTGAAAAATTCAAGTTCAACATTTCACTATAAAGGTTAAAGTATTGCCTTTAGGGGGTTATGATGTTGTACTAAGAATGCAATGGGTTGAAATAGTCAATCCTATTGGGTTGGATGTGAGTAAAAACACATTGACCATCTAGGTAGTAGGAAAAGCAATTGTCTTGAAAGGTATGCAATAAGGAGGTACATCATTTGGCAGTTATCAGTGGGCCTAGTTTTTGAAAGTGGGTATCAAATCACCCACATTGCATAGCAAGGCAACTTTAGCCCATGAGCATGGCCCAACAAAGGATATTCCAATAGCATTAGAAGGAATGATGATGGAGTTTTAGGATGTAGTTAAGGTCCCTAGTCAACTCTCACCAACATAGGAGTTTAATCACCATATTCCTCGACGTATAAGGAGTGAACTAGTTAATGTGAGGCCTCATCGCTATCCATATGTGCAAAATGTAGAAATTAAGAAAATGGTGGTGGAAATGTTATCCACAGTGGTCATTCGTAATAGTAAAAGCCATTTTGCATCCTTAGTATTCTTAGTTAAGAAACATGATGGGAGTTGAAGGTTTTGTATGGATTATCATGCACTTACTAAGCTAACAATTAAGGATAAGTTTCCAATACCAGTAGATGAACTTCATGGGGCATCTTGGTTCTTAAAGTTGCATTTATGCTCTAGATACCATTAGGTGTGAGTGTTTCCACTTAACATTCCTAAGATTGCCTTTTGAACTCATTAAGGACATTACAAGTTTCTAGTCATGCCATTTAGGTTGACCAATGCTCTTGCTACCTTTTAGAGTCTTATAAACCATATTTTTTTACCCTAATTGATAAGGTTTGTGTTGATTTTCTTCAATGACATCCTAGTTTACAACTCAAATTGGGAGAGTCACATGCAGCATCTGTACATCATTTTACAACTCTTGCGGGACCATCAATTATATATAAAGCATAGTAAATGTGTGTTTGCAAAGAGGCAAACTGAGTACCTAGGCCATATTAGTTTTGAAAAAACCATTAAGGTTGACCTAATGAAGATTGAAGACATGGTGAATTAGACTCTACCTTTTTCAATTAAAGAGTTGTGAGGGTTTTTGGGCCTTACCAATTATTATCGAAGGTTTGTTAAGGATTATGGATAAGTGGGTCATCCCTTGACACTAATGTTTAAAAAAGGTAATTTTTAGTGGACAAATGAAGCCCTTCAGGCTTTTGAGAAATTAAAACAAGCTATGAGTTCTACATTAGTACTTGCTACCTTAGATTTTAAGAAGCCCTTTATGCTAGAAACATGTGCAAGTTATGGGGAAATAGGTGCAATATTGATGTAAGAAGGGAGACTAATTGCTTACCTCAACAAGGCATTAGCTCCAAAGCATTTGAGCCTTTCTACATTTGAGAAAGAATTGTTGGCAATTGTTATGACAATATAAAAATGGAGATCATACTTGTTGGATAATCACTTCATAGTAAGCGTAGATCACAATAGCCTCAAACATTTGTTAGAACAAAGGGTGACCACTCCAACTCAACACAAGTGGCTTACCAAGCTTCTTGGATATGACTATGAGATTCAATATAAGCAAGGAAGTGATAATGGGGATGCAAATGCACTTTCACAAACTACTTAGGAACTCAAAAAACATGGAACTACAACCTTTATCCTTGTTACAGCCTAGTTGGGTACAAGATGTGCTACAAAGTTATAAAGGGGACTCCTATGGAGCTCCTATGGAGGAACTGGAAATCAATCCTTCAAAACACCCAAATTATCACTTAACCAATAAGGTGTTGTGATTTCAAGACAAGATTGTAGTTGGGAATCAAAGACCATTGAGAAAGCAAATTGTACAACAATTGCATAATTTAAACATTAGAGGAAGTTTAAGGGCTAGGGCAACCTTAAAAAGAATAAAACAACAATTCTATTAGCCAAACATGAGACAAATTGCAAAGGCATGGATGGTGACGTGTATCAACACTACAATTTGAATAGGTACCATACCCTAGGTTACTACAACCCTTAACCATCCCCAATCAAGCCTAGCAAGATATTACCATGGACTTCATGGAAAGTTTACCCCATAGTGAACGAAAAAATTCTATTTTGGTAATTATCATTCAGTTTACCAAATATGCCCACTTTATTGGGTTGAGTCATCATTTCTCAACAAGTCAAGTAGCAATAGCTTTTATAGATGGGGTGGCCAAGTTGCATGGATTTCCACAATTGATTGTAAGCAATTAGGATACTATATTCTTCAACAAGTTTTGGGACAAGCTTTTTAAAACCTTGGGTGTGAAGCTTGTTTGTAGTATATCCTATCGTCTACAAATAGATGACCAAATAGAAAAAGTTAATCATGGTATAGAGTAATAACTACACTATTTTAATGGTGAGAGACTAAAAAAGTGGTATTCATCGCTACCTCTAGCAGAATGATGGTATAATACTAATTACCATATCACTTTGAAAATGACACCCTTCAATGCCTTATATGGGTACAAACCCACTCAACCCCTTTACCATAATTTTGAATGTATAGGTAAGTAAGATGTGGATGAATTCTTTCAAGAATTGGCTAATAAGGTGTAGTTAATTAGGTCCCACTTATTAGATAGCCAAGTTTGGTTGGTGTCATAAGCTAATTGAAATTGATTTGAATAGAAGTTTGAGGTGGGTGATTTAGTTTATTAAAAGGGGGCTACCTTATTGTCAATTAACATTATCTAAGAGAATGGAATACAAGTTGTCTCCACATTATTTTAGGCCTTACATGATCAAAGAGTGTATTAGGGAAGTCGCATGTGAATTGGTCCTTCTGTTAGATGCTAACATACATTTAAACTTTCATGTGTCATAATTAAATAAGACAATAAGGCGTAAATACAAAATTTATCCAAGAGTTTCTTTCATAAATGGTGAAGGTAGATTGTTAGTCGAGCCACAAAGGTGTTGGAACGTCACATGGTACAGAAAGGAAATAGTCCAAAGGTAGATTTGTTAATTCAATGGTTAGAACATCTGGAGTATGAGCCAACTTAGGAATACATTGAGTACATCTAGTGCTAGCTTCCATCCTTTAATATTAACCTTTGAGAAAGAGTTGTTTGAAGGGGTAAGGATTTTTAGGACCATGCATAACCCAAGCCCACTCCAAGATCTAGTATAACTAGGACTCCAAGACCTAGTGCAACTAGGACTCCAAAACCTAAGGCAACTAGGATTACGTGCTTATATAAGGCCTTCTCAGCCTCTTCAAACGGCACACCATCAAAGAAACCATATTTTCCTATAGTAGTCTTCTTAGTGTTATCCTTAGTTATCTTGGAGTTTTCATAAAAGTAAGTTTACTAGTGGCTTCATAATTATGCTTTGTTATTAAGTTATTGTTCATCATTGCTACTGAATTGGAAGTTAGTGCTTTGAGTAGTAGTGTTATTTGGTTTGGAATTGGATTAATTAAGGAGGTATTGTTCTATTTGGGCCTTTATGTTCTTAATTATGAGTTGAGTAGGGCTCATGTCCTAATAGTGCGATAACTAAGGCTAAGGCTATGAAACTCCTAATGGTAAAATAAGATTTTCTCTTGATGGATTGATTATTTTAAAGGCTAACGATGCCTTATATAAGCATGAAATCCTAGTTGCCTTAGGTTTTCAAGTCGTAGTTCTTGAAGCCCTAGTTGTACTAGGTCTTGGCGTAGGCCTAGGTTAGGCCTGGTCCTAATAGTCCTCCCAAAATGTGACTCAACACCTTATTAATTAAGCTACCTAAAATGAGAATATAATTTTGCCAAAAGAATTCTAGAGAATGAGCTTGGTGTTTTAGGGCCTTAGTAACATCTAGAAGATGATGACTCTAACAGGAGTTTCAATCTAAAAAATAGACTTTATAAGGGTAGCTTTCCACCACCCAATGGGTTTTGCAATTTGCTAGCCTATGGGTTTCTTAACATCAACATTCTAGATGGTCACTAAACCGAATTGCAAAAGTATGCCATATCTCCTATTAGTGCAAAATTTTATTGTACATGGTGCAACAATGCAAACTTTGACACTTTCAAGTTTGCCCTCATCGGTGGTGTCTAAGGTTGTTATGGTAGTCAATTAGTATGAAATGGCTTAGATTTGGATAGATCCAGTGTTTTGAAGGTGAAATCTATTAGGGGATTTAGATTTACCCTTGGTGAAATCTAACTCTTCCCCTGTCCCACCATAAGTTATGTCTTAAACACCGATTTAGGCCCTTATATAGATATCCTATCTTTTTGCTCGTACAAATAGGCCATAACACTCATCATGTCCATCACCACTACCAATTCCTCCCATTTCTCTCTCTCCAAAAGAACACATGACATGTGAGGGGGAGCTCAAATTTTGCAAATCTCTTTCTGAATATCATCGAGCTACAAAATCTTATTAGTTCATACTTATGGTGAATTTCAAGTCCACTTGCCCTTTGGTGGACTCTTTTAGGCAGAATGCAAACTCCTTATGGGGTCTAGCACAACTTGACATTATTGGTTTAATGGATCTTCGAAGCATTTAGATTCATATATTTTTAAAGGAGGATCTAATCATGGGAAGGTCATGTAAGTGTTTAAATAAGTGGAAGTAATCCAAGCAACCCGCATTGTGGCTTAGGTCACTAGGTCTACCTTTGTCCTTTATAATCCTACAACTTTAAAAGGTATAGGTGACTCACTAGGTCAATTTTTAAGAATGGATGATAGCACATTACTTTTGGAAAACTCCATGTGTGTAAGAATTTATGTAGAGATAGATTTATTTAAGCCTTTGACTACTAGGATCCATTTTAATACTTTTGAGGAAGGGAAGAAGTGGCAAAAAATTGTTTATGAAGCACATACATTTTGTCACATACAAGGACACTATGTATCCATTTGTAAGAAGAAATCGCGTAAGAATGAAAAAAGAAAATGAAGGCATAAGTATCTAAGAATAGGAAAGGGAAACAAATGCATTTAAATGGGTAAAGAAAGGTATGGTGCAAAAAGGATGCAAAACAATAATCAACTACTAGGTCTATCTTCCCCATTATTGTTACATAGCTTAATTTTCCTACCAAGGCCACTTGACTGAGCACCAGTGCATCTCCAAAGCTAACCATCATGGTGCCTTTAACTCAAAGACACAAGAGTTCTCTAAAGCATTCCATATAAAAGCCTCCAAGCAAGACTTAGGATGCCTTTGCTTTTTTTTTTACATTAATGAAGATGGAGATGAAAGAAGAGAAAGATGCTAATGCTTATTTAGTGTAGCCTACGTCTCCCCAAGCAAATCCATTACAAATGTGGCTTAAAGAGTGGAATGATGATAAATTGGAAGAAATAGCAAGCTAGAAGAGTGAACTTCAAGGACTAGTTACAGATTGACCAATGGTGGAGAACACTACAAGGAAATTAGTAAACTAAGAAATGCAAAAAGAAAGGTTAAGGAATGTTGGTAAACACCAAATGATTGGGTACTTAAGTATAGAATATATGGAAGCTCCGAAAGGCTTTAGGGCCAAAAAGCAATGTGACAAGGATCGGCAAGCTTATTTGATAAGGGTACTGATGTAAGAGTTAAGGACAACTTTAACTTTGAATTCTAAGATAAGAAGTGGTAGTTGTTTATGAAGAGCATATTGGTTTTTGTACATTTTGCTGCATATAAGGACATTGATGCATCATATTGGTGTAGTATTTATTAGATGCAATGGCCATGGTAGCTCCTGAAGGATGGGAGGAATTTTAAGTTGAGTTTTGCTAGATTTGTTATCACAGAGTTACAAAAGAAGTTGTGGTTAGGAAATCATTTGTAACCTTGGCTGAGCTGGAAGAGAAATATCAAGAATAAGTTCAAGTAGTTGATCAACTAAGTGTTAAGGAGGTTGAGGAAATAGAAGAGAATAACTTCGTACAAGTTGAAAAACAAGTTACAACTTTGAGGAATTAGAAACTCTATTGGTGAAGGATAAATTAGCAGTTGAATTTGAGGTTTGTGAGCTTAACTATTTGGGAATCAGGGGCAACAATAATAGTTCAATATACAATTGCAATAATTTTCCTAGCAAGTTGGAACAAGAAAATCAAGCAATAAATTAGAAATTTGAGCAGTAACAAAAGGTTGATTCAATATTAGAATTCTCATTGGCCACGCCATGAGTATTCACATGGCAACAAGTTAAGTTATGAGCACTAAAGGATAGAGAGCTACAAACTATTGTGGTTAAGGAGAAAAAGGTCATGGCTGGAACAACGAAGAAGTACAAAAGCAAAAGGAAATTGTCTAGTTAAGGATGAAAAGTAGACAAATGCTAGCCTAATTGAGTAGCTTCATATAGTCCTTGACCGCTTGGTGTTGAAGGATAAGGTATCTCTTAGATCAAAAATGGGAAGAAAGGTTGTGGCTAGAACCGTCAAGTATCAAAAGATATGTGTTCTTGTTAGAATGGAGCTCTCTAGTGAAAAGGTGGCAGTTTGGAAGAAAAGAGCCCAATGAAACACAATCATAAATACCCACACTCCTCCCTTGTTACCGCTCTAACATATTGATAACTCTTTATTTTATAGAGTTATTATTATTATTTTAAGTAATATTTAATGTAGTTTTTATTAAATTATATTTGTATTTGATGGTATTTATGTATACTTTGTTATTTTATCTAACAAACCCAAAATAAAAGAAAAATGAATAAAAGAAGCACAAAACCAAATGAAAATGAGAAAATAGGAGAGCTAAAAAAGAGGGGCTTCTATCAAGTTTGTGCGGGCTTGTAAAGGAGAGAGGGGCTGAATAGAGCTAAAAAGTGGGCCTTGGATCGGGCGGAAAGGAAGAAGCCATTGTTGCACGTGAGAAGCAAGGGATAAAAACACAAAAAAAAAAAAACGATGGGAGCTTTTAGATGGAAAAATGAGGCCTTTTATTGGGGAGAAACGAGAAAGGAGGATTGAGCAGTGACCAGAGAGAGGTATGGGAACTCGCCGGGACTTGGCCACACACGACAGGATGGGTTCAATAGAGATCACGATGGTTGTGTGACAGCCGACCGCCGATGTCTTTTTCCCGTGAGAACCCATCTCCGGCATTGAAAGAGCATTTTTTGGTCATTTTTAGGTGATTTTCGACGTGGAGAAAGCATATCTACCCTCACACAGCAATTTCTAGCATTTCTACACCAGTTTCACGGTGGTTTACGACGGTTTCCGGTGAAGAACGGCGAACGCCGTTCAAGTCTTCTCCACTTAATCTACGCATTTTTTAGGTGATTCTACTCAATATTTTTGCAGATCTACAACCTAGGCGTTCTGATCTACATTTTTCGGAAGTTTCTATGAAGACCAACGGCAGACGGTGGCGGCGCATGGCGGCGAACGGCAGCACATGCACCGGCGTGTGACAGTGCGTGCAAAAGCACGTGGCGGCACGTGTGTTCCTCGTTTCGTCCTATTTTGCAGACAAAACCTTCTCTACCCCTGATGTGCATATTTCTTAAGCTTTTTGGTGATTTGAAGACATTTTTGGTGACAGCTTAATGTTTTTAAATTACAGAATGTATTGTTTGATTTCCTATACTATTTTTATTTATGTACATATGTTGTTTTAGTTAATTGTGTTAGAGTTACGATGTAACTTGATTATAATGGTATGAATGTGATTATTTAGGCTTTATAAGATATTTTATGAATATGAAGTTGCATATTACCAAGTTTAATGTTAGAGACCGACAAGAGATAACATGTAGTTACTTCTTGTAATATACAATCATAGATTAATATAGATAGACATATACCATATGTCTGAACAAAGTTTGTTTGAAAAATACTTCCACACTTTAAGAATCCATTGGGAACTTATTGATTTAAGATTTTTTTTTCATCCTCATTCTTCTTAAGAAAGAACAACTCTATTACTATGTTTTATGTGTTTACTACACAATTCTTTTCTTAGTGTAAACCTATGATTTAGCATGATTGAATGCAACTATAAAACTCGGTTTTGTCTACTTTATTTCCATTTTTGCAAGAAGGCGTGATAAGCATAGGAGGTCTTAATGATTTGGTAGTGTAATAAAACAATAATCCTTAGAGAATCTAACATCTGAATCTAAATATTGTCGTGCATACAACAATTTTGTGCAATAAGTTTTATTGGTTTTGTTTTCTATTGTTTTTAACTATGTTTACGGTCAATTAGTCTTTACAATTGTAATTTGAACAACACAAACCCTATATTTTTTAAAAAATCTATTCAAGGCTAGTGCTGTTAAGAAAGAATCCTTTGATGTAGTTGAAGAAAATTAATTTCCTTCTCTACTTCTATGTATCAAATCACATGTTCTTCAAAATAAGAATGACTTAAAAAGTTCCAATTGTCATAGCTTTTAAGGTAAGGACAGTTGGTATAAGATTTGTTTTAGGTATTAAGTGGTGTGAAATTGTTATCTCACATTACTAAAAACTTCATTGAAAATTTTGTTTAAATGTAAAAAAACATCATTTTCATTATCTAAGGGCTTTGAAATGAATATAAATTTATAACATTATGTGATACTAAGGATGAGTCTTGACATGAATGGCAGAGATTATGGTATCACATATTTTGGAAGTAAGATTAATTTAGGTTAATAGTTAAGAAGATATAGATGTTTTCTATTTAATTTAACTTTATACTAAGAACGATTGAATTATATAAGGGCCTTTAAAAATTTTGTTATAAGCTTAATTGTTCCACGTGGAGGACACCACATATTTAGTGCTTCTTGGACTATGACATGTAAAGGTATCAATGTGGCTTAAAGAGGGATTTGTTTTTGGGCAGATTGGGAACTTCAGTCCTCGCTATTCCATGTTGTTAGACCTAAATAAACAAATGATGATGTCATCAGAGTTGCTACCAATTCAAAGATGTGGAGCAGTTTTCAGTCATGCTTGATTGAAGCCTCAAGGCTGACCATCAATTCAATTCCGAATACTCGACTCTCCTTGTTAACCAATTTTGAAACCTCAACTCTTCTTGTTAACCAATTTTGAAACCCTGAATCTCCCTACCTTTTAGCCGCCAAGGTGACCCACAGAAGCTTCAAGCATTTACTAACACGAGCATTGAATTCTAAGTCAACCTTATAAGCCTAGTACTTGACAAAGGAGAAAGATCCACTCAAAAAGCCTAAGCTTAGTTAAGACTAACTTCGAAGCCTACCTTCCTACAATGAGTAATGACTTTCAAAATGGTACAAGACATCCACCGGATCCGTGTGAATCTGGCAGTGCGACCACTATTCACTCATTAGCCATTCTTGAAGCCTCCTACCAACTTTTAGTGCACATATGTTGGCATCATATGACATAATATATCAATCTTGAGCTTTCACACCAATAATTGGTTGCATTTCTATTGGGAAAAAATGTATAAAGTTTTTCACTTTGATTAACCTATGAAAAAATATTAAAACACAAACAATATACTTTAAATTACAAGTAAACTATGCAAACACCACAATTCATATAATTAACATGAGAAATTTTTACATGTAAAACTTCTCCCATGTGAAAGATAAAAACCATGAGATTAATCACAAAGTTCATCCAAATCTTCACTATATAAATATTTAGATTTACAACTCAATCAAGTCCTTAATAACATCAATAAGACAAAATTTTACTAATATAATAACGATGGAATCAATAATTGATAATGAAAAATAAGTTAAAAACATCAGCTTAACCATGAAAAGTTAAGAAAAACCATCCAAATATTTAACCAAGATCTACTAATGTAAAGAGTTTCAAATGATAATTCAATCATTCACAGTGAAGAACATCCAATTCCAAACCTACTAACAAAAAATCAATTTAATCAAATCATAAATTGATCTTAATCAATTGTTTGATGAACTATTGCCAATGGCTTTTAATTCCTACAAAAATTCTGCTCTTTTCTTTTTTTCTCTCTCTCTTTTGTTTTTTATGGCCACACCAAAAAACTCTCTCCCTTTCCTTTTTAACATTAGTGCAACATCACCTTAAAAGGACCTAATATAAGTCTTAAATATGGGTTGGACCAGCCTAACAATTCTCTACTCCAACCCAAATAAGGCAGATTTCCAAACATCAATTTCTCAAGTGAAATCTAAGCTATCTATACACATGAAAAACTCAAAGTTTTCCTGCCAAAGTGCCTTTGTCATTATTTATATCAAAACTATTATCCTCAGTATATATGTTTTCAAGCTTAATTTCTTTGGTTTCCATGACATCTCATATCCAATGATACCTTACATTAATGTATTTTGATCTTTGATAAAAAGTAGAATTCTGAGCAAGATGTATAGCACTTTGGCTATCACAAAATGAAACATATTTTTCTTGCATAAAGTCAAGTTCTTTTATGAATTTTTTCATCCAAAGCAACTCTTTACATGCTTTTATTGTTGCAATAAAATTTTCCTCTATTGTAGATAAAACAATACATTTATATAATCTTGATTGTTATGCCACAACTCCCTTTGAAAATTTAACAAATAGCTTGAAATAGATCTTTTGTTACCAATATCCCCTACCATGTCTAAATCTATATATCCAACAAAAATAAGCTTTTCACTCCTAAATGAAAGTTTTAAACTATAAATGCTTAGAAGATACCTTACGATCCACTTTACTATAGTCCAATGTTCTTTTCCAAGATTTAAAGAGAAACTACTGACTACTTTAACTACATGAACTATATCTAGCCTTGTATAAATCATTGTGAATGTCTTTCACTTATTTCTCATTTGCAAGACATTATTTCTTACTAAGCATGAAGTATGTAGCAAGAGACATGCTAACCTTTTTAACTTTATCCATATAAAACATTTGAAGTACTTTCTTGATGTACTCCTTTTAGGACAACCATAATCTTTTGGTTTTTCTATCATGACTAACTCTCATACTAACAATTTACTTCATTAGATCTAAGTCTTTCATTGAGAATGACTTGCTTTACTCCTACTTCAATAAGTATGTCATCTATATAAAGTAATAGAATGATAAAATTATCTTCCTAAAACTTCTCTACAAATATACAATGATCATAATTTGTCTTTTTATAAGCTTGGTCCCCCATAAAAGACTCAAAGTTTTGATACCATCATCTCAATGCTTGCTTTAAGTTATATAAACTTTTATTTAGCTTACAAACATATTTTCTTTTACCTTTTTCTTTGAAATCCTCTAGCTTTTTTATATAAATTTCTTCATTCAAGTCACCATGAAGGAAAGTAGTTTTCACGTCCATTTGCTTAATCTCAAGATTAAGATTAGTAGCTAATCCCAAAACCACTCAAATTAAAGACATTTTCACAAAGGGTAAGAAGATTTCATCATATCAATTCTCTTTTTGTAATTGAAACTCTTAACAACTAGTCTAGCTTTGTATTAGGGTTGTAAAGAATTTTTATCATGCTTCAATATATAAATCTAATAATTCTTTAAAGCTTTCTTATCCTTAGGCAATGTCATCAACTCAAATGTTTGATTATCATGGAAAAATTTTAACTTATCTTGCATTGCATCAACCTATTTTTTCTTATTCACATCCTTTGTTGATTCTATAAAGCTCTTAAGCTTATTTACATCAATCAACAATACATACTCCTTAGTAAAGTTTCTAAAAGATGGATGATGATCTTTAGTAGATCTCTTCAATGGTAGAACTATAAATGAATTCTACTAAACATTAGCAACATTATCTATCTAAATGTCATTGTTATTTACACCATATTGATCATTGTATTTCTAATCCTAAATATGATCTTGAACATTATATTGAATATTACTTTCAACCTACTTTGGTGACTATTATATAGTTCATTTAAAGGAATCATATCAATATCAATACCAATCTTAAAGCCTTATGACATATTCTTCTCTTTTTGGCCAATGTTTTTTATATAATGATTTTTTAAAAAAATAACATCATAACTCCTCACAATTTCCTTCACATTTGGATTATAAAACCTATAGCCAAACTCATCATAACCATAACCAAGAAATATATGTTCTCACGTCTTGACATCTAACTTAAACCTCTCATTCTTTGAAATATGAACTAATACTTTGCAATCAAATATCCTTAAATAGTTATAGAAAACATCCTTGCTAAACCAAATTCTATCTAGCATATCACTATCTAAAGTAATAATTGGAGATAAATTGATAACATGAACAATTATAATTAATGTCTCACCCTAAAATATCTTTAATCGGTTAGCATTTGAAATCATACATCTAACTTTCTCAACCAATGTCTTATTTATTCTTTCTAGTTTACCATTCAATTAAGGTGTTTTTAGAGGTGTCTTTTGATGTCAAATATCATACTATTTACAATACTCATTGAATGGTCCAATGTACTCATTACTATTGTCTGACCGAATGCTTTTCTACAATTTTTTAGTTTACCTCTTTATTGAAACTTGAAACTATTTAAACAAATCTAACACTTAGTCTTTTGATATCAAGATATAAACCCAAAGCTTCCTTGAATAATCATCAATAAAGTTCATATAGTAGGATGATCTACCAACATCTTCGAGACAATTAGGCTATAAACATTTAAGTGTACTAATTTTAAGAAATCTAATTTTCTTGAAGGAGGGTGACTATAGAGTAAAGCTATTTTTTATTGTACAATTAAATAGTGTGCATACTTCTCAAATTTTACACTCTTAACTCTAGATAACAAGTTCTTTTTTGCCAACACATTTATGCCTTTCTCACTCATTTGACTTAATCGTTTGTACTATAAAGTACTTACATTCTCATCTTCCACTGTATTACAAATGTTCCTAAAAATCTTAGCCTAAAATAAATACAAAAAGGACTTTTTCTTGCCTTTAGCCATAACTAATGAACTTTTAGTGAGTTTCCATTATCCTTTATTAAAGATATTACAAAAACTTCCATCATCAAGCTTTTTAATAGAAATCAAATTCAAGTGAATTTTTGGTACATATCTAACATCCTTGGGAACCAACTTGGATATATTATGAGTCTCCAAGCAAACATCTCCTATACATGTAACTCTAGTAAAGTAATTATTACCCATCTTTTATATGCCAAAGTTTATTGGAGTATAGGAAGTAAAGAACTCCTTCTTAGAAGTGATATGAAAGGAAGTACCACTATCAATTACCTAACTTGTCTCATTGTATGCAAAATTTATATTATTATCATATCATACAATAACAAGTTCATCAGTGATTGCTATGATTTGCTTATCATCATTATTATCCTTCTCCTCATTGCTTTCATTAAATTTCTTTTTCTCATTTCTAATTTTACCATTCTTCTTTTCATTTTTTAGGTGGAAGCAATTTTTCTTGATATGACCCATCTTGCCATAATGATGGGATTCTATATTTTTATGTCATGATCTCGACTTGCTTTAACTTTTGTTATTACCTCTTAGACCTTTACTCTGACTTCTCTCCTTACTTTCAATAATCAAAGCTTCAAAATGAGATCAAGAACCCTAACTCTTTTTTCTTATTCCTTTATTCAAAATGTCATTCTTGGAAAAATCCATAGTGACAATACCATTAAAAGCATAGTTACTTGTTAACATACAAAATGTTTCCCAAGAGTTTGAAAAAGTACCAAGTAACTAAAGTCCTTGTATTTTATCTCAAATTTCATATTTATGACTAAAAGTTAACCTAACAGTCCCTGAAACTCATTCAAGTAATCAAATATGGATTGCCCATCTTTGTATTTTGAGTTGATAAGTTGCTTTATCAAATACATCTTGTTATTTCTTTTTTTCTTTTTCTTTTTTATTTTTTTTATTTCTAGTCTTCCATCATATAATGATTCAAGCTTGTTCCAAAGGGTTTGAGCATGTGTTTCTATTCTAATGTAATTCAAAATATTATCATCTACAAATTGTTGAATGAACCCACATACAACTTTATGCTCAAGAGTTTGATTGGCCTCACTCCTGTTTGTCTATTATTGTTTCATTGAATACTAGTAAGTGCCAATGCTTCACATGAAAACAAAAAAAATCTTCCATCTTACCCTTCCAAACATACTAATTTCTTCTATTCCAACTAAGTATTATGTTAGTGCTCAATTTCATCAATCAATCAAATGCAAAAAATAAAACAACCTCTTAGGCACTCCAATACCACTGTGTTGGGAGAAGACATATAAAATTTTTTACTTTGATTGAACCTATAAAGAAATACTGAAACACAAGCAATATACTTTGAATCACAAGTAAAATATGCAAACACCACAATCCACACAATCAACACAAGATTTTTTTACATGGAAAAATCCCACAATGTGAAGAATAAAAACTATAGAACTAATCACAGAGTCCACCCAATTCTTTACTACAACATCAACATAACCAAATTTTACGATTCAATAATAATGGAATCAACAATTTATAATGAAAAATAAGTTGAAAACATAAAAAAAAAATATACTGAAACACAAATAATATACTTTGAATAATGTGTAAAAGATACAAACACCATAATCCACACAATCAACACAAGAACTTGTTTACATTAAAAACTCCTCCAAAGTGAAGGACAAAAACCACAAGACTAATCACAAAATCAACCTAAATCTTCACTTTAGAAATCTTTAAGTTTACAACTCAATTAAGTCCTTAACAATATCAATAGGATAAAAACTTACTAATCCAATAATAATAGAATTAATAGTTGATAATAAAGAACAAGTTAAAAACATTAACTTAACTAAGAAAAGTTAAAGAAAAATCACCCAAATTTTTTACCAATAACCACTAATGTAAAGTGCTTCAAACAATTATACAATTATTCACAATGAAGAACGCCCAATTCCAAACCCATTGAGAAAAAATCAACTTAATCGAATCTCAAATTAACCTTAATCAAACATTTAATTAATCGTTATGCAAAGCCTATAATTCTTGTGAAAATCCTACTCTTTTCTTTTTCTTTATCTCTCTTTTCTTTTTGATGGCCATACCATAAAACTCTCTTTTTTCTTTTTAACATTATTGACAACATTATCTTAAGAAGACCCAACATAAGTTCCAAATATGGGTTGGACTAGCCCAACACTTTTTGAATTAATGCCTACCGGTTAGTGAAAGCCCAAGTTGAAAAGGTGATCTGCCTTCTCCTTTTCTCTCACTATCCTGTTTGTTTAGACTCCAATCAAATGGAACGGGGGTCGAATCGAAAGACCTAAAAAAATCTGGCAATGCGTCAAACATGCCAAACTTCAAAGGCTCTTTGGAGCAAATCACAAAACCAATATTTTAGAAAACCTGAAAAGATTGTTTTGATGGGATATTTATGCTTAGTTCCATCATTAGTTCTTCTACAGTTGTATCCGTTAACGTTTGCAATGGTTTCAGATTAGTTTTGCTGAATGTTGTGTGCTTGCACATAGGCCCTGAGAGGTGACTTGTCGAACATGCTAGTAGCACCATTGATACACCAAACTTGGGTGCTATCGCTGTGGGTCCAAAGGAGTTAAATGAAAAACAAATCCAACTCAACTCACCAATCGACTCAGCTACAGAGAACCACACAAATAGCACTGATGGAGGGTGGGTAGTGTGAACGCCCCAATCTCCACTGTTCGATAAGAAATCGTAGGCAACCGACGCTGTCAGTTTCGGTCGTCAATAATGGGGACAGCCTTATCGTTGGGGTCAGCGGTCACCCTTCTCGGCCCTTGGTTTTGAGGCCCATTCTATCGATAGCAAGCAATACTGCACAGAAGGCCATCCCTCTGTGGTCTTCGATATCAGTGTCCAGAAAAGCACATTTGAATGCGACAAAGAATGGGACGAAGCATGCGCCAGGCTTAGTTAGAAGAGCTTAGGGTTTTCTCCAGTTTTTGAGGCTAGATTTTGGCTTCAGTCTGAGGGTTTGTGCACTGTATGCGATACACGTGTTCTGTTTCCGTTGAGAACAATGTAAAATCGTATTCTGAAGCGGAAAGAATTGTAGTTTGGAGTGGTGAAAGTGCAAATCTTCAATGTGGGGGACCCAGTGGATTGGCTCTTGATCTTCAGCGTGTTTAAATTATGTTAAAATTATCTACCACTTCACATACTAGGTTCATCATGCTTCATGCTAATAAGTTTTTTATTAGTGCACTATGTAGTTATTACCTTCTCTAGCACATCAATCTTATTTTGTCAGTACGAAAAGATGTGAAATAATTTTGAAGTCCCAATATTTAGTGACTTTAATTAAAATTGTGTACTACGTCTTCTAAGGTTTGCCATGTTTAATCATAATAAATTGTATATCACAATTAGCTAAATCTGTCAGAAGAACTAGCATTTGTTCATTAGTGACATTTATGTAGTTTTTTTATCTTGTTACCTAGTGGGTTGAATTTTACGTGTCTTGATTTAGATGAAATTAAATGATCGTAGATCAGTTATTAAATAGTCACAAGGTTCATAGGCATTGTTTTCTACCAATTTACTTTATACTACGCATAGCTGTAACTAATTCACGTGGAATGCTAGTCTAGATCTATTCTCCTTATTTTTTTGTTATAGGTAAAAGGAGACTATTGAAGAGTTGGATATCAAGCTAGTGATTCTTTAGTTTCAAGTGACATGAACTACTAACTAAGCACATATTGTTGACAAGTGTTAGGAAAACTAGAATTTGTAAAGTGAACATTCCTCCTTGAAGATAGCAAGTGAACTCTTGAGAGCAAGCACATTGGAAGCCTTTAGGCATATTTGTATTCACATTTGCTTAAGAATAGTTACAACAGTCTTTTAGGTTTGACACAATTTCAGAAAGAATACTAAAGTTGTAAATGAGTTACTGTATGACTAAACAAGCAATGGGCTAACTCATGGGCCCTTAGTAGGTGTGTAACCCAATACTCCCTCTCAAGCTAGAGGTTTGTGAAGGTTAAACACTCTAAGTGTACCCAAAAGGTAATGATGTTGCTTCTTATTGAGGGCCTTAGTAAAAATGTCAGCTAGTTGTTTTATGCCACATTTGCATCATGTGCAAATTGTCCCTTGCTATATCTACTCATGGATGAAGTGGCAATTAATCTCTATATGCTTGGTCTTCTCATATTGAATAAGATTAACCATTATCTTTTTCACAACCTCATTGTTGTAGAAAATAGGAATTGGTCATCTAATGTTGAGTTTAAGGTCTCAAAAGAGTCCAATGAGCCATAAAACTTTGCATACTTTGATTCTTATAGCATTGTATTTAGCTTCAATTAATGATCTAGATACTATTAGTTGTTCTTTGTTCACCATAAGATCAAAGATCCACCAAGTTTCACATAGTATCCCATATGGGATCTTCTTGTCATTGAGCAGGTGTCATAGTATTAATCATAAAAAGCCATTAACTCTAAGTGCAAAGAAGATGCTTTGGAGTATTTTGACATTTGTTCATTAGTGACATTTATGTAGCTTTTTTATCTTGTTACCTAGTGGGTTGAATTTTACGTGTCTTGATTTAGATGAAATTAAATGATCGTAGATCAGTTATTAAATAGTCCCAAGGTTCATAGGCATTGTTTTCTACCAATTTACTTTATACTACGCATAGCTGTAACTAATTCACGTGGAATGCTAGTCTAGATCTATTCTCCTTATTTTTTTGTTATAGGTAAAAGGAGACTATTGAAGAGTTGGATATCAAGCTAGTGATTCTTTAGTTTCAAGTGACATGAACTACTAACTGAGCACATATTGTAGACAAGTGTTAGGAAAACTAGAATTTGTAAAGTGAACATTCCTCCTTGAAGATAGCAAGTGAACTCTTGAGAGCAAGCACATTGGAAGCCTTTAGGCATATTTGTATTCACACTTGCTTAAGAATAGTTACAACAGTCTCTTAGGTTTGACACAATTTCAGAAAGAATACTAAAGTTGTAAATGAGTTATTGTATGACTAAACAAGCAATGGGCTAACTCATGGGCCCTTAGTAGGTGTGTAACCCAATACTCCCTCTCAAGCTAGAGGTTTGTGAAGGTTAAACACTCCAAGTGTACCCAAAAGGTAATGATGTTGCTTCCTATTGAGGGCCTTAGTAAAAATGTCAGCTAGTTGTTTTATGCCGCATTTGCATCATGTGCAAATTATCCCTTGCTATATCTACTCACGTATGAAGTGGCAATTAATCTCTATGTGCTTGGTCTTCTCATACTAAATAAGATTAACCATTATCTTTTTCACAACCTCATTGTTGTAAAAAATAGGAATTGGTCATCTAATGTTGAGTTTAAGGTCTCAAAAGAGTCCAATGAGCCATAAAACTTTGCATACTTTGATTCTTATAGCATTGTATTTAGCTTCAATTAATGATCTAGATACTATTGGTTGTTTCTTTGTTCACCATAAAATCAAAGATCCACCAAGTTTCACATAGTATCCCATATGGGATCTTCTTGTCATCAAGCAGGTGTCATAGTATTAATCATAAAAAGCCATTAACTCTAAGTGCAAAGAAGATGTTTTGGAGTATTTTGATGTATCTTATAACCCTAAGTGCCTTATACATGTGTGAACATTTTGGCAAATGTGTAAATTGGCTCAACTATTATACCAAATAGGTAAGATCAAGTTATGTGATAATTAGGTACATTAACTTACCAACTAGTTGTTTGTAGGAAGACGCATCATTTAAGATTGGATTAATCTACTTATCATTGATCTTAGCATCATGCTTTACTAATGTGAGTTTCAGTCCCTATTGCATAGGAGTGATCGTGAATTTCGCTCCTGCTAGTCCTACCTTAGAAATCAATTCTAATGAATACTTATGTTGATTAATGCATATCCCATCTTTTGACCTTGCTACCTTTATCCCTAGGAAACACTTCAACTATCCTAAGTCCTTCATACAAAAGCTGGAGTCTAGGTATTTCTTCAAGCTAACAATTGTTGTGGCATTATTCCTAGTAATTAGCATATCATCAACATAAATAAGAGAAATCACTATACTTTGTCCTTCTTAGCAAGTGAAGAAGGCATAGTCATGCTATGATTAGGCAAATCCCACTATTGTCAATGCTTTAATGAACTTTGCTTACCATTGATGTGAAACTTGCTTCAAACCATAAAAGGACTTTCTTAAACAGTATACTAGTCCCTCCCTTTGACATTGATGCATTAGAGGTAATTGCATGTAAACTTCCTTTGATAGGTCACTATGCAAGAATGCATTTTGCACATCTAATTGGTATAATGGCCAATTATGTGCAACCATTAATGAGATGACTACTTGAACACTAATGATTTTTGTTATGGGTGCAAATGTCTCCTCATAATCAATCCTTCTCTCTGATAAGAAACTTTCACCACCAATCTAGCCTTATATTTTCCACTATCCCATCTAAATTGTATTTTACTTTGTACACCCACTTACAACCTACCACTTGTCTCCATCTAGGTAATACAAATATATCCCATGTATGATTTCATAGCCTCTATCCAATTAAGGTCTATAATTGCCTCTTAATAAGATAAGGGCTCCTTTACAACTAAAATTGAGGCATTGAAATGTTTATGATGTGGTGCAAGTCAATTTAGGGAGATATAGTTGGTTATGGGATAACGAACAGATATTAAAGCTAAAGGTAATGTGGAACATATATAATCTAACGTCTATACTAGTGGTTTTGTTTTTTGGTCATTTTGTGTGGTTTAATGGGAAATGGTGAAGATTTTATAGACAAGGATTCTAGCAATGGATCCAAAGGTGGTTCTAATGATGTCTTTTAATAGTTTCTTGGAAATGGTGAGATTGGTGGTTTGTATCTAGGGAATTTCCTATTTATATAGTTAGGGACTCATATGTTGGGTATTGGTGATCACTAAGGACAAATTGGTTGTTAAAGTCATAAGTAGCACTAGAGAATGGGAATTCTAACTCATGGAATACAACATCCCGACTAGTAAGAAACTTACTAGTAGCTAAGTTATACACACAATATCCCTTTTGCAAGGCCCACAAAATTCAAGGAATTTCCCTAGGAGTAAATTTTTTCCTTTTGGGTAGAGTATGGTAATGTAACATCAACACACAAAAACTTGGAGGTGGTCTAATACAAGTGGTTGCCCATAAAGAATCCCATAAGGAGTGTAATGTGAAATGTCCAAGGATGGCATCTTGTTAATAAGATAGGCTACCATAAAATGCACTCCCCCAAAAATTGAAAAAGAGTGCTACTCTAGAACATCAACGCTCTAGCAATGTTCAGAAGATCATGATGTTTGCATTCCACTACCCCATTCTGTTGGGGTGTGTAAACACGACTACTTTTATAAATAATCCCTTGAAGGGTCAGGAATGAAGAAAGCAATGCAGAGAAGAATTTATTACCATTGTCTAACCAAATACGTTAAATAGGGCACCCAAAGTGGGTGGTTACCATGAGTATGAATGTCTAAACAATTAGGAAAACTTAATCATTGAATTTAAGTAGAAATGTTCAAATGGCCCTAGAGTGGTCATTAACTATGGTTAGAAAGTAGTGAGTACCTTTATGATTTGGAAGCCGATGTAGTCCTTAAAGGTCCATATAAATCAACTAAAAAACAACTATCGTTTTAATCTAACTATGATTGAATGGTATCCGAGTTTATTTTTCCAAAAGACATACAAAACAAAAGAAACCATCTGGATGACTGAGAATTTTACCATTCATAACAAGATACTTTGAAGAAGGATGACCAAAATGTTTATGCCATAGATCATAATTCATTTAAAAAAAAACACATTACAAGTAGCATTCAAGTTTACAATAAGATATGGTTTCGGAATACAAAAGTGAAACTATGACAAAAGTGGTACAAATCTAGGGTCTATCTCCATAGAGGACATAAAGAAATAGAGACCTTTATTAGCTTTACCCTAACTAATCAATGCCCTAGTCAAATTGTCCTAAAAAACATATGAACTAGGAAAGAAAACAACAACATAGTTATTGTTTGACACTAATTGGTTGATGGATATCAAGTTGTTTTAAATCTAAGGACAAAAAGTATGTGTTTTAGGGTCAAGGTTGGTGTTGGTTAGGTGTATCCTATATGTGTAGCCGTTGTACAAATTTCATCAAGCAAGCATATGGAAAATAATTGTGATATACATGAAACATAAGAGAATAGATAATCCAAATTGTAGGTAATGTGATATATGGTGCTTGAGTCCAAGATCCATTTATGACTATTAACTTCAAAGAGAGGATTTAAGTCATTACCTATGAAAATGGCATTAGAACTAGTCACCTCCACCCATGTTGCTTAACCAAGATAGGAGTATTTGGAAATAATATAGAGAAAGGCCCCCTTCAGAAGTCACCTAGTATGCTTACACCTAATTTTGCATCATTCCCAAACACACTTTTCCAAATTTCTTCCCCCATCTCATAAGGAACCCCACTAATAGTAGCACTAGTGTCAAATGTGTCATGTTTTATACCAATTTGTGCATATGGGTCGATTGCTACCTCTATTGTTTCTATCAAGTTGCATTCAATTTGACAATGGAAGCCTTTATGTCGGCTAATTTAGAACACCCATGGCCCGATTTAGAGCCAAAACCATCCTTTCAGTAGGTGTGGCTGACACATCAATCTTCTAGAGCTAAGTTGTATCCTCCTTGGTGAGGTTATAAGCATGGTCAACGCTGGGTAGTGTTTTGCTTACTAGAATGGTTGTTCTCAGTGGTTTGAAAGAGTCATTAAGCCCCATTAGGTACTTCATAACTCTAGTCTCTTTCCTTCTTTCTTCTTGTCATTTGCTTACTTTACAAGTGCACAATCCATAAGTGTAGAGAATGAGTGATTCATGCAAATCAACCTCAGTCCAGCAATTTGAGATTGCACTATAGTAATTCCTAAGTTTTTCCCATTTGCTTGAGGTTGTAAAGTTTCTACCTAAGATTGTAGCGTTGGGTTGCAATCATTCTCCCAAAATGCATTTGCAGAGTCTCCCACACTATCTTAGCATTTTTGTTTACGGAGATCAAGCAAACAAGGTTAGAATCTATGGATTTTTCTAGCCAACTAATGATTGTAGCATGACATTGATCTCATTGGTTAGCTTTGGTAGTATCATTGGTGGGTCTTAGTAGCGTCCCATCTATGAAACCCATTTATTCTTCCCTTTCATGTTGTTCTTCACCTACCAACTCCATACATCATAGTTGGATTCATTAGTAAGCTTGAATGTTGATAATGCAGTTCCTAGGAAGTCATTTGGTGTTAAGAAAAGTGGTTCTCAAAAGGGGTTTGTGCTGGAATTGGTGTTGGTAGTCATCTTCGGTGGGTTTATTACTGCGACCTCGAAGAAGGGGCTGGTTAAGGCTAGGTTGTAGTCTCATTCAAGTCCTTGGGGTAGTCTGGTAAGTCTGCTGTCTTGGGGACTTGGGGGATGAAATCACCCTTTGTTTTCTAACATTCAACGCCAAAATGGTGGCATTTTGTTATAGATATTTTGGGTGTGGGGGCTGGTCGTGAAACCTTTCTGACATCCTAGATATTCCCCCAATAATACCCCTAGATGATAAAACTAAAGAAGCGGAAGCAGTGTAAGTTGATAGTACATTGGATAGCCAACAAGCATAGGTCGAACCTATGGCTTGGATGCCATGTTAGGAAAACTAGAATCTGTAAAGTGAACATTCCTCGCCGAAGGCAGCAAGTGAACTCTTGAGAGCAAGCACGCTGGAAGCCCTTCGGTGTATTCGCATTCACACTTGCTTTTATACAATTGTTACAACTATCTCTTAGGTTTTATACAATTTCAAAAAGAACACGAAAGTTGTAAATGAGTTACTACTGTACGACTAAACAAGTAATGGGCCAACTTATGGGCCCTCAATGGGTGTGCAACCCCATAACAAGCCTACTAGTTTTTCTCCCATGAGAAAAAATATTTCCAAGTTAAAACTTAAACAACTAAAGGTTTAAACTTGATTTGCTAATAAACTATTTTGTCATATTTTCATCTCAATTTAACTAAAAACTTGTCACTTGTTAATTCTTTTGACATATGTATTAGACTAATACAATACATATTACACAAACTTAGTCTCACATTACCATGTTATGTGCGCAACTATGTTTAAATATTTGAATGGAATGAGTTTATTGAAATGGAACGGGGGATGAAAATTCATCTACGCCGTCCCCCTGTCAACCTTTATCTCAAGGGGAAAATAAAAGTTGAAACTTCAGTCACTTACATTTGCACGGGTAGATTTCTATCCCTTTCAGGTGTAGGAGTAGGTTTGTAACAATCACTTGTGTCATATTATAAGGGTAGATCTAAAAGGGTATAGGGTTTAGGCACTTGGAACGAAACAATTCATCAGTTTCCTGAAACCGCAGCGTGAATGTTTCTCAGGCGCGGATTTGCGCGGGTTGCCTAGATGTTTTAATGCAACTGAATTTCGTATAACTTATGAACCTTGAAGGCTTAACGAGAATGGTCCTTAAACTCGAGAGAAATCTTGTCAGTGTAAGCAACAAGATTAGGTCAGCAAAATAGTTCCCGAGTTCTAGGCCGACCCATCTGAGCAATAATTTGTAGGAAGTTTTCCATGTAAAGAGAATCTGCATACGGAGATGAATCAGCGTACTGAACAGATTGCTCAGCAAAAGATTTGACAAATATTCTTTTGTAACATGCTATCCAGACTTAACGGCATGATGACAAGTAACATGATGGCATGTTGTGTGGGACATCTCAATTCTTCCTTGTTCCTAACATCAGTTTTACCCAAAATTTAACATCGTTATTAATAATTGCACATTCCCCTTACAAGCTTTTAGAGTTACCTTCTTGTTTGCAATGCTATACTAGAGGTACTAAAAATATTATACAAGCAAAACAATGCAATCAAAGTGTAAGAAAAGTAGGAGGGAAAAAATAAAAAAATAAACATAAAAGATATCACAGCGAACGTGTACAAGAATTTGGAATTGTTTGAGCTTGCCATCTTGTGTATCAAGAACATGCCTGAGTTTCCGAACCAATAGAGTAGAGAGAAAAGAAAAGAAAAGAAAAGAAAGTAGACAAATTCTCTCTTAATAGGAGGCAGATTCAATTTATTATTTGAATAGAAGTTGCAACTACTATTCCACTGAGCAGGCAACGCCGGAAGAAGAAGCATCAAGCCAATACGATGATTCATTAAAAACTGGGAGAATCCAAATACTAATCCTAGAGCTACAAATGTGGCTAACGATTAAAGCTGCCACGTATCGACTGGTTGCACGCAATTAGCAGAGTCTTGTGCAGAAACAACGGCGACGCATTCCTCGGCAGTTGCCACCAGAAAAACCTTCATTCCTGCAGACCATAGCACAGTTGTGGTCACCTGCGCAGGGTCCCTTGAAGTGGTGGCTCTGTGACTCGCAGACTCTTGCCTCAGTTGGCATCACCATCTCTTCTGTTCAAACGACAAGAAATCAAAAGAAAACAACCCCAAGCAAAAATCAAATTTTGGACTTATTTTAAATCATCCCAAAAACCTAATAGGAAAAGAACAGACAGTATCTCGCGTTACCAGAGACTTACGAGAAGCCAAAACAACTAGCAGCAACACGAAAAGCGCAAGCGATTTCCTTTCCATGATTATCTTCTTCGCCTTAACTAACCCTTTGCAAATGCAGTAGATTCTACGACTAACAATTGAAGCTAATGTGTTTTTGGGTTGTGTCCTGCCCCATATTTATAGCACTGTTCGTAATGAAAAGTACTGTTCTTCGTGTCAGAGTACCAGACACAGAGTGAGGGACGGTGCATACGCGAACAAAATCTCTGCAGAAAAGCAAGAATCTATTCACGTGCAAGGAGCAACACAAGAATCTATTCACATGCAAGAAGCAACATAAGAATCTATTCACGTGCAAGGAGCAACAGCGCGTTTGTCCTGGCATAGTTCCGTCACGGGAGCCATGCATTGGTTATGCCACAACTTGGCTTTTTTGTACTGACGAAACGCTAAATTTTGGGTAACTTTGTAATAGTGAGAATCCCTACAGGTGTAACTGCATTCTTATGTGGGGACACCCTGCGTGAACTAAATTTTATTTGGGAAAATAAATTAATCCATTCAAGCGCTCTTCTTTTACGCTTTACAAAGTAAACAGGCATTAGCTTTAGAGTGGCGCTCATGTTGTGAGGATAGTTGAAACGGTTTCTTTGAGTTGGGGAGCTTCGCTCAAATGTCTCAAAATTTTGGGGCCAAAGTATATCATCTGTACGTCTATGTAAATGTAATCTATTGAAAAACCCCTTTTAGCTCTAAGTAAGATTTTGGAGGAGTTTCGGTCTTATACCCCGTAATTAAGAAAGCTGTAAAACTTTTGCAGTTACAAAAGGCATACCAATCAGGTCGAAAGGATATATTCTCTTTTAAAATATCCTAAAATAAGGAAAAGTGTGAATAGAACTCATGGTATTTTATATTTTTCAAGGCCTCCATGAAATACCTATTAAAAGGTCTTTTTCTTTGTTAATCTAAAAGTTAATATAGGAATAGATATACTTTTATTTATTATAACTAGGACTGTTGAAATATATGTTGTTTATTGGGTTTACTGTATATTTTAGCTAGGCCCCGATGAAGTACATTCACAAGAGTCAGATTGTAAGCGTTTGACAGAAACCAATGCCAACTCATCTCACACGTCACCTACCTCTACAAATAAGCATTAAGAAATTAATTCAGTTGTACAGTTAACGTAATTCATTGGATTAGTTAACTATGTTGTTATAACTATAAGTTAGTTCTTAACCTCTCTGTCTTTGTAATTTTAGCTCTATAAAAGGCACAAGTGCCAATGTCCTCGATTACCTTGAGCAATACACAAGTAGAGCTTACAAGGCATATCTCATTGTTTCCCATTATTCTTCTGGTATTTAAGCCAGTGCCTTTTGTTTTTCTACTCTACTACTCATCACCCATGGAAGACAAACCGGAGTATCCCTTTCCCCACCGGAGTCAATGTAGCAAACTTTGTTTTGCTAAAGCTAAACAAAACTAACTACATTCCTTGGGCCACCCAAATGCACTGTCTTTTCTGGACGTATCGCCTCACTAAATTCATCACCGGTGACCTTCCACCTCCTTCTCGTAAGCATCTTGTTAATGCCAAAGAAGTCTCCAACCTGGCATTTGCTCAATGGGAGCAAAGTGACAATCCGGTCCAGTCTTGGATTATTAACTGCCTCTCTAAAGAAACTCTTGCTCTTATCTTCAATCTAAATCATGTGGCTTCTGTTTGGTCCAAACTCAATTATCAGTTTGTCCACCAGACTACTGCTCATGAATATGAGCTTCAGACTAAGTTGCAAAACCTACATAAGGATGCTATGCCTCTGTCTGATTATCTAAAAGAATTCCAGACTCTATGCAATCAACTGAGTGTTATGGGGAAATCACTCAATGATTTAGATAAAACATTTCATTCACTACAAGGCCTAGGCAAGCAATATAAGTATTTCCTTGCTATTATGTTCAGACCTCCAGTAACCCCCCCCCCCCCCCTCCCAAAACACGAAGATGTTCTTGCTCAATTACAAGTGTATAATGTAAGGCATGTTCATTATCATCCCACTCCCAATGATTCAACCGCATTTTTTACTCTCACACTCTAACCATTCTGGACAATCTACAGGTCAAGGTAGAGGTCATTCTTTAACCTCTTCTCCTAATTTTTCTTCCCAGGGAAGCGGTTTTCTTCCTTCCACTCAACATAGTAATAAACACTCTAGGCAGCCCTCAAACTCGTTCAAACAGCCTTCTACAAATCCTCTTACATGCCAGATTTGCAACAAAAAAGGCCACTCTTCCATGGATTCTTTTCGTCGATTTGATCATGCCTATCAATCATCTGACATTCCGTAGGCGCGTGCTGCCATGCATCTAAATGAGCAATCTATTAACAGTGAAGACTGGATCCCTGATTCTGGTGCTAATGCTTATGTCTCTTTACTGTTGGTAAGTTGTATTCTTCTTCTCCATATTTTGGTTTTGAGAAGATTCAGGTCGGTAATGGGGAGCTTTTTGACATTTCTCATATTGGCTCTAGTTTGCTTCGTAACACCAAAATTCCTCTCCATGATGTGCTCGTTGCTCCACGGGTTCAGAAGAATTTACTTTATATTTCTTGTCTAATAGCTGATTTTCCTTGCTACTTAATCTTCACTAAAGATTTTTTTTACAAAAAGCACTTGCGGACACATCAAACTCTTGCGAAAGGATTAGACACAAAAGCCTATACATGCTGTTAGAGAATAAATTTCGGATTCTTTTCTCCACCAGGCAGTGTTTTGTTGATCATATCACCTAGCATCATTGACTTGGACATCCAAGAGATGATGCTTTCCGAACTCTTCATCACATAAATAAAATTGCAGTCACTTCACATGGAGGATTGAGCAATCCCTTCTACTGCAATCCATGTCATCTAAGCAAAAGTTGTAGACTTGCATTTCTTTCTTCTTATACTAGGGCTACACCTCTTTTAGAAAAGGTCCATAGCAATCTGTGGGGTCCTGCACTAATAGCCTCACATCAAGGTTCTTGATTACACTCAAGTTTCTTGGATATTTCCTTTAAAGAAAAAATTTGATGTGTTCTACACCTTTGTCAAGTTTCAATTACTAGTGGAAAAGCAATTTGATACTCCAATTAAACTCTTACACTTGGATGGAAGGGGAGAGTATCTTAGTTATGTTTTATAGTCCTATCCCATAGACAATGGTATTCAACACAACCTCTCTTGTCCATATACCCCTACACAGAACGTCATTGCTAAGAGAAAGCATCTTCATATGGTTAAATTGGGATTGGCTATGATGTTTGAAGCTTCTCTTTCAAAATCCTTTTAGGTTAAGCTTTTTCAACAGCCAACTACTTAATAAACCACCTGCCTTCTCCACGGCTTGGTAACTGTTCACCTTTTTCATTGTTACACCATTCTAAACTGAGCTACTCTCACCATAGAGTGTTTGGATGCTCCTGTTTTCCTTACCTTCATGATTACTCATCTAACAAATTAGCTAAAATGTCTCTGCAATGTCTTTTTCTTGGATACAATGACTTTCACAAAGGCTACCGCTACCTTCATGTTTCCTCTAGTTGTGTCTATATTTCTAGACACGTTCTCTTTGATGAAGTAACATTTCCTCTTACAACCTCTCCTTCCACTATAGCACCTCAAATGGTTATGCCAAGTAGCTATGTTGAATTTGCTTCTCCAGGCTCTTGTCATAACAATTCTGCTAAACCTTAAGCTAATCATCCCTCTCCTGTTCAACCAAACTACTTTTCTACCTCTCCACAAAATTTATCACAAGCTATTATGTGTGTCTCAGTTTTACCTATAACTACACCTCTATCACATCCTTCTTGTGATTCCCAGCTTCCCTCTCTTGAAATACTAGCCCCTAAGCCTCAAACACCTTCCTTCCAAATACAGAATTCACTAGACTTGTCCAAACCTTCTTTATACCTCAGTAACTTGCCTCCTACCATAATTCCTAGCTTTAGTCCAGCACGTTCTACTCCACCTCTGTAAGTTTCTACAAGTTAACTAGCACCTCTACAAGTTTCTACTCTATCCTTAGACTCATTACCTACTTCACCATCTACCACACCTCATAATCTAAACTCCCTTCACCCCTTTAGTTCTAACCAATCCAGCAGCTCCTCACATTCTTCTTCCTTTGTTTCTCTTCTTCCCAAGTCCACCTCAACCATCAAAACTAAAGCACAACGAGGTATTTTCAAACCCAATCCAAAGTATGCCCTTACTACTAATATTGTTGTCCTTCCTATTCCAATCTCTATCTAGGATGTCCTTCAACACCCTGGCTAGAATACAGCCATGAAAGATGAGATGGAAGCCTTAAAGAAAACTTCTACTTGGACTTTGGTTCCTCAACAATCTAAGATGCATTTGGTTGGATGCAAATGGGTGTTTAAGCCTAAACTTTCTACCAATGGCACTCTTACTCGACTAAAGGCCAAGTTAGTAGCAAAAGGATGCCACCAAATTGAAGGATTAGATTTTCTTGATACTTTTTCACTCGTAGTAAAACCAACTACTATTAGACTAGTATTGTCCATAACCATTATCCGCGGTTGGTCTATATTGCAATTTGATGTATCCAATGCTTTTTTACATGGTTTTTTGGATACTCCTGTTTTCATGGCACAATCTCTGGGTTTTATTAACCAATCTACTCCCACAACTGTATGTAAATTGCATCGAGCCTTATATGGCCTTAAATAGGCCCCACGTGCTTGGTTTGACAGATTCAGCTCTTGCATATTGGAATATGGCTTTTTCTGTTCAACTTTTGACTCTTCCTTCTTCATTTATACCCTTGGAGATATCACTATCTAGCTATTTATCTACATTGATGATCTTCTCATCATGGGAAATTCCAGTTCAACAGTAACCTCTCTGATCTAACATTATAGTCACAATTTCTTTTAAAATCTCTTGGTGTAGCTCATTTTTCTTAGGCGTTGAAATTGTTTACATTCCTGGAGGATGCATTCTCTCTCAAAGGCAATTCATTCTTAACATCCTTCGATAAGCCTCTATATTATATAGCAAACCTATAACTATTCCCTTGGCCCTAAAACCACCAACACTTCAAACTTTCTCACTACCTTGCATTACTCTTTCCTTATTTCGAAGTGTGCTTGGTGCATTGCAATATTTAATTGTCACATGACCAGAGTTAGCTTATCCAATTAACAAATTATGTCAAGAGATGCATTCTCCCATTATTTTAGATTTTCATAATCTCAAAAGGGTGTTGTGTTATCTAAAGGGAACTCTATCCCTTGGCCTAAGAGTTCATTCTCACAATTCCTTCAATTTGTGTGGCTATAGTGATTCAGATTGGGCTAGTTGTAAAGACACTCAACGCTCCACATCAGGTTACTGTTTCTATCTAGGAAGCAACCTCATTTCGTGAAGCTCCAAGTGCCAATCCACTGTAGTCCACTCTTCTGCAAAAGCAAAATATAGAGCCTTAGCCTCTACCACTATTGAATCAATGTGGTTATGTGCTCTACTGCATGATCTTGGTATATGTCAACCATATTCTACTTCCATTTACTATGACAACCTTGCAGCATTCAAGTTAACTACAAAACCAACTCTACATAGGCGGATGAAGCATGTGGAAATTGACTTCCACTTTGTTAGGAGAAAGTAGCCTTAAATCTCATCACCACGAAGTATATCTCCACCAAACAATAAATTGCAGACATCCTCACTAAGCCTCTCTCTAAAACCATGTTTTTATTTCTCTGCAACGAACTTGGATTGATTCCTACTCTAAGTTTGAAGGGGATTGATGAAGTACATTTACAAGAGTTAGATTGCAAGCATTTGACAAAAACCAATGCCAACTCATCTCACACGTCACCTACCTTTGCAATTGAGCATTAACAAGCTTAACTACTGAAACTAATTCAATTGTACAGTTAATGTAATTCATGGGATTAGTTAATGATTCTGTTATAACTATAAGTTAGTTCTTAACTTCTCTGTCTTTGTAATTTTAGCTCTATAAAAGGCACAAGTGCCAGTGTACTCAATTACCTTGAGCAATACACAAGGAGAGCTTACAAGGCATATCTCTTTGTTTCCCATTATTCTTCTAGCCCAATGTCTTGTAGAGAGCCTGTTATTGTGCAAGTGTCTTGTAGCTTTCTCCTGGATTCTTTAAAAGCTCCATTTCAGCTTTAATCTTCTTAAGACTGTATGTACAATTCTTCACACATTTATAGAAAGTAGTTTCATCATTTCTGCTAATATGATTCTTATCATGGTATCAAGGAGTAGGTAGAGTAAGCATTCCCTGTAATCTTGTTCATTCACATTTATATAGCTACCTCTCCTTTTTTGTCCACACTTAGGCATTAACAAGTGTTGTGCAGCATCTACATACCTTCCAAGGATGCTAGTCCTAGTCTTGATCATTAAAAACATGGTCATTACCACATTATGCACCTCTCCCACACTTGTCACCACTCTTATGGGCATTTGAGAAACTTGATTAAAGCTTCCATAGACTAGCTCAGTCACCCTCTATATCTCCACCCTAACAAACAAATTGGAGTTATGATAGTCTCCAATAAATTATGGGTATGGAAAATTTTGCATCTTGGAACTATGACATGAAGTATACCTAGTTAGGAAAGAATTGGGATTGTTGACCCAACCATGAAGCAGCCTAATCTTGACTCACCTTTATTCCCCTTCTAGCAACATTGCAATGAGGTTACATTGTCTTGGATCCTTTCTTCTCTTGACCCTTTATTTGTAAAATCTTCACTTATTTAGTTGATGCAAGGCATGTATGGACTCATCTTCAAGAAAAATTTCAATAGGTTAAGAAGAAGGAAATCTATGCTATGAAGTGTGATTTGGCCTACATAGCTCAACATAATGAATCCATCATCCACTACATGTACGCCTTGAAAGTCTTTGGAACAATTTAACTCGTACATCTATTTGCCACCCACGGTTGATTATCAATCCAAATTTCTATCTCTTTTAAGAACTTGGCAAGCTAATCTAGTTCCTCAATGGACTTGACAAATGTTATTCAACTGCCAAATCTTGGACCCAAAACACCAGCCCTTATTCTCTTTTTATAAAGCTACTATTGTGCTTGCTAATGAAGAAGTAGGTATTCATCTTATTGGAAATCATAAAGCCAACCCCTTTATGCTTGTGCTTGAGTTAAGGCTCCATTTCAGTAGGGATCCCATTTTAGGTTATGAATGGGTCACACACTCTTCAGCTATGTTGGGCCATATAGGTCACATGAAGGCTAATTTTCATCTTAGGCAGGCCTCCAGCATGTGGGCTTCCATATCCCCTATATGATTTCTAAGGCCCACATGGGGTCAATTGATATGCATGCCTATATTGGTACATGCCCTCATTGTGGAAAAAGAAGGCATAAATATGATGATTGTCTAATGCTCACCAAATGTAGGCATTGTGAGATTGTGAGCCATTCTAAAGAAAAATACTATAGGCTACAGGAGAAGCCTAAAATGAAGGTAAAAAAAAAGTGGTAAAGCATTGAATAATGAACAACTTTGCTACAAATGATATCTTCAATCATAAATCTTCCATCTCCAAGGAGGATCAGGAGTTGATAAAAATGTCCATTCTCCATAAGAAGAAGTAACCCACTACCAACCTTGCCTATGGCACCATAGGTAATGTAGCTTAGGTGGCAAGTATTTTTCCTAAATGTCACAATTATTCGCACCAATGACTATATCATGGATGACTTTAAATGTTTAACATTCCCTTGGTCATGCATTTATGAATTTAAAATTGTTAAGCCACCATATGGCAAACACATACCTATTACTTATATAGGTTCTATGATTAGAAGAGCAAATACTACCTTTATAATATCTTTTATGTCCCTTCATTCATTACCAATTTATTGTTACTATAAAATACACTAGAGATAACCATTGTGGCATTATATTGCTCTCCCATTTTTGCCTCTTTTAGGACTTATGGAATGGGATAGTAATCGGGCTTGGTAAAGTGAAGCATGACCTCTATTATCTCATTAATACTTTTAATGATGTATGTAATTCAACATTAAATAAATTTTATAGTAGATCATTTTGTTTCTAAGAAGTTGAATATTGCCAACCAATCTTTTTCCATATCTACCACATGTAATATTATACATCAAAGATTGGGACATCCTTTGTTCAATGCTATGAGAAATATTTTTGGCATATCACCATCTTCCTTGTCTAAAATCAAAGCATGTCCTATTTACCTTCTAGCAAAACATGCACATTCTTTATTTTCTGCTATCACTTCTATTACATATAATTCTTTTGAGTTGTTACATATCAACATTTAGGGGCTTTACAAGGCCCCTTCACATTCAGGTGCTAGATACTATCTTACTATAGTCAATGATTACACTTTGGCTAGTTAGACCTTCTTGATGACACACTAAACTAAAACATTCACATCAAGTCCTTCTTTACTATGGCGACAACCTAATTTAGAGTCCACATCAAGTGTGCTCATACTAACAACGCATAAGATTTCTTTAGTTTGTCATGCATGTCCTTTTTTAAGTCTTAGGCAATCATAATGAAATTTTTTATCCTTATACTTTGTAATAGAATGGATAGTTGAAAGGAAATATCGACATTGATGTTAATTTTTGCTAAGGCATTACGTTTCCAATTTCATTTTCTCATTTGCTTCTAGAGCAAATGTCTTCTCACAACCACCTATTTAATAAATTCAAACACCTCTTCCACTCTTAAAGGTTAGACCTTTTATGAAAGACTATTTAAGAAATCATCTTCACTGGACCACCTTCATGTTTTTGGATGCTTATGTTATGTAGTAAACTTGACTTAAAAGGACAAGTTTGGCCAATGTTCCATTTCATCCATATTTATAGGGTACCCTTATGCTTAGAAGGGTTATCACTTCCTTGCCCTTCACAATGACAAATTCTTTGTGAGTCATGATGTGATATTTCATGAGATCATTTTTCTTTTTGATTATTCATCTTTGTTATCATCTATGTCTATTAAGCAACCATTCTTATCTTCTTTGACTTAGCATCCATCATCATTTGACATTAAGATGCAGGATCTTGACTCACTCAATATTGTCCTTTGCACTTATTTGGCTTTGCAACTCCCTATTGCCCCTTTGTCACCTATCACAAAGTGGCATTCACCTTGTAGGTGCCGGTCAAGTGGAATTCCTAAACCACGTACCTAGCAATAGAATTACACTTGCTCTCACATTAACTTGCCCTATAACTACACACCTTCCTCGACTCAACATCCCATTTCCCATGTCTTGTCACATCATAAATTTTCCACCCAATATAACCACCTTGTATGGTCCATCTCCACCATTGTAAAGCCTACCTCTCATCATAAGGCAATCTTGGATCCTAAATGATGAGAGACCATGACCAAGGTGGTTAGAGAATTAAAATCAAACTGTACATGGAATGAGTACCTATTTGGTAAAATTCTACATGTAAGTAAACATGTCAAATAAATAATATAATGATAAGAAAAGTATCATTATATAAAGATTGATGAATATTATAACAACTAATTATTAATAGAGAATAACCCCTAGAATTTGTATTGTAAATTGAAATGATAAAGCATAAGGTAATAACTAAATTTAAGAGAACTTAATGGACAAAACATGTTAGAGCATTCAATTTTGCCATAACTACTAAATATGAATGTCGATTATTTATGCTTGCAAGAGTGATAATACTCATGTGATGGTAGAATTTCATAATTTATTCACTATCCTATGTCTAAGTATACTAAACTTATTTAGCTCATTAATTCACTATATCTCTATATATGAATTAAAACAAACCAAGTGCATTAGAATTTATAAGAATTTCCAATTTACGCTGAAAGCCACACAAATAATATGGTATGTGTCTATCCATATTTAATTTATGGTTATACATTACAAGAAAAAACTACATAATATTTCCTTTTGGTCTCAAACATACAAATTAGATCTTTTAAGTGGTAGTTAATCACTTAAAAACATTAAATACAATAACATATAACTCACATAAATAAAATATCTTACAAAACATAAAAAACTATGAATTTCATGTCATCATAATTAGGTTACATCATAGCTGTAATAAAAGGAAATCAAAACATAATGAAATAATAAAGAAGAATAATAATAGGAATTAAACAAGGCATCTTGAACTAAAGAACAAGAAGTCTATCATCCTTTTTGTCTTTTTTTCAAGAAAACTTTGAATTTCTAACCTCTCCTTTCTTTTTCTCTTTGGTTTTCTTCTTCTCTCTTGGTCTTGGCAGCACACCTTTCTCTCTCCCTTTTTTCTTCTTCTCTTGTGCGGCCCTCCCCAATTCACTTTTCTCTCTCCTTTTTTTGTCCTATGTGATGTGCCTTAGTTTCTCTCTTAATAATTCATGCCTCCTCCTTTCTTTGACTCTTTTTTTCCCTTTTATATTTTTCCTTCTATTCTACACATTGCCTTTCTCTTTTTCTTCTTTTTTTATTATTTTTTATTTTAAGACTTCCTACATAAACAATAAAAATTTAAATAAATAAAATAAAGTTAAAATGTTGTCTCACAAAAATACATTAATTGTCCCCTAACGTAGTCAAAATAACTCTATAAAAATAGAATTATCAAGACCCTCAAACTTAACCTTTTTCTAGTCATCGAGCAAAAGCAATAAACAACATATGTTTTAGATAAAACTCTTTCGTGAAGCATAGAAACCTACATTGAATAAAATAAATATCAAGTCTAGAAGTGTTAATTATAATAAAGACACTATCACATTTCCATATAATCAATTGTCTATTTCTTTGCTTTTATCTCCAAACTCAAGTATAAGAAAGGTGCTCATGGGTGTAGAGATTGATTTAACATTCTTAAAATTAAAACATTTTCAACTATTTGTAATTTAAGAAAGAAACTTAATTCACCCATCAAAATCATTTCAAATTTCTTTTTCATTTCATTGGAAAATTCTTTGCACAACTTATCTTTTGTTGAACCAAAAGTTATGCCATCCACATACCCTTGAGCAATCAATATATGATTCTCTTTATTTTTAATAAAAATAGTATGATCTACTCTTCCTTTTATAAAACCATTTTTCAATAGAAAACTACTCAACTTTTCATACCAAGCCTGTGGAGCTTGCTTTAAGCCATAAAGTACTCTACTTAGTTTTAAAACATGATTAGGCAATAACAAATGCTCAAATCCAAGAGGTGGTTTAACATACACATCATTTTTTATTATCCCATTTAATAATGTACTTTTAACATCCATTTGATACAAATTTAAAATCTTTATAACACGTAAAAGCGAGAAACATCCTAATAGCTTCCATTCTAGTCATAAGAGCAAAAGTTTCATTATAGTTTATGCCTTCCTCTTGACTATATCCTCGAGCTACCAACCTAGCTTTATTTCTGGTGACTATTTTATGCTCATCCATTTTGTTTCTATAAACTCACTTGGTTCTTATTACAATATGATTCTCTAGTTTAGGCTCTAAGGTCCATAACTCACATTTTACAAACTAATTTAATCTTTAAATCATACATCACCATTATCCAATTTTCATTGTTAAGTGCCTTATCAATCCTCTTAGGTTCAATTTGTGATAGAAAGGCTACAAATTGACATGTATTTCTAACCTTGGATCTAGTATATACTCCTTTAATATTTCCTACATTTGTGACTAATCCACCTCATTTCTAACTCTAGGGAAAGCTAGGTTTTGTCTCTTCATTTTCCTTACCTTCATTATTTTCTACATAATCAATGAGCTACACAATAAGTACTTCTTCTTCATTATCTCCTAGCATTTTTTTCTTTCTTTCTCATTTTCATCGAAGACTACATGTATGGATTCCTTGGCTACTAAATTTTGTTTATTATAAACCTCATAAGTTTGACTAGATTGAGAGCACCCTAAGAAAATGGCTTCATCACTTTTAGAATCAAATTTTCCCAAATAATTCTTTCCATTTTTTAAAACCAAACATTTGCATCCAAAAGAATGAAAATAAGAAATGTTGGTTTTCTTTTCAAAGAAAATTTGAAATGGAGTTAGTTTCAAAATTAGTTTGATAAAAATTTTATTTGAAATATAACACGCAGTGTGGACAGCTTCCCCCTAAAAATATTTAGGTAAATTTTTGTCACATAACATAGTTCTAGCCATTTTTTGAATCATTTTATTTTTCCTTTCCACCACTCCATTTTGTTGTTATGTTCCAAGAGATGAAAAATTATGGCTAATTTCATTTCAGGTACAATAGTAGTTTCTATTTTCAAATTCTCCAGCATGATTAGTTTTGATTTTGCAAATGATAAGCCCTTTTTCATTTTGAATATTTCTGCAAAAATACACAAACTTACTATAGGTTTCATCCTTGCTAGACAATATGCAATTCCATGTGTATCTTGAATAGTCATATACAATAACTAATGCAAAGCTATTGTTTCCTAAGTTTGGTGTCCTAACTAGACCAAATAGATCCATATTTATAAGTTGTAAGGGCCATGTAGTGGTAACATCCTCTTTTAATGTAAAGCTAGATTTATGTTGTTTTCTTTTTACACATGTTTCACAAACTTCATTCTCATTGAATTTTATTTTTGGCAATCCTAATACAAGCTCTTTCCTTGATAGCTTTTCTATGGTTTTAATATCATCATGTCCTAGTCTTTTATGCCATAGCCAACAATCATTAGATTTAGTCATTGCAAGACATGTTTCATTTTCAAACATTTCATGTAGATTTATAACATAGACATTTTCTTCTCTTTTTCCCACTAATCTAACATTATTTCTTTTTCTTTTTTCATAATGTAGCATGATGATCTAAACTTAATACTAACTCCTTTGTCATATAACTGATGCTTAGCAATTTGTACTTTAATCCACACAAAAATAACACATCAACAATATGAAAAGAACTTGGTTTACCTATAATACCACATCCCTTAATTTTTCTTTAGAATTATCTCCAAAAGATACTTTTCCTCTAAGTTGTTCATTTAAAACTGAAAAATCTTCCTTTTCTTCAGTCATGTGATGTGAATAGCATTGTCAAGGTACCTCCAAAAGGGTTACTGCATCTTATATTTTTCAATAGTAACCTACAAACATAAATGTAATAGTTAGAGTTCTAGGTACTCATCTTGTTTTAAGTCCTTTACAGTTAGTACCACACATAGATTTAGGAATCCATTTTTGTCTAATTTTGTAAGGCCTATTTCGTCCAATTGGATATTTTGTAGCAATGTAACCAACATATTTACAAAACTTGCAAACAAATTTATGTGCACTATCTTTTTCAAGAAAAATTATAAGGACCTTTGTTTTTACATCCTATTTGTAACATAGTCTTGTTTTGTTTAAATCCCTTGTTTTGATGTTAAAGTGTTTTCCAACATTTTATTTCCATAAGAAAAGGACTTTAGTGTGTCTTCTAGGTTCATAAATTTCATTTTAAGTAATGAATTTTCACTTTCAAAATTAATGTGACATGTAGAAATTGCTTTTATTTTATTGTTCTCTTCCCTAAGCATTTTATTTTATGCTTCAAGTTGAACACATTTATTTTTCAAATTTCTTGCATAAATAAAAAAATAAAAAATATAGACTTTAAATTCCCATCAGATTTATTATCAGAACATACAAATTTTACCTCTACCTCCTTGTTTGTCATTAGGCACAGATTTGCATATTCAGTAATGGTCTCTTTTTCTAATGATCATGAAAAGGATGACTTGTTTTCTCATGCTACCAACATCACCTTTTTCTTGTATCTTTGTGCCAATTTTCCTTTGTTCTTCAATTTGGGACAATCACCTCTTATATGTCCAGGTTTCCTACACTCAAAGCAAACATTTTCTCTAGGATCTAATATTTCCTTCTTCTTCCCTTTTTCTCTCCTACAAAACTTCCTAAATTTTCTTGCCATCATAGCTAGTTCATCTACTTCAAATTCTATTATTGAACTATCCTTTACAATTGCTTTAAATGTTTCATTTCTATATGCCTTAGCTTCTTCTTTTTCACTCCTTTTCAAATTTAACTCATATGCTTAAAGGATCCCAAAAGTTCATCAAGAGAAGGTTTATCTAAATCATGAGCTTTCTCAATAGTAATTTTCTTAGTATCCCAAGTTTCATATAGGCATCCTAATACTTTCTTAACTAGCTCACTATTTTCATAAGCCTTACTAAGTAGTTTTAGTTCATTTACAATATCACTAAGTCTACAAAACATCTCAATAATAGTTTTAGAAAGTTTCATACAAAACAACTCAAATTCTCATACAAACAGTGAGATTCTAAAAGCTTTAACTTTACTTATGCCTTAAAAAAACTTCTAGTTTCTTCTAAATTTCACTTGCAATTTCAAAAGTAGAAATTCTATTATACTCAGCAACATAAACCCTATTATAAAGCATACACATGACCCAACTATTGTAACCTATAATTTTATTTTCATCTTTAATCCATTTAGTTTCATCTTTGTTTACTTTCATTCCATTTTGCGTAACATACCATGCATCCATACCTTGACTCATCATAAAAAAATTCATCATTGAACTCCAATGACCATAGTTTGACCCATCAAAGATGGGTGGCTTGTTGTAACCTATGATAGCTTTCCTAACATCCATATCTATCATCTACCATAAGGTTGTTAATCTTTCCTAAGCAAAGCCCTAAGCTTTAATACCAATCGTTGGATATGGATTACCACAATAAGGGTGGTTGGATTTGGTTTATTTTATTTTCTTATTTTGTTAATTTAGAGATAATAAAATAAGACAAAAAAATGGAGAACACAAGAATTGCTCAAGAGTTTCAACCAAATACTCAAACCTACATCCACCCCCTCTTACCAATAGTAAGAGAGCCCTTTTACTAAAATATAAGAGTTTTACTCTCAATTTTAGTATACCTTAATCCTTTATCCATGGAACACAAGGATTTACAATTCACTCCATAACCACAAAGCCCAACATGACTCAACGGTTCACAATATAGTAAACAACCTTTTCAATCTAGGGCCTTGTAGACTACACAATCAACTTTCATACTTAGCAATCTAAGCTACACATTGCCTTTTAAACATTAACAAATTTTACATTCCAACTTAACAAAACAATAGTCAAGATAAGCAATCGAAGATAATCAAAAGTGATGTAGTAGCTCAATGTAATAAGCATAATGCCATAATAAAAAAAGAACAAGTAATAGTTTATATCAATGAATGTCACCTCTTGAGAAAAAATAAAGCAAATAGATTAACACATATTTTCAAGCAAACATGCATTAATCCAATCAAGATTTAAGCAAATAATGCACTCATCCACCAAACATTGTAGCATATTTGGAATAATCAAACAATTAACAACAATAAAGATTTTTAGACTAGAATAATGTTACCAAAAGATGTTAGGTAATAGTAATAGAACTCTTTTTGCTCAATGACAATATTTTTAATGAACATTTTCGAGAGTGATATGTTAAAAGAAAAACCCTAACACCTCTAAAATAGATAAACATCAAAATAACTAAGGGCAACCAAAATTGTACCTGAAATCATCTCAATCTATTTATTTTCCATACAGAAACTTGTCATTTTAACAAGATACTGGACTTTATAGTTTTTCAAACTAGACAGAGATGGTAGTGATAGTAAAAGCACAAAAGACCCGATTTTTGCAGCCATAGTTTTCATTTACGGAACAAAAAAAAAATTCAAAGGTGATAAAGGATCTTTTACCAAATAAGATCAAATTCCCTTTGAAAAGTTTACATCTTTCATCCGAAATCTCCTCTCATTTACACCCTCTGAAACATGTAGCGAGAGAAGGATTTTTCCGTCTTAATCTCTCTCTCTCTCTCTCTCTCCCTCCCTCCCTCTCTCTCATTTTATACATGCTTGTAAACAAGTTTGCCAACTCAGCATTTTTGAATCTTGTTTTCCTTTTCCTTTTTTGAAATGATGCATTTTATCTTAATCAGCTCATGACCACTTTTTCCTTGCTTTCTCACTTAATGCAATCATATCCTTCTATAATTATGGCACTTGTAGTTTTCCCAATAAGTGATATAAGGTATCCAATAATGCATAGTCACATATGATTTGCAAATCTTATATTAATCATGTATAGAGCAATATTATTTACACACAACAAGAATAAATTTTTGTAGAATTACCATCATAAATATTTTTATAGATTACATTTTGGTATGTGGGAGCTTTATGTCTTGAAAAATAATATTCAGTTTAATTATTTGTTCTACATATGTTCTACAAATTGGCACAAGAGTCATTTAAATAATACATATATAAAAGTATTTTTTCAAATATTGTCAACATCAAAATATATTCAACAATAACCCCCTATACTCTAATGTGACAACCTCTTAACTCTTCATTTTATTGCCAACTTGGTCTGCCATGCTTACACCAAACATGTTCAAATTGATTTTCATTTTATCCATGAACATGTTACTTGTGGTCAACTACTCATTTGCTTTCTCTCATTAGATCAACTAGTTGACATTTTCACCAAAGGACTCAATGCATCCAAATTCAAGTTTCTTTAGTTAAAGCTTGGTGCAATACACCCCGTTAGCTTCCCCATGACATCATCACCAGTGTCTCTAAAGCTTGGTGCCATGTCAACTCTTGGCACCAGTGTCTCTAGTGCGCCACTCATCCATGAATATATTGCAATTGTTTGGTTTACCGAAACAATTGGCCAGAAGATCAGGGACTTTCCAACCTAACTCATTGGAATGATTTTACTTGTATAACAACTGCATTTGAAATCAAATCTATGCCTATAAATACATGTACAATCATCAAGAACGTTTATCAAGTGAAAATACAAAATTTTCCACAAATTTTTGTTTCTATTCTCCAGCCACCTTTTCCGATCTGAGCAAGCATGATGACTCAATTACGAGTCGAAGTGAAGCTTCAAATGTGCCTCAAGAAGAAAATAAAACTTCACTTCTGAGAGCAAGAAGAGAGATAGATCCTACTTCCATCATAGGGAATTCATCAAACAACATGTGTAATCAATCACACATTAAAACATTTGTGCTTCTTTTACCAGGAAAGACGTTGCCATTTTGAGCAATACAACATCGAAGAAGATACCTCCATTTTGACCTACATAGCACCAAAGAGGATACCGCCATTTTGGGCTGCATAATACCGAGCAATGCTGCGTGAAGCTGATTTTTAAACACCCATAAGGGAACAATCTCATATCATTAAGGAAAGTTATAAATCGAACCAAAAAATATTTAACAATCAACCCCTAACTTCAACTAGTTTCAATCAAGCACCTTAGAAGTAGATTCAATCATAGGAACAACAAGTCATTGTTTAGTTGGCAAGAAGTGCAAACATCAGAATGAAGGTTGTAGAAAACTTATAAGCACACACTTGCTTGATTCAAGTCAAAATACAGCGGAAGACAAAAGGCTTGAAAGCCACACACCAAACACACGTAACATTATAAAGAAAAACAAAGACGTCCTTCAAACTTTTTTGCTAAATCCTCAATATAGTCAATTCAACAATAACTTCTTCCTAGTTCCAAAAACAAACTTGTCATCATTTTTCTTTCCCAAGCAAAACAACCACGTCAGCTCAAAGAGTAAAGTTATTGAAGTGGAGATAAAAACCATTCACATTCTAACATCTCCACATCATAAATGCATAGTGATTTCTATTATTCAAAACACCCCTCCTATGACTCCCAACATGCTTATTAATCTTTCATGATCTTCTTTGGGCAAGCTTTTGGTGAAAACGTCTGCTTCTTGGTATAAGCTTTTGCAATACTTAAATTTATTCACTTTTTCATTGACTACATTCCTTAGGAAATGAAATGTCATAGCATTAATATGCTTATTTCGAGAGTGATAAACCAGGTTCTTTCCATGCAAATTGTAGTTGCTTCCTTTTGAGTAAACCCCATTTCTTCCATAATTCTTCTTAACTAAATGCATTGGCTAGTTGCCTTAGAAGCATCCACATAGTCTGCTTCAGCAGAGGAAAAAGCAACAGACTTCTACTTCCTTGAACACCATGAAATAGCAGCGGATCCAGTAGAAAACATATATTCAGAGGTGCTTTTTGAGTCTTTAATACTTCCTTCCCAATTGCTATCTGTATACCCAATTAGTCTGTATTCAATGGTAGATTCGTATAATAATCCAAATTGGCAATACCCTTCAAGTATCTCAAATTCCTTTTAGCTTTACTAAGATGCACCTCACTTGGATGTTACATAAATCCGGATAATAGGTTAACACTATACAAAATATCTGGTCTTGTAGTAGTTATATACATAAGACTGCCTATTATGCTTCTAAACTTAGAGCTATCAACTTCTTTTGATTCACCCTCACTTCTTAACTTTTCACTTGCAATTAGAGGAGTACTAACAAGTTTGCAAGTTTTCATATGAAATTTAGATAGCAAATTTTCAAGAAACTGAAACTGAGATATGAACATATCCCTCCTGTTTGACGCATTTCAAGACCCAGAAAATAGCTCATCAGCCTCATATCGTTCATTTCAAATGTTTTCATCATATCATCCTTAAATCTTAAAACAATTTCCTCACTACTTGCAGCAAATATGAGGTCATCCAAATATAAAGAAAATGAGACAATGAGTACCTTGCCTTAAGATGAAGAGATTTGGTTCACTAGGGCTCCTAATGAAATTTTTGTTAAGCACTTAGAAATTTTGCTATACCAAGTCCAGCAGGCCTATATTAACCCATACAATGCTTTCTTGAGTTTAAGAACCTGTTACTCTTTTCCTTTAACCTAAAATCCTGCTAGTTGCTGAACATTTTCCTTGAATTTTCCCATTAAGAAGTGCTACCTTTACATCAAGTTGATGTATTCTCCATTTATTTTGAGCAGTTAGAGAAATCAGTAATTGAATTGCTTCATTCTAGCCACAGGAGCAAAAACTTTCAGTAAAATCTGTCCCAGCCACTTGAGTAAATCGTCTTGCAACTAATCTTGCCTTGTATTTTTTAATTTTTCCTCTAGAATCCGTCTTTACCTTGTAAATCCATTTTACACTGACTGCATTCTTGTCACCAACCAGGTCAGTTAGCTCCCATGTTTGATTCTTATTAAAAGTGTTAATCTTTTCTTCCATAGCTTTTTCTTCATACATCAATCTTGATAGCTTCTTCAAAATGTTCAGGTTCATGAGTAGGAAAATTGCAGTATTTGTAGACTTCTTCTAAGGACTTCATCTTAACTAGAGTATGAACTTTAGTCAAACCATCTTCATTTTAGGTTCTTTTTGTAAGAGGTCTGAAGTTTGGTTAATGGAGACATGATGGATGGGACTGCAACATGCCTAAGTGATGTTCGAGAAAAGATCTACAGGGGATGGCTTAGGCAGTTTCGTGTGAAGTATCCTAGATCTAGATAGACATGTTTCCAATCCTTTCCACTTAGGTTTCAGTGTAGTAGTATGCCCTTTCTCTTTTGTTTTATTGTCATTAATTTTGCGTGTAAGAAGGTCAAGCTTTTCGTTTGTATTTAAGCAGCATGTACTGCTTTATTGTAGCTTGAACCATTCGGACTTTGTATTTCCCTTTTATGGTTGTAAGTCTGTTTTTATGAAAGCCAAGAGCTACTTCTTCAGACAAAACCGTTACTCCTCTGATCGCTTCTTCCTCAAAACATACACTGTCTCCATCTCATATAACTCACTGTTGTTCACTCATTGAATTTCTATCACTTTTGGCTAGCTCGAAATGGCAGAAGACAAAACACCTCAATCTAATTAGTAACAACATCACCAACTTCAGTAGAGATGCCTTTACCAGATCTATTTTTACTCCATAGACTTGGTGTCGTACCATTCTAGTATTCACTTTTGTTTTCTTCCTATTTCCATCTTGCCCTTTCATCAAATTCCACATCCCTGCTAATCACCAAACTTTTAGTTTCCAAGTTATAAATCTTGCATGCGTTGAACTGAATGCTATAGCCAAGCATTACTCCTTTTTGAGCCTTCTGATCAAGCTTTCCCCTATTCTAAGCAAGAACATGCACATAGCAATCAAAAATCCTCAAGTGAGAAACAATTCATTTTCTTCCGGTCTAGACTTCAACGAGAGTTTTTCCTTCAATCACCTTTGTAGGACTTCGATTTAAAATATACACAGTAGTGTGAACTACCTCTCCCCCAAATTTCCTCATATGTTTTTCCTCCATCATAGATCTAGCCTTTTCCATGAAAAACGATTTCTTCTTTCAGATATCCCATTTTCTTTTGGTGTATAACTAGTAGTAAGTTGGTGAGAAATTCCTTCTTCTTCACATAGCTTCATGAACTTTCTAGAATCGTACTCCCCTCCCTGGTCAGTTTGGAGACTCTTAATTTTTTTGCGACTCTCATTTTCAACAAGATTCTTATAGTTCTTAAACCATCAAGCACTTCTCTTTTTCCTTGCAAAAAATACACCCACCGCATACAAGAATAATCATCTATAAACAAATAGAAAAGACCCATTGCCACTCCAAGTAGGATTCTTCATGAGTCCGCACAGATTAGGATGGACGATCTCCAGTGGCTCTAAAGTTCTAAACACCAATCCCCTAGGGAAGGGTTTTCTTTGTTGTTTGCCCAATTGGCAACCTTCACACAGATTTTCTTTCTGATAAATTGTGGGCAAAGCATTTACCATTGATAAATCACTAAAGGATTTCAAGCTTTTGAAATTAAGATGCTCGTTCCTCCTATGCCATGCCCGTACCTTCATTATCTGCATCAACACTTAAAGCAAATCTATTAGGCTACTAAAACCTCAAAGCAAAATTATTTGAGCAAGAATTTTTATCCTTCTTGTTCTTGAGAATACAAGACTCTTTATTCTCAAACACCAGCTTGAATCCCCTTTCCGTCAACTATCCATCACTAAGCGATATGATTGTTGCTCAACATCAACTGTCTAACTTAAAAAAAAAATATTCTGGAATCTATGGCAATATGATTATTGCTCCTTAAGTCAAGATACCACACATCTAGTTTAGTCTATATGGCTGAGTAACGAACTTAGAACAGAGTGGACTCAACATCACTCTCATCAATGCAATTGGTTTGATAGCCTTCATTGCCTACAATCTTTTTCAAGATGACCAGATTTCAAACAATTTTTGGACTAAGGCTTCCCCTTTCGCCAATAGTTCTTATCTTTTTTATTTTTTTGGTATTCTGTTCTCATCCCCTCTTGCCCCCTTACTACTTTTAGAAGGTTCAAGGGACATATTAACTTTGAACAATATCTCAAGAGGTAATTTCTTATGTCTTCTACAAAATGTTTTCTCATTGGCTTCTAGAGAACCCATGAGTTAAGTTAAAGACATAGTGATTAAGTCATGGGTTTCTTCAAGGGTAGTGACGACATAATCAAATTTTTTTGTAAGGCTTATAAGTATTTTTTCAATGACCATCTTATCAAGAAAATCTTCTCCTAGCCCCCTCAACTTGCTCACAACTTCATTCACCCGAGCATTGTAATTAACCGCTAATTCATGCTCATTCATATGCACAATCTGTAACTCTCTTCAAAGAGATTGGAGTTTGACAAGTCTTACTTTGGATTGCCCAAATGCTCATTCTTCAAAATCGTCCAAAGCTTATTGGTAGTTTTAACGTGTGCAATCCTTGAAAGCACATTTTCTCCAATAGCAAGCTGAAGCACTAGAAGAGCACACAACTCCTTGTCTTGCTCCTTGTTTTAGCTCTCCCCTTCCTCCTCCAAGTGTTAAGGATCCCTTTCCACAAGATCCTACAGTCCTTGACTTCAAAGATACGTGGTTATTTTTATGCACCAGATTGGTAATTTTCTCCACTGAAAATGGGAAGGGGCAGGGTGAATTGGGGATAAGAACAACCTAGTTGGCCGAAGAAGAAGATGTAGAGGAGATGGGTGATGCCATAATGGACAGAAACAAAGATGGTAAAACCCAAAAACAACAAAACTAGTAACTCCTAGTAATAATCAAGCCAAAGCTCTCGATATCACTGTTAAACAATCAACCCCTAACTTCAACTAGATTCAATCGAGCACCGTAGAAGTAGATTGAATCACAGCAGCAAGAAATTGTTGACAAGTTGACAAGAAGTGCAAAAATCAAAATGAAGGTTGCTAAAAACTCAAAAGCACACACTTTCTTTGATTCAAGTCAAAAATATAGTGGAAGACAAAAGGCTTGTAAGCCACACACCAAACACACATAGCATTATTAAAAAAAGAAAAAGAAAAAGAAAACAAAGACATGTCTTTCAAACTTCTTTCCTAAATCCTCTATAGAGTCTTTAATTCAGCTAAAACTTCTTCCTAGTCCCAAAGACAAAACTACCATCCTTGTTCTTTCCCAAGCAAACCAACCAAAACAATTCAAAGAGTAAAGTTGTTGAAGTGGAGATAAAAACCCTTCACATTCCAATATCTCCACATTATAAATGCATGGTGACTTCTAATATTCAAAACAAAAATTTTGCAATTTCAAACTGAAGATGCCATTTTGAGGGTGATTTGACTCAGTCTATTTACTTGTGCAGAGCCAGGATTTTGTCATTTTGGGCAAAACACTTCTCTTTAATGATGCATGCTAGGATTCCTTAACTTTCGTACTACAACCTACGATCTAAATGATAAAATCAGCTGCCCTCTTAGGGCTATTTGATTTGCTACAAAAAGGAGAAAGATTCGAGATCTCAAGCTAAAGAGCAATAAAAGAAAAATTCTTGTACTCATTCTTTAATTCCTCCAGTTATTTGTTATATAGTTTGTATACTTGAGAGTATCCCTTGGGATGCATAAACGAGCATATTATCTATACTTTGTTGGTGTAAATAACTTCCAGAAAGGGAAAAAGAGAGAAATTTTAGGGTTTATCGAAACCACAAGTGTGTTGTAGATTACGATTCTAATTTTTAAGCTTGTTTATGAATTTGTGAAATGAAATATGAAGTTCTTCTTGGGTGATGGAAAGTTGTTGTAAGAATTGAGAAATTAGGGTTAATCTCATGTGACCCTTCATGAAAGATTTAGAAAAGAGGCTTTCTGGCTGGTTGATTTAGAAGATAATGAAATTAGGAACCCAATGCATTTGAAACAAACTACTTAATTGTTTTTTGTTCAACCTTTTTTTTTTAAAGATAATTTCTTGCTGACAATTTGTTTTAGATTGGGCCAAAAACAATTTGACAAAAGTTGTTTAAAAGAAAAGAAGAAAAAGTTTTTCAAACCCAATTCAACCCCTCCCCCCTCTTAGGTTGCTACGAGATTCAACAAAAGTGAATCCAAAACTAATGAACAAGTTTGAAATTGTTCAAAGAATTAATTAAAAATGGCTAGAACATGAAATATAACTTTATTAATTTGACAGTTTGATATTAGGTTCAGCTTGGTTGAATTCAAATATATTCTTGATTTTTGTAGTTAGGGTTTTTCCTACGTTGCCTTTACATATAAGGCTTTAGGAACACTAAGTAAATGTGCATGGTCTTTTAGTAAGCTGTCAAAGTGACAAAAAGGAGAGTTATTATTTCACAAAAGTCTCAAAATCATAATAAGCTATTGATTTGTGAAGATAGGATAAATGCTTATCCAAAACACATTAGATCTTCACTGTTCTTGAATTTATTATGTGTGTATTTGTTTAACAATCCTTTTTTTGGAAACAATTTCATGAGCATACGGCTTGTTTGTGTGACAAGCAGAATGGATTGAACAGATGAATATATACAAGCCAGTTAAAGATGAATGATATATAAGTCCGGATGCGATTCGGAGTTCTTTTAGGTTTATGGCCAAGAAATTGATTAAAGGAGAAAATGGATGAAGCTAATAATTAAGTATAGATTGCTTTTGGGATGTAATTAATTGGTGTTAGTAAGCATTTCTTAGGGCTCGAAAAGAGGATTTTAAAAGCGTTTAGCCCCTCACTCTTAATCAATGATTGTAAAAAAACCAGCCATGAATTGACGCTGAACCTGTTTTTTGGTATTTTGTTATGGTAATGAGCAAGAACGTTCATTCTTTCTTTGTTCTGCTATGTCTGGGACAACGAGGCTTGACGCTGACTCAAAGGGGCTCACCACTAAAGTGATATTCTTTTTGAAGCAGAAGCGCTGAGCTAGCGTTGATGAGGACTTCAAGAAAAAGATTAAGCTGAGAGCTTAAACGCGTGGCTGTCGAGCCAAGAACTTTGTTCGGGGTCTCGTTTTCAATTAAGGAAAAAGAACTGGTTTTGTAGTTTGTCCAACTAATCAAGGATTGTAGCTGGAACTGCATCAAAGGAATCATTAATCCCCCCATTTTAATAGTGTTATGTTAACCAAACAATAAAATTTTTAAGGCTCTCAGGATGTCCTTAAACGGCTCTGTACATGGGAAGAACATTGACTGACGGAAATCATGAAACATAAGAGACAAAAACAAAGACCAAATCAAACAGAAAGTCGGAGACGGAAGGCCCCACTTGCTCAATCAGATGGGGAGGCACGGAGGTGGGTTACCAACCTAAGATATTCTTCCGCTTCCGCTTCTGCTTTGTTCCTGGCGCTTATTTCAATCCCTGATTTTCTTCAAAACCTTCTAGAAGGGACAAAAGTTAAGTTAGGAAGATGTGCCTTACCAACCCTGTCCATAAAAATTCACATGGCCGGCTAAATTGACGTACTCTCTCTCTCTCTCTCTATCTCTATCTGTTTCTATCTCTCTCCTCTGTGTTTGTGTATGTGTTCGTGTTTGTGTGTTTGTGTGTTTGTGTGTGTGTGTGGGGATGTAAGCGCGATTATGTGGACACAGATGGTTGAATAGTGAAAAGGACGCAAACTTTGAAAAATCAACACAAATGCTTACACAGTTTGCTTTTTCCCCCATTAAACATCTTGGGTGGGTAGGATATCTGCCACGCGCGAAAGAGATGGCCCTTGCCAAAGGTCGATAACGAAGTCGAGGCCTACCTACTCTACATAATTAAGTGTACTGACGATGGTTTTGAACACAAGAAAGTAACAAGCACTTTCCTTGCCTCGAAATTTTTTGTCCAGATCGGTAGTTTGTGAAGAAAATAAGAAGAGGATCCGAAGAAACCAGAGCACTATGAAGACAAGGAAACCATCCTGGTTGGAAAATAATAGGTTTTGTAGTTGGGGATTGTTAATCACAATCATGTGAGGTAGGGGAGTTAGTTACTTTTATCATCTTGAATTGACAAGAGTAAGTGGAGCAAGCGTAGGTGGTCTTCTAGAAACCTTTTTCTAGGAATGGACAATAAAGAAATTAATAATGTAGCTAGAAAGAGAGTGGAAAGCAGGAAGACCATAAAAAGTTGGAAAAGAATCAGAGGATAAGAATAAGTTGGGCTTAAAATGTTTGGTGGGACTGCATGCTTCCAGACTGAGTACGAATACGCAGTATTTTGCACTTTCTAGTCCTGGAGACTCTTCTTTTTTTCTTCTGCGCATCAACCTTGGATTTTCTTTGCTTCTTCTTCCCATTTCACCCACCCGCCTTATGGCGTCTAAATTCCCATTTGATCGAATTTACCTTTGACTCGGTCAGTGATAAGCGAACAGGTTAGAGGTTCGACCCCTCATCTCTCTCACATGTAAGTTGTAAAGGAAAATTTTCATTTGTTTAAAATTAGATTTACTCTTGCAAATCAAAATCAACAGAAACTGTTTTGCTCTTATGATTTATTAGACACATCATTTCCCAATCTTAATGAAGAATTATACTTGGATAAATCACCCTCAACTCCTTTTACTTTATATTTAAACTTGACATTGAAAGTTAAATACACAGTCAATCAAGGTTTCATTTCTATTAAATTATTTTAAGCATCTAGATTTTTCACTTGCAAATGCAGGTCTAACGACAGCTAATTCCCAAGTTTTGATATGCAATTTTGTTGTATGTGACAGCAATTCGGAATATAACTTATAGATCAAAAAATTTGGAACCCAAAAAGGGGAAAATAAAAATAAAAACGATGACATAATATTGTATTAAAATTTGAATTTTGGAAATTTAGTGACATTCAAGGATAATACTACATGGAAGGTCAAAATTCAAACCTTCCCTTCTACAATAAATCCCCTATATTATCCTCACCCCATCCCCAATTTAAAAAAAAAAGTTATTTTTGAACTCCACAAAACTTGGACAAGAGTAAAAAGCTCACATCATAAAAGGTGCGTAAAGGTTAATATTGAGTGGTATCCGCAAGTCAAAGCTACCCAATACCAATTACGTTGATAAAATTTTCATGTGTCGTCAAAATGTCCGGACCAACGTGTGCACTTCCCCTCGTTCTTCGGTCCTACGCACTGGGCTAACACTTATATTGGGGGTCGAAACAAAAATAACGGAAATAAAGGTTAGAAAGGTACGTAAAAGCGAAAACAGAGGGGGGGAAAGCAAATAACTCCAACTACATGGCAAGTAGGGCTACCTACCAAATCCAGCACTAACTTAATTGCAACCAGTCGTCTTTCTCACCAACTGGGTCAAATACTCTACCCTGTATTAGTTCTCAAAATAAAAAGGGTCCCGAGTCAATTGCACCTTCTCCTGCCATCCACCACTTCCCATTTATACTCCTTCTTCCCCCTTTTGTCCCCGAATCCATTCAAGCTCCATCCCCAACAATTCTCTCTCTCTCTCTCTCTCTCTCTCGCGCTCCCTCCCTCCCTCCCTCCCTCCCTATCCGAGCAACAAACAACCATGGGAAGATCTCCTTGCTGTGAGAAAGAGCACACGAACAAAGGAGCATGGACTAAAGAGGAAGACGAGCGCCTTATCAACTACATCAAGGTTCATGGGGAAGGCTGTTGGCGATCTCTTCCGAAAGCAGCAGGTAAGCTTGCTAACTTTTTCTCAAACACAAACACAGAGGAAGATCAGAGAGAGTGGGAGAAGGGGAGAAGGGGAGAATCTTGGGGGTTTCTTTTTTAAGTGGTTGCTTATTTGAATCATGTAGGTTTGCTTAGATGTGGCAAGAGCTGTAGACTAAGGTGGATAAACTACCTTAGGCCTGACCTCAAGAGAGGAAACTTCACTGAAGAGGAAGACGAACTCATCATCAACCTTCACAACTTACTTGGCAACAAGTACGCAATAAGTACTCCCTTCTTCAAGTTTTAGTGTTATTTTGGTTCATATGATTCCCCAAGTATACTTTTAAGGACAAGGCTTTTGTTTTTTTTCAAAAAGTTTGGTAGTATTTAAGGGCTGACCAATTTTTTGAAAACTTCTGCTTGGTTAAAGTGAGCCCTCCTTTCAAAACAAGCAAAATCTGATGTGGGTTTTGATCTCTCAGATGGTCTCTTATTGCCGCGCGCTTACCAGGAAGAACGGACAATGAGATCAAGAACTATTGGAATACTCATATCAAAAGAAAGCTCTACAGCCGTGGAATTGATCCTCAAACTCATCGTCCACTTAACGGAGCGACCACCATCGGCGCCACCGCCAGAACCAGCACCCAGCACCACCAGCACCACCACCCCCAAGAATGGCAATAACAAAACAAGTAGCGACAACAACAGCAGCAGCAATAATAACATCAATAAAAAGAGTTCTTTCTTCGAAGTGCAAAATGCTACGACGCCATTGACGCCAGTACCAGGTAGTATTAACGCCAACGTCAAGGTCGGAAACGAGTCTGCCGAAGAGTCGAATAGTAGCAGTGGAGTGACCACAGACGAGGCGTTCCCTGACCTCAACCTTGACCTCTCTTTAGGGCTGCCCTATTATCCTCAAATCCCATGTGTCAACTTAAACGAGTTGAGGCAGCCACAACCTCTGCAGCAGCAGCAGCAGCTACAGCAACAGCAACAGCAACGGCAGTGGTATGGGAATGTCAGTCAAGGTGTATGCTTGTGTCAACATTTAGGGTTTCGAAGCACCCACGCCTGTAGCTGCAAAGCCATAGGCAAAACCTTAACAGCTGACAATATCTATAGATACTACAAGCCCTTGAATTCCTGAAGCTTAGTAGTCTAGAGGTAGCCTTAAACTCTGTGCTTGCGTGTAATCTTATTGTGGCGAAGAAGCATTTCAATTAGTTGTAAAATTTTTTGGCAAGAAGAGAATAGCTGTGACATATGACCTTCTCAAATATTTTCAAATCTGTTTGCTTCCAAGTTTTCCGACTAGTCATTGAATCATATTTTGCACGACATTTTGCCTTATGGCGTGAGAATCGGAATTGCTCTTTTGTCAATCCACTCACTAATCCTGTTGATCAACATATACGGCGCCCATTAACATGGTGGTTCATGTTCCTCCTTGGATTTTGTCTTAAGAATCGAAAAATTGTTAGGAATCAGACTCGTAATTCGACGACAAAGTTATTACTGGAAGGCTTGCGATCAAATTTCCTCGTCCCAAACCAACCTACTAATAACATTGTGACAAATCCGAAAAGATTGGCTTCTTCCCATCGTGATTTCGATGCGATTAATCCGAATCATTTAATAGTTTTTTTTTTTTTGCGTCCCTTTTTGGGTCGCTGTGTAGCCTGTTAAATGAAGTCGAAGCCTCTGCAACAAAAATTAAACAATATTTTTGAAAAGGATACTAAAACCCGGCAATTATTCAAGCTACTTGACAATGATCCGTTGAGAGGGAAAGGGAAATAATGAGCTACTTGACAAAGAGCTAATCACTATGATTTAGCTTGTCACCGTATTTAATGCTATGGGACCTCTTTGTGCTTTTCAATTTAGTCGAATGTGATATCTCCGAATTCTAGATCCCTTGGTCAAGTAACCTAACTACAAAACTTTTTAACCGTAATTTTCTGGGAGTAAATCCTATATACACACACACAAACACTAGAGCATTAACTGCTGGATATGTCATAGACGCGATGCATAGAGAACATGCCAGGCAAGTAGCCTCATCGAAAATCATTAAACGAGTAATTTTTCTTTTTGCATATTGAAGTTTGAGGTGTGTTCTGTTATATGTATAAATAATCCCCTTGGCATATTATTCCAAGGTTAAGCAGAAGGTGCCAAAAAGAAAAAAAGAAAAAGAAATCACAGCAAGTGCATGATAAATTTAATTCCCGAAGTGCGATTGATATTCCATCACCTTGTATTTTGTTCTGTTTGGTGCTAAAAGGTCTTGGAACTCAGATAATCCAGCAGTCTCTAACATTCAGGTAAAATCATCATATCATTAATTTACAAATTTCCATGCATTAGGCCCACCACAAAGTAGGCTCGTGACAAAAAATATTGTTTGCTTGTAAATCTAGAGTTTGGGAATCTGATAATCTGGTAAGATGATGGATATATTCTTTTGTTGTTATGCGATATGTAGAACCCAAGTTCTTGAAATGAAGGCCATCCCATCCATGTTATTAGTGGAAGGAAGCTTAACTGAAATTAGGGAGGGTAGTGAAAATTTCGAGAGAGGATTTGTTAAAGAAGCTTGTGGGTACTCTCTTTAGGTTGGACAACGTGAACCGAGTCGGATCTGAACCTTCCCTGAGATTAAAAGAAGAGAAGCGGGGGGGAAAGAGCCGAAGGATATAAAAAGCCTGGAACATGGGGGTTGGTGGGATGTCCATAATTACATTGTTGTGTGGGTTGGAAAAAACATGAACGGCTTCGCTCGGTGGATGGGGGGTGATGTCAGCAAGACAACCACCCCTCTGTCTCTTCCATAAATTCCTGGCTTTCTGCGGCCTGGTCTGTCTGTCTGTCATTTTTCTCGTGTATTTTATTCAGATTAAAATTTTTTCTTTTTTCCTGTCTAATGTATTTGCTTTTCTATCCATACTTTTGATTCTTGAATTTGGGTCACGGTATATATGCTTCCGAGGCACGAGGGTGGGCTGTCATTAAGTTGTCTAGAAGGTGTTGGGGTGCTGAGGGTCGCTGTAGTTATTCTCACCTAACTCTCTGGTGTTTCCCTTTGTCACCTTTCGAGGTTCTTCTTGTTGTTTCTGACCACTGTTTATAAGTAGGCGCCCCTTCATGATGTTACCTGCACCACTTTACTTTTATGGAGGCAACTCACAAGGAAATTTTAATTAAATATATATATATATATCTTTTTTATTTCATTTGATTCCCTATTTTCTGTGGGAATACAAACCGAAGGAACACCCTCCTTCCCCATCCTCCTCCCCACATCACATAGTTCCCGAAGTCACTCGACATGCTCCCATTTTACGACATACAAAACCATAACCAGACGATCTTGATACTTGGAATAACGTTTTTATGTGATTCGAACAGGAAGGATGAGGTGCTGGTTTGATTTGACGAGACGGATGCAGCGTAGGTGATCTTGTTAAGTAACGTCTGGTTGTTTGCATTGGGGGGGGGAGGGTGGTGGGGGGCCCTAGCATTGGAGAAGGAGCCAGAGTTATGATTGAAAGAGAGGCCGGTTGGGAACGACAAAAGTGGCATTTTCGTCCTCGATCTCCCTCTCGTCTACATTTTTCATGAAATTGGGGTAGGTAGGCGCCATTATCTTCTCCCGCCACTCCAAAAAGTTTTCCTATTTCGCTCTGGCAAGGCAGAGGCTGTGATTTGCTGGATTGCAGTTTTAGGACGAATAACAAGAAGCTCTAGTTTGGTCTGCAAAGGACATCCGAGAAGGAGAATATAAGCTGCCACGGGCCACGTTAGTAGGCAGAAATGCTTATTAAAATTGAATCAATCGGTGGGTACAAGGTCTATGTCCATGAAATCATGCTTAGGAATTTTAACAATGATTTAGACCAAGACCACAAACCTAGAGCGAGTAAATAGATCCAAGATAAGACATAATTAAGAACGGTTGCATAACATATTTAACTATTTCCAAAGCCTTTGTAAATTTTGAAGTTCACCCTCGTAATTTTTTAAGTGATATACGCGATTTCTATTTCAAAACAGTTACAGAGCTATAGAATTTCCGCCTTTGCTTATGGTATCTTGTTTTGCATAAACTCTTTAGACGGTCTAGAACTTCAATTCTAAAAGAGTTACTGTTTAACCCTCAATTCTCAGAAGAAGATTAATGGTTCATGATAATTTAGTAATAATGAGAGAAATAAAATTTTAAATTCAAGAAAGTTTTAGGTTCCGATTCGCTTTGATTTTTTTTTTTAAATATGTTTTCTCAATAACCTTTATCTCTTAGAAAAGAACATTATAGTATTTATAGGTTAAAAAAGGTTTTTCTTAAAAAAAAATTGTGGTTGGCAAATTCCAATGTTAACGAGTTCCAATGTTTCTCTTAACTTCTTACCATAACAACTTGAACAAGTAATTGAAATTTACAATTTAATGAAATAGGACTCCTATTTTAGTCCCTTTTTATTGTATTATTCTCAGATCAAGCTCTGAGACGAGACTTTCGTTTTTCTTCCTTCTTTTTATTTTTTCTTAATTAAACCCGGTAGACAGAACTCTCAAATTTCTCATTCAATATAAAATAATTATATTTCTATTGTACAAGCTGAACCTTTTGCAAAAGTTGGTAAAAATATTTGTAAAAGTCAATCTCGTAATGTCAATCAAAAACAACCCTCTTCCCATCCTTGATGAAGACGGGATCCAGTGGTCGTCTCCAATGCAATTACATTACCTAACTTTGTAGTTCTCAAAAAGAGAAGTGTGAGGATGGACGAACTTCTGGTTAATCCAAGTGCGTTTACATTAACATGCAGGTTACATAAATCCAGATGAAACAAAATCGGAGAAGCTGTTATTGTATCACTAGAAAAGATATGGGGATCTCATGCATGTGATCTACCAAAAACTACAAAAATCAAGGATCTTTACAAGAGGATGCTTTTGACAACTTAAAAAAGAAGTTAATAGAAAAAAAAAAAAAAAGAGGAAGGAAAAAAAATAGAAAAAAGAAAAAAAAGATGTCTATCAATTCTACTTGGTGAAGAAAGGCCCATAATTGCTTAAGTCAATTGGAAGTATACATTACCTAAAACTTCATACTCTTAAGATTCAATGTTGAGTGTATGAGTGAGTGTGTGTTAAATAATAATAATAATAATCATAATAATAATGCTTATAAGAAAGTTGATTATTTGTTCATTTCATACAAAGAGGTTCCACCTTCCATTTCTTTAATTAGGAAAATACTAATGTTTAAAGCTTCAAAGATGAATGAGCACATCATATGCTATGACAAGATTAAAATGGTATGTCACCTACCACATCACATTACCTATCAACATCTTAAACTTTTACTACTTGTTCGCTAATGCAGTTTATTGTCCCACAGTTTGATTAAGCCCAATAAAAATTGATATGAGGAAATTAAAGGGTCTTATAAATACAGATAAAACGGTTAGTTTGATCACATATTTTTTCATTTATGTGTTATGACAAGTTAAATCATTTTCTTGACATTCTTTGTTAGATTCTAATGAAATTAATTATGTGCTTGTAATTGCTACCACCTAAACAATAATTGACGAATTTTTTTTTATTTTTTCTATTCAAATTAAGAAATTAGTATCCGTCCACCCTTTCCATTTACCCTTCTAATTTTGAAAAAGTTTATTTACTTGTGGCTTCGTAGTGTCAAGATGGTGATGGGAACCATGAGTGCTCCACGCGAAGCTGGGCTTGTTCCCATTGTGACTTCTTTCGTCGACGAAGTAACGGGCTCTGCCAATTGCGTGTGGCAGAGTATTTTCCGTACGTGTGGTTGCTTGATTGGCTTGCTCGTACGAGCAGCAAAAGTGGGGTCAAGATCGCCGGCAGAAAATCCTATTGAAGTGACGATGTTTCTCATGCAACCCTCCGTCCACTGTTGCTCCTCTTCGCCTTCTGGCTTTTCCTCGTGAGCTTGAGCTTGTGAGGGTGAAAGCTACGATTACCAAGTAGCACCATTGCGGCTATTATGGGAGGTGGTTGAGGCATCGTTAGGCGGAGTCTTTGAGGAGATCTTGTGCTTGCGCCAACCACACCAAGAGGCTCACAAAGGACGCCGAAGTCAGTAAATGTACCTCTTTTTGGTTGACTGGTTAAATTGTCGAGGACACTGGTCAAAATCCCATCTGTCATACAGGACGCCTTCTAGATTTTCCTCAAAGCTGTTGTGAATGTGTCAGTCAACATCGGCCGGCCATTTTTGACAAAATATTAGAGCACAGAAACGGTTGAGTCGACAGATCGGGAGATGGTGAGGTCTGTGACCAGTCAATCAAGGCTGGTTCTAGGAACCTCCACACTCGTCAGGCATATTACCCTTTTGAGTGGAGAGATGAAAGAAAAGGAAAGCAAGAATGAATGGCCTTAGATATAGATGTAGAGAAAGAGTTTTGTCATTTGATCTTAGACATATTGAAGGGACCCGATTCTCATCGAATCCTTATATTGGCCGCAAATGATTAAGCGAAAGATAAACGTGTGTCAACTACTCCATTAATCTTCTAAACGAGGTTGTCTCCACCATATCTGATACTCGTCAACTTCTTTTTTAAAATGAAAAACAAAAGCAAAAAGCAAGACAACAACAGCAAAGAAATGGTGGATAGGACAAAGTATCTCAAAATGAATGCCTAAAACAGGGACCATTGATAACGGTACAGAACCAACCCCGCCGTGGGTTCCACCACAACAGAAGAAGGCAAAAAGCGGAATCCCTTTTTGTTGCGTAGGTATGAAAGAGAATTGGAAAAATATCTTCCTTTCTTCTGTTTGGTTGGAGGGAAAAAAAAAAAAAATGAGGGGAAGAACAAAAAGACCCTTGTTTGGGGTGGCAGATGGAAAGTAAATCGGATGTCGTAGTTTGCTTGTAACAGCGGTTATCTTCATCGGTACCTAATCCATGATAAAGCTATAAATGTAAAATTGACCCTTCGCGACCAAATCCGGAAGACGTGGGTCCCATGGATAAATGATGACACAAGGTTTAGCCAACACACTGAGAAAATGATGATCGGGTGGTATGTATGGACCACAACTACACGTGCTCAAGGGATCTCAGTATATCCAGTAAGCACCGGACAACTAATGACATAAAAAGAAGCAACTAACAAAGTTTTATAGGCAAGCTTTTTGTTGGAAATCCCATACTTACGTATCATTCCAGCGCCTGACTCCTCCACGGTAAGAGAAGTATTCTTATCCTGATCTTGTAGTAGCTTGATCGGTTCTGGATCCAACTAATGGTGTCCAACTATCTGAATCCAGCTTCTAACGCCAGAGAGCCATCAAGCTGAAATATGACATCCTGTACTATCGATGGAAAGCAGCTGGCAAAAAGTTTATATCTTCTTTTGGATACTTTTCTCAGTTTAAGCTGGAAGAACGAACCCCACACAAAAGATCCAAAAAGAGATGACATTCTGAACAAGAGCTATTGTCAAGTTCACCTTCCTGTTGACAATCATTTACCTTAGTTGAGAGCAAATATTATTTAGAACCTCTTGAATTTAAGTTCCACACCTTAATTTCAGACTCAACATTTGAAGTTGCGTGAATGGGAATGTGAGTAAAAATGGAAAAAAAGAAAAAAAGAAAAGGTTTTAACTTCCTCGGTTGGTCCCTAAATGCTACTTTTTAGCACCCACATGCCAAAAACATGCCAACTCCCAATGTTATTCTTTACTACCGTCAACGAAGGTTGGTAGAGAAGAAAGGTTGAGGTCGTCGTCCTAGTGTGTCTCCAAACGACCAAACCTTCCAGGATCACCGATCGTCTTTCCCCCATGACACAAATTTAAGCATATAATACGCTGGGTTTTAGGAGTGAAAGTTTGAGAGGGGTCATGCAATAGAATATATCTTTGGGATTTGCAGTTTCTATTCGGCTTTAACAAGTGTCCGAAAGACGATGCAAAACTTGTTATTAACAAATTTGATATCATTGGAGTACTTGAACTGGCTTTAAAAACTCTAGACTTATACCCCTTACTTAATATGACTAGCGTTCTAAGATCAACTCTGGCTACTAAAACAGATCAAAAGCGACCACAAAACTCCAGTATCTAATTAGGCTTACAAAATAATAAGACGAGACCAATATCCACCGACTGTGGCCTCAGGCCACAAGAGCTGACATTAAAAAGGAAAAAACAACTCTTTTTCATTTATAAACTCTTAATGTGCTAAATTAAGACTACAAGAAGACATTGACACCTTCGAATCCACCATGATAACCAATAGAGTTGCTTCCAAAGAGGATAGTTCCTTTCTCTACCAACTCACGGAAGAAAAATGAGATAAAAGAGCCAAAAGTGCAGATGCGAAACAATATAATAAAGCCACTTTAGAGTCACCAGTGTCGTTGAGTAATAAATAGTTTGTCACCTCTTGGTTGTCTTTCAATCTACACCCGTTACTTGGCAGGTGTGGTGGGACTTTTTATTTGGTTTTCTAACTTTAGGTAACCGATTTTGCATTCAAAGTTAGTGTACCTATGGGTTTACCACATCCAAAGTCACTTCGTGATGGAGTTGTTATAGAACTACTAATTCTGGCAGATAATGGCCCTACAACCAAAAAGAAATTGATAGTGGTCTCAATCATCAAACTTAAATGGTCTTTCTGAACCACGTCTACACCCAAAATAGCACCAAAAGCGAAAACTGAAGAAAATGATTCTCCATTACATATTAGTAACCTCTAGTTGGACGGCAAACATGATTTCTCTTACGAGCATGTTCTTCACTATGATGCTGTGTTCGACATGCATATCCATACCAGCAATCTTCCCTTTTTGATGCATCTGACGGTAACAGCTATAAGAGACATAAAACGACTACATCAAAATTTAATACGGACTTCAAAACTAACAAGTCGTCTAAACACCATGTCGCTGCAGCTTCACATCCTAAATTAGATGATCACTGCCGTATACTAGTTATGTAAAAATGGAACTAAGCAGTCTTCGCTATCGAAAAGATGAAACATTTATCAAATATATCCCCTGTAGCAGAAGAAGATAGGACATCGATCTGATTAATTGCAAAGGTATTTTCAGAAAGTTGGTTAGGCATGCTGCTCTTCAAAGCACCTTCAGAAACACAGGTAAGAAGAGTTCCAAAATTACTTCATTAACAAAGTTAATGCAACTAGCTGTGTGGCTAGACACTTGTGCTATTGGGAATGTGTTGTCTGGACTAAGAATCCACACAAACTAGGAACTTATTCAAAAACTTAAGATATATATAGAACAACATTTGACCCCAGGAATAGGGTTTTGCATTTGATGGAGGAAAATAAACAGCTGAAACTACCGCAAGGTCTGAAACATAAGCACCATAGTTTCTGGAACTACAACAATCTCAAACATTATGCTACAGGGACAACTATTTCTACATGAAATACATGACTTAGCTACTTCAAATTGGCTTTTTCAATTATTTATTTATTTATTTATTCTCTTAGTTTTTTATAAGTAATGGCATATTGAGATGACTGAAGATCTCCATTTCTTGAGAAGTTGCCTTTCCTGTTTCACAATCCCAGACAGGTGTGATTTTCATTGTTTGAGGCTTTGACTCAATAACTGGACTGCCAATGCATGTGATTTGTTAGCTATCACATTCAAATATGGCCGACTGTCTAGGGATAAACCTACACGTTACATAGGTACACGCAACTTTCAAGTTTGGCTTGACCCAGGAGGCAAGTTGGACTGTTTTTTACCTACATTTGAATGGTGCACCGCACCTGTGACCTAAAAGGCAATTTTGTCATATGAAAGGCTTTTAAATCTATTCATAGGGCCTAAATTATTGCAAGGCCTTAATATGCAGAGCACAAAATTTTAAAAGCACATATATGAGATGGGGAAACATGAATATAATTTCTTAAGGAAACATGTGAAATTTATTGGACATGATCTCACTAGCAACCGAATATAGGATTAGAAACTTGATTTTTCTTAGTGCTTTAAGCTGACGATACTTACAGACTTGGGCAATGAAATCCGGAACCAGTACAAGAGAAATGAGACTAATTTTTCATAACATCCGCTGCATCCAAAATAAAAGTCCACAGTAAAAGTCCAGCATTTTTGAGCCAAAGGCAGAGCTTCACTCTATAAACTTGATAAGTATTGCATAAAAGAAAATTTAGAAGGAATTACTTAAGCTCCAGAATGAATCATAATTCTGAAAGCAGTATTAACTGTATAAAGAAAAAGCAATCGGGTTTGACACATCATCTGTTTGTCCCCCCTCCTCCACAAAACTTCACTCCTTTTCCCGATTTATTTCTTTTGTCTTTTTCCTTTTGCATAATACTGTTAATACTGGTTGGATTGCTTTAACACAGAAGTGACTCGAGCAAATGGCTTTGAAAGAAGGTTGTACTGGAAATTTCAACTAACCCATGGACAGCCTTAAATTCAAGCATGACATATAAAAAATTAATGTCCAAAGTCTCTAGATCTTCCAAGCTCAAAAGGGTCTGCATCTGAAGTAGATTCTTAAAAACTACTATCCATTAGGATCCTGATTTTGTTTGCGGGATCTTAAATGATCCTAGTGTTTATACAATTTCCTTGACCCATAATGTCACAAAATTTTAACCTTCCACTATTTGGCCCCACATGTTTATAAGACCTAAAAACCATAAGAACCATAAAACCATTCAGATGCGTTAACTTATTATGAGCATAAGACAAGGACAATGATTGGAGGTGCTCATGATGCTGATTCGAAATAAGACAATGGTCAATGTAATCTAAAGAAACAGTAGGAAAGTTCAACTTTCACTTGCAAAGGTTGCTTAGTTAAGGTAGTCACTTCATCTACTCTGATAAATGACTGTGTTTCTTAGTTCTTTTTCTTTCTTCTTCTTTCAGGTTTAATTCTAAGACATTGAACTACTAACCTTAATTAGAAACAAATCAAATAATTACATACTTTGTAGCTACTTTAACGTTTTGTATGAGAATACCCACTTTGATCTTCTGATCCACTTCTGAAGATCATCCACTGATCCTAGGCAGGATCCCAAATTTCAACGTTATAACAGAGTTAATCTTCAATTATGATGATTCTAAGATACTAGCAGCACAAAAAATTCAGTTCTCAAGACAAAAACAACTCCGCTTTATGAGTCAGTTGAAAACCCTGTATGTTCTAGGAACTTGACCACCATCTGTGAAGCACACTACATACACCATATCTATTCTCATACTCTGATTAGATTGAATTGTAGAAGTGTTGTCTGTGATCACAGTACGTAAAAGTAAAACTTGGCTATAGTACTAGTAAGAAGGAGCTCCAACCATCACTGCTTCTTTAGGGTTATTGCTCAAATGTGACTAGCACAGCTCTGAAAATATATAAACACATAGTTTTTTGAATATTATAAAACTTATTAGTTTAACAGATGAAGTGAAAACACTAAAGGTGTGTAAATTATAAAGAAAATTCTGAAGGTATGAAAAAGAGCTCTTTTTACCCTAATCATTGCAACAAAAGTATCAACCTATAGCGGGCCTATTCTATCCTGGAATAAGAAAGAGAAAACAAAGAGGAAAGGTAAGTCTAGTTGCAGTAAGTCACATGCCAACCTAGCTTTGATGTGCGGGCTCGTTATTCTTGGAACCAAGCACATCTCTTCTAATTAGGAAATCCTTGGTCCCTCATATTGAGAGTAAATCTCAAACTGTTAGCAATAAAGTGTAGCATTACTGAAACTGAAAACAAAAGATGAAAAGCCAAATGATGAAAACAAGAAGGTTCCAGACTGCTCCATATCCAATAAAGTGTAAACATACCATACTGGAGTGTATGACTAAGCACCATTTTTCAAGCATAATTAGTCTCATAGTGTAGTATTGAGAGTCATGCTTCTTGATCATGCTAAAATAAACACGAAGGACTACTGTAGTATTTTGCACTTCAGACCAGTTGAAACATTGCAAAACCATTGCAACATTAAAAATAACTCATAATCATATGATTAGATCTGTGATGAGTTCATAGATGAATTCACTAATAAGTAACAGCAAGAAGAGAATTAATTCATCTATTGAAAAAAAAAAAAAAAGTCCCAGACGCAAAATAAAACTCACTTGCAAACATGTGTTGCGGCAGAAACCATCTCAGCATGTTCCAGTGGCATGTTTGTTCTATCTGTCAAGAGAACAGAAGTACCCCTATGTTAAAACAAGGAATTATTAAAAGTGAGAACATTCAAGAATGAAATCATGTCAGATTTCTATCATAACCAGAAGGTATAAAATTAACTATATTGGACTTTAATCCAGGTATAAGAAAAGAACCACAAACCTATCTACCCAGAGGACCTACCAGTTGTGCCAAGAAACAAAGACGTTGGAATATGACTTAAATCCAGATGTTGGCACCGCAGAAATGTAACATGATCCAATACTTCCCTACACTATCTTATGAACTCCTTTTGTCTTTAAATTAAGTACATTTTTCTCAATCAGAAATGACAAGAAGGAAAAACAAAAAAAAGAAAAAGGAAGAGAAAAATAACAAAAAGAATCCTACCAGAATTCAAGATAGAAAAGCTAATTTGGCTAGCGGAAAGCTTAAGGTTACAAATGATCCCTGAGAGAGAGAGAGAGAGAGAGAGAGAGAGAGAGAGAGAGAGAGAGAGAAGAGGGAGGGTGGGGGGGGGGGGCGCAGGGTGCTGGAAATATTTTCTTTTAACTGTGTAATACTGCAGATCATTTTGCAAGCTTACTCTACATAAGGAACAAGGAATATAGATGAACAGCTCTCAAGCATCAAAACCTATTAATACAACAGTTGGTAGAAAATTCAACAGCCTAGGCTTTGATCTGTAGTAGGATGAGAAAACAAACAATGTTCGCTGATAAACTGCTCACTATCATCAAAAGCAATCTGATACATATGAGCATCATCATGAAAGTCGGAAACAGACTCCATTCTTCAATCATGGAACTACAAGTATAGTACTTGCCAATTTCTCTGTTGTCCAACTTTGCAGTCCAATCTGAGATCACACCCTGCAATGTTCTTCCCATCTGTATGATACACCTCTCTGTGATCTAAGGAACCATTAATGGAGTCAGATCAAACCACACATTAACTGAAACACTTACAATAAAAGTTGAGACTTTGCTGCAGTGAAACCTACATCATGTTCATGCCGATTTCCTTCGTGCACTGCATCAGGAAGTCTAGAGATAGTGCGATCTGAGATCTGCAAAGCTTAAAAAGAAGAATATTAATCATAAAAACCCATTGCTCTAGCAACCTTCAGTTGGTCACTTTTCACATACAGTTATTGTGGGTACAAAAGAAGTTTTCAAAACAATAATGGCGAGGTACATAAAATATCAAGTACTGATCAATTGATAGATTAGGTAATCACTTAGCACCATTTTCTTTACTGCAATAACTAAAACAAAGAAACTTTCTAGAAAGAATTCATGAACCACGGATATCTCTAAGTGGGATCTTTTGTTGAAATGGGTACGTAGGATAAACAACAAACATTAGCTTTTACGTGGGAATATTCCTACAAGTACCGTAAATAAGGAAGATTTGATCGACAAGGTTTCACAAGTAGCTATGTGGCCAACTGTGACGAAGTTAATCAAAAATTTGAAAGTCGAAACAGTGATTAAAAAGAGGAAGTAAATGGACGGCTATTAGCAAAGAAACCCCAAAAAGCATCCCTTGTAAATGGACAGCTACTATCAAAGAACAGCAACATTAGGGGCTCAGGAATAGGAACCCCAAAATAAGTAGAGAAACAGGTCCCAATGAGCCCATTTGTAAACCTCAGTTACACTCCATTTTTGTACTGAAGGTTACACGCAACCAGATAGCTCCCAATAATTCAGGGCAAAAACAACTGAGCAAGAAGCAGCACATACTGGTACAAAAGTCTCATGACTACAAATAGGGTAAAATTCGCTTGTTGTAAGCCTTTGGGCGTGCCAATAAGCACCACAAAATGTTCTATCACATCCTACACCTGCAAGAGTAAGAACATGTAAATGAAAGCATAAGTATAAAGATTCTTTATCACAGTCAAACCTAAAGGGCCAAGAAAGTACATATCCAGCAGAGATCTTCCTATCTTGATAAATGCTTTAAGTTAAATCAAACCCTATTTAGAGACATCAACAGTCTCTCTGATCTAAAATTTATCCAGTGAATTTATGAACTGTTTTGGTGACTGCTGTAAAAGCAAAGTCTAAGAACTTCAATCACCCACATTGGTTGTATGTCAAATTGTTCTTAACTTGTAGATCTACAAGCTAGAAAGTAGCCTTAGCCTGCTTCAAATAAAAAATTGAGGACAAAAAAAAACCATATTATCGTAAACAAAGTTGTAAACAGATGGATACACTAAAACTTACAGTGCTGTGGTACACCAATATCACTTCGGGAAGGCATTATTCCTCCACAGCCTTGACACTGAAGATGGACCGTGTTCTCATTGCAGTGAAACCCACCCAATTCAGTATCTGGAACAAATCAGCTCATCAAATATAAAACTACTCCTCGAGAGTGAAGCAACAAGTTAGACAAATGAAACCAGAAACATTTGCAGACAACAAAACCCAAAACCTGAAACACACTCACACTTTTAAGTTAAGGTTGGTAGATGGCATAGAAAGTACTTTGTACTCTAAATGTAAAGGGAATCATATAATACCAATATAAGTAAAATTGGCACAACAATAAACCTTAATTCAAGGTCTTCTTCTTATGAAACTGTCATTTTCTCCCTCTGCCATCTCTTTACTTTGTTGTCATACTATTCAACTTGGTACCAGAGCAATCAATTCTTTAAAAAGGGGAGGGGGGAAAAAAAAAGAAGAGAGCGAGATTGAACTATAAGAACACTGATATCAGCTGCACATACGCCGTTGAAGGAATAAAGAGAGGAAGTCCCACATTTGATTGGAATCCATGGAATTTCCATCCATCTTGCTGCTGACAGATTATCGGTCTGCATATGCAGTTTCAACTAAGAAAAAAACCGCAACAAAGTAGAGGGTTGGCTGGCTGGAATTTTAGTTTTCATTGACGTTTCCACACAAATCCAGTTCATTTGGGAGTCCAGGAGTAAATGGATTTTTCTGAATTTTTTCCTTGCAGAAATCTGCCATTCTGTGGTGGGAATAATAGTATCGGGAGGGACAATACGGTGGCTGTATAAAGAGGCGAAATGACAGGTCGTTTCTGTGTTGTGGTAAATGACAATTCTTGTAACTTGAAGAAACAACACCTCATTTAGTCTAAAGGGAAAATAACAGAAATCTAGAACAACAGTAGGTTGTTTACCAAGAAGAAAGCAAACTGGAAAATGACAAATTATATTTGTCATCTTGTTTGTGCTGTTTATTAGGAGTGATCACTACCATGCTAAGGCTATTTATGTTTCACCTGTGGTTGCAGCAGTTCCATTACGGAAGAAGGAGCTCTAATCCGTTTTTTCAAGCTTTCCATCTCCTGATAGAGGTCGAAAGACTTCCAGGAAGAGGGGTGAAAGAGAGCTTGACCAAAGGGAGAGGGCTTCATCTGGACATCTGTTTAATAATTTCTTTTACTAACTTATATTTTGTGAGAGCTATTTGGTTACGTCTAGTAGAGCTATTTGGCTGAATTTTTAATTACAAAATGTCAGAAATAAGTTGACCTCAGAAAACTCGTAAACAAGGTTATACGATAGAAAATGAGATGATCTCCCATGGTAAAATCCAACATTTCTGGATCTTGCTTGCTGCAGTCTCCATGTTGACATTAAAAATAATGGAAAATCAGATACTTAAATAGAGAATTCTAATAAATAAAATTAGATGGTCCCACGTAAAGAGTAGGTTGTTTGGCTAAATCTAGCTGAATATTTTAACTACCCTCATGAGATTATTTAGGAATGGAAATTGTCTTAAGGAATTGATAATATAGAAAGAAGAGCACAGGAAATGACTTAAAATTTCGAGCCTTGTATGTAGAGCTAGGATATAATGTTTACTCTCTACAATGCTTTAGGCACGTGCTTACTAGGTTTCTGAACTATCAAATCATAAGTTGAAATTAGTAAGACATTGAAAAAAGCGAGTCTGATTAAACTAACTTTTTATTAAAACAACCAAATCAAATGTTTTGGAACCTTTTATTCAATGATTAAAGAAGTCCAACTTTCATGCTTGAAAAGTGTAATATGCTTTGATTCATACAAAGAAAAGTTTGTGCATGAATAATTTTCTTAGATTTCTTCAACAGGTTATCTCATAAGCATTTTACAAACAATGTGACATTGTTATATAACTAAACATGGACCACATGTACTGGTTTCTAAATTGCATACTGTTTCTTTTACAATTCATGATTTCATGTAACATATTTAAATTATATGGAAGCCCTTTTCACTACCATACTCATCCATTTATTGATAGTGCCAAAGTCCAGAGTTTAAATTGTACCACTCTAGAGAACATTTACATTAAAGTGTGACTGAACAAGTCCAAACAGTCTTCTACACTGCACCCAAATTAATCAAGTTGTCCATTTGCATATCAACTCGTCCCGCTGATCCCAAGTTAATTCAAGATCCCAAAATGTTTGCAAAACCCCTCAATTTCTTGTGTAAAGTACTCTGGCTTACAGAAATGTTTTGCAGAAAATAGAGATGTGTTCATAGTCAGTTTATTTTATTTTTCTATGATCTTACACAAATGTTCACACTCGTACATCCCTTGAATGCTCAACCCTTGCAAACCAGATTAATCTTATCTATTTGTTGAGAGTTGTCTCACTTTGTCTGTTTCCGGCCTACACATGTTGCTGAAGAATGTGTCAATGGTCAAGGCAGCTAGAGGAATAAAAGTTCTAAGTGGATTAGTTAGAGTTGAGATATAGATTTGTGATGGTAATTTGGCAGAAGAAGTGGATTTTGTTTAGAATAAGTTGTAACAAGACTGATGTCCCACTCATTCTTCTATTAAGTTGACTTTCAATTAAATATTTTAGTTACCTTGATCATTATAATGCCTGATTAATTGTAGATTTCTTTTGTAGTTAAGAAAGAAAGACTACTAACGTATCCCTAATGATTCTGGTATGACAACCTATATGAATATAGGAGAACTTGAAGACATTCAAATCAAGGTAATGTATAGAAGTGTCTCTCAAACAACATCAGGCCAATTGGGCATGCAGAGTATCTTCACCTCATCTTGACAGTGTTGACATATCGTAATATTTTAGATGTACAAGGTCAACTACGTAATTATAATTTCTCTACGGTAATATGGATAGTATATTAGCAGGAGAAAGACTATTTTGAGTCCTCTTTTTTCTTCCACAACATTTACAGAATTGTTGAAATAATTTTCAAAACACAGGAAAACAAATGATGATAATATTACCACATTGAAGGCATGAAAGATCTATGCCATCACTTTCCTCATCCACCAGCGAGTGAGCCCTCTTCCGAGAAAGATTTTTTCTAGATTTGATGACCTGATTTAAATAGAACAAAAATTCACAAAAACAGAATGAATCATGAACTATTTAATAGTAGTGTCACTCTTACAAGAGCAGCATAAAATCTAAACAATGATGTGAGCGCAGAAAATGAAAACATCATTATCAAATTAAGTCTATTTCAACAAAAAGAAGTAACATAGAAAAGACTGTTTACTTGCATAACAGATGCCAAAGTCATAAATGATACATAATTCACTAGTATACAGGGACAAATGCCATTTACAAGTAAACAAAGAAGAAATTTCAAGGGCACAAATTGTTTCTTCTAGTCAGCTCATAAACAGAAACTCATAAAGAATCCTCTTCCTACATAGTACTTCCATAAAAAATCTCTCCCATCAGTATTCACTAGAGATTTGATTTCTTGTCCAGATGTCTTGGCTAGTAACAGCCACTTAATGCAACAGAGCTGCTAAAAGAGTGCAATGATGACTCAAGGACAGGTGATGAACTTAAGTTTCTTCGAAACCTATTCCTGTCATGAATTCAGAATGCTAAAAGTAGTAATGCCACTAACACAGGAACCAAGAAGATAGGGAAGATTAATTCCATTTATGTAGATTTTCATTGCAACTGAGAATTAGATTAGGTAATTCAAGTTGCAGTCTGCATAGTTGTAGCATGATGATGCCCAAAAACTTTACTACAAAAGTTCACACCATTTTGAGAGGAACTAATATCATTTGATTCAGCCGCCATCACACAGTTGAATATATGTACAATGTATGAAAAGATAGGAAAAGTCATAAAAGCAACTTTGTATCACATGGATTTCTCAAGAGGTTAAGGTCTAGAATACAGAAAAATCAGTCTCCTTTCCCTCTCTTTTACACCTTGTTTCAGGTTCTGGAGAGAAGTTAGTGAGCTTGTTGCTACAGGTAAGGGATTGACCAACCAGGCAAGCAGATAATCTCAGATCTATATATTACATTGTTCAACATTCCCTCAGAAAATCACGATACTCATCCTAATTATGCTGTTATTTTTAACACTGGTATATGAACCAAACTTTGCCAATATTCAACACTTCCAATGGCATACAGCACACCCAGTAGCTGGAAACAAGGGAGAGAGTATTAAAATATTCCAATATCTATCAAATCACTAGACAATTCACTAAATCTGCAAACAATCACAATCTAAAGAAGGGGGTAGCTCTCTCGGGAAACATCCTCAAGACAAAACATTGAACATCTTACACAGTAATATAGGCCTCCAATTAATTGAGAGAGTATGACTCCCTTACTGGTGGATTATGAGCTGTAGAAAATTAAAGAGGTCAACCAACATACCATCTTCCACCCTTGTCTTGTAAATTTCCCACTCAATCACCTGAACAAGGGTGTATCCTCAATCCCCTCGCACTGAAAGAGTGCCTTGAAACAGATTCTCCAACAAAGCCAATGCAGTATTAACATTACAATAATATAAAGATACAGTGATCCATCACACCATACATATGATCACAATTAACAAGATCATTCAAGTATATGGCACGATTTAGCTTGTAAAGAGAAACACTACTTCTACAATTTAATCAGTGGTGATTCTCCACATGCAACGTGCTTTTATTCTCTTAATGAACAAGTTGTACAGTTATAATGACTAAGCACATCACACTTTCTACACTTAAACATTCCCCATGGAAGGCTAGCACAAAATTGAGGGTTTATTAGATATATTTGCTTGGAATATAGTTATCAAATCCATTAACAAAGCCCAAAGTTTCTACTAACAATACTAGGAACTAATATATTTTTAGATCACCAAACATAAGAAATAGAAATTGAAACTACAACATGAAGACAAAACTAATCAATTGATGCTAACTGGTACTTCAATAGGCATGTGACTCAATTTTGTAGCTCATGCTGCCTAAGACCAAAAGATCCAAGTTTGACACTCAACTCTCCTATATCCCCCATTTACCTAACCAAAAAAAAAAGGAAAAAATAAAAGATACTTTTGAAGGTTTGGCAATCACTCTGACAATATAACAATAAACTCATAACATAATTTATTTATTTATTTATTTAAAATATCTACACATGATGTTTTGAGCCCATGGCAACACCCTCTACACTACATACATGGAGGAAATGCCACTTGACCTAAAGTTCATGGACTAAAGGTTATGAATGCCATTTAACTGTTCAAGATAAAAACTTCTAATTTAGCACAAAAGATTGCTTTCTAGTAGCGAGTCTGGATTTTGTGTGTGAAAATCTTAAGCAGTGGTAAGCTTATGCCCCCATCTAGCAAAGAATAATCTAACTCAAGATGGAAGCAAATAACACATAACAAGGAATGGGATAACTTCTTTCTTTAAATAATCAGACAAACATTGACAACTATCAAAATTTGTCTTTTTTTTGTTTTTAATTTTTATTTTCTTGTGGCAGGCTCCTTTTTGGGGGTTGGGGTGGTTTGTGTGTGTGTGTGTGGGGGGGGGGGGGGGGGGTTAACAGCATTCTTCCAACAGTTCAGAAGCAATTTCCCATACTGAAATAAGCAAGCATAAGTTACCTAGTACAAAAAAGCACCTCATACTAAACTAACTATAGAGTAACAAGACAGAAGACGTCTCTACCTATGTGATTTCACGCCAGACACTGGCACTGTCACATACCACAAAGCATCAATATCGCATAACTAGACAGTAGTGAGATTACTTACAAGATTTGATTTTATTGATGCATACGAATCTAAAAGTGCAACTTCTTCGTCAGAACGCTTTAATGATGAATCAGCTTCTATCATGTCCTAGATAAATCCAGTAGCAAATTAAGTGAAAGGCAGGGAAATCCATGAATGAAGCAATGTTAAAGGGATAGTGATAGGATTTAAACCCTCAAGTCAGTGATATACATACACAATTCCAATCATAATTGCTTTCACTAACACCTTATCTACAAAGACAAAAGTTAGTCAGCCCACCTCCGTAATTTTATGCAGAAAATGATTTCTTCCAATAAACTGAACAACTGCCCTACAATGGGGACAAAGTACATGCGAATGTTTCTCTTGAGATCTCCTTAACCACTCTGAGAAGCAACCATTGCTGTAAATAACCAATAAAAATCACTACGACAGATTGGAGCAAGCAGAAGGAAGGCTATATTCTGTCATGAAGCTCAGCCATTGGACCCAAGAAAAATAAATACATACAAATTCCACATTGAAAAAAAGAAAGAAAGGAAGTTGCACACCAGAAGTTATGAAGGCAAGGAGCAACTGTAACAACGTCATGCCATATATTTAAGCAAATGCTGCATTTTGCATCATCTGCATCAACAGCGATCTGATGAAACCAAAACCATATGATTTAAGTCATCAGCACATTTACACAGAATCAATGATCAAGGGAATATTAGAAGGACCAAAAATCATAAATAGTTTATTCACCTTCACTTTCTTCTTGCATATTTCTGGGCTAGGCATTACTTCAAATTTGTAGCTTAGATACCCTAGAGGTGGGAATGAAAGACAAAATATGTTAAGGTATCAAGCAGAACAAGATAGAAAGTTCCAACCAATGCCCCCGAAAACTTATAATATTAACATATGAAGTTTCAAACACTAAGAAATAGAATTCTTCCTGCAAGCATATCCTAAAAAAATCTATCGACTTTTCAAATGTCCGGAACAGGCCTATATCTTTTTTTATAACCAAGAAACAGTACTTTTTTTAGGACGCCAAGCCCTCCTACTTTGAAGTAGGTTAATTAAATTTGGCAACTATATTATAACTCAAAGATTCAAATATTAGAGAAGGTTGAACAGCATCCCTTTTTCACTTATATGATAAGAAGTAAAAAATGGCACTGTTTTCAACCAAATCTTATTGGAGACAACCATTATACTGTTTTTATGATAGTCTTAAGCACTAGAATGGAAAGCCAGTGCCAAGTACAGTAAACATTCCACTGTCATAAAAAGGGTCTTCAGGTTTCAAGTTGTTAGGCTCAAATGGCTTGTGGATCTCAGTTATGTTTTGGCCCCCCCATGATTCACATTCTATAACTTGATAATACTTATTGAATATTCAGGTATGATTGATTAAATGGCCTTGAGATAACCTTATATCCCTATACTAACTGACGCTAAATAACTATTTCAGTGAAAGAGTACACAAATTTATAAATATCAATAATCAATTGATATTTAATGAAACAACTCGATTCCAGTACTTATAAGGATGATATACATACAACTGAGGCAGCAATGCAATTCCGTGCTAAGTAAATATTAGGGGGCAAGCAGGAAAAAAAATTATTTGAGCTCCAACAATATAGTGGCAAATTCTGAGAAAGACAAGATTTCACTTACAAAATGGAAATTTCTTTTGCAAAATAGAGAATCAGAAGTGGAGCTACTGCTATCTGGAACTTTGGAATAACTATGTTTTGTTTGTTTGTACTCCTTTATGAGCCACCATGGTTTATATGTATTCATACTGTACTCCGCATGTATATGTACATGCAGTCAGTACGTATACAGGGAATGGCTCGAATGACCAGTGTATCATGTGGGGAAGTGTTGCAAGCACAATATATAAGGCATGATTGATATAGATAGATAAATAAGATATGGAACCAGCAGAGCTTAAAACTTGAAACTAATAATGGATAATAATGAAATTACTAACAAACCTTTTAACCACCATGGATATAGTTGATGCTAAATATATGGTGGTGGTATGCATTATAGTATAATTAGAAGTACCAAGTATCAACTAATGGAATGACAGTTTAACCAAGTAAAATCAAGCAGAAAAAGAGCACGCCAAAGTTCAAAATGGTTTACATTACGTTCATTACAAAGTTTTAAGTTGACAGGTTTTTATTACACATCAACTCTTTTAGGAAATATGAAAAACTATAGTAAATAGATACTGACCTTGTCTATCAGGGCCTGCAATAATTTCACTTCCACACTTGATAACAATAGTGTCTTCATTTTCCACAACAGCCTCATTAACAAGTATTGCATTTGGACTATATCATCCCAACCCCCAAGCCAAAAGCAAAAGGAGAAAGCGGTGGACAATAACAATAATGTGAGTCTTCTGATGACCATGAAATGAATACAAATGCTTATTCAAAAAACAACCAAAAAGCATGAAATAGCAATAAACCAACAGAGAGAAAGCATGAGGCATCAAACACTGCAATAAAAGCACGGTCATTAATTAGATGACTAACATAGAAGATGCCAAATATTCAACAAAACCATTTGAAGCAGAGAAGCAACCAAAGAATAAATAAACAAGTAAAGAATCTGGTAAAGTCTTATGTATCAATTTGGTTTGCATCCAGAAAAAGAGAAGCTGATATTCATTCCCAAAAACTTTAAAGCTGAGGAAATCTATCATATCCATATGCATAAAGTGTACAGAAACACATCCGCTAAATAGAAATAGCAAGTAGAGAAGCCTCAAAGATGAATAACATTTTAAAATTTAAAATTTAACAAAGGTCAATATTCTGAAAATCATTTGCTATTGCAATATAAATCCTAAAGAAGACAAGGAAAATGTGCACACAGCCAGCAGTTTTGTAAATATATTGGCCTGAAAAAACTAATCATAGTATTGACTATACATTAAATCTCCCAACCAAGTCAATTTATATCCAATATAACTCATATCTAATGCTGTAAACAAGTTTAATCGGTTACTTGCTTGCATATTAACGAACACTAAGACACTACATGTCATTGCATCTTGTCCTTTTCTCCCTACATTGCAGTGGTGGAGAGGGTTGGAGTATGGTATTGTCAAGAATGCAACAAATGCGTGGATAAAAATTTTACGCAATGTTTTTCTTTTAAAATTTTCAAATAAGTTTCCATGCTTTTCTCTTTTTATCTTTTGAGTTGAATAAACTGTTTCCAGAAACATGACGCTTGATAAATTCTTCTAGAGCTTTTCTGGAAACAGTTCTCTTGCAAATGGAATTTTGCCAGGGAAAACCACTGCATCTTATCTTGCCATTTCCAGTGCAAAAGTAAACCAAACTGTGGGTGTGTCAGCCAGCCACTGCAATGCATGGGCAATACCATCAGAAGTGACTTTGAAACCCAGCTAGCATGGCTAGCTTGGGGTAACCCAAACAGCAAGGGGTGGATGTCAGTAACCCAAGTACACCGATTGGGTGTGACCACTTAACCCAGCCACAGGTACTGAAAACTGTGAATGCAGTAACCCACAAAACAAGCTACCATCAATAGGTTGTCAAAACCAGACATTATGGAGACAGAAAGGCTCTGACTGAACCAAGAGCAGTGGCTCAGTAATCCAGTCACAGATATGAGCGCTGTGGGCGGAACACACCTACTGACCCAAAATGGCTAGCAGGAAGTCATGCTGTCTAAGCTGTCAACACGAACCATCAAGTAGTTTAAGGGCCTTCACCCAGCCACTGCGAATGAGAAGATAATGCACTGCACTTAGGTCATGGGCAGATGTAGTAGCCACATTATGTTGATCAGTGACCCCATCACCAAAGGGAGTGGAACGGGACAAGCACGGTGCAGATTGCTGCTGACATAGGGTCTTAAATGGGAAAGAAGGGAAGAGAATACAAAGCAGAAAGATAGGAGGGTGAACTTGTTTTACTGCTTGTTCAGAGAACATAGAGGTCTGGTGTTCCACTCCAGTACAGTTGTAGCAGCTGCCAGAACTCGTCTTCTAAAACAGGTGTGATGAGATGAATAAGGTGTCCCTTCTCTAGAATGTAGGAGAGTCAGCTATGTCTTCAATTATGCGAATGCTTTGGTTAACTGTAAGCTATAAATTGTGTATGGTTATGATCTTCGGCAACCATGTACTGTTTAGCCAAGTCTTATCAGCACTGCTTCGCAAGAGGAAAGTGATTGCATGATGAAAGATAAAGGTCAAACTTCCCAGACAGAAGTGATTTTTCAGGGATGAAAGAAACAAAAACCCAGTTTAACAAACAACTGTGCAATTATCCAGCCTTTTGAAAAGAAAAAGGAAAAAGGCCAACGATTGTATCTTTACTTGTCTTATGTTAAGAGTGATGATACATTTTTGCTAATGCAGAACATATTCGCAGCCTCAATAAGAGTCCTACAATTAACCTAAGTTAGTAAGTTTTGGACACTGCAAATCTTCCTAAGAATAAGGAGTTAGGTTATTCACAAACGCAGCCCATTATCAATGCTGAAATTAATCACCATCGCTGTAGATGACTTAACCATAATAAAGCTTGTCCAGGTAATTCTGCTGAATACTGACACACAACAAGGTATATGCACTTGTTTTTTTTTTGGAGTCATTATATGTCTCTAATTATATTACAGGGCCAAATAATAATAAATAAATAAATAACTTAAACCAATAATCCTCAAAAAAAATAATGTCAACTTTTTAACTTCTCTCAACAAACCAAAAATTTCATATTTGACAAATAAGCAGGAGTTGAGCTGCTCACTATCAATCAATGGAAAGCAAAATACCTCATATTTTGTATTGTAGCACAGCATAAATCAGGATTCCGTGAAATTTTGCACCATTTACGCTTGTCGAGACCAGAGGATTTGATCTCCGAGCATATAACAACCTCATCTGAACTTAGTACAACTTCTGAATATCCTGAATCTGAAGGAACTGCAACATGGGACAAATATCTATTAACATTCAATATTGTCACAGTAAGGAAGCTTCCAATTCTGAGTCAGCCCAGCATCATTATTTGTTTTTCATCTAGCAAGGGCATGGTATTACTCTGTCAAACCATATCATACTCTTTGCTGCACCTACGCCCCTTGTTTAGCAATTACAGATATCCACATACAGTAGCAAGCTATAACCCATTATAGTGGGTTATTGTTGTCTCTAAATCACACATCAAACAAAGTGATAAAGCCAATTAAGACCGACGATGCAGCTTATATATGGCTTCTATTAAAAGCCAGAAGGTGAAAAACAAAATGATATCTGATTGGTGAATCCAAAACAGGCTTAACTGGATGACAACAGATTTACACTTCTTTTCTGCAACTCCCACCGGCTTTGGAATAGACTAAGCATACAAGTGTAGCAATCGTGACTATGAGTTGAAAGGGGCATTCCGAATATGCCATATTTAAACACCATATACAAATTGCACGCACCTCTGGGGAATTTGAGGACACAACCAGAACACATAGCAATTAGCCACTAGATTGAAAAGAATTACAACAGTTTTTTTCCCTATCAAACTTTACTCTTCAGAAAGCATAAGATATTGCTCCACTTGGCCGCCGGGAGGAGGAACAAGAAGAAAAGAATCCCTTTTTTCAACAATATATTATTTCGAAAGACGAAAGAGAGATGCAACATTTAGCAGAGGGGGAATCAAACATTTCTTGGCCTTGAAAACTTTGCGATGGTCATTCATCTTCTCGCCTTCGAGAAAGTATGCGCTTTAATTTTCTTCGTACATTCTCGAGCAACCAAACCAGAAAAGATACAAGCACTTGGAAGGAGGGAAGGAAAAGGAAAATGGCAATACCAAGCTTGGCCCAGATTTCCTCGGAGTGCTTTGTGCCCGAGCTCTCTCCCACTTCCCCCATCACCGTCCGCTTGTGATGTTAATCAGTTTGTCGTAAACTCGCTTACTTGAAACGCTTTGAGGCTGTTGAAAGTAATTGTCGTTTATGAACAGTAAGAGTTCATACCTGTGTAAGCCCACAGAGGCCCACGTGTAAATAGCATTCTCTCTCTTACCTCGGCAATATCAATTTGCTATACGGCTGTGCAGAGATTAGAACATAGCTTTACTTCTCACACTCATGTATATGAACTTTATTATTAATAAGAGCTGTTTTAAGATTTTCAACTATTTTATTGTTTTTAACATGGTGTCAAGAGCAGGAATTCCTTTCTTTCCTGTGATTGTTCACGTTTCCACACCCTTTTAGATCTTTCTTCACATGTTTTTGGCCAGTCTTTCTCTTAGATATTTCTTCGAACACCTTCTGTTTATCTTCTATCCAACTCCTTTTCATGGCCGATAGTTGCAACCTTGTGCGTGGTCATCAAGATCGCCGCCACCGGTGTATTTCCCATTCTTGCCACCACTCTCATGGCTGTTCCAGGCACCCTAACACACCTGAATCTTTAGTTCCACCTAAGCATGCCTTCTTTCTTCATCCTAGCGAATAGACTGGTGTGCTCATTGTCTTTGAAAAGCTCACTGGTGCAGATAACTTTGCTAGTTGATACTATGATATGGAAATGGCCTTAAATGGGAAGAACAAGCAAGGCATTGTCGACCCATCTATGCCTCAACCTGGATCAAACTCTCCCCTTTATCCCTTCTAGAAATGATGCAATAGTGTGGTCCTTTTTTGGGTTCTCACTACTTTTGCACTTGAAATCTATCACACATTCGCATATGCAACTGATGCTCGCATCGTTTGGGTCCATCTTTGCCAAAGATTTCAGAGAGTCAACACATAGGAACTCACCACCGTGCAAAGTGATTTGGCTAATGCTTTTGAAAATGGGGAGCATGTAGACCAATTTGTTTACCCATTGAAAATGAGTCTTATATGGCCATGTCGTTCTTGGGGCTCAATGGAATCCCTACTTTTCGACGCTTCATGGACAGCATGAAGCTCACACAGTTTCTCAACAACCTTAATGACCATTTTTCAGCCACTCAATCCTAGATCTAGCATACTTGGCTAGTTTTGCCATTATCTAATGCCATCGCAATGATTTGCGACGATGAAAAACCCCATTGGCGTGCTGGTTTTAGTGGTATATATGAGTTAGTAGCTTTTTTGTCGCAACCCATCTCTCATAGCTTTTGCTAGGACGCGGGTCACGTAGGGTCAGGTTAAGTGGGTTAAGCTTGCTTGGAGCAAGCCCTGTTAGGTCAGTGCCACATGGCACCATAGGGCTTTTTGAGTAGGGCTCATGACGCATGGGCCTATATGCTCGCTGGGAATTTTCCCTTTGCATCTGGCCCACACTCCTTATCTATGCAAGCTTACCCCTCTCAGGTCCACATGGGCTCAGTAAACCCGCAAGCCGTACTCGAGGGTTGTAAGCATTGTGGCAAAAAAGGCCACCACATCGATGACTATTACTAGCTTAATAAGTGTGGTCATTGTGGCCTCATTGGTCATCCTAATTCCCGATGTTTTAAACTCCATGGTGGTGCTCCTTTAAAAAAAAAATAATAAAGGTAAATTTGTCAAATGCCAGTTAGCTCACCATGCCACTCTTGATGCTGACTTTGATAAGGCCACTGTCCTCACAAGGAGGACCATCAGGAAATTATGACATTTCTTAGGAAGCAGAACAATCCACTACCCATTCGTTTGCCACAAATTCTTCGTAGACCATTACTCACATAGTAGGTATTTTCCTAAGCAACCACACTTTTTTCATTAGCTTATAGACTTAGGAGCCAGTGACCATATTAGAAATAATTTTCATGGCTTAATTTCTTCTAAATGAATCATTCATTAATCTAGGATTGTTAAATTACCCAATAGTAAATATATTCCAGTCACCCACTTTGGCTTTGTTATCTTGCGTGATAAGTATTTCCTTTATAATGTACTTTATGTTCTTGCTTTTACCACTAATTTATTATCTACCACCAAATATACTTATGACAATAACTGTGCCATTACCTTGCTTTCAAAATTTTGTTTGTTTTAGGATTTGTGAATTAGGACAGTAATAGGGATCGATAAAGTTAAGCATGGTTTTTATTTCCTCATGTCTGATTTTGATGATGTTACATCTTCCTCTAGCATATCTCATCATGTATTAGATTCTTTTGTACCCAAGAAGATGAACAACATTTGTAGTAATTTTTCTTCTTCATCTATTACATGTAATATTTTATATCAACGACTTGATCCATCCATCTTTTAATGTAATGCATTATATTTATGATTTGTCCAAATCTTCTTTGTATGATATTAAAGCATGTTCTATTTGTCCACCTGCTAAACATTCTCGATCCCCATTCCCAAAGCTATCTTAATCGAGTTCCTAGAACGGAGAGCACTTTCTATTCACATTTCTTTGTAAATGCACCTTTTTCTCTCTTGCCTATGCAATTAAGGGCAATATTGGCAGTTGCACAATGTGTCAGTCCTAGCGAGTTTTGTGAGCGTTGATCACTAAAGCACACATTTTTACTACATATCTCCCTACTTTCTTCACACATGTGGACACTGTGGACACTAGATACTTTCTTTTAACTTTTAACTTTTCCTTTTCTTTGAATACTTGATAAGTCTAGCTTCTTCCTCAAGTTTCTCCATGATGTTATATGATTCTTCTAGCTGAACACCCACCCAAAACCGATACAAGGACCTCTTTTACACCTTTCCTTTAGAGGCTCCCCATTGATAGCTCAAGTCCTCAAAGACTATTGGGAATCGTATATTGTCTCACATCAAATCCAGTTGCCTAAGTCTATGGCCTTATATATGGGGCGCTCTACCTACCTTTTAAGGCATCTCTTGGGATAACTAATGAGGCCCCATTTAACATGGTATTGAAAGCTTAGGTCTCTTAGGTTGCCTCACTTGTTGGGGAATAAACCCACAAGCCTTCTTCATGGATTGATGGATTTGTTCTATGTGGAGAAGGGGCATATTTGGAATCGTATATTATCCCACATCGAATTTGGTTGCTTAAGTCTATGGCCTTAAATATAAAGCCCTTCACCTACCTCTTAAGGTGTCTTTTAGGGTAGCTATTGGGGGCCCACTTAACATGGTATTGAAAGCCTATTTAGTGAAATTTTATGTGCAATTATATATGTTGAACAAATAATATAATGATAATTAAATATATTGTCCCATAGGGATTAGTGATTACTAATCTAACTAATTACTATCGATGAATAGTTCTTAGAGTTTATCTAGCCAACTAAAATGATGAAACATGGATTAAACAATTAAATTTAACTTAAACTTAATTAATGAAACATGTTAGGACATTTGATTTCACCTGATTACTAAATACAAATGTAGATTAATTATGCTTGGAAGATTAATTTTATTTATATGATGGTGGAATTTTTTAATTTATTATCCTATATCTAGGTATAGCGAACCTACTTAATTTATTAACTCATTATATTTATACTCATGAATCAAATGAACTAAGTGCATTAAAATATGTGAATATTCCAGTTTGCACCTAAAGTTACATAATATAGTTCTATCTATATTAATCTATGGTTGCATATTATATGAAGCAATTGCATGTCATTTCCTATCAATTTCTAACATGCAAATCAAATTATCTAAGTGGTAATTGATCACATAAAAGCATTAAACTTAGTAATATATAATTTTACATTCATAAAATTTCTCACAAAACATAATAATCATACTATTCATATGTCATAATCAAGTTACATTGTAATTCTTAATACAATAAACTAAAACATGCTATTTACACAAATAAAAACAATGTTAGAAATTGAACAAAACATTCTATAAATTAAAAATACAAAAGCTGTCACCAAAGTGTCTTCAATTCATAAGAAAGTTTAGACAAATCTGCACATTAGAAAGAGGAGAAGGAGCTGGCTGGAAAATGGATAGAAAACAAGCTTAAACACGCTGTCACGCGCCTACGCCACACATTGTCACACGTCGGTGCCATGTGCCACCATACGCCACTGCCCTTCCTCACGGAAATCTTTAGAAATTGCTCTAGAATATGTAGGGTTTGGATCTAACCAGTAAGCACACATTTTTTGAAAAATGTGCCAATCTGTCAGAAAATCGCATCCAAAAGGTAGCTGTCCTCCTTCGCCGAAAATTGCTCTTTAACCCCCCAGAAACTGCACAGAACAAGTTGGAAACTCCCTTAATGACCGGAACTGCTTAGATCTCATCGGGCTATGCACAAATCTTTGAAGAAGAGAGGTTTCCGGTTTCACATCGGAAGAGAACGCCAGCGGTTGGCTATCACACAACCACCGTGGTCTCTGCTGAACCCGCACTGTCATGTGCAACCAAGTTCGGCGAGTTCCCGCGCCTTCCCTCCCTTTCCTTTTCTAGATTTTGCATGATGATCACCCTTCTCGATCGTTCTCTCTTCTCTCTTTCTATTTTTCTCCTTGACAATTTTTTGACAAAAAGCCCGATAATAGCCTTTTTTACTTTTTTTTTTTTTTTTCTCTTTTCCTTCTCACATGAGTTCCACGTCACTGGCCTTTACTTTTTCTTATTTATTTTCTCTCTTCTTTTGCTTATTTTCCTTTGTTTTTTTGCTATTTGGGATTTGCTACATAAAATAACACAAATTGCATAATTATAAATAAATATAACTATAATTTAATAAATACTATAGTAAATATTACTTAAAATAATAATAATAACTTTATAAAATATAGATTAAATTCATATAATGGCTTTAGAGAAAGGTGAAATTATTATGGGGTTTAATAAACCAGCATTGTTTGATGGTATCAATTTTAAACATTTGAAACGATTAATGCAAGTATTTATTGTTGGTCAAGATTCAAAAGCATAGGCAAGTCATTAGAAAGGGTATTACAATGCCCAAAACTGATAATTGGAACAAAACTGAAGTTAAGGCCATGGGGCTAAATGCCAAAGCCATGAATAAGATATATAGTGGTTTAAGAGCTCATGAGTTTAGCAATTTCTCTTCTTGCCTCACCAATAAGAAAATTTAAGATAAGTTAGAAGTCATATATGAAGGTACAAAGAAAGTCAAGTCTTCCAAAGTTACTATGCTTATACATGATTATGAATTATTTACCATGAAAGAATCTTAAAATATTAGTGAAATGTTAGATTTTCCGAAATTGTTTTTGAACTTAGATTACTAGTTTAGACATACACAAAAAGAATTAGTTAGGAAAATGTTGGTGCCTTTACTTGAAAATTAGGATCCTAAGAAAATGGCTATAGAATAAGCCAATGATTTAGATAAACTTCCCTTAGATAACTTGCTAGGATCATTAAAGACTTATGAAATGCAATTAATGAGAAAAGAAAGAGAAAAGGAAAATAGGATGTCCATTGCTCTAAAGGCAAATGTAAAGAATGATGAAAATTCATCTTTAGATGAAGAGAAACAAGTAGAAGTAAGACATCTTTGTTTAATTGCAACAACAACCATTGAAGAAGATTTTAAGGTAAATGATACTGAATTTATTAATGATGCTCAATGTGATATAGAAATTGTATTCTTGGATTTGGTTGAGTATGCAAATAAGATGAAAAATAAATATAGAAAAATGAAAGAAAAGTATAAGTCTGTCATTTCTGAAATTGATGGTGCAAAAGATGTTTATGAAATTCCAGCATCTTCCTTAGATAAGGATCACGATATATTTGAAAATGCTTGCACAAAATTTGATATATGCTCTATGAATGGTACATGTTCTGACCTAGGTAAAAAGAATGATGATATGCTAGAACAGATAAACTCTTTAAATGAAAATTTGTCCAACATGCAATATGAGAAAGATGAACTTAAATGCAAACTAAGGAAGTCAAGTTTGGTGGTGGAAGAATATAAGAAAATGAAGAAATACTATGAACTAGTTGTTTTGTGAAAATTTGAGCATGAAACTTAAAATTAAAGAGTTAAAAGAAACAATTTTATTCCATGAAAACAAATATGAAACTGATAATATCATGTTTACTTGTTTTGATTTGGATGAAAAGCATAATTATATGATAAATTGATAACTCTATTTTTATAGAGTTATTTTACCTATTTTAGGTAATAAATAACTTTATTATTTGTGAGAAAACATTTGAACTCCTCTTTATCTACATAAATTTATCTTGTTTATGTAGCACAAGGAAGCAAGGAGAGAAAGAATGAACATGGAGAACCTTATGCTTATTGTGTGTCAAAATCGTAATATCAAGATCAAGAAAGTCAAGATAGGCTTGGGCTTTGGATGATTGTTATTAGATTTTCTATTGTTGTTGGGTTTTCTAAATAAATAAAAAACCCAATCATGTTAGGAATTCAAGTCCTAATTAATTAAGAGTTCAAAATCTAATTGTTTTAGGTCTCTAAAACCCAATTCTACTAGGATAGGAGATAGGTCTGAACCTAAACCCTATTTAAGAGAAGAGAAGAGGCAAAAGGAGAGGGAGGAGGAAATTGAGCACAACTCAAGAAAGAGGCCAAGAATTCAAGGTTTTCTTGAAGAGAAGACAAAAAAAGTGACAGACTTCTTGTTTTTAGATTCAAGATGCCTTTTTTATTTCTTATTACTATTCTTCCTCATTATTTCTTTATATTTTAGTTTATTTTTGTTAGAGCTACGATGTAACCTAATTATGATGGTATGAATCTTATGATTATTATGTTTTGCAAGATATTTTGTTTATGTGAAGTTACATATTACTGTGTTTAATGCTTTTAAGTGATTAGCTACCACTTGAATGATATGATTTGCATGTTTGAGACCGACAGGAGATGATATGCAGTTGCTTCTTGTAATGTGTAACCATAAATTAAATATGGATAGACATATACCATATTATTTGTGTGGCTTTTGGTGTAAACTAGGAATATTCACAGATCCTAATGCATTTAGTTTGTTTCAATTTATGTATAGAGATATAGTGAATTAATAAACTAAGTAGGTCTGTTATACCTAGACATAGGATAGTAAATAAATTAGGAAGTTCCGCCATCACATAGATATTATCCCTCTTGTAAGCATAAATAATCAATATTAATACATAGTAGTTATGGTGAAATCAAATGCTCTAACATATTTCTTGTATTTAGTTTTCTTAGATTTAGTTAGTTAATCTATCATCTATTATTGGATTTGTTAGATAAATTCTAAGAGTTATTCACCTTTAGTACTTAATTAGTTTAGTAAATACCAATCTTCGTGGGACGATACTCATATTTATCATTATATTACTTGTTCGACATGTACACTTGCATGTAGAATTTCACCGAACGTAAATGAAATTGATTCTTTAACTAGAAAGCTGTCAAATAGTTAATGCTTAGGAAAAGAGTTTGAAAGCAAGTTAGAAAGTTCAACATGTTTGCTGAATAAATTTGCTAATGGTAATGCCAAAAAGATATTGTAATCCCAAAGAGGCATGTATGACAAAGCTAGTATAGGTTATAAATCAAATGAAAATGCAAAACCTTTTATTAAATTCTTTGAAAAGGAAAATTGCATGATTCCATTGTATAATAAATGTTCATATTGTACATATGTTGGTCATTCAAATGATACATGTCCTATTAGGCTTAGAAGACCATATAGGATGAAAAGAGTATAGATGCCTAAGTTTCTAGTAATACTTGTTCAACTAACTCTCATGGACCTAAGGAAAGAATGGTACCAAATTTGCAAGCTCCTTTGTTCATGTCTGCAGGTTATTAACAAAGATGCAGCAACTAGTTTGGTGAGTTGGTAACGAATGACGATCCATTGTATATGAGTAAAAATATAGATATAATTAATTCTTCATTTTGTTATTCAAACAAAAAGTAGAGTTTCAAGAAAAACAATGTACGATTCTGTTTTGAAGTTGGTCATCTTTGCTGAAACAATTTGTTTGAAATGAAATCTTTAGGTGATTGTCATGTTTTTCCTTGGATGTTTCATGATGCATGACTTGCAACAAACTTATATGATAATTGAGTATAATTACCATCACAAAAGACATGTATACTTGCTGGAAATTATTAGACTATATGATAAACAATATTTTATTTGTGACAAGAATGCTAAATAATTTGTTGATCGTTATCATGTCATTTGAAGGATAAACTATTCTGAAATTGATGGATCAATATCAATCCAAATATTCATCATTCTAGTATGCTAACATGATAGGGGAGGCATAACTTAAAATATTTGCTTCGTGTTACGAGTTGGTTTGTATTGGAAAGACTACTTAAGGTGAATATATTTTTCTAAATCTAAAATGATTAACTTTCCTTGATGACTTTTAAAATTAAAATGTGCATGATAAAGAAGAGGAGAGTAATACATATGATGTGAGTAGTATCTCATTTCTTGAAAGTTTAAATGATTACATAATTTGAAAGGGAATTGTGCAAATCCTTATGATTTTTGCTCCTACTAAAATGACTAGCTAAATGGAGAAGAAATTCATTAGTCAAGTTTCCATTGTGAAAACTACTTGGACTATTTACAGATTGCTACTATTCAATGTGATGAATTTTTGAAACAAATTGTGCTTTACACTTTGTTGTAAATTATTGCTCATTCACTGCATAAACAATCTCATAATATGGCAATATGAAATGAGAAGTTTCCTATGAAACATATATTCAAATGATAACTTGAATTGCATCAAACTTGAGTATTGTGTTGCTTTACATATATTTTGCACTTAATTGACAATGAAAATTAAGGAAAGCAAAGGAAGCAAAGGCTTATAGAATACTCCATGTATTTGTTATGCTTTTCTACCTCACTTTTACATTGATAATACTTTCAAAAAAGAAAGGATTTCAAGATATTTTTTCTACTATGATGTATTTGTTATTGTTAATCAAAAGAATACAAAAATCACACAACATGATATATAGGTGCAAAGTTGTGCTTTGCTGAGGCATAAAGTATCAACATGAAACACATACAACATGATTATAGAAGCATATACTTTGCTGAATGTTTGGAATGATGTAAATGATATGTGGTACTTGTGTTTGCTATTGCAAATAATATAAATGCAAAAACCTTCATGCAGCAAAATATAAAGATATGCAATTTGCTAATAATTAAAGAATGAATATGAAAAGCATTCAATGTGATATGTATGTGTTGAGATTATGCACTGCACTCACTATTATTATTTAGGAGAGAAATTATAGCACTTAAATTTTATGTTTGACCCATATAAGTGCAGAAAAGAGGATGAGTGCTGAAACCATGCACTACTTACTATCCTAGAAGTGTATTTCAAATGTTTTTGAATCCATCTCTTATAATGAGTGTTGGCTGGATGAATACATATGAATACCTTGCTGGATAAATATGCCTTACTTGTTCTTGATAGGTCGAAATGAATTAAGAGGAAGCTACTCTTAAAAGGGGGTTATGAAAACAATGGTTGGATGACATTATGCAAAGTGTGATTGCTAAAACATACATTATCTTTATTTGTGTCAATACATACAAGCATGTTATGCATATTTTGTTTTGTTATTGTTTGATGCTAGTTGGCATCATTTAAAGGGGAGCCTTAAACATTTCAAGTATATGTTTCTTGCATCTCTTGTATTTCCTATTTCCTATTTCAAGTATGTCAAAAAAAAGGGAGTGATATGTGCACATGAAAAATACTTTCATTATCTCCATTATGTCTTTATGGTGTCAAAAAAGGGAGGTATATATAGATGAAAAACACTTTGGTTATCTCCACTATATGTTGGCATAAGAGGGATTTGTGTTGGAAACAAAACTTAAATGTGGCTTGCATGAAATGTTTAGTTTTTCAAGTGAATGTTTTGTCATCATTAAAAAAAGGGAGATTGTTAGGAATATTGTTATTCCACTATTATTTTGATGATGATAAAAAGGAAAAAAAATATTTCATAAAGTGTATTTTTTATGTGACAAATATCTTAGTGTTAATGTTTAATTATTATTCATGATTTATGTGTTATAAATTATAATAATCTTATTATAATTTAAAAAATTTGTTAAATAGTTATTAGGAAGAACAATAATGTTATCATTATTTGTCTTAATATAAGAAAAATAATGCCTAAATATTTATGTAGGTAAAATGGACCATGAAGGGTTAAATCACGTGATCCAATCCAAGCTTCATGACTCACTGTGTGTAAGCCCAATCCAAAAAGGAACGAGCGACCTAGACCCCAAACTTATGATCTGTCAAGCCTAGCTTAGCTCAATATCTGCCAAACCTAGATCAACATAAGCTTGTGACCTGCGATCCAAAAGCATATTGCAACCCGCGAGGGTGTGACCTAAGAAACACCCACTCAACACCATATGTGAACACCTCTGAGATTCATTTCTAACAAGAGCTCCAATGATGGAAAAAGATGCATCATTTTGAAGGTATTAAAAAGGAGAAGAGATTTGTGAACTAAAATTTGCAACCCATTGCTCAAAGAATAGTAAATCAAGCATAATCCACAATGTTCTTCGTGACCTACGACCTGATTTGATTGAAAGAGAAATTGGGAATAGATTAAAGTGTTTCAAAAGTCCAAATCATGGGATTTTGTTAAGCAAGAAGGTAATCTATTGATTTGTGAAGTACCCAAGAAGATTTATTTCAAGATTGAAAAGGATTATGGAAGATTCCTTGTAAAATTTGGGAACCTAACCTATAACTCGAATGAGCTTCGTGAGACCCAAAAATGAAGAAAGAAATGTCCTAATTAAATGATGCATTTTGAGAACATTGTTGAATTATAACAAAGGAGTAACTCACCCCCGATACTCTGTCTCTCCAATGGCATGAAAAGTAGTCATAGATTCTCTCTAACCACCATGGTAAATCTTGTGTTTGTACTTGTTATCCATTATTCTTTTGGTTTGCTATTTATATTCCCATTTTGTATGCTGTTTGAGTTTGTTGTGTTTAAAGAATATGAAATAATAGACATAGAGTTGAATAACCAATTCAACCCCCTTTTTCTTGGTTAACCATTATACCTAACAACAATTAGCTTCTAATGAACCTAAATGTCTTATATGTTATAATTGAGTTTATTTATATGTGTGTCAAAGACATTACTTTATGGCCATCAATTGTATGACTCGGCCAAGTGCTTATGGATACACCTCCCTTAAGACTTTAATGTGATATATATATATATATATATATATATAGTTATGTGTATGTGTATATGTGTGCGTGCACAAGTCACCTTTTCATATTAACCTCTCTATCAACATCAATTTAACATGACTAAGAGTGAGGTTCATATGGAGTCTTAACTTTTGTACTGGAAGGAAAACATAAAGTGTCATAGAAATGAAGAATGTAAACCTTATTGACTTTATAGATAACTATTGGAACTCACTGCTTAAGAAAATGAGGCTAACAAATTGACTTATAAAGCATGGTTAAAATATAGTCACACTTGTTTACTACCCATGAAGAGGTCAACTAAATATTTTTTTAAATGTGATTTATCCATTCAATACACTATTAAGGAATTTATAGATGTAGTGATATCAATAGATTAAGATTCCATATTTCATCAAATACTACAATAAGGAATCTTTTCCTAGGAATTTTTCCCTTCTAGGTATGATGGTTATGGAGATATTAGGAACCATAATTAAAGGATGTTATGTTGTCAAATTTAAACTCCAATGTAGATCAAGGTAAATAGTCAAAATTCCATACTTTATAGAGATACTTCTAATAACACCACTAAGCACTTCAAATCATCTAGCAACATAGTAGGGATAATGTGAACATCCTTTAAGAAGGATGATTAGCAAAAGGACTAAGACCAAAAAATTAAAACTTGGTTATCTAAATGTAAGTCTAAAGGTAAAAGTTCTTTGATATTTGTTTGCGAATCTTGTATATCATAAGCCTCATCTAGTGCTTAGGACTATATAATGGTGCAACTTGTTATGTTGCCTTAACCATCCAAAGATTCATAAATAGGAGAAATAACCAAATAAGGATGAACTAAGACTTACAATTGGGAATAAGGAAAAAGTGGGAGAAATAAAGAAACACACTCTACATGTTGTCATTTAGATGGAATTAAGTTTAAGTTTTAGACATATGCAACTATTGTTATGGTATAAAGAACGATATAGTTAATTTGTTCTTTAAAGTAAAGAGGTTAGTTGTTGCAATGTGTCATATGGTTTATTCAAATTATGCTAAGTTCCCCATGACATTTATGTCTTATAAAGGATGATTCCCAATAAAACCTATATTTAAAGAAAGATCTTACACTCCATGACATAAATGATTGGCTACATCTCTAGAAAAGGAATAGAAAGGTAGATAAAGTTTCATATCTTTTTTACTCTTAAAGATGCTTTAGAGATTGTGTAGACTAAAGTAGAGGTAAAATAACCAAGGTAAAGTAAAAGTTTGTAGTCCATAATGATGACTATAATTTAACAAATACTACATTACATATTGCCTAAAGTAGTTAAACTAACCCTATAAAAAGTAGAGTTATCAGATACTATATTCCTAATGTGGCCATGTCTTTCAAATATCTAAATACTTATTTAACAACCATTAAGTGTGGTTCTTTTGAATTAGATTGATGTCTAGCACATAAACACATGTTAAACATGATATCAGGTCTAGATGCACTCAAGTAAAGTAATGAGCCAATCATCCCTCTATATAATTTTGAATCAACACTAGTCTCTTTTTCATCATGTGATAAGGAAGTAAAAGTACTCATTAGGGTGTTTATTGGCTTAGAATCATGTAGCTTGTATTTCTTAAGTAATTCATTTGTATACTTGGTTTAATTTATAAAAATTCCTTTGCTGGATTGTTTTATTTGAAAACCCAAAAAATAACTCAACTCACCCATCATGCTCATTTCAAATTCTTTTTGCATAGATTCAATAAATTCCTTACATAGAGCAGGATTAGTGGAACCAAACACAATATCATCAACGTAGATTTTTACAATCAAAATGTCTTTTTCTTTTGTTTTGATAAATAAGGTATTATCAACTCTTCCTTTTTTAAAATTTGCACTAAGTAGAAAATTACTTAACTTATCATACCAAGCCTGTGGGGCTTGTTTAAGTCCATACAAAGCTTTTGAAAGCTTAAAAACATGTTCAAGATATGTTAGATCTTCAAATTTAGGGGTTGTTCAACATAAACTTTTTCTTTAACAATATCATTTAAGGAAACACTCTTTACATCTATTTGAAAAAGAGTAAAGTTCATGTAACAAACAAATGTCAATAGCATCCTAATAGTTTTTAATCTAGCTACTGATGTAAAAGTTTCATTATAGTCTATTCCTCCCTTTTGGTTATACCCTGGTGCAACCAATCTAGCTTCATTTCTAGTAATGATTCCATTTTCATCTAACTTATTTCTAAATACCCATTTCGTTCCAATAATTTGATGGTCTTTTGGTTTAGGAACCAAGTTCCAGACTTGACTTTTCTCAAATTTGTTTAACTCTTGCTGCATAGCTAGAAACCAACTTTCATCTTTAAGAACTTTATTGATCTTCTTAGGCTTTACTTGAGACAAGAAGGCTTAATGTTCACAAATGTTATGATAATGTGACTATGTACTAACCCTATTTGTGAGATCACCTAATATATACTGTTGATCTACTTCTCATCTAACTCTTGGAAAAGAAAAGTCTTTTGTTTTAGACTCCCCTTCAACTTTAGCTCCATCTTTCTCTTTGTTTCCTTGTTCATTTGAACTCAAATTAATTTTCTTTTCTAGATAGGCAGTGCAATCATCTTCAAATTTATCATGTATTGACTCTTATACTACTAAAGTTCTCTTATTAAATACTCTATATGCCTTGCTTGCACAAGAGTAACCAAGAAAAATAGCTTCATCACTTTTAGAATCAACTTTGCCAAGTAACTCCTTACCATGATTCAAAATAAAACATTTACTCGAAAGACATAAAAGTTGGAGATATTCGGTTTTCTACCAAAGAATAATTCAAATGGTGTCTTTTTCAAAATTAGTTTGAAGAATGCATGGTTTGAAATGTAACAAGTTGTACTCATAGCTTTTCCCTAAAAATATTTTGGAAGATTATATTCACACATTATAGTTTTAGCCATTTCTTAAAGTGTTTTATTCTTTCTTTCAACAACATCCTTTTGTTGTGGGTTTTTTTATCTTAAAAAATTATAAAAGATTCCATTTTTAGAACAAAAATTTTGAAAGAGATTATTTTCAAATTTCCCACATGATCAGTTCTTATTTTTGCAATTGAAAAACCTTTTTCATTTTGAATCATTTTACAAAAATCAGCAAACTTTTCAAATGTCTCATCCTTTCTAGCAAGTAAATATATCCATGTATATCTAGTGAAATCATCTATTATGACTAATACATAGTATTTGCCATTTAAAGTGGTAGTTCTTAAAGGACCAAAAAGGTCCATGTGGAGTAATTCTAATGGTTTTGTAGTAGCTAAAACAAGCTTCGATTTGAAGCTACTTTGTTTACGTTTACCTTGACACATGCTTCACATAATTTATTTCTATTAAAATTTAGAATGGGAAGTCCTTTGACCAATTTTTTTTTTAAAAAAAGTTTTTCTATCAAACGTAGACCCATATGCCTAAATTTTCTTTACACAACCAAGCATTATCATTCTTATTTACAATCAAACATGTTTATTCAACAAACAATTCACTAAGATCTGACACATAAATATTATCTTTTCTTTTTCGAACAATCTTTATATCATGTTGCACATGTTCAACAAGAAAAAGTTCCTTTTAAGACTTTATTTTGAAATCTTTATCATAAAGTTGGCTTATGCTTAGCAAGTTGTGTTAGGTTTAATGGTTAACCAAGAAAGAGGGGTTAAATTGGTTATCTTGGTTTCTTTACTAATTTTAGGTTCAATCACTTTTCATGTACTTAAACAAAGCATTCAAGGATATAAAAAAACAAATAAAAAAGTAAATAGATACAAAAAAAGGATGCAACACAAGTTTACATGGTGGTTCAACTCTTGTCACCTACTTCCACCCTCTTCTCCTTTAACACAACTAGTTGAAGTCCATTTTACTTCAAAGCTTAGGAGAAAACCCTTTCTTAATACTTTCCAACTCCTCCTCAAGGAGTCATACAAGTCACGATTACAAAGATAAGGTTAAAACCTTAGTTCAGCAGTAAATCCCTTAAAGATATAGAGATAATGAGGGATAATGCTAAACAAGAGCTTATAGAAGATATTAAATGCAATGATAGGCTTTAATCATGAAACCCCCAAATGTGTTCAAGTTAAGGTTTGGGATTTACAAATCAATTTATGTGCATATAATAATATATGTTTGATTAGCATATAAACAGATATATATCACAAAGAATCATCACATAGAAGTGATATTAAGCTGAGTATCAAGATATCACTGAAGCTTCTTCATAGTCAATAACAAATGAGTTCAATCAGAATTTCTTTTGAATATCTCATAAACACTTTCACAATATCTCTCCTTCTAATTGTAGAATAGCCTTCTCATATGTATGAAATGAAAGTAAAGAGCAAATCACAATTTCTGTCATAACCATAAGTTCATAGGCTTCTTCCCGTTAAGAAGGTATAGCATGTACCTTTTTAAGTTTCTCATCAGCTTTAAGCTTCACATTCTGACATTTGATTAAAGCTTTTGCAAATCTTCCCATTGGAAAAGTAGGGATACGACTATGGTGAGAGAGAGATAGGGAGAGCCATTGACATTCATACTGAATATTAGGGCTTCTCGCTCAATCAAGACTCTTAAGTGAGTCTTCCCTCAAAATGACACTGTTCCAGTCTTCACTTAATCACACAAGGTCAAGTCAAATAAGTTATGTGGGCTAGGCTTCTTAACTAGTCTCAGTCCAAGCTTAATTGATCATAACACGAGCCAACTTCATAGCATGGGCCAACTTGTGTTAATTCATAACATGGGCCAAGCTTTAATAGATGTTAGAACATAATGTGATCTTTGATCCTTGATACATGTGTACTTATAAGCATATCAAAACAATTATCATTTTTCTCCAAATAATCAAATATTCTTTTAGCTCTTATTTCATACAAAAATACTTCTCTAAGCATTGTATGAAGTTGATTAATGAAGGAATGTAAGAACTTGGCTACTTTATAATATCATTTATTGATATTATAAGTTGCACACCTTTTACTTCCTTGATGTTCAATTTGCACATAATCATATGAAAAAAATTTATATAAATATTATATGCAACCAATAATTTGTCTTAATAAAACACATCTTTTTCCAACAAGTTGAATTTCAATTCATCCATGAACAAAATTTTGGAATAAACAGAGTTTTTAGGTTACCTATAGTTCTCATACTTTTGATTCTTCCTTTAGAGTTATTTGCAAAAGAAATCATACCTTTAGCTTTTAGCTCAATTGTTAAGAAGAGTTCTATCATCCTAGTTAAATGATGGGAGCATCTGCGGTCCAAAATCCATAGATTTTTGTAATCTTCCTTACTCACTTTAGCATTTAAAGCTTGCAAAAATAAATTACTTGTTGAAATGTTTGGTACCCTTTTTTATTTGGGTCCATGAGAGTTAGTTGTACAAGCATTACTAGAACTTTTAGGCATCCATACTCTTTTTTTTATGGTTTTCTAAGCCTAATAGGACATGTTTTTATAGTATGACCACAATATTTACAGAATTTACATTTTACTTTATCTTCTATACATATGTATATAACTTTTAACACCCTGAACATATGTTGAAAATCTATTTTCTCTTCATGTTGTTACTATTGTTGATTGCTTGTTATTGTTGTTGATATGTGTTAACTTGAGATATATGTTGACATTGCTTAACTTGAGATAGGTGTTGACATTGCTTAATTGCACTTGATATTATGACAACTCTGAGTTGTCATGAAAAACATATTATATAATACACTTTGCTCACTTCATTGATGACATGTGCTATTGAATGCTTCAACTGTGAAAATTTTGTCATCATTAAAAAAAGGGAGGTTGTTGAAAAAAGATATGTTTTGCTGTGACATTTTGTTATTAAATACATATAAATGTTTTTCATATGTTAATGTACAAAATAGAATTAAAGAAAGTAAAATGTGTGGAAATTATAATATCAATTAATGATATTATAAAGTAGCTAATTTCCTACATCTATATAAATTGATACATATGTCATGTTTTAAAAAGAATATTTCCTAAGCATAAAATAGCATGATATTCATGAATTGCATAGCATTTACATTAAAAAGGAATGTGATGCTAGTTTTTATATCATTATAGGGAGCTTATGCAAAATTTGTCCATCTCATATGATGAGATCTTATGATGAGCTTATGCTAGCTTAAGCCCAATCTAAGAAGTTTAAACTTGATCTAAGAAGCTCAAGTTCATAAAAGATAAGGCTAGTTTGAGCTTGTGCAACAGACCCTGATCCAAGACCAAAACTCACAAGCCCCATGAAGTGTTTAATTGAGAATGTGTTGCACTCACCAAAACGGTGTTGTTTAACTAAGGCTTGAGTCTCAAAATACGTCTTGCACAAGTAGAAGCCCTAATCTCTATTGTATTCAAATTAACAAGAGAAGTTGTCCTTACTTTGCAGCCACAAGTATTCTCCCAACAAGAAGATTTGCAGAATAGTTGATTAAATGTTAGAAAAGTAGTTTGAAATGATTGGGTGATGATTAAGGGTTTAATTGAAACCCTAAGTGATGGAATTGTCTTATTCTCTCAATGGGAAAAGCCTTTGATGTTGTTAGGTTTGACAAAAACCTCAATTCAACTTCTATTGTTTCGAATCTTATATAAAAGGGTTCTATTCTATGGTTCAAAAAGCAACTTTTGATAAGATTATTGAGATATTGAACTAAGAAATCAAGATTGAGTTCTACATTGTGATTTTGTGAAGAAGCATCGGTGATATTCTTTGTAAATCATATTCTTGTGATTTCATACTCATTTATACACTCATTTATGTGATGATTAAACTTTGATTATTATTTGCACATAAATTTGTTGGAAAAATATATGTTTTGTTATGACAAATTTTGGTTGCATACAATATATATAAATGTTTTTCATATGTTTATGTGCAAAATTGAACAATAAGGAAGTAAAATGTGTGTAAATTATAATATCAATTAATGATACTATAAACTAATTGGGTTCCTACATTCCTATATAATGCAACCTCATATATGCTTAAAAGGAATATTCTTATGCAATAAAAATTGATGGAATATTAGTTGCGTAACAATTCTTTTAAAGAAAAAGTAATGTTGGATTTTATATATATTTGGAGGCCATTAAGAGTTCACTTAAGGACTGATTAGAGCTCACTTGAAGTAGCCAATTGAAGCTTGATGAATAGCATATCCAAGAAGCCCAGCCTATGTTGATTGAAGGCTTAGCATGTTCTGTTTTAAAAGGCTCAGCCTATGTGGTTTAAAGACTTATTGATTCGAGCTCAACACTATTTAAGAGTTTAATGATACCACTTCAATTAAGTGACTAAAGTGGCTTTAAGAAGCTGTTGACTAATTTAACTAAAGCCTTAACCGCAAATCTCTTAATAGCTTTGCATGACTTTATCTTCCTTTTTGAGCTACCGATCTTCCAATAAGAAGATTGTGAAAGCATTGAAGTGTTAGAATAGTCCTTTACAAGCATTAATCAAAGCTTTAACTATAGATTGATGGGAATCTCACCATTTCCTAACAAGAATAAAGCTACGATGGTGTTAAGTTTGACAAGAAACCCTAAGAGGTTTTGTTATTTGAATCTCATATAAAAACCCTTCTTGACAATTGAATTGAGGTCTTTTGATGAAATACTTGTGAAATCTTGAGAAAAATTTGAAGTTTGCTCATACATTGCTATCTCTATCAGCTTCTGTGATATTCTCTGATCCTTGGTGATATTTGGTAATACTCTCTCAAGATCATTTCTTTATGATCACTTGTACTTGTATATACTTGTTTATATGCTAATTAAACTCTATACATTATATGCACATAAATATTGTTGTAAACTCGAAACCTTAACTTGGTGATAGTTGGGGTTTCATGATTAGAGCTTAAATACTTGTTTTATATCTTGAATAAGCTCTTTGATAAGCAAAATCTCTCATACCTTTCATATTAGTTTGGGATTTGCTATTGTAAAAGGTTGAGTTAACCTTTTCTTGTAATTAGTGACTTGTATAACTCCTTGAATAGGAGTTGGGAAGTTAGGAAAACATTTTCTCCTACTTAGTAAGTAAACAAGACTTCAATTGGTTGGATTAGAGGAAAAAATGGGTGGAAGTAGGTGAAAAGGATTGAACCACTGTGTAAAGTCTGTGTCTATGCTTAATTAATTCTATGTTTTACCTTGCTACTTGCTCATATTCTTTGTGGGAATTTTAATTTTGTAGAAAGTGATTGAAAACTAAATTAATAGACATTATCTAAAAAAAAAATTCAACCCCCCCTTTTTTCTTTCTTTGTTAGCCATTATACCTAACAATTGGATTGAAAGCTAGGTTTTCTAATTTAAAGGCTTAACATCCTAGAATAGATCCCTATAACGACTATAGAAAAAGGTGTAGCTATCACGGGGTTCAACGAATCACCTTTGTTTGATGGAATAAACTATAGACATTGGAAGCAACTAATGCAAGTATTTATTACTGGTTAAGATCCAGAAGCTTAGCAAGCTATCAGGAAAGGTATTGTGTTACCTAAAATTGATGAGTGGAGTAAGAATGAAGCTAAAGTCACGGGACTGAATGCTAAGGTTATGAACATGATATAGTGGTTTAAGAGCTCATGAGTTTAATAAAGTGTCTTCTTGCATCGCCAGTAAAGAAATATGGGATAAGTTAGAAGTCATATATGAAGGTACTAAGAAGGTTAAATCTTTTAAAGTTACTATGCTTATACATGATTATGAATTATTTGCTATGCATGATTCTAAAACTATTAGTGAAATGTTTAGTAGATTTATTGAAATAGTTTTTGAACTTAAATTGTTAGGAAAGACATACACAAATGAAGAAATGGTTAGAAAAATGTTAGTATCTTTACCTGAAAGTTGGGATCCTAAGAAGATGACTATAAATGAAGCACATGACTTAGACAAGTTGACCTCAGATGATCTGTTAGGATCATTAAAAACCCATGAAATGCAATTGATGAGAAGAGAAAGAGAAAAAGAAAATAGGAAGTCACTTGCTCTAAAAGTAGAAGTAGAAAAGATTGATGAAATAGAGTCTGAAAATGATGAAATTTCCTTGACAGCTAGAAGATTTAGAAAATTTCTTAGAAAAGGTTTAAGTAAGAATGTAGGACAATCTAGGAGGAAAAAAACATATGACCCAAGGAATAATATATGATATGAGTGTAGAAAACCTAGACATATTAAGGTTTATTGTCCTCTACTTAAAAAGAAAAATGACAAAAATAAGAAGAAAGCAATGATTGTTGTTTGGGATGATGAAAGCTCTTCATTGGATAAGAAAGAACAAGAAGAAGTTGTATAGTAACCATTGAAGAAGAATTTAAGGTAAGTGATACTGAAGTTCAAGATGATGTAAATTGTGATATAGAAACTACATTTTTTAATTTAGTTGAATATGCAAATAAAATGAAATATAAATACAAAAACTTAAAAGAAAAATATAAGTTGGTAAAGGCTGAAACTGTGCATGATAAAGCTATTGTAACATCATCTTGTGTACATGAAAATCATAGTGCATCCAAAGATATTGGCATGGAATATGTTGTATGTTCTATAGGTGATACATGTTCTAATTTAGGCTACAAACATGCTAACATTGCTGAAACTGCTTTCTTTAATTATGAAATAGCAAATCTTAACATGAAAATTTATGAATTAGAAAAAGAAAAACAAGAAATTCAGTTGAAGTTAGATAACACTTCTTTAATGTGAAGTAAATTCACAAAAGGTAGTATCATGTTAAATAAAATGTTACAATCATAAAGAGGTATATATGATAAAGCTGGAATAAAATATAATTCAAGTGAAATCTCAAAGTATTTCATAAGATTTTTTGAAAAGAAAAGCCACACAATTCCACTGCATAATGAATGCTCATATTGTAAATGTGCTGGTCATTGAACTATTACATGTCCTATTAGGCTTAGAAAATCATACAAGATAAAGAAAGTTTAGGTACCTAAAACTTTCAATAGCATGAACTTAACTAACACTCACAGACCTAAAGAAAAAAAAGGTACCAAGCACTTCAACAAATGTTTTCATTTCTATAGGCTTAGAATGCAAAGATAAACAAAATGGACTACAACAATCTATGGATTTTGGACAACGGGTGCTTTCGTTATATGACTAGGATGATGGTGCTCTTCTCAACACTTGAGCTAAAATCTAGAGGTATAGTTTCTTTTAAAGATAACTCTAAAGGAAAGATCAAGGATATGGGAACTATAGGGAACTCGAAAACTCTACTTATTTCAAACATGTTATATGTAGATGAATTGAAATTCAATTTGTTAAGTATAAGTCAACTTTGTGATAAGGACTTTAAAATAAATTTGGAAAAGAACTTTGTCTTGTCACAAATGTGAAACATGGTGTAAGAATTATTGGAGAAAGAAAAGATAATATTTATGTGCTCAACCTTAGTTAGTTGACTATTAAATAAACATGCTTAATCATTAATAAGAATGTTGATGCTTGGTTGTGGCATAGGAAACTTGGACATGTTGGCTTAGGATCGATACTAAAACTGTCCAAAAACAATTTGGTTAAAGGTCTACCTACTTTTAGCTTTGATAAAAAAAGATTATATGAAGCATGTGTAAAAGGCAAACACAATCAAAGTAGCTTCAAAATGAAGCTTGTATTAGCTATTGTAAGACCATTAAAATTGTTTCATATGGATCTATTTGGTCCTTTGAGAATAGCTACCTTAAATGGTAAATATTATGCTTAGTCATAATAGATGATCAAAAAGATATACATGGGTATATCTACTTACTAGGAAAGATGAAGCATTTGAGAAATTCATTGATTTCTCTAAATTGATCCAAAATGAAAAGGATCTCTCTATCAATAAAATTAAGACTGACCATGGTGGTGAATTTGAAAATCACCTCTTTGAGAAATTTTGTTCCAAGAATGGTATTTCCCACAACTTTTCAGCACCTAGGACACCATAAAAAATGGTGTTGTAGAGAGGAAGAATAAGACACTCCAAGAAATGGCTAGAACTATAATGTGTGAGTACAATCTTCCTAAACACTTTTGGGGAGAAGCTATAAGCATAACTTTTTACATCTTGATAACTTCATTTTAATTCCATTTTTGTCTAAATTTCGAAGTAGGTGGGCTTTGAGATGCGGTATTTCATTAGTGATTCTTTCAGAGCCGTGGCTTGTCACATAAGTCTGAATTTCATATTTCCGTATGTGAAAAGAGGTAAAAATATCTCCGTATACTAGACGCTCGCTAATGAGTACCGCATCCTCAGAATTGTAACCCTCCCATGGCATATAAGCTACTAATACGTTTTTTCCAAAAGCAAGTTCACCAACTGTAGCAGATGGTAAAGTTATTTTACATATTTTTAAGTAATAAATAATGCAATGCTTACGAGAAAATATGTGAATTTCTCTTCAAGTACTTAAATTTGCCTTGTTTTTGTAGAATAAAGAGGCATGGAGAACCCAATGCTTATTTTATGGTAAAATATGGTTAAAATATCAAGATCAAGAAAATCAAGATGAGCTTGGGCTTTGGATGATTGTTATTAGAAAACCTAATCATATTAGGAGTTCAAACTCTAATTAAATTAGGAGTTCAAAACCCACTTCTACTAGGATAAGGTTTAGGTTTAAACCTAAACCCTAGTATTCATTTAATTTAGAATAGGATGATCTTATCATTCTTTATCTGATTCAAGCCACTCAATTTTCTAAATTAGGCTACGAAGCATAGCAATTAAATACTATTGGCAAGATAAGATTGTGGTGATTGCATTTCTAGTACTTTTACTTGCTTTATTGATACAAACATGATTGTGGCTTTTGTGAGTGTCAGAATCCAATGAAATCAAGCATTATTGGGATGAAAAATAGTAAGAGAAGTGATGATAGAAAGATTGTTTGTGGGGAGCAAGAAGGTAGAAAGTGACAAAAGCTCAATTAAATCCTAGAAAGCAATGTGTTCATGGGTGAAGCCTAAATGATTTTCATCTTACCCCTAGCCAGCCTTACATTACAAGCTTATAAAAGTCCTATTGATTCTTGGTTAGATGATTGGCTTACATTAGTGGAGAGAGAAATGAAAAGTAAACCTATAAGGTTTGGTTAAAGATTTTGAGAGATTGCATTTAATGTGGATCTATTTGGAGTGCATATAGTTGAAAAGATGAAAACTCACACACACACGTGGTTAACATAATTAAGAGTTTATCTTATCTTATGAAACAATTGTGGTGTTTGGATGAAAGTTATATTTTTCTTTGAATTATTAAGTTGAGCAATTAGGAGAAAATTTCATGAAGGGGTTTTGTCCAAAGCATATATTGTTTATTGCTTTTGCTTAACAACTAGCAAAATGTTAAGTTTGGGGGTTTTGATAACCCTATTTTTATAGAGTTATTTTACCTACTTTTAGGTAATAAATGATGTAATACTTATGAGAAAATATGTGATTTCCTTTTCATGTACTTAAATTTACCTTGTTTTTGTAAAATAAGGAGGCATGGAGAACCTGATGCTTATTATATGGCAAAATATGGTCAAAATATCAAGATCAAGAAAATCAAGATGGGTTTGGGCTTTGGATGATTGTTATTAGATTTTTTGTTGTTATTGGATTTTCTAAATAATTAAAAAACTTAATCATATTAGGAGTTCAAAGTCTAATTAAATTAGAAGTTTAAAACCCAATTGTTTTAGATAGCTAAAATCGATTTCTACTAGGATAGGAGAAATGTTTAAACTTAAACCTTATTTAAGAGAAGAGAAGAGGCAAAAGAAAAAGAGGAGAAAATTCAGCACAACTTAAGAGAGAGGCCAATAATTCAAGGTTTTGTTGAAGAGAAGACAAAAAAGGTGACAAACTTCTTGTTCTTTGATTAAAGATGCCTTATTTTATTCCTATTATTGTTCCCTCTTATTATTTTATTATTTTTAGTTTACTTTTATTAGAGTTACGATGTAACCTAATTATAATGGTATGAATCTTATGATTGTTATATTTTGCAAGATATTTTGTTTATGTGAAATTGCATATTACTGTGTTTAATGATTTTAAGTGATTAGTTACTACTTAAATGATCTTACTTGCATATTTGAGACCAATAAGAGATGATATGTAATTACTTTTTGTAATATGTAACCATAAATTAATATGGATAGATATATATCATATAGTTTGTGTGACTTTTAGTATAAACTGAGAATGTTCATAGATCCTAATGCATTTGGTTTGTTTCAATTCACGTATAGAGATATAGTGAATTAATGAACTAAATAGGTTTACTATACCTAGACATAGAATAGTGAATAAATTAGGAGATTCTGCCATCACATAGATATTATCTTTCTTACAAGCATAAATAATCAACATTAATACCTAATAGTTATGGTGAAATCAGATGCTCTAACATGTTCCATTATTTAGTTTTTTTAAATTTAGTTAATTAATATATCATCTATCATTTGATTTTTTTAGATAAATTTTAGAAGGTATTCACCATTAGTAATTAGTTAGTCTAGTAATCACCAATTTTTGTGGGATGATATCTTTCTTATCACTATATTACTTGTTCAACATGTTTACTTGCATTTAGAATTTCACCAAACACATCTTAAACCGAGCATGTTTTAGACCAATCTTGAAAAAGACTCTGTTTGAATTATTCTTTGCTAGGAAACCTAACATATCTTATTTTCATGTCTTTGATAGTAAATGCTTTGTCTTGAACCATGGTAAATAATCACCTGGTAAGTTAGACTCTAAGAGTGATGATACCATATTTCTCGGATACTTTCATACCAGTAAGGCATATAGAGTTTTCAATAAGAGAACTCTAGTAGTAAAGGAATCTATTCATGTTAAATTCAAAGATGATCGCATAGAAAATGAAGTTAATATAAGTTCAAATGAACAAGGAATTAATGAGAAAAATGTAGCTAGAGTTTAGGGGGAAGTCAAGAGACTTTTCATTTCCTAGAGTTAGAGGAGAGGTAGATTAACAACATATTCTAGGTGATCTCACTACTAGAGTGAGTACCTGATCAAGGTATCATAATACTTGTGAACATCAAGCTTTCTTGTCTCAAATAGAGCCAAAGAAGGTAGATGAAGCATTTGAATATGGAAACCAGTTTCTTGCTATGCAGGAAGAATTGAACCAGTTTGAGAGAAGCAAAGTCTAGAACTTGGTTCCTAGACTAAAAAATCATTCAGTAATTGGCGCTAAATGGGTATTTAGAAATTAAACTAGATGAAAATGGAATTATTATTAGAAATAAAGTTAGACTAGTAGCACAAGGGTATAGTCAAGAAAAAGGAATTGACTATGATTAAACCTTTGCACCAATTGCTAGATTAAAAGCAATTTGCATGTTATTAGCCTTTGCTTGTTGTATGAATTACACTCTTTATCAAATGGATGTGAATAGTGCCTTTTTGAATGGTGTTGTTAAAGAAGAAGTGTATGTAGAATAACCACCCAGATTTGAAGATCCTATATGTCTTAATCATGTCTTTAAGCTTTCAAAAGCTTATATGGACTTACACAAGCCCTACAAGCTTAGTATGATAAGTTGAGCACTTTTCTACTTAATGCAGATTTTAGGAAAGGAAGGTAGATAATACATTGTTTATTAAAACCAAAGGAAAAGACATCTTGATTATTCAAATTTATATTGATGATATTGTGTTTGGTTCTACAAATCATTCTCTATGTAAAGAATTTGAGATGAGTATGATGGGTGAACTAACATATTTTCTAGGTTTTTAAATTAAGTAAACTAATAAAGAAATATTTATAAGTTAAACTAAATATTCAAATGAATTAATCAAGAAATACAAAATTCATGATTCTAAATCAATAAACACTCCCATGAGCACATATATATCTTTATCACATGATGAAAACAAGATTAGTGTTGATTCAAAACTCTATCAAGGAATGATTGATTCATTGCTATACTTGACTACCTCTCGGCTTGATATCATGTTTAGTGTATGTTTATGTACTAGATTTCAATCTGACCCAAAAGAACAACACTTAACTATTGTTAAGAGAATATTTAGATATTTAAATGACACTATGTTGGAAAATAACGGTTTTGTTGTGACAAAATGTATTTATGAATATATTTCTTGAAATATGTTTTTCATAAGTACAAAAGAAAACCATATAGGAAGTAAAAGGTGTAAAATTATAATATCAATTAATGATATTATAAAGTAACCAGGTTCCTACATTTCTTAATATAATATTACTATATAGTGCTCTTAAGAAATGATTTATTTAATTTCATTATATAATGTCTTGAGAACAAGGCTTACTAAATTGAAGTTAAATATGTCATATATTGTGATTAAGAAAAAATGATACTTGCTTTTGCTTGGATGAAGGTATGAAGTATTTGGTTCTATTTTTGGAGCAAACTTTAGTTCTATCAAGAACTTATATTATATCACACTCGGCCTACTATTTCTCGGCCTGATAATGTTCTTGGCCTAGTATTGGTCCTGGCCTGCTATCACCCTCGGCCTGTTAATGTTCACAGCTTGGTATTACCCTTGGCCCGTTTCATGGCCTGCTTATCTATTCATCAGATAAGTGAGTTCGGCTTATTTCAAATGAAACTCACCATTCCACGTAGACACCGTCTCACTTATTTAAATGCGATGCCCTAAGAGCATACAAACGATGGAGGAATGACATTGCTAGTGAATTAATCCTTAACAGGAGGATTTTTTAGAAGACCGGTGTCAGAACGGTCAATTTTGTGACTGAGAAGGAAGATGTGAAGCTGATTTGAAAGCTAATTCACTGTTTTAACAAGAAAAAAGCTTCATTATTGAGGTTTGAATGTTTAAAACCCTAGCTCTAATTTTTTTTTTCTTTAAAAAGAGCTAATCTATGGAGAAGGGTTTGACACGGACGATCATCTGAAGTTCTCTGTAAGTGAAGAATCAGTTATTGAGCTCATCTTTTGATCATTCAACCTTATACACTTTCGGTGAAGTACAAGATTACGGTGATATTGTGATTAAATAGTTTTTCATTTGAATATATCATCAATTGTATCTTGTATAACTTTGTTTATGTACTGATTTCATTAAAAATATTTATTGCACGTAAACATTGGAAGGAATCCGAAACCATAATTTATTTCAATTTACGGTTTTCGTGATAAGAGCTTTAAGTTATTATATTTACATCAAAACAGCTCCTTTAGGTTACAAAATCCCATAACTTGTTATATTATTTGGGATTTGTAATTGAATTGTGATCTTTTAACCATATTGTGTAACATTGTACAAGAATTCCTTGAGTGGGAATTGTTTAAATTAGGGAGAATGTTTTCTCCTAATTCGGTTGAGTAAAGGAGACTTCAATCAATTTGATTGAAGGAGAAAAGGGTGGACGTAGGACTCAAGGATTAAGTGCCAAACCACCATGGTAAATTTGGTGTTAGTCTTTTTGCTTACTATTAATCTAAATATCTTCTAATATTTTCTGCTTCTTGTTCTATCATTTATTTGTTACTAACCTACCAGATTATTTGATACATGTAAGTGTGAAGATATTCTAGATAACGTGCTGTTTGACTTAGAAGTAAAGCATCATTTATTTGAAATTTGTTCACTTTATATTGATGTTATTTATGTGACTTGTCTATAGAATTGGATTGAGTATTTAGTAAAATAATAGTATCCTATTGCTAATTATAACAATTCAACCCCCCTTCTTGTTAAGCCATAAAATTTAACACATGGTTACCCTAGAAATTTGGTATCTTAGAGATACAACCCTTAACTTGCATGCTTTTAGTGTTTTAGATTATGTTGGTTGTAAAATAGATAGAAAGAGTACAAGTGGTGCTTGCCACTTTTTTAAAAACATGTTGGCTTCTTGGTACTCTAAGAAACAAAATAGCGTAGCTCTTTCATTTACTGAGCTAATATATTGATGCTGCTAGCTGTTATGCTCAAATTCTATAGATGAAACAATAATTAGAAGACTATGAAATATGTTCTTCAAATGTTCCATTGAAATGTGATAACACTAGTGCTATAAATTTAACAAAAAATTTATAACACCCTAAGACTAAACATATTGAGATAAGACATCATTTTATTAAAAACCATATACAAAAATGTGATGTTGCTCTTAAGTTTATATGTACTAAATAGTAACTTGTTGATATCTTTACAAAACCCTTAGACAAAGAGAGATTCTATACTTTCCAAACAGAGCTTGGAATGTCTTTGTGTGAACATATTTCTTGAATCTATTGCTTTATCTGTTTTTTTTATTGTATTTCCTATCATCATACTCATATTAAGGGGAGCACCGTGTACATCAATCTACTTTATTAGGTTAGCTATTTGCACCCTTCTAACTACATTTTTGGCTCTTTATGATCCTCTATTTATGCAACCACATGCTCCTTTTGCTTATGAGAAAAAGGGCGAGAGAGTACTAGTACATGCATGTTCCATTTTTGACTAAATAGCGTAGAAAGTGAGATGACTTTCTAGCTCCCTTAATGTATGCTAAGAATATGTTTTTGGATGATGTCTTAATATTAGATATTTGCTATGTTTTACCTATATTGATTGCCATGAAAAACACATTTGCTGGTGGTATATACTCAAACATTTAGAATGCCATGAAAGACATATCATTATATATGTTGATCATTCCATAGATGACATGTGTTATTATATGCTCAAACTTTTGTCATCATCAAAAAAGGGAAGATTGTTGGAAAAATATATGTTTTGTTGTGAAAAATTTTGGTTGCATGTAATATATATAAATATTTTCATATGTTTATGTACAAAATTGAACAATAAGGAAAAAAAATGTGCAAATTATAATATCAATTAATGATATTATAAAGTAGTCAAGTTCTTACATTCCTATATAATGCAACCTCATATATGCTTAACAAGAATATTTTTATGCAATAAAAATTGATGGAATATTAGTTGCATGAAAATTCTTTTAAAGAAAAGGTGATACTGGATTTTATATATTTGCAGGCCACTTAGAGTTCACCTAAGGACTGATCAAAGCTCGCTTGAAGTAGGGTGATTAAAGCTTGATTAAGAGTTGATCTAGAGCTTGCTTGAAGCAGGCCAATTGAGGCTTGATTAAGAGTCGATCCAAAGCTCACTTCAAGTAGGCTAATTGAGGCTTGATTAAAAGCTTGTCCAAAAAGCCTAAACTGTGTTGATTGAAGGCTTAACCTATTCTATTTTAAAAGGCTTAACCTGTGTGGTTTAAAGACTTAGTGATCCAAGCCTGACATTACTTAAGAGTTTAACGACGCCATTTCAATTAAATGACCTCAGCAAACTTAAGAAGCCTCGAATAATTCAACTGAAGCCCTAACCCCAAATCTTCAAATAATTTCACACGACTTTATCTTTCTTACTAAGCTGTTAATTCTTCAACAAGAAGTTTTGTGAAAGAGTTGAAATGTCCAAATGGTCCTCTACCAGCATTAATTGAAGCTTCAACTGTAGATTGATGGGAATCTCACCATCTCCTAATGAAAAGAAAGCTACAATGGTGTCAAGTTTGACAAGAAACCCTAATGAGCTTTTGTTATTTGAATCTCATATAAAAACCCTTCCTGATGGTTAATTAGAGGTCTTTTGATGAAATACTTGTGAAATCTTGAGAAGAATTTGAAGTTTGCTCATACATTGTTATCTCTATCAACGTTTGTGATACCTTTTAAGAAGATTACTTATACTTGTATACATTTGTTTATGTGCTAATTAAACTTTATACATTATATGCACATAAATATTGTTGTAAATCCAAAACCCTAACGTAATGATATTTGGGGTTTCATGATTAGAGCTTAGATGCTTGTTTTATATCTTGAATAAGCTCTTTGATAAGCAAAATCCCTTATACATTTCATATTATTTTGGGATTTGCTATTGTAAAAGGTAAAGTTAACCTTCTCTTATAATTGGTGACTTGTATAACTCCTTGAAGAGGAGTTGGGAAGTTAGGAGAACATTTTCTCTTACTTAGTAAGTAAAGAGGACTTTAATTGGGTTAAAGGAAGAAGAGGGTGAAAGTAGGTGAAAAAGGATAGACCATCATGTAAAATATGTGTCTATGCTTGATTGATTGTATGTTTTACCTTGCCGCTTGCTCATATTCTTTGTGGGTATTTTAATTTTGTAAAAAGTGATTGAAAACCGAATTAATAAACATTATTTAAGAAAACCAATTCAAACCCCCCTCCCCCCCACTTCTTGGTTAGCCATTATACCTAACAAAATTTTGGTGTAAATCTAAAACCTTAATTTGGTATAATTTTAGGTTTTCATGATTAAAGCTTGGATTTGTATTCCATATCTTGGATAAGCTCTCTGATTAGCAAAATTCTTCATAAACTATACATCATTTGGGGATTTGCTTTTGTAACAAGGTTAAGGTAACCTTTGATTGTAACCCGTGACTTGTGTAATTCCTTTGAGGAGGAATTGGAAGGATTAGGAGAATATTTTCTCTTAATTAGTGAATAAAGTGGACTTCAATTAAGTGAGTTAAAGGAAGAAGAGGGTGAAAGTAAGTGTAAGAGCTAAACCATTGTGGAAAATTAGTGTCTATGTTGTTGTTTGTGCTTACTTTGACTTGTTGCTTATATTCATACTTTGTGCATTATCTGAATTTATTATGGGTGTATAAATATGGATTGATAAACATATTCCTAGATAACCAATTCAATCCCCCCTCCCCCCTTCTTGGTTGGCCATTATACTTAACATAAAGCACCTATCTAGATAAAATGAGCCTTTAAATTTCAAGAGTAGACTTATCTTTTTTCATTCTACACAAATGTAACTTTACAATTTTCATGCTTGTTTATGTAGACAATATTATCCTATAAAGGAACATAGAGGCTCCTTCATCCCATCTCCTTATGCAACTCTGCAAAGAGTTTGCTATTAAAGATCTTAACTCACTCCACTATTTTCTTGTCATAGAAATTCAATGTCCCATAAATGGATTACTCTTATAGCATGCCAAATTTGCCCAAGAAATCACTCAATGTGCAAAAGTGGAAGATGCTTGTTAGATTTACACCATGGGGCATCCACATCAATCAATAATGGTGATCCCTTTTTAGATCCCACTTAATATAAAAGTATTGTTGACACCTTATAATGTCTTACACTAACTTGATTTGATATTGTCTATGCTATCAATAGTGCATGTCAATATATGTATCTTCCTACCACTACCAACTGACAATCTGTAAACACACCTTACATTTTCTTACAGATACTTTGTGCCATAGGCTTCACCTTGTTGTCAAATAACATTTCTCAACACTTACTATGATGTGGGTTGGGTAGGCAATCGCAATGATTGATATTTCTTAGTAAGCTTGTGCATATTCCTTCTATCCTAATCTCCCAGACCTCTTGAACCAGGGCACATTTGAGCACTTAGGTTGACTTCAAAAGTCTTGCTAACACAATAATTGAAATCATTGAGGTAAAAGCCCTTCTCAAAGATTTCCATGTTACACTATCAAGGCCAAATACATTATGATGCAACTATCTTTCAACCTTATATCTCATTGCCAATCTTGTTTTTTACACTTGCTTAAAACACGTTGATATTGACTTCCACTTGTTTGAGAAAATGTGACATATCAAAAATTGGAAGTCAATATCAATGTGTTTTAGGCAAGTGTAAAAAACAAGATTGGCAATGAGATATAAGGTTGAAAGATAGTTGCATCATAATGTATTTGATTGGTTGCCTTTTGTTGATCAACCAAATAGGCAATTTCACCAAAAGCCTCTTTTACACACAACTCATGATGCTAGAAGACAAGGTAACAAATCATAATGACTTAGTAGTTTGCAAGAAGATATTAAAGCAAAAAAAAAAAGAACTTTCCTTCTCCAAATATTCAATGCGATTATTGTTTGTGATTCTACATTCATTTGTTTTTCTTGTAAAGTGGTTAGCTTAGATCTATAAATACTGACCAAAAAGGACATCTGCGATCACTGAGAAATACAACAATTTCTTTTACAATATACTCTTTTTTTGGGTAGTGTTTGGTTTTGAGAAAATTTTCTTGGCACTTTCTCGTCTATCAAAGTATACATAGAATCTATATTATTTTATAGATTTTAAATGTGTATTTGACTCTCCTATTGGTGATTCTTTTTATAGACAGTAATTATACATCAAATATATATATGAATGCATTAGTTAATTATTTTGTAACTTTCCATCTCAGTCTCAATGGAAACTGGTTCTAGTTGTACACTGCTTTTAAGTTAGTTTTTCATGAGACAAATAATTATGCTATTAATTATGCTGATCTCTCTTACATTATTTATTCTCACAATTTTTCATGACCAACAAATATATAACTCTCTCTTAGATTCTTTATTCTTCACAGTTTTTCGGAACCACCTTTTTCAGGTTGGTAATACTGGCATTTAATCAATTGCTCTCAATAGAATTATATGCACAAATGTGAAGAGCGCATATGAAGCTTCAACATGAAATTTGAAGGATGATCTAGAAAACAAAATTAGTTTTCTTGTGGTAAGTTGAACTTGGGTACCCAGTAGAACTCATTTATTTTGGCGGCTGAGTCGCGTGCCCTGAATGATCGACCAACCTTTGGACAAGAATCAAACTTCTTCAGCGCTCATAAGCAGTTCATTTAATTCTGGTCCTTTCGGCCAATAAAGTTCTCCAACCACTTCAACCAACTCAGGTTCAGGAATATCACATCAAACTTTAACAAATATCTAAAAATGGATATTTTGGATGCCTAGCAAAAGGCTAGTTAACCTTAAAAGAATTGCAAGCCAAGTTTGTTCCAGCACTTGTTGACAAGGACCAATTCTACTATGGGGACGGCTCATTTGCGGATGATGTCTGGAAATTTACTTGTAAAAAAGAACAAAAAGGTTTCGATACTATCCACGCGATAAGTAACCTCAAACTGGAAACTCATGGGCAACATAAACTGGCCGAAGTGTGTGTTGTCTGTGCTGGATTTTGCTGGATTTGTCTCAGAGCAGTTGTTTATCCAACTCTCTGTTTGTGTCCCTGTACGTCTATAGTTTCGTTTCTTTTCACCTAATTTCTTCTTTTTCCCGTTTATAACATTATGAATTGACAGGACGACAAAAGTGGGAAGAAGAGCGATTTATTAGGAGACAAAGAACATGATAAAGCCACCCGCTGCCGCCAGCATGAAAGAGATCTAAAACGTTCCTGTCGTGTGAGTTTGTTTCAAAACTCATGGCGTGCCCAACACGTTCTTTTGTTCTAATCATTTCATTAGACATATTGGGAGTCATTAAGTTAGGCTGACACATTACACGCCACTTTGTCAAGCGGACCATTCGGTGTACATGCACACCACGTAAATGCTACGTGTCCCTTTGTTTTGTAGTACTACCGTTAGAAAAAGCAGGTTAGAGGGAACAACTTCGGATTATTACATAATGTATTGGGGAAAGCTGCTGAGGGATTTCCGACTCAGCGCCCCTGTCCACTCCGCGACAAGGCTTGGAAAAAACCAAAGTCCACATGCATCCTTCTCAACTTCAACTTTAAGTTTAGGTGAGACACCTTTACAAATTAACAAGGTCCTAATATCAACTCAATATCTGTTCAAATCATACCCAACGCAGAATTTCCAGAATTACATATCTTCTAATGATTTTATTCATCATTTTCACATTAAAAATTTTAGAGTGACAGCTTTTTCTTGATTTATTTTAAGAAAATTATATTGTTGCTCTTGTCGTGATGATAGATTTTGATTCTCTTTTCTAGTAAGATAAATTCGTGCATTCAATGCTTTGTAATATTTTAATTGAGAACTTCAACTGAAAGAATAGACCAGAATAGTTATAATAATTAAAATACATGAGGGAGTTTCTAAATAAGCTCATGATACATATGTTGAGATAACATTTCAGATCAATATGTTTTGGACGTAACCCTATTATTTTAATTCAAAAAATTTAGATAATAAATTTCAGCTTGACAATGTTCTGGTTGGTCATTTATTTTTATGCTATTAATCGACATTTCTGGTACAATAAGAAAGCATTATATCATCCTCAAGTTGCTCCTCGTTCAAGCATTAAAGTACTCTATTTTACAAATTTTTTTATATTTCAAATTAAAAATAAACTAAATCATTGATATTTTGCTCTACTAAGTTCTCATTTTCATACTTCAACATTTACCATACTTTATTTACTATTTACAATCAACAACATTTTCATTTGTTAAAAGTAAAAAGTCTTCAAAATTTTTAAGCTATTTTTTTTTCATGTGACAAATATTGGGAAAATTCTCAATCTTCTACCTAAAGTTGTTTAACCATTTCTGAGATCCTTTTGAAGGCCAAAAAAAAAACCCTTCGATTTTTATCCTTTTTTAATTATACCTCCTAAATTTTATACTAATTGAATTATTGCATTTTATAGCACTTCATTTATCTTAGTTAGAAAATATTTCATTCATATTTATTTTAGTAAAAAATTATTTGTACTATTTTAATAAATATTTAAACAAAAACTCTTCTTGTGCGATACAAAATTGATATTTTATGGTAATTTCATGTCTATTTTATTGATGCTTTTCGTTTCTTTTCAAAGCCTATATGGTGGTGTCCAGGAGAGTTACCTAGATCTTATTCCTTAAATAAAGGCATGCTGTCAAAAATTTTGCCAAACATATTAGTAATTGCCTTAAAAGAACATCCTAAACTATTATGAGAATCAGGTTCAAAAATAATTATATTTTTATTTATGAAAATGAAAACTAAAAATACTATTCAACTTTTTTTAATCTATCATAGTAATTATTTTAGACCAGATAGATTTATTTTTATTTTCGTTATCTTTTCAAAAAATGAATTTGTAAATTTCACACGTATTTCTTAATTCACCTTAATTTATATTTTTCAAAAGTTTTATCTTTTTTTAGAATATCCTTTGACTATTGAAATGATGTCTTTTCTTAAAAAAATTAATATGTTTATAAAAATATTAAAGATTTTTTTTAGTTTTTTCTTCACTTGAATTTTTCTCTGACATATAATACTCTATTTATTTAATTATTCAAGAAACTTGAAGATATTTTTATGTCCAAAATACTTTTAGAAGAAATAAAATTCACTTGGCTCTTTATGAAAACATTCTCAATAACGAAGTAATTGACTAAAGTTTTGCTATTTATAAAATCTTTAAGCTTTGGTTCTTGAAGAATCTCTCTAGCGTTTAAGTTTGCTTTTATCTTTATTTAGCTAATTAGCACTTTAGCCTGATTATTTAAAACCAATCCTAAGATCCCATTTACTTTTTCTACTCAACATAGCTGCATAATGTTGATACTTTTATGCTCTTTTATAATTTTAGGATGAATTGTTTATGGGATGTATTTACTAAAGCATCCTCTTTTGGTACTAATTGAAAATTATTTTTCTTTCTATAGGACCTTTGTACAAATATAGAGATTATTTTTTTATTTTTCGGTTTGGCATGGATTCTCAATGCTTATTGAGATATAGTTTTATCTCACATAGATGAGATTAATTTTTTTTTTTATCCTGTAATGAAAGAGAAAAAAATTATAACTTAATTGCCATTGAGATGACATAATATATATGTCATTTCTATGGAAAATAAGTCATATGATAGCTCAAGATCCTTTTTTTTTTTTTTTATCATCACTTTCTCAAATATTTCTTCTAGAACTAAGGTTATTACGATATTTCTATAATAAATAAGTAAAGTTGTTTGAAGAGTAGAATATTTAAAAGCCTTATATTACTAAATACTTATATGGTGGTTAATATCTTTATAGAGATATTTGTATATATGATGAAATGGTAGACAACATAGGAACCAATTATCTTAGTGAAGATAAGGTGAAAACGAGTAGTTGAAAAGCCAAAGAATAGATGAATCCTTAAAACGTGGAAGAATTTAGAATATGAAGAAATAAATAAAATACTTATACCTCAAAAGGCAACTGTATTTTAGTAAAGATAAAACAAAATAAGTTATTTTATCACTTTACGTAGGAGAATATAACATAAATAAAACAATTTATAATTCATAGGATGTATTTTAAACTTATGAATATTGATCATAATGCAACAATAATTTGTTACTTAGTTAACTAGTTTAGTAGTAAATTAGTAGAGATTTTAATTGTGAGATTTGAGGTTTAATATTCTTTATGCATGAGTTGAGTACATACATTAGAATATTAAAAAGTAAAAAAAAAACAAATATAATAATAGTCCAATAACACAGTTTGCAATGGTTAAAATAACTATAAGAAAAACCTGATTTTTAATTTCATCCATCCATTTCTTAAGTACTTGAAGACCTAAATTTTGTCTGAAAAATATAATATTCAAACAAGAACATCTTCTAGAAGTATTAAATGATGTTAGTAACTTGGACTTACTCTGTTGCATTTGTTACAAGTCTGATTTCCGATTAAATTAGACGCACATTTTTATTTATTATTTTACTTTAATATGGCTTCTCAAAAAATGAGCGTCACTTGAATTCTAAACGTGCATTCAAACTTCTATAGTTTGTAGCCACTTTGAGGTATCTCTTGTTTTGATGACACCAAAAGGACTTATCATAAAACTTGATAAAGACGTGTTAGTCATAATTTTAATATTTAGATATATAAAATTTTAAATACAATATAGTTGAACATTAAGGGGCCGTCAATAATTTATGCTAACATTAGGAACTTCATTTACAATAGAATCCCAATTATTATGCGTAAACTCTATCATTTTGTTAAAACATTTACCATATTGTTAGGAATTTTTTATTTATTTCTTATGTGGCTGTACCTTTCTTATTTATTCTTGATTTGGTATTTAATGTTGAATTTAGGACCAAAAAGATTCATAAACTAGGTATTTGTCAATAATTTTTTTTTTATCTTAGTTACTCTGTGTAATTTTTGAAAAAAAGTTGCATATTAAATTTCAGAATAATATTTTAGATAGTACCAACATGCCATTTGGATTTCTTTTCTTCCTCAAACTTTTTTTTTATTTTTTATTTTCTAGCTAAACGATCTCCTCGTGGGTTGCATGTTGAAACCATTACGACAACCACACGTGCCTACCATTCTCGTTGTGTGCAAAAACTGAAATTATATTAGCACCGCGTCTGGGCGAGGCTGCCCTGGTCAGGTTGCTGTTTCCTTGTAAGAAGTCCCGCGCTTTAGCAAGTGGAACCGTTGGGACAACTACACATGTCTAGCCCGAAACATCGTAGATGCATTTGTACTCATTGTCGCGTCAGCGATTGGGCAAGGTTGTTTTGGTCATACTGAAATTTCCACAAAAAGGGGCACGTGTACATGGCGTCCAAAGAGCGCGTGTAAACGCAATACATTGTACGTCGCAGACCGGCAGAGACCCCTTTGTGTCTACCGAAAAGCTGTTACGGAGAAGGTCCAACCACAGCTTTCTTAGAAACCGAATCTTAACCGGCCTGCGGTTTTAACTAACCAAACCGCTGGTCTAGTTAGGTTAAACATTCGAAGCAGGGTGCCTCGATATTGCTACGCATCTTTCTCTTCTGCATTACCTTATTTGATTCGATATTGCTTTAGCATTTCTACTTTTTTCTTTCTTTTTTTTTTTTTTGCTACGCATCCTTGTCTTCTGCATTACCTTATTTGAATGGGTTCGATTTGATGTAATAAAAATGCCATGATTATTCTTTTAAACATTTTTATATGTTACTGCTTAATAACTCTTTTTTTGTGTGGATCATCTTACTAACTTAATAATAAATTAATAGAGTCTAAAATGTAACTAATAGAATTTAAAATTTTTTAATGTCAAGTCTAGTGCATGAGTTACTACTATTATTATTATAATATTTAATATGCACGCATTAAATACAATAATAATAATAGTAGCTCATTTAGATTACTATTAATAAGATAATTTGAATCTTTTACAATAAGTAAGATAACTTCTACTAGGGTATCATAAATTTACAAAACACTTTTTGTGTTATAGAGAGGTAAAGTGATATTTGGGTATGGATTTGATTCTTAATATCATTTACAAGATTCTATTCTTTCAAAATTTTGTTGATTTTCTCTAATTAAAACCAATTAATTATTTAATTATACATCATTTACAACAAATACAGTCATAAATACCCTGAATCAGACTTAGAAAAAAAATTTAAACTATGTTTAATAATAATATCCTATTCCGGAAAACACATAATAACAGCATTCCCATGGACTTTACTTTCGTCCTGGTGGATGATAAACACCGATATAAGGAAGAAAAACAGATAACTGACCATAAACAAAGCAATCCGGCCTAATAAACACGCGGAATATGATAACAAGGCGCCAGCACTAGCCATAAATAAATAAGAGAATCGAAGGGGTATCATCGCAAACCCGTGAAAGAAATATCCTGAGTGAAAATTTCGCGAAAACTTGGCGCTCTTACCCATCCTTTCGTCGCCTTCCCTGAAACCCTATAAATACACAGCTTGAGCGAAGCTAGGGTTGCCGAATTTCACAGCCAAACGGAGAAGAAAAAAGGGAAAATTCTCTCTTTATACAGTAGCAGTATGGCGGCAACTTCTAGAAGATCGTCGAGCGGACAGATCCTCCGATCGGCCTCTCCGGCTGAAAGATTCTACGCATCCCACTCTCGCTCGCCCTCTTCTTCACCTCACTTTGCATCCTCCACCACGGGCTTCTCCTCCAGATCCTCCAATTTCTTCCCTCGTTCTACTTCTCCCACGCGCGTCAATCTGTACGGAAACCCTACCTCCTCGCCGTCTGTACGGTTTTCCCTCGATCGCTCGATCTCCCCCAACCGGTCCATCTCCGTCTCACCGCGAGGCGTCGCCGGCAGCACCGGCGCGCAGATCGTGAAGCCGCAGGGTCGGAAAAGGACATGTATGTGCTCCCCGACCACGCATCCGGGCTCGTTCAGGTGCAGCTTACACAAGGGATGTGGCTTGCCGGCGGCGGCACCGTACTCGCCGAGTAGACTGAATGCGCGGCGATCGGCCATGACGAACTCATTGGTGAGGATCGGTGGCGTCGAAGGTGATTTGGTGAAGCGGGCATTGGCGGCTTTGATTCGACCCTCTTCGCATCAGCAGCGAAGGCGAGCAGACTTCCGGCCGCGGCCGAGCCGCTTGTCCATCATGTCCAAAGCCAAGGAATGACTCTGGTCCGTTGGTCAATTAACTCGGAAGTTTATATGTTCGGAGATGCGGCGGCGTCAGACTCGGAGCGGAATGGTTTTCAATTTTCGGGGTTGAAGAGTCAGATAATAACGAAATAGTTTGTGATCTGATCTGAATAGAGAGTTGATGATTCGGAGCGGACTTTGGATAGATTTTTTTGTAATCCGGTGACCGAAATTCGATTCAGGGGTTATGAGATTTGCACCTACCTGTATAGATATATATGATTTATATATGTCAGTGGCAGCCATTGAAGGCGATTCTACGAAGCTATAGGACCCTAATTCAATCTTTTCCATCAAACCGAGAATTTAAAATCAAATTTAAAGATACAGTAAGGTTGACAAGATTCCATTCCAAAATTAGATTAGATAGAGATCAGGCTTGGCTGTTCTGGGTTCCGTGCAGTTCGTCGTAGTCGTAGTCCTGGTTTCTGCTGGGTAGAATTGTGTTGTATGTTCTCCGTGGTTGCCGTTCGTTTTTACGCGTTCGTGGTTTGAGGTCGTCAGCTGCATCCGTCGTCCGTCCGTCCGCCCGTTCATCCGCCGGGATTGCACACAGGTTCTGATTTCTTCATTCAAATCTTTTTTATTTTTTCTCTTCGTTTTAAGATAATGTTGTATTAGATACTTTAATGTTCTTGGTCTCTGGTTTTTGCAGGAGTTATTGGAATGGGGAAATTCCGCACACGACAAGGGAATGAAATGGGGGGCAGCTGGAGGCCTCGCTGAGTTATTTTGAAAAAGCACACAAGTGGACCCCTTGTGTTGGAAGACCGGACTGATTATGGCATAAAAAAATGTTAACAATAATGTATAAATTAAATAATTGAATTCCTGAGACTTAAAAAGTTAATGAACAGTAGATTCAACGGTGCAGATTATTGATTTTATAAAGATGACCTAAGCTTAAGCATTTTGTACGCTGCTGATTATATCATATGAGCAAGCTCAATTTTGAATTGAGAAAGAATTAGAACTCATGTCGACATTAGATGAGCCACTTACACATGCCCAGCTATCTGTTAAAAGGTTCTAGAGGATAGGAATATTAGCACCTATCCAGCCACTCGGTGGCCCATCGTCTACGTAAGGGCGTGGAATACAAGTTCTAGGAGATAAGGTTGATAAGATTCCGAAAGCGAAAGGGAGTCTTTGGTGAAAAGGGGGGGGTGGGGGTGGGGGTTTGTGTTGGCTGTGCACTAGGTAAGTGCCCTTACACTAGAGCAACGGCCAAAAAAAGGAAAGGGAAAAGTAAATAAGTTCTTCACTTTTTTTTCTTTGTTTTTGTGGAATGACTGATGATTGATACAAATAAAATTTGTTATTTGTAAGTAACAAAACCAAAGGTAAGGTTTTTTCTTGAACACTAATCTTTTTCAGTGACGTTAGAGTTGCAATCATACCTTAATATGAGAAAAGTAACACACCGAGTACAGATATATCATGTTTTTGCTGTTGTCTGTAATTGATAAGACAAAAAATGAAAACTAAAGCAGAAAAAGTCTATCTTGATCCAAAGGAGGGCAATAGGGCGGCTCCGGCAAGCGGGAACTTGAAGGCCGAGGACCCTCCTATAAGAGGGAGCCTGTGCCATCCACATTGATGGGGGAGGTGGTGGAAAGGCGATGGGGCAGACTAAGTATATTTAGTTGGTCCCTGAAGGGTGATTCTGAAAATGGCAGTGCCTTTAGAGGTGCTACCTTTAGTCCTTATGACTTGTCATCGACGATTATTATCGCACAAGGAAAAAGAGATTTGCAGTCAAGGCATCCTTTTTATTACAGTAAGGAGAGACGAAATCAGAACATTGGGTCGAGTCAGACTTTCTTATAGCTGAGTCAGAAGGAGGTGGTGCCTTGATGGGATAATATTTCAGAGGATGAAAAAGTTGTAAAGATCAAGTGGCGCATGTGGGGTACTTACATACATATAATGAGCAGTGGACAAAGCTTTGGCCCGCTTTGCTGAGGATGAGATTCCCATGTGCATATACCACCACGTAAGATGATGGGGATGTTGATGTTGTTTATTTTACTTTCTCCAACAATGTAGATAAGGATAAGGTCGGAGGTCGAGTCAATTCGGTTAACTTTGCGGGTACAACTAAAAAAGCTGGGTCCCTATCTCATTTGTTTCTTTGTGCAGAAAGTGGTTTAAAGGTCTTAACCTCACAGAGATGAACTTGACTAAGGTTATGATGTGGTGGTCTTTGTTGAAAAAAAATGGTGTTTTAGCTCCATCACGTGTCCTTTATTAATTTGTTGTCCTACGGATAATAGTCTGACTAAGATCATATTATGGAGTAGTGTGTAACAGGAAGTAACCTGTAGATGGTTTGTTTACGGAGTTTTATAGACATTCGCTTGCTCCGTGTAACCACATAAATATTTTACTCACAAGTGAATACATTTGCAATTCATATGACAAATGCATCCTTGTGCTTCTTATCATAGTATTAGAGTTGAGATTTACCTGTTCTTGATAGGTTGCCAACACCTACTACTTCTGCAATTTAATCAAATTCTTTAGGGCAGTCTCCAAAATTTTCCATTTGGACATGGTTTGGTGCTGTTCTTGACTTTCGACCATTTTTCACGAATCTGCAGTTGTTCCATCAAACCGATTGATGTTTTTTGTTGGTTGGAATCACTTATTTGCATTTTCGGGACCGAAATCGGGCCTTCCTAAAGCTCTCAAGAAGTTTTTTCCTCTGGGAGATTTTGTCGATGACCTTGTGTTCCGCTTCGGGTCCTTTCTCTCTTTTTGGGCTTTCTCTTTTCAATGGAGCAGGCGACTGCATCTCTCCCAGATTGATTAGCTTTGGCCTCGATTTCTGGTCATGGAAGGTAATAGCAGTGCCGCTTCAATCCTTTATTAGAACCCAAGCTCTATTCAATCAACACAATTAAGAGTAATAAATCCTTGAGGAAGTAATAGAATATCTTGTATTTTTAAGCTTAATCACGATCCAAACAACCAAGAACAACCCAAGTGACAATGAACACTTTGATATTGCTATGCTATCAACAATTATCACTAGATTACGACTACTAACTAGAGCTAGGGAAACTAATGAAAGATGAATTTTCAATATACATGCCCTTTTCTAACGGCTCAAATTTCCTTATATTTGCTTCTAACTTGTCCTAAATTATTTAAGTGAGCCTTCTGCTCAAGTCATATTGGGCCATATTGGGCTAGGTTATGGCATAACAATCTACACCCCATTAAATAACCTTTGTCCTCAAGAGTTAACTTAGACAAGGTCTAGTCTTGTACATTCCAAACACTTTTTCTTACATTGTGTCTGCACTATTGTCAAAGGATTTTATCTTAATTCAAGGATTTCTCTATGTGATTTAGTTATTTGGTAGAATTAATCCTTCTAACTTGGTATTATTTGCCAATGGTATATGCCTTTTTTTATTTTTTATTTTATTTTATTTATTTATATTTTATATTTTTATTTAATCCCTAAAATGGCCACCCCAAACATTCATATCCATGCTGCTATACATGTCTTACCATTACTTGCACCTAGAAACCCAATTGTCCCAACCATTTGGGTTCACCTTGAAGGCAACAATTTTTTGGTTTGGAAGGCATGAATTGAACCATATTTGTGTGCCTTTAACCTTTTTTGTTTCCTCGATGGCTCATACCCATGTCCATTTGAATACAATATAGATGCCACAAATGATGGGACCATCATGTGTAACTCTAATCTTACTTACCAAGATTGGCTTGTTTTGGATCAAACAACCAAAGGCTAGATCTTGAGCACTATTGTCATTGCTATCGCAAAATACTCCACCTTTGCTAAGATCTAGAATGCTTTCTCGACTGAGTTCCATACCTATAGCACAACCTATGCCTCTGCCTTCAAAATCCAATTGCATGCCATTACCAGAGACCATTGTTCTGTAATGGATTTTATGTAGGAACTTGATGTGACTATTGACCAGCTTCAACTCATAGGTGAGAATGTGTTAAATAATGTGTTAGGAATATTGTTATTCCATTATTATTTTAATGATGAAAAAGAAAAAGAAAATATTTCATGAGAGTGTATTTTTGATGTGACAAATATCTTAATGTTAATGTGTTGGAATATATTTTAATGATATTAGAATATATTAACATTTTGATGATGAAAAATAGGAAATTATAATATGAAGATATTATAATTCATTGTTTATTTATGGGTTTAAAAAAGATAAATGATGCTGGATCATTTTATAGGAAATTGATTAACTTTGTGCATGAAGCAGGCCACCTAAAGTCCACTTAAGGACTAATTTAAGCATACATGAAGCAGGCCACTTGAAGTCCACTTAAGGACTGATCCAAGCTCGCATGTAGTAGGTTGACCGAATTTCACTTAAAAGCTTATCCAAGCTTGACACTAATTAAGTGCTTGCTCATTGAGAAACAACACCATTTAAGTGACTAAAGCATCTATTTAATCAAGCTCCCAACTGAGAAGCCCTAACCCCTAAATTTAAAATAGCTTTGCATGACTTCTATCTTTCTCTCTGAGTAGCCAATTCTCCAATGGGAAGTTTTGAGAAGTGATCGAATGTCAAAACAATCATTTATGAGCATTAATCAAAGCTTTAATTGTAGATTGATGGAAATCTTTCTATCTCCTAACGAGAAGAAGGCTATGGGTGTGTCAAGTTTGACAAGAAACGCTAATGAGCTCTAGTTATTTAAATATGATATAAAAAGCTCTTCTTGACGGTTCTAAAGTAGCTTTTGCATGAGATATTTGAGAAAATCTTGAGAAAGATTTGAAGTTGCTCAAGCATTGCTATCTCTATTAGCTTCAATGATACTTTTTGATCTTTGGTAATATTTGATGATATTTTCTTAAGAACAATTCTTTGTGATCATACATATTTGTATACACTCATTTATATGCTAATTAAACTCTGATCATTATTTGCATATAAATCTTGTTGTAAATCCAAAACCCTAATATGATGATATTTGAGAGTTTCATGATTAGAACTTAGATTTTCATTTAATATCTTGAATAAGCTCTTTGATTAGCAATATTCCTCATAAACTTCATATCATTTAGGGATTTGTTGTTGTAATAAGGTTGAGTCAACCTTTTATTGTAACTCGTAACTTATGTAACGTTAGGAAAATGTTAGTGTCTTTACCTTAAAGTTGAGATCCTAAGAAAATGGCTATAGAAGAAGCACATGATTTAAAGAAAATGAGCATAGATAACTTGCTAGGATTACTAAAGACTCATGAAATGCAATTAATAAGAAAAGAAAGGGAAAAGAAAATATGGCATCCATTGCTCTTGGCAAATATAGAGAATGAAAAAAATTCATCTTGGGATGAAAAGAAACAAGTAGAAGTAGCACATCTTTGTTTAAGGGTAGTAGCAACCAATGAAGAAGATTATGAGATAAATGATACTGAATTTGAAAATGATGTTGAATGTGATATAGAAACTACATTTTTTGATTTGGTTAAGTATGCATATAAGATGAAAAATAAATATAGAAAAAGAAAGAAAAGTATAAATTTGTCAAAGCTGAAATTGATGGTACAAAAGATGTTTATGAAATTCCTGCATCTTCCTTAGATGAGGATCATGATATATTTGAAAATGCTTGCACAAAATTTGATGTATGCTTTATGAATGGTACATGTTCTAACCTAGGTAAAAAGAATGATGATATGCTAAAACAAATAAATTCTTCGAATGAAAATCTATCCAGCATCAATTGGAAAGAGATGAACTTGATTGCAAACTAAATAGATCAAGTATGATGGTAGGAGAATATGAGAAAATTAAGAAACAATGTGAACTAGTTGTTTGTGAAAATGTGAAAATGTAACTTGAAATCAAAGAGCTAAAAGAAACAATTTTATTCCATGAAAACAAATCTAAAACCAATGATAGCATGTTTACTTGTTCTAATTTGGATGAAAAGCATAAGCATATGAAAAATGAAATTAATTCTTTAACTTATAAGCTATCAAATGTTCAAAGCTTAGTAAAAGAACTTGAAAACAAGTTAGAAAGTTCAACATGTTTGTTGAACAAGTTTCTAATGGTAGTGTCATGTTAGAAAAGATATTGCAATCACAAAGAGGCATGTATGACAAAGTTGGTATAGGTTATAAATCAAATAAAAATGTAAAACCTTTTACTAAATTCTTTGAAAAGGAAAATTGCATGACTCCATTGTATGATAAATGTTCATATTGTAAATATGTTGGTCATCAAATTGATAAGTGCCCTATTAGGCTTAGAAGACCATATAGGATGAAAAGAGTATGGATGCCTAAAGTTTCTAGTAATACTTGTTCAACTAACTCCCATGGACCCAAGGAAAGAAGGGTACCAAATTTACAAGCTCCTTTGTTCATGTCTGCAGGTTATGAACAAAGATGCAGCAACTATTTTGGTGAGTTAGTAATAAATGAGGATCCACCGTATGTGAATAAAAAATATATATAAGTACTTCTTCATTTTGTTATTCAAACAAAAAGCAATGTTTCAAGAAAAACAATGTACAATTCTGTTTTGAAGCTGGTCATCCTTGCTGAAACTATTTGTTTGAAATGAAATCTTTGGATAATTGTCATGTATTTCCGTGGATGTTTCATGATGCATGATTTACAACAAACTTCTATGCTAATTGACTATAATTACTATCACAAAGTCATGTATACTTGCTGGAAATTATTGGACTGTATGATAAACAATATTTTCTTTGTGACAAGAATGCTAAACACTTCGTTGATCAATATCATGCCATTTGATGAATAAAATATGCTAAAATTGATGAATCAATATCAATCCAAATATTCATCATTCTAGTATGCTAACATGATAAGGGAAGTATAAATTAAAATATTTGCTTCATGTTACAAGTTAGTCCATATTAGAAAGTATTTATTGCTTAAGGTGAATATACTTTTCTAAATCTAAAATGATGAACTTTCCTTGATGACTTATAAGATTGAAATATGCATGATAGAGAAGAAGAGATAAATGCATATGATATAGTAATATCTCATTTCTTGAAATCTTAAATGATTGCATAATTTGAGGGGGAGTCATGTAAATTTTTATGATTTTCACTCCTACTGTCATGGCTATAGAATGTGTAAACAAAGTTGTTCAAAAGCACATATTCTGTGAGATCAATAACAAAGATAGTCACTGGTCAAGTTTCCATTGTCTTAAAAAAAAAAAACTACTTAGAATATGTATAGCTTTTTTTCTCTTCAATTTGATACATTTTCAAAACAAATCATGCTTTAGACTTTGCTGTAAATTATTGCTCATTCATTACATAAATAGTGTCACAATATGGAAATATGGAATGAGAAGTTTCCTATGAAATATATATTCAAATGTCATACAAATGATAACCTGAATTGCAGCAAGCTTGAATATTATGCTACTCTATATATATTTTGCATCCAATTGACAATGAAAAATAAAGGAAGAGCAAAGAAAGAAAAGGCTCATAAAATGCTCCATGTATTTGGTATTTTTTTCTACCTCACTCTTACTTTGATAATACTTTCAAAAGAGAAAGGATTTTAAGATGTTTTAACACTATGCTTTTTTGTTGAGATGTATTTTCTGGTGTTAATCAAAAGAATACAAAAATCACACAACATGATATATATATATATATATAAATGCAAAGATGCCCTTTGTTGAGGCATAAAGTATAAACATGAAACACATATAGCATGATTATATAAGCATATGCTTTGTCAAATGAATACATATGAATATGTTGTTGGATAAATATGCCTCACATGTTCTTGATTGGTTGAAATGACTTAAGAGAAAGCTACTCTTAAGGGGGAGCTATGTAAACATGGTTGGATGACATTGTATGAGTATGATTGCTAAAACATACATCATCTTTATTTGTGTCAATACATAAAAGTATGTTATGCATATTTTGCTTTATTGGTTAATGCTAGTTGGAATCATTTAAATGGAAGCCTTAAATGTTTCAGCTATGTATTTCTTGCATCTTTTGTCTTTCTTATTTTGATAATGTTAGAAAGAGGGAGAGATATGTGCACATGAAAAATAATTTCATTATCTCTATTATGTCTTAATGGTGTCAAAAAAGGGAGAGACATATAGATGAAAAAAACTTTGGTATCTCTACCATATGTTGGCACGAGAGGGATTTGTGTTAGAAACAAAACTTGTATGTGGCTTGCATGGAATATTTAGTTTTTTAAGTGGAAGTTTTGTCATCATAAAAAATGGGGAGATTGTTAGGAATTTTGATGATGAAAAGGAAAAAGGAAATATTTCATGATAAATATCTTAATGTTAATATGTTGGAATATATTTTAATGATATTAGAAAATATTAACATTTTGATGATGAAAAATAGGAAGTTATAATATGAAGATACTATAATTCATTGTTTATTTATAGGTTTAAATAAGAAAAATGATGTTGGATCATTTTTCAGGAAATGGGTTAATTCTATGCATGAAGTAGACCACCCGAAGTCCATTTAAGGATTGATTCAAGCCCACATGAAGCAGGCCACCTGAAGTCCACTTAAGGACTAATCCAATCTTGCATGAAGTAGGCCAACTAAAGTTCACTTAAAAGCTAATCCAAGCCCGACACTAATTAAGAGCCCATTCATTGAGAAATAGCACCGTTTAAGTTAAATGACCGAGCACCTGTTTAATCAAGCTCCTTATTAAGAAGCCTAAACCCACAAATTCAAAATAGCTTGGCATGACTTCTATCTTTCTCTCTAAGCAGCCAATTCTCCAACGAGAAGATTTGAGAAGTGATTGGATGTCAGAATAGTCATTTATGAGCATTAATTGAAGCTTTAACTATAAATTGATAGAAATCTCTTTATATCCAGAAGAGAAGAAGGCTACGAGTGTGTCAAGTTTGATAAGAAACCCTAATGAGCTCTTGTTATTAGAATATGATATAAAAAGTTCTTCTTGATGATTCTAAAGTAACTTTTGCATGAGATATTTGAGAAAATCATGAGAAAGATTTGAAGTTACTCAAGCATTGCTATCTCTATTAGCTTTGGTGATACTTTTTAATCTTCGGTGATATTCGATGATATTTTTTTAAGATCAATTCTTTGTGATCATACATACTTGTATATACATGTTTATGTGCTAATTAAACTATAATCATTATTCGCATATAAATCTTGTTGTAAATTTGAAACCCTGATTTAATGATATTTAGGGCTTTCATGATTAGAGCTTAGATTTTCATTCAATATCATGAATAAGCTCTCTGATGAGCAATATCCCTCACAAATTTCATATTATTTGGGGATTTTTTATTGTAATAAGGTTGAGTTAACCTTTTATTGTAACTTATGACTTGTGTAACTCCTTAAGGAGGAGTTGGAAAGATTAGGAGAATGTTTTCTCCTAACCAGTAACTAAAGATGACTTTAACTAGTTGAGTTGGAGGAAGAAGAGGGTGGAAATAGGTGAAAGAGCCGAACCACCATGGAAAATCTCTATCTATGCTTGCTATTTATGTATGCTTTATCTTGCTACTTATATTTATCCTTTGTGCTTAATTTGATTCTATTATATTTAAACACCAATTAATAGACATAACTTGAGATAACTAATTCAACCTCCCCTTCTTGGTTAGCCATTATACCTAACATGTGTTTTGCGTACTTGGGAATCCATTTGCATCATTTTGTACAACAATTTTTGTCCAAACTTGAAATGCCTTTCTCACTTGTGAGGACCTGTGCAAGTTGCTATTGAACCATAAGGCTTAACTTTAGTTGGTGGAGTAAGCCTTCTAACCACCATTTAGTTACCCTAGCTCACTCCCTCAGCCTTTGCAAACACACCTTGCACCTAATGCTTGTCACAACTCTAATAGTTGGTATCTTCATGCCTCTAACAACTACCAACCATTAATTCAATGCTAGATCTGCTACAAACACTACCACCCAACCTACTAGTGCCACTACAAGTATACTCCTTCCACCTTAATTCGACCTAACACGCAAACCCATTCTAAAAGCTCCAATTTGGCCCAACACCACATTGAGGCCAATACTATTATACAAGGCCCACCAAACCTAGCTCATATGGACTAGGTTAAACATGAATGGTTCCCTAACTTTGAGGAAACAAATCATATTGGCCTTGACAATATACTAAATTATAATGGAGATCAAGAAGTCATCATTGGAGATGGAGTGGGCCTCCCTAGAACCTACACAAGTAATATTCATATCTTTTAAAATTTACATCTATCAAACATTTTAGTTTCAAAATTTACAAAAGATAATGATTATGCCTTTTTATTTTATTGTAACTTTTGTGTGGTATAAAGTTTGTAAGTGGGGAAAACTCCTCTTCACAGGCCAATTGATCACGAGCTCTACCACCTTCATTTGCATCCTCTTTAGCATAATCCTATGGCCTATACTACAATCACAAATGATGTTACTTTTGGAAAATAGGGTTTTGTTGTGACTGAAAATATTTTTTTGTAAATATCAATTCTCAAATTATGTTTTTCTAAATGTGTAAAAAGAAAAAAACTATAGGAAGTAAAAGGTGTACAAATTATAATATCAATTAATTATTATAGAGTAACCAAGTTCCTACATTTCCTTATGAAATATATTCTTAAAGTATTCGTGACATATATTCAAATAAATGTTGATTATTTGAATATATAGATTATTTAAATAATTCTTCAAGAAATATGAAATATACTTGAATATATTTTATCTTAGCAATATGATACTTGGTTTGGTAAAATTACAGGAACAATATATTAGCTTAAATTCAATATATGCAATACATTATAAATGTATTGATATTGGACTGGATATACATGCTGAATATATGTTATTACTATACTGGACTTTTGCTGTTGGACTATGAGAATATAGGTGCAGCCGAAGTTCACGTCAGCTTGCTTGATCCTGTTCATGTTACGATGTCGTCTTGATCATTATCAGAGGCTTTCTGTTACGGTGTCATCTTGATCATTATCAGAGGCTTCCTGTTACAGTGTCGTCTTGATGATCATTATTAGAGGCTTCTTGTTACGGTGTCGTCTTGATCACATCAGAGGCTTCCTTGATACACTTGCTGGCTACGACATCATCTCACTTAAGGGCACATAAGAGATGCTTATCCCTCGAGGGGTTATGCCTTAACTGCTTCATTCTCTCCTTGACGCTATCTTCATTTCTCTCAAGCGCTGAAGCTTCAACGAGATGAATATGGAGGAAATAGGTTGTCAAAATGGTCGGATTTCAAATCAAAAGGTTGAAATGAGGTTGATTTAATGGATAGTCTACTATACCTAACAGGAAGAAGGCTACGGTTCAGGTTTGATTCAAAAAGAAAACCATAAATCTACTTCTATTTAAAAGAGATGTGTACGTGAAGGTTTTCTCTTGATGATTGACATTTGTTTGAAGCATTCTCTTTATGAAGATAATCTACTCAGCTTACTTACCATTTGATTCGAGATCATACACCATTCGGTGGTTCATAAGCTCTCAGTGATATTCGACTATTCGGTTTAATCTTTGATAATATCATCAATCATAGCTTGTATAACATTATTTATGTGCTGATTTCACTTATAAACATTTTTTGCACATAAATCTTAAGGAAAATCTGAAACCCTAATTTTTTTGAATTAGGGATTTCGTGATAGGAGCTTTGTATCTTGATATGTTAGTTTGAATAGCTCCTCTAATCAGCAATATCCCATAAACTAACATATTATTTGGGAATTTGCTATTGAATATGATCTTTTGATCATTATTTGTATTTGGACTTAATAATTCCTTTGAGAAAGAATTATTTGGATTAGGGAGAAGGTATTCTCCTAATCAGGTTGAGTAAAAGTGACTTCAATCGGTTGGATTGAAGAAGAAGAGGGTGGATGTAGGACTCTAAGATAGAATGCCGAACCACCGTGGTAAATTGGGTGTTGATTCTCTTGCTCTCTATTTGATTAAATATTTCTGTTTGATTGCATATTATCATATAAATTGCTAAAGTAATTGATTAGAATTTTTAAGAAGAATATTTTGGTACAAGAACAATTCAACCCCCCTTCTTGTTAAGCCATAAAACCCAACAATTGGTATCAGAGCCAGGTTCTCTAATTAAAAGGACTAACATCCTAGAGTAGATCCACATTATGGCTTCTGAAAAAGGGTTAGCTGTTATTGGGTTTAATAAACCTCCCTTGTTTAATGGCATTAACTTTAGGCATTGGAAACAATTAATACAAGTCTTCATAATAGGCTAAGATCCAAAAGCTTTTCAAGTAATCAAAAAGGGTATTACATTACCCGAAACTGATGAATGGTCAAAAAATGAAGCTAAAGTAATGAGGTTAAATGTTAAGTCCATGAATATGATCTATAGTGGTCTTAGAGCACATGAGTTTAACAAACTGTCCTCTTGCATCACCGGTAAAGAAATTTGGAATAAGTTAGAAGTTATTTATGAAGGAACTAAAATGGTAAAGTCTTCTAAAGTGAATATGCTTACACATGACTATAAAGTATTTGTTATGAAAGATTTTGAAACTATTAGTGATATGTTTGGTAGGTTTACTGAAATCATCTCTGAACTTAAATAGCTAGGAAAAACCTATACAAATGAGGAAATGGTAAGAAAAATGTTAGTATCCCTACCCGAGAGTTGGGATCCTAAAAAGATGGCCATAGAAGAAGCTCATGATTTAGAGATGCTCACCTTAGATGATTTGCTAGGTTCCCTTAAGACTCATGAAATACATCTTATGAGAAGAGAAAAAGAAAAAGAAAATAGGAGATCACTTGCACTTAAAGCAGAAGTTGAAAAAGTTAAAGAAGAAGAGTCAGAAAATGATGAAGTAGCTCTTATAGCTAGAAGATTTAGAAAATTTCTAAGAAGAGGCTTAAACAAAAACATAGGGCAAAATAGGAGAAAAGAATTAAATGAACCTAGGGAGAATGTGTGTTATGAATGCAGGAAACTAGGACATATCAAGATTGATTGTTCGATAATCAAGAAGAGAAACAATAAGAACAAAAAGAAGGCAATGATTGCTGCTTAGGATGATGAGAACTCCTCATCTGATGAAGAAACCCAAGAAGAGGTTGCACATCTATGCCTAACCGCAATAGCAACTCTTGAGGAAGAAAATCATGAGGTAAACAATTTTGAACTATCTCTTCAAATAAATTCTAGATAAGAAACTGCATTTTCTGACCTAGTTGAATATACAAATAAATTAAAAGATAAATATAGAAAGTTAAAAGAAAAAAATAAATATGAAAAACAGGAAAATTTGACTTCTGTACAAAAAATTGATTTTATTGACAAACAAAGTACAGAACTTACTGCATGTAAAGATTAAACTAAAAAGAAAAATGCCGTGATTTCTTTGAATGATGACATTGTTATTTCTGCTAATGCATACATGAAATATGATGCTTGTATGAATGATATATATGAAAAACAAGGAAAACATGAGAACATGCAAAAAGGAGCAGAAACTTTCTGTAGTGACAGTGCATCCCTTGAGATTAAGATACATGCAGATTCACATGTATGTATTGAAAATCTTAAGAATAGAGTCCGTGACCTTGAAAAAGAAAATTGTGACTTGAAATCAAAACTTAATGCAAGTAACTTGCTGTTAAGGAAATTTACAAATGGTAATTACGTGTTAAATATAATTCTAAACTATCAAAAAGGTATATATGATAAGGTGAGACTAGGGTATAAATTGAATGATAAATCAGAATCATTCAATCATTTCTTTAATGAAAAATAATGTTCAATTTCGCTGCATGAAAATAAATGCTTTTGTTGCAATTATTTTGGTCATGATTTTGATAAATGTTCCATAAGACTTAGAAAGACTTACAAGGTAAAGAAACTTTGGTTGCCTAAGAATGACAAAAATCTAAGTTGAACTAACACTCATAGACCCGAAGTAAAAAGGATACTAGGCACTTCAACAATTAAATTTGTTTCTACAGGATATGAGGGCACAGATAAGGAACAAAAAGCTCAAGAACATATGGATTCTAGATAGTGGATGCTCTTGACACATGACTGGGATGAGGGAGCTCTTCTCAACACTTGAGTTGAAAAATAGAGGTATGTATCTTTTAGAGATAACTCTAAAGGAAGAATAAGAGGAATGGGAACAGTAGGTAACTCTAATTCTCTACTCATATATGAAGAATTGCTTGTAGATGAACTAGAATTTAACTTACTGAGCATAACCCAATTATGTGATAAAGGATTTAGAATAAAATTTGGAAAAGAAAGTTGTCTTGTTGAGTATGTTGACCATAAAATTGTTGGAAAAAGGAAAGACAATATCTATGTGCTTGATTTGAGCAACATGAATGCTGAACAAACATGTTTGGTTGTAAATAGAAATATTGATGCTTGGTTGTGGCATAGAAAGCTAGGACATGCGGGTCTAGGATTGATAGAGAAATTGTATAACTACAATTTAGTAAAAGGTCTCCCTTATTTAGAATTTAACAATGATAGAATATGTGAAGCATGCATTAAGGGAAAACACACACAAAGTAGCTTCAAATTGAAGCTTGTGGTGAGAACATCTAGATCATTAGAAATACTGCACATGGACCTTTTCAGCCCTATGAGAACAACAACATTGAATGGTAAACATTATGTCTTAGTTATTATAAATGACTATTCTAGATTCACATGAACATACATGCTTGCTAGAAAAGATGAGGCATTTGAAAAGTTTGCTGAATTCTGTAAAATGATTCAAAATGAAAAAGGTTTTTCAATTATAAAAATAAGAATTGATCATAGTGGTGAATTTGAAAACTAACTTTTTGAAAAATTTTGTTCAGAAAATGGTATTTCACATAACCTTTCAGCCCCTAGAACACCACAACAAGATGGTGTTATTGAAAGGAAAAATAGAACACTTCAAGAGATGGTTAGAACCATGATGTGTGAATACAATCTTTCAAAACACTTTTGGGGAGAAGTTGTAAACACAACCTGTTATATTTCAAACCTTGCCTTAATAAGACCTATTTTGAAAAAGACACCCTTTGAGTTATTCTTTAAAAGAAAACCAAACATTTCATATTTTCATGTTTTTGGAAGTAAATGTTTTGTCTTGAATCACGGAAAGGAATCACTCGGGAAATTTGATTCCAAAAGTGATGAAGGAATATTTCTTGGAAACTCTCATACAAGTAAAGCATATAGAATATTTAACAAACGCACTTTAGTTGTAGAATAGTCAATTCATGTTAAGTTTAAGGATGAATGCCAAGATATCCTAAAAACCGAAGCAAATGGTGGAACTAAAAGTGTTCTAAATAGGGCTGAAGTTGAGGGAGAGCCTAAAACTAGAGAACCCTCCTTCCCTAGAGTTAAGAATGAAGTAGATCACGATCACATTATAGGAGATCCAAATGTTAGAGTAAGCACAAGGTCTCGAGTTCACAATACATGTGAACATCAAGCCTTTTTGTCTCAAGTAGAGCCTAAGAAAGTAGATGAGGCACTTGAGGATGATAACTGGCTTCTTGCTATGCAAGAAGAATTGAATCAGTTTGAAAGAAGCAAGGTCTAGAATCTAGTTCCTAGGCCAAAGAACCATCCAATCATAGGTACAAAATGGGTATTTTGGAACAAATTGGATGAAAATGGTACTGTCACTAGAAATAAGGCTAGATTAGTGGCACAAGGATATAGTTAAGAAGAAGGGATTGACTATGATGAAACATTTGCACCTGTAGCTAGATTGGAAGCTATTCAGATCTTACTTGCATTTACTTGTTGTATGAACTTTACCTTATTTCAAATGGATGTTAAAAGTGCATTTTTGAATGACATTATAAAGGAAGAAGTATATGTTGAACAACCACCCAGATTTGAAGATCCAATTTACTCAAATCATGTCTTTAAATTATCAAAAGCTTTATATGGTTTGAAACAAGCTCCACGGGCTTGATATGATAAATTAAGCTCGTTCTTAATTAATCACGATTTTAGAAAAGGAAAAGTGGACAACACATTATTTATAAAGAACAAAGGAAAAGAAATTTTGATTGTTCAAATATATGTTGATGATATTGTGTTTGGTTCTACTAATTCTCAATTATGTGAAGAGTTTGTTGCATGCATGCAAAGTGAATTTGAAATGAGCATGATGGGTGAATTAACATACTTTCTTGGATTGCAAATCAAACAAACCAACAAAGGGACTTTTATTTGTCAAACCAAATATACAAATGAACTGCTCAAGAAATACAAGATGCATGATTCTAAACCAATGAACACACCAATGATCACTTCTCTATCATTATTTAATGATGAAGATGGAATTAGTGTAGACACGAAATTGTATCATGGCATGATTGGCTCTTTACTATACTTGACTGCATCCAGACCGGATATCATGTTTAGTGTGTGTCTATGTGCTAGATATCAATCCAATCCTAAAAAACCGCATCTAGTTACTGTTAAGAGGATATTCATATACCTTAGAGACACGGTTTCCCTAAGAATCTGGTACCCTAGAGACACCACTTTAGATTTGAATGCATTTAGTGACTTTGATTATGCTGGTTGTAAACTAAATAGGAAGAGTATGAGTGGTGGATGTCATTATCTCAGAAATATGCTTATTTCTTGGCACTCCAAGAAATAGAACTATGTAGCTCTCTCTTCTACTAAAGCCGAATACATTGCTGCTGCTAATAGTTGTGCTCAAATCTTATGGATGAAACAGTAGTTAGAGGATTATGGAATCTTATCACATAGAGTTCCACTAAAATGTGATAACACAAGTGCCATAAATCTCACTAGGAATCCTATCCAGCACTTTAAAACAAAGCACATAGAAATTAGACATCATTTCATTCAGGATCATGTTCAGAAAGGTGATGTTGTGCTTGAATTTGTGAGTATTGATAAGCAAACTGCTGATATCGTAACCAAACCTTTACCAAAAGATATATTTTATGCTCTTAGACATGAACTTGGAATGTTACTTCCTGAAAATCTTTGAACTATTTATTACTACTATCTTTCTATTCTTTCACTGTTCTTCAAATTGCTCGGTTTTAGAGGGGTGCTTTACCTTCACTCGTACAGCCTCCGGTTAGTACCTTACTCTTCTCTCTATTCCGTTGCTACCTGTTCATTTTTTTTTGCTGTATCTTGTCCTGCTTATTTGCAAAATTATTCTTTTTTGCTTATGACAAAAAAGGGGAGAGAATAATGTGCACATGTGAAGTCTCATTTTTTATTATTAGTGCAGAATGTGGGATACATATACATATCACCCCTGTTTAACCAAATTCTTACATGTTCTATACAAACTTTCAAAATTTACTAGACACATGTATAGGAGACATGCGTATGATCATAAAACTATATCTATGCTGCAATGATAAGTTGTGTTCTCTTTGAAAAACAGAATTGATATTTGATGACATGTGCAATACTATTGAAATATATTTTGTCATCGTAAAAAATGGGGAGATTGTTGGAAAATAGGGTTTTGTTGTGACTGAAAATATTTTCTTGTAAATATCAATTCTCAAATTATGTTTTTCTAAATGTGCAAAAAGGAAAAAACTATAGGAAGTAAAAGGTGTACAAATTATAATATCAATTAATGATATTATAAAGTAACCGGGTTCTTACATTTCCTAATTAAATATATTCTTAAAGTATTTGTGACATATATTCAAATAAATGTTGATTTAAATAATTCTTCAAGAAATATGAAATATACTTGAATATATTTTATCTTAGGAATCTGATACTGGGTTTGGTGAAATTGTGGGAAAAATATATTAGCTTAAATTCAATATATGCAATACATTATAAATGTATTGATATTGGACCGGATATACATGCTGAATATATGTTATTATTGTATTGGACTTTTGCTGTTGGACTGTGAGAATATAGGTATGGCCGAAGTTCACGTCAGCCTGCCTGATCCCGTTCATGTTACGATGTCGTCTTGATCATTATCAGAGGCTTTTTGTTACGGTGTCATCTTGATCATTATCAGAGGCTTCCTGTTACGGTGTCATCTTGATCGTTATTAGAGGCTTCCTGTTATGGTGTCGTCTTGATCACATCAAAGGCTTCCTTGATATGCTTGCTGGCTATGACGTTGTCTCACTTAAGGGCACATAAGAGATGCTTATCCCTCGAGGGGTTATGCCCTAGTCGCTTCATTCTCTCCCCGACACTGCCTTTGTTTCTTTCAAGCGCTGAAGCTACAACGGGATGAATCTGGAGAAGATGGGCTATCAGAATAGTCAGATTTTGAATTAAAAGGTTGAAATAAGGCTGATTTGATAGATAGTCTACTATTCCTAATGGGAAAAAGGCTTTGGTTCAGGTTTGATTCAAAAAGAAAACCCTAGATTTGCTTTTATTTAAAGGAGATGTGTACGTGAAGGTTTTCTCTTAATGATTGACATCTATTTGAAGCATTCTCTTTGTGCAGATAATCTACTCAGCTTACTTACCATTTGATTCGAGATCATACATCATTTGGTGGTTCATAAGCTCTCGGTGATATTCAACTATTCGGTTTAATCTTTGATAATATCATCAATCATAGCTTGTATAACATTATTTATATGCTGATTTCACTTATAAACATTTTTTGCACATAAATCATGAGAAAAATCCAAAACCCTAATTTTTCCGAATTAGGGATTTCGTGATAGGAGCTTTGTATCTTGATATATTTGTTTGAATAGCTCCTCTGATCAGCAATATCCCATAAACTAATATATTATTTGGGGATTTGCTATTGAATATGATCTTTTGATCATTATTTGCATTTGGACTTAATAATTCCTTTGAGAAGGAATTATTTGGATTAGAGAGAACGTATTCCCCTAATAAGGTTGAGTAAAGGTGACTTCAATCGGTTGGATTGAAGGAGAAGAGGATGGACGTAGGACTCTAAGATAGAGTGCTGAACCACTGTGGTAAATTGGGTGTTGATTCTCTTGCTTTCTATTTGATTAAATATTTCTGTTTGATTGCATATTATCATATAAATTGCTAAAGTAATTGATTATAATTTTTCAGAAGAATATTTCGGTACAAGAACAATTCAACCCCCCCTTCTTGTTAAGCTATAAATCCCAACAGTTACTAGTTGGCACTATCCTTTAGGTCACACCAATTTTAACAATGTAATAAAGTTGTTAAGAATAAATGATATTCCTTTCATGGAAAAATTCCATCTTTTTGTTATTCTTGTTAGATTTCTAAAAGCCTACGTCAGGCCTATCCATCTACTAGCCACATGGCTAAAGCCTTTTTAGATCTAATACACTTTGACATTTGAGGGCCTACCCCAATCACATTATCATCTAAACATCATTATTATATTTGCTTTATCAATGATTACTCAAAATTCGCATGGTATTATTCAATGCAATCCCGAGATATTCTTTAAATATTTTTACCACATTTCAAACATTTATTAAGAATCAATTCCATTTCACAATCAAGAGCAATGCAATGGTGCTGAAGAATTTCTTTCCACTTCCTTCAAAAGGATTCTAGCCATAAAAGGAATTTTCCATCTCATCTCTACACCATACTCACCATATCAAAATGGATTTGTTGAACACAAACATAAACATATTACCAAATTTGGGCTTTCAATGCTCCACCAAGCCCATGTACCATTCAAATATTAGGAATATGCTTTTAAGACTATAGTCCATATCATAAATAGATTACCAAGTCTTGTGATACAAAATAAATCACCATGGGAAAAACTACACCATACTCTTCCTACCATTTCACATATTAAAATATTTGGATGTCTAATTTACCCTTATTTACATCCATACTTAAAATATTAACTAGAAAAACAATCCATACCATGTGTTTTTTTTAAGATATCCCATTAAATATAAAGGTTATCAATGTCTTTGCCTTATTATGGGTAAAATATACATTGTTTCTGATAACTCTATTTTTATAGAGTTATTTTAGATATTTTAAGATATAAATAATACAAGTTTTATAAGATAATATTTAATTTTTGATATATTTATGTAAATTTATGTTATTTATGCAGCAAACCCTAAAAGAGCAAAAGAAATAAAGAAAAAAAAAAGCTACAAGAAGGCAACGTGTACAAATCTGAAAGAATAAAAGAAAAGACCAAAAAAGTGAATTCTAAATTGAGTAGGACAAGGACACATTGCCAAGGAGGAGGAAAAGATAGCATAAAAGGAACCGTAAAGAGGAGAAAACGTGAAGAGAAGGAGGCGCCGCACAGGAGAGAGAAAAAAAAGAAAAAAAGGGAGAAACCATGTGTTGCCGCCGGAACCAAAGAAGGAAGAGAAAAAGTGAGAGAAGAAAGAGAAAACCAAGGAAGAAAAAGAGAAATAGAGGCGCGAAAGCTTCCATCTACTTCTTATCATTCTTGAATTGTAGAAATTTTGTAAAGAATTCTTAAAGAGAAGACAGTGTGGTGACAACTTTCCTGTTTTTCTATTTAAGATGTTTTGCTTAATTTTCACTATTACTTTGGTTTGGTATTTCATTATGTTCTAAACTTCTTTTATTAGAGCGAAGATGTAGCCTAACTATGATGATGTGAATTTTATAAGTTTTTTTTATGTTTTGCAAGATATTTTATTTATGTGAGTTATATATTATTATGCTTAATGCTTTTAAGTGATTGGCCACCACTTGAATGATTTGACGTGCATGTTAGAGACTAAAAGGTAATAATATGCAATTGCTTCTTATAATATATAACCATGAATTAAATATGGATAGACATATACCATGTTATTTGTGTGGCTTTTGGTGATAAGATGATCGAAAGATTTATTGTAAACCAGGAATATTCACAGATCCTAATGCATTTGGTTTGTTTTAATTCACATATAGAGCTATAGTGAATTAATGAACTAAATAGGTTTACTTTACCTAGACATAGGATAGCAAATAAATTAGGAAATTCTGCCATCACATAGATAATATCATTCTTGCAGGCATAAACTATGGAAATTCATATCTAGTAGTTATGGTGAAATCGGAAGCTCTAACATGTGTCTCATCTTGATTTTTCTTACTTGGATCCATTTTTAATTAGTATTGAGTTTTCATTTTAGCAATTTTAAATTTTAATTCATCTTCAACAATATTTTGATTTGCTAGATAAATTTTAGGATTAATTCATCATTAGTACTTAATTAGTTTAGTATTCACCAATCTTCATGGGACGATACTTTTCTTATCATTATATTACTTGTTCGACATGTTCACTTGCATCTAAATTTCATTGAACAGTTTCCAATGCCTTTTTAGATGAACATCAATTTCCATTTCACCAAACACACGTTATTCAAAATTCTTTACCAATCTTTACCTCCATTGATCAGATAATTGGCATTCTCACCAAAGGACTCTCCTTTACATGTTTGAAACTCCTACAAGAAAAGCTGACTGTTTGCACTAACCAATCAACTTATAGGGGGATGTTAAAATTAGATTCTTACCACACCTAATATCCTAATTCTACACCAAGTAACCATATCACACATTCCAAGAATAGAGTCAGACCACTAACTATAAAATTAACAAGCATTGCACATAATCATCCTTCATGCCTAAATTAGAGGAACATAAGAGGAAGTTACATTCAAAATTCAAATTGATTCTTAGACCAGAACATTCTACATTTATATTCTCAAATGTCTTTTTAAAATATAATAGTCAACAATCATTTATGTAGTTATTTTTTTCCTAGATTAAAGACCTTTTTTATTACTATAAATAAGGTCTAGTCTTATACATACAATTATCTAATTCCAAACACATTTTCTCACATTGTGTCTACACTATTGTCAAAGGATTTTATCTTGATTCAAGGATTTCTCTACGTGATTTAGTTATTTTGTAGAATTAATCCTTTTAATTGTCTTCTTTGATAGTCACTCCTCCATTTTTTTTGGTAGTGGCTTCTCTATCTCTGTTAGCATTGGCTATTTCACCTCCACCAGTGATGACTTTTTTTTTTTATCTCTTTTAATGATGGCCTTTCCATCTCTTTTAATGGTGACTACATTTCCTTTGACAGTTGCTCTTCAACCTTTTCTAATGGAATTTAAAATATCCCATTCCTAATTAGACTAGTAGTTCATTGACAATTCTTACCCTCCCAATATTATATCAATGTCTCTAATACCATTATTAAGACTTAAACCCTATTCAATCAACACAATCAAGAGAATCCATAAATCCTTGCGGAAGTAATATAATATCTCATATTTTTAAGTTCAATCATAATCTAAACAACCAATAATAATCCAAATGGCAATGAAAACTATGATATTTGTATGCCATCACTAATTTATGCTACCAATAGTTACCACTAAATTATGACTACAGTTAAAGCTAGGAAAACTAATGAAAGATAAATTATGTGTCTTAATATGCGTGCCTTTTCCTAATGGCTTAGACTTCTTTAATTTACTTCTATCTTGTTGCCCAGAGTTATTTGAATGGGCCTCCTCCTTAAGTCATATTAGGCCAAGCTAAGTCATAATATCTTTTTATCATTTTTGAATAAATGCATAACCCAAAACCTTGAAGACAAAATGATTTTTTTTTTAAAAGGAAATTTCTACTCCTTTTCACCAATTGGTGTCATGACCAAGACCATTATGCAAAAAGACATAAAGTTGTACAGCTAATCAAGGAACAATTTATTTAAACACCATTACCAACTAAGGTCCTCAACATTGGAGTTCAAGCCCAAGTCCATAACAATCTAGTTTCCTAAAATCTTGATGACTTACCATGCTTCAAAGACAATGCCTTTGACTTTTCTACCTAGCCCTATTGAGGCTTTAAATGCTTGGTGGGCCCTAGGTTTTCCATAAGACTATCTCTTATGGTTTGAACTTAAGATGTAGGGTTGGCTCTAATTTCAATTGTCATAAATTTAATAGTTCCTAAGAATAATAAAAGAATCTAAAAGAGCTGGGTTTTAAACTAATTAGAGAAATATTACATAATTCCAAAAAATAATTGAAAGTGAAACCAATTGTACTACAAAAACTTTCTTAAAGGATGCTTGCTAGTTTAATTCTAATTACTAAAGGTACTTGTATTCTCTTGTTTCTTCATTTCTTCACATTAACTCCTAACCTTTTTTTATAGAGCCACCATACTTTCTTTTCTATCTTCTAGAGTTCTTATCTTATCTTTATTTTAAAATCTTATCTTATCTTTTTCAAAATTCTTATACATGGATAAATCATATGAAAATTGGTTCTAGATTCATTTTTAGCCATGGGGAGCAATACCAAGAGACAATGGCTTTGGCAACATGGGCAAAGTAAATCACTTTGCTTAAAGGCCACCTAAAGGAGGACAAAATCTGTTCCAACCCCTTGTTTCAAGAGACCTTCCTAGTGTTAGGTTTTATGGCTTAACAAGAAGGGAGGTTGAATTGGTTAAGTTAAAAACTAGTCACAATTTTTCTTTTCTTTAATAAGTTCTAGGAGCTCATAAAAATCACACAATTATAGCAAGCAATTGACACTCTAATTAGTTACAAACAACAAGCTATTATCAATTGGATGACAAACTAACCAACAAATAAGACAACAAGTCAATATCAAGTTAAAGGCTAAATAGTTATCAACAATCAATAAGCCAAATCCGAGCAAGTAAAGGAAAGAAAAACACCAAATTTATCATGGTAGTTTGGCACTCAATCCTTAAGCCCTACGTCCACCCTCTTCTCCTTCAACTCAACAACTTGAAGTAGCTTTACTTCAAGCTAGGAGAATTCCTCTCCTATACTCCACAACTCCTCAACAAGGAGTCAATTTATCCACGGTTACAAAGTTTAGGTTGAGCCAACCTTAGTACATTAAGCAAATCCTCAAATGTGTAATGTGAGTGAGGAATAATGCTTCTTAAAGAGCTAATTGAAGATAAACAAACTCGATTCAAGCCTTAATCATGAAACTCCCAATTTTCACAAAGTTAGGGTTTTAGATTTCCAAAGAAGTTTATGTGCATATGATAATCAAAGCTCAATCACCACATAAACAACTTAATCTAAGAGTGAATATTCACAAGAATATTAGTTTGAAGGAATATCACTGAAGATATAGAATGGCTTCACAATTTGATGAAAGAGAGCAATCGGATTTGAGATCTTTCTGTAAGTTTTAAGCATAAATTTGATTCTTCTCAAAGTATGATGTATATTTCTCTGAAAGAATTAACCTGAATCTTAAAAGAACATCTTATTATATAGGATTCAAAGACTTCTAGCTCTCTAAATTTTTGGTTCAAACCTGAACTTCCCGTTAAGCTCTTCTCGTTGAGATTTGACATAATCTCCATTGTGCAATAGTAGAGAGGATGATTGATGCAACAAATGGCCGTTCTGACAGATCAATCGCCTCAACAATATTCCCATTAGAGTATTGGTGATAGAGAGAGATGAAAGAGCAAGTCAGCAAAAGGGGCTTAGGGCTTCTTTGCTATTTGGTCAATTAAGAGCGTTTTGCTATTAACACTAAGTGAAACGGCAGTGTATCACTTTGCCTCAACACTTGGGCTCAGACAAGACTTCATAATGCAGCTTAGCAAGCTAGTGTAGCTCGATCTAGCAAGCTAATGCAACTCGGGCTAGTGTAGCTCCGTCCAACAAATCAATGCAGGTTGGGCCAATACAGCTCGAGGCAGTACAAGCTCGAGCCAGTGCAACTCAATCTAGCAAATTAATGGAGCTCAGTCTAACAGATTAGTGCAGCTCGGTCTAGCCTTACACGATCAACTTGTAATATGATCTTTGCCCCCTTTTTCTTTTCATGCGTACCTATAAGTACATAAGAGCAAGTATCATTTTTCTTTGAATATATCCAAATATCTTTTTTTTTATTTATTTAAAAAAATCACCCATATAAGATATTTCTCAAGGTCATTTCATAAAGATGTTTTATATAAGTGTAGGAACCTGACTACTTTATAATATCATGAATTGATATTACAATTTGTACACCTTTTACTTCATATGATTTTCTTTTGCACATATGAAAAACATTTTTCAAGAAATAATTCACAAATAGATTTTGTCACAGCAAAACCTTTATTTTCCAACAATCTCCCCCTTTTTGGTGATGACAAAATTATCACGATAATTTAGCACATTTCATTAAGTAATGTGAGTAAGATATAACATGAGAATGTTTTTCATGAAAGTTTGTGTAGTAAAGTTTGCAAAACTAATCATGGCATAGTTTAGCACATGTTATCTAGCATTCAACATGTATATCATGTGATCAACAAGCAAGTTCTATGCATATATATATATATATTCTAACACCATAAAACATTTAAGTTTTGAAAAAGCAGGGTGTTAGAGAAATATCCTAAATTCTACACTTTAGAGATAGGCAAGTAATCAAGTGCAGAGAGTACAAAATAAACAAGCAGAAGGGTAAAGATAGAAAACTAACAAGATATGGCTGGATTGTTGATAACTCTATTTTTATAGAGTTATTTTACCTATTTTAGACAATAAATAACTTTATTATTTGTGAGAAAACATTTGAACTCCTCTTTATCTACCTAAATTTATCTTATTTATGTAGCATAAGGAAGCAAGGAGAGAAGGAATGAACATGGAGAACCTTATGCTTATTGTGTGGCAAAATTGTAATATCAAGATTAAGAGAGTCAAGATGGGCTTGGGCTTTGGATGATTGTTATTAGATTTTCTATTGTTGTTGGGTTTTCTAAATAAATAGAAAACCCAGTCATGTTAGGAATTCAAGTCCTAATTAATTTAAGAGTTCAAAATCCAATTGTTTTAAGTCTCTAAAACCCAATTCTACTAGGATAAGAGATAGGTCTAAACCTAAACCCTATTAAGAGAAAAGAAGAGGCAAAAGGAGAGAGAGGAGGAAATTAAGCACAACTCAAGAAAGAGGCTAGGAATTTAAGGTTTTCTTGAAGAGAAGACAAAAAGGGTGACAGACTTCTTGTTCTTGGATTCAAGATGCCTTCTTATTACTATTCTTCCTCATTATTTCTTTATGTTTTAGTTTATTTTTGTTAGAGCTACGATGTAACCTAATTATGATGGTATGAATCTTATGATTATTATATTTTGCAAGATATTTTGTTTATGTGAAGTTACATATTACTGTATTTAATGCTTTTAAGTGATTAGCTACCACTTGAATGATCTAATTTGCAGGTTTGAGACTAACAAGAGATGATATGCAATTGCTTCTTGTAATGTGTAACCATAAATTAAATATGGATAGACATATACCCTATTGTTTGTGTGACTTTCGATGTAAACTGGGAATGTTCATAGATCCTAATGCATTTGGTTTATTTCAATTCACATATAGAGATATAGTGAGTTAATGAACTAAGTAGGTTTGTTATACCTAGACATAGGATAGTAAATAAATTAGGAGATTCCGCCATCACATAGATATTATCCCTCTTACAAGCATAAATAATCAATATTAATACCTAGTAATTATGGTGAAATCATATGCTTTAACATATTTCTTGTATTTAGTTTTTTTTAGATTTAGTTAGTTAATCTATTATCTATCAATTTGATTTGCTAGATAAATTTTAGGAGTTGTTCACTGTTAGTAATTAATTGGTTTAGTAATCACCAATCTCTGTGGGAATTGTAAGCAGAATAGCTCCCCCTTAAACCGAGCAAGTGGTTTGAACAATAAAAGAACAAAAATATTACAAAAACACTAAATAAAGGTTCAAACATTTTCAAGCACTAACATTCCAAGCTCCTTTTGGAGAGCATAAAACCTTTCTTTATGTAAAGGTTTGGTTAGGATATCAACTATTTGTTGATCTGTGCATACGAATTCAAGCATAACATCACCTTTTTGAACATGATCTCTAATGAAATGTTGTCTAATTTCTATATGCTTGTTTTAGAGTGCTGTATAGAATTCTTAGTAAGATTAATGGCACTAGTGTTGTCACATCTTAATGGAACTTTCTATGATGATATACCATAATCCTCTAATTGTTATTTCATCCATAAGATTTAAGCACAACTACGAGCCACAACTATATATTCAGCTTCTATGGAGGAAAGAGCTACACAATTTTGTTTCTTGGAGTGCCAAGAAACAAGCATGTTTCCGAGATAGTGACATCTACCACTTGTACTTTTCCTATCTAATTTGCAACTAGCATAGTCTAAATCACTAAAGGCATGCAAATTCAAGATTTTATCTCTAAGGTACCTAGATCCCTAAAGCAACTGTGCCTTTAAGGTATCTAAATATTCTTTTAACAACTACTAAGTGCTGTTCTTTAGGGTTAGATTGATACCTAGAACATAAGCATACATTAAACATAATATCAAGTCTACATGTAGTCAAATACAGCAAAGAATCAATCATTCCATGATATGATTTAGTGTCTACACTAATTTCATTTTCATCATTTCATAGTGATAAAGAAGTGCTCATAGGTGTGTTCATTGGTTTAGAGTCATGCATCTTATACTTCTTAAGCAATTCATTTGTATATTTTGTTTGACTTATGAAGGTCCCTTTGTTTTTTTGTTTAATTTGCAAACTAAGAAAGTATGTTAATTCACCCATCATACTCATTTCAAATTCACTTTGCATGCATGCATCAAATTCTTCACATAGCATAGAGTTTATAGAACCAGACACAATGTCATCAACATATATTTAAACAATTAAAATTTCTGTTTCTTTGTTCTTTATGAATAAAGTGTTATCTACTTTACCTTTCCTAAAACCATTATCAATTAAGAAGGTATTTAGTTTATCATACCATGCCTGTGGAGCTTCAAACAATATAAAGCTTTTGAGAGTTTAAAAACATGGTTTGGGTGAATTGGATCTTTAAAAGTAGGTGGTTGTTCAACATACACCTCTTCCTTTACAATACCATTTAAGAATGCACTTTTCACATCCATTTGAAGCAAGGTAAAGTTCATACGACAAGCAAAGGCAAGCAAGATTCTAATTGCTTCTAACCTAGCTACCAGTGCAAATGTTTCATTATAGTCAATTCCTTCTTCTTGACTATATCCTTATGTTATTGGTCTAGCCTTATTTATAGTAATGATTCCATTTTCATCTAGTTTATTTCTAAATACCCATTTTGTGCCTACAACCGAGTGATCATTTGGTCTAAGAACTAGATTCCAAACCTTGTTTCTTTCAATCTGGTTTAATTCTTCTTGCATAGCAAGAAACCAATTTTCATCCTTAAGAGCCTCATTTACTTTCTTTGGCTTTACTTAGGATAGAAAGGCTTAATGTTCACAAGTGTTGTGAACCAGAACCTTGTACTAACTTTAACATTAGGATCTCCTATGATATGGTCCTGATCTACTTCACCTTTTGCTCTAGGAAAGGAAGGATCCCTAGTCTCAACCTCCCCCCTCAACTTTAGCCCTATTTGGAACACTTTTAGAGCTAATGTTTTCTTTGATTTCTAGAATGTCTTGCCAATCATCTTCAAACTTAACATGAATTGACTTTTCTACAACTAGAGTTCATTTATTGAACACCCTATATGCCTTACTTGTATGAGAGTATCCAAGAAAGATTGCTTCATCACTTTTGGAATCAAAATTTTCAAGTGATTCTTTTCCATGGTTTAAAACAAAACATGTACTACCAAAAACATGGAAATAAGAAATGTTTGGTTTTCTTTCAAAGAATAGTTCAAAAGGTGTCTTTTTCAAAATCGATCTTAAAAGAACATGATTTGAAATATAATAGGCTATACTTATAGCTTCTCTTGAAAGATTCTTAAGAAGATTATATTCACACATCATGGTTGTAGTCATTTCTTGAAGAGTTCTATTTTTCATTTCAACAACATCATTTTGTTGTGGTGTTCTAGGTGCTGAAAAATTATGTAAAATGTCATTTTCTAAACAAAACTTTTCAAAGAATTGGTTTTCAAATTCACCACCATGATTAGTTCTTATTTTTACAATTGAGAGATCTTTTTCATTTTGAACCATTTTGTAAAATTTAGCAAACTTCTCAAATGCCTCATCCTTTCTAGCAAGTAAAGATGTCCATGTGAATCTAGAATAGTCATCAATGATCACTAAGACATAATATTTACCATTCAAAGTTATTGTTCTCATAGGACTAAAAAGATCCATGTGTGGTATCTCTAATGGTCTAGATGTATTCACTACATGCTTTGATTTGAAGTTGTTTTGTATATGTTTACCCCTAATGCATACTTCACACAATCTATCATTGTTAAATTCTAGAGATGGAAGACCTTTAACTAGGTTATACTTATATAACCTTTCTATTAAGCCTAGACCTGCATGTCCTAGCTTTCTATGCCACAACCAAGCATTCACATTTTTATTCACAATAAGGCATGTTTGTTCAACATTCAATTCACTTAAATCAAGCACATAGATGTTATCTTTTCTATTTCCAACAATCTTTATATCATGCTCAATATGCTCAACAAGACAATTCTCTTTTCCAAATTTTATTTGGAATCCTTTATCACATAACTAACTTATGCTAAGTAGATTAAATTTTAATTCATCTACAAAAAACAACCTCATATATAAGTAAGGTGTTTGAGTTACCTATGGTTCCCATTCCTTTTATCCTTCCTTTGGAGTTATCTCCAAAAGACACCATACCTCCATTTCTTAACTCAAGTGTTGAAAAGAGCTCATTCATCCCATTCATGTGTTGAGAGCAGCCACTATCCAAAATCCACATGTTTTTTAGCTTTTTGTCTTTCACTTATGCATTTAAAACCTGTAGAAACATATTTGATCGTTGAAGTGCTTGGTACCCTTTTTGGGTCCATGAGTGTTAGTTGGACTTAAACTTTTGGCATTCTTAAGCAACCAAAGTTTCTTTACTTTGTAAGCCTTTCTAAGTCTAATGGGACATTTATCAAATATATGACCAACATAATTGCAAAATGAACATTTACTATAATGCAACGGAATTGAATATTCTTTTTCTTTAAAGAAGTAAGTAAATTATTTTGTATTGTTATTTGATTTGTATCCTAGTCCAAGTTTATCATATATACCTCTTTAAGAATTTAAAATCTTATCTAACATAACACTTCCTTTTGACAATTTTTCTAATAGTAAGTTATTTGCATCAAGTTTTAACTTTAAATCACTATTTTCTTTCTCTAGCTCAAGAACTTTACTTTAAGATTATTGACATGTACATATGAGTTATTATCAACATGTATTTCAACATCAAAGCATAAACTATTACCACAAAAAGTTTCTGTTTCTATGTTCATATATTCAGTTATATTGTGTTTTTCATGTATATCGCTCATATATGCATCATACTTCATATATACATTAGCAGGGATGCTAATGTTATCATGCACCAAGATTGAAGTGTTTTTCTATTCAATTTCATCTCTACATGCAACAGTTAATATGCTTTGTTTATCATGTATAGCAGTTAAAGCATTTTGACTTTCATGAACAACAGTTAGAACACTTTGATCAGCATGTACAGGAATCAAGATTTTATGTTTTTTGGATTTATTTTTAGCTTTTAGCTTTCTGTATTTATCTTTTAATTTATTTGCATACTCAACTAAGTTTGAGAAGGCAATTTCTAAACCAATGTTTATATGAAGAGACAGTTCAAAATCACTCACCTTAATATTTTCTCCCTTAAGAGTTATTATTGCAATTAAGGATAGATTTGCAACTTCTTCTTGAGTTTCTTCATCGGATGAAGAGTTCTTATCATCCCAGGTAGCAAGCATAGCTTTCTTTTTGTTCTTCTTCCTTTTTTTATCACCAAACAATCTACCTTAATTTGTCTAGGTTTTCTACATTCATAGCATACATTTTCCCTAGGTTCATTTGCTTCTTTTCTCCTAGTTTTTCCTATGTTTCTACTTAATCCTTTTCTTAGAAACTTCCTAAATCTCCTAACTGCAAGAGCTACTTCATCATTTTCTAATTCTTCTTCATCAACCTTTTCAACTTCTACTTTAAGTGTAAGTGATATTTTATTTTCTTTCTATTTCTCTCTTCTCATAAGTTGCATTTCATGAGTTTTAAGGGAATCTAGCAAGTCATCTAAGGTTATCACATCTAAGTTATGAGCCTTTTCTATAGCCATCTTTTTAAGATCCTAACTCTCGGGTAGGGATACTAACATTTTTCTCACCATTTCCTCATTTATGTAAGTTTTTCCTAATAATTTAAGTTCATAACTAATCTTAGTAAATCTACCAAACACGTCACTAATAGTTTCAGAATCTTTCATAACAAACAATTATAGTCATGTGTAAGCATAGTGACTTTAGAGGACTTTACCTTTTTGGTTCCTTCATAGATGACTTTTAGTTTATCCCAAATCTCCTACCAATGAGGTAGGAGGACACTTTGTTAAACTCATATGCTCTAAGACCACTATAGATCATATTCATAGACTTAGCATTTAACCCCATTAGTTTAGCTTCATTTTTAGTCCATTCATCAGTCATACGTAACACTTTACCCTTCTTGATTACTTGCCAAGCTTTTGGATCTTGGCCTATTACAAAGACTTGCATTAATTGTTTCCAACGTCTAAAATTAATACATTAAACAATGGAGGTTTGTTAAACCTTGTATCAGCTAAACCTTTGTTAGAAGCCATGGTATGGATCTACTCTAGGATGTTAATCCTCTTAATCAAAGAACTTGGCTCTTAATGCCAATTGTTGGGCTTTATGGCTTAACAATAAGGGGGTTAAATTGGTTAAGTTAAGAACTAGTCACAATTTTTCTTTTCTTTAATCAGTTCTAAGAGCTCATAAAAATCACACAATTATAGCAAGCAATTGACATTCTAATTAGTTGCAAACAATAAGCTATTATCAATTGGATGACAAACTAACCAACAGATAAGACAACAAGTTAATATCAAGTCAAAGGCTAAATAGTTATCAACAATCAATAAGCCAAATCTGAGCAAGTAAAGGAAAGAAAAACACTAAATTTATCATAGTGGTTCGACCCTCAATCCTTGAGCCCTACGTCCACCCTCTTCTCCTTTAATTCAACAAGTTGAAGTCTACTTTACTTCTGTTAGATTTTATGGCTTAACAAGAAGGGGGGTTGAATTGTTAATCTAGTAATAATATACTTTTGTTGACAGTAAAAAATTCAATCCAATTAATTTGTCAATTAATAAATTAATAAGCAGCAAACATTTAGAGTTATTCAAATCAATAAAGAGCAAGAGAGCAAAGACCTAATTTACCACGATGGTTCGGCACTCAATCCTTGAGTCCTACATCCACCCTCTTCTCCTTTAATCTAGCCAAATAAATTCTGTTTTACTCAACCAGATTAGGAGAACACGTTCTCCCTAATCCAAATAATTCATTCTCAAAGGAATTCTTAAGTCCGAATACAAGTTATGATTAAAAGATCATGTACAATAGCAAATCCCCAAATAATATGGTAGTTTGAGCAATATTACTAATCAGAAGAGTTATTCAAGTATAAATTACAAAGTGCAAAGCTCCTATCATGAAATCCCCAATTTAAGTAAATTAAGGTTTTGGATTTTCCTCAATATTTATGTGCAATGAATATTTTCAAGTGTAATCAGCATATAAATAATGTTATACAAGCTATAATCAATTAGATAATCGAAGAATAAGCCAAATAACCAAATATCACCAAACCTTTGTGAGTCACCAAGAGATGAGCGAACTTGAATCAAATAATAAGTGAGCTCAAGAGATTTTCTTCGCAAAGAGAACACTTCAATTAGATGTAGATCATCAATCAATCCTTTCACGCATACATCCCCTTTAAATAGAGAAGAAATCTAAGGCTTTTTTAGATCAAACCTGAACCATAGCCTTCTTCCCATTAGGAACAATGACTCTTCTATCAAATTGACCTCATTTCACTTCTCAGAGCTTCAACTCGACCATTCTAACATCCAGTCTCCTCCAAAATCCTCATGTTAAGGATTCATTGCTTGAGAGAACAGAGGTGACATCAAAGATGCATTTTTCATCGAAGGATAGTGGCTAGGGCAAAATGATCGAGAACCCTCTTATATGCATCTCTCTAATAAGTGAGATGACATCGTAGCAAGCGCGCCTTTGGTAAGTGAGATGACACCATAGCGAGCGTGGGTAGGCCTCCTTTAGTAGGGTCAGGCCGTGTCACAGAACAATGGTCCAATAGCAAAAGGTCCAACAGATAATTATGGTCCAATATCAACAGGGTTCAGTAATCAGAACATAGTCCAACAATGTAAGCACATTCCAATAATATGAGCTTTTATAAAGTTTACATTTTGGTTTAATATATATCTTAGCTTTGAACTAATATCAAGCTAGAATGAAGGCTCCTCATGTTCCTACAAGTGCATAAAGCCAAGTATCATATTTCTTAATAAAATGTTCAAATATATTTTTGGCATCATACACAAATATATTTCACACAAAAAAAACTTTAAGAATATGTTTTATGAAGGAATGTAGGAACCTGGTTACTTTATAATACCATTAATTGATATTATAATTTGTATACCTTTTACTTCCTATAATTTTCTTTTGCACATATGAAAAACATATTTCAAGAATTATATTTACCAAAATATTTTTAGTCATAATAAAACCCTATTTTCCAACAATCTCCCCTTTTTTTATGATGACAAAATATTTCAATAGTATGGCACATGTCACCAAATATTAATCATGTTTTTTCATGAGAACATAGTTGGGCATTACAACATTTGATCATCACACAATTAAATTTACGATATTTACTGCTCACTACTCGTATGGTCAGAATCAACAAGCAAGTCCTATGCATGTATCTAATAGATTTCAAACATCATAAAACATGTGAGTTTCCAAGCAGGGATGTTAGAGAGATATCCAACATTCTGCACTTAGACAATCAGAAATGAGACTTCACACGTGTACTATTCTCTCCTCCTTTTTGTCATAAGCAAAAAGATGAACATGCAAGTAATCAAGACATACTATAAAAATAAGCAACAAGTAAACTGGCAAGGATAAGATTAAGGTACTAACCAAATGCTGTTGGAGTGGAATTAGAGCCGCTCCCCCTTAAATCGAGCAGTTTGGGTAACAGTAAAAGAATAGAGAAATAGTAGTAATAGAGAATTCAAATGTTTTCAGGGACTAACATTCCAAGTTCTCTTCTAAGAGCATAAAACCTTTCCTTCAATAAAAGTTTGGTTTAGATATCAGTAATCTACTAATTAATACTCACAAATTCAAGTACAACATCTCCCTTTTGAACATGATCCCGAATGAAATGATGTCTAATTTCTATGTGTTTAGTTTTAGAGTGCTGGATAGGATTCTTAGTGAGATTAATTGCACTGGTGTTGTCACATTTTAATAGGACTTTATGTGATAATATGCCATAATCCTCTAATTATTGTTTCATCCATAATATTTGAGCATAACTACTAGCAGCAATTATATATTCGACTTTAGTGGAAGAAAGAGATACACAGTTTTATTTCTTGGAGTGCCAAGAAATAAACATGTTTCCGAGATAATTACATCCACCACTCGTACTCTTCTTATCTAATTTGCAGCCAGTATAATCAGAATCACTAAAGGCATGCATATTCAAAATTGTATCTCTAGGATACCAGATTCCTAAGGAAACCGTTGTCTCTAAGGTATCTAAAGATTCTTTTAACAGTGACTAAGTGTTGTTCTTTAGGATTGGATTGATACCTAGCATACAAACACACAATGAACATGATATCCGGTCTAGATGCAGTCAAATATAGCAAAGAACCAATCATTCCAGGATATGATTTAGTGTCTATGCGAATTCCATTTTCATCATTAGATAATGATAAAGAGGTGCTCATTGATGTGTTCATTGGTTTAGAGTCATGCATCTTGTATTTCTTGAGCAATTCATTTGTGTATTTTGTTTGACTTATAAAAGTTCCTTTGTTTGTTTGTTTGATTTGCAATCCAAGGAAGTATGTTAACTCACCCATCATGCTTATTTCAAATTCACTTTGCATGCATGCAACAAATTCTTCACATAGTGTAGAATTTGTAGAATCAAACACAATGTCATCAACATATATTTGAACAATCAAAATCTCTTTTTCTTTATTTTTTATAAATAAAGTTTTGTCCACTTTTCCTTTTTTGAAACCATGATTAATCAACAAAGAACTTAGTTTTGTTGGAAAATAGGGTTTTGCTGTGACTAAAAATATTTTTGGTAAATATCAATTCTCAAAATATGTTTTTCTTAATGTGCAAAAAGAAAAATTATAGGAAGTAAAAAGTGTACAAATTATAATATCAATTAATGATATTATAAAGTAATCGGGTTCCTACATTTTTTCATAAAATATATTCTTAAAGTTCTTATGACAAATATTCAAACATTTGAATATTTGAATATATTGATTATTTGAATATTTCCTTAAGAAATATAATATATTTGAAAATATTTTATTTTAGGAATATGATACTTGGTTTGATGTAATTGTAGGAACATGAGGGACATTAGCTCTATCTTAATATTAGTTCAAAGTCAATATATGCAATACACCAAAATATGAACTTTGTAAAAGATCATATTTTTGGACCTTGTTGATATTGGACCGTGTTTATCTGCTGGATCTTTTATTACTGGACTGGACCCTTTGTTGTTGGACTAAAATGATGTGATGCAGCCCAAGCTCACGTCAGCCCGATCCCACTGAAGTACCCTTGCTACGGTGTCGTCTTGACCATCAGTGAAGTCTCCTTGCCACGAAGTTGTCTCATTTAAAGTAGCACATAAGAGGCTTCTATCTCTCGATGAGTCTACCCTAGCCGCTAGCCACTTCACTCATCCCCAATGCTGTCTTTGCTTCTTTCAAATGTCGAAACCTCAACGGGAGGTATTTGGAGAAGACAGGCTGTCAGAACGGTCAAATTTAAAATCTAAAGGCTGATATGAGGTTGATTTGATAGATAGCCTACTATTCCTAACGGGAATAAGCCTATGGTTTAGGTTTGATTTGAAAAAGCCATAGATCTGCTTCCTATTTAAAGAAAATGTGTGCATGAAGATTTTCTCTTGATGATTGTCATCTATTTAAAGCGTTCTCTTTGTGAAGAAAGTCTCTTAAGCTCACCTACTATTTGATTCGAGTTTGTTCATTTCTCAGTGATTCATAAGGGTTTGGTGATATTCAATTATCTGCTTTGATCTTTGATCTTTGATTACATACTCAATCATAGCTTGTATGACATTATTTATGTGCTGATTTCACTTATAAACATTTACTACACATAAATTTTGAGGAAAACCCAAAACCTTAATTTCTTCAAATTGGGGATTTCGTGATAGGAGCTTTGTATCTTGACATATATGCTTGAATAGCTCCTCTGATTAGCAATATCCCATAAACTAACATATTATTTGGGGATTTGCTACTATATATGATCTTTTGATCATAATTTGTATTCAGACTTAAGAATGCCTTTGAGAAGGAATTATTTGGATTAGGGAGAACGTATTCTCCTAATCAAGTTAAGTAAAGGTGACTTCAATCGATTGGATTGAAGGAGAAGAGGGTGGACATAGGACTTTAAGATAGAGTGCCGAACCATCGTGGTAAATTGGGTGTTGATTCTCTTACTCTTTACTTGCTTAAATAATTCTGTTTGCTTTCCTATTATCATATAAACTGTTAAATTAATTGATTGAATTTTTACCATACAAAAGCATAGTTTTCGGTACAAGAACAATTCAACCCCCCTTCTTGTTAAGCCATAAAACCCAACAAGTTTATCATACCATGTCCGTGGAGCTTATTTCAAACCATATAAAGCTTTTGATAGCTTAAAGACATGATTTGAATGAATCGGATCTTCAAATCCGAATGGTTATTTAACATATACCTCTTCTTTCATAATACCATTCAAAATGCACTCTTGACATCCATTTGAAATAAGGTAAAGTTCATACAACAAGCAAAGGCAAGTAAGATTCTAATTGCTTCTAACCTAGATACTGGTGCAAATGTTTCATCATAGTCAATTTGTTCTTCTTGACTATATCCTTGTGCCACTAATCTAGCCTTATTTCTAGTAATAGTACCATTTTCATCTAGTTTATTCTTGAATACCCATTTTGTGCCTATAACTGGATGATCCTTTAGGTCTAGGAACTAGATTCCAAACCTTGCTTCTTTCAAACTAGTTCAGTTCTTCTTGCATAGTAAGGAACTAGTTCTCATCTTCAAGAGCCTCATCTATTTTCTTTGGCTCTACTTGAGATAGAAAGGCTTGATGTTCACATGTGTTGTGAACCCGAGACCTTGTGCTTACTCTAACATTAGGATTTCCTATGATGTGATCTTGATCTACTTTATTTCTTACTCTAGGAAAGGAAGGTTCCTTAGTTTTAGACTCCCCCTCAACTTCAGCCCTATTTGGATACTCTTAGTTCCACTATTCTCTTCGGTTTCTAGAGTACCATGACATGGATTAACTTAACATGGATTGACTTTTCTACAACTAAAGTTTGTTTATTGAATACTCTATATGTCTTACTTGTATAAGAATATCTGAGAAATATTGCTTCATCACTTTTGGAATTAAATTTCCCAAGTGATTCTTTTCCATGATTGAAAACAAAACATTTACTGCCAAAAACATGAAAATATGAAATGTTTGGTTTTCTTTCAAAGAATAATTCAAAAGGTGTCTTTTTCAAAATTGGTCTTATTAGAGCACGATTTGAAATATAACAAGCTGTGTTTACAGCTTCTCCCCAAAAATGTTTTAAGAAGATTATATTCATACATCATGGTCCTAGCCATTTCTTCAAGAGTCTTATTTTTCCTTTCAACAATAGCATTTTGTGGTGTTCTAAGAGCTGAAAAGTTATGTGAAATATCATTTTCTAAACAAAATTTTTCAAAAAGTTAGTTTTCAAATTCACCACCGTGACCAGTTCTTATTTTTATGATTGAAAGACCTTTTTAATTTTGAATCATTTTTACAAAATTCAACAAATTTCTCAAATGCCTTATCTTTTCTAGCAAGCATGTATGTCTGTGTGAATCTAGAATAATCATCTATAATAACTAAGACATAATATTTACCATTTAGTGTTGCTATTCTCATAGGACCGAAAAGGTCCATGTGTAGTATCTCTCATGGTCTAGATGTACTTACCAAAAGCTTTGATTTGAAGCTCCTTTGTGTATGTTTACCCTTAATGCATGCTTCAAAATGTGTTAAATTCTAAAGATGGAAGACCTTTTACTAAATTATACTTACATAATTTTTCCATCAACCCTAGACCCGCATGTCCTAGCCTTTTATGCCACAACCAGGCATCAACATTTTTATTCACAACCAAGCATGTTTGTTTGACATTCAATTTACTTAAATCAAGCACATAGATGTTGTCTTTTCTATTTCCAACAATCTTCATTTTATGTTCAACATGCTCAACAAGACAATTTTCTTTTCCAAATTTTACTTTGAATCCTTTATCACATAGCTGACTTATGCTAAGTAAATTGAATTTTAGTTCATCTACAAGCAAAACTTCATATATAAGTAGGGTATTAGGATTACCTATTGTTCCCATTCCTCTTATTCTTCCTTTGGAGTTATCTTCAAAAGACACCATACCTCTATTTTTTAATTCAAGTGTTGAGAAAAGCTCATTCATCCTAGTCATATGTCAAGAGCATCCACTATCTAGAATCCACATATTTTTAAGCTTTTTTTTTCTCACTTGTGCACTCATAACCTGCAGAAACAAATTTGATCATTGAAGTACTTGGTACCCTTTTTATTTTGGGTCCATGAGTGTTAGTTTGACTGAGAATTCTGTGATTCTTAGGCAGCCAAAGTTTCTTTACTTTGTCAGCCTTTCTAAGTCTTATGGGACATTTATCAAAACTATGCCCAATATAATTGCAAAAAGAACATTTATCATTATGCAGCGGAATTAAACATTCTTTTTTTAAAAAAAATGAGTAAATGATTTTAATTTGTCATTCAATTTATATCACGATCCTGTTTTATCATATATAGCTTTTTGAGAGTTTAAAATCCTATCTAACATGTCATTACCCTTTGTAAATTTCTTTAACAGTAGATTAGTTGCATCAAGGTTTGATTTTAAGTCACCATTTTCTTTTTCTAGCTCAAGGACTCTATTCCTAAGATTTTCCACACACACACGTGAGTTGTTTTCAACATGCATTTCAACATTAGAACATGCATTGATATCACAGAAAGTTTCTATTTCTATTGTCATGTTTTCAGATTTATTTTTTTTCATATATATCATTCATGCAAGCATCATATTTCATATATGCATTAGCAAAAATACTAATGTTATCATTCATGGAAATTAAAGCATCTTCTTATTTAGTTTCATCTCTACATGTAGCAGTTGTTGTGCTTTGTTTATTATATATATAAGTTAAAACAATTTTATTAGCATATACAGAAGTCAACATTTTCTATTTTTCAGATTTATTTTTTGCTTTTAAATTTTTTTATTTATCTTTTAATTTATTTGCATACTCAACTAAACCAGAAAATGCAGTTTCTAACCCAGTGTTTATTTGAAAAGCAGTTCAGAATCATTTATCTCACTATTATCTTCCTCGAGAGTTGCTATTGTGGTTAGGCATAGATGTGCAACTTCTTCTTGAGTTTCTTCATTAGATGAGGAGTTCTCATCATTCCAGGCAACAATCATAACTTTCTTTTTGTTCTTGCCATTTCTCTTCTTGATCATTAGATAATCAATCTTGATGTGTCCTGGTTTTCTGCATTCATAACATAAATTCTCCCTAGGTTCATTTGATTCCTTTCTCCTAGTTTGCCCTATGTTTTTACTTAATCCTTTTTTTAGAAATTTTCTAAATCTCCTAGCTATAAAAGCTACTTCATTTTCAAACTCTTACTCTTCAACCTTTTCAACTTCTACTTTAAGTGAAAGTGATCTTCTGTTTTCCTTCTCTTTTTCTCTTCTCATAAGTTGCATTTCATGAGTTTTAAGAGAACCTAGCAAGTCATCTAAGGTTAGCACATCTAGGTCATGAACTTCTTCTATGGGCATCTTCTTAGGATCCTAACTTTCAAGTAGGGATACTAACATCTTTCTTACCATTTCCACGTTTGTATAGGTTTTTCCTAACAATTTAAGTTCAGAAATAATTTCAGTGAATCTACCAAACATGTCGCTAATAATTTCTGAATCTTTCATAACAAATAATTTATAGTCATGTGTAAGCATAGTAACTTTAGAAGACTTTACCTTTTTAGTTCCTTCATAGATGACTTCTAATTTATCCCAAATCTCTTTATTGGTGAGGCAAGAAGATACTTTGTTAAACTCATGTACTCTAAGACCACTATAAATCATATTCATGGACTTAACATTTAACCCATTAGTTTAGCTTCATTTTTTGTCCATTCATCAGTTATGGGTAATGTAATACCCTTCCTGATCACTTGCCAAGCTTTTGGATCTTAGCCTATTACAAAGACTTGCATTAATTGTTTCCAATGCCTAAAATTAATGCCATCAAACAAGGAAGGTTTATTAAACCCTGTAACAGCTAAACCTTTGTCAGAAGCCATAGTATGGATCTACTTTAGGATGTTAATCCTATTAATCAGGGAACCTGGCTCCAATACCAATTGTTGGGTTTTATGGCTTAACAAGAAGGGAGGTTGAATTGTTAATCTAGCAATAATATACTTTTGTTTATAGTAAAAAATTCAATCTAATTAATTTAGCAATTAATAAATTAATAAGCAACAAACATTCAGAGTTATTCAAATCAATAAAGAACAAGAGGGCAAAGACCCAATTTACCACAGTGGTTTGGCACTCAATCATTGAGTCCTACGTCCACCCTCTTCCCTTCAATCTAACCGATTAAAGTCTCTTTTACTCAACTAGATTAGGAGAACACGTTCTCCCTAATCCAAATAATTCCTTCTCAAAGGAATTCTCAAGTCCAAATACAAATTATAATCAAAAGATCATGTACAATAGCAAATCCATAAATAATATGTTAGTTTATGGGGTATTGCTAATCAGAGGAGCTGTTTAAGTATATATAATAAGATGCAGAGCTCCTATCACGAAATCCCCAATTTGAGTAAATTTAGGTTTTGGGTTTTCCTCAATATTTATGTGCAGTAAATGTTTTTAAATGAAATCAGCACATAAATAATGTTATACAAGCTATAATCAAATATATAATTGAAGATCAAACCAAATAATCGAATATCACCAAAGCCTTATGAGTCATCGAGAGATAAGCGAACTTAAATCAAATAGTAAGTGAGCTTAAGAGATTTTCTTCACAAAGAGAACACTTCAAATAGATGTAGATCATTAAATTATATCTTCATGCATACATCTCCTTTAAATAGGAAGCAGATCTAGGGCTTTTTAGATCAAACCTAAACCATAGCTTTCTTCCCATTAGGAATAGTGACCCATCCATTAAATTGACCTCATATCATTTCTCAAAGCTTCAATTTGACCATTCTGACAACCAATCTCCTCCAAAAGCCTCCTGTTGAGGATTCGGTGCTCGAGAGAAATAGAGATGACATTGGAGCCTGAAGAACAGTGGCTAGGGCAAAATGATTGAGAACGCTCTTACGTGCGTCTTTCTATTAAATGAGACGACGTCGTGGCAAGCGCATCTTTCTAATGAATGAGACGACACCGTAGCGAGTGCACCTCTAATGGATGAGACAACACCATAACGAGCGCACCTCTAATGGATGAGATGACACCGTAGCGAGCGCACCTTTAATGGATGAGATGACACCGTAGTGAGCGCGAAAAGGCTTCCTTCAGCAGGGTCGGGCCGACGCGAGCTCGGGCCGCATCATAGAACAACAATCCAGTAACAAAAGATCCAACAGATAAACATGGTCCAACATCAACAGGGTCCAAGGTTTAATTATGTAAACACGGTCCAAAAATATGATCTGTTACAAAGTTCATATTTTGGTGTAATACATATCTTAGCTTTGAACTAATATCAAGGTAGAATCAATGCCCCTCATGTTCCTTGAAGTGCATAAAACCAAGTATCATATTTCTAAATAAAATATATTCAAATATATTTTATTTCTTAATGAAATATTCAAATATATTTTTGGCATAATACACAAATATATTTCACAAAAACTTTAAGAATATGTTTTATGAAGGAATGTAGGAACCCGGTTACTTTATAATATCATTAATTGATATTATAATTTGTGCATCTTTTACTTCCTATAATTTTCTTTTGCACATAAAAAAAACATATTACATATTTCAAGAATTGATATTTACCAAAATATTTTTAGTAATAACAAAACCCTATTTTCCAACACTTATTTCTCAATAATATCCCACGACTAAGACAATTGGCCAAATCCTGTGAGTATTTGTTTCCCTCTTTTCCTTACTAGGATTGGGGTGCCTATAGGTAACTATAAGCATGATATTGGCCCATAGAAGTCATTATAGGTCTCCAAGTAATCTACTCCAAGTTTTGGGTGGAACCTTTTAGCAATGAGACAAGCCTTCAATTTATTAAGGGTGACATTTTAAAAACCCATTGCTTCTAATAACATTCATGGTAAGAATCCTTGGTATAAGCTACCAGGTTCCATCCATTGAAAAGCCATCATTTTGAGTTCCATTACGTGCCTCTAACTTGGATGATCAAAGGCTTAATTTATGGTTAGTGAGGTATAATTCAAGTGAGGTGTGTAGGCCAAGTTTGGGATGTGGTTTTATGATGCTACTTTGAATTTGAGTAGTCACAGTGTGGGGTTAAGTTAGTGAAGGTTTTGTATGAGAGATGAAAGGTTTTTTTTCTAGATATGTGCAAGTTTTAATGGGTAATGATAAGCTATATTCATGACTTATTATGGTAGTTGGTCCTTTAGCATGTGTGATTAAAAGGTCATGCATGTGTTGGATTTCATGAGTCAAATTGGGGTTAGTGACTTCATCACGCTTTCTAGGATTTGTAGCAAATTAAGTTCAAAGGGTAATGGAGTTGATGATGTCATATGATTGGCATCCCTTCCTGCTTTGTCAACTTTGTCATTGATTGTGAAATAAGAAATTAGTTGTGACTCCAATTATTTGTCCAGCATGATGACTCTATTGTCCTTTGTAGGGATTTTTCTATCATTAGTGTTGTATGGAGCTATTATAAAGATTAGTTATTGGTAAGGCTTGTGGTTCTACTATCTTTAAACTAACTTGTTAGATCTCTTCTAGTTATTTTTCACTTATTTTGGTAGGGTTATATTATCTTTTCTTCCTAAATCTATATTTGTTATTAAAGGGTTTTTCTTTTGTAACCAATCTTTCTATATCTCTTATTTTCGTTGGATTTTAATAGAACTGCTTTGCTGAAACAAGACATGTTTTAAGCACTTTGTTGGTTTGAAAACCAAGATCTTTAGATGAGTTGGTTAGAGTTTTATGATTTTCAAAATGGAACATATCTTTGTTAAATATTACATGAAATAAAATGAAGCTCCATCTTAGAAATACATGTTAGGTTTTATGGCTTAACAAGAAGGGGGATTGAATTGTTCTTGTACCGAAATATTCTTCTAAAAAGATTCTAATCAATTACTTTAGCAATTTATATAATAAGATGCAATCAAGCATAAATATTTAATCAAATAGAGAGCAAGAGAATCAACACCTAATTTACCATGGTGGTTCAACACTCTACCTTAGAGTCCTATGTCCACCCTCTTCTCCTTCAATCTAATTGATTGAAGTCACCTTTACTCAACTTGATTAGGAGAATATGTTTTCCCTAATCCAAATAATTCCTTCTTAAAGGATTTATTAAGTCCGAATATAAATAATGATTAAAAGATCATATACAATAGCAAATCCCTAAATAATATGTTAGTTTATGAGATATTGTTGATTAGAGGAGCTATTCAAACAAATATATCAAGATACAAAGCTCTTATCACGAAATCCCCAATTTGGAGAGGTTAGGGTTTTAGATTTTCCTCAAGATTTATGTGCAGAAAATGTTTATAAGTAAAATCAGCACATAAATTTTATACAAGCTATGATGGATGATATTATCACAGATTAAACCGAATAGTCAAATATCACCAAAAGCTTATGAACCACCAAATGATGTATGAACTTGAATCAAAAAGTAAGTAAGTTGAGTAGAGTATCTTCACAAAAAGAATGCTTTAAGATAGAGATCAATCATCCGTCTAAAACCTTCATGTGCACATGTCTTTATATAGAAGCAGATCTAGGGTTTTCTTTTTAAGTCAAACCTGAACCATAGCCTTTTTCCCGTTAGGAATAGTAGTCTTTCCATCAAATCAGCCTCATTTCCACCTTTTGATTCGAAATTCGACCGTTCTCACAGCCTATCTCCTCCAAATTCATCCTGTTGAAGCTTTGGCGCTTGAGAGAAATGAAGGCAGCATCGGGGAGAGATTGAAGCGGCTAGGGCATAACCCCTCAAGAGATAATCGTCTCTTATGTGCCTTTAAGTGAGACGACGTCATAGCCAATAAGCGTATCAAGGAAGCTTCTAATGTGATCAATACGACACCATAACAGGAAGCCTTTGATAATGATCACAATGACACCGTAACAGGAATGAGATCAGGCAGGCTGACGTGAGCTTGGCCACACCTATATTCTCACAGTCCAATAGCAAAAGTCCAGTACTTGTAATAACATATATTCAACATGTATATCCGGTCCAATATCAATACACGATCCAACATCAATACATTTAAAATTTATTGCATATATTGAATTTAAGCAAATATATTGTTCCTGCAATTTCACCTAAACCAAGTATCATATTCTTAAGAAAAAATGTATTCAAGCATATTTTATATTTCTTGAAGAAATATTTAAATAATCAATATATTCAAATAATCAACATTTATTTGAATATATGTCACAAAGGCTTTTAGAATATATTTTATGAGGAAATGGAGGAACCCGGTTACTTTATAATATCATTAATTGATATTATAATTTGTACACCTTTTACTTCCTATAGTTTTTCTTTTTGCACATTTAGAAAAACATAATTTGAGAATTGATATTTACATGAAAATATTTTCAGTCACAACAAAACCCTATTTTCCAACAATCTCCCCCTTTTTGATGATGACAAAATATATTTCAATAGTATTGGACATGTCATCAAATATCAATTATGTTTTTCAAAGAGAACACAAGTTATCATTGTAGCATAGATATAGTTTTATGATCATACGCATGTTTCCTATACATGTGTCTAGCAAATTTCAAAATTTTGTATAGAACATGAAAAATTATGGTTTAAACAGGCGTGATATGTATATGTAACCCACGTTCTACACTAATAGTCATAAATGAGTGTTCAGATGTGCACACTATTCTCTCCCCCTTTTTGTCATAAGCAAAAAGATGGATTATGCAAGTAACCAGGACAAGATACAACAAAAAAAAATGAGTAGGCAACAACGAAATAGAGAGAAAAGTAGGGTACTAATCAGATGCTGCATGAGTGAAAGTAGAGCTACTCCCCCTCAAACCAAGTAGTTTGAAGAACAATGAAAGAATAGAGAGATAGTAGTAATAAACAGTTCAAAAATTTTCAGGAAGTAACATGCCAAGTTCTCATCTAAGAACATAAAATCTATCCTTTGGTAAAGGTTTGGTTAAGATATCGGCAATTTGCTAATCAGTACTCACAAATTCAAGCATAATATCACCTTTTTGAACATGATCCCAAATGAAATGATGTCTAATTTCTATGTGCTTTGTTTTAGAGTGTTGGATAGGATTCCTAGTGAGATTTATAGCACTTGTGTTATCACATTGTAGTGGAACTCTATGTTATAAGATTTCATAATCCTCTAGCTGCTGTTTCATCCATAAGATTTGAGCACAACTACTAGCAGCAACAATATATTCGACTTTAGTGAAAGAAAGAGCTACACAATTTTGTTTTTTGGAGTGCCAAGAAATAAACATATTTCTGAGATAGTGACATCTACCACTCATACTCTTCCTATCTAGTTTGCATCCAGCATAATCAGTCACTAAATGCATGCAAATCTAGGGTGGTGTCTCTAGGGTACCAGATTCCTAGGAAAATCATGTCTCTAAGGTATCTAAATATCCTTTTAACAGCAACTAGATGTTGTTCTTTAGGATTGGATTGATATCTAGCACATAGACACACACTAAACATGATATCCAGTCTAGATGCAGTCAAGTATAGTAAAGAGCCAATCATGCCACGATATAATTTCGTGTCTACACTAATTCCATCTTCATCATTAGATAATGATAAAGAAGTGCTCATTGGTGTGTTCATTGGTTTAGAATCATGCATCTTGTATTTCTTGAGCAATTCATTTGTATATTTGGTTTGACTTATAAAAGTCCCTTTGTTGGTTTGTTTGATTTGCAATCCAAGAAAGTATATTAATTCACCCATCATACTCATTTCAAATTCACTTTGCATGCATGCAGCAAATTCTTCACATAATTTAGAATTCATAGAACCAAACATGATATCATCAACATATATTTGAATAATCAAAAAAATTTTTTCTTTGTTCTTTATAAATAATGTATTGTCCACTTTTCCTTTTCTAAAATCATGACTAATTAAGAATGAACTTAATTTATCATACCAAGCCTGTGGAGCTTGTTTAACATATACTTCTTCCTTTATCATCATTCAAAAATGCATTTTTGACATCCATTGGAAATAGGATAAAGTTCATACCGCAAGCAAATGCAAGTAAGATCCGAATAGCTTCTAATCTAGCTACAGATGCAAATGTTTCATCATAGTTAATCCCTTCTTCTTGACTATATCCTTGTGCCACTAATCTAGTCTTATTTTTAGTGATGGTACCATTTTCATCTAGTTTGTTCCAAAATACCCATTTTGTGCCTATGACCGGATGATGCTTTGGTCTAGGAACTAGATTCCAGACCTTATTTCTTTCAAACTAATTCAATTCTTCTTGCATAGCAAGAAGCCAGTTTTCATCCTCAAGAGCTTCATCTACTTTCTTAGGCTCTACTTGAGATAAAAAGGCTTGATATTCACATGTGTTGTGAACCCAAGACCGTGTGCTTACTCTAACATTTGAATCACCTATAATGTGGTCGTGATCTACTTCATTTCTAACTCTAGGAAATGATGGTTCTCTAGTTTCAGACTCCCCCTCAACTTCAACCCTATTTGGAATGCTTTTGGTTCCACAATTTGCTTCAGTTTCTAGGATGCTTTGGCATTCATCCTCAAACTTAACATTAATTGACTCTTCTACAACTAAAGTGCGTTTGTTAAATATTCTATATGCTTTACTTGTATGAGAGTATTCAAGAAATATTCTTTCATCACTTTTGGAATCAAATTTCCCAAGTAATTCCTTTCCGTGATTCAAGACAAAACATTTACTTCCAAAAACATGAAAATATGAAATGTTTGGTTTTCTTTCAAAGAATAACTCAAAGGGTGTCTTTTTCAAAATAGGTGTTATTAATGTACGGTTTGAAATATAGCAAGTTATGTTTACAACTTCTCCCCAAAAGTGTTTTTAGCCAAAGGACAAATAGAACTCATCCCTAAAAACTCAAACGATGAAGAGTTAGACAAACATGGAATACAATGAATCACTTTCATAGAAAGATTTTCCAAACATTAGTGTAAAATATTAAAATTCATAACAAAAGAGTGTTTATTACCTTAATTGTGAAAGACAAAAGGTATGTCATAAGCATTATTAACAAAATACTAATGCACACCATGCTAAAACACTAAATAGAAAAGTCCTCCATGCATCTTATTCTATCTTGTCATTGTCCTAGCCAATAGCTCTTAAAAATGCAAAAATCAAGGTAAGAAAAATAACTCTACAATAATTATCTTGGTTGTATTTGGCAATAGAGATGAGATTGGCATTAAAAGTGGGTAGTGTAAAATGGTTTTAAGGATATGGCTATTGGGTAAATACATTGAACCAAAATGCATAACATATATTCAATGATTGTTTCTCAACTTCACAATCTAAGACTTATGCTTGCAAGGCCTAAAATATGTCAAATAGTCAAAGCTACAATAACATGATCACTAGCACCCAAATTTGTAGTCCAATATTAGCTCTAGAGTAATACCTATCATCAATGCACTAGAAGTTGATACCACAATAAGTAAAGTAATTATCTTGCTATACCATTTTGAAGTAAGTTCATAGACTTTTTCAATAGCACAAGCATCAAAGTTTGATTGATTTGCTAATGATTGTTTTCCTTTATCATTCCTTTTTTTTTTTCTTTCATAGGCACCTATGTAGCTTGTAGCACCTATCTTTAGTGTGGCCAACATCCCTATAATGAAGGCAAGGATTAAAAAAATGGCATTCAATTACCTTGTGGCTTGATTTTCCATAATGGGTACAAGACACCCCCTTTGTTACAAATTCAACTAACCCTTGTTTGTGAATATTGTTAACTAGTTTCTAGCTAGAATCCTCATTGTGTACCATGGTGATGGTGTCCTTCGACAACAGTAAAGAGTGCACTTTTTAGATTGGCTCTATTATGGACTTGAAAAACTCATTAGGTAATGGGACAATAAGGATGGATAGAGAAGTCTTCTTCCTACCACTTATGGGTCAAATGTCTTTTCCCTATGGTGGAAACTACTAAAAGTGAAGGACAAAGTAGACTTTTAAACCTACCTAATGGAAATAGGAATGTTTTAATTATCTTTCTACTACCTTCATACAATCATTATGGACCTTTTTATATAATACCAACTTGCTAATAACCTAAAGGATTTCATTCCAAAAATGCCCCTAAAGTTAATGAACTAGGGATATAATAGGAAATTTAAGAAATATGTTATTCTAATTGCTAAACAAATGTCTACTCACTAACTAAATGAAGAAGCTTTAGGAACCCCTTATGATGCTACCATCCCCCATCATTGAGCTACCATGATGAAGGTATTATGGTATAGAGGATGAATGTGGCTTTAATGGTTGTGCTATAGTTCCACCCTGTTTAAACAAGCCTTGTTCTCAAGGTCAGAAAGCAAAATTTCATCTCCTCCTAATTTTCCCAAGTATGGTCCTGGTGAAAGAATATACCAATAGACAAGGATCCTCTTTGTTTTGGCTTATTCTTTCCTAAATGGGTTGGAGTAATGGGTTGGGGTATATGTAAAATGTCATTAAAGCTATCCAAGAACTATGGTAGATCTTTTTGCACTTCTATCTCTTTCCCAATGCATTTTTTTTATTTTAAAAAATGACACATGAAAGGTAGGACACGGCTTTGAAGGAGGGAAAAAGCTCGAGATTTCTTCACAAAGTTATGGACAAACCTTAATATGGTTGTAACAATAAGTAGGCAAAGTCTCCCACCTAAAAATGGAATCCATTTCATGCTTATCAAAATTACTCTTTATTTTGTGTTCCATTTCATGAATTCTTTACCTCACCCTTTTAATCATTTGATCCTTTTCCTTAAGTTCATGGTCCATTATAGATACTTTAGCTATTCCCCACAAAAGTTAGAAGAAAGGGAAAAGGCTTCCCATAAACAATTTTGTGCAAGCTAGAACACATGGAAGAATGCTTGCTTGTATTAAAGTAGTACTTATCCCAAGATAACTAATGGATGCAAGACTTAAGGTGGTCATAGGAGAAATAATGAAGATATATTTCAATAGAGCAATTAACTATTGGAAAATAGGGTTTTGTTGTGACTAAAAATATTTTGGTAAATATCAATTCTTAAAATATGTAATATTTTTTTTTATGTGTAAAAGAAAATTATAGGAAGTAAAAGGTATACAAATTATAATATCAATTAATGATATTATAAAATAACCGGGTTCCTAAATTCCTTCATAAAAAATATTCTTAAAGTTTTTGTGAAATATATTTGTGTATTATGCCAAAAATATATTTGAATATATTTTATTTAGAAATATGATACTTGGTTTTATACACTTGTAGGAACATGAGGGGTATTGATTCTACCTTGATATTAGTTCAAAGCTAAGATATGTATTACACCAAAATATGAACTTTGTAAAATACCATATTTTTGGACTGTGTTTACATAACTGAACCTTGGACCCTGTTGATATTGGACTGTGTTTTTCTGTTGGATCTTTTGTTATTGGACTGTTGTTCTGTGACACGGCTCGAGCTCGCGTTAGCCCAACCCTACTGAAGGAAGCCTTCTCGCGCTCGCTACGGTGTCATCTCATCCATTAAAGGTGCGCTCGCTACAATGTCGTCTCATCCATTAAAGGTGTGCTCGTTATGGTGTCATCTCATCCATTAGAGGTGTGCTCATTATGGTGTCGTCTCATTCATTAAAGAGATGTGCTTGCCACAACATTGTCTCATTTAATAGAAAGACGCACATAAGAAGGTTCTCGATTATTTTGCCCTAGCTATTGTTCTTCGAGCTCCGGTGTCATCTTTGTTTCTCTTGAGTGCCAATCCTTAACAAGAGGATTTTGGAGGAGACTGGTTGTTAAAATGGTCAGATTGAAGCTTTGAGAAATGATATGAGGTCGATTTGATGGATGGGTCACTATTCCTAATGGGAAGAAAGCTATGGTTCAAGTTTGATCTAAAAAGCCTTAGATTTGCTTCCTATTTAAAGGATATGTATGCATGAAGATATAATTTGATGATCTACATCTATTTGAAGTGTTCTCTTTGAGAAGAAAATCTCTTAAGCTCACTTACTATTTGATTCGAGTTTGCTCATCTCTCGGTGACTCACAGGGCTTCGGTGATATTCGATTATTTGGTTTGATCTTTAATTATATATTCAATTATAGCTTGTATAACATTATTTATGTACTAATTTCATTTAAAAACATTTACTAAACATAAATATTGAGGAAACTCAAAATCTAATTTACTCATGTTGGGTTTATGGCTATCCAAGAAGGGGGGTTGAATCGGATATCTGGAAGTTTAATGAATTTAAACTTTTTCTTTCAATTTGTTCTTTTATAATGAATACAGCTAAACAAATTATCACAATAGTAATAAAATATCTAATAGAAGAATTAAATCAGAGAAAATCACACACAAGAATTTCACAGTGGTTTGTCCCTTTTTCACCTACTTCCACCCTCTTCTCCTTCAACTCAAACCGAGTTGAAATTTGCTTTACTTCAAACAAGGAGAGCACCTCTCCTTTACCTCACAACTCCTCAGAAGGAGTTATATAGTTCACGATTACAAGGTTAGGTTTACAAAAACCTTAATGCATCAAGCTTACTCCTCAAATGTATGATATGAGTGAGGATTCAAGCTTATCAGAAAGCTAATCAAATGTATACAAGATCAATTTAAGCTCTAATCTCAAAAACCCCAATTTCACAAATCTAGGATTTTTGATTTACAATAATCTTTATGTGCAAATAATGTTATAATCAATCTAGCACATATAAAGATTAATCTATCAAATGATATTCAAGAGATAACAAGTTTAAAGAATATCACCGAAGATTTCCTTTTCCTTCAAATAGTACCGAAAGCAGCTATAAGCACAAATCGATGAGGGCTTTTGTTTCTCTTGATCAGATCACCAAGAATATATCTCAACAAGCACCAATATTTCGTCTGAATCCCCCTTCTATAGCAGGTACTTGAACCTTGAATAGATAAGGGTTTCGGTTCAAACCTTTTTAAAATCCTTCCATTGGGATTTGATGGATTCAACGTTGTATTGAAGCAGGTGATGATTTTTCAGCAAAATAGTTGTTCTGACATCCAGTCACCTCACCATTCTTCCTGTTAGAGCCGTCGTGGCAAAAGAGAGAGATCAAGAGGAGAAGAGTTTCAGAGTGTGGCTAAGGCTTCCATCTTTCATACGCTGCCGTTTATGCTCTTATTTGCTTCCATACGCTGCCGTTTAGAATAAATGGCTTTTCTCAAGACGTTGCCATTTCATGCTTCATAAATTCACGGGCTAAAGCTTTCATTTATGGGCTGAAGCACTTATTCATGGGCTGGAGCTTTCATTCACGGGCTGAATAAATAAGCTTCATGTGTCTATATGTAAATATATGGTCGGTCCATTACACCTATACATACACCAATTCCAAGTATCAAAGTTCGTTTAACATAACCAAGAATGTAGATTAATCTATGAAATAAAATATTCAAAGATTAAATCAACTTGGCTTTATATTTGATGTTGAATAATAAAATGTAGGAACTCGGTTACTTTATAATATCATTAATTGATATTATAATTTGCACACCTTTTACTTCCTTTGAGTTTTGATATGTGCACATAAGATCTCATATTTTCTATCATATATGCAAGTTTGATAATCTATTTAATACATGTTCAGATAAATATAAAATTCTATTTGACATATATTCTTATAAAATTTTTCTCAATCAAAACATACAAGCACATGATTTTCAACAACTCAAATTGGGGATTTCATGGTAGAAGCTCTGCATCTTGTTATATATACTTAAATAGCTCCTCTGATTAGCAATATCCCATAAACTAACATATTATTTGGGGATTCGCTATTGTACATGATCTTTTGATCATAATTTGTATTCAGACTTGAGAATTCCTTTGAGAAGGAATTATTGGGATTAAGGAAAAGCTGTTCTCCTAATCTAGTTGAGTAAAAGAGACTTCAATCTATTGGATTGAAAGAGAAGAGGGTGGACGTAAGACTCAAGGATTGAGTGCCAAACCACCGTGGTAAATTGGGTGTTGATTCTCTTGCTTTTTACTTATTTGAATAACTCTGTTTGTTTGATTGCTTATTAATTCATAAATTGTTAAATTAATTGGTTTAATTTTTTATATCAAACAAAAGCAACCTATTGTTAGATTAACAATTCAACCCTCCCCCTTCGTGTTAAGCCATAAAACCTAACAATAAGAATCTATGTTATCAAAAGATCTCCTACAAAGATTTTCCTAGGAAAAAATAGAGATGTCTCCTACTTTACTTGTAATGTGTGGAAGTATCAATCTAATTTCAAAAACTCATTCAATTTGAATGCTACATGAAGAACATAAGCCAGATGAAGGAGGGAGAAGACTTAGGATGCACATCAGTAAACGATTTAGTTGCACACGAAAAATAAACCAAAAAGTTGAGGAATGCTAGGATAATTGGTTTATATAGATCCTTCTAGGATGAGCCCACCCAATTGTGAAAGTTACCACCATATACATGATCTTAACTCTAGTAACTATGCAAGGATGGCAATTAAGATAACTTGATGTAGATAATTCATTATTGCACAAGATGCTCACAAAACTAGTATTAATGGAGCAACCAACTTATTTCCAAGATTTTTTATGACCAACACATGTTTGGGCCTTACGTAAAGCACTTTATAGTTTAAAATAGAGCCCCAAGCATGGTATGATCGCCTTTCAGTCTTCTTACTTAATGACCTTTCTTTGTTTTTATATGATCATGGGGGAATGCATATCTAGATTCTAATTGATGTAGAAGACCTAGTGGTGACAAGAAATTCTACCTACCACTTAGATAACTTTGCCAGTCAACTTGGTTCAGTGTTCCCCATCAAGGACCTAGGTAGGCTTAGCTTCTTTCTAGGCATTTAAATGCTACATGACAACAATGGCCTATCCTAAGAGAAGTATGTATCAAACATCTTGTGTAGAGCTAAAATACCCCACTACAAGTTGTTACCCACCCAAATGTTAATAAAGCCGCCTTTTATGCAAAATTGACATAATCATTTTTTGCAACCACACATTTTTAGAGCTTGATCGAAGGTTTACAATTCCTCACGTTAACTTGACCATATTTCACTTTCTTTATCAACAAGTTAAGATTATATTTGCACACATAATCTAAGATTATCATGATCTAAAAAAGGCTCTTCATTACTTGAAAGGCACATTGCACTTGGATCTTTGTATTCTTAAATGTATTAGTGCAAATCCATATGATTTTATAGATTCTAATTAGGCCAGTTGCTTCATCACTTGGTGCTTAAATATTGCTCTGTGTCTTTATTTATGATAATTGTCTCTTCTGGTCATCTAAGAGATAAACAATTATGGCCCAATATCTATTGAAGCATAATACTAAGCCTTTGTACTAAGAGCTATAGAAACTACTTGGCTGCTCCACATAGCTATTACGAGACCTTGGCATAAGACTTCACTCACAAGTTAAGCTATTCAACATGTTAGCTCTTCATTTGACCACAAAGCTAGTTTTCCACTCTTATTCAAAGCACTTGGAATTGGACTCTCATTTTGTGAGAGAAAAGGTAGCCTAAGGTATGTTAGTCATTGCCTTTGTCTCCTCATCTAAACAAATTGTAGATGTATTCACCAAGGCTTTGAAACTTGTTATCTTTTCTTGCTATCTATGCTTGTTTTGAAACTTGTTTTTTTGCTTATTTCTCAATCTTATTTGATTTGGTGGTGTTGGATTAAATTAGGTCATTCTTGAGTTACTTTCTTAGAAAATCAATTCAACCCACCCTTCTTAGTTGGCCTTTATATCTTACAATTGGCATTAGGAGCTAGGTTATCTTATCTAAAGGCTTAACATCCTAAAGTAGATCCTTATAATGGTTGTAGAAAAAGGTGTAATTGTCATGGGGTTTAGCAAACCACCTCTGTTTGATGGAATAAATTACATACATTGGAAGTAACTAATGCAAGTGTTTATTACTAGACAAGATCCAAAAGCTTCGCAAGCTATCAGGAAGGGTACTATGTTACTTGAAAATGATAAATGGAGTAAAAATGAAGCTAAAGTCATGGAATTGAATGCTAAGGCTATGAACATGATATATAGTGGTCTAAGAGCTCATGAGTTTAATAAAGTGTCTTCTTGCATCACTGGTACAAACTTAAATTTCTAGGAAAGACATGTACAAATGAGGAAATAGTTAGAAAAATGTTAGTCTCTTTACCTGAAAATTAGGATCCTAAAAAGATGGCTATAGAAAAAGCACATAACTGAGAAAAGTTAACCTTAGATGATCTATTAGAATCACTAAAAACCCATGAAATGCAATTAATGAGAAAAGAAAAAGAAAAGAAAAATAAGAAGTCACTTGCCTTAAAAGTAAAAGTAGAAAAGATTAATAAGATAGAACTCAAAAATGATGAAATTGCCTTGATAGCTGGAAAATTTAGAAAATTGCTTAGAAAAGGTTTAAGCAAGAATGTAGGTCAATCTAGGAGAAAAGAAATACATGAACCTAGGGAGATTCTATGCTATGAACATAGAAAACCTAGACATATTAAGGTTAATTGCCCTCTATTAAAAAACTTGGACATTCATATTATTTGGGGATTTGCTAGCTGTACAAAGGTTGTTTCAATCTCATTTGGTAATCGATGACTTGTGTAACTCCTTAAGGAGGAGTTAGAAAGTGTGGGAAAAGTTTTCTCTTACTTTGTTAGTAAAGCAAAATCCAACCAATTGTGTTAGAGGAAAAAGAGGGTGGAAATAGGTGAAAAGGGCCGAACCACCATGGAAATTTGTTGTCTATGCTTGGTTTGAAACTTACTTGTGTGCTTATTTCTCAATCTTATTTGATTTGATAGTGTTGGATTAAATTAGGTCATTCTTGAGTTACTTTCTTAGAAAACCAATTCAACCCCCCCTTCTTGGTTGGCCATTATATCTTACAACAATGACTAGAACAATTCTAATGGTTTCTAGCCATGCAATTGGAGAAAACGTCTCTCCAAAATAAATGTTAGGTACTTGGGAGTATCCCTTTAGCCACAAGTTTGGCTTTATGCCTCACTATCACCCCCTTTAACATTGATTTTTGTTTTGAGGACCATTTTAGCCCCACTGGCCGTTTTTCTGCAGGGAGATGAGCCACCTCCCACATGAAGTTTTTCCTAATAATGTTAATCTCTTCGTCCATTGTTGACTGCCACTCTTTATCTTACACTACCTTTTCATTAGTCACTCATTCTAAAGTGGCTAAGTTACAACTTTCGTATAGATCTTCATGGTTTCTCACTCAGACTAGGACATGTTAAAGAATTCTTTTTGTACATTTGATTTTTGCTTACTTGCTTTGATTGAATATGACTCAGTGTTGTTGTCACTTTGTGGAGGAATGCATGGAGAACTTGTTTCTTTTCCAAACACAGTGTCTTCTTCATGTAGCTCACTTTCTATAGGAGTGGTGATCTGTATGCTTTTGTTGTTTATCTTTCTTCTTGGTTTCCTAATTCTATGAAATACCTTCATCAATTGCAATATAATGACTAACCACCAACTTGTTAATGGTTAAATCAAGCACACAATATGCTTTAAACATTTGACTACATCCAAGTAAAACTCCTTCATTGGCTTTTCATTCCAATTTGGAATTTGTGCTCTAGAATATGTATGTTACACATGCTTCTAAAAATTCATAGATGCTCAACAAAAGGCTTCCTTCCAATTCATGCTTCATATGGCATGACCCATTTCAATGTTACAATGGGAGTTTAATTAAGAATGTGAATAGTTATGCTTACTACTCCCCTCAATATTCTTTTAGGACTTTTTTCTTTTCAACATACATCTAGTTGTTGCCAAAATTATGTAGCCTTTCCGCTCAGCTACACCATTTTGCTATGGTGAATGGCTAGTTGTTTGTTGATGACTTACTCCTTATTTAGCACATAAGATTCTAAACTCTGAAGAGAAGTACTTCCCACCCTAGTCAAAGTGAAAGCTCTTGATTTATCTTCATCTTTCCTTCTCTACTACTAGTTAGAAGTGCTTAAAAGCTTAGAACACTGCTCCTTTCTCCTTAAGAAGTAAAACCTAACAAAACCAAGAAGCATCATCAATAAAGAGTGCAAAGAATCTATTACCTTCCTGAGTGATAGTTCTCATGGGACCACACACATTGATATGCACAAGCTCCAATAACTTCATGTGATACTTCTTGATTTTTGTTTGGAATGGCCTTTTGGTGTTCTTCATGAACTAGCAACCTATATAAATACTCTTTCCTTGTTTTATTGGCAGCAACCTTCTGCCATTTTTTGCTTCTAAAGTTATTCAAGAGCTTCAAAGTTAAGGTGCCTAAACCTACCATGCCATAACTAGCTTCTATCTTCATCCACACTCAGAGCAACTAGAACATCATACTTAAAACAAATTGGAAAAATCTTGGTGTTCTTCATGTCAATGGTGGCTATCTCTTTAGTCATGGCTGAATTATCAAAGATCCTACACAAGCATCCTTTAAAAAATAGAATATATCCACTCTGCATCATCTATCTCACACTCAACAAGTTTGCTCTGAGACCAAGTACAAAAAGGACATCTTTAACTATCTTAACACCTTGTGGTGTTATAATGGATACAACTCGTTTCCCTACTATATCTACAAAGTGGTCATCCCCAACCCTTAAGTCTAGATCTATATCTATGATATAGTTAGCTAAATATGTGATCAAATAGGGACATGCGATTCATGCACCCACTATCCATAGACTAAGTCTATGGTTAATAGGTGAGGTAGACAAACTTGCAAAGAATAAGGTTATTGTTTCACCCAATATGTCTTTTATTTCTTCCAACTTGTTTTGTTGTGTTTCTTTGAACCTATAGTTATTTTCAACATGACCAAACCTTTGATAGTTCATGCATTAAGGTTTACCTTTATGCCAATAATACTTTTCTAGATGGTTGGATTTCTTACATACCCCACACAATGGATATCTAGATCTACCTTCCAAAGGTTGTTCAAATTAGGTTTTCCTCATTGGTTTTGGAACCTATGAACATTTTGGCTTTGAACAACATTTCATCATTTGCTCTCTCATTTCTCCTACATATCCTTCTTTTCAAATGCTTCTAATAACCTTACTAACTCCAAAATTGGCATATTGACAAAATCCTTTGTTTTCTTAATTGAGGTGACCATTGCATCAAATTTTTTTATGAGATTGATGAGAATTTTTTCTACAATACAAGACTTAGGCCATTCCTCACCTAGGTTTTTGATTTGACTCACAATAATGTTAACTCTAGAGAATTAGGCATTTACAGATTCCGCATCTTCCATTTTAAGCAATTCAAAATCTTGTTTGAGGAATTAAAATTTGACAGCTTGTACCTTTGTGGTGCCTACAAACTCATTTCTTAGAGTGGTACAAGCTTCATGAGGAGTGGTTGCATGGTTGATGCAATGAAGCTCATTGTCTACAACACCCATCTAAAGCACCACAAGAGCTTTGAACTCTCTTTTTTATTGTTTTCTATTACATTTGTGTTCAGCAAGTGTGAGTTCAAAGGTTGGTGTTGATGCTACTCTAGGAGTTCCATTTTCAACAAGCTCACACATCCTTTAGCAATTTAGGTAGGTTGTCATCTAAAGGGACCATGTTTGGTAGTTGATCCCATCGAGGGTAGACAATGGAATGGTGGAGCAAATTGTTAATGAGAGGTTGAGGAGGAGGCTCTAGAGGATAGAGTGGAGGTCATTTCTGAAATCAGTGAAGATTTTCAAACAAAGAGGAACCTTTCAACTCTTGATACTATTGTTAAAGCTAGCAATTTGTGAAGAGAAGGAAATGTAAGAAGAGAACACTCGAACGGCTAAACCAAATGGTTCTAGGATACTAAGTAAAAGAATAAGCAAATTACAATGAGTTCCAAATTAACTTCAATTCATATTTAGCACGTTACAGATCTCTTACCAATGTTGCTATTTAAAGACACATAAAGATAAACTACCAAACTAAGTCTACGATTGCTATGCCCATACTTGGGACTTACAAAACTAAGGTCTTTACACCTTTTACCAAAAGCATACTGCACCATACTCTTCCTATCTGTCCTGATCTTATTTACATTACCACCACCTTGTCTTCATAAATGACGATGTTGAAGTTGCCGTGTATTTTACAAAAGACTTTTGAGGCTTATACAGCATTCACATCACATGTTCAACAAAATACGCCGATGTTGAAGTTGCCATGCTTTCTACAAAAGACTTGTGAGGCCTATACAGCAGTCACGTCACGTGTTCAACAAAATACGCCGTGGTAGTAGAAGTTTGAAATCGCCAAACTGCATCACCCTTAAAAACCAGAATGAACAACCTATTTAAGTTCAAAGGAAGCCCATGACCTTAAGCATGAGTACGCATCCGCAAACTCTTATCCATAAAGTTCTTTTTCTATTTCCTTCAACATGGTTTGCTAAAATTAAAATTGAAGGCTCCTATTAACGAATACACTATTCTTGAGTTTGGTTAATGACTACAATAGTGTATTGTGTTTAAAAAATTGTTTCATACTTTTATAAAACCATGGGTTGTATTGTCTTCACAAATCAAACTTTATCGGGTAAGCATAAGTTAAAGACAAAAAGAAATAAGTAAATATAATTTCCCTTATTGATTTAGAACATGGTCAGTCAAGAACGAATACAAGCTTTTTACATCCTTTCACCTCATTGTAGAAAACATTCCCTGAATCAACAGGGGAAGCCACCCATCTATCCCCAGCAATGTCAAGATGACCCAATCCACTTGCTTTAATCCGTTCTATAGAAAGTAAAGTTTTTCATTTATTTACTCTGATGCCTTACGGGCAAAGAGTGGACTTCTGCTTAATGTCAAAGACTCAGCCAGAGTCCACTGAGAAAAAGCAGGTTCAAAAGCAAAGGCTCAAATTGCCAGAGTACCATTGAGAAAGAGATTGGAACAACAGCGGCTTTCCCTGTTGAAAAGTACTTCTCTAAAAGATGACAAGATCAGAACCTAATCACCACTAAGTATACTGAAATTTTGCAGCATTGAGACAGTTCACCAGAAAATTCAAGTACAAGTTTTTTCTCAGTTTTCCACCATATGGACAAACTATACTCATAGTTCAAAATATCAACTGATCACAATGCTCTTTTCTTAATTCTTCCAAGGGAAGCCATGTGAGCCATGCCTGAGAAGTGAACGTTTTAAAAGGCTTGGTCATCAGAGTTTTCACAACTGGGACTTCCAATCCATTGGCCTTCAATGAATAAATTTGATAAACAAGCTCACCCAAAAAAAAAAAAGGAAAATTAACATATACATCATAAGGGAGAAAGTTTTGAAACAACATGATATCATTTACTTACTACTTCAAATTAAAGATGTAATCGTACAAATCAAACCAAATCATATGGGGAAAGGACGGTTAAAATACAAAGAAAATAGTCACTACTATATGTGAACTCTTCCTTTACTGACTGCCACTTTTGCCCACATCTGCAGCTCTCCAATAAAAATATCATGAACTATAAAGACAAAGCCTACATGCTTCAGAATCCTACATGGCAGATCACCACAAAGGAGCATCAGACTGCTATGCTTTTCCCTATATGTCTTGATCCTTCAAATCTCCCGCACTTTGATAGAATAAAACAAAAACATAGGGCACAATAAGCCTTCATTCAGTGTTTTAACAACGAGGAAGATTTGCATTATGATTGCTAGAAGACGAGATATCGGCCACATATAAACCATTTACATTACATCTACAGCTAGCTTGTGTCTATCCATGTTTACAAACATAGATGTGCAACTATTACCACTTTGAAACGAACATTGTCAAGCACAATATAAGGAAGAACATAATTCAATTGAGCATTTACTCCTTAGTAAGAGTAATAACCATATGGGAAATGAATCATCAAACTATAAAAGCACTAAATAGGATTCGAAATGATATAGGGAATGTACCAGCAACAAGAGAATGAAAAAGTGATATAACGAAAAATAAATTTAAGACAGAACATAAAATATAGGCAAACGACAAGAAATGAACCATATTCATCACACTGGCAGTAAGAGTGCATTCGTTTTCAAACAAATTGGATAATAAGAACAGCTTAGTTGTTTCCTCAGGGTACAGGATCATACCTATTGAGCTGAATCTTCAGAAAATCTAGCATCAAAAGGAGCGGAAGGATGAGAATGGACTGAACCCACAGCATTTCCAGAACCATGCTGTAGTTCTATCACAAGCCATCGGACAGCCTTACTCATCTGTTCCAACCTTACTGCACTAATCGGCGGGAGACCAGTGGTGCCAGCTTGACCTGACTTCCCCGCTGGCGAACCAGTTGCTTCATCCACGAGGCACTCTGATCCTATTCTTTGCTTCACAGACTCCACAAATTCCTCTGCCTGGTCACAAGCCACTCGGAACAACTCCCACTTCCGCTTGAAATTTTCTAGAGCAGCATCTGTAGCGGCTGTTTTCTGCCCACCGGAAATCTCCTTGGCTTCAAGTACATTGGCTGCCGCCGCAACAAAATCTTGATATGCATTGTTCAGAGAATCTACAATATTGTCCATTTCAGGGCTTCGCACCTGCTAAAAAACAATTTGCCTCGGAAAGTCTGCTATCTCTACAAACTAACAAACAATTAGAAATAGAATCGCAATTTCTTTTTCTTTTTCTTTCTTTTTTAATTGCGAAGTAACCATTCCAAAAAATGCCAAGCATTAGCTGGGCATGGGGGAATTTTTTCCTAGATCCGATATGAGAAAGGAATCCAAATTAAAGTTGCTTCTGAAACAAATAAATTATGGACGGATAACAAAGTTCAAACACAGTATTTGTTGTCACTAAAAGCTAGCCATTCAACTTGAATCACAAATCCTGATATGGATGGTTTATAGAATCTATTATATTGTCCATTTGAGGGCTTCCTGGCCGCTACAAAAACAATCAGGCTCAGAAAGTCTGTTATCTCCAGAAGCCACCACAGAATCAGCTGGGTATGGAGGAAATTGTTTACAAGATCTAATATAATAATGTTAGCATAATTAGGTTGCCTCTGAAACAGATAAATTATGGGCGAATAACAAAGTTAAAACATAAGATTTGCTGCTACTAAAAGCTATGCCATTCAACTTGAACCAAGAAAATCCAGGATGACTCACAAACGCAAATATCCTAGTCCTACTGAAAACTGAAATTGGACTCCAAGGTGAAACTATGTCATTCCATGAAGCCGAACCTTCAATTTCAGTCTCTTCCATCTCATATATAGACGAACAACTTACCACACCGCATATAATTCCGCACGAACTTACACATAGAAAGGATTTACAACACAGAGACAAAAGGTAAGAAAACCTTTTTATGGATAATAGAACAGGTATCCACAAATTGAATAGCTGTAAACTCTAAATATCACAGAAAACATAAGTGGGTATGCATCTGAATTTGGAAACTATTCTTGTGCCCCATGTAAACTCAAACCTTTAGCCTTTCAAGCCGTTTTTGACAGTGCATTATCCACTTTCATTCTCTTAGATTACTCCTTAACTATCAAGGATAAACATATACCAAGCATTTAGATCGGAAAATAAAGAAATTAACTTTTTCAATGGGTGTCGAACCCAGGGGTTCTACTCCTAATATCAGATGATCTACCCGAGATTATGTAGCCCCCGCCGATTGCTTTGGATGCCCGTGTGATTATCGTAGAAGAAGATCGTTGGAAAGCAGCGACGAGCGGCGGAACGATTTTGGCCGCACTAAAACTGAGGATGGGTCAAACACGGTGCGTTCAGGGAGAAGCGAAAATGGAGCGTACTCGGGTGCGAGGGATGCGTCACTTCCGCTAGTTAGAGGCGACTGGTCGTTTTCCTCAATGAATTCACAATTCCAAATAACGCCTTCTGCGAAAAACAGTGCCAAAATAAAAAGCCAGCAAGTTATACAAGCAAAATTATGGAAAAATGCTTTCATTATAGAAAGATGAAGTATAAGAAGGAAGGATATTGGAAAATTGTTGCCTATCTCAACATTGTAACGGAATTTGTTACAAGCGAAATGTTGTGACAACCACAAATGCAAAAACTGCCACTTGAAATGTGATAATTTCTCAAGAACAATACCAAAAGATTATATAAGTACATGGCTGGTGATTTTGATCTAGAATCCTTAGTTAGCACGGTAGGTATATCTATGAACTCTGGTATTATTAAACTGGTATAACCAATCCCCTTTTTTTAATTTCAAATGCTTAGAATTTCTTAATGAAATTACATCTAGAAAAAAAAAAAACTGTGAGATTGCCAAACTATAATTTGACTTTCATTACACAACCAGGTACCATAACCTTGAATGAAAACTTACAACTTAAAAAAAGTACTTTATGCTCCTAAGTTCTAATTAAATCTTATTTTAGTTTCTAGACCTTTTAGAGATGAATAATGTCTAATAAAGTTTTATCCCAATTTTTTCATATTTCAAGACTAAGAATTAAAGTTGTGATTGGAATAGGTAAGATCAAGGATAGACTATAAAATTGGGTCTTAAAAAGGCATTCATTTGATTTCAATAAGACAATTAGCTTATAACAAAATTTAAATTCCTTTGTCGTTTGCATTCAACAAATAAAATGTTGAATTTCCATCATTGGCATTAAGTACTTAATTATTTATATTTTAAAAAATGAAATCATGTAAAGAAATTATTTGATTTGATTTTGTGATGGTGATAATTGTTCTGTTTGCTCAATTTCAAAACAAACAAGGCGGATTTCAAAAAAACAAAAAAAAAAAAAAGAGTGAAACAAACACATATTTAGTAATCGAACTTTTACATTTACACGTCTAGGGGATCATCCAGAGGGGAAAAAATGATGTTGCGTGACACTTTCTCACTATCATGAATGATTTAAAAGATTTCTTAAGAACCAAATACCCATACTTTTAGTCCCAGAACAAATAAACGTGTTTTCTCAAGATATCATTTGATTTTTTGGCGAATTCTGACCACCGGCTTTTTAATTTTAGTTATTAATGATTGATTGAAAGATTGATATATTTATTGATGACGAAATTGAATTTGAATTATTCTATTCATCAAACTTCATGCAAAGCTCTTGTGGTAGGTCTTTGACAACCCAAGGGGTTTTTTTTTTTTTAATGAGCTTTCAATTAAATCACTAAGGATTTAAATGAACAATGCACCGGGAACAATAATAGGAGACATAAGAATTTTTTTAAGTGATTCGGTCCTTCAAATTTATTTACATTCACTATCCTCTAATTAAACCCTTGGATTTACAAGGGAAAGTGTTACGACCACAGCCTGAGAAGTTACAAGACCTTGCACCGGAAAATCCTTCTCTAACTGGAGTGATTGGAAGTGTCTGCTGATTACCAATGGTGCCTAATCAAAGGAATTGTGCTCTGCTCTAAAACTAGGGTTCCAGAAGAGAAACAGATTTATGAGAATTTCCAACTACACGATGCCGTTTTGGGTTCCTAACTAAAGCACCTCAATGACACAACAACAGAAGCAACGACCTTTATCGACAACGACATTATTGTGCACCCGACTCACACTCTAATTCCCTTCCAACCTTTTCCTTGCTTCTCTTCGTAGCTTCATCAAAGCTCGTACCAGAAAGACCATTCTCTCACTTACATAAACCATGCATTCAATATGTAATCAAGCTATACCTAACTTTAATTGACTAATTCTTATACAAGAATAGAAGTACTAAAACCACCACTGTTAAATGAAAAGGTTGTCTACCACATCATTAGATTCATGTCAGCAACATGTGGGTCTGAAGCAGATAGAAGGCCACATCGAGCATGCGCACATCAGCGTTGGTGTTCTAACTCGCTCTCCATAATTAGTATTTATAAATTTTAATAGTTTAATGTTTGTAAGAATAACAATATTTATATAATGATTAATTTTTTTAATATATTTTCTATCCTATATTTAGGTATGACAAATTTATCTACATAATATATCTCTATCCACATTCAATTTATGATTTATATTATAAGATACATTAAATCAATTAAGTAGCAGTTAATCACCTGAAAAAATTTAATATAATAATAAACAACTCACGTAAGTATAATATCTTTCACAAATTATGAAATTCATATCATCATAATTAGGTTACATTTTAATTCTAAATAAATTAATGCATAGTATTCAATTAGACAAGAATAATGCTACATATTAAACAAAACATCTTAAACTATAAAACTGTCACCAAATTATTGTCCCTTTAAGAAAGTTTTGAACATTTGTACAAATTGAAAGAGCATCAGAAACTATCTGGAGTGCAAAACATGTTGTAACGCGCTGTCATGCGCCACAGTACACCGCCGCCACATTCTGCACAGATTCTTCAGAAAGATCCCCAAGACGCAGATCTGCTGGAAAATCATGCAGCCAAAACTGTTAGAAAATCACCTAGCTTCGATAGAAGTTGAACACGGATGACGTTCGCCATCTATCTTCCCTGGAATGGATGCTGGTCAGGTCGGAAAGTGCGCAGATGTAGCAATCTGCATAATTCAGATGGAAGTTGAACCCAGTCAGCAAGTTAGTCTTGATGTCGTTTCATGTAATTGAGTGGCGTTTACATAACTGATTGTATTAGTTGTTAATCAAGTAGTTAAGTGATAACACACTGTAATCAGTTACAGGGTTGTTAGATGACAGTTAAAGCTGTTAGTAGTTAACTATTACTACAGCTTATATAAATAGCCATATGGAATAAGAGGAAAAGTATTGATTGAGTTGAGAAAAGGTGATTCTTAAGAGTCATTGGAGGTCTTGGGTTCCCTCGAAGTAATCCTTTTGAGAGAAGTGAGTTGTTTCCTATAATCATTCCAAAATAGGTCATAAGGCTAAGCTTTCTAAGGAAGCTATTCAGGGTTCATCTCGTCTAAGGTCTCAGCCACACACTCGTGCTTACGTTAGAGCACAATCTGTCATACAGGAGCGCTGCAAAGTGGTATTAATGTCATGCAACGAATCAGAAGGGGAAAAGAGAGATCCTCTCTCTCTTCATGAGATAAATGAGACAATGCAGCAACTATTCGCGGCGACGAAAGCAAAAATTGATGGTGTCGCAGCACATATGGAGTCAAGCAGAGATGTTGGGGAAAGTTCTTCAACTCCAAATGGGGGGAGTAAACACCGTGCTAATAGACGAAGTCAATAAGGTCAAATTCATTCTAAGACTGTAAGATTGGAATTTCCCAAGTATGAGGGTAATGGGGATCCAATAGGGTGGTTTGATAGAGCTCTACAATTTTTTGATTATCATGATACTCTGAAGGAGGAGAGAGTGCGGCTTGCATCTTGGCACTTGGATGGCGAAGCCTAAATGATGTATCAATTACATCGCACAATTACATGGAGAGCATTAACAGATGAGTTAATGAAGCAGTTTGGGCCTACCATTTTCGTTGATCACTTTGGAGAGCTTACAAAACTCAAGCAGGTGGGATAAATACATGACAACGAGCTTCAATTCTGTAAGTTACTTCTATGTTGTGGCCAAATGAATAAAGAATAAAGTATAAGTTGCTTTATTAGTGGGTTAAAAGATCAAATCAAGTTGGATGTGATAGCTCATAATCCTCTAACTCTATACACTGCAATTGGTTTTGCTCAATTGTTTAAAGTCAAAGAAATGACCAATAGGTCCCTAGTTAATTATGTTCCTAAGAAAAGCACAGGATTGCTTGCTGATGATTCCAAAATGGGGGATAAATGTACTCCTATACCAATCAAGAAGTTAACCCAACCAGAGATTATAGACTATAGAGCTAGGGGCTTATGTTTCAATTGCGATGAGAAATTTACCCCTGGTCATAGTTGTAAAAAATTATTCTTGTTGGAGTGTTTGGCACCCAGAAAAGTAAATTTAGATGAGGAGGAAATGGAGTTAGAAGAAAGGGAATTAAGAATGCTGTCAATGGCTGCATTATGCGACACAAGAAGCCCCAGAATAATGAGGATCCAAGGAAATGTAGGAGTGCATAAGGTTTGGACTACAATATTAATTGACTTTGGAAGCACTCACAACTTTGTAAGTGCTCAATTAGCCCAGAAAATGCAATTATAGCTTGATATTAAAAGAAAATTTTATGTTGAAATGGCTAATGGAGAGAAGGTTCACGGACAAGGCTTATGTTTGAATGTTGAAATGGTATTACAAGGCCACAAACTGAAGGCAGATTTTTATATCTTGCCTATTACAAATTTGGGGGTTATCTTGGGAGTACAATGGTTAGAAACTCTAGGTAAAATCAAGTGGGAATTCTCTGATATGCAAATGTCTTTTATGATGCATGGACAGATGGTTGAATTACAGGGCAATAATGATCTAGCTACTAAACTGGTGGCTAGTGCTAAACTTAACAAACTCCTGGGACAGCAAAAGGAAGGCATCATTTTACAATTATGTACAGGTTCAGAACAGTTGTTCAATGAAGCAAGACAGCAACGGCCAGTAGCATTCTAGCAATTAATGGATTCTTATACTATGTTATTCCAAAAGCCTTGTGGATTACCACCATTACGCTCTCATGAGCATCATTAACTTCAAGAACGAAGGAAAGGTAATTGCCAGCAAACCTTATAGATATCCTTATATTTAGAGAAAAGAAATTGAAAAACTGGTCTTGGATTTACTAAAGGAAGGAGTTATTAGAGAAAACAACAGTCCTTTCTCATCTCCTATCATCTTGGTTAGAAAAAAAGATGGAATATAAAGGATGTGCATTGATTACAGATCTCTGAACAAGGAAACCATTAAGGATGCTTTTGCAATTCCCATGGTGGAACTCCTTGATGAGCTTTATGGAGCACGGTTGTTCACCAAATTAGATCTCAGATCTGGTTATCACTAGATCTGGATGAAACCCTAAGATATTGGTAAGACTACATTCCAAACTCCTCAAGGTCATTATGAATTTTTAGTAATGCCCTTTGGTTTATGTAATGCTCCCTTACTTTCCAAAGCTTGATGAATAAGATCTTCAAAGAATACTTAGGTTTTTTTGTACTAGTTTTCTTTAATGATATACTTATATATAGCAAACAGTGGGATGAGCACATTGAGCATGTCCAGCTAGTATTTGATAAACTCATAATGCATCAATTGTATGTTAAGAAAGAAAAATGTGAGTTTGGAGTTTCTAAGGTCCATTACTTGGGTTATATAATCTCTGGCAATGGTGTGGAGGTTGAATTTGATAAGATTGCTGCAATGCTGGAATGGCCTATACCCCATGGTGGGAAGGCTCTAAGAGGTTTTCTAAGGCTCACAGGGTACTATAGAAAATTTATCAAAGACTATGGTTCTATTGCTAACCCTTTCACTAAGCTATTGAAAAAGGATGCATTTAGGTGGGATAAGGATGCGAAAGAGGCCTTTAAAAGCTTGCAAATAGCAATGGCCAAAGCCCCGGTTCTTTGCTTACCTAACTTCTCAATTCCCTTCACTGTTGAATGTGATGCAAGTGCAAGAGGAATTAGTGCAGTCCTATCTCAAGAACAATAACCAATAGCATATTTTAGCCAAGCCCTCAAAGGTAAGAATTTGTTACTTTCTACCTATGAAAAAGAATTATTGGCTTTGATTTAGTTGTTAAGAGGTGGTGGCAATATCTGTTAGGAAGCAAATTTATTGTTAAAACAGACCAGAAGAGCTTGCAGAATCTATGGGATCAAAAGATCACTACCCCAGCTCAACAACGCTAGTTAGCCAAGTTAGTTGGTTTTGATTTTGTGATCCATTACAAGCCTAGACATGAAAATTTAGTTACTGATGCTCTATCTAGAAAATTTGAAATTGTTTTGAAGGCAAAGAAAAGAGTTCAGCAGAGGGTGAAGCAATAAACCATCATGGTATTGAGCTATACTATCAAGATAAGGAAGAGGCCATTTAGAGGATGAAAAGGAAACAACCCTTGATTGTAGAGATACCACAGCCCTTACAACCACATAAGACAGAATTTGGCCAATGTAGCACTGAGATTGAATCTCAGTTTAGTGGTTTAAGAGCAATTTCATTACCAGTTTCGGAATGGTTAGCAACAGTCAAGAAGCAGTAAAACAAGATAGAGAAATCCAAGAGATTCTAAATAAGATAAGCATGGGGGAAGCTAACAATAAGTGGCAGTACAAAAATGGGGTTTTATCTATCAAAACCGAATTTTCTTGGGAAAAAGCTCTCCCTTAATGCCAGTAATACTACAAGAGCTACATGGAGCTATACATGAGAGCTCTTTTAAGATCCTACAATGGGTGAAAGCAGTTTTTTTTTTTTTTTTGCCAAAAATGAAGCAAAGTGTGCTGTAATTTGTAAGAGTATGTCAAATCTACCAATAAGTGAATTGGGATAACACCAAGCCAAATGGTTTACTGCAACCTCTTTCGATTCCTAATCAAGTGTGGGAAGATGTGTCTATGGACTTTATTGAAGGTCTACCTACTTCAAGAGGTAAACAAGTAATCATGGTTGTGGTTGACAGGTTATCAAAACTTGCTCATTTCTTGCTTGTATCTCATCCATATACTATTGTGAGTGTGGCCTAAGTCTACTTTGAACATGTCTTTAAGTTGTATGGAATGCCCTGAAGTATTGTTTGTGATCGGGATGTTGTTTTCACTAGTGGGTTTTGGAGACAAATCTTTGAATTGCAGGGCACCAAGTTTAACTTTTCCACTGCCTATCACCTCTAGATGGATGGCTAATCAAAAGTTGTGAATAAGACCCTTGAAGTTTACCTAAGATGCTTCACATGGGATCATCCAAAAAAGCGGTCTAAGTGGCTGCCTTGGGCAGAGTTTTGCTATAACACAAGTGTTCATGGTGCCACCAGAATCTCCCCTTATGAAGTAGTTTATGGTCGAGCCCCTCCATCCTTGCTGTCTTATGTACTAGGCACGGCTACAGTAAAAGCTGTGGATCAAGAATTAAGATCCCAAGATGTAATCCTTAAAGACTTGAAAGATAGATTGAAGTTGGCTCAAAACAAAATGCAGAAGTATTACAATGTTGGCAGAAAAGAAGAACAATTTGTAGTTGGAGATTGGGTTTTCTTAAAACTCCAACCATATAGGGGCAACTCTGTCTCAATCAAGAAGAACTACAAGTTATCTCCCCATTATTTTGGCCCTTTTGAGATTATCCAGAAAATTGGAGAGGTGGCTTACAAGCTTAAGCTACCTGCTGAAGCAAAGATCCATGATGTTTTCCATGTATCAATGTTAAAACAGGTCATTGGTTAGAATGTTGCAATCCAAGTAGAGCTCCTTACATACTTGGTGAATGAAGGTATTCCTAGCTCACAACTGTAAAATATTCTACACAGAAGATACAAGAAACGCAGATTGCAGTTTTTAGTCTAATGGCAAGGCCTTCTTGTTTCAGAAGCAAATTGGATGGATGCTAGAACATTTAAAGGGCGGTACCCATCCTTCAACCTCAAGGACAAGGGTGTTATAAGGGGTGAAGGATGCAGCAATCTACATAATTTAGACGAAAGTTGAACCCAATCAACAAGTTAGTCTTGATGTCGTTTCATGCAATTGAGTGGCATTTACATAACTCATTTTATTAGTTGTTAATTAAGTAGTTAAGTGATAACAAACTATAATCAGTTACGGGGTTGTTAGATGACAATTAAAGCTGTTAGTAGTTAATTGTTACTACAACTTGTATAAATAGCCATATGGAATAAGAGGAAGGGTATCGATTGAGTTGAGAAAAGGTGATTCTTAAGAGTCATTGGAGGTCTTGGGTTCCCTCGAAGTAATCCTTTTGAGAGTTGTGAGTTGTTTCCTATAATCATTCCAAAATAGGTCGTAAGGCTAAGCTTTCTAAGGAAGCTATTCGGGGTTCATCTCGTTTAAGGTCTCGGCCACACACTCGTGCTTACGTTAGAGCACAATCTGTCATACAGGAGCGCTGGAGCGGATCTGTAGATCTGCTCTAATCTGGTCCGATCTGAAGAGAAGGAGCAATCTTTCAGGTATTTCCTTATGGGTTCCCACCATTGCAGAAAATAGCTGAAACTTGCCAGAGCTGGAGCCTTGTCGAAAAAGGGATCTGTACAACGTTCACACGTTCCAGGTGTCCTTACTCATTGGAAAAACTCAACACTTCCACAAACAAAGGGAGATCGGCCGGGTGTCGCACATTCAGTCTCTCTCCGTTGCTTTTCTCTATTTTTTTCTCTCTCTCTTGGTTCCCACAATAACCGACAGACCCTACAATCCTCTTTTGTTCTTTTTTTACTTGCTGCTCGATGGTAGCTTCCCCCTGGAATTGTTTCTTTATTTCCTTTTTGTTTCTTTGCAAAAACTTCTTTTTGTTCCTTTTTCTTATATTTTGAGTTTGAAACCTAAACCAACAAAAAATTTACATAAATATAGATAAATGTAGATAAAATTTCACAAATACTATAGTATATATTGCCTATAATACTTAAAATAACTTTATAAAAAATAGAGCTATCATATTCTTATGAATTTTGCAAGAGTTTCAAATAATTACTCGAATACCAAAATTCCTTCCAAGTTTTAGTGTATTTCAAATTAGACTATGATTAATGTATATTTTGTGTAGATTTGTTAAGGTTTCTTTCCTTCTTTCAATTCTATATCAAAAGCCTACAAAAGTTAGCCATGATGTATAGTTGAAATTAAGTAATTCAAGCCATTTTGATTTCTCTTAAAAGTTAAGGCTCCTGCAATTGTTCAAGAAATTCTTTGAATTTCTTGGATATTTCATTTTCTTTCTTATTATCGGCCTATGGCGATTGCCCTAACTTTTCAATCCTAATCTTGCTCCTATAGCTCACAAAACCCTAAAATATTTCCTTCCACTCACCTTGTTGCAAACGGCCCCATTTCAATTTTGGCCATCGAAGCCCAAATTTGATGTAGTATGGTTCCCTGATTCTAGTGGCTAATCACATAGCAACAAATTCCATGACCCTAGACAATGTAATCCTTTATCAAGGTCTAGATCAAGTAATTGTTAGGGACGAAATGGGTCTCCCTAACACCACACATGTAAGCTTTCCAACCCATTAAATCTAAATATTTCAAATATTCTAATACTAGTCGGTATATCAAAAAATTTATTATCAATTTCACAATTTACTTAAGATAATAATTATGCTTTTATTTTTTATCTTGACTTTTGTATTGCCCAACATCTACCTATTAGGTGGGTTCTACTTCATGAGCTACTTGATTGTAGGCTTTGTCACTTTGAACCTAATAAAAAGCAATAACCCATCATGCTTACCTCATCATATGATATGCTTGATAAATATGCTACTTATCCAACTATATTGAAATTGCTTCAAATGAATGAAATTCTTTTCAAGGGAATATTCCATCTTCATGTAATACATGTCAAGTTAGTAAAAGTGTTGAACTTGCACATTCAGCCTTGAATCATAAAACTTAGCCCCCCTATTGGAATTAATTCACTTTGACATTTAAGGGCCTACCCAACACAATCTCATAATAAAAACAAATATTATGTCACATTTATTGATAACTATTCCAAGTTCACCTAGATCTATACATTGCAAAAAAGAATTCAATTTTCATCTATTGTTGACAAATTTCAGATATTAGTAGAAATCAACTTAATACAAAAATTAAAAATATTTAGTGTGATGGTGCCACTAAATTTCTATCCTATAATTTTACCAATTTGTTATCTTAATTGGTCACATCAAAGAATCTGTAGCCTATATGCCTCTTATCAAAATGGGTCAATAGAACAAAAAAACCAACATATAGTTGTAACTGGGCTTTCAATACTCAATCAAGCCTATGTTCCCTTATCATGTTAAGACTTTGCCTTTGAATCTATTGTCCATATTATTTAACAGAGTGCCAAGTCCAAATATAAATAACAAAACTCCTTAGGAATTTTTCTTTTCTCAAACCCCATCAATCTCACATTTATGAGTTTTTGGATGTCTTAATTATTCTTATCTTAAGCCTTATACTAAAAACAAGTTACTTCCACACATTTACAGGTTTTCTTATGATACTTACTAGGATAGAAAGGCTATTAATGCCTTTGCACCAAATCTCACAAAATCTTTATTGAGGCAAATGCTTATTTTGATGAAAAGGTTTATCCTTTTCTTTCCACCACATCTCCACATATCAATAGTGGTGCATCTTATATTCCTTTACAAATATATTTTATTGCACCTTTTGAGTTCCCCTTACCCAAGAACCTATTTTGTTGGCCTCTTTGTCCCCACAGCATACTTCTCCCTTGAACACCAACCCATTGGCTAGTGATATTACTCAGGGTGCTACTTTTAAATATCATTAGTTTGTGCCTTACCTTCTTAACCTATTCCTAGACATCCAATGACTAGATGTCTTAAAAGGGGTACCATTTCTAGGGATACTTTAACTTACAATCACACATATGCCTTAATTGCTCTGACACATCCCTACAACGAACCTATGTATTTCATTGAAGTTTCATCCAATCCTTATCAAAGGGATGCTTGATAGAAGAATACATTAACTTAAAAACCAAATGTGGGTGTGTGTTCCTTGTCCCTTTAATGTTGTTCTCATAGGTAGCAAATAGGTCTATAAAGTTCTACTTATAGCTCAAATGGCTCCTTTGAGCAATATAATGCTCATTTCATTACAAAAGGTTTCCATTAACAACCAAGCCTTGAGTATAATGAAACTATCAATATGTTGGAAAAATGTATGTTTTGTTGTGACAAATTGTTGACTGCATATAATATTTGTATAAATGTTTTTCATATGATTATGTGTAATATTGAACATTAAGGAAGTAAAAGGTGTGCAAATTATAATATTAATAAATGATATTATAAAGTAGCTAGGTTCCTACATTCCTTCACAAATTAACTTCACATAATGCCTTGAGAAATATTTTGTATGGAAAAATAGGTAAAGGAATATTTGATTATTTGAAGAAAAATGATACTTGGATTTATAGGTACATGTGAATCAAGAATTATATTATGAAGGCCAAAATTAAAATCATACTACTTAGTTTTACTTAAAGCAAACTCGAGCAAAGTTATTTACTTAACTGGTTCAAGCTCAAGTAAGGATCTTTATAAATTGGATCAAGTCCGTGGGAAGAAGCCCACAAGCTCAACCTACAAGCTCAACCTGTAAGCTAAGTCCACAAGCTTAGCTCGTAAGACTCAACCCATCTATTGTCTTAATCCAAAGCATGCAATGCCATTTCACTTAAGAGAAATTCTCTTAAGCAAAAGCGAGGAGAAGAGCCCTGACCCTATCACCAAGCTACTTTCTCACCTATCTCTGTCACCGATTCTCCAACAAGAAGAAATATGAAATGATGGTGTTGTCAAAATGACTGTGAAGATCATTAATTGCCATTTGCACTTTTTTTTATGGAGCTTCTATCAAGTCTCAATGGAAAAATTGCAACGAGCATCTTAGGTTTGAACAGAAATCCTAGAAAGCTAGTATGTTTTATATCTTCTATAAAAAGATGTTCTTAGCAGTTCTATAAAAAGGTTAATGGATGATATTTTGTTGAGAAATTGAGAATACATTAATGCTTGTGAAAGAACATACACTCACGACATTCTTCATTGATTTGAAAAGGAAGTTTGAATCTTCAGTGATATTTTTGCACATTAATATTCTTATGAATATTCACTGTTAGATTAAGTTGTTTATGTGCTAATTAAACTTTGATTATTATTTGCACATAAACTCCTTTGTAAATCCAAAACCCCAACTTTGTGATAATTGGGGGATTCATGATTAGAGCTTGAATTGAGTTTATATATCTTTAATTAGCTCTCTAATAAGAAATACTCCTCACAAATCTTACATATTTGAGGATTTGCTAATGTATTAAAGTTGGTTTAACCTTATGATTGTAACCATGGACCTTTTAACTCCTTAAAGAAGAGTAGGAAAGTGTAGGAAATGGTTTTCTCTTAGCTTTGAAGTAAAGTAGACTTCAATCAGTTGTGTTGAAGGAAAAGATAAGAAAAGATGGTAAAAGTAGGTGACAAGGGCTGAACCAGCATGTAAACTTGTGTGCATCCCTCTTTGTGTCTATTTATTTTGTTGTTTGATATTGATATCCTTGAATGCTTAGCTTAAGTGCATGAAAAGTGACTGAACCCAGAAATAGGAAAAGAAACTGAGATAACCAATTCAAGCCAAGTTTACCCTTGAAATTATCAATTGCACCAAAATGGGTGATGCAAATGGTGTTGTTACACCATGTGCCACGAGTCACCCACCCTCTTTCATTGATAGTGAACCATTTTCTAACTTCAATCACTACAAAAGTATTATTGGTGTTCTATAATATCTTACTCTTAACAAGTTTGATATTGCCTATGCAATCAATATTGCATGTCAATACATGCACACTCCCACCACTGCACACTAGACATATGTTAAATGTATAATTCATTTTCTTCCTAATACTCTTTAATTTGGCATTCAAATATCTAGGCCTTTTCTTATGTAAGTTAGGCTAGTGATCATGATTATAAATGCTCTATTGGAAGCTTTTACATTTACCTTGGGTCTAATCTTATTTCATGGTGATCTCGAAGACAAAATACTATTTCTCATTCTAGTATTGAAGTTGAATTCAAGAGTCTTGTTGATATTGCAACCAAGCATATTTAGATCGAAGCTTTGCTCCATGATCTACATCATCCTATATAATGAGCCCTAACATTATGGTGTGATAACCTCTTTGCATTGTATCTTTCATCCAACCTAGTGTTTCATGCCCACACAAATATGTCAAGATTGACTTTTGCTTCATTCAAGAATGCATCAAGACCAAACAACTTTCTTTCCACTTCATATCCTTTGTGGATTAGACAACAAACATTTTCACCAAAGGTCTCTCCTCTTCCAAATTCAAACTTCTCTAAGACAAGCTTACAATTTGTACCGATTCCTTAGCTTGCAAGGCATATTAAATGAAAAGTTGCCTGCCACATCAACAAATCATGTCAACAACACGTGGATCTAACTCATTTTCATTAAGCCACATGGAAGGTCATGTGGAGCGTGCACACATCCGCATAGCAATTCTCCCTCACGTGACTCCTCCCTAACGAACATGGAAATCTAACTAGATTTCGTCTTTCCTTAAAGGGAAAATCTACAATATTCGTCGAAGCCAACAAAGAAAAAATATGTCGAGTATTCTCACGAATTCTACAAGGATTTGAATGACTTCCCTAAATACCAAAATTCCTTCCAAGTTTTAATGTGTTTCAAATTAGACTATGATTAATGTCTATTTTGTGTAGATTTGTTAGAGTTTCTTTCTCTCTTTCAATTCTATATCAAACGCCTATAAAAGGTAGTAATGATGTACAACTGAAATCAAGCAATTCAAGCTATTTTGATTTCTCCCAAAAGTTAAGGTTCTTGCGATTGTTCAAGAAATTCTTCAAATTTCTTGGATATTTCGTTTTTTATCTACTCCCTTTTTAATTTATGATGCTTCAAGTGTGACTATTTCAGCATTTGAATAGCAAAGAATGTTCTACGCTTGAATAATCCTTCGACAATAAGATCTTCATTTAAAAGCATCAAAGTTGAAATATTACAATTAAAATTTAGGCATGACAGAAGCTCTATGATGTACCCATCAAAGCTTCCTTAATCTGGTTAGATAACAACTTTGGAATTTTTTATCACCCGCTTTATTCCCAACTCTTATTTTATTATATATGTATAGATATATAGATATATAGATATTAACTCACACATAAAGGAGAGGGGGAGAGTGTTTCAAACTCTTGATCTAATGGACTTGCAAATCAGGGTTCCTTAACTTTTTGCTATTAAGCCAATGAAGGCACCCACTTGTTTTTGCAATTTTGGAATGGGTCTAAAGAGAAAAGAAAATGCTTCTCACAATGGCAAAATGAGGAAAGGAAGAGAGAACCAAAACATTTTAGACAAACTAGTTATCTTTAACGTGATTTTTGTAAAACTAGTTAGCATTAGAACATGGATGTCCAACACCCCACAAATCACAAATGAAGATCCTTCAATATTAAAGTAGTTGTCCAAGAATCCATTAATTTTTTTTTTCCTTCCAATGGAGATGTTTACGTAAAAGCCTTTTGTAGCTTAAACCGGGCAAGATACTCAACGACTAGAAGATTAGTAATAGGATATTGCATAATGGTAGGACCATTGTAAGTATCTTGAAAAAGCAAGAGACAAACAATGGTTTCCAAATCTTCAACAATGATAGAGTATTAAGTAACAAAAAGATTTCATCTAGAGTTAAGCAGTGCATCTTGATGCATTGATCGGGTGCTTGGTGTTCGTTTCCATTGAAAGTTGAAACTTTCGTGTCATTAATATTCAAAAATGTATGTGTAGATAAGGATACAGTTCAAGTGTACATTATCGTAGAATTGCAGTCATTTAATTCAACTGTCAAATTATTCTTTAACGTAATTTCTACTTCGCAATCAATTTATACTTTTCTAATGCTTTTGCACAAGGTCTGTCCTGCATTTGATAGAAAAAACAAATGCTAGCACGCTTTGGTTCCGACATCGGCTGGGCCCACAAACGAACTGGTCCAAGGTCGCCTGCTCTGGTCACAGTCTCCAAGAAGGATGAATCTCAAGGTCCGGCACGTACGGGTCCCCATTTAAAGCCTTGCGTCGCAGGAGACTCACTCGTCCGCGGACGTACTTCGTTCGTCAAAGCCTGGATCACCGTTGAGACGCGCTTCAACAAATTGTACGCTCTTCTGTGGCCCCAGCGTGAAGAAGAGAATCTTAATCGTGTCGTACGTACCAGAAACAACGGCCGATGTGTCGATGCAGTGTCTCTAATGAATAAGGAAAAAAAGGGTTGGAAGGAAAAAAAAATAAAAATCAACCACTGAAAACTCCAAGTATCAACCGCCAAGCCGGGTCTTTTACATGTACAAATGCCTCTTTTCTGCCTCACGTTCCTCTCACTTTCGTTGTCTGCCTGCATAAGTTTCCTCAAACTGTTGAATCGAAAGAAGGACAAGCTCGCTTGCCGTTGAGCGCAGTGGTACCCATCAATGGGAGCACTGAAAGCTGGGACGCGACCACCATGGGTAGGGTTGGGAGCAGCAGTCTGGGTCGAGATAGCTTCAGGCAATGCTTACACCTTCCCACTCTATTCTCATTCCCTGAAATCGGTTCTGGGTTTGAACCAGAGCCAGCTCGCCATGATCGGCGTCGCTAACGACATCGGCGAGAACGTTGGCCTTCTTCCAGGCTTAGCCTGTGACAAGTTTCCTCCTTGGGTTGTTCTCTCTATTGGGTCTCTGGCTTGCTTCCTTGGTTATGGTGTTCTCTGGCTTGCTATGAGCGGTACTGTTCAGTCCCTTCCTTACTGGCTGGTGAGTTAATTTTAAAATGAGAAGATTTTACCCGGGAAATTTTGTGTGCCCGTTTTTAATTATTTTGGCTTGGTAATTTCAATTTATAGGTTTTTGTGTGTTATCAAACCTTTTTCGATGACTAAAAAGGTTTGATGAATACAGAGTTGCTTCATTCCTTTTAATTTAGATTTTAGAGTTTCGCAGTCTTCTCTGAAAAGATTTTATTGACTTATTGCTTTTTCTTTTTCCGATAGTAGATTATTTCAATTTCTTTGCATTGAAGGGGATACGCTAATTCATATGCGACTCGGAGCTATTTGTTTTAGAATCTTGATTAAGAATCTTATGGTTGAAAACATAACATCCTTCTAATTCGAACTGTGATATGCTGGGTAAATTTTCTAGTGGAATGATTCACATAATTTGCTGAAGTTTACTTGGTAACGGTGAATGAATCCTCCGTAGCAGGACTCCTTGATCTTGCAGCATCTGAGGTTTTGTTCTCAATCGTTGCTTAGATCTCATGTTTGTTTGATTCATGTCAACGAGGTCAAACATTTCAGCTTGTGCGAGGGAAAACTTCCAACTTAAAAGCCACTTTTCTGGTCAAAGTGCCCCATCTAGTAGTCACCCTTTATAGGGGCGACAATTTTGCTTTTGAAACTGCAAGGAGCTCACATACCCTGATAATTTATAATAACAAGTCACTACTTTAATTGATGTTTAGCTGGCATGCAGAACCATCGTACATTCTGAGAAAGGTTAGGTCGCGAGCTATTAGGCAGCTTCTTTTGGCACATAGATTTCTGGAGATGTCGTGAAAACTGGTTGCTGTTCATATATTTAGTTCAAAGATCTAACTGTAAGCTTTTTCTCTTTATCATATTGCAGTTATGGCTTGCTCTTTGTGTTGCCGCCAATAGTAATGCTTGGTTTTCCACAGCCGTTCTTGTAACAAACATGAGAAACTTCCCTCTTAGTCGTGGGACTGTTGCAGGTATTCTCAAAGGTTATGTAGGACTCAGTGCTGCAGTCTTCACAGAAATTTACAGTGTACTGCTTCATAGTTCCTCTTCTAACCTTTTGTTGTTCCTTGCACTTGGAGTTCCTATTCTGTGTTTCATTATGATGTATTTTGTTAGACCCTGTACTCCAGCGATGGGGGAAGACTCAGTTGAATGTTGCCATTTTCTTTTCATTCAAGCTGCAAGTACTGTGCTTGGCTTATATCTTCTCACAACCACAATTATAAGTGATCTGTTTTCTTTCAGTGCTTGGGTATCCTATACTTTTGTCTTTATAATGGTTCTCCTCCTCATGGCTCCGCTTGCAATCCCTGTAAAAATGAAATTTTACCCCACGAGAACAAGCAAATCAGGGACACTATACCAACCAATTCGGTCTTCAGACAATCTGGTTCAAGAAGAAGGCTATGTTGACAACAGTGAACCACTGCAGAAACCATCTACATCAACAACAACTCTTGAAAGTTTTTGTGAAAGTGATGGCATATCTGAGATGGCCATGCTTCTTGCTGAGGGTGAGGGGGCTGTAAAGAAGAAGAGGAGGCCCAGAAGAGGGGAGGATTTTGGATTTAGTGAAGCTGTAATCAAGGCAGACTTCTGGCTTCTGTTCTTGGTTTATTTTGTTGGTGTTGGTTCTGGGGTTACTTTCCTTAATAATCTAGCCCAGATAGGGATTGCACAAGGGGTGCATGATACAAAAATCTTGCTGTGTCTCTTCAGTTTTTGCAATTTTGTGGGTCGTCTTGGTGGTGGAGTTGTTTCAGAGCACTTTGTCAGGTCAGTACCATCTATGATTGAACTGAAGGTTCCTTGGTATTTGGTATCCTGCGAATAATCAAAGATTATTCTGAGCCAAATGAATTATGAAGCTGAGGATCTTTTTTTTTTCAATCGACAAATAATTTGTTAATAAATGTCATGGATGGCAACGAATTGGATTATTAGGATGAGCATGTCACAAATGTTGTGGTGTGCATTGAATCTTCTCTTAAAAAACTTGAATTTTTAATGGATGGGAAATTGAAGCCTCCCTAAAAATAGTTTCACACCTGGATATAAGCAATAAACTATCTTCAAATCTTAATTGGACGTTGCTAAATCCTGTATATAGCATACAGTTTGTGCTTTCCATAGAACTGCAACAGTCTGTCCAAGCTAATGGCATGGCATGGCAGATTTAGCTTATTTTCTTCAAAAATTAGCGGTTAGATGTGAATAAGGATTACCATGATATGGTGAATGCAGTGTTCTACTCTATATATTGTGGTGTTCCAATTGGTGCCAATTTAACATGGTGCAAGGTTCTATTCTTGCAGGTCTATGACAATCCCTCGGACAGCTTGTATGACATTCACTCAAGTGATCATGATTTTTACTTTCCTTCTTCTTGCTTCTGCGTTTGATGGTACCCTTTATATGGCAACTGCATGCCTTGGGATTTGCTTTGGCGTTCAGTTTTCTATCATGATCCCAACTGTCTCTGAGCTATTTGGCTTGAAGAATTTCGGTTTATTAAGCAATTTCATCTCATTGGGAAATCCTATTGGCGCATTCCTATTCTCAGGTCTCCTAGCAGGATATGTATATGATAATGAGGCAGCAAAACAGCATGAACCAGATAAGTATGATCCAGGTCTGTCCTGCTTGGGTCCAAATTGTTTTAGACTCACCTTCCTGGTTCTGGCTGTTGTCTGTGCTGTGGGCACGATGTTAAGCATTGTTCTGACCAGAAGGATAAGGGTTGTCTACCAAATGCTATATTCTGGGGGTTCCTTCAGGCTGCCTCCAAGCACAAATCACTGAGAGTAGTGTGGAGCATGTCTTTTCAATAGCCATTACACTGGAGGATATCTTCACGTGCTACTGTATGTATAGTCGGTGACACAGTATTGAATAATCAACTCAGTGGAGGTCTAGGCAGTAATCATCTATCCACCTCTCCTCTGTACTAACATATATTACACATATCCCTGATACATTATAGAACTCTATATAACAGGCAATATTTTACGGTCATATATTGACAAAATGCCGGGGTTTTGTGCATGGGGTTGGAACTAATTTCAATGCACCACATCATGGTAATTCAGCTACAATTGTATATTAGAAAGACCAAAAAAGAAGATTTTGCGTCTGTTCAGCGTTCTCTTTAGCTTAAACACAGGCACTTGAGCATGAAGTTCCTGTAAATTAGAAGTGAAAGAGTCATGTCACCCAAAAATGAAGATTCAGGTCATCATACTGTATCTCAGTGAGGAGGTTAAGTGACTTAGATTTTAAGATACTGACGTTAGACGATAAACAGGAATACACATATTCACATGTAGTAAAAGTCGTTCTGCTTAAGTGAACGGAAAACCAGTTGGATTAAATATTTAATATTCATAAACCATTTGGATTAGTGGCGTTTGAATAATTACTGGTTTTTTATTTTTCTTATCGGATTAGATTTTGTGGTTCTTGTTGAAAGCCTATAATTATATTTTCTAGTAATGATTTGGTAGATTTGAATATCTGGATTTAATGACATACTTTTTCACACATTATAATTACCTGAGGATTGTCATTTTTATCAATACCATCACGGGTAGAGGGGTTTTTGATAATTCGTTTCACTTACCGACGTCAGGAGGTGTGGATGAATCGTTCCATTCATCCATGTTATTAAAGGATGGATGGATGAACGGGATATTCGAAGGAGAAGGATTTTCTATACTTCTTGCCTTCCTTTGGGTGGATGGATGGATGGAGGACGTGGGTCACAATCGATCATGTTTTCTTTGTTAAGAGGTTGCCTTGTCCACCCACCTGGCCATCAGTTGGTGAGATTTATAATTCCTTCATAGAAAATTGGTCTATCATATGGAGCATAGGGACTTGATATACATTGAGAAATACCCTTGTTAGATAAAAGGGTTTTAAAATCTTTAGAAGTAAATTCTACTGCTCCATCATATTGAACACTTTTTTATTGTAATTTGAAGTTGATTTTCAACAAATGTTTAAAAATTCTTGAATATTTGAAGAAATTCATTTTAAGTTTTCATGGAATAAAACCATGTAAATATGAAATAATCATCAATAAAACAAATATAATATCTATTCCCTTGAGAAATTGTAATTGGTGCAAGGCCCTATATATCAAAATGGACTAAGTTCAAAGGAGTGTTGGAAATATTATGTGTAGATAAATGTGATTATTGTTGGCTTTTACTAATGCTACAAGTAGTACAAGATGATGGAATATGTCTAATAAATTGAATATTCATTATTTCCAGTAATCTTATTACATTTGCAAAATTAAGATAGCCTAATCTATAAATCAAGGTCGTTACATTTATTGTAAATATATGAAAAGTCTTTGGTGATTGATAAATAACACTCAAGTTGAGACAATAGAAACCTTTTTCAACTAGTCCTTATAGTAGGATCTATCTCATTGTCAGATTCTATACATAGCAAAAATTGAGAAAAAATGAGAAAAACAATTGTTATCTTTTGTAAACTTAGAAACATATAACAAACATTTTGTTATATTAGGCACAATAAGCACATTAGAAACATTGATATTATTAAGGGTTAATAAATTACCTTTGTGTATTATTGGAAATGTCATTCCATCCCCAACAGTAACTAATTGATCCCCATTACAATTAATCAGTTGAGTCATATTATAGTTTTTTAGTGAGATATAATGTGTGGCACTAGAATCAAGAAACCAATCAGTTTCAATGGAGGCTTGATGAGTTTGTGGTTAAACCTTCTTAACTATATTGAAATAAATATTCTAGGGGCCTTGGAAGTTATTAGTAGACCTAAAATTAGAAGGAACATACCTATAGCAACATTGACGGGCAATGTCTTTTGGTTTGCAACAAATTTGACAAAGAACATTATGTTGAGGTTTGTTACTATAATGAGGAATAGAGGTATGTCCTTGATTGGAAAGAGTATTTGAGCATCCTCCTGGATTGCCAAGAGATTGAGAAAAAGGTTGATTAGCTTGGATGGTAGCAAGACTAGTGGCAAAGGCAACTGCAGTAGGGGGCCCTTGTGTGGCCATTTCAATGGGAGCTTCCTGGGTAAGAAGTAACCCATAGAGATCCTCACGAGGAAGAAAGGATGTTCTTGTCTGAATAGCAACTGCAGTGGCAAGAGGTGCATAGGGGGTACCAAGACCACTAAAAACATGAGTTAAGTACTCATTTTTTTAGATAATTTCACCTACAAAGGAAGGTTGATCAGCAATACCATCTACTTCTTGAAGAAATTTAGTTGTCGTTTGATGCCCTTTGGTTGCCGTTTGAAGGCATAAGTGAAGAGCAAAAACTCACACAGAATTGTGAGCTATGAATTTAGATCATAAGGCTTGCCATATCTCTGTTGAAGTTTTGCACTATTGAATAGTGGTCACAATAGTGTCACTAAAAGTGCAAAAAATCCATCCACAAGCAATATGATTGTAAATTATTCAATCTTGATAAGTTGGATTTAAATCACGAGTGATATTGCCTTGTTCATTAATTTTGGTAATAAACTCATCAGGACAAGGGAAAGAGTCGTCAACAACACTAAGTAATCCACTTGCATAAAGAAAAGGCTTAAATTTAAGCTTTTCAAACAAGAAAATTAGGACCTTTAAGTTGTACACCAATGTCAGGAAGAGGACTAGAATTGGGCAACATAAGAGCATGAGTAGCAACATGAACATGGTGAACGTTGGAAGCCATTTACAAAACAAAAATGGATTAAAAAAAAAAGCTTTCACCAAAAGGCTAAACTAATAACAATAAAACTAAAGTAATAAAACTAAAGCAAATATCAAGAAAAATAAGAACAAAGAAAGAAGAAGTTTGTATTTTTGGATTAATTGTGAGTACACTCCAACGATCTTTTTATAGGGGTAAAAAAAAAACATAAATCATCTCTTAATGATGATGAATCAATACCAAATTGATTATGAAAATCGTAGCTATGAAGAACCCTAAAAACCTTTTACATTTTGAACAAAAAATTTCATCAATTGTGTTGATGATTCTTTCTCTTTTTCATTGTAATAAGATTTAAACACCCCTAATTTCACCTTCATCTATTTTATATAACTGTCAGAAGAAGGAGAAGAAGAGTTGTTCTTGCATGAGTTGTTCTTGCATGGGTGTGAGGAAGAAGACAATGCACATGAGATGCATGCACGCATCTTAATGTTGTTCATGGGTTGTTTTGGTAGAATGGCGTGTGTGTTACATGCACCTACTTTATGTTGAGAAACTACCCTTTTTTCCTCATCTTTTACTTCAAACATGGCCGACGTGGTTGGCTGTTTTTGTTTTATTCTTTTTATAACTTGAGAAACAGTTGTTTTATCTTCAAATGTGGCCGATGGAAATCCCATTGTTTTAGCTTTAGATGTGGATGACATTAATTTCCATTTTACTTCTAACATAAGTCTTCAAATTCTAGGTAAAACTGCTTTTCGTATCTTTTAGTTAAAAGTAAGGACAAGGATCAGTGACAGGAAACCTAAGAATGTGTTGCAGAAGAAGAAAGAGTCGGCAGAAAAAATTATATGGCTTTGATTAGATTTTTCTTGATAATTAAAAATGAACAAACAATTGATTTCTGTATAATTTCTTTTGAATCAAATAAGGAAATCCTATTAATTGTAAAATCAAAAAATCAAATGAAATTGGTGGAGGTGACAACTGTTATAGAAGCTTTGGCGAAATCGAGTTGCGGCACGATTGTGGCAAGCGGCAAAGGCTAATGTGGCTGCAAGCTTTGCGTGCCAACTGATGCAAGACTCGCATGGTAGTTGACTTGGCATCTGACTTGGACAAGCGCATGTATTATACGTACTTGAGTGCACGTGAGATGGGTCTTTTAATATACCCTTGTAAGCAAAAGGGACAGAGAGAACTGTAAGCTTAGACTAGAGAAGGTGAAATTGCATTGAGGAAAGCCATTTGGTAAATATGTCAACTAGTTGGTCAACCAATGAGATAAAATGAAGATAGAGCTAGCCATGTAAGTCATTTGCAGATGAAGTGATAGTCTATCTCAACATGCTTGGTATTAGCATAGAACATTGGGTTAGCTATTAAGTAGAGGACAAGAAGATTATCACATCAAAGTGTAGGAAGATATAGTAAAATAGCACAAAGATTATAGATGAGGTACTCAATCTACATAAGTTTTGTCGTAGTGTTAGCTAGGCACTTATACTCGGCTCTAATGTTAAAGTGAGTGACAATGTGTTGCTTAGAAAAGCTCAAAGATATGAGATTACGATCAAAGAAATCACAAAAGCTACCAACAAAACAATGATCATCATGATCACTAGTCTAGCTTACATTAAAGAAGGCATATAGTTTAGTGAAAGAATTTCTTGTGACTACAAGGCCCAAATGTGGAGTGTAAATAAGGTAACAAAGGATATGTTTGATAGCTTACTAGTGAATAGTGGTTGGCTAATGGAGGAATTGACGTACCATATTAACTGCATAAGCAATGTTTAGGCGAATGAATGTGAGATACTAAAAGGTGCCAATTGCATTATGGTATAAGTGAGGATTTGTACAAGGTTTGCCTATCCAAAGGGATAAGGGTTCATCAATGGTGCAAGGGAAAAAGACTCCATAAGCATCTGTCATTTTTGCACAAGCCAAAATCTAAAGGTTAAATTTGGGTTGATGAAAGAGAAGCCTAATTGTAGTTGGTTGAACTTCCATGTTAAAAAAATAGTAGAAAGGACCTAAATCTTTAATGACAAATTCATGTTGAAGAGTAGTAAAGAGACCAAAAAATGGAACTTGCAAAAAGTCAATAAGAATGATGTAACCTACATACACAAGGAGTATGATACTATATCCAACAATATGTAGCATGAAAAGAGAAGTGTCCACTACTAAGATAAGAAATCCCAAAGAGTTGAGAAAAGAGCTAAGCCATTGGTATTAGGCAATAACTCTATTTCTTATAGAGTTATTTTGATCATTTTAGACAAGATATAATAAGTGTTTTTGTAATTATATTTGTATTTTATTAAATTTATGCATATTTTGTTATTTTATGCAGTAAATTCAAAATAGGTAAAAAAAAACAAAAAAGAAATGAAGCAAAAGATTGAGAGAAAAGAAAAAATAAGCAAAGGAGTAAGTGCAACACATGGAAAAGAAAAGAGGAAAAGACAAAAAGAAAAAAAAAGAAAAGGGAATTATTGGAAGTATCTTTTATCGTACAAAATGGAGAGGAAAAGAGAGCTTTTGAGTGGGTTTTGGTTGAGCAACAAATAGAGGAGAACGGCATGCGGCTTCTCCCTCACTGGAAAAACAGAGCCCACGCGCGACAGCATGAGATTTTAAGAACGTGTGGCGGTTGGGCGAAAGCCAACCGTTCCTGCATCCTTTTTTGGCAAAAGAGAATGTTGTTGCCATTTTCCGACCATCTGAGTGTTTTCCAATGAGATTGGGGGTGATTTTGGCAAGGAGGAAGCAAATATACCAAATCTGTGTGTTTTTTGACTTGTTCTGTGTAGCTTCCAGCGATGAAAGAGCAATTTTTGGCGAAGGACGGTGGCCACCTTTTGGATGCAATTTTCTGGCAAATTAGCATGTTTTTTGATAGATCTGCATGCTTTTTGGTTAGATTGGCACCCTAGGCATCTTTTAGAGCAATTTCTGAAGATTTTTGTGTAGAGTGGCAACAATGCGTGGCAGTGGCGCATGGCGGCGTCCAGTGATAGCACATGGTGGTGCATGGGATGTGCTTTCTTCTCCTTTTCTCAACCAGCTCCTCCTCCTCTTATCTGATGTGTAGATTTGTCCAAACTTTCTCTGAATTGAAAACATTTTGGTGATAGCTTTCATGTTTTTAATTTGAAAAATGTCTTGTTTAATTTCTTGCATTGTTTTTGTTTATGTATGATGTTTTAGTTTATTGTGTTAGAGCTACAATGAAACTTGATTATGATATATGAATTGTATGATTATGGTGTTTTGTAAGATATTCTATGAATGTAAAGTTGCATGTTACGAAGTTTAATGTTTTGAAGTGATTAACTACCACTTAAACGATTTGATTTACATATTTGAGACCGACAAGAAAGAATATGTAGTTGCTTCATGTAATATGCAACCATAGGTTAATATGGATAGACATATACCATATGATTTGTGTGGCTTTAGGTATAAACTAGAGTATTCATATATCTTAATGCACTTATTTCATTTAATTCATGGGTAGAAATACAATGAGTTACTGAGTTAAGTAGGTTTGCTATACCTAGACATAGAATAATGAATAAATTAGGAAATTTTGCCATCACATAAATAGTATCAATCTTACAAGCATGAATAATCGACACTTTGTACCTATTAGTTAGGTGAAATTAGACGCTCTAGCATGTTTTGTTAAGCAAGTTTAAATTAAATTTAGTTGGTTAATCCATATTTTTATCCTTTTGATTTGCTAGATAAATTCTATGATCTATTCACCATTAATAATTAGTTAGTTCAATAAGAACTAGTCCCTATGGGATGATACTCATACTTATCATTATATTACTTGTTCGACATGTATACTTGCATGTAGAATTTCACCGAACAAGTTTTTAGTGATGTTGTTGGAGATTAGTTGTTTTACTGCTAATTAATATTAGTACCAAATAGCTTATAACTTTAATCTATCTTTTATTATTTTTTATTTTATTTATACTTTTAACCTTTTGTTGTTTTTCTAGCAAATTTTATTTTTTTGTTATTGAACAACATGGAGAACAATGATGGTTCACATAGACTCTTGAGAGACTATGTTGCACCAACATTTTGGAATGCTACATCAAGCTTCCAAAGACTTGCAAGTCATGCAAACTACTTTGAGATTAAGCCAACACATAAAGTAAATACCCTCGCGGATTTATATGCAGAATGGGAAGTGTTCTTGAAGAATAAAGACTGTGAATTTTGTGATGGAGCACATGCAAGCATGGAATGTCCAATAGGTAACCCAAATGCTTAATATAATGAATATGTTAATTGTGTTAGGAATGTGAATAGGTCGCACAATGATCCTTACTCCAATGTGTACAATCCAAGATGGGATAACCATCAAAATTTTTCATGAAGTAACCTAAATGAAATGAGACCACCATCAACAGCCTAACTTGGAGGACATAATCAACAAGATGGCCACCACCACATAGTGCTTTCTATAGAGCACTAAAGTGACAATGGGTGTAACAACATAGGCGAAACCTAACTTAGAAGACATGATCAATGAGCTGGTCTTCATCACATAGAACTTTACAAAAGAGGACTAAAGCAAGATTTCAAAATCAAGAAGCAAGCTTTCAAAGACAAGAAGCTTCAATCCAAAGATTAGAGATGCAAATGAGTCAGCTGATCAACATGATCTCAAAGAGTTAAAAAGGTCCTTTGCCTAGCAACATGGAAAAAATCCTTACAGATATCGTAGAGGCAATAACCCTACCAAGTAGCATGCAAGTGGGAAAAGATAATGCTAACAAGGAGATTTTTATAGAAATAGATAAGGATGTTAGCATACAATTGGAGGAGGCACTTAGGAGCAAACTTGTTTCAAAAAATCCTATGCCTTTTATGCCTCCAATTCCATCTCCCTAGAGATTCTAGCAACACAAAAAAGATAAGCAGTTTTTGGAATTCCTTGATATATCTTTAAAACTGCATATTAACATTCTTTTTGCAAAAGCTCTAGTTCAAATGTCCAATTGTACAAAATTATTGAAAGAGACATTGGAGAACAAAAAGAAGTTAGAAGTATATATGATAGTAGTGTTGATTGCAAAATGCTCAACCATCATGCAACACAAGTTGTCTCCTAAATCGTTGGAGTTCCATCGTCCTTGAGCAACAATGTGGAGGATAGTTTGGTTGAAAGCTATAAAGCAAGTGCTTCTTGGGAAGCAACCCAAGTACTTTATAGTCTTTTGGTTAGAAATTTGTCACCAAATGTTCGTCATAACTCCATGTTGGCAATCTACAATCAAGGGAGGTTTCCTTGTTTCATCCTTTATATTACTTTATTTCCTTTTAGCATTGAGGAAAATGCTTCATTTAAGTTTGAGGGTGCTGTTGTTATTGTTGGAAGTGTGTTGTATGGTTGGATTGTGTTAAAGGCTATGTATTTTGGTAGTTGTGGTTATGTTGAAAGTATATTGGGAGTGTATTGGAAGTGTTTTCTATTATGTTGGAAATTTTGTGATGTGTTATGTTGAAAGTGTGAAAATGTATCTTGTTTGTTGTTAAAAGTTGTTGTGTTAGAAGTTTGTTTTTTGTGTGATTTTTTATTTTTTTTATTTTTTTTATTTTATGGTGGACCATAATCACAATGATTGGATTCTTTGTTGTGAATTCTTGATGATTCTTAAGGAGATGTAGATTTTGTTCAAACCAATAATTGTGCTATGAATTAAGTGGGATTTTGATTATGTTGATTCACTTATTAAGCATTAAAAAATTTACATTCTCTTGAAATTTTGTGTATCTCTAGAAAACATTCATGTGAAGTGTGTAATTTTCTTAGATCCCACCTAGATCTTAGAATTTGCTTGATTTCCTCTTAAGGTGAAATCCTAGGCAACTCTGACTAAGAATATGATTTAGGCCATCTTTAGATCGAGAATCAGACCATTCTGACACTGGTCTAATCCAAAATCCTTTCGTTAAGGATTTAACACATGCACAGAGAACACAAGTCTCCTCAAAAGGGCTCTCTTCAAGCATATTTCTCTTAGGGCAACCTGATCGAACTAACGGCTTAAGAGAAGCCTTCTCTAAATGAAACAGTGAGTTTCATTCATAGGACAAATAGCAAGCAAGCCATGAGGCCTTAGTCTTAATTGTGAAGCTAAGATTAAATAGGTCGTGATCAAACAAGTTGAAAGGCCTTAGTCTGATTGTGAGGCTAAGAACAAATAATACTTAACATTGAGATTAAGCAGGCTGAGAGGGCTTAGTCTGATTGTGAGGCCAAAAACAAATAATCCTTTATTTGCTTCATGAAGCTCTTAGTAAGCACTAAGTACCTTCATCCAAACAAAAACAAGTATCATATTTCTTTTAATATGATAAATCATATATTTAAATAAGACTTTTCTCAAGGGCATTCTATAATGATATTACATAGAGGAATTGTAGGAACCCAACTACTTTATAATATCATTAATTGATATTATAATTTGCACACCTTTTACTTCCTATTATTTTTTTTTACACATATGAAAAATATTTTTTAATAAATAATCCACAATAAATTTTGTAACAACAAAACCTTTACTTTCCAACAATTCATACTTATCATTATATTACTTGTTCGACATGTACACTTGCATGTAGAATTTCACTGAACACTAGGCATAAGGAGCCTATTTAAGATCGTAGAATGAGTGATATAGGTCATAGACATGGGTTAGCGGGTTAGGTCAATGAAATCCCAAGGTTGATTCATATATACTTCCTTATATAGATGATCGTATAGGAAAGTATTGGAGACATCTAGTTGGTATATAGGCTAACCATGAAAACACACCAAGGTAAGAATAGTGCAAATGGTGACTGGTTTGACAATTAAGCTGAAGATCTTTGTATAGTCAATGCATCCTTGCTAATGAAAACCTTAAGCTACAAAGCAAGTTTTGTACCAAATGCAATAAACCATTAGAGCAAAGCTTTATTTTATATATCCATTTGCAACCAATGTGGTGAGCACTTGGTAGAAGTATATTGAGTCGTGGTACCATTCTTGATGATGGTAGTGTACGTAGCAACCATCATATTGCTCTAATGGGTCTTTAACTTGGGTGAAGCAAGTTGTTTTAGCATAACAGTGGGTAGTGGTTGTGAAAGCTTAGATGTGTTGGTGAGTAAAGGTTTAACAAGTAATAGTACCATCCTAAAGGCAAGTAACAAGTTAAGGAAGGTTTGTAACAAGGGAAATGGCCTAAAAATGAATAGTTGAGAAAAGAAACACATAATTATTGTCAAAAGCATATTGTGAAACAAACAAAAGATTCTTAGCCATGGAAGGGAGAACTAGGACATTTGATAAATTTAAGAAACAAAAAAACAAGATTTAGAAGCTCCATAGATTGGATATCAAAAGGCAACAACAAAGGAAGATTTTTTTTTTTTTTAAGGTGGAAAGAGGGGGTGTTGTTGATGTAGTTTGCTTGTAAAGAAAAGTGGGCCTAATATGCTAATATGGGTTTTGAGACGTGTAATGGACCTAAGGTGGATGTTAGGCTTAAAGGTTTGTGGGAAAAAGGTTGAGCATGCGAATGGGGGTGGGCGAGTTGAAGGCTAGAACTATTTTTGGCAATTTTAGAAAACATGACTAGGCCAACGACATAGGTGGTAGAAAAGGTTGTTCCGCTACCAACCATAACCACCTTGACAAAAAGAGGAGTTTTGGTAGCAGTGGTGTTGGGAGGAGGCTGGGGGATTAGGAAAAGTGGAACTATTTGGAGCAATTTGCTGCCAAGTCATGAGTGTTGTCAGATTTGTTAGCAGTAGTAGTTCTGTTAGGGAATAAAAGTTTTGTGGAAATGTAGCAAAGGTGGCCAAATTTGGTTAGGTATGCCAAAGTCCCTTCTTTCTCAACAAGAGACTAAGGGGGCTTTGTGCAACAAAGAGATGCGGAGTGAAGCGGGCCGTCAACCTAAGCCTTGAAGGATTTTGACAGAAAATCCTAGGCGGCCTTTGTTGGAAATGCTCATCCTATCCCACATCGGTACCAAACGACTTGAGTATGAGCCTTATTAAGTGGAAATCTCTCTCTTCTAATTGAGCTCTTTTGTGGGGGTTGGGCCCCTCTTAACATAGTATCAGAGCAGGTTTAAGTTTGTGTTTGGTATTGGGGCTAGATGGGCTTGTTTATTTAACCCATGTTCACCCTTCACCAAAAAAGAGATGGGGCATGTTGGAAGTGCTATCCCATCCCACATTGGTATCGAACGGCTTGAGTATAAGCCTTATTAAATGGAAAATCTCCCCTTCAATTAGGGCTAGATGGGCTTGTTTGTTTAACCCATGTTCACCCTTTACCAAAAAGGAAAAGGGGCATGTTGGAAATGCTCATCCCATCCCACATTGGTACCAAACGGCTTAAGTATGAGCCTTATTAAGTGGAAATCTCTCTCTTCCAATTGAGATCTTTTGTGGGCATCTAGTCGCGAGCTAACCATGTTGTGTAAGTGGGGTTTGGTTGGGTCTAGCTGTAGTAGTTAGTCTTAGGCGAAGCCGGTTCAGAGCCATCGATGACGGTGATGAGTTTACATGAAAGGAGGGGAACAACAAGAGTTTTCTAGACCAAAAAATTCATGCCGTCAAACCACTCGCCAACAGTTAGAGGAAGAATGGTGGGAGTTGAAGTTACATTAGGAGGGCTCACGGTAGAGGTAGAGTGGGAGGGCTCAGGGTAGGGACAGAGGATGCCAACAATATGGTTTAGATTTTGGAAAATGATGGAGAGACCATAGAGAGGTTCCAGAGGAGGGCTTTTACTAAAAGGGGGCTTGATGATACCAAGTCTAAAAGTAACGACAATGATTTGTAAGCAAAAACCTAAGAGCATACCAAAGAAGAAGAAAGAATTGGTAGACAAATTACATGGTTATGATTAGATCTTTCTTGATAATTACAAATCAACAAACGATCAATTTTTGTATAATTGCTTATGAATCAATAAGGAAATCCTATTAATTATAAAGTCAACAAATCAAATGAAATTGATGGAGATGACGATCGCTGCTGAAGCTTTGACGAAATCAATCCGTGGCCAAAGTGTACAAGGGCTAATGTGGCTATTGGACTTTTATGGTTACTGATGCAAGAGTCACATGGTAGCTAACTTGGCATCTGACTTGGACAAAGTGCATTTATTTAAAATTCAAAATTTAAACTTGACTTATGAAGATCAGCTTACTATATGTTAATGTGCCGTAGAATGGGTTTTAGGTTTAGTGATAAGAGGTGACAGAGGATAGAGAATAGTCTTATTTAATTCCTTTGATTTCTTGGCTTATGAAGATTTCTTGGACTCTTCAACAACTGAGTTGGTCACATCTTATTGATGTGAAACAACACTACTTTTACTCCCCTACAGACTTAGCATTACAAGAAGTGTGTTGGGTTAGTCCAGCCCATATTCAGGACTTATTATTGGGTCTTATTAGGGTAATGTGGCCCTAAGGTTTAAAAGGTTTTTTTTTAAAAGGGTCCTATTATATAGGTCCATCCTATATAGGGTTTTCTTTAAAGTGTGTGGCAGTCAAAAAGAAAAGAAAGAGAAAGGAAAAAAAAAGCAATAGGAATTAGAAACCTTGCACAGTAGTTGATCAAACGTTTGATCAAGGTCAATTCATGATTCAATTGAGCTGATGTTTTGTTAGTAGGTTCGGAATTAGGTGTTCTTCATTGTGAATGGTTAGATCATTATTTAGAGCTCTTTAAATCAGCAGATCTTGGTCGAAAATCTAGGTGATATTTTTCTAACTTTTCTTGGTTAAGTTAATGTTTACAACTTGTTCTTCACTGTTAATTGATAATTCTATTATTGTTGAATCAATAAATCTTTGTCCTATTGCTATTGTTAAGGACTTGATTAGGTTGTAAACCTAATGATTTTTATAGTGGAGATTTAGATGGATTCTGTGATTGGTCCTGTGGTTTTTATCCTCCACATTGAAGGAGTTTTCCACGTAAAAATTCTTTTGTGTTAATTGTGGGCATATTTTACTTGTAATTCAAATACATTGTTGATGTTTTAGTATATCCTCACAGGTTCAATCAAAGTGGGAAACTTTATATGTCATTTTTCATTTTTCCCATCATAGTGGTATCAAGAGCTCAAACTGTGGTTGTTTTATTTTTTGGATTTGATTAAATGATGGAACTAAGTACTAATAGGATGATTAGTTTGAATGGATGAAATTATCATGTTTGGAAAGGTAAGATGAAATATCTACTTTATGTGAAGCATTGACACTTACTAATATTTAGTGAAACAAGATCAAACAACATGAGTGAGGCCAATTGGACTCTTCAGCATAAAATTATATGCAGGTTCATTCAACAATTTGTAGATGAGAATGTTTTGAATTATATTAGTAAAGAAACATATACTCGGACTCTATGGAACAAGCTTGAATCCTTATATGCTCAAAAGACTAGAAACAATGAGATATATTTGATGAAGTAACTTATTAGCTTGAAATACAAAGGCAATTCATATCTGATCACTTGAATGAGTTTCAGGGAATGTTAGATCAACTTTCAAGCATGAATGTGAAATTTAAAGATGAAGTACAAGGACTTTGGTTACTTGGTACTTTACTAAAATCTTGGGAAACATTTCGTATGTCAGTGAGTAACTCTACTCCCAATGGTATTGTCATTATGGATTTTGCCAAGACTAGTATTTTGAATGAAGAAATGAAAAGAAAAAGTCAGGGTTCTTTATCTCATTCTGAAACTTTGGTTGTTGAAAACAGGAGGAAAAGTCATAGTAGAGGTCCACGAGGTAACAACAAAAGTCAAAGTAAGTCTAGATCATGGCATAAAAATGTAGAGTGTCATCTTTGTGGCAAGATGGGTCATATCAAGAAAAATTACTTCCAACTGAAAAATGAAAAGAAAAATGGTAAAGGTAGAAATAAGAAGAAGAAAGTTAATGAAAGTGATGGAAAGAGGATAACAATGATGATGATCAAGTTACAACAGCTACTAATGAACTTGTTATTGTATGCAATGATGATAATGTGAATTTTGCAAGTAATGAAACAAGTTGGGCAATTGATAGTAGTGTTTCTCTTCATATTACTTCCAAGAAGGAGTTCTTTACTTCTTATACTCCTGGAAACTTTGGCACATTGAAATGAGTAATGATTGTTTGGCTAAAGTTGCAAGTATGGGAGATGTATGCTTGGAGACTTATAATGCATTCAAGTTAGTTCTCAAGAATGTTAGACATGTACCAAAAATTTGCTTGAATTTGATTTCTACCAAACAACTTGATGGTGAAGGATTTTGCAATATTTTCAATAATGGACAATAAAAACTTACTAAAGGTTCATTAGTTATGGCTAAAGGCAAGAAAAAGTCTTCTCTATATTTGTTTCAAGTCACGATTTTCAAGAACATTTGTAATGTAGTGGAAGATGGGAATGTAAATGCTTTATGGCACAAAAGGTTAAGTCACATGAGTGAGAAGAACATGAATGTGTTGGCAAAGAAGAACTTGCTATTTAGGATTGAGAGTGCAAAACTTGAGAACTGTGCACATTGTTTAGCTAGAAAATAGAAAAAAAAAAAGTTTCATTCTATAGTCACCCTCCTTTAAGAAAATCATATTTCTTAAAGTTAGTACACTTGAATGTTTGTTGCCCAGTTAACCCGAGGACACTTGGTAGAGCATCCTACTTTGTGACCTTCATTGATGACTACCAATAAAGCTTTGGATTTATGTTTTGACGTTAAAAGATCGAGTGCTAGATGTGTTCAAGCAATTTCAAGTTTCAATAGAGAGGCAAACTAAAAAGAAATTGAAATGTATTCGATCAAACAATAGTGGTGATTACATTGGACCATTTGATGAGTATTGTAGGCAACATGGTATTTAACATCATAAGACACCTCCAAAAACACCTGAGTTAAATGGTATAGCGGAAAGAATGAATAGGACATTGGTTGAGAGAGTCAAATGTATGATTTCAAAATCCTAACCTGCCAAAGACATTTTGGGATAAGGCATTACTTACAACAGCTTATGTTATCAATTTATCTCCAACTGTTGCTTTAAATGATTATATGCCGATAGAGTTTGGTTTGACAAGGATGTTTCCTATAACTATCTAAAAGTATTTGGTTGCAAAACATTTGTTAATATTCTAAAGGATGAGAGGTCTAAGTTAGATGGCAAGACGTGAGAATGTATATTTCTTGGTTATGGTTCTGATGAATTTGGCTATAGGTGTTATGATCCAATTGTGAAGAAAATTGTAAAGAGCCATGATGTTGTATTTTTTTAATATCAAAATATATAGATATTGACCAGAATGATAAGAATATGTCACAAGGCTCTAAGATTGGTATTGATATTGATCTAATTCCTTCAAATGATTTATAAAGATAGCTGCCAAAACAAGTTGAAAGTGATATTCAACATGATGTTCAGGATCAGGTTCAGAATGACCAACATGGTGTAGATAATAGTGACACTTAGACAGATAATGTTGTTGATGTTCAGCAAAATCCATCTTCAGTTCCACCATTAAGGAGGTCTACTAGAGATCACCATCCATCCTCTAGATACTCTATTGAGGAGTATGTATTGTTGATTGATGTAAGTGATCCTAAGAGCTTTGAAAAAGCAGCAAAGGATGTGAATAAGAAAAAATGGGTTGATGCAATGCAAGATAAGTTGAAATCTTTGCATGAGAATTAAACATTTGAGTTGGTGACATTGCCTAAGCGCAAAAAAGCTTTAAAGAATTGCTAGATTTACAAATTGAAGCATGATGAAAATTCTTCACAACCCCGATACAAAGCCAAACTAGTTGTTAAAGGTTTCAGTTAGAAAAAGGGAATTGATTATAATGAAATTTTCTCATTTGTTGTAAAAATGTCCTCAATTCGAGTGGTTTTGGGATTGGCTACTAGTTTTGATCTTGAAATTAAGTAAATGGATGTAAAGATTGCTTTTCTTCATGGTGACCTAAATGAAGAAATTTATATGGAGTAACCAAAGGGTTTTAAAGAAAAAGATAAAGAGAACTATGTTTGTAAGCTAAAGAAAAGTTTATATGGCTTAAAACAGGCACCGAAACAATGGTATCAAAAATTTGAGTCTTTTATGGGAGAGCAAGCCTACAAGAAGACAAATTTTGATCATTGTGTATTTGTGTAGAAGTTCTCAGATAATAATTTTATCATTCTACTACTTTATGTAAATAACATGCTTATAGTTGGTAAGAATATTGCAAGAATTGAAAAGTTAAAGCAGGAGTTAAGTAAGTCATTATCAATGAAAGACTTAGACTTAGTGAAGTAAATTCTTGGTATAAGAGTTAGTCGTGATAGAAAAGCTAAGAAATTATAGTTGTCTTAAGAGGAAAACATCAAGAAAGTGCTTTAAAGGTTTTGTATGGATAAAGCTAAAGTGGTGAGCATGCCTCTTACTACACACTTTAAGAAACAATGTCCTACAGATGAGGAAGATAGAAAAGATATAGAAAGAATTCCTTATGCTTCAGCTATTGGTTGTTTAATGTATGTAATGATTTGTACAAGGATAGATATAGCTCATGTAGTTTGAGTAGTTAGCAGAGTCACTTCCAATTTTGGAAAAGACATTAGAATGCAATGAAGTGGATCTAAGGTATCTTTGAGGCATTTCTAGTTTAAAACTTTCATTTGGGAGTGAAAAGCCTATTCTGGTGGGATATACAGATTCTAACATGGCAGGAGATATTGATAATAGAAGATCTACTTCAGGCTACTTGATTAAGTTTTCAAGGGGAGCTGTGACATGGCAATCAAGATTACAAAAATGTATTGCTCTATCTACAATGGAAGTAGAATTTATTACAACAACGAAAACATATAAAGAGTTTCTTTGAATGAAGGAATTCATAAAAGAACTTGGTTTTGTGCAAGAAAAGTATGTGTTATTTTGTGATAGTTAAAATGCAATACGTCTTGCTAAGAACTCTACTTTTCATCAAAGATTAAAACACATTGATATAAGGTATCATTAGATACGAGATATCATGGAAATCAAAGAGGTTACGCTTGAAAAGGTACATACTGAGGATAATGGTTCTAATATGATGACAAAAGCACTCTGGCGAGAAAAGTTTGAGTTTTGTCAACATGAGCCTAGTTTGGATTTCGCTTGAGAAATTAACATATGAAATCTCCCTCATTTGGGCTGGAGGGAGAGAATTGTTGGGTTAGTCCAAGCCATATTCGGGACTTATTATTACGTCCTATTAGGGTAATGTGGCCCTAAGGTTTAAAAGGAAAAATATAGGTTTTTTCTTTAAAGTTTGTGGCAATCAAAAAGAAGAGAAAGAGAGAAAAGAAAAAGAGCAGATTTTCGCAGGAATTAGAAGCCCTACGCACCAATTGATCAAACGTTTGATCAAGGTTGATCCATGGTCCAATTAAGTTGATGTTTTGTCAATAGGTTTGGAATTGGGTGTTCTTCATTGTGAACGGTTGGATTGTCATTTGGAACTCTTTAAATTAGTAGATCTTGGTCAAAAATCTAGGTGATGTTTCTCTAACTTTTCTTAATTAAGTTAATGTTTACAACTTATTCTTCACTGTTAATTGGTGATTCTATTATTGTTGAATTAATAAATCTTTGTCTTGTTGCTATTGTTAAGGACTTGATTGGATTGTAAACCTAACGATTTATATAGTGGAGATTTGGGTGGATTCCGTGATCGGTCCTGTGGTTTTTATCCTTCACATTGGAGGAGTTTTTCACGTAGAAATTATTTTATGTTGATTGTGATATTTTCATATTTTACTTGTGATTCAAATATATTGTTGGTGTTTTAGTATATCCTCATAGGTTCAATCAAAGTAAGAAACTATATATGTCGTTTTTCCTATCAAAGTGTCACACCAAGTTTGGATCGTAACAATTGAGAAATAAATCGTGGAAGGGGCTTGGTGAATATATCAACAAGCTAAGAGGTAGAGGGAACATATTTAGTAACAAGTGAACCAAGTGCCACATTTTCACATACAAAGAGATAATGTATTGCAATATGTTTGGTTTTCCTATGAAAAGTTGGCTTTGTGGTAAGATGCAAGGTCGATAAATTATCATAGCACAATATGGTTAGTCTTGGTTGTGGAACATTTAAGTTGCACAAGAGAGTGCAAAGCCAAGGATATGTACTTTAACTCAGTTGACGAGCGAGAAATTGTTGCTTAATATTTTGAGCTCCATGAAATGCAATTAGATCCAAGAAAAAAAAAATACCTAGAAGTGGAACATATGGTTGTAATACAACCTACCCAATTTGCATCATTGAAACCATACAAGTCAAAAGTGCTACAAGAATGAAGTCTAAGACCATAGTTTGTAGTTTTATGGACATATCTTAACATCTGCTTGAGATTTTGATAGTCTATGAGAGGGATTTTGCATGGCTTGGCACAATCTATTGATAGAGAATTGAAGGTCTAGCCATGTTAATGTCAAGTATTGTAAAGCTCCCACTAAGCTTCAAAAGGTTAAAGGTTAGGAGCATAAATCTGATCCATTTTAAAATGAAGGAGATTTTGTTGCAAATGGAGTGGCTATGGACTTGCAAGAGCTCATGTTGGCATAGGAAAGCAAATCAGATGCATATTGCCTTTGGCTTATAATAAGGCAATCAAAGGTTTTGTGGACCTTTACTCCTACAAAGAAATAGAGCTCACCAAGATGCTTCATCGAAAATTCAAAACTCAACTCAAAAATAAAAGATTAAATAGATTTAGTGGAACTTCTTATGACAATTAAGTCATCTACACAAAGCAACCAAATAGCAATATCTCCAAAATAGTGAAGGAACAAGGATGGATCATGAGGTGAACAAATGAAGCCATAATCAAATAAAAATGAGCTAAAATGATCATACCAAGCTCGTGGGGCTTGTTTCAAACCATAAAGAGCTTTATGAAGGCAACATACATGATTGGGAAAGGTAAGATTTACACACCCCGGTGGTTGTTCCATAAAACTTATTCAATAAATGTCCATGTAAAAATGCATTATTAATATCAAACTGCATTAATGGCTAATTCCACACTAAAGGAATGGAAAAGACCACACAAATGGTGGTATTCCAAATGACAAGAAAAAACGTCTCTAAAAAATCAACCCCTACTATTTGATTATATCCGTATGCAACCAATCGAGCTTTAAATGATCAACCCCTATTGTTGGATTTACCTTTGCACAAAAGACCCATCAGCATCCCATAACCTTTCTTGAAGATGGTTGTGGAACTAATGTCCAAGTTTGATTTCAAAACAAAGCTTGCATCTCATCATCCATAGCTTGTTTCCATCCTGGATGTAGTAAGGCTTCTTTAATTGATTTAGGAGGAAGAGGAACAACATGCTCGACAACTAATAGGTACTTTGGATTTGGCTTTACTATTCCAAATTGACTTTGAGTAACCATATGATATGCTCACACAGGTATTGCCGATGATTTTGTGGTTGTGATGAACTAGTTGTTCACAATAGACAAGGTTTCTTGAAGGTCATGTTCTAGCGTGTTTTGTAAGGATAAAGATAGGGGAGAAAAGAAATAAGGAGCTAGCATCACAAAAAGGAATATGAAGAAATTCATTCATTATTGTTAGTAGTCGACCCTACAACTTGAAAATGAGGTAGCTTGGTCTCTTATGTGTGTGGTTGAGAGACATGTGAAGGTGAGGACAATTGAGGTAAGAAAGGTGAGATTTCATAGGAAAACCTTTCATGAACACATGGTGGTAAGCTATCATTATTTTCAATTATGGGACTTACTTAAGGTCGAGGAAGCTCAAAGCCTTGCTCATGAAGTGGAGTAATGTACTAAAAGGATGACAATTGAAGGCTTGCAGTATTAAGGGATGGATTGTGAGGTGGGGTAGTAGGCCCATTAGAAGTAGGAGTTATCTAGCTTATAGGATAATAATTAGTGGCTTAAGGTAAGAGAGATATGGTAAGTTATGAGGCAAAGATAAGATTGTCATTGGGTGGCGAAATACAAAATGGAAAAAATGATTCATCAAAGATCAAATGCCGTAAAAGAAAGACTCTCATTGATGCCTAATGGAAACACTTGTATCCCTTATGCCAATAGTTGTAACCCAAGAATACACATTGAAGTGAGCATTGAGATAACTTATCAGGAGCCAATTCTTTTAAGTATGGATAATATGCACAACCAAAAGTCCTGGGAATTGAATAATTTGGCTCACAATGATGAAGTAGCTCAAAAGGCGTTTTATTTGTCAAACTCATTGTTAGCAACCTATTAATAAGAAACATTGTTGTGGTGAAGGATTTGACCTAATATTGCTTTGGAACACCAGCATGAAGTAACATTGTACAACCAAGCTTAATGATATGTTTATGCTTTCACTCAACTAAACCATTTTGCTAAAGTATATAAGGATAAGAAAATTGTTGAATAATGACATTCATAGCAAGATAGTAAAGAATTGATTACTAATATATTCTCCTCCATTATCTAATTAAAAATTTTGACTAAATAACCAAGCTATTTTTCAACCATTGTACAAAAAGTAAAAAACACTTCAAATAAATCTAACTTATTATGTAAAGGATAAAACCACATAAATATGGTAAAATCCACAAAGATAACATAATATTCAAAGCTCTAGCATGACAAAACAAGAGTTGGACCCCAAATATCCAAGTGAATTCTTTCTAAAGGTACACTCGAATTATTTTGTGACAAAACAAAAAGAAGCTTTATGCTCTTTCCAAGACAACAAGATGAGCAAAATGAGCTTGCAATTCCACATACAATGATTTTATGCCTTCATTTCAAAAGATTGACTAGTGTTGAATTTGCATGACCTAATCTTCCATGCCATACATCCCAAGTGATGGATTGCTGCCTTGTTGAGAAAAAGATAAATGGAGTGTTTGAGGGCAATAAGTACAATCTTCCACGCTTAAGTCCTTGTGCTAGGATTTTGTTGCTCTACAAATCCTTTATAAGAACATGCTTCCTATCAAACTCAACTTTACAAGGAAAATTAGCAATAAGTTTTGAAATAGAAAGAAGATCCTTTTTAACATCCTATACCATAAGCACAAATTTAAAAGGTATTTCACCATTATGAAGAAAAGTCTCCCTTAAGTGATCGGAACACAAGTTCCATTACCAACCACAATAGTATCATTACCAGTGTAGGGAGAGAATTTCTTAAGCTTACCGACATTGTCAACTACATTAGAAGTGGCTCCTGAGTCAGCCACCCATCCATCATCTCCACCTTGGTCATCAACATGTAATGCAATAAAAGTTCCAGGCACTTCTTCCAATTGATAGCTATGATTGAATCGTTTAAAGAATTGAATTGTTGTATGGGCACGTTTAGAGCAAATCTGACAAGTAACAAGAGGCTTAGTGGTATTCTACATGTGAGTTAGCTAGTGATCAGGCTTACCTAAGAGTTTTTTATAAGTAGTCAAGCCATTTTGAGCTGCCAGTTGGAAGCCTTATCCTTGAGACAAAAATTGTTGACTACCTCTTCCTCCACAACCTTAGGTTTGGCCTCTTCCATGTCTTGAGTTCCTCTATGCTACAAAGATAGAGTCTTCATTTGGCCTGGGATTGGTGTGCACCAACCATGTGTAAAACACTTGCACTTGGTAAACAACATCTGCATATAAGGGCATTGAGGGGCGAAACATTGATGCTTGAAAAGACTGATATTCAGTTCCGAGTCCTTTAAATAGGTTAAAGATCTTACCAGAATTAGACAAAGGTTTTCCAATGAAACTAAGTTGGTTTAATATGGCAATAAATTCACTCAAATAAGTAGACAGAGGCTTGTTACCTTTCCTTAGGTGGTTTAGTTGAGAGAGAAGGTCATATTCACAAGCCTTATTCTTCTAAGCAAATTGGTTTGCAAGAACAGCCTATATTTCAGCAACTGTTTCAAGTTCGAACATAAGTCTTAAAACTATTTCAGATAGCATGCCAATAAGCCATAATTTCACCAAATCATCACCTAAATCCATGCCTCAAAAGCTGGATTCTCTTCCTCCTACCCATTTGTAATAGTTAAAAGGGATAGTGATCTCTCCAGTTAAAATGCCCATAAGCTTTTAAGTTCTCACACCAAGGATTTCATTTGAGTAACCCACGGTAAATAGTTGGTTTCTATGAGTTTAATGCTGATGAAATTTGCAACATTAATGGTGTTGGGGTAGCGATAAATTGGTTTTCAACCATGAGAGTAGAGTAGTTGGTATGGTTGATGAAGAATAGCAATTTGCAAGGCTCCAATACCAAAATGAAAAGCAAGGAAGGGCCAAAAAGGTGTAGGAAACCGTGTTCTTTGACAAGAATGAAAAAGGCATAATACAAGTGTACAAGTACATAATCTCTAGAGTGATTTATACAACCAAAAAGAAGAATTTAAAATTCAAAATTTAAACTTGACTTGGAAGATTAGCTTGCTATTTGTCAATTTTTTGTAGAGTGGGTTATAGGTTTAGTGAGAAGAGATGACATAGAAGAGAGAATAGGCTCATTTAATTCCTTCGATTTCTTGGCTTGTGAAGATTTCTTAGACTCTTCAACAACTGATCGAAATTTAAACTTGACTTGGAAGATTAGCTTGCTATTTGTCAATTTGTCGTAGAGTGGGTTATAGGTTCAGTGAGAGGAGATGACATAGAAGAGAGAATAAGCTCATTTAATTCCTTCGATTTCTTAGCTTGTAAAGATTTCTTAGACTCTTCAACAACTGAGTTGGCCTTGTCTTGTTCATTTGCTTATGGGAGAGGGTTAGTACAAACATTGATGTAGTAAAGAAACAAAGAAATAAAGGGAACCAAAAGGAAAAGCCCTGTGAAATCAAGTTAAACAAAATTTGTTACTTCAATTCACCAAATTCAGAAATCGATTTGGATCCGACTTTAAACATTGGCCTTTGCTCCAATAAGAAATTGGGACGGCCCTTGAAAGGCTATCAAAGAATTCGACCACTGCAACGACGAGGGAAGAGGTAGGGGGACAAGGGGAGAAATAAATGAACAGTAAGATGTCCTCGCATGGCTCGAGTGACACTTGCTATTTATTTGAATGACACCTAGTTACCGAGGTGTCCACTCCTCTTAAGAACATGCTAGAAGTTTTCTTAGGATTACAATGATTTAGGTATTTTTTGACTTCTATGTCAACTTGTTACTTTTCCAAGCCCATGCATCACGAATAGCCACTAAAAAAAATAAAAAACAAAAAAATTGGCTTTTCGTTTTTTGTGAATCAAAATGAAATTAGATATTCTATACATGTTGAGATATCTTGCCCATGCATAAGAATTTCAAATAGATGTCTTATGATCTAAATGCATGTTATGGCTGAAAAAAGATGGTGTTTTTGTTTTAAGTTTGTTAATATTCGTACTTCAAGCTTCTCTTAGTTTCTTTGTTTGAATAACTTCGTAAAATACATGAGAAATCAATTTGGCTTTTGAAGATAGAAACTTTACATGTGTGGCACTAGAGGTGGAATTAAAATTGCAGATTTATGCAATCATGATAAAACTAGCACACTTATCTTACAGATTTTTATTTTTTTTGGATTATATGTTAGTAAAGTAAAACTTGATTTGATGAAAAACATGCAAAACAATGTTCAATTTTACAGGTTTAACCATACTATTTGTTCAAACATAAAAAGGATTTAGCTTTTCTTTTTCCTTCACATTCTACGCATGCTCAAGCAACTACAATATTGGCCAACATGTGAAAAATAACTTGATTAGGTGTTTTGTAAGCATGCACGAAAGACCTAGTGTAGAAGTACTTGAAATAGTAATATAGGGTTTTGCATGTGAAGTTTGAGGTAAAATTTAACCATTTGAGAAAAAAGGTTTAAGGATTTATACATCAAAGCAATGGTGTTCCCAGCTAACCGATTACAAACATGGAAACTGAAGGGTTAGACTATACATGCAAGTATACGGACATGGAAAGCCGATAAAGTGCCTAGAGTTTTCATAAATCACATGCAGAAAATCTAGTGGTTCTCAAATTACTTAAGAATTTTATATGGCTTGAAGACCTTTAAGATTAGGGGAAAAAATGAGAATTAAAATTTTAAAGAACCCATTAAAAATGGAAACGTAGAAAGTTTGGATACAAAGGGTAATTAGGTCTACAACTCTCTCAAAAAAAGCCTAAGAACTCTATTTTTTATAAAATTATTTTGTTTACTTTAGGTAAAATATAATATAATATTTGTACAATTATATTTGTATTCATCTACATTGTTTCAAAATTTTTATTTCATACAACAAACCCAAAAATAGAAGAAAAGAAAGGAAAAGAAACAACAAACTCAAAAATAGAAGAAAAGGAAGGAAAAGAAGCAACAAACCTAAAGAAAATAATAAAAACACACAAGCAAGGGAGGACAGTTGGTCATGCAGCACGTGAGAAGAAAAAAAAAAGAAAAAGAAACAAACTAATTGTCCGTGTGAGGAAGTCGCGTGAGCTAAAAAAAGAAAAGAGTCTTCATTTAGGGGATTATTGAGCAAGCGGGAGAAGAAAAGTGAGAGAGAGAGAGAGGAGTGACAATTATCAACCGGCCAGAACGCAAACGGCGGGGGACTCGTCGGAGACTTGGCCGCGCGCAACAGCACAAGCCTTAGAGAAGAGCGTGACAATCGTGCGAACACCAACCGTTTGCCCTTCGTTATCTCCGGTGACGAATCCGACCCTTTTGCTGTTCCGGCGATATTTGGACATTTTCTGGTGAGGAAGCAAATCTGCCCTCTAGACATCCTTGCGGCAGTTTCGAGTGGCTCTATGACAATTTTGGCAAATAACGGCGAACGCGGTTTGGGAGCTTTTGTTTTTTTTTTTGTTAGATCTACACATTTTTGTGGCGGATTTGCATGGTTTCTCAATAAATTGGCACTTTAGACATCCTTATAAATGCTTAACATATTTCATTTATTAAGTTTAGATTAAATTTAGTTTTTTAATTAATATTTATTATTTTAATTTGTTAAATAAATTTTAAAAATTTACAATTAATAATTAGTTGACCTAATAATCATTAATATTTATAAAATAATATTTTACTTATCATTGTATTACTTATTTGACATGTACACTTATATATATGATTTCATCAAACACAATCCCAACCAAAAATAAAGAAATACAGCCAAGGGCATGGAAAAGGAACAAATTTGAAATTCTTTAGGATGGCTGAGTGAAATTGTATCGTCCTATACATGTTGTTGATACATATTGAGAATGAAAAAGAATTTCAAATAAATTCCTAAACTACCATTGGTTTCATCATATAATAAGAATGCTTATTGGTCCTGCATGAAATTGCATTTACTGGTTTATGTCAAATTTCTGGATATAAATAATTAACTATTGTCCTGTTGAGCTACAATTGGAGGTTACATAACATATTGATGGACATTAAAGAAGGTGTGGTCTTTTGTGATGGTTGCATGTTTTAGGAATTAGAGTCAACAAATATTTTAATTTTCATGGAATTATGATTGTTAAATGAAACACTCTTATGCTATAAGATCGACGTAACTAGGAATTTCCAAGAGCATGCAAAAAATTAGTGCGGAGATAACTTCTCGAATGTAAGAATAATGCAACATACATATGCATGAACACAGTTGCGGAAGTATTTTCAATTTTAGCTGCTGTACTTGTGTTTGTGTTGTTGGCTTGTGACTGTGTTATAGGCTCAGGCCGTGGGTTGCTTGGCCCAAACCCAAAGGTAGCGTAGAAGCGTCGAGGGAAAAGCGAATGAGGGATGCTTTTGTTATTGTTGTAAGCTGCCGGAAACGGTATCATAGGTCCAGTGTCCCCTTGACGCTGATTTATTGTTTTTGTAATTGTTCTGATTGTTATATTCTGTAATCATTGGCCGAAGGAATCGTTCATTTGGTTCGATGAAAGATCTAGCTACCACGCTGGTTAAAATGGAAGAAGTGTTTAAAAAGAGTATGGAAGACCTGCACAGAATTTTCAAAGAAATTGAGGACTACAAATGCAACTCCGCGAGCCACGATAGAGGAGGAGGCCATATCTCCACTGTCTTTCTTTAGACCAACTAAGGAAGGAGGTAGAAGAACCTTCCGCCTTGAGTGCAAGTAGCTCAATAGTGTCACGGCCGGATAATTTGATATGAACCAACATGACATGAGTCGAGCGGTCAAGGGTCGTGGCCATGCAAATGAGACAAGTTGCGTAGAGTGAAACATATAGTAGGCACCCCAAGGAAGTTTTGGAAGCTTGAAGGTGCTGCTGTGAGATAAGACGAGGGATGTGGAGGACATTCATAGAGTGATAAAGACCAAAGTTCGTGTGAGGGACCAAAGCACAAAGGCATGGCATAGCACCTAGTACGTGGAGGACAAAGGCAACCGAACAAGTGCAAACCTAGACTAAGGTGGAAGATGAAAGCACGCGGGATGAGACACACTAGTAGTGCACACTCAAGCAAGCAAGCCAAGACAACAGCGTGGAAGGGCCCACCTGCAGGGCGAACAACAGGCGCCTACGCATGAAGAGACGCGCACATGCAGAACAAGGGGCACACTTGAGCCAAAGTACCTTTCCTTTCAGGTATGGCCATTGGGAGCCTTTATTGCAGTTACCATTAGGATTTAAATACCAGGACAGGGAGCTGCCACATGGAGAGATAGGGCGTTGGCCGAGAAGGTTTAATATGGGTATTTAAGACCCGGATGGGAAAGAGAGAGGATTGGTTCCATAGGTTATTAGGAAGCTCTAAATGTAAGCCTTGAACCGAAAAGGTTCCTCCAGAGAGTGAACGAGCAGGGGAATGTTCAAAGGGTTGTCCTCGTCCCCTTTATGTTTATGAGGGGTAAGTCATCGAAGAAGGCTATGTGATCAATGAAAGGGGGCAATTCTTCAAATTCCCTTTATAGATATAAACGTTAGGAATAGACTTTCTTTCCCTTGCCTTGTTTCTTGATTTATCAATCCGCATAAGCTCGAGCTAGGAAACCGAGCGAAAAAGGGAAAGGAGAGAGAGATAGCAAACATGCGAAAATTCAAAGACTGTACTATTCGGTAAAATCTAAATGCAAGTGAACATGTCGAACAAGTAATATAATGATAAGAAAAATATCGTCCCACAGATATTGGTGATTACTAAGCCAACTAATTACTAACGGTGAACAACTCTTAGAATTTATCTAACAAACCAAATTGATAGATGATAAACTAATCAACTAAATTTAATAAAAATAAATATGCGAAACATGTTAGAGTGTCCGATTTCACCTTAACTATAAGGTATTAATGTAGATTATGTATGCTTGCAAGAGGAATAATATTTATGTGATGGTGAAATCTCTTAATTTATTTACTATCCTATGTCTAGGTATAACAAACTTATTTAGTTCATAAATTCACTATATCTCTATATGTGAATTGAAACAAACCAAATATCTTAGGATCTATGAACATTTCAGTTTATACTGAAAGTCACACAAACAATATGGTATATGTTTATCCATATTTAATTTATGGTTACATATTACATTAAGCAACTGCATATCATCTCTTGTCGGTCTCAAACATGCAAATCAGATCATTCAAGTGGTAGCTAATCACTTAAAAGCATTAAACACAGTAATATGTAACTTCACATAAACAAAATATCTTGCAAAACATAATAATCATAAGATTCATACCATCATAATCAGGTTACATTGTAGCTCTAATAAAAATAAACTAAAACATAAAGAAATAATGAGGAAGAATAATAGTAAGAGATAAAGAAGGCATCTTGAATTCAAGAACAAGAAGTTTGTTACCTTTTTTGTCTTCTATTCAAGAAAACCTTGAATTCTTTGCATTTTTCTTGAGTTGTGCTCAATTTCCTCCTCCCTTTCTTTTGCATCTTTTTTTCTCTTAAATAAGGTTTAGGTTTAGACTTATCTCCTATCCTAGTAGAATTTGGTTTTAGAAACCTAAAACAATTGGTTTTGAACTCTTAATTTAATTAAGCTTTGACTCCTAATATGATTAGGTTTTCTAATTATTTAGAAAACTCAATAACAATAAAATCTAATAACAATCATTCAAAGTCCAAGCCCACCTTGACTCTCTTGACTTGATATTACAATTTTGCCACACAATAAGTATCAAGCTCTCCGTGTTCATCTTTTTCTCCTTGCCTCCTTGTGCTACATAAACGAGATAAATTTAGGTAAATAAAGAGGAGTTCAAATGTTTTCTCATAATTATTAAAGTTATTTATTGCCTAAAATAGGTAAAATAATTTTATAAAAATAGAGTTATCACATACTGATCTGGTAACACTTACCTAGTAACAAGCAAAGGCTACGTGCCGGGTGGTGCTGGAAAGTAGTTGGGTCGTCACGATAGTCAACTAGCCAAAGAGGAGGAAGCAAAGAGATCTGTTGATATTTGAATTTCTTACCTAATACCTTACCATAATTGTCCCTAATTATGTGTTTGTGTTAGGTAGAATATTATGTAATTATTGTAATTATTATGTTTTCCTTGTATAGATTAGGTTTACAGCATATAAATGTATGCTTGCTATTGTAAAGAAAAAATCAATACAAACCAAATATTTGCTCACCTGTCGGCCTCTCTCTCCCACCATCTCAAAATCTTACATGGTACCCGAGCCTTGTTTCTTTTCTTGAGATTTTTTTCACTTCCGCATGGCCATCAGTGACAGGTGATTCTCAATACCCCTATCTTTCCCCGTAATTGTCCCTTTCTTCTGACTCCTTTTCCTTTCCCGTGAATCTTCATTCATTCCCACTATCCTCCCTTTCCCATAAGTCTCTTTGGCTTTTTTGTCCGTTTCTTGCTTTTTCGTCCATTTCTCAGTTTTTTTGTCTATTTCGGCTTTTCATCCGTTTCTTGCTTTTTCGTCTGTTTATCAATTTTTTCGTCTATTTTGGCTTTTCATCCATTTCTTGTTTTTTCGTCCGTTTCTCGGCTTTTTGGTCCATTTGGCTTTTCATCCATTTCTTCACTTTATCATTCCCTTTTTCAATATTATAGTTGTGCCATTCATAATTACCGAAACCCTAATCTCTCGTATCTCCCACTTTTTAGCCCCTAATTCTCTAATTTTTCAGTTTTCTCATATCCCCAATTTCGGAAAACCCTAAACTTATTTTTTCACAATTTTGCCTTCATTCCCAATCTCCCAAATTCCCCAATTTCTCATAACCTTAGCCTTAATTTCTTTAATGGCTGCCGCTGGAGCTCCTTCCTCCACTCTTCGCGACCCTTATCACATTTCTGCTGCTGATCTCCAACCCGGCAGCATTGTTCCTAAACGATTAGTTGGCAAATCGAACTAGAGCATTTGGAGTGACCAGATTCACACCGTCTGTCTCGCCCGCAACAAGCTCAACTTTCTCACCGGTGAGCTTACTTGTCCAGACGGTAATGGCGAAGACGCACAACGATGGGCCCAAGCCCATGCCGCTATCAAAACTTGGCTAGTACACTCTGTTGACTCCAATTTGGAAAGCATGGTTTCTCGACTTTCGACCGTGACGGATATTTGGCGAGTTCTGCAAGAGAGCTTTGACAAAGTCTCCACTACTCAGAAATTTGGCTTGCAACAGGCCATCAATGCACTTCAGCTTGCTCCTGGCGCCACCAGTGCTGATCTCACGGCCTTTTATGTCTGCCTAACAGACCTTTGGGGTGCACTTGAGACACAGCAGGCCCCCATCCGATGTTCTTGCGACAAATGCGATTGCGAAGTTAACTCGCATCTCTGGGCTCGTGACCAAGAGGATCGTGCACTGAAGCTTCTCCTTTCCCTTCCGCCGGAGTTCCAAAACCTTGTTTCTTCCGTCCTCAGCCGCGAAGAGCTTCCTTCTTTGGAGAAGATCTACTCTCTGGCCAAGCAAGACGTTGACCAGCATTCCCAACGCGATGGCCGCCACAGTGCCGGCGACGCCAGTGCCTTCGCGGCACAATCACATGGGACTACACGTCGCCCTTCTGCTGGGTCGGGCGATGGGGCTCTGCAGCTAGGCCCAGGAGGTTGGCCCACTAACTCACGGCCCGCTCCTCTAGGCCCTCATCACCTATCTGGGCCACAAGGGCCCAAGGATCCTACTCCTTCCTTAGCCCATCAGAGCCCTTTTTGCAATCATTGCAAAAAGCTTGGGCACGTCCAGGAGGCTTGTTTTCTGCTTGTGGGCTACCCCCCAGGTTGGAAGTCCAAACCCAAGGGTAGTAATCGCCGCCGCTCTACTAATGGGCATACCCAAGCCCACAATGCTTCTCTTGATGGCCACGAGCCCCACAACTTCAGTCATGGGCCTCCATCGCCCCCCTTTACTAGGCCTTCTTATTTTGGTAACCCCTCACCTTCTCCTTATCCTAGTGCAGGCATCTTGGGTCATCCACCTCCAAGCCTTGGCAGCATCTATGGCGGCTCTACTAGACTCAATTTGACTGCGGACCAATAACAAAAATTGGTGACACTTATCAATTAGATGGGCACCTTTGATCCTAGTGCCAATTTCTCCGGTAATTCTTCCCTTTCTCATCCTTTTTCATCTTTATGGATTATTGATTCTGGGGCAACGGACCATATCACATGTAATTTGCATATGTTAAATTTTTTTTACCCATGTGCCAAACCCATCCACATCACTCTCCCTGACAAATCCCTTAGTCCAGTCACTTACATTGGTCACTATAAGCCTTATCCCTCCCTTAATCTCACTCATGTTTTATATGCCCTTCACTTTCGTCATAATTTATTATCTATTCAAAAACTAACCCGCGACAATAATTGTGTTGCCCTTTTCTTCGATAATTTTGTCTCTTTCAGGACCGTACGACTAGGGATCTGATCGGGCTCGGCAAGGCTGATCGGGGCTTATATTTCCTATGTTCCTCCATTCCAGCGCAATTTACTTCAGTTTTTTCAAATTATTTAGCTTCCTTACAGACTATTTTTTGTACTCCACCAACAATTTGTAATTCCGTTTTTACTAATAATATTCAGTACGCTCTTTTGCATCAACGCTTGGGTCATTCCTCACTTAAAACTTTTCATTCTCACGGAAGATCTTTTTCTTGCCCCTCTAATTTTCAATGTTCTATTTGTCCTTTAACCAAACAAACCCGTGCCCCGTTTCCCTCTCGTCAACACTGCACCACCTCCATTTTTGAACTCGTCCATATGGATGTTTGGGGTCCTCATCGGACCCCCACTCATGATGGTGCTCGTTACTTCCTCACCATTGTGGATGATTTTTCTCGAGCTACCTGGACCTTTCTTCTTACCTTTAAAAGCCAAGTTTTCTCCAAAATTCAATATTTTCTCTCCCTTGTCTCCACTCAATTCAATTCTGTTGTTCGCCGCATTCGCTCCGACAATGGAACTGAATTCTTTTCTTCTGAATGCCGTTCGTTTCTTTCCTCGCGTGGCATCCTTCATGAGACCTCTTGTGTTCACACTCTCCAACAAAATGGAGTTCTTGAACGGAAACATCGGCACTTGCTTGATGTCGTTCGTGCTCTCATGTTTCAAGCTCACATCCTTCCTCGTTTTTGGGGTGAATGCCTCCTCACTGCCACCTATCTCATTAACCGTCTTCCTTCCTCCTCTCTTCATGGCCTTAGCCCTTTTGAAAAACTTATTGGAAAACCCCCTGTTATTGATCATCTTCATGTTTTTGGGTGTCGCTGTTTCGCTTCCACCCTCGGTACTCGTGACAAATTCAATTCTCGTGCCCTCCCTTGTATTTTCATGGGATATCCTTCCTTTCAGAAGGGTTACCGTCTTTACGACCCTGCCTCTAACAAATTTTTTATTAGTCGAGATGTTGTTTTTCAAAAGAATAATTTTCCTTTCTCTCCTCCAACTGCCTCTCCTCCGATCACGCCTGCCGCCCCTTCAGTTCCTACTGTGCAGCTCGATGAACCTTATACTTCCTCGTCCCTACCAGTTGATCTCCCTAACCTCCCTGAGCCCCCTCTCCCCAACCCTACCACTATTTTGGATGATATCATATCCCCTTCCCCCCCTCCTGTTCCTGCTCCTGATCCAAGCCCAGATTCCTCTCTTCCCACTACCCTTGATACCACCTTACGCCGTTCAAGTCGACCTAGTCGCCCACCCATTTGGACCTTTGACTACATATGTCCTACCCTTCTTTCGACTTCTAACACCTCTGCCTACCCCATCTCTAATTATGTCTCCCTTCAACAATGTCACCCACTTCATCAACATTTCATTGCCTCCATCTCTGCCATCCATGAACCTTCCACTTATCATGAAGCCGCTTCTGATCCTAATTGGATAGATGCTATGAACCATGAACTCACTGCTTTAGAGGCTAACCACACATGGGATGTGGTTCCCTTGCCCTCTAATCGACGTCCTATTGGGTGTAAATGGGTGTACAAAGTGAAGTATCATGCCGATAGTTCCATTGAGCGGTATAAGGCCCGTCTGGTGGCCAAGGGCTTTAATCAGCGTGAGGGCATCGATTACCAAGATACATTTTCGCCCACTGCGAAGCATGTCACAGTTCGTCTCATCATCACTATTGCTGCTGTTCATGATTGGCCCCTTTACCAGATGGATGTTCAAAATGCTTTTCTTCATGGTGATCTTTCTGAGGAGGTATATATGGAGCTTCCCCCTGGATTTCGCAATCAGGGGGAGCATCTAGTCTGTCGATTGCGAAAATCCCTTTATGGGTTGAAGCAAGCATCCCGTCAATGGAATGCTAAGTTTACTGGAGCATTGATTGCACATGGTTTTGTCCAATCTTATCATGACTACTCCCTATTCACTAAGGCCAGAGGTAACTCTTTTGTGGCATTACTCATTTATGTTGATGATATATTGATCACAGGCAACAGTTAGGCAGCTATAACGGATCTCAAACGATATCTTCATGCTACCTTCTTCATGAAAGACCTGGGTCAATCAAAATTCTTCTTGGGAATCGAAATAGCCCGTTCTCCAGAAGGCATCTCACTCAGCCAACGTAAGTACACATTGGAATTAATCTTTGAGGCTGGATTGGCAGGTTCGAGACCGTTTGTAATTCCGATGGAACAGAACAAGAAGTTCACAAGCATTGAATATGATGTTAGTTCAAAAGAGAAAACCGATGACCCGCTTCTTACAGATCTATCCACCTATCAGAGACTGGTTGGAAGGTTGATATATCTGACTCTCACTCGACCTGATATCACTTTTTCAGTTTAACTTCTCAGTCAGTTCATGCATAATCTGAAACAGTCCCACATGGAGGCAGCACTGAAGGTAATTAAATACCTTAAGAGTTGCCCAGGTCTTGGCCTTATGTTCCCATCCTCATCCAAATTCGAGCTTAGAGCACATTGTGATTCAGACTACAGTACATGCCCTATGACAAGAAGGTCAACGACCAGATTTTGCATAATGCTTGGAGATTCCTTGATTTCATGGCGGTCCAAGAAACAACCAATTGTATCCTTGTCATCAGCAGAAGCAAAATATAGAGCCATGCAAGTAACAACATGTGAGATAGTATGGATTATAGGGTTACTCAAAGACTTTGGTTTTCAGATGCGACATCCAGCACTATTATATTGTGATAATGAAGCAGCAGAGAAGATAGCAGCAAATCTGATCTTTCATGAGCGTACAAAGCACATTGAGGTGGAATGTCACTATGTAAGAGAAAAACTTCAACAAGGAATAATCACAACTCGACACGTTTCTACCAAGGAACAACCAGCTGATCTTTTGACAAAGGCACTTTGTAGCAAACAACATTGGCATCTTCTCTCCAAACTCGGAGTATTTGATCTCTTCAAATCTCCAGCTTGAGGGGGAGTGTTGATATTTGAATTTCTTACCTAATACCTTACCATAATTATCCCTAATTATGTGTTTGTGTTAGGTAGAATATTATGTAATTATTGTAATTATTATGTTTTCCTTGTATAGATTAGGTTTACAGCATATAAATGTATGCTTGCTATTGTAATGAAAAAATCAATACAAACCAAATATTTGCTCACCTGTCGGCCTCTCTCTCCCACCATCTCAAAATCTTACAAGAACAAAGTCTCTCCGCATGTTTCGCACATCCCAATGCAAGGGGTGCAAACTCACTGGGGGAAGACAAAGGCCGAGATCTAGTGTTGCACCGAGGAAGAGAAGTGTCATCAAGACTGGATCCTCTTTGGGATGTCAAGATTGGGCGTTAGAAACGACGTTGGAGCAAAGAGCGATTAAAAGGTTACGAGGTGTTTACCAACAACAGTTAGTCGAGCAGACTCGCACACGCAGCCTACCACGAAAGGCCACCGCTAAATCTGACCACCAACTTCTTACACCGAGGAAGGCCGTCGGAGCGGCACCGGCAAGTAAATGTTTGTGGAGGTAGAAGTGCCCTCAGTTCGTTTTTGGGCTTCTTTTGTTAGTGTTTTTATATTAGGATATGGGTCTTTTGGTGCATTGTTATCTCCCTAAAAAATATTGAAACCCGGAAGACAAGGTTTCTTCGTAAGGTGAAGAGAGTTGTTGCAAAAGTATTTTTAATTTTTAGTAGTTATAACTGTGTTTTTATTGTTGGGCTTATCATTGGAATTGGGTCATAGGTTGTTTCGCCCAGACCCAAAGGTAGTGTAGAAATATATCGAGAAGACAGGATAAAGGATGCCTTTGTTGATGCTGTGGGATAACCCCTTGGGGCTGATTTTTTGTTTCTGTATTTTGTCCTTATTGTTTGTTCTTCAGTCGTTCCCCGAAGTAATCTTTCGTTTGGTTCTATTTGGTATGGTCTGTAACAATCTCGAGATTAGATAAACCAAAATTTCAATGCTCAAAACAAAGCAGTTAGAAGGGGGGGGGGGGGGGGGTTAGGGTTTAGGAAGAGGCAAATATCCGAGCACTTCAGAACTATGAAAAGAACAAGCTTCCAAAAAAAAAAAAAGAGGGGGGGCCAACAAAACGTATTTTGTTCACGCGGAAGAACACTTTTTCTGACCTTTTGGGGAAACCGAGATAGCACAGTATTCAAGTGGGTTTCATGTCATGAAATAGGGCAGCCCACAGTGAATGATCGTCAGAATCAACATCCTTCTTCTCGTGCTTATAATCACTGCAAACTATCGGCATTGCAACTTTTCCATCTATAGACCCGGATGACCCTTGACATGTGCCATTGACAATCGACCCCTCTACTCTTTCGTTCAGAGCCACAGGTAACTTTGGCCTCTTAGTTGTGACCATCGATCTTACTGGCGTCCAGTCTTCTAGGGCTCTAGGTAATTTTGGGCTCTTAGCTCTGTACATAATTTTTTCGTGGATCCTTCTATCCAGAGGTCCTGATAATCTTGGACTCGTGGCTGTAAACAATGCTTCTTCATGCACCTTTCTGTCTGAGGCCCGGAGAATCCCAAGTTTTTGGTATTCACCATAACCTCCTGCAATCTTCCATTCTGAGGTCCAGATAATCTCAAGTTTCTGGTATCGACAGCAACTTTCTCTTGCAACCTTCCATAAAGAGGACCCGACAGCGTTATGGTCCTCTTTTTGAGCACTGGCCTCTCTTCCGTCGTCTCCTCGCTCTTGTACCTCCTTAACAAAGCTCCTCTCCAATGCTCTCGATACTGCAACGGCGACGGGGCCGCCTTGAACGCCATGTTTCCGGGGAAAACCCACTTGCTAATGTACTTGTTTAAGCACTTCTTGGTTCTATTAATTGCCAAGGCAAGCCCTGAAAGTTTTCCCGGCACTTCTCCGTTGTGCTTCGTAGCAAGCTTGAGAATCTCAAGTCTGTGCTTGGCCACAGAAATGCCCATGCTCTGAAGAAACTCATGGTTGAAGTAGCTTACATCCTCAAATTGGAGCTCGTTACGAGAAAAAACAAGGCCGTATTCATATACGAGCGTAGGCTCTAAAGGACTCTTGGACAACCAGGAGAACCAGTCCATGGAAAGAGGGGTGTGTTATATGCTGCTCGGTTGGTCACACTGAGGGGCTAATCGGCGTATATAAGTAGATAAAGAGAGGAAGAGCTCAGGAGCAAGTAAATGTGGTGGTTAAGTTGCTGTTTGCTATGGTCGGCTTCTCCCCTCTTTCTTTTATGGAAGTCAGATGGCAGTTGGGACTTGAAAGCGACAACTAAACTTGGTCGACCTCACAGTCCACAAATATCTGCGTAGAAAATACATCAATCGATCTCATATTGAGTGATAAACGTATAATTTTCTGTTTTGGATTGAAAAGGTAGTAAATTCACAGGCAATTCAAGAACATTTCATACAAAAGTAGATATATAAACAGAAATTAAAAGAGAAAATATAATTTACCTGCTTGAGAAGATTTCTCTATGGTACCAATGTGCAATTTTATTCACGACAATGTTAAAAGATGGAAAAATAACCCTCAAGAGATGTAAAAACCTTTCAATTTCATTTTTCCTATGGCCTAGCTTTTGTAAACTACCATGAAATGGAGTAAGTATTGGAAACCGTTGAAACTATCCACTAATTGTACATGATAATTATTTTATATGTTTGTCATCACTTATGTATAACAACTATCAATCTAGTCTTTCTAATTTTATTTTCAATTCCTAACAGTTTCATGAGAAACTTTATATTCTAAAGCTTATATCTACAAGTTTAGGACATTCAAGTAATGCAGCAACCCTGTTTTAATTTTTTATTTTGTCCTAATGGAGACTTTGTCTACTTTCTGATAGTGGATGTACTGCTCCCACAGGCATCACAACAGATAAAGTGGTATAAATGCGTGATTAAAATGCTTCGCAGGGCATATAGGAGTAATGGGACATGCGAAAACACTAGCAATCTCGAATCAGCGAGCAACCAAAGGGCCAAGGAGCGATGTGAAGCAACAATGACATTAGAGGAATGATGTCCCGTGGGCTTAATTGATCTGCTTCTACGCTAACTCTCCAGTTGGTAAAGCTTCTTGTCTGTTAGGCACTACATTATTTAGGATCATAATTGTTGCCCAAGGTAGATGTTCTGCAATATTATAACTACAACTCAATGCTTCTGACAAGTTTACAAAACCCAGGCCAGGACCTCATTCAATATAAAGACAGGGGGGTGAACCTTTTCAACATCAACATGCTCGATAATACAGTAGTAGTACAAATCAATGTTTAGAAAAATGAAAAACCAGATAAAATCAATGGTAAAAGAGAGATGCCGCCATCAACTAGATAGAGTATCAAACCTACTGCCTTAAGTGGCATGGAAGCTCAAAATATGACCTAAATAAATCCAAAATACCCTTTAGAGTGAGGCAGGCGGCAGGTAAATCCTTCGGTGGGATTTAAACGTAGTTAAGGTTGAATTCAGAAAACAAGGGCATCGAGGAGCGTGCAAATCAACAACCAATCACCAAATAATGCCAATCTTCAACTCCAAATCAAAACACCCAAACTGGTGGACCCTATCGCCATCAAACCCAACTGATTTGCATATACCTGCTCCTTACAATAATGACATTTTCTCGAACGGAGAATAGGGGAATGATATAATAATAATTTCTTTCTTCCTTTTAATTGAAAATATAAAAAAGAAAGGAAAAGAACATGTGAAGACAATCTTATATCAACCCTAAACAGTTTTTGTTTTTGTCACATTTCGGATATGATATTAGACGTAGACACCACTATAGTCATAGTCTCTATCATTGTCATAAACCAAAAACTTTCCAGCAGATAAGTCAAATTTCTCTGATTTATACAGCATCATTACCAGACAAAATAATAGGAAAAAGTCCAACCTAAGCAAGTAGTTAAAAGGTAGCGACAAAGTCTTTTTATATCGAGGTTGACTTTTAAGGCATTAGTACACATAAGAAATGGACAAAAATGGGGGGGGGTCGGTGCTGAAGAAAAAGAAAAGACGGAAGTAAAATATAGACATGATTTGTTAGATGATAATGTCAAGAAAAACAATTCACGAAAGGTGTTGACGGAAATTAAAGTTTAGGTTGAATAATGTTCCCTTTGAGGAAGAGCGTAGACATAAATTGATCCACCCAACCATGAGAAAGATTATTGAGTACACATAAGAGTAAATAAATTAAGTTCCATGAGTTAAAATATGTCGTAAGTGTGAGCGGTTGGTATACTATGGTTGAGTTGAAACTCATAATTTTAATATTTTAGATCAAGTAGTATCCGAAAGTACTAATGCGTTAATCTTCTTGATATATATATGTCAAGTTATAACTCTTTGGAAAAACTATGAGAGGTTTTTGCGTGCTTGGTATAGCGAGCGCGTAATAGGGCCTTGCAACCGAAAATCTTCCCAACTCGAGGCGTTCGAGCGTTTCTTGTGACCTATGATTCTGGAGAGAGCGAGAACTGGAGAAAAGAATTGTGTTTCATTCTTGGGAAAAGGACCTCCTTGAGGTTCAAACAGATTACGAAAGTCTACCCTCTTTTTCTTCCCCTACCTTGTTTATACAAATCCCTCTCTTCTACTCCTCTGCCCACACATACTCGATATGACCTAAAATGACTCTAGCTAGCTACTTGGCATGCAATGAATGGGCTTGTTAGAAGACTTAAAGTCTTAACCTAAAAGTTAACTCAAGAATTAAAGAAAACTTACTATATTTTAAATTTCATTACAAAAATCTCGTTTCCAATGTGAAAATTTATCCTAAACATATGCCCTCACGCATCAAGCAATATTAAGCTCAAAGTGACATGGAATGTAATAAATTCAATATAGGCTCTAATATCATGTTAGAAAAGCTAAAAGTTCAACTCAAAAGCTAATTCATAATTAGTTAACTTATTAACTTAGTGGTGAGCTAGTGGAGACATTGACTGTAAGGTTTGACATTTAACACCTATATAAGTGAGTTTGAGTGTGTAAGTCATAATAAATAAATAATAAATAATAAAATATGATATGAAAACTTTTGTCCTACACACAAAAATTTAGGTTCAACAACATCTATAACTCCATCAAGTCTTCATTCTCTTTTCAATTGGCTTACTCCTTTTACAAAGCCTTTTCCTAGCAAAAATCTTTAAGTCTCTCAAGAGCAAATTAGGAGATACCATGTTATGGGTCTAAGTTTATGTGGCCTAAAGTTAATTAAGTCAAGTTAGTCAAGCCTATTAGGGTTTCTTCTCTATAAAAAGACATGATCCCTCCGAGGGGGAAAAGTTTTGATTGTAGTCTTAATTGTTAGTTTTATCTTTAGAATATAGTATTGATTTGGGTGCTCCCATCTAAGCCCCATTTTATCCTTCTCTAGTCTTAATTGTTAATTTTATCTTTAAAATATAGTAATGCTTTAGGTGTTCTCATATAAGCCTCATTTATTCTTTTCTTAGTCTGAATGTTCCCATTTGAGCCTTACTAGTGGTCTAGGTATTCCCATTTGAGCCCTAATCTATCATTCATAAGAAAATCTTCCACCATTATTGACAAGTGATGATCTTATCAAATGCAAAATGGTATTAAGTGCTATCAAAGCTCCTTGACCCACAAATGGAGGTACAAATCACAAAGGGAGAATCTGACGTGCAATCCATAAAAAAGGCTATAGCTATCTTGATTTTCAAAGTTGATACCTTGTCAACATGTGTCATCATAGACAAAGGCACTATTAATGTAGATAGAGGCGTTGTTGATGCAAGCGTTGTTAATCTATCAAAAAGGGTGTATACTCTAGTTTCTTATAGCCATATAGAGAAATCTGGTTTTGGCCAAGAAGAAATCATACGTTCAAGAGGCCGTGGGAGTTTTGGCATGGGCACAATTGAGGGCACATCAGGAGTTGAAGACTCAACATCTTATTCTTTAGTTAAGCATAAGGTAGATCAAGCTATAATCAAAAAGGAGGAAAACAAGAAGATATTATTTTGGGCAATTTACTTTAGATAATTTGTCTTATAATTAGATTGTTAAGTTAAACTTGTACTGTGTTATGTGGGTTTGTAGCTGATGTGTTTTATGTAATTCGGGCTTATTGGGCCAGGTTGTGTGGAGTTGTAACTAGCTCGAAATGCAAGATATTTGTAGAGAAGAAATTTTTGGAATGGGTATCAATTTGTTGGTATTCTGTTTTGCAATTGTACATTGTTGGCGATGAGGGTACTCATATAATGAGCCTAATTTCCTCTTTCACTCTTTAGTTCTCTTCTTCTTGCAGTCATCATTCCACACACTTAGAGGAATAGAAGGTTAACCTCAACAGCCAATCAAGAGGAAGGTCCTAATACCTGTTCTAGAGTGGCAACTAGGTGGATTTAGTCTCAAATGGAGGAACCCTTCTTACAATTGGCATTGGAGTTGTCTAATCTTGCTATGGAAAGCTACATTTCACAACTAGAATATAGGGTCTCATAGCTCAATTCCTGCATGTCTGCTGAGATGCAGGATCTTCGTGCGCAGATGGACCTCTTGTTGTCCCAAGTAGAAGCTCTTGTGTCGCACAATAACACTAATTCCTCTTCCAGCGGAGCTAGCAGCAATAACCCTCATTCTGAAGATGCAACCTACACTCACGTGGGTAGAGGCAGCAACTTAGGTTGAAGTGAAAGAGACCTGCAAACAAATGGGTCAAGAGCCAACGGGTCAGGTCCCAGCCAAGTGGGTCGGGGCAAAATGGTTCGGGCTTTTCCAAGTCAAATCCAAGCAGATCGGGTCTGGATTTTAGCTCTGGTATCTTGGGACAGATCACTAAATTCGATTTTCCTCATTTCCACAGCGATGATGATCTTGCTATTTGGATTTTCTTGGCCACTAAATTCTTTGAATTTCATGGCTTGACAGATGCAGAAAGGGTCAAAATATCCATTTGGCATCTTGGTGGTGCTGTAGTGGCATGGTTGCAATCTTACCAAGAACATTTAGCCCAGGTTGGTCCGACACTCGTGAGAAATTCAAGAAAGGCCTCATAGACAAGTATAGGTCTATTAGAATTCATAACTCCATTCATACTATGATGAAATTGGAGCAATTAAATATTGTTGAACAATATTATAAGTATTTTAGGGTAGCCTTAGTTACTGTTAGCCCTCTCATAGCACAACAAGTTATTGATTGCTTTACTAGCATATTAAAAGTTAGCATTTAGGGTGATGTTGATGTCAAGCATCTAACCACCTTAAGTGAAGAACTGCATTATGCTTTGACATATGAAGATCAGCTCTTGAAACTTCTAAGGCAAAGAGCCATCTAGTTTTGTCCCCCAAAAAGGGGGATTTCTACCCCTTGGCCTTAAGATGGGTGAAGGGAGTCCGCTACCTCCTCTGGTTCAAAATAAGCCACCACCTATGGCTAATAGACCCTTTCCAAATCCCAATATATGCCTTACTCTGCCAACTAGGAAGTTTACTACAATTGAATTGGAAGAATGTAGATAAAAAAAGCTTATGTTACTATTATAATGATAGATATAAGCTCAACCATAAGTGTAAAAGGCTATTGTTTATCTGTGAAGCCATTTATCTTGATGAGCAGAGGGAGATGGTGATAATGGAATAGATCTTAATATGGGGGGAGAAGAATTTACTGACTATTTTAAGGCTGATAACTCTATGGGAATCTCTAACATGGCCTTTTATGATATGAGAGCTGGTAAACCGAAGACAATGAAAGTGAAAGGATAAGTGGAGGCCTTTAAGAAACAAATACGAGTCTTGATTGATTTAGGTAGTACTCATAATTTCATTGATCAAGGTCTGGTTACTCAATTACGGCTACAAGTTTATCGTTCTTCAACATTTAAAGTGCTAGTAGCCAGTGGAAGGGGAATTGAAAGCAGTGAGGTTTGTAAAGGAATAGAGGTTAAGCTACAAGGAGTTAGGATGAGGCTAGATTTGTATGTTCTTCCCCTAGTAGTAATAGATGTCATAGGAGTGCAATGGTTAAAAACATTGGGAGATATAGTTTGGAATTTTTTAGAGCATTGGATGGAGTTCTTTATGGAAAGTAAGAGGGTTCTCCTGCATGGCTAGCATCCTAAACCCTCCAATTAATTGTTAAAACATAGTTTACTTAAGAACTAGCAAAAAAATGGCAATTATTAGTAGTGCAACTAATCATAGGGGAGTGGACAAAATTGACAAGTAATCCAGGAGTTGCTAAAGTAAAAAGGTTGATCATTATCAAGACATGAAACAATTATTGGTTGAATTTGGGGATGTCTTTTAGAATCCAAAAAGGCTTCCACTTTAATGAAGTCATGAAAAAAAGATCATTTTACAAGGGGAAGGTCGTCCAATCTCAATAAGGCCCTACAAGTACCCCTATGTTCAAAAGAGGGAAATTAAGCAATTGATAAAAGAGTTACTTGAGGAGGGAATTATTAGTCCGAGTCAAAAATCCCTTTTCCTCAATGGTATTGTTAATAAACAAGGTTGATGGTTCGTGGAAGCTTTGTGTAAATTATCGAGAGTTTAGTAAGTAAACAATGAAGGATAAATTTTCAATTCCTACCATTGATAAGCTCTTAGATGAATTAAACAGAGCTCACTACTTCTCAAAATTATATTTAAGGTATGGATACTACTAAGTTAAAATGTGAGAGGAGGACATCAAGAAAATGGCTTTCAAAACCCATTATGGGCATTATAATTTTTGGTGATGCCATTTGGAGTGACAAATGGGTTCTTTACTTTTCAATCTTTAATGAATGTAGTGTTTCAAGAATATTTACAAAAAATGGTCTTAATTTTCTTTGATGACATATTGGTATACAATTAGAGTTGGAAAGAACATCTTCAACATGATTGGCTAGTCTTGGAAACCTTAAGAAGAAATAGTTTATATGTGAAGTTATCAAAATGTGAGTTTGGTTACACAGAATTAAAATTTTTGGGTCATGTAGTTAGTGAGAAAGGAGTTGTTATGGATCCCAAGGAGGTGGATGCAATTTTCCAATGGCCTATTCTAACATCTGTAAAGGCCTTGAGAACATTTTTGGGTACTACCGAATATTATCGATGCTTTATTAAAGGTTATGATCGGATTATGGAGTCTCTCACTAGTTTGTTGAAGAAAGATGCTTTTATTTGGGATGATTAAGCTCAACAACCATTTGATCAATTAAAAGCAGTGATGACATCTGCACCTATGTTGAGGTTACCAAATTTTATAAAACCATTTTATCTTGGAGTGTGATGTATCAGGTACACGGGTTAGAGCAATACTCTCCTAAGACAAAAAAACCTATTGCTTATTTCAATAAGACCCTACATAGGCATCATTTGAAGCTTTCTATGTATGATCAGGAGATGTTGGTCATCATTATGGTAGTACAAAAATGGAAGCACTACTTGGTAGCCAATTTATAATTAGATTGACCAATAGAGCCTTAAATTTTTGCAAGATTAAAAGATAGTGACCCCCCCACTCAACAAAAGTGGCTTCTCAAATAGATGGGGTATGATTTCAAAGTGGAATACAAGGCTAAGAAACATAATGTAGTTATTGATAGGCTTTCACAACAGCAAGTTGATAGCTCTTTGTACCCTCTATGGCTTAATTTAGTTTGGAAGGAGATTAAGTCAAATACCAAGGCTCAAGAGCTAATCAAGAATATAGAATGTGGAAAAGCATTGGGGACTTGGAACTATAAAGATGGAATCATCACCTTCAAGGAAAAGGTATACCTTCCCTCTAACTCTTCGCTTATCCTTATGATTGTTAAAAAGATGCACTCTAGTGTCCATGAAGGAATGGAGAAAACCTTAAAAAGGATTAGAGATTTTTTTATTGGAAAGGGATAAAGAATGTTGTAGAACAATTGGTAAAAGAATGTATGGTATGATAAAGAAATAAAAGTGAAAATACAAAACAACCTAGGTTGTTACAACCATTACCAATTCAATGATCTTAGTAGTTGTTGATAGATTTTTGAAATTTAGGCATTTCATACCCCTTTCTCATCCTTATATGGCAATTTAGTAGCTCAAGCTTTCTTTGAAAATGTTTTTAAGCTATATGGAATGCCCCACACCATAGTTTGTGATCAAGATCCATTATTTATAAGCAAGTTCTAGAAGGAATTGTTTCAGTTTCAAAATACTAACTTTAACTTCTCCTCTACATACCACCCCCAAATGGATGGACAAACTGAGGTTTTAAACAAAACACTTGAGATGTATTTGAGATGTTTTGTTGGAGATCATCCCAAGGAATGAGTAAGATAGTTGTCATGGTCTAGTATTGTTATAATACTTGTTGGCATAGTTCCACACTACACACTCCTTACGAAGTAGTATTTGGAAGAAGCCCTCCATCCTTTTTGTCTCATGTAAAGGGGTAAGCTAAAGTGGCCTCCATTGAGTAGTTATTAGTCAAGAGAGATGTTGTGATAAGCAAAATGAAGAAAAATTTGTAAGCAGGCCAACATCAAATGAAAAAGGTGTATGATAAGAAGAAACAAGAGGTGGAATATAAGGTGGGAGATCTGGTGCTTGTTAAACTCCTTAAATACAGGCAGATTTCTATGTCCCAGTGCAAGAAACAAAAACTAAAGCCACAATTTAATGGTCCTTATAAGGTAACTAAAAGAGTGGGGGTTGTAGCCTACAAGTCAGAACTCCGCTCTTGAAGAACTAAAAAAAGAAAACAATCCCCAAGCAATGCTAGAACGTAGAACCCGGGGAAGGTGGATTGAATTGCTCATTCATTGGAAGGGGAAATCGCCTGCTAAAGCAACCTGGATGGAGGAAAAAGAATTCAGATGCTAAGGACAAGGTCGAGGTTATAGTGGGAGGAATTGTTTCGGGCAATTTACTTTAGATACTTTGTCTTATAATTAGATTGTTGAGTTGAACTCGTACTGTGTCTTGTGGGCCTTAATTGTGTGGGTTTGCATCTTATGTGTTTTATGTAATTCTAGCTTATGGGGCTGGGTTGTGCGGAGTTGTATCTAGCCCGAAATGCAGGATATTTGTAGAGAAGAAGTTTCTAGAATGGGTATCAGTTTGTTGGTGTTCTGTTCTGCAATTGCAGATTGCCGGAGTTGAAGGTTCCCATATAACAAGCCCAGTTTCCTCTTTCACTCTTCAGTTCTCTTCTTCCTACAGTCATCATTCCGCACACTAAGAGGAATAGAAGGCCATTTCGCACACTCAGAGGAATTGAAGGTTAACCCCAGCAGTCAATCAAGAGGAGGGTCCTAATACCCATTCTAGAGTGGCAGCCAGGCAGATTCAGTCTCAGAAGGAGGAACCCCTCTTATAAATACCAGTAAAAGTAATGAGTGCACAAGCTCAACGAGAGCAAGACTAGTTTCTAACCAATCTATCGAAAGGGATGATCATCAGGCAAACTTCTTCTGACCGGGTTAGACCGTCGAAAAAAGAAAGTAAGGTGGCTAAAATATCTCTACTCAACCCCTTTTGTCGCTCGAGAAGCAAACTTGGGTGGAGGAGGCCAAAGATTTGACGTCGGAGGCGACCAAGTAATCCATAGTGGAAATCCAAATTCAAATTCACATTTAACTTTCAAATTAAGCTCAAGTTCAAGTGAGTTTGAAATCAAATTTAAGTTTAGATTCAAATTGAAGTTCAAGTTAAGAAAAAGTTTGAATTCAAATTCAAGTTTAAATTCCAATCCAAGTTTAAATTCAAATTTAAGATTAAATTATTATTAATTGTTATTAGATTTCTTTTAAATTGGGAAAGCTTGAGCGAAAACTCTTTAAAGGAATAGTATATTACAGATATAGACTTGTGTGTCTAGTCAAAGTTAGTTAAGTCAGGTAAATCAAGCTCAATAAAATTTATTCTCTATAAAAGGACATGATCCTTGTGAGGAGAGAAAATCTTGATTGTAGTCTTGATTATTAGTTTTATCTATAAAATATAATATTGGTTTGGGTGTTCCCATCTAAGCCTCATTTTATCCTTCTCTAGTAGATGTTTCCATCTTAGCCCCATTATTAGTCTAGATGTTCCCCTTTAAGCCTTGTTTATCATTTTCTTGGCCTAGATGTTCCCATCTGAGACCCACAATTGCTCTAGGTGTTTCTATCTAAGCTCTAAACATAACACGTTTGTGAGACAAGGGACAAGCAACAAGATGGCAGAGTGGAGAGCAAATCCCCTCCTACCGCAGACTCTAGAAGTCCGCAACAGAGCCATGTTTACTAAGCTAACTTAACCAGAAAACAAGGACTACAAGAGAAGCACGGAACGTGCATCTCTCACTTAGAAAATCAAGCATGTAAACCGTTGTTAATTACCTAGTTGTCCTATCTAGTTAATTTTCTGTCTTGTTGTCTTTATAGTTCTGTATTTAAAGGGCAAGCTGCCCAAACGCCACGCATCCATTTTGTCTCTTGTTTTACCATTGAATGCAAAGCCTGTTGCCACACAAGGTTACAAACCAGAGCATCTTTCGCTTTGCTCCTCGATACTTCTCTGTTACTTTCCCTCTAATAAATCATAAACCAAATAAGAAGGCTGAATGGCTTCCATAAGAATTTTGATAGAATCCCCAAGACAGTTTTCTTTATTTTCTTTTTAAATGTTGGACCGTTCGTTTTCATCGCCTCTACTTACGGATTTGGTGGATCACAGAACTTTGAACCACTATCCAGTACAAATAAAGAAGTCTTCTGATATCATGCAGTGTATAGCTTGCGCATGGATGTTCGAACGATGACAATTGATTCATGAGCTACAAATAAGTGCCAGAACAGGCAATTTAAATTATACCAAGATATTTGTTCATTACCATTTATAAGATCAATGGCTCCTTACTCCTTTCTCTTTGCTGTTTTGAGAACACTAATTCAAAGATGTCCGACAACAGAGAAATTGACAAGCAGCTCACCACAAGGATGGTCAGCAACTTGGAGTTTTTTCTGTAGAAAATTGAAGTCTAGTGGAGTAATTTTTGGCATCTATGGCAAAGCACGCTTACAACGTGGGAGAGTTGTCCAATTCTTAAAAGAATTAGGAGAAGCCCTCTTCCTACATATTTGTCACGATGAGTTGCAAAAGATTTTTTCTTTTCTTTTTTTCATTTTTTGAAAAGATTTGGTAATGTCCTTGGTGACACTTAATTATTTATTTTTATTTTTTTTCCTTTATGGCTCTTAACGTCTGTTATCTTTGTTGGAAGCAATTTTGACAATTATAATCAGAAAATACACTTAAAACCCTACTGGAATCCCTAGCCGCTCTATATGTTTTATTTTCTTTAAAACCTTAACAACTAACGCTCTTCATGCGTTTTCTGGACAAGACCATTATTCTGACCAGCCATTAAACGTAGACAATCTCACCAGATCACAAAGTTATAGTCCCTTATGTGTACCATGGCAAACTACGATTTTCAGACGTTGAGAAACATATCTTCACTGTAACAAGTCTTGGCGTTGGAGTCCTCCAACTCTGACTACAGCTTACAGGGAACCATATCAGCCAAAAAGTCTGCCTTATCCTTAGCTGCATTTGCTGATCTCAACCATATGAAAAAATTGGCACAGTAGTAGTAGACTTGGACTTGCGAGAGTCTAAATTAATAATAATATTCAAATGAAATAAATCTTGACTAACCTTAGAAGTCTAAAGATTTTGACAAAATGATTAAAACTCATAACAAATAGGATTAAATCTAGTCCTACATCCTAAATTTGAATATCAGGGACGACCCAAGGAAAAGGCACTTGGCTCATTAGCGTCACAAGTGGGACAAAAGAAATGCCTAAACACCACAAGAGAAGCCCAAGTGGAACCACCATGAATTGGCTGCCATATTACCAAGGCTTGAGCTTCCGTAAGCCCAAGCGCCCATGGATCATATCAGCACATCATACGCTCCGGTTTTATCTGATCTATTGTAAACGGTTAAAGAATTGAAAATTGAACAATGAACCATATCTCAAAGAAATAAGAAACAACTTTGAGGAATTTGAGGATTTTGAGACTGTTGGGAATTTGTAATATTTAATGAAGATAAAATAACCTTCATGTCCCCTAAGCATATTTGGATTAAAATAGGTGAAGAAAGGCAATATTATAATTTACCCTTCTTATGTTATTTATGAGTTAGGAAGGAGAATTGTAGCGTGGGGTTGGCTGTGTAATCGTGCAGAGAGGCCAATTCTCCGGTAAGCTTATTTTGTACTCTAGATGATTCCTAACAATAAGAAGGAGCCGGTGACAATGCACGTAGATATACTTTGGCCAAACCACTCTAAAAATATGGTATCCTCTTGTTTTTCTCGTGCCTTGATCTTTGTTGTGCGTTTATGATGTGCATTGTTTGAATTCTAGCTCAACAATCCCAACAGATACATTACATAAAGAGTTGAGGTCCTTTTCTCTGCCATTGTTGGCCACAGAAAACTAAAAGGAGTTTCGATTGAACAAGTTTTCCATTGCAGCATCCCAAGATTTCCAAAAATTTCCATACATATCCCAAGTACGAATGCAACTACTCCCAAAATTTGGAAAATCTCAATATCTTTTCCTATAACTTCAATATTAGCAAAATTGGTTCCAAAGTATTAACTGTCCTTTCAAAGGATTTAAAAACCCCTTTAATTTGTTAGATTCTGGGAAGAAAATCTGACGCCCTTTTAAAAATCTGAAAAACCCTTTAATCCTTTTATATAACCTTTCTTCAAAATCTCAGAAAAAAAAAATACATTTGAATAGTTTCCGACAGAATTTTTTTATTTTCTTTTGGTTCAAAATCTCAAAGCCTAAGAGATTTCTACCCAATTCATCTATCATCAAAACAATCGTTTGAAATTGAGCCATGCAAACTCGAACAGCATACACTTCTCAACCTATTCAAAAATCACTCTCTAGCTCTATACCATTGTGGCCACAAATATGATCCTTTGGAAAAAGAAAATATGTATAAAAAAAAAAAGGACCGATAACTCCAATGACGAGTGCACTGTGAAATAGCTCCTATCTAGACACACTAGACCCTACAGATAACTACTTAACTGGAAGCATTATAGCTTCATTTGAAAACCTTTCATCGTTGAGGATTCTCCTCTTAAAACTTAATCATTTAAAAGGAGGATTCCAACTCAGGTGTGTCTCTTAGACAACCTAAACATCTTAGATCTTTCCCCGTATAATTTTTTTTTCTAGTCTAACATCCCTTTGCTTGAGTAACACAGGTTTTAGTGCAACTGACAAAAAATTTGTTCCAGAAAATGTTGTGTTGTGACTACTTTTCCAAAGGAGTCATCACTATATTCAGAGATAATGCTGGTGTGTTAGCCAAACTAACTCTTGATAATCCTACCCCCTGCGCGATATGGATGTATCACAAGAAGTGGAGTTCGCAACAAAATAGTTTCTTCCCACAATGGTGACATCCTCTATTACATCCCTGTCATTGACCTTTCATGCAACACATTAGCTGGTGAAATCCGACCAGAGCATGGATAGATGAGCAACATCCATGAATATAACCTATTATGCAATAAGCATAGAGGAAAAACTGACTGCACTGACCTATACAACAACTTATTTGCACAACACCAGAGAAAAAAAGCTTTAATTCATTGCCTATGATGAAATCAGCTAGGAGAGAAATCCTCAACTTTGGACCAACATTCTTGTAAGCTATGAAACTTTAAGCCCTGCACTTTGACATCTATCTCTGCTTAAGTCAGATGACATGAGCTTGCCTTCTAGATTTTCATATTGAAGAACGAATTATTGGGATACGGCATATCAATGTGGATAGAATTAACAGGTTCGTGAAGGATAGTCCTCTTAATGGTTTCCAAATGGAACTAATTCAAATTCACCCACAACAAATCACTAACTCATTGCATTCAGTAATAGCACAGCATCATGGGCAAATTAAACTTTTACTCTTTCCTCTGGTGATCTAATGTAATTCCTCTTTGCCTGAATATCATAACATCATGTTAGTCAGAAAGTTTCAAACAAAGCCTAATTATCAGAAACTTCCATTATTAGGCTTTTTATGCATGAACTTTTCTTGCAATGACTTGAAAGAAATTTTTTTCCATAATGTTGAAAATCTTAGCTAGATCAGTGCACTGAATCTTCAGAAAACAGTCCCTAGAGGACCAATACCAATTTCACCTATTAACCTATGTATGAGAAAGAACCTGAATGGTGAAATTCCTTCTCAACTGAGAAAGGAAGCTGAGATTTTAGGGCTTTCGGTAAAGCTATTAAGAAGGGTCCAACTCTCTCACTTAAAACCGATCACTAAGTTGGGGGACACATTCATATATAAGATACAAGTAATGTAGTATGCACACAACTTTAACATGCCCTCTCACACAGAAAATGGGGGGAACAGTTCTGATATGGGATATAAAATGGACGCTTACACTTCATTATTAACCCTAATACCAAGTTAAGAAAGGCTCCAACTTTCTTACTTAAAGACGTTTTTAAACGAGGGAAACCCCCTTTCATATATACAGCTAGTCATGTCATAATAAAAGTAATTTGAGACACACCCTAATTAACAAAAGCATATTTGTGGAATATGATTGTTTTAGGCCCTCCTAAGTGTAGGCATCACAGAGGAATCATATACCACTGCCAATGTCAAACCCCCAACCACAAGAAAAGGGAGGGCGTTAGCTCATATCATCATCACTAGCCTTTTAACTCATCATTAAAACTGTATTAGATTAAGTTCTTCACAACAATGTGAACGTTTTCATCAGATTGAAAACTCCTACATGTTACTAGTTTATTTCAAAAACTTTCCAACATAAGAAAGGCCTAAACCCATACCTACATAACTATATATATGGGCAAAACCATCTTATTCCTGGCTGATATCCAAAGACTAAAAATCAGCCGAAAGTGGGGCAGAGAATTTCCCCAGAAATATTTTAGGGAAAGGATAGTACAAGCATAAACGATATTTTAGAACACCATGACATCACCAACCAAGTTGCTGCAAAATCAAAATCTTTTCATCTTATTTTGGTCAGATAATCAAGTGAGAGATCCCATACGACACATCTTCAAATTAGTATATCCAACCTCTACATGCATTAACGTACACGAGTATGTTATAAACAAGGGAATTTTTTTTTTTTTTTTTTAACACTGGTTCTTCATTGTCTGGTACAAATTCACATAAATAATTCGAACAAGCATATACTTGTATATATGTAATGCGTAGGACAGATGCCGAAACGCCCACTTTAACTAGAACGGGACTGACTACATTCCAACTAATCAAAATTTACTCCGAATCCAATATAAATTATTCATAACAGTAACCAAAGCGCTTATCTTCTCGTACTTACCCGGCTCAAATTCGATGCAAGCACATTCCTGGTCCTCTGTGCTCTCTCATCTGGCTCTCCTTCAAAAACAGGAAGTTCCTCCTCCCTTGAGCCCCGCAAATTTTCATCCGGCATTGACTCGCCACACTTAATCAGGAAATTATGCAGCACACAGGCCGTAACAATAACAAACGGCAAAAACTCAATACACTCCTCCTTCCACAGCTTCGAAAGAAGCTGCCACCGAACTCTAACTCGCCAAAATGCCGTCCAAACCAACCCCATCGCCCGACTATGCACGCAATTAAATTCGTTCTCCGATGAGCCAAGACCATCTTCCTCACTATCACTAACATAGGGAGTCAACAGCCAAGGCAATAGCGGGAAGCAAGACTCACCCAAGACGTACTGAGGAACCGAATTGCCATCACTAAGCTCATAAATTGGCCCATTCAACAACTCCCCCGATTCCTCAACTCCCAGATATAGCTTAGTCTGACGCAAAATGGCTTCAGGTTTCCCTGTGCTAGGCCACCCGGCCGAGATGTCCAAGAACCTCCCCTCCGAGTCCACCAATGCCTGAACCATCACTGACCCATTTTTTCCCAGAACCTGACCTTCAATATCAAACCTTTCAAGCCCCAAAACGCCGCAGCAATTGGGCAGCGAAATCCATCCAAAACCCACCACTATTCTATCTATATCAGCTTTAAACTCAAACAAATGACCAAGTCTCTCATTCACGGCCTTACAGAACGTGTAGAACGCACGGCATACCTCGGCGGAACAGAGTCCGAAGCGGCGGGCCACGGCTTTGTAGGGCGCCGCGTGGGCCAAGCGATAAAGCGCCGAGCCGAGTACATAATTAGGAGGGATCGAGGGAAGAGATGTGGAGAAGAGAGGGGAGAGGAGGGAGAGGAGGAGATCGAAGGAAGATTTGGAGACGTGGAAGAAGTGGGACCAGCAGTGATCGTGGTGGTTGGAGGAGGTGACGAGGCGGTGGAACCAGCAGTGTTGGCGAGAGAGGGGAGAGAGAGAGGGGGACAAAGAAATGGTGGTGGAGAGGAGGGAGGAGAGGGAGAGGAAAGAGGAGGAGAGGAGGGACTCCAGGGATAAGGTCTGGGAAGGAAGGAGGAGGAGATCGTGGTGGGAGAGGAAGGAGTGTACGGCTGAAGTGGCCCTCGAAATGAGGGCTAATAGGTGCTTCCGCCTCCGGTGTTGCTGCTTTCGCCGAGTTTTCTTGCTGGACGTCAGTTTGGCAGTGGCGCTGTTGGTGGTGGCGGGTTGTCTAGCCCCGCCGCGGCCAGCGCCCATGGATGTGGGTGTGTGTTCGGACTGGGGACAATGGGAGTCTCCCTTCCAGGGCTGGGATTCCACAGGGGTAGTGGAAATCAGAAGGTTGACTTTCTTATTAATTATTTGGGATTCCTAGTTTTTCCCTCCCTCAATTTGCTTTTAGATGATGCAGAATCATAATACTTAAACAGTCCCACATGATCATGAGAGAAAATTGTATATTTCGGTTTTGGAAGGACTCACTCAATCTCTTCATCTCATGCATACTAGAGGTATGATTTTCATATCATTCTCAACATATCTAGCAATGAACTCTATCTATAAGAGCTTAGTTCAATTGGATGCAACGTAAGATGTTTTGGTCTTAATAATAATAAAGAGAGTTATTATGACTTTATCATTCTCAACATATCTAGCAATGAACTCTATCTATAAGAGCTTAGTTAAATTGGATGCAACGTAAGATGTTTTGGTATTGATAATAATAAAGAGCGTTATTATGACTTTCTTTACTAAAGAGAGTTATTATGCCTCATAAACTAAAACAAAAGGAAAAGAAAATTAAAAAAAGGTCCTTTACATCAATATATATATATATATATATCCAATTAGTCTTTGAAATTTAATTTTGAAACAATAAATATTAGTAATATTCTTATAACTAAATGATCTCCTCTTTTCAATTCTAATCGATTCTCAAATAACATAATTATGAAACTATAACTTGATTAACAAATAAAAATTATAAAATAATAAATTATAAAAAAGTGATTAACTAATCTAGCATCTTTTCTCTTTGAAATAAGTCTTATAATTATGAAATTGTTTTGTTCATGAAACAATTCATTAACTATGACTTTGGCACGTGCATAAAGATAAGAAATAAATATCCATTTGTAAGCCTCGTTCATAAGAATAAGTGACCAATTCATATATAGTAGTTCCTTTTGTTGTTAATGGTTTTGCCAATTGCTATATTTCTACAAATAATTAAAATTCAATTTATTGACTTGTATCATCAATTTTTGTAAATTTATAAAATTTTCTATTTAAACCTTGATAAATGAACATACAAAACCTTTCAAATTATATTTGATTAAACTCAGGTATTTTAGGCGTTTTGTTTTGTCACTTTCACCCTTCAAGCATTTTTTTTTTTTTAGCAAGAAAAGTTACGTGGGAGATTTTACAAATCAAGTATATCTTGTTTGAATTCCTTTAACCTATTTTTTATTGACCTAAGCATGCTTTAGAGTTCACTTTTATTTTATCTAATTACTTATTACTTATTACTTATTACTTATTGTTCACAACACTTCGGTGCCAAAAAAGCATTATTAAGGTATACTAGAATACTTAGTAGCCTAAAATAGTTGTATCTTTCACCTTTTTTCATATGTTTTAATCAATTTATACTTTAACAATTACCTATGAAATTGGTGATTTACAAAAAGATATTTTTAATATTTTTTTTTACTGTCTAGTTTTTTTTTTAACAATTAAGGAAGATCAAGAAAACATTGATAAGAGATTACAACTCAAATATAGATTTATTTTCATTCTATTGAGTTTTAATTTCCAACTAATTTATATGCATTTTTTTTTTGTATTTCTACAATTGATGAACAAAAATCATGAACAAAATCTAAAAGTCTCACATAAATCTCATATCATAAAGATTTTTCATTTGGTGTCATTCCATATCCAACAAGATTTTTATTGGATAATGGTAACAATATATATAGATATAAATCATATCTTTCAAACCTGATTATTAATGTATTTACATGTTCAAGGATCTTACTTTTAACATGTTGACCCTAACAAATTAAGTCCACAATAAAATCATCTAACCCTTCATGAAATCAAAATATATTTTGTTGAAGAAAAAATTTATACCATATGATCCTTATGTAATGTTTAAACATACAAAAATCAAATTTATTTCATAACCTAATTTTTAAGTTAGACTTTAAACTTTTTAATATAGTATCAAAGTTCAAATTAATCGATTCAAACTTCCATTCAACTTTGAATGCTTAAGACTTAAAGTGCAAGAAAACATTTATCTTGTCTTATTTATTATTAAGCTTAAGATAAATTTGGTATGTAAAGAAATATTAGATAAAAGTCTCATATTAAAAAAATGTAATTCTTAAATAATATTTAAATATAAAATATCTGTTCTAACTTATAAACTAGTTTTTAGTTTTAAGTTTTCTAATATATTTTAAGGCATGAAACATTTTAATTCTTATTTCAAAAAGCTTTTCCTTTCTTCCTAAGATGAAACGGCTAAAGGGTTCATCTTCCGATAGCGCAATGCTCGCCTCCACCAATTCGTGTATCTTAATCTTGATAACAACTCGTTTTTATTTCTTTTTCCTATTATAACGTATGAAGTTTGGTTAACAACCTTTGGAGATATTGAACAGAGAGAATAAATATATTTATATCAATAATATTTGTATAACTTGTTTATTGTTAAACATTGAATGGTTTGTTATGAGATGCCAAGTTTAAGTTTGATTAAATTAATTGAGTTTGAATTTGTGTTATTCATACCATAGAGATTTGATTATATAGTGAGCAAATGAAATGGTTAAGAGTCATTTGTCTCTTCTTTTTGTACTCAGAAACATAAAAATAATTCATTCATCATATTATGTTTGGGGCGGATTTTACGATGAAATCAAATATGCTTGAAAAACATTTAATAGAATACTTGAGAAAAAAAAATATTTCTTGAGGTTTTAATGTTAGTTAAAAAAAGAGGAAATTCAAATGTTAAAATCATGGCAAAATATTTGAAAAACGTTTTGTTTAATGGGAATGGAAAACTTGAATATTATTTTTATATTATTTTTTGTTTCATAATATATTCTAAAATAATTAACAAGTGCTTAGCTCAATTAAAAGTAAATATTGTTTGAAATTTCTTGTTTTTGTCAAAAATTTAAAATATATATTTTAACCTAAAACAAACCGAAATAATTGTCCATATAAGAAAGTTCAGATTATTATGTAAATATACATACTCAGCCGAGGAAAGGAACCAAAGGATTTAGTCATCTTCTTGGCGCTAACTGGTGCGCAATGACACGGATGACCTGTAAAGCAAAGTCGTCGTAGCTTCCAACCCAACTAAGTGACTTAGTCGCCAAGCTAACCTCCTAGTAGCTTTTCCTCTCAACCTATATAAAGACCACAGAAACCCCATTTGTCCCTCGGTTTTTTCTTTCTGAAGAGTTTAAATCGTCTCCATCTCTTTCTCAATGTCGAAGCTGAAGATAGCAGGTACATGGGTAGGCGTGCTAGAGGTGGAATTGGACGAATGGACCGTACCCATGCTCAGAAAAGAGATAGCAAAGCGATCGAACTGCGGGCCTCAGTCGATCAATTTGATATGCGCAGGCAAGGTCTTGAAAGATGGCGATGGGACTGAGAAGCTCGCACAATTGGGCGTCAAGAACAACGCTAAGATTCTTGCTAGTCGGGGCTACGCTGAGGAGGGCAAGTCCTTGGAGGGAGAATTGATGGCGGAGGAGGAACGCTCTCGGAGACTCAACCGAGTCAAGTAAGACCTTGAAGTCTATGTTTATCCATGGACTCTTTCAGATTTTTTATTTTTAAATTTCATACTTGCCGAAAAGGAATTTTTTGGCCCTTTCATCAGGGGCTTGTTAATTCCAATGAAAGGTTGGCTTTTGTTCATATGCAACGTGTAGTGTTGAGTCTTCGCATCCATTTAGATTGCGTTTCTGATCGTGGGTTTTTTACTTTGATGGAAAAAAAAAGTTTTGCTTTTGCTTTTACGACAATATGTTCTAGTATTGCCTTTGATGAGAAAGAGAAACTATTTATCAACTGTTCTTATATAGGTGCTTATTCATGGCTTTCTCTGTGATTCGCTATTTTGATAATCAATGTCTCACATTTAAAATCTACTTGGAAATTAAATTTTAAATTCGGGGTTCTATCTAGCTTGTGTGGTTTATACTGGTAGAGAAGTTTCTCCTATGATCTGTTTTTCTGTTCTTAGTGGTTGTTAGCTTTGCTTGATGAGTGGTTTTTGGATGACTCCGTGGCTTGGGGGCTAAAAAGCTTGAAGTGATTGAGTAAAACTGAGTTACTCTTTCGTACTTTATTATGCTTGTTCCCAACGTATCATAATTTCTCCGTGAACTCATTGAACTTTCAGTGAACTTGGAGATTCTTTTTCTTTTTTATTTCATATATTTTTCTGTTCTTAGTGGTTGTTAGCTTGCTCAATGAATGGTTTTTGGATGACTCTGTGGCGTGGGAGCTAAAAAGCTTGAAGTGATTGAGTGAAACTGAGTTAGTCTTTCGTACTTTACTATGCTTGTTCCCAACGTATCACAATTTATCCGTGAACTCATTGAACTTTCAGTGAACTTGGAGATTCTTTTTCTTTTTTATTTCATATATTTTTCATTATGTTCTGTAGAGTCTGTGGAAAAGATATTTTTCATATATTGTCTTCAAAGCATGTGCATGCGAGGGGCAAATGGGGAGCCAGGAGGTTGAGGTCAGGGGGGTGTTTGGTTGGTCATACAAGCTCTCGAAGAAAAGTCAAAAAATTAATACCAAGCAAGTGGTTATCACAATAAAATGTTCTGTAGTTTCTTATGAGTTGCTATGGCATATTAGAACTTCTATTTTGTTAAGCACCCTTGAGATTGACATAAAGTTGTAAAGAGGGTACTAATATTCTGTTGATTATTCTTGCCTTTGTTCCATAAAACCCTCTGGGTTTTTCAAAAGAATTGTTTTTGTACTCTTTTATCTCCTTCTCTTCTTCCTGATTTAGGGTGGGTGACCCATGGATTAGAGTTGGTTGTTTGTGTTTTACAAATTCTTTCTACTGTGTTATTTCACTTAATGACCACAGCACTAAACGTTTCTCTATCATGATGTCTAAATTGAGGAAACAAAATTTGTATAGTACAAAATTTGTATAGTTTCAAAAGAATTGTTTTTGTATCATGAAGGACCAAAAATAATACAAATGGGGGTATTGAAACTTTTTATCTCTTTTTCCTTCCTTGAAACCATTCTAAACCTCCTAGGTATCACATTTACTCTCCATGGAGGAAAGTTTATTTATCCTTGCTAGATTTTTAGGATTAGGAAGTGAAATGTATAGTACAAAGGATGACAAAATGCTAAGCAAGCTACGTTGGGCATACTGTGAAATATCTTTTTTAGCCTAGAAGTAAAGTATCAACAATCTAGGGCGCTGTTGTTTGTCCAATCATCTTTCTTAGTTGCTTTCTCCTCTCAATAGGATAGCTTCTCATCTGCTAGAATGTCCTGCATAATCTGCCACTTGATACATCTTATCCTTTAGCTGTTATTTTTGTGTGCTCGTATAGTCTTGATTTTACCTGGTTGATAATGTTGATGGCCAAGGAAGGGGAACCTTTTGTCTTTCATTGTAATGCTTTGCTTGTGAATTTTTTTCTAACTTGTTTGTATCTCTGTCACAAAAGGGCGGCTGCTGCGGCAATGGCCAAAAGGCATGCAGATGGTTCATTACCAGTTGAAGACTTCAATATAGAAGTTGAAGATCAAAGTGGAAAGATAGTTCGACTGGGATCTGAAACTGATCAGCGGTATGATAAATTAATGAATGTTGGCCTATACTTTTTGAAAGTGTGCTTAGATGTTAGCAAGGAATTGTTTTGTTGAGAGATCTATGTATTCACCATCCCATGCTCAAAAATGAAGATCTGAACTTTTACAATACAGAGCCGTAATGATGGGCCTGATGCTTCATGCGAATGGAAAACATCTAATTAGGAGGGAGAGCTATAAAGATGCATTAGAAGTGCTCACAATGGGAGAGGTTAGTGGCAGTTGAAATTTTGTAAATACTTAATGCATTGAAACTAGTTGTGAAATAGATATTTTAATATTGCAGAATCTTGTTAGGGATAACCATACCGATCTAATTAGTTTGTTCTCATTCTTTATTTCAGACATTGATTGCGTTAATGTCCACCTAGTATGCCCTTCCAATGTTGTTTTTGGGTTTGTGGTTGGGGGGGGAGGAATTAGAAGAAACCTGAAAGATAGTCAAGTTGATGCAAGTTTTGACTACTCCAGATTATGTCTTTAAAGCTCTCTAAAAGTTGAACTAAGTCGTTTCCCTAATCAGTCAATTGCACTTTCAGTAATCACATGGTATCTTGTAAATTATCCTGATCAGTACAACTCCCCCTTTTTTGTTTCTCTGTTAGCATGGGAATTTGGTTCTCATAATATCCAGTTAAATATTTGCCTGTTATTAATTCCGGTTTGCTTCATCTCTTTCTTGTAGGAGGCCTTCTCTCTTTGCAATCCTATGGTCATTGAGGTGAGTAAGCCGTTCTTTCTTCTACAAATATGAGGTCCATTTATATAATTGCTTAGCCACCTTGAGTGCCATTTTGTTCCACAGCGGGTTTCTTTTTTCATTTCATTGAAATAGCTGAAATTAGCTCCGAGTTACTTCCTTTTAATGGATACCGTTTGGCTGGCTGCTCGTGGTGTGAGCATTCTGGTGGCTGCAACCATGAGACAAAGTTGCTTCCAGAATTTAATTACAGATGACCTTAAAGAAACCCAACTTCTGAGAATTGGTGAAAAAAATGTAAAACTACCTTAGTAAAACTTGGCATGGAGAATTCTGATGCTCATTCGGTAAAAATGTAACTGTAGTGGTTTCATTGTCAAAACTTCACAACTGTGAATGACATTTCAGTTTCTCTGTCGTTACTTTTTGCTGTCTGCTTTTTCTTGATGTCTGGTTTCCTTTCAGATGATTGACAATGTCCCAATACTGCAAATAGACATGGTGTGGTGCTATTTCATGCTTAGAGACATTAGTTGGCTCTTGGTGGCTGGAGAACGCTTGGAAAAGGCTAGAGAGGGAATTGAACGTGCTCATGGGAAGGATTCCTCCCGTGTCAGAATCCTCCAAGGAGGTCTTCATCCAGAGCTTGCCATGTGAGTATTCATCTATATGTTTTTCTTCTGTATGTTCATAGGAATATTTTAAGATGTCATCTGTGGAGCTAATTTATTTCAAATAACTGTTTATAGACATTTAAGACTTGAACTGCTGGAAGGAGTAGTTGCATATCACAGTGGTCAATTTGATAAATCAAGGAAATCATTGACCTCGGCGCAATCGAAGTATTTCCAGGTTAGTTGAAGAACTAACATGTTCCGAGGGTTTTGACATTCAAAACAAGAGGCTAAAACTGATGCTGAAGGGAAAGTGGTCACACCAAACAAGTGCAGTGCAGAACACTTTTACTGTGCTCCCCCGGACTGTTATGGTCTCTTAGATTTCACTCACGGTTTTGAAATAAGTCATAATGAAAACTGAACTTTCATTTGCACATTACGTCAACTATTATATTTATAGTTATTGTCGTTACTTTTTGGTTACTTTCCCAAGCTATTCGTTTTTTAACTTCCCCTTCTCCCCCTTAAAACTAATCTCTTCACGTTTTCCACTTAGAAACCTTATGATCTACCTTCTTTATATGTTTCTCCCATCTCAATTCCTATGTTCTGTTGTTGATTTCAGCTACAGGTACCAGATGAGGCCTTATCACTTGTAATGAGCATGGGCTTTAAACAACGTGATGCAAAGAGGGCCCTACGAATGAGCAATCATGATGTTGGGAGTGCTATTGATTTTCTTGTTGAGGAGGAGGCAAAGAGAGTGCAGAAACGAGAGGACGATATTAGGCGAAGAACTGAAATCTTGTGGGTGTGACGTGATAAAATTTATACTTACCTGTTTTAGTAATTTTCATGTGAGTAGTGTTGATTGGCTCAAAACTTTGCAGGGAGCAAAAAAGGTATGGGATGACACCCTCAAAGAAAGCCGTGGATCTTAAGATACTGAATGAATTGGTTTCTGTAGGGTAAGCGTGCCAACCTACATGATTGATATGGTTACCGTTTGAGAATTTGAATCTAGTTAGTTCTATGACTTTCTTTTCGTATCTGATTTTTATCTTTAGAAAGTATTAGATTTAGGTAGACTGCAGTTGTCGTTGATCCTGGTAGAACTTTTAATATTGAACTGAAGCTTCATTGTGATGGCTTCTGTCCATGAGCATAAAATGTACATTGCATGGCCACTCTTAATTCAGCCGAGAATTGCTCAAATTAACAGGTTTGAGAAGGAGCTTGGAGCCGAAGCCCTTCGAAGAAATGAGAATGATTTCCAGAAGGCGTTGGATGATTTGACAAATCCAGAAGCTAATTCTGCCATTCAGGTAACCTCGCATTTTCCATGAAACCTTTTGGTTTTAAATTCAATTCACGCTTCTACCAATACCAACCTTCTTTGCACAAAGGTTGATGTTGAATCAAAGAAAAGGAAAAGACAGCGAAAAGCATCAGAAGCTGCAATTGAACAGCTTGTACGTATGGGCTTCAACAGATCAAGAGGTAACAGTTCAAGATGTTTACTTTGTCATTTATTTTAACCTGCTTTCAGTAAAGGCCTGTTACTTCTAAGTTACCATACAAGATAATAACGTAAATATCGACTAGCAGAAAAAGCTTAGTTTCTTTTGCTTGTGTCTCAAAGCATTCCCACAGGATCGATGGGTAGCCAATCTATTTTCACAATTAGGAGTCTTTTTTTTCTTCTTCTTCTTCTTCTTTTTTTTCTTTTCTTTTCTTTTTTATGCACCTAAACTCACACATCCAGCTATCAAACCTGAAAACTAAGAGGTCTTAGACAACATTTACTTTCAGCTGAGCTAAATACTTGTCAACCCCAAGTAAGAGTTTGATCTTTCTATTTACTTGTGTGCAGTGGTTGCTGCTTTGGAGGCTCGTGGCTCAGTGGAGCAAGCAATGAATCAACTTCTCTCACAACCTGAATCTAACCCCTCAAGTACAGAATCCGAGCCAAACATTGGGATTTCTGCTAATACCACTACCGATTCTTCCATTCCAATACTTGCCGATGCTCCCGATGCTTCTGAAGGACCCTCAACCGCCAGGCAAGTAGAAGAGCGGGATGAAGAGATGGAAGATGAACTTGCAGGAGAACTAGCCCAAGGGGATGCCTTAACCGACTATGACATAGAAGTTGCAAAGGAAGGTGAAGCCATAACTGAGTACTTGGCGCTGCTGCGTTGCAAATAGTGAGACGGCGTCATTACACTCGGAGAAGACAAGTTAGGCAAAATACTCGAATTCATAAGTCTATGAGAATCGTTGGTTGGATGGTGTATAATTGGATCTGCTTAACCAACTAATTATCTAACAAAATTAGAAATATTTTTGCCTGGTCTTTATGTGGTGATGGAATAGGCATTTTGCTGGTATAGTTCACTAACATAACCATATTGTTCAATTTGGCATTACACAATACCATGGTTTTATTTGGTGATGTCCTTGGAAAAACCTCTTTTTCCCTTTCTCTATTTTTAACCACAAAAGACAATTTTTTAACACAAATTGTTTTAAATATAGTAATAATAATAATTAAATAACAAAGTACAAAGTGCATTTAAAAAAAAAAATACACACGATCAGTCGAGAACAAAATTCGAATGAAAACAATAAATCTTTTTTCTCTTTAACGAAACAAACTCCTTAAATCCAGAATTCTTATTCATCTGCCAACAAACAAGTAATGTGGTTTGCCCATATTTGTGGCAATAGATACTTAACTTTTTTCTTGTGTTTCCCTTTACCTTTCCCTTCGGCCCTATCAGTGTATTGGTCTTTAGAATTACAAGGATTTTCCGAATGCCCTTTTGCAAATAAACCCTCAACCTGATGATCATTGCCTTTCTCATTCAATCTTAATAGAAGTGATAAATTGTAATCATAATTTTTTTCTTTTTATTTAGGCAAGTGGGGATGTGGGGAGTTGAGGTGTCTACTTTAGAATCTCTTGATCCCAAGGGACGTTAGTTGCCAACTGAGTTCTAAGCATGCCGACTGCGTAATCATACATTTAACTCAAACCATATTTTTAATATTTCTTGAGCATTTCTACTTCTCAAAAACACTAATATATATCCAAAAATTTACTACGCAACGTTTATCAAATAACACTTCTATTATAGATTTTGTATAAAAGATTTCTCAAATTCATATTATATCAAAAGCTAAAACTCTACATATATTCCCCATTTCTCTGCTACAATTGTCGAACTAGTCTTGATGTGGTGTTGCACTTTTTTTAATTTTTTTAATTTTTAATTTATAAATTTAACATCCGCCGGAAGCTGAGAAGAGTTAAATCTTCTGTAATGGAAAATTCCCCATGCAACAAGGATTGAGAAAAAAAAAAAAAGAATGAAGAAGACTACGTATGGTGCAATAACTAAATGAGCAGCTTCAAGGGTAATAAATGGCTGTAGCCTTGAATGACCATGACGACTTCTAATTTTTTTATACTTTAATGATGCAAAGAATGCTTCATTCTTCATCGGGCTCTAAATTATGAGGACAACAACATGAGCATACTAGTTGTAGGTCGAAGCAAAGTAGAAGTGAAAAGCTATCATAGGTGTTGATTGTAAAAAATTATTAAGATGTGAGTGTATGTAGAGTAAAAATCTCACATCAGAAAATAAAATTTCTACCATAAAATTTAAATAAAAAAGATCCTTCAACCTTTGAAATAACATTTGAATTAGCTCTGTAAGCATTTTAACTTGATATTAGAGCTTAGGTTAAATTTGCTCCATCCTATACAACTTTAAGCTTACAATGCTCATGTGTAAGGGAGTGTGTATATAATAAAAGTCTTATACCAAAAGATAAAATTTCTATAATGAAATTTAAATGAAAAAAGGACCTTTTAATCTTAAGTTTTTTTGGTTAAGTCTCTTAATTGTGGATAATGAGTTTCACATTATTAAATAATATATTGAGATTCTTACTTATATGACAATAAATTTTACTAATTCTTGACTTGACTTTTGGTTAGATAATAAGCCTTTTAATATAGTATTAAAGCCATAGTCTTTCTTAGTCTTCCTATGGGCTTTCATTAATTTGAATCTATGCATTACCCACGTAATGTTGTACCATGATAGTAAGATAATTTAACCATCATTAAACAATCATGACAGGAAGGTGTGTAAGGATGTAGACAATGAGTCCTACATTACTAAAGAATATATTAAAATTCTTTTTTATATGATAGTGAGTTCTATTTATGCTTGAATTGACTTTTGAGTTGGATAATGCATCTTTCATCAATATTAAATCCTAATGGGAAACATAAAAACCTAAAAAGTAATTATTAACAAGATGAGTTCCTCTACTTAATGTCTTAAGTTAAATGTGGGGCATTTTTAAAAATAAAATCTAACATAGCATCAGAGCTCAAGTTCTCTCTTATTGCCACTATAGATATGGGTAAAGCTATAATCTATGTAAAAACTAGTATTATGAGATGGTTTAGGTTAAATTGTTGTGATGGGGGGTTGTGCTAAATAAATGATCCAAAAATTGTTTCACATTGTTAAAGACTTCATTAAGAATCTAAGTTTAATCTTCCATTTCTTCACTCATGGACTAAAATTCATGTGGGAATTGTTATTCTATGTTTTGGGTGAGGGGACATGTTAAATCTCACATGAAAAACATAACAACTTAAGATATTACCTAGTAAATTGTGCGGCTGCAATGGGGGCTATATCACAAGATTTTCTCAAGAGAATATGCCCCATATATTTCTCAAAACCGTGTTTTACAATTAGACCCTAAATTGCAATACATAGACTTATAGGTAAAACAAATTAGGACAATCAAAATCTTACGGTTGTGTCATCAAAATCTCTTGATTTGCTTTCAAGAATCTTGCCATTTTAGTAAAATATGAATGAGGGAAGATCAAGCAATTTTTAAACCAAGAGAGAAAGAGGTAGCAACAACAACTAAAAACATGATTTTTGCAACCTTAAGTTTCCTTTCCATTTCTTTTTACCTCATCAAGATGAAACACACATTCAATTAAGTGGTGGGCTTGAAGCACACGTTTTCTACATTTTTGGGGCTAAAGCACATGTTTGGGCCATTACACTTCCATTTCTCATTCTATGATATTTTGTGCACATATTTAAGAGAGTCCGAATTTAAGCAACAACAATCATAAGAGAATTAACAACAATAATTCCACCAATCATGCAAACTTGATAGATAAAGAATCAAAAGCCTTTCTTTTCTTGACTTAATTAGATATGCAGGAGCTAGAATGCAACCAATGTTTTGCTACTCAATTTGAATTTGAAAAATAGCCTTAAATTTTCATGTAGACTTCCTTATATTTTGATTTCTTTCCAAGTCAAATATTTAATAAAACATTTTTGGAAATATTTTCATAAAAAAATATTTGGTTTAAAACAATTTTAAAATGTGAAAATAGTGTATCTTAGAGAATAGTCATTAATTATTTATTTATACTACAACTATTCCACAATTTTTGTTGGCATTAGATGAATTTTATATAAATATAATTTTTGGTAATGGGTGAGAGCAACAATGGGTCACTCATGACTTGTTGGAAATTGGGCCCCAACCCACATCCATGTGCTGGCTAGAGGGTGGGGAGGCTTGTTGGGTGAGGGCAGGTGGTAACTACATTTGTCGATCATGGTGGCTTGGCTCTTAGCCTCCAATACCATTGTGTGGCAACCCTTGGCTGTGAAACATTGGATTCAAGCATGGTATAAACCCATAACTGCTCAGGTTCGGGTTTTGTTTGCAACTTGAGAGGTCAATGTCTAGCCTTCAATCATAATGGCCTATTTCTTAGCCTTCGAGTTGTGAAATGCTAAGTTTGAATGTTGGTCAAGCCTATAGCCACTCGGGTTAGGGTTTCATTTGCAACCTAATCTATCATGTTCCTTTTTGCTTTTTAATAGTTGATTGCCTCAAAATGGTGGCTTATCCCTTTTGAGGTCCTTGATGGCAACATAACCATATAGCCTATTTAGTACATAATAGCCATGGACAGTGGTAGTGGGTAGTAGTAATCATGGGTCACCTATGGGCTACTTGAAATCCCTGCCTTACTCTGGCTCGACATTGGCCTTTTTGTCCACCTAAGGTGAGGATGGAATCGCATCACCTTTGTTTGACGGTGACAACGACTGTTCTTGGCTAGAATTTGTCCCTTTTGGCAACAACAAGGGGTGTAAAAATGTTAGGATTGGATCTAAGAAGATGGCATATGGCTTTTGAAGGGAAAAATGAAGAAGCTACAAACGGACAAAATGGGTAGAAGCCAATCAAGAAAGGGAAGAAAAATGAGGAAGAAGATGATGTGAATCTTATGGTGTGCTTGATAAGCTCGAGATAAAAAGATATGTAAAAATCATTTTTTTTTGTGTTTTAGGATTTATTGTGAGAAAAGTAAGTGTTTAGGTAGGGAGAAAGGGATAAAAATCAAAATACAAAAGATAAATGCCAATAAGCTCCAAGATATAAAGGCAACACCATTAGTTAAGGAGGTGCTCCACCACCAATCCCTGGCAAGAATTAGATAAAGGATACAAAAGTTGATTACACAACTTAGGGATTTCTATTCTCTGAAAAACAAGTTTCCTTACAATTGAAACAATGTCGTAGCTAAACCTTATTTTAGAAGGATCCTGATAAAGTAGGATTCCTTAAAACCTAGTTCTAGAAGGATCTTAACAAATCAAGAATCCTAAAAATTATGGAAGTCTTAACAAATTTGGATTCCAACAAATAAAAGAATCCTAAACAAATTAGAGATTTAACAAGTATGGAAACCTAAATAAATCAAGAACCCAAACAATTAAGGAAAACTAAACAAAAGGAAATATTCTCAAACAATAAAGAAAACTTAAGAAATTAAGGACTCAACAACTATTTAGGAAACCCCTATATTAAAGACTGTAGAGATGCTATGGAATATTCTTGAACTACTCTTCAACTTGGCCTTTTTGGATCCATTGGATTACATTGCAGATTCTCAATTCTTTGATGTTAGAACTTGTAATATTGGGCCTTAAGTACATCCACATCAAGGTTGGGTTGGCATAGTCACTACTGCATTAGAAGAGATAGGAAGGGATTATTGAAAAACTTGTTGCTCACTTTCTTCTTTCTAGTGTAACGTTACTTAGCTCCCTTTGCAATAGAGTAGCCTTCATATTGTAATTTGTAGTTGGGAAAACTTGTTGTGTTAGTGTTTTTCTTTTTCTAGCATTGTTGTTGTAGCTTTGAATTCCTTTTGTAATTAGGGAAATCATTTATAAATAGGGAAGCTTTACCAAAATTTCCTCAAATATGAAGTGTTATTAGTATCTATGGGATCCTTATTTAACAATGGAATCTAGAACCACCGATCTAGTGCACCAAAGCTTAGTTAAAACTCTTGCACAGATTATGGTTGACAATGCCTCCTACTTGCAACACTTGGAGGACCGATTTAACCACTTCTCTGTTACCTAGTATGCAATGCTCACATTATTATAAAAGCTTGTTCTAGGCACCAACCTAGACTAGCCTTAGACTAGTGGGGCTCCCATTTTAAAACCCAATAAATTGTAAGACCCACCAATCATGGGTGCATTGGCCTACCACTAGCCACCATTATCGTGCATCGTTGGCGCATTCCAGATGAACCTAACCCTTACACCACCATCAAAGACCTTGATTATGTAGGGACATCACCCTATGCCCCCCACCAACGGCCACCCTATCCTTTGGCACTTTTGGGTTGCCTTGATATGGTGCTGGCCCAGTTATATCCTTGGAGGTTGTCACCCACTATGCCTCCACACCCTTAACCACCACCCCTCTCAACCCACCCGAGGGTGATTTGATATTTGTAGCCACCTCACCAGCATCGGTACCTACTTACTTTGGGTTAAGACCCACGACTCACTACAACCCACCTTCTTTTGTGGGTTTTTTCGTTCCTAGGCTTTCACTGGGACCCCTAAAGGTGACCCACTACCTCCCATTATTTATCCACCCTCTTTGGAGCTAAATTTTGCTAGGTTCGGTCCTAGGTCTAGATCGCCTCCCCTGCATTATGGGAGAATCGCTTGAAGGCCTTCTCTAATATGGTTGCCCAACATGTTTAGGCTTGACCTAACTATAGGCTAAGTGTAGCAAGGGACACCCCCCACCCCACCCCGCCCCCTTGCCCCCTCATCCCCCACAAGAGAGACATTAGGCAATAGGGTTTGCTAGTTCCTTAGGCCCTACCCTTCAATTAGGGCCAACATAACCTACCCATCACTTAGGGCTAGGGGTTGCTAAGCCTTCCACTGAGTTGGCATCCTAATTAGCAAGCCCCATAATTTGGTTAGGGATGGGCTCCATTCAATTTAGGTGAGTCTTTTAGGCCTATTGGGGGACAACACGAGAGAAACATTGAGGTTAACAACATTAGGCCAAATGGTGATGGGGACACCAACAATTGAGCTAATCTAGGTACTTTTGGATCCCAAACTTGCCCTCATTTTCCAAAATTTAGGAGTACCAAACCTAGAGAATGGATCACTAGTTGTGAATTTTACTTTTGTTTTAACCCTAAGGATGAGTATGAGAAGGTGGAATATGCTATCATTTATTTTAAGGATGAGGTTATAGAATGGGTGGGGAATTATTTATAGGACAAAGGAAGGGTTAGTTGGAATCAGTTCAAGGTGGATGTGTGTGATAAGTTTACTTTAGAAGAGGTGGGGGGTGTTTTAGGAGAATTTCATCCCTTAGACAAACTTCCACAGTACTAGCATATGTCCAAGAATTTCACTATTTAAGGTATTAGGTCTTAGCTTAGAACCCTAGTTAGATAGATTCAAGGTTCTTGAGGGCCTTCTTATTGGGGTTAAAGGATGATGTGAGAGCTCTAGTGATGTTGTCATGACTTCATGATTTTTAAAGGATGTATTTAAACAAGCACTGATGCAAGAGAAGCTTATGTCTCCTAAGAGTAAAGGGATAGTAACTGCATAGACATGGGTTAACTATCTTTAGGTTGCTACAATACTAATGCTTATTGGGTATCAATCTTGGGATGTAAAAGCCTCCAAACCTAGTGAAAGTATGTACTTTTCCACAAAGCATATTATTGACTCCTAGATGCAAGCTTGGAAAGAGCAAATATTGTACTACTATTGTGATAAGAAGTGGGTGAGGGGTCATGTTCCAAAAAAAAAGATTTTTTTGATGATAGAAGAGGAGGAACATGTTGAGTAAACAGATGGTCAATTGGCTTTAAAAAATCTAGGAGGCCCATGAGGAAATGGAAGGAGAGAATGTTGTTGATGTCGTGGGGTTCTTCCATAGGCTTATTTAGGTTAGTAGTGCTTTCTCGCAAGACTAGAATTAACATGTTGTTTGATACAAGAGCCACACATAACTTTATTGATGTTGATTTAGCCCACAAATTAGATTGTCAGTTGGAAGAAATTAAATCCTTCACTTTTGTTAGAGGATTTAGGGCCTTCACTTTACTATGGAGGTTCGGTTGTTACCACTAGGAGGGTGTGACATAGTGTTTGGCATGCAATGGGCCAAAAGAGTCAACCTTATTGATAACTTTATTTTATATAGGGTTATTATGATTATTTTAGGCATTATCTAATGTATAAATTATTAAAGTATAGTTGCATGTTTTTATACATTATGTAACTTATGTTGTTTTAGGTAGCAAACCCAAAAAGAAGAAAATTAAGGAAAATAAAGAGAAAAAGTAAAAGAAAAGAGAAGGTTTGTTGTCACATATGTAGGGAAACTCATGTGAGAAGGAAAAGAGAAAAAATGTGAAAAGAGTTAAAAAGTGAGAAAGGCAATTATTGTGAAGGAGGACTAGACCGAACAAGGAACCTTTTGGGTTTTGGTCGGGCAGCAAATATAGGGGCATGTGCGGCTTCTCCCTTGTCGGAAAATTAGAGCCCATGAGCAATAGCGTGGGACTCTAAGAACGCACGGTGGTTGGGCAAAAACCAACCATTCTTATGTTGTTTTCCAGCGAAGGAGAATGTTGCTACTATTTATTGAGAGTTTCCAACTACCCACTACATTTTCTAGTGGTTTTTAGGCATTTTTTGGCAAGGAGGGAGCAACCCTAGCAATTAGTTACGATTTCCAATTGATTTGTAGTAGCTACGTGTAGTTTCATGGCAGTTTTTGGTAAAGAATGGGAAATGCTGTTAGAGCTTTTTCCACCAGATTTGTGTATTTTTGCTACATTTTTTTAGCAATTTCTTAGCATATTGGCTTTCCAAGGACCGAGATCTACAATTTCTGGCATTTTTTTTTTGTGAAAAACGACGGTGGCATGTGATGGTTATGCGTGATGATGTGTTTTGGCCCATTTTCTTCCCTCATTCTAGATAGCTCCTTCCTTCTCCTCTGATGTGTAGAAATTGTGCAAAACTAGCTTGAAAAGGAAGATAATTTGGTGATAACTTAGTTGTTTTTTTTTTTTCAATTTGAGATGTTTTATGTAATTTTCTGCATTGTTCTTGCATTTGTATATATTATGTTTTAGTTTATTGTGTTAGAGCTACGATTTAACTTAATTGCAATGGTATGAGTTGTATGTTTATGATGTTTTGTGAGACATTTTATATGTGTGAAGTTGTCTATTATGGAGTTTAATGCTTTTAAGTGATTAACTACCACTTAAATGATTTGATTTGCATGTTTGAGACTGACAAAATATAACATGTAGTTGCTTCATGTAATGTACAACCATAGGTTAATATAGATAGACATATACCATATGATTTGTATGGCTTTAGGTGTAAAATGGAATATTCAGAAATCTTAATGCACTTAGTTCATTTAATTTTTAGGTATAAATATAGTGAGTTAATAAGCTAAGTAGGTTTGTTATACCTAGATATAAGATAGTGAATAAATTAAGAAATTCTACCATTTCATGAATAAAATCAATCTTGCAAGCATAAATGATTGACATTCTTACATAGCAATTAGGTGAAATCGGATGCTCAAACATGTTTCGTTAATCAAGTTTAGGTTAAATTTAGTTATTTAATCAATGTTCTATCATTTTGGTTGGCTAGATAAATTTTAGAGGTTGTTCACTTTTAGTAATTAATTAGTTTAGTAATCACCAGTCTTTATAGGGTGATACTCATACTTATCATTATATTACTTGTTCAACATGTACACTTACATATAGAATTTTACTGAACAAACCCTATCAACATGGATGTTGTGAAAAATGTAAGGTATAATGGCTAACTAAAAAGGTTGGGGGAAGGGTTTTCAATTGGTTTTCTAGCAATATATATCTACAATAAGGTATTTAAATCTTACACAACCAAATCAAACAAGCATAAGAGATAAGCATAAAATCAAGTTTAAAGCATCATGGACAGCAAAGAGAGATAACAATTTTTCTATGATGGTTCGGCCTTTTTCACCTACTTCCACCTCTTTTTCCTTCAACACAACCAGTAGGATTTTGCTTGACTTATTGATTCGGAGAAAGTGTTCTCCTAACCTTCCCAATCTCTCCTAAAAGAGATTCCAGTACAACGTGGTTACAATTAAGGTTCTTCCAACCTTATTACAAAGTAATCCCCCGATGATATGTAATATAAGTGAGGGATATTGCTAATTAAAAAGCTTAAGCATATATAGTTTCAATCAAAGTTCTAATCATGAAACTCCCAAATTATAGAGAGTTAAGGTTTTAGATTTACAATCAAGTTTATGGGAAATATAAGATTATAATTCATCAACATATAAACAAGATCATATAAAAGTATAATCAAGAAGAATATGATCTTAAAAGTAGTATCACTGAATAGCTTCTTAGAATCACAAGATAGTAAGCATGAGTAAATCTTTCTGCTTTTAAGATGTCTTGGTAAAACTTATGCAAGAACTTTTTTTTACATTGTTGAAACTAGCTTTTATAGAAGATTCAAACAAGATAAACTTGATTTAAGTTCTCTGGCAAACCTGACATAAACAAGAAGCTTTTTCTCACTGAGAAACTGAAATTGCTCATCAATTAATAGTCGAGGCCTTGATTCAAACTTCTGAACATCACAATCATTCATTCTGATATTCAAATCTATTTTCTTCTTGTTAGAAAAGAAACCTCTTGTCTGCAAAGAGATGATGGTGTCGTTATTGTCAAATAGAAGCCCTAGCTTCTAATTACTTAAGACCACTTAATAGGTGTGGCTTTGTTTTGCATGACACCATTTTAGTTAGTGTGGTGATGGACTTGGCTTTAGGTCATATTTTAATCATGGGCTTAATAATCAATCTTCCTCCATGTAGGCTTGCGGTGATGGACTTAGCTTTAGGTTAGATCTAATCATAGGCTTAATAATCAATCTTTCTCCATGTGGGCTTAACCTCTTAGTTTAGCCTTAGTCACATAGGGGCTAACTCATTTGGGCTTAAGCTTCTTAGACTAGATTTGTCATACCTTCGTCTTAAGCTTCTTGATTTAAGCTTGTATATGCATAAGCTTTATAAAGTAAATTGAACCTTCTTAGCATAGCTTTCTTGCAATAAAATAATTGCAAGCATCATATTCTTTTTTATATGCAATTCAAGAATATAATATTATTTTTTATGCTAAGAAAATATTCCCCTTTTAATGCATAAGTATGACTTTAATATATTAAAATGTAGGAAGCCAGCTACTTTACAATATCATCAATTGAAAATTATAATTTGTACACCTTTTATTTCCTTGCTATTCAATTTAGCACATGAGCATATGAAAACCATTTATATTATATGCAACCAAAATTTGTAACAACAAAACATATCTTTTTTCCAAAAAATAATACCCTGACCATACAAAGGGAAAGGAAGCTAGTAGTACTATTAGGTTCATGGAGTAAAGGGGTATCATTTGTTGGAAAATAGGGTTTTGTTGTGACTAAAAATATTTGGTAAATATAAATTCTTGAAATATGTTTTTCATATGTGCAAAAGAAAATTATAGGAAGTAAAAGGTGTAAAAATTATCATATCAATTAATGATATTATAAAGTAACCGGGTTCCTACATTTCTTCATAAAACATATTCAAAAAGTTTTTTTTTTGTGAAATATATTTGTGTATTATGCCAAAAATATATTTGAATATTTTATTAAGAAATATGATACTTGGCTTTATGCACTTGTAGGAACATGAGAAGCATTGATTCTACCTTGATATTAATTCAAAGCTAAGATATGTATTACACCAAAATATGAACTTTATAAAAGATCATATTTTTGGACTGAGTTTACATAATTGGACTATGGATCCTGTTGATATTGGACCGTATTTATTTGTTGGATCTTTTGTTACTGGACTACTGTTTTGTGATGCAGCTTGAGTTTGCTATGGCCCGACCCTGCTGAAAGAAGCCTACTTGCGCTCACTATAGTGTCGTCTCATTCATTAGAGCTACGGTGTCATCTCATTCATTAGAGGTGCGCATGCTATGGTGTTGTCTCACTTACTAGAGATACGCTTGCCATGACGTCATCTCACTTAATAGAAAGATGCACATAATAGGGTTCTCGATCATTTTGCCTTAGCCGCTGTTCTTCGGTCTCCGGTGTCATCTTTGCTTCTCTCGAGTGTTGAATCCTCAACGGGAGGATTTTGGAGGAGACTAGTTATCAGAACGGTCAGATTGAAGCTCTAATAAATGATATGAGGTTGATTTGATGGATGGGTCACTATTCTTAATGGGAAGAAAGCTATGGTTCAGGTTTGATCTAAAAAACCTTAGATCTGCTCTCTATTTAAAGGAGATGTATGAGTGAAGATAGAGATTGATGATCTACTTCTATTTGAAGTGTTCTCTTTATGAAGAAAATCTCTTAAGCTCACTTATTATTTTATTCAAGTTCGTTCATCTCTCGGTGACTCACAAGGGTTCAATGATATTTGATTTGGCTTAATCTTTGATTATACAATTGATTCTAGCTTGTTTAACATTATTTGTGCTAATTACATTTAAAAATATTCACTACATATAAATATTAGGGAAAATATGAAACCCTAATTTACTCAAATTGGGGATTTCGTGATAGGAGCTTTGCATCTTGTTATATATACTTAAATAGCTCCTCTGATTAGCAATATCCCTTAAACTAACATATTATTTAGGGATTTGCTATTGTACATGATCTTTTGATCATAATTTATATTTGGACTTGAGAATTCATTTTAGAAGGAATTATTTGGATTAGGGAGAACATGTTCTCCTAATCTGATTAAGTAAAGGACATTTCAATTGGTTGGATTGAAGGAGAAGAGGGTAGATGTAAGACTTAAGGATTAAGTGCCGAACCACTGTGGTAAATTGGGTCTTAATTCTCTTACTCTTTATTGATTTGAATAACTTTGTTTGTTTACTACTTATTAATCCATTAATTGTTATATTAATTAGATTAAATTTTTTATATCAGACAAAAGTATCATATTGTTAGATTAACAATTCAACCCCCCTTCTTGTTAAGCCATAAAACCTAACATCATTGGTGGCTATTAATGGACCTAGTTTTTGTTTATGGGTGTTAGAGCATCCATATTATGTAGTAGGCAGCTCAAGGTTAGAGATATGGGCCAAAAAAAGGCAATACCAACTGGTTTGGAAAGAATGAATGAGCAGTTTGAGGATGTGTTTGAAACCTCTACCCATCTTCTCCCTAGCTTGGAGTTTGACCTCCATATCCCATTATAAGTGGGAAATGAACTAGTTAATATTAGACTTTGTTGTTATCCATATGTGCAAAATGCCAAAACTGAGAAGATGGCAGATGAAATGTTAACTTCTGGGGTAATTTACAATAACTTTAGTCCATTTGCATCTTTGGTGTTATTGGTTAAGAAACATGATAAGAGTTAAAAATTTTGTCTGGGTTATCGTGCTTTGAATGAGCTTATAATTAAGCAAAAATTTTGATATCAATAATGGATGAACTTTTGGATGAGATTCACGGAGTAACCAGGTTCTCCATACCACCAAGTGCAAGTGTTTTTACTAGACATTCCAAAAACAACCTTTAAGATGCACCAAGGCCGTTATAAGCTTCTTTTTGTGCCATTTGAATTAACCAATGCCCCAACCACTTTTCAAGGCCTAATGAATCACATATTTCGGTTGCACTTGAGGAAGTTTGTGCTTATCTTCTTTGATGATATCCTTGTTTACAACTTGACATGAAAGAGTTATGTACAACATTTATGGGTTGTTTTATAGCTTATGAGAGACCACAAGCTCCACGCTAAAAGCAGTAAGTATGTCTCTGCTAGAGGGTGAATTGATTACTTGGGGCACATCATTTTAGGTGGAGGCATTGAGGACCTTAAGAAGAAAAAATACATGTTGGCATGGCCTTAACCAACCTTAGTTAAAACATTAAGAGGATTTTTAAGACTCCTAGATTACTATTAGAGGTTTGTAAAGGATTATGGATTGGTGAGCCAACCCTTGACACATATGCTTAAAAAAGATAACTTCTAATGGTTAAAGGAATCATTTCAAGCGTTCAAAAAGCTTACGTAGGCAATGAGTGCTACATCTATATTGGCAATGCCTAATTTCAAGAAACTATTTATGTTAGAGATGGAGGCATGTTATGAAGGCATAGGAATAGTGTTGATGCAAGAAGGAAGGCCGATAACCAAACTTAGTTAAGCCCTAGCACCAAAACATTTAGGCCTCTCCACCTATGAGAAGAAGTTGTTAGTAGTTGTGATAGTTGTATAGAAATGGAGGTTGTATTTACTAGGGAACTATTTCATTACACTTATGGAACATAACAGACCAAAGCACTTGCTGGAATAGAGAGTGACCACTCTTGCCTAGTATAAGTGGCTTACTAAACTCCTTGGGTTTGACTATGAGATCCAACAAAAATAAGTTATGGAATAGAGCCATAAATGTCCATTCTTGACTTCCTACTAGCTTAAAGGACTCAAAGTTATTAGTCATGTCAGTCCCATAACTTGGTTGGATATAATAAGTGTTACAAAACTATAAAGGGGACTCCTACATTTAGGGTGATAGCAAAATTGGCAATTGATTCATTGGCTCATCCAAATTACCATTTAAGCAAAGGAGTACTTAAATTCAAGGACAAGGTTATGGTGGGGAGCCATGACTCTTTACAAGATTAGATAGTCCAACAACTACATGACTTAAATGTTGGAGGTCACTCTAGGATTAGGAGCATGCTAAAGAAGGTACAACAACATTTTTATTGGCCAAACATGAGGTAAACAATTAAGGCATGGGTGGCCAAGTGTGAGGTATGTCAGAGATATAAGGTAGAGGAAGTGTTGTATCTTGAATTACTATAACCCTTGCTCGTGCCTAGCCAAGCATGATAGGACATGTCCATGGATTTTATGGAGGGACTACCTTGTAACAAGGGTAAGGACACCATTTTGGTTATGGTGGATCATTTTACTAAATATGTCCACTTCATTAGGTTAAGTCATCCTTTCTTTGCAACACAAGTGGCAACTTCTTTTATCAACGAAGTGGCTAAGTTGCTTGGGTTGCCTAACACAATTATAAGTGACCAAGACCCCATTTTTATTAGTAAGTTTTAAGAAGGAGTTGTTTAAGATCCTAAGGGTGAAACTACTATGCAACATTTTATACACCCACAGACAAATGGTTAGATAAAGAAGGTCAATTAGTGCCTTGGTCAAATAGAGAAGGTTAATTGTGTTGCTTAAATGGGGAGAGGCCACAAAGGTGGCATTCTTGGTTACCTTTAGCAAAGTGGTTGTACAACACCAACTACCATAGCGCTTTAGAGATGACCCCTTTCAAGGCATTGTATGGCTATCACCCCCACTAGCCTCCTTACCATAACTTTGAACTCATTGGTGAAATAGATGTGGATGAATTCTTACAGAAACAAGCCTACATGATGGAATTAGTCCTATCCTACTTGCAAAAAGTCAAGCTCGGATGGTGTCCAATGCAAATTGCAACCACTTAAAGAAGTAGTTTGGGCTAGGTGACTTAGTGACCTAAAGGTATAGCCATATCATTAGTATACTTTGTTTGGAAAGAGAGAACACAAGCTATCATTGTGATACTATGGACCTTACATGATCATATAATGAGTTAGAAAGGTAGTATACCAGTTAGTGCTTTCTAGCATCCACCCAATTTTTTATGTATCTTAACTAGAAAAGGTTGTCATGCAGAAATGTAGTACTTATCCAAGAGTTTTTCTCATGGATGGTGAGGGAAGACTACTAGTGGAGCCTTAGAAAGTGCTAGAACATTGCTTGGTGATAACTTTATTTTTATAGAGTTGTTTTGATTGTTCAGGATATAAATAATACAATTTTGTGAGATAATATTTAATTTTTTATATATTTAATTAAATATTTATTATTTATGCATCAAATCCCAAAAGAGAGACATGAAGAAAAGAAGCAAGGCGCATGAGGAATAAAAGAAAAAGAAAAAAAAGAAGAAGAGAAAGCAACATGTATAGTAGCAGGAAAAAGACAAAAGGATAATAAAGTAAAAATAAAGGTTAGGAGACTGAATTATGAAGAGTGAATCTAAGGCACACCTCCCAAGACAAGATAAAAGGAAAAGCAATGTGAGGAGAAGAGAAATGCCGCACAAGAGGAAAAAAGAGGGAGAAGAAAGAAAGAAAATTATGTCACTAAAACCAAGACTAAGGGGAGAGAAAAAGAAAAGGAAAAAAAAAGAGAAAGGAGAGGTGCGATAGCTCACCTCTACTTTATGTAATTCCTAATTTTGGTTTGATTTGTAAGAGTTCTACAAAGAATTCTTGAAGAGAAGATAGTGTGGTCACAACTTTCCTATTTTTTCATTTAAGATGTTTTGCTTAATTTCTAACATTGTTTTGGTTTATTATTTAATTAAATTCTAAATTCCCTTTGTTAGAGCAACGATGTAGCCTAACTATGATGATGTGAGTTTTTAAGTTTCTATGCTTTTCAAGATATTTTATTTATGTGAGTTATATATTATTGTGCTAAATGCTTTTAAATAATTGGCCACCATTTGAATGATTTGATATGCATGTTTGAGACTAAGAGGTAATAATATGTAGTTGTTTCTTCTAATATATAACCATAAATTAAATATGGATAGGCATATATCATATTGTTTGTATGACTTTTAGTAATAAGATGATCGAAAGATTTATTATAAACTAGGAATGTTCATGGATCCTAATGTATTTTATTTATTTCAATTCACATAAAAATATAGTGAATTAATAAATGGAGTAGGTTTACTATACCTAGACATAGGATAGTAAATAAATTAGGAAATTTTGCCATCACATAGGTATTATCATTCTTGTAGGCATAGATTATAGAAATTCATATTTAGTAGTTATGGTGAAATTGGACACTCTAACATGTTTCTCACATTGATCTTTCTTACTTGGATTTAATTTCATTTAGTCTTGAAATTTTGTTTGAAAATCTTTAATTTTAATTCAACATCAACCTTCTTTTGATTTGCTAGATAAATTTTAGAATTAGTTCATTAGTAGTACTTAATTAGTCTATTATTCACCAATCTTTGTGGAATGATACATTTCTTATCATTATATTACTTGTTCATCATGCCCACTTGCATTTAAAATTCATTGAACACTTGGTGTGAAGAGGCAATGGCCCAAGGATAGACTTGCTAATCTAGTAGTTAGGAAGATATTGAATACATTCAGTGCCAATTTTCGTCCTTTAAAATTAACCTTTAGGGACAAGGGTTGTCTAAAGGGTAAAGGATTGTTAGAACTAGATCTAAAAAGATGGCATGTGACTTTTGAAGGGCAAAATAAAGAAGCTACATAAGGGAAAAATTGGTAGAAGCCAACCAAGAAAAGGAATAAAAAAGAGGAAGAAGAGATAGGAAGGGGTATTAGACAAACTTATAGCTTACTTTCTTCTTTCTAGTGTAACGTTACTTAGCTTCCTTTGTAGTAGAGTAGCCATCTTATTGTAATTTATGGTTGGGAAAACTTGCTGTGTTAGTGTTTTTCTCTTTCTAGCATTGTTGATGTAACTTTGAACTCCTTTTGTAATCAAGGAAATCATTTAGAAATAAGGGAAACTCTATCAAATATGAAGTGTTCTTAGTATATGTGGGATCCTTGTCTTAACAAAAAATCAAAGCAATTTTTACTTGATGTGCCATCCATTTGTCATTCTAGGAAAGCTATTTGTGAATTTCTGAAATTGCTCTAAACTTGTGTTTGCTAGTTTTTGTTGTTTCTCTAGTTTACATTCTTGATTCATTTTCTACCATAGTTTTGAGCCTTTATTTTGACCAAATTTTCCCTTGCTTCAATACATATCAGTGTCTTCAATACCATTATTAGGACATAAGTTTCTCTAACTAATTCAATTACAATTCAATAGGAAACCGAACATTATTTTCCCATAGGTTCAAGCTAGTTCAATTACAACTAACAACAAATAAACATCAAACGCTAAACTACGTTGGATGAAACTACGATCCACATTGCATACTACATTAGAGTATTAACTACACATTACAAGTACCTTATGTTACAACTAAGCTAGGATAAGAAATGTTATTGCTTGGATGATACTCTTCTTCATGTCCTCCTTGCTCATTGCCCTAAGCAGTTGGATGGGCTAGGCTTTTTCTTAAGACTTGTAGTTTGGGCCATAATATAAGATCTCTTTGTTTCCAACAACAAGCAAAGGAGAGAAGAAAGTACATGCCTTAAACCTTAATTTTTAATGCAAAGTGCATTGGTATGGATCTTATAGTAAGAACACCATTCAAGCTAAAAAATGAAGCTTTAACACCAGTTTGTTAAGAAATATAACAATAGTCATAACTAGTCACAATACACACCTAAACATAGAAGATTTTATGAGATTTGAGGCTTAAAGAATTGTCTTGGTGTTTTCTTACAAATAACTGCATTAGTGTAGTCTTTTTACTTTTCTTACTCTTTCACACACTTGGTATCTCCTTTTAATTTTTATTGGCTTCTTAATAGAACAAAAAAGCTACCAAACATGCACAACACCTAAAAACATTACAAGTTCAATTGTATCTAAAATTACTATACTATTTTTGTTAAATATATTTGATGTTGACAATGATTGAAAAATTATTTTCATAATTTTATATGGATATTTAAATTAGATCATTTTAACTCTATCTTGTGCCAATAAAAATGTGGAACATATGTCACACAAATAATCAAGATGATGATTAGTTGTAAACAAAAATGGTTATACATTTTGGTTTGATCATCAAGTACCTGTGGTTATTATGCTTAAATGACTTACCTTGAAATAAATTGTTAACTATGTCTACGAATTTGAATGAGACTATTGGTTCGGAAACAAATAATTAAATGCATAGAATCATTTCTGTATTAAAGAAAAATCTAAAACAAATATTGAAATAAAATTACATAGGTGTTGTTGCATTGTTTGACTGTGTGTTGAAACTAAATGAAACAATGCACTTTGCTTAATACATAAGTGGTTGGTCGAGACAGGTTAGGAAAAATTCTTGCCCACACTTCTAAACCTGCCTTTCTCATCTTATTTTTCCTTCTCTGTTTTGAGACATGTAGATGACATTTGAAGGCAAGAATCCGATCAAAATGGAAGCTTTTTAAAAAGGAAATCAAGGGGTTTTGACTACAAAATGGTATGATTTTTGTTTTACCAAAAAAAGAAAAGGTTTTATTAGAAATTATATATAGTGATGGCTAGGGTTTTTGACACATACACATGATTCTTGAGAAAAACTATCTATATGCTCTTGTGAAAAATAGTCTGTGAAGCAACATTCCTTGTATGATCATATGAGCTTATGGTAGTCTTTTTCTATTTTAAGTGCTCTTTGATTTGTTATATAATCCTGCAAGAAAATGCATGTGATATCTTCAAAAGGTTTGTTTAAGATAATTTAATAATTGCATTGCAATTTTATTGCAATTTCTTTAACCTTTTGTCCTTGATTAAGACTAGTGTTAGTTCTTTACCTTTTGTCAAGACAAAAATATTGCTACTTGAACTCCAATTTCTATAACTTGTGGTTTAAATATGTAGTTGTGATTTGTAAGGTTTCTTTTTGCTAGAAATATAAAATTATGAGTTATGGTGTTGAGACTCTGTGTAGTCTCAGGTTTGTTGTGTTGTATTGAGAAGTCGTGTATGGTTGGCTATTACATAAGTGAATTGTCGATCTTTAAGTTTGATGAACTAAAGATCAGGGTGTACCAAATTGTGGGAGTATAACTCTCACAAAAGTAAAAAGGCTTTCTTACTATTGGTAAAAAGGGGTGGAAGAAGGTCTAAGAGGGGGTCAAACCACTTAAACAATTTTCCTGTGTACAATTTTTTATTGCCTCTTTTTAAGATGAAAAAAAAAATAGCACAACCTAATCCAACCCCTTTTTATTAGGTTATTCCATACCAACAAGTGGTATTGAAGCTTGGGGCTTTGATAAATAAGGATTAACATCCTTGTAGCATATAGTTGGTATGAATGTTAAGAAGAATATTATAGGCTATAACAAGCCACCTATATTTGATGGGTCAAACTATGGTCATTGGAAGCCAATGATGAAAATTTTCATGATGGGTCAAGATATGGATGCTTGGTTTGTTACACAAAATGGAATGACAGTGAACAAAGATGAAACTAAGTGGACTAAAGAAGAAAAGAAAACTATGGTTCATAATATTCATGTAATATGTATGCTTTATAATGATGTATGTGTGGTTAAATATAATAAAATATCTTCATGTGAAATTGCAAAAAATTTGGAAAAAGTTACAAGTTGTATTTAAAGGAACAAGCAAAGTTAAGCCTTTAAAAATATTATTGGTTGTCCAAGGATATGAATTATTCTGTATGAAACTTGGTGAAACTATAACTGAGATGTTTTGCAGATTTAGTGATATTGTGAATGAATTGAAATTGCTTGGTAAGGTCTATGAGAATAGTGAGCTGGTTAAGAAGGTGTTAGGATGCTTGTCTAAAACATGGGATGTAACAAAAACAACCATTGAGGAAGCTCATGATCTGGATAAATTATCTCTTGATGAACTGTCAGGGTCTTTTAAAGCTCATGAATTAAGTCTTAAAAATAGAGAAATTGAAAAGGAGGAGGCTAAGGCATATAGAAATTTAGCCACATTCGAATTTGAGATTGATGAGTTAGTAATGTTAGCCAAAAAATTTAGGAAATTTTATAGGAGAGAAAAAGAAAAACATAAGGAAACCCTAGATCCTAGAGACAATATATGTTTTGAGTGTATGAAACTTGGTCACCTTAGAGTTGATTGTCCCATATTAAAAAATAAAAGTAGATCAACACAAAAACATAAGAATCAGGTAATGATGGCAACATGGGAAAATGAGTCATTGGCTTCATCATCATTTGAAGAGGAGGAACTAGAAACCAAAAAAGAAAACCTGTGTCTAATGGCAAGTGAAAAAGGAGAGGTAAAATCTTTACTTTCTAATGATTTGGCTGATGGAAATGTGAAATCGATATTTTTTGATTTGCTAGTGTATGCTAGGAAGCTGAAAAATAAATGTGCTATGCTTGAATCAAAAAATAAAGTGATCAAAAGAGAGAATGATAAACTAAGAACAAATCTTTTATGTCAAAATGATATTGAAAAAGAAAATAAATTGCTTAAAGCAAGCATTGCAAATCTAGAAAATACCTTAAAGTCTTTTGCTTATGGAAATAAGATGGTTAAGAATATTCTAACATCACAACAAGGAACATATGATAAAGTTAGACTTGGCTATAATCAAAATCTAAAGGCAAAGGTCTTTACAAAGTTTTTTTGAAATAGATTGTGTACATCCTAGGGAAAATTCAATGTGTAAGTTTTGCAAGTATGTTGGTCATCATGTTACAAGTTGTCCTATTAGACCAGATAAACCTTATAAAATAAAACAAAAATGGATTCCTAAATGTATCTGTGTTGCTAATCGTGAAGGACCCAAGACAAAATGGGTACCTAGAACTCCAACCATCACATTTGTGCCTAGAGGTTTGCCGTGAGAAGTTTAAAGTGCAGCAACCTTCTTAGTGGTATATGGACAGTGGCTATTCACATCACATGACTAGAGGAAAGGATGATTTTTTAGTTTTAATGAACAACTTGGAGGAAAAGTATCTTTTGGAGATAGCTCTAAAGGAAAGATAGAGGGTTATGGTATTATAGGTAATCTGAATTCCTTTCATATTGTTGATGTGCTATTTGTATGTGGTTTGAAATATAAATTATGAAGCATTAGTCAATTGTGTGATAAAGGGTTTAGTGTTAAGTTTAAATCATCATGCTACATTAGAAAAAACAGTAAGAAAAATATATGGTTGATTAGGAAGTGAGTAGGAAATGTTTATGTAATAAACTTGCATGAAATTTTTGAAAGTGAGACATGTCTTGTAGTGAATAAATGTGATGATTGTTGGTTGTGACACAAATGACTAGGGCATGTAGGTATTAAAACCATAGAAAACCTTGCAAGAAAAGAACTAGTTCTAGGATTGCTTACAATAAAGTTTAATGAAAATAGGGTTTGCCATGCTTATGTGAAAGGAAAACAACATAAATCAAGTTTTACATCAAAAGAGGATGTAACCACCACATAACCATTGCAACTCATACATATGGATCTTTTTGGACCAGTTAGGACACTAAGCCTTGGAAACAATAGTTATGCATTAGTCATTGTAGATGATTACTCTAGGTATACTTAGATAAATTTATTATCAAGCAAGGATGAAACCTTCAATAAGTTTGTCTATTTTTGCAATAATATTCAAAATAAAAAAGGGCTCATTATTTTCAAAATCAAAATTGATCATGGTAGGGAGTTTGAAAATATATGTTTTGAAAATTACTGCATAAAAAATGGTATTAGTCATAATTTTTCATCTCTTAAAACATCACAACAAAATGGATTGGTAGAATGGAAAAATAGAACTATTTAAGAGATGGCTAGAATGATGTTGTGTGATAAAAATTTACCAAAATATTTTTAAGGGAAAGCTATTAATACTGCATGTTATATCTGAAATCAAGTGTTCATTAGACCAATACTGAAACAAACTCCTTTTGAATTGTTTTTTAAAAAGAAGCCAAACATTTCATACTTTCACTCCTTTGGATGCAAATGTTTTGTTTTGAATAACAAAAAGGAATCCTTGGGAAATTTTGATTCTCGAAGTGATGATGCCATTTTTTTTGGGATATTCACAATTTAGTAAAGCCTATAAAGTGTATAATAAGTGAACCCTAGTAGTAGAGGAATCTATTCATGTAGTGATGATGAAACAAATCTGACAAACTTGGAGATAGTGATGAAGAGGCTCCTCCTATGTAGCTTAGTGATCATACATAAATTAATGAAGAAAAGGAAAGTGAGTTGGCAGTAAAAAATTGAAGAAATTGAACCTCGTTTTCCAAGAGTTAGAAATAAGGTAGACCAATCTTAAATAGTAGGTAGCATAAATGAAGAAGTATGCAACAAGTCAAAAACCTGAGATATATGTGAGTTTGTAACTTTTCTATCACAAATTGAGCCTAAAAGAATTGATGAAGCACTTAAGGATGAAGATTGGATAATGGCCATACAAGAAGAATTGAATCAATTTGCAAAATCTAAGGTATAGACATTGGTACCAAGATTAATAGATCATACGGTGATAGGAACTAAGTGGGTATACAAAAATAAGATGGATGAGTTTGGCATAGTTACAAGAAACAAAGCTAGATTAATAGCTCAAGGTTATAGTCAATAAGAAGACATAGATTATAAGGAAACATCTGCTTTTATGGCTAGAATGGAAGCTATTAAGATGTTACTTGCTTTTGCCTATCACAAAAACTTTAAACTATATCAAATGGATGTTAAAAGTACATTATTAAATGGAGTTATCAAAGAATATGTGTATGTTAAACAACCTCTAGGATTTGAAGATCCTTTATTGCTTGATCATGTTTTTAAGTTGAATAAAGCCTTGTATGGATTGAAACAAGCCCTAGGGGCTTGGTATGAAAAATTAAGCAACTCCTTAATTCAAAACACACTTTTTGTTAAAAATTAAGAAGTTGAAATGCTAATTGCTAAAGTATATATGGATAATATCATCTTTATATCAACTAAAGATGAGCTATGTCAAGAGTTTGCAAATAAAATGAAAAAGGAGTTTGAAATGAGTATGATGGTTGAGTTAAATTTCTTTCTTGGATTGCAAATCAAACAATCCGAAGATGGTATATTCATTTGTCAGTCAAAGTTCACCAAAGATCTTATAAAACGGTTCAACTTGGAGACTCTTAAGCTATATTTACCCCTTTGAGCACTTCTCTTAACTTTGAATATGAAGAAAATAGCATAGAAGTAGATTCTAGACTATATTGAGGCATGATTAGATCTCTTTTATATCTGACAGTGATAACTCTATTTTTATAAAGTTATTTTAACTATTTTATGATATAAATAATACAAGTTTTATAAGATAATATTTAAGTTTTTATATATTTATGTAAATTTGTGTTATTTATGTAGCGAACTCCAAAAGAACATGAGAAATAAAGGAAAAGAAAGTTACAAAAAGGCACGTGAAGAAGAAAAGGAAAGAAAAAGAAGTCAAAAGAAGAAAAGAGGAGGCAACGTGTAAAGTAGCAAAAAGAGGAGGAAAAGGACAAAAAGGACAAGAAAGGAAATAAAGGAAAATGGGCAAAAAAGTGAATTACTAAGGGAGAATCTTAGGGCACGCGTCCCAAGATAGCATAAAAGGGCAAAGGAACGTGAATTGAAACATAGAGAAGGCGCCGCACAAGAGAAGGAGAGAGAGAAAAGAGAAAAAAGAAGAAGAAGCTGTGTGTTGCTATCGAAACCAAGGAAGAGAGAAAAAGTGAGAGAAGAAAGAGAAAACCAAGGAAGAAAGAGAGAAATAGAGGTGCGAAAGCTTCTCTCTACTTCTTATCATTCTTGAATTGTAGGAATTCTATAAAGAATTCTTAAAGAGAAGATAGTGTTGACAACTTTCTTGTTTTTTTATTTAAGATGTTTTGCTTAATTTTTACTATTGCTTTGGTTTGTTATTTCATTATGTTCTAAACTTCTTTTGCTAGAGCGAAGATGTAGCCTAACTAAGATGATGTAAATTTTATAAGTTTTTATGTTTTACAAGATATTTTATTTATATGAGTTATATATTATTATGCTTAATGCTTTTAAGTGATTGACCACCACTTGAATGATTTGATGTACATGTTAGAGACTGAAAGATAATAATATGCAATTGCTTCTTATAATATATAACTATGAATTAAATGTAGATAGACATATACCATGTCATTTGTGTGGCTTTTGGTGATAAGATGATTGAAAGATTTCTTGTAAACCAAGAATATTCACAGACCCTAATGCATTTGGTTTGTTTCAATTCATATATAGAGATATAGTGAATTAATAAACTAAATAGGTTTACATACCTAGACATAGGATAGTAACTAAATTAGGAAGTTTCGCCATCACATAGGTAATACCATTCTCGCAGGCATAAATTGTGGAAATTCATATCTAGTAGTAATGATGAAATCGAAGCTCTAACATATTTCTCATCTTGATTTTTCTTACTTGGATTCAATTTTAATTAGTCTTGAGTTTTCGTTTTAAAAGTTTTAAATTTTAATTCATCATCAACAATATTTTGATTTGTTAGGTAAATTTTAGGATTAATTCATCATTAGTACTTAATTAGTCTAGTATTCACCAATCTTTGTAGGATGATACTTTTCTTATCATTATATTACTTGTTCGACATGTTCACTTGCATATAAATTTCACCGAACAAGTTTTTGGCGCCGTTGCCAGGGATTGGTTGTTTTATTGCTAATTAATATTAACACCAGATAGTTCTAAGTTTAATCTAGTTTTTATTTTCTTTAAAAAAAATCAATTTTTTTTATTTTGTTAGATTTTATTTTTATTTTTCTTTATTATTGTTATTTTTCCTTTAAAAAAAATCATTTTTTTTAGTTACTACTTTTTAGGAGTGTTACAGACATGCATGACCCATAGCCAAAGAGGACAACTTGTTAATCTTGACTTTGAAATTGAACGCACAGTCAGAAAGCAACAAAAGGAGCTAAGAGAACAAGGAAATGAAGCTACAAAAATGGCAGAGAATGATGATCCACTCAAGCTTCTAAAAGAATATGTTGCACCAACAGTTCAGGGTGCCACTTCAAGCATCAAAAGGCCTGCAATTCAAGCAAACAACTTTGAAATCAAGCCATCACTCATTCAGATGCTTCAAAATTTTGTGCAATTTAGTGGGCTACCAAATGATGATCCAAATGCTCATATTGATGCTTTTCTTGAAATCTGTGACATGATTAAATACAATGGAGTCACAGATGATGTTGTTAGATTAAGGCTATTCCCATTTTCTTTAAGAGACAAAGCTAAAAGTTGGCTTTCTTCTCTTCCTGTAGGATCAATTACAACATGGGATGATTTGGCTCAGAAATTTCTTAGTAAGTTTTTTCCTCCAGCAAAGTCTGCCAAAATACATAACGATATTACCGCTTTTATGTAGATGGACAATGAATCATTATATGAAGCTTGGAAAAGATTCAAGGAGCTTTTAAGAAAATGTCCATAACATAGACTACCCATATGGTTATAGGTACAAACTTTTTATAATGGGTCTAGTACAAATCTACGTTTTATGCTTGATGCAGTTGCAGGAGGGGCTTTGAACAATAAGACACTAGAAGAAGCATATGATCTTTTGGAGGAAATGGCAAATAATAGTTATTAGTGGCTTACTGAGGGTCACCGGTAAGGAAAGCTAGTGGAATTCATCAAGTGGATGCTTTCACTATAATGTATGCACAAATTGAAAAACTCAACAAGAAGATAGATAACCTGAGTGCTCCAGTCATGAGGATTCAAAACATATTATGTGATCATTATGGTGGAGGACTTGCAAGCATAGAGTGCCAAGTAGGTAACGCCTTTACTTAGGGTAGCAAAGATGCTAATTATGTTAGAAATTCAAGTAGGCCACAAAATAATCCATGCTCCAACACTTACAATCTGGGATGGTGTAACCACCCAAATTTTTCATAGAGTAATTCTAATGCAATGAGGCCACCACCAGGATTCAAGCAACCAAAAGAAAAGAAGCCTAATTTAGAGGAAATGGTCGCCAAGATGTTATAGAGCAACGAAACAAGATTGCAAAATCAAGAAGCTTCAATTCAAAATTTAAAGGTGCAAATAGGTCAGTTGGCTAATATGATTTTAGGAAGACAACAAGGTTCATTGTCGAGTAGCACAGAGAAGAATCGTATAGAAGATGCAAAGGTAATAACCTTGAGAAATGGCAAACAAGTGGGAAAAGATGACGTTGAGAAGGAAAATGTCAGGGATAAGGAAGATGATGTTAGCATGCAACCTGAGGAGGCAACCAAGAGGACATTATTCCCTGATAATCCCAAGCCTTATGTGCCTCCAATTCCATTTCCTCAGAGACTCCAGCAACATAAAATAGATAAGTAATTTTCTAAATTTCTTGATGTATTTAAAAAATTACATATTAACATTCCTTTTACAGATGCATTAGCTCAAATGCCCAATTATGCAAAATTTCTTAAGGAGATATTGAAAAATAAAAGGAAGCTAGAAGAGTATGAAACTATGAAGCTAACTGAAGAATGCTCAGCCATCTTACAAAACAAACTACCTCCAAAATTAAAAGATCTAGGGAGTTTTACAATTCCTTGTACTATTGGAGATTCTCACTTTGATAAGGCATTATGTGATTTAGGAGCTAGTATTAATCTAATTCCTTTTTCTGTTTTCAGGAAATTAGGATTGGGTGAGGTGAAGCTAACCACAGTGTCCTTACAATTGACTGATTAATCAATTAAATATCCAAGAGGTACTATAGAAGATGTATTAGTAAAAGTTGACAAATTCATTTTTCTTGCAGATTTTATAGTACTTGACATGGAGGAAGACTTTGAGGTACCACTTATCTTAGGTCAACCTTTTCTAGCAACATGAAGAGCTCTAATTGATGTACAACAAGGGAAGCTAATATTAAGAGTTCAAAATGATTATGTCACTTTTAATGTTTTTACTGCTATGAAACATCCCTATGATGATAATTCCTGCTTTAGGGTTGAGACAATTGATAAGTTTGTGAATAAGATAAAAAAAAAAAAGCTTTCAAGGATCCACTTGAAGCATGCTTGGTTCACCCAAAGAATGAGGAAATTAAAAGCGAAGAGATACAGGAGTATGCCAATCTCATGGAGGCAAATCCACCATACTCACAGCAAAAGGTGCCAAAGTTTGAGGAGTTAGGACAACACATGACAAAACCTAAGCCATCGATTGAAGAGCCTCCAACTCTTGAACTCAAGCCTTTACCTTCCCATTTGAAATATGTTTATTTAAATGAAGTTTCTACTTTGCTAGTAATTATATTTTCTTCTTTGACATAATCAATGGAAGAGAAATTACTTCAGGTGTTAAGAGAGCATAAAGGAGCAATTGGATGGAAAATAGCTAACATCAAGGGAATTAGTCTTTCACTTTGCATGCAGGAGATTTTGATGGAAGAGCAGTACAAAGCTATTGTTCAACCTCAGAGGCGATTGAATCTAAATATGCAAGAAGTGGTGAAGGCTAAGGTAATCAAGTTGCTTGATGCAGGGATCATTTATCCTATCTCAGATAGTCCCTGGGTAAGTCCTATGCAAGTTGTGCCAAAGAAAGGAGGTATGATTGTTCAAAGAAATGATAATTATGAATTGATTCCAACTAGGACAGTTATTGGATGGCGTGTGTGTATAGATTATAGAAAACTGAATGATGCCACTAGAAAAGATCATTTCCCTTTACCATTTATTGATAAAATGTTAGAAAGACTTGTAGGGCATAAATTTTATTGCTTTCTTGATGGGTATTCAGGGTATAATCAAATTCACATTGCACCAGAAGATCAAGAGAAAACCACTTTCACTTGTCCTTATGGTACCTTTGCTTTTAGAAGAATGCCCTTTGGTCTTTGTAATGCACCAGCCACTTTTCAGAGATGCATGATGGCCATTTTTTCTGATATGGTTGAAAAATTCATTGAGATTTTCATGGATGATTTTTCTGTATTTGGTTCATCATTTAACATTTGTTTAAATAATTTAGAAAGGGTCTTACAAAGGTGTGAGGAGACTAACCTTGTTTTGAATTGAGAGAAGCGTCATTTTATGGTGCAAGAAGGAATAGTGCTTGGGCATAAGATATCTAAAAAAGGATTAGAGGTTGATCGAGCTAAAGTGGAGCTCATTACAAAATTGCCCCCACCAACATCAGTGAAACTTGTTAGAGGCTTTTTGGGGCATGCAAGATTCTATGGTGGTTCATAAAAGAATTTTCTAAAATTGCTAGACCCCTTTCAAATTTGTTGGTTAAAGATATGAAATATAACTTTTCTGATGAATGCTTGTAGGCTTTTAACACTCTAAAGAAAAAGTTAATATCAACGCCAATCATGGCATCACCATAATGGGACTTACCTTTTGAGCTAATGTGTGATGCTAGTGATTTTATAGTAGGAGCTGTTGTGGGACAACGAAAGAATGGAGTTTTTCAGACCATTTGCTATGCTAGTCAAACCTTGTTAGGTGCACAACTGAATTATTCAACAACAAAAAAAGAACTTTTGGCTGTAGTATTGCTTTTGATAAATTTCATTCTTATCTAATTGGTTCAAAAGTTATTGTTTATTCTGACCACTCTGCTCTTAAGCATCTACTTGAAAAGAAAGAATAAAAACCTAGCTTAATAAGGTGGATTCTCTTACTACAAGATTTTGATTTGGAGATCAAGGATAAGAAGGGGACCGAAAATCTAGTTGTAGATCATTTGTCCAGAATTCCCAATCTGAAGGAAGAAGATCAACCGATTATGGAAGAATTTCCTGATGAAAATATTTTTGCACTCCAATCCATCCAAATTCCCTAGTATGCTGATTTTGTCAATTATTTGGTAAGTAATGTTTTTCCTCCTGAAATGTCATATCAACAAAGAAAAAAATTCTTTTCTGACCTCAAACATTGTTTTTGGGAAGAGCGTTTCTTGTTTAAAGTATGTGTAGATCAGGTTATAAGGAGATGTGTTCCTGAGGAAGAGATGGCTAGTATCTTACACCATTGTCATGCTAGAGAGGCAGGTGGTCATTTTGGTGCCACCAAAACTGCAGCTAAGGTTTTACAATTTGGATTTTATTGGCCCACACTTTTTAGAGATGCATATTCATATGTAGTTGTATGTGATCAATGTCAAAGAATTGGGAATATTTATAGGAAACATGAGATGCCTCTAAACAATGTTGTTATGTGTGAGTTATTTGATGTTTGGGGTATTGATTTCATAGGACCTTTTCCACCTTCTTATGGAAATATGTATATTTTGGTGGTTGTTGAGTATGTGTCTAAGTGGGTAGAAGCAGTAGCGTTGCCAATAAATGATGCTAAGGTTGTGGTTAAATTCTTAAAGAAAAATATTTTTACCTGTTTTGGCACTCCTAAGGCAATCATAAGTGATAAAGGGACCCATTTTTGCAACAAACAATTTGAAGCACTTTTGGGTAAGTACGGGGTTATCTATAAGATTGCTATCCCTTATCACCCTCAGACTAGTGGTCAAGTTGAGATATCAAATAGGAAAATTAAGAGAATTTTGGAAAAAACTGTGAATGCCTCAAGGAAAGATTGGTCAATGAAACTTGATAATGCACTTTGGGCCTATAGAACAGCATTCAAAACACCAATTGGAATGTCTCATTTTAGGCTAGTGTTTAGGAAGACTTGTCATCTACCAGTAGAATTAGAGCATAAAGCATACTGGGCTTTGAAATTTTTTAACTTTGATATGCAATCTACAGGTGAAACTCGATTGTTGCAGCTAAATGAATTGCAGGAATTACGAGATGAGGCCTATGAAAATGCCAAAATATACAAGGAGTGGACAAAAAGATGGCATGACAAACACATATTAAGAAGAGAGTTTGTGATTGGTCAGAAAGTATTACTTTATAACTCTCATCTTAAATTGTTTCTAGGTAAATTGCGGTCTCGATGGTTTGGCCCTTTCATTATCACTAAGGTATTCCCATATGGAGCAATAGAAGTTACAAATGACACCTAAGGCACATTTAAGGTGAGTGGTCAGTGTTTGAAGCCTTACTTTGAGGGAGTCAATATGCAGAAGACTACCATTGATCTTCTTCCTCCTTGAGTAGCAACATTGAGGATAGTTTGACTGAAAACCATAAAGCAAGCGTTTCTTGGGAGGCAACCCAAGCATTTTGTTGGTTCTTTTGCTAAAAGTTTTATCACCACCATCTCCTCAGAACTCTCTATGGCTATCACCTACAATTAGGGGAGTTTTCTCATTCCTATTTTACCTTTATTTTCCTTTATTTTTGCATTGAGGACAATGCTTCATTCAAGTTTGGGGGTGGGAAAATAAATCTTTTCTTACTAAATCTAATTGAATTTTTTTCTCATGTTATGATTAAACCCTTTGTTTTGAATTTTTAGCGATTCTGAGGAAGATGTAGATTTTGTTCAAACCTGCAATTGTGATGTAAGTTTAGTGTGATTCTAATTATGTTTATCCATTTATTAAACACTAAAAGTCCTTCATTTTTGAAATTGTGTGTATTTCTAGAAAACATTCATGTGAAGTATGTGATTTTCTTAGATCTCACCCAGATCTTAGAATTTGCTTGATTTCCTCTTGAGGTGAAATCCTAGGCTGCATTTAATTGAGAAAATGATTTAGGCCATTCTTTGGATTGTTTGAGCCTTTCAAGCCAACCCTATTTATTTATCACCAATCACCCGGCTGAGCCTTGATTCATATCCATTTTTTTTTATTTTGACACTCACATATATATACCTTTGAGCCTTTGACAAATTATCTTTCCGTCCCGCACCCTTGAACATGTTGATTTTTAGGATATAAGTCTATTTGAGTGAAGAGAAGTTGAGGGGAAGGATTTATATAGGAAGAAGTTGATTGCAATGATTATGTAGCATAATATGTTGCTTTTGTGAATGCCAAAAAAAAAAAAAAAGGAAATGCAACATTTGTTCAAGAATGGAATTCTCTTATTGCTTATTGTCAAATTCAAGTCACTCAAGTTTCAGAAATTAGCTTTTACATAGTAGTTGGATGTCATCAGCAAGATAAGATTATAATGGTTACATTTCTAGTCTTACTACTTGCTTTATGATTGCAAGCATGATTGTGACTTTTGTGAGTGTCAAAATCCAAGTGAAATCAAGTATTTTTGGGAAGAAATGAATGAGAGAAGTGGTGATAGAAAGATCACTTGCAAAAAAAAAAAGAAAAAAAAGAAAGCAAACAAAGGAAGTGACAAAAGCTCAAATTAGATCCTAGAAAGCAATGTGTTCATGTGTAAATTTAGCTTAAATGACTTTCATCTTACCCCTAGCTCAGCCTTATATTATAAGCTTATAAAAGTCTTATTGATTCTTGGTTAGATGATTGGCCTATATTAGTGGAGAGAGGAATGAAAGGCAAACCTATGAGGTTTGGTTAAAGATTTTGAGAGATTGCATATTAATGTGGATCTATTTAAAGTGCATATAGTTGAAAAGATAAGGACTCACACTCACACACATGAACATGGTCAACATAGTTAAAAGTCTATCTTATCTTATGAACAATTATTGTGTTTGGATGAAAGCTATATTTTTTCTTTGAATTGTTAAGTTGAGCAATTTTAAGTGAATTTCAAGAAGAGGTTTTGTCCAAAACATATATTATCTCTTACTTTTGCTTGAGGACTAGCAAAATGTCAAGTTTGGGGGTCTTGATAACTTTATTTTTATAGAGTTATTTTAACTATTTTAGGATATAAATAATACAAATTTTATAAGATAATATTTAAGTTTTTATATATTTATGTAAATTTGTATTATTTATGTAGCAAACTCCAAAAGAGCATGAGAAATAAAGGAAAAGAAAGTTACAAAAAGGCACGTGAAGACGAAAAGGAAAGAAAAAGAAGTCAAAAGAAGAAAAGAGGAGGCAACGTGTAAAGTAGCAAAAAGAGGAGGAATAAGGACAAAAAGGCAAGAAAGGTAATAAAGGAAAAGGGGCAAAAAAGTGAATTACTAAGGGAGAATCTTAAGGCACATGTCCCAAGATAGCATAAAAAGGTAAAGGAACGTGAATTGAAACATAGAGAAGGCGCCGCACAAGAGAAGGAGAGAGAGAAAAGAAGAAGAAGCCATGTGTTGCTGTCGAAACCAACCAAGGAAGAGAGAAAAAGTGAGAGAAGAAAGAGAAAACCAAGGAAGAAAAAGAGAAATAGGGGCGTGAAAGCTTCTCTTTACCTCTTATCATTATTGAATTGTAGGAATTCTGTAAAGAATTCTTAAAGAGAAGAAAGTGTGGTGACAACTTTCTTGTTTTTTTATTTAAGATGTTTTGCTTAATTTTTACTATTGCTTTGGTTTGTTATTTCATTATGTTCTAAACTTCTTTTGGTAGAGCGAAGATGTAGCCTAACTAAGATGATGTGAATTTTATAAGTTTTTATGTTTTGCAAGATATTTTATTTATGTGAGTTATATATTATTATGTTTAATGCTTTTAAGTGATTGGCCACTACTTGAATGATTTGATGTGCATGTTAAAGACTGAAAGGTAATAATATGCAATTGCTTCTTATAATATATAACCATGAATTAAATGTGGATAGACATATACCATGTCATTTGTGTGGCTTTCAGGTGATAAGATGATCAAAAGATTTATTGTAAATCAAGAATATTCACAGATCCTAATGCATTTGGTTTGTTTCAATTCATATATAGAGATATAGTGAATTAATAAACTAAATAGGTTTACTATACCTAGACATAGGATTGTAAATAAATTAGGAAGTTCCGTTATTACATAGGTAATACCATTCTTGTAGGCATAAACTATGGAAATTCATATCTAGTAGTTATGGTGAAATCGGAAGCTTTAAAATGTTTCTCATCTTGATTTTTCTTACTTGGATTCAATTTTAATTAGTCTTGAGTTTTCGTTTTAAAAGTTTTAAATTTTAATTCATTATCAACAATATTTTGATTTGCTAGATAAATTTTAGGATTAATTCATTATTAGTACTTAATTAGTTTAGTATTCACCAATCTTTGTGGGATGATACTTTTCTTATCATTATATTACTTGTTCGACATATTCACTTGCATCTAAATTTCACCGAACAGACAGCATCAGGCTTGACATTTTATTTAGTGTGTGTTTTTGTGCTCGATTTCAAGCAATCTTAGAGAAGTTGACTTGACATTGGTCAAACGTACCTTTAGATATCTAAAAGACACTGCAAATCTAGGATTATGGTATCCTAAGGAATCTAATTTTGATTTGCACTCTTATAGTGATGTTGATGATGCTAGATACAAAATGGATAGAAAACATACTAGTGGTGCACGTCATTTTCTAGGAAATATGCTTGTTTCTTGGTATTCTAAAAAGCAAAACAATGTTGCTATATCCACCATGAAAGTTGAATATATGGTTGCTGCTAGTTGCTATGTACAAGTTCTATGGATTAAATAACAACTTGTTGATTTTGGAATGTGTGTTAAAATGTATAACTTAAATATGATAATACTAGTGCTATAAATCTCACCAAAAATCTTGTACAACACTAAAAAACTAAACGTATAGAAATTAGAAATCATTTTATCTGGGATTACATGGCTAAGAAAGACATTCAAGTAGAATTTGTTATAACTAAATTATAGTGTGCAAATATTTTTAGTAAGCCACTTGATAAAGATAGATTTTATCAACTCTAAAGTGATCTGGGTATGTGTATTGTTGCCAACTTAAATCTTTCAGTTTAATTCAATGTTTTAGTTTTTTCTTTTTTCTGTCTATTTCTTTCTAGTTTTTGAGACTGTTGTTGCAGGGTCGTCTTGTACCTTGATAATTTTTGGTAGATCTTAATGTAAGGGGGACTATCAATTAGAACTTATCAAACACTCAGTATTGTGTTAAGAGGAGCATTCTCACAAGGAGTTTTTATTTCTCTTTCACTCTCTACTCTCCTCTTGTATTTTGTGTTGTGGTTGTACTCATTTTCTATGAATTTGTTCTTGGTTGCACTTCCCATTCCCATCATTTTTTTCACTTCACTTGGTTGCAATTTTTTGGGGGAGGCCTACTAGTCATAAGTCAACAATTTTTCTTTAGCTAATTCTTTTTTATGTTAACAAAAAGAGGGAGAAATTTTTTTCATTGGCACAAGAAAATTGATTCAGTACACTTTGTATGTACTTGAATTGATAAAATTTTGCATTGTTTCTCTAATGAAAAGTTTTCATGTGATGGTTGCATTGTGTGAGAAATATTTTTTTAGTTAAAGTTTTGTCCCCATTAAAAAGGGGGAGATTGATAAATATATTTTAATGTTAACCGTGATTGAAAAACTATTGTCATAATTTTATATGGATATTTAAATTAGGTCATTTTAGCTTTATCTTGTGCCAATAAAAATATGGAACATATATCACACAAAAAATCAAGATGATGATTATTTGCAAACAAAAACTCCCACATTATACTTGTGGTTATTGTACTTAAATAACTTGCCTTGAAATAAATTGTTAACTATGTCTACAAATTTGAATAAGACTCTTGGTTAGAAAACAAATAATTAAATGCATAAAATCATTTAGGTATTAAAGCAAAATCTAAAAAAAATATGGAAATAAAATTACATGGGTTTTGTTGCATTGTGTGACTATGTGTTGAAACTAAATGAAATGGTGCACTTTTTTAATACATAAGCAGCTGATCGAGATGAGTTAGGGCAAATTCTTGCTTGTGCTCCTAAACCTATTTTTCTTGTCTTCTCTTTTCTTTTCTATTGTGAGTCATGCATATGGCATTTGAAGTTAAGAATCTAATCAAAATGGAAGCTTTTTGAGAGGAAATCAAGAGGTCTTGATTATAGAATGGTATGATTTTCATTTTACCAAAACAAAATGGTTCTATTGGAAATTATATATAGTGGTGGCTAGGGTTTTTGACACATACACATGATTATTAAGAAAAACTGTCTATATACTCTTGTGAAAAACATTATGTGAAGTAACATTCCTTGTTTGATCATATGAGCTTTTGTGAAAAACCATGTTATACCTTGGAGCATTCCTTATTTGATCATATGAGCTTATTGTAATCTCTTTTTATTTTAAGTGTTCTTTGATCTATTTTATAATTTTGCAAGAAAATCTATGTGATATCTTCACAAGGTTTGTTTTAGATAATTTGATAATTGCATTGTGGTTTTATTGCAATTTCTTTAACCATTTGTCCTTGATTGAGAGTATTGTTATTATGAGTCATATTTTTCTCTTCTCTTGTTGTTTGCTTAAAGAGAAAAGAACCTTGATTATTACTTGAGTGTTTTTTAAGCTTATCTTTGATAATGGTTGACAAATGTCATTCTTGATTGGACTATTTTAGTTTGCTAAATTGAGGTTGTTTTTGAAGAAGTTGTTGCTGTATGAAAAAGTGATTGCTTAAGTATTTTTCTGAAGATACAAATCAAGACATATTGCAAGAAGCATTCACTCTTGAGTTATGACTACTTAATCAATATAGAAATATTGCTACTTGAACTTTGATATTCTATAACATGTGGTTTAAGTTTGTAATTGTGATTTGTAAGGTTTCTTTTTACTAGAAACATAAAATTGTGAGTTGTGGTGTTAAGAATCTGTGTAGTCTTGGGTGTGTTGTGTTGTATTGAAAAGCCATGTGTGGCTGCCTATTTTAGAAGTGAATTGTAGATCTTTGAGTTTAGTGAGCTAAAGATCAGGGTGTACTAAATTGTGGGAGTATAACTCTTGCAAAGTAGTAAAAGGGCTCTTTTACTATTGGTAAAAAGGGGTGGAAGTAGGTTCAAAAGGAGGCTGAACCACTTGAACAATTTTTCTGTGTACTACTTTCTATTGCCTTTTTTTAAGACAGAAAAAAAACCCAATCCAACCCCTTTTTTATTGGGTTATTCCTACCAACAATTTTACAATATTTATTACAATTACAAAATGTTCGAGAGTCTAACTTTAGACACGTATGTAATCTTTGGGAAGGCAAGGATCAAGGATTTAAGTTCTTAACTACCAAAACTAACTACCAAGCAAGTTTATGTTAGAATTAAAGTCACCTTAACTAAGGTTTTAGGCCAATAATCATGCATCAATTATTAGTTTAAAATTGGGTTTTTGTTAAAACATGAAAATGAGATTATGTATTTAATTTGACTTCCATGTGATGTGATTTCTAACTTAAATCTTATCCTTTATTGCTTTAGAATAACACTAGTTGATAAGATGTCATATTTGCAAGAAATCAGTGACAAAACCGTGCTTGGTAGAGAAGGCTAGTTATAGATGTTTCTATTGTGTCTCTTTTTGTCTCATTTAAAATATGAAAGTGGTAGTGTGCATTTATATATACATAAGTAGGACACAAGTCATAGGAGAATGTCCAAAATACCTTTCAATTGAAAAACCATAAATCCTTATCCCAACACATCTCAAAGACCTACTAGCATTTGATTTCAATCTATGTAAAGCTAGAGGGTGGACCTACTTGACTTAACTTAATACATGCTTAACCAAAAGTCTTGACTCCTCACATTTCTATAAAGTGCACTCTGGCCCACACTAGTTAGTACCGTATTCATTATCAAAGGCAATATTTGTTTAATTCTATCATACCAATATGATTTATATCAATACAGCCTAACACTTGATTTCAATATATGTAAAGCTAGAGGGTGGACTTAGTTGACTTAACTTAATACATGCTTAATCAAGTAGTCCTAACTTTTAACATTTCTATAAAGTGCACTTTGGTCCACACTAGCTAGTATCATATTTGTTATCAAGGGCAATATTTATTTAATTCTATCATACCAATATGATTTATATCAATTCGCCTTTATAGAAGAAATAGTTTATATTCATTGATATAAGCCTGTAATGTTTTATGGCTATCCAAGAAGGGGGGGTTGAATTGGATACTTAGGTTTTATCTTGTATTTATAATTTTTTTAACTATTCGTGCAAGGTTATTAGTTAACACAATAATATTAGAGCATATAATAAGGAAATAAAAACAAGATAATTAGACTCAAAGAATTACACTGTGGTTTAACACTTTTCACCTACTTCCATCCTCTTTTCATTCAACTTAAACCAAGTTGAAGTCTACTTTACTTCAAGCTAGGAGAAATCTTCTCCTACACTTCACAACTCCTTAACTAGGAGTTATTTCAATTCTCGATTACAAGGTTTAGGTTACTCAAACCTTAGTACATCAAGCTAATCCTTAAATATATAATATAAGTGAGGAATTAAGCTTATCGGAGAGCTAATTGAACATATGTAAAATCAATTCAAGCTCTAATTACGAAACCTCCAATTTTCACAAAGTTTGGGTTTCAGATTTACAAAGATCTTTATTTTGAAGTAATCTAGCACATACAAAGATCAATCTATCAGTTGATATTCACAAGATAATGGATTTAAAGGAATATCACCAAAGATTCTTTCTTTCTCCAAAGATTGAAGAACACGGCAGTGAGAGCAAATGATTTAAAGCTTTAATCTCTTTTAACCAAATTAGCAATATATCATTCAACAACCTTTAAACATTCACTCGAAGCTCCCTATATAGTAGATTATCAAATCTTGAACACTTTAGGGTTTTGGCTCAAACCTATTTGATATTCTACCCTTGAGACTTGATAGAAGCGACATGATACAGTTGTAGAGGTGATGATTATCGCAACAGAGAGCCATTCTAACACATCCATCACTTCGTTCTTTTTCCCATTGGAGAGTCAATGGTCGAGAGAGAAGGAGGAGGATGGCTTCAATCAACTATGCAGCTTAGACCTTTGTTTTGTTTGACATAAGAGCTTAGTCTCTTATCAAAGTGAAACGGCCGCATTTCACTTAAGTGAAATGTGCCCTAGTTGAGCTCTGCGGGCTTAAACTTCACAGGCTTGCTTCATATGGGTCCAGTAGTTAATCAGTCCAGCAATGATCCGATAGATAGACAGTCCAACAACAGTCCAATAGATACTCGGTCCAACCATCGTTCAATAGATAATTGGTCCAACCATAGTCCAATAAATAATCGGTCCAATAATGATTAATGAATATTTTCTCTCATATTTGAATTGAACACGTAGCATACTTTTATCCTTCAAAAGTACCTATAAGCACACAATTACCAAGTATCACTTTCTTTTATTATAAGTACTAATATTTTTTATTCATTAAGTCACACATAAAATAATTTATCATAACTCCATATGTGATGTTTGATAATGGAATGTAGGAAACAGGCTACTTATTAATATTATAATTTGCACACCTTTTACTTCCTTTGGTATTCAATATATGCACACAAACTCATATATTCATAAAAAAATTTTTCTTAACAAAATATATAAACACATGATTTTTAACAAAGCCTATATTACATAAGCTTATAAAATAAGGTAACAACTTCCCACTTGGGCTGTATAAATGTTTATGAAAACCATTATAATACTAATAATAGTTGTATGGAAATAATTCTGAAAATAGTTTTATATTGTCCAGCGACAATCCCACATTACTAGTTCAATCCAATAAAGCTTCAAATCCTTGAATCATAGCAGTAATCATGCCAATTTAAAGATAGCACTAACCATAGTCACAAGTGTTAGATATAGATTAACCCAATAAAGGGGGAACACCCCCAAACTCAACTTTTTACTCGTCTAGCAATAACAACATTTATTGACAACCAATCTCTCCATGAAATTCTTTTATAATTGCTCAACTAGACAATTTAAAGAAAAACATAATTTTCATCCAAATACTGTAGTTAGTTTATAAGGTAAGATAAACTCTCAACTATGTTAACCACATGTGTGTGTGAATCCATATTTTTTCAATTACGTACATTCCAAATAGATCCACATTGGTATTCAACCTCTCAAAATCTTTAACCAAATCTCATAGATTTGCTTTTCATTTCTTTCTCCACTAATGTAAGCTAATTATCAAACCAAGAATCAATAAGACTTTTATGAACTTGTAATGTAAGGCTAGGCTAATGGTGAGATCAAAGTCATTTAGGCTCAAATCACCCATGGACACATTAATTTCTAGGATCTTATTAGAACTCTACATTCTCTCTCTACCATTTTACTTCTTGAAGATAATCTTTCTACCACCCATTATTCTCACTCTTTCCAATCAAAAAATGCTTGTTTTACTTGAAATTTGATACTAACAAAAGCCATAATCATGTGTGCAACAATAAAGCAAAAACAAAAGCAGTTTAAAATATGGCCACCTTAATCCTTTCCTACCAATGGTATTCAATTACTATACTTAAAGGTTTATTTCAAAGGACTATGTGATTTGAGTTTGACAAAGGATAATGAGATAGTTCCATCCTAAAGCAATCTTATTTTTGCACATTTGTAGAAATGACATACTATACCTCACACAATCATTTCAATTAATTTCTTCCCATCTTCCATCCTACTCCTTAACTTCTCTTATGCTTAAATAAACTTGTACACCAAAAGTCAATATGCTCATGGGCGTGGGATAATGTTTATATTTTTCTTCAACTTTTATGTCTTCAACTTGAACCACTTGATAGGATTTATAAAAAATCACATCATCTTTATCTTCATCCACATAGATAGCACCCTCATCAATTTGCTTTGGTTTGAAGGAGACAACAACCTCATCATTAGATGCAATGAGATCAACTTCTTGGGTAATGGATATAAATGATTTTAACTTTTTTGTGTTTTTCTTTATTTTCTAAAAATGGGATTCCTTAGCTACTTGAGTTTATTTTTCTTTCTTATCACCTAAATGTTGGGTTTTGGATTTTTCATATATGCATAATTTCTTTCCAAAAATGGACTTTTCATATCATTGTATGCATTAATAATTACCAAAACCAATTTTCATCTTATAACAATTTTTTACTACTTCCTAGCAGGCAAAGAATTAAAAATGTCTATATCTACACATGTTCTTGCAAGCATGGAGTTTTCTAAGAACAAAATGTGACCATCCACCTTTAAAAAACAACCAAGCCTATTAGCTATTCCATATATAGCTGAAAGATTGTAAAAAAAGATAAAGGCGAACCTTATAATTAAAGCCAAATCATTGCATGTTTGGATTGGTTGCTTTTGTTTAGCACCCTTAATCATTTGTAAAGGAGAAAATGGTGGTCTTTAACAACTCATGATTCATGTGACCAAGTCGTGATGAGATCCTTTTATGAAAAAGATAAATTTGAATACTTGAGGATCCATTAATCCAACTATGGTAGGATGGCCTAAATTCCAAGAAGAATTGACATGGTGCTTAAAGGATTCCATAAAGGGATAACCTAATCCAAAGTTTTCTATAAGAATAAATTTGTGAGGTTTTTCAACTTGTTGATATTCAAAAGAAAGAATGCAAAAATCTAGTTTCTCCTTATATGTTATGGGTTCTCTTAAAGAGAAAGGAATAGGCAAATTTGGTGGAAAAATGGAAGCTTTACTTGATTAGTAAGAATAGAAAGATAAGATTTGGTAGAGGCCATTGGCATAGGGGACATTACTTGCAAAAGTGGCTTAGATCGCTTTGATGGCATGCCACTAAAATGAGTTAAGGACAATGGCAAGTGTTGAGGCCCCTTTACTAGTGATGAAAGGAAGGTAATGGTGGTCACCATGAGGTGGTTGATGTTAGAGTTTGTTTTGATAGGCATTGTAATTTTTGCTAAGGCTTGGGTGAGTGAGGGAGATAGAAAAGAGAAAGCATTTGTCTCGTCTCTAAAAAAAAAGCATAGAATTGTTTTTGTCCCATCATACCTTATACTAAAGAGTGCTTGTATCAATGAATTGATCTCAACATGAGAGGACAATTTATTTTGTTGCGACACTACCTCTAAAAACTCTTTTGTTATGCATTCCTTTGGAAAATCACGTTTAAGGTGGTCTCAGCAAGTACATACAATTGCACTTTTCCCATGTAGCATACTTAAATTTTTGCTCCTCCATGCTTTATGGAGTTAGATCAGTCGGCATATCCAATTTGAGGGTAATGTGTGCTTCTACTACTTCAAAAGAAAACATTAGATCCTCCTTCCACTTCTTACAATTGGAGCTAATCAGAACCTTAATGGTGACTTGAACTTGTTAATTAAAAAGGTAACTATTACCAAAATGATGTGCATTATTAACACCATGTGAGTAAACTAAAAGAGAATTTACATTATTATACAAATACCTATGGGCAGAATGGATGATATATAATAGTAAAACTTTCAACATAGTAATGACTATAAGTAAGAACAAACCCTCATAGTCCACCACCTATAGGTGCCTAGACTATTTATATTAGCCTAAATTTATGCATGTCGACTATGCATCCCTCCAAATACCAACACATACATCCTATGAGAATATAACTATGCATTAGGATTGGATACATCCAACTATAATACATGATTGTGATCCCATAATTTAATCAAGTTATATTAGTGTGATGGTTGCAACTCAACCAAATAATGAGACTTCATTTATATCATGGATATGAACATAATGTTACTTATTACATAAATATGTGATTTAGATTTAATTAACTAGGGACATTCATCTCTAAATCACACTAAGACAATACTCTAATTGTTGTACTAATTGCATGCTATCAATTTAATAATTGTGCTTAATTCTAATAGCATACATATGTATGACTTAATTTATCCTAAATCATAACACATATAACAATATTGTCATATACAAACTGCGTAACATAATCACATATCACACAAGATTAATTATTACATAAATAACATGCAACAACGCCAAGCAAATCATATAAAATTGCAATTAAATTGTAATAAAATGCAACATCGGGTACATTACCATGATCAACATCTTCTGTGGAAGTTTTCTTTATCAATTTTTGGGTTAAGATTGGAGCTCCCACATTCCTCCACACACCGTAAAAAGCTGTTGCCAATCTAGTTCAATCGGATTGGTTCGTATTAGTTGATTCGGGCTGGTACAAACCCGACAAGGCCCACTTGGTTGTCGTTTAGCCAATTCTCCAGACTAAGAGTGGTGCCAATGTGCTTGTTGGCACATGGCCAACCCCGATGGGGTCCACAGTAACCTAACAATGCTGTTAAATTGTAAAACCCAATTTGGGTGTACCCGGGTCAGACTCGACCTAGTCAAAAATAGGTTCGATGGCGGCCGTTCTTGGTGTTCTCGTGTTCGTTTGAGGTCAAGGATTACGATTCCAGTGTCAATTGAAAAAGATTGACACTTTTTGGGCGTAATCCCCAAAATTTGATTTTTTCTTTTTCTTTTTCCTTTGACCCAATTCGATTTCATTATCTTTTTGGACCAATTTTTCAATCCAAATTGATGCTGAACTACTTTAATACCAATTGTGAGATTAAAAGTCACCCAATTGAGGTTCTAGGCCAAGAATTATGCATCAATCATGAGTTTAAAACTGAACTTTTGTTAAATATGAAAACAAGATTACCTACCTAACTTGACCTCCACGTGATATAATTTTTGGATTAGATCTTACCCTCTAGTGGAGTCATTGTAGAGTGGATTGCTAAGGCATTGGTTACAAAGCATGGTAAAATTGTTATGACCTTTTAGCTTAATGGTTAGAATCATTACAATTGTTCTAGAATAACACTAATTGATTAGATGCCACATCTACAAAAAAATCAATAACAAAACCGTATTTGGTAAAAAAGGCTAGTTACATAGGTTTCTATTGTGTCTCTTTTTGTCTCATTCAGAACATGAAGCTGGTGACGTGTTTATACACAAGTAAGGCAATAGAGCATGGTAGAATAACCAAAATGCAACTGTCCAACTCTCAGCCATGTTATCTCCAAACCTGTGTTTTCAACGGTCGTTCAAGATGATGAAGAAATGGATGAGACTAGAGTCGAACCTAAGTACATCGAGTTGGTGATAACGCAAGCAGGAGTCTGCAGGCCAATTGATTGTAGAAGACATGCTACACTACAGGGAATTTTTTTTTTTTTTTGGGGGGGGGGGGGGGGGGGGGGGGGGTTGGGGTTGGGGTTGTTGGGGGAATTTGACTCATCTTTTTTCAAGTTTAAGGTGAAAAACTTCAGAAAGATTAAACTAATTCGATCTATGGTCTGTTTAAGTTCCCAAAAAGTGCATGGATGTACAGGAGCCTCCTCATATTTTGGAGGAAACTTTGTTTAAATCCTCTTTCGTTAAGCCGCATCCTAAATTGATGGAACTTAGTTTGGAACGGCATTCGCCATTTGGATTCCCGAGTATGTCAGGCTTAACCTTTAATACCGAAGTTTGGCAGCGTAATGAATTAGCAACTAATTTGGAGATTGTTTAATTTAGGATATAACACGGTGGAGAAGGCAGCTGAAACATCTCATTCGTGTAGCTCACAAATCCACCCTTTTGTTATTTTGAATTCTTTAAATTTTGAATTCACTTTATATTACGGTTTCATATTTTTCTCAATATTTGCTAAGTACAAAAGATACATAAAAAAGAAAAAAGAAGGTAATTCATTTTATATCCCACCGCGTTAGTGCTGAACAAAAAATGCAAATCTTGTGAAGAAACCCGAGAGCCATCTTAATCGGAATATTATGTTGTCTCATCTCCTTTCAGGCAAGGAGAAAAATGTTATTTGGCTGCAAATGAAATGCATCGTCTTTTTAAGGACAGGGGAATGCACAATTACCAAACACTGTCTTATTCCTTAGAATGCATATGCCAGAAGTTATACTGAAATATCTTTTGGCCTCAAATTCTTAGGAATCATCCATTGGGAGGAGAATCTTCTTGAATTGGAAATATGCACTTCCTAAAAAAAAAAAAAATGCTTGACAGGGATCAATTCTATAGCATCTTCTAACAGAAAAAGTGGAGCGTTACAAAAATTATCTTTTGACTTGTTTCATTCACATTGACAGAGCTTTATAGATGTCAGTTATATGTCACTCTTCAGAATCATAATACGGCCAACCTTCATTTTCCGGGACTACATGATCTGCTTTTCTTGGGCTTCTTCCTCTACTTTTGCTTCCTTATAGTCTTTAGGAAGCACATTACAGTTAATGGTGTGCCACACTGGTCTCTCTTCTTGGAACAATCTGCCAGGTCAAAATCAAGGATGCAATGCATTGCATAAAAGACATGCAGCATATCTTTTTAGAATTATACAACAGCATATCTTTTTATTCTAGCACATCAAGTGCTGAGAGAGAGGGACTTACGGGTGGCTGCAAACCATTGGGCATTGAACTGTCAGCACATACTTGCATGTAGATAGCTCTGTAATGGAGCTTATCATAGTTCTAGGCTCCGCGCATACAAATCTTACCTGCGGATGAAAAATAAAATAAAACAAAAAAAGAAGAAAAGAACAGAATGGCTGATTTGTAACTATTACATACCTCAGTCTCTCGTGGCTGATTTGTAAGATCACATGTGGTTCCATTGGTATACTGATGAGCGTGGTACCTAACATGTACAATTGAACATAATAATTGTATCTTTTCTTGATTCAAGCCTTTCCCACTTAAAAGTAGTCCTCCGTTATAAAGTAATCATACCTTTGGGATGCATCCTTTGAGCGAGGATCCTCCAGTGTGGAAATTTCAGAGAGATTCCGGTTGAAACTAGCAGTGGCCTCAGCATCATACACACCTAAGATAAACTCCTGAACCACCTGAGAACAGGAGATTCTAAAACGTCTCAGGTCTTCAACAAGAAAAATGTTTCCTATAGGTTTATACACAAAAAAGAAATTCACAAATAGCTTCTGCTATTGCTACTACTGTTATTGCTAACAATAATACTGCCACCCCACGACTTAGTCCAATAGAAGGGTGGTAAAGTATTGAAAATCTAGGATAGATGGGAAACGAATCTACGTGAAGCTTTTAGTAATTAACTTGTTTTGTGGAATACACCAAAACTACAGTAAAAACCCAAAATCCACCAACCAAAAGTACATCAATGGACTTCTTATCCAACTCATCCTATGCACATCAGCAAAATCCGACCACAAATTCATCATACTCTGTAACTTGTTGGAATCCTATCCATATCAGCATCATGCTCTCTTATTTATGGAAACACAGAGAAAGAGAAAAGCAAAAACAAACAGAAAAAAAGGCATATAGGAGAAAGATACCAAAAAGCCAATTCAGCAATACCTTATCATCCTCCACGTGAAGCTGACGTAACATCTGCTGATAGCAAAATTCGTATGACCACCAACCTTCTTGCTGCGTAAAGGATTAGCTAACATAAGAGGGCAAATAAGGAAAATGCAAAATGATCTAAAGGTGTTGTTTACAGAAACAAATAATGCCACTAATTGTAGGCTACATAATTATTCAACTACAGCAGACACTTAGGCCAGTCATGGGTCAAAAATTACTCTGACAAGACATTGGTCCTTCAGTACTTCAAGAAGCTCATCTGGTGTCTTCATTTTAATTCGCTTCTCAGTTTCCACAATCACACCGCTTATATTGTGCTGCATAACTGGTTTTCCACTCTTAGCTTTCTCTACTTTAGGCAAAAAACATAAAAATGCCTCTCCATTTTTACCAGGCATAACCACAGACTCCTGGTCATCATCCTGCCAAAAAAGAGGCCCAATTATAGGATCATACTGTCACTGGATGTATTCTCTCTTCCGCAGTTTAGCACAAGTACAATTAATGTCATAAACACAGAACAAGCACGGGCAACAAAGATGGATTGTGACCTTTAAAGTTACCAACACCTTATGCAAGGTCTAAATCTCATAAAATGGAACTTGATATGGTTTTGATGACTGACAAAAAGCCAGGCAGTAAATAACTGCAAAGAGAATGAACCTCCAACCACTTGCAATAAGGTTATGCACCTAAAAGTTTAAGTGGCTGTCCATTTAGATCCTACACAATGGATTCAAGCCAAAATTTACTCAGCAAAACAACAATGTGATCCCACAGCTCACCAAGGCCTTATGCAGGTCCAATCTTATAGGAAGGACATTGACAAAAACACTATCACTAAGAGACAGGCAGTAAAAATTGCATAGAGAAAAAAAAAAAAAACCTTAATCCTTTTGCAATTAGGAGAAGCACCTAAAGAAATATTCAACTTAATGCTTAAATCCGACACTGACAAAAAGGAACTGACCAATCTTCCTTTCCTCCCACAATTTGTCTCCTAGAAGTAGCAAAGAGGCACTAGTTGGAAAAAAACTCAGGCTAATATGAACTTTCATGCTTGAATAAATTAGAACCAAATATATTCAACTTCTAAGAAAAGTAATAATAGCAAGGAAATGGGGATATGTAGAATGGTAACAGCAGTGCATGCCAATTACATTGAGCATTGTCCACAAATTAACTTTTCAAAGACAGCTGTTTTTATTGGAAATGGAGACATCCAATCAAACAAAATCCTTACAGAATTAACCGGGAAAAAAAAAAAAAAAAAACTCCAAAGACACCATAAAACTCAGATTTGCCTAAAAACGAAAAAAATAAATATTAAAAAACCCTAGCAGTTGAAGCAGAAATCTAACATCTGATTACATGGGAAGGAAGGAATACCCATCAGCATAACTGCCACGTCAAATGGCAAATATATGTAAGACATTCTAAATTACTTACAGGATGATAAGGTGAATCTTCTGGATGGAATTCAATCTTGTACTTTGGTTCACGAATGCTGTGACCAAATGCCCCACCTGCTGATTAAGGGAAAGGTTAGTGGAGGAAAGAAGATAAAGTGATGGCACCAGAAATGAAAACAAGTAACCAAATGTTCTGATTACAGCAATAACGAAGACAATAAAAGGTAATAGGTAGGCACAATTGGCATGTCTTTTTCACAGGACAGGAAAAACATATAACAATGTAAACAGTGAAACCCACTCAAATCTGTCAGCCCCTTAAAACCACCAGAATTGTAACTCGCTGCTACGATAGTCAACATCCACAATGACCTCACTACAGCCAAATCACATGATTACATTCCTACATACTTTAATCATCTCTAAAGAATAAAAACTTGTTGTAGTTGCACTTTCGATGACTTTAGAAGCCTTGGGTTTGCTAACTATGAATAAGCAGAAGCCTTGTCTTCATAAGTGGGGCTCGGGTCTAAGGCAGAATATGATCCAACAACATACACCAGCTCTCGGCTTGAGATTGAAGCAACTACTGGTTGATGCTCAATCCCTACCAAGCTGATTGGTGTTGTGTGAGATCATAAAAATACTTGGCCAGTTTCCGTAAACCATTTCAAATAAGCTAAATAGCAATTTCCTTGATGCTGTAAATAGATTAAACTCAGTTCTTTTAGCCAGCAGGTTGGTAACATAAACAACAAGAGCCTTCTAGCTAAACCTTAAAGCCTCGGAATGAAGAAGGCGTTGAATTAAGCCTGTATGGTACCGTTATTCTCCACCCCATTGCACCATTGATTATGATAAGATCATACTACTTCTAGATAACAATTTCTCTGCTAGAAATACTTTCAATCGGGTCTACATCCCAATTCCTCATTGGTATAATACAACAACTTTTGTAATCCAATAATAAATGGAGCATTGAACTCTCAGAAATACGTTATCTTTTTTTTTTTTCCCCCAACTTTTAGTACAAGATAAAGCCAGTATATCTGGAGATCTTTGAACCTTTTAAGGTATCCTATATCCCCAATTTGATCCTCCAACCTAAAAATATCGCAGTTGCTTCACCGACTTTAGCACCAGATTCAGTTCCAGAAGCCCCATGAACATTAGAAATCTAAGAACCTATAACCATTCAACACCTGACACTTGCCCTAGACCCAGAAACCTATTGCAATTTAAAGACCCCAAAACGAAAACGTAAGATTAAGCTCCACATAAGTCCGACGAACCAAATTCCTCTTGAGGCTCATTTCCACAGGAGCAGCTAAAACCCATCAAAACTCGATCAATTAAAATACTATGAAAAGATTATGAAGCTAGTTGATGCAAAACTAACCAAAATTTAAGAATTATTAGTTGGAAAAGTGAAATTGAATAAAAATAATGAAATTCAAGGCGTCTTGAGAAAAGGGGTCTACCTACATGACCTGCTAAGATCTGATCCGCCAACACAATGTGGAACAGAGAGTACGAAAGAAAGATCAGCAAGAACGCCTTCATCTTCTCTTATTCCCTTTCTAGGGTTTCCTTTTCTCTGTAACGCTAAACTCGAGCCCCAGGGCAGCTGGAAACAGCCTACAGCACCGTCAAGGAAGGCGAGACAAATGAGCCTACACGCAGCGAACCAATCAAAGTCGGCCACGTATTAAAAGCCAATGACGTACCCAGTCCTACACGCTACCACGAGCAGGTCGCCCAGCAGCTTTCCATCTGCAAATTTCTTCCTGATTTCTATGTTCCTTTTTTTTTTAAATCTCCCAGAAGTTAAAATCGTGAATTTTTAACTTATCGGATTTATTATTCCTAGAAAGGACCGAAACGTCTTGAAATCCAAGATAAGCAAGTGGGAAAGTGCTGCCTCTCAGCCTGCCGTTCAACGGTGGGCTTTGCGTGCATTTGAACACTTCTGTTTTGTGATTGGCAGTTAAAGGGGGCCCACTTGTTCGTTACTTTTTTCACAAGCCTTGGACCAACGTGGGTTCCAGTCAGCGGCAGACAAATGAGAGTGGGTCCGCACCATGGCTGTTCTCTCCGCACAAAAACAAGAAATTTATAAGAATAAAAATAATAAAAGTAAGATGCAAAGAATGAGAGCGGCAACGACGAACCGCGCATAAAAAGGATAAGACAGAATAAGTCCATTCTGTCGTTTTGGTTAAGTACTACTTTGAAGATCACTTTGTTGGTAATCGGCAGATTCTTCTTCGTTGGCTGCTCTATTTACTTTATCGTTATGATCAAACTTATTTTTCTTCTAAATCACATTTGAGATAATTATTTTTTAATTATTAAAAGACTTAAAAGCTCAACTTAATAATTAGTTCCAAAATAGAAGGAATACTTAATTTGTCTAAATTTTAATAAAAAATCAAACTTCTAGTATAAAAAATTTATTTTGTACATTCACATTTGTATGTCTAATAATATTGGACTTAAGATTATATAGAGTGGAGCATATTTAACTTGTGTTTGTGTTATAAAGTCTAAAAACTTTATTTAAAAGTTTGTTAAAGTATTAGAGAGACATTTCATGCTCTATTACAAGAAATCAAATTTCTATTATGAGATTTTTGTCTTGTGCACATAGATAAAAATTAATTCTTATTAATTTCTATTTTCAAAATAATTAATGATTATTTGCAACGTTCATATTCAGTCAATTAAGAATATTGTGAGCGATAACAAACATTGTTATCAATACCGTTTTGCAGTTACTCATTAGAAAACCTAGAATTTAGTGGAAAAATCTAAGTGGAATTTGGATAACTAAAGCCAGAATTTCAGAAGGAAAGAAAAGAAAATCGCCTGATGAACAGGCCTTCCATCAAACGTCCCCAAGGAAGTAGGAGTTCCCGGAGATGCGGGGCCCGCGAAATTTCCTTGTCTATGAAGAAAACGGAAATAAAATTCCTCCGTTAGTGTTGAAAAAAAATATCAGTTTTTTTTCAGCGCTTTTGTGGCGTTTACGTCAAGTTGTTAAAATCTTGAAGAGCAAAGGAGCTTTGGTCCGTTTCGTGTTTTGTTCCGTTCCTTCCATTCCCTTTTCCTTCAAACTTTCTTGCAGTTTCTTGCCAGAAGTTCCCCGAAAACTCTGAAGCTTCTTTAGAAGAATTTATTTAGCAGATAAGGCTTTCTCAACGGTTCCCTTTGTTCTTTCTGGAAAAAGAAAAAGGAGCTTGAATTCTGGTTTGGGAAAGGAGTATTTCTTAGCTCAATCAAGGTGGTTTTGTATCTCTACGAATTGCGCTTAGTTGATTCTCGGAAAACGCTGGTAAATCCTGATTCAGAGGGAATGAAATGTCGTCTCTCTCTTTCCTTCTTTCTTTTTTTTTGTAGTATTTGAAGCTTCTGGTGTGTTCATCTCATTTCCGTGATTAAAACAAAAAAATAAAAATAAAAGAGGGAAAAAGAAAAAAACCATTGGAGTTCCCCCTGTTTTGAATTTCTTTCGTAGCAGCCGGTACACCCAACTGGAGATTCTATGTAGTATTTGGTGCTGGGTGTCGATGGGTTCTGTTGTATAAGACGTTGGCTTTTAGACGCTTATGTATCAACAACGAGTATCGTACACTCCGATTTGTATCTTTTAGGATTGGATTTCCTGAACTAAATCTTGAGGTGCTTTTTTGACATTTATTTTTTACACTTGTTTAGGTTCTATGTCAAGGTGGTTGGATTTTGGGTGGTTATCTTTTGTAAGAGCTTTGTTTCAGTACATAGCCAGTCTTTGATTTCCGTTTATAATTTGGATCGCATTTCTAGTGTTTGGTTTCTGGGAAAGTCATATAGCAATGGGGAAGCAAAGCGGAAAGAAAAAGAAAGAGGCAGAAGAAACATCATCTGATGCTACTCCAAAGCAAAGCAAAACTGGGGATAAAGATACAGCACTTTTCATTTCCATGTCTCAACAACTGAAGGAGGAGGGGAACAAGTTGTTTCAGAAAAGAGATCATGAGGGAGCCATGATGAAATATGAAAAAGCTCTTAAATTGCTTCCTAAAAATCATATAGATGTGTCGTATCTCCGGAGTAATATGGCTGCTTGCTATATGCAGATGGGTCTGACTGGGTACCCAAGGGCAATCCATGAGTGCAATTTGGCTCTTGAAGTCACACCTAGCTACAGTAAAGCACTGTTGAAGAAAGCACGTTGCTATGAGGCTTTGAACAGGCTGGATTTGGCATTGAGAGATGTTAGTACTCTACTGAACATAGAGCCGAAAAATGTCATGGCATTAGAGATTGCAGAAAGAATAAAGCAGGCACTTGAGAAGAAAGGATTAAAGGTGAATGACCATGTGATTGAGTTACCTGCAGATTATGTTGAAACCCCATGTGCTTCAACTCAATCAAAAGCAGTGAAAGCAAAGACACGGAAGAAGAAGAAGAGCAACAAAGTGGAGAAGAAGAAGGCTGAAGATTTTACCGAGGAGAAGATGTTCAAGGAGGAGGTAGAGGAGACAAGGGCTGAGGATGTGACTGAGGACAAAATGGTCAAGGAAGAGGTAGAAGAGAAGAAAGATGAGGTTAAGGTGGTTGTGGAAGAGAAAATTAGTGGTATAAAGGAAGAAGTGCCTATGAAAACTGTGAAATTGGTGTTTGGGGAGGACATAAGGTGGGCTCAATTGCCAGTTAATTGCAGCCTCCTGCAAGTTAGGGAGGTTGTCCATGACAGGTTTCCAAACTCGAGAGCAGTTCTTACCAAATACAGGGACCAAGAAGGTGATTTGATAACAATTACTACTAATGAAGAACTAAGGTTGGCTGAAGCATCGGCAAATTTGCAAGGTTCTTTCAGGCTCTACATAGTAGAAGTTAATCCTGATCAGGATCCATTTTTTGAGAGACTGAGTGAGGCGGGAGCAAAGAAACCTGTGTCAGAACGTAGGAATCTACTTGAGAACGGTGATGTAGTAAAAAGCAAGGAATTAAAGGTATCATCTTACATTGAAGACTGGACAGTCCAATTTTCTCAACTGTTCAAGAATCATGTGGGATTTGAATCTGACAAATACTTGGATCTTCACGAAATTGGAATGAAGTTCTATTCTGAGGCTATGGAGGAGACAGTTACAAGTGAAGAAGCTCAAGACATTTTCAACATGGCAGGAGAAATGTTCCAAGAGATGGCGGCTTTAGCATTGTTCAACTGGGGAAATGTTCACATGTCAAGAGCAAGGAAGAGGGTGTATTCGGGGAAAGATGCTCCCAAAGAACACATAATTGCACAGATCAAAGCTGCATATGATTGGGCAACAACAGAATACATAAAAGCAGGAAAGAGATATGAAGAAGCACTGAAAATCAAAGCAGATTTCTATGAAGGCTTTCTAGCTATAGCCCAGCAGCAGTTTGAGCTGGCAAAACTTTCTTGGCATTATGCAATTAGCTGCAATGTTGATTTGGAATCATGGCCGTCTACAGAAGGTCTACAATTATATAACAACGCTGAGGAAAACATGGAGAAAGGAATGCAGCTCTGGGAAGAATTGGAAGAGCAACGCGTAAGTGAACCTTCCAAATCCAAGAATGCTAAAACTGAGTTGCAGAAGATGGGGTTGGATGAATTGTTTCGGGAAAAATCACCCCATGAAGCTGTGAAGCAAGCTGCAAACATGAGGTCTCTGATAAACATCTTATGGGGCACCATGCTATACGAGCGATCAATTGTGGAATTCAAATTAGGACTACCAGTATGGCATGAGTGTTTAGAAGTTGCTCTTGAGAGGTTTGAACTTGCTGGAGCTTCACCAACGGATGTGGCAGTCATGGTCAAGAACCACTGTTCAAACAATACGGCACTGGAAGGTAACATCTAAACTAGTTTGAAAATCTGCTTTTGAAATTAACCATTATAAGTCGCTAACAAATTATCTGCCCTTCACAGGCCTGGGGTTCAAAATTGATGAGATAGTACAGGCATGGAATGAGATATACGAAGCTAAAAAGTGGCAGAGTCAAATTCCTTCATTTCGGCTCGAGCTATTTTTCAAACGGCGAGTTTCAAAAATTTATCATGCCTTCGATCTCACATAATTTCCATGTGGAAAAATTCGCTTTTACTTCTTCCATGATATGGAGTGCAAAAGGTGCCACACTGAGGTATGTGATGATCATATTAACAACCATAATCACAAATTGAATTGCAGAGTTTAGTTTTTTATGAGAACTCTGCCCACTGTATGATACTAAAATTTGAAGAGTTCGATTTTTTATTTATGTCCTATTATGAAAGACTAGGACCAAGAATTATGACATGCACAATATTGTTATAGCAGTAGCAAACCAATGTAGGATTTCCTCATAGCATTTGCTTTACCATGTAAAATGTCTTCCCCGTATATTATAATGAATATGTTCTCTGAGTCGTAAAGTTCCTTTCTTCTCCGGCATTCTTTCATGGCTCCGTGTGATTTTCTCTTGGGGTAGCTCATGGACTGGAAAACTGAGAGTCGCGTGAGCACTGATGCACCTGTTCAGGAAAAAGCTTTGTACTGTGAGGCCCAACGAGTAGATGGTCAGTTTTGGTCACTCCAAGTGCTGTGGTTATCTTAATGAAACCTGGCAGAGCCTAAAATTCACTGAAAAGGTTCCCCACTCTCCTTCGAGCTTCATTTATGAAGTTCCAGAATGTCTATGTTTTCCTTCGATTATGATCTTTAGATTGATTATCTCCCTCTCCTTAATCATCCTCGAGTGTCAAAGGGGGAATCTCTTTAGTAACATCTGTACGTGAGTTGCAGCTGAGTTGTAGGCACTTAGCTAACCAATGCTCTATAATTACTCCCATTTTGTAGCCCGTTCATTTAGTGTAAAAGGCTAAAGATTGACCCCTTTTTCCACTGGAAAGTTATACATGCACTGGAAGAGGAGTGTTTTATGGGATGATAAATACATACCCTTCGCAATTTATTCAAGTTATCATTTTAATTGGCAGTTCAGTTCTATATCACACAAAATAAAGATAGACGTGTTACTTAAATTATCGTTTTAAGTAAACTGTTGATCTTTTTTTCTTGGGTTGTATTTTTCTTTTTTTAGTCACGTCATTAGCTTCATTGCTCCGCTCTAACCTTATGTTAATTTGTCCTGCAGATTCGTTGTGACTTTTATGGTTCAGCTTCGCCCATGTATTTGAAGAAACAAAAATGGACAGTTCTACGTGCAGTCCTGAAGTTTACTATGTAGTTGTTATGAGAAGGGTAGTTCTAACATCCTTACACTTTGGGAACAAGCTGGGGATGCAGGGTTTTGCATTTTAGTTGGTTTCTGCCTTCGCCTCATTGCTCCCGTTATTTAATAGTTTTGACAGTCAGTAAAATGTTTTGTATCTTTAATTTGAATGCATCTAATTCGTTTCCCCTTTGAGTTTGTAATTCTTTCTTCTTTGTAATTCTCATGTATCCTTCCAGTACTCCTAGGTTTCTTTGGATTTATTCAGATAGACTCTGTTACTTATAATAAAAATAAGGATTGAAGAAGAAAGTTTCAAGTTTAATTGCGTGCTAAAAGCTAGCTACTTCATTGTTTTAGCAGTGATTTTATTTTCTAGCGGTTTACAATGATAAATGCTTGTCTAATGGCACTAAGATTCTGGAAAAGAAGTGCTCGATGTTCTAGGGTGCAAGCCTGATGGCTTTGGGTAGTGTTTAGTAGAGGAAGAGAATGACACTTGGGCACACCAAAGGCCGTGTACATCTATGTAGCTTCTTTAAACACTGGCCAAGGAATGGGTTTTTGTTCATATCTAAAGAATTCATCTTTCTATAAGTTATTTATTTCCTGTGAGATTTCAACGTCTTTTCATATGAATTAGAAAGACAGTTCTTGCAAGTAATTTTTATCAAGGGATAAAGAACTGTTTTGTTTGAACTTGACATCTGATATCATATTAAAATTTATATTATTTAAAATTTCAAGACATTAAATAAAAGAGCTCTTCTTTATAAGCTAATATTTGAAATGATTACATTTTCTTGTGAAAGTTAACATGCTGCTACCAGATTCTTTCTGTTTTTAGTTAAAAAAGACCATCTTCTCTTTGATTCATGAAAGCCATCTTAAGTAACCTTTTCTCCTAGCATATATAATTAGGAATAGCAAGCGACTTTTTTGAAATCGAAACACCGTGCTACGACCCTTAGGGGTTGTAACCAATGTAGAGACCCAACAGCACAGAAAAGGCATCAACAGAGAGCCGTCTGAACAGGACACCAAATTGTAACACTTCATAGATTACTATGCAATTAAATAAGTTGATGCAATATGGTGATGTAATCTAGGGAAGTTTATGTAACCAATTACTCTTAGAATGTTTCGTGCCTTCAATTGCGCCCTTGTTATAGGACCCAGAACAATGAGATCTGGCTACAGCAAAGTGAATTTCTTCTTCCTTCCTTGACCTATGTTGACAAGTTAGGAAGGACCACACACAAGCAAGATAAAATTGGCTCTAGAGAGGGAGTTTGAAACCTCTAAGCCTCAAAAAGGGAGACAACACCTATAAGGAAAAGACCAATTCATTCATAGCCCTCAAAGTGTTTACAAATGACTGCTTATACAGACTCTCCCTCACCAATATCCTGATATACAAGGAGTGGATTTTTATGCATAGTTGCTTTACATCCAAAGGCATAAAAGCATGACCTAAGTTAATCTATCTAGACTTTACAAACCTTCCCCTACAGCTACTCTATGTTACTACTCATTCTCCTTGGTTAGCTTGTTGTTAGCCTTACTTGTTCCCCTTGCTTTCATACTACTAAGGGTTTCCAATAGTAGAACATCTCCAATAATCAGCTTTAGGAACCATCAACTAAGGTGGACTCTAGACCTGTCCACATGGTGCCTTGTTGGAGATATATAGCAAACCTTCCCCATGACATTGACCTTGTCCTTAAGGTCAAAAGAAGGAAATTTTTCTTTCATCTCCTCCACCTTCTCCTAAGTTGAATCTTTAGTGCCAATCCATGCCAGTGCATGAGAACTTAAGGGATCCCTTTCCTTTTTTGGGTGTCCAAATTGCACATGGAGTTGCTATCAAGCCTTCCCTATTGTTCAAGCCTTATGTTGGTCCTTCAAGGTGGTGTTACCCTAATCTTGGATTAAGATTAGGGTTTTGTATGTAGTTGTAAAAAAAAAAAAGCAAGAGAGAGAGAGAGAAAAGTATAATTTTATAGGAATTAGAAGCCTTGCACAATAGTCCTTCTAATGGTTGTTGAAGGTTGATATGTGGTTTAATTAAGTTAATTTTGTGTTAGTAGATTCTAGATTTGGTGTTCTTTATTTTGAATGATTGGATCATTGTTTGAAGCTCTCTACCTAAAATATCTAGATTGAAAATTATGGTGTTTTTTTCTCCAACTTTTCTTAATTAAGTTGATGTTTTCTTAATTAAGTAATGGGTAGGCATGAAGTGCTATATGGAACTATGCACTAAATGCCACAAGTTAGATAGTTAGTCCAATGTAAGAACAAGGGAAATGCTAGACTAAATAAACCCAACAATTCCCCCTAGCATTTGCTAAGACTTGTACCAATAACTTGACTCTAATATCAATTGTTAGAATCATCAAGTGCTACCATTAGGCCAAAAGCTATAGTTGATAGCTTGGGAACCACCTTATTATCTTAACATTTCCAAATAGGTTATGCTAACCACTTAGGCACAGATACTTGGGCCAGCCATGGGGCTCTTTCCACAATAGGTACACTTAGACCCTTTTTTGTAGCTAACTCTTGTTAGTGTAAAGCCCCACACTGAGCAATAGATAGGCATGAAGTATTACACCTGACTACATGCTAGGTGTTGTAGGTTAGGTAGTTAGTCCCATTCAAGTGTACGAGAAATGCTAGGTTAAATAAGGTCAACATGGTATTAGTCCCATGGTTTTTATCTTTCTCATTGGGAGAGTTTTCTACATAAAAAATTCTATTGTATTGTTTATTATGTCTGAATCTTTTATTTGTGATTTAGAGTACTTCCATTGTCCATATTTTAGTATTTTCTTACAAAGTCAATCAAAGTGGAAAAATATTAACCTTGTTCCTAGTAGAATGGTATTAAGAGACTATTAAGATTTTTTTTTATTTGATTGAATGATAGAAGTGACCATTAATAGGATGATTAGTTTGAATGAAAGAAATTATCATGTTTGGAAAGGTAAGATGAAAGAACTTTACGTGAAGTGTTGTCATTTACCAATACTAAGTGAAATAAGATCGAACAACATAAGTGATATTAATTAGACTCTTGAGCATAAAGTTGTAAGCAAGTTCATCCAACAATTTGTAGATGAAAATATATTAAATCACATCAAAAGAGAAACACATGCTTGGACCTTATGGAACAAGCTTGATTCATTGTTGCATAGAAGCCTAGCAATAATAATATGTATTTGATAAGGCAATTTATGGGCTTAAAGTACAAATATGGACAATATTTATATCTGATCACTTGAATAAGTTTCAAGGAGTGATAAGTCAATTTTTAGCCATCCACATCAAGTTTGAAGATGAAGTATATGTACTTTGGTTACTTGGTACTTTACTAAACTCTTTGAAGATATTCTACATGTTATTGAGTAACTATGCTCTTAATGGCATTGTCATTTATGGATTTTGCCAAGAGTGGCATTTTGAATTAATAGATGAGAAGAAAGAGTCAAGTTCTTCATTTCACCATAAAGATTTGGTTGTTGAAAGTAAGGGGAGAAGTCAAAGATATAGTTTAAGAGGCAACAACAAAAGTCAAATCAAGGCAAGATCATGGCATATTAATATAAAGTACCATCATTGTGGCAAGGTGGGTATATCGAGAAAAATTGCTTCCAATTAAAATATGAAAAGAAGAATTTTAAAGGTAGAAATAACAAGAAAAAAAATTAATAAAGGCGATGAGAGGAAGGATGATCATGATAATCAATTCATAGTTGCTACTAATGAACTTGTTATTGTATGCTATGATAATAGTGTGAACCTTACATGTAATGAGACAAGTTTTTTGCTTGGCTAAAGATGCATGTATAGGAAATGTATACTTGGAGATTGCTCATTGTTGGAAAAAGATACATTTTGCCATGACAATTTTTTTTTGTTAAATGCATATAAATGTTTTTCATATGTTAATGTGCAAAATATAATTAAATGAAGTAAAAGATGTGCAAATTATAATAGCAATCAATGATATTATAAAATAGTTGGGTTCCTACATTATAATATATTGCAACCTTATTCTTATTGGAAAATAGGGTTTTGTTGTAACTGAAAATATTTTCTTGTAAATATCAATTCTCAAATTATGTTTTTCTAAATGTGCAAAAAGAAAAACTATAGGAAGTGAAAGGTATACAAATTATAATATTAATTAATGATATTATAAAGTAACCGAGTTCCTACATTTCCTCATAAAATATATTCTCAGAGTCTTTGTGACATATATTCAATTAAATGTTGATTATTTGAATATATTAATTATTTAAATAATTCTTCAAGAAATATAAATTATACTTGGTTTGGTGAAATTGTTGGAACCATATATTTGCTCAAATTCAATATATGCAATACATTACAAATGTGTTGATATTGGATCGGATATACATGCTGAATATATGTCATTACTGTACTGGACTTTTGCTGTTGGACTATGAGAATATAGGTGCGGCCCAAGTTCACGTTAGCTTGCTTGATCCCGTTCCTGCTACGGTGTCGTCTTGATCATAATCATAGGCTTCTTGTTATGGTGTCGTCTTGATCACATTAGAGGCTTCCTTGGTATGCTTGCTGGCTACGATGTCGTCTCAATAAGGGCACATAAGAGTCGCCTATTCTTCAAGGGGTCATGCCCTAGTTGCTTCATTTTTCTCCTCGACACTGCCTTTGCCTCTCTTAAGTGCCGAAACTTCAACGGGATGAATATGGAGGAGACAGGGTTGTCAGAATGGTTAGATTTCAAATCAAAAGGTTGAAATGAGGCTGATTTGATGGATAGCCTACTATTCCTAACAGGAAGAAGGCTACGATTCAGGTTTGATTCAAAAGGAAAACCCTAGATTTGCTTCTATAAAAGGAGATGTGCACGTCAAGGTTTTCTTTTGATGATTGACATCTATTTGAAGCATTCTCTTTGTGAAGATAATTTACTCAGCTTACTTACCATTTGATTCGAGATCATACATCATTCGGTGGTTCATAAACTTTCAGTGATATTCGACTATTTGGTTTAATCTTTGATAATATCATCAATCATAGCTTGTATAACATTATTTATGTGTTGATTTCACTTATAAACATTTTTTGCACATAAATCTTAAGGAAAATCCAAAACCTTAATTTCTCTAAATTAGGGATTTCGTGATAGGAGCTTTGTATCTTGATATATTTGTTTGAATAGCTCCTCTGATCAGCAATATCCCATAAACTAACATATTATTTGGGGATTTGCTGTTGTATATGATCTTTTGATCATTATTTGTATTCGGACTTAATAATTCCTTTGAAAAGGAATTATTTGGATTAGGGAGAACGTATTCTCCTAATCAAGTTGATAAAGGTGACTTCAATCTATTGGATTGAAGAAGAAGAGGGTGGACGTAGGACTCTAAGATAGAATGCCGAACCACTATGGTAAATTAGGTATTGATTCTCTTGCTCTCTATTTGATCAAATATTTCTATTTAATTGCATATTATCATATAAATTGCTAAAGTAATTGATTAGAATTTTTAAGAAGAATATTTCAATACAAGAACAATTCAACCCCTTCTTCTTGTTAAGCCATAAAACCCAACAATTCTAATTCTAAAAGAATACTTCTTGCACAATAAAAAGGAAAAGAGAAAATATAAGTTGCATGGTATGCATATTAAAAACAATGTGATGCTTGTTTTTATGGTATTGCAAGAGAAAGGTGTATGCAAAAGCTTATATTATAAGCTTTATATAAAAAGCCAAGTAGGCTAGTCTAAGCCTACAATACAACAACCCATCAAAGCTCTTAAATGAAGGCATGACACACTCATTGAAATAATGTCATTCAACTAAGGGTTGAGCGCCCTAATTTTTTTTTTTTTTTTTTGCAATTAGAAGCCTTAGCTTCTATTTTACTCAAGACAACAAGAGAAGTTATCCTTTCTTTATAGTTGCATGTCTACTTTCCCAATAGGAAGATTTGCATAAGAGTTGATTATTTATTAGAAAAGCTACTTGAAATGATTGTATGATGATTAAGTGTTTGATTTGAAGCCCTAAATGATGGAATCGTCTTACTCTTTCAATGGGAAAAAGCCTTTGATGTTGTCAGGTTTGACAAAAACCTTAAATCAGCTTCTATTATTTAAATCTCATATAAAAAGGGTTTTGTTCTATGGTTCAAAATATCTTTTCATGATATTGTTGAGAAATCAAAAGAAGAAATCAAGATTAATTCTCACATTGCGACTACATGAAGAGCTTTGGTGATATTCTTTAAAGTTCATATTCTTATGATTATACACTCTTGTATACACTTGTTTATATGTTGATTGAAATCTGATTATTATTTGCACATAAACTTTGTTGTAAATCTAAAACTCTAATTTGCTAAAATTTGGGGGTTTCATGATTAGAGCTTGGATTAGTACTTTATATCTTAGATAAGCTCTATGATTAGTAATATCCCCTATAAACTATATAGTATTTGGAATTTACTTTTGCAACAAGGTCAAGACAGCCTTTGATTGTAACACAAAAGTTCTATGATTTCTTTAAAGAGAAATTGGAAGCATTAAGAGAACATTTTCTCCTAATTAGTGAGTAAAGTAGACTTCAATTGGTTGAGTTGAAGGAAGAAAAGGGTGGATGTAGGTGTGAGTGCCAAACCATTGTGGTAAATCTTGTGTTTGTACTTGTTGTCCATTATTGTTTTAGTTTGTTGTTTATATTACTACTTGGTGTGTTTTTTGAGTTTGTTGTGTTTGAAGAAGCCAAATTAATAGACTATGAGCTAAACAACTAATTCACCCCTCTTTTTCTTGGTTGGCCATTATACCCAACAATTGGTATCAAAGCCAAGTTCTTTGATTAAAGGCTTAACATCCTAGAGTAGATCCTTATAATGACATTAGAGAAAGATGTAGCCATTACATGATTTAATAAACCACCATTGTTTGATGGTATAAACTATAGACATTGGAAGTAATAAATGCAAGTATTTATCATTAGTTAAGATCCAGAAGCATGGTAAGCTATTAGAAAGCATACTGCATTACTTGAAACTAGTGAATGGAGTAAAAATAAAGCTAAGGTTATGAGACTAAATGCTAAGGCTATGAACATGATTTATAGTGGTCTAAGAGATCATGAGTTCAATAAAGTATCCTCTTGCCTCACTAGTAAAGAGATATGAGATAAGTTAGAAGTCATCTATGAAGATACTAAGAAAGTCGAATATTTTAAAGTCACTGTGCTTACACATGATTATAAATTGTTTGCTATGAAAGATTCTAAAACTATTAGTGAAATATTTGGTAGATTTATTGAAATAGTTTATGAACTTAAATTACTAGGAAAAACATATATAAATGAAGAAATGGTTAGAAAAATGTTAGTGTCTTTACCTAAAAGTTGGGATCCTAAAAAGATGGCTATAGAGGAAGCACATGACTTAGATAAGCTAACCTTAGATGATTTGCTAGGATCAATAAAAATTTATAAAATGCAATTAATGAAAAGAGAAAGAGAAAAAGAAAATAGGAAATCACTTGCCTTAAAAGTAGATGTAGAAAAAATTGATAATCTAAAGTCCAAAAATGATGAGATTGCCATGCTAGCTAGGAGATTTAGAAAATTCCTTAGGAAAGGCTTAAACAAGAATGTAGGACAATCCACGAGGAAAGAAACACATGACCCTAGGGACAATCTATGTTTTGAATGTAGAAAACCTAGACATGTTAAGGCTTATTGCCCTATGCTTAAAAAGAAAAATAAGAAAAATAAAAAAAGGCCATGATTATTGCCTGGGATGATGAGAGCTCATCATCAAAAGATGAGGAACAAGAAAAAGTGACACATTCCTACCTAACCACAGTAACAACTTTTAAAGATGAGAAACCTGAAGTAGGTGATACTAAACTACTAAATGATGTGAACTGCGGCATAGAAATTACTTTCTTTGATTTAGTTAAGTATGCAAGTAAGATGAAAAATAAATATAGAAAAGTGAAAGAAAAGTATAATTTTGTTAAAGCTGAAATTAATGCCGAAAAAGATGTTTATGAAATTCTTGCATCTTCTTTACATGAGAATCATGACAAACTTGAAAATGCTAGCACGAAATTTGATGTATGCTTTATGATTGATACATATTTTGACCTAGGAAACAATAGTGATAATGTTACTAAAATGGTTTGCATAAATTTTGATGTAGTAAGTCTAAACATGAGAATATGTGAATTAGAGAGAGAAAAACAAAAGATTCAACTGAAGCTAGATAACACCACTTTGCTATTAACAAAATTCATAAAAGGTAGTACCATGTTAGATAAAATGTTGCAATCACAAAGAGGCATATATGATAAAGCTGGTATAGGTTATAAATTAAATGAGAATTCAAAGTCTTTCACTAAATTCTTTGAAAAGAAAAGCTGCATAACTCCATTGTATGATAAATGTTCATATTGTAAATATGTTGGTCATTCTTTTGATACATGTTTTGTTTGGCTTAGAAGATCATACAAGACAAAGAAAGTATGGTTACCTGAAACTTCTAGTAATGTTTGTTCAACTAACTCTCACAGACCTAAAGAAAAAAGAGTACTAAGAACTTTAATAGATATCTTCACCTTTATAGGCTTTGAGTGCAAAAGTGAATAAAGAGGATTACAAAAATCTATGGATTCTGGACATTAGATTTTCTCGTCATATGATTGGGATGATGGAGCTCTTCTCAACACTTGAGCTAAAAGCTAGAGGTATGATCTCTTTTAGAGATAACCCCAAAGGAAGAATCAAAGGTATAGGAACTATAGGTAATCCAAAAACCCTACTTATTTTAAAAGTTTTATTTATGGATGAAGTGAAATTCAACTTGTTGAGTATAAGCTAACTTTGTGATAAAGATTATAAAATAAAGTTTGAAAAAGAGCTTTGTTTTGTTGAACACATGGAACATGATATAAAAATTGTTGGAAAAAGTAAAGATAACATCTATTTACTAGATCTTAGTAAATTGATTGTTAAACAAGCATGTTTGACTATGAATAACAATGTTGATGCTTGGTTATGGCATAGGAAACTTAAACATGTGGGTTTGGGTTTAATAGAAAAATTGTCTAAGAATAACTTGGTCAAAGGTCTTCCCACTCTTAGCTTTGATAAAAAGGTTATGTGAAGCATGTGTAAAAGGCAAACATAATCAAAGTAGCTCCAAATTGAAGCTTGTACTAGCCATTGCAAGACCATTAGAATTGCTTCACATGGATTTATTTGGTCCTTTGAGAACAACCACTTAAAATGGTAAATATTATGCTTTAGTCATAATGGATGACTATACTAAATATACATGGATATATCTACTTATTAGAAAGGGTAAAGCATTTGAAAAGTTTGTTGACTTTTCTAAAATGATTCAAAATGAAAAATGTCTTTCTATTACAAAAATAAAGATTGATCATGGTGAGGAGTTTGAAAATCACCTTTTTGAAAAATTTTGTTCTAAGAATGGAATTTCTTATAAATTTTCAGCAATTAAGAGCTTACAAAAAAATGATGGGGTGGAAAGAAAGAATAGAATACCTCAAGAAATGGCTAGAACTATGATGTATGGATACAATCTTCCTAAACACTTTTGGGGAAAAGCTCTAAGCACAACTTGTTATATTTCAAACCATTCATTCTTTAGACTCATTTTGAAAAAGACTTCCTTTGAATTATTCTTTGGTAGGAAACCTAACATCTTTTACTTTCATTTCTTTGGTAGTAAGTGCTTTGTTTTAAATCATGGTAAGAAGTTACTTGGTAAGTTAAACTCTAAGAGTGATAAGCCTATATTTCTTCGTTACTCTCATACTAGTAAAGCTTATAGAGTTTCAATAATAGAACTCTAGCAGTAGAGGAATCAATACATGTTAAGTTTGAAGATGATTGCGTTGCTTATCTAGAAAATTGGAATCAATCCTAGTTTAAATGAACCAAGAAATAGTGAGAAGGATGTAACTAAAGTTAACAGGGAGTCTAAAATAAGAGATTTTTCCTTTCCTAGAGTTAGAAGGGAAGTAGATTAGCAACATATATTAGGTAATCTCACTAATAGAGTGAGTACATAATCATGGTATCACAACACTTATGAATACCAAGCCTTCTTGTCTTAAGTAAAGCCAAAAAAGATAGATGAAGCTTTTGAAGATGAAAATTGGTTTCTTACTATGAAAGAAGAATTAAATCAATTTGAAAAAAGTCAAGTCTAGAACTTGGTTCCTAGACCAAAAGACTATCCAATGATTGGCACTAAATAAGTATTTAGAAATAAGCTAAATGAAAATGGGTTATCACTAGAAATAAGGCTAAACTAGTTGCACAATGGTATAGTCAAGAGGAAGGAATAGACTATGATGAAACCTTTGTACCAGTAGCTAGATTAAAAGCCATTAAGGTTTAGGGTTTGTTGTATGAATTTTACTTTTTTTCAAATGGATGTAAAGAGTACTTTCTTAAATGGTATTGTTAAAGAAGAAGTGTCTATTGAACAATCACTTGGATTTGCAAATCCAATGTGTCATGATCATGTTTTTAAGCTTTCAAAAGCCTTATATGGACTTAAACAAGCCCCACAAGCTTGGTATAATAAGTTGAGTGCTTTTTTGTTTAGTGCATGTTTTAGAAAAGGAAAAATGGATAAGACATTATTCATTAAAACAAAAGGAAAAGATATTTTGATTGTTTAAATTTATGTTAATGATATTGTGTTTGGTTTTACCAATCCTATTTTGTGTAAAGACTTTGCTGAATCTACTCAAAATGAGTTTGAGATAAGTATGATGGGTGAATTGACTAATTTCCTATGTCTTCTGATAACTCTATTTTTATAGAGTTATTTTACCTATTTTAGGCAATAAATAACTTTAATAATTGTGAGAAAATATTTGAACTCCTCTTTATTTATCTAAATTTATCTTGTTTATGTAACATAAGAAGGCAAGGAGAAAAGAAATGAACATGGAGAGCCTGATGCTTATTGTGTGGCAAAATTGTAATATCAGGATCAAGAGAGTCAAGATGGGCTTGGGCTTTGAATGATTGTTATTAGATTTTATTGTTATTGGGTTTTCTAAATAATTAGAAAACCTAATCATATTAGGAGTTCAAAGCCTAATTAAATTAGGAGTTCAAAACCTAATTAAATTAAGAGTTCAAAACCCAATTGTTTTAGATCTCTAAGACCCAATTCTACTAGGATAAGAATAGGTCTAAACCTAAACCCTATTTAAGAGAAGAGAAGAGGCAAAAGAAAGAAGAGGAGGAAATTGATCACAACTCAAGAGAGAGGCTAAGAATTCAAGGTTTTCTTGAAGAGAAGGCAAAAAGGGTGACAAACTTCTTGTTCTTGGATTCAAGATGCCTTCTTTATTCCCTATTATTATTCTTCCTCATTATTTCTTTATGCTTTAGTTTATTTTTGTTAGAGCTACAATGTAACCTAATTATGATGGTATGAATCTTATGATTATTATGTTTTGCAAGATATTTTATTTATGTGAGTTATATATTATTATGCTTAATGCTTTTAAGTGATTGGCCACCACTTGAATGATTTGATGTGCATGTTTGAGACTGAGATGTAATAATATGTAATTGCTTCTTATAATATATAACCATGAATTAAATATGGATAGACATATACCATGTTGTTTGTGTAGCTTTTGGTGATAAGATAATCGAAAGATTTATTGTAAACTGGGAATCTTCATAGATCCTAATACATTTGGTTTGTTTTAATTCACATATAGAAATATAGTAAATTAATGAACTAAGTAGGTTTGCTATACCTAGACATAGGATAGTAAATAAATTAGGAAGTTTCGCCATCACATAGATATTATCCCTCTTGCAAGCATACATAATTTACATTAGTACCTCATAGTTATGGTGAAATCGGACACTCTAACATATTTTGTGTATTTAGTTTTATTAAATTTAGTTGATTAGTTTATTCTCTATCAATTTGGATTTGTTAGATAAATTCTAGGAGTTGTTCACCGTTAGTGATTAGTTGGCATAGTAATCACCAATCTCTATGGGACGATACTTTTCTTATCATTATATTACTTGTTCGACATGTTCACTTGCATTTAAAATTTACCGAACATCTTCAAATTAAGCCAACTAGCAAAGGGATTTTTATAAGTAAAACCAAATATGCAATTGAATTAATTAACAAATGCAAGATGCATGATTCCAAACCAATAAACACTCCCATGAATGCATTTACTTCTTTATCACATGATGAAAATGGGACTAGTGCTGACCCAAAAGTCTATGAAGGGATGATTGGTTCATTATTGTATTTGACTACATCTAACCGTATTATGTTTAATGTATGTTTGTGTGCTAGTTATCAATTTGAGCCTAAAGAATAACATTTAATTGCTATTAAATGAATATTCAGATATTTGAAAGACACGACCATAGTAGGGATTTGGTATCCTAGAGACACAACTCTTGATTTTCATGCTTTTAGTGATTCTAACTATGCTAGTTGTAAGATACATAGAAAAAGTACAAGTGGTGCTTGCCACTTTCTTGGAAACATGTTGATTTCTTGGTATTCCAAGAGACAAAATAGTGTAGCTCTTTCTTCCACTGAGGCAACATACATAGTTGCTACTAGCTATTGTGTGCAAATTTTATGGATGCAACAACAATTAGAAGATTATGGTGTTTACTTTACCAATGTTTTAATGAAATGTGATAATACTAGTGCTATAAACTTAACCAAAAATCCTATACAACACTCTAAAACTAAGCATATAGAGATAAGACATCATTTCATTAGAGACCATATACAAAAATGTGATGTTACTCTTGAATTTGTTCAAATTGATTAGCAACTTGCTAATATTTTTACCAAACCATTGGACAAAGAAAAATTTTATGCTCTTCAGTGAGAGCTTGGCATGGGTTTACTTGAAAATATCTTTTAGTCTTTCATGATTTATTCTTGATTTATAAGAATACTTATTTTGGAAGGATGCACTATGAAACTCGATCTAATTCACCAGGTTAGTTACCTGCTCTCTTTTTACTAGTATCATTTTTAACTATCTTACTCTCTTATATCCTATCACATGCTCTTTTTGATTGTGACAAAAAGGGGGAGAGAGTACAAGGTACATGTATGTTCCATTTCTAACTAACTAGTGCAGAAAGTGGGATGATTCTTTAACACCCTAAATGTGTGTTGAAAATATGTTTTTGAATGGTGTTATTGCTGTTGATTGCATGTTAAATGTTAGGATGCTTGTTGTTAAGAATTAGATTCAAAATATTTGTTGATATTGCTTAACTACTTTGCTAGTTGTCTTGAAACACACTTGATATTGTGAAAACTCTGCCTTGTGTTGATTGTCATGAAAACATCTTATATAATACACTTTGCTCACTTTGATAATGACATGTGCTATTTAATGTTTGAGTTGTGAAAATTTTGTCATCATAAAAAAGGGGGAGATTGTTGAAAAAAGATATGTTTTGTTTTAACAAATTTTGTTATTAAATGCATATAAATATTTTTCATATGTTAATGTACAAAATTGAATTAAAGGAAGTAAAAGGTATCCAAATTATAATATCAATCAACGATATTATAAAGTAGTCGAATTCCTACATTATAATATATTGCAACCTTATTCTAGTTCTAAAAGAATACTTCTTGAATAATAAAAAGGAAAAAAAAATATAAGTTGCATGGTATGCATATTAAAAAAAAATGTGATGCTTGTTTTTATGGTATTATAGGAGTAAAAGCTTATATTATAAGCTTTATATGAAGAACCCACAACAAGCATGCTAGTTTGAACCCATAATAAGCAGACCAGTCTAGGCCTATAAAGAGTAGGCTCATCTAAGCTAGCAAGACATGAGCTAACTTGAGCCTGCAATGCAAAAGCCCATCAAAGTTCTTAAGTGAAGGCATGTCGCACTCATTGAAACGATGTCGTCCAGCTAAGGGTCGATCACCTTGATTTGTTTCATTCAATTAAAAGCCTTAGCTTCTATTCTACTCAAGATAGCGAGAAAAGTTATCCTTTCTTTATAGCCACATGTTTACTCTCTCAATGGGAAGATTTGCAAAAGAGTTGATCATTTATTAGAAAAGTTACTTAAAATGATTGTATGATGATTAATGGTTTGATTTGAAACACTAAATGATGGAATCATCCTACTCTCTCAAGGAGAAAAAGCCTTTAGTGTTGTTAGGTTTAATAGAAACCTCAAATTAGCTTTTATTGTTGAATCTCATATAAAAAGGGTTTTATTCTATGGTTTAAAGTATCTTTTGTATGAGATTGTTAAGAAACTGAAGGAAGAAATCAAGATTGATTCTCACATTGCGATTCTATGAAGAGCTTTGGTGATATTCTTAAAAGATCATATTCTTGTGATTATATACTCTTGTATACACTTGTTTATATGATGATTGATCTTTAATTATTATTTTACACATAAACTTTGTTGTAAATCTAAAACCCTAATTTGTTAAAATTTTGGGGTTTCCTGATTAAAGCTTGGATTAATACTCTATATCTTAGATAAGCTCTCTAATTAGCAATATCCCTTACAAACTATATATTATTTATGGAATTACTCTTGTAACAAGGTTAAGACAACCTTTGATTGTAACCTAAAAGTATTGTGATTCCTTTAAGGAGAAATTGGAAGGATTAAGAGAACATTTTCTCCTAATCAATGAGTAAAGTGGATTTTAACTAGTTAAGTTGAAGGAAGAAAAGGGTGGACATAGGTGTGAGTGTCAAACCACTGTAGTAAAACTTGTGTTTGTGCTTATTATCCATGAGTGTTTTAGTTTGTTGTTTATATTGCTACTTGGTGTGTTATTTGAGTTTGTTGTGTTTGAAGAAGCTAAATTAATAAACTTTGAGCTAAATAACCAATTCAACCCCTCTTCTTGGTTAGCCATTATACCTAATAGTAATGGATCAAGGTTGGTTCTCAAGGATGCTAAACATGTACTTGAAATTTTCTTCAATTTAAATTCTAATTAGAAGCTTAATGATGAAGGTTTTTGCAATACCTTTAAGAATGGACTATGAAAACTCACTATAGGCTTATTAATGTTGGATATGTTAAGCAATTTCAAGTTTCAGTGGAGAGATAAATTATAAAAAAGATGAATGCATTCAATCAAACAATAGTGGTGAGTACATTAAGCCATTTGTTAAGTATCATAGATAGCATAATATTAGACATCAAAAAATACCTTTGAAAACACCTTAATTAGATATAGTGGAAAGAATGAACATGACAATGATTGAAAGAGTCTAATGCATGATTTAAATGCTAACTTACCAAAGTCATTTTGGGGTAAGATATTGCTTATAGTAGCTTATGTTATCAATTTATCTTTAACTATTTCTTTAGACAGTGATGCGTAAGATAGAATTTGGTTTGACAAGGATGTTTTCTATAACTACGTAATAGTATTTTGTTACAAATCATTTGTTCATATTCTAAAGGATGAAAGGTTTAAATTATATGTTAAGAATGGAGAATATATACTTCTTACCTTTGTTCCTAATGAGTAATGGTTATAGATTTTTGTTCGGTGAATTTTAAATATAAGTGAACATATCGAACAAGTAATATAATGATAAGAAAAGTATCGTCCCACAGAGATTGGTGATTACTATGCCAACTAATTACTAACGATGAACAACTCCTAGAATTTATCTAACAAATCCAAATTGATAGAGAATAAACTAATCAACTAAATTTAATAAAACTAAATACATAAAATATGTTAAAGTGTCCGATTTCACCATAACTATGAGGTACTAATGTAGATTATGTATGCTTACAAGAGGGATAATATCTATGTGATGGCGAAACTTCCTAATTTATTTACTATCCTATGTCTAGGTATAGCAAACCTACTTAGTTCATTAATTCACTATATTTCTATATGTGAATTAAAACAAACCAAATGCATTAGGATCTATGAACATTCCCAGTTTACAATAAATCTTTCGATTATCTTATCACCAAAAGCCACACAAACAACATGGTATATGTCTATCCACATTTAATTCATGGTTATATATTATAAGAAGCAATTGCATATTATTACCTATCAGTCTTAAATATGCACATCAAATCATTCAAATGGTGGCCAATCACTTAAAAGCATTAAGCATAATAATATATAACTCACATAAATAAAATATCTTGCAAAACATAATAATCATAAGATTCATACCATCATAATTAGGTTACATTGTAGCTCTAACAAAAATAAACTAAAGCATAAAGAAATAATGAGGAAGAATAATAATAGGGAATAAAGAAGGCATCTTGAATCCAAGAACAAGAAGTTTGTCACCCTTTTTGCCTTCTCTTCAAGAAAACCTTGAATTCTTAGCCTCTCTCTTGAGTTGTGATCAATTTCCTCCTCTTCTTTCTTTTGCCTCTTCTCTTCTCTTAAATAGGGTTTAGGTTTAGACCTATTCTTATCCTAGTAGAATTGGGTCTTAGAGATCTAAAACAATTGGGTTTTGAACTCTTAATTTAATTAGGTTTTGAACTCCTAATTTAATTAGGCTTTGAACTCCTAATATGATTAGGTTTTCTAATTATTTAGAAAACCCAATAACAATAAAATCTAATAACAATCATTCAAAGCCCAAGCCCATCTTGACTCTCTTGATCCTGATATTACGATTTTGCCACACAATAAGCATCAGGCTCTCCATGTTCATTTCTTTTCTCCTTGCCTTCTTGTGTTACATAAACAAGATAAATTTAGATAAATAAAGAGGAGTTCAAATATTTTCTCACAATTATTAAAGTTATTTATTGCCTAAAATAGGTAAAATAACTCTATAAAAATAGAGTTATCAATTTTATAATCTAGCTATGAAAAAAATTGTAAGAAGTTGTGATGTTTTATTTTTGGAGAATCAAAATATAATACATATTTGTTGTAAAGAGAAGATTGTGTCCTAAGGCTTTGAGATTAGTATTGATATTAATTATCCTTTCAAATGATTAGTAGAGATAGTTGCTAGAACAAGTTGAAGGTGGAATTTAGTATAGAATTCAAGATAAGTTTTAGAATGACTAGTAGCATGTAGATAATAATGACACTTAGTAGATAATGTTGTTGATGTTCAGTACGATTCATCTACAATTCCACCATTGAAGAAGTCTATAAGAGATTGTCATTTATTCTCTAGATAGTCTACTAAGAAATATTTATTACTACAAATGTAAGTGAGCTTGAAATCTTTGGAGAAGCAATAGAAGATGTGAAGAAGAAAAAATAGGTTGATGTAATGCAAGATGAGCTAAAATCTTTACATGATAATTAAATATTTGAGTTGGTGACTAGCCTAAGGGCAAGAGAGCTTTGAAGAGTTGTTGGATTTATAGATTGAAGCATGATGAAAATACTTCACAATTCCAATACAAAGCTAGACTTGTTATTAAGGGTTTTAACAAAATAAAAAAAAAAGAATTGATTATGATGTGATCTTCTCACTTGTTGTGAAAATTTTTTCAATTTAAGTGGTTTTGGGAATCAATCTTAAGATTGAGCAAGTGGATGTGAAGAGTACTTTCCTTAAGGTGATTTAAATGAAGACATTTACATGGAATAGCTAGAAGATTTTAAAGAAAAAAAAAAGGTAAAGAGACCTATGTTTTCTAAGTTAAAGAAAAGTTTATATGACTTAGAATAGGTATTAAGACAATGATATCAAAAATTTGAGTCTTTTACAGGGGAGCATGCCTATAAGAAATGTTAGACTAGTATGCAAAAAATGTGATAGGAAACTACTAACAAGAATTAGACTTGGTTTTGGCTAATTTGTATTTGCTCTATAATTGGTGGTATTCGTTGTTGCAAGTACTATAATAGGGTATTTTTATATCATACAATTTAAAACAACAAGCAAACAAAAACACTTAAGAACATAAGAGATTTATATGGTTTGGCAAAAATACATGCTTACATCCACGAGTAAAGTAGGGGAAATTTTTATATTTTGTGCAAGGAGTGATAAAGGATACTACAACTACTTTAGCTCACTTTACTTTCAAACAACCTTTCTCTTGATACAAAGAGTGTATATCAAAGTGCCAAGGTCAAGCTAACAAAGAAACTAACCTTAAATTGAAATATTCTCAACATTAGTATTGCATTTAGCTTATGCAGAATAGCTTGCTCACTATACTTTCTTGTTTTTCAAGTGGTTTTCTTCTATTTTTATAGATGGCATACACATATCTTCTCCATTGTAAGTACAAAATGAGGTGGATGTGAACATAGAGGTGGTAGCTTCTTCAAATAGTACTAGTAGCCCTAGAATAGAAACACATCACTAGCTACTTCACTTAGCACCACTTAAATTGTTTGACTAAGAAAAGTTGCTACATCACTTGCTTTGCTGGCCAAAACAACTCCAACACCTTAAAGATATATTACACACCTCAATAAGCTATTTATGAGTCACAATATAGCAAAAAGACAAATTCTAATAATTGTATATTTGTGTGGAACTTCTCAGAAGATGGTTTCATCATTTTATTATTTTATATAGATAACTTGCTTATAGTTAGTAAGAATGCTACAAGAATTAAAAAGTTGAAGTATGATTTAAGTATTGTTCTCAATGAAATACTTATGCCCAACTAAGCAAATCTTAGTATAAGAGTTGATCATGACAAAAAAGCCAAAAGAATATTATTGTCTTAAAAAGAGTACATTAAGAAAGTGTTTCAAAGGTTCAATATGGATAAAGCTAAAGTGGTGAACACATCTCTCACTATACACTTTTAGCTTAGTAAGAAACAATGTCCAACAAATAAGAAAGAGTTGAAAGATATGATCAGATTTGTATCTACCACACAAACACACACTAAATATGATCTCAGGTCTAGATGTAGTCAAATAAAGCAATGAACCAATCATTCCTCTATACAATGTTGAATCAAAACTAACCCCTTTTTCATCATGTGATAAAGAGATAAATATGCTCATAGGAGTGTTTATAGGTTTGGAATCATGCATCTTGTATTTCTTAATTAATTCATTTGCATACTTGATTTGACTTATAAAAATGCCTCTGCTAGATTGTTTTATTTGAAGGCCTATGAAATAAGTCAACTCACCCATCATGCTTATCTTAAACTCATTTTGCATAGATTCATCAAATTCTTTACATAAAGTAGGATTAGTAGAACCAAACACAATATCATCAACATAAACTAAACAATCAGAATATCCTTTCCTTTTGTTTTAATGAATAATGTGTTATCCACTTTTCCTTTTTTGAATTTTGTATTGAGCAAAAAATTACTCAACTTATCATACAAAGCTCATGGGGCTTGTTTATAAAGCTTTTGAAAGCTTGAAAACATGATTAAGACACATTGGATCTTCAAATCTAGGTGCTTGTTCAACATACACTTCTTCTTTAACAATAACATTTACTCTTTACATCCATTTGAAATAGAGTAAAATTCATACAATAAGCAAATGCCAGCAACATTCTAATAGCTTTTAACCCAACTACTAGGGCAAAGGTTTCATCATAGCTTATTCATTCCTCTTAGTTATATCTTTGTGCAACTAATCTAACTTTATTCCTAGTGATGATTCTATCTTCATCTAATTTATTCCTAAATACTCATTTTGTGTCAATAACTAGATGGTCTTTTGGTCTAGGAACCAAGTTCTAGACTTAATTTCTTTCAAACTAATTCAACTCTTCTTGCATAGCAAGAAATCAGTTTTCATCTTCAAGAGCTTCATTTGTCTTCTTTAGCTTTACTTGAAACAAGAAGGCTTGGAATTCACAAATGTTGTGATATTGTGACCATGTAGTCACCCTATTATTAAAATTACCTAATATATGTTGTTGATTTACTTCCCCTTTAACTCTAAGAAAGGAAAAGTCTCTTATTTCATACTCCCCCCCAACTCTAGCTCCATCCGTCTCATTGTTTCCTTGTTTATTTAAGATAGGATTGATTTTGTTTTCTAAATGGGTAGTGTAGTCATCTTCAAACTTAACATGTATTAATTCCTCTACTACTAAAGTTCTCTTATTGAATACTCTATATGCTTTGCTAGTATGAAAGTAACCGAGAAAGATAGCCTCATCACTCTTTACCATGATTTAAAACAAAACATGTGCTTCCAAAGATATGAAAGTAAGAGATATTCAATTTTTTACCAAAGAATAATTCAAATGAAGTCTTTTTCAAAATAGGTCTCAAGAGTGCACAATTTGAAATATAACAAGTTGTGCTTATAGCTTTTCCCCATAAATTTTTTAGAAGAATATATTCACACATCATAGTTTTAGCCATGTTTTGAAGTGTCCTATTCTTTCTTTGCATAACACCATTTTGTTGTGGGGTCCTAGGTGCTGAAAATTATGAGAGATTCCATTTTTAGAGCATAATTTTTCAAAGAGATGATTTTCAAATTCCCTACCATGATCAGTTTTTATTTTTGCAATAGAAAGACCTTTTTAATTTTACAAAAATTAGCAAACTTCTAAAATGCTTCATCCTTTCTAGCTAGTAGATATACCCATGTATATCTATTGTGGTCATCTATTATGACTAAGACATAATATTTACCATTTAAAGTGGTTGTTCTCAAAGGACCGAATAGATCCATGTGGAGCAATTCTAATGGTCTTGCAATAGCTAGAATGAGCTTTGATTTAAAGCTACTTTGATTATGTTTACCCTTGACACATGTTTCATGTAACCTATCTTTATCAAAGTTTATAGTAGGAAGATCTTTAACCAAATTATTCTTAGATAATTTTTCTATCAAACCTAAACCTGCATGCCTAAGTTTTCTATGCCACACCCAAGCATCAACATTTTTATTCACAACAAACATGTTTAATTACTAGACAATTCACTAAGATCCAACACATAAATATTATCTTTACTTTTTCCAACAATTTTGATATCATGCTCCATGTGTTCAACAAGACAAAGTTCCTTTTCAAACTTTATTTTGAAGTCTTGTCACATAGTTGGCTTATACTAAGCAGATTGAATTTCAACTTATCCACAAATAAAACTTTTGAAATAAGCATAGTTTTTGGATTACCTAGAGATCCCATACTTTGATTCTTCCATTGGAGTTATCTCCAAAAGAGACTATACCTCTAGTTTTTAGCTTAAGTGTTAAGAAAAGCTTCATTATATAGTCTTCTCTATTCATTTTTACACTCAAAATCTACAGAAATAAAGATATTTGTTAAAGTGCTTAGTACTTTTTTTTCTTTGGTTCTGTGAGAGTTAGTTGAACAAATACTACTAGGAGTTTTTGGCATTCATACTTTCTTTATCTCATATGATCTTCTAAGCCTAATAGGACATGGTATCAATTGAATGACCAACATATTTAAAATATGAACATTTATCATACAATGGAGTCATGTAGCTTTTCTTTTCAAAGAATTTAGTAAAAAATTTTGAATTCTTATATAATTTATAACCTATGCCAGCTTTGTCATATATGCCTATTTGTGATTGCAATATCTTTTATGACATGGTACTACCTTTTATGAATTCTTTTACCAGTAAAGTGGTGTCATCCAAATTTAGCTAAATTTGTGTTTTTTCTTTTTATGATTCATATATTCTCAAGTTTAAACTCACTAGATCATAATCAATACAAACAGTTTCAGCAACATCATCATTCTTGTCTAAAGATGATGCAAAATTTATCAAAACAACTTTATCACAACTAGTTTTAGCTTTTACAGATTTATATTTCTCTTCCATTTTTCTATACATATTTTTCATCTTATTTGCATACTCAACCAGATCAAAAAAAGTAGTTTCTATACTACAATTTACATCATTTAAAGATTCAGTGTTAGTTACCTCATATTTCTCATCTTCAAAGGTTATTGCTGCAGTTAGACAAAGATGTGTTACTTCTTCTTATTCTCCCTTTTTTTATGATGAGCTTTCATCATCCTAGATAGCAATAATGACCTTCTTTTAATTTTAATTTTTTTTAATCAAAGGGCAATTAGCCTTAACATGTCTTGATTTTTTGCATTCAAAACATAGATTATCCCTAGGATCATATGTTTCTTTCTTCCTAGATTATCTTACATTCTTGCTTATGCCTTTCTTTAGGAATTTTTTGAATCTCTTAGCTAGTATACAATCTCATCATTTTTAGAATCTAGTTCATCAATTTTTTCTGCATTTATTTTTAGAACAAGTGATTTTCTACTATCTTTTTCTCTTTCTCTTTTCATTAATTTCATTTCATGAGTTTTTAGTAATCCTAGCAAGTCATCTAAGGTTAGTTTATCTAAGTCAAGTGCTTCCTTTATGACCATCTTTTTAGGATCCCAACTTTCAAGCAAAGAGACTAACATTTTCTAACCATTTCTTCACTTGTATATGTCTTTCCTAACAATTAAGTTCAGAAACTACTTCAATAATTCTACCAAACATTTCACTAATAGTTTTAGAATCTTTCATAGTAAACGATTCATAATCATATGTAAGCATAATAACTTTAGAAAACTTGACTTTCTTAGTACCTTCATAGATAACTTCTAACTTATCCTAGACTTCTTTATTAGTGAAGCAAGAAGACACTTTATTAAACTCATGAGCTCTTAAGCCACTATATATCATATTCATGGCTTGAGCATTTAACCTTATAACCTTAGCTTCATTTTTACTCCAACCATCAATCTTGGATAATGTAGTTCATTTTCTAATAACCTGCCATGCTTCTAGATCTTAACTAGTAATAAACATTTGCATTTATTGTTTCCAATGTCTATAATTTATACCACTAAGTATTGGTGGTTTATTAAACCCTATAATAGTTACAACTTTCTCTAAAGCCATTATAAGGATCTACTATAGGATGTTAAACCTTTAATTAGAGAACCTAGCTTTAATATCAATTTTAGGTATAATGGCCAACCAAGAAAAGGGATTAAATTGGTTATTTAGCTTAATATTTATTAATTTGCTTTCTAAAACATAGCAATAGGTATCAAAACATAGCAACTTCAAAAAATAGGAGACAACAAGCATACACACAAGGTTTACCACAATGGTTTGGCACTCATACCTATGTCCACCACCTTTTTCCTTTAACTCAACTAGTTAAAGTCAACTTTACTCATTAATTAGGAGAAAATGTTCTCCTAATCTTTCACATTCCTTCTCAAAGGAATTACAACACTTTAGGCTTACAATAAGAGGTTATTTCAATCTTGTTACAAGAGCAATTCCCCAATAATGTATAGTTTGTAAAGGAAATTGCTAATTAGAGAGCTTTCTAAAGATGTAAAGTAATCATCCAAGCGCTAATCACAAAATCACAAATTACAAAAAAAAATTTAGATTTTGGATTTACAATCAAGTTTATGTGCAAATAATAATGAGACTTCAATCAACACATAAACAAGAGTATACAAGAGTATATAATCATAAGAATATGATCTTTAAAGAATATCACCAAAGATCTTCATAGAATCATAATATTTTAACAACTTCATTTAGCTCTTTTAATTTCTCAATCAATGTGTGCAATGACAACGTTTCGAACCGTAGAATAAAACCTTTTATACCTGATTCAAATAAGAGTAACTTATTTGAAGTTTTTGCCAAACCTAACAGATTTGAAGTCTTCTTCCCGTTGAGAGAATAGGGTCGTTCCATCACTTTGGGTTTTGATTCAAACCCCTAATCATCACACAGTCACATTAAATAACTACTCTAACAATCCATCACCTCTTTTACATTTCTTCTTGTTAAGAATAAACATGTGGTTGTGGAGAGGACATCTCTTGTTGTCTTGATCGAGTTAAGAGTTAGGGCTTCTAATTGAGCAAACTAATTTATGGCACACTCTCACTTAAGATTTGTGTTGGGCTCGTGTGTTACGTACTTGGATCAACTTGCACCTTGCAAGCTCAAATAAGCCTTCATCTTGCAAGCTCAAATAAGCCTGCGTCTTGTAGGCTTGGATTAGCTTGCATCTATATAAGCTCTTCTTATAAGCTTATCATATAAGTTGGATTGTTTTTGCATAAACATTTTTCCTATAATAACATAAAGTGTAGCATCACATTTTCTTTAATATGAACATCATGCAACTAATGTTTTCTCTTTGCTTAGGAAGTATTCTTTTGAGACTTGGAAAATATTGCAATATATAAGGATGTAGGAAATCAACTACTTTACAATATCATTGATTGATATTATAATTTGCATACCTTTTACTTCCTTTAATTTTATTTTGCACATAAATATCTAAAAAGCATTTAAAAATTTGTCATAGCAAAACATATCTTTTCTAATAGTTTCCTTATTTGGGAACAAGAAGGACTTTGGCCATGAAGAGAGCACTAGTTAAAAGGAGTCAGTAGATCTATAAATTCCCAATCTAAATGGAGGCAGTATGGCTAGTACAAGCTCCATTGTTGGCTCAAGCCTAAATTCAAGCCTAGGCAAAAAGGCTAGTATAAGACCCTACACAAGCTTAGTTGTTGTAAGGTTAATCTAACCTATATGTAACACGAGGACTAATGGATTGGCATTGAGGCCATTTATTCTTAATGAATCTAGGCAGCCTAATGGTTGGGTAGGGCTAAACTATGGCTAGTTTAATGAGTTAACACTAGTGGCCTCACTATATTTGAGTTTTGGCTTAGAAGGAGGGTCTATATAGATGGGGTTGTTTCCATAAGGTTTTAGGTCAAAGTCAATTAGGGTTTGTAGATTTATGCGATTAGTGGTGCTTTAGGTTGGGGAGTGCCGATTAAAGGTATGTCTGACATTGCATAGCCTAGAGGCATTGGTGGTAGGCCCATCGAAGGAGTTTCATGCATAATGAAGGAGTCTTTAATGGTAGGTTTATCAACAGGTTTGTTAATACGAGTTTTGGCATTGGCTCTAATTAGGTCATTGGTAGAATGGTTCTAGTAAGGTCCAAGCAAAGTGTGGGCAACCATCTCATGGGTTCTACCTAGCAAATTAGTCAAAGCATGGGGGTTTTGTTCAATTTCTTGCACTATTTTTGTTTGTGTAAATACTATATTTTAGTTTATTGTGTTAGAGCTACAATGTAACTTGATTATAACGTATGAATGACATGATTATTTGTGTTTTATAAGACATTTTATGTGTGTGAAGTTGCATATTATAAAGTTTAATGCTTTTAAGTGATTAACTACCACTAAAATAATTTAATTTGCATGTTTAAAACCAATAGGAGATAATATGTAGTTGCTTCATGTAATATGCAACGTTAATATAGATAGACATATACCATATAATTTGTGTGGCTTTAGGTGTAAACTAGAATATTCACAAATTTTAATGCACTTAGTTCATTTAATTCATGGGTAGAAATGGGGTGAGTTAATGAGCTAAGTAGATTCACTATATCTAGACATAAGATATTAAATAAATTAGAAAATTTCACTATCACATGAGTAGAATCAATCGTACAAGCATAATTGATCTATATTCATATCTAGTAATTAAGTGAAATTAAATGCTCTAACATGTTTTGTTAATCAAGTTTAGGTTAAATTTAGTTGTTTAATCCATGTTTTACCATTTTGATTTGCTAGATAAACTCTAAGAACTATTCACCATTAGTAATTACTAGTTTCTGTGGAATGATATCTTTACTTATCATTATGTTACTTGTTCGACATGTATACTTACATATATTACTTATTCAACATGTTTTAATTTACTTATGCTTTCACTATAGTGAAAGGGTTATGCTTTCACCATACTTTTTTTGGGATGGTGAGTGGAATTAGACAAGAGGGAGTTAGCCAGAGGATGAAGGTGGAGATGATATTAGGTATAAGGAGAAAAAGGACGCTATGGGCATTTAGCCTTAGCCCTTTTATGCATTGAAGTAGGTAAATTACAAACTATGAGGATGGATAAGAGTGTGGCAATGTTTGGTGAAGTCCACATGCAAGTGTACATGTTGAACAAGTAATATAATGAAAAGTAAAGATATCATCCTATAGAAACTGGTGATTACTAAGCTAACTAAATACTAACAATGAATAGTTCCTAGAGTTTATATAGTAAATCGAAATAGTAAAACATAGATTAAACAACTAAATTTAACCTAAACTTGATTAATGAAACATGCTAAAGTGTACAATTGCATCTAATTACTAGATATGAATGTAGAAAAATTATGCTTGTGAGATTGATTCTACTCATGTAATGGCAGAATTTCTTAATTTATTCATTATCCTATGTAAGGTATAGTGAACCTACTTAGCTCATTAACTCACTGTAGTTCTATATGTGAATTGAAATCAACTAAGTGGATTAAGATTTGTGAATATTCTAATTTACACCTAAAGCTACACAAACCATATGGTACATGGCTATCCATATTAATCTATGATTGCACATTACAAGAATCAATTACATGTCATTTCCTATCGATTTCTAACATGCAAATCAGCTCATCTAAGTGATAGCTAATCACTCAAATGCATTAAGTTCAATAATATCCAATTTCACGTTCATAAAATATCTTACAAAACATAATAATCAAACATTTATACCATTATAATCAAGTTACATTGTAGCTTTATCCAAATAAACTAAAACATCATATTTACATAAACAGAAATAATGCAAGAAATTGAACAAAGCATTCCTCAAATTAAAAACATGAAAACTATCACCAAAATTTCTTCAATTCAAGGAAATTTTGCACAAATATGCGCATTAGGAAAAGGGAAGAAGTTTTCTAAAAAAGGGAAAGAAAATGAACAATGCATTGTCATGCACCATTGTTATGTGCCATTGTACGCTGCCACGTACTGCCGCCAATCATCATAGAAATTGCCAAAAATTGCTTAAAAGGACATCTAGGGTGTTGATCTACCAAGAAATCCTTCAAATGCACTGTAGAAATGCATAGATCTAATGGAAAAAGCACAAACAACATTCACAGTTCTTCATCAAAAAACTCGTTAAACCACACATAACTACCATACAATGACTAGAATTTGCAACTAATTGCTAGATCTACTCTTTCATTGCTAGAAAATACCTAAAAACTACTAGAAAATAGAATAGGTCATTGCTGGAGATAATGAAGGGCAAGACGGTTGGTGTTTGCATGATTGTCGTTCCTTTCTAAGACCCATGCTATTGTGTATGATCCCTAAGCCTTTGGCAATGCCCTCACTCTAGTGATACAAGACTCCAACAATGTTCTCCTTTATTTTCTCTTTTGTTTTCTCCCTATCCAATAATAATTGCACGATAATCCTCCTTTTATCTCTTTTCTCTCTGTTTCCCTTTGTTCCCTCCTTATTTGGTTCTCTCCTCTTTGGCTTTTTGCTTGACAATTCAATAATGCTCCTCCACTCTCATGTGAGTTCCACATGTTAAGTTTTATGACCTAACAAGAAGGGGGGGTTGAATTGTTGTTGTACCAAACAATCCTTTTCTTTCTAAAATCTAACAATAACTTTAACAATTTGTATAATAGTAACAATATGCAAACAGAAATATGTAATCAAGGAAAGGACAAGAAAAGAAACACCCAATTTACCACGGTGGTTTGGCACTCTATCTTAGAGTCCTATGTCCACCCTCTTCTCCTTCAATCAAACTGATTGAAGTCTCTTTTACTCAATCTGATAAGGAGAACACGTTCTCCCTAATCTAACTAATCCTTTCTTAAGGAATTACCACGTCCGAGTACAAATAGTGATCGAAGGATCATATACAATAGAAAATCCCCAAATAATATGTCAATATATGGGATATTGTTGATTAGAGAAGCCATTTAAACAAATATATCAAGATACAAAGCTCCTAATACGAAATCCCTAAATTGGTGAAATTAGGGTTTTGGATTTTCCTCAAGATTTATGTGCAAAAATGTTTATAAGTGAAATTAGCACATAAATAATGTCATACAAGCTATAACTGATGATATTCTCAAAGATTGAACCAAATAATCAACTATCACCGAAAGCTTATAAACCACGAAAATGGTGTATGATCTCGAATCAGATGTTAAGTAAGCTTAGCAAATTATCTTCACAAAGAAAAATGCTTCAAATAGATGTTGCTTATCAATCTATCCCTTCACGAACACATCTCCTTTAAATAGAAGCAAATCTAGGGTTTTCTAGTTAAGTCAAACATAAACCATAGCCTTCTATCCATTGGGAATAGTAAACTGTTCATCAAATCAGCTTCATTTCACCCTTTTGATTTAAAATCTGACCGTTCTAACAACCCATCTCCTCTAAATTTGTTCTGTTGGAGCTTCGGTGCTTGAGAGAGACGAAGGCAACGTCGGGGTGAGAATGACGTTGTTAGGGCTTGACCCCTTGAGAGATAAACATCTCTTATATGCCCTTAAGTGAGACAACGTCGTAGCCAGCAAGCGTACCGAGAAGGGTTCTGGTGTGATCAAGATGACACCATAATGGGGATCTTAGATAATGATCAATGCGACACTGTAGTGGAAACGGGATCAGGCAGGTTGATGTGAACTTGGGCTGCACCTATGTTCTCACAGTCAAACAGCCACAGTCCAATCTAGTAATACTATATATATTCAGCATGTGTACCCGGTCCAATATCAACATGATCCAATATCAATACATTTGTAATGTATTGCATATATTGAACTTAAGCTCACATATTTTTCCTACAATTTCACCAACCAAGTATCATATTCCTAAAATATATTAAAGTATACTTCATAGTTCTTGAGGAAATATTTAGATAAATAATATATTTAAATAATCAACATTTATTTGAATATATGTAATAAATACTTTAAAAATATTTTATGAGAGAATGTAGGAACCCGGTTACTTTATAACATTATTAATTGATATTATAATTTGTACACCTTTTACTTTCTATAGTTTTGCTTTTTGCACATTTAGAAAAACATATTTTGAGAATTGATATTTTTCAAGAAAATATTTTCAGTCACAACAAAACCCTATTTTCCAACAATCTCCCCCTTTTTGATGATGACAAAATATATTTCAATATTATCTCACATGTCATCAAATATCAATTATGTTTTTCAAAAGGAACATAGCTCAACATTGCATCATACATCTTTATGATCAAACGCATGTCTCCTATGCATGTGACTAGCAAAGTTCGAAAGTTTGTATAGAACATGTAGAAATTTTGTTAAACAGGGGTGATATGTATATGTATCCCACATTCTGCATTGATAGTCAAAAATGAGACTTCACATGTGCACACTATTCTATTATTCTTTTTGTCATAAGCAAAAAGAATAATTATGCAAGTGAGCAGGAGAAGATATAGTAAAAAAAATGAGCAGGTAGCAACAGAATGGAGAGAAAAGTAGGGTATTGACCGGAGGTTGTATGAGTGAGATTAGAGTCGCTCCCTCTCAAACTGAGTAGTGTGAAGAACAGTAAAAAAATAGAAAGATAGCAGTAATAAGCAATTTAAAGGTTTTTAGGAAGTAACATGCCAAGTTCTCGTCTAAGAGCATAAAATCTATCCTTTGGTAAAGGTTTGGTTAAAATATCGGCAATTTGCTGATCAGTATTCACAAATTCAAGCATAATATCACCTTTTTGAACATGATCGTGAATAAAATGATGTCTAATTTCTATATGCTTTGTTTTAGAGTGCTGAATAGGATTCCTAGTGAGATTTATAGCACTTGTGTTATCACATTTTAGTGGAACTCTATGTGATAAGATTCCATAGTCTTCCAACTACTGTTTCATCCATAAGAGTTGAGCACAGCTATTGGTAGCAGTAATATATTCGGCTTCAGTAGAAGAAAGAGCTACACAGTTTTGTTTCTTGGAGTGCCAAGAAATAAGCATATTTCCAAGATAATGACATCCACCACTTGTATTCTTCCTATCTAGTTTGCAACCAGCATAATCAGAGTCACTAAATGCATGCAAATTTAGAGTGGTGTCTCTGAGGTACCAGATTCCTAGGGAAGCTGTGTCTCTAAGATATCTAAATATCCTTTTAACAGCAACTAGATGTGGTTTTTTAGGATTGGATTGATATCTAGCACATAGACACACATTAAACATGATATCAGGCCTGGATGTAGTTAAGTATAATAAAGAGCCAATCATACCATGATACAATTTTGTATCTACGCTAATTCCATCTTCATCATTAGATAATGATAAAAAAAGTGCTCATTGGTGTGTTCATTGGTTTAGAATCATGCATCTTGTATTTCTTGAGCAATTCATTTGTGTATTTAGTTTGACTTATAAAAGTCCCTTTGTTGGTTTGTTTGATTTGTAACCCAAGAAAGTATGTTAATTCACCCATCATACTCATTTCAAATTCACTTTGCATGCATGCAACAAATTCTTCACATAATTTTGAGTTAGTAGAGCCAAACACAATATCATCAACATATATTTGAACAATTAAAATTTCTTTTCCTTTGTTCTTTATAAATAATGTGTTATCCACTTTTCCTTTTCTGAAATCATGATTAATTAAGAATGAACTAATTTATCATACCAAGCCCATGGAGCTTGTTTCAAACCATATAAAGCTTTTGATAATCTAAAGACATGGTTTGAATAAATTGGATCTTCAAATCCGGGTGGTTGTTCAACATATACTTCTTCTTTTATAATACCATTCAAAAATGCACTTTTAACATCCATTTGAAATAAGGTAAAGTTCATACTGCAAGCAAATGCAAGTAAGATCCGAATAGCTTCCAATCTAGCTACAGGTGCAAATGTTTCATCATAGTCAATTCCTTCTTCTTGACTATATCCTTGTGCTACTAATCTAGCCTTATTTCTAGTGATGGTACCATTTTCATCTAGTTTGTTCTGAAATACCCATTTTGTACCTATGACCGGATGATCCTTTGGTCTAGGAACTAGGTTCTAGACCTTGCTTCTTTCAAACTGATTCAATTCTTCTTCATCGTAAGAAGCCAGTTTTCATCCTCAAGAGCTTCATCTTCTTTCTTAGGCTCTACTTGAGGTAAAAAGGCTTGATGTTCACATGTGTTGTGAACCCAAGACCTTGTGCTTACTTTAACATTTGGATCACCTATAATGTGATTGTGATCTACTTCATTTCTAACTCTAGGTAAGGAGGGTTCTCTAGTTTCGGCCTCCCCCTCAACTTCAGCCCTGTTTGGAATATTTTTAGTTCCATCATTTGCTTCAGTCTCTAGAATACCTTGGCATTCATCCTCAAACTTAACATGAATTGACTCTTCTATAACTAAAGTGTGTTTATTAAATATTCTATATGCTTTACTTGTGTGAGAGTATCCAAGAAATATTCATTCATCACTTTTGGAATCAAATTTTCCAAGTGATTCCTTTCCGTGTTTCAGGATAAAACATTTACTTCCAAAAACATGAAAATATGAAATGTTTGGTTTTCTTTCAAAGAATAACTCAAAGGGTGTCTTTTTCAAAATAGGTCTTATTAATGCACGATTTGAGATATAGCAAGCAGTGTTTATAGCTTCTCCCCAAAAGTGTTTTGGAAGATTGTATTCACACATCATAGTTCTAGCCATCTCTTGAAGTGTTCTGTTTTTTCTTTCAACAACACCATTTTGTTGTGGTGTTCTAGGAGCTGAAAAGTTGTGTGATATACCATTTTCTAAACAAAATTTTTTGAACAATTGGTTTTCAAATTCTCCACCATGATCAGTCCTTATTTTTACAATTGAAAAACCTTTTCATTTTGAATCATTTTACAAAATTCAGCAAACTTTTCAAAAGCTTCATCTTTCCTAGCAAGCATATATGTCCATGTGAATCTAGAATAGTCATCTATAATAACTAAGACATATTGTTTAACATTCAATGTTGTTGTTCTCATAGGACCGAAAAGGTCCATGTGTAGTATTTCTAATGGTCTAGATGTGCTCACCACAAGCTTCGATTTGAAGCTACTTTATGTGTGTTTGCCCTTAATGCATGCTTCACATATTCTATCATTGTTGAATTCTAAAGAAGGAAGACCTTTTACTAAATTGTACTTATACAATTTTTCTATCAATCTTAGACTTGCATGTCCTAGCTTTCTATGCCACAACCAAGCATCAATATTTCTATTTACAACTAAACATGTTTGTTTAATATTCGTCTTGCTTAAATCAAGCACATAGATATTGTCTTTCCTTTTTCCAACAATTTTATGATCAACATACTCAACAAGACAGCTTTCTTTTCCAAATTTTATTTTGAACCCTTTATAACACAATTGACTTATGCTAAGTTAAATTTTAGCTCATTTACAAGCAATACTTCGGATATGAGTAGGGTGTTAGAGTTACCTATTGTTCCCATTCCTCTTATTCTTCCTTTGGAGTTATCTCCAAAAGATACCGTACCTCCATTTTTCAACTCAAGTGTTGAGAAGAGATCCCTCATCCTAGTCATGTGCCAAGAGCATCCGCTGTCCAAAATCCATATGTTCTTGAGCTTTCTTTCCTTATCCGTGCCTTCGTTTCCTGCAGAAACAAATTTAATTATTGGAGTGCTTGGTAACCTTTTTACTTTGGGTCCATGAGTGTTAGTTCGACTTAGATTCTTGTCATTCTTAGGCAACCAAAGTTTCTTTACTTTGTATGACTTTCTAAGTCTTATGGGACATTTATCAAAATCATGACCAAAATAACTACAGAAGGAGCATTTATTTTTATGCAACAGAATTGAACCTTCTTTTTCCTTAAAGAATTGAGTAAATGATTTTGATTTATCATTCAATTTATACCCTAGTCCCGCCTTATCATATATACCTCTTTGAGAATTTAGAATTTTGTCTAACATGCAACTACCATTTGTGAATTTCTGTAATAGCAAGTTACTTGCATCAAGTTTTGATTTCAAACCACAGTTTTCTTTTTCCAGTTCACGGATTCTATTTTTAAGATTTTTAGCACACACATGTGAATTCTTTTTTTCATGTATTTCAATATCAGAAGATGCACTGACAGCACATAAGGTTTTTGTTCCTAATTGCATGTTTTTATATTTTTCTTGTTTTTCATACATATCATTCATACACGCATCATACTTCATATATGCAATGGCAGAAATAACAATGTCATCATTCAAAGAGATCACAACATTTTTCTTTTCAGTTTGATCTTCATATGCAATAGGTTCTATGCTCTATTCATCAATACAATCAATTTTTTGTACAGAAGTCAAATGTTCCTGTTTTTCAAATTTATTTTTTGCTTTTAACTTTTTGTATTTATCTTTAATTTATTCATATATTCAACTAGATCAAAGAATGTAGTTTCTAATCCAGAATTTATTTGAAGAGACAATTCAGAATCATTTACCTCATGATCTTCTTCCTCAAGAGTTGTTGTTGCGGTTAGACATAGATGTGCAACCTCTTCTTGAGTTTCTTCATCAGATGAGGAGTTCTCATCATCCCAGGCAGCAATCATTGCTTTCTTTTTGTTCTTGCTGTTTCTCTTTTTGATTGTCGGACAATCAATCTTGATATGTCCTAGTTTCCTGCATTTATAGCACACATTCTCCTTAGGTTCATTTAATTCCTTTTTCCTATTTTTCCCTATGTTTTTGTTTAAACTTCTTCTTAGAAATTTTCTAAACCTTCTAGCTATAAAGGCTACTTCACCATTTTCTGACTCTTCTTCTTCAACTTTTTCAACCTCTACTTTAAGTGCAAGTGATCTTCTGTTTTCTTTTTCTTTCTCTCTTCCCATAAGTTGCATTTCATGAGTCTTAAAAGAACCTAACAGATCATCGAAGGTCAGCACCTCTAGATCATGAGCTTCTTCTATGGCCATCTTTTTAGGATCGATACTAACACTTTTCTCACCATTTCCTCATTTGTATAGGTTTTTCCTAATAATTTCAGTTTAGAAATAATTTCAGTAAACCTACCAAACATATCACTAATAGTTTCAGAATCTTTCATAACAAATAGTTCATAGTCATGTGTAAGCATATTGACCTTCGAAGACTTTACCTTTTCAGTTCCTTCATAAATGACCTCTAACTTATTCCAAATTTCTTTACCAGTAGTGCAAGAGAACACTTTGTTAAACTCATGTGCTCTAAGACCACTATAGATCATATTCATGGACTTAACATTTAACCCCATCAATTTAGCTTCATTTTTTTTACCATTCATCAGTTTCGGGTAATGTAATACCCTTTTTGATTACTTGCCAAGCTTCTGGATCTTGACCTATTATAAAGACTTGCATTAATTGTTTCCAATGCCTAAAATTAATACCATCAAACAAAGGAGGTTTATTAAACCCCGTAATATCTAACCCTTTTCAGAGGCCATAATGTGGATCTACTCTAGGATGTTAGTCCTTTCAATTAGAGAACCTGACTCTGATGCCAATTGTTGAGTTTTATGACCTAACAAGAAGGGGGGGTTGAATTGTTGTTGTACCAAACAATCCTTTTCTTTCTAAAATCTAACAATAACTTTAACAATTTGTATAATAGTAATAATATGCAAATAGAAATATGTAATCAAGGAAAGGACAAGAAAAGAAACACCCAATTTACCATGGTGGTTTGGCACTCTATCTTAGAGTCCTACGTCCACCCTCTTCTCCTTCAATCAAACTGATTGAAGTCCCCTTTACTCAATCTGATTAGGAGAACACATTCTCCCTAATCCAACTAATCCCTTCTCAAGGAATTACCACGTCCGAGTACAGATAGTGATCAAAGGATCATATACAATATCAAATCCCCAAATAATATGTCAATATATGGGATATTGCTGATTAGAGGAGCTATTTAAACAAATATATCAAGATACAAAGCTCCTAATACGAATCCCTAAATTGGTGAAATTAAGGTTTTGGATTTTCCTTAAGATTTTTGTGCAAAAATGTTTATAAGTGAAATCAGCACATAAATAATGTTATACAAGCTATAATTGACGATATTCTCAAAGATTGAACCAAATAATCAACTATCACTGAAAGCTTGTAAACCACGAAAATGGTGTATGATCTCGAATCAGATGTTAAGCAAGCTGAGCAAATTATCTTCACAAAGAAAAATGCTTCAAATAGATGTTGCTCATCAATCTATCCCTTCACGAACACATCTCCTTTAAATAGAAGCAAATCTAGGGTTTTCTATTTGAGTCAAACCTGAACCATAGCCTTCTATCCATTAGGAATAGTAGATTGTCCATCAAATCAGCTTCATTTCACCCTTTTGATTCAAAATTTGACCGTTCTGACAACCCATCTCCTCCAAATTTGTTCCGTTGGAGCTTCGGTGCTTAAGAGAGACGAAGGCAGCGTCGGGGTGAGAATGACGTTGTTAGGGCTTGACCCCTCGAGAGATAAACGTCTCTTATGTGCCCGTAAGTGAAACGACGTCGTAGCCAGCAAGCATACCGAGAAGGGTTCTGGTGTGATCAAGATGACACCGTAATGGAGATCTCAAATAATGATCAATGCGACACCGTAGTGGAAACAGGATCAGGCAGGTTGATGTGAACTTGGGCCACATTTATGTTCTCATAGTCCAACAGCCACAGTCCAGTCCAGTAATACTATATATATTCAGCATGTGTACCCGGTCCAATATCAACATGATCCAATATCAATACATTTATAATGTATTGCATATATTGAACTTAAGATCACATATTTTTCCTACAATTTCACCAACCAAGTATCATATTCCTAAAATATATTAAAGTATACTTCATAATTCTTGAGGAAATATTTAGATAAATAATTTATTTAAATAATCAACATTTATTTGAATATATGTAACAAATACTTTAAAAGTATATTTTATGAAAGAATGTAAGAACCCGGTTAGTTTATAATATTATTAATAAATATTATAATTTGTACACCTTTTACTTTCTATAGTTTTTCTTTTTGCAATTTAGAAAAACATATTTTGAGAATTGATATTTTTCAAGAAAATATTTTCAGTCACAACAAAACCCTATTTTCCAACACCACATACATAGCTACCTTATTCTATTTGGCTTGTTTTCTTTCTCTTATTTTGCTTCTTTTTCTTTAATCTTGCTTATTTTAGGTTTGCTGCATGAAATAATAAATTATACATAAATATAGACAAATGAAAATGTATTTTAACAAATACTATAATATATAATGCCTAAAGTAATTAAAAGAACGTATACAAAATAGAGTTATAAGGAACCATACAAAAGAAAGGTTCGGGTGTTGCTAGATTTGGGAAGCATTCACAATTTCATTAGTTAGGAGTTGGTTGATTGGATTAACCTTAGAATCAATGATACTACTATGTTTCAAGTGGTGGTTACAAGTGGAAAAGTAATGGAAAGTAATGGAGTGTGTTGTGTAGGAGGGTTAAGATTTGTATTCAAGGAGTTAGAATGAAATTAGACTTTTATGTGATGCCATTGGTAGCTACAAATGTGGTTTTAGGATCACAATGGTTAGAAAAGCTAAGGGATATGTTCTAGAATTTCAAAGAGCAAAGAATGGAGTTTGATATGGATGGGAGTAGAGTGAAGCTCATAAGGTTCCAACCTAAGAGAGCTCAAGTCATAAAGGAATCTAAATTATCTGAGGAAATTAATAAAATAAGGAGTTTATTAGTAGTTTAGTTATCTGGGATCCTTACCAAGGTAAGTTTAATAAAAATTTAGTCATCTTTTCCCAAGAAAAAAAAGACAAAGACATGCAAACACTGCTTAAGGAGTTTGAAGATGTGTTTAAAGAGCCTAAAGGTTTTCCATAAAATTGGTCACATGATCATAAGACTATCCTAAAGGATGAAGGGTAGATGGTGTTAGTTAGGCCCTATTCTATCCTTATCTTTAAAAGAAGAAATTGATAAGATTGTTAAAGGGATACTTAAGGATGGAGTCATATAGCCTACTATGAGTCCTTTTTTTTCTTTAGTGATACTTGTAAAAAAATTAGATGGGACATCGCAAATGTGTGTAGACTATTAGGAGCTAAACAAGATAACTGTTAAAGACAAGATCCTATTTTAACAATTGATGAATTGTTAGATGAATTATATGGGGCACAATACTTCTCCAAGTTAGATTTATAGTCAAGTTACCACTAAGTATGGATGAGTGAGGAGGAGCATATTGAGAAAACAGCTTTCAAGACACATCATGGCTACTATGAGTTTTTAGTCATGCCTTTTGGCCTTACTAATGGACCATAAACATTCTAGTCACTAATGAATGTGGTATTCCAAGATTACTTAAGGAAGATGGTATTGGTACTCTTTAATGATGTTTTGATTTATAATTAAAGTTGGGAGGACCATTTGTAGGATTTTCCATTAGTTCTGAATGTTTTGACGAGCATTAGTTGTACATGAAATTATCAAAATGTGACTTTCGGTGTACACAATTGAGATTTCTAGGGCATATTGTGAACTTTTTTTTATAGCATTATTTTGCTTATTTAAGGCAATATATAATATAGTATATGTGAAATTATATGTGCATTTATCTTTATTTATGTGAATCTTGTTTGTTCATGTAGCAAACCCAAAATAGAGGAAAATAAGTAATAAAGCAAAAAAAAAGACAAAGAAAACAAGTAAAAATAGAAAAGGATAATTGGCTATGAACATAGAACTCACATAAAGGCAAAATGAACAAAAAAGAAACATTGTTTATTGTCAAAAAGTAAGCAAAGTGGTGGATGTATTATTAAGCAAAGGTCGAGCAAATAGAGAAAAAGAGAAAGGAAAGCATCAATTGCTAGTCAGTTAGGATGCAGATGGTGGAGAACTCGCCAAAAGTAAGGTTGTGTGTGATAGTGTGGGTCTTGGAGAATGTCTGACAGCCAACCATTGTGTTCTTTTCCAGCGACAAATCCAACCCATTTGTTTTCCATATATATTTTGGGTCTTTTCCAACAAGGAGAAAGTGGGTTTTGCCTTCCTAGTGCAATTTCTAGTAGTTCTACAACAATTACATGTGATTTTGTGACAATTTTTGGTGAAAGATGACAAATGTCATCTAAGTTTGTTTTTGGCAGATCTACACAATCTAATGGCATATTGGAGGGATTTCTTTACACATCGACACTCCAAACACCTTCCTCTTTTGTGAAGAATAGCAGTGGCACATTGATAACTCTATTTTGTATAGTTATTGTAACTATTTAGACAATATATAATATAGGATTTATTGAGTTATATTAGTATTTTGTCTATATTTACACAAGTTTTGTTATTTCATGTGGCAAACCCAAAATAAAGGAAAATGAAAGAAAACAAGCATCAAACCCATGTAAAAGAAATGTTTTCTTATCATATGTGGAAGAGGAAAGGAAAGGAAAAGAAAAAGAAAAGAACAAGTGGGCTATGCAAGGAGAAAAAGAAAGGAAAGAGTTGGACATGTGTAGGGCAATAAGTAAAAAAAAAAGAATTCTTAGGAATTTATCTTCAAGCTTTTATCAAGCAAATAGAGAACAAAGGAGAGAGAGAAAGAAATAGAAGAGCGTTAATTGTTGACCAGCCAGAATGTAGATGGTGGAGAAGTCTCCAGAAGCTTCATTGCACATGACAACACAAGTCTTAAAAGACTACTGATAGTCATGTGACAACCAACTATCACATTCTTTTCTAGCAACAAAACCAACCCACTTACATTTTTGGCCTAATTTTATATGTTTTTTGGCAAGAAGGGAATAAATTTGCAATCTTGGTGTGATTTTCAGTAGTTTTAGAGTAGTTCGCGATGGTTTTCAATGAAGAATAGCAAATGCTGTCTAAGCCTTTTCTGTCAGATTTACACATATCTACAATAGCTTTGAGCGATTTCTTTGCAAATTTGCACTCTAAGGGCTTTGATCTACCTTTTCTGGCATTTTTCTTAGTAATTACCAATCTCTGTGGGACGATATCTTTACTTATCATTATATTACTCGTTTGCATGTACACTTGCATGTAGAATTTCATCAAACAAGTTTTTGGCACCATTGCCAAGGATTAGTTGTTTTACTACTGATTAATATTAATATTGAACAACTTCTAAGTTTAATATAAGTTTTATTGCCTTTATTTTACTTTATTTTTGTTTTCTAGCAGAATTTTTTTTTTTATTGTTGAACAACATGGAGAACAATAATGGTACATGTAAACTCTTGAAAGATTGTGCACCATCATTTTGGAAAGCCACATCAAGCTTCCAAAGGCCTGCAAGTCATGCAAACTACTTTGAGATCGAGCCAACACATAAAGTAGATACCCTCACCAACTTACATATAGAATGAGAAGTGTTCTTAAAGAATAGAGAATGTGAATTTTGTGGTGGAGCACATGAGAGCATAAAATGTCAAGTAGGTAACCCTTATGCTTATTATGATGATTATGCTAATTTTGTTGGGATTCCTAGCATGTCACAAAATGATTATTACTCCAACATGTACAATCTAGGATGAGACAACCATCAAACGTTTTCATGGAATAACTCAAATGATATAAGACCGCCACTAACATTCAACTAAAAGGAAAAGGTAAAGTCTAACTTGGACGACATAATCAACAAGATGGCCACCACCATAAAGCACTTTATGAAGAGCACTAAAGCAATATTGATCACAACATAAGAGGAGAAGCCTAATTTAGAAGACATGTTCACCAAGATGATGTAGAATAATGAAGAGAGATTGCAAAGACAAGAAGCATCAATTAAAAGATTGGAGGTGCAAATGGGTCAGTTGATTAGCATGATCTCAAAGAAACATAAGGGTCCTTTGCCTAGCAAGATGGAGAAAAGCCTTATAGATAACATATAAGCAATAACTATAACATGTGGCAACCAAATGAGAGAAGATGATGCTGACGAGGAGATTGTCAAAGATATGGATAAGGATGTTAGCATATAACCCGAGAAGGCACTGATAACTCTATTTTTATAACGTTATTTTACTTATTTTTAGGCAATAAATAATTCAATTCTTATAAGAAAATATTTGAATTGCTCTTTATTTACTTGAATTTGCCTTGTTTTTGTAGCATAAGGAGGCATGGAGAAAAAGGATAAGTATAGAGAACCTGATGTTTATTATATGGTTAAAATATCAAGGTCAAGAAAATCAAGATGGGCTTGGACTTTAGATTTTCCATTGTTATTAGGTTTTCTAATTATTTAGAAAACCTAGTCATGTTAGGAGTTCAAAGCCTAATCAATATACGAGTTCAAAACCCAATTGTCTTGGGTCTCTAAAACCCACTTCTACTAAGATAAGAGATAGGTCTAAACCTAAACCCTATTTAAGAGAAGAGAATAAGCAAAAGAAAGGAGGAGGAGGAAATTAAGCACAACTCAAGGTTTTCTTGAAACCAAGACAAAAAGGGTGACAAACTTCTTGTTCTTGGATTTAAGATGCCTTCTTTAATTCCTATTATTGTTTTTCCTTATTATTTCTTTATGTTTTAATTTACTTTTGTTAAAGTTACAATGTATCCTAATTATGATGGTATGAATCTTATTATTGTTATGTTTTGCAAGATATTTTATTTATATGAAGTGCATATTACTGTATTTAATGTTTTTAAGTGATTAGCTACCACTTAAATGATTTAATTTACATGTTTAAGACCTACAGGAGATGATATGTAATTACTTCTTATAATGTGTAACCATAAATTAAATATGGATAGACATATACCATATTATTTGTGTGGCTTTCGGTGTAAATTAGGAATATTCATAGATCCTAATGCATTTGGTTTGTTTCAATTCACATATAGAGATATAGTGAATTAATAAACTAAGTAGGTTTGCTATACCTAGACATAGGATAGTAAATAAATTAGAAAATTCTACCATCACATAGATATTATTCCTTTTGTAAGCATAAATAATTAATATTTATACCTAGTAGTTATGGTGAAATCATATACTCTAACATATTTCTTGTATTTAGTTTTCTTAAATTTAGTTAGTTAATCTATCATTAATCATTTAAATTTGTTAGATAACATATTTCATTAGTAATTAGTTGGTATAGTAATCACCAATCTTTGTAGGACGATATCTTTCTTATCATTATATTACTTGTTCGACATGTTCACTTGCATCTAAACTTCACCAAACAAGCACCTAGGAGCAAACTAATTTTAAAAAATTCTAAGCCCTTTATGCCTCCAACTCCATCTCTATCTCTCTAGAGATTCTAGAAATGTGAAAAATATAAGTAATTTTTAAAATTCCTTGATATATCTTTAAAACTACACATTAACATTCCTTCTGCAAAGGCTCCAATTCAAATGTCCAATTGTGCAAAATTGTTGAAAGAGATACTAAAGAACAAAATGAAGTTGGAACTATATAAGATGATGGTGTTGATTGCAAAATGTTCAACCATCATGTAACACAAGTTGTCTCCTAAACTATTGGAATTCCATCCTCTTTGAGCAACAATATGGATGATAGTTTGGTTCAAAACTATAAAGCAAACACTTCTTAAAAGGCAACCCAAGTACTTTTAAATCTTTTGGTTAGAAATCTATCACCAAATGTTCATCATAACTCCATGTTGGCAACCTATGATTAAAGGAGTTTTCTTTGTTCCTTCCCTACTATTGCTTTATTTTCTTTTAATATTGAGGAGAATTTTCATTCAACTTTGGGGGTGCTGCTATTGTTGTTGGAAGTGTGTTGTTTTGTTGGGTTATGTTGGAGGTTGCATGTTATGATAGTTATGGTTGTGTTGGAAGTATATTGGGAGTGTATTGGAAATGTTTTATGTTGCGTTAAAAGTGTGTGAAAATGTAACTTGTTTGTTGTTAAAAGTTGTTGTGTTAGAAGTCTATTTTTTATATGATTTTTTTTTTTTTGTGATGGATCATGATTGCCATGATTGGATCCCTCATTGTGAATTCTTGGTGATTTTTATGGAGATATAGATTTTGTTCAAACTTGCAATTGTGGTATGATTTAAGTGTGATTCTAATTATGATATTCACTTATTAAGCACTAAAAATCTGTATTGATTTGAAATTGTGTATCTCTAGAGAACATTCATATGAAGTTTGTGATTTTATTGGATCTTACTCATATATTAGAATTTGCTTGATTTCCTCTTGAGATAAAATCTTAGGCAACATCTCATTGAGAAAATGATTTAAGTCATCTTTGGATTGATTGAGCCTTTCAAGTTAACCTTATTTACTTATCCGTAGTCACCCCTCTAAGCCTTGGTCTTATCTTGATTTTGTTAAACACATATATCTCTTAGCCTTTGTGATCAATTTATCCTATTGTCCCATACCCATGAACATATTGACTTCTAGTGTGTAAAAGTTTATTTGATCATAGGAGAAGTCAAAAGGAATGATGTAGTATTTGAAAACGTTGACTGTAATGATTATGTGTAGCATAATATGGCACTTTTGTAAATGCAAGTGCAAATGCAAATGAAAAAATAAAATAAAAATAAAAGAAGAAAAAAAAACATTTGCTTGAGGACAAAATGATCTCATTATCTTTTGTTAGATTCATGTCAAATATATCTTTAAAAGAGATTTTTTAGCATTGTTATTGAATGTCATTAGTAGGAGAGGATTAAGGTGGTTATACTTAAATTTACTTTTTTTTTTACTTTTTTGTTGCACACGTGATTGAGGCTTCTCAAAGTGTGCTTGGACAAGAAAGAATGAGAATATGTAGGGGGAAGATGATTATCTTTAAGGAGTAAAAAAGGTAGAATTTTTATAAGCTCTTAAAAAGTAATGTGTTCATGAGTTATTTGAACTTAAATGACTTTCATCTTATCCTTAGCCCAACTTTATATTATAAGCTTATGAAAGTCCTATTAATTCTTAGTTAGATGATTAGTTTACATTAGTGGAGAGAGGAATGAAAAGCAAACCTATGAGGTTTGGTTAAAGATTTTGTGAGGTTGTATATTAATGTGAATCTATTTGGAATGCATGTAATTTAGAAAAAAAAAATGCAGATTTACACACACACAAGTGGTTGACATAATTAAGAATTTATCTTACCTTATAAACCAATTGCAATATTTGGATGAAACTTATATTTTTCTTTAAGTTAAGCAATTATGGGAGAATATCATGGAATGATTGTTTGTTAGTATATGTTGTTTAGTACTTTTGCTCGAGGTCGAGCAAAATGTTAAGTTTAGGGGTGTTTGGGAGAATATCATGGAGTGATTGGCTATGTTGTTAGAATATATTGTTTAGTGCTTTATTGTGTGTAAATTTCTTTTTTTTTTTAGTGTTTTCATAATAGGTTGTTTAGAGCTTTTGCTCGAGGATGAGCAAAATGTAAAGTTTGGGGTGTGGCATGTGATAGCGTATGATGGTGCATGAAAGCGTGTGGTGGCGTGTGATGGCTTGATTTCTTCACCTTTTTCAGATGACTTCTTTCACTCCCTCTGATGTGTAGATTTGTGCAATGTTTATATAATTTGAAGACATTTTGGTGATAGTTTTGGTGTTTTTAAGTTACATAATATTTGTTCAATTTCTTGCACTACTTTAGTTTGTACATATACCATTTTTTAGTCCAATTTGTTAGAGCTACAATGTAACTTTATTACGATGATATAAATACTATGATTATGATTTTTTATGAGATATTTTATGTGTGTGACGTTGCATATTACTATGTTCAATGCATTTAAATGATAAGCTATTACTTAGTTGATTTGATTTGCATGTTAAAAATCAACCGGAAATGATATGTTATTGCTTCCTATAATGTGCAACCATAGATTAATTTGGATAGACATATACTATATGGTTTGTGTAGCTTTAGGTGTAAACTAGAATATTTATAAATTTTAATGCACTTACTTCATTTCAATTTATATATAGCGATATAATGAGTTAATGAACTAAGTAAGTTTACTATAACTAAATATAGGATAGTGAATAAATTAGGAAATTCTGCCATCACACAAATAGAATCAATCTTGTAAGTATAAAGATCCCTAGTAATTAGCTGAAATTGGATGCTCTAACATATTTCATCTACCTAGTTCTTTTAAATTTAGTTAGTTAATCTATATTCTACTATTTTGGTTTGCTAGATAAATTCTAGAAATTGTTCACCATTAATAATTAATTAACTTAGTAATCACCAATCTCTGTAGGAACAATATCTTATCTCATCATTGTATTACTTGTTTAACATATACACTTACATTTAGGACTTCATTGAACAAGTTTTTGGTGTTGTTGCCGGGGATTGGTTGTTTTATTGCTAATTAATATTAGTACCAAATAGCTTATAAGTTTAATCTAACTTTTATTGCCTTTATTTTAATTTCTTTTTGTTTTCTTGCAAAAAGCATATTATGTTGTTAAACTACAAAGATGGAGGGAAATTATGGTACACATAGACTTTTGAAATACTATGTTGCACCAACATTTTAGAATGTTGCATCGAGCTTCCAAAGGCTTGCAAGTTAGCCAAACCACTTTAAGATCAAGCCAATACTTATCTAAATGCTTTAAAACTCTGTAATTTAATGGGCTACCAAATGAGGGTTTGAATTCTCACATTAAAGCCTTCCTTGAATTTTGTGACATAATTAGATCTAATGAAGTCACAGATGACGCTATCAAGTTAAGCATATTTCCATTTTCTCTTAGAGACAAAGCTAAAAATTGATCTTTTCTCTTCCTGTAGAATTAATCACTACATGGAATGATTTGGCTCAGAAATTTCTTGATAAGTTTTTTCCTTTTGTAAAATCTACAAAAATGCGTAAAGATATTACTACTTTTATACAGATGGACAACCAATCATTGTATAAAGCTTGGAAAAGATTTAGGAACTTTTGATGAAATATCCACATCATGGACTACCCATATGGTTATATGTACAAACTTTTTATAATGGGTTTAATATAAATCTCCATTTTATAATTGGTGCACTTTAAGGAGGGGCCTTGCATAACAAAACACCAGAAGAGGCTTATAAGTTTCTAGAGGAGATGACATTCAATAGCTATCGATGGTTTATTGAGAGGTTACCAATGCATCAAGCAAGTGGAGCCCATGAAGTAGATATCTGCACCGTAATGTATGCATAATTGGAAGTGCTTAAGAAGAAGATAAACAACCTAAGTATTTTAGTTGTGAGAATTCAAAGCAAAGCATGTGAATTTTGGGGTGGAGGACACATGAGCATGAAATGTCAATTAGATAACCCTTATGCTTAATATAATGAATATGTTAATTTTGTTAGGATTTCAAGCAAGTCACACAATGATCCTTACTCCAATGTTTATAATTTGGAATCACACAACCATTAAAAGTTTTCATGAAGTAAGCTAAATGAGATGATATTGCCACCAACATGCATGCAAACAATAGAGGCAAAGCCTAATTTAGAGGACATGTTTGCCAAGATGATGCAAAATAATAAAACAAGATTTCAAAACCAAAAAGCTTCAATAAAAAATTTAAAGGTGTAGATAGGTTAGTTGATCAATATGATGTTAGCGAGAAACGATAGTCTTTTGCCTAACAATATTAAGAAAAGCCCTATAAATACTGTAAAGGTAATAACCCTAACAAGTGGCAAGTAAGTGGGAGAAGATGATGCTAACAAAGAGAGTTTCAAAGATAATGATAAAGATCTCAGCATATAACTTAAAGGGACACCTAAAAGTAAACTTGTTTTAGAAACTTTTAAGCCCTTTATGCCTCTAGCTGCATCTCCCTAGAGATTCCAACAATGTGAAAAAGATCAACAACTTTTAAGAATCCTTGATGTATCTTCAAAACTACTCATTAACATTCCTCTTGCAGATGCTCCAACTTAAATGCCTAGTTATGTAGAATTTTTAAGATAGATACTATAGAACAAAAGGAAGTTGGAACTATATGAAATGGTGGTGTTGATTGCAGAATGCTCAACCATCATGCAACACAAGCTGTCTTCTAAACTGTTGGAATTCCATCCTCTTTGAGTAACAACATTGAGGATAGTTTGACTAAAAACTATAAAGCAAGAGCTTCTTAGAAGGCAACCTAAGCATTTTGTTCTCTTTTTGCTAAAAAGTTGTCACCATAAGTTCATCATAGCTCCACATTGACATAGCTTGCAATCAAGGGAGTTTCTTTGTTCCTTCTTTATTGTTGATTTATTTTCTTTAGCATTAAGGAAATGCTTCATTCAAGTTTGGGGGTGCTGTAGTTTTCATTAAGTTGTGTTAGAAGTTTTTTGTTGTGGTAGTTGTGGTAGTTATGGTTGTGCTGGAAATGTATTGGAAGTGTTTTTTTTTTATATTGGAAGTGTTTTATGTTGTGTTGGAAGTTTATTTTTTATGTAATTTTTTATTTGGACCATGATTGCCATGATTGGATCATTTGTTGTGAATTCTTGGTGATTCTTGGTATTCTTAGGGAGATATAGATTTTGTTTAAATATGTTATTGTGGTGTAAGTTAAGTGTGATTCTGATTATGTTGATTCACCTATTGAGCATTAAAAGTCTACATTTTTTTGAAATTATGTGTATCTCTAGAGAACATTCATGTGAAGTGTGTGATTTTCTTGGATCTCACCTGGATCTTAGAATATTCTTAATTTCCTCTTGAGGTGAAATCCTAAGCTACATTTAGTTGAGAAAATAATTTAGGACATCTTTGGATCGATTAAGCCTTTCAAGCCAACTTTATTTACTTATCCACAATCACCTCATTAAGCCTTGTTCTTATCTTGATTTTGTTAAATGAAACCTATATATATATATATATATTAGTCTTTTGATCAATTTATCCTATTGTCCTATTCTTATAAACATATTGACTTTTGATATATATTAGTTTATTTGAGCATAAGAGAAGTCAAGGGAAAGACGTAGCATGGGAAGAAATTGATTGGAAGGATTACATGTAGCATAATATGTCACTTTTGTAAATGTAAATGCAAATGAGAAAAAAAAAAGACAAAAAAGACAAAAAAGATAAAAAAAAATCCATTTGCTTTAGGATAGAATAATACCATCATCTTTTGTTAGATTCAAGGCACACACATATCTGAAAGAGACTTTTAAGCATTGTAATTGAATATCATTGGTAGGAGAGGATTGAAGTGGCTATACTAAAGTAATTTTGTTTTGTTTTATTATTGCACACTTGATTGTGGGTTTTGTCAGTGTCAAAGCATGCTTAGATAGGAAGGAATGAGAGTAACGAGTGGTAGAAAGATCATCTTCATGGTGTAAAAAAGGTAAAGAGGGCCAAAGTTTTGGTGAGATCATAGAAAGTAATGTGTTCATGCTTATTTGAGCTTAAATGACTTCCATCTTACCTTAGCCTAGCCTTACATTACAAGCTTATGAAAGTCCTATTGATTATTGGTTAGATGATTAGCTTACATTAGTAGAGAAAGGAATGAAAAAGCAAACCTATGAGGATTGGTTAAAATTTTTGATAGGTTGCATATTAATGTGGATTTATTTGAAGTCATGTAATTAAAAAATGTGGATTCAAACACACACACCCATATGGTTAACATAGTTAAGAATTCATCTTACCTTATAAATTAATTGTAGTGTTTGGATGAAAGTTATATTTTTCTTTAAAATTTTAAATTAAGCAATTATGGGAGAATATCATGGAAGGATTGGTTGTTGGTTGTGTAGTTTAGTGCTTTTACTCGAAGACAAGCGAAATGTTAAGTTTAAGGGTGTTGATAACTCTATTTTTTATAGCTTTATTTTGTGTAGTTCAAGCAATATATAATATAATATATGTGAAATTATATATGCATTTATCTTTATTTATGTAAATCTTGTTTGTTCATGTAGCAAACCCAAAATAGAGGAAAATAAGTAGAAAAGCAAAAGAAGAGAAAGAAAACAAGTAAAATTAGAAAAGGATAACTAGCTATGCATGTGGAACTTGCATGAGGGCAAAATAAACAAAAGAAAAGCATTGTCTATTGTCAAAAAGCAAGTAGAGAATGGTGGATGCATTATCAAGTAAGGGTCAAACAAATAGGAAAAAGAGAAAGGAGAGCGTCGATCATTAGTTGGTTAGGGTGTAGACGGCGGAGAACTCACTAGAGGTTAGATCGCACACAACACCGCAGGTCTTGGAGAACGTCTAATGGTCATGCAACAGTCAACTATTGTGTTCTTTTCTGGTGATGAATTTGACCCGTTTGCTTTTCAATCATATTTTGGGTGTTTTTTGGTAAGGAGAAAATGTATTTGCCTTCTTAATGCAATTTATGGCAGTTTTGTGGCAATTCATGCAATTTTGCAATGGTTTATGGTGAAAGACCCCGAATGCCATTTAGGCTTGTTTCTAGTAGATTTACACAATTTGGTGACATATTGGAGGGATTCCTTTACACATCAGCACTCTAAACACTTTCTTTTACAATTTTTGACATTTTTTGTGAAGAACAGTGGCAACGTGTGGTTGCATATGATGGCATATGGTGGTGTACGCAACATGTGACAGTGGTATGTGAGAGCATATGGTGGCGCATGATACATGACGGTGGTGTGTGATAACGCATGTTGACTCAATTTCTTCCCCTTTTTTAGAAGGCTTCTTTCACTCCCTTAATGTGATGTTGTGTTTATAATGTTTATGTGATTTGAAGACATTTTGGTAATAACTTTGTATTTTTAATTTACAGAATGCTTTGTTCAATTTCTTGCACTACTTTAGTTTGTACATATACCATGTTTTAGTCTAGTTTGTTAGAGCTATGATGTAACTTAATTACGATGGTATGAATGTTATGATTATGATATTTTGTGAGATATTTTATGTGTGTGACATTGCATATTATTGTGTTCAATGTATTTAAGTGATTAGCTACCACTTAGATGATTTGATTTGCATGTTAGAAATCGACAGGAAATGACATGTTGTTGTTTCTTGTAATGTGCAACCATAGATTAATATGGATAACAATATACCATATGGTTTGTGTGGCTTTATGTGTAAACTAGAATATTCATAAATCTTAATGCACTTAGTTTATTTCAATTCACAGATAGAGATATAGTGAGTTAATGAGCTAAGTAAGTTTGTTATACCTAGACATAAGATAGTAAATAAATTATGAAATTCCACCATCACATGAGTATAATCAATCTTGCAAGCATAAATTTCAACATTAGTACATAGTGGTTAGGTGAAATTGGATACTCTAACATGTTTCATCTATCATTCTTTTAAATCTAGTTAGTTAATCTGTGTTCTACCATTTTAGTTTGCAAGATAAATTCTAGGAGTTGTTTAATATTAATAATTAGTTGGCCTAGTAATCACCAATTTGTATAGGATGATATCTTATTTCTATAAGGTTTAATGGCTAACCAAGAGAGGGGGGGGGGAGGGTTGAATTGGTTATCTCAGTTTCTTTTCCTATTCATGGGTTCAATCTCTTTTTACTACACTTAAGCTAAGCATTCAAGGATATCAAAATCAAACAACCAAGTAATAGACATAAAGAAAAATGCACATAAGTTTACATGGTGGTTCACCCCCTTGTCACCTATTTCTACCATTTTTTCCTTCAATACAACTAGTTGAAATCCACTTTACTTCAAAGCTAGGAGAAAACCTTCTCCTACACTTTCCAACTCCTTCTCAATGAGTTAATTGGTCCATAGTTACAATGATAAGGTTGAACCAACCTTAGTACATTAGCAAATCCTCAAATATGTAAGATTTATGATGAGTATTGCTTATCAAAGAACTAATTAAAGTTATACAAACTTAATTCAAGCTTTAATCACAAAACCTTCAATTATCACAAAGTTAAGGTTTTGGATTTACAAAAGAGTTTATGTGTAAATAATATCAAAGTTTAATTAGTACATAAATAACTTAATCTAATAATGAATATTTACGAGAATATTAATGTGTAAGAATATCATTGAAGATTCAAACTTCCTTTACAAATCAATGAAGAATGTCATAAGTGTATGATCTTTCACAAGCTTTAATATTTTCTCAATTTCTCAATGAGATCTCATCCAAAAGCTCCAAAGAACTATCAAGAACATTTCTTTATAGAAGATAAGAAGCATATTAGCTTTCTAGGATTTTTGTTCAAACTTAAGATGCTTGTTGTAATTTTTCCATTGAGACATGACAAAAGCTCCATCAAACAATAGTGCAAATGGTGATTAATGATCCTTATAGCCGTTATGACAACACCATCACTTCAGATTTCTTCCTGTTGGAGAATCAGTGACAAAGAGAGTTGAAAGAATGGCTCAATGATTGGGTTAGGGCTTTTCTCCTCATGATTGAGCAAGCTGATTACCATGGACTTGATCCAATTTATAGAGGTCCTCACTTAAACTTGAACCAACTAAGTAAATAGCCTTGCTTGGGTTTGCTTCAAGCTAAGTAAAACCAAGTATTATGATTATGATTTTGGCCTTTATAGTATGATTCTTAATTCACATGTACCTATAAGTACATAGACCCAAATATCATTTTTCTTCAAATAATCATATGTTCCTTTAGCTCTTTTTCATACAAAATATTGTGAATGAATATAGGAACCCGACTACTTTATAATATCATTTACTAATATTATAATTTGCACACCTTTTACTTCCTTAATGTTTAATATTGCACATAATCATATGAAAAATATTTTTACAAATATTATATGCAGCTAACAGTTTGTTATAACAAAACACACATTTTTCTAACAATTTCATCATTAAGTTACTTGTTTAACATGTGTACTTGCATGTAAGATTTCACCAAACACCTAAGTTGATCGGTTACGATTTTGTAGTGGAATATAAAAAAGGGAATAATAGATGATGTGGTAGTGAATGGATTATCTAGAAGGAATTGGGAAATGAAGCTTGAAAGTAAAGGTTGCAATTGTGTAGCCATATCTAAGCCAATTCCTTTATGGTTAGAAGCAATAAAAAAGGAGCTAAAGGAGAATAAAGAGGTGCAATAACTAATTCAATGAATATAAGAAGGTGACGTCCTTGGGCCATGGTCTTATTGAAAGGGATTTGTTCTATTTAAAAGACATATTTATTTGTCTTTGAAATCTTTCCTTATTCCTATCATTGTCATTGAAATATGGTAGCACACATGAAGGGATGGAAAAGACATTGAAGAGGGTTCAAGTGGTTTTCTATTGGAAGGAAATGAAGTAAATGGTTGACATAATAGTTCATGAATGTTGAATATGCTAGTGGAATAAAAGGGAAAATATGAAGCAAAGGGGGATGTTGTAACCTTTGACTATTCTTGAGCAAATTTGGGAAGATATTTCGATAAATTTTATGGAAGGATTGCCCAATTTAAGTAGGAAGTTGATCATATTGTGATGGTGGATAGGTTATCTAAATTTGCACACTTTCATTCCCTTAACACATCATTTTACTACTATTTATATAGCTTGAGCATTCTTTGATAATATCTTCAAGTTATAAGGTGATGCGAGAGTAACTATGCCAGTCTATGTTAATGGCCCAACCCATATGATTTCTACTATTTGGAGTTTCCATTCATATCAGGATTCTTACTACTTGGAATTCCCATTCCTATTAGGATTCCTACTACTTGGAGTTTCCATTCCTATCAAGATTCCAACTATTTGAAGTTTCTATTCTTATTAGGATCCCTACTACTTAGACTTTTCATTCCTGTCAGGATTCCTACTATCTCGTGTTTCCATTCCTATTAGGATTCCTACTATTTTAAGGTTCCTAATTTGTTGGGATCCTATGCATGATTTGTTTAAGATCTTAATTTGGTTAGTTTTTATTTTCTGTGATCCTACCAGACTTAGGTTTTGAATATTCCTAATTGTTCTAACATTAGGTTTAGTCGTTTATTTAAAGACACTATTATTTCAGTTGTAAGTAGAACATTATGAGAACTTTTGAGATTGGAGAAGTCGTTGAATTTCATTTTCTTTAAGCTTTGCCTTTAAATTTCATGCTCTTACTTTCTAACTTTTTATATTCCAGCTATTTTAATTCATGTACTTAAATTACTGTCTTTATGTTTCAGTACTTTATTTTCTAGTCTTTACCTTTCCAATTCTTTATATTTCTAAATTTTCCTGTTAGTATTTCGCTCCAATCTCTCAAAAATCCAAAGCTCACTCAATTGCCCATCACGAACCACATCATAAGGCATGCCTAAGACCATTGTGTGTGATAGAGACCCTTTATTCACTAGGGGCTTCTAGAATGAGTTGTTTTGACCATAGGGTACAAGTTTTAATTTATCTTCTACCTACCATCTACAAACTGATGGATAGACAAAACTAGTCAATTAAACTTTAGAGTTGTATCTACGATGCTTTAGAGGGGAACGACCTAAGGATTGGAGCAAATGGATCAATTAGGCCCAAAATAGTTACAATTCTAGTTGGCATAGTTCTATTGCATACTGCATACAAGGTAATTTATAGGCACTTGATGTCTACTTTACTATCTTATATGAAAGGGAAGCCAAGGTAGCATTAATAGAGCATATCTTAGAAAGAAAGGATAGGATTTTGCAACAAATCAAGAGAAATCTAAAGGCAGCTTAAGACAAAATGAAAAAATAGCATGATGAGAAAAGAAGAGAACTTTAGTTTGATGTAGGCAATTGATTCTCAATAAGGCTACCACCTTATGGACAAATTTCAATTTCTTATAATAAGGGAATAAGTTGAAGCCAAAATTCCAAAGGCCCTATCAGATTCTTAAAAAGATTAGTGTTGTAACTTAGGAATTATACTTGTTTGTAGGATCCAAAATGCATCCTATGTTTCATATTTATGAACTGAAGAGATATGTTGGCAACTTCCAAAAGGTGCAGAAGGGCTAGAAGAGGTTAGAGTGGACTTTCAAGAAGAAGACCATCCACAAATTGTGTTTGAGACAAAAAGGAAGGTAGGAAAAGAAAAGATACCAGTGCATTGGGCTAGAAAAGCACCTATTGATGCAATATAGGAAGAAGTGGAAGCATTCAAGGCTAGATTTCTAGAATTTCCTTTAAACTAAATTTTATTGATTTGGCAATTTTACTTGTTTATCTTATGACTGTTTAATTTTTTGTTGGACTACCTTGAAGATAAGACTTTTGTCAAGGGAAAGGGAATGCTATGGGTTTGGAATCATGGGTCTAGCCCAAAATTAGTTAGTTGGTTTATTTTAGGATTTCTTGGGATAAGTCAAGTTAGTCAAGGATTTTTAGGAGTTTCATTGGATAAGTTGAATTAGTCTAGGATTATCAATCACCTTCTTTTAAAAGGACGTGATTCTTGCAAAGGTAGGCACTCTGGTTTGTTAGCTTTGGTTATTAATATAGTTTTTACATTTTATCATTCTCTTTTAGTCTAGATGTTTCCATTTGAGCCCCATTTATCCTTTTATTGGTCTAATTGTTCCCATCTAAGCCCCACTTTTCCATTCATAAAAGATTTTCCCATCATTTTGCACAAACCACATTTCCACCAAAATCCCAGCTATGTTGGGCCATTAGCTAGATCCATGATGTCATGTTTACGAGGGAATCTAGAAGATGATATAGACCGGCAACATGACACCATGTCAAAATATGAGAAAAACAACTTAGAAAGTTGGATAAAACTTATTTTCATTGAACAAGCAAACCAAGGTTACAATCGATTGGGAGAAATGATTCCCAAAGTGAAGATATAAGAGTTTTTTCGCTCCTTATAGAACAACATTTACAAATAAAATAAAATAAATTCAAATCTTCGCGCTACTCTCATGTCTGTGTGGTCGGTCTCCCTGTAGCATTGCAGAACCCAAATTTCATTGGGAAGTGTTCTTGGTGAGCTGGTGTCATGAAACTGGGGTGCTGGCTTGCTATACAAAGCAAGCCAGTGTGCTCCATGCAGAGAGCTGTTGAGGCCTCATATGTGGCAGCCACCTGGCTGCCACCTCAACTCCGAAAATTAAGTTTGTAAATGACACGAAAATCACAATAACCACATATTTTGTTCAACCTCTTTTTCTCCCTCGCTGCCTCCGTCAACTTTTCGGGTTTTTCTGTTTTCCGGTTTCCATCCTCTTTCTAACTGTAACTTTTCATCTCACAAGGTTGGGTTTCCCTTTGAAGAATCCAAGTCTATTTTACTTTCTGCAGAACTGGGACTACAAGGTCCATCTCTTCGGAATAAAAGAAGTCTAAAGTAACTGTGATAGTATATTCTCCTGAATTTTCTCATCATTCATTATTTGATTCTATTTTCATTTCAATTTTTTAGGAAAGATTTGGGTGATGGTTGGGAAAGACGATAAGCAAATTTGCATCACTTTCGAGAAGCTGGCAAGGACTGACTTTGCGTCTGATGTTGCCATTTTCTCCAACAGCAATATCTTTTTCAAAAATATAATCATGGAACGATGTACATATTTTTCCACTCCACTAGTTACGAGTGGACGAAATGTCTAGTTGTTTAGGTGTCTAGTCTCATCTCTGCGTATTCCTTAGCCTGTTTTCACATTTAGCGAATACTAGCCAATTGTAATACATGGAAAATAAAATCAATAAATAAATATAGTAATTACATTATAGTAATACACTTTTTCATTATTAAAATGATAAAAAAATTTAATATAAAAACTAACTTAAGCATTAAAGGATTTTTTTTAAATTTAAATTTTACTTTAAAGATCTTACCTTCTTATGTGATATACTTATCCTATACACATTCTTTTATATATAAACCAAGAGTTATTAAACTTAAAGACACATGATATTAAAGCTCATATTGAATCTATAGCACTCCTATAACCTTGAGTCATGATATCAACAAAGTTCATATTGAATCTAAAGCACCCCTATAACCTTGAGCCTTAACTCCCACAAGAATAGACATTTGGATTATTTACACCCTTCGTCAACGTCCATTTCAATATCTCCGAACCAAATTGTTTCTTAATTTCTTATAAAATATGGGCTTTTTTTATTCACAACAAAACGTTAGCTAAGAGTAAAATTTTTGATCGGAAAGGTCAATCAGAGCATGCCGAGGAAAGCAAGGTAATCAAATAGTGGGATTCACAATTCCCGTACTGTATAAAACGGCCACTACAAGAAGATAAACTAGGAAAGGCTTGTTCATTACAAATTGAGCAACTGAGAGGTGAGGGATGCTAATAAGTAATGAAAGCATCTCTAATACTTGGAGCAAGTTTTCATATTAATGTATCAACAACTAGTATGGACTGCGGTAAGTTATTGTTGTTGTCATCGGGCTTGTCCCTTATGAAGCTAATCTCAGGAAGAGTTGGGCAAAGTAAGAAAAGGGATTTGGTTAAAAAAGAGTCATAATGAAGTAATTTGTTGGGTTGTGTTTGTCATTTGGGTCCCTTTGCTCTGTGGCTTTTGGGGCACCAAAAATGGGCGTATAATGAAAATCAAAGAAAATCCTCGAGTGTTTCTTCCTTCTACGGAGGATCAGAGGCTACTGATTTGGCTCCTTTCTCTTTCTCTCTCTCTCCCTCAGTCAACCGGGAGTGCGACGACCTAATCCCTCTCTCTCTCCCCTTCCCCGAAAACTCCTAGCATCCGCCTTCCCGGATCCTCTAGTACGTATATAATTTCGACAAGACAAGTCGACGAAATCAATATCTTTTCTTTTCTTTTCTTTTCTTTTTCTTTTTCTTTTTCTTTTTTTTTTTAACCTCCAATTCCTGACAGATCTTGCGCTAATTGGAAAAAATGTCTTCGGAGATCGAAGTCGTTGACGAGGTCCAGTCCCGCGACCACGAATCCGCTTCTCCTTCGGCTGGTGGCGTTGGGGTTGACAGTGCTGGGGAAGAGATTCTGCGCAACGATGTCTACACTGCAGCGGCGTATGGGGATTTGGAGAAGCTTCACAGGTTGGTGGAGTCCGAGGGTTGCTCCGTGTCAGAGCCCGACGGCCTTGGCTACTATGCGCTTCAGTGGGCTGCGCTCAACAACCGGACTGCCGCTGCTCAGTATATCATTGAGGTTTCGATGCAATGCTACTTGGTTTTTTATTATTGAAATTGATTTTTGAAGTATTTGTTTGAGTTTCGCTTAGTATATGATTTAGCTTCTCTTAGTATATGATTGAGTAACTGGGCATGTTCGGTGTGATTATTGGGTTCCTGTGTGTTCCTTTTTATTGGTTTGTGGGTTTTGTGAATCGGGTCTCTCTATGTATGGGTCTTTGGCGAATACGGCTATGTTCGGTTCGATTTATTGTATTACTAAGGCCAACTGTATCTGTCTCCTGACGGGTTTATTGTGGGTGGCACGCTTATGATATAATTGAGGTGTTGTATTCATTGCTTTTGGTAGGATTTTAAGAAAATTCAAACGTTTTGCTTACCTGGTAAGGTTAATTGGCTTTGAGTTACATTGAATGCTCAATTTCTCAGCCGATGAGGAAATTGAGCAACTCAAGGGAAAGAAATGGAAGAGGAAGTTAACTTTTTGTTATCTTAGAAAAAGAATCCAGTGCCTCTGCTAAGTAATTGCATTAAAATTTTGGAATTGGAATTATCTCTTGTTTTATTTTTAGCACTCTATTATTGCCTGATGAGCTATTTTCTTAACTGCCAGCATGGAGGAGATGTAAATGCAGTGGATCATACTGGGCAGACAGCACTACATTGGAGTGCCGTTAGGGGTGCAATCCAAGTGGCAGAGCTTTTACTCCAAGAGGGGGCACGAATGAATGCTTCTGATATGAATGGCTATCAGGTTATATATTCTCTGTTTAGAACTTAACTTTTCTCCTTTGTTTAAGAGATCAGCATTATTTTACTTTTATTGGATTTAGGTGGAGCTCTGACATTTGAAATTCATTATGAATGTAAACGAAATATAAGTTCTTTTCTTCTTTTGTATTTTTTCTTGAGATATGTAGTTGTGGAAATGGAGAACTGTTCAACACGAAGACATTTTGGTAAAAAGAAAAATCATAAGTCTTGCCATTTTCTCCTCATATACTGGCTAGCAAAAAAAGGCCATGTATAGAGTATAGATGCTTGTAGAAGGAAAAACTGATAATTGCAGCTTGTCATATTTGCATTAGAACCTGTCATGCTAGTATTATTAGGATTTGCAACCCAGATATTGATGGTTTCGTTTTGGAGGAGAAGGTTTATAACATCTGATATTATGAGCCCCGATACTTGTTTTAATCATGTACTTTGGTTGTAGAAAAGTTTCTATACTGTTCAAAGAAGGTGTGGATATCTGTTGGAAGTATTCAGCAACAGGAAATCATTACTATTTAGGTCTACTTAACAGGGTCCATTGTTTGTGGATTCATATCCTTATATTTAAATGGTTGGATGTCAAATTCTTATTAAAAGTTATTTAAGGAAATTTTTTTCCAGCTGATCATTGATGCTATGCCAAAAGGCTATCCTCCTGTCCTGTGGGTGATGAGGAATCTAGTGTAATCTTGATGTGTAACAAGGGGTGGGGGAACTCATCTCAGAAAATCGCTTTGTGGGAAAGGTACACCACATTTGTATAAGCACTAGGATATCTCCTTAGTTGCCTGATGTCGGGCTTGTCCCGCATCATTCTCCTTCCCATATAGGCTTTAGAGACCTTGCTGAAGGGCTCTAACCCTGCAAGATTGGACCACCATCAAGGAGCATCATCGCCAACGAGGATAAAGTTACTTTAAGAAATTTTTTTCCAGCTGATCGTTGATGCTATGCCAAAAGGCTATCCTCCTGTCCTGTGGGTGATGATGAATCTAGGGTAATCTTGATGCGTCACATGGGGTGGGGGAACTCAACTCAGAAAATCGCTTTGTGGGAAAGGTACACCACATTCTTATAAGCACTAGGATATCTAATTAGTTGCCTGATGTGGGACTTGTCCCACATCATTCTCCCTCCCATATAGGCTTTAGAGACCTTGCTGAAGGGCCCTGACCCTGCAAGATTGGACCACCATTAAGGAGCATCATTCACAACGAGGATAAAGTGCTTAGGAAGACCTGGCTGTGGCTGGAAGCGAACAAGGAGTGGCTTTGATACCACTTGATGTGTCACAAGGGTTGGGAGAACTCACACCAAAACAGAGCTTCTCTAGGAGAGGGACACCACACCCTTATAAGCCCCAAATATCTCAATTGCCTAATGTGGGACTCATCCTGCATCAGACCTGCACTTTGGAGGATCGTGTGCCACTCCGATATGGTAGCTTCATTGGTTGGGTAAATTGCCTATAATGTGCGATACTGTTTCAGAGTCTACAACGGTAAACTTCGTAATTCCAAAAGGGTGTGCTCTTCAAGTAGGAACTTAGGATGAGAAGTTCGTAAAGTTTTTTCCTTTTTTTTTCCCCAACCGCATCCCCCCTCCACCCGCCGCGCCCCCCCCCCCCCCCCCCCCCCTCTTTTTTTTTGTTTGGAGACATTCTTTTAGAACCAAAACTTTCATGGACATGTCAATTCGTAATTAAAAACGAACATTGGTGAGAAATTTCAATTCTAGCCTACCTTTTTTCTTTGAGAATTTGATGTAACTTTGGTATTCAAATTTTAACCAGAAAAAGTTACTAGATACATAGTTGACTTGAAACAAAATGTATGTCTTTCATTGTTACTGGTCAAACTATTCTCTGGGGCTGCTGTTTTCTTATGAGATATTTTTCTTTTAACAATATAGTTTTGTCAAAGGACAGTGTGTGTTTAAATTCAAGCACATTTAAAAGACAATAATGACAACCCTTGAGAATTCTAAATCTTGTGAGTTTAAACTCTCAAGAAAGGATGATTCTTGAGATAGATAATTCTCAGCCCCAGAAGGCCCCTAGTAACTTTAGGGTATGAGAATTGGTGTTGTCTGTAGATCTTCTTTGGCACTAAAAAGAGGAATTTGTTCTTTCTTATAGCTTTTGATAGACATTCTACCTTCTGTTTGTTTTCCCACTGTACTGTATAGATAGTGCTAGAGTATGATTTGGAGACTTTATATCTTAGGGTTAGATGGAACTACTGTTTGACCTTTTTCTTTTCCTTGTTGAGGGTAGAAGAAACCTGAAGAATAATCCACATATGTAAAAATTGATAGCCAAAATCATATGCGATTTAGCTCTGAAATATGATAGATTAGGTGACAAGATTGCACGCTAGTTGCATGCACGAGCACCCTGGCGTGCCTTCTGTTTCCTAGATTTCAGATTTGAGATTTCAACCTACCTGGGACTGAATGGTTTAGGTACACCATGATTCATCCAGTCGACTCCTTTTGGCTCTGCATTATTTGGTGTGGCTTCAAAAATTACATTCTTTTTGCAATTGAAATGCTTATTTCTCTTATTATGGAAATGCACTGTTTCCTCTTATTTCTCTTTCTCTATCTCCCATTTCACTTGTTAGTATTCCTTTTCTCAGTTAACTTGGGTTTGCGCCTCCGGATGAGCTTGATATGTAATCAAGAATTAGATAACTTGATAATTCAAATGTCTTTTCTCGTGTTATAAGTAGAGATTATATTTGAGGTTTTACATTTTCTTTTCTTTTCTTTTAACAAACGTGGGATTGTTTTCTTTGGATGCTAAATACATTCCAATCTTAATCTTTGACTTCATTGCAGACAACGCATGTTGCAGCTCAATATGGTCAGACAGCTTTCCTCTATCAGGTTGTTTCAAAATGGAATGCTGACCCTGATGTTCCTGACAACGACGGAAGAAGTCCTTTGCACTGGTACCTGAGAATTTCTGCTACGTTCCAATCCTAAAGTTTTGATGTTTTTGTATTTCTCTTCTTATCACATTTCTTTAATGGTTTACTTAGTTTGTCAATGTCAGATCTAAGCGTGAATTTGAAAAATATAGGTTACCCATGTTTACAGCAATACAACTAGATTCTCCTGTTTTTGGCTATTGTTGATATATTGTTTGGAATATAGTTTTCTCTCTTTCCACTTTCTTTTCCTTTCATGAGTTTGACCATGGACAAGGAATAATTATCAACAGGAAACTAGTCTCCGTAATCCCAACGTTATTTTACCTGATTTGTTATTGTCTGTTCCTTACAATGAAACCCTCTTAAGTTTCTTATAGTGCTTTACTTCCATTCACTATTAAGTGGGTTTCCATTTGCGAGAAACATGGACAAAATTGTTTGCTTTTTGGCATTATTTTACTTTCAACTTAATTCCTCATCCCCTGGTAGAAGATATTTTGTTGTATTACTTATTTAGGGACTAGAGGAATTTATTTATTTTTTTCTTTGGAGAATTAAAGGGCTGCTTATAAAGGTTTTGCCGACTGTGTACGTCTTCTTTTATTCCTGGATGCATATAGAGGTCGCCAGGATAAAGAGGGTAAGATTTCATTCTAAATTATGTATTTATCTGCTTTCAAATAGATAGAGCTAAAAATATACTTGTGCAAGTTATGCATTATAAGTATTACATTATTTTCTGTCTGTGATTTCAGGTTGCACTCCTCTCCATTGGGCTGCTATCAGGGGAAACTTAGAGGCATGCACGGTGTTAGTACAGGCTGGAAAGAAAGAAGACTTGATGGTTACTGATAACACTGGACTTACGCCAGCTCAGCTTGCTGCTGATAAGAACCACAGACAAGTTGCATTTTTCCTTGTAGGTGTTCCATGGATAAAGCTCTTATAAATTGGTTGGCAATGTTGCTTTGACAAATGGTTTCAGTCTAAGTACCTTTCTTACCTGAGTTGAGATTTTCATTTTCATATCATTTAAATATGCCTACTTTGTGGATGAATTCAGAATATTCTCTGGTGGGGTAAAATAATTTTGCCCATTCTATTCACAGCCCTTCTTGGTGCTTCTGAGTCCTGAAGTTGGAGTAAAATCTACACAGAAAGGGAAACTGTCAATAAATTTTCACAAACAATGTATATTTTCTGGTTCATGGATGAATTTTGATGATCCTTGTCTCTGTTGTCTGAATATTTGCTGGTCATTGGTATTAAATACTTTTATTGGTTTCTATAAAATGTAGCTCATATGAACACAGCTATCATTTGTTACCCATCTAGAATTCCATTCTCTCTGAGCCGGTGTCTAGGAGGAGCTTTCCTCACTTGAAAAATGTTAATTTAGTGGCAGCCCTTTCCATATGTAGGCGTATCTATACTAGTATGCTATGCTGCTATTAAAACGTCAAGAAGGCCAGCTTACGTATGTTAATATTTCGACCTCTTAATTAATCATCCTATATGTTTAGTACCATTCTTACTTTCTTAGCATACTGCATTTCTTGCTTTTTCTTTTGAGGAATCATTCAAAGAGCTTTAAATACTGAATTTTGGAAAACTTAAAATCATGCATGGCTATGTTGCATTTTTGTGGACCTTTCTGTTTTGGAGGGGCTGAATCCTTGTCAGATACCACCACCCTTCTTTCTGTTTTTGTACATATAATTCTCCCTTTGTATCCTTGAAGTCTCTACCATGAGAATGACAATTTTTTGCAGTGCTTCTTACTTGATCTCTGAATGTTACTTTTTCAGTTACCTCTACTTGGTCTTTTGCATTATACCTTTTTTTGGTCTTGAGTCAGTTTACTGCACCCTTTTTTAGGGGCTTTTGGTGGTGTATGCTTTCGGGATTTTTTTAAATTTAGCCTCCAACATCTTCTATTATCTGACAACAAAGAAGAGGCCTTGTGTTCTTGTGTATCTTATCTTGAAGGGAAATGCTAGAAGGCTCCTTGACAAGCGGCTTGATGGGAACAGCTGCCTTGGGAAAATGTCAAAATTAGGACTTGCGCCAATACTTTGGTGTTTAATATTTATTCTGTTGGTGACCTATACTCATTCTGTCATCATGGGTATCTGCCTGAACTTTTTGTGAAAAAAAATTAAAACCATCTATTTTTTGTCATGTTATACTAACATGACTTGTTCATCATGACTGCAGCATCGAATCTGCCAAAGTTGACTGCCGGCTCTAGTCTCTTTGCATGGTTGGGTGTTTTTCTAGCAAGTGTGGGATTAGTTATGTTTCACAGATGTAGCAGGTATTTTGGTGGTAGAAATTGAAAGTCAGAATGATGTGTACGGTCTACATTGGAACAAATTTTATGTTGGTGTCAATACTGGTTTCTTTTTTCCTTTTATTTCCTCCCTTATTCACTTAACATACATAAGGAAGGTTTTGTAACATAATGGCTTTCACATTCCCTTAATTTCTTTCTCTGCCAAATTTGTTTGGTTTTCATGGTCAATGGATGTGCGCTTTGTTATCCCTTGCCTTCCACTCCTATTATGATTGGCATCAAGCCATCCTGGCACCCGTCTAACATCATACTCTGACATTTCTTTTCATTAATGGATTTGCTGTGCATAGTTGACTGAAGATAATAACGAATTACTTAGCATTAGCTATAAAATATTTCTGTGCTTTCTATAGTAATTACTGAAATTCATGTCTATGCATGTTTTGAAAATTGATCATGTACCAGTATGCACCTGCACCTATGCATGTGACTAAGTTGTTGTGATACACTGATAGAATGAGTACTTGTTGCAAATGTATGAGAGGAGCATGGTCAATGCCATCAGTTTTTTGGTTGATCCTTCTTTGTCCATTGCAGCAAGGATCCTGGTTACATCAAAATGAATGTGCATGATCTGCGAAGTATGAAAGATGATGTACGTGTTTTTTTTTTTTTCTCCTCATCATTCCCTTTAAGTTAATCTCTTATTGATTTGGTCACATCAATATCATTGTTAGTGCTTCTTTGGTCCATAAATGTGTTAGGTTTTTCTTTTTGTTTCCTTTGGGCATTTCTTTTTGTTATATTATCAGTTGGGTTTCATTACTGATATTGATTATAATTTCTAACTTATTCTTGAATGCTTTTATGTCTTTTGCTAGGAACCGTTGTTGAAGATAGAGTTACATAACCCTGCTTTACTGTCTGGGAATTGGTCACAGCTATGTGCAACATGCAAGGTGCAATCTCCTGCAGACTTACTCTCACAAGTGCAGTCGATGTGACAGTTACTGTTTATTGTGAATATTGCCTAACAAGATCTCCCTTGTCACTGTAATTAGATTGTCAGGCCTCTTCGCGCAAAGCATTGTTCCACTTGTGATCGTTGTGTTGAACAATTTGATCATCATTGTCCTTGGGTATCCAATTGTATTGGCAAGGTACTTGATAATGACCAGTTATGAAGTTCTGCCTTTGCCCTTCCATTATCACCTTTTTTATAAAAAGAAAAAAAAATGTGGACACTAGTGGTTTTCATGGTGTAAGTCGTCAGATTTAGTGATTATAATATCTTTTCTGGCTTTTCCGGGTTTTCTGAAATTTCTTGAATAGTCAAGAATGATAATTGATATTTCCAATAAGAATTGTTAGGTTGATTTATCACGGAGATCTCTTGGGTTGGAATACTGTCACATCTCACTGCTAAATTTGACACATACAAGAATGATAAAGATTTTGTAATAATCTTGTCTTGTTCTTTTGATTGTTGGAAATATTTTGCCTTTTGTGGCTGTAGTTGTTGCTCTCACCAAATAAGTTTGGCTGATTTATTACCTATTGATTTCTGTTTCCAGAAAAACAAATGGGACTTCTTTGTGTTCCTTGTCCTGGAAGTTTTGGCAATGTTGATAACCGGTGCAGTTACTCTTACAAGTATGTCTTTATTTTAGTATTTGACTTAAAGCTTGCCTTTCATGTTCCTTGTTCCAAATGCTTTTGTGGCCAAATCTGCTCAGAGAAAGCAATTTGATGCCTGCAGGACTTTTGACTGATCCACTTGCTCCATCTTCTTTTGGAGCATGGATCAACTATGCTGCCACTCACCATGTTGGTGCTATATCGTTCCTCATTGTGGAGTTTTTCCTCTTCTTTGGTGTGGCAGTCTTGACAGTAGTACAAGCTTCTCAGGTGTGCATATAGGATCCACTTTTTATTGACCAATACTGGGATACTTTTGCAACCCTTGAACAGCATGATATTATGAGTTTATCTATTCTTTTTAAGCAGTTAATATGATTGAGAAGTGGTTTGGTTAAACAAAGGTTTTGAAATTATTTGATCATGCATTAAGCTCCTGATATGTTCTTTGAACTTATTTATTTTCTGATCAACTTAACACAATCTAGTGATTCCGAATGAATTACTCAAATTAGATAAATTGCATGAGCATGTGAGTTCCACGTGGGTTACTTCATGGGTGAGGAACAAAAGAGAAAAGATACGAACCATCTGATCTCAAAGTCAGAGTTCGTTCCATTCCGATCAGTGTGTCAGTTATCAGTCATGAGACTAAATTAAAAGGCTAGTAGTTCCACCAGTGTAGGGTCATAAACCGAACTTACATTTTTTAAAACAAACACCAACTATTCTTCTCAACCCTCCCTCTTCCCTTTCTCCCACTCGAGGTAACATTTCAAAAGTTTTAAGTCCAGTGGCATTTCTTGTGCTGTTTTCCACCTCTTCTATTGATCTTCAACTTTTCTAGAACGTTTGGTGTGAAAAGAAAAAAAAAATATTTTCTGGGATGATCATTAGAATGGTGATCCTTTCTTCAGGGAATTTTGTGCTGTTTCATGCTGATTGGATGGGGCTTGTCCCCTATTTTAACCTTCTCTGTAGTAAACTTTTCATTGTCCACTATTGAACAAGAATGAATTTGTTTTTCCTTCAAGTCATTTACGGTTTTGTAGCTTCCCTATTGCATCTTCTCTATTAACATTTCTTTGATCGGTGCTCTCCATTGGAGTGTGTTGATGGTTTTGTTTCATGTTTGGTGTGGAGTTCTCTTAGTTCCATTATGGGAGATGTGGGGTTTTGGCAAATGGTGTTGTGGGTTCATAATTTGGATTTTTGGTTTGGAGAAATATTTATAATCTTCTGCGAAGCACAGCTCAAATGAGAGTGGATTGGTATGTTGATTAACGGATGAATCAGTGAGACCTTTCATTTTGTTGACCCTTTTTGCTAACAATCTTATTCTTTTGTTGGCTGAAGCATTGTGAATATCTTGTTTACAATTACTGAATTAACTTTGTCAATTAGAAGGAGGTAGCTTGGTGATGAACATGCCACGGAAAGGCATGAGATCCACTTATGAACCCAACGCCATAGAAAGGAGCCTCTTGTTTTGCAATGTGAATAGCATTACCATGAAAATCCCTTCCTTGATTGGCCTTCAGTTCTGTTTGCTGGATGTATAGCTCATTTTGTCTGGTTCAATATAATGAAATCACTCTACAAGAAGTAGAACGCGTTAACCAGGGAAAAAAAAGTAGAAAGCGTTGTACTAAAATAGAGTAATATTGTGTGTCAACCCCCCCATCTTGTAAACTGTTAGCATTGAGCCGTCTTTCCTTGATGCAGATATCACGCAACATTACGACAAATGAAATGGCCAACGCATTGCGCTACAGCTACCTGAGGGGTCCAGGTGGTCGGTTCAGAAACCCCTATGATCATGGTGTCAGGAAGAACTGTTCGGACTTCTTGATCAATGGCTACAATGAAGATGTGGAGTATACGGAGGAATCGGCTCATTCTGAGGGGATTGGAATGATGCATATGACCAGGAATTCTAACTTACAAAATGGGGATCTCCGTCCTCATGTAACTAATGGCAATGGCCATGTTGTCATCAATGTGAACTCTAAAAGTCCCCAACCCAGTCACAATCATGTTCATTCTTCTCATTGCAGCCATAATAACCATGGAAAGGCTAAAGCTGATGGCGTTCCCTTGGGCTTGGGTCTTGGTCTTGGACGAAACAATATACGCACTGTTGCAGCCTTGTAATGTAAACTGCATGTCCATTTGTAGCTGAATTTATGATTTGTATTATATGCACTCGTATGATTATAGATTCTCTAATTCAATTTATTATTGTTCTTTTAACGCTTTCAAAATTCTCGATTCTAGATTCGTTTTATTATTTAACATAACATAGCTCAGAACCTTTTTGTCAAGTTTAGCTCACTGGCGTTGTGAAGGCATCTTGGTGTGATGCTTGGGAAGATTTTCTTTTCAACTTTTTTAAATATTATAATGCACACATCTAATTTATGTATATTGAGTGTCGAATTTAAGACCTTATGAGTAGAATCTCGACTAAGTCATTGTTGATTTGGCTAAATAAGTGATATGCTTTGCAAGATCTGATGTCGAGATTTGTACTTGCAGGGCTAAATTTCACCTGTATCTACATGGTTCTGTGGTTATTTTTGTTGGTGTGGCCTCTTTCATTTTCGCTAGGTACTAGATCTTTCAAAAGATTCCTTATTGCTTTTGTAAATAGCTATTCACAAGCAAAAAATGCGATTCTCAAATCAAGATAATAAGGGTTCTGAATTGTCGGTCACTAAATAAGTAAATGGGTCCATCGTGCTAAAGATGGCCACTACTGTTAAACAACTAACGAAAGGACTTATTGGCTACTGTTATAGAATCGCGAAAGAAATAGATAGCCAGTACTCTGTATCTTATGTTAGTTTTTTTACTTTTTCTTTTTCTTTTATTGTTTTTAAATAAGCTAAAATCTATACTTAAAAAAATAATTCTGAGAAAACAATCAAATATTTAATTATTTTTGAGGGCTAATTTATGAGAGAAACATTATGTCTTCCAAAAACTTTCTGTAGTTTGTCTTGGAAAATGTTAATAGTAGAGTTCATATTAAAAGTTTCGTTTGGGTAAGGTCGCATTATAGGGCCAAATGAATTAGGATACCTTCTCATCATTGTTAGTTGCCTCTTTGCTTTTGCTTTGAATAGTATGGTTGTTATGTGAAATGCTTTGGGCTTGTGGACCCTTAATGGACTTTTAGTGTTAACGACCATACCCGATATAAGAGCGCAAAGCGCATACTGTCAGATGAGCATAGCTTAAATATCTTTGAAAGAAATTGTATTATATATACCACGTATACACAGATAACTTGGTTTATATAAATGACGTGGACTGTTGGAAGGAAAACCTGTGTTTCTAGTTTTAAGCAAAAGCTAAACTAGATGTGGAAAAAGCAAAAATAGAGTGGTACTTTTGAGTAGCCTTGGCAAAAGAAGACCTGCAAGCTCTTCTTTGTTAGTGCAAATGCAGTTAAACAAATGGAGAAAATCTAATGGATCTATGAAACAATCAAGTACTTTTGAAGGTATTAAGAACCTAGGTGTAAGACCGGGAAAATGGACAGCTAATGGGTGGTCTTCTAGTTGGAAGTTGTGGTGTTTCATTTTACGTGCTATGGTGACTGTGAGATACGGAGGACAAAGGAGAGAGAAGGCAAGAACCAAGGAGATAATCAGCCTCTATTGAGGGAGAACCAGACCTCCTAGTCAAACGTTGGGAAACTTGCTTGCCTTCATTCAGTGTGCTTCATTATTAAATACAAGCTTAGGTTTTAGAAGTTTCCAAAGTCCCCAGCTGTCAAAATTTCTGACATGCAGATTACATGTCCCCTACTAGCCTACAAGCTCGTACCCAATCCCCTTTCTGCCATGCACACTGCCTACTACAAAAAAGCAAAAGCAAAAGAATAATATACAGCTGACCACAACCACATCCTTTGCTTCTGTTGTGCTTGCGCGCCAGCTGGTGTACTGCATGGTAATAATCCGTGCTTGTTGGCCATGTGTTGTATAAACTTTCCCCCCTTAAGTCAAACCTTGTCCCAAAGGTCAAAGTCGGGGAATTGGCTGTCAATGACAGACACATCCTCCCACGTTGCATCTACCGGAGCTAAGCCATGCAATGAATAAGTACTTGAACACGAATTTTCTCCTGGCAAGATTCAAGGACAACTTGAGAAGTGGCAATTAATGTGTTGTTGTCCAGTTCATGGGGGAGGTCAGATTGCACTTCAATGGCCTCTCTGAGAAACTTTTTTAGGCAAGACACGTGAAAAACAAGGTGAATTTTGGAGGTGGGGGAAGCCGGAAGTGGTAAGCCACGGATTCGATCTTTTCAACGATCTCAAAAGGCCCATAAAAATAGGGAGAAAGTTTGAGAGCACAACGAAAGGCAACCAACATTTGGTGATATGGTTGAAGACGTAGAAAGACACTATCACCAACTTGGAATTGGACATCCCGGTGCTTGGAGTCATATTGTCGTTTCATGCGATGGTGGGCTTCCAAGAGGTAGGAATAGATGAGTTTAAGCATGTCATCACACTATTGTAGGGTCATATCCACAAAAGCCACAAGGGAAGAGCCAGGGATATAAGAAAGTAGTGAGGGTGGCTTTTTGCCATAAATGATTTGATATGGACAAGTTTTGAAGCCATTATGCCAACTGGTGTTATAACAATATTCATACCAAGCCAACCACTTAAACCATTCCTTGGGTTTCTCCCTAACAAAAAAATGAAGGTACATCTTAAAAGAACGGTTGAGGACTTTGGTTTGGCGATCCAACTAAGGATGATAGGTTGAGGAAAACTTAAAACTAACACCTTGTAATCGAAATAGTTCTCACTAGAACACATTAGTGAAGGTTGGACCTCAATCACAAACAATGCTTTAAGGCATACCATAATATTTGAAAATTTTCATAAAGAAAAGATGAGCAATGGTAGGTGTTGAGAAAGGATGGCTTAAAGTCAAAAAAGGGCCATCCTTGGAAAAACAATCAATGACAACCAAGATAGTGTTTCTACCATGGGAAAGTGGAAGGCCATCGATGAAGTCCATACATAAGTTAGTCCAAACTTGGGTAGGGATTAGAAGAGGTTGAAGGAGACTAGGTAGAGAAAGATGTTCACTTTTGTTACGTTGGCAAGTAACATAGCTCTAGACAAAATGCTTGATATCAAGTCGCATCTTTGGCCAATAAAAAACTTCATGAAGGCATTAAACCATTTTGACATAGCCTTCATGGGTCCCATGATGGAACTCGCCAATGATAACCTAGAGGAGAGGGGAGGCATGAGGGAGATATATGTGGTCTTTAAAGAAAAGGAGACCATCATGATATGCCCATAGGCCCATTGCCTTGTCGGTTTTGATATGTTGGACCAAAAGTTGTAGTTCTGGGTTGGTGGCCACCTCCTATCGAATGGGTTGAAGCTATGCAAAGATAGGGGTGGAAATAGAAAACATGTCCATGGAGGCCAAAATGGGAGAAGGTGAAATAGGTGGAAGGGTGTAAGGAAGGGAGGTGGTAAGATGGGTAGGAGGGAGTGAACATGGAAGCATTGGAGAAGGTGGATGGGAAGGGGGCTTGGTGTGGGAACACATGGGGAGGGAAAGGTGGAAAGGTGGAAAGGAGGGGACATGTGAAATGAGAGGAAGTGGGGCCAACAAGTGTAGTGGGAAGGGGTATCTCAATACAACAAGTGGAAGGCAATCATAGATTAGAAAAGGTGAAAGGAAGGGTGTAGTGAAACAAAGTTCATCACATCATGACAAAGCATTAGCAACAGTGTTCTCTTTCCTAAGGTGATATTCAATAACAAAACCACAACTTATTAAGTTTGGCCAAAGCTTTTTGTTGTGTAGGAGTGGATAGACGTTGGTCCCAGAGTTACTTTAAATTGTGGTGATCAATATGCACAATAAAACATCTTCCCAGATGATAATGGTGCCACTTCCAGACGGTGAGAACTAAGGTTGACATTTCTTGTTTATAAGTGGAAAAGAGTTGGTGTCATTTGCTCAATGGTTGACTAAAGAAGGCAATAGGATGTTTGTCTTGAGAAAGAACACCACCAATTCCAATGCCAAAAGAATCACATTCAACCACAAAGGGTTATCGAAGTCTGGAAAGGCGAGCAATGGAGCTATTGTGATGGCTTATTTGAGCTAAAGAAAGGCTACATTGGTAGCATCATTCCAATGGAAGCCATCCTTTTTTAAAAGATTAGTGAGAGGATGGGCAATGAGGCCATAATGACGAATAAATCAATGGTAGTAATAGGAAAGGCCTAAAAAGCCACAAAGAGCTTTCACAGTTGAGGGTCTTGGCCAGGCTAAAATAGCTTTAATTTTATCCTTTTCCATGCCTAGGCCAACCTAATTCATGATGTGGCTTAGGAAATGAATTTTAGGTTGTCTAAAGGCACACTTGGACAACTTAACAAACATGTGATGTTGCCACAACGTATCCAAAGTCAACCGCAAGTGATGCAAATGAGCTTCCCAGCTAGCATTATAGATTAAAATATCATTAAAAAAAACAAGCATGAATTTTCAAAGGAAAGGTTGAAATATTGTGTTCATGGTGGCTTGAAATGTAAAAAGGGCATTAGTTAAGCCAAAAGGCATAACCAAAAATTTGAAATGGCCATAATGAGTTTGAAAAGCATTTTTAAGAACCTCGTGAGGATTCACGTAGATTTGATGGTAGTCGGAATGAAGATCTAGCTTGAAGAACATCATCGCAACATGTAGTTCATCCAAAAGTTCATCAACAATAGGGATTGAAAACTTATCCTTGATAGTTTTCTAGTAAAGCGTAAGATAATCCATGCACATGCACCAAGAATGGTCCTTCTGTTAAGTGAAATTTTACATGCAAATATACATGTTGAACAAGTAATATAATGATGAGTAAAGATATCATCTCACGAAGACTAGTCTTTACCAAACTAACTAATTACTAATGGTGAATAGACTTTAGAGTTTATCTAGCAAATCAAGGTTATAAAACATGGACTAAAGAACTAAATTTAACCTAAACTTGATTAACAAAATATGTTAGAGTGTTTGATTTCACCCAATTACTAGATATAAATATAGATCATGTTAAAAATCACGTGTTTATATATTTTGTTGAGAAAAATTTTATTATGTTGAATATATGAATTTGTGTGCATATATTAAATATCAAAGAAAGTAAAAGGAGTGCAAATTATAATATCAATTAATGATATTATAAAGTAGTCGGTTTTCTACATTCCACTATCAAACATCAAATATGAAGTTAAAATGAATTATTTTATGTGTGTTTTAATTAGTAAAATAATTCATATTAGTGTTTATATTAAGAAATGTGATACTTGGAAATGGTGTGTTTATAGGTACATTTGAAGGATAAAGGCATGCTACTTATTCAAGTTAAGAATGATAAAGTACATATCATTATTGGATTGACCATATATACATATATATTTGATGGCCCGTGAAGCTGAAGCTTGCATATCTTAGCCCAAGCGCATGGACAACCTATGAAGCTGAAGCTCGTGAAGCTGAAGCCCATGAAGTTGAAGCCCAAGTGCATATCACTTAAAAATGAAATGGAAGCATTTCATTTTGATAAGAGCTTAAGCTCTTACGTCGAACAACCTGAAGCCCTAGCTGCACACCTGATCGAAGCCATCCTACTTCTCCCTTCTCTCTCTCAACTACTGACTCACCAACGGGAAGAAGAATGAAATGATAGATTGTCAAAACGGATATCTACTGCAAAAATCGTCATCCCTACAGCTATATGATGTTGTGTCTATCAAATCTCAACGGAAGAAATTCAAACAGGTTTGAACTAAAACCCTATAATGTTCAAGGTTTAAAAATCTACTATAAAAGGGAGCTTCGGGTGAATGATTGTTATTACTGATCGATATATTACTGATTTGATTAAAAGAGATTGAAGCTTTGATTCATTTGTTATCACTGCCGTGTTCTTCAATCCTTGAAGAAATAGAGAATCTTCGGTGATATTTCCTAAAATCATTATCTTGTGAATATTAATTGATAGATTGATCCTTATATATACTAGATTATCTAAAACATTTTTTTGCATAGAAAGATCCTTGTAAATCTGAAACCTTAGATTTGTGAAAATTAGGGATTTCATGATTAGCATTTGAATTAATTTTTTATACATTTAATTAGCTCTCTAATAAGCTTAAATCCTCACTCATATTACATATTTAAGGATTAGCTTAATGTACTAAGGTTTTTATAAACTTAACTCTGTAACTGAGAATTCAAATAACTCCTTTTAAAAAGTTGTGAGGTGGAGGAGAGGAGTTCTCCTAGTTTGAAGTGAAGTAGACTTCAACTTGGTTTAAGTTGAAGGAGAAGAGGGTGGAAGTAGGTGAAAAGTGTTGAACCACCGTATAATTCTTTGAGCTTGATTATCATTTCTTTATTCTCGTTTATATCCTTTGATATTGGTGTGTTAATTGACAATATTGGATGATTATTTAAAAAAAGGATTTATTACAAGTCAAAATCTAAATATCCAATACAACTTCCCTTTCTTTGATAGCCATAAAACCTAACAGATCATTCATGCTAACAAGATTAATTCTATTCATGTGATGGTGGAATTTCCTAATTTATTCACTATCCTATGTCTAGGTATAGTGAACCTACTTAGTTCATTAACTCCCTATATTTCTACCCATGAATTAAATGAACTAAATGCATTATAATTTGTGAATATTTCAATTTACACCTAAAGCCACATAAATCATATGGTATATGTCTATCCATATTAATCTATGATTGCATATTATAAGAAAAGACTATATGTTATCTCTTGTCGATCTCAAACATGTAAATCAGATCATTTAAGTGGTAGCTAATCACCTAAAAGCATTAAACTCCATAATATACAACTTCACATTTATAAAATATCTCACAAAACATAAATAATCATAACATTCCTACATCATAATCAAGTTACATCATAACTCTAACAAACTGAACTAAAACAACATATTTACACAAATTAAATCAATGCAAAAATGTGAACAAAATATTTTATAAATTAAAAACATTAAAGCTCTCACCAAAATATCTTCAAATCATAAAAAGATTGCATAAATCTACACATTAGGGGGTAGAAGAGGTTCTGTCTAAAAATTGGGAAGAAACAGGAACACATGGGCTGTCACGTGCTGGTGACGCGCCACCGTTGTTGCCACGCGCCGCTACCATCCGCTACCGATCTTCATAGAAACTTTTAGAAATGCTGAAGAAGACATCTAGAGTGCCAATCTGCTGAGAATTCCTTCAAATCCACTCCAGGAATGCGTAGATCTGATGGAAAAGGCTCAGACTGTGTTCACTGTTCTTCGCTGAAAAATTGCCGGCAACTACACGTAACTACCACAGAACTGCCGAAAATCATGCCAAGATTGTAGATTCGCTCCTTCTTCGCCAAAAAATGCCCAAAACCCACCAGAAATGCAACTTTGATGGTTAGAAAACTCTCGGTATCATGGTTTCCTTTGTCGGAAAAGAACATGTGAACGGTCTGCATTCGCATGACTATCGTGCGTTCTCAGGGTCCCATGCTGTCTCGTGTGGACTTTGACTTTCCAACGAGGGACAAAGCCACATGCTGTCGTTTGTTCGGTGCAGTCCTCTCTTTCCTTTTTTTTCGGTTCCTCACCCGCTTCCCACCGACAATTCACGACCAACTACACATAATAGCCTTACGAGTCCCACGTGTTTCCTTCTCTTTTCCTTCTTTCTTTTCACAATTCAGCCAGTTTGGTTCCTTTGTCTCCTTCTTTTTCCTCATGTGGGTTCCACGTGCATACACTTGTTTTCTTTTCTATTCTTTTTTCTATGGTTTTCTTCTCCTTTTTCTTCTATTTCTTCTATTTTGAGTTTGCTGCATAAAGTAACAAAATATACATAAATATAATTAAATAAAAATATAATTTTATAAAAATTATATTAAAAATTACTTAAAATATAAATAATAACTCTATAAAATATAGAGTTATCAATACCTCCAAACTTAATATTTTGCTTGTCCTCAAACAAAAGCTCTACACAACACATTATGACAACATAAAAAAAAAAAATTACACACAAAAAACACTAAACAACATATTCTTCTAACACCACTAATCACTTCATGATGTTCTCCTAAACAATACCCCTAAATTTAACATTTTGCTCGAGGATGAGCAAAAGAACTTAAACAACACATAGTAACAACCACTCCTTCCATGATATTCTCTAATGATTGTTCAACTTAACAATTTATAAAAAACATAACTTTCATCCAAACATTGCAATTGGTTTATAAAGTAAGATAAACTCTTAACTATGTCAACTATGTGTGTGTGTGTAAATGTGTATTTTTCTCAATTGCATGCTCTCTAAATAGATCCACATTAATATACAACCTTTTAAAATCTTTAATCAAATCTTCTAGGTTTGCTTTTCATTCCTCTTTCCACTAATGTAAGTCAATCATCTAACCAAGAATCAATAGGACTTCTATAAGCTTATAATGTAAGGCTAGGCTAAGGGTAAGATAGGAGTCATTTAGGCCTAGATAACCCATGAACACATTACTTTCTCGGATCTTATTAAAACTCTAGTCCTTCTCTACCTTTTTTACTCCATGAAGATGATCTTTTTGTCACCACTTATTCTTATTCTTTCCTATCCAAACATGCTTTAACACTAACCAAAAGCCCAATCATGTGTGTAACACTAAACAAAACAAAAGCATTTACACATATAGTCACCTCAATCCTCTCTTATCAATGATGTTCAATAATAATGCTCAAAGATCCCCTTTAGAGAACTATGTGACTTGAATCTAACAAAAGATAATGACATCTAGCAAATGCTTTTCTCTTCTATTTCTTTTTTCTTTTTCTTTTTTCATTTTTTTTCATTTTCATTTGCATTTACAAAAGTGACATACTATGCTACACACAATCATTTCAATCAATTTCTTTCCATACATCCTTTTCTTTGACTTCTTTATGCTCAAATCAACTTGTACACACCATAAGTCAATATGTTCATGGGAATAGGACAACAAGATAAATTGATCAAAAAGGCTAAGAGATATATATGTAGGTGTCATTTAACAAAATTAGGATAAGAACAAGGCTCAGTAGGGTGACTGGGGATAAGTAAATATGGTTAGCTTGAAAGGCTCAATTGACCCAAAGATGGCTTAAATCATTTTCTTAGTAAGATGCAACCTAGGATTTTGCCTTAAGAGGAAATCACGCAAATTCTAAGATCCGTGTGAGATCTAAGAAAATCACTCACTTCATATGAATGTTCTTTAAAGATACACATAATTTCAAGAAAATGCAGACTTTTTGTGCTTAATAATTGAATCAACATAATCAGAATCACACTTAACTCATACTACAATTGCAAGTTTGAATAAAATCTACATCTTCCTAAGAATTTCCAAGAATGCATAATGAGGAATCCAATCATAGAGATCATAATCCATCATGAAAAAAAAAATTCACACCAAAACACACTTCTAACACAAAATAGATAATTTTCTTCAAAACACATCATAACATTTCCAACACAACAAACACAACAAAAAGCACTTCTAATACACTCCCAACGCAACATCAACTACCACAACACACAACCTCCAACAAAACCCAACAAAATAGTACACTTCCAACAACAACAACAGCACCCCCAAACTGAAATGAAACATTCTTCTCAATGACAAAAGAAAATAAAGTAATAGTAAGGAACAAGGAAAACTCCCCTGATTGCAAGCTATGTCCATAAGGCTATGATGAAAATTTAGTGACAAATTTCTAACCAAAGTACTAACAAAATACTTAGGTTGCCTCCCAGGAAGCATTTGCTTTATAGTTTTCAGCCAAACTATCCTCTACATTGCTACTTAAGGAGGATGGAACTCCAACAATTTCGGAGACAACTTTTGTTGTTTGATGGTTAAGCATTCTAAAAAAACACTACCGTCTTATATATTTCCAACTTTCTTCTGCTCTCCAGTATCTCTTTAACAATTCTGCACAACTAGATATTTGAACTGAAGCATATGCAAAAGAAATGTTAATGTGCAATTTTAAAGATATATTAAGGAATTCTAAAAATTGCTTATCTTTTTCACATTTCTGGAATCTTTGGGGAAATGGAGCTGAAGACATAAAGAGCATAGGATTTTTTGAAACAAGCTTACTCCTAGGTGCCTCCTCAAGTTGTGTGCTGACATCTTTATCATTATCTTTGAGACTCTCTTTGTTAACATCAACTTCTCCTATTTATTTGCCACTTATTAGGGTTATTGCCTCCGTGGTGTCTATAGGGCTTTTCTCCACATCCTAAGGAAAATGACCCTCCTAACTCTCTGAGATCATGTTGATCAACTGACTCATCTGCACCTCTAATTTTTGGATTGAAGCTTTTTTTCTCTGAAAGGTCACTTCTTGATTATGAAATTTTGCTTCAATCCCCCCTGTAAAGTTTTGTGTGGTGATGGCTAGCTCACTAATCATGTCCTCGAAATTAGGTTTCACCTCTTCTATTTGGCTAAATGTTGGTTACGGTCTCATCTTATTTGGGCTACTCCATGAAAAAGTTTAATGGTTATGCCAACCCGAATTATATGTGTTGGAGAAATAATCATTTTGTGACCTACTAAGAATCCCAACAAAATTAGCATAATCATTATATTGAATGTAAGGTTACCTACTTGACAACAAGATTATATTTGTTCTCATTTGGAGTCATCACATACACATACACCTTCATCCATTGCACACCCCATTTCCCACGTGTTGTCCTATCATAGACTTTCTAGACAACACAATCACTTTGTATGCTCTATTTCTACTTTAGTAGAACCTACATCCTACCATGAGGCCGTCCTAGACCTTAAATGGCGTGATGCCATGATTGAGGAGATACGAGCATTAGAATCAAAACATACATGAGAACTAGTGTCTTTGCCTGCAAGTCGTCGTGCTATTGGCAACAAGTGGGTCTACAAGATCAAGTACAACGCCAATGGAAGCATTGACCGCTACAAGGCACACCTTGTGGCGAAGGGATACAATTAGCGAGTAGGAGTTGATTATGAGGATACTTTTGCTTTAGTCGGTAAGCTTGTAACTGTATGCATTCTTACAACACTAGCAACATTGGCATATGTCTCAAATGGATGTGCACAATGCATTCTTACAAGGTGATCTTGATATCGAGATATACATGCACCTTCTAAAGGGCTTCAGCTTAAGGGGGAATCAAAAGTATGTAGACTCAGAAAGTCTCTATATGGACTTAAGCAAGCATCTTGACAATGGTACTAGAAGTTTGCTGACGCTCTTGTTTGAGCTGGTTTCCATCACTCCCAGCACGACTATTCATTTTTCCTCAAGTAGACACGTAAGGGTCTTCTTATTGTGTTTATCTATGTTGATGATATGATCATTACAGGTGGTGATGAGGAAGGCATAACTACATTGAAAGAATATCTTTGTTCTATTTTTTGCATTAAGGATTTGGGATTAGTTAAATACTTCTTACAGGAATAGTGATGAATCAACGGAAGTATACCCTTGAATTGATCTCTAAATATAGGCTTTTAGGTTTTAAACTAGTAGATACTCTTATGGAACATAATGTTAAGTTCACAAGTGTGGATTATGATGAGTTTTTAGAGAAAAAAGGAGATAAGCCTCTTAAAGAGATCACTAGTTATCAAAGATTGGTTAAGAGATTAATTTACTTGATTGTGACTAGGCCAAACATTTGTTTCAAAATATGGTTATTGAGCCAATTCATGCATGCGCCTTAACAATCCCATTTAGAGGCTGCTTTTCGAGTAATCCGATATGTCCAGAGGTCACCTGCTGTTCGGTGAATTTTATATGCAAGTGAACATGTTGAACAAGTAATATAATGATAAGAAAGATATCGTCCCACAGAGATTGGTGATTACTAGACCAACTAATTACTAACGGTGAATAACTCCTAGAATTTATCTAGCAAACCAAATTGATGGATGATAGATTAACTAACTAAGTCTAAGAAAACTTAATAAAAGAAATATGTTAGAGCATATGACTTCACCATAATTACTAGGTACTAATATTGATTATTTATGCTTGCAAAAGAGATAATATCTATGTGATGGCGGAATTTCCTAATTTATTTACTATCCTATGTTTAGATATAGCAAACCTTCTTAGTTCATTAATTCACTATATCTCTATATATGAATTGAAACAAACCAAATCCATTAGGATCTATGAATATTCCCAGTTTACACCGAAAGCCACACAAACAATATGATATATGTCTATCCATATTTAATCTATGGTTACATATTACAAGAAGCAACTGCATGCTATTTCCTGTCGGTCTTTAACATACAAATCAACTCATCTAAGTGGTAGCTAATCACCTAAAAGTATTAAACTCCGTAATATGTAACTTCACATAAATAAAATATCTTGCAAAACATAATAATCATAAGATTCATACCATCATAATTAGGTTACATCATAGCTCTAACAAAAATAAACTAAAACATAAAGAAATAATAAGGAAGAATGGTAATAAGAAATAAAGAAGGCATCTTGAATCCAAGAATAAGAAGTCTGTCACCCTTTTTGTCTTCTCTTCAAGAAAACCTTGAATTCTTGGCCTCTCTCTTGAGTTGTGCTCAATTTCCTCCTCTTCCTTCTTTTGCCTCTTCTCTTCTCTTAAATAGGGTTTAGGTTTAGACCTACTCTTATCCTAGTAGAATTGGGTCTTAGAGATCTAAAACAATTGGGTTTTGAACTCTTAATTTAATTAGGTTTTGAACTCCTAATTTAATTAAGCTTTGAACTCCTAATATGATTAGGTTTTCTAATTATTTAGAAAACCCAATAACAATAAAATCTAATAACAATCATTCAAAGCCCAAGCCCATCTTGACTTTCTTGATCTTGAATTATGATTTTGCCACACAATAAGCATCAGGCTCTCCATGTTCATCTCTTTTCTCCTTGGCTTCTTGTTCTACATAAACAAGATAAATTTAGGTAAATAAAGAGGAGTTCAAATGTTTTCTCACAATTATTAAAGTTATTTATTGCCTAAAATAGGTAAAATAACTTTATAAAAATAGAGTTATCAAAACCCCCAAACTTAACATTTTGCTAGTCCTCTAGCAAAAGCAATAAACAACATATGTTTTAGACAAAACCCTTTCATGAAATTTTCTCATAATTGCTCAAACTCAACAATTCAAAGAAAATTATAACTTTCATCCAAACACCACAATTGTTTTATAAGATAGGATAGACTCTTAACTATGTTGACCACGTGTGTGTGTGTGAGTCTTTATCTTTTCAACTATATGCACTCCAAATAAATTCACATTAATATGCAATCTCTCAAAATCTTTAACCAAACCTCATATGTTTGCTTTTCATTCCTCTCTCCACTAATGTAAGCCAATCATTTAACCAAAAATCAATAGGACTTTTATAAGCTTGTAATGTAAGGCTGGGCTAGGGGTAAGATGGAAGTCATTTAGGCTTAATTCACCCATGAACACATTACCTTCTAGGATCTCATCAAAAACTCTTGTCACTTTCTACCATCACTTTTCTCATTCTTTTCTGTCCAAAAATGCTTGATTTCATTTGGATTCTAACACTTACAAAGCCACAATCATGCTTGCATCAATAAAACAAGTAAAAGTACTAGACATGTAGTCACTATACTCTTATCTTGCCAATCATTTCAATTACTATGCTTAATAGTCTAATTTAAAACATTGAATGCCTTAAATATGATAAGGAATGATAAGAGGATTTCATTCTTGGGCAAATGTTGTACTTCATTTCTTTTCTTTTCTTTTTTTTTTTTTACAAAAAATGAAATACTATGCCCCACTTAATCATTGTAATCAATTTCTTCCCATGCTCCATCTTCCTTTCAACCTTTATTCATCTCAAACAAACTTCCATCCTACAAGTCAACATGTTCATGGGCGTGGGATGATAAGATAAGTTGTTCAAGGCTTATGGCTATATATATGTGGGTGTCATTAAAAAAAAAAAAGAATAAGAATCAAGGCTCAGCGGGGTGACTGGTGATAAATAAATAGGGTTGGCTTGAAAGGCTCAAACGATCCAAAGAATGACCTAAATCATTTTCTCAATTAGATGCAGCCTAGGATTTCGCCTCAAGAGAAAATCAAACAAATTCTAAGATTCAGGTGAGATATAAGAAAATCACATACTTCACATGAATATTCTTTAGAAATACACACAATTTCAAAAATGAAGGACTTTTAGTGCTCAATAGGTGGATCAACATAATCAGAATCACACTTAACTCACACTACAATTGCAGGTTTGAACAAAATCTATATCTTCCAAAGAATCACCAAGAATTCACAACATGGGATGTAATCATGACATAAAAAAAATTTCAATCAAATTTTGCACAAAGTTTCTTTCCCTACCCCCAAACTTGAATGAAGCATTGTCCTCAATGTAAAAACAAAAGAAATCAATAATAAAGAAGGAATAAGAAAACTCCCTTGATTGCAAGTTGTCAAAATGGAGCTGTGATGAGCATATGGTGACAGCCTTCTAACCAAACTGCTAACAAAATACTTGGGTTGCCTCCCAAGAAGCGCTTGCTTTATAGTTTTCAGCCAAACTATCCTCCACATGTTGCTCAAGGAGGATGAAACTCCAATAGTTTAGGAGACAGCTTGTATCATTTAATTGTTGAGCATTCTTCAATTAGCACAACTGTCTCATATACTTCCAGCTTCCTTTTGTTCTCCAATATCTCTTTCAAAAGTTTTGCACAACTAGATATTTGAATTGGAGCATTTGCGAAAGGAATGTTAATATGCAGTTTTAAAGATATATCGAGGAATTTCAAAAACTGCTTATCTTTTACGCATTGTTGGAATCTTTGGGGAGATGGAGCTGGAGGCATAAAGGACATAGGATTTTCTAGAACAAGCTTGCTCCTAGGTCCCTCCTCAAGTTGCATGCTGAAATCTTTATCATTATCTTTGAGACTCTCTTTGTCAACATCAACTTCTCCTACTTGCTTGCCACATGTTGGGGTTATTGCCTCTATGGTATCTTCAAGACTTTTCTCTATATCACTAGGCAAAAGACCTTCTGGATTCTCTGAGATCATACTGATGAGCTGACTCATCTGCAACTCTAATTTTCGGATTGAAGCTTCTTGTCTCTAAAAACTCGTTTCTTGATTCTGAAATCTTGCTTCAATCCTCTCTGTAAAGTTCTGTGTGGTGCTGGCTAGCTCACTAATCATGTTCTCGTAGTTAGGTTTCACCTCTTCTATTTGCCAAAATGTTGGTTGCAGTCTCATCTCACTTGAGTTACTCCATGAAAAAGTTTGATGGTTTTGCCATTCTGAATTGTATACGTTGGAGTAAGGATCATTTTGTGACCTGCTATGAATTCCAACAAAATTAGCATAATCATTATAATGAGCATGAGGGTTACCTACTTGACATTCTGTGCTCTCATGTGCTCCACCACAAAATTCACATGCTCTACTCTGATGTCTCACAACTGGAATACTTAGGTTGTCTATCTTCTTATCGAGCACTTCCAACTGTGCATACATTGTGGTGAATATATCTATTCCATGGACCCCACTTGTTTGATGCATTGGTGACCTTTCAGTAGACCATTGATAGCTATTGAATGCCATCTCCTCTAAAAGGTTATATGCCTTTTTTGCTGTTTTGCTGTGCAAATCCCCTCCTGCAGCTGTATCAATTACAAAACAAAGATTTGTATTACACCTATCACAGAAAGTTTGTACTTGTAACCAAATGGGTAGTCCATGATTTGGACATCTCCTTATAAGTTCCTTGAATCTCTCCCAAGCTTCATATAATAATTCATCATTCATCTGCTCAAAAGTGAAAATATCGTTACGCAATTTAGCATATCTTGCAAAAGGAAAGAACTTACCAAGAAATTTTTGAGCCAAATCATCCCATGTAGTAATTAATCCTGCAGGAAGTGAAAAGAACCACTTTTTAGCTGTATCTCTAAGAGAAAATGGAAATAGTTTCAACCTAATAACATCTTCTGTAACTCCATGATCTCCAATCATGTCACAGAATTCAAGGAATGCTTCAATGTGAGCATTTGGATCCTCATTTGGTAGCCCACTATATTGCACAGATTTTTGAAGCATCTTGATGAGCACAGGCTTGATCTCAAAGTTATTTTGCTGAATTGCAGGCCTAATGCTTGATGTGGCATTCCAAAATGTTAGTGCAACATAGTCTTTTAAAAGTCTATATGTACCCTTATATCTTTCCATCATTGTTGCTTAACAACTTAACAAAGACTTCTTTTTCTTTTTTCTTTGACAACTAATGTTTTTTTTTTCAACAACTTAAGAAAAAAACAAATTTTTTTTTTCAAGAATTAAAAGAAACGATTTTTTTTTATTTTTCAAGAATTAAAAAAAATGATTTTTTTCTTAAAAGAAAATAAAAGCTAGATTAAACCTAGAAATTATTTGGTATTAATATTAATCAGCAGTAAAACAACCAATCCCCGGCAACGGTGCCAAAAACTTGTTCGGTGAATTTTATATGCAAGTGAACATGTCGAACAAGTAATATAATGATAAGAAAGATATCGTCCCACAGAGATTGGTGATTACTAGACCAACTAATTACTAACGGTGAATAACTCCTAGAATTTATCTAGCAAACCAAATTGATGGATGATAGATTAACTAACTAAGTCTAAGAAAACTTAATAAAAGAAATATGTTAGAGCATATGACTTCACCATAATTACTAGGTACTAATATTGATTATTTATGCTTGCAAAAGAGATAATATCTATGTGATGGCGGAATTTCCTAATTTATTTACTATCCTATGTTTAGATATAGCAAACCTACTTAGTTCATTAATTCACTATATCTCTATATGTGAATTGAAACAAACCAAATGCATTAGGATCTATGAATATTCCCAGTTTACACCGAAAGCCACACAAACAATATGATATATGTCTATCCATATTTAATCTATGGTTACATATTACAAGAAGCAACTGCATGCTATTTCCTGTCGGTCTTTAACATACAAATCAACTCATCTAAGTGGTAGCTAATCACCTAAAAGCATTAAATTCGGTAATATGTAACTTCACATAAATAAAATATCTTGCAAAACATAATAATCATAAGATTCATACCATCATAATTAGGTTACATCATAGCTCTAACAAAAATAAACTAAAACATAAAGAAATAATAAGGAAGAATGGTAATAAGAAATAAAGAAGGCATCTTGAATCCAAGAATAAGAAGTCTGTCACCCTTTTTGTCTTCTCTTCAAGAAAACCTTGAATTCTTGGCCTCTCTCTTGAGTTGTGCTCAATTTCCTCCTCTTCCTTCTTTTGCCTCTTCTCTTCTCTTAAATAGGGTTTAGGTTTAGACCTACTCTTATCCTAATAGAATTGGGTCTTAGAGATCTAAAACAATTGGGTTTTGAATTCTTAATTTAATTAGGTTTTGAACTCCTAATTTAATTAAGCTTTGAACTCCTAATATGATTAGGTTTTCTAATTATTTAGAAAACCCAATAACAATAAAATCTAATAACAATCATTCAAAGCCCAAGCCCATCTTGACTTTCTTGGTCTTGATATTATGATTTTGCCACACAATAAGCATCAGGCTCTCCATGTTCATCTCTTTTCTCCTTGGCTTCTTGTTCTACATAAACAAGATAAATTTAGGTAAATAAAGAGGAGTTCAAATGTTTTCTCACAATTATTAAAGTTATTTATTGCCTAAAATAGGTAAAATAACTCTATAAAAATAGAGTTATCACCTGCACAAGGACTCCTCATGAAGTCTGAAAACAACCTTGAACTATGAGCCTTCTGTGATGCCACCTATGGATCTTACCCCATGGGACGTTGTTTTACAACAGGCTTCTGTATCATGCTTGGGGACTCTCTCATTTCATGGAAGAGCAAGAAGCAATCTACAGTTTCTCGTTCTTCCATGGAGTCAGAGTATCATGCCATGGCTTCCACAACATGTGAAATAGTATGGCTCGTTGGTCTTTTTTGAGATTTATGGGTTCCTTTAATTAGACCTATATCTCTTTATTGTGATAATGAGGCTACAATGAAAATAGTAGCAAACCCCGTATTACATGAAAAGACTGAACACATTGAGATTGATCACCACTTCATTAGGGAAAAAATTGCAGCACGGATCATCCAAACTGCACACATCTCTATACGTGATCAGCCAGTAGATTTGTTAACTAAGACACTAGGAATACAATAACATCATTTCCTTTTGGGCAAATTGGGTGTCTATGATTTATTTTGCCCACTTGTTTAAGGGGGGATGTTGAAATGTACACTGTTGTTATTGTAGCTTTGTCATAAGCCTAACATGTAGAGCCTATTACTGTACACTTACATTGTAGCTACTTTACCTCTCTTAAGAACCTTATTCTAGTTCTTGTATTGTTAAGTCCCTTGTATACTTTTCTACATAATAAAAGCAGTTTTCACCATTTTCTACAAAGATGGTTTTTGCGTATTTGCTTTTTAACAGAACTCATTGTTTTGATGAGAGAATGTAGACCAATGATGCAAATTCACAACCCATATTCACAACCTAGAAGATCTTGTGCAACCTAGTTGAAATCCAATCCATGGAATGTCATGAAGCATCATGTCGATCAAAGAAGATGGTCATTTCCAGCAATACATTAAGGAATCTTTAAAAGCCTAAAGATGGAGGTTGACCTATGTAGTGACTTGCTATAACTTGTGATCTATAACTCACGACTGCAACCCAGCTTAGAAATAAAGCCTAAAACGCACCATGTCACTAAAAAGGCCTTAAAACACACCATTTTGAAGGAGGCTTCTCTTTTCCATTATGAAACAATCTTCGAGCAGAGTGAATAAAGATGGAAAATGGATAAAGTTTTTATAGAAGGAAAATTAGATTCTAAAGGAGTATTAAGCAAGATTCCTGGAGCAAAATCATGAATTATGAAGGCAATAGTTCAAGAAAAGGAAAACTTTGGTTGAAATTCAAAATCAAGTTCAAAATTGGGTGAATCAAGAAAAGAAATGGAAAAAGTAGATTTGGAGCTTCAAAGTTCTCAATGAGGATAGAGTTCGAATGGTTTGCACCAAGATTGGATACAAGCCAATGTTGATTGAATATTCTATCGGTATGCTTTCTCCATTCTTTATTAAGAGTTTTATGAGAAAGGAAAACAAAATGAAGAAAAATATGTATGATCATTTTCGCTCAAAGCAAGGCAAAATGATGTGTCATCTAGGATTTCTAGCAAGCCAAAGTGTGAGCATTGTGGACGTAAGGGAAACCTAAGGAAAGTTGTTATCGTCTTAAGGACCCTTAATGTGAGCATTGTCAGCTTTTTAGACATAAAAAGGAAGCTTATTACAAGCTTAATGGCTATCCTCTGGGTTATAAGAATTTTACTAGTAACTTTACTATCAATTTGGTCACTGTTAAGCCTATTAATTGCACTTTTACACCATAGTAGTATGAGCGCATTATCCATCTGATCAAGGAAGACTATGGTAGGATCTCTCATGCTAATGGAACATGTATTCCAAAATCTTTTTCTTATATTTAGATTATAGATAGTAGGGTTAGTGATCATATTACTGCCGATTTTAATTACTTAGAAATTCTTGTTAAATGCATGTCTAAGTCTAAATCTATTAAACTGCCAAATGGGGAACTAACCTAAGTCACCCACATTGGTTCCATAACCCTAGCTAATAGTTTAAAATTACATACCATTCTTTATTCTCATGATTTCAAATATAATTTATTGTCTATAGCTAAATTTACTGCAGAGAATAACTGTTTAGTGGTTTTCTATACTAATTTGTGTGTGTTTCAAGATCTCTCAATGAGTAATGTCAAAGGAATTGGTAGAATGTGACATAGACTTTATTTTTTCTTGCATCCTAGGAATAAACATGTTAGCAAATTTTTCAATATTGCACCGACCCTTTAAATTACTTCAGCATGTAATGACCTTAATTTTCATTTATGGCATTTGAGACTTGGTCACATATCTTTATCTAAATTTAAATTTTTGAATGATTTCAAAGATTTTTCATCTTCTAGTTTTCATTGCTCAGTTTGCCCTTTTACTAAAAAAAACATGTGATTCATGCACTATTTGCACTAAGAATATCAAACATCTTTTTAATTTAATCCATGTGGACATTTGGGAACCATATCATACCCCAAATCATGATGGTTTGAAATATTTTCTAACCATTGTTGATGATTTTTCACAAGGGACTTGAACTTTCTTCATGAAACATAAGACTGAAACAGTATCAAATTTGGAATGTTTCTTTAACACAATTCAAAATCATTTCAGTATTGAAATTAAACTCATTCATTTTGATAATGCAATTGATTTCTTTAATTCCTCATGTGACACATTATTTTCATCCTAGGGTATAATACATGAAAGTTCATGTGTATATACCCTATAACATAATGGTGTGATAGAATGTAAATATCATCACTTATTAGATCTTGCTCAGGCATTAAAATTTTAAAGTCACATGCCTATATGTTTTTAGGGTGAGTGTATACTCACTATCACACACATTATCAATCACATTCCTTCTTCAATCTTACATGAGAAATCTCCTTATGAAATGATTCATGGGAAAACTCCTGACCTTTCTAGACTTCAAGTCTTCGGTTGTCTTTTCTATGCTTCAATGGTGAGGCACAAAGACAAATTTACCCCTTGAGCTATTCCTAGTAGTCATGGGATACCTTTTTGGGCAACAAAGGTATAAAATTTATGACACATTGAAAGAAAGAAATTTTTTACGAGCCGTGATGTTCATTTTCATAAAAATGTTTTCCTTTTTACAAACATAAAGACTATGTTCCATTCTTTAGAATTTCCTATGATGTCATCTTGAGATGAGGAGCTGCACAACAAGTTATCAAAGTTTACCCTAATTCAGAGGCTTAGGTAATCTCTCCTACCCAATCAAATTCCATTCTTGATACAACCATTCATACTACACCAGATATTACCACTTCCAATATATCATAACCAACCCAATGATTTTACCTTGGAGATTCTAGATCCTTTTTCTACATCACCTCTTGTTTTCACTTATGATGAGACAGAGGATGATCCTTTCTAACTAACCATGCATGATCCCATAGTTCCTTCATCACTTCTTAGACAATCTACTAGAATTTCCAAGCCACCCGTATGGACTCAAGATTATGTTTGCAACAACATTAGTTCAACCGTACAATACCCCATATTTGACTATGTATCTTATACCCATTTACCCATTCCACATCAACACTTTGTAGCAGTCATTTCACCTGAGATAGAACCCTTGTTCTACTATGAGGCAGTTAAGGATTCTAGATGGCGAGATGCCATGGATCAGGAAATGAAAGCAATAAAATCGAATGGAACATGGGAACTAGTAGACCTACCATCACGGAGAAAACCCATAGGATGTAAATAGATATACAAGATTAAGTATCATGCTGATGGAAGTATTGAGTACTTTAAGGCTCGTTTAGTAATGAAAGGTTATAGTCAAACAGAATGCATCAATTATCATGAGACTTTCTCTGTGACAGTAAAATCTATGACAGTTAGAAGTACATTATCTATTGCTTCATAATGTAAATGGACTATTCAAAAAATGGATGTCCATAATGCATTTCTACAAGGAGACTTAGAAAAGGAAGTATAAATGAAACCACCACTTGGGAGTCCTTTTTAAGGAGGGTCCAAAGTATATAGGGTTTTGTTGTGACTGAAAATATTTTCTTGTAAATATCAATTCTCAAAATATGTTTTTCTAAATGTGCAAAAGAAAAACTATAGGAAGTAAAAGGTGTACAAATTATAATATCAATTAATGATATTATAAAGTAATCGGGTTCCTACATTTCCTCATAAAATATATTCTTAAAGTTCTTGTGACATATATTTTAATATATGTTGATTATTTGAATATATTTTATTTTAGGAATATGATACTTGGTTTGATGAAATTACAGGAACATGAGGGACATTAACTCTATGTTAATATTAGTTCAAAATCAATATATGCAATACACCAAAATATGAACTTTGTAAAAGATCATATTTTTGGACCTTGTTGATATTGGACCGTATATACCTGCTGAATATGTTATCACTAGACTGGACCCTCGTTGTTGGACTGAGATGATACAATGTAGCTTAAGTTCATGTCAGCCCGATCCCGTTCCTTGTTACGGTGTATCTTGATCAAAGTCGAAGCTTCCTTGCTACACTTACTAGCTACAATGTCGTCTCACTTAAGGGCACATAAGAGGCACATAAGAGGCACTTACTCTTCGATGAGTTATGCCCTAGCTGCTAAGCTGCTTTACTTCTCCCTGACGCTGCCTTTGCTTTTCTCAAGCACTGAAACCTCAACAGGAGGAATCTTAAGGAGACGGGCTATCATAACGGTCAAATTTCGAATCAAAAGGTTGAAATGAGGTTGATTTAATAGATAGCCTACTATTCCTAACAGGAAGAAGGCTATGGTTCAGGTTTGATTCAAAGAAAAGCCCTAGATTTACTTCTATTTAAAGGAGATGTGTGCATGAAGGTTTTCCTCTAATGATTTACATCTATTTGAAGCATTCTCTTTATGAAGAAAATCTACTAAGCTTACTTACCATTTGATTCGAGATTATTCATTATTCAGTGGTTCATAAGCTCTCAGTAATATTGGATTATCTAGTTTGATCTTCGATTAAATCTTCAATCATAGCTTGTATAACATTATTTATGTGCTAATTTCTCTCATAAACATTTTTTGTACATAAATTTTAAGGAAAATCCAAAACCCTAATTTCTTCAAATTGGGGATTTCATGATAGGAGTTTGTATCTTGATATATTTGTTTGAATAGCTCCTCTGATTAGCAATATCCCATAAACTAACACATTATTTAGGGATTTGCTATTGTATATGATCTTTTGATCATTATTTGTATTTAGACTTGATAATTCCTTTGAGAAGGAATTATTTGGATTAGTGAGAATGTGTTCTCCTAATCAAGTTGAGTAAAGGTAACTTCAATCAGTTGGATTGAAGGAGAAGAGGGTGGACATAGGACTCTGAGATAAAGTGCCGAACCATCGTGGTAAATTAGTTGTTGATTCTCTTCCTCTCTGCTTGCTTAAATAATTTTGTTTGATTTCTTATTGCCATATAAAATTGTAAAATTGTTTGATTGAATTATTTAAGAAATTCAAAGGTATAGTTTTCGGTATAAGAACAATTCAACCCCCTCTTCTTGTTAAGTTATAAAACCCAACAATTGGTATCGGAGCCAGGTTCTCTAATTAAAAGGATTAACATCCTAGACTAGATCCACATTATGGCTTCTGATAAAGGGTTAGCTGTTATAGGGTTTAATAAACCTCCTCTGTTTGATGGCATTAATTTTAGGCATTGGAAACAATTAATGCAAGTCTTCATAATAGGCCAAGATCCAGAAGCTTGGCAAGTAATCAGGAAGGGTATTACATTACCCGAAACTAATGAATGGTCAAAAAATGAAGCTAAAGTAATGAGGTTAAATGCTAAGTCCATGAATATGATATATAGTGGTCTTAGAGCACATGAGTTTAACAAAGTGTCCTCTTACACCACCGATAAAGAAATTTGGAATAAGTTAGAGGTCATTTATGAAGGAACTAAAAAGGTAAAGTCTTCTAAGGTTAATATGCTTACACATGACTATGAATTATTTGTTATGAAAGATTTTGAAACTATTAATGATATATTTGGTAGATTCATTAAAATTATTTCTGAGCTTAAATTGCTAGGAAAAACCTATATAAATGAGGAAATGGTAAGAAAAATGTTAGTATCCCTGCCCGAGAGTTGGGATCCTAAAAAGATAGCTATAGAAGAAGCTCATGACCTAGAGGTGCTGACCTTAGATGATTTACTAGGTTCTCTTAAGACTCATGAAATGCAACTTATGAGAAAAGAGAAAGAAAAGGAAAATAGGAGATCACTTACACTTAAAGTAGAAGTTGAAAAGGCTGAAGAGGAAGAGTTAGAAAATGATGAAGTAGCTCTTATAGCTAGAAAATTTAGAAAATTTCTATGAAAAGGCTTAAACAAAAACATAGGGCAAAATAGGAGAAAAGAATTAAATGAACCTAGGGAGAATCTGTGCTATGAATGCAGGAAACCAAGACATATCAAGATTGATTGTTCGATGATCAAGAAGAGAAACAGCAAGAACAAAAAGAAAGCAATGATTGCTACCTGGGATGATGAGAACTCCTCATCTGATGAAGAAACTCAAGAAGAGGTTCCACATCTATGTTTAACCGCATCAGCAACTCTTGAGGAAGAAAACAATGAGGTAAACGATTTTGAACTGTTTCTTCAAATAAATTCTGGATTAGAAACTGTATTTTCTAATTTAGTTGAATATACAAATAAATTAAAAGATAAATACAGAAAGTTAAAAGCAAAAAATAAATATGAAAAACAAGAACAGTTGACTTCTGTACAGAAAATTGACTTTATTGATAAACAAAGCATAGAACTTACTGCATGTAGAGATGAAGCTGAAAAGAAAGATGCTTTGATTTCCTTGAATGATGACATTGTTATTTCTGCCAATGCATATATGAAATATAATGCTTGTATGAATGATATGTATGAAAAATAAGGAAAATCTGAAAACATGCAAATGGAAATAGAAACTTTCTGTAGTGTAAGTGCATTCTTTGATATTGAAATTCATGCAGAAAATGATTCACATGTATGTGCTGAAAATCTTAAGAACAGAGTCCTTGAATTGGAAAAAGAAAACTGTGACTTGAAATTAAAACTTGATGCAAGCAACCTGCTGTTAAAGAAATTTACAAATGGTAGTTTCATGTTAGATAGAATTCTAAATTCTCAAAGGGGTATATATGATAAGGTGGGACTAGGGTAAAATTGAATGATAAATCAAAATCATTCACTCATTTCTTTAAGGAAAAAGAATGTTTAATTCTGCTGTATGAAAATAAATGCTCTTTCTGTAATTATTTTGGTCATAATTTTGATAAATGTCCCGTAAGACTTAGAAAGGCGTACAAAGTTAAGAAACTTTGGTTGCCTAAGAATGACAAAAATCTAAGTCGAACTAACACTCATGAACCCAAAGTAAAAAGGGTACCAAGCACTTCAACGATCAAATTTGTTTCTGCAAGTTATGAGTGCACAAATAAGGAACAAAAAGCTCAAGAACATGTGGATTCTGGATAGTGGATGTTCTCGACACATGATTGGGATGAAAGAGCTCTTCTTAACACTTGAGTTGAAAAATGGAGGTACGGTATCTTTTGGAGATAACTCCAAAGGAAGAATAAGAGGAATGGGAACAATAGGTAACTCTGATACCTTACTCATATATGAAGTTTTGCTTGTGGATGAACTAAAATTTAACCTACTTAGTATAAGTCAGTTGTCAGAATTTGCTGCATGCATGCAAAGTGAATTTGAAATGAGTATGATGGTTGAATTAACATACTTTCTTGGATTGCAAATCAAACAAACCAACATAGGGACTTTTATAAGTCAAACAAAATACACAAATAAATTCTTTAAGAAATACAAGATGCATGATTTCAAACAAATGAACACACCAATGAACACTTCTTTATCATTATCTAATGATGAAAATGAATTAGTATAGACACTAAATTGTATCGTGGCATGATTGGTTATTTGCTATACTTGATTGTATCTAGACCGGATATCATGTTTAGTGTGTGTCTATGTGCTAGGTATCAATCCAATCCTAAAGAATAGCACCTAGTTGTTGTCAAAAGAATATATAAATACCTTAGAGACACAGTTTCCCTAGGAATCTAGTACCCTAGAGACATCACTCTAGATTTGCATGCATTTAGTGATTCTGATTATGTTGGATGCAAACTAGATAGGAAGAGTATAAGTGGTGGATGTCACTATCTCAAAAATATGCTTATTTCTTGGCACTCCAAGAAACAAAACTGTGTAGCTCTATCTTCCACTAAAGCCAAATATATTGCTGCTACTAGTAGCTATGCTTAAATCTTATGGATGAAACAGTAGTTAGAGGATTATGGAATCTTATCACATAAAGTTTCACTAAAATGTGATAACACAAGTGCAATAAATCTCACTAAGAATCCTATCCAGTACTCTAAAACAAAGTACATAGAAATTAGACATCATTTCATTCGAAATCATGTTCAGAAAGGTGATGTTGTACTTGAATTTGCAAGCACTTATCAACAAATTGCTGATATCCTAACCAAACCTTTATCAAAGGATAGGTTTTATGTTGTTAGACGAGAACTTGGAATGTTACTTCCTGAAAATCTTTGAACTGTTTATTACTACTATCTTTCTATTGTTTCATTGTTCTTTAAACTAGCTCGGTTTGAATTGGAGAGACTCTACTTTCACTCCTACAGCATCTGGTTAGTACCCCACTCTTATCTTTATTCAGCTGCTGCCTACTCATTTTTTTTGCTTTCACTTGTCTTGCTTACTTGCATAATCGCTCTTTTTGCTTATGACAAAAAAGGAGGGAGAATAGTGCACATGTGAAGTCTCATTTCTGACTATCAGTGCAGAACATGGGATACATATACATCTCACTTCTGCTTAAATTTTTTGCATGTTCTACAATAAAGTTTGAAATTTGCTAGACACATGTATAGGAGACTTGCTTATGATCACATGTAGTAACTATTTGCAACTAACTGTATTATGATCTGCAATGATAAGTTGTGTTCTCTTGGAAAAACATGATTGATATTTGATGACATGTACAATACTATTGAAATATTTTGTCATCATCAAAAAGGGGGAGATTGTTGGAAAATAAGGTTTTATTGTGACTGAAAATATTTTCTTGTAAATATCAATCCTCAAAATATGTTTTTCTAAATGTGCAAAAAGAAAAACTATAGGAAGTAAAAGGTGTACAAATTATAATATCAATTAATGATATTATAAAGTAACCGGATTCCTACATTTCCTCATAAAATATATTCTTAAAGTTCTTGTGACATATATTCTAATATATGTTGATTATTTGAATATATTTTATTTTAGGAATATGATACTTGGTTTGATGAAATTACAGGAACATGAGGAACATTAACTCTATGTTAATATTAGTTCAAAATCAATATATGCAATACACTAAAATATGAACTTTGTAGAAGATCATATTTTTGGACCTTGTTGATATTGGACCGTTTATACCTGCTGAATATGTTATCACTAGACTGGACCCTTGCTGTTGGATTAAGATGATCTAGTGAGGCCCGAGTTCACATAAGCCTGATCTCGTTCCTTGTTACGGTGTCGTCTTGATCAAAGTTGAAGCTTCCTTACTACACTTGCTGGCTACAACGTCATCTCACTTAAGGGCACATAAGAAGTGCTTACTCTTCGATGAGTTATGCCCTAGCCGCTTAGCTGCTTTACTTCTCCTCGATGCTACCTTTGCTTCTCTCAAGCGCTGAAACCTCAACGGGAGGAATCTGGAGGAGACAAGCTATCAGAACAGTTAGATTTCAAATTAGAAGGTTGAAATGAGGTTGATTTGATAGATAGCCTACTATTCCTAATGGGAAAAAGGCTATGGTTTAGGTTTGATTCAAAGAAAAGCCCTAGATCTGCTTTTATTTAAAGGAGATGTGTGCGTGAAGGTTTTCCTTTGATGATTTACATCTATTTGAAGCATTTTCTTTGTGAAGAAAATCTGCTAAGCTTACTTACCATTTGATTCGAGATTGTTCATCATTCGGTGGTTCATAAGCTCTCGGTGATATTGGATTATCTGGTTTGATCTTCGATTAAATCTTCAATCATAGCTTGTATAACATTATTTATGTGCTAATTTCACTCATAAACATTTTCTGCACATAAATTTTGAGGAAAATTCGAAACCCTAATTTTTTCAAATTAGGAATTTCGTGATAGGAGCTTTGTATCTTGATATATTTGTTTGAATAGCTCCTTCGATTAGCAATATCCTATAAACTAACACATTATTTGGGGATTTGCTATTGTTTATGATCTTTCGGTCATTATTTGTATTCAGACTTGATAATTCCTTTGAGAAGGAATTATTTGGATTAGGGAGAATGTATTCTCCTAATCAGGTTGAGTAAAGGTGACTTTAATCAATTAGATTGAAGGAGAAGAGGGTGGACATAGGACTTTGAGATAAAGTGCCGAACCACCATGGTAAATTAGGTGTTGATTCTCTTCCTTTTTACTTGCTTAAATAATTCTATTTGATTTCTTATTGTCATATAAATTGCAAAATTGTTTGATTGAATTATTTAAGAAATTCAAAGGTATAGTTTTCGGTATAAGAACAATTCAACCCCCCCTTCTTGTTAAGCCATAAAACCTAACAAAAAAAAAAAATCTTTGTATGGGTTAAAGCAAGTTTCACGACAATAGAATTAGAGGTTTACATAAACTTTAGTATCTACTGGTTATTGACAATCACTATACAACTATTCTCTTTTCACTAAAGGAAAAGATGGTAATATTGTTTTAGTACTCATATATGTGGATAACTTCTTAATTACCGTTGATGACACACAAAAAATTGAGGCTTTACAAGTCTATTTTCATTCTACATTTCGAATCAAGGATTTGGGAGAACTCAAATATTTTCTTAGGATTGAGATCCTTTGAGATTCAAATGGCATGCATTTAATTTTTGAATTGGAACTATCAGTTGTAAATCCTGTTGGAAACCCATAGAGACAAATGTCTTATTCACTATTCTCGAGCTTTTCAAATGTATCTCTCTCTCTTTCTTCCTGTTAATTTGGTATCAAATAAAATGGGTCTACCATATACTACCCCAAACAATGCCTTAGGAGGTAAGAGGAGGGTATATATAAGACCATAAACACGACAACCAACTTTAACACTCCCCCTCACTTGCATGTTGATAGAAGCATCGCAAGTGGGCTTGAAACCCAACTATAAAGCAAAGGGATGACCAAATGTGTCAAACCCATAACCCAATAGGTCCCAAGATCAAAACCTAGCTTCAACACTAGATTAAATGGGTCTTTTAAATTGAAAATCAGAGTTTGGTGGGTTTATTGAGTATGGCAATGTGTGGCCTTCTGGTTCAAGCTTGAGGGGTTTGATTTGGTGAACAAATTGATTGAATGAGGAAGCTCAAGGAGTTAGTAAACGAAGGAGATAAAACCAAAGCATTAAAATTATAACAAAAAAATGAGATGAATAACACAAGATTTATAAACAAATATGAGTGCAGAAAATGATTAAAAAAAAACATAGCAAAAGCTATAAAGAAACACATTAAATTTAAAGAAGTAAAAGGAGAATAGGTGAAACTTTCATAGACACAGGGCCAGATGGCCCTGCTACCATTCACAAAAGATAGAACATGACTTTGGATAGAGCCGAAGGTGAGAAGAGATAATAGAGAAGGAGAGAGAGCGTGGAGTGAAGCAACTTAAGCTTTTTAAAGTTTTCTCGTTATTTCTACAATCGTTGAGCGCCTTTATATAGGCAACTAAGGTAGCAACATGACAAAGCACAACTTGTACACAAATTGCACAACTTGCTGGAAATACATCATCACGCAACACAGGTAGTTGCAGGCATTTAAGAGTTCTGTCATGAGATCAAGATAGCAGGATTTGTGGGACCTCTTTTCTTATCTGATTCTGCAGCTTTGTGCGTTGAACCATACTCACTTTCAAATACATCCTCTTCATATGCCTTCAAGGCAGCAAGTGGGTCTTTTGTTCCCAGATATTCTAGCAGAGTGCATGTGCCTTCAACGTTCTCGTTCATGAAGATATCTCCCACGTTGCTTGTAGTTACAAACATGCCATGATCATAATTCTCCCACGTTACGGCCAAACAAGTTTGTTCAGAATAGTAACTTTAACATTTTATATACTACCCCAAGAGATGCCTTAAGAGGTAAGAGGAGGGACCTATATATAAGGCCATAGACTTAGACAACCAGATCCGATATGAGATGACAACCAACTTTAACACTTCCCTCATCTCTTTCTCACACGTGGGGGCAATGGTAGTGGGGAGCCTGAGCTCTATTGAGGGAACCACGTGGGCGCACTCTGTTCTGGGAGCCATTGTGGTGGAGACTCTTCTTGTTGCTGGAAAGTATCTTGCTTCTCTTCTCAGGGCGGTAAAGCTTTTCTCAACCTAGTTTTTTCGGACTTATTGATCGGTTTCTTTCCCTTTTTGTTTACTTTCTTCTCAAGACAGAATATTGTTGCATATTGTAAATTTGGTGTTCTATTATGCTTTTAAGTTTCCTGAATACTTTAAATAGTGATTAATTTGGTCTTGGAGCTTAAGGGTTCTTCTGTCATGCCAAGATTTTTCATTTTGACTTTTTTGGTTCTTTCTTTTCTGTGCCCCTTTGTTTTCTTGCGGGGGGGGGAGCAAGCCCTTCCAGTAGTTTTAGTTCTTGCGGTCATTATTAAAGCATGCGTTGGGTGTTTTCGTGAACAAAAGGATGTGCTCTAGTCCTTGGGGTTGTTTTGACTAATGTTTCGAGGCACCTCTCTTTTTGTTCTGAATAAGGGTTTGTGTAGAAATTCTAGTTCTCATTACCGGATACCCATTTTTTTATAAAATAATTTTGCTATGGCTTTAAACGAACTGCCAGAATTGTTTGTGATCTAATTCTTTAGTAATTGAAGAGACCTTGGACTAGGAGGTTCTGTACATTTTTTTGCCTGCCTTCTGGTTAATGCATTATGTTTCTTTTTGGTGATGGAGAATTATGTTCTTATACTACCCGGTTTTGTCGATAGCAACCACAGTTAAACATTCTGTAGGTGAAATATATGCTGATGGTAACAGTTTTCATGTGCAATTGCTTCATAGGCCTCATTGTATTTTGTTTTTAGTTGGATAGAGCATCAGGTGCTTTGTTCTTTGATCAATACGTCTCTTTCCTTACTCTAACATCCCTTGTCACTTGGTAGCGTTTAGTCTTTTATGTATAGCATATACTAAGCATCGCAAATGAGCAGGTGCCTCCATACATAGCTTTTTTGGGCAATTATATGATACTACATGACTTCCAGTTTGTTGATTTATCATAAAATTTACTTTCTATTCTCCGTACTTAGGAGTTGTTTTGTTCCTTTTGTAAGTTGCTAGCCTGTCAATTGTTATTAGTTTGCTGCCCCCTTGTATTGGTCTCAATTTCTGATGAATGACACAATTTGTAATGTATTGTCATTCATCGAACACTGAAAAAGGAAACACATATAAAAGTTCTTGTTCTCTTTATAAGCTGTTTTGTGGATGACATGAATGAAATGCTGTGCTATTTGTCTGTTTGGTCATGCATCTTTCTATTTTCTGTTACCAACGCTACCTAAGATTTTTCAGACAGGATCGCTCAGTACATCACAAAAACTGACTGCAACGGGTAAACGGTAAGTTGGTCTTCTTTGGCTCACCTACCTTCAATATTGACTTCTGTGGGAAAATTCATCGAAGTAGATGCGGATTTCTTGTTGCTGCAGGTTTCCTTTGGAGGAACTTCATAGAAGGCAACATCTTGAATCAGAGAACAAAGATACTAGTGACACTGAGGATGATGATGGGGAAGATTATGATGATGATGCTAATGGTAATGGTCAGGAGGATGATGCAGGTGGTGAGGACTTCTTAGGTGAAGGAGAGGATGAAGAGATGCTAAGGATGATCTTGAAGCCAATGGGGATGGAGGTAGTGATTATGATGATGATAACGATGACAATGATGGTGATGATGAAGATGACAATGAGGATGGGGAAGAAGAGGAGGAGGAGGAAGAAGAGGCTCCGCAGCCACCTTCAAAGAAGAGGAAGTGAGAATTTGAGTAGATCCTTTTGCTTTGTCATTTTTCAGGAGCCCGGCTATGAAGGGAAGAAAAACTCAGCTTGTCCATCTCTTTAGTGCGTAGGGTAGGATTTACCAGTCTAGTGCGTAGGGTAGCATTTGTCTTGATTATGTTACTGATCGTTGTTATTATCAGTACTAGTACCAGTGCCAGTGCTAGTGCTATAAACATTTTTCTTTATTTGTGGAAGTAATGGCTCTCGTGTATAATTAGTGACATTATCTTTCTTCTTGTGCTACTCTGGATGAGCAGGTATTATAGAGCTGCTGGAATGGTGCTCAGTTGCACCGATCTGCCCTGGGAGAAAGCTGATTTAAGAGTTCCTTTTCGGAAGGATATACCAACAAACCTCTTTCAGTAGGTAGATCCGAAGTATCTCTAATTTTAACAAACGATCATTCTCGCTCTTTGCGAGCAAATACAGTTTTTAGAGTTAATATATTGCCCTTGCCTGGAGTATGTTGAGCCATGACGAATTGCTACGGCTGGTCGGGCCAAGCAAATGCTTGCAGATGAGACTCTTAATTCAGCGCAAAAGATACTTTGACGGTCTCAAAAGTACTATCTCCACAAACAACGCAAGCTTTTCAAAGAATTTGCAGGAAGCAGACAGTTTATGAGCCTAGCAGCAAATTACATAAATCAACGATTCATTCAATTATGAAGATTACAACAACTCTCTGCACATAAACTGGCAACCATTGAGTCTTACGGTAGAAACTATGATGATTCGTATAAGCATCTCTTAAAGTAATGTAACCTAATTAAGGTGATTCTCTACCATCCCCTGCTATCTGGTCTTTTTTCCTGAACATTTCTTTACATTTCAAGGTGCACTAGGATGTCTGTAGTTTCGGGGAACCTTTCATAGTTTAATTTTCTTTTTCAATTTGTGAAATTGTCACCATCTCACAATCTAACAAAGTAACCTGTTCAACATCTCAAGAAAAAGGGAGAAAGAAGTAAAAGTAGAATGACAGCCAACATGATCAGATAGATGAATTGACAGCCCTGGACAGTGAATCCTTCCACAACCAAAATAACAGCAAAAAGACCAATAAAAGAAAATCAATCAAACAAAGAAAGTTGGTAAATTTGGTAGCTAGGTTTATAAAATATGGCCTTATTGCAAACTCAAAATGGGAACACCAGATTTGGGGTAGGATGCTTGATATGGAAAGTTAACTTATCCTCACAGCATCCCCATGACATCTTCCACACTACACGGCATTGATGGTCGTTATCTCTGACAACCTGCAAAATAACAGTAGAACTAAACTCAGTCAAGCCAATCCAACGTTTTAAAAGCAAGAACTACAGATGCAAGGGATAGATCTAGCCCACAGCAGCAATCGGAAAACGGAAGAAGCATCAGCTTTCCGATTAATATTGCAAACTTGAATCTCAATCGTGGAAGACCAGTTTCCACTACAAAAGTAATCGATCACTTGGAGATATTGTCGAGTCTGTTGGCCTTCTCTTTCCCCACAGTAAAAACAAAAGTAAAATACAAGCAAACACCCCCAACCTCCTCATTTCCATTTCAATCAAATCGGATTTTATAAAAGAAAGAGGAGCAGATGACTTAGTTCAAAAAGACAATCCTTGTAAACATAGTAGGGTATCTTGTTGTAAACTACTGCCTGGGTTCTGCTAGATTTCTGCATAATAAGGCAGTATTCAAGACCCAAGGCTTTGATACACCTTTAGGGAAGATTCAATAAACAAAAATAAGCTATAAGGTTTTGCGGTGTCAGCATTACCAAGGCGAGGACCAGACAACATAAAAGAGAAAAACATAAACAAGAAAAATGATGGTTGAAAAGCTATACCAGTTGAAACCATTGAATAGTTATTGTCAAAATCTTGCTAAAGTGATGAAGGCACAGTTTCCAGAATGGAAAATACAAGTCAGCTCCAAAGCTATAGTGAAGAGTTTCTCCTAAGATCAGAATTTAAATCAGGAATTCATCCATTTGTGTTCATAAAAATTAATTAACATGAATGCAAACATAATATTTTTTAGGCATTGCTGTTATCACATAAAACGAAAGTTGACTCTGCTTGTCTATTCTGACATAATCTGTAGCCAAACAAATAACCACCTGATTGCATTACAAAGGCAAATGGGAATCAACTAATATAAACAGGATGGAACTTTACAAACAAAGGTCCACGTAGGTCACTCAAGGTTCCAAATGAAGACACATAACAGAAAAGAAAATCAGTCATTTTTTGCCATGTTTTATGCAATTAAACTCAACTAACTCTTAATCTCAGCTAAGTGGTTTATGTTGTCCATATTTACAGATCTAACAACATTTTTATGCTAGCTATATCAATATTGTTTAATGTGCCTCAGACTAGCCATGCAGCAAAAATAAATGATAATGAAGTTATGCAAAATAGAGGAGTCAGTTGAGTATGTCATATAAATAAAAATATGATATAGAAAAATATAGAACCTTGCCATTATCATTTTTACGCTTCACCTTCAAGATAACTATGGGATCATATACACAGATAATTCTGCAAATTAAAGTCACCCTCAAACTGGAACTGGTGATGTAAAAGAAATCCAAAAGCCCTCTGATTGGTTCTCACATACGAGATACTTTTGTTTAATTCCAGACTCAAAGTAGAATTGTTTGGTTCTCAATCCCGACTCAAATACGTTTCAGTAAGAAAGAACCACAGGACCTGAATAAATCACATAAATCCTAAACCAACCTAACCATCAAACAGAAACCTACGAAAATTATCCATTCAAATGCAAGTGAACCAATACCAATAAAGAATTGAGCAGGAACAAAAATCTTATTCTGCACATTGAATCTTACATCAAACATCACACGAACATAAACCAGCACCAAACAGGGAGATTTTTTTTTTTTTTTGAAAAAAATAAAAAAAGATAAAAAAGGAAAATCACTCACTATGGCATCTTTCCAGAGCGAAAAATGGCGAATTTGGATTTCTCCGAGTAGGAATAGGGGATGCCATTGTCCTTAAGAAACTCATCGAGCAACTGCTTGGCGTCCTCAGGACTAGAGCTCTCACACTCAATCTCATACTGAGTCCCAAACCCAAACTCAGTCTCGTCCACCTCCAATTTCAGTCCTTTCCACTCGTACACGCGCCTTACATTCGCAAACCCTCCCAGCCCCACAAACCCTAGCGCCCCAAACTCCTCCCTCAGCCTCCCCAACACCCTGGACTCTACTGCGTTCAGCTTCCCCGGCTCCGCCTCACAATCGCGCCCGATCGACGGGTGCAGCTCCTCTTCATCCTCCTCCACACGGCTCACGCCGTCGACGAGAACGGCTTTGGCTTTGAGAGTGACCAGGCAGCGCGGTTGATTGTCAGAGAAGCGAAGGCGCAGGACAGCTCGACGCGCCGAGAGCTCGCCGGCCGAGCCGTCGAAGAAGCGGTTCTCCTGGCGGTGGGTGCTGACAAGGAATGGGCCCAAAACGTCAGTGACCCTACGGTGGGCCTCCGCGTCTGGAAGCCGTAGCTTAACCTCCACCTCCATGAATCAGTCACTTCTCCGATTACCAGTAACCCCAAAAGAAAAATGAAAAAAAAAATACAAGAAGATGACGAGCAGTATATATATATATAAGCTATAAACGCGAGGAGGATTTATGCAATTTTTATTGGGAGGGGAGACCGAGGCGGTGGGGGATGGAGGAGTCTTTGGCACGGCGGTCGAGTTGGTGGAGGAGGGTGGCGGCGCCGGAAGGGGGGGCGGTGGTGGTAGGATTGGGGCGTTTGGAGGCTTCCTCGAGTTCCTCTTTGTCTTCGATTTGGACTTCGATCTTGGTCGGCTTTCTTCTCAGCATTTTCAACACTTTATGCTTCTCAGGCACTCGCTTTGGGACCTATACGAGTACCTTCGTTTTATTTCGAGGTAGTGGAACACTAACCCAATATTAGCTCTCTGTCCGCAAAAAAGCCATGAACTGCTATCAAACTGCACTAAATTATTTTTTTAATATTATCCACCACTTGGAGCCCCATAACTCTCAGTGTATCATGGCCCTATCAGGCCCAGGAGTGTCATGGGCTTCCATGGGCTCATTATATTTCATCACGCTTTATATGAGCATTACTTTGGCAGCTATTTTTTTTAAATTCTTCTTTGTAGTTCAAATTTAGATACGAGGTTGACTTTGATATTAGTTACAACGAACGCAATCATTTTGTCAAAAGATCATGACTTAATAACAAGTTACACTCAATTACTTTTACATGTCTTTTCCCACCTAGGCTCTCATAATTGGTATGGAAGCCACAAAAGTGATACAATGGAGTTCTTTCTTCATGTATAAGGTAGAAAGGCTTTGAGCGAAGGTTATTGTGGAGGAAATTGTTAGGACTAAGCTATTGTTGGATGGAAAAAAGAGCAGAAGTTTTTTTTTTTTTTTGGTAATGCTAAGACTTGATCCCATTACATTTAAAGGACCTCTATATATAAATGTATTATACCTAATTTTTACATGACTTTTCTTATTTTTTATTTTTGCTTTTAATTAAAGCTAATTTTAAAAAGTGATGTCTCACTTCTAAAAGTATTTTTGATTAACTAACTTTAAAAAATGTAAAATTCCATAGAGAATTCTTATTGAAAATATTAGATGTGCATACATGACACATACATTGTTTGTTGAAATATTGAAAAATTTTATTTACAACTATACTCATGTTTTGTGTGATATTTGATAAAGGAAATCATGATATCACTTGTCCATATATTGTGTGAAATTGATATATTTTGTATGTAGAAACAATTTCTAATCATTGAAAAATAAATCATATACTCATGTTTTGTGCAATATTTGATAAAGGAAATCATGATATCACTCATTCATATATTGTGGGAAATTGATCTATTTTGTATGTTGAAACAATTTTTGGTTGAATTAATAAAATATTTGATTAGATTTTTCAATGATTGTTCCAAAAGAAGATTGATATGGTTTTACTTAAAACTATTTGTGAAATAGGATTGAAAAGAACATTACCGTGTGCGTTTTGGCTCACTGAAAGTCATGCTCGGAATGATATTATTATCCATCTTTTGACTAGCATATTTCAAGCTCAAAATGATGCCATTGCAGGAGTTTTAGTTCTGCGTACTTCACGATTGAAGCAATTTGTTTTTGTTTAACACCTAAGAAATAGAGTGCGTAACGGGATTGACTACTGAAAAATTGTCCTACACTAACTTGTTCGATTCTTACGTAAGTAACCTATTGTGACTTTCGCAGAACAATTACCAAGAAAACGAAGACGGAATTTCCATTAAATCGAATTGGAACTAACAAAACTTGAGATAATATTCGCCTAACCCCGACCTCTTTTATACCCGTCTTACCCAACCTTCAGCCTTCCTTATTCCATCCTTCAATCTTCTCATCCCCATGAACGCGCCATGTTCAGGGTCTTCAAACACAGAGCTGTGCTCCATTGTTTGTCCCTTTTAATTTCCAACGCCCCAGGCAACAGGTCGACTGCCTGCCTGTGAGGCATCTGATCATAAGATCTAGCACAAAATAAGCATGCCTGTGCTTGGACTCGACGCACAATATTAACGGAAAAGTCATGCCTTGCCCTCCAAACCCATTTGTTCCTCCACTTCCAAGTTATGTCAAGTTTCTCCTGGATACAGTCGAAATGGTAAAACTGACTCATGTGAAAGATTTTGTAAAATAAGTATTTTAGATTCAAATTCCTTCTATTGTATTTCTAATTGACCTAGATATACTTTGAGACATGTTATTACTTTTCTAGTCCCCTCATAAATAAAAAAATTATAGGTCAAAAAAACTGTCCCAACTAGTTGTTCACCCTTGGTCCAATCATGGCCATCGGCCGTTTGACTTATCCAGGCAGCAGTGTGGATCATCTCTCTCATGTTTTGCAATACTTCCACAAGGCATAACGTCACCTCAGCCTGAGTGCTGTGTCCAGACGGAAATTAAAGTCCCAGCTAGTTGTTTGATAAAAGATCCGGGCATTCTAACGTCTTCTTGTCCCTTAGTCTTTCATCCATCGTCGCCACATGGTCTACAAAATTCTTCTTATTCTTTCGAGCTCGCGCTACCGTATCTTCACTTGCATGTCCCTCGAACTTTGCTCAAAAGTCTGCTGCTTCAGCTTCATCTTTTTATGGAAATTGCTGATTTGCCTTTTTTTGTTGTTGTCTGCCTCTTCGGCCTTCTCAGCATGCGTGCAGTCGAAACAGTGCGTGTTACTAAGGCATCTTAAGGGGGCAAAAATCCCCAAATCGAATATTTTGGAATATTTCGCAACTCAAGCCCGGTTTCCTTTCTGAAACCCTTTTTTCACAACCTTTGATTACTCCAATCAAGTCCACCATTGGCCAACGGAGATGCTTCAGATCTCTCCTCCTTGAGGAGGATTTTCCCGTGCAAGGTCTTGTGACCAGATCTAGAGCAGCAGGACATAATCGTCTCCCTGCTTCTGCTTTGTTTTGAGCTCTTGCTACTCTGCCATTGTGTAAGAGAAGTTTGGTTAGATAAATAGGGGAAGAAGGGACAGGGAAGGCAGCCTTGTAAAAATCCAGTTGTAAGAGGTTTTGTTTCCTCTGATGAAACAATTATCAAAACCTCTTACAACTGGATTTTTACAAGGCTGCCTCTGATGAAACAATTATCAATTCAAATTTTCTCTTCTATCTTAGCAAGATCGGTGGGAAGAAGCATTTTCAGTCCCTGCCCTAGGACAATTTCATGGTGTCTTGGCTAGTTACGCACTGGGTTAGCTAAGCATGTTATATGTTTTTGATGATAGTGCTTTTAAGCTGTACTGGTCATATATCAACGACCAGGAAGGAGCATTATTCTTGAAGGCTTTAAAGAGATGAAGTAGAGGGTGATGGGTTTAAGCAATTCCTATGATTCTTGTTGCATGTTGTATCAATGTTATAAAGGTTCCACTGTAATGTAATAATGCTCATATTACTCTTCGATTAGAGAATGAAATAACCCTAAATCAATGGGCAATATAAACTAGGTTTATTGAGAAAAAAACCCAAATTTGTATATAAGCTTAAGTTGGTTTACATAGCTTATATATGTTGTTGTATCGTGTTGGAAGTACAAGAGTAAGTTTTGCTTCTCTCGGAATGGAGAAATTTTTAGGTAGTGAGAGATAATGAATCTAATGTATTTCAGTTAGGATTGTTAGTGAAGAAAACACTCTAGTTGGTTGAGCTAGAAGATAGCTTCTAGTTCATTTGGGAACTCAAACCCTAGGCTTGATTTTTCTTTTCTTTGTACTTTGTGACTATGTTATTTTTTGTGTTTTGAATGAGTAGCAAATGATTATTTTATGTGACTATATTGATAACTACTGAACATCTATTGAACTTAGAAAAGATAAGTAGTTTTTGAAACTAAATTCAGTCTCCCTTGTTGGACTTCTATCTTATTCAATAGTTGGTATCATATCTTGCTTCTCTATACTTCTTAGACAAAAGAAGGTCTACCCACCTAAAGTAAATCCGTGGCAACCAATTTCTCAACCTTAATTTCACATAACAAATCTCCCTTATTTGATAAGGCAAAAAATGGACACTAGAAGTCCATGATGAAATCTTCATGATTGGTTAGGATTTGATACTCATAAAGAAGGGATTTTTTCAATGGTAAAGAAAGAAGATTAGTCAGACGCTAAACCTAAGGTTATGAGTAAAAATTATAGTCATGATTATGTTGTATTGTGCCTTTAGTTCTAATGAGTATAATAGGAAATGACGTGTAAAATTGCTAAGAAAAATTCTAACGAAACTAGAACTTAGTCGTGAAGGAACCAAAAAACTAAACAATCCAAAGTAGTCATGCTTGTGCATGAACTCCTTAACAAGATACTAAGGTGCTTTTCAGAAAATTTGCATGCCAATAAAATTACCAATGAGGAGGCAAAAGATTCAGATAATTAACACTAGATAAGTTCACAAAATTTTACAAAAAGAAAGAGCAATAGAAGCGAAGGTGTTGGGAGAAAAGAAAGATTCAAATAATTATGAGATGACCTTTTCAAATGTTTGGAAATATGGTCATATAAAGGAAAATTGTCTCTAGTTAAGAGGAGAGCAAAAGTAAATTAAACGTAAACCTCAAATCCCTTCTCTATCCTCTAAAAAAGTCTCAAAAAATTTTAAAAAACATTTCCCACCCATTCACCAAAACTTCCCTACGGTTATCATAGCAGGTCGGCGGTGATACGGCTCTATAGAGATTTCTACCTAATTTGTTGGGTTCTCCAATCTTGAAACTTGCATTCTTAAGCCGATTTCCTACTTCTTAGAGGCTTTTACTGCTCATCAGTCAAAGGGTATCTCTTCCTCAAGGGTCTGGACAGTCCCTGATTTCAAATCACACTACTTCACTTCAAACCCACTTGGGCCGAACTCCTTTTACATTAGGTGTGAACTTCTTCTCTACAACACAACCTTCAACTAGCTCAAATTTGCCTTGGATGACGGCGTCTCTAGCTGTTTCTAGTAATCCTTTGGGCAAATCTAGTTCTGACTCACACAAATCTGGAGCTAGGAATCTACTTCCACTGGCAGCCAATCCCCTCTTTTCTGCTATAGGTTTTGTTCCTAACCCTCTTCTTAGCTCCAAAACAGATTTTCTATACATCTGCTCTTACTCATGTTAGGATTGGAGTGAAAATTAGTAGGCCTAGATATATTCCATGTATGTTATAGGAATATTCTAGGAATTATTCTCCTCTGTATTGATTAGGATTCCTAGTGGTATCTGGTTAGGACTCTAGCAATATCCAACTAGGACTCCTTTTTTGGTGCTAGTATAAAAGGGGAAGATCACAAGAAAACCCTAAGGGCCAAAAAGAGAGAGGGTTACGCCTTATGAGGGCAGGCAACTAGAGAGTGCTACTTTGTGTAGTAGCCACATGCCAAGAGAGAATCAAGTGAGTTATTGTGAGTATTGAGAATAATTGTGTGAGAGCTATATGTGTGAATATTTTAATCAACACCTTTGTATTTTCATAAAGAAATCTAATAAGAGGAGAAGGGGCCAGTAGCTGTGTCAGTGACGGGGGACGTAGGACATTGTATTGGTCTGAACCTTCTAAATCTTATGTCTCTTGCATGTTTATTTTATATTTGTGTGTCTATATGTTCATGTGATGGAGTCACTTCCGCAATAAAGTGGTATCGGAGCTAGGTTCCATGGCTTGGGAGCATCACATGGAACGCATAGAACTAGATTGGTATTGAACAAGAAATTGACAACTCCTCTTGGTGTTTCTTAACCAAAGTTTTCATTTATGTAAAGAAAAAAAAAAGTGATTTTCTACATGAGTTCTTTTCTTTCGAGTTTCAAATCTTATCTTTGTCAAGTAGCAAGTGAAAGAATGGTTATTCGATGTGAATTAAGCATACCATGCACAAGAGAGAAGCTATCAACAAAGATTTTGTTCTAAGAAACCTTTTGTTAAACACTTGGCATGCAACCCATGGTGAGAAAGGTCAAAATTGGTGATTAAGGTATGGATTTTTCTCTCTAGACTTCGTCTATGTGATTTCCAACTTCTTGGTGGCTAGAAAATTCCAAATTTCATTAGAAATTGATCAGGAAGTTGTAGGTTGTGTTGAACCCACATGGCTGGAAAAGGGAATTTGAAATTACTCCTTCGTTTGACTATTTTTGGAGAAAAGGAAGCCAGATTGGAAATCAGGGTGTCCTGATCTATAATTCTGGAGATTTTCGTGAAAAATGATCCCAAAAAGTCACCGGACAGTGGCCGGAGTGATGGATTTGGCGCCAGTAGTTCAGACCAGGTCATTGAACCCAGTTTAGGACCTGAGTGGAGAGGCGTGGATCCGACCTGAAGCGGACCAGATTGGGTTTGCAGGTGTGCAGATGATCCAGCGAAAGATGGATCTAGTGCGTGCACACATTTGCGAAGCAGCAGATCGAGCGATCAGATATGGCGCATGCATTACACGTGCGGTGTAAAGAGCATGTCAAAAGATGATCCACGGATTCGGGCATGGATCGGGTGTGGCCTAAGCCCACTAGAGATGGGCTATTGAAGATGGACCTGAAGTTAGGCCAAGTATAGGCCCAAACCCTCTGAGAACGGGTCGAGATGCTAAAACGGGTCAGGGTGTGACTCAAATTCCTGTACCCATTGAATCGAGGATGGATGGTTGACTTGATGAATCTGTGCCAATCGACGGTGTTTGACGGTAAGAAAGGGTGTCAGAATGATCTTTGAAAGATTTTGATTCCATCCATGGTGTCTGGCGGCGAAAATTTGGCAACCGGCGGCCGATCGGAGAAAATAAGGTGCTCAAATGGTTCAGTAGCCGAGTATGAGGCAATTTTCAACAAAAAGCAGCCAAAAAAGTGAAGAGAAATGGTAGCGGCAGTGTCGGGTCATGAAGCAGGTCAACCCGCGTGAGAGTTAGGTTGGGCGTGATTTTGCGCTGGTGCATGAGATGCACGCTTGGGTGCCTATGCAGGGCATGTGAACGTGTGCGTGGCGTGTGAGGCCCACGCATGGACAGAATCGGTGGAGCGTGAGTTATATGCATCGGCAAGATTTTTCCTAGGTATTTTTTAGCCAGTTTTGTGCAGAATTTTAAGCAGTGTTTGATGGTTTATTTGGTTTGTGATTCCAAGTTTTAGGAAGGTCCAAATTTAATGAAATATAGGTGTTTGGACTTAGTTTTCTAACTTGTGGTCAATTTTAAATTGGGTTTGCATTGAACGGATTGATAGAATCAAGGATGACAAAGATGAAATAGGAAAAAAATGGCTATTGGTACCTTTATCTTGGTTTATTCAGTGCTTATTATGTTGCCACTAGTGGAACTATGGATGTTGTTGCTAGATCTGTGTTTGACTTCTTTGTATCGAATTTGCTATGGTTTTATGATGTACTCTACTTGGTATTTGGGATCTATTGCTCATGCATTTGGCCAAATGTTTAGGGTTCTAATGGAAGGTTAATATTTCAAGAGGTTGATGATTATGCTCTTGAATGGGGTTGGAAGAGGTATTCTTTATCTATTACCTTCATTATTGTCTTTGGACAATGGTAGAGGGGGAGATAGCTCTGTTTCTTCTACATTATCTGACATTGGTAGAAGGGGAGACAGTTTTGTCTATTCTGCAGTTATCTGGGATCTCTTGATTATGTGGTTGATCAAGGCATAAGATTCCAAAGAGAAGCTAATATCTCAGGAGGTGTTATACTCTTGAAGGAGGATTTGATGAGGATAATTCACTTCATTTGGTGCTTCTAGTATGTTGTCAGTTGATAGTCGCAGATATGAGAGATAGAGTTACATGACACTAGGAGCAAGAGGTAGAAGAAGAAAAGTCTCAAGTGATGGTTTTGCATTACTGAGATTGTGAGATAGCAAGACAATTTAGAAATCACTATTGAGCTTAAAAGTAAAGTTATTCTCTAAAGTATGATTGATTTCTTTTTTTTTTTAAATGTTACACTACATATGTGGATGAGGTAGAGATGGTTTTCTCTGTTTTGGATTCCACAGGATTAGGCTAGTTGGATGACACTAGTATAGAAGGTGTCTTGATTTTGAGTTTGATGAGACCCAAGGGATTTATGATGTGTTAGACCTCAAGGTAAAAAATTGATATTTTGGCGAATAACGAGATAATGATTAGAAGACTACCTCCAACATGGACACTTAGAGATATAATGTTCATTCAAGAAAAGTTTGATAAAGCCACAGTTAAGGGGGAACTAACAGATGAGCAAAGGTTGCCTGGGATTTGCTCAGTTAGATGACTGCTTATAACATGGACACTTAAAGATGTAATGTTCATTCAGGGAGCATTTGATAAGCCATAGTTAAAGGGGAACTAACAAATGAGTAGAGGTTGCTATAGAGTTGATGTACCTAGGATTGCTCAGTTAGTTGATGTTATCTCTCTAGTTGCTACCCTAGTGATTGTATAAGTAGTGAGATTCATTTTTTTTCATCTTCTCTATGGTTGAAACATCCACAAGAGAGTAGTGAGATATTCCCTAGTGTGAGCTCATGTTTGAGGGGGAATTTATGGTGGTGCGAGTATTTGCTATGATTAGTTGTAGCCGGCTATCAGATGATGCACCATATGACATGGACGGTTACAGAGTGATGCAATACATTCTCCTTGTTGATTATAAGGACTTTGATATAGGTGATATTAAGTTTTTTATGGCATTCTATGTTGCAGCTTGTGGGATTCAAAGTTAAAGGAGAATATGATGTATGGATAGAGAAAGTTTGTATGGAATTCTGTTATTTCTCAGGTGATGATACTTGAAGTTATACAAATTCATGAGCATCCATGAATTTGTTAGATGCTCGAGCAATAATGTTGATGTTTACTTCAGGGTGACTCCCTTCTTTTACTATGTTTTCACTTCTCAAGTATGTTAACAACAGAATTAGTTGTTGAACCTTGTAAGGATCTTTGGAGAAGTTGCAGAGGGAGCTTATGATAAAATATGTTATAGAAGACCTGAGAATGACACAGTATATATCTTAGGAGGAGATATTTAAGATGAAGTGCTGTGGGATTCCTTCAACTAGATTGAGTTGAAGAGGGAAACCGAGAGATAGAGAGTCCATTCATTGATGGTTGTATGCCTATCACGCATGTTCTCAGTTGATATTTCAAGCTGTTGGAAGATAGACATGATTAAAGACTATTGAAGTTGTACTAGCAATAGATAGCTTGAGGAGAGACCTGTTGAGGTCAATTATTGCATATGGAGCAAATTGATTAATAGACATGAATGTCTATGGTAGGACTTCTTTGCAATGAGATATGGGGTTCGACTTGGCAAATTTTCACAGTTGGCTAGAAGACTAGCTAGATGAGCTAGAGTTAGTGGTAGAGGTGCCATTTATGGAAGCTAGGAGATAGCTATGATTATGGGAGCCATGAAGTTCATGATGAGATTTTGGCAAATTCATAGAAGAGCTTGATGTGAGCCTAATTTCTTTGACCATTTAGAGATGATACACCTTCAGCTGGGTATCCCTTTTATCAATCAAAGATAAAGGAAGAGCTTGAGGAGTTAGGGAAAATACGTATTTCCATGCAATTGATGTGTTATTTAGTTAAGTCTCCCTTCACTGATGATGGAGGAAGAGCTCAGAAAGCTAGAGAAGAGATGTCTTCAGATGCAGCTGATGTACTAATCGGGATGGTGGATTGATGTTCAAAAGATGCTAAACTATTGGAGGGCTTAGAGGTTATATATGCAACAGATCAACCTATTGTGCAGGGTTGTTGCACTAATTTTACTCCAAAGGAGGAGATTGTTAGGATTGGAGTGAAAATTAGTAGGCCTAGATATATTCCATGTCTGTTACATGAATATTCTAGGAATTATTCTCCTCTGTATTGATTAGGATTCCTAGTGGTATCTGGTTAGGACTCCTAGCAATATCCAGCTAGGACTCCCTTTTTGGTGCTAGTATAAAAGGGGAAGATCACAGGAAAACCCTAAGGGCCAAAAAGAGAGAGGGTTACACCTCATGAGGGCAGCAACCAGAGAGTGCTACTTTGTATAGTAGCCATAAGCCAAGAGAGAATCAAGTGAGTTGTTGTGAGTGTTAAGAATAGCTGTGTGAGAGCTATATGTGTGAATATTGTAATCAGCACCTTTGTATTCTCATGAAGAAATCTAATAAGAGGAAAAGGGGTCGGTAGCTACGTTGGTGATGGAGGACGTAGGACATTGTATTGGTCCGAACCTCCTAAATCTTATGTCTCTTGTATGTTTATTTTATATCTATGTGTCTATATGTTCATGTGATGGAGTCGTTTTCGTAACAACTCAGCCTTTTTCATCCTCAACCACCTCAAATACCTCCCGTCCCCATCTCTCCCAAGGACAACATGACTTACAATGGAGAGCTAGAGTTCTACATATACCCTAATGAATATCATAAAGCTACAAAGTTTATCCACTTTAAATCCATCTACCCACTAGTTGAAGCTTTCAGATAGCACATGAGCTCTTTAAAGGGTTTAGGCCAACCTGCCATAGTCGAGGTCATAAATCCTTAAAGAATACGAATCCATTTAGTTTCTAATATGATCTCGTTAGGGCTTCGTTGCATGAGCCTAGGACATTTGAGAGGCATTAATTCATTCTCACTTATTGGTCCAAGAAGCTGAAGAAGCAAAAACACTCGAAGAAGATAGCTTTATGGCTTAGATTACTAGGTTTGTCTCTACCCCTCTATACTCCCATAGGTGAAGAGATAGGAAGATATTTAACTGCTACACACTTTGTTATTGGAAAACTTTATTTGCCCGAATTTGTGTCGAAATGGATTTATCCAATCTCTTTCCTATTAGAGTTCATATCAATGCTTTTAAGGAGGGTAAGAAGTGACAAAAAATTGTGTATGAAGTCAACATTGGTTAATATTATTTTTGCCATACATAAGGACATGATGTGTTTGTTTGTAGGAGGAAATTATGTAGGCAAGAAAAGCTAAAAGCATAGAACAAAGAGAGAAGCAAGCATGCTTAAGTGCATAAGGAATCTAATGTATGGAGACCAACGAATGCAAAAATGTCATCCATGGCTTTGGTGGTTTTTCTCACTACAAATTTCCATCTACTTGAACAAAGAGGGATTGTGAATGAAGAAGTCCCACAACCAAAGGGTGTTGAGGTGGTTAAGAAGGGCTGATGCAAAACAGCATTAACACCCTTTACATTGATGAAGAGAGGATGAAGTGATTTTTGAAGAATCCCCACCAAAAGTCATATGGCAACACAAAATGCCTTTATTATTCTTGCAAAGAATGATAACTGATAACTCTATTTTTATAGAGTTATTTTACCTATTTTAGGCAATAAATAACTTTAATAATTGTGAGAAAACATTTGAACTCCTCTTTATTTACTTAAATTTATCTTATTTATGTAGCACAAGAAGGCAAGGAGAAAAGAGATGAACATGGAGAGCCTGATGCTTATTGTGTGGCAAAATCGTAATATCAAGATCAAGAGAGTCAAGATGGGTTTGGGCTTTGAATGATTGTTATTAGATTTTATTGTTATTGGGTTTTCTAAATAATTAGAAAACCTAATCATATTAGGAGTTCAAAGCCTAATTAAATTAGGAGTTCAAAACCCAATTGTTTTAGATCTCTAAGACCCAATTCTACTAGGATAAGAGTAGGTCTAAACCTAAACCCTATTTAAGAGAAGAGAAGAGGCAAAAGAAAGAGGGAAGAGGAAATTGAGTACAACTCAAGAAAGAGGCCAAGAATTCAAGGTTTTCTTGAAAAGAAGACAAAAGGGATGACAGACTTCTTGTTCTTGGATTCAAGATGCCTTCTTTATTTCTTATTACCATTCTTCCTCATTATTTCTTTATGCTTTAGTTTATTTTTGTTAGAGCTACGATGTAACCTAATTATGATGGTATGAATCTTATGATTATTATGTTTTGCCAGATATTTTATTTATGTGAGTTATATATTATTATGATTAATGCTTTTAAGTGATTGGCCACCACTTGAATGATTTGATGTGCATGTTTGAGACTGAGAGATAATAATATGCAATTGCTTCTTATAATATATAACCATGAATTAAATGTGGATAGACATATACCATGTTGTTTGTGTGGCTTTTGGTGATAAGATAATTGAAAGATTTATTGTAAACTAGGAATGTTCATAGATCCTAATGCATTTGGTTTGTTTCAATCACATATAGAAATATAGTAAATTAATGAACTAAGTAGGTTTGCTATACCTAGACATAGGATAGTAAATAAATTAGGAAGTTCCGCCATCACATAGATATTATCCCTCTTGCAAGCATACATAATCTACATTAGTACCTCATAGTTATGGTGAAATCGGACACTCTAACATATTTTGTGTATTTAGTTTTATTAAATTTAGTTGATTAGTTTATTCTCTATCAATTTGGATTTGTTAGATAAATTATAGGAGTTGTTCACCGTTAGTAATTAGTTGGCATAGTAATCACCAATCTCTATGGGACGATACTTTCCTTATCATTATATTATTTGTTCGACATGTTCACTTGCATTTAAAATTCACCGAACAATAACTCGTCTAAGAATATGGAAACACAAGAGGATAGGAGGAGAAAGGAAGTGCCAAGATTAAATCTTATAGTGTAGATCACATGGAGATCTAGAACCAAGCAAAAAACAAACATAAACAGCAAGCTACTTTGACGAGAGTCTTGTTACAAGAGTTAACAGAAAATATTCGTTTACATTCAAAGGATATGGTACAATATTACCTGGATGCAACGGCAAGAGTAGGCCTTGATGGGTGGTAGAAATTCAACAAGAGTTTGGCTAGAATTTGAGTAAATCAACAATACATTTGGTTGAATTGGAGTCTGTAGTGGAAGAAGACCCTATGACCCTTGTGGTGGAACCTACAACTTATTGGTGTGGGTTTGTAATTAGAAATAACAACCATGTTGGATTTTAAGTCGCCTAAGTAGGAGGGGTTAAATTAGGTGTCTCTAATTATTTTTATTTTTCTATTTGGATAGTTAATTAATCACACAACAATTGATATGCATTTATATCAATCAATTCAATCAATCACCAAATAATCCGCAAAGAAATTTTAAAGTGAATTAGGCTTCTTAATAAGTCCTACTTTACCTTTTTTAGTAAATTACTAAAAAGTGTTGTTAATAATCAAATATATTATCTTTCAATAATTCTAGGATTACAATGGAGGATATTTCTATACAATAACAATTAGAGCACTCATAGAGGTATACTTCATACAACAAATAATATAAGTGTTGAGATCGATACTAAGGTATAAGATAAAAGCCTCGAATCACAAATGAAACCCAAATTCTAAGATTTTACAATTAAATCACATAGTGCTTTAACATAATGAAATAGGCTTAGTTTCTAAGAAGAATAATGCTTATAAACATTATGTGCTAAGAATGACTGAACAATCATGTATAGAGAATGTTAAAGCTTTGGCTCTCCTTCCTATATTTTTGATTCATTATTTGTTTACATCTTTTATATAGATGTTGTCCACCAACCCAGGTTATCAAAGATGAGATTTTTTTTACCATTGGCCTGGATTAACTTTTCTTGGTGTGATCATTAGGAGCTAGTTGTTCTTCAGTTTGGAAGGAAATCGAGAAAGATAATAGCTTCTTCCCTCAAGTTTTAAGCCTCTCTACCTTTATGAAAATTTCTTATTTTAGTGCAGGATGTTGTTTTGCCTAACATGAAGTAATGGGTCGCAGAAGTGGATTGTGGGTTATGATTCGTGGGTTTATAGGTCATAGGCATGCAGGTCTTTCTTTGTGAAGTTGGATCTGGGTCACGAGAAATTACAAAGCTCACAAACGAATTCGTTTGTGAATGAAGGTGTGCGAGTCGCATGTGAATCATTGGCTTGAGATGCGGGTTACAAATGGCAAGTCGAGGATGAATCTTAGACCATAGTCTACTTTTTGGAGGCTTAATTTGGTCAACATGGAGCAGCTTCCTCCTGGGTGGATTTCTCTGTATTACTCCTACTGGACAACCTCCTAGCTTAGACGAAATCGAGCAATCTAACTCCACGAGTAGTGGTTCCTAAAGTCACAGAGGTTGCATGGAGCCACTTTGCACAAGCCGTACAAAAGGCCAAGTTGGGTCATGTTGTGCCTGGATTGCTTGGATTATGTCATAACTAGGCTAGTAGGTGTGAGGCTTTTGAGCAAGTTAGTGGTTGGACTTGTCCTAGGTTGCATTCAGCTTGGGCTGGACATTCAGGCCTGTGTTTTCATTTCCTTTTCTCATTTAGTAGGGCCTAGCCCTAAGAGATTTTATAATTGATATTTTACTAAATAATTTAAATAAATTTAATTCAATCTCTTCTATCATCAAAAACATTATATTCATCAAACAATAAGTCTATTTGCAATGATAGGAATTTTCCTAAACACTAGAGCATGAGACTAAATCTTAAATTGATTTTTCATCACCCATGACAAGGGTTCTTACAAGGCAGTAGGCAAAGTTGCAATCATTAAAAGAAAATAAGCTAAAGCATGCCCAAGAACAAGATTAGAAGGCAACCTAAGAATAGAAAGATCCAACATGTAAGTTTGTTGAAGAAAAAGAATAGAAAGCAACCCAAGAATAGAAACATCCAAAAGGCACAAGAGAAGTACTTGGATGAGGACCACCATGATGATGAGGAAACCCATGTTGTTGTATCGGTTCACACCTTTAATATTAGATCCTTTGGAAAAGGATCTGAGAGCTACTATTGGAGTGTTAAAATATCCAATCCCACATTGGGTAAGGCGATCAGAGAGCATGGCCTTATAAGCTTCCTCTAGCAACCCACTATTACATAGTTTTGTGTTTTAGTTAGGCCCTTTAGTTTCTAAGATAGTATCAGAGCCGGCCCTATGTCCTACCTACCTTGGTGTGGTCCCTCTAGACTGATCCCACCTCTCACCGCACCCAACGTGAGATTGTGGGGGAGTGTTGGAGTGTTAAAATATCCAGTCCCACATTGGGTAAGGTGATGGGAGAGCCTGGCCTTATAAGCTTCTGCTAGCAATCCACTATTGCACAATTTTATGTTTTAGTTGGGCCCTTCAGTTTCTAAGAGCTACTTGATTAGATGAAAAATGATGGGACAAAAAACCAGCTTGACTTTTTACCTTAAAATTCTAGTGAGGAAAATGATACAGATTATGTTCTCAAATCTTAGAATGATATAAACTAATTGTTAATATGCATGTGTGGATGTGTTGGATACCTATTAAGGTACATATGTGATGTTTTATCCCCTATTTTGAGACATGTATAAGTTAGGTTTAAACTCTACTTTTGTTTTTACCGAACTTATATTATATGAACAAAGGGTAGGGTATTGGCCCTGGGAAAGTAATGGTGGCTGCATGAGATAATGAAAACTCATCATGAGGAAGATGAGGGGATTGTTATTAAAACTAAAAGCAAATGTCTGCCACACCAACTATCCACGTCATTGGCACACTTCATCACCACATGTTGAAGCCATGTTAACCTCATTTTCATACATCGACAACACAATTAGCGTGAGGAACCACATTATCCCTAAGGGTTGTTGAATCCGCACGTCATCCCTGACTACACCTTTGCACATCACACCAGAATTCTCCCACCAATGGTTAATCAATCGACTAGGAAAGTGAAGTCTTTTCATCTATAGATTATGCTCATTGTTAATCCAACCAAAACGAAAAATCTCACCAAATCCAAATCCAATCAACGTTGATTTCAGTTCTTAATCAAATTCTTGAAAGTTTTCCATTTTTGGAAAATTGACGAGCATTCATGGTGATTTGGCATTAATTTTGATTGCCATGAAATCCATTTTCTTCTTTTGTGTATAACATCTTCATTTTGCATGTAAAGAGATTTTCCTATGATTAGCCCCGTGGGGCGTAGTTGAGATAGTAAGTAAGAGTTGTGGGGAAAATCTTACAAAGCAAGTATCCTAGGTTTAAATTCCCTTGGCTACATTTTTAATTGATTTAAGCATGCTTTGGGCTTGGGTTGTTGCTCCCTAGTTTAAGCCATCAAGCTCTAAGTTATTAAAAGATTTTCTTCTACTTGTACTTGTGGACAAAGTTGTAATTTTGATTACAAGGTATTGAAAAGATAACAGGGAACCCTTTAGAATGTTGCTAAACCTTTCAACATGTTACTAATTATTATGATTGGTGAAACAATTAGGTTTAAATGTATGGTTGTCATTACAATTAGGGGTCTTTATAATTGTGAGACCATGAAATATCATCTAAATATAGTAAGTTTCTTGATAGTGTCGGGTTAGGATTCTTATCTTTTCATGGAAGTAGGTTTTCTTAGTAGTATTCAACTAAGATTCCTTTAGGGTTTCTTTATAAATAAGAGAAGTTTAAAGAAACCTAGTGAGTGAGTTAAAAGAGTCCTCATGAGGGGCTAATTATTGGAAAGGGAATGTATGATATACATATTTCAGAAGAGGGAATGTATGAGAAAATCTAATAAGAAAAGGCTACAAGAGACATATGACATTATGATGTTCTAAACCTTTTAAATCTATTCTATTTAGGTGTGTGTGTTCTTATATTGATGTGTTCGATCTCTATATGAATGATGTGACTTGGTTGAATTCCCCTAATAAGTGGTATTAGAGCCAAGTTTGGATCCTAACAAGTGGTATAAGAGACAAGCTTGGATTCTTAACAAGTGGTGCGATGAGCATGGAAGACTAGGACCATTGATGACATATCAAACATGGTGAATGCAATTGAAGAAGTAGATAGATGTTTTGAGGTAAGATTTTCTCTATCCCTAAATCTGGTTTGATTTTAAATGATGTTGATGTAGATCAATTGGAATATGTAATTAAAGTTATAGGTTGAGGTCTGTAAAGTGCATATTTGTCTCTCTATCTAGATTTGAGCATTTATGAGTTAAATTGAAGATCATATAGATCATATTGTTTATGGTGGTCATTGAATCTTTGGCTCAAGTTGCAACGCCAGATGACAGAGAATGAAAAAAGTATTAATGTTTGAAGATAGATTGATGTTTAAGGGAGAACACTTTGTTAATACAATTGATGAATTGTTGATTAAAGGGGAGCTTGTGATGCTCCTATGTTGATGTGATGCTCCTATATTGATGTGATTGATGAAGTAAAATTTTGAAATTTTCAAGTTTGTTGATATTTAGATAAGGTGTATTAAGGGTTCGATGGTTGATTCTAGGGAAGCACCAACAATTCTAGATGGGAGGTGGACTCTTTGTTAGGAATTTCAAAGACCAATCTCAATTGTTGTGGAGGTCCCATGATTTTACTTTTATTGATAGCCTTGTGATGGAGGAGGTGGTTTGATGAAAGAAATCCATGTGAGCGCTTGTCTTAAAAAAGAGTTTTTTTTTTTTTAGGTAATCTTCTTTTTCAAAAGATTGTGGTTGAAGAGAGTTTCCTTAGTCTTTCTTTGTCCAAAAATTGTAGCTATAGAAATTAAAGAAAGTTTCTCTAATCTCTCTTTCCAAAGATTGTGGTTGCGTAGTTGATATATTTGAAGATATTTTTTATACTTTCCTATAATGTAGGGATGTTACATAAATTATTCCAAGGGGGAGATTGTTAGGATTGGTGGAACAATTAGGTTAAAAGGTATGGTTGTTATTATAATCAAGAGTCTCTATGTAATTGTGAAATTAGGAAATATCTTTTAGATGTAATGGGTTTTCTGATAGTATTGGGTTAGAATTCTTATCTTTTTGTGAAAGTAGGTTTTTTTAACAGTATTCAGTTAGAATTCCTTTAGGGTTTCTATATAAATAAGAGAAGTATAGAGAAATCTAGTGGACGAGTTGAAAAAGTCCCCATGGGAGGCTAATTATTGGAGAGGGTCTTTCTCCTGGATTGTAGTTAATAAGAGAATCCATAAGATACTTATTTGAGGAGAAAGAATGTAAGTGAAAATCTAATGAGAAGAAACTATATATGATAACTTTATTTTTATAGAGTTATTTTACCTAATTTAAGTAATTGAATTCCTTTTTATTTACCTAAATTTGTCTTATTTATGTAGTATAAAGAGGCATGGAGAACTTGATGCTTATTTTGTGGCAAAATAAAGTCATATCAAAATCAAGAGAGTTAAGATGGGCTTGAGCTTTGGATGATTGTTATTAAATCTATTGTTATTGGGTTTTCTAAATGATTAGAAAACTTAATCATGTTAGGCATACAAAGCCTAATTAATATAGAAGTTTAAAACCCAATTGTTTTAGATCTCCAAAACCTACTTATATTAGGATAGCAGATAGGTTTATACCTAAACCTAATTTAAGAGAAAAGAAGGCAAAAGGAGAGGGGGAGAAATTGAGCACAATTTAAGAAAAAGGTCAAGAATTCAAGGTTTTCTTGAAGAGAAGAAAAAAAGGGTGACAAACTTCTTGTTCTTGGATTCAAGATGTCTTCTTTAATTTCTATTATTATTGTTCCTTATTATTATTTTTTTTTTATATTTTGGTTTACTGTTTTGTTAGAGCTACGATGTAACTTAATTATGATGGTATGAATCTTATAATTGTTATGTTTTGTAAGATATTTTGTTTATGTAAAGTTATGTGTTATTATATTTAATGCTTTTAAGTAATTAGCTATCACTTAAATGATCTGATTTGCATGTTTGAGATCAACATAAGATGATATGCAGTTGCTTATTGTAATGTGTAACTATAAATTAAATATGAATAAAAATATACTATATTATTTATGTGGCTTTCAATGTAAATTGAGAATGTTCATAGATCCTAATGCATTTGGTTTGTTTTAATTCACATATAGAGATATATTGAATTAATGAGCTAAATAGGTTTGCTATACTTAGAAGTAAATAAATTAGAAAGTTTCATCATCACATAGATATTATCTCTCTTGCAAGTATGAATAATCAACATTAATATCTAGTAGTCATGGTGAAATCATATGTTCTAACATATTCAGTTTATTTGGTTTGCTTAAATTCAATTAGTTAGTTTATTCTCTATTGTTTGGACTTGCTAGATAAATTTTAAGAGTTATTCATCATTAGTAATTAGTTAGTTTCGTAATCACCAATCTCAATGGGATGATATTTTTCTTATCATTATATTATGTATTTGATATGTTCACTTGTATTTAAAATTTTACTAAACAGTAAGGGACGTAGGACATTATGATATTTTGAACCTCTTAAATCTATTGTGTTTGGGTGAGTGTGTTCTTATATTTGTGTGTTTGATCTCTATGTGGGTGATGCAACTTGGTTGAATTCCTCCAACACTATTGGATGTGAACATAGGTTCCAAGCAAGTTTGGACCAAATCACTTTCAAAAGTGCTTAACTTGTGTGCTTAATTACTTATTGTTTAATGGAAGTTGAACTGTTTTGATTGTTGTTAGATTAAGTACTGTTTGAACTTATTATTAGTCCTTTAATTCAATAAGTGTATCTCAATATACTTTAAGAAATCAATCAGCAAACCACAATCAAGTTACTTTTACAATGTCATCGGTATTCAACTCCATTGTTTTTGCATTGCCTGGGGTCTTAACAGAAACGACATGTGCCTTTTTATTATAAACTCAAGCCAAATAAAAAATTTCTAATATTTTAAAGTTATTTTAAGTAGTTTAAATTGTTGACGTCTTTGTTTCTCATCAACTTATTGTTGAGGGCATCGGAGCAAGGACTGCAATTGTGTTTTTGGGTAGCTGCAGTAAGTTCGGAACTCGTCTAAACCAATGAACTCGCCACTTTAGATACAATCTTATGTTAATCTCATATTATTGACAACTAAATCTAAAAGACAAAACATTTTCAAGATCATAATAATTTGTCCAAATACAAATGGCGACAAATTTATTGAAATGCATAAATAGACAAGAGGGGAAAGATAACAGAAACCAGAACACAGTGGCGTGTGGCCTGCGAAGGTGTTAACATGCACAATATAAGATAGACCGATGTTGGAAATTAGTTAAAAGTCTATTCTTATTGGATCTAGCAGTACATGTAAATTTGCAAAACAGTGTTCTTTGACCACCATACAGCCTTTCACATCCTAGTTCTATAAATGAGTTGCATGGGCACAAACCTAATTGTTAATCTACTACGTTATTAAATAGGCTGCGTTCGAAAGAGGGAAGAGTTAAAAAAAGCTTTTATCAGAAGTCCTCGATCTTTATGCCGAAGAACCCAAGATTTTGTGGCTTACCTGAGCGTTGGAGACAAGAAGGAAGAAAAAGTATGCTTGGCAGAACAATAAACTACGTCAATGAAGTGAGAGATTTGATGAAGAACTGGAAAGAGTTAGATTCAACAGATGGGGGTTTAAAGCAAAAACACCGAATGAATGACAATAAAGCTGCACTTTTAATTGTCTCCAAAGTACTATAAATTTCCATTTTATCCTTCTCACAAAGCACATGAACTGACAAAATCAACTGTTAAACTGCAGTTCGTCCACGTTGGCTCCCATCATGGCAGCTAATTCTCCAAAGACTACTCTAATGATGTTCATTTTGGCTTGTTTTACAATGTGCGCACCGCCAGGGCTAGCTCAGCGGCCACAGCTACCCCGATTGCCCCCATTTTCGGGGTCATTTGTGGGGCAAATCCCACAATGTTGGTCATCTCTTGAAAACATACCAGGGTGTGTAGCAGAAATCTACATCTCTTTTGTCAATGGTCGGTTTGGCATTATAGGGCCTGTTTGTTGCGAGGTTACCAAGGAGATTAAGAGTGATTGCTGGCCGAACATGTTCCCCTTCAATCCTGCCTTCCCTCCTCTACTCACTAACTCTTGTGGTCAATCTGACGGTACTATTCTACCGCCAAAAGGATTTGGACGGGCCACCGTGAACGAAGCTCTCTTTTTCAGGCCTTTCGCCACTGAAGCCTGAAAATGACGATGTACCTCAGTGCTTGTCTTCTCTTACAAACATTCAGGGGTGTCTTTTGGAGATTCTGGGTTCGCTTTTAAGAGGGCTAAGCGGCTCTGTCAGCCTACCTTGTTGTGAAGCCATTAGTGAGATCAATGATAATTGCTGGCTTGAGTTTATCCCCTTCAATCCATTTTTCCGTCCATTGCTTGACCACTACTGCGCTAGCTATGGAACAGCTGCACTTCCATCTCAAGGAGTTGGTCAGAAAAAGCTGACCATGAACGCATTGCCAGGGTTATTCTCTGTCTCTGAAATATTACCAGGGCTATCTGGGAAAGATACTGAGCAGTGCTGGTCATCTCTTACTAGAGTAGAAGGTTGCACTTCTGAGATTTATGGCTCGCTTTCCAGAGGCAAATTTGGTGTTACGGGTCCTGCTTGTTGCAACGCCATCACTGAAGTCAATAACAAGTGTTGGCGCAACATGTTCCCTCTCAATCTGTTGTTCCCTCCATTGCTCAAGAGTAATTGTGCTATACGTGAGGAGGTACCGACAGCTAAGGGATTATGAAGAAGCTCCATTACTTCGAATTGAAATCTTGCGAAAGTCTGCTTTAATATTCTCAATTCTTCTTTACAAACAGTAATGCTGGCTGTGCCGAGGACAATTGTACTTGCTTTTTTTCTTTTACTTTATTGAGGAAGATGGTTGCTTATGTGGTGTTTTCGCGCGGGGGGCGGGGGGTGGGTAACTCGCCTTTAACTTCATGCCAAGAACAATGGCAAACATTACAGTGCTGACTATAACTTTATTAGTAGTATACAAAAGAAGACCACAAGATTGTATATACAAGGGCAAGAAGATTGCCTGAGCTAGAAGATTGTGCTCTTGCGGTTAGTGTGATGTGTGTTTTAAGGTACTTAGAAATTAACACCACAAGATTGTATATACAAGGGCAAGAAGATTGCCTGAGCTAGAAGATTGTGCTCTTGCGGTTAGTGTGATGTGTGTTTTAAGGTACTTAGAAATTAACACCACAAGATTGTGGTGTAAGATCAAAAACAAAGTAACCTTACAAGAGGAATGCAACGATAAAAGTATTTCTCAATTGGATGATTTCTCATATGTTTAGTTATAGATTTATAGGGAAAATACAAAAGCACAATTAATACAAAAAGATGAAAAGTATTTGTCTTGATTCTTCTTGGATTCCAATGGGTGAGATGAATATGGAATTAATTTAAATTCAAATGGTTTTGAACAAACTCAAGATGATTTGGTTTGTTTTCCGTTTTCTGAAAGTCTTTGTTGACTAAGATCATTGACCTTCACTACCTTCCTTGCACATTTCCCTAACTGGCGATGAGGAGTTCATTGTGGCAATTGGTGCTTGATTGCAGTTGGTCACAAGGTCAGAGACGATACCCATGTGGTGCTATGCACTGGTGTGACTTGGTGAAGATATTTGTTGTAAATCAACAAAAATGATGAAATGAACGTGCAATTGTTTCTCTTTGGTTCTTTCATAGATGAAGTGGAAGTTGATCTCTACATAAGAGGATGAATAACTAGATTGAAAAACAAACAAAGTGTAGATATATCGTTGTAGTTGTAGTTGAATATCTTTGAGAATAGCTTTAATTCTAATTATTTTAGCAGTTATATCTACGAGACTTTTGATTTTGGCCTTTGTACCTAATTTGGTAGTGTTTTTTTGTTTTCTTGAACTCCAAGATATGATATTCCAACTTGACTATTGTTGCAAAAATAAAGGATATAAGAGGAAAGATTTCATCAATCAAGGAAGTGTAGCTTATAAATTAAAATAAGTTTTTGCAACTTTGGAATTTTCTCAATGCAGTTTTATAATTGTAAACTGCTGCAAGAAATTGAAGAAAACCTATTATAGTTTGGTAATGAGTTGGATCAAGAAATGGTTTGCCATTTAAAATTGAAGGAGGATGTCTTGTTGTAAAATGAGTAGATAGACCATGTGCATTTCCCATTTTAGCATGATGAATTATGTCAACAACAAATTTTTCTTAATGTAAAAAATGTCTGGTAGGTAAGTTAAAGACTTCAACACTTAAAAAGTAATGTAGATGTCCAAATCTTCAATATCAAATTTGGTTTGTAGTTAGGTAAGTATTTTGTGTTGGGTTAATAAGAACAATATTTTTGATAATGAAGATTAATGAATATTTAAATTAAAAATTATATGCATGTATGTTATTGGCTTACAAATGCATAAATTTATGGATTTACTATGGCTAGGGACAAGTACTTGAAGAAGCCGAAACCAAGAGATGGTTGTGCACTTTTTAAAGCCCAAGCAACAACCAACTTAAGAAAAACAAACGAGGGGAAAATGGCTACCAAAAGTAGTGCTTTTTGTAATGAGGAGTGCAAGCAAAGACAACAAGAGAAGCTCTAAGAAAAGAAAACGATGCCATGTAAATTCAAAAACAAAGAGAAGGAGTGAAAGTGATGCCAAAGATCATATTCACGAAGGAAAACTCTCTCTCTCTTCTCTTTCATTCCTCTCTATATGTATGATGCCGGTAACCTCAATGGTCACTAACAGAAGTCTAAATAATGGGCAACGTTCCTTTTCCTACAAGGTTGTAATGGATTGATTTATTCGTTTACAAAAGGAAGCAAATGAAGAAAAGCTCAGTTTTTGTGAAAATACAAAAAACTACATATGATATGTTAGAAATTTGTGCATCTATTTTGATTTGAGATTAAACATTCTTTATTGCTATTTCCTATTCAAATTTGTTCCTGAAAGTATATTTGCTCCAAGTTTGATATGGACAATGAAACCCTAGATCTCTAAAACTTAAATTATTAGGGAGTCTCGATGTGATTCTCCTCATTGTGCACTACTTTGAGATTATCTATGAGAATTTCACTTTATTGTGTAAAATACTTTATACTCTTTAAGAGATTACATGTTGTAATTTCGGTTTAGACTTAAGGGAACCCTTTGAAAGGTTTTCAAAGGAGGTGGGTTACACGTATTGTTTAATCACTTAAAAGAAAAAAAGTGTCACAATTTCTTGAATATTTGATAACTATTAAGTTTTTTTGTCATCATTTGGTCTACATCATTGCACATGGGTTCACACATTATTCATACTAAAATTTCTCTTTGATAGTTGACATGTGCTAAATTTATTTTCTATTATTTTAGAAAAAAATAGTTAGCAACAAAATTTAAAAAGAACCTAATTCATCCCCTCTCTTAAGTTGTGTAAGGACTTAGCATTTTGGTGATTGGAGCATTAGAAAAAGGATTTGGTATATGAGTTGGTGTATAGTAAAAAGAGAAGAGTCAACATTGGATGTTTAAAACCTAAGTTTACGTAGAAATTGATTCAGTCAGCATTAGATGTTTAAAAGAGAAGATTCTTCAAGACAACACAATAAGTGTGAATTTGAGAGGTTAATGAATCCTTAAGGTTGATTCATATATACTTTCTCATCAAGATAACCACGTAGGAAAGCATTCTTGACATCTAATTGTTTGATTGTCTAGTTGCTTGTATAGGCAAGACTAATAATTGTATGGTTTGTAATGGGTTTAGCAATTTGGCTAAAGGTTTTATTATAATTAGTACCTAGATGTTGGTGGAATCCTTTAGCCACTAAGGGTGCTTTATAATGTTCAAGAGAACAATCATATTTCAATTTTATCTTGCATACCCACTTGTAACCTATGGATGTAATGTTTAGTGGTGGAGGAATGAGGTCCCAAGTTTTATTTTTTGCCAATGCAATGTATTCATTAGCCATTGCTTTTCTCCAATTTGGATCTTTTAGTGCTTCTGTAGAGTTTGATAGTTCATTGTAAGGGGTGCATAGAAGTAGTTAAAGCATATGTGTGTTGGTGGGTTGCAATATGTTTAGAAATGAAACCACCTTTGAGCCTAGTAACCATTGGATATAGGGAATTAAGTATTGTTGAATCATTAGTTGTAGGAATAATGGTATTGTAGGTTATATAGCTGCAATTGAAGGTGGAGATGGTTTATCTATTGTTTGTAATATTTAATTTTTATTTTGAGTTTTAGAAGAAGTTGTTTGAAAATTTGGCACTGAAATGAGATACTTTATGTTTTTAAAACATGTAGAATTTGTTTATCACATGATGGTATGGAAATTGGTGTTCATCAAAAGTAGCATATGCTATGACATATAATTTGTTTGCTTTCAAGTAAGAATAGTGATATCCCTTGTAATTTGTAGGATATCCAAGAAATACACATGAATTTGATTGTTGTTGTAATTTATTTTGGTAAAGGATCGTAAATATGGATAAACAACACACCTAATATTTTTAAATGAGAAATGGTAGAAGATTGTTTATATAGTCATTCCCATAAGGATTGATATTCAATTACTAGACTTTGAATTCTATTTAGGGTTTATCAATTGATGTTTCAAAGGCAAATCATATTATATTATAGGTATATGAACAAGATGTAGCATTGCACGACCAAATTTTGAAATATGTCATGTTTTCTTTCTATAGATCCATTTTGGAATAGTGAATTTTAGCTAGATATTCATTTGTAGATGCCTTGTATGGATAATGGACTTTTGAATGAGGGGAAGTAAATTTTATGGTCCATCATATTTAATATATATATATATATATATATATATATATAGTTGAATGGTTTTTTGACTAGTTTTTGAAAACTTGGTAAAAATTTGTCTCTTGTTTTCAAGAGGTATAACCATGTGAATTTAGAGTAATCATCTATGAAGCAAATTTAATAGCTATACCCTTGTGAGGATGACATTCTAGTAGGTCCTCATATATCAAAGTAAATAAGATCTAATGGTTGAAAAGATATTGTTTGTGTTGATGGATGCATTTGTCTTTTGGTTTTGCTAATTTGTCACACATTGCAAGTAGTAGGAATAGTTCCTTCAAAAGAAATTCTTATCATTTTTAAGAATCTTATTACATTAAAATAGTTACTATGACCTCATCTATTGTGTCAATCCACCAAATTTATAGTAGTAGTAAATGCCATAGGTGATAATTGAGTACTCTTCAAATGATAAAGTCCTTGATCAATTGGTCCTTTTAGTAGAGTCTTGAAATTTTCATCACTGTGAAGAGGCTCTGTATTGCAAAATAATTGGGATATAAAAAGACACAATTACTATCTTTATTAATTTAGAAACATATAGTAATCTTTTTGTAATATGTGAAACCAAAAGTGTTAGAAATATTGTTATTTCACTATTGTTTTGATCATGAAAAGGAAAAAGGAAATATTTCATAAAAGGATATTTTAGTGTTAATTATCTTTCATGATTTATGTGTTATAAATTATAATAATCATATTATTTGATACATTTGTGAAAGTATTATTAGGAAGAATAAATGATTTAATATTTGATGTCATTATTTGTTTTACAAGAAAATTAACTTATGAATTTTCTTGTAGGAAAATGAGTAGAGACCAAAAAGAATTAGCTTTAATCAAGTTTAATGGATTAGTTTGTTTATAGCATAACCCAATATGAATTGAACAAGGCTAATGTAACATGGATCTGATAAGCAGTCTAGCCTACATGAAGTGCAACCCACGTGAGCATGGACTAAGCCCTGTACGCATGACTCGTTGAAGCCGACTTGCATTTGAGTGACCCAGAAGCTTCTCTCGACCCGTGACTTAATTAGGTGACCCATGCATGACTTGAAAGGCTTATGTGACCCCCGAACCTAATTAAGCACCTGCATGCCAAAACACAACTCGACCTGCAACCCAACTTGACGCCGCCACTTTGTTGGTAAAATTGACTGTCGAAAACTTCTCCAATCAAGCTGTAAAAGAGTTCATTGGAAAGCTAATGAAGAGAGGAACAATTCTATGTAAGAAAATTGAAGACCCACTACTTATAGAAGATCAAATTGAAGAGATTAAGGGTGTTCTTCATGTTCTTGACCTAACTGCTCAAAAGAAGAATTGGAAGCAGATTAAAGAGGATATAAAGTTGAAATCATGGGGATTCTATAGTGTAAAAGATGCTCTATTGATTTAGGAACCACCCACAAAAGACTACTTCAAGATTGAAGAAGAATTAAGGAAGAATCTTGATGAGATTTGAGAACCCAACCCATGACCCGAATAAGCTTCACAAGATATGATTTAAATAAGCAACTAAACGATGTGTTTTGAAAGCATGTTTTAACCAAAACAGAAAAGCTACTTACTAATAAGACTCTGCCTCTCCAAGAGCTCAAAAATCAGGCTTAATCTCTCCATAATAGGAAGAAATTCTAAACAAGTCAGAATAGATATATTTGAAGATTAAAAGGTGTGTTCTACATATCTATCTTGAAAAGGAAAAACAAATAGGGTGGTTGTTGAAGTTGCTGAGATGTTAAGAAACAAAAATCAACTTTGAGAAGAAAAAGATAACAACCAAGCTTAAGCTGAATAGAAATCTTGATGAAGTTCTTTCATTTTATTACTCTGCCAGATTACTTGAGATTTCTAGTTGTATATGTGCTGATTAAATTATGAATATCATTGTGCACATATACTTGTTTGTAAATCTGAAACCCTAACTCTATTATCATTTGGAGGTTTTGTGATTATGGCTTAATTAGCTATTTGATTGTCTTTAGAAAGCCTTTAACTTAGCAATCTCCCATATACATATTATATCTTAAGGGAATTGTCTAAGTTTGTAAAAGGTTTGATAAACCTTAACTTGTTAATGTGTGTCGAGGCACACTTTATATTGTAATCCTTGGAGAAAGGATTGTATAACTCCTTGAGGAGGAGTTGGAAAGTATAGGGGAACATTTTTTCCTAACTTTGTAGTAAAGTGGACTTTAGCTGGTTGTGTTGAAGGAAGAGGGTGGATGTAAGGCTCAAGGGTTAAATGCTGAACCACTGTGTAAACTTGTGTGTCATATCTCTTATGCTTTGATTCATCACTATTTTATGAGACCTTGTTTGACAACATCTTAAAACAATTTAAAGCATATCGAAAAGGGGACAAAGATTTTGATCTAGACTTAAAACCAATTCAACCCCCCCTTCTTGGTTAGCTATAAAACCCAACAATTGGCATCTAGAGCCAGGTTCTCTAATTAAAGACTTAACATCCTAGAGTAGATCCTTATAATGGTTTTAGAAGAAGGAGTAGCTGTTATAGGGCTTAATGAACCACCATTGTTTGATGGTATTAATTATAGACTTTGGAAACAATTAATGCAAAGGTTTATTATAGGTCTAGATCCAAAAACATGGCAGATCATTAGAGAAGGTATTACGATACCTAAAACTGATGACTGGAATGAAACTAAAGCTAAAGCCATGGGGCTGAATGCTAAAGCCATGAATATGATATATAGTGGTTTAAAAGTTCATGAGTTTGATGAAGTATCTTCTTACCTCACAAGTAAAGAAATTTGGGATAAGTTAGAAGTTATCTATGAAGGTAAGCCATGCACAAATGAAAAAGAAAAAGAAAAAGAAAAAGAAAATAGGATGTCCATTGCTCTAAAGGCAGATGTAGAGAATGATTCATCTTTGGACGAAGAGAAATAAGTAGAAGTAGAACAATCCTATTTAATGACAGCAACAACCATTAATGAAAACTCTTATGTAAATGATGTTGAATGTGATATAGAAACTGTATTTTTTTTGATTTAATTAAGTATGCAACTAAGATGGAAAATAAATATAGAAAATTGAAAGAAAATTATAAATCTGTCAAAGCTGAAATTGATAAAGCAAAAAATGTTCATGAAATTCCTGCATCTTTCTTACGTGAGAATCATGATATGTTTGAAAATGCTTGCACAAAATTTGATGTATGCTCTATCAATGGTACATATTCTGACCTAGGTAAAAAGAATGATGATATGCTAGAACAAATAAACTCTTTGAATGAAAATTTTTCCAGCATGAAATTTGAGAAAGATGAACTTGAATGCAAACTAAGGAAGTCAAGTTTGGCGGTAGAAGAATATGAGAAAATGAAGAAACAACATGAACTAGTTGTTTGTGAAAACCTGAACATGAAACTTGAAATTAAAAATCTAAAAGAAACAATCTTATTCCACAAATATGAAACTAGTGATAGCATGTTTACTTGTTCTGATTTGGATGAAAAGCATGAATGTATGATAAATGAAATTGATTCCTTAACTAGAAAACTATCAAATGTTCAATGCATAAGAAAAGAACTGGAAAATAAGTTAGAAACCTCATCATGTTTGCTGAACAAGTTTGCGGGTAGTGTCATGTTAGAAAAAATACTGCAATCACAAAAAAGCATGTATGACAAAACTGGTATAGGATATAATTCGTGTAAGAACTTAAAGTCTTTTACCAAGTTCTTTGATAAAGAGGACTGCACATTTCGTTTTATCATAAGTGTTTTTATTGCAATTATGTTGGTCATTTGTTTGATACATGTCCTATTAGGCTTAGAAGACCATGTAGAATGAAAAGAGTATGGATGCCTAAAGTCTTTGAGAATACTTGTTCAATTAACTCTCATGGACCCAAGGAAAGAAGGGTACCAATTTTGCAAGCTCCTTTGTTCGTGTCTGCAGGTTATGAACAAAGATACAGCAACTAGTTTAGTGATTAGTGACAAATGAGAATCCACCGTATATAAGTAAAAGTATATGAGTACCTCTTCATTTTGTCATTCAAACAAAAAGTAATGTTTCAAGAAAAACAATGTGCAATTCTGTTTTGAAGTTGGTTATTCTTGCTGAAACTATTTGTTTGAAATGAAATCTTTGGGTGATTGTAGTTCCATGGATGTTTCATGATGCATGATTGAGAAAAACCTATATGTTGATTGACTTTAATAAATATCATAAAAGTTATGTATGCTTGCTGGAAATTATTGGACTATAAGTTGAAAATCTCTTCTTGTGCTAAACATTTTGTTGATCAATATCATGTCATTTGATGAATAGACTATGCTGAAATTAATAAATATTCATCATTCTAGTATGCTAACACGATAAGGAAAGCAGAAATTAAAATATGTGATTCATGTTGCAAGTTGGTTCATATTGGAAAGTTTTTCTTAAGGTGATTACACTTCTCTAAGTCTAAAATGATTAACTTTCCTTAATGACTTATAGATTAAAATGTGTATGATAGAGAAGAGGAAATCAATGCATATGACGTGTGTAGTATCTCACTTCTTGAAAACTTAAATTATTGCATAAGTTAAGGGGGGAGAGTACATAATTAGCACATGTAGCACATGTATGTTCCATCTCTGACTTAAAAGTGCAAAATATAAGATAAGAGTCTTAAACACCCGGAATGTATGCTCTTTGATATATTCTTGCTTTGGTGTTATGAAACTGTTTGCTGAAAATTATCATATGACGTTTGCTGAAAATGATTATATACATGTTTGTTATCTGCTCATGATCACATGACAACACGTCATGCTATGTCTTGATTGTGGAAATCATTACGAATTTTGCTCCTAATAAAATGACTAGCTAAATGAAGAAGAAATGTACTAGTCAAGTTTTCAGTGTGAAAAACTGTTGGAATATTTAGTGATCTTTGTCATTCAATGTGATACATTTTCAAAACAAATCATACTTTACATCTTGTTGTAAATTACTGCTTCTTCACTGCATAAATAGTCTCACAATAAGGCAATATGAAATAAGAAGTTTCCTACATTCGAATGTCTCACAAATGATAACTTAAAGTGAATCAAACTTGAGTATTGTGCTGTTTTACATTTATATATACATATTTTGTATTCAGGATACAATGAAATAAAAGGAAAGAAAAGGAAACAAAGGCTCATTGAACGTGTATTCGGTATGCTTTTCTAACTCACTCCTTCATTGATAATACTTTCAGTGATGTATCCATTGCTGTGGTACTTAAGATGTTGTAATACTAGGCTTGCTGATGTGATGTATCTGTTGTTGTCAATCAAAAGAATGCAAAAATCATACAGCATGATATATATGTGTAAAGACGTGCTTTGCTAAGGCATAAATGATAAACATGAAACACATACAGTATGATCCTACGAACATATACTTTGCTGGATGATGTTTTGGGATGAAGTGCGACTATACATAAATATACTTTGCTGAATGTTTGGAATGAACATTATGTGGTACTTGTGTTTGTTGTTGCAAACAATATAAGTGCAGAAATGGAGATGAGTGTTGAAACAGCGTACTGCACTCTAGTGTATTTCCAGAAGTGTATTTTAAATATCTTTGAATCCACCTCTTATAATAAGCGTTGGCTGGATGAATACATATGAATATCTCATTGGATAAATATGCCTCACTTGTTCTTGATTGGTTGAGATGACTTGAGTCGAAGCTACTCTTGAGGGGGAGCTATAAAAACCCGTTTTGGATGATATTGTGAAGAGAATGATTGTTGAAACATATAACATATTTATTTACTTCCATACCTAAAAGCATGTTATACATATTTTGCTTTATTCTTGTTTGATGCTAGTCGGCATCATTTAAGGGGGAGCCTTAAACATTTTAGGTATGCATCTCTTACACCTCTTGTATTTCCCGTTTTAATGATGTCAAAAAGGGAGAGAAATATGTGCACATAAGAATAAATGAATACTTTCATTTTATCTTCATGGTGTCAAAAAGGGGAGATATATATAGATGAAAAACACTTTGGTTATCTCTACTATATGTTGGCACAAAAAGGATTTGTGGTTTATGTTGGAAACAAACTTTGTGTGTGGTTTGCAAAGATGATCATGAAATATTTAGTTTTTCAAGTGCAAGTTTTTGTCATCATCAAAAAGGAGAAGATTGTTAGAAACATTGTTATTTCCCTATTGTTTTGATGATGAAAAGGAAAAAGGAAATATTTCATAAAAGGATATTTTAGTGTTAATTATCTTTCATGATTTATGTGTTATAAATTATAATAATCATATTATTTGATACATTTGTGAAAGTATTATTAGGAAGAATAAATTATTTAACATTTGATGTCATTATTTGTTTTACATGAAAATTAACTTGTGAATTTTCTTGTAGGAAAATGTTTCAATTAAAGATAAAAAAGAATTAGTTTTAATCAAGTTTAATGGATTAGTTTGTCTATAGCATAACCCACTATGAATTAAACAAGGCTAATATGACATGGATCCGACAAGTAGTCCAACCTACATAAAGCACGACTCGCATGAGCATGGACTAAGCACTGTACAAAGAGCATGTTTTGAGAGCATGTTTTAACCAAAATAGAAAAGCTACTTACTGATAAGACTTTGCCTCTCCAACGGCTCAAAAATTAGGCTTAATGTATCTATAATGGGAAGAAATTCTGAGCAAGTCAGAATGAATATATTTGGAGATTAAAAGGTGCATTCTACATATCTATCTTGAAAAGGAAAAACAAATAGGGCGGTTGTTGAAGTTACTGAGATCTTAAGAAACAAAAATCAACTTTGAGAAGAAAAAGATCACAACCAAGCTTGAGCTGAATAGAAATCTTGGTGAAGTTCTTTCATTTTATTACTCTGCCAGATTACTTGAGATTTCTAGTTGTATATGTGCTGATTAGATTCTGAATATCATTGTGCACATATACTTGTTTGTAAATCTGAAACCCTAACTCTATTATCATTTGGGATTTCATGATTAGGGCTTGATTAGCTATTTGATTGTCTTTAGAAAGTCTTTAACTTAGCAATCTCCCATATACATATTATATCTTAAGGGAATTGTCTAAGTTTGTAAAAGGTTTGATAAACCTTAACTTGTTGATGTGTGTTGAAGCACACTTTATATTGTAATCCTTGGAAAAGGATTGTATAACTCCTTGAGGAGGAGTTGGAAAGTGTAGGGGAACGTTTTCTCCTAACTTTGTAGTAAAGTGGACTTCAACCGGTTGTGTTGAAGGAAGAAGGTGGATGTAGGGCTCAAGGGTTGAGTGCCGAACCACTGTGTAAACTTGTGTGTCATATATCTTATGCTTTAGTTCTTTACTATTTTATAAGACCTTGTTTGACAACATCTTAGAACAATTTAAAGCATATCAAAAAGGGGACAAAGATTTTGATCTAGACTTAAAACCAATTCAATTCCCCTTTCTTGGTTAGCCATAAAACCCAACAAAAAGAACATTTAAGACAATGACATGGTTGACATCAGCATTTCCGATGGCAAAGGAGGCTATTAGTGTGTGCTTTGCTTAGCAAGATCCAATGGCTCCATGAGTGAGGAGTAGTTTGTGTAGGTCATCACAGATTAGTGTTGTTGGGGTATGAAACATTATTAGATGGTGAGCAGTGCATATAAGGATCCCAGACCATAAAAGATGTGAGTAAGATATTCATTATTTGATATAAGCTCACTTGTAATGTTTAGTTGGTTACTGATGGAGTCAACACCTTGAATAAATTTAATCACAGTTTAGTGACCCTTGATGGTGACATGAAGGCAAAGACAAAAGGTGCTAGTGTGGGATAAGCACTATGCTTAGAATTCAACCAAAAGGGGTTTCTAAATTTTTGTAAAGGTTTTGTGTTTCACCTCCACCATTACAATCAAATTAGACCTAGTATTTAGGATATAGCCTCGAGTTGTTTGATCACGAATGTGCCAATCTTGATAAGGAGGATTGGAAATGCGAATGACTACCATTCTCATCCATCTTAGCGAGAAACTTAGGTTGGCATGGGAAAAAAAATCCATGCAGGATGTTGAGCAACCTAATTGCCTAGAGATTGGGCTTTATCTAAGCTCATTAAACAAGGAAGTTTCCTCCTTCACGTCATACACCAATTACTAGGATGGTCAAGTTGTTAAGGGTAAGTGGTGTGATGGTGTGGGTTCCAACATGGAGGTTGTTCTTTATGGAAGCCATGGAAGCAAGGGATTGGATAAAAAAATTAAAAAAAAAAAGGGTGGGGTGGGGGGTTTGCGAGGCATTGGGCTTATGATGCCTAGCTTTATGCTACCAAATTAGGAATTAACACCATGAGATTATGGTGTAAGATCAAAAACAAGGTGACCTTAGAAGAAGAACACAAGGATAAAAATGTTTCTTAGTTGGATGATTTCTCATATGTTTAGTTACAAATTTATAGGAAAAATACAATAGCATGATTAATATAAGAAGATGAAAAGTATTTGTCTTGATTCTTCTTAAATTCTAGTTAGTAAGATGAATAAAAAGTTAATTTAAATTTAGGTGGTTTTGAACCAAATTACAGATGATATGATTTGGTTCATTTTCCATTTCTAGAAGTCTTTGCTATCTAAGATCATTAGCCTTCATTACCTTCCTTACATGTTTCCCTAATTGTTGATAAGGAGTTAATTCTTGTGACTAGTGCTTGGTTACAATCAGTTGCAATGTTGGAAAAGATGCCCAAGTAGTGCTATAAGTTAGTGTGACTTGGGTGTTGTTTATGACATAGATGCATTGACATGGGCAAGTGATACTTGGGCATGTGACACCTTCTTATTATCCTGGCTTAACAAAGGTAGTAGTTTGCTTCATAATGTGTTTATATTTAGAAATTAGGACAACTCCTAAGGCTATTAAATATGGGCAATGATTTCATCTTGTTTGTTTCCAAGTCAATTATAGGGATAAGTGGAGATTAACCATAAAAACTCAAGGAAAAATAGGATAAAGAAATTTTTTTGTCAAAGAAATGACTATCTACTTGCACCTTGTTTTTGTTTTCTCCATGATCATAGGTTGTTTGTAAAAAAATGCATAAAAAATTATAAGTTTATATATCTTAGACTAAGATGTTCCAACATCATTTCATTGGCTACTAAAATGAAATGAATATCATTATCTAACATGGCACATTCAAGTGCTTTCTAGTTTTTATGCTTAGAATTTGCATGTGTAAACCGTATGAAAACATTTGGACAAATATATTTGCAAACTACATTTTCTTTTAATGTGGGAGGGGTTTATACCTTATCTACACAAAGCTATAAAAGAAGTTTGGAAAGCAATTACAATCCAAGAATTCCACTCAACTACCTAGTTGAAGAAACTAGAAAACTAAAATAATGGTCGGAAACACTTTAAAGTTGAGAAGATTGTGAGAAATTTTTGTCCACTTGAATATTCATAAAGCCTATCTTTTTTTTTCAACAAATACTCCAACTATATAATCGTATAAAGTTAAAGTGAATAATAAATGCTAGGCTACACTCCTAGGCTAGGTTTCCAGAGTCTTAAGTGTTGCTGCCATTGGTGAGGGTTTCAATATAGATTTATACAGCCTAGACTCCATCAAAATTCCCCTTTAAGTTGACAAGTGAGGTTAAATGGTCAACTTGGACTGAAGTAGGAAAAAGCATACGATAGTTAAGCGTTTGGTTAAGATGTCAACTATTTTATTAGTAGATGAGATGAATTGAATGTAAAGGTAACTATGAAGAAGATGCTTGCAAATAAAGTGATAATCAATCTTAATATGTTTAGTTTAAGCATAGAAAACCAACCCACTATGAAAATCTCTAGTAAGAGAAATTGACATAATCTAAACATAGTTGGCAAAATTTGGATGGGTAAGGGTGAGATATCTAAGCACAACCATGATACTTTTGTAGAGGAAAGGATTAGGAAAAGTGTCATCAACCCACTAAGAGGAAGGTTCAAGTGTGGTGCATGAAGTAGAAACTATATAGGTGTCAATTATCTTTGCTTAAGCAAGGATCTTATGTGTAAACTTAGCTTAATAGGAAAGCAAACCATGTGGTGTATGTTATGCCTTCAGACTAAGGAAGTAATGAAAATGGCTAAGTCTCTAATAGCAAATTCCTAGTGGAAAGTTGTAAGAAAAGTGAACAAGAGGGCCTATGGAGATCTAATCAAAAGAATATCATCGGCATTACTAATAGAATGATGTTATAATGAGACATGTGCAAAAGAAGAAATGAAGTATTAGCCATAAAGATATAGAAGCCTAGAGAGGTGAGAAAAACATTTAATTGTTGATACCATGCATAAAGAGCTTGCTTGAGATTGTATAGAGAATGATGCAACTAGCATGCGTGATGAGAACGTGTAGGATCAACAAAGCTAAAGGGCCAAAGCATGTAAACTACCTCTATAAGAGAGCCATGAAGGAATGCATTCAAAACATCCAACTACCAAATGTCCCACCCATGATGGTAAGCCAAGTAAATAACAGTATGTACGTTGATTGATTTAGCTACTAGGCTAAAAGTTTCATTATAGTCAATACTAGGCTATTGGTTTTCCACAAAGGAATGAAAGGCTTTAAAGATGGATAAAAATTAATCTTGGGTAGTAAAAAGGAATAAGCAAGTAAAATGAAAATGATCATCAATAAAACAAACATAATATTTTTAACCATGGTAGGAGGTTATAGGTGTAGGGCCTTATACATTAAAATGAACTAGTTCTAGAAAGTGTAAAGCATTAGACTAGGTAGAGTGATAAAGTTGGCAATAGCGTTTAAGAAAAGCATATGTTGTACAAAGAAGAGAAGTAGTGCTACTAAAAGATGTGTTAGTTTGAGATAAAAGTTAAGCAACAACTTCAAACAAGGTATGTTCCAAATGATGATGCCACAAAGCAAAAGAACTAGAAGTAAATGTAGAAAGCACTAAAGGTGATGGAGCTATGCTAAATGGTGATATGTGATATAAATCGTGATCAAGGGTGCCATAAAGTAAGGTCTAACCAATACATCAAGAAAAGGTAAGAAAGTAAGTGTCATAATAGAGAAAGACATAATGATTATCATGCACAAAATGCCAAACTGAAAGAAAATTTTCATATTGTGAGAAACAAATAAGACATCAATTAACCAAATAAAAGGAGTATAATGAGACTAAATAGTATCTATATAAATGATAAGAAAAGAGGCCCCATCACCCATAGATAGTTGTTAAATGGTTGTGGAAAGTGTAATAGTAAACAACAAAGTAGTAATATCAATGACATGGTGGGAAGTGCCCAATCTGAATACCAAGAAGAGGCAACTAGGTCAAATAGTGAAGGCAAAGGCAATGTTGGTTTGAGAAGTGAAAGTAGAGGTAGTGAAGTGAGAATTGTAATGCTCCCTGTAAGTAGTGGTATAGTGGCCTTCGTGGTGGCAGATCTAGTAGAAAGGCTTTTGTTATTAGCGATGCTTGACTATAGATTGGTTCACCATAAGTAAATGTGGGGTAGATAGTATGGGAGGTAAGTTAAAAGAAAGAAGTGGTGCATGCATACCAATGAAAGGTAGAAGATGGTTGAATCAAGTTGTTTAGTAGAAACACTTGATGTGTTATGAACATTATAAGAGGAGGAACTCTAGCCAAATCTTGGTTAGCAATACCAAGCATCCCTTCATGTGATAAGAGAAAACTGTAAAGGTCCTGTCAACTGAGTAGCAACCACCCTTGCTATGATTGAAATGGCAATGACAAAAGGCTAAAATTCCAAACTTACTTCTTGAAAGATGTGAGTGTGGTACTCACTATCTAACAACAACATGTTGATCTAAGCCAATTAGCTAATAGTGTTAGTGGCTCAATGGTGGTTGTTGATTAGCCATCATGGTTCATGGACTAGAGCTCCATATGCAATGCCATTGCATGCATGGTAGACTAGGCAACAAATAAGGAGGTGAGATAAGTCCAGATGGTCACCGACAATTGAAAACTAATGAACTAAGCCATGATCAAAGCAATGGAAATGTTTAATAGCTAGCCTATGGAAAACCAATCATGAATTTGCTAGTTTGTGTAAATTGGGTTTGGGATGAAGTTGACTAGAGTTCTAGCAAGTGCACTGAGTTAGAGAAGTTAAGAAATATGGGTTAAGGGTTCAAGTGTAGTATCATTAACGATCGACATAAGTTGAGCCACCCTTGGGAAGGGTTGAATTATAGTCTACCAAATTACATAGTTACCTTCAAAGAGTCTTTTAGTTATGGACAATGATGATAGGAGGGCTAAAGTAGACAAGTAGCCATTTTAGATTAGGTAGGGAGGTAGGTTAGGGTTACCAAATTAAGTGCTAGAGGAACTATTTGGGTTGGGTAGGTTGGTTGAGTTAAAAGGTTAGGTTGAAATGTAGGTTAAGATTTAGGTTAGTGTTGGATGATGATGAAAAGGCAAGAAAAACATAAAAAAATAAAAAAAAAATAAAAAGGGAAAAAATATATAAAATTGTACAAAGAGACTAAGAAAAGAATTGAAGCTCCAATACCAAGTTGAAGAAACTAAAAAATTAAAACATTGACTAGAAACACTCTAGCCCTAAAAAGATTGTGAGAAATTTCTATCCATCTGAATATTCATAAAAAATGTCTTTTTTACCACTAATGCTCCAAGCATACACTCATATAAAGTAAAAGTGAATAACACATGTCAAGTTACACTCCTATGCTAAATATCTTGATGTGACAACCCAATTGTTCTATAGGGACCACTTGACACTAGCCTTTAATTGTTGCTAGGTCAACCTAGATTGTCTTTATCATGGGGCTTTATCCTCCTCTCTTTCTTTCTTCCTCATGCTCGATCTCAAGCAAGGTTTAGCTTGGATAATAGGTTTGAAAATAGGATAGGGGAAAGAAGGAGTCTAGCTTCATTTATACACAAATATACATAAAGGGATAAAAAAAGGTCACATTTCTTCATGAATACACCCCATCAAAGCAACCTAGCCGTTTATAACTCCTCCATTGATAGGGGCTCCTTAGTACAAGGCTCGCATTAAACACTTTCCAACAACCCAACCAATCTCTCTCTCTCCCCCACACCTAGGTCTTAAATACCCATCTCAAACTTCTTGGTCAATGTTCCAAAGCACCACTTGGTAGCTCCTTATGGTCCCATTTAAGTTCCAATTACCTTTGCATAAAAGGCCCTTAATAACTACCTTTAATGACTTTTTGGCTAACGTGCCAACCTTGTTTGATGTGTTTGCATCCTTTCACTCATAGATCCCTATTAGTTGCCTTACAAGTGTTGCTTTGACCTTCCTCATCAACATATGGTTTTACTTGCTTGATCTTGCACATATTGGCTTGGTTCCTTGCACACATTCATCTTCCATGTCAACATTAGGTCATCATAGCTCACACCCCTCATCCCTTGCAGACTAGACACAACATAGCAACTTTGTGCCTTGGTCTATGCTTAAACTTTAGTCTTTATCACTCCATGCAATGTGTCTCACTTGCATGGTTGTGGCCCAAGCTACTAAACCCATCATGTTGGTCATATTGAATGATTCGGCTATGATATGGAGTCCTTAAGTGTAGCTACCATTGGTGAAGATTTCTATACAAATTTGTGCAAAGTAGACTTGGTCAACATGCTCCAGCACATTTTGATCTAAGCTTTATTTGATTTCTTCTACCATTCGTATCTACATCCAACTCTATCTCAAGTTATGTTCATATGAAACTTTGATGATTGACTTATCTTTTATTGTAAAAACAAGAGGTATGAGTGATGAAATAAAATAAGATAAAAAAAGAATATAAAAAGAAAGCACATCAATGTATTATGATTTAGACTTACTATCACTTTTCTTGGTTGGAGCTTCCAAAGCAAGGGTTGAGCTACAAATATTTATTCATTTACAAAACCCTTTAAAAACAAATGCATTTTTAACATTGATTTGATAGAGTTTAAAATTTATGTCAAGCAAATGCAAGTAACATCCTAATAGATTCTAACCTTGCTACAAGTGCATATGACTCATCAAAATCAATAACTTTATGTGAGTATTCTTGTACAACTAGTCTAACTTTTTTTTCTAATGATAACTTTATTTTCATCAAATTTGTTTCCAAACACCCATTTTGTGCCTATTATGAGATAAGCTTTAGGTTTTGGAACTAATTCCCAAACTTTATTTACAGCAAACTAGTTTAATTCTTCTTGCATAGTAAGAACCAACTGCTATCATTTAAAGCCTCACCTATTTCCTTAGGTTTACTTTGTAATAAGAAAGGTTTGTGTTCACATAAATTTAAAATGGAGGATCAGGTTTCTGAGTAGCTCTCTACTATGTAGTTTGGGTCAACTTTATTTTGAATCCTTAAGTTTGCTTTTTCCTTCCTCCATTTGGTCATGATCATTCAATTCTAGATTGTTGCGGTTGAGAAGACTCATTCACATTTCACAATTCAACCTCTTGCTATGTGTTTTCTTTCATGATTTTCATTTCAATTTTGAAATCTTCTTCTACAAACATATTATTTTTCCTTGCTTTGGAGTTAGTAGATTCATAAAGAGCAACATGGATTGACTGGCAACTATCATAGTTCTTTTATCAAAATACTCTATATACCTTACTAGTGATGGAATAGCCTAAAGTATACCTTCATCACTCTCCCAATAAAATTTACTTAAAGAATCTTTTCAAATGTTAAGAATAAACCACTTACAACTAAAAACATAGAAGAATAATATATTTGATTTTCAGTTATTTAGTAGCTCATAAGGAGTTTTATTTAAATATCGTTCTAATAAGTATCGCATTGCATATGTAACATGAGGTATTTATTGCATGTTTAGTGAAATTCTAAATGCAAGTGAACATGTCGAACAAGTAATATAATGATAAGAAAGATATCATCCCACAAAGATTGGTGATTAGTAGACCAACTAATTACTAACAGTGAATAACTCCTAGAATTTATCTAACAAACCTAAATGATAAATGATAGATTAACTAATTAAATGTAAGAAAATTAAATACATAAAATATGTTAGAACATATATTTCACTATAACTACGAGGTATTAATGTAGATTATGTATGCTTACAAGAGGGATAATATCTATGTGATCACGGAACTTCCTAATTTATTTACTATCCAATGTCTAGGTATAGTAAACCTATTTAGTTTATTAATTCACTATATTTCTATACATGAATTGAAACAAATCAAATGCATTAGGATCTATGAATATTCTAGTTTACACCAAAAGCCACACAAACAATATGATATATGTCTATCCATATTTAATTTATGGTTACATATTACAAGAAGCAACTACATATTATCTCTTGTCAGTCTTAAATATGCAAATCAAATCATTCAAGTGGTAGCTAATCATTTAAAAGCATTAAATACAGTAACATGTAACTTCACATAAACAAAATATCTTATAAAATAAAATAATCATAAAATTCATACCATTATAATTAGGTTACATCGTAGCTCTAACAAAAGTAAACTAAAACATAAAGAAATAATGAGAAAGAACAATAATAAGAAATAAAGAAGGCATCTTGAATCCAAGAACAAGAAATCTATCACCCTTTTTGTCTTCTTTTCAAGAAAACCTTGAATTCTTGGCTTCTCTCTTAAGTTGTGTTCAATTTCCTCTTCCTCCTTTCTTTTGCTTCTTCTTTTCTCTTAAATAGGATTAGGTTTAGACCTATCTCTTATCCTAGTAGAACTGGATTTTAGAGACCTAAAACAATTGGGTTTTGAACTCCTAAATTAATTGGAATTTGAATTCCTTACATGATTAGGTTTTCTATTTATTTAGAAAACCCAACAACAATAGAAAATCTAATAACAATCATCCAAAGCCCAAGCCCATCTTGACTCTTTTGATCTTGATATTACAATTTTGCCACACAATAAGCATAAGGTTTTCCATGTTCATCCCTTTTCTCCTTGTCTCCTTGTGCTAATAAACAAGATAAATTTAGGTAAATAAAGAAGAGTTCAAATATTTTCTCACAATTATTAAAGTTATTTATTGCCTAAATTAGGTAAAATAACTCCATAAAAATAGAGTTATCATTGCCCTAGCCCAAAAGTATTAAGGCAACTAATATTTATTTAACATAAATCTATCCATTTTTTTGTATAGTTCTGTTTTTCTTTTCTATTACCTCATTTTGTTATGGTGTCTTAGTTGCTAAAAAAATTATTTTCAAGTTTACTTAGAGGATTTTCAAATCATGATTTTGTCACTCTCCCCCACGCTCTATTCAATTGCCATGTACTTTATTTTGCATCTTGCTTTGGATTTTTTTAGAACTTCTTTGATATTTTGATGGTTCCATTTTTTTGTTTTTCAATTTAGCAAGAAAACCGAAGTATATCTTTGAGTAATCATCTACTATTACTAATGTCGATGTTTTTATGCTAGGTTTGCCATTTGTAGAGGAGCAAATAGGTCGATATGAGAAGATAAATAGGATGAATAGGTCTGATTGCAATAACTAAATCCTTTGTTTCAAAGCTTGTTCTAGTTTGTTTAACTTTAATGCTCCACATGTTTTCTCTTTTTAGAACTTTATTTGTGGCAATCCATCAACTAAGTTTCTGCCTAATAGTTTTGATAACGATTTCATGCCAATATGTGTTAGAAAATAGGGTTTTGTTGTGACTAAAAATATTTTCTAGTAAATATCAATTTTCAAATTATGTTTTTCTAAATGTGCGAAAAGAAAAACTATAGGAAGTAAAAGGTGTGCAAATTATAATATCAATTAATGATATTATAAAGTAACCAGGTTCCTACATTTCCTCATAAAATATATACTTAAAGTCTTTATGACATATATTCAAATAAATGTTGATAAATTGAATATATTGATTATTTAAATAATTCTTCAAGAAATATAAAATATACTTGAATATATTTTATTTTAAGGAATATGATACTTGGTTTGGTGAAATTGCAGGAACAATATATTAGCTCAAATTCAATATATGCAATACATTATAAATGTATTGATATTGGACCGTGTATTGATATTGGATTGTGTTGATATTGGACTAGATATACATGTTGAATATATTATTACTGTATTGGACTTTTGCTATTGGACTGTGAGAATATAGGTGTGGCCCCAATTCACATCAGCCTGCCTGATCTCATTCCTATTACGGTGTCGTCTTGATCGTAATCAGAGGCTTCTTGTTACAATGTCGTCTTGATCGTAATCAGAGGCTTCTTGTTATGGCATTGTCTTGATCACGTCAAAGGCTTCCTTGATACGCTTGCTAGCTACGACGTCGTCTCACTTCAAGGCACATAAGAGACGCTTATTCTTTGATGGGTTATGCCCTAGCCACTTCATTCCTCCCCGACGCTGCCTTCGTTTCTCTCAAGCGCTGAAACTCCAATGAGATGAATCTAGAGGAGACGGGCTATCAGAACAATCAGATTTCTAATCAAAAGGTTGGAATGAGGCTGATTTGATGGATAGCCTACTATTCCTAGCGAGAATAAGGCTATGGTTTAGGTTTGATTCAAAAAGAAAACCCTAGATCTATTTCTATTTAAAGGAGATGTGTACGTGAAGGCTTTCTCTTGATGATTTACATCTATTTAAAGCATTCTCTTTATGAAGATAATCTACTAAGCTTGCTTACCATCTGATTCGAGATTGTTCATCATTCGGTGGTTCATAAGCATTCGGTGATATTCGACTATACGGTTTAATATTTGATTATATCCTCAATCATAACTTATATAACATTATTTATGTGCTGATTTCACTTATAAACATTTTCTACACATAAATCTTGAGGAAAATCTAAACCCCTAATTTCTCCAAATTGGGGATTTCTTGATAGGAGCTTTGTATCTTGATATATTTGTTTGAATAGCTCCTCTAATTAGCAATATTCCATAAACTAACATATTATTTGGGAATTTACTATTGTATATGATCTTTTGATCATTATTTGTATTCGGACTTGACAATCCCTTTGAGAAGGAATTATTTAGATTAGGGAGAATGTATTCTCCTAATAAGGTGACTTCAATCGGTTGGATTGAAGGAGAAGAAGGTGGAGATAGGACTCTAAGATAGAGTGCCAAACCACCCTGGTAAATTGGGTGTTGATTCTTTTACTTTCTATTTGATTAAATATTTTTTTTGATTGCATATTATCATATAAACTGCTAAAGTAATTGATTAAATTTTTTAAGAAAAATATTTCAGTACTAGAACAATTCAACCCCCCTTCTTGTTAAGCCATAAAACCTAACAATATGTCCTATTCTTCTATGTCACAACCAACTAGGATCTTCATTTATGGATGCTAAAAAAAATTTCTTTCATAATTAAAATCCAATACACACACATTTCCTAACCGTTTTGCATATATTTCAATCCCCATGTTTTTATTTGAGATAATAGGGTTTGCTGGTTCAAAATGAATCTTATATCCTACATCACAAAGTTGAGTAATACTTAATAGGTTATATTTTAATCCAAGCACGTCCAAAACATTTCATATATGTATTAAAGAGATACATCCTACATCAATCGTACCTTGAATAATCCCTCTGGAATTGCATCAATGAAACTTTACCTCCCTTTTTGGCATTAAGGTTGCTGAATAGTTATTTTTTTACGGTCATGTACGTTGAGCACCCACTGTCCAGATATTACATACATTTTGACTGATTTATCTTGCTTCTTCTTCCAGGTAACTTGCAGCAACTAATGTTAGCGTTGCCTTTTCTGTTACCCAGTGTTTGTTAGGTCCTTTTGGGTTAATTAATTCCCTTAGTGATCCACATTTCTTAATTTTGTAGGTTTCGTCAATTTTATAGGACATTTACAACACGAATGACCATAAGATATGCAGTAAGGACAATACTTCATACTAATTGATACATTTGTTTCGTTGTTGTCCTCATTAGAGCAGCACATACTATTATATGTTTTTTTTTGTTCTTGTTGGTATCCTAATGCAGCCTTATTATAAGTTCCTCTTTGTGATGATAACATTTGTTCCAATATCTGCCTTCCACAAGTTAATTTCTTTATTTTTACTATTGATTTTTCTAGATCTGATGTTATTCTTTTATTTTCTGCCTCATCTTTGATAATTTTCTTTGCTAAATCATTTTTCTCTCATCTAAGCTTGCTTGATTCGTTCTCACAGTATATATATATATATATATATATTAATTGTTCTACATCTAATTTTATTCTTCGTTTCCGTTTCCATAACTTTTTGTTATAAGTCATCCTTTTCTAATCTAAGGACAAGAAATTTGTTTCCAGAATTACGTTTCGTCTTTTTTATACTCATGTATTTTCTTCTTAGTGTACTCCAACTATCTACAGCATCTCCGAAGGAAATTTGTAGTTCATTAAAAGTGTAGTCAGAAGTAGTAAATAGATTTACTCCATTTTCATCTTCCTTCGTGGCAAACACGAGACTTAGTTGGCCACCTTCTCCATTTCTTCATCGGATTATGAATCACCATCATCATCATCTTGAGCCGCTTTTTACAGTCACAGCATACATCTATCTTAGTTTTTTGGTTCTTTTTTCTTCTAGCCATTCCTATTCTTTTCCCCTCTATGAAATTTCCTGAATTTTTGGTTAAGCAAAGGGGTTTTATGCATGGGTTAATACTGATGGATGGAAGGGGGTGGGGGTGTGTGAGTGCCATGACGTGGGCGAGCAGGGTGAACTGGGTCTACTTACACTTCTTGTTTGACAAGTTAATTTGTAAGATAATCAAGTTCACGGACCTACATAATGTGGTCTAGGGCGGATAGTGTTGGAAAAGGGTAAAAGAAAGAAACAATTAATGAATAATTTACAATAGAATTGGTAACCAATTTAGATTAAATGTTTGCAATATCAAGCATCAAACGTAGTAATTAAGCATATATACCCAAAACATCAAAACCGAAATAATCGAAGAATAAAGTTGTTACAGCACCATATTGGGGAGCGAAGGCGAGATGGTTAGAAGGACAAAGTGGCAAGGAGTTAGGGTATGAAAAGGAGAATGTTGGTTAGTTGTACACATTTGTTAGGTTGTTGTTATGTTTTTTGTATGTGTTGGGTTGAATGTGTTAGTGGACTATGTGGTTTATGTGTTGTTATGTGGTTTTATTTGATGTATTATGGTTTGTGATATACGTAGTAAGGGGAAGCTAAACAATGTCATATATTAAGGCTTATAGGGGAAGCAAAAATCTCTAATTTGATTATCGAATGTTTGAATCCATAAACCTTTCTTGGCGACTGAAACCCTAGGTTTAGGAAGCTTGATTTCCTTCGTTGATCCTCACCATCGGGAATAATAAGAGACACCTCTAATTATTCTTAGAGGATTTCAGGTAGAAGGTTTGTAGACCTGCTCACAAACTACCTCTACTATCATTCATAACAAGGTGACTGACAGTGAGAATGGCTCACATGGAATTGAACACCAACCGTCGAATTTGGAAGGTGAACAAAAATATGTAATGGTATTCAATCACAAGAGGGACAATAAGGGTTATACTACAAGATCTCCCTTCTCACAGCACATAAAAGCATCCTAACAGTGAGTACAAACATTCTTAAGACAAATAGATCACGGAATTAACCTAAATAGCTAGATCTGGCATCATTCTATCCTTTTAAGGTGGATGATGTAGAGGTCACTACAAGTTGAATGATGACCTCTTTCCTAAGTTTTCCTTCTCTTTTATCCCTTCTAGACCTTTCTTCTCCTAAAGCCAAAATGCACCATATAAATTAGGATTTAAATTACCATAATGCCCCTTCTAGACACTTAACTCATTACAATCCTTGCACCTTCAACGAATCCTTATCCTTAAGGACTAATTTTGAATGAAGGAAATTGTCTCCAAATGTATTCAATATCCTCCCAAGTTTGTATGCACTCTGTGGATTCTAACCACTGAATTAAGAGATCTACTCTAGCCTTATTGCCTTTCCTCACTAGACGATGATCCAAAACCTTAAGTGGCCCCATAAGTAATCTACCTTCTCCATCCAACATAGGCATTCCAAGATACATCTTACAATGTTATCAATAACTTTCTTAAGTTGTGACACATAAAAAATAAGATGAATAGGGGCATCTGGTGGGGTTGCTAATTTATAAGCTACTTTTCCAATGTGTTGGAGAATCATGAAAGGACCATAATAGCATGGAGATAACTTATAATCCCACCTTTGAGAAAGAGAAAGTATTGGCAATAAGGTTGAATATTTAAATACATTGAATCCCCAATGGCAAACTCAAGTTTTGCCCTCTTTTTGTTTGCATAGAGTGTCATACAATCTTGACTTGCCTAAAGATAAAAGCAAATCGACTACAACCTTTGTACACACTTTTGCAGAAAATCTCTCACATTCTTATCAATAATGGCTCAATAATTATGATAAGGTGGCTGTCTAGGTTTGTAACCATATAAGCTTTAAAAAATATCATTTTGAGGGAGAAATGATAGTTAGTATTATACCACCATTCAACTAAGGCAAGCTAGGAATACCATCTTTTGGGATCTCACCACTAGAACATCTCAGATACTATTCCAAACATTGGTTAACTCTTTCTATTTGCCCATCTATCTAAGGGTGGTAGGATGTACTATAATGAAGCTTCACACCCAAAGTCTTGAACAATTCCTCCCAAAATTTACTCAAAAATAGGGCATCTCTATCACAATGACCATAAAAAGTCCATGCAACTTTCTAACTCCTATAAAAATGACAGTTACTTGCGAAGCTAAAAAAGGATGACTTAACCCTATAAAATGTGCATATTTAGTAAAATAATTGATCATAACCATAATGGTATCTTTACCCTTACTTTTGGGTAACCTTTCAATGAAATTCATGTTGATCTTTTGCCATGCCTAGTCAGGAATTTGTAAGGGTTGCAATAAGCTTGGATATGGTACTCTTTCTGACTTATACCTTTGACAAACATCACACTAGGATATACAATCTGTCACCATTTGTTTCATAGTAGACCAATGAAAGTGGTGTTGAATTTTCTTAAGCATTCTTGCAATTCCTAAATGTCCACCTATTCCAAAATCATACAATTGTTAAATGATGGTTTCCTATAATGTACCATGATTCCCCACCATTATCCTACCATGATACCTCAATAACCCATTGCTTAAGCTATACCCTATATGATTATAAGGGTTTACTGTAAGACCTTTCAAAATAGGTGTTACTCTTGTATCTCTTTTATAACTTTGTATCACTTCTTGCACCTAAAGTGGCATAAGGGCATAATTAGCTTATAGCTAAAGGGGTTCCTCCTCATAAGGAAGCTTGGAAAGTGCATCTACTACTCGATTCTCATGATCCTTACAATATTGAATCTCATAATCAAATCCCAATAACTTAGTAAGCCACTTTTATTGGGTTAGGGTGGTAACTTTCTATTCTAACAAATGCTTCAAACTAGAGTGATTGATTTAGATGATAAAATGATTACCAAGTAAGTAAGATCTCCACCTCTAAACTGCCATCACAATTGCCAGTACCTCTTTCTCATATGTAGAAAGCCCCAAATGTTTTGGTGATAAGATTTTGCTCAAGTAAGCAATAGGGTGACCTTCTTGCATCAAGATCGCTCCTATACCACCATAGTTAGCATCTATTTCCATAATAAATGGCTTTTCAAAATCAGGTAGGGCCAATACTAGTGTAGAGCTCATCATTTGCTTTAGCTTTTCAAATGCATGGTTGGCTATCTCATCCCATCTAAAATCATTTTTTTGCAACAAAAGAGTTAGTGGCCTAATAAGTTGACCATAATTCTTCATAAACCTTCGATAATAACTCGTTAGCCCTAGAAACCCACATAATTCTCTAGCAAATGTGGGTCATGGCCACTACAACATACTCTTAACCTTCTGAGGGTCAATTTCAATTCCTTTTCTTGAAATGATATGGCCAAGATAATCAAGCTAACATTAGGAGAAAGAGCATTTACTTTGCTCAGCAAATAACTATTGGTCTCATAGTCTACAAAAAACCAAATGGAGGTGATGACAATGACTTAGTAAATTTGGATTGTACACCAAAATGTCATTAAAGAATATTATAACAAATTTTCTCAAGTATGGCTGAAAAATGGAGTTCATGAGAGCTTGAAATGTAGTAGGGATGTTTGTCAGTCCAAAGGGCATGACTAAGAACTCATAATGCTCTTAATGGGTTCTAAAGGCTATATTATAAACATCTTCCAGATGCATTCGTACTTGATGATATCCGAACCTCAAATCTAGTTTAGAAAACCAAGTAACTTCATGTAACTCATCTAGTAACTTGTCAATAACCGGAATGGGAAATTTATCTTTGAGATTAAGATCATTCAAGGCTTGATAGTCGACACAAAAATGCCATATTCCACCATTTTTCCTTACCAACAAGATTGGAAAAGCAAAAGGGCTAGTGCTATAACAAATAATTCCTGTATGTGACATCTTTTCCACCATTCTCTCAATCTCCTCCTTTTGCAGAAATGGATACCAATAAGGCCATAAATTTATTGGTTTACTCCCAAGTCATAGAGGAATATGATGATCAGACTCTTATGGAGAGGGAAGCTTTGTAAGGTTTTCAAAAACATCTATGAACTCCACCAAAAGACTAGTTATCTCTAGAGGCATTGCATTTGTTTGAGGTTCCATAACAATTGATTGTAACTATTCCAACTCCCATTCATATAGAGTAGCTAGGCTTATCGCTAACAAGGAGCCATCCAATCTATCTAATCCTTTAAGGGTAACTTTCTACCTTGCCACAAGCACTAATAACACATTACCTTTAATATCCAATTAGATTAAATTAATGGATTGTATCCATTGGATGCCAAGTACCATATCATAGCCATCCAATGGAAATAGTTGAACATCCATTCTAAACTCATGCCTTTGAATGCACCATGGAAAGTTGTGCATCTTTGATTCCCTATTAATTGGGATCCCTTAGACACTTTAATTGTAAAAGGAGTAACATTTTCTACTAGACAACCAATTCTTTCAACTTTTGAATCCACAAAATTATGCGAGGACCTAACATTGAAAAAGATAGTAATGACATTTTTATAGCTAGTAGCTTCCATTCTAAAGGTAGCTGGAGAGTCTCTTCCTGAGATCACAAATGTAGAAAGTGCCCCTCTATCTCCTCACTCTAAACTGGTTTTACATGTTCAACACTCACTTTCGAAGCCACCTAAATAGTCTCCTCAATGTCCTTAACCCAATACAATTGTTTACTCTTACAATGGTGACTAGAAAGCCATTTTCATTGCAATAGTAACAAAAACCCTTGTCCTTTCTTTCCTACATTTGTGCATTCATAATATGCTTAACTAGCCAGTAGGAAGAACTCTATATAGATGGAGTAGTAGCTAGAGCTCTAGAGTCATTACTAGCATGAGATTTAACTACTATTTCCAAATTATGTTGTTCACGAAAACCTCAAGACCTATTGGCTTGAATCTCCAATTGTTGTTCTTGTGCCAAAGTCAATTGATATGCCTCTTCTAAATCCACAAGACGTAAGAAAATTAACTAAGACTATAGGTTTGGTTTAAGGCCTTGCATATAATAACCCACAAAGAAATTTTCTAAAATACCCAAGTTCTAGAAACTAATTATAACGTTAAGTCTTCAAACTTTTCAATATATTCTATTATTATACCCAACTATTTCACCTAATAAAAGTTTGCAATAACAAGTTCATTTTCGTTAATGACAAAATGGCAATAAACATCCAACTAAAACTGGTCCTAACTAATCATCCCACAAGTTCTCCAATAATAACAATACCATCTAGCAGCTTTTCCTTCTATATGCATAGAGGTAAATGTAACTTCTAACTAATCATCGACATCCTTAAATTTAAAGAAAGTATCACACTTATTGATAACTCTATATTTTATAGAGTTATTAATAGTATTTTAGGTAATATTTAATATAGTTTTTATTAAATTATATTTGTATTTAATGATAATTATGTATATTTTGTTATTTTACGCAGCAAACTCAAAATTGAAGAAAAAGAAGAAAAAGAAGTAGAAAACCATGAAAAAGGAATAGAAAAGAAAACAAAGAGAACAAGGGTAAGCACGTGGAAGCCATGTGAGGAAAGAGAGAAGAAGAATGGAAAGAAAACGTGGGACCTTATGTTGAATAATTAAGGAAGGAGCGTGACTTCACGTGAATTATGCAAAAAGAAGTCAAATAAAAGAAGCTAGTGGAAAACACGTGGGACCGCAGGAGAGAAAAAGAGGCCAATTAACAAAACAAAACCGGGGAGGCAGCTTTTATCTGGGGGGGAGACCGAAGACACAGAGAGAGAAGAGACCGAGAGCTAGAAGGAGAGAAGGCCAAAGCATCAGTGGCTTCTCCCTCGCTGGAAAATCAGAATCCACGCGCGACAACGCGGGACTTTATGACGTCGGACGGAAATGCGAACGCCGACCGTACGCACGTTCTTTTCCGGCGAGGGAGTTTCATATTATTAAGACATTCTCTTCCCCTTTCTAGCCATATTTTGTGTGTTTTCCGACGAGGGGAGACCAGATCTGCAATCTACGTATTCCGATCTATCTTCCCTGAAGTTTCTGTGATGACCAGCAGCGGACGGCGGCGGCGCATGGTGGCCGGAGGGCGGCACGTGGTGGTCGGAGGGTGGCGCGTGTCACCGGAGCGTGTCAGCGCATGCGAAAACGTGTGAGGGCACGTCTCGGCTCGTTTTTCTTCTGTTTTTCAAATAGATTCTTCTTCTCCCCTTGATGTGTAGATTTGTGCAATCCTTTTGTGATTTGAAGACATTTTTGGTGACAGCTTAATTGTTTTTAAATTCCAGAATGTTTTGTTCACGTTTCTGCACTGTTCTTGTTTGTGTAAATATGTTATTTTAATTTATTGTGTTAGAGCTACGATGGAATTTGATTATGATGTATGAATGATGAGATTGTTTGTGCTTTGTGAGGTATTTTAGGAATGTGAAGTTGCATGTTACTGATTTTAATGCATTTAGGTGATTAGTTACCACTTAAATGATCTGATTTGCATATTTGAGTTCGAACGACGACGATATGCAGTTGCTTCATGTAATATGCAACCATAGATTAATATGGATAGAAATATACCATATGATTTGTGTGACTTTAGGTGCAAACTGGAATATTCACATATCTTAATGCACTTAGTTCATTTAATTCATATGTAGACATACAGTGAGTTAATGAATTAAGTAGGTTCGTTACACCTAGACATAGGGTAGTGAATAAATTAAGAAATTTTGCCATCATATGAATAGAATCAATCTTGCAAGCATAAATGATCAACATTTGTACTGAGCAATTAGGTGAAATCAGAAGCTCTAGCACATTTCGTTTATTAAGTTTAGATTAAATTTAGTTATTAAATTCATGTTTTACTATTTTTGTTGGCTAGATAAACTCTAGGATCTATTCACCATTAGTAATTAATTAGTTTAGTAAACACCAGTTTTCGTGGGATGATATCTGTACTTATCATTATATTACTTGTTCGACATGTACACTTGCATGTAGAATTTCACCGAACACTTATCTAGCCATTCATGAGGATCTTAACCATCAAACTTTAGAAAATCAACTCAAGGAAACCAAGAATGGGAGTTATGTACCTTAGAACTAGCATTTTCACAATGTTGGAGATTTTCAAAACATCCTCCTTGAAAATTTAAGCTAGAATTGTCCTTTGTGGGTGGCGAACACAATAGCTCTAGTGGTGGCTAACCACCTCTTTTGGTAGAATGACTACCACGGCCTTTAGAATTGTGCCTCCAATCATGCCTAGAGGTTATATCAACTAAAACATTAATGTTGGTGGCTAGATCTTCATTAGCAAGTGAGTTATTGGTAAGCCACTGATAACTCTATTTTTATAGAGTTATTTTATCTATTTTTTAGGCAATAAATAATACAATGCTTATGAGAAAATATTTGAACTCCTCTTATTTATTTAAATTTGTCTTGTTTTTGTAGCACAATGAGGCAAGGAGAAAAGGGATGAACATGGAGAACCTAATGCTTATTGTGTGGCAAAATTGTAATATCAAGATCAAGAGAGTCAAGATGGGCTTGGGCTTTGGATAATTGTTATTAGATTTTCTATTTAAATAGAAAACCCAATCATGTTAGGAATTCAAGTCTCAATTAATTTAGGAGTTCAAAACTCAATTATTTTAGGTCTGTAAAACCCAATTGTTTTAGGTCTCTAAAACCCAATTCTACTAGGATAGGAGATAGGTCTAAACTTAAACTCTATTTAAGAGAAGAGAAGAGGCAAAAGAAAAGAGGAGGAAATTGAGCACAACTCAAGAAAGAAGCCAAGAATTCAAGGTTTTCTTGAAGAGAAGACAAAAAGGGTGACAGACTTCTTGTTCTTGGATTCAAGATGCCTTCTTTATTTCTTATTACCATTCTTTCTCATTATTTCTTTATGTTTTAGTTTATTTTTGTTAGAGCTACGATGTAACCTAATTATGATGGTATGAATCTTATGATTATTATGTTTTGCAAGATATTTTATTTATGTGAAGTTACATGTTACGGAGTTTAATGCTTTTAGGTGATTAGCTACCACTTAGATGACTTGATTTGCATGTTAAAGAGCGACAGGAAATAGCATGCAGTTGCTTCTTGTAATATGTAACCATAAATTAAATATGGATAGACATATACCATATTGTTTGTGTGACTTTTGGTGTAAACTGGGAATATTCATAGATCCTAATGCATTTGGTTTGTTTCAATTCACATATAGAGATATAGTGAATTAATGAACTAAGTAGGTTTGCTATACCTAGACATAGGATAGTAAATAAATTAGGAAATTTCGCCATCACATAGATATTATCTCTCTTGCAAGCATAAATAATCAATATTAGTACATAGTAATTATGGTGAAATCGGATGCTCTAACATATTTCTTGCATTAAGTTTTCTTAGACTTAGTTAATCTATTATCCATCAATTTGGTTTGCTAAATAAATTCTAGGAGTTATTCACCGTTAGTAATTAGTTGGTCTAGTAATCACCAATCTCTGTGGGACGATATCTTTCTTATCATTATATTACTTGTTCGACATGTTCACTTGCATTTAGATTTCACCGAACAGCCACTTTGTTGGGTTTTATGGCTTAACAAGAAGAGGGCGAAGGGGTTGAATTGATTAAGCTAAGACTTGACAATCACATTTTTTGTTCTCCAAAAATGTTCTAGGTGTTCATGCAAATCATACAAATGAAGCAAGCATACATCAAGCAAATTCTAAGCAAGTAACATATTAATTTGCAATAAGACAACAAGTTATTATCAAATAGTTGACAAACTATTCAGCCTATAAAACAATAGGCTAATATCAAGTAAATGATAAGGCAATTAGCAACAAACAACAAGTAATATCCCAATCAATAGAAGGAAAAAAAACACTAGATTTACCACAATGGTTCGGCACTCAATCCTTAAGTCCTACGTCCACCCTCTTCTCCTTCAATCTAACTTATTGAAGTCTCCTTTACTCAAACTAGATTAGGAGAAAACATTCTCCCTAATCCAACCAATTCCTCCTCAAAGGAATTTCCAAGTTCAAATACAATATAAGGTTGATCAACCTTAGTTCAATAGCAAATCCTTTAAAGATGTAAAGATAATGAGGGATAATGCTAATATAAAAGCTTATACTAGATATTGAATGTAATGATAAGCTCTAATCACAAAACCCCCAAATATTTTCAAGTTAGGGTTTCAGATTTACAAATCAATTTATGTGCAAATGATAATATATATTCAATTAGCATATAAACAGAGATATATCACAAAGAATAATCACACAAAAGTGATATTAAGTTGAGTATTAAAGATATCACCAAAGCTTCTTCACAGTGAACAGAGGATTAGCGCAAGCATGACTTTTCTTGAATAATAACTTAAAGATTTTCAGAAAATTGTCTCTTTTAATCATAGAATGGCTTTCTCTTATATATGATATGAAATTAAAGAGCCAAATCATGATTTCTGCCATACCCATCAATTCATAGGCTTTTCGTCATTGAGAGGGTGTAGCTTGTACCTTTTTGAGTTCCACATCAGCTTCTTCATCAAACCAAGCTTCAGATTCTGACATTTGATTAAAAACTTATGCAAATATTCCTATTGGAGGAGTGGGGATACAACTGTGGGGAGAGAGACAAAAAGATGTGTCGTTATTTTGAATAGAAGCTAGGGCTTATAAGGTGATTGAGACACTTAAGTGTGCCTTATGGATTGAATGGTAGTGTTTAACCAAGTAAGGGCTCCGACATATATAAACTTAGGTTAGGCTTCTTAATTCAAGCCAAACTTCATAATATTAGAACACAAGCCAAGCTTTCACAAGATCAGAACATAAGCCAGACTTCACAAGATCAAAACACGAGCCAAACTTCATATATGTTCATAACAAAGGCCAAGCTTATTGTATAAAAGAGTAGAGCACCAAAAGCTCTTAATAGATTACCATGAATAAGTAAGTCGTGAACAAGTAAAGTGAGCCATGATTTGCTCTAAGAAACTCTTAGTAACTTAGCTAGAGTTCATCATAAAGTACCTTCATCTAAACAAAAGCAAGTATTATATTTCTCAAATATGATAAATTATATATATATATATATTAATGTCATTTAAATAAGGCATTTCTCAAAGACATTATATGATGATATTTTTGGGTAGAAATAAAGTTGCTACCCCTCAAACTGAGCAATTTGTGTAACAATAAAAGAGCATAGAAATGACAGTAATAAAGAATTCAAATATTTTCAAGGACTAACATTCCAAGCTCTCTTCTAAGAGCATAAAACCTTTATTTAGATAAAGGTCTGGTTAGGATATTAGCAATTTTCTAATCAGTACTCACAAATTCAATCACAACATCTCTTTTTTGAACATGATCTCTAATGAAATGATGTCTAATTTCTATGTGTTTAGTTTTAAAGTACTGGATAGGATTCTTAGTGAGATTAATTGCACTGGTGTTGTCACATTTTAATGGAACTTTCTGTAATATGCCATAATCCTCTAATTGTTGTTTCATCCATAAGATTTGACCATAACTACTAGTACCAGCTATATATTTGGCTTCAATGGAGGAAAGAGCTACATAATTTTGTTTCTTGGCGTGCCAAGAAATAAGCATGTTTTTGAGATAGTGACATCCACCACTTGTACTCTTCCTATCTAATTTGCAACCAACATAATCTGAATCACGAAAGGTATGCAAGTTCAAAGTTATATCTTTAGGATACTAGATTCCTAAGGAAATTGTGTCTCTAAGATATCTAAAGATTCTTTTAACACTGACTAGGTGTTATTCTTTAGGATTGGATTGATACCTAGCACACAAACATACACTAAACATAATATCTGGTCAAGATGCAATCAAATATAGCAAAGAACCAATCATTCCACGATAGGATTTAGTGTCTACACTAATTTCATTTTCATCATTGGATAGTGATAAAGAAGTGCTTATAAGTGTATTCATTTGTTTAGAGTCATGCATCTTATATTTCTTAAGCAATTCATTTGTGTATTTTGTTTGACTTATAAAGGTTCCTTTGTTTGTTTGTTTGTTTGATTTGCAACCCAAGAAAGTATGTTAACTTACCCATCATGCTCATCTCAAGTTCACTTTGCATGCATGCATGCATGCAGCAAATTCTTCACATAGTGTAGAATTTGTAAAACCAAACAAAATGTCATCAACATATATTTGAACAATTAAAATTTTTTTTTCTTTGTTCATTATAAATAAAGTGTTGTCCACTTTCCCTTTTCTAAAACCATTATCAATCAAGAAAGAGCTTAGTTTATCAAACCATGCCTGTGGAGCTTGTTTCAAACCATATAAAGTTTTTGACAATTTAAAAACATGATTTGAATGAATCAAATCTTCAAATTCAAGTGGTTGTTCAACATATACCTTTTCTTTTACAATACCATTCAAAAATGCACTCTTGACATCCTTTTGAAATAAGGTAAAGTTCATACAGCAAGCAAAGGCAAGTAAGATCCTAATTACTTCTAACCTAGCCACTGGTGTAAATGTTTCATCATAGTCAATTCCTTCTTCTTGACTATATCCTTGTGCTACTAATCTAGCCTTATTTCTAGTGATAGTACCATTTTCATCTAGTTTATTTTTGAATACCTATTTTGTGCCTATAATCAGATAATCATTTGGTCTATGAACTAGATTTCAAACGTTGCTTCTTTCAAACTAGTTTAATTCTTCTTGCATAGCAAGGAACCAATTTTCATCTTCAAGAGCCTCATCTACTTTCTTTGGCTCTACTTGAGATAGAAAGGCTTGATGTTCACGTGTTATGAACCCGAGACCTTGTGCTTACTCTAACATTGGGATTTCCTATGATGTGATCTTGATTTACTTCATTTCTTACTCTAGGAAAGGAAGGTTCCCTAGTTTAAGACCCCCTGTCAACTTCAGCCCTCTTTGGAACACTCTTAGTTCCACTATTCTCTTCAATTTCTAGAATATTGTGACAATCATCCTCAAACTTAACATAATTAACTCTTCTACAACTAAAGTTTGTTTATTAGACACTCTATATGCCTTACTTGTATGAGAATATCCAAGAAATATTGCTTCATCACTTTTGGAATCAAATTTCCCAAGTGATTCTTTTCCATGATTTAAAACAAAACATTTACTACCGAAAACATGAAAATATGAAATGTTTGGTTTTCTTTCAAAGAATAATTCAAAAGGTGTCTTTCTCAGAATCAGTCTTAATAGAGCACGATTTGAAATATAGTAAGCTATATTTATAGCTTTTCCTCAAAAATGTTTAGGAAGGTTATATTCACATATCATGGTCCTGGCCATTTCTTGAAGAATTCTATTTTCCTCTCAATAACACCATTTTGTCAAGGTGTTCTAGGAGCTGAAAAGTTGTGTGAAATGCCATTTTCTAAGCAAAATTTTTCAAAAAGTTGGTTTTCAAACTCACCACCATGATCAGTTCTTATTTTTGTGATTGAAAGATCTTTTTCATTTTGAACCATTTTACAAAATTTGGAAACTTCTTAAATGCCTCATCCTTTCTAGTAACTAGATATGTTCATGTGAATCTAGAATAATCATCTATAATGACTAAGGCATAATATTTACCATTTAGTGTTGCTATTCTCATAGGACTAAAAAGGTCCATGTGTAGTATCTCTAATGGTCTAGATGTACTCATCACAAGCTTTGATTTGAAGCTATTTTGTGTATATTTACCCTTAATGCATGCTTCACATATTCTATCATTGTTAAACTCTAAAGATGGAAGACCTTTTACTAGGTTATATTTACACAATTTTTCTATTAACCCTAAACCCGCATGTCCTAGCTTTCTATGCCACAACCAAGCATGAACATTTTTATTTACAACCAAGCATGTTTATTCAACATTCAATTTACTTAAATCAAGCACATAGATGTTGTCTTTTCTATTTCCAATGATCTTCATTTTATGTTTAGCATGCTCAACAAGACAATTTTCTTTTCCAAATTTTATCTTGAATCCTTTATCACCTAGTTGACTTATGCTAAGTAGATTAAATTTAGCTCATCTACAAGCAAAACCTTAGATAAAAGTAGGGTATTAGGATTACCTATTGTTCCCATTCCTTTTATTCTTCCTTTGGAATTATCTCCAAAAGACACTGTAGCTCCATTTTTCAACTCAAGTGTTAAGAAGAGCTCTTTCATCCCAGTCATATGTTGAGAGTAGCCATTATCCAAAATCCATATATTTTTGAGCTTTTTGTTTTTCACTTGTGCAAATAACCTGTAGAAACAAATTTGATCGTTGAAGTGCTAGGTACCCTTTTTATTTTGGGTCCATGAATGTTAGTTTGACTTAGATTTTTGTCATTCTTAGACAATCAAAGTTTCTTTACTTTGTAAGCCTAAGTCTTACGGGACATTTATCAAAACTATGACCAATATAATTGCAAAAAGAACATTTATCATTATGCAATGAAATTGAACATTCTTTTTCTTTAAAAAAAATGAGTAAATAATTTTGGTTTGTCATTTAATTTATATCCTAGTCCCGCTCTATCATGTATACCTCTTTGAGAATTTAAAATCTTATCTAACATGCCACTACCCTTTGTGAATTTCTTTAGCATCAGATTAGTTGCATCAAGTTTTGACTTCAACTCATCATTTTCCTTTTTTAGCTTAAGGACTCTACTTTTAAGATTTTCAACATACACATGTGAGTTATTTTCATCATGTAATTCAACATCAGAACATGCATTGATATCATAAAAAGTTTTTGTTTCTATGTTCATATTTTTAGATTTATTTTGTTTCTCATACATGTCACTCATACAAGCATCATACTTCATATATGCATTAGCAGAAATACTGATGTTATCATGTATCGAAATTGAAGTATTTTTGCTTTCAGCTTCATCTTTACATATCATAGTTTCTATGCTTTGTTTATTATGTACATTAGTTAAAACATTTTGATTACCATGTATAGAAGTCATCATTTTCTGTTTTTCAGATTTAATTTTTGCTTTTAACTTTTTGTACTTATCTTTTAGTTTGTTTGCATACTCAACTAGATCAGAAAATGCATTTTCTAAACTGGTGTTTATATGAAGAAACAGTTCAAAATCATTTACCTCACTATTGCCTTCCTTCAGAGTTGTTGTTGCAGTTAGACACAGATGTGCAACTTCTTCTTGAGTTTCTTCATCATATGAGTTCTCATCATCCCAAGCAGCAATCATAGCTTTCTTTTTATTCCTGCTATTCCATTTCTTGATCACCGGACAATAAATCTTGATGTGTCCTGGTTTTTTACATTCATAGCGTATATTTTCCCTAAGTTCATTTGATTCTTTTCTCCTTGACCTATATTTTTGTTTAATCCTCTTCTTAGAAATTTTTTAAATCTTTTAGCTATAAAAGCTACTTCATCATTTTTAGATTCCTCCTCTTCAACCTTTTCAACTTCCACTTTAAGTGCAAGTGATCTTTTGTTTTCTTTCTCTTTCTTTCTTCTCATAAGTTGCATTTCATAAGTTTTAAAAGAGCCTAGCAAGTTATCTAAGGTCAGTACATCTAGGTCATGAGCCTCTTCTATGGCCATCTTCTTAGGATCCCAACTTTTGGGTAAGGATACTAACATCTTTCTTACCATCTCCTTATTTGTGTAGGTTTTACCTTACAACTTAAGTTCAAAGATGATCTCGATGAATCTACCAAACATGTCACTAATAGTTTCAGAATCTTTCATAACAAACAATTCATAGCCATGTGTAAGCATAATGACTTTAGAGGACTTTACTTTTTTGGTTCCCTCATAGATGATTTCTAATTTATCCCAAATCTCTTTACCAATGAGGCAAAAGGACACTTTATTAAATTCATGTGCTCTAAGACCACTATAGATCATATTCATGGACTTAGCATTTAACGCTATTATTTTAGCTTCATTTTTTGCCCACTCATCAGTCACGGCTAATGTAATACCCTTCTTGATTACTTGCCAAGCTTCTAGATCTTGGCTTATTACAAAGACTTGCATTAATTGTTTCCAATGCCTAAAATTAATGCCATCAAACAGAGGAGGTTTATTAAACCCCATAACAGTTAAACCTTTATCAAAAGCCATAGTATGGATCTACTTTAGGATGTTAATCCTTTTAATCAGAGAACCTAACTCTGATACGAATTGTTGGGTTTTATGGCTTAACAAGAAAGGGGGTTGAATTGTTATACCCAACGATTAAAAAAAAAACTATTATGATAACAAATGCTCAATTCAATATGCTGGACAAATAACACAAATAATATCAATATAAATTAGATAGATTTCAAACATATGATGCTTTACTTCCAAGTCAAACAATACATTATCAAGAATATAATCACACTTATATGTTTCAAATATTCTAATGGGTTAGGAACAGATAATTGACAAATTATGAGGCAGCAAATATTATAAGAAGGTTAGATCATTAGTAAGCAAAGAGATTGACACTAAATTTACCATGGTGGTTCGGCACTCACACCTTGAGTCCTACGTCCACCTTCTTTTCCTTTAATCAAACCGAATGAAGTCTCCTTTACTCAACCAAGTTAGGAGAAAACGTTCTCCCTAACTCAAACAACTCCTCTTCAAGGAATTTCTTGTACAAGTTATGTAATATGATCAAAATATCATAAATCAATTACAAATCCCAAATAATATGACAAGTTGAGGGATTCTGTAACCTATAGGAGCTTATTTGATATAATTATAATAATTCTTAGCTCCTATCATGAAAAACCTAAATTGAAATAAATTAGGGTTTCATATTCCTTTCAATGCTTATGTACAATAAGTATTTTTAATGAAATCAGCATATAAACAGAGTTATACAAGATCCATTCAATTATATAAACAAATGAATAAGTATTTAATCATAATATCACTATAGGCTTGAACTTCACTGAAAGTCATAAAGATTGAATGATTAAAAGATGAACTTAACAACAGAATCTTCACTCAAAGAGAACTTCATATTGTTGTAAATGTCAAACCCTTCTCCATAGAATAGCTCTTCTTAAATAGAAAAATTAAAGCTAAGGTTTTGGACATTTCAAACCTCAATGATGAAGCTATCTTTGTTAGGTTTTATGGCTTAACAAGAAGGGGGGTTGAATTGTTCTTGTACCAAAATATTTTTCTCAAAAAATTTAATCAATTATTTTAGTAGTTTATATGATAATATGCTATCAAATAAAAATATTTAATAAAATAGAAAGTAAAAGAATCAACACCCAATTTACCACGGTGGTTTGGCATTCTATCTTAGAGTCCTACGCCACCCTCTTCTCCTTCAATCCAACCGAATGAAGTCACCTTTACTCAATATGATTAAGAGAATACGTTCTCCCTAATCCAAATAATTCCTTCTCAAAGGAATTATCAAGTCCGAATACAAATAATGATCAAAAGATCATATACAATAGCAAATCCCCAAATAATATCTTAGTTTATGGGATATTGCTGATCAGAGGAGCTATTCAAACAAATATATCAAGATACAAAGCTCCTATCACGAAATCCCCAATTTAGAGAAATTAGAGTTTCAGATTTTCCTCAAGATTTATGTGTAGAAAATGTTTATAAGTGAAATCAACACATAAATAATGTTATACAAGCTATGATTGAGGATATAATCAAAGATTAAACTGTATAGTCGAATATAACCGAATGCTTATGAACCTCCGAATGCTTATGAACCACCGAATGATGAAAAATCTTGAATCAGATGGTAAGCAAGCTTAGTAGATTATCTTCACAAAGAGAATGCTTTAAATAAATGTAAATCATCAAGAGAAAACCTTCACATACACATCTCTTTTAAATAGAAGCAGATCTAGGGTTTTCTTTTTAAATCAAACCTAAACCATAGCCTTCTTCCCGTTAGGAATAGTAGGCTATCCATCAAACCAGCCTCATTTCAATCTTTTGATTCAAAATTTGACTATTCTGACAGCCCGTCACCTCTAGATTCATCCCATTGGAGTTTCAGCACTTAAGAGAAGTGAAGGCAACGTCGGGGAGGAATGAAGTGGCTAGGGCATAACCCATCGAAGAATAAGCATCTCTTATGTGCCCTTAAGTGAGACGACGTCATAGCCAACAAGCATATCAAGGAAGCCTTTAATGTGATCAAGACACCATCGTAACAAGAAGCCTCTGATTACGATCAAGATGACACCATAATAGGAATGGGATCAAGCAGGCTGACGTGAACTTAGGCCGCACCTATATTCTTACAATCCAGCAGCAAAAGTCCAGTACAGGAAGAATATATTTAACATGTATATCCGGTCCAATATCAATACATTTATAATGTATTGCATATATTGAATTTGAGCTAATATGTTGTTCCTACAATTTCACCAAACCAAGTATCATATTCCTTAAAATAAATTATATTCAAGTATATTTTATATTTCTTGAAGAATTATTTAAATAATCAATTTATTCAATTTATCAACATTTATTTGAATATATGTCACAAAGACTTTAAGTATATATTTTATGAGGAAATGTAGGAACCCGGTTACTTTATAATATCATTAATTGATATTATAATTTGCACACCTTTTACTTCCTATAGTTTTTCTTTTTGCACATTTAGAAAAACATAACTTGAAAATTGATATTTACCAAAAAATATTTTCAGTCACAACAAAACCCTATTTTCCAACAATCTCCCCCTTTTTTATGATGACAAAATATATTTCAATAGTATTACACATGTCATCAAATATCAATTATGTTTTTCAAAAAGAACACAACTTATCATTGCAGCATAGATACAGTCATATGATCATACGCATGTTTCCTATACATGTGTTTGGCAGATTTTAAAATTTTGTATAGAACATGCAAAAATGTGATTAAACAAGGGTGATATGTATATGTATCCCACATTCTGCATTGATAATCAGAAATTAGACTTCACATGCTTCACGTGTGCACACTATTCTCTCCCTTTTTTTGTCATAAGAAAAAAGAACGATTATGCAAGCAAGCAAGACAAGATACAAAAAAAAAAAAATGAGCAGGTAGCAATGGAATAAAAAGAAGAGTAGGGTACTAACTGGATGCTATAATAGAGTTGCTCCCCCTCAAACTGAGAAGTTTGAAGAATAGTGAAAGAATAGAAAGATAGCAGTAATAAACAATTCAATGATTTTCAGGAAGTAACATTCCAAGTTCTCATCTAAGAGCATAAAATCTATCCTTGGGTAAAGGTTTGGTTAAGATATCGACAATTTGCTGATCAATACTCATAAATTCAAACACAACATCACCTTTTTGAACATGATCCTAAATGAAATGATGTCTGATTTCTATGTGCTTTGTTTTAGAGTGCTAAATAGGATTCCTAGTGAGATTTATAGCACTTGAGTTATCACATTTTAGTGGAACTCTATGTGATAAGATTCCATAATCCTCTAACTACTGTTTCATCCATAAGATTTGAGCACAGCTACTAGCAGTAACAATATATTCAGCTTCAGTGGAAGAGAGAGCTACACAATTTTGTTTCTTGGTGTGCCAAGAAATAAGCATATTTCTGAGATAGTGACATCCACCACTCATACTCTTCCTATCTAGTTTGCAGCCAGCATAATTAGAGTTACTAAATGCATGCAAATCTAGAGTGATGTCTCTAGGGTACCAGATTCCTAGGGAAACTGTGTCTCTAAGGTATCTAAATATCCTTTTAACAGCAACTAGATGATGTTCTTTAGGATTGGATTGATACCTAGCACATAGACACACACTAAACATGATATCTGGTTTGGATGCAGTCAAGTACAGTAAAGAGCCAATCATGCCACGATACACTTTAGTGTCTATACTAATTCCATCTTCATCATTAGACAATGATAAAGAAGTCCTCATTGATGTGTTCATTGGTTTAGAATCATACATCTTGTATTTCTTGAGCAATTCATTTGTATATTTGGTTTAACTTATAAAAGTCCCTTTGTTGGTTTGTTTGACTTGCAATCCAAGAAAGTATGTTAATTCACCCATCATACTCATTTCAAATTCACTTTGCATGCATGCAGCAAATTCTTCACATAATTTAGCATTAGTGGAACCAAACATGATATCATCAACATATATTTGAACAATCAAAATTTCTTTTCCTTTATTCTTTTTAAATAATGTGTTGTCCACTTTTCCTTTTCTAAAATCATGATTAATTAAGAATGAACTTAATTTATCATACCAAGCCAGTGGAGCTTGTTTCAAACCATATAATGCTTTTGATAATTTAAAGACATGATTTGAGTAAATTGGATCTTTAAATCTGGGTGGTTGTTCAACATATACTTCTTCCTTTATAATGCCATTCAAAAATGAACTTTTGACATTCATTTGAAATAAGGTAAAGTTCATACAGCAAGCAAATGCAAGTAAGATCCGAATAGCCTCCAATCTAGCTATAGGTGCAAATGTTTTATCATAGTTAATCCCTTCTTCTTAACTATATCCTTGTGCCACTAATCTAGCCTTATTTCTAATAATGGTATCATTTTCATCTAGTTTGTTCCGAAATACCCATTTTGTGCCTATGATCGGATGGTCCTTTGGTCTCAGAATTGAATTCTAGACCTTGCTTCTTTCAAACTGATTCAATTCTTCTTGCATAGCAAGAAGCCAGTTTTAATCCTCAAGAGCCTCATCTACTTTCTTAGGCTCTACTTGAGATAAAAAGGCTTGATGTTCACATGTGTTGTGAACTTGAGACCTTGTGCTTACTCTAACATTTGGATCACCTATAATGTGATCGTGATCCACTTCATTCCTAACTCTAGGGAAGGAGGGTTCTCTAGTTTCAGACTCCCCCTCAACCTCAGCCCTATTTGGAATGCTTTTAGTTCCACCATTTGCTTTGGTTTCTAGAATGCCTTGGCATTCATCCTCAAACTTAACATGAATTGACTCTTCTACAACTAAAGTGCATTTATTAACTATTCTATATGCTTTACTTGTATGAGAATATCCAAGAAATATTCCTTCATCACTCTTGGAATCAAATTTCCCAAGTGATTCCTTTCCATGATTCAAGACAAAACATTTACTTCCAAAAACATGAAAATATGAAATGTTTGGTTTTCTTTCAAAGAATAACTCAAAGGGTGTCTTTTTCAAAATAGGTCTTATTAAGGCACGATTTGAAATATAACAAGCTGTGTTTACAACTTCTCCCCAAAATGTTTTGGAAGATTATATTCACACATCATAGTTCTAGCCATCTCTTGAAGTGTTCTATTTTTCCTTTCAACAACACCATTTTGTTTTGGTGTTCTAGGAGTTGCAAAATTGTCTGAAATACCATTTTCTTAACAAAAGTTTTCAAAAAGTTGGTTTTCAAATTCACCACCATGATCAGTTCTTATTTTTATAATTGAAAAACCTTTTTCATTTTGAATCATCTTATAGAATTTAGCAAACTTTTCAAATGCCTCATCTTTCCTAACAAGCATGTATGTCCATGTGAATCTAAAATAGTCATTTATAATAACTAAGACATAATGTTTACCATTCAATGTTGTTGTTCTCATAGGATCGACAAGGTCCATGTGCAGTATTTCTAATGGTCTAGATGTGCTCATCACAAGCTTCGATTTGAAGATACTTTGTGTCTGTTTGCCTTTAATGCATGCTTCACATATTCTATTATTGTTGAATTCTAAAAAAGGAAGACCTTTTACTAAATTGTATTTACACAATTTTTCTATCAATCCTAGACCTACATGTCCTAGCTTTCTATGCCACAACCAAGCATCAATATTTCTATTTACAACCAAACATGTTTGTTTAACATTCACCTTGCTCAAATCAAGCACATAGATATTATCTTTCCTTTTTCCAACAATTTTATGGTCAGCATACTCAACAAGACAACTTTCTTTTTCAAATTTTATTTTGAATCCTTTATCACACAATTGACTTATGCTAAGTAAGCTAAATTTTAGTTCATCTACAAGCAATACTTCAGATATGAGTAGGGTATCAGAGTTACCTATTGTTCCCATTCCTCTTATCTTTCCTTTGGAGTTATCTCCAAAAGATACCGTACCTTCATTTTTCAACTCAAGCATTGAGAAAAGCTCCCTCATCCTAGTCATGTGTCGAGAGCATCCGCTATCTAGAATCCACATGTTCTTAAGCTTTTTGTTCCGTATCCGTGCCCGCATATCCTACAGAAACAAATTTTATTGTTGAAGTGCTTGGTACCCTTTTTACTTTGGGTCCATGAGTGTTAGTTCGACTTAGATTTTTGTCATTCTTAGGCAGCCAAAGTTTCTTTACTTTGTAAGCCTTTCTAAGTCTTATGGGACATTTATCAAAATTATGACCAAATAATTGCAAAAAGAACATTTATTTTCATGCAACGGAATTGAACATTCCTTTTTCTTTTAAAGAAATGAGTAAATGATTTTGATTTATCATTCAGTTTATACCCTAGTCCCGCCTTATCGTATATACCTCTTTGAGAGTTTAGAATTCTATCTAACATGCAACTACCATTTGTAAATTTCTTTAACAGTAAGTTACTTGCATCAAGTTTTGATTTCAAGTCACAGTTTTCTTTTTCAAGTTCACAGACTCTATTCTTAAGGTTCTCAACACGTACATGTGAATTTGCATGTATGTTAATATCAGAGGATGTGCTGACATTACAGAAAGTTTCTGTTCCTATTTGCATGTTTTCAAATTTTCCTTGTTTTTCATATATATCATTCATACACGCATCATATTTCATATATGCATTAACAGAAATAGCAATGTCATCATTCAAGGAAATCAAGGCATTTTTCCTTTCATCTTCATCTCTACATGCAATAAGTTCTATGCTTTGTTTATCAATAAAATTGATTTTTTGTACAGAAGTCAAATGTTCCTATTTTTTAGATTTATTTTTTGCTTTTAACTTTTTGTATTTATCTTTTAATTTATTTGTATATTCAACTAAGTTAGAAAATGCAGTTTCTAATCTAGAAGTTATTTGAAGAAACAATTCAAAATCGTTTACCTCATTATTTTCTTCCTCAAGAGTTGTTGTTGCGGTTAGGCATAGATGTGCAACCTCTTCTTGAGTTTCTTCATCAGATGAGGAGTTTTCATCGTCTCAAGTAGCAATCATTGCCTTCTTTTTGTTCTTGTTGTTTCTCTTCTTGATTATCGGACAATCAATCTTGATATGTCTTGGTTTCCTGCATTCATAGCACACATTCTCCCTAGGTTCATTTAATTCTTTTCTCCTATTTTGCCCTATGTTTTTATTTAAGCCTCTTCTTAGAAATTTTCTAAATCTTCTAGCTATAAGAGCTACTTCATCATTTTCTGACTCTTCTCCTTCAACCTTTTCAACTTTTACTTTAAGTGCAAGATCTTCTATTTTCTTTTTCTTTTTCTCTTCTTATAAGCTGCATTTCATAAGCCTTAAGAGAACCTAGCAAATCATCTAATGTCAGCACCTCTAGGTCATGAGCTTCTTCTATGGCCATCTTTTTAGGATCCTAACTCTCGAGTAAGGATACTGACATTTTTCTTACCATTTCCTCATTTGTATAGGTTTTTCCTAGCAATTTAAGTTTAGAGATGATTTTAGTAAATCTACCAAACATATCACTAATAGTTTCAGAATCTTTCATAACAAATAATTCATAGTCATATGTAAGCATATTTACTTTAGAAGACTTTACCTTTTTAGTTCCTTTATAAATAACTTCTAACTTATTCCAAATTTCTTTATCGGTGATGCAAGAGGATATTTTGTTAAACTCATGTGCTCTAAGACCACTATAGATCATATTCATGGACTTAGCATTTAACCGCATTACTTTAGCTTCATTTTTTGACCATTCATCAGTTTCGGGTAATGTAATACCCTTTCTGATTACTTGCCAAGCTTCTGGATCTTGGCCTATTATGAAGACTTGCATTAATTGTTTCCAATGCCTAAAGTTAATGCCATCAAACAAGGGAGGTTTATTAAACCCCGTAACAACTAACCCTTTTTTAGAAGCCATAATGTGGATCTACTCTAGGATGTTAGTCCTTTTAATCAGAGAACTTGGCTTTAGATACCAATTATTGGGTTTTATGGCTTAACAAGAAGGGAGGGTTGAATTGTTCTTGTATCAAAATATTTTTCTCAAAAAATTTAGTCAATTACTTTATAATATGCAATCAAACAAAAATATTTAATCAAATAAAAAGTAAAAGAATTAACACCCAATTTACCACGGTGGGTTTGGCACTCTATCTTAGAGTCCTACGTCCACCCTCTTCTCCTTCAATCTAACCAATTGAAGTTATCTTTACTCAACTTGATTAGGAGAATACATTCTCCCTGATCCAAATAATTCCTTCTCAATGGAATTATCAAGTCTGAATACAAATAATGATCAAAAAATCATATACAATAGCAAATCCCCAAATAATATGTTAGTTTATGGGATATTGCTGATCAGAGGAGCTATTCAAACAAATATATCAAGATACAAAGCTCCTATCACGAAATCCCCAATTTGGAGAAATTAGGGTTTCAGATTTTCCTCAAGATTTATGTGTAGAAAATGTTTATAAGTGAAATCAACACATAAATAATGTTATACAAGCTATGATTGAGGATATAATCAAAGATTAAACCGTATAGTCGAATATCACTGAATGCTTATGAACCACCGAATGATGAACAATCTCTAATCAGATGGTAAGCAAGCTTAGTAAATTATCTTCACAAAGAGAATGCTTCAAATAGATAAAATCATCAAGAGAAAACCTTCACGTACACATCTCTTTTAAATAGAAGCAGATCTAGGGTTTTCTTTTTAAATCAAACCTAAACCATAGCCTTCTTCCCATTAGGAATAGTAGGCTATCCATCAAATCAGCCCCATTTCAACCTTTTGATTCAAAATTTGACTATTCTGACAGCCCGTCTCCTCCAAATTCATCCCGTTGGAGTTTCAGCGCTTGAGAGAAGCGAAGGCAGCATCGGGAATGAATGAAGCGGCTAGGGCATAACCCATTGAAGAATAAGCATATCTTATGTGCCCTTAAGTGAGACGACATCGTAGCCAGCAAGCGTATCAAGGAAGCCTCTGATGTGATCAAGACGACATTGTAACAAGAAGCCTCTGATTACGATCAAGACAACACCGTAACAAGAACGAGATCAGGCAAGTTGACGTGAACTTAGGCCGCACTTATATTCCCACAATCCAACAGCAAAAGTCCAGTATAGTAATAATCAATTATATTTCTTGAAGAATTATTTAAATAATCAATATATTCAATTTATCAACATTTATTTGAATATATGTCACAAAGACTATAAGTATATATTTTATAAGGAAATGTAGGAACCAGGTTACTTTATAATATTATTAATTAATATTATAATTTGCACACCTTTTACTTCCTATAGTTTTTCTTTTTGCACATTTAGAAAAACATATTTGAAAATTGATATTTACCAGAAAATATTTTCAGTCACAACAAAACCCTATTTTCCAACAATCTTCCCGTTGGAACAGTAAATCAACCTTCAAATCTTCCTTTTCCAGCTCAGATTAGACCGTTTTGACATCAATCTAATCAAAAATCCTCCTGTTGAGAATTCGATCACCAGCGGCACCATTCCTCCATCTCTCTCACTCTTTCATTTCAACAGTTGTCGATAATATGCCCTTTAAGGCATTAAGTGAATAAGTGAGAACGAATGTTAATGAAATGATGAGTTTCATCACTAGCCAGGCTCGCCTATCTACTTGACAGATAAATGGGTCATGGATCGAGAACATAACCAAGCCAAATATAACTAGGCTGAATATCACCAAGCCGAATATAACCATGCTGAGAACATAACCAAGCCAAATATAATCAAGCCAAATATCACCAGGCTGAATATAACCAGGCCGAGAACATAACCAGGCCAAATATCACTAAGCCGAATATAACCAGGCTGAGAACATAATATTAATCCAAGAATGATATAATATAAGTTCTTGATAGAACTAAGGTTTGTTCCAAAAATAGAGCCATTTACTTCAACCTTCATCAAAGCACAAGCAAGCATCATTTTTTCTTAATCACAATGTATGACATATTTAATTTCAATTTGGTAAGCCTTGTTCTCAAGACATTATATAATGAAATTAAATAAATCCTTTCTTAATGTCACTATATAGTGACAGTATATTAAGAAATGTAGGAACTCGGTTACTTTATAATATCAATAATTGATATTATAATTTATACACCTTTTACTTCCTATAATTTTCTTTTACACTTATGAAAAACATATTTCAACAAATATATTCATAAATACATTTTGTCACAAACAAAACCCTTATTTTCCAACAAGCTACTCCTTTCTCTACAACCATCTAAATGGATTTACTCTAGGATGTTAAGCCTTTAAATCAGAAAACCTCTAGATGCCAATTGTAAGGTTTTATGGCTAACCAAAAAAGGGGGGTTGAATTGGTTATCACGATTTTACCTATATTTTTCAACTTTTCTACATTTCATGTGAGTTTAGCATTCAAGATAAGTATATTAAAGAATATAAATAAAGAAATAAACCAAGATAGGAAGACACAAAGATTTACATAATGGTTCAGCCCTTTTTACCTACTTGCACACTCTTCTCCTTCAACTCAATAGGTTGAAGTCCATTTTACTTCAAGTTAGGAGAAATCCTCTCCTACACTTCCCAACTCCTCAACAAGGAGTCAATTCTTCATGGTTACAAAGTTTAGGTTGAACCAACCTTAATACATCAAGCAAATTCTCAAAAAGCTAATTGAAGATATACAAACTCAATTCAAGCTCTAATTAGGAAACCCCCAATTTTCATAAAGTTAGGGTTTTGGATTTACAATGATGTTTATGTGCAAATAATAGTTTGAGTTAATCTAGGATAAAAACAAATCAATCTAGTAGTAGATATTCATAAGAATATAAATGTGAAGGAATATCACCAAAGATTCTTGCTTTCACTAAGAATTGAATAGCACGGTAGTTGAGTACAAATATTTCATAAAGCTTCAATCTCTTTCAAAGAACTTGATAGTATTTTGTGCAAAAGCTCTCAAACATGTACCAGAACCTCTTTTTTATAGCAGATTTAAAAACCTTGAACATTTTAGGGTTTTGGTTCAGACTTGTTCCTCCCATTGAAAGTTTCTTATTGAGATTTGATGGAGCTAACATCATACAACTGTAGAAGCAAAAATTAATGTAGTAAGCAACCGTTCTGACACTTTTATCACTTCATAAATCTTCCCATTAGAGAATCAGCAACCAAGAGAAAGAGGAGAACTAGCTTCATGTGACTTTGGGGCTTAGGGCCCTTCTAAATTCAACTTAAGAATCTATATCTTAACATGTAGGTGAAACGACTGTGTTTCACTTACTTAAGTGAATCGCATCACTTTGGTTTAGCTTGAGCTTGAATCAGGCAACTTCGTTACGAGCTAAGTGTAGGCCTAGTGCAGGCTAAGCTTCGTCTTGGCCTGCTTCACGACTTGATCCAATAGATAGTTACTTAGGCTTGGACTAACTAGTGAATGACTTTGCTTGAGTTTGGACTAGATAGTGAGTGGCTTCACTTAGATTTGCATCAAGCTTGTAAAATCAAGTAATATGATTTTTGGTTCATAGATGCCTACAAGCACACAATCACCAAGTATCATTTTTCTTCAATATAAGCAAATATATTTTACCTCAATAATTCACATAAAAATATTTGCGTTATATGTGATGTTTAATAATGGAATGTAGAAAATCGGCTCCTCTATAATATCATTAATTGGTATTATAATTTGCATACTTTTCACTTCCTTTGTTATTCAATGTATGCATATAAAAATGTTACTATCATACACAAATAAAAATTTTCTCAACAAAACACATCAACATACAATTTTCAACAATTTTATGTAAGCATTAGCTATTTGCCAAAAGATCATATTGTGAGTTTGGGTTAAGTACCTTGACTATGTAGTTGGTGGAAAAGGAATGGTGATGGACCAAGGAAAGATAGAATAGATTCTTTAGTGGCCAACCTTGAAAAATGTTAAGGCTCTTCCTAGTTTCCTAAGATTTACAATATATTACCACAAGTCTATCAACTAATATGGGAAGTTAATAGAGACATTCATTAAGCTATTGAAAGATGACCCCTTTAAATGTACATATGAGGCTTAAGATACATTTGAAAGGTTGAAAGTGGTGATGACCATAGCCCCATGCTAGCTCTTCCAAATTTCCCTTAATCATTTATAGTTGTGTATGATGCTTTTAAATAGGGAAATGGAGCAATTTTGATGCAATGAACGAGACTCATTGCCTACTTTAGTAGCGTGCTACATTGCAATCATCTAAGGTTGTCAACTTATGATAATGAGATACTTGATATAGTGTTGGCAGTATAGAAATAAAGGAAATATCTATTAGGAAAATAGTTCACCATCTATACTGACTAAAGGACCTTGAAGTTCTTATTGTAGCAAACGATCATAACTCTTATGCAATAGAAGTGGATGCTAAGTTAATGGGGTATGTTTTTGTAGTTGAATACAAGGTTGGTAGGATAAATGTGGTGGAAAATGCCTTATCTAGGAAAGATGGAGAGCAAGGGAAGGGAAAGCTAAAGGGCATTTCATAGTCAATTCCTTAATGGGTGAAAATTATTAAGGATGGTGTAGAGGGATCTAGAATTGCAAAAGATTGTGTGCAAAATAATTCCTACATAGTATAAATGGGTTTTGTTTACCTAAAACAATTGAGTTTTGAACTTTTATATTAATTAGGCTTTGAACTTCTAACATGATTAGGTTTTCTAATTATTTAGAAAATCCAACAATATTATAAAATCTAATAACAATCATCTAAAGCCCAAACCTATCTTGACTCTCTTAATCTTGATATTTTGACTATATTTTGCTACACAATAAGCATTATATTCTCCATGTTTATCATTTTTCTCCATACCTCCTTATGCTACATAAACAATTCAACTTTAAGTAAATAAAGAGAAATTAAAATATTTTCTCATAAGTATTACATTATTTATTGCCTAAATTGGTAAAATAGCTCTATAAAAATAGAGTTATCATTATTGAACCCTAAGACCACAAGGATAGGGCAATTTTCTTCAAAGGGAAAATATATTTAGGTAGTAGTTCTTGCTTAGTTTTAGTGATCATTGAGGAGATGTATTCAAGTACTAATGAGGAATCTCAAAAGACCCTTGACAAATAAAATTCATTTTCTTTTGAAAGGGAATGAAACAAGCTATATGGAAGCAAGTTAGTGAATGCCCAACATGACAAAAGTGTACAAAAGATGACATGTTACCAATAGAAAAGCTTCAACCTCTTCTAATTTCAAAGCATATTTAAGAGGATATATTTCTGAATTTCATTAAGGTGCTACCTATCTCAAGTGTGAAACTAGTCATTTTGGTTGTAGTTGGTCTTTTGTCAAGGCACTTTCTAGCCTTCTCCCACCTTACGCTACACCTACAATTGCATAGCTCTTCTTTGACAACATATTTAAACTATATGGTGTGCCTAAGTCCATTGTTTGTAATAAATGTTGCTATTTAACAACTTGTTTTGGAAAGAGTTGTTTCACCTACAATCTATTAGTTTCAATTTCATATTGGCTTTTCATTTGCAATTAAATAGCCAAATAGAGATTTTAAATATGATAGTAGAGATATATCTTCACTACTTCATAAGGGAAAACACCAAGGAGTGGGTTTGATGGTTGTCTTAGGCATAATACTACTACATACTAGTTGGCAAGGAGCCACGCTTCTTACACCTTATGAGATCATATGTGGTTGCAACCCCATATTCTACTCTTCTATTTACCTGGAATTGCCATAATTGTTTTAGTGGAGCAAATTTTGGGAAAGGGGTCAACATTTGGATGGGTTAAAGTAAAACTTGCAAAAGGCATAACTAAGGATGAAAAAGTTTTATGATTACAAGAGATCCAAGGTATAGTATGACATAGAAGATCAAGTCCACTTAAAAGTTTCCAAACTACCTCCAAACTTCCTAGCAAACAAAAGGAAATAAAAGGCATTTCCTAAGTTCTATGGCCCCTCTAGGGTAATGGAGCAACTGGGAACAATGGCTTACAAGCTAGAACTTCTAGTGGGATTTAGAGTCCATCTCATATTCCATGTGTCAAAGTTGAAAAGATGTATTAGGAGTAGTCCACAAGTACAAATAGCTTTTCCATAAGCACCAAAATATTTAAAGACAACTTGCCAACCTTAGGCCTTATTAGAAAGGTGACAAAAGAGGTCTTGTTGCATTAGGAAGGTAAATCACCTTTGGAGGCCATGTGGGATGAAGAGTGACAATTCTCTCTCAAGTTTCCTAATTTCAACTTTAAGGACAAGGCTAAGCTTAAGAGGGTGGGTATGTTAAGATGTTGGAGGGCAAAGGCAAGATGTTTAGGAGGAGGAATTGGCAAGGAGTTAAGGTATGATGAAAGACAATGTCGATTAGTAGTATGCATTTGTTAGGTTGTTGGTATGTGTCTTATATGTCCAAGTTGTATGTGTTGGTGGACTATGTGGTTTATATTTTTTTGTTGGGCCAGTATTGATGTATTGCGGGTTAGTAGTATGTGTAGTAAGGGGAACTAAAAAACATCATGTACTAAGGCTTATAAGGGGTGAAAATCACCAATTTGATTCTCAAATGTTTGAATCTAGAAACCTTTCTTGCCGATTGAAACCTAAGTTCAAAAAGCTTGATTTCCTCTATTAATCCTCAGCATCGGGAATAATACAAGACGTCTCCAATCACTCCTCTTGAAGGATTTTCAGGTAGGTCTATAGACCTACTCATAAGCCGTTGCGATTGCTGCTCGTAACAAAAGCAATAAATAAAGTCATAAAATTTTAAGTGATTGCCAAGTCAAATAATACGAGAAAGTCTCCGTCTCTTACTTGCGAATAGCCTTTCCAAATCCTTTGTGTTGGGAGAATTCAACCAAGTTGCATCAACCATACAAAGATTAAACACACAAATATAAGAACGCATACACCCAAACACAACAAATTTAAGAGGTTTGGAATATCACAATGTCCTACATCCGTTGTAGTCTCTTCTCATTAGATTTTCTCATACATTCTCTCTTTTCAAATAGGTATCTCATGGATTCTCTCATCAACTAGAATCCATGATAGTGGCCCTCTTCAACAATTAGCCCTCTATGGGGACTCTCTTAATTCACCCATTCGGTTTCTCTATACTTCCCTTATTTATAAAGAAAACCTAAAGGAATCCTAGTCAAATACTATTAGGAAAACCTACTTCCACATAAGGATAAGAATCCTAACCCAATACTACTAGGAAATCCATTACATCTAAAAGATATTTCCTAGTTCCACAATTACATAGAGATCCGTGATTGTAATGATAATCATACCTTTAACTTAATTGTTCCACCAATCCTAACAATCTCCCCCTTAAAACAATTTGGTGCAACATCCCTACACCATAAGAAAGTATAGAAAATCTCTTCAAATTATCAACTATATAACCACAATCTTTGGAAAGAGAAAGATTGGAGAAACTCTCTTCAACTTCCACAGCTATAGTCTTTGGACAGAGAAAGACTAAGGAAACTCTCTTCAACCACAATCTTTTGAAAGAGAAGATTGCAAAAAACTTTCTTTAACTTCTACATCCACAATCTTTTTTTTTATATATATAGAGAAATATTGAAAAACTCTCTTCAAAACAAGCTCATATCAATTGTGCCATCTGTTGCAAAATATGGTTTTGTTGTGACTGAAAATATTTTCTTGTAAATAATAATTCTCAAATTATGTTTTTCTAAATGTGCAAAAAGAAAAACTATAGGAAGTAAAAGGTGTACAAATTATAATATCAATTAACGATATTACAAAGTAACCTAGGTTCCTACATTTCCTCATAAAATATATTCTAAAAGCCTTTGTGACATATATTCAAATAAATGTTGATTATTTGAATATATTGATTATTTAAATATTTCTTCAAGAAATATAAAATATACTTGAATACATTTTTTCTTAAGAATATAATACTTGGTTTGGTGAAATTACAGGAACAATATATTTGCTTAAATTCAATATACGCAATACATTATAAATGTATTGATGTTGGACCGTGTATTGATGTTGGACCGTGTATTGATATTGGACCGGATATACATGCTGAATATATGTTATTACTGTATTGGACTTTTGCCGTTGGACTGTGAGAATATAGGTGTGGCCCAAGTTCACATCAGCCTACCTAATCTCATTCCTGTTACAATGTCGTCTTGAACATTATCAAAGGCTTCCTGTTACGATGTCATATTGATCACATCAGAAGCTTCCTTGATACACTTACTGGCTACGACATTGTCTCACTTAAGGGCACATAAGAGACGATTATCTCTCGAGGGGTTATGCCCTAGCCGCTTCAATCTCTCCCCAACGCTGCCTTCATTTCTCTCAAGCACCTGAAGCTTCAACAAGATGAATTTGGAGGAGACAGGGCTGTCAGAATGGTCAGATTTTGAATCAAAAGGTGGAAATGAGGCTGATTTGATGGAAAGCCTACTATTCCTAACAAGAAGAAGGCTATGGTTCAGGTTTGACTCAAAAAGAAAACCCTAGATTTGCTTCAATATAAAGAGATGTGCACGTGAAGGTTTTAGGCGGATGATTGATCTTTATCTTAAAGCATTCTCTTTGTGAAGATACTCTACTCAACTTACTTACCATTTGATTCAGTTCATACATCATTTAGTGGTTCATAAGCCTTTCAGTGATATTCAACTATTCGGTTTAATCTTTGATAATATCATCAATGATAGCTTGTATAACATTATTTATGTGCTGATTTCACTTATAAACATTTTCTGTACATAAATCTTGAGGAAAATCTGAAACCATAATTTCTCCAAATTGGGGATTTCATGATAGGAGCTTTGTATCTTGATATATTTGTTTGAAAAGCTCCTTTAATCAGCAATATCCTATAAACTAACATATTATTTAAGGATTTGCTATTGTATATGATCTTTTGATCATTATTTGTATTTGGACTTAATAATTCCTTTAAGAAGGAATTATTTGGATTAGAGAGAATGTATTCTCCTAATCAGGTTGAGTAAAGGTGACTTCAATCGGTTAGATTGAAAGAGAAGAGGGTGGACGTAAGACTTTAAGGTAAAGTGTTAAACCACCATGGTAAATTAGGTGTTGATTCTCTTGCTCTCTATTTGACTAAATATTTTTGCTTGATTGCATCTTATTATATAAATTGCTAAAGTAATTGATTAGAATTTTTTTAGAAGAATATTTCAATACAAGAACAATTCAACCCCCCCTTCTTGTTAAGCCATAAAACCCAACAATTAGCATCTAAAGCCAGGTTCTCTGATTAAAAGGACTAACAGCCTAGAGTAGATCCACATTATGGCTTCTGAAAAAGGGTTAGCTGTTACGAGGTTTAATAAACCTCCCTTGTTTGATGGCATTAATTTTAGGCATTGGAAACAATTAATGCAAGTCTTCATAATAGGCCAAGATCCAAAAGCTTGGCAAGTAATCAAGAAGGGTATTACATTACCCGAAACTGATGAAAGGTCAAAAAATGAAGCTAAAGTAATGGGGTTAAATGCTAAGTCCATGAATATGATCTATAGTGGTCTTAGAGCACATGAGTTTAACAAAGTGTCCTCCTACACCACCGGTAAAGAAATTTGGAATAAGTTAGAAGTCATCTATGAAGGAACTAAAAAGGTAAAGTCTTTTAAAGTTAATATGCTTACACATGACTATGAATTATTTGTTATGAAAGATTCTGAAACTATTAGTGATATGTTTGGTAGATTCACTGAAATTATTTCTGAACTAAATTGCCAGGAAAAACCTATACAAATGAGAAAATGGTAAGAAAAATGTTAATATCCCTACTTGAGAGTTGGGATCCTAAAAAGATGGCCATAGAAGAAGCTTATGACCTAGAGGTGCTAACCTTTTGATGATTTGCTAGGTTCTCTTAAGGCTCATGAAATGCAACTTATGAGAAGAGAAAAAGAAAAAGAAAATAGGAGATCACTTGCACTAAAAGTAGAAGTTGAAAAGGTTGAAGAAAATGATGAAGTAGCTCTTATAGCTAGAAGATTTAGAAAATTTCTAAAAAGAGGGTTAAACAAAAACATAGGGCAAAATAGGAGAAAAGAATTAAATGAACCTAGGGAGAATGTGTGCTATGAATGCAAGAAACCAGGACATATCAAGATTGATTGTTCGACAATCAAGAAGAGAAACAGTAAGAACAAAAAGAAGGCAATGATTGCTGCCTAGGATGATGAGAACTCCTCATCTGATGAAGAAACTCAAGAAAAGGTTGCACATCTATGCCTAACCGCAACAGCAACTCTTGAGGAAGAAAATAATGACATAAACGATTTTGAATTGTTTCTTCAAATAAATTCTAGATTAGAAAATGCATTTTCTAACCTAGTTGAATATACAAATAAATTGAAAGATAAATATAGAAAGTTAAAAGCACAAAATTAATCTGAAAAACAGGAACATTTGATTTTTGTACAAAAAATCGATTCTATTGACAAACAAAGTACAGGACTTACTGCATGTAAAGATCAAATTGAAAAGAAAAATGCCATGATCTCCTTGAATGATGACATTGTTATTTTTGCTAATGCATACATGAAATATGATGCTTGTATGAATGATATATATGAAAAACAAGGAAAACATGAGAACATGCAAAAAGGAGCATAAACTTTCTATAGTGACAGTGCATTCCTTGAAACTAAGACACATGCATATTCACATGTATGTATTGAAAATCTTAAGAATAGAGTCCATGACCTTGAAAAAGAAAACTGTGACTTGAAATCAAAACTTGATGCAAGTAACTTGCTGTTAAAGAAATTTACAAATGGCAGTTGCATGTTAAATAAAATTCTAAGCTCTCAAATAGGTATATATGATAAAGCGGGACTAAGGTATAAATTGAATGATAAATCAGAATCATTTACTCATTTCTTTAAGGAAAAAGAATATTCAATTCCGTTGCATAAAAATAAATGCTCTTTCTGTAGTTATTTTGGTCATGATTTTGATAAATGTCCTATAAGACTTAGAAAGGCTTACAAAGTAAAGAAACTTTGATTTTGATAAATGTCGAACTAACACTCATGGACCCAAAGTAAAAAAGGTCCCAAGCACTCTAACAATTAAATTTGTTTATGCAGGATATGAGGGCACGGATAAGGAACAAAAAGCTCTAGAACATGTGGATTCTGGACAGTGGATGCTCTCGACACATGACTGGGATGAGGGAGCTCTTCTCAACGCTTGAGTTGAAAAATAGAGGTACGGTATCTTTTGGAGATAACTCCAAAGGAAGAATAAGAGGAATGAGAACAATAGGTAACTCTGACACCCTACTCATATATGAAGTGTTGCTTGTAGATGAGCTAAAATTTAACTTACTTAGCATAAGTCAATTGTGTGATAAAGGATTCAAAATAAAATTTGGAAAAGAAAGTTGTCTTGTTAAGTATGCTAACCATAAAATTGTTGGAAAAAGGAAAGACAATATCTATGTGCCTGATTTAAGCAAGATGAATGTTGAACAAACATGTTTGGTTGTGGCATAGAAAGCTAGGACATACGAGTCTAGGATTGATAGAAAAATTGTATAAGTACAATTTAGTAAGAGGTCTTCCTTCACTAGAATTCAACAATGATAGAATATGTGAAGCATGCATTAAGGGCAAACACACACAAAGTAGCTTCAAATCGAAGCTTATGGTGAGCACATCTAGACCATTAGAAATACTACACATGGACCTTCTCGGTCCTACAAGAACAGCAACATTGAATGGTAAACATTATGTCTTAGTTATTATAGATGACTATTCTAGATTAACATGGACATATATACTTGCTAGGAAAGATGAAGCATTTGAAAAGTTTGCTGAATTTTGTAAAATGATTCAAAATGAAAAAGGTTTTTCAATTATAAAAATAAGGACTAATCATGGTGGAGAATTTGAAAACCAACTTTTTGAAAAATTTTGTTCAAAAAATGTTATTTCACATAACTTTTCAGCTCTTAGAACACCATAACAAAATGTGTTGTTGAAAGGAAAAATAGAACACTTCAAGAGATGGCTAGATTCATGATGTGTGAATACAATCTTCCAAAACACGTTTGGGGAGAAGCTATAAACACAGCCTGCTATATTTCAAATCGTGCATTAATAAGACCTATTTTGAAAAAGACACCCTTTGAGTTATTCTTTAAGAGAAAACCAAACATTTCATATTTTCATGTTTTTAGAAGTAAATGTTTTGTCTTGAATCACAGAAAGGAATCACTTGGGAAATTTGATTCCAAAAGTGATGAAGGAATATTTCTTGGATACTCTCATACAAGTAAAGCATATAGAATATTTAACAAACACACTTTAGTTGTAGAAGAGTCAATTCATGTTAAGTTTGAGGATGAATGCCAAAGCATCCTAGAAACCGAAGCAAATTATGGAACCAAAAGCGTTCCAAATAGGGCTGAAGTTAAGGGGGAGTTTGAAACTAGAGAACCCTCCTTTCCTAGAGTTAGAAATGAAGTAGATCATGACCACATTATAGGTGATCCAAATGTTAGAGTAAGCACACGATCTCGGGTTCACAACACATTTGAACATCAAGCCTTTTTATCTCAAGTAGAGCCTAAGAAAGTAAATGAAGCTCTTGAGGATTAAAACTGGCTTCTTGCTATGCAAGAAGAATTGAATCAGTTTGAAAGAAACAAGGTTTGGAATCTAGTTCCTAGACTAAAGCATCATCCAGTCATAGGCACAAAATGGGTATTTCAGAACAACCTAGATGAAAATGGTACCATCACTAGAAATAAGGCTAGATTAGTGGCACAAGGATATAGTCAAGAAGAAGAGATTGACTATGATGAAACATTTGCACCTGTAGCCAGATTAGAAGCTATTCGAATCTTACTTGCATTTGCTTGCTATATAAACTTTACCTTATTTCAAATGGATGTCAAAAGTGCATTTTTGAATGGCATTATAAAGGAAGAAGTATATGTTGAACAACCACCCAGATTTAAAGATCCAATTTACTCAAACCATGTCTTTAAACTATCAAAAGCTTTATATGGTTTGAAACAAGCTCCACAGGCTTGGTATGATAAATTAAGTTCATTCTTAATTAGTCATGATTTCAAAAAAGGAAAAGTGGACAATACACTATTTATAAAGAACAAAGAAAAAGAAATTTTGATTGTTCAAATATATGTTGATGATATCGTGTTTGGTTTTACGAATTCTAAATTATGTGAAAAATTTACTGCATGCATGCATGCAAAGTGAATTTGAAATGAGTATGATGGGTGAATTAACATACTTTCTTGTATTGCAAACCAAACAAACCAACAAAGGGACTTTTATAAGTCAAACCAAATATACAAGAAATACAAGATGCACGATTCTAAACCAATGAACACACCAATGAGCACTTCTTTATCATTATCTAATGATGAAGATGGAATTAGTGTAGACACGAAATTGTATTGTGGCATGATTGGCTCTTTACTATATTTGATTGCATCCAGACCGGATATCATGTTCAGTGTCTGTCTATGTGCTAAATATCAATCCAATCCTAAAGAACGGCATCTAGTTGCTATTAAAAGGATATTTAGATACCTTAGAGACATTATTTCCCTAGGAATCTAGTACCCTAGAGACACCATCCTAGATTTGCATGCATTTAGTGACTCTGATTATACTGGATGCAAACTAGATAGGAAGAGAATGAGTGGTGGATGTCACTATCTCAAAAATATGCTTATTTCGTGGCACTCCAAGAAACAAAACTGTGTAGCTCTTTCTTCCACTAAAGCCGAATATATTGTTGCTGCTAGTAGCTATGCTCAAATCTTATGGATGAAACAGCAGCTAGAGGATTATGGAATCTTATCACATAGAGTTCTACTAAAATGTGATAACACAAGTGCTATAAATCTCACTAGGAATCCTATCCAGCATTCTAAAACAAAGCACATAGAAATTAGACATCATTTCATTCGGGATCATGTTCAAAAAGGTGATATTATGCTTGAATTTGTGAGTACTGCTCAGCAAATTGCCAATATCTTAACCAAAACTTTACCAAAGGATAGATTTTATGCTCTTAGATGAGAACTTGGCATGTTACTTCCTGAAAATTTTTGAACTATTTATTACTGCTATCTCTTTATTCTTTCATTATTCTTCAAACTACTCGGTTTGAAGGGGAGCAGCTCTACTTTCACTCATGCAGCCTCCAGTTAGTACCCTACTTTTCTCTTTATTCCATTGTTGCCTGCTTATTTTTTTTTTTGCTGTATCTTGTCCTGCTTACTTGCATAATCAATCTTTTTGCTTATGACAAAAAGGGGGAGAGAATAGTGTGCACATGTGAACACTTATTTCTGACTATCAATGCAGAATGTGGGTTACATATTCATATCATCCATGTTTAAACCATAATTTTTGCATGTTCTATACAAAATTTTGAAATATGCTAGACACATATATAGGAGACATGCGTATGATCATAAAACTATATCTATGCTACAATGATAACTTGTGTTCTCTTTGAAAAACATAATTGATATTTGATGACATGTGCAATACTATTAAAATATATTTTGTCATCATCAAAAAGGGGGAGATTGTTGGAAAATAAGGTTTTGTTGTGACTGAAAATATTTTCTTATAAATATCAATTCTCAAATTATGTTTTTCTAAATGTGCAAAAAGAAAAACTATAGGAAGTAAAAGATGTACAAATTATCATATCAATTTATGATATTATAAAGTAATCGGGTTCCTACATTTCCTCATAAAATATATTCTAAAAGCCTTTATGGCATATATTCGAATAAATGTTGATTATTTGAATATATTGATTATTTAAATATTTCTTCAAGAAATATAAAATATACTTGAATACATTTTTTCTTAAGAATATGATACTTGGTTTGGTGAAATTACAGGAATAATATATTTGCTTAAATTCAATATATGCAATACATTATAAATGTATTGATGTTGGACCATGTATTAATGTTGGACCGTGTTGATATTGGACTGGATATACATGTTGAATATATGTTATTACTGTATTGGACTTTTGCTGTTGGACTGTGAGAATATAAGTGCAGCCCAAGTTCACGTCAACCTGCCTGATCTCGTTCCTATTACGGTGTCGTCTTGATCATTATCAAAGGCTTCTTGTTACGATGTCGTATTGATCACATCAGAAGCTTCCTTGATACGCTTACTGGCTATGATGTCCTCTCACTTAAAGGCACATAAGAGATGATTATCTCTCGAGGGGTTATGCCCTAGCTGCTTTAGTCTTTCCCCGATGCTGCCTTCATTTCTCTCAAGCACCAAAGCTTCAACGAGATAAATTTGGAGGAGACAGGCTGTCAGAACGGTCAAATTTCAAATCAAAAGGAGGAAATGAGGTTGATTTGATGGAAAGCCTACTATTCCTAACAGGAAGAAGGCTATGGTTCAGGTTTGACTCAAAAAGAAAACCCTAGATCTGTTTCTATATAAAGAGATGTGCACGTGAAGGTTTTAGACGGATGATTGATCTTTATCTTGAAGCATTCTCTTTGTGAATATACTTTACTCAGCTTACTTACCATTTGATTCAAGTTCATACATCATTCGGTGGTTCATAAGCTTTCGGTGATATTCAACTATTTGGTTTAATCTTTGATAATATCATCAATGATAGCTTATATAACATTATTTATGTGTTGATTTCACTTATAAACATTTTTCGCACATAAATCTTGAGGAAAATCTGAAACCCTAATTTTTTCAAATTGGGGATTTCGTGATAGGAGCTTTGTATCTTGATATATTTGTTTTAATAGCTCCTATGATCAACAATATCCTATAAACTAACATATTATTTGGGGATTTTCTATTGTATATGATCTTTTGATCATTATTTGTATTCGAACTTAATAATTTCTTTAGGGATTATTTGGATTATTTGGATTAGCAATATCCCATAAGAAGGAATTATTTGGATTAGGGAGAACGTATTCTCCTAATCAGATTGAGTAAAGGTGAGTTCAATCGGTTGGATTGAAGGAGAAGAGGGTAGACGTAGGACTCTAAGGTAGAGTGCCGAACCACTGTGGTAAATTGGGTGTTGATTCTCTTACTCTATATTTGATTAAATATTTCTGCTTGATTACTTCTTATTATATAAATTGCTAATGTAATTGATTAGAATTTTTTTAGAAGAATATTTTGGTACAAGAACAATTCAACCCCCTTCTTGTTAAGCCATAAAACCCAACACCATCTTGCCTTTTCTTTAAACCATGCCTCTCTTAGGTCATACCTCCTTAGGCATTTCCACTATAGCCTCTTCTAGGTTACACCTCTCCTAGGCTATGTTTCTCTCCAAGCATTTGCACATAATCATGGGCTTCTTCCATCTAAATGTGTCATCCACCATGAGGCCCTCAATAAAAGTAAAATCATAGGACTTCCATAACAATTGAGATCACTCTTTGAAATCCTCAATGAAAAGTCCATTTCCCATCCAGAATTGTTGGTGCTTCCCCGGAATCATCCATCGGAGTCTCAATACACCTCATATGAATATCGACAACTGATACCACTTGTTGGGAGAATTCAACCAAGTCACATCAACCACACAAAGACAGAACACACAAATATAAGATTGCACACACCTAAACACAACAAATTTAAGAGTTTTGGAACATCACAATGTCCTATGTCCCCTGTAGTCTCTTCTCATTAGATTTTCTCATACATTCCCTATCTTCAAATAAGTATCTCATGGATTCTCTCATCAACTAGAATCCATGATAGAGGCCTCTTCAACAATTAGCCCCTTATGGGGACTCTCTCACTTTGCCCATTAGGTTTCTCTATACTTTCCTTATTTATAAAGAAACCCTAAAGGAATCCTAGTCGAATACTATTAGGAAAACCTATTTCCACATAAGGATAAGAATCCTAACCTGATACTACTAGGAAATCCATTACATCTAGAAGATATTTCTTAGTTCCACAATTACATAGAAATCCCTAATTGTAATGATAACCATACCCGTTAACTTAATTGTCCCACCAATCTTAACACTTTGGAATTGTATTATAAACTTTGTAATACAACTCGAATTATAGAGATAATAATACAATGAATTCTTAAGAAAACACAATTGGTGGTTTTCAACAAAGTCCTTGATGTCATCCTCTCTTGATAATACCACAAATAATATTTCTAACTAAAAATAAAATGTACAATCAGCATATAGAAGCAATAATTCTCAAGTCTGATGATTTTCTACTAAGATCACCACTTCAAACTGAAGATGGTTTTTCAAAATATATGGCCCTTTCTCTAGTTTAATGTACCTTCATAGATATATATCACTAAATGTAAAGACCTTTTGAAAATCTTACCATTTGATTTCATGCTTGATTTAAGCTCAAAATGGTGCAATAGATTCTGTACAATATTTTTCCCTCTTTCTTTTTTTCTCAAATTTTTTTTAATATTACAACACATGCACCCAACTCATGCACATAGGATGATAAACCCCACACCTTACAAATAGACTCCCTACTAGCTTACCATTAAGTTAGTTGGCTAAGTGACTTTCTTTCCCAATTATGTTTCCTTTAATTCCTCCAAAGCTTTAAAATGGTGCATTTAATATGAATGTTTCTCAATTTGTTTCCTTTAATTCTTCCAAAGCTTTAAAAATGCATTTAGTTAGCTTTGTTGCTTTTATATGACCTTCACATGCTTGGTTTGGCTCTTTATACCATTTGTCACAAATGTAGGTTCCATCCCAAAAGGTCTTTAATGTTGAAAATCATATGCTTGTATGTTTTGATTGAGAAAACTTTTATGTGAATATATGTTAAATAGAATTTTATATTGATTTAAACATATATTAAATAGAATACTATACTTACATATATGATAGAACATATGAGATCTTGTGTGCACATATTAAAACTCAAAGGAAGTAAAAGGTGTGCAAATTATAATATCAATTAATGATATTATAAAGTAGCTGGGTTCTTACATTTTATTATCAAACATCACATATTAAGCCAAGTTTATTCAATCTTTGAATATTTTGTTTCATAGATTAATTTACATTCTTGGTTATGTTAAAGGAACCTTGATACTTGAAATTTTTGTATGTACAAGTGTAATGGACTGACCATATATTTATATATGGATACATGAAGCTTATTTATATGATCAGCCCATATGATTTATTTAACCCGTGTATAATCGGTTCAGCTCGTGAAAAGCATAAGCCCGTGTAAAGAGGTCAACCTGCGAAGCTTGAAACAATAGCGTTCTAAGAGAGTCATTTATCCAAAATGGCAGCATGTAAAAGAAAATAAGAGCATAAGCTCTTATGATCTAAAGCCTAAAGCCCTAGCCGCACTCTTCGACCTAAGTATACACTTCTCCTCTAGATCTTTTTCCTGCGACGATGGCTCCAACGGGAAAAATGATGAGGCGACTAAGAGTCAGAACGGTTATCTTGCTAAAAAATCATCATCTACACCAGTACAACATCGAATCCATCAAATCTCAATGGAAGGATTTCAAAAAGGTTTAAACCAAAACCCTAATCTATTCAAGGTTCAAGTACCTGTTATAAAAGGGAGATTTGGATGAAATATTTATACTTACTAAGATATATTCTTGCTGATTTGATCAAAAGAGATAAAAGCCCTCGTCGATTTGCTCTTATTGCCATGTTCGGTAACATTTGAAGAAAAAGAAAATCTTCGGATATATTCCCTAAACTTGTTATCCTGTGAATATCATTTGATAGATTGATCTATATATATGCTAGATTGATTATAACATTATTTGCATATAAAGATTATTGTAAATCCGAAAACCCTAGATTTGTGAAATTAGGGCTTTCAAGATTAGAGCTTGAATTGATTTTGTATACATTCAATTAGCTCTCTGATAGGCTTAAATCCTCACTTATATCATATATCTAAGGAATAAGCTTGATGTATTAAGGTTTTTGTAAACCTAACCTTGTAACCGTGAGCTAATAACTCCTTTTGAGGAGTTGTGAGGTGAAGGAGAGGTGCTCTCCTTGTTTGAAGTAAAGTAGATTTCAACTCAGTTTGAGCTTAAGGAGTAAAGGGTGGAAGTAGGTGAAAAGTGTCAAACCACCATGAAATTCTTGTGTGTGAATTTTTCTAATTTAATTCTTTTATTTAATACTCCATTACTATTGTGATATTTGTCTAGTTGCATTCATTGTAGAAAAAAAATATTCAAAAAGATATTAAAATTGATTAAATTTCTAGATATCCAATTCAACCCCCTTTCTTGGATAGCCATAAACCCAGCAATTGGTATCGGAGCCAGGTTCTCTAATTTAAAGGCTTAATATCCTAAAGTAGATCCACTTACATGGCTATGGAGAAAGGAGTAGCTGTTACGGGATATAACAAACCACCTCTGTTTGATGGGATAAATTATAGACAATGGAAGCAACTCATGCAAGTCTTCATTGCCGGTCAAGACCCTAAAGCTTGGCAGATAATCAGAAAAGGTACAACGTTATCCGAAATTGATGAATGGAGTAAAAATGAAGATAAAATCATGGGAATAAATGCCAAAGCTATGAACATGATTTATAGTGGGTTGAAAGCTCATGAATTTAATAAGGTGTCATCTTGTCTCACGGGTGAGGAAATATGGGATAAATTAGAAGTCATATTTGAAGGTACAAAGAAAGTTAAGTCATCCAAGGTAACCATGCTCATTCACGATTATGAATTGTTCACTATGCTTGAATCTGAAACTATTAATGACATGTTTGGTAGATATACAGAAATAATATCTGAACTTAGGTTGCTAGGAAAGACTTACACAAATGAAGAAATGGTAAAAAAAATGCTAGTGTCTCTACTTGAGAGTTGGGATCCCAAGAAAATGGCAATAGAAGAAACACATGATCTAGATAGTCTAACCTTAGATGATTTACTAGGATCACTAAAGACTCATGAAATGCAACTAATTAGGAGAGTTAAGGAAAAAGAGAATAGAAGGTCACTTGCTTTAAAAGTAGAAATAGAGAAGACTGAAGAGATTGAGTCAAAAAATGATGAGATCGCTCTAATAGCTAGAAGATTTAAAAAAAATATCTCAAAAAGGATCTAGGAAGAAATAAAGGACAACCTAGAAGAAATGAAGCATATGAATCCAGGGATAACTTATGCTATGAGTGTAGAAAGCCTGGGCATATCAAAGCCGATTGCCCCTAACTCAAGAAGAAGAATAATAAAGGAAAGAAGAAGGCAATGATTGCTGCCTGGGATGATGAGAGCTCCTCATCAAATTAAAAAGAACAAGAAGAAGTAGCTCATCTCTACCTAACCGCAAATGCAACAATAGAAAAAGAACTCAGGGTAAGTGATTTTGAACTCGAAACAAATCTGAGTGGTGACATTGAAACTACTTTTTTTAATTTGGTTGAGTATGCAACAAAAATAAAAGAAAAATATAAGAAGATGTAGCTAAGTATAAATTTGTAAAAGCTAAAATTGAAAAGGATAAATCTCCCATGGCATTATCTATGACTTGTATGCATAAAAATACTTCTGAGAATATTTCTTTTAAAACTGATACATGCTCCTTGATTAGTACTTGCTCCCATTCAAAAAATAAGCATGCTGATGAATCAAATAAATTAGTATGTGACCGAGACATAAAAAAAACTAAATATGAAGATTCCAGTACTAGAAAAAGAGAAATCTGAAATTCAAATGAAACTAAATGAAACAAATATATTATTGCACAAGTTTACAAAAGGCAATAACTTGTTAAATAATATATTAAAATCACAAAGAGGTGTATACAATAAAGCTAGTATAGGATACAATTTCTTCAAAAATATAAAAACGCCTACAAACCTCTTTGACAATAAGGATTGTGGACTCTTTCTGCATCATAAATGTTCTTATTGTGAATATGTTGGTCATTCATTTGACACATGTCCAGTTAGACTTAGAAGAACATACAATATCAAAAAGGTTTGGATGCCTAAGAAGATGATAAATGTATTAGAAACTAACACTCACGGACCCAAAGAAAAAAAGGATACCAAAATCTTCAACACAAATTTTTGTTTCTGCAAGATATGAGCAAGAACATAGACAAGAAGAAGCACAAAGAGTTATGGATTATGGACAGTGGCTGTTCCCGTCATATGATTGGGATGATGGAGCTCTTCTCAACACTTGAGCTAAAGTCCAATGGTATGGTATCTTTTGGAGATAACTCCAAAGGAAGGATTAAAGGTGTAAGCACCATAGGTAACCCTAGATCCCTTCTTATATATGATGTGCTGTATGTTGATGAATTGAAATTCAATCTCCTAAGTATAAGTCAATTGTGTGATAATAACTTCAAAATCATATTTGGGAAAGAACTTTGTCTTGTCAAAAATTTGGAAAATAATGTGAGATTATTGGAAAAAGAAAAGACAACATCTATGTGCTTGATCTTAGTGAGTTAACAAATAAACAAACATGCTTGATTGTTAGTAAAAGTGTAGATGCTTGGTTGTGGCATAGAAAACTTGGTCATGCTAGTCTAGGATTATTAGAGAAATTATCCAAGAATGGCCTAGTTAGAGGACTACTCGAGCTCACATTTGATAAAGATCAATTATGTGACGCTTGTGTGAAAGGGAAACATACTCAAAGTAGTTTTAAACCAAAATTAAAAGCGTCTACCTCAAGACCATTAGAAATGATTCATATGGATTTGTTTGGTCCTCTAAGGACAGCCATTATGAATGGAAAGTATTATGCCTTAGTCATACTAGATGATTATACTAGATATACTTGGGTATATCTACTTGCTAGGAAAGATAAAGCATTTGAGAAATTTGTTGATTTCTCTAAAATGGTCCAAAATGAAAAAGATCTTACCATTGTTAAGATTCGAACAGATCATGGTGGTGAGTTTGAAAATTGTCTTTTTGAGAAATTCTGTTCCAAGAACAGCATATCTCATAATTTTTCAGGACCTAGGACACCTCAACAAAATGGTGTTGTAGAAAGGAAGAATAGGACACACCAAGAAATGGCTAGAACCATGATGTGTGAATATAATCTTCCTAAACATGTTTAGGGAGAAGCAGTAAGTACAACCTACTACATTTCAAATAGAGCATTCTTAAGACCAATCTTGAAGAAGACTCCGTTTAAGCTACTGTTTGGTAGAAAACCCAACATATCCTACTTCCACATGTTTGGAAGTCTGTGTTTTGTGCTAAACCATGGAAAAGAGTCACTTGGAAAATTTGACTCTAAGAGTGATGAGGCCATATTTCTAGGTTATTCTCAAACCAGCAAAGCATATAAAGTTTTTAATAAAAGAACTCTAGTTATTGAAAAATCTATTCATGTGAAATTCAAGGATGATTCTTATCTAAATTCCACGGCATAAAATGCAAATGAAAAATATGCATCTGTTAAGGGGGAGTTAGACTCTAGAGAATTTACTTTCCCTAGAGTAAGAAACAAAGTAAATCAACAACATATACTAAGCACACGATCTAAATATCATAACACATGTGAACATCAAGCTTTCTTGTCCCAAATAGAGCCAAAGAAAATAGATGAAGCTCTTAAAGATGAGAGTTGGTTCCTTGCTATGCAAGAAGAACTAAATTAGTTTGAAAGGAATAAAGTCTGGAAATTAGTTCCAAGACCATAAAACCATTCGGTCATAGGAACCAAATGGGTGTTCAAAAATAAATTAGATGAGTGTGGGACCATTACAAGAAACAAAGCCAAATTGGTAGCACAAGAATATAGTCAAGAAGAAGGAATTGACTATGATGAAATGTTTGCTCCTGTAGCTAGGTTAGAAGTTATTTGGATGTTGCTTGCTTTTGCTTGCTATATGAATTTTACATTATTTCAAATGGATGTGAAAAACACTTTTTTAAATAGTGTTGTTAAGGAAGAGGTTTATGTAGAACAACCACCTGGATTTGAAGATCCCACATGCCCAAATCATGTATTCAAGCTTTCCAAAGCTTTATAAGGGTTAAAACAAGCCCCACGGGCTTGGTATGACAAGCTGAGCACTTTTTGTTAAATACAAATTTTAGAAAAGGAAAGGTGGATAATACATTGTTTATAAAGACAAAAGGAAAAGAGATTTTGATTGTTCAAATCTATGTTGATGATATTGTGTTTGGCTCTACAAATTCTATTATGTGTGAACAATTTGCCAATTCTATGAAACATGAGTTTGAGATGAGTATGATGGGTAAATTAAATTACTTTCTTAGACTTCAAATTAAACAAACATCTAAAGGAATATTCATAAGTCAAACTAAATATACTAAGGAATTACTCAAGAAATACAACATGCATGATTCTAAACCAATAAATACTCCCATGAGCACATCTACATCTTTATCATATGACAACATTGGAGTTTGTGTTGATTCTAAAATGTATAGAGGCATGATTGGTTCCCTGTTATATTTGACTGCTTCTCAGCTAGACATCATGTTTAGTGTTTGTTTATGTGCATGGTTTCAATCTAATCCCAAGGAACAACACTTAAAAGTTGTTAAAAGGATTTTTCGGTATCTAAAGGATTCAATCACATTAGGCATTTGGTATTCAAAAGACACTATGTTCGATCTACATGCATTTAGTGATTCTAACTATGCTAGATGTAAAATTAATAGAAAAAGCACTAGTGGTACATGTCAGTTTTTAGGACATATGCTGGTTTCTTGGCACTCCAAGAAATAAAACAGTGTTGCTCTTTCTTCCACTGAGGCAAAATACATAACTGAGGCTAGCTATTGTGCTTAGATTCTGTGGATGAAACAGCAATTAGAAGATTACAGTCTCTATTTTACTAAGATTCCATTGCAATGTGATAATACCAATGCAATAAATCTTAGTAAAAACCCAATACAACACTCTAAAACCAAACATATAGAGATAAGACATCACTTCATTCATGACCATGTTGAAAAATCAGATATCTCTATTGAGTTTGTTAGCATAGACCAGCAACTAGCTAATATTTTCACTAAACCATTGGATCAAAATAAGTTCTCTACTCTCTGAAGAGAACTTGGTATGTGTTTGCTTAATGACATTACTTAAACCTTGTGAGCAATTTTTTTTACCATACTTTATACTCAGTTACTGTTCTGAGGGGGAGCCCTATCTGCACATCCGCACCAGGTCAAATCTCTGCTACCATCCTCTTCAGTTTTACCCATCTCATGAAAATTATATTCATTCCTATTCATTCTGTTTGATTATCTTCCATTGCTATGCTATTTTTGCTAATAACAAAAAGGGGGAGAGAGTACATTCTAGCACATGTATATTCTATTTCTGACTTTTAATGCAGAATGTGGGCTAAACTCTCTTACATCCTACTAAGTATGCAAATATACCTGCTGTGATTCCTTGATGAATATCCATGAAAATAATGATAGGTTTATGCTTATTGCATTTACGTGTTCATGAAACTGCTATACCATCCAAGTAGTAACATCTGCAAGTTGGTTCATTATGAAAATTTTGTCATCATAAAAAAGGAAGAGATTGTTGAAAATCATATGCTTGTATGTTTTGATTGAGAAAAATTTTATGTGAATATATTTTAAATAGAATTTTATAGTGATTTGAGCATATATTAAATAGAATACTATACTTGCATATATGATAGAACATATGAGATCTTGTGTGCACATATTAAAACTCAAAGAAAGTAAAAGGTGTGCAAATTATAATATCAATTAATGATATTATAAAGTAATCAGGTTTCTACATTTTATTATCAAACATCAAATATTAAGCCAAGTTGATTCAATCTTTGAATATTTTGTTTAATAGATTAATTTACATTCTTGGTTATGTTAAAGGAACCTTGATACTTGGAATTGGTGTATGTACAGGTGTAATGGACCGACCATATATTTATATATGGATACATGAAGCTTATTTATATGATCAACTTGTATGATTTATTCAGCCCGTCTATAATCTGTCTAGCCCGTGTATAATTTGTTCAGCCCGTGAAAAGCTTTAGCCCGTGTATAATTGGTTCAGCTTGTGAAAAGCTTCAGCCCGTGTAAAGAGGTCAGCCTGCGAAGCTTGAAACAATAGTGTTCTAAGAGAGTCACTTATCCAAAACGGAAGCATGTGAAAGCAAATAAGAGCATAAGCTCTTATGATCGAAAGCCTGAAGCTTTAGCTGCACTCTTCAACCTAAAGATACATTTCTCCTCTCGATCTCTCTCCTGCGACGATGGCTCCAACGAGAAGAATGGTGAGGCGACTGAGTGTCAGAACGGTTATCTTGCTAAAAAAAATCATCATCTGCATCAGTACAACGTTGAATCCATCAAATCTCAATGGAAGGATTTCAAAAAGGTTTGAACCGAAACCTTAATTTGTTCAAGGTTCGAGTACCTGCTATAAAAGGGAGATTCGGATGAAATATTTGTGCTTGCTGAAATATATTCTTGCTGATTTGATCAAAAGAGATAAAAGCCCTCATCAATTTGCTCTTATTGCCATGTTTAGTAACGTTTGAAGAAAAAGAAAATCTTTGGTGATATTCCTTAAACTTGTTATCCTGTGAATATTATTTGATAGATTGATCTATATATGTGCTAGATTGATTATAACATTATTTGCACATAAAAATTATTATAAATCCGAAAACCCTAGATTTGTGAAATTGGGGCTTTCGAGATTAGAGCTTGAATTGATTCTGTATACATTCAATTAGCTCTCTGATAGGCTTAAATCCTCACTCATATCATATATCTAAGGAATGAGCTTGATGTATTAAGGTTTTTGTAAACCTAATCTTGTAACCGTGAGCTATATAACTCCTTTTGAGGAGTTGTGAGGTGAAGGAGAGGTGCTTTCCTTGTTTGAAGTAAAGCAAATTTCAACTCGGTTTGAGTTGAAGGAGAAGAGGGTGGAAGTAGGTGAAAAGTGCCGAACCATTGTGAAATTCTTATGTGTGAATTTTTCTGATTTAATTCTTTTATTTGATACTCCATTACTATTGTGATATTTTGTCTAGTTGCATTCATTGTAGAAAAACAATATTCAAAAAGATATTAAAATTGATTAAATTTCTAGATATCCAATTCAACCCCCCCTTTCTTGGATAGCCATAAATCCAACATTTAATGGGAAGGAATAGTCAATTTTCTTATATGGTAAGATTAACTTGTTTGCCTTTACAATGTGAGAGAATGAAGTCGGTTATATAAGTCCCTCAATAAGTGTAACCCTTGGGTTTTCTTGCCATTGTTAACGTTCAAACCCTAAGCAAATTGGTGATAGCGATAGAAAAGAACATTAGCGCCAAAAGCACTCTAGTGGGCTGACATTGACCGTGAGAAACAAAAGCTAAAGGAGCAAATGGGAGTATCCACCTTAGTAGTCCTAGCTATAAACGATGGAAACTAAGTGCTATGCACATCAACCCGTGCAATGCATGAGTTCAAGTATCCCACGCAGGGAGTACGTTCACAAACCCATCTACTTCCCTTTTATGTGTCTCAGCTAGATCACTGTCTTGGTTGTTTCAGAACTTGTTCCGACTTATTGGGTGTTAGGAATATACGTATTTTTTTGTTTATTTTGATAATAAAGAAAAGATGAATTTTATAAAATAGTATTTACATTAGGAAAAATGTATCACAAAGAAAATAATATAAGGTATTATTCAATATATTTTTATTTGATATCATATTAATGTCATATAATAACACAGGATTAAAAATTTTATTTCTCCATAATTAACGTAATCATATGCACATGCACATGTTGATTACATGACGGGCTCCAAATGGTGAGATCGCGATTCAAATTTTTTATTTTCTTTTTGTAATGCCCAGTTTATACATGGCCTGGTTCTCATTCCTTTTGGTTGACCTGGGCCAATTAAAAAGGACAGTTTTAAGTTAGGATGTAAGGTGGCCCAATTAAAGTGGGCTCTTCTGTAATAGGTTTCGGATGGCCCTATGATGTCTCTCTTTCTATAAATACGGATAGTGAGAACCAACCAACGAAAAAAAAAAAAAAAGGCCCAAACATACAAAGAAATCAATTACTTATTATTTTAACGTAAACTAGTAGTGCCTATAACCATTTTAATCTTAAATTTGACACTTAATTATTAGAGTTTGGGTGTGTGTGGTGAAAAAACACAAATAAAGATACCAAGACCAAAAGCTGAACAACTCACTCACAAAACTCATGGTTTGATCTTTCTAATTCATAGAACATATTGTATATTTAATTTATTTTATTTTAAGAAATCTGTTATTGTGATTCGTAGTTCAATTTCTTCAGTCAACCCAAATCTATCACATGTTTGGTTGATTATGATTATGAGTTGAGTTGAGTTAAGTTGATATTTAATTATTTCATTATAATAAACTCAACTTTAAGACATATAAGTTGAGAATAGTTGTTGAAACCCCAACTTTGATCATTTTAGACTTTTCATATTAGCACAATTATTAAGCTCAAATACATCAGCTAGCTAGAATTATTGACGATTGATATCACTGGGACTATTAGTGATGAAAGAGTGCTATTGTTCTACATAAATGCCCGTTCTAGCATGCGGCTTGGAGTTCTAGTATATGTTCTGACTTAAATTGAATATTATTGTAAACATATATAATTGTGTGGTTGCTCGGCGCAGTGAAATATTACTGATTACTTTCGTTAGCTGCTAAGTATACTTGAAGAGCAAATCTAGGAGATAAATTTGTATTATTTGAAGATTGCTTAGGCTAGGACTTGTATTGTATAAAAATCATTTATATCTAGCTAATACTTAGAAGGAAGAAACTGTTCCAAAATTGTGATTCATATATATTTCCTTTGTATGTTACTTTGGTTGCTTTTGTAAGGAGTATTGGGATTGGTAATGTTTTTGATGATTTGGAAGCGTTGGATTATTTTTCTGGGCGATATTAGACCTGATATTTATGGAAGTTCCTTGGTGGAAATTTGTTAGACCTTCGGCTGTGAAATAAATTAACAATTCTATGACGAAGCCCAAGCCCACTTAAAACTCAGACATTTAGAAGGCTGAAGTCTAGTCCACAAAAACTGAGTCCAAAAAGGCAACTAAGTTTGTAGCTAAAAAAGAGCACAGCCCAGGCAGCTTAAAGCGAAGCAGCCCAAACACTTAAGTAGCCCTGTGTTCGTTTAAATTTTTTTTTCTGTAAATCCATTTAGGAAAGCACCTTTTACATTCATTTTAAATAGCTTAAAATTTCTGTAATAAACAAAGGCAAGCAATATTCTAATTGACTCTAGCCTAGCTTTGGAAGCATAATTATCTTCATAATCTATTCCTTCTTAATTATATCTTTTAAAAACTAACCTAGCTTTAATTCTAACAATGTTACCATGTTCATTCATTTTATTCTTAAAGTCTCATCTTAGTGCCAATAACCAAATGATTTTCCAGTCTACTAAGTAAGGTCCAAACTTCACTTCTCTTAAATTGGTTTTGTTCTTCTTGCATAGCTAAAAGCCAATTACTATCTTTCATAGCTTCTTCTAGTTTCCTAAGTTTTACTTGGGAAACAAAAGCGACAAATTCACCAAAAGTTTGAGTTGAAGAACAAGTCCTTACCTATTGTGAGCTGTCTCTAACAATTTTAGAGAGATCCACTTCACTATGGACTCTATAAAAGGACGACTCCTTTTCACCTAGAATGTTGTCCAAGTTTACTTATTCAAGTTTAGCTCCAACCATCTCTATGAATGACAAAAGGAATCTAAAAAAAAGATCTTACTTTCTTTTACAATAGAAATGTTAGTTTCATCAAATACCAAATAGATAGATTCTTCAACTACCAATGTCCTTTTATTACATATTTTATAAACCTTATTGTGATTAGAATGTTCTAGAAAGAATGTTCATCACGCTTTGCATCAAAATTACCTAATCAATTATTGTCATTATTATGAATGAAACATTTAGAACCAAATGCTCTAAAATATACTATGGTGGGCTTCTTATTATTAAGTATCTCATATGGTGTTTTCTATGGATACTTTATTTAAAATATGACAAGTAATATTGACTACTCCTAAAAAATATTTGGGTAAATTATTTTCTATTAATAGCCATCTTTTGGAGGGATCTATTCTTCCTTTCAACTATCTTGTTTTGTTATGGGGTTTCAAAGGCTAAAGCTCATTTTCCTTTTTACTATTTTTTATGCAAAAATATCAAAAACATTGCATTCAAATTCACCTCCATGGTCTCACCAAATACATTTAACGTTTGTATTTCTTTCATTTTAAATTTGTTTAGAAAAAGATTTTAACTTTTTGGAACTTTCATTTTTACTAGACAAGAAAAATACCCATGAATATTTAAAAAAAATAATTAACAATTACAAAAACAAAGTGTTTTCTTCCTAAACTAGTTGTTCTCATTGGTCTAAAAAGATCCATATGGGAAAGTTGTAAGGTTTTGCGGTGGTAATACATAATAACAAACACAAGCTGGATCCCATAGTCACTAAATACAAGTCAAAGCAGGCTTTTCAATACACGTTGAGAAGAGAAATACAGAACCAAAATGTTCTACTTACACTCACGGTCCAATTTTGTGCCTATTACCAACAAAATCGCGAACCAACCAGCCTGTGCGCTGCCTGGCAAAGAAACATAGACCTCCAATTATTGACACATAATGTTGGCTAAAGACCAATCGGCCAAATATCAAATATTCAGGTGGTTTCAACATATTTTCTCCATTTTATTTTTTTGGATAAGAGTTCTATTCATTCCACAAATATTTCAGGGCCCTTTGAAGATAAAGATAAACTAGTATCATATAAACCATATATTTCTTGATGCTTTCCTTTTGCAACAAGATCAGTCCAAAGATATTTATTTTGGTGCATGAGTCTCGATTTGCTTGATAACTAGATCCATGGTGTACTAATAAGAAATTATTTCAATGGTTCCGCATCTCCACATCAAATCATGTCATAAAGATGTATAGATACTAGGAAAAGAGTTACCACAAGCGTCTTAACCCAAAAAAAAAAAAAAAATCATCAAAACAAACTCCAATGCTTCCATATATACTGCTTAAAAGGATAGGACATTTAAAAACACATTGAAGCCTTCCAACTATTGCCTCATCCAAAGAATACAAAAGCAGCAATTTATCCATAATTATGTATTTTCTTTAATGCTAGACATAGCTGCACTCTGTTTGTTGAATAACTAAGAAATTAACACATTTTCTAAAATGCGGCAAGTATCACTACTGCTTTTCGTATCTATAGTATATTGATGTTGTTAGGCTTGTTTTATCTATTGGTTCTTAGCCCATCGTGGAGCACCCATTTCATAAATGTTGCTTTCTTTTTTGTTTTTTAGTATTTATTGTTTATGGTAGACGTGTATAGGTTTTCTTTCATACGTTACCTTTGTCCTTGTCCTTGTCCTTGTCCTTGTCCTTGTCCTTGTGCTGTACATACATAGTCTGACTTGCATCTCATTGCGTTTCTTTAAGAGGAAATAAATAAATGTCTTAGGGCGTCTCCAATCGGCTTGATCTTCTTGGTTGACGCGGTGCTGCCTTCAGCTTTAAATGTTGCTTTGTCCTCCTTTTAGCAAGTCGCTTTCATTTTTAAGGCCCTTCACAGTACTAGCTGTTGCAAGATAATGCCACGTAGGTAAACACTTCAGCCAGGTGGTAGTTATTGGAGGAAAGGAACTGATGTGGAGGCCATAAGTAGTTTTACTGGATGGTGATTATCCATTCTGTAATTTTCGCTATCTGTTATTAATCCATTTTAACAGCTTTAACTAATAATGCCAGCCTGGACTAGGAGTAGTAGGTCATCTATAAATAATGGGGATTGGGAATGTAAAGACATTGAGAATTAAACCTGTATTTAGTTGTACCTTCGGCTTCGGCCAAGTAGTAAAATCCCTTTTCCGACTTTTACTCTTTCCTGACTTTCACTCTCTTTTCTATCCATTTGATTGCTCAACTTTCATTATTGGTAATCAAAGCAAGAAACGTAGTGTCATTGACTAGGAAGACTTCGTCGTCATGGCTCCAACCACTAGATCCATGTCACAGGCTCGCAACAATGTGGTATCGGAGCCATCTAATCCACTACGGGCGGATGGCTGTTGGGAACGTTTTGAGGCTGAGATGAAAAAACGAGATGCTGAGAGAGATGTCGATTACAATCAAAGATTTGGCGAGCTGTTTGATGCCATTCAACAACTATCTGTCCGGCAAAATATTCCTAGCACTTCTAGCAAAAACCACCACTGGGAAGAGGAAACCGATTCCGACAATATGCGATACTTTGAGATTGGTAATAATTCAAGATGGCGATATCGGGGGCAATGAACTGATTTTCTGAGATATTCCGGCCAACAGGATCCTTCTGATTGGATTTCCTGAGCAGAACAATTTTTTGATTTTCATGATGTTCCAGATTTAGAGAAGGTGCAGTGTGCTTCATGGAACCTAGAACAAGATGCACAAATCTGGTTCCAGCTTTTGAAACAGGAATTTCGAGGTCAAGATTTTTCATGGGAGCTATTAGTCAAAGAAATCACCAATCGATTTGGTCCTATCGATTTCCAGAGCCATTTTGGAGCAATGATTCAGTTACGTCAAACTGGATCGGTAGATGACTATTACAAGCAATTTTCTCGATAACTCCTCCGAGCTGGTGATTTATCGTAAGAACAACAAATTACCTATTTTGTTACAGGAGGCTATTCGCATTGATGTCCAAGTTTGCTATCCATCCTCAATTTCCACTACAATTGGTCTAGTAAAGTTGTATGAGATCCGCCACAACCCCCTTAAGACACTTCCGACGACTAGGACCTTTGAACCACCTAGCTTTACAACTAACAGGAATTACTTACCTATTAAACGTCTAACTCTGGCGAAAATGGCAGATCGGAAAGCGCATGGCCTTTGTTTCCACTGTAATGACCAATTCTGGCCGAGCCATAAGTGCAAACAATTGTTTGTTCTAGAAAGCACGTGGTCCTCTAAGCATGATGAAGAAGAAGTATTGGACATTCACCACTCAATTGATTATTCATAAGATGTTACAGGACCTGAAGAGAAAGTTGAAATTTCACTCAATGTCATTTATGGCATAGAGACACCTCACACAATGAGAATAATGGGGGAGATCGGAAACTAAAAAACTCCGGTAAATATTTTGATAGATTATGGAAGCTCTCATAGTTTTGTGGATTCCCGTATGGCTAAAAAGCTCAACCTCACTCTAGACAAGAAAACGGAGATAAAGGTAATGATGGCTAATGGTTAAAGTTTGACAAGTACCAGTCAATGCAGTAACGTCTGAGTTTCTCTCCAAGGGGTCTCGTTCCATCTGGATTTCTTTCTCTTACCCCCTGCAAGGTGTTGACGTTGTGTTAGGAGTGTAGTGGCTTTGTACTCTTAGCTCTGTGCTTTGGGACTTCGAGAAGCTTAGAATGGATTTTTTCATCAACGGACATTGGGTGACGTTACATGGTGGGACCACACCATCAAATCACCTTATTGGAGATGTGTAATTAAAGAAGAATTTATTGCAAACCAAACATGCAATGCTTTTGCAAATAGAATGGCTATCCGAGAAAGTGGAATCTGACACCTTACTTGACCCTGCCTTGTGTTGTGTGCTGAAACAATTCTTTGATGTATTTCAAGAACCTAGTGGCTTACCTCTGACTCGGTCCTGTGATCACCGTATTTTCATTATAGAGCCTGACAAACCAATGTTCATTCGGCCTTACAAGTACTCATACTATTAAAAAGCCGAGATCATTCCGACTTTCACTCTTTCCCGACTTCCACTCTATTTTCTATCCATTTGATTGCTTAACTTTCATCATTGGTAATCAAAGGAAGAAATGTAGTGTCATTGACTGGGAAGACTTTGCCCTCACGGCTACAACCACTAGATCCATGTCGCAAGCCCGCAACACTAGCTTAGCTGCCTATCCCATTAAATCGTAGAACCCAAAGTCCAAGGTTCATTAGAAGCCCCATTTTGTCCTACCCAATGGGTCGATGTGCCCTGTTGAAGTTGACACCCACAATACAGATTTGTTAATGGCTAGGAGGCCATCTTAAAACTTGCAAGCAAGAGCTAGTAAATTGCAGTGGCCAAAAGATTAGTTTGGTTTTTAACACAGGATCTAGTGAGAGGACATGAAAGAACAACATAGAAGTCAAGGAAATTGACTATAGAAAGCTTTGCCTTTCGACTGGAAAAATGTAAGAATACAAGAAGGATTTCTTAGAGAGGGAACCCAAGACCTCTAAAACTATCACAAGTCTCCAAATGAACTAACTTCCCACCCCAGAGTTAGTCCCCTCTATTTATACATGTTGATAATCTACTAACTACCTGTTAATAGCAATAACGGCTTTCTAACAATCGTAACTAACGGCTAATAGTAGTAATTGACTCCTTAACACTTATTGAACAAACACATACAAAGTAGGGAAAACAACATTCATTATTCTTGTAGCCATCAATATTAATTAGCCACATAGAAATGGCATGTAACACAATTAACTCTTACGTGTCAAGTCATTGCTTGGATTGTTGCATCCCTCCCTCCTTGGTTGCAACCTTGTCCCCAAGGTTGAAGAAAGGATATCACTCCTCAACACAAACTTGCATCATCTAGGTTGCATCTTGCATGGGAAGACCTTGCCAATGGACTAGAAATTAAGCACGCCTCCTTCTAGTCCTCTATTCTAGAATGGCCGATGGTTGAAGGCTAATGACATATTCTTTAACTAGTTAGGATAGTAGCTTTGATTGTATTGGAACATACTTCCTAAAACATTTTCTTAAGCATTGAAACATGAAACACATTATAAACTTGAGAACCAACAAGTAATTGTAAACAATAGGCTACTTTGCCAATTTTTGGGATAACTTCAAATGGACCAAAATATCTAGGAGATAACTTGTAGCTTTGACAAACTTCTACTGAACTTCCTTGATAAGGCTAGAGCTTAAGATACACAAAGTCTCCTATCTCAAATATTTCTTCCTTCCGGCCCACATTATAACACTTTTGCATCCTATTTTAAGCTCTTTGTAGCCTCTCTTTAATGCTTTTCAACTCATGGTCCATAGCAGTAACAAAGGTAGATCCCAAAAGATAGGATAGAAGAGTTGGAGGTGGCCTCCCATAAACTACCTCATAAGGAGATTTTTTAATAGCACTATGCACCTTGGTGTTGTAACAAATTCTATCCAAGGCAATCATTTAGTCCATTCCTTAGGATGATCCCAAGTGAAACATCTTAAGTAAACTTCAAGAGTTTTATTAACCACATTAGACTTTCCATTTATTTGTATAGACAGTGAAAAAGTTGAACTTAGTTCCTTGCAATTCAAACAATTGTCTCCAAAAACTAAATGTAAACACAACATCTTTATAACACACTATACTCCTTGGCATTCGATAAAGTTTGAAGATGTTTTCAAAGAAAGGTTGGGCTACACTTATTGTTACATAAGGGTGAAGAAAGGCTAAAAAATGTGCTATTTGGATGAAAAATCCACCACCACAAGGACTACTTGTTTACCTTTAAAGTTATGAAACCTTTAATAAAATCCATGGCCAAATCTTCCCAAACTTGGTTAGGAATTGGTAAAGGCTAGAGTAATCCACTTGGTTTTGTATTATGCCATTTAACCCCTTTGACACACCATGCATTTTTTCATAAATTGCAACACCATTTTTTTCATATTATACCAAAAGAAAATAACCATTACTCTTTACAAAGTCTTGAAATACCCTTCATGAGTAGCCTTATGAATTTCTTGCAAGATGGTAGGTATAATAGGGGAAGATCTTCCTAAAAAAATTATGTTATGGTATAATAGAATACCATTGTAGTATTGCCATTGAGTTCCCACCTTACTAGTAATCATTTTGTTCAGAATATCTTGACTTTTCTTATCTCTACAAAACATTTCTTATATAGAATTAAGCCACTTCAGTTTTGGCAAAGATAATGCCTTTAATTGGCTACAACTAGTGCTATTTTAATTGCTACTTTCCCCTATCTCTATATATTGACTTCTACTACTATTGCCAAAAGGTAAATCACCCTTACTATTAGCTTTTATATCCTTCCTAGCCTGAATTGTCTTACCCATCCTTCTTGGTACATGTAATTGGAACTTTTTAATACTATGTAATGGCAGTACATTTGTTTCCAATTTTGATCCCACAACATCAATCTTTGGAAAAACTTCTTGTTCTACTTCAACCTTTAAAATAATGCATATGTAGGAGTACTAGTTTTTCTAGGCTTGTAATGGACTTCAAAATCATAACCAACTAATTTAATCAACCATTGTTGTTAAGTAGGAGTAGTTATTTTCTAGTTCCATAGACTTAAAAGGCTTATTTGACCTATCAACATTATGAAACTTTTTCTTAACAAATGTTGTCTCCATCTTGTTACTACAAAGATGAGAGCTAGCAATTCTTTTTTGTATGTGGAAGAAGAAAGTTCAAGTTTCACTAAAATAGGCAATAGGTCTATTGTCTTGAGACAACATAGCTTTTACTCCCACTACACGTGCATCACATTCCACCAAAAAAAGCATAGAAAAATTAGGTAGAATCAGGACCTTTGTCATGGCTTGTTATAAACCATTGAAGGTTGTCTCAACCTTTGAATTCCAATGAAAAGCTCCCTTCTTAATAGCCTAGTAATTGGAGCTATTATTAAATTGTAATGCTTGATAAACTTCCTATAATACGTAGTTAGGCTTAAAAAATCCCTTAATGCCTTTACAATTTTAGGTATTGGCCATTCTACCATTGCTTTAATCTTCTCACACTCCACATTATTCCTTTCTTGGATATAACACATCCTAGATACAACAATGTTCTAACACCAAAAGGACATTTTTCTTTTTTAACATAAAGCTAATTCTGCTAGTTTTACAAAGACTAGCTATGCATGCTCCCTATGTTTAGTCCAATCTTTGCTATATACCAATATGTCATAAATAAAATTAAAAAAAATACAAAATTGCCTAAATATTCTTTACACTTTGTTCATCAAACTTTGAAAAGTTGAAGGATGGCATGACCAAAAATTTATAATGTCCTATAGGAGTTTGAAAGGCTATTTTTCCAATGTCCTTTGCTTACGTCCTGATATGGTGATAACTAAATCCTAAATCAAGTTTAAGAAAGAGTTTGGCACCGTTGAGTTCATCTAAAAGCTTTTCTACAACTAGTATTAGACAACCATCCTTGTTAATCTCCTTTTTCAAGGCATGGTAGTTTACACACATCCTTTAAGTACTTTTTTTTTCTAACAAAAATAATAGGAGAGGAAAAAGAGCTATCACTTTCTCTAATCACTCCACTTGGCATTTCTTAAACCAATCTTTCTATTTGTCTTTTCTTCAAATAAGGGTAATGATAAGGTTTACTAGCCATTACTTTATTCTTATCTCTAAGTTTAATTTGGTGTTCATGATAAGGAGGTAATCCATGTGGCTTTTGAAACAAAATCTCATACTTTTGAAACAAACCCTTTAATTACCTTGGCCATGCATCTATCAAACTCTGGCTACTATGATTCTCCACAGATTTCAAATGTAAGACTACTCCTTTCCTTTTGTTTCCATAACAATTTATTCAACTTTGAGTCTCCAATCAACTTGTTCTTCAATTTCTTGTCACCTTTAAGTTCAACCTACTTCCTATCTTGCATAAAAGTCATTCTCATCTCAAAAAATTCCCACCGAACCTCTCCAAGTAATTACAACCAATGGATCCCCAATATCACTCCTAGATTGATTATTGATAGTATGAAAAAGTTGGCAAGCAACTTATTCCCTTGGAAAACCAACTCTATATTAAGACAAAAGCCTTCCCTATGGATTACCTTTCCACTAGCCACTTCTATCTTAAAGGTTTTACTCACATTTAGTTGTAGATCCTTTTTTTTTTTTGGCTAATTAAGCATTTATAAAATTTTGAGTACTACCTAAATCAATAAGCACTACCACTCTCACCCTATATCTTTAGAAGAAGAATTAATAGTGAATATTTAGGCATCAAATTTGGTTTATTTTATGTTGCTTCTTATCTAAATCTATTAGTTTCTTCATTATTTGCAATAGTTCTTTACTTAGGAGGTTGGAGTATCTCTATTACATACATATTTATTTATGAGTTTTTTGAAATAAATAAAGCACATTGGGTCTTTGGAATGACAATTGGTATCTTTATTACATTAGCCAAAACTAATTTGTTTTTGTTCATTCCTATCACAACAAGATGGACTTTACCTAGGCTGGGAATAGACCAATTATTAAATCTGAGATGGAAATTTCTTTTACCTATTTCTCTTGGTAATTTATTATTAACAACTTATTTTATGGTAAATAAATACTATATTCTACTTTTATACTTTGTCTCAAACAAGAGAAAGAAACAAACACAAAAATGTTCAAATAAATTTACGATATGTTCCCTATGGTAATTGGAGTCATGAATTATGGTCAACAAATAGTACGGTCTACAAGGTACATTGGTCAAAGTTTCATGATTACCCTATCTCATGCAAATTGCTTACCTATAAAAATTCAATATCCTTATGAAAAATTAATCACATCATAACGTTTCCGTGGTTGAATACATTTCAAGTTTGATAAATGCATTGCTTGTGAAGTATGTGTTCATGTATGCCCTATAGATTTACTTGTTGTAGATTGGAGATTGGAGATTGGAAACTAACATTAGAAAGAAAAGATTGCTTAATTATAGTATTGATTTCAAAATCTATATATCTTGTGGTAACTATGTGCAATATTGTCCAACAAATTGTTTATCAATGATGGAAGAATATGAGCTTTCTACTTATGATTGTCATGAATTGAATTATAATCAAATTGCCTTAGGCCATTTACCAATGTTATTAATTGATGATTATACAATTCAAACAATTTTAAATTCACCTAAATAAATAAAATAAAAATATTTAATTATAATAAAATATATAATAAATGTATATGAGTAAATACTTTGATTAAAGGTAAAGATAAATAAAGATAAAAAGATAAAGTGTCCTATTCTCAATTAGTAAGGTTCCTCTTTGATTGAAAGGAATGCCATTTCTTTCGTTTATTTTGTTCATTCACTAATTATAAATTTCAACTATGGATTGGTTGGTCTATACTTTGATTTGGATTGAAAATCTCAGAATATATCTATAATTATTTTGAAATATAAATAATAAATATATATAGTTTCAAAATACTCTTTAAGATAAAGAATGATATTAGTCCAAGAACTATACCTACATCAATTCTCATTCCTTAGGAATTAAATTTAATTCCATTAATTACTTTTCAAAAAAAACTCACATATTCCTTTGGATCTTCATGGTTTTAAGACATGTTACTCCACATAATGCTACCCATAACAACATGCTTAATTCACCTTGTTCCTCTTTTATTTCCTTAACCATTTCATCTTTAATTTCTCCCGACCTTAACATTTCCAAGAAAAATAGTTTTTTTACATCTATGCCCTAGGGTGAACCTCTCATGATAATTAAAACACAATCCCCAAGCTCTCTTATCTATAATATTTGGCTTAGTCAGCTTCTTGATAGGCATTTGAGGTTGATTTTCAACTACCTTACTAACATTCCTATCTCTAAAATTTTGTTTTTTAAAAGATTACTAATAGCATGTCAATTGGCTAATTCTTTAGCCTTAAACAATTTAGTAAACTTGATTATAGCAAAAAAAAAGTTGGAGGATTATGATCAATCACATCCAACCAAACTCTTTCTTTCAAACCACTAATAAAATGGCTAATACCTTATGCAACATCTAAATGACTAAAGTGAAGGAGTAACTTACCAAACTATAATTGGTATTCATGGATTGATCCAATATGCTTCAATTTGGTAAGTTTACCGAAATGATCAATGAACATCTATGGACCAAATTGCTTAATCTATTCACCAATTAGCACAGTCCATGTGAGTGTTCTATCACCATATTCCTTCTTCAATAGTTGATAGACCATTTAAGCCTCCCTATCTAGATGCTGAGAAGCTATTCAAAGTTGATCTTATTTAGGCATTGCATGAAAATCAAAGAATTGGACAATTCAATTAGTCCACCATGTTGGATCGAAACCACCTTCATACTTAGGAAATTCTAGTCACATTGTTCAAGTTTGAATTTAGCTAGAATGTGATCTTTTTTCCTTCCAAATTTTGGTTTCTCCCAATATGTGATAAGGAACTTTTCCTAATTTCCTTTACAGAATCCACTCACACTACAATGCTATCAATCTTAGCATTTAAGGCATTGTCTAACTAATGCATTGTTTCTACAAGCTCTCTTAATTGTTAAGCTTCTATGGAATCCCTCCCAAGATTGCTTACGGCCATCTATAATACCACTTTGTAGCAGTCCAAAAGAAAAGTTTGGCTTTTAACATAGGCTTTAGTGAAATGACATGAAGGAACAACATAGAAGTCAAGGAAATTAGTTTTAGAGAGTTTTGCCATTTGACCAATTGTGGAAAAATGTAAAGATACAAAAAGGATTTCTTAGAAAGGGAACCTAATACCTTTGAAACTATTATAAGTCTCCAAATGAACTAGCTTCCTACCCTAGAGTTAGTCCTTTCTATTTATACCTATTGATACTCTACTAACTACTTGTTAATAGCAATAACAGCTTTTTAACAACCGTAACTAATGGCTAATAGCAGCAACTGACTCATTAACACCTATTGAACAAAATGCATACGAAGTAAGGCAAAAGGACATTCATTATTCTTGTAGCCATCATTACTAATTAGCCTCATAGTCATGACATGTAACACAATTAACTCTGACATGTCAAGTCATTGCTTGGATTGCTACATAAGGTCAGACATATGGTTAGAAAATTTTGGTGTAGAACAAAATCCTAACATGCTCCCTCTATACTTGGAAGTGATACTCAACTAAGGTGAAATGCCTCTTTGAACTATTGGGTCAAAGGGCCCAAGATGTGGTAAACCTTAGCCATTAATAAGGCCAAACATATGGCCAAACATATGGCCAAACACTTTCTATGTGGGACAAAATCCCAACATACCCCCTTTATGCCTATCAGCACAAAAGGCCTAAAATAATGCTCTAATACCATGTTAAAAACTGGGAAAGCTTATGCTAAAACTTGTAGGCTAAATGTGATAAACCCTTAGCCTTTAACAAAGTTAGATATATGGCCAAACATTTCAATGTTGGATGAAATCCCAAAATGCCAACTCCACACTGAGAAATGATATTTGACAAATGTGAAAGGCCTAGAATAATGCTTTGATACCATGTTAAAAGTTGAAAGGCCCATTTTAAAACCTGAAGGCAAAAGGTGGTAAACCCTAGCCATTAACAAGACCAAACATTTTTTTATGTAAGATGAGATCCCAACAAGATCAATCATTAGTGATAAACTTAAACCCACTTGTTCATACTAATTAATGAGTTAATGTAAAGGTATCATTGTGCTTTTGCACTCCCTTTAAAAAAAAGTTGATGAAAGGTGGTATCTCAAGTGAAAAGTGTGAAGATTGACTTTTGGCCTTATAAGTAATAAATTTTTTTCACTTAACGTACTAAACTTTTGTAACGAGCCTTTATATTCAAATATGATATTAAGAACAAGCTTTTATATCATAAGCATGAGGATGGATCCTTGACCTTATAAGTAATGAAGTTTCTCTACTTAATATATCAAGGTTTTTGGATAGACCAATATTTCTAATATAGTAATGAGCCTTTCCTTTATAATCTCCTAGGTAGGTTTTTGTCCATGTGTAGTTCTTTTGTCAACATACTCGTGAGAAAGAGTATTAAAGGTAAGTGTTATCCTATATTGAAAATGTAAGGAGGAGATATAAGATTTTTTCATCTCCTAGGGTGTAGTTGAAAGGGTAAGGAGGTCTTATGTAAGAGATCTTACAAAGTAAGTATCTTAGGTTCAAATCCCCTTACCTATACTTTTGAATGACTTAAGCATGCTTTGAGACAAGCTACTGCTCCCCAATTTAAGCTATCAAGCAAAACTTAGGAGGGTTATGGATTATTAAAAAAAAATTATAAGATTTTTTTATTTAATGTTTTAAAGTTTTGAGATAAGCTCTCATACTCTAATAAAAGTTTCACATACTTTTGCTCTAAAAGGTGTTTCATCTCATCAAACTTTCTCATCATACTTTTCTAACAACAAGATACGTTACATTTTCATAAACTTTTCATATGAAGAAAAAATCACTAATCCTTTGGATTTAAGAATGAGGATGAATCATTAACCTTAGAAGTAATGAAGTTTCTTTACTTAATACATTAAGGTTTTTGGATAGACTCTTATATTCTAATATGTTATCAAAAAGGGATTTTTCCTTTGTAATCTCACATGCAAGTTTATGTCCATGTGTAGTTCTTGTGTCAAAATGCATGTGACAGAGAATATTAAAGGTTGGTATTACCTTATATTAGTGTAAGGATGGGATCCTAGTGTTATAAGTTATGAGATTTTTTATTTAATATTTTAAAGTTTTAAGATAGACCCTTACATTTTGATAAAAGTTTCACAGGCTTTGATCCTAGCATTTCATCCCATAAAACTTTCTCATCATACTCTTCTAACAACAAGATGTGTTACACGTCCACAAACTTTCCATATGAAGAAAAATTCACCTATCCTTTGGATTTAAGTGCAATGATGAATCCTTGACCTTATAAGTAATAAATTTTACCTACTTAATACTATAAGGTTTTGAAATAGACCCTTACATTCTAATATAGTATTAAGAATAGGCATTTCTTTTGTAATCTCAAGACAAGTTTTTGTCCATTTATAGTTTTTGTGTCAACATATATGTGAAGAAAGTATTATAGGTAAATGTTGTCCTACATTAAAAATATAAAGATAGACATTGGCCTTATAAATTATGAGATCTTTTTATTAAATGTTTTAAAGTTTTGAGATGGATTCTCACACTTTAATAAAAGTTTCAAACCACAAAACTTTCTCATCATACTTTTTTGACAATAAGATATGTAGCACGTCCACAAACTTTCCATGAGAAGAAAGATCACCAATCCTTGTGTCCATTTTAGGTGCACATGAGGCGTATTATTAAGCAAAGAGGAGAAAAGAAGGGGCTATCCTCGATGATAAGAGATATTGTGTCTATTTTGGTCCGGGATTTCGCTTAATGGAGGGCTTGGATGTCAACTTGTGGTAGCATCGTAGGGGGCGGCAAATCACGAAATGATTTCCGAACAAGAAAACTTTTGGTGGGAACAGCTAGACTGTACCAAATAAAGGATCTTTTCAACTAACACTCAGTGGATGAGGCACTGGTGGTTGTCTTTACGTGAAAGTCATCTTCGCACATAGAACATCATCAAGATAAGGATGCTTAAAGATCTGACAATAATTTTGTAGTTGGCAGCAGTGGACCAGAGTTCCAGCCTCTGGTTTTAGAAAGATAGAACCTCGCTTTCGACTCATGGCAGACTCTTAACTGCACTGCGCCACATGGATTTTGATGGTGCTGTAACTCAACAACCTTCTGGTAGACCATGTCGCTTCTCATGGCATGCTTACCAAAATAATACCATAGATCTATATCCTCGAATTTCACGCGTTATATTCTTTCCACGTACTTCAATGCATTTCTTTGACCGGTCTTCTCATTAAAAATTGAACAGTGGAGTGATTGCTGAGCATCATTTCCGATGCCGTTTCTCCCTATTTTCTTAACGAATCGATCACGTAAAAGGAACCTTTTTATCATACATTAACGTACCCGGAACAAGCGCATCTGCAGCGCAAAAGATCTTTGCGCCATTTCCTTTTCGAGAACGAAAGCCTGGAGTTTCCTGTTTTTGAAGTAAGGCACCGGCATTCTCTTCTTGGGTAAGCCGGCAGCAAAGAGACGCAGTTGATTCTTGGGTCTCGAGGGAAGCTCAACCAACCTCAGAAACTCAATCCCACATGTAACGTCCAGATTAAAGATGGTTCTCTTTCACGACCAAAACAAAAGACTATTTGCAGCAAGTGCTTCTGTCCGCCACGCAAACCTATTTTCCTCAAAGAAAGCAAAAAGAGGCCCACTTGTGAGTTGTACCAAATCAAATTATTCTAGACCGCCAAGCTCGGGGGCAATAGTTTATTCGGGAAAAGGAGGTAGAGAGAGACACGAAAGGAAGTATCTTTGATCTTTGATCTTTGACTGCTTCTGTCCAGAAATAACATAATTGGTATATATGACAGGCAAGGACCATGAATAAGGGCATACGGTATTTAAATGTGCAGAATTGACCCTCAGCTATTTTATCCTGTTGTTTCCCTGTTGTGACATCCACTGGCAGACTCCTAGTATTCCTCGGTCCCTTCGTATTCAGGGCATGCTGAACGGTTTGTACGTTGTTAAGGCTCGAATCTCTTAACATTTATCTGAAAAACGAGTTCTCAGATTTGGCCTCCAATGGCAGAGTCCTTGTAAACCGTTGTACTTGTGGCCTCCGTTGGCAGAGTCCTGGTAAACCGTTTATACTTGTGGCCTCCATTGGCAGACTTCTGTTAGACTCCGTTCCCTTCAGATGCAACCACAAGCACTTGTGCTTTGGAAAAACTCGAATTAGGCCATTTGAGTTATCTGAAAAATGGGTTCTCAGATTTGGGTAATGGGCATTTGCATTTGGATATGTTTGTTCTGCTATGGCTTCATGTCTGCAAGCGCTAAGACTGTAGGTGGAGATGGGAACATTCTGGGTACTGTTTTCATTGAGCGGAAAATAGCCATTGGGAGCATTGATCATGATTTTGTATGTGCAACCGTGGATTGGTGGCCTCCTGAGAAATGTGACTATGGGTCATGCAGCTGGGGTCGTGCTTCTCTGCTTAATTTGGTATGTGTTCTTAGCTACGTTTCCTTTAGATAATGAAAGAATTTTGAAGCTCGATGGTTTAGGAGTTGAAAGTGCTAGCTTTTATCGTTTGTAGTCTTCCATGAACGTTTTAACTACGCCCATTTATTTTACGCATTAAAAAAAAAAAACCCAAATCACATTTGTGAGACTGGTTAAAACTCGTTTCATCATTCTCATTTGCAGGATCTTGGCAACAATATTCTATTAAGTGCTATAAAAGGTGAGAATACTTAAACGTCTGGTTGTTCCTCCTATCCAGGATTTCCTCCTGGTTTATGTTTGTTAGCTCTTCCAATCTTTCCTTTTTTGGAGTCTAAACAGTACCATCCAAATATGGTGCAGCTTTTTCTCCCCTCAAACTTCGACTTGGGGGCACTCTGCAGGATAAGGTCATATATAACACTAAAGACAACATGCAACCTTGTATTCCTTTTGCCAAGAATACCTCCGAGATGTTTGGTTTCACCAAGGGTTGCTTTCCCATGCATAGATGGGATGAATTGAACAGTTTCTTCAAGAAAGCTGGGTAACAAGAATTCTTCCTCTTGTGGACCTTTGCAAATTTATTTTCTACAAATGTTAAAACTATCTAAGAATCCTTGGTCTATTTTAGGGCTAAGATAATTTTCGGGGTAAATGCCCTCAACGGACGATCTATACAAGCTGATGGGTCGGCAACTGGAGCTTGGAACTACACAAACGCTGAATCTTTTATACGTTATACAGTCGGAAAGAACTATACCATTCATGGTTGGGAACTCGGTAAGAACAACATTCCTCATTAACCCCACTCTTCTGCATGATTTGGAAGCACCTCTGTTGCATACCACAATGCTCCAAAATCATATCGGACACCGTGTATTAGTTAATTTATTCACTCAAACTCTTCAAAGTTTCGTTGTAACGATTTATACTTAAATGCACTTTCTGCTTGTAATTTATGGAGATCTGGGTTTGTCAGGAAACGAATTGGCTGGAAATGGAGTCGGAACAAGAGTTGCGGCAGATCAGTATGCGGTGGACACTGTCAAATTTCGAAGCATTGTCCAAAATATTTACAAGGAGATAGAGCCGAAGCCACTGATTATAGCACCGGGAGGATTCTTTGATGCAAACTGGTTCCAAGGATTCATACACAAGGCAAACAGATCTCTGGATGTCGTCACCCACCACATTTATAATCTGGGCCCAGGTAGAGCAAACTGATTTTTCTTTTAGGGTTCTTCAGTTTCCAGTCCTATCAAATAGTGATCTAGTTCGACATAATTCATTGAACTCAAAGTGCAGGAGTTGATAAGCACCTCGTTGAGAAGATCCTCGACCCATCCTATCTTGATAAAGGGGCCGCTACGTTCAGCAACCTGCATCAGATTCTCAAGAAAACTGAAACTTCAGCAACTGCGTGGGTTGGAGAGGCAGGAGGAGCTTACAATAGCGGCCACAATCTTGTCACCAATGCATTCGTGTTCACCTTCTGGTACTTCTGGCTATCATCCACAAAGTTCTAGTAATCAGTTCCATGAACGATTTTCGTTTAAGTAATGCCATTTTGGTTATCATAATCAGGTACTTAGATCAGCTTGGAATGACATCGGCTTATGACACAAAGACATACTGCAGACAGACGTTGATTGGTGGAAACTACGGTCTACTTAACACCACTACCTTTAAACCAAATCCGGACTACTACAGGTTCTTGAGCTTTCCAAGTTTATCAAGACACTTTCAAGTCAAATCACACTTTTCAGTTCATTAATATATTAATTAGATTACCAGATTGTAACAAACCAGCTTAGTGAAGACATTAGACTAAAATATTGTTTCTTCCTATTAACAGTGATGATAAGTGACGAGATCAATTGGAGTCTTTTCTAATTCTTTGCTTTCTTCAATGCAGTGCTCTTCTGTGGCACCGACTAATGGGAAAAGGAGTTCTGTCAACAAGATTTTCCGGGCCTAAGAAAATACGTGCTTACGCTCACTGTGCAAAACATTCTGTAAGTTTCCTTCGTATTCAATTATCAAAACAGGTATGCATTATCTATTTGTGATCTGATGAGATTCTACGTCATGCAGGGAGGTATCACAGTGTTATTACTGAACCTAGACAACAGCACCACTGTCCAGGCCAAAGTAGCCCTGAACACTAGTACGAGTCCAAGGCAGACGCGAAGGGCTCATAAACACCATAAAAGAAACATCCCAAGGGAGGAATACCATCTAACAGCAAAAGATGGGAATTTACACAGCCAAACCATGCTGCTAAATGGAAAGATTTTAGATGTAAATTCATCTGGGCACATACCTCCTCTGGAGCCTTTGTATGTTAAATCATCAAACGCGATAGAGGTGGCTCCTTTCTCTGTTGTATTTGCTCACATCCCAAATCTTGTTCTCCCTGCTTGCCGTCGGAGGCACTAGATGGAACTTAGGTTTGTTTCATCGTAATCAAATAAGAAAGAGAATATACAAGGAAAGGACTTCACTTTTAGGCATATGAGTTAATATCTTCCATATAAACTGCTTTTAGGCAAATGAAATCTTTCTTTCCCTTTTTTTTTTTTAATAATTAAGAAAGGAAGTCAGGTAAGTGGTAAGATACACAACACGTTCTATAACCACCATACTATGTTCTTGAGTTCCAAATAGAGAGAGTCTACAGTTCTATTCGGATCATTCTCAGCAGCCTGTGGAATGGCTCCAAATATTCTTGACTTGTTGAAAATGCATGTTCAATATTTCCTTTGGTGGCTAATCCATGAAAGTCAAAATATACAATGCTGTAACGTGTAATCCAACGAATGACACTGGTAATATGCAGTCATCTCTCCTATATGGTTATACAATCAGATGTCCATCTGATTAGTCAATACCCACTCAATTCTATCAACCAAATCAAATTAGTAGTGCATGGCGCTGGGATGACTTCAATTGGTATGATTCATTGAGAATATTCAATCGAAAGAACACAAACAAGTTCAGTCTCTCTTGGAAAATGTTTGAGGCTTACTGCTGGCGAATGACAACCATACGACTGTGCCAGTCAAGTAGAAGAAGATTGATGGTGCAAATAATGACACCTACATAAAATAGAGACAAATGATAAACTGCATAATATGGAGGAAATATGAAAGATACTAGTCCAAATAAAGAAAAAACGCTACAAACAGTATGTCAGACTTACACTCCATGAATGAGTCAAATCAAGAAGATAACCCGTGAGGGCTACACCTACAATGCCAGGTACTGCACCAACCGTGTTGGTAATACCCTGAACCAAGAATTTCAAGAAACGACAACTTCAAAGAATAATCATTGACTTGTCACAACTCTGTTTTGATCAGCAGTTAGCCATGTCTGTGGTACAACTATTTTAGGATAGTGATATCTTCTTCACTTAGAGCTATGAGCACAAGATGGTTGAATAGTCAAATTTTTTGAAATAAGCATAATATTTCACTAAGATGTGACTGCCTGAAAGAATGAGATTGAAAAAGCAGAATACTAAATGCAGTGAATTTTTTCAGGTACAAAGCTCATATCCTCCCCTTTGCCCACAGAAGGATAATGAGACATTTATTACCTTTATATGAAGAGATACAGAAACGATATAGAAAATAACGGCAAAAGGGATAACCAACACAGATTATCCTAGAGGTGCCTATTATGTTGCATGGAGACTAAACTGAGCAGAGGTTTATGAGATTAATCAAACTATATATCTCAATACTCATGAAAGGAAACTTTAATAAGGAATTCTACTAAAAGAGAAATTAGGAACTTATGTAGAATTACATACCAAAAGTATACTCGCATATTCAGGTGACATATCTTGGTGGGTACAGTAGAGTCCTGTGCCAATAACTGAATTAATAGTCTGCAGGAGAATATTTATCTCCTATGTCTTTTCCACCACGCAAACAAAGTACTATAAAGTTGGATTTTTATATACCTGACAGGGCAAAGCTTGAGAAGGCTAATCCACCAGTTAGAATTCCCACCATTTCCCAAGATGGTAATCCTAGATCCAGCGATGATAGAGTCATGCAAATTGCAGGCGACAAAAAGGCAATTGATTGACAAATCTTCCGTACCTACATGGATGAAATTAGTGAATTAGATATATTAAGAATCACCCTTTTTTTTTCCTTTAAAAAAGTATAAAATTATGTTAAGAACAAAATTGATATCAAGCAGAGTTAGACCATCTTGGGATGCTATTTGCTCTTATATCATATTATGCCACATCCTTTGCCATTTCGATTGCAGATTTAGCATTTCCAATTGTTCCAAGCAATAGGTTTTCACGGAAAAATATTAGTTAAAAAATTCACATCTACAGAAGCAACTCACATCAGCAACAATAGGAAGAGAAATACATATCAATGCAAGAGAGCTTTCCTTTTCAATTCAGTGATGTAAACTAGTCAAATAGATTGGAGTTCTTCCAAGAAGATAATGACTAATACAAAGAGAAAGAAGCAGTAGTTTAGAGTTTCTGCTCACCGTAGTGACTTCCACTCCATTTGAAATCAAGTGATCAGCCAATTGCGCTGCAATGCTTGTTACAAAGATTGAAGCCAGTGGAGGAAGAATAGAGACCTGAAAGGGAGTATCTCTGATTCGTAAGGACATAAGTTTCTTGTAAGCCTTATGTTAAGGAAACCAGGCATCAGTTGTGTGTGCTTTACTGCCTGGGGTATTAGTTTTGTTGGAATTTCCATCTCCTAGGTTTAAGCTTTTGCCTAAACATCTCAAAATTGTCCACACTGTTTATTATTGAATTCCATCTGCCAAGGCTGCTTGCTCCATTCTTGTCTCAGTTTCGTCTGGCCCTGGATGTAAGAATGTTTTAGGTGTTCTGGATAGTTCAAGTTCATGCTTTGTTATGGTTATATATTTGTGGTATTTGCAAAAAACATAAAAAGAATTATCTATATATATATATATATATATATATGTTTATCTTTTTTCGGGCATTCAATTATGTTGAACTCCTTTTACCTATAAACTTTTATTATTTTTCCCTTTAGAACATATTTAAGGCTTAAGACATAATTAAGTTCAAAATATGTAATAGCCTGGTGTTTTGAACTGAGTTTAGTGGTTGACTAATTGCACTAATCTAATACTTTTGCAGAAAGAACATAAGGATGGATAAAAATTTCCATATACTTAAATCCTTATCCTTCTTGTCAAACTGTTTCTTTTCAAACATAACGCCTTATGTGTAACAATAAATGGCATCAACACTTCAGAATAGTATAATGCTCAAAAAGTTCAGAAATTGAATCACCAATCCTTCACATTTGATTCCATGAGATACCCCTATTCTTTAGATCTCCAAACTTTGTGACCAGCATTTCACTGGAATATTATAGAAGGTTTTGGCCCATCAAATTATTATATTTTAGTCAACCAGATTCATACCCAGCTTAAAAAGAAAAGATCATTACTTCTAATTACCTTATTATTGAATTACCTAATTCAGAAACGAATACCAACTTCGTAGCAGCAGATGTATTCCAGCAGATACAATATGTTGTAACAGGTTGCCAATGTGTCAAGAAGGGTGAGGATGATGTTTCAGAATGAGTAAAGCATCTATTATATGTTCAATAAATGTTATTGCCATATTATTGACCAGTTCATTACCAAATAATAACGTTTCATGTATACAAGAATGTGCTAGAATAATAAAAAGCAATAGAAAACATATTTTTCATTTACGCTTACCTCCGCAGCTTCTGTCAAATTCAGGTTCAGCTCCTCACTGGATAGCATGAAGCTAAAACTTGAGTTCTTTGAAACATAGAAGAAACAATAAAACAAAGAAAAAGCAAGATTGTCTAAAATTTTGAAGCACGATAACTATAAAAATAATTCAAGAAGAAGGAAAAGAAGAAATGTATCACAATCTAATTAGTTCAGGAAATTATTCATTTAAGCTTGAGAATAATTAAAATTTTGCACAATTTTATTATCATTGTTTACGAGCTTAGACATGTTTAAAGCAGAAACAAGAATATTAAAAATTTGCAACACCCGAAGACCAAAAGCAGCCTTTTGGCTTTGACTCAGGTTGTAAACGTAGAAAACAAGTTGGAAGGATCTCAGGGATCCATTCACTTCAGAAGTTGGGTTGGGGGGGGGGGGGGGGGGGGGGGGGTGGGGGGATGGGAATAGCGGGGAACACATTTGGACTACCCTGCTTGCTCAGTATTAATGTCAAGTTATGAGAAAACCCCTTCGCATCAAATTGATTACTTTTTTGGTCAAAGTTCCTAGTCACAGTTTGTTAAAAATGTTAATTATAAAGCTTGAGCACACCTTCTATTTTAAACTAGCCAAAGCCTTTTGCTAAAATGATTTCACTTAGACTAGATAATATCAAGGTTTTAAAACATTTGGGTAAACATTAAAGACAGGTTTTAACCACCAACACCCACCCACCCCTCCCCTCCACAACCACCACACAAAGCCCTAAGCTCTTATTTGAATGTTCTAATGGAATAAGAAATCCTTTCGGTTTTCTTTAAAATCAATTCTTTCACCTGCAGTACGGATAAACAATTTCAATAGTGCTGGAGGACAATGTACAATGCAAGTGACAAATGAAATGGACAAACTGATGCACAAAACCACAGAGCAAGAGTCGAGGATATAGCCAGTTAATAAGTAAGTCAATAATCACAAAAGGTACCTAAAATATGTAGGAAGCCAAGACAGGCAAGTGTAGTGACCCCAACTTCCACAAAAGTGAGCATATATCATTGCCCATACCGCTTGGCTTTTGAAAAATGCCCTCCATGGAACTTCCTATTATACAAGATCCAGTAATAAAACAGGGCAACAACATAAGAATTAGCTGAAGGTTATAAAAGAGGCTAAATGGATAACACAGTTTTTGCAAGGATTAGCCCAACAACAATTCACACAGTTCAAAAATTCACTACAGAAGATATTTGCACCTTGTATTAGTCAAGGCATGACCTAAGATGCTAATTTGGCAGAAGGACCTATACTATTGTTTTCATTAGCTTTAGATGATGCCATTAGCTTTAAGTCATTATGAGCATGCAAGTTGACCAGCCATAGGTATAATTGTTTCCCTTCTTCTTTCTTTCTTTTTTTTAAAAAAAAAAAAAAAAAAATTCTTGTAGAACCTTATTTGATCAAAAGCTTAGCAAAACTCTTGATTTAAAACCATCTGGAGCATAAATATGCAGTTTATCAAACAGAAAACCAAATGCAAGTCTAAAAACACCAAACCATAGGGACTCATGGCATCTTTCCTTGTTTTTTGCCAGCTGCTTAACCAATTCTGACAAGGCTGATCAACTTCCACAGCCAGTGAGGAAGTACCCATAGAAGGACAATGACATGGATTTGAGGAGACTCATCGCTTTCTTCAACAAACTCCACAAGCCATCAGTCTCTGGCCATAAAAAACGCACACCCACGAGTCTCTGGCAACCCCACACCCATGGGTTTCTGCTGACTCATGAACCACTGGTCTCTAGTAGGTGTTTTGTGACTCGTAAGCTATGGATCTTAAGGCCATAGAGACTCATGGCCATAGCAGTGAAGGGTGATCCTTCATGGCCTCCTATGGTTAGGAACTCTATGGCCACAAAGGTTGACTGGCTATGGGTATACTTGTTTTCTGGTGCTCTTGTTTTTCAGTTTGTAACTTTTTCTGTTGAAGGGGGGTCATTGTGCTCTAATGTTCATTTCTATTATTTATTTGAATAAATATTAACAAAATCGTATCTTATATTTGTCCAAAGCAATGATCTTAAATTTCTCAGATTGGAAATCAGAGTGTTAAATCACAAAGCCATGGAAGGATAATGGCTTTATGAGATGCTTTCCCTTGCTTTAACTAGCTGGTTAACCACACTTCAGCAAGGCAAAAGATGGATGTAACTAATCATTTTTGCTTTATCACATTTAGAATAATGCAACACTAATCTTCTAACAAATGGTCATTGGACCAAATGGCATCTTCTCCCTAAATACATGAGTTAAGAGGTCAGATCAAAGGTTCAATCCACAGACATAGCAAGCAATATTTATCCATCAAAGAAGAAGAAAACTCCCTTTTTTCAATGTCAATACAGCTTAAAGTGTAGAGTTTTAAGATGATCTAACTGAGTGCATTTGTGGCAGTTAATTAGCTGGAAGAGCAGCTCAGAATCTTAGCCCCAAGAAGCGTGGTTTATCTAAGGAATGATTTGGAGATGCTAATTAGATAGTTGCACTTGACTTAGAAATGTAAACCGGCAACCCAGGACAAGTAATAATTCAAACTCAGTACAGACCTAAACTCTTCTTTAAGAACTCAAATTTCCATACTTTCCCTCTACCTTGAAAAAATAGAAGAATGAAAACAACAGAGAAAAAATTTGAAAATGCTTTATACCTTTAATTTGCCAACTAACTCTCCCGGAGACATATTCCACGATTGTGTCATGGAGGCAGACTGAGACCCTGTCAGATAGGCAACATAGTAGATGAACAAATGAAAAAGTAAGCAAATATGTAAGAACATATTTGATTGAAGAATTGTGGGGTCAGTATAAGCACCCAACTTTTCATTTATTACATTAATTACAATGTCTAGGACAAGTCCATTTATGTACTATGCAATACCATCCTTATTAACTCATGCATAAGCATTGAAACCAAATGTAAAAGTACGTGACATCACAGAATAAAAAGCAATGCCAGTGCTTATGATAGTGCCTCATAAAGATGCAAATGAACAGGCCACTGATTGCTTGTGTTTGGACGGTAGTCAAGGCAAAAAAATGACGTAGTTGCTGGTTTATGAGAGCTGAACGTTATGTTATTCACAAGTTTATTTACGCATTTTCCTTTTAGTTAGTCACCACACTATGGTCTTTTAGGTCATTTCCTTTAGTTGGTTTCAACCCAAGTACGACTAGGATTCATTATGACTAGAAGGCTGCTGATCAACTTCAATACTTTGAATCTTGGAACTACTTGCTTACAATTTGTTGATGGACCTCGTTAGCTTTAACTCATATCAGGATTACTCATGAGCTCTAATTTCATGTTGTTCATTTAGTCCCTCTTCTGAATCTCTAACTGTATTTGACACACTTAGGCAACAAATGCAAGAACCAATCAAAGCCATGCAAGAGCAACTGCAAACCTCCAAATCAAATGATAGACTCCCAAGGAAAGATGAAATTGTATGTGAGAATAGAATCAAAGGAGGTTTCCCATTGAATGATGGATAGCAATCAGGGTAAAACTCTCACATGGGGGGGCATTAAAATTGTTGGTGAAGGCAGGATGCCTCACAGGAATATTTTTCAAATCAAGGCAGTGGCATAGGATGCAGTTTCCAAAAATAAGGTACCCTTATCCACATCAAAATGTCATCACTGTCAGTATAATCAGAATAAAATTCATTCTAAAGGGCAGAGCTCTTACAATCTAAGTTACTAAAACCAGGGCTCCCTAATCCTAGATCCCTAAAATCATGGACTTTGACGAGAGAGTACTTTGACGTAAAAGTGAATGCCTTCACTTGTGATAGTTGTCTAGATCTATGAGTTTTATGAAGTGGTTACCGAACATAGACCACTTCTTTCAATGGTACTATCAGCAACTCCCAACCCTCGGAAAATAAGAGGGTTGGGAGTTGCCAAAGTGAAGCTTATAGATAGTCTGAGAAAGTGACAAAGCAATCCTCATTAAGAGGAACAAGACAACGGTACTTGATTGTGTGCAAATGGAGCAATCTTCAAGAGAAGCATTTTTCTGTATCTTGTCAAGTTATTTTTTCAGATCAATGGAATAGTATGAACTCATTACTCATAAGGTAGCACAATTTTGGAAGTTCACAATAAGATGTGAAGAAGGCAAAGATGAGGTTATGATCTAAAATAGGTTGAGGAGATGCCTCAGTTATGACCTTAACAAGAGGCTTGTCTTCCATGGTACTAAGACCAAGCATATACCTAAGTCAAAGATTATGAGAAAATCAGCATCTCCAAATTATGAGGCATACACACAAACACAGAGCACAACATACAAGTCTTAACCTCCTGGGAGCAGTTATTTGCTCAGACTCCACATCTAAAATTCAATCCCAGTAGTGCACTGCTTCTCAGGGATAACAAAGAGAACAGAATGCCTAATGAGCCTTATAACCTGAATTCATGAGTTTAATGCTTAAAGGCTTGCATCGCCTCTAACTATGCCAATTAGCTCTTGTCATTGATGTGCAGGAGTAAATAAGTCAAGGGAGGAACACAAAAGATAGATCCATGAGCTTGGACTTGATGAGTTCAAGCACATAGATCGACTTTATCCTACCCATCAAGGTTAAGTCATAGTCACCTTATTTCAAATAAATAAATGAGGGAGTGCCTAGGGTAGATGTGGTCAAGATCTTTCGACACAACTAAGACATACAATTAGTGAAGGAGTAGAATCTTCAATACCCATGTCAAGTTTGGAGACAATAGTTGCAAGGTTATCAAAGACTTCTGGAGTTGCATTAATGCTATCTCATCAAATTGTATCACATGCTTATGGTCAAGCTCCTCCCACCCTGACCAATACAAAGAATCATTGGTTGAAACAACCTCTGCAACTGTGAAGGAGAGATGCTTGTCCCTATTTAGTTGTAAGGACAATCTATAGTGCAAGGTCATCATCACGGATATGGAAAATATCACCTGGAGTAGACAATGGAATTTTCATCTAGATGCAATGATTTGTGGTTGCTTAATCTCATGCTCATTTAAGTTTACAGATTACCATATCCAACTTATCCTTCACCTCTGAAGCCTAATGATGAAGGTGACCGAAAAAAGAATGGCTTGATGTCATAAGCCTTACAAAGTTTGAAAGGGCAGCTAATAAAGAGTCCATCATGTTCTCCGTGGTCACCAAAGGAATTTCTATAGATTCTATGGAGGAGACACCAGAAAAGGTTTTAGGAATTCAAAAATGTCTACCTTGGATATCTTACATACCACTTACCATGTATGTATGATGACCAACATGCTGTAAATTCTGTTCTGGGAGCAACTCCTCCTAATTTTCCTCAACAAAGATTTATTATAACTGAATTGACGAGGCAAACAGATGAAATCCTTCAGAAGAGATTCATCAATTGAAGATAACACCTTGCATAGTGCCTACCTGCCTAACACCTAAGAAGGATGACTCCCTGGAAATTCGTGTGGACAGTTAAGCCATCAATAAAATCACGATAAAGTACCATTTTCCCATCCTAAAGCTTGGTTCATGTGGCCCTGATGGCAGAACCATTGACCTTTTCATAGATCAACCTGAAGAGCAGCTACCTCACGTCAAAATCTACCCTGGAGATGGGTAGAAGACCACCTACAAGAGAAAGGTAGGTTTATATGAATGGCTAATAATGGAATTTAGCCTATCAATACACCAAATACCATTTTCAGAATAATGCTGCAAGTATGAAGGATTTTCGTAGGTGAACTCCTGATCATATACTTAAATGACATCCTTATATTGAGTAAGTTGAAAGAGCAATATTTGGGCCAACTCATATGTTTCTTGCCGTCCAGAGACGGGAAACCTTTTTGTGCCAACCTTAAGAGATTCTCCTTCTACACTAATTGAATTATCTTTCCAGGGGATCATAGTGCCCTCTGTTGGAATATCTATTGACCCACATAAAATTTCGGGCAATGGAAGATTGGCTTGAGTCTAAGACATCTATGACCTTTTAAGTTTTCACTAGCTTACGATCTTTAGTGGTTGGTTCATCAAAGGAGTTGGAACAATTCTATATCTCATCACAAACAGCATGAAACAAGGGGAATTCAAGTAAGCCAGGCCGGATGCCAAAGTGTTAGGGGGGTTCAAAAAGAAAATGACCAAAGTGCCAATCATGTGACTCTCAGATTTGATGAAACTACTTGAAAATATGAATTCATCAGGTATCAGCATAGGTGGAGTGCCATAAAAAACATAAGCCAATAGTTTATTTTAGCAAAAAATTAAATAAAAAAAATTAATAAGGTTATGCAGAAGTACCTAATTTACAAGAAAGTATTTTGTGAAGTTATGCAAGCCCCAAGGCACTTGCACTATTATTTACTAGGGCAAGATTTTGCCTCAACTTGATGTGGCCTATCCTACACCAGCCCAAACACCCAATAGTAATACACCTGAGAAGATAACTCTCACCACAATAATTAGAATTGATTTCCAAGCAGTCTCTGCAATGAACGAATAAGAGTATTGATTGCTTTGACTATCTTGGGAACCAATGGAGCTTTTATGATGTATTGATTACTTTGACTATCTTGGGAACCTATGTAGCTTTTATGATGTAACTACTTGTCATTGACTAGCCTCTTGGAAATAAGAGAATCTCTCCTATAAATAGCCACCCTCTTATGTAATGAAGTAGTTCATGAGTTTGAGATTAAGTAAAAACATTGGCTTTCTTGCAAAGTTCTGTATCTCTTTGGCTTGTTCCAAGAGTGGTGAGCGTTCTTACTTTGTATCTCTTAAGGACTACTTCCCAATAAAGTGGTGAGTATTTATCCTTGAATTCTAAGATGGTGTACTATATGTATCCTTAGTTTTTAGAGATAATTTTATCTGTTTACTTTCCTCATCTTCGTCCGGTATCACAACTCCCAAAAGAAGTTTAACTATAGGCGTAGTTGTTGGGCTGAGTTGTTGCAAGCTTATACCTTTATTTGAAGTATAGGTCAGAGTTAAGAACATGGTGGAATGCACTAAGTAGTCAAGCAGCTTTGCGCTCTATGGTGAGTGCACTGCCCTTGCAAAATGACCGTTTAATTAATGCATCAAGACCATCAACAGTTCTATTCCTGCAAAATTGTAAAGTATGGTCTTACAAGATAAACCCTATGGCCCATGGTTGTCATGAAGCTCAAATTCACCACTGTCTATCATTCTCCAATAGATGGCCAGACTGAACTCACAAAATGGTCAACCAGAACCTGAGAAATCTTCTGTGATATCTGGTGGGAAACCAAAATAGAAAGTGGGACTTGATTCTTCCTACAGCCCAAATAGCATAAAATAGCCATGTCAATAGGTCTATAGGCCTGCACCCATTTGCAATTGTGTAAGAACTTGGACCTCTTCCCACTGTCTAGATGCCAGAGTTTCTAAGTTAGCCAAAGCATTTCCATGAGATGTCCATAATTTGTATTGCTAGATCAACAAAACAAATCCAAGCAAGTAACGTCCAATATGAAATTCATGATTCAGCATGTGTCAAACTAAATTTAAAATAAGATATTATATCATGGTTAGAACAGGACAAACCAATTCATTCAAAAACTTGTAATGTTAGAGGCCTTCCAAGTCATGCAATGGGTCAAACCAAAAGTGTACCTTTGATATTTGCCTGACCTTCATATCATCTCCACAATTAAGGTAAAGGATCTAGCTTCTTATATGGGCCTCACAGTAAACCCAAATGAACCCTGTAAGGAACCTTCCTATGGCCCGACAACAATCCAATATCTGATCCATACAGCTTTTTCCCATAGCTTAGGAAAATCATTGATGCTATTTTGGATGAGTTGGTTGTTTCCACAAGGGATGGAGAAAGCAGGCGCTGACTAATTTTTTGGAGGGAACAACTAGGCTTAAATTGTACATGGGTCACCAGGGACATGTTGCAGTAACTTGATCTTGACATATTGGAGAACTACCAGAGCTGCCTGGAGCTACAATCTATTGACTAAACTCTTTAGACCCCAGAAGAGTAGAGGCAGACACCAGATACAGATCACTGATCACATGTTCATGGACATTCAGCGAAGGACAGGTCAACCAATTACTTTCTGGCCGAACACTCATTGATTAACAGTTACAGAAAAATGATTAAAATGCATAACAGCACATTATGCCTTTAGAATGCAATACAACCTTAATTCTGAGTAAATAAAGCAAATAAGAAATAATATCAAAGCAGGCAAGAAAGAGAAAAAAAAAAAGAGAGGGGGGGTGCAAAACAGGGATCAAGTGCTCACATGGAAGGGATTCAGCAGTAGATGAACCTTTTCCTTCCTCAAGAAATTGAAACCCCAAGAACCTTCATAAGTTTTTGGCACTAAAAGAAGTAAAGATTCACAGTGCCAAATCAACATACTCCAAGAAGTATCAACAATTAATTCAACAAACTGAAGGAAAATTTCTTTTCTTTTCAAACTGAAAAAAAAAATAAATTAATTAACATGCAACTCATAACTTCTAGCCAGATGAGGTAAGAAAATCATTTCCTGAATTTCACAGAGCAACTTACCAGACTACCCCAAGAAAGCCAAACATGTAAAAAACGGATTCCCAACCAAAATTTTGGATAAGGGGAGGAGCCAAAAGAAGCCTGCAAGTTTTGCTTTGTTAGAATCACCCATCAAACCAAAATCAAGCACTCAGTTAGCTTAACAAACGAGTGACCAACAAATACATAGTTTTGTTATAGTAGGGAAGCTAAAATGTGCCTTGAGTTTTCCTGGCAGAGAAAAAGTCATAACTGACAACTCATAGAAGAGATAGGGTGCATATTAGACTCAAATCATAAGGAGGAAGAGAGAGAGGAGGGCGGGGGGGAGCACAAGAATCCACTCCTCAACAGAACTTCAGAATTCTAATGAATTCTACATATGCACTACTAGGCAGTTAAAGGGAGGCAAGGAACATTACTGGAGATATTTTAGAAACCAAAACTTTCTTTATGACGATCGAATGAACTCATTTGGTTAAATGGCTTAAAATCTTGGTTCTTGATTACAAATATTTTATGTGCTAAAGTTTTATGATACATGCCAGTTATATCCATCATCAAAGATTTAATTCAAAATAGTGATGTATCATAGTCTAGAGACATCTTAGGGAATGTACCCTGTTACACTTCCCACACTCAGACCACCAAAAACGAATGACACAGCCCGTGACCGCTCTTCTAGGGGTATTGACCTGCAAATGGTGTTTGAGAATGCCGATTAAATGGGAGGAAAAAAAAAAGTTTATTAGCAATCAAAATAACCTGCAGCATGGAAATGTGGTGCTGACATCATAGCACAAGTTATTTTCATGGATTACAACCATAGCAGTGAGAGCACATGCATGTATACAACGTTAGGCATCAAGAGTGATAAAATTGGAGAACAAGGTTAAGTATCTGGAAAGATTTTATATATTCTAACACATCTCATGAATAAAGGTTTTATTTTGTAAATCTGAGTATTTTTTATTTAGGAAAATATTTCTTGTACAACCAAAGCATTGGAGAACTGAGCACCAACGCTCTTTATGAGCTGCTTGTTTTCAGAAGGTAGAAAATGCTGACATGCCATCACAAGCTGGCGATGGATCAAAATGTTACTGAGAAGGTAGAGGATAGACTTCACAAAAGACAACAATAACCCCATTTTTTCTTTTCTTTTCTTTTAATCACTCTCCCCCTTCATCTTTTATGTCAACTGTTTTTCACTCCATCTGCTTTTGCTACATAGTATGTGGACCATGGATGGCATGTCACGGCATGCACATAATGGACTTCTCAGGCATAGGCTGTCCTTACTAATTAAGGCTTGGGACTCTGGAAGTAATGAATGAACCCACTCATTGCATATTGCATCCCAGTGTGAAGAGTAGACCTGTCTTCAGAATTTTACTAACAACCCTCCAGGGACAGTAATAGAAGGAAGTCAAAATGCTAAGTGTTTGGCCAGCAAAGAATAGTTTGTAGGAAGATTGTTTAACACCCAAGCATAAAGAATTGTATGTTGTTAATCAACTTTAGTTCAAATGCTATCTTTCCTACTTTAATAGACAAATGTTGTGCTCACATCATAGATAATTTCAATATTTCTCTAATCTCTAACAAATTTCAAAAGACATCTTCACAAGATCCCTTACACGATTAGGGGCCTAAAATGTTTTCTTTTTGTAACAACCTCGATCAGGTACTAGCAGTCAACTAGTGAAAGAGAAAAAGAAATTCCAATAAACTAACAAGGAGAAGACAGATAAGAAAATTATAGTAAGATAACAGAGGTCATGTCTAAATATCATCTTCAGATTAAAATGCACGGGGACAAATTTGGGTCTTATACTTGCCTGGCAATAAGATCAGTTGCAGCTGAAGGGGATACACCTTCTCCTATTCCAACCTAGATATAATATGAAGAGGAATGCTTAGTCATATAAACTTAGGTCAAACATGATATATATGAGACAGAGACAACGAGATCATGCCATACTAGAGGACATGGGCAGAGACAAGATAGGAAATGGACTTGAACCTTTCAGTATGGCTTAAGTGTTCATGCACATTAAAGACACGGTACAAGGAGATGCAAAGTTTAGAAAATACACTTAGTGGTAAATAAAAAAAGATTCTGAAGGGACTTAAATACCAATATTCTTGCCAAGATTAACCCAGGCATAAATCCAGCAAGCAAAGGAACAAGAGCTGTAGCCAGTGACCAAGTCAATACACCAATCTCAAGAACTTTCCTGAACCAGTGGGGGGAAAAGAGAAAATTGGATGAGTATGACCCACATATCACGCTACCTTACATACCCCTGAAAACAAAATAACATACTTCCTGTGCATTTAACATCTAGAATTCTTTTCCAACTCTGTGCAAAAGATTTGATTGTCAACATTCCGGTTCTTCATTATTTTGCATATGTTTTGAATTCAGTTTCATTGTTTTCCTTCTATGCACATTCACCATGTAATTTCTCTTAAATTTCTATTGTAGATAGTCCGTACAATAGTCCCATCATGTAAGGCACAGTGCACCATGCTCAGAAACAGAATTTGAACTTTGGAACACTGAACTGCAATGGCATCAACACTAGTTTACAGAAGGTTTGCAGCTGGAAGTAATTGATTCATGTTATGTCCCTGGGGAATAACAATGAGACCTTATAGTATTGCATGGAAAATGAAGTTAGATGTCCACTGTCAACATTGAAGGATAGCTGTCCAAGCTATGTCCATACAAGTGAACTAGGGAAGATGGTTAGGTTTACAGCATTCGTGGAGGTACTGGTAAGATGGCAGACAAGATCTCACTGCAAGCTAGAATTGGGAACCACTCTAAACACCAGCCGAAGTGATGGCTACTCAAGGGTTCTTTTCACATGAACTAAAAAGAAAAATAGACAATGATTTAATGTGGACCAGAGAATTTTTAACTTTTCTCCTTAAATGAAAAAATATTAAAATCAAACAGGTAGCAATAAAATCAATCTATTTTCACTACTCCAAACCTTGCAAGATAAAATTGGCATGATTAGTCTGAAGTCCAAAATTTCTCTAACTTCATGACTAACAGAAGAAAGGTTGAAGGGCCTGGGAAAATGTGGTTAAAATTGGGCTTCTACTCCATGGCACCTATAAAATGACGAGATAGCTGGACAAAACCACAAGAAACGGGACTTGTGCATTAGTGACATATATTATACTCCAAAAAATTAATCTGCTTTAGCAGCTTGGGTATCATTGGGATGTGGGAAGGTGGTTGACCAACTTTAGTAATGCGAGTTAATCAACAGCACAGCCTAAATGAATCTCTTAAATCACAGATGAAGGTTAGAAACTAACCTCCCACCAAATGTCTTGGCAAGCCACCCACCGGGCAACTGACTTAGAGCATAGCCCCAAAAGAACGATGATTGCACCAATCCAGCCACTGACGAATTCCAGCCAAACTCATGCGACATTGGAATTATGGCAATACTCAAGTTAACCTGTCCAATAAACAAACAAAAAGAATTCAATTAATTCTCACAGAGCAAAGGCATGCACACCATTTGAGTGGCATAGTTTTCTTATTATCTTTTCTTAAAAATAAAAAATAAAAACAAAACAAAACCAAAAACTGCTGCGCTTCCCATTATAAACACAAAAACAAAAAAGAGCTTTGGTTATTTTAAAATGCAAATGAACGCGAAACTCTTTTTACACATCAAATAAAAGTGACGGCTAGAGAAGAAAGACCGATGCAACTTCCTTAAATTCACCCCTACATTCCGATGATAATGAAATCAGAGGTAAATAGCAAATATTGTTCCCAAATTGTCGTCAGAGATGGATAAGTGGATGATACTAATTAACTACCTTAGTCTCCTAGCAAAAACAGAGAAAAAGAAAAAAGAAAAACCTTATCCATGTTGCAAATAACAAAGGCCAAGGAAGTCGCCCCGATGAGTTTATATCTCTCAGGAAAATTGATCCATGGGGGCCAAGACGAATCAAAACCTTCTTTCCCGGACCCAGTTTCGCCCTCAGAACCCGCCCGCTCCAATTCACTCAAGCGGGGCCCGGGTTGCACCCCGGAAGCGAGCCTTTCCGTTTCTTGGACGTTTTCTTTTTCTTTGATGCGACAGCAGACCCGGTACTCCGAGCGGTACGTTGAAGGAAACGAACGTGAGTTATAGAGCTCGAGTACCGAAGGCTTGATTACTGGGTTTTGTAAGGCTATGCTGTTGTCAAGAAAAAAGTGCAAGCTCTCAGCTCTTGGTGTAAACTTGGCCATTTTCTTCACAAAGGCAAGTAGAGGAGAAAGGTCTTAGTGCACACTGTAATTTTTCTGAGCATTATTGGCGGGCAAAGAAGAAGAGGAAGAAGAAGAGCTTTTGAGTACGCTTGCGGGGACTTGAGGTGGCCACGCAAGAAGCCATTTGTGGCTGCGATTCCATAGGATGATTTCCTGGAATATTTTTTGTGGTCCAGGAGTTTATGTTATCTTTTATTTTGAATTTTCAACAAAATGCCCTTTTTCTGCAATTTTTAAGTACTGGCCTCCTTGGCCCAACCTAAATATATACACATAATTTTTTTTTTTTTAAGGGCATGTTTATTGCTTTGTTGAGTAAGTACGTGTAATTTTTTACAGGAAGTTATGAATCGTTTGTGGGGTCCAGAGTCGGGTATTCATGAGTCGGTGGTCCATGATTCGAAAATAAGTTTTTATCAAAGCCTTTCAAAGTTCTTTAGACGTATATTTCTTCCATAAAGGGCTGAGTAGTTTTTTAAGCTATTTTTCTCCTCTGCTTTTGTTAACACCTAGGTTAGACAATACAGTTAAATTATTGGACTAATTTTGACTTATTAGTACAATCTTACCAGCAAATAACATGTTCTATGTCTAACGCTTATAGAAGTAAAGTCAATTCATTGTTCGAAGAAGATCAGCCATGAAACATTAGCTAATTTGCTAGCTCTTCCAATGTGGTTGGCAAAGGTGGACAAGTGAGGCTAAATAAATTGTTCATCTTCTTGTCTTTTTTTTTTTTCCTTTTTTGAATGATAATACTCAAATTCATGCATATAAGATGTCAAATTTGACCTCACAGTTGGAGTTCTTACTATTGTTCTTCATCTTAGTTAAGCTTTGTACTTCTACGTCATGCAGCTTTAATTGACTGTTGTTTATCATGTCCCTTCAAACTTGGGAAGGGAATTATACGAACATTTCACCTAAATGAAAGGTGAACTTTGGCAATGATTTAATGAGAATATCAACTATTTGGTTTAAAGAAGGGGTATGATTGTGTCACAACGTATAATGATGGGTTTTGGGAAATTTTTTATTTTATTTTATATATTGCTTTCTCATGGAAAACTACATGTACTAAGCAATAATAGAAAATACAAAAAAAATAAATGAAATATTTCCTATTTATAGAATTGAGAAACAAAAATCTTGAGAAATTGAAGAATTTCTCAAGAATAAGAAACCTTAACCTAGAATGCACTTTGTGAAGGATAATTTTAATTCAATGATTCAAATTGTACAATCAAGTACTAATTTATAGGTAGCATTGAGCTATACAAGAATTGAAACAAGAACCATAATATAATCAACTCTAATTACAAATCTATGCAAGAATAAAATATTTGGGATTGAAAAGAATTTGGAAGGAGTTCAAAATCAATTTCTTCAAGGATTTGGTTGGTAGCTTAGGATTCTTAACACATTTGGAGTCCTTGGAGAAGACACACGAATCTATGCTAGAAAACGAACATCTCTTATGACAAGGTTTTGGCCATGTGTGTGCAAAAGCAAGCTATAGTTTTTAAGGAAAGAGATAGCACATCCTTAACGCAATGTGCAAGGCTAATACAGCTAAGGTTCACTATGTGTCATACCACATTCATTATTGAGCATGAGCTGTCGCCACATGGTGTTAACGTGCAAGGTTAACATGGCATGTGGAGTTTAATACCCATTTACAAGTTAAGGGGTTGTAATCAACCATGAAGATGTTTGGTGAAGATATCAATAGTTTGATCCACAGAGGAAATAAAATAAATGTGGAGTTGTTTATTCTTAATGTGTTCTCAAATGAAGTGAAAATTAGTTTTAACATAATTGGTACAAGCATGAAAGACTAGAGTCATTGAAAGGTAGAAAGCAAAAAGATTGTCACACTAAAGAGTAGGAAGGGTAGCTATAAGTTGATGAAGATCATAAAGTAAGGCTTCAATCTAGATAAGCTTTGTGTAGTGTCAAAAAGACTTAAATTTAACTTTGGTACTTAAATGTGCAATTGTTATCTATTTTCAAGATAAAACTAAGGAAAATGTAGAAGTCGTTGGTGGAGCATTGATCATTATAGTCGCTAGCACGTCTAACATTGGAATAGGCATGAAGTTATGTGGAGGGAGACTAGATGAGTTGAATGCAATAGCAAGGAGTATCTATAAGAAATTTCAAAATTCATTTGACAAAAATCTAGTAAATGGTCTTAAGAGCATGCATGTATTAGCAAATAGTATTGACAACATAAGTGATATCTAATTGTGTGAGAGTAAGGTATTGAAGTGCACCAAGGATATTATGATAATGAGTATGATCTAAGAAGAGCTCACCAACATAAATAGGAGGATGGTCAGTGCATATGAATGGAGACTCCACAAGCACTACCATGTGCGCCTATTTAAGATTATCATAAGCAAATTTGGCTTGATGAAGTAAAAGGCCATTGGGAGTAAGTAAAGCTTCAATCCTAAAAAAATAGTGAAGATCACTAAAATCCTTGCTATCAAATTCTTTTTGTGATTGATTTAAAATATGAGTGAGTGGCATGTCAAGATTCCTGGTAAAAAATAATATCATCCACATAGACTAAAATAAAAGTACTATTGGTAGCAGAATGAAGAAATAAAAAAAAGGAGTTTGCGATAAAGATTGAGAAACAATTTTGTTGTAAGAATTTAGTTAACCATTGATTCCAAGCTAACATAGCTTGCTTTAATCCATAAAATGAGTGTCATAGATGACAAACATTGTGGGACTATTGAGGATTGATAAGGCCTTTGGATTGTTGCATAAATTTTTTTTCATCAAGGTTAACATATAAGAAGATATTCTTGACATCACTAATAATCCAACCTTTAGTGTATGCAAGTGAGAGTAAAGTCCAAACGGTGACTAGTTTGGCCATAGTGCTAGGGTGTTGATGAAATCCTTTGACAACTAAGTGATCTTTATGATGCTTGAGAGTGCCATCAAAGCAAAGTTCAATTTTGTACACCTACTTGTATAACATTAAGTGGAGGAAGAACAAGCTCCTAAGTTTGATTTTTAATTGAGATAGTATATTCTTCTACCATGACTTTGTACAATTCTAGAGAAAATAAGGAATGAGAGTTTCTTATAAGAATGAGAGGAGGCAATCAATGCATACATGTGTTAATGTGTTAATGTCTACCTAGAAATTATATTGCTTTAAAGACAATAAGTCATTGGAGGACTGGAAGTAGTGTGAAAAGATGATGGTATAGGCCTTGAAGGTGTGTCATCATGGGATGATGCAAGGGAATGATGCTCATGAAGTTCAAGATGAAGATGAGGTCATGGAGTTAGTAATAAGTGGTTTTGTAGATGATGGAACCATGGGCCTCGATGGAGAAGAGATGGACAATTGTAGTGGTATATAAGAAAGACCAATTTTTGAATGTTACAATGAAGAATTAGGAAAAGGAAATTGCGTTTCATCATAAATGACATCCACAACAATAACATTTGTAACTTGTTGGAAAATGTGGAAAAATGCATGGGCTTGCATGATGTTCTAACTTATGTTTAATGTATGGCCTAAGATGGGGATACAAAAAGCAACCAAAAACTTAAAGATGGGAAATAAATGGTTGTTGGCTAAAGAATAGTTCTTAGGGAGATTTTTTTATCAATTAATGGGTTAGGAAGCCTATTAATAATATAAACTACAATTTCAAAGACAGACTAAGTAACAAAGTGGAACATAGGCTTGATTAAGTAAAGAGAGCCTAGTTTCAACTATGTGCCAATGTTTTCATTTAGTAGAACCATTTTGAAAAAGAGTGTTTGAGTTGGATATGAATTGGTAGATGCCTAATTGAGATAACAAAGAGGTAAAAGCATAAGAGGTAAATTTTGTTGTGTCTCATTGAATAGTTTTAATTTTGGATTGACTTTGGTTTTCAATTAAGAGATGAAATTATTCAAAAATAGATATAAATTGAGTTCTTCATTGGAATACAAAAATCTAGGTGAACTTGGAAGAATCATCTATAAAGGCAATGTAATATTTTAATGGATAACATAAAATGTATAAGTTCTACTAGGGCCTAAGATTTATTATTTGTAGGAGGATGGGTGTGTCTTGCACTTTTACTAACCCAACAGGCATTGTAAGTTTAGGAAATATTTGCTTGAAAAGAAATATTATCCATTTGAAGCACTTTTAATACAATAGGTAAGATGCATGTCTTAAACAAGGATGCTAGTTTTTAGGCATATTTAATGAAATATTAAGTGCAATAGGCTGGTGCTCCAATTTATTAAGCTAAAGGTGATAGAGCTCGTGATCAATTGGTCCTTGAAGCAAAGTCCGACTAATAGATAATGGACAACATAAAACTTAGGGTAAAAAATGAAGACACAATTATTGTCTTTGGTAAATTGAAAAAATGATAATAAATTTTTAGAAATATTCGGGACCATTAAAACATTGGAAATGTATAATTTTTTTTATGTTAAGAAAATTAACTATGTGGGTAATAAGGGGGCCCACACCATCACCAATTAGTGGGCCCCAAGATTTATTTGTTTGTAGGAGGATGTGCATGTCTCACACTTTTATTAACTCAACAGGCATTGAAAGTTTAAGAAATATTGCCTTGAAAAGAAAAAGTATTCATTTAAAGAACTTTTAATAAAATAGGGTAAGATGCATTCCTTAATCAAAGATGCCATTTTTTTAAGGATATTTAATAAAATATTAAGTGTAGTTGGTTGATGCTCCAATTTATTGAGCTAAAGGTAATAGAGCTTGTGATTAAGTGGTCCTTGAAGTAGAATTTGACTAGTAAATAGATAATGGACAATACAAAATTAGGGTAAAAATGAAGACACAATTATTATCTATGGTAAATTGAGAGTGATAATAAATTTTTGGAAATATTTAGGGCCACTAAAACATTGAAAATATTTAATTTGTTTGTGTTAGGAAAATTACATGTATAAGTGATGCTAAGTATAATGGTCAACCAAGAAAGGGTGGAGGGGGAGGGGGGTGTTATCTAGGAAGATGTCTATCAATCCGTTTTTATACACCCATAATAAATTCACATAATGCACAAAGTATGAATATAAGCAACAAGTCAAAGTAATCATAAACAACAAGCATAGACACAAATTTTCCATTATGGTTCGGCCCTTACACCTATTTCCACCATCTTCTTCTTTCCACTCAACCAATTGAAGTCCACTTTACTCATTGATTAGGAGAAAACTTTCTCCTAATCAAAGAAATTACACAAGTCACAGGTTACAATCAAAGGTTGACTAAACCTTGTTACAAAAGCAAATCCCCAAATGATGTATAATTTATAAAGAATTTTGCTAATAAGAAAGCTTATCTAAGATATGGAATACAAATCCAAGCTCTAATCATAAAACCCCTAAATTTAAGCATATTATGGTTTTGGATTTACACCATAATTTATATGCAAATAATAATCAAAATTCAATCAACACATAAATGAGTGTATAAATGAATATGAACTCACAAGAATATGATTTACAAAGAATTTCATCAATGCTTCTTCACAAAACCATAATGTAGAACTCAATCTTGATTTCTCAATTTGATATTTCAATAATCTTATAAAACCCTTTTATATAAGATTCAAAACAATAGAAGCTGATTTGAGGTTTATGTCAAACCTGACAACAACAAAGACTTTTTCCCATTAAGAAAGTAGGATGATTCCATCACTTAAGGTTTCAAATCAACTTGTAATCATCACATGGTCATTTCAAGGTGCTTTTCTAACATTTGATCAACTTTTCTACAAATCTTCTTGTTGGGAGAGTGGATGTGCAACTGTAGAGAAAGGATGACTTCTCTCATTAACTTGAAAAGAATGGAGATTAAGGCTTCTATATGTGCAAGACACATTTTGAGACTTAAGCCTTGGTTAAACGACACCATTTCGGTGAGTGCAACGCATTCTTAATTAAAGACTTCACCAAGCTTGTGAGTTTTGTGCCTAGGGTCAGTATTTGTTTCATGGGCTCAAACCATAGGTCATACAAACAATATGGTATTTATCTATCCACATTTAATTCATGGTTATATATTATAAGAAGAATTTGCATATTATTACCTCTCATTCTCAAATATGCACATCAAATCATTCAAGTGGTGGCCAATCACTTAAAAGCATTAAGCACAATAATATATGACTCGTATAAATAAAATATCTTATAAATCACAGAAACTTATAAAATTCACATTATCATAGTTAGGTTACATTGTTGCTCTAACAAAAGAAAATTAAAAAATAATGAAATAATAAACCAAAACCATGGTAGAAATTAAACAAAGCATTTTAAATAAAAAAACAAGAAAGTTGTCACCATACTATCTTCTCTTCAAGAATTTTTTACAATATTTCTACAAATCAAACCAAAATCAAGGATCGTATAACGTAAAGGTAAGGTGTCGTGCCTTTCCTTTTTCTTTTTCTTTGGTTTATCTTTTTCTCTCTACTTTTCCTCTTCTTTTTTTTTTCTCTTATGCGACGCCTCAAAATTCATGTTCTTCTCCCTTTTGTTGTTTTATGCAGCATGCCCTATTGTTCTCTTCTCACAATGCACACTTCTCTTTTTTCTTTTGACTTTCTTATCCTTCTATTTTGTCCTTTTTATGCCTCCTTTGTTTGTCTTCTTGTGTTTTTCTATTCCAACGCTTATCCTTCTTTTCTTTTTCTTTTTCTTTTATTTTCTTTTCATGCTCTTTTGAGACTTCCTACATAAACAATAAAAAAATTTTATACATATAAGAAAGTTAAAGTGTTGTCCCATAAAAATGAATTATTTGTTCCCTAAAATAATCAAAATAACTCTATAAAAAAAATTTCAAGACCCCCAAACTTAACATTTTGTTGGTCCTCAAGCAAAAGCAATAAACAACATATATTTTTGACAAATTGCCTTCCATGAGATTCTCCCATAATTGCTCAAATTATGAGATATTCATCATTAGAAACAACCTTACCAACACTGTTGAGCTTGTTGACCATAACATTAATCTCCTTAAGGAATTAATACACCAAACGGTGACCTTTGGTGACCATTTAAAGCTAAAGACAGAGGCCAAAGGTATAATCACAGCTTTAGGTAGCAAACTCAATAGCTAGGGCATGCGATACATCAATGGAGGTCACTTGTTTCATTAGATCATTGACAATGGCATTGGAGTAGGTGTTTAGTAGAACGTCCATAGTAGTTTGATCTTGTTTGAGCCACTTAAGGTAGTTAGGGTTAATGACTTAAAAAATCAAGCCACCAACATTGGTGATAGTAGCAAATTCAGTAAGGGTAGAGGATTAAGCGTTCAATGATGGGAAGTAGTTCCATGGCATGTAGATAAGGCAAAATGTTGGTCTTCTAGACCAAGTAGTAGGGACCTTTGAAGTGCATGGTGGTCATTAGAATCAAGATGTCACTAGAGGTTACAAAGGTCGTAGGTTGGGGGGGAGTAAAATCAAATTAAGCTAAGTCCATATGTATATATACAAATTCGTCATGAATATAATGTGTTATTCGTCTTTGTGTGATCAATGACTAGTCTCCTCGAAAATGCCAAATATGATTAAAAAGCATATGATGATCAGCAAATTGCTAGAGCTCAGCTTTTCTTGACCATGTCTTTGGCATAATAATCAATGCAATGAGTAGGACAACCAATAGGTCCAAAGGATGATTATTATAACCCTATGGAAAGCAAACTTCAGAGATAATCAACCTTCCTAGTTGCACTAATAATAATCTCCCAAAGAACAAGGCAAATACTTTAATAAGATAGGCATATCAAATATTGTCAGCTCAACAAGTGAATTCTAGATATGAGTATCTTCTAGTTAAAAAAATAATGAGGCATCAACCTATCAACTAAGGCAAGAAAGCTACAAATCATATGCATCAACCACTTTTAAAGGAGACTCATTGGGCCACCATACTCCTTTTGAAGTCTAGAAATAGGTTTGCCCATCACAGCTTATCAAGCCAAGGACGAGTTTTTCATCCTGCACATGGCCGTACCCTTTTTTATGGAGACCATTCTACTCAAGAGTGTTGAAGAAATGTCAATCAATGATGATGAACCTCCACAAAAATTATCATCAAAGATAACCCTTTGGCTTGTAGAGTCTTCTCTACCAATAGGTTCAATTTTATTAACCAATATCAACTTATTCCTTAAATCTTCATCACACGATTCAAGAAGTAGAGAACGAACTCAAAAGACTAATATCAATTTCTCATCTATAGAGGATGCTTCTAGATTATGACTTCTAACTACTTGAAAGTTTTCAGGGAAAAATTTTCTGCTTTGTTAGGCATAATAGCTTTTCTTATCCCCATGAAGATTAATATGGATGTTGAATGTGTATGTCACCAAAAATTACACTATACTTCCAGAAACTTAAAAATTTGTCATATGTATATTATCACCAATTGAATCACCAAGTTTTCATAAAAAAAAATTATATATTGCTAACTACTATTTTAAGATTTAATGGTTAAATCTTGGATTTGTTGTTACAAGATTGTTCTTCAATTTTAATTGTGACTTGGAAACGGTCTTCATTTAAAGGAGCTCTATGCTTCTTTTTACTATAAGTAGATTGACTTGTCAAGGATGTCACTTTTACAAAGGAAGCCTATTAATGACTATCTAGTTGCTAATATACTACCACTATAGGAATTGACATATTCCTTGTATATTCTATACAATCTTTCTTTGTAATATTTGTAATTGTAGTTGTTCCATATTTCATTTATAACCTAGGTCTAGTACTACAAATGCTAAATTGTAAAGTTAATTATCTCAATATACAATAATTATTCCCACAATCTCTCTGGCTTTCTTCATCCTTTCACTTTCTTACATGGTATCTGTTGCAAAATAGGGTTTTGTTGTGACTGAAAATATTTTCTTATAAATATCAATTCTCAAATTATGTTTTTCTAAATGTGCAAAAAGAAAAACTATAGGAAGTAAAAGGTGTACAAATTATAATATCAATTAATGATATTATAAAGTAACCGGGTTCCCACATTTCTTCATAAAATATATTCTAAAAGCCTTTGTGACATATATTCAAATAAATGTTGATTATTTGAATATATTGATTATTTAAATATTTCTTCAAGAAATATAAAATATACTTGAATGCATTTTTTCTTAAGAATATGATACTTGGTTTGGTGAAATTGTAGGAACAATATATTTGCTTAAATTCAATATATGCAATACATTATAAATGTATTGATGTTGGACCATGTATTGATATTGGACCGTGTTGATATTGGACCGGATATACATGTTGAATATATGTTATTATTGTATTGGACTTTTGTTGTTGGACTGTGAGAATATAGGTGCGGCCCAAGTTCACGTCAACCTGCCTGATCTCGTTCCTATTACGGTGTCGTCTTGATCATTATCAAAGGCTTCTTGTTACAGTGTTGTATTGATCACATCAGAAGCTTCCTTGATACGCTTATTGGCTACAATGTCATCTCACTTAAGGGCACATAAAAGATGATTATCTCTCAAAGGTTATGCCCTAGCCGCTTCAGTCTCTCCCCGACGTTGCCTTCGTTTCTCTCAAGCGCCGAAGCTTCAACGGGATGAATTTAGAGGAGACAGGCTGTCAGAACGGTCAGATTTTGAATCAAAAGGTGGAAATGAGGCTGATTTGATGGAAAGCCTACTATTCCTAATGGGAAGAAGGCTACGGTTCAGGTTTGACTCAAAAAGAAAACCCTAGATCTACTTCTATATAAATAGATGTGCACGTGAAGGTTTTAGACGGATGATTGATCTTTATCTTGAAGCATTCTCTTTGTGAAGATACTCTACTCAGCTTACTTACCATTTGATTTAAGTTTATACATCATTTGATGGTTCATAAGCTTTTGGTGATATTCAACTATTCGGTTTAATCTTTGATAATATTATCAATCATAGCTTGTATAACATTATTTATGTGCTGATTTCACTTATAAACATTTTATGCACATAAATCTTGTGGAAAATTTGAAACCCTAATTTCTCCAAATTGGGGATTTCGCGATAGAAGCTTTGTATCTTGATATATTTGTTTGAATAGCTCCTATGATAAGCAATATCCCATAAACTAACATATTATTTGGGGATTTGTTATTGTATATGATCTTTTGATCATTATTTGTATTCAGACTTAATAATTCCTTTAAGAAGGAATTATTTGGATTAGGGAAAACCTATTCTCCTAATCAGGTTGAGTAAAGGTGACTTCAATCGATTGGATTGAAGGAGAAGAGGGTGGACGTAGGACTCTAGGTAGAGTGCCGAACCACCGTGGTAAATTGGGTGTTGATTCTCTTGCTCTCTATTTGATTAAATATTTCTGCTTAATTGCATCTTATTATATAAATTGCTAAAGTAATTGATTAGAATTTTTTTTTCTTAAAAAATAGTTTGGTACAAGAACAATTCAACCCCCCTTCTTGTTAAGCCATAAAACCCAACAGTATCCAAAGTCTTTTTTCCTTGAGAACTCAAACCACTTCTACCTTTCATTTGTTTCCGAACCATCATTTGGAGATTGTTGCTACTTTTTATTTTTTTTCCCGCCTCATCCATTCGTAAAGCCATGTCTCATTTTTCCAATTCACTTCCTACACGACGTTGCATCTCCATATAACGTCACTCCACTATACAACATCATCTCTTATAAAACCCATTTTTTTCCCATTCATTTCTTGCACAATGTTGCATCTCCGTATAATGTCACTTTGCTATACAATGTTATCCCACTTAACCCCCATTTTTCCTACATTTCCTCAATTGCCCTCACCCCACAACATTACTTCCTAAATTACCTTCACCATTTTCCCTAATTCAAAACCCTAACCCTACCCTTAATTGATATTGCATCTTTCTTGATTTTTGTTACCATCAACTAAAATGACCACCTAGAACACCAATTCCACACCCTCTTTGAGCCCTAGTGTCATTGCAACCATTCCATCGGCAACTTAAGACCCATATTTTCTCTCTCCCATGGATCTTCAAACAAGGAGAATTGTCTCCTCTAAGCTCACTGGCAAGACAAACTAGAAGGTTTGGAGTAACCAAGTCTAGACTGTCTTTCTCACCTAGAATGAGATGGCTTCTTAATTGGCAAACTACCCCAGCCTATTGGCAATGGAGAAGAATGCACCTTAATGGGATCAATGCCATGCCATTATTAAGACGTGGCTCACCCATTTGGTCTACCATTCCCTGGAATCAATGTTTTCTTAGCTCACCATTGTGGAAATTTCAAGCACATTGAAGGATAGCTATGATCGATTCACTAGCACCTAAAAATTCTTCATTCAACAGGCCATTGGCGACCTCACCCTTAATACTGGTGGCTTTGGATTTGATCTCGCTACCTTTTATATTTATGTGAAGAATCTTTAGAGTGATCTAAACACACATCAACCTCCAATTTGTTGCAAATAAGGCCACCATGAATGCAACATCAACTCGTAGCTCCAATCACATAAAGTAAAGAATGGTGTGATGAAATTCCTATTGTCTCTCTTAAAGGAATTTTAGACATTTTTTTCAAACATCTTGTCCAAAATAGAGCTTCCTTCTCTTGAGAAGCTTCATGCCCTTGCCAGACAAGACCTCCATTAATGTACTTTCACCAATGGTTGTCTTTGGCACCTGCAATGGCAATGCCTTTTCTACATAACAAACCTTACCTCATTAGCATGGGTTAAGCAAACCTCTGCACGGCCTTCTCATGTGAGCAAAAGATGGGTTGCTGAGCCCATAACCCTTCTCTTATTATGTTAGGTCAAGTGGACCCAACTTAATCAACAACTCACATGGGCCTTCTAGATAGTGCCCAATGTGCAATCATTGTAAGAAGCCTAACCAAGTTAGAGAGACCCACTTCTTTCTTATGAACTACCTTTTTAATTGGAAGCTCAAACACAAAGGCTCCTCTAAGAAGAAGCCTTTTACTCCTAGGCCTAGCTCGTAATGTTTCCATCACTAGCCCATCTTCTCTTGCTAGGTTTGAGCCTCCTAATCCTTTTGGATTTAGGCTTTAATTCTCACCCTTGGAGTCCAATAATGGGCCCACTTATTTTAGTAACCCAATTCCTTATCCCAATGTAGGTTTGTTGGACTCCTTTACTTTTAGCAAATAACTCTATATTTTATAGGGTTATTGTTATTATTTTAGATAATATTTAATATAATTTTTATTAATTTATATTTGTATTTAATTATATTCATATATCTATTATTATTTTATGTAACAATCCAAAATAGAGAAAAAAAATGAAAGAAAAGTAGCATCAAACCATGCAAAAGAAGAGTTCTTATCATATATGGAAGAGGAAAATAGAACAAGTGGGCCGTGCAGCGAGGAAAAAAAGAACTAATTGTTGGGTTGTGTGAAACAGAGTGAAAAAATGGGGGAACCAGGAGAGAGAAGATAGAGAAAAGAAAGGGGAAAGGAGAGATCGGTCGTGCGACAGCAGACCGACCCTCTTTGGCCTTGGACCCATTCAAAATCTGAGACATTTTTTAGTTTTAAAGAGTGTACCCAGCCGTCCACCCACTTCTGTGCAAATTCCAGTAGTGGAAGAGCTCTTTTCTAGCAGAAATAAGCCTTTTCCATTCAAGGTATCTTCTTTGTCAGATCTGTACACTTGTGAGGTGAATCAGCGTAGTTTCTAGGTAGATTGGCAATCTAGACATCTCTATCAACCAGATTCCGGTATTCTATGAGGAGAAGTGGTGGCGCATGGTGGTGTACAGTGGTGTGTGGAGTTAGTGCGTGACGGTGCATTTCAAAGTGCTTTCTTCACATGACAATTTCTGAAGCTCTTTCTTTGTTTGGAGGTTTTGCAAACACATTTTAAAGGAAGGAGAACTTGGTGACAACATTAATTTTTCTCCAATCTAAGATGTTTTGTGCAATTTGTAGTATTATTCTTGTTGTTTAATCTATGAACTAAATTATTTTTGTTAAAGCTAAGATGTAGCCTAATAAGGATGTTATGAGTTCATTAATGACATGTTATGCAAGATAAAATATTTATGTGAGTTGTACATTATTACCTTCAAAATGATTGAACAATTAATCATTATTTAATTGATCTGATGTGCATATTTGAGACCGATAGGAAAAAATGTGTAAATGTATCTTATAATGTACAACCATAAATTGAATATGGGTAGACATATACTATGTTGATTGTGTGGCTTAACTGGAATATTCATCAACTTTAATGCTCTTAGTTCATTCAATTCATGGGTAGACATACAGTAAATTAATGAGCTAAGTAGGTTCATTATGTCTAGACATATGATAGTAAATAAATTAGAAAATTCTACCATCTCATAAATATTATTGTTGTTGGAAGCATTAAACTATTGGAATTCATATCTACTAACTATGGTGAAGTCAAATACTCTAGCATACTTTTCATATTTAATTAACTCTTTGGAAGTTGATTGCTTTAATGTAATTTCAATTTAGAACATCTTTCCATGATGATTTGTTAAATAAATTGTAGGACCAATTTACTATTAGTAATTAGTCAAGTTGATAATACTAATCCCTATAGGACAATACTCAATCTCATCATTATATTACTTGTTTAACATGTATATTTGCATGTAGAATTTTACTGAATATTAGCCCTAGTGATAACTTTATTTTGTATAGGATTATGTTAACTACTTTAGACATTATATACTATAATATTTGTTAAAAATATATTTGCATTTATTTGTATTTATGCAAGTTTTGTTTGTTCTTGCAGCAAACCCCCCCAAAAAAAAGGAAATGAAGCAAAACATTGAAAAAATAGAAAGAAAAATATAGAAAAAGGAGGTAACAAGCTATTGTTGACAAGTTAGGAAAGTGAAAGAAAAAAAGGTCTTAAATTGTGTGAGTAAAAGATAAAAAGGAAAAAGGACGAACAAGAAGAAAGAGAAAAATAGAGAAAGAGAAAGGAGTCAAGCATATTATCGGGTTGCAAGGAAGTTAGAGAGAGCAACTTCACTGGAAAAGTAGAGCCCACGCCTGATTACGCAGGACTTTGAAAGCACTAGACGATTGTCCGAACACTGACCATCTTCTATTCTTTTTTGGTGAAGGCAAACATTGTCTGACCATATTTGTAGCCATTGGACTCCATTTTTTGGCAATTTCTGGTAAGGAAGGAACAAATCTAGTGATTAGTTGTGATTTCCAATTATTTTGCTGCAATTACGTGCAGTTTTGTGGTGATTTCCAATGAAGAATGGCTAACATCATCTAAGTTTTTTTTGTTAGATCTACATGTTTCTATGGCAGATTTGTATAATTTCTTTTCACATTAGCACTCTAGACACCTTCCTTTACACTCCCTAGCATTTTTTGTGAAGAACAACAATGGTGCATGGTGGCATACAATAGTGCGTAAGAGTGCATAGCGGCATGTGATGGTGGTGCATGTCAGCTTGTTTTCTTCCCCTTTTCAGACAACTTCTTTTACTCCCTCTAACGTGGAGACTTATGCAATGTTTCTGTGACTTAAGTACATTTTGGTGTTTTTAATTTAGAGAATGTTTTGTTTAATTTCTTACACTACTTTAGTTTGTAGATATACCATATTTTAGTCTAGTTTGTTAGAATTATGATGTAACTTGATTACAATGTTATGATTATGGTTTTTTTAAAAGATAATTTATTTATATGAAGTTGCATATTACTATGTTTAATACGTTTAAGTGATTAACTACTACTTAAATGATTTGATTTCATGTTAGTGACTAATAGGAAATGACATGTAGTTGTTTAATGTAATATGCAACTATAGATTAATATAGATAAACATATACCACATGGTTTGCATGGCTTTAGGTGTAAACTAGAATATTCCTAAATCTTAATGCACTTAGTTCATTTCAATTCATATGTAAAGATATAATAAGTTAATGAGCTAAGTTTGTTATACCTAGACATAGGATAATGAATAAATTAGGAAATTCCACCATCACATGAGTAGAATCAATTTTGTAAACATAAATGATCGACATTAGTACCTAATAGTTAACTAAAATCTAATGTTCTAACATGTTTCATTTATCAAGTTTAGATTAAATTTAGTTATTTAATCCATGTTTTATCATTTTAACTTGCTAAATAAATTCTAAGAACAATTCACTATTAGTAATTAGTAGGCTTAGTAATCATCAATATCTATGGGGCGATATCTTACTCATCATTGTACAACTTATTTGATATATACACTTGCATAAAGGATTTCACCAAACAAGTTTTTGGTGTTGTTGTTGAGGATTGGTTATTTTACTGCTAATTAATATTAATACTAAATAGCTTCTAAGTTTAATCTAGCTTTAGTCACCTTTATTTTATTTTCTTTTATTTTTCTTGTAAAAAAAAATTTTTGTTAAGCAACAAGGATGGAGAGAAATTATGGAACATGTAGACTCTTGAAAGACTATACTACACCAACATTTTGGAATGTCACATCAAGCTTTTAGAGGCCTTTAAGTCAAGCAAACCATTTTAAGATCAAGCTAGTATTTATCCAAATGCTTTAAAACTCGTTACAATTTAGTAGGCTACTAAACAATGATCCAAATGCTTACATTAAGGTTTTCCTTGAATTTTATGATATGATTAGATTTAATGGAGTCATAGATGATGTTATCAGGTTAAGGCTATTTCCATTTTCTCTTAGAGATAAAGCTAAAAGTTGACTCTCTTCTCTTCCTAAAGGATGGATTACTACATGGAATGATTTGGCTTAAAAATTTTTTGGTAAGTTCTTTCCTCTTGCAAAATTTGCAAAAATGCATAACAATATTACTACTTTTACGTAAATATATAATGAATTATTGTATGAAGCTTGGGAAAGATTTAAAAAACTTATAAGGAGATGTCCACATCATGGACTACCCACATGGTTGTAGGTGCAAACTTTTTATGATAGGTCTAGTACAAATCTTTGTTTTATAATGGATTCAGCTATAAGATGAGACTTGTACAACAAAACACTAGAAGAGGCATATAACCTTTTAGAGAAGATGGCATTCAATAGCTATCAATGATCTACTAAAAGGCTATTAATGCATCAAGCAAGTGAAGTCCATGAAGTAGATATCTTCACTACAATGTATGCATAATTAGAAGTGCTCAATAAGAATATGGATAACTTAAGTACTTGAGTTATGAGAATTTAGAGCAAAACATGTGAATTTTGTGACAGAGGACATGCAAGCACAAAATTCCAAGTAGGTAACCCTTATGCTAAACATAATGATTATGATAATTTTGTTAAGATCTTGAGCAAGTCACTCAATGATGCTTACTCTAAATACAATCCGAGATGTGACAACCATAAAAAATTTTCATGGAGTAACCTAAATGAAATGAGAGTGCCATTAATATTCGAGCAAAAAGAAAAGGTAAAGGCTAACTTAGAGGACATGATCAATGAGATGGCCACCACCACAGAGTGCTTTATAAAGAACATTGAAGCAATATTGAGCACAACAGAAAAGGCAAAGCCTAATTTAGAGGACATGTTCACCAAGATAATACAGAATAATGAAATAAGATTTCAGAGACAAAAGCTTCAATCAAAAGATTAAAGGTGCACATGAGTCAATTAATTAGCATGATCTTGGAGAAAGAATAGGGTCTTTTTTCTAGCAACATGGAGAAAAGCCCTACAGATACCAGAAAGGCAATAACCTTAACAAGTGGCAAGCAAGTGGGAAAAGATGACATGAACAAGGAAAATTTCAAAGATATGGATAAGGAAGTCAATAGACAACCCAAGAAGGAACATAGGAGCAAACTTGTTATAGAAAATCCTATTCCCTTTATGCCTCTAGCTCCATCTCCCTAAAGATTCCAACAACATGAAAGAGATAAGTAGTTTTCAAAATTCAATTATATATTTATAAAATTGCACATTGACATTCATTATGCAAATGCTCTAATTCAAATACCTAGTTATGCTAAATCATTGAAAGAGATACTGGAGGACAAAAAGAAGTTAGAACTATATAAGACAATTGTGTTGATTGAAGAATGCTCAACCATCATGCAACACAAGTTGTCTCTTAAATTGTTGGAATTCCATCCTCCTTAAGTAATTACATTGATAATAGTTTGATTGAAAACTATAAAGCAAGCACTTCTTGGGAGGCAACCCAAGCATTTTGTGGCCTTTTTACTCGAAAGCTATCACCACATGCTCATTACAACTCCACATTGATAGCTCGTAATGAGGAAAGTTTTCTTGCCCTTTTTTACTATTGTTTTCTTTCTTTTGCATTGAGGACAATGTCTCATTCAAGTTTGGGGGTGCTGATGTTATTGTTGGAAGTGTGCTATTATTGTTGGGTTGTATTGGAGGTTGTGTTTTATGATAGTTGTTGTTATGTTAGAAGTATAATGACAGTGTATTGGAAGTGGTTTTTGTTGTGTTGGAAGTGTGTTAGAGAACTTGTATTTTGTTGCGTTGAAATTTTCTACTTTGTGTTAAAAGTTGTGTTAGTAGTCTATTTTTATGTTTTTTTTTTTTTGTGATGGACCATGATTGCCATGATTGGATTCCTTATTGTGAATTCTTGGTGATTCTTAGGGAGATGTAGATTTTGTTCAAATATGTAACTATGGTATAAGTTAAGTGTGCTTTTAATTATGTTGATTCACTTATAGAGCACTAAAACTCTTTATTTTTTTTTTAAATTATATGTATCTCTAGAGAATATTCATGTGAAGTGTGTGATTTTCTTGGATCTCATTTGGATCTTAGACTTTGCTTAATTTCCTCTTAAGGCAAAATCCTAGGTTACATCTAATGAAGAAAATGATTTAGGTCATCTTTGGATTATTTGAGCCTTTTAAGCCAACCTTATTTACTTATCCTCAATCACCCCACTGAGCCTTGTTCTTATCCTAAATTTTGTTGAATGAGACTTATATATATATATATATATATATATATAGCCTTTTTAATCAATTTATACCAGTGTCCCATGCCCATGAACATATTGACTTCTAATGTCTACAAGTTTATTTAAGCATAAGAGAAGTCAAAGGGAAGGATGGTGGATGGGAAGAAATCGATTGGAATGATTGTGTGTAGCATAATATGTTGCTTTTGCAAATGCAAATGTTGTTAGATTTAATGGCTAACCAAGAAAAAAAAAAGGGGGGTGAATTGGTTATCTCAGTTTCTTTTTCTATTTGTAGGTTCAATCACTTTTCATGCACTTAAGCTAAGCATTCAAGGATATCAAAATCAAACAACAAAGTAAATAGACACAAAGAGGGATGCACCCAAGTTTACACGGTGGTTTAGCCCTTGTCACCTATGTTAGGTTTTATAACTTAATAAGAAGAGGGGTTTGAATTGTTTAAGTCAAAAGATGAATACAATTTTTGCTATTTAAAATGCTTTTAGATTTGAACACAATTTCACACTAATATGATAAGAAAAATAGCAAGCAAATGTCACACAAATAAGTTGCAAAATAGCAAAACTATCTCACAGACGAGGTAGCAAATAAATGACAGATTAATGGTTGGATAGATAGCACATTTAGCAAGTTAAATCCAAACAAGATAAGGGAAAAGAAACACCAAATTTACCACGGTGGTTAGACATTTAATCCTTAAGCCCTACGTCCACCCTATTTTCCCTTAATCCAACTGATTTAAGTCTCTTTACTACAAGCTAGGAGAAATCCTCTCCTATGCTTCACAACTCCTCAACAAGGAGTTAGTTTATCCATGGTTACAAGATTTAGGTTGAATCAACCTTAGTACATCAAGAAAATCCTCAAATGTATATTGTAAGTGAGGAACAATAATTTATAAAAAGCTAATTGAAGATATACAAACTCAATTCAAGCTCTAATCACAAAACTCTCAATTTTCACAGAGTTAAGGTTTTAGATTTACAAAAAAGTCTATGTGCATATAATAATCAAGACTCAATCAGCACATAAATAACTCAATCTAATAGTGACTATTCATAAGAATATTGATTTGAAGGAATATCACCAAAGAAACAAAGTAGTTGCACAGATTCGATGAAGTAATCAATCAGTATTCGCGATTTCTTGCATGATTTCAGTATGTATATGATTATTCTAAAATGTAGTATGTGTAGAAGCTTCAAAGATTCTCAAAGAATGCCTTATTGTAGAAGATTTAACAACTTTAAGCATTCTAGGTTTTTAGTTCAAACTTGAACTGCCCGTTTAGAACTTCCTGTTGATAAATGATGTAATTTCCATCATTCAACAGTAGAAAAGATGATTAATGCAAGAAATACCCATTCTAACATATCGATCACCTCAAGATTCTTCCTGTTGGGGCATTAACGATAGAGACAGAGATGAGAGAATGAGTCAACAAGAAGAGATAGGGCTTCTCAAAGTGTTTGTTCAATTAGGGGACTTTTGCTCTTAACATTAAGTGAAACGACTACGTTTCACTTTGACTTATCAGATGAGCTCAAGCAAGAGCAACTCGGTCCAACAAAATACTCCAGCTTGCGATCAATAAATCAATATAGCTTAGGCCAATATAGCTTAGTCCAATGAAGCTTAATCCAACAAAATACTCCCGCTTGTAATTAACAATTAGTGCAGCTTAGGCCAATATAGCTTGGTCTAGTGCAGCTCGATCTAATGCAACTTCTGGCTAGCAGATCAATGTAGCTTGGGCCAGTGCAACTTGGACCAGTAAAGCTTAGTCCAATGAATTTACATAGCTCAATCTAACTTTATATGATCACTTTGTAATATGATCTTTGCCCCCTTTTTAATAGGTACCTATAAATATATAAGTGCAAGTATCATTTCTCTTTGAATATATTTAAATATGTTCTATCATTACGTATTTATGCAAACAAAAACATTACTTCGCGCAAAATATTTCTCAAGGTCACATCATAAAGATGTTTTATAAATAAATATAGGAACCTAACTACTTTATAATATCATTAATTGATATTATAATTTGTACACCTTTTACTTCCTATGATTTTTTTTTGCACAAATGAAAAACATTTTTCAATAAATAATTCACAAATAAATTTTGTCATAACAACCTACTTCCACCCTCTTTTCCTTCAACACAACTGGTTAAAGTCCTCTTTACTTCAAAGCTAGGAGAAAACCCTTTTCTTACACTTTCAATTCCTCCTCAAGGACTTAAATAGTCCACGGTTACAATGATAAGGTTAAACCAACCTTAGTACATTAGCAAGTCCTTAAATATGTAAGATTTATGAGAAATATTGTTTATCAGAGATCTAATTGAAGATGGACAAAGTTAATTCAAGCTATAATCCCAAAACCCCCCAATTATCACACGTTAAGGCTTTGGATTTATGAAGGAGTTAATGTACAAATAAAAATCAAAGTTTAATTAGCACATAAACAACTTAATTTAACAATGAATATTCATAAGAATATTAATGTGTAAGAATATCATTGAAGATTCAAACTTCCTTTTTAGATCAATGAAGAATGTCATGAGTGTATGATCTTTCACAAGTGTCAATGTATTCTCAATTTCTCAACAAAATCTCATCTGCCAACTTTTTTAAAGAACTACCAAGAACATCTCTTTATATGAGATATAAAGCATACTAGCTTTCTACAATTTCTGTTCAAACTTGAGATGCCCGTTGCAATTTTTCCATTGGGACTTGATAAAAGCTCATCAAACAACAGTGCAAATGGTGATTAATGATCTTCGTAGCCGTTTTGACAACACCATCACTTCAGATTTCTTCCGGTTGGAGAATTAGTGACAAAGAAAGGTGAGAGAATATCTCAATGATAAGGTTAGGGCTCTTTTCCTCGCAATCGCTTAAGTGAAATAGCATCGCATGATTAAGACATTAGGTGTGCTAAGTCTTGTAGGCTGAGCTTGCAAGCTTAGCTTGTAAGCTTAACTTGCAAGCTAATATTTTATGTGCTTGATCTTAGTAAATTAACAAATGAACAAACATACTTGATTGTGAATCACAATGTTGATGCTTGGTTATGGCATAGAAAGCTTGGACATGCTAGTTTAGGGTTAATAGAAAAACTATTCAAGAATAGTTTAGTTAAGGGATTACCTGAACTAAATTTTGATTAAAAAAAATTGTGTGATGCATGTGCAAAGGGTAAACATACCTAAAGTAGCTTTAAACCAAAGAAAATGGTGTCTACTTCAAGACCTCTAGAATTGATCCATATGGATATGTTTGGTCCTTTGAGAACGACTACCATAAATGGTAAGTATTATGCCTTAGTTATAGTAGATGACTATATAAGATATACATGGGTATATCTACTTCATAGGAAAGATGAAGTATTTGAGAAATTTGTTGATTTCTCTAAAATTATTCAAAATGAAAAAGATCTCACTATCATTAAGATTAGGACAGATCATGGTGGTGAATTTGACAATCACCTATTTGAGAAATTATACTCCAAGGATGGTATTTCTCATAATTTTTCAGCACCTAGAACACCACAACAAAATGGTGTTGTAGAAAGGAAAAATAGGACACTTCAAGAGATGGCCAGGACTATGATATGTGAGTATAACCTTCCTAAATATTTTTGGGGAGAAGCTATAAGTATAGCTTGTTATATTTCAAATTGAGCATTTTTAAGACCAATCTTGAAAAAGACTTTATTTGAACTATTCTTTTGTAGGAAACCTAACATTTCACACTTCCATATGTTAGGAAGTAAATGCTTTGTATTAAACAATGGTAAAGAGTCACTTGGTAAGTTAGATTCCAAGAATGATGAGGCCATATTTCTTGGTTACTCTCATATTAGTAAGGCATATAGAGTTTTCAATAAGAAAACTCTAGTGGTAGAAGAATCTATTCATGTACAATTTGAAGATGATTATGATTCGAGTTCAAATGAACAAGGATGTAATGAAAGAAGTGTACCTAGAGTTTAGAGGGAGTTAGATACAAGAGACTTTTCCTTCTCTAGAGTAAGAAATGAGGTAGATTAACAACATATCTTAAGAGATCTCACAAATAAAGTCATCACAAGATTTAGATATCATAACACGTGAACATCATGCTTTCTTGTCTCAAGTAGAGCCAAAGAAAGTAGATGAGTCTTTCGAAGATGAAAACTGGTTTCTTGCTATGCAAGAAGAACTAAATTAGTTTGAAAGGAGTAAAGTCTGGAAACTAGTTCCTAGACCACACGATCACTTGGTAATTGGTACAAAATGGGTGTATAGAAATAAGCTAGATGAAAATATAATTATCACTAGAAATAAGTCTAGATTAGTTGCACAAGCATATAGTCAAGAAAAAGGAATTGACTATGATGAAACCTTTGCACCAATGGCTAGATTAGAAGCAACCTAAATGTTGCTTGCCTTTGTTGTATGAATTTTACTCTTTTTCAAATGGATGTAAATAGTGCATTTTTGAATGGTATTGTAAAAAAGGAAGTATATGTTGAGCAACCACCTAGTATATTTGAAGATCCAACTTGTCCAAATCATGTGTTTAAGCTTTTCAAAGCTTTATATGGACTTAAACAAGCCCTATAGGCTTGTTATGATAAGTTGAGTACTTTCCTACTTAATACTAGATTTAGAAAAGGTAAAGTAGACAACACCTTCTTCATTAAATCTAAAGGAAAAGATACTTTGATTGTTCAAATATATGTTGATGACATTGTATTTGGTTCCACAAATTTTGCTATGTGTGAACAATTTGCTAATTCTATGCAACATGAGTTTGATGGGTAAAATAACACACTTTCTAGGCTTGCAAATCAAACAAACTAGTAAAGAAATCTTTATAAGTCAAACTAAATATACAAATGAACTACTTAAGAAATACAAAATGCATGATGCTAAACTGATAAATTCTCCTATGAGCACATCCACATCTTTATCACATGATGAACACATGGTTAGTGTAAATTCAAAACTCTATAGAAGAATGATTGGTTCTTTGCTGTACTTAACTACTTCTCGGCCTAATATCATGTTTAGTGTGTTTATATGTTAGATATCAATATGATTTGAAAGAATAACACTTAACTGCTGTTAAGAGAATATTTAGATACTTAAAAGAAACAGTCAATTTAGGAATTTGGTATTCTAGAAAAATAACTCTTGACTTATATGCTTTTAGTGATTCTGATTATGCTGATTGTAAAATAGATAAAAAGAGCACAAGTGCTGCGTGCCACTTTCTTGAGAACATGCTTGTTTCTTGGTATTCTAAGAAGCAAAATAGTGTAGCATTATCCTTTTATTGAGGCTGAATATATTGCTGCTACTAGCTGTTATGCTCAAATTCTATGGATGAAACAACAATTAGAAGACTATGGCATTAGTTCTTTAAATGTTCCATTAAAATGTGATAACATTAGTGCTATAAATTCAACAAAGAACCCTATGTAACATTCTAAAACCAAGCATATTGACATTCAACATCATTTTATTAAAGATCATGCGTAGAAAGATGACATTACACTTGAGTTTGTGCATACTAATCAACAATTGGTTGATATTTTCACCAAGCCATTGGATAAAGAAAGATTTTATATATTTTGAAGAGAGCTTGGCATGTCGTTAATTGTATATATTTCTTGAATATGTTTTGTTTTGCTATACTATATCCTTTTATTTTTCCAGCTGAGCATTTACTTTGACGGGGAGCAATGTGCACCTAAATATACTGATTAGGTCAATAATCTGCACTCATTCTTAGCTTTTCTTCAACTCATCAACATACAACACATCAGATATAAAAAGGGTTTTTAGGTTACCTATGGTGCCTATACCCTTGATTCTTCCTTTGGAGTTATCTCCAAAAGACATGGTGCCTCCAAACCTCAACTCAAGTGTTAAGAAGAGCTCTGTCATCCCAATCATATGTCAAGAACAACCATTGTCCAAAATCTACAACTCTTTGCATTTCTTGTTGTCTATGTTCACACTCAAGGCCTATAGAAACAAAAATGTTTATTAAAGTGTTTAGTACCTTTTTTTCTTTAGGTCCATAGGTGTTAGTTGTCTCTAAACTATTGACACCTTTAGGCATCCAAAGATTTTTAACCTTGTATGACTTCTTAAGTCTAATAGGACAACAAATGACCAATATAATTGCAATAAGAACATTTATGATGCAACAAAAATGTACAGTCCTTTTTATCAAAAAAATTTGTAAAAGACTTTGAGTTTTTACATGAATTATATCTTATACCAGCTTTATCATAAATACCTCTTTGCGATTGTAACATCTTACCTAGCATGTACCTTTTTGTAAATCTATTTAACAACAAGGTGGTATTATCTAACTTAATTTGTATGTTTTATTTTTCTTTTTCTAGTTCATATATCCTCATGTTAAGACTTTCTAAATCTCTGTTCATGCAATCATTTCCTACAATATTAGTCTACTTACATTCAAAAACAAAACACGTATCAATTATAAAGCATGTATCAAATTTCATAGACATATTCTCAAATGCATCAAGACTTGCATGTTTACATGGTGCAAATCATACTACAACATATTTATCAATCACAAATTCAGCCTTTTCAAAAATATATTTAGCTTTCAATTTTTTGTATTTATCTTTTATTTTATTTGCATATTCAACCAAATCAAAGAAGGAAGCTTCTATGTCACCATTTAGATCAGCTTTTGGTTCGAAATCACTTACCTCAAGTTCTTCTTCTGAGATTGCGTTTGTAGTTAAGCAAAGATAAACAACTTCTTCTTGTTATTCCTCTTGTAATGAAAAGCTTTGTTCATCCTAAGTAGTAATCATTGCCTTTTTTTTTTTTACCTTTTTTGTTCTTTTTTAGTAGAGGACAATCAGCCTTACTATGTCAAGGTTTTCTACACTCAAAACACAAGTTATCCCTAGAATCATATGTTTCTTTCTCCCTAGGTTGTTCCACATTCTTACCTAGACCCTTTTTTAGGAACTTTTTAAATCGTTTTACTCTAAGAGCAACCTCATCACTCTCGGACTCTATCTCTTCATTCTTTTCTACTTCTACCTTTAGAGCAAGTGACTTCATATTCTGTTTTTCTCTTATTCTTCTTACTAATTGCATTTCATAAGTCTTTAATGATCCTAATAGATCATCTAAGGTCAAGCTATCTAGATCATGAGCTTCCTCTATAGCCATCTTCTTGGGATCCCAACTCTTAGGTAAGGACACTAACATTTTCCTAACCGTTTCCTCATTTGTGTAGGTCTTTCCTAGCAACTTAAGTTTAAAAACTATTTCAATAAATCTACCAAACATATCACTAACAGTTTCATAATCATGCATAGAAAACAATTATTAATCATGAGTAAGCATGGTAACTTTAGATGACTTTACTTTCTTAATACCTTCAAAGATGACTTCTAGTTTATCCCATATCTCTTTATCGATAAGGCAAGATGATACTTTGTTGAATTCATGAGCTTTCAACCCACTATAAATCATATTCATAGCCTTAGCATTTATCCCCATGATTGATTCCTATTTCTCAATGATAACCCATGACCAAGACAATTGGTTGAATCCTGTGAAACCATTTCATAGAAGTTCATTGATATCTTCTTTTTATAAAGCAAATCGACTTCAATTCTTGAATAATCCACATCACTTCTACTTCGATTGTAACAAAAGATTCCTTTTTTATATGGAAAAGGCCCATGTCAATAATTATGATTTTACGTATGGACAATTTCTCAATATCTTGGTCATTTGCAACAAAATATTTTCTTTGTGGGGTGGTAAAAAAAAACATGCTTTTTTACTTCATTTTTACTCCATTCATCAATTTCAAGTAGTGCAATACCCTTTCTAATTATTTACCAAGCTTTAGGATCTTGACCAATAATAAAAACTTGCATTAACTGCTTTCAATGTCTATAATTAATCCCATCAAACAATGGTGTTTTATCATACCCCATGACAGCTACTCCTTTCTCTATAGCCATTTAAATGGATCTACTCTAGGATGTTAAGCTTTTAAAAAATCATAGAACCTAGCTCTAAATGCCAATTGTTAGGTTTAATGGCTAACCAAGAAGGGGGGGCGAGGAGGTTGAATTGGTTATCTCGATTTATTTTCCTATTTTTGGATTCAATTACTTTTCATGGACTTAAGCTAAGCATTCAAGGATATCAAAATCAAACAACAAAGTAAATAGACATAAAGAGGGATGTACATAAGTTTACAAAGTGGTTAGGCCCTTGTCATCTACTTCCACCCTCTTCTCCTTTAACACAACTAGTTAAAGTTCTCTTTACTTTAAAGTTAGAAGAAAACCCTCTCCTACACTTTCCAACTCTTTAAGGACTTAAATGGTCCACGGTTACAATGATAAGGTTGAACCAACCTTAGTACATTAGCAAGTCCTTAAATATGTAAGATTTGTAACGAGTATTGTTTATCAGAGAGCTAATTGAAGATATACAAACTCAATTCAAGTTCTAATCACAAAATCCCCAATTATAACAAAGTTAGGGTTTCATATTTGCAAAGGAGTTTATGTGCAATAATAATCAGAGTCTAATTGGCATATAAACAACTTATTCTAATAGTGAATATTCACAAAAATATTAATGTGTAAAAATATCATTGAAGATTCAAACTTCGTTTTCAAATCAATAAAGAATGTCGTGAGTGTATGATCTTTCACAAGCTTCAATGTATTCTTAATTTCTCAGCAAAATCTTGTTCACCAACTTTTTAAAGAACTACCAAGAACATCTCTTTATAAAAGATATAAATCATACTAGCTTTCTAGGGTTTTTATTCAAACCTAAAATGCTCGTTGCAATTTTTTCATTGAGACTTGATAAAAGCTCCATCAAACAACAGTGCAAATGGTGATTAATGATCTTTATAGCCGTTCTGACAACACTATCACTTCATATTTCTTCCCATTGGAGAATCGGTGACAAGAGAGGCAAGAGAGTAAGTCAGTGCTAAGGTTAGGGCTCTTCTCCTCGCGATCGCTTAAAAGAATTTCTCTTAAGTGAAACAGCCTCACATGCTTCGAATTAAGACATCAAGCAGGCTTAGCTTGCAGGCTTAGCTTGTGGGCTTTTTCCCATGGACTTGATCTAATTTATAAAGATCCTCACTTGAGCTTAAACCAGTTAAGTAAATAGCTTTGCTTAGGTCTGCTACAAGCTAAGTAAAACCAAGTATTATGACTTTGATTTTGGCCTTCATAGTATGATTCTTGATTCACATGTACCTACAAGTACATAAATCCAAGTATAATTTTTTTTCAAATAATCAAATATTCCTTTAGCTATTTTTCCATACAAAATATTTCTCAAGGCATTTATGAAGTTAATTTGTGAAGGAATGTAGGAACTCGGCTACTTTATAATATCATTTATTGATATTATAATTTGCACACCTTTTACTTTTTGAATGTTCAATATTGCACATAATCATATGAAAAATATTTATACAAATATTATATATAGCCAACAATTTGTACAACAAAACACACATTTTTCCAACAAATGTTACTTAAAATTCTAAACCAAAGATATCCCAATTAAGACTAATGTTACAATCATAAAAAATGAATTATAATAGTAATCCTCATTGAATATCAAAACATTACAATTGTAATAGATGAATAATGTTCTCTGTCTTAAAAGGCACACTTGCAACCAAGTAAATTCAAATACAAAGAACATAAAAGGAAATAATGATGGGCACCACCCAAGTGGATAACCCAACAATAAAGAAAACTAAGTAGGTTGGACTCATACTCTCACAGCCTAATCCATTAGCCTATATTGCTAATCTAGCACATAAAAGTTTGACTCATACTCTTTTGGCCAGCCCATTTGCCCATACTCCTAGTCCGAAACAATAAGGCCTTTATCAATTTATTGAAGCAAAATCAAGAATTGTTGGGGGGGAAAAAAACATTTACTTTATTTTCTTAGGCCATGCTCAACATAGTAAAAGTTCTAAGTCTTAGTTGTTGAAATATTTAGCCAAAGTGACTATAACAATAAATCCTTGGGTAGAGAATTTTATGGATATTGGTTAAATTGAAGTCCATATATTAATGAAGAGATGGTGAAACTACTAAGAAAGAGCAAATCTAGTGAACTTAGTGAACCGCCGAAGCCTTGGCAAGGTGACTAAACTAGGAGGTTAACCGCTTTTGAGGCTTGTAGAGAAAACGACAGTCAATGTGGGCTTGGTTCAATTTCTTTCCTCCATGTCCAAGTACTAATTTTGTGTTTGGCCTTAAACACATGCAATATACCAGCAATCGACAGTTTTGCAAGACATATGTCGGAGATCTCCTAATCCCTTAGGGAAATTAATGTTCCAAGCATTTTTAGGCTCCACTTTTCTTTTCCTTTTTTTTTTTTTTTGAGAGCATGGGGTTAAACCTTGGACCTAAGTACCAAATGATCAGTAATCAACTATAAGACTACCAACCTATTAACATTTGCTTATTAATGTTGGTTATCAAGTTTTGGAAATAGCCAATGAGTTTTCTCATCTTCAGGAAGTCCGCAATTTAGATGATACGAAGATTGCATTTTGTAACCGGATCTAATGGCTGATGCAATTTGAGGAAAGTCACCTTCAACACACCGAAGCTCACTTTTGGCGACCCCTCCTTTAACTTAGTGGATAACAGCTATAGATTCTGGCTTACACCCTAAACAAATTTATTTCAAAGCTAGTATTACGGCAGACATTTAACCGATGATGGAAAATACATAGATGATGGAAAATTCAAGGGCCAGTGCATTGTACAGTGACGACCAATGAGAGGAAGAGGATTGGAAGGAAAAAGTATTAAGTATAGGTTGTTTAAAAGTCTAGTGTGAGTTTAAAAGTTTGAAAATGATGTTGACACTTCAATACTAGTGGCAGGACAGAGGCCATTGATGTACTTAGAAGCGGTTCATCTGAAACAGGTATGAGCCAAAGCAACAATCTCTAGAAGGAAAACACGAGATCTTGGTGCGACCTTTGAGCATAATGCATGTTTCGAAATGGAGTTTTTTTTTTTTTTTTGGTCAACTTTCTAATTGCAACTCCGGTGTTTCCCCACACTATTTTATATTATATGTTGTTATCGACAACAATGCTTGTTTATATACTTTAAAAAACTGTGACTCTTTGAATCTACCTTAGTGTGTAATCCCCTACCACTGTGTCAGAATGTATTTCAAATATTAGATATAATCATTTACTAATAAATTTATCCCAAGGAGGACTCCTCGTGTAACAGGGTATTTTAGTTTGCTTTTTATATATGACACAATTAAAATCGAAACTCCCTAAGCACCATTACATATCAGGAAACATAGTTTCTATAATTTGGCGCAAATAAATTAAATAGAATTATTGGGAACAAATAATTTTTCAAGGAAAAAAATATAATATTTGTTCTACCTAAAAGCAATATTCGATCAGAGCCCTTGTACTTTAATGGCATATCTTTACCATACAAGAGGCCAGATTTGAGCCTCCCCTTTCCCTAATAAAATCCTCGAAATCACCCACCTCCATAAGGCAATATTTTCACAGGCTAATGGATTTGGACATATTATACTCACCTATTAATTATCGAAATTATAAATTAAAATAATGAGACCGCAATCCCTGAAAACCTCGAGGCTTGTTTTGAATGAAGAAAAGCTTTCCCTTGTTTTAGTTTTTTTTCTTTAAAAAGAAAAGGGCAAAAAAAAAACCCTGAAAACAGATAAAAAAGAAGTGCTATGAAGATTACCTCCGGCACGTGTTAATCCAGGACCCTGCTCTTATATTTCTTCAACGCCCAAACTCGGCTAAGACTAGCCCCCCGCTCTCTCCTAGTAACATGGCCGAATCAGACGGCCCAGCTCAGAAAGGGTTCCTGCAGAGGACTGTCCAAGAGCTGGTCATCAGTGGCGAAGAACTTCCCAAAAGCTTTATTCATAAGGATGGCGACCGTGGAGTCTAAGATGTTCCGATGGGGGAAATTCCGGTCGTCGATCTTGCTTTGCTTACATCTTTGTCAACTGGCAGGGAGGAGCTGGAGAAACTTCGATCAGGACTCAGCTCTTGGGGCTGCTTTCAGGTCATATTCTTGATATACTTTACATAATTTTGTGTTTTTTTTCTTTTTTCACTGGATTCAGAGACTCAATCGGACGTTGACTTTTACGCCCACAATAGTTTACGTCGTTCGTGATTTTCAGGGGAAGTTGCTGATATATGTTTTTGTCCTTACTTGAATGTAATTATGTTCATGTAAAAGCGTTGTCCAAGCCGGCTAATCATTGTGTAAGTTGTTTCAGATAATAAACCACGGTGTATCCCTTTCATTCCTAGATAAACTTCGTGAAGTCGCGAGACAATTTTTTGCGCTTCCAATGGCGGCGAAGCGAAAATACTCCAGAGAAGCTGACAGCATTGAAGGGTATGGAAATGACATGATCCTTCCAGCGCAACAGACCCTTGATTGGACTGATAGATTGTATCTTACGCTGAACCCAGAAGACCAGCGAAGGCTCCAGTTTTGGCCTGAAATTCCGGAAGCTTTTAGGTAAACAAACACATTTAAGTTTCTGAAACCAAATTAATAGAATACTCTCAAACACAGCTTGCATGCATGTCAAATGATCTAATTTCATTGTTCACAAACACTACAGGGATGTGCTTAATCATTACACCATCAAGCTGGAAAATGATAACAGAAGCAATCCTTAAGGCCATGGCAAGGTCACTGAACTTAGAGAATGAATGCTTTTTGGACCAATATGGAAATAGAGTATTAGTGACTGCTAGATTCAACTACTATCCTAAATGTCCAAGGCCAGATCTTGTTCTTGGTGTCAAACCACATGCTGATGCATCAGCAATCACTATTCTCTTGCAAGACAAAGAAGTGGAAGGCCTACAGTTCCAGAAAGACAATCAGTGGTTTAGAGTCCCAATCATTCCTGAAGCCCTTCTCATTAATGTTGGTGATCAAGCAGAGGTAACCATTATTACTCAGAATTGTCTTATTCATCATTTTCAGTTATGATGAGTCATTGTTGAATTTGCAATATTCAACTACAGATTCTGCCTCAAGAAACAAATTCTGCTAGAAAAATTCTCACCATAAACCTGAAAAAGAGATTTCACTACAATGATTTACCTGTTTGACTGTTTCTGTCTGACATATAGATAGATAATGAGTAACGGAATATTCAAGAGCCCAGTACACAGAGTGGTGACAAACTCAGAAAGGAAGAGGATTTCTTTGGCAGTGTTTTGTATTCCAGAATCAGAGAAAGAGATCGAACCCGTTGATGCGTTAGTGAGTGAGTCAAGGCCAAGATTGTACAAGAAGGTGAAAAAATATGTTGATATCTACTTCCAGTACTTGATGCGGCGAAATTTGATTTGTGTTGTCGTTGCTGGTTGACTATACCCGAATGATTCCGCACGATTTAAATACACATGACGCCTACACTTTGATTGTAGTTGATCTGAAGCAATAACCAAAGGTTTGAGCATCTATGGAAAAGATGAAGGAAGACACGTACTCATTCTGGTTTTCAGATGCCCATATCACTGAACAATCCATTTTCTTTTTGGTTCTTCCTACATTGCTTTGCTTACGAATTTGTCAACTAGCAGGGAAGAAGTGGAGAAAATTCTATCAGCTCTGACCTCATGGGGCTGCTTTCAGGTCTGATTCCTATACTTGGAAACCATCGTAAACATTTGATTTTTCCGCTATAACTTGAATCGTAAAACCAGAGATTTAAAGCGAGTTAATTCAAACTCCAGAGTAGTAATGATACATTCTAAACCAAGAACAAGACTAGTGTTATATACGTAGCTCGAGAAACTTGGTTCAAAAATGTAGTTAACACAATCCAGGCAGCTTTTGAGCTCTGAAAGTTGCCTCTGGCGTGCATAGACACTGGATTCAAAGAATCGAGCCTATGTTGCTGATAGTTGGTGTTAGAGATTATCCTTACCTGTATGCAAAACGCTATCCCGTATCAGTCTTGATCGTGCAAAGTGTTTCAGACAATAAGCCACGGTGTCACACATTCATTGCTATACAAATTTTTGCACTTCCAATGGCAGCGAAGCGAAAGTGCTTAATACTCCAGAGTAGTTGATAGCATTGAAGGGCAAGGAAATTACATGATTTTCTCAGCGCAGATCTTCATTGGACTGAGATTGTGTCTTAAGCTGAATCCGGTAGACCAGCTAAGGCTCAACTATTGGACTGTAATCCCAGAAGATTTTAGGTAACACATTAAGCTTCAGTGAAAAGGGGCAACTTAAACAAGATTATCATTATATAAATGGATATTGATATTCATTGCGGTAAAGTATTAAAGTCGCAATCGGACGTTGGAGGTTCAGGTTCATCCACATTTAACATCATCATCATAATAATAAACAACTCCAACTTCAGAAAAGTATATAAAAATGCATTAAGTGATTGAACAGTGAAGCATGCATGTCGGAAATTTTAATTTAATAGCTCACAAGCACTAAAGGCATACTCTGCTTGACTATACCAGCAAGTTAGGAAGGATAAATGAAGTAATCCTCCATGCCATGGCGAGGTCACTGAACCTGGAGGATGAATGCTTGATGGACCAATATGGAAAACGTGCAAGAATGGCTGCAAGGTTCGGCTACTATCCTAAATGTCCAGGGCCAGATCATGTTCTTGAACTCAAACCACAAGCCGATGGATCAGCAATCACTGTTCTCTTACATGACGAAGAAGTGGAAAGTCTTCGGTTCCAGAAAGAAAATCGTGGTTTAGAGCTCGGATCATTCCTCCGACATCTCTCAGCAATGTTGGTGATCTAGCTGAGGTAACCCTTATTACGCAAATTGTATCCTAATTCATCATGCTTCCCAGATGATAAGAAACATTAGGAGAGCTTTCATGTTTGATTGCCCACTGTTTTAGGTGAGTCCAAACAGTGGCAGCAAATCCTACACAAGCAGCACGTTCACTTATATTCTGACCACAATATTCAACCAGAGTCTGCCTCAAGAAATTAATTTTATAGGAAAAATTCAAACCATAAACCTAAAACTGAGGTTTCATACATAAGGATCTTTTGCTTTTACTGTTGCATGACCTACAGATAATTAGTAACAGAATATTCAAGAGCCCAGTACACAGAGCGGTGACGAACTCAGATGGGGAAAAGATTTCTTTGGCAGTGTTCTGTTTTCCAGAATCACACAAAGGGATTGAACCTGTTGATGCATTATTCAATAAATCAAGACCTGAGTTATACCAGAAGTTAATAAATTATGGTGACACCTATGTGCAGTACAACCCAGCAAGGGAAGAGACCCTTTTTTCTTTTTTGGTTTTTGTTTGGTGGTTTTGGGAGGCGCGCGGGGAAGCGCGGGGAAGCGCGGGGGGAGCAAGGGCAATGCCCGTCACATTTTTATTAATAACACAACTGAGCATAAAAGCCATACATTAAAAGTTTACAGAGGGCAGAACATAAACTTAACCCTAACCTACGACGTCACCAAGTGAGTTACACAAAACAGAGTGAAATACAAAGGGCTGCATATATGTTTCACCCTGTTCTAACTCAAACTGATCCTGTTAGAAAGTATTCGATATGGAACAAGCAAGAGAACATGTCTGATCATAAACTTGAATGAAATCTTCCACGAAGCGACCAATTGATGCAGCAAAAATTTAATGTGTTTCCATTATTTCTTGTCGTCTGTATCCATATGGCACCGTAGGATTTTAATGGATATGATGCCTACAGATTGATTGCAGATGATCTGAACCAATACAACCAAATCCTTCAGCATCTGTGAAAAAATGAAGTATCATACACTCATTCTGGTCCCGAGAAGTCGATACCACCGGACCATACAGTTTCTTTTTTGTTTCTCTTTTTCCACAGATAATTTACTTCTGTATTTCCAATCGTTAGGGTACCTCATTTTTAAGGAAAGATCAAAAAAGGAGAAGCCGAAGCGCTTAAGGTTCCAAGCTGAAAACTGCAAGTAGTTACTGGAAAGGCTACTTCTGAGATTGTAACATACTTTTTGTCATGACCAGTTTTCGGTACTGAAAGATAGAAAGAGACAATCCATGTTTGGGTAGTATTTACCCAATATAGAGATGAGAATGAATATATAAAGCACAGGTCGTGAAATATGAATTTGATTGATTCTAATTAATAGTCGCCTATGGTTTTTACATAGCTGCATTATGGGCTACTGGGATTATCTTCACTTCAGGAAAAGGAAACAGTATCCATTATTCTATATACAGCAGATGAAATCCAGTAATTGAAAGTTCTCAGTGGCTCAATCAAATATCTCATTAAACGAAACGAGAAAATTACGTGTTTCAAAGAAAAGACTGTGGAAGGGATACTTTCCGTGATTCCGAGTTGGTCTGACCAGCATTTAGCTCAGCCGCCAAAAATATTATTTTATCTTTCAACTAAAACCCTACACCGAACAAGCATGTTAATAGGCTCCTGCCTCCTAGCAGGGTTCATATACTCCAAGTTCGCCAAGCATCTTAAAATCCTTCTTCGAGAAACAGAGCTGCAATAGAAGCAGAAAATCTTCACAGTCAAAACCTGAAGGGTAATAACAAAAGAACTGTGAGACATCCTCAATCCAATGCATATTTGAAAGTTTGACCTTTAATGTATGTTAAATTAACCAAAACATCTACCATACAAATTTAGGCAGAATAACTCAAATAGTGGAGACATTCGAACTTGGTAAAAAAAGATTAAGTAAACAACGTAACAAATAAGAACTTCTTCATTTCTAGAATTCAAAAGAAGACGGGAACTAAACTGTCTCATTCTTTCCTAAATTACGTTATAACAGTTACTATGTTATGATACACTAGCTCCTTCCAGATATTCAGAATCCAAATGGAGAAACGACCAAGAGTCCTCCAATAAACCAGTTATCAAAACTGGGGTAACCCGATGGTATATGGCCAATCAATTCCGTCAACAACCATATCCTACTGGACAATGCAAGCCACGATGTCATCTCTAGCTGCCCCAACCCTCGTTCGATTTGACCTCCCCGGTCCTTGTGTGCCTCAAACCTGAATCAGAACACTTCTTACTAGAGCGTTAATTGTAGTGCCTCAAACTTCTAGGACCTTAAACTTTTTGTATTTCACACACCTTCAAGAAAACTGCAACATGAGTTACTGCCTTTGACATATTTAATTAATCAAATAAATCATTTATGTAGCTAGACGGTATGGATAATTTTACACACTGACATGCATTTAGCTGAACACATCAAGTTGCTACTACAGCACAAAACAAGTAGCTCATGATGACAGCAAATGTAATCAACACCAACATAATGCATTTTATGATATCATAAAAATACTGAAATTCTAATGAAACTTGACGTATAATATTTTAGTTTTAGTTTTTCTCAAAAATAATAGCATTTAAAGATACATATAAAAAAGGATGGAAAAGAAAGAAAGGTCAATGGAACCAAATATTCTACGTCAGCATTATCAAGCAACAAAATTTCATCCAGGATGATATGTGCATAAGATACTTGATCCTGGCACATTCAATACTCAAACTGGGTTGGTATTGACAACTCTATATGCCCCTACCATGTTAAATCTTCAAATCACACCTGTAATACCAAATCTAGGTACACTGAATATCACAACAAAGATACAAATATTGAAAATGAAATCTAACAAAACGTAGCGCAACCACAATACTTCAACCTAACAAAAGGCCCAATTTCAACTTAATGTAGCACAACCACAGGATTTCAACCTAACAAAAGGCCCGGTTTCAAACTTGAGGTAGCACAACCACAGCACTTCAACCTAACAAAGAATAGGTTTCAAACTTAACCCATGTTTTCTGATCAATTTTTAAAAAATTTAACAAGAAGTTTAAGAAGTTAACAATCCCAAAAAGAATGGAAGAAGTGGCCACAAGAACAATTAAAGCTATAAATAGATGACAAGAAGTACCAGTAACACTCACCAAAAAGGCAGAAGATTCTAATTCAAATTCTTTAGGGAGTTAAGAGTCTGTGAGGAAGACGCTGGCGGAGAAGTGCTCTCAGATAGTTTTGGCAACAGGTGTTTTTCCAACGAAACTTGGGACCTCTCTGCATTCTTGAACAGTTGACTCTGAAGAACACCATGCAAACGTCCAAAGAGCTGCTTCTTCAATGATTCAAGAGAATGGTCCAACCTCTCTAGCTGCTCCATTGCATTAACATTGTACATGAACAAGCCATAGTAAAGATCAAAGCTATCTCCTGCCGTATTCTCTACCAAATTCAATAAAGTCTCATAGCCTTTCGTGTTAATTGGTGTGGACTTCAACTCCAACTTTTCCAAAACCCTCCCCATCGTGTGGGTAATAAACTGCGACCCTGCCGCGTGCCAATCATGTTCTGCACAAGACATTTCCACCATTCGGCACCCTTCTTGTGCAAAAATATCAAGAAACCGATCGCATCGTGATATTCTTGACTCATCACTTCCAACCCTTACCTTATCATAGACAAAAGGAAGACTGTTCCACCCGTTTTTACCACTCTCAGGTCCAAACATAGGATGTGTGCAGAGGACATCAAAATCTGGCGGCAAATTTTGAAGAAACAAACTTCTTGGAAATTCTTTCACAGATAGCACATCAACAAACAGAGTGCTTCTCTTCAATCTCTGAAATGGCAATGACCTCAAAACTTGTTCAGTAGACAGAATGGAAGTACAAAAAACAATCACTTCAGGATGCTCTTCGCAAAGATCATCGGCATCAGAGAAGTAAGACACCCCTAATTTTTGACCTATATCAGAATAGTCTGTTCTAGAATAGGCCAAAACTATGTGACCTTGGCGTACAAATGTCTTAGCCAGGAACTGACCGAAGTTTCCAAATCCCACTATTGCAACTTTTAGCCTTGAGCTCTCATCAAGTTGTTCAGAGATATGTCCTTTGTCTTCATACGGCCGAGCAATATCCTGAGTACTGAAAAGAAGAAAGAAAACTGATAAATAAACCATTACGAATTTGGTCTTTACAGCATGATTCGTCCCCAACACCAGAGAATTTTTATATCCCGGATCACAGCCATGAACACCAAAAATAAACTAATAGAACAGACAGAATCTCAACCACAACCTACACCCTTTGCGAACACGGCCTAAAGCCTAAATATCAATATCCATAAAGTTTCTCTCCACTCTGGTCCGTAATCCACTTAATGTTTCGAAGTGGAAAGAATATCTCCCAGCGCAAAAAAGATCAGAGTTACTAAAGAAACGTTCTTCGTAACTGTTCTCCTAATCTAAACAGGGAACAAAATCTACAAGAACAAAGCAGCCCATGATTGATACCTACCAAATCTAAGGATTTGTCACTTTTACCTTACAGCCAACGAAGAAGAAGATTGCAATGCAGCTCCCTTTCCAGGTTGTGACCACTTGAGCAACTGGATGTAACTTTCTTGCGAATGCCGTGCCTTCTTCTCATTCTCAAACAGTTGTTTCCTGACCGCATGATGCAAACGGCCAAAGAGCTCATTCCTTAAGGCCTCCAAGGCCAAATCCAACCTCTCCAACATCTGCAACGCGCTCTTGTTGTACAAGAACAACCCGTAGTACAAATCAAAGCTATCCCCAGCCGTGTTCTCCACCAAATCCAACAATGCCTCGTACCCCTTGGTATTAATGGGCGAGGACTCCAAGCTCAGCATATCCAACACCCTCCCAACCGTATGGGTTATGAACTGCGACCCTGCGGCGTGCTTGTCGTGCTCGGCGCAGCTCATCTCCACCATTTTGCAACCTTCTCTCGAGAAGATATTGAGAAGCTTCTCGCACCGTGAAACTCTAGATTGTTCGTCACCAATTCGAACTTTCTCGTAGACAAAGAAACGCCCGCTCCAGCTGTCCCTAGCGCTTAGGGGTCCGAACATTGGATGAGAGCAAATCAAATCAAAAGCCGCAGGCAAAAGATCGAGCAGCAGCTCCCTGGGGAATTCTTTGACAGAAAGGACGTCGACGAACAATGTGCTACGCTTGAGTCGATGGAGGGGGAAGGAGGAGAGGACCCGTTGGGTGGAGATGATGGAGGTGCAGAGGAGAATGACTTCCGGGTGTTCCTCACAGAGGTCGTGGGGGTCGTCGAAGAAGGAGACACCGAGGGTCTTGGCAGCGTGGGAGTGGTCGGAGCGAGAGTGGGCAAGGACGGTGTGGCCTTGACGGACCAGGGTTTTGGCCAGGAACTGCCCGAAGTTGCCGAAGCCGAGGATGGCGATTTTGAGGTGCTGGGTGCTCTGGAAGTGGGCGGCCGCCATCTTGGATTCATAATCGTAAGGCTGGGCAGCGTCGATGGCTCGCACACGGAGGGGTCTACAGCGCCGAAGAGAAATGGGAGGAGAGATAGGTGGAGAAAAGAGAGAGTAGTGCAGGGGGCAGAGAGAGGGTTTGGGTGGCGGCAAAAGCGAAGCGGAGGAAGGGCAGCTCAGAGGGGAGGGAGAGAGCATCGTAGTTGGCGTGCTTGAGGGGAAAGGGAGCGGCGAGGCTTTCAGATTTCCGAGGCTAAGGAAGCCCGCACGTTGGTACCTCTCCTCTTCTAAGCTTCAACGCACCATCAGAGAGAACCGCCAACTGGCTGTGTTCTGCCAAAATTCATTATTTGATTTGAAGACCCCGCGAATGCGGACCTGCTCTGCGGCGGGCGTTTCCCACTTGTCCAGCTTCAACGCATCATATAGAACCGCCAACTGTTTGTGTTTTTGTCAGAATTCATTATTTAACTTTGACGATCCCGGGAAGGCAGGACCTGCGCTGTAGCATGCGTTTCTACCAAGGGTGGTCCCAACTGCCGTTAACACCGGTCAAGCTTCCGGTGTTTGTATTTAAGTTATTGGCCGCTAGATATAGTAGTCCTTTACTGTTTTCAATTTGTTTTCCCCATAAAAATTTCAGTTTGAGATTCGCGCGCCCCCGCCCCCCCCCCCCCCCCCCCCCCCCCGGGTACGCACATTATTGAATATATTTGAAAGAAAAATATAACCCAAAAGAAAGGCGTTGAACAGAATATGAGCAATTATCTTTCTTACTAAGGATAAGGAAGATTAAAAGCAGTTCCACCTCTGTACGGGACTGACCACTAGTATCATCTTCATTATCATGGTCGTCATCATCAAACTCTGCAAAGAGGAAGAGGAAATCTCTCTGCCCATTCAACTTCGGATATACCATTTTCAAAGTTAAAAAGTTCTAGAAACTAATTTGTACTTGTGGACGGAGATCTTAGTAGAGGGAAAAGGGAGAGGCAACCCCAACTGTGTTCTGTTATCCCCTTGTCTCAGAAGATCTTGAAGAGCAGGCCACCATGCGTAGCAAAGAAGGGGGCAAACACAAGTGACTCAACGGCCATTAGCTTGATGAGAATGTTGAGTGACGGCCCAGATGTATCTTTGAGCGGGTCCCCAATGGTATCACCTATAACAGCTGCCTTGTGTGGATCTGATCCTTTTGGACCAAGGCTTCTTGCATGCTCTGAAGCACCAGCCTATTATACCATGATGAAATTCAGAACAACAGCTACTTTCTGCGTGAGAGAGAGAGAGAGAGAGAGAGAAACTTCTAAAAATAAATAAATAAATAAATAAATGCTTACCTCAATGTACTTCTTGGCATTATCCCAAGCACCCCCAGTGTTGGACGCAGAGATAGCAATCTGTAAGTAAAGAGGGGCAAGAAAAATATGTTAAAGGTTTTTGCTGCTTCTAGGTATTATCCATTCAACCAAATCAAATACCAGCAATAACACTGCAAAGTACAATACAACGATTTTACAAACCAATGGTGTTAGAGAACTACCTGTACACCAGAAACAAGGGATCCGGCAAGGACACCAGAAAGAGTTTCCACACCAAAAAAGATACCAACAATTAGAGGTGTGAGCATGACAAGTGCACCAGGGGGGATCATCTCTTTAATAGAAGCATCAGTGGAGATCTTAACACAGGTGGCGTAGTCTGGTTTGGCAGTGCCCTCCATGAGACCTGGAATGGTGTTGAATTGCCTGCGCACTTCCTCAACCATCTTTAGAGCCGCGCTTCCCACGCTCTTCATTGTCATGGCAGAGAACCAGTAAGGCAGCATTGCTCCCACAATCAAACCAATAAATACTTTTGGACTCAAGACATCAACTATTGAGATTGCCGCACGACTCACAAAAGCACCAAAAAGGGCCAGGGACACAAGAGCAGCAGAACCAATTGCAAACCCCTAGAGTAAAAGCATAAAACATCTCATCAGAGTTTTGGATCTGAATGACCAAGGAACTACTGTGTCTTTGATGAATGACGTATAACAATTGAGAGGGTTAAGCACCCCAACCCCCCGCACCCCCAGAAAAAACAAAAGTAGCATAAATGTATTTAACCAAGTAAAAACCCAGACCATGCTAAAAAGAACCTTATTTATTTCCCCAAATTATTTGGTATAAAATTTATATTTTTCCTATGCGATACAACAGACAAAGCAAAAATTGGCACTCAGGTAGACTGCCTATTCTCAAGTTAAGTAAGCCACTTGAACTTGGTACCACTGAAAATCCATGAAACGGTCATAATTGTCAGTATATCAAAATGTTCCACGAGATGCACTGATCTGTATATTAACATGCCCTTTGCAAAAGTTCACCCACCCATCATAATGGACAATCCTTTGAAAGAAAGAATCAAGGGGTGAACACATTACTATCTCACAGATGCACCAACCCATATATTTTACATGCTTTTGCAAAAAATCCCACACCCTCCTGTCCCAACTCCGCACCCACCCCCACCTCCACCCCTGCCCCAGAAACCAAAAAGAAACTCAAAAAATAAATAAAGAAAAGAAAACAAAGATAAGTACACTTGCAAACACACACACATTGAAAGAGGGGGGCAAGGTTTGAGAGAAGAAAAAATTCAAACCTTTCCAATAGCAGCCGTAGTATTTCCTGCAGCATCAAGAGCATCAGTTCTCTCTCGGATTCTGTGGCTCATGCCTGCCATCTCAGCAATGCCTCCAGCATTATCACTGATGGGACCATACGCATCAATGGCCAATCCAGTAGCTATGGTGCTCAGCATTCCAAGGGCAGCCACCGCAATACCATACATAGCAGCAAAGCTGAAGCTAACAAAAATACTAACAGCAATGGCAAATATGGGAATAATGACAGATTTGTATCCCAGTGCAAGTCCAAAAATGACATTAGTAGCAGCTCCAGTCCGGCAGGCATCAGCGACATCTTGTACAGGGCTGCACGGAATAATGTAAAGCAAGATTGAATTAAAACATCACTAAACAAAAAAGAAAAGGAGAATTCAAAAATGCTGCCGAGCTAATACCTGTAAGCATTGCTAGTATAATACTCGGTCACAAAGCCAATAACAAGCCCAGCCCACAAGCCCACAGCAACACATAAGAACAGGTGCCTGCATTCACAAAACAAATCTACCTGCTTAGACAATTTTTAACTACACACTTTCGGATGCCCAGATATCCTATACAACCAAAACAGTTATGTTCTGTTCCGCAGAAAAATCAAATGAATTCATTTAATTTTTTATGCAAAAATTGATTTCTGGGACTATAATCTCTTTGTTTGGCTCAAATTTGAAATCTTGGCATATGTCTTTTGCAAATACCTTTCTTGTCACCGAAGAGAATCTTTTTCATTTCTCCCCTTCTTCTCTAAGGGAACAACATAAAAGAGAGTACCTAAGGCTACAAGCCTAAAAGGCTGAGCAGGTGGGTAGATAAGCTCCACCAATCTCACCTTTCTTATTTCTTTGTCCCCCATAACTAGAAGACAATCTTCTAAACCCAGTTTTGTTGTAAAGTAATGTATTTCCTTCCTAACCAGTCTCTTCATCCATTTTTAAGCTACCAATTTCTGGGGCAAATACTTGAAAAGTTACTTCCCATACTGTTGCAATCATTATGAATATACACCAGACAATCAAGGCAACTGTATAGCCCTTTAATTTGATAGATAAAATTAGAAACGTCCAGCAATTAGTACTTTCTTCAGATATAATGTTTTCCAATGTTTCAGTGAAAATAATAAAGCCTCTTACAGCTTTCAAGACAACAAATCATTCTGAATCAACCAAACCACACAGCACCGCTTACCAGGGAAACTAGCATTCCAGGTGCTCAAAACAAGATGTTCTAAAAACTTCCAATGAAGTCTGCTAATAATCACTTAATTTTTGTGGATAGATCTACACTCATCTGAAACAACATAGAATGCCACAATGCCTCCTTAAATCATGCAAGCAACACAACTAAACAAAGAACGAAATATTCTACTCCTTTTATCCTAAAATAGTAGTCTTCTCTAAATAGCACAATCAGCAATGAAAAGTAGAAATCAAATCAACTTCCTAAAATGTCCTTCATCTAACATTCAGATTCAAACGACTTTTGTAGGGTACACATCTAGTATAGTATACTCTACAATAGAAAACTATGAACATACACATTGGGGAGGAGGTCCACAAAAGGAATAAGCCAACAAAGCTTACCAATTCTTCACAACTTTCTGAGTTCCAAAGTTGAAGATGGTGAAGGAAGATGGGAGTGCAACCCAGCTAATAACTGCAATTCCAGCAGTCATCAAAATGGTCGATATGATCAGCTGCTTCTTCAATGCTGGTTCAATTTCTTTTACAGCCTTGATTTCAAAGATATCAGTTGCAAATAAGGTGGTGATCAAACAGACCAGGATACCCACAGAACTAACAATTAAAGGATATAACATGGGTGTGAACTCATGATTGACTCCAAAGGAGGAGATGGAAGCAACAACTAACGCCGCACATGATGACTCAGCATATGAACCAAAAAGATCAGATCCCATGCCAGCTATATCCCCAACATTATCACCAACATTATCAGCTATCACCTGACAACAAAGAAGTCTTTTAAAGATATGAACAGAATCTATTTCAAAAGCAGTAAATTTCTTAAGGGGAGATCCTTACAGCTGGATTTCGAGGGTCATCTTCAGGGATATTCCTTTCAACCTTTCCAACAAGATCGGCACCCACATCAGCGGCTTTAGTGTAGATACCACCACCAACTCGGCCAAAGAGAGCCATAGAAGACCCACCAAGACCATACCCAGTGATAGCCTCAAAAAGGCCCCCCCAGTCATCACCATAATATAGCTTAAAAAGATTGATGGTAATGTAAAGTACCAAGAGACCGTTGGCAGCAAGGAGAAAGCCCATGACTGCACCGGATCTGAATGCAGTTATAAATGCCTTCCCAACACCCTTTCTTGCCTCCAGGGTGGTTCTGGCATTGGCAGAGGTAGCAATTTTCATTCCAAGGAAGCCAGAGACCACGGAAGTGATAGCACCTAGCAGAAACGATATGGTACTAAAGACAGCAGTAGCTAGCGCAGGTTTGCACAACTCGGTTTCATCATATGTGCAAGGCTGACTACTTGTGCTGAAACCCTCAACAGAACCAAGGAAAAGGAATATCAATACAGCAAAAGCCACCATGAACACACCAACATACTGATATTCAGTAAATAGGAAAGAGGTCGCTCCTGTAAAATCCAGGCATCCAAATGTCAGTGAACCCCAGAGCAACTTTAAAAATTTGAGGATTTAGTTTCAAACAAAGCAAAATGTGAAAGTTACCAAGACATAGTCATAATGGATACACAGGTTTTTGATGAAATCAAATAGAAAAGGGAACAACAGAATACTAGTTGATCGTAGTGAAGTCATCACACAGACTAATCACAAAATCACAACCATGACATGCTTTTGAACAAATGACAGTAACTTCAACCATTTTTGTTTGTAAGGCAACAAAAATGCATAAATAAGTGATGAGACAATCAAGAATAAAGGTTTATCCAAGGAGTTCAACCATACTTGAGCTGATGGTTTTCTAACTTTGTCACGGGGAGAATTTGAGACAACAACAAGTCTCAAACGATTGCATACATCCGCATTCCATCTTCACATTGTGGAAATCTTACTCATTTCAGTAATATACGGCCATACCTTGCAGGCGTGGCTTACATTTAGAAGCAAGAGACCCACCAAATTTACTTATTGTATCAATTTCCTCTACACCTTTGGAGAAACGGGACGAGTCCTCTATATCAAATCACTCAAACTCATCAAAACTATGAAAAGATCTTAATAACCAGCACAATGGTCGTCCAAGTAAATACCCCTCCAAGGCAGTGTCTATTACCATTAAAAATGCTACAATTTTCGTGTTACCCTGACAGTGAGGCTATTTTCAGATATCTGACCATGAATAAGAAGACTCCAACAAACTGTGACGAGTAAAATTCTACTGACATGTTAAACAAGCTAAAAATTATAAAGCAAAAATATCAAAGAAATTTGAAATTTTAATATATATATAAATAAACAAGTATTAGCTCAACTTCCCTCATCTATAAAAATAGTTTCAACGAAGTGATCAAAAAAGGTGGCTAATCAGCACGGATATTCTTCAGGAGGAGAGTTAGGGTCTTTCATCGAATGGAAGACTCCCGCTGCAGCAGTTCTTCCCTCACCTGAGTGCAACGGGCCCCATCTATGGAACCAATTATCACGTGAGGAAGGAATAACCGGAGCGATTTCACAAACCAACTTTTTCATACGAGAGTAAATAAGTTGCCTCGAGATTGAGATAGATATTTTTGTCATTACCACCCACGCAACAGCACTAAAAAAAATCAATAGAAAACGACGAGATAAATGACTATTAGCATCAATGAGGATCAGCCAAAATACTAATGTATTTCAAAGTGGGCCCCGATTCTAGAACTAGCCACCACTTCCGACATCGAACCTTATCATTGACGATATTAGGAAACCCCTTTTAATATGCTCTAATTATTTCTACAATAGTTAACTTTCCACACCACCCTAAAAACGTATAATAATCCGAACTTAAAATATCTCGCTCCAGATTTTTAAAAGAAGAGAAAAGGCACTGTGACGCTATTTCACCCACAATCCCCAACAAACTGTAGCCAGAATCTTGAACGAAAGAAATACTTGAAAACATGGTCTCAAACCACACGGATCCAAGCTAAGCTCAAGCCAAAAACTAGAAACAAGGACTCACGGATTCATCAAAATCATCACCCGGATAAATAAATAAATAAACCCAGCTCAAACTGCTGATATAGAGAATTCCGTAATCAAAGGAGAGAAATGGAGACCTTCAGAGATGGCGTTTTGGATTTCGGCGCACTTGAGGACGACGCTTTGGTCGTTGAGGCCGTCCTCTTCGTCGATGAGGTACTCAGAGTAGCCATTCTTTCCGGAGCCGCTGTTAGCAGACGCGGAGTCGCGTCCTGGCGAGAGCTTCACTCGAGAGACGATGAGCCACTGGACCAATGAAAACGCGATCCCGACGAGCGCACACGCCGGAATCAAAATCTCCGTTCCTATATCTGGCAAAAGCGCGGCGCCCATGGCCACCAATCACAGGCCACACAAACTGAGAGCGTCCTAATTTGACAGAATGGAAACGAAAAGGAAATGAGAACGAGGTTAGTGATGGCGGAGCTAGGTCCCTATATATATTGGTGGGGTTATACAGTGAGGACGCGTGGTTGAAGCAGGTAAATAATTGCAGGATGCGGAGCTACTAAAAGGAGTGCTACTGCCTCCCCCGTTTGGCCTTTCTTGTAAATAGAAAATGCCCCGCTGGAGACGTAAATTTAGTCTTTTAAAATTAACAAACACTGTCGAAACCTAACCAACTCCACCTCACGTAATTATCCAATTTCAATAAAAGTTATTCTTTTTTGTCGGAATCTCAGGTGGATATGAGAAATTTTAGAAAATTTATTAAGAGACAAAAAGTTCGAATGGTAGTCTCTCATGTAGTAAAGCCTTAGATATCATTGAATTGTCAGGATTTTGTACTGAAAATTATTTCTCTTATGCCTTTGTGATTTTATTTAACTCTAAAAAAAATTAAAAGATATTCGACATTTAAATGGTCAATCGGAGCCCGTCCCGATCAACTAATATCTGCTACTGACGTGGCCCCTTTATCTCACTCCAGCACGCTGCTTGAAGCTAAGGTAATTACAGCTTATCAATCAAAATTATAGCACTATGGAAACCTAAGAGCCTTGATATACGAAGAGAACGACAACGAGTGTGATTTAATAAAAGCATTCAAATAAATTTAAAATAAAAAAGGAATGATCAGAAAAATCCAAAGAACACCCGAAACGGCATCCTCAAACTAACAACCTTATCTCCTTGGCGGGGTCTTGCGGGGAAATGTCCAGTGTCCTATGCGAATTTTGTTGTCGCCTTTTGATGTGAGGCTGAGGTGGCATTTTATTCGGATAACCTTCACAAGGCGTACGATAGACGCATTTCGGGTCCGAATCAGCTTTTCCTCCGTTATTTAATTCATTTTTTCCTCTCTGCCTTTTCCTTTTTGATGCCTTGAGTGACCTTCTTGACTGATGGAGCTTCACCATCGTAGGATCATGATTCCCCATATCAGCGACTTTAAGGGTGGGCCACCCTTTATATTCTGGCATCGCCAACGAACAAAAGCGCCCACGGATTCGCGCTTCGGGAATGGAAATTCCGTTGTTATCTTTTAAATGATCGCATAATTCAGTGGTTTCTTCAAACAGCTGCGTTGAGGGATCAGTTGGAGACACGGGACAAGATTTTCCCGTCGTCCTTTAAAACTTATTTCCACTATTTGTAAAAACGTTAAACAAGTAATTTAATTGCATAATCGCATCAAATTTAAAATAAAAAAGTTTCAGAATGTGTAATTTTGTTTCTTAACAAAGACTTTAATATTTTGTTTACCTGCTAACTCAGTAAATTAGTAGGAGCTTGAACCTATCGGTCTTAAGCAAATTTAAGTACTCAAAAAGATAAGAAATTTAAAGAATTTGAGTACATGTGCCAATAAAGTTGATTCAGCATCATTTTTGGAGTAGACCATTGTCGGGCCTTATCTTCCTTTAAGTTGGCTATTGTATTTTGACCTCTTCTTATCCAATCAGGTGTGCAGTTTGTACCAGACGGTGCTGTCATTAGATTCCTCTTCAGCGCAGCTTTTGCGGTCTCTGAGATTGGGGTGTGAATCTTGTTACCGAGTCCTGAAGATATCTAGAAATAGAAGGAAATAAAATAAAAAATTTGGTCCATGAATTATTTCACTGACATAACTACTTGTTATTTGAGGTTAATAGGAGTTTGCCCATAAGTTAAGCAAACGCAAATTACTTAGATGTTAGTTCCTTTAATATAAATAACTGAAAAGGTAATTGGTCGTTTGCTTCGTTCTCCTGACAAATGAAATAATTGGAAAAATATGAAAATAGTTAAATAAATGCATAAAAAATTTATTTGACATTCCTAGAAAAGAAAAAAGTCAACATTATGTTACCCAAAAACAGAAAAGTTGAGATCACAAAATGAGATTTAGCATTTGTTTAACATAACTGCTTATTGACATTCGGATAAGAATTTGGCAATTTACTTACTTGTTAACATAGGTATGGCTTCCGGGAGCAATTATAGACAAATAGTTAAAGCATTCAGCTTTTTTATAGTCCAACTGAAGTACTATATCACAACAAAGGTCGCCAAGATCAGAATTAAGAAAACGAGTTAACACTATGTTATACTTTGTTTTTCTGCAATCTATATTTTTGAGTTTTGACATTATTTACTAACAAAGAAAAAAAAGAAAGGAATAAAGGAAAATATAATAGCTAGCTGCGTATCAATAATAGGTTAAAGAAGTATTAGAAAATCTTTTTGAAAGAGACAATTCTATATAATTGTTTTTATGCATAAGTTCAGTCTATAATTGTTTTTTTTTATTAAACAAAGATTTTAGGCATGCTGTTTCTTTATAAGTTGTCTAGGTGTCTATTAGCTTTCAAGTATTAGAAAATCTTTTTGAAAGATACAACTCTATATAATTGTTTTTATGCGTAAGTTCAGTCTACAATTGTTTTTCTTTTTCTTTTTATTAAACAAAGATTTTAGGCATGCTGTTTCTTTATAAGTTGTCTAGGTGTCTATTAGCTTTCTACATATCTTTTATTTGCTTAATGTTTTAGGAAATTATGTTGTATAACTCATGTGCTTTTATGATTGTCAATCGATAAATTTTCTTCTTCTTTTTTCTCTAAAAAAAAAATACATACACACATTTATATATTTAGTATCAAATATAAAATTAAAAAGTCTTAAGTAATGTATATTTTTAATTGAGCCAAATGCTTGTTAATAAAATAAATATTTAAAAATCTTTTCAAACATAGAAAGCCTTATATTTGTAAAGTTTCTCCAAAGCCAACTTAAGGTTGACTTTTTAAAATCCTTGGAAAATTTTGTTATCATCATAAAAAGTCTTTAAAAAAGCATTCCCAGTATTAAAAATTTAACAATAAGTAGATTTGGCAATTTGAATAAATCACACGTAAGATGATTAATGGAGTGGAACCTTCTAAAAGGCTGTCCACGGCAAATTGGGTTTTTGGTGGCAATATCGAGAGAAAGGGTTTTATTCCCGGATCTGACATCCTTCGTACGTGGGAGTTACAATTCTTTTGCGTACGGAGTCCTCTTTTTGTTTTTCCCGGGAACTCTGAATACGAGGTTTTGAGGTTTTGGTCTGACTTGCTGACGCATAAAACCGACGCCTGTTGAGTACGGTCGGGAGTTCTTTCTCTTAAGCGATTCTTTATTGGTGAACCGACGCCCGGCTGGTTTTGTTCAATAGGATCAACCTCCAGTATCAAAACAAAAAATGACGAAGGCCGATGTGGTCTTAAAATTCCTAAAAATATTCTTTGAGGATTTTCAAAATTCTCCTCTTTATTGTAAAAGATCTTATAATCACGTAATATTATTATTAATTTGCGCTGATCCAACTAACTGAGTTTTGAATTATCTAAAGCTCACCATTTAAGCTTTCTTATTACTTTTTAAATTAATGAGAAATAAATAAATACCACATATATGTAAGATAAAAGTTTTATATCTAATATATAATCTCTTATAGTAAAACTTAGACAAAAGAAGTCTTTTTTTAGCTCTTAAATTAACTTTTAAATTAAATTTTTTAAATTTTCTAACATGATATTCAAATTTAAGTTAAATTTGCTCCATTCCATATGACATTAAGCTTAATGTGGCTCACATGATTATGAGATGAGACACTTTATCTACATTCAATCGTATGATTCCAATGTGCAACAAAAAATTTGTCATATATTTTAATTATTAAAGAAACTACAATTTTTGGAACAAATAATAACTCAATTTAATTTCCAATTAAGAAGGCTATCATTTCGTTTATAATCTATAAATATGCAACTTTTCTTCATTCTATAGGGATTTAAACTTATGTTAAAGCCGATCTGATGATTTTAGTTTTAGCTTGTATGTCTACATTGTGGCAACTTGGACTAAATAATAAGACAAACCATACTTTTTTTCACCATAAATTTGCATGTCTCTTTGAAATTTAAGTTTGAGCAATCTAATCCATAAGTTATATTATTAGGTATGAAATTAGAAATCAACAGTAAGTTTTCAAAATTTTGTCGGATCTAATTTCAACTTTCACATGCTAATTTCATAATCATGTGGAAAAGTAAAAGAAAGGTAATAAAGAACTCAAAAATGGAAAATTATCATTTATATGTTATTTTATTTTGTTGTTAAGTGTGTACCTTGTAACTTAAAATGTTTACTACCAAAAGGACCCAATTTTCGGTCTTAATATATATTGTTAAAAGATGAAATACATAAAGATATTATATAAAAAAGACAACATATACATCAGTCATGTAGCAAAATCTCCATTTTTTATACATCTTGCTTGAGCATGAAAGAAATCAAAATTTTAGTTTATGAATGAAGAGTAATGGTTGAAAAAACATGGATTGTAGTTCATGTGTTATGAGATAGTATGCTTTAACTGATATTTGATATTATGTTAAAAATTATCTAACTTTTTCTCTTAAGATCAAACATTATTTTTAACATTTTCCATCGCAGCCAAATAAAATCTCATTTTTCTACCTCCATTGAATTAGTCAAGGTATGGATCTCACATCTTTCGCGGCGTGCACTTTGTTTTTTCTGGATCATTTTATAAATGTATTCTCATCTTTTAATATGCATTACATTCGTAATAACAATCGTAGACATAAGAACATGGAAATAACAAAAAGACACCTACAAAATACTTAAACTAATATAGTCTTTTCAAAATTAGTTGTACAAACAACATCTGAATTGATTTCCTTATTAAGTCAATTGAGAGAACTTGGACAATTTTTGAAGATTGAGTCATAATATATAACATAAACATTTGAAGATCAAAATTTCTTTACTATTAGTTTGAGCTTTCATGAGTTAAGTGATACTTGAGTTAGAAGGTTCAAAATCTAATTCAAAAACTAGTTCAAAAAATGAAAGGCTCTTTTTTAATTTAAAATTTATTTTTGGGATCTTATTTTCTCATCTCACACTGAGTGTCATTGGATTTAAAGTTAACATAGAATATTGTAAATTTAATTTAAATTTTAATATTAAGTTAAAAGATCTAATGCCTAACTCAAAAATTATCTTGAGAGTTACAAGTTCTTTTCTTTCTTTTATACTTCATTTTAGGAATTTTTTTTTGTATGAGACTTTTGTCTTACACACAACTTAAAATGATTACTACTTAAATGGTAGAGGTATGAGATAATCCCTCTCTAAATAAGTCCTCTAAATTCCCCCAACCCCACCTTCGATGAAATAAAAACTATTAGGTCTTCAAAGGCAGGTTTGTCTAGTCTAAGAACAATACTAGGGTTCAAGAAATTGAAGGTTCAACTTCAAATTATTGAATATCTAGTCAAAATGAAAGTTTCTTAATTAATATTGCTCATTAAGATCTACATGAGAATAAATTATCCAATTAGTTTTAACATCTAAGTCTAAAAAGGCATAGACTAAAGTTTAAGACTAAAACTTGACTCCATTAATATGCAACCGAATTAAGCGAGAAAAAATTGTGTGGATTTAAATCCTGCCCAAGTTTTTTTGCTCGATACAATACAGTGGAAAACGACATTCTTGTCAGATTCTTATTGATGAGACCACTGTCACATTGTTCGAACATGAAATGCCATCTGTTTTCCTAACGGGTGTGTTGCGTACAAAAGCGTAAAGCAGTGAAAAGGAGTGACCATGATAATTGAAAAACGGTAGGAAGGGAATAGGAAGATGCCATACGCTACCAACTTTGGAAAAGTAAAAAAAAATAAAAAGAGCGAGGTGACAGCGATGTACGAAAGGGCTGAAACCGGGACTTTAGTGAAAAAATGGTAAAGCTTTGAATAAATGTTTTGGAACACCCATTGATTGGGAAATTGAATGTGGCTCATGGATCTAGTTTAGTGTTAGTCAAGTTAGTTTAATTTAGAATTTCTTAAGCTTAGTTGAGTTAGTTTAGGATTCTTTAGAATTTCATTAAATAAGATAAGATTTATTTAGATAAGTTGAATTAGTCTAAAATTTTATATCTTCTCTTTATTAAAAGACATGATCTAGTAAAAGAGTCAATCTGAATTATTGGTTAGGTTATTTTATTTTATATTTTAAATTTAGTTTATTTTATCCTGTTAATGGTGTGAGTGTTTCCATATGAGCCCACTCTATTTTTTTTGTCTTTTGTTAAAGAATCCTCCACCATTCCTCTCAAGTAATGATCCCATTAATACAAAATGATATTAAGTGATATTGGAGCCATCCGATCCACAGATGGAGGCGAGAGTTACCAAGCTAGAATCCAACATGCAATCCTTCACTGAGGTTGTGATTGCTTTGGGTTCCAAGGTTGATACCTTATCTACAAAGGTGGATACCCTGTCGACATATGTGGATGCATTTGTTTCTTCTTCTGGTCATATCATGGAATCTGGTTCTGGCCAGAAAAACATTACAGGTCCAAGAGTGCACAAAAGTTCTAGCATGGGCACATGCGAGGGCGCGTTAGGAGATAAAGCTTTGAAATTCGATACTCCAGTTGAGCATAAAGCAAATTTGGCTCCAACAATCGATTCTTTAATTGAGCATAAAGCAGATCTAGCTCCACCAGTCGATCCTCCAATTGAACATAAAGTAGATGGGGCTGTAGCAGAAGAGGAGGAAAACAAAAGAAAGATACCAATAAAAGCCATGAGTGAACAAGAGCGAGAGCAATTGCCAACTGATCTATCCAGGGATGATCATTAAACAAACTTCTTCCCAAGTTAGAACACAAGGGGAAAAGTAAGGAGGTTAAAATCTTTCTACTCTACCCTCTTAGTGCGTAGCAGAAATTCAAGCTTGAATTCAAATTCAGATTTAAATTCAAATTCCAGTTCAAGTTCAAGTTCAAGTTCAAATTTAAGATTAATTTGTTATCGATTGTTATTAGGTTTCTTTTTTGTTAGGAATATTGTTATTCCAGTATTATTTTGATGATGATAAAAAAGAAAAGAAATATTTTATGAAAGTGTATTTTTGATGTGACAAATATTTTAGTATTAATGTTTAATTATCATTCATAATTTATGTGTTATAAATTATAATAATCATATTATAATTTTTAAAAAATTTTAAACAGTTATTAGGAAGAATAATGCCTAAATATTTATGTAGGTAAAATGGACCATGAAGGCTTAAATCACGTGATCTAATCCAAGCTTCATGACTCACTGTGCGTGAGCCTAGTCCAAAAATGAACAAGCGACCCAGACTCGAAACTCGTGATCTGCCAAGCCCAGCGGCAAATGCATCGTGTGATACAGGCATGCACAACTCTCTCTCTTGCGCGACTCGAATCAATGCGAGCCCGTGACCCAAAAGGCATCGGGACCCGCGATCCAGAAGCCTGTTGCAACCCGCGAGGGTGCAACCCAGCCTTCTTCGCTAGAGACCCGCGCAACCCAGCAAACACCCGCTCAACACCGTCTGCGAACACCTCTGAGATTCGTCTCCGACGAGAGCTCCAACGATGGCAAAAGATACATCATGCTGAAGGTATCAAAGAGGAGAAGAGATCTGTGAACTAAAATCTGCAACCCATTACTCAGAGAAGATCAAATCAAGCATAACCCACAGTGTTCTTCGTGACCCACGGCCCAGTTTGATTAAAAGAGAAATTGGAATTAGATTAAACTGTTTAGAAGCAAAATCATGGGGTTTTGCTAAGAAAGAAGGCGATCTATTGATCTGTGAAGTACCCACAGAGATTTGATCCAAGATTGAAGAGGATTGTAGAAGATTCTTAGTGAAATCAGAACAAAGAAGCAACTCACCTCGATATATTCTCTTCAATGGCATGAAAAGGAGTTACCGATTCTCTCTAATGGGAAGAAAATCAGAGGAAGTCAGAATGGCTAATTTTCAAGAGGAAAAGGTACATTCTTCATATATATAAAGAGAGAAAAGAAAAGTGATTGTGGTGTGAAGAAATTGGTGATTAAGAAACGAAAATCTGCACAAAGAAGTGAAAGAAAAATCTTGTGAAGCTTGAGCCAATTAAGAAATCTTGATAAAGTTCTTCTACTCTATTATTATACAAGATTGCTTGAGATTTCTACTTATATATGTGCTGATTAAATTCAAAATATTATTATGCACATATATTTATTTGTAAATTTGAAACCCTAACTCTATTATCATTTGGGAATTTTGTGATTAGGGCTTGATTTGTTATATGTTATCTTTAAAAAGCCTTTAGCTTAACAATTTTCCATATACATTTTATATCTTAGGGGAATTGTTTGAGTTTGTAAAAGGTTTGAAAAACCTTAAGTTGTTGTTGGTGTTCATGTGTGTTGAGGCACATATTGTGTTGTAATCCTTGTTAGAAGGATTGAATGTTGTGGGAGAACTTTTTCTCTTAATCAGTGAGTAAAGTAGACTTCAATTGGTTGGATTGAAGGAAGAAGATAGTAGATATAGATGTGAGCGCCGAACCACTATGGTAAAACCTGTGTCTATGTGTGTTTGCATTGGTTGTTTGTTTATGCTCATTTGTGTGTTTTAGAAATCGAATGAATAGACTTAAAGCTTACTAACCAATTAAACCCCCCTTCTTGGTTGGCCATTATACCTTAAAGGAAAATGGTATGTTATGAGTTTGGGCTCATAGGTCTAGCCTAATATTAGTCACGTGGGTTTAATTTAGGATTTCTTAAGATTAGTTGAGTTATTTTAGGATTCTTGGGAATTTCATTAGATAAGATAAAATTTACTTGGATAAGTTGAATTAGTCTAAGATTCTATGTTTATTCTTTATAAAAGAACATGATTCCTATAAAGGAAGCAGTTTGGATTATTAGTTTGGTTATTTATTTTATATTTTGAATTTAGTTTATTTTATCCTTTTAATGGTTTGAGTGTTCCTATCTAAACCCTAATCTATCCCTTGTGAGAGAGTCATCCATCATTCCTCATAAGTAATGATTCCATTTGATACGAAATAGTATCAAGTGGTATCAAAGCCAAATGATCTACGAATGGAGGCGAGAGTCACCAAGTTGAAATCCAACATGCAATCCCTTATTGAGGCTGTGGCTTACTTTGGTTTCTAAGGTAGATACCCTTTCCATAAAGGTAGGTGCACAAGTTTCTGTTAGAAAATAAGGATTTTTTTGTGATAAAATCTATTGCAAATTATTTATTGAAAAAATATTTTTCATATGTGTAAAAGAAAATCATAGGAAGTAAAAAGTGTGCAAATTATAATATCAATTAATGATATTATAAAGTAGTCAGGTTCCTACATTCTTTCATAAAACATCTTCTTAAAGTGTTTTTAAGAAATCTATTTGTGAATGATGCTAAAAATATTTTTGAATATATTTTAAGAAAAATGATACTTGGCTTTATGCACTTATAGGAACAAGGAGCTTTTATTCAAGCTTGATCCTAATTCAAGTGAGGTTATATGTTACATTAAATGTGAGCTTGCTAATTGCTTATATTGATGGACCGTGCTTATATTATTGGACTATGCCCATAGCTGGATTGAGCTCGTTAAGAGCTGGCATGTGTTCTGTTCTTATAATAAACTTAGCCCGAGATCTATTCTTATGAGAAACTTGGCTCGTGGTTTGTACTTATAAGTGACTTGGCCTATTATCTGCACTTACATGTGGCTTGGCCCGTAATTTGCTCTTAGCCCGTGTTTTGACATCTGTCGTTCAGCTCATAAGACAGTGCTATTTAGAAGACACATTTAAGTGTCTCAATCATCTTAGAAGACCTAGCTTCTATTAGAAACATCAACGCCTTCTTTTTGTCTCTTTCATCGTAGTTGCATCTCTGCTTTTCTAACGGGAAGATTTGCAGAAGTTTTAAGAGAATGTCAGAATTTGAAGCTTGATTTGATGAAGAAGCTGATGTGGAATCAAAAAAGGTACAAGCAACATTCTTTCAACTAGAAGAAACCTATGATATGATGGGTATGGTAGAAATCATCTCTCGGTTCTTCATTTTCATAATCATATATAAGAGAAAGCTATTCTATGTTTTGAAACGACAGCTTTGAAGTGAATATCTTTGAGTTATTATTCAAGAGAAGTTGTTCTTGAGCTCATTCTCCATCCACTGTGAAGAAGCTTCGGTGATATCTTTGATACTCAGCTTATTATCACTTCTGTGTGATTATACTTTGTGACATATCTTTGTTTATGTGCTAATCGAACATATATTATCATTTTCACATAAACTGAGTTGTAAATCTGAAACCCTAATTTGAAAATATTTGGGGTTTTTGAGATTAGAGCTTATAATTACATTCAATATCTTGTATAAGTTCTTGTATTAGCATTATCCCTCATTATATTTACATCTTTAAAGGATTTGCTATTTGAACTAAGGTTAATTGACCTTATATTGTATTCAGACTTGAGAATTCCTTTGAGAAGGAATTGATTGGATTAAGGAGAAAGTTTTCTCCTAATTTGGTTTGAGTAAAGGATGCTTCAATTAGTTGGATTGAAAGAGAAGAGATTGGACATAGGGCTTAAGGATTGAGTACTGAACCATCGTGGTAATTTGGTGTCTCTCTTCCCTTATCCTATTTGGATTTAACTTATTGAATGCTATTATCTTTCTAGCCATAAATTTGTTATTAATATGTTCCTTTACCCATGAGATATTCCTGCTATTTTGTAACATATTAGTGTGATATTTGCTTGTTGTTTTGTTATTTTATCTACACAAAATTGCATTGATTACTAAAAGCATCTTAGAAAAAAAAAATCTTAGTTCTTAACTTAACCAATTCAACCCCCCTTCTTGTTAAGTCATAAAACCTAACAATTGGCATCTAAAGCCAGATTCTCTGATTAAAAGGATTAACATCCTAAAGTAGATCCATACTATGGCTTCTGACAAAGGTTTAGCTTTTACAAGGTTTAATAAACCTCCTCTGTTTGATGACATTAATTTTAGGCACTGGAAACAATTAATGCAAGTCTTTGTAATAGGCCAAGATCTAGAAGCTTGGCAAGTAATCAGGAAGGGTATCACATTACCTATGATTGATGAGTGGATTAAAAATGAAGCTAAACTAATGGGGTTAAATGCTAAGTCTATAAATATCATCTATAGTGGTCTTAGAGCACATGAAGTTTAACAAAGTGTCATCTTGCCTCACCAATAAAGAGATTTGGGATAAATTGGAAGTCATCTATGAAGGAACCAAAAAGGTAAAGTCCTTTAAGATGACTATACTTACACATGACTATGAATTGTTTGTTATGAAAAATTTTGAAACTATTAGTGACATGTTTGGTAGATTTACTGAAATCATTTTTGAACTTCAAATTGTTAGGAAAAACTTACACAAATGAGGAAATGGTTAGGAAAATATTAGTATCCCCATTCGAAAGTTGGGATCCTAAGAAGATGGCCATAGAAAGAGGCTTATGACCTAGATGTGCTTACCTTAGATGACTTGCTAGGTTCTCTTAAAACTCATGAAATGCAACTTATGAGAAGAGAGAAAGAGAAGGAAAATAGAAGATCACTTGCACTTAAAGTAGAAGTTGAAAAGGTTGAAAAGGAAGAATCAAAAAATGATGAAGTAGCTTTTATAGCTAGGAGATTTAGGAAATTTCTAAGAAAAGGATTAAGTAAAACTATAGGGCAAATTAGGAGAAAAAAGCAAATGAACCTAAGGAAAATGTGTGTTATGAATGTAGAAAATTGGGACACATCAAGGTTGATTGTCCGGTGATTAAGAAGAGAAATAGCAAGAACAAAAAGAAAGTTATGCTTGCTGCTTGAGATGATGAGAACTTTTCATTTGATGAAGAAACTCAAGAAAAAGTTGCATATCTATGCCTAATTGCAACAACATCTCTTGAGGAAGAAATATTGAGGCAAGTGATTCTGAACTATTTCTTCATATAAGCACTAGTTTAGAAACTGCCTTCTTTGACTTAGTTGAGTATGCAAACAAATAAAAAATTAAATATAGAAAGCTAAAAGCTAAAAATAAATCTAGAAAATAGAAAATCTTGACTCATGTACATGCTAATCAAAGTGCTCTAATTGCTGATCATGAAAGTCAAAATGTTTTAACTGATGTACATGATAAACAAAGCATATTAACTATTGCATGTAGAGATGAAACTAAATAGAAAAAACACTTCAATTTCGGTGCATGATAACATTAGTATCCCTGCTAATGAACATGTGAAGTATGATGCATGTATGAGTGATATACATGAAAAACACAATAAATTTGAATATATGAACATAGAAATAAAAACTTCTTGTGATAATAGCTTGTGTTTTGATGTTGAAATACATGTTGATAATAACTCATATGTACTTGTTGATAATCTTAAAGTAGAGTTCTTGAGTTAGAAAAAGAAAATAGTGATTTGAAGTTAAAACTTAATGCAAATAACTTGTTGTTAGAAAAATTTTCAAAAGGAAGTGTTATGTTAGATAAGATTTTAAACTCTCAAAGAGGTATATATGATAAAGTGGGACTAGGATATAAATCAAATAACAAATTAAAATTATTTACTCATTTCTTTAAAGAAAAAGAATGTTCAATTCTGTTGCATTATAGTAAATGCTCTTTTTGCAATTATATTGGCCATATATTTGATAAATGTCCCATCAGACTTAGAAAGGCTTACAAAGTAAAGAAACTTTGGTTGCCTAAGAATGCCAAAAATCTAAGTCCAACTAATACTCATGGACCTAAATAAAAAGGGTACCAAGCACTTCAATGATCAAATTTGTTTCTGCAGGTTTTGAGTGCATAAGTGAAAAACAAAAAGCTCAAAAACATGTAGATTCTAGATAGTGGTTGCTCTCGGCACATTATTGGGATGAAGGAGCTCTTTTCAACACTTGAGTTAAGAAATGGAGGTACGGTGTCTTTTGGAGATAACTCCAAAGGAAGGATAAAAGGAGTAGGAACAATAGGTAACCCTAATACCCTACTTATATATGAGGTTTTGTTTGTAAATGAGCTGAAATTTAACCTACTTAGCATACATCAGTTATATGATAAAGGATTCAAGATAAAATTTGGAAAAGAAAATTGTCTTGTTGAGCATTTTGAGCATAAAATGAAGATTGTTGGAAATAGAAAATGTAACATCTATGTGCTTAATTTGAGTGAATTAAATGTTGAACAAACATGCTTTGTTGAGAATAAAAATGTGGATGCTTGGTTGTGGCATAAAAAGCTAGGACATGCGGGTTTAGGTTTAGTAGAGAGATTATATAAGCATAACTAGTTAAAGGTCTTCCATCTCTAAAGTTTAACCATGATAGATTATATGAAGCATGCATTAAGGGTAAACATTGTTGAAAATCATGTGCTTGTATGTTTTGATTGAGAAAAATTTTAGTTGAATATATGTTAAACAAAATATTACATTTATTTGAACATATATTAAATAGAATACTATACTTGCATATATGATAGAATATATGAGATTATGAGTGCATATATTAAAACTCAAAGGAAGTAAAAGGTGTGCAAATTATAATATCTATTAATAATATTATAAAGTAGCCAAGTTCCTACATTTTTTTTATCAAATATCAACATGAAGCAAATTTGATTTAATCCTTGAATATTTTGTTTCATAGATTAATTTACATTCTTGATTATGTGAAAGGAACTTTGATACTTGGAATTGGTGTATTTACAGGTGTAATGGACCAACCATATATTTATATATGGATACATAAAGCTTATGATTTGTTCAGCCCATGAAAAGTTCAGCCCGTATGATTTGTTCAGCCCATGAAAAGGTTTAGCCCGTATGATTTGTTCAGCTGTGAAAAGAGGCCAGCCAGCGAAGCTTGAAACGGCAGCGTTTTGAGTGAGTCACTTATCCAAAATAGTAGCATGAGAAGCAAATAAAAGCGTAAGCTCTTATGATTAGAAGCCTAAAGCCCTAGCCATATTCTTTGACCTAAAGCTATACTTCTCCTCTCGATCTCTCTCCTTGACGATGGCTCCAACGGGAAGAATGGTGAGGTGACTGAGTGTCAGAATGGTTATCTTGCTGAAAAATCATCATTTACATCAGTACAACATCGTATCCATCAAATCTCAATGGAAGGATTTAAAAAAAAGTTTGAACCAAAACCGTAATCTACTCAAGGTTCGAGTACTTGCTATAAAAGGGAGATTTGATGAAATATTTGAGCTTACTAAGATATATGCTTACTGACTTGATCAAAAGAGATAAAAACCCTCATCGATTTGCTCTTATTACCGTGTTCGGTAATGTTTGAAGAAAAAGAAAATCTTTGGTGATATTTTCTAAACTTGTTATCTTGTGAATATCATTTGATAGATTGATCTTTGTATATGCTAGATTAATCATAACATTATTTTCACATAAAGATTATTGTAAATCCAAAACCTTAGATTTGTGAAATTGGGGCTTTCATGATTAGAGCTTGAATTGACTTTGTATACATTTAATTAACTCTCTAATAAGCTTAAATCCTCACTCATATCATATATTTGAGGAATGAGCTTGATGTATTAAGGTTTCTGTAAACCTAACCTTGTAATCGTGAGCTATATAACTCCTTTTGAGGAGTTGTGAGGTGAAGAAGAGGTGCTTTCCTTGTTTGAAGTAAAGCAGATTTCAACTTGATTTGAGTTAAAGGAGAAGAGGGTGGAAGTAGGTGAAAAGTGCTAAACCACCATGTAACTCTTGTGTAAATTTTCTGATCTAATTCTTTTATTTATTACTCCATTACTATTGTGATATCTTATCTAGTTGTGTTCACCGTATAGAAATAAAATTTAGGAAGAATTTAAAAAATTAAATAAACTTCTAAATATCCAATTCAACCCCCTTTTCTTGGATAGCCATAAACCCAAAAATTGGCATCTAGACCACGTTCTCTGATTCAAAGGCTTAACATCCTAGAGTAGATCCATTTACATGGCTATGGAGAAAGGAGTAGCTGTTACGGGGTATAACAAACCACCTTTGTTTGATGGGATAAATTATAGACATTGGAAGTAACTCATGCAAGTCTTCATTGTTGGTCAAGACCTTAAAGCTTGGCAAATAATTAGAAAAGGTACTACTCTACCTGAAACTGATGAATGGAGTAAAAATGAAGCTAAAATCATGAAATAAATGCTAAAGCTATGAACATGATTTATAGTGGGTTGAAAGCTCATGAATTTAATAAAGTGTCATCTTGCCTCACTGGTACGGAAATATGGGATAAATTAGAAGTTATATTCAAAGGTACAAAGAAAGTTAAGTCATCCAAGGTAACCATGCTCACTCATGACTATGAACTGTTTACTATGCTTGAATCTAAAACTATTAGTGACATGTTTGGTAGATTTACATAAATAATATCTAAACTTAGGTTGCTAGGAAAGACTTACACAAATGAATAAATGGTCAGAAAAATGCTAGTATCTCTACCTGAGAGCTGGGATCCCAAGAAAATGGCCATAGAATAAGCACATGATCTAGATAGCCTAACCTTAGATGATTTACTAAAATCACTAAAGACTCATGAAATGCAATTAATGAGGAGAGTTAAGGAAAAAGAGAATAGAAGGTCACTTGCTTTAAAAGTAGAGATAGAGAATACTGAAAAGGTTGAGTCAGAAAATGATGAGATTGCTCTAATAGTTAGAAGATTTAGAAAATATCTTAAAAAAGGTCTAGGAAGTAATAAAGGACAACCTAGAAGAAATGAAGCATACGAATCTAGGGATAACTTATGCTATGAGTGTAGAAAGCCTGGACATATCAAAGCCGATTGTCCCTTACTTAAGAAGAAGAATAATAAAGGAAAGAAGAAGGCAATGATTGCTGCCTGGGATGATGAGAACTCCTCATCAGATGAAGAATAACAAGAAGAAGTAGCTTATCTTTGCTTAACTGCAAATACAACAATAGAAGAAGAACTTGAGGTAAGTGATTCTGAAGTCGAAACAAATCTGAGTGGTGACATTGAAACTATTTTTTTTATTTGGTTGAGTATGCAACAAAAATGAAAGAAAAATATAAGAAGATGAAGGCTAAATATAAATTTGTAAAATCTAAAACTGAAAAGGATAAATCTGACATGGCATTATCTATGACTTGTATGCATGAAAATACTTATGAGAATAATTCTTTTAAATCTGGTATATGCTCCTTGATTAATACTTGCTTTCATTAAGAAAATAAGCATGTTGATGTATCAAAAAAATTGGTATGTGACCAAGACACAGAAAGACTAAACATGAAAATTCTGGAATTAGAAAAAGAGAAATTTGAAATTCAAATGAAGTTGGATGAAACGAATATATTATTGCACAAGTTTACAAAAGCCATTAACTTGTTAAATAATATATTAAAATCACAAAGAGGTGTATACAATAAAGCTGGTATAGGATACAATTCCTTAAAAAATATAGAAACACCTACAAATCTTGTTGATAATAAGAACTGTGGATTCTTGCTGCATCATAAATGTTCTTACTGTGAATATGTTGGTCATTCATTCGATACATGTCTGGTTAGAGTTAGAAGAACATATAAGATCAGAAAGTTTGGATGCCTAAGAAGATGATAAATGTATTAGAAACTAACACTCACGGACCCAAAGAAAAAAGGGTACCAAAATCTTCAACATAAATTTTTGTTTCTGCAGGATATGAGTAAGAACATAGACAAGAAGAAGCACAAAGAATTGTGGATTCTGGACAACGGCTGTTCCCGTCATATGACTGGGATGATGGAGCTCTTCTCAACATTTGAATTAAAGTCTAGAGGTACGGTATCCTTTGGAGATAACTCCAAAGGAAGGATCAAAGGTGTAGACACCATAGGTAACCCGAAATCCTTTCTCATATTTGATATGATGTATGTTGATGAATTGAAATTTAATCTCCTAAGTATAAGTCAATTGTGTGATAATAACTTTAAAATCAGATTTGGGAAAGAACTTTGTCTTGTTGAAAATTTGGAAAATAATGTAAGAATTATTGGGAAAAGAAAAGATGACATCTATGTGTTTGATCTTAGTGAGTTGACAAATAAACAAACATGCTTGATTATTAGTAAAAGTGTCGATGCTTGGCTGTGGCATAGAAAACTTGGTCATGCTAGTCTAGGATTATTAGAAAAATTATCCAAGAACAGCCTAGTTAGAGGACTACCTAAGCTCACATTTGATAAAGATAAATTATGTGATGCTTGTGTGAAAGGGAAACATACTCAAAGTAGTTTTAGACCAAAATTAATGGTGTCTACCTCAAGACCATTAGAAATGATACGTATGGATTTGTTTGGTCCTTTAAGGACAACCATTATGAATGGAAAGTATTATGCCTTAGTCATAGTAGATGATTACACTAGATATACCTTGGTATATCTACTTACTAGGAAAGATGAAGCATTTGAGAAATTTTTTGGTTTCTCTAAAATGGTCCAAAATGAAAATGATCCTACCATTGTTAAGATTCGGACAAATCATGGTGGTGAGTTTGAAAATTGTCTTTTTAAGAAATTCTGTTCCAAGAATGACATCTTTCACAATTTTTCAGCACCTAGGACACCTCAACAAAATGGTGTTGTAGAAAGGAAAAATAGGACACTCCAAGAAATGGCTAGAACCATGATGTATGAATACAATCTTCCTAAACACTTTTGAGGAGAAGCTATAAGTACAGCTTGCTACATTTCAAATAGAGCATTCTTAAGACTAGTCTTGAAGAAGACTCCATTTGAGCTACTATTTGGTAGAAAACCCAACATATCCTACTTCCATATATTTGGAAGTCAGTGCTTTGTTTTAAACCATGGAAAAGAGTCACTTGGAAAATTTGAGTCTAAGAGTGATGAGGCCATATTTCTAGGTTATTCTCAGACCAGCAAAGCATATAGTGTTTCTAATAAGAGAACTTTAGTTGTTGAAGAATCTATTCATGTAAAATTCAAGGATGATTCTGATCTAAACTTCATGGAACAAAATGCAAATGAAAAATATGGATCCGTTGGGGGGGGGGAGTTAGACTTTAGAGAATTTACCTTTCCTAGAGTAAGAAATGAAGTAGATCAACAACATATTCTAGGAAATCCTATAAATAGTGTAAGTACACGATCCAAATATCATAACACATGTGAACATCAAGCCTTCTTGTCTCAAATAGAGCTAAAGAAAGTAGATGAAGGTCTTGAAGATAAGAGTTGGTTTCTTGCTATGCAAGAAGAACTAAATCAGTTCGAAAGGAGTAAAGTCTGGAAATTAGTTCCAAGACCACAAAATCATTCAGTCATAGGAACCAAATGGGTGTTCAGAAATAAATTAGATGAGTGTGGGATCATTATAAGAAACAAAGCCAGATTGGTAGCACAAGGATATAGTCAAGAAGAAGAAATTAACTATGATGAAACGTTTGCTCCTGTAGCTAGATTAGAAGCTATTCAGTTGTTGCTTGCTTTTGCTTGCTATATGAACTTTACATTATTTCAAATGGAAGTGAAGAGTGCCTTTTTAAATGGTGTTGTTAAGGAAGAGGTTTATGTAGAACAACCACTTGGATTTGAAGATCCCACATGCCTGGATCAAGTATTCAAACTTTCCAAAGCTCTATATGGGTTAAAACAAGCCCCACGGGCTTGGTATGACAAGTTGAGCAACTTTCTATTAAATACAAATTTTAGAAAAGGAAAAGTAGATAATACATTGTTTATTAAGACACAAGGAAAAGAAGTTTTGATTATTCAAATCTATCTTGATGATATTGTGTTTGGTTCTACAAATTCTACTATGCATGAACAATTTACAGATTCCATGAAACATGAGTTTGAGATGAGTATGATGGGTGAATTAAATTATTTTCTTGGACTCCAAATTAAACAAACACCTAAAGGAATATTCATAAGTCAAACTAAATATACTAAAGAATTACTCAAGAAATACAACATGCATGATTCTAAACCAATAAATACTCCCATGAGCACATTTACATCTTTATCATATGACAATGTTAGAGTTTGTGTTGATTCTAAAATGTATAGAGGCATGATTGGTTCCCTATTGTATTTGACTGCTTCTCAGCCCAACATCATGTTCAGTGTTTGTTTATGTGCACAGTTTCAATCTAATCCCAAGGAACAACATTTAAAAGCTGTTAAAAGGATTTTTCGGTATCTAAAGGATTCAATCACATTAGGCATTTGGTATTCAAAAGACACTATGTTTGATCTACATGCATTTAGTGATTCTGACTATGCTAGGTGTAAAATTGATAGAAAAAGCACCAATGGTACATGTTAGTTTTTAGGACATATGTTGGTTTCTTGGCACTCTAAGAAACAAAACAACATTGCTCTTTCTTCCACTGAGGCAGAATACATAGCTGCGGCTTGTTGCTGTGCTAAGATTCTATGGATGAAACAACAATTAGAAGATTATGGTCTCTATTTTACTAAGATTCCATTGAAATGTGATAATACAAGTGCAATAAATCTCACTAAAAATCTGGTACAATGCTCTAAAACCAAACATATAGAGATAAGACATCACTTCATTTGAGACCATGTTAAAAAATTAGATATCTTTATTGAATTCGTTAGCACAGACCAACAACTTGCTGATATTTTCATTAAACCATTGGATCATGATAAGTTCTCTACTTTGCGAAGAGAACTTGGTATGTGTTTGCTTAATGATATTGCTTAAACTCTATGCATAATCTGCTTTACCATATTCTGTATTCGGTTATTGTTTTGAGGGGGAGCACTCTTTACACATCTACACTAGGTTAGCTCCCTACTACCATACTCTTCATTTTTATCCATCCCGTACAATTATCTTCTCTTGCTATGCTCTTTTTGCTAATAACAAAAAGGGGGAGAGAGTACATTCTAGCACATGTATGTTCCATTTTTGACTTTCAGTGCAGAACGTGGGATAAACTCTCTTATACCCTAATGTGTATGCAAAATATACTTGCTGTGATATTGATGCTTTGATGAATATCCATGTAAACAATGATAGGCTTATGTTTACTGCATTTACTTGTTCATGAAATTACTATCTCATCCAAGTAGGAACATGTGCTAGTTGATTCAGTATGAAAATTTTGTCATCATCAAAAAGGGGGAGATTGTTGAAAATCATGTGCTTGTATGTTTTGATTGAGAAAAATTTTAGTTGAATATATGTTAAATAGAATATTACATTTATTTGAACGTATATTAAATAGAATACTATACTTGCATATATGATAGAATATATGAGATTATGAGTGCATATATTCAAAGTAAGTAAAAGGTGTGCAAATTATAATATCTATTAATGATATTATAAAGTAGCTGGGTTCCTACATTTTATTATCAAATATCAAACATGAAGTAAATTTGATTTAATCCTTGAATATTTTGTTTCATAGATTAATTTACATTCTTGATTATGTGAAAGGAACTTTGATACTTGGAATTGGTGTATTTATAGGTGTAACAGACCAACCATATATTTATATATGGATACATAAAGCTTATGATTTGTTCAGCCCATGAAAAGGTTCAGCCCGTATGATTTGTTTAGCTCGTGAAAAGGTTCGGCTCGTATGATCTGTTCAGCCTGTGAAAAGAGGTTAGCCTGCGAAGCTTGAAACAACAACGTTCTGACTGAGTCACTTATCCAAAACGGCAGCGTGAGAAGCAAATAAGAGCGTAAGCTCTTATGATTAGAAGCTTAAAGCCCTAGCCACATTCTTTGACCTAAAGCTATACTTCTCCTTTTGATCTCTTTCTTGTGACGACGGCTCCAAGGGGAAGAATGGTGAGGCGACTGAGTGGCAGAACAATTATCTTGCTAAAAAGATCATAAATCAATTACAAATCCCAAATAATATGACAAGTTGTGGGATTCTATAACCTAAGGAGCTGATTTGATGTAAATATAATAATTCTAAGCTCTTATCACGAAAACCCCAAATTGAAATAAATTAGGGTTTTGGATTCCTTTCAATGTTTATGTGCAATAAGTATTTTTAATGAAATAAGTATATAAACAAAGTTATACAAGATCCAATAAATGATATAAACAAATGAATAAGTATTTAATCATAATATTGAAACACTGACACCTCATTTTTGTCTCTCTTACTGTAGTCGCATCTTTGCTTCTCTAACGGGAAGATTTGCAGAAGTTTTTAAGAGAATGTCAGAATCTAAAGCTTGGTTTGATGAAGAAGCTGATATGGAATTGAAAAAGGTACAAGCTACATTCTCTCAATGGGAAGAAACCTATGATATGATGAGTATGGCAGAAATCATCTCTTGGTTCTTCATTTTCATAATCATATATAAGAGAAAGCTATTCTATGTTTTGAGATGATGGTTTCGAAGTGAATATCTTTAAGTTATTATTTAAGAGAAGTTGTTCTTAAGCTCATTCTCCATCCACTGTGAAGAAGCTTCGGTGATATCTTTGATACTTAGCTTACTATCACTTCTGTGTGATTATTCTTTGTGATACATCTTTGTTTATGTGCTAATTGAACATATATTATCATTTGTACATAAATTAAGTAGTAAATCTGAAACCTTAATATGAAAATATTTGGGGGTTTTGAGATTAGAGGTTATAATTACATTCAATATCTTGTATAAGCTCTTGTATTAGCATGATACCTCATTATATTTACATCTTTAAAGGATTTGCTATCTGAACTAAGGTTAATTGACCTTATATTGTATTTGGAGTTGAGAATTTCTTTGAGAAGGAATTGGTTTGATTAAGGAGAACGTTTTCTCTAAATTTGGTTTGAGTAAAAGAGGCTTCAATCGGTTGGATTGAAGGAAAAGATGGTGGATGTAGGGCTCAAGGATTGAGTGCTGAACCACCGTAGTAAATTTGGTGTCTCTCTTCCCTTATCCTATTTGGATTTAACTTGTTGAATGCTATTATCTTTCTAGACATTAATTTGTTATTAATCTACTACTTTACCCGTGAGATATTCCTACTATTTTGTAACATATTAGTGTGACATTTGCTTGCTGTTTTCTTATTTTATTTGTACAAAATTACATTGATTATTAGAAGCATTTTAGAAACAAAAAAATACAAATTTCTCAGTTCTTAACTTAACCAATTCAACCCCCCTTCTTGTTAAGTCATAAAATCCAATAGTTTTTTCTTCTAGTTATATAATAGAATCTGGTTTTGGCTAGGAAAACATTGCAGGTCCAAGGTGCATAAAAGTTCTGGCATGGGCACATGATAAGGTGCGCTAGGAGATGAAGCTTTGAAATTTGATACTCTAATTGAGCATAAAGCAAATCTAGCTCTAGTGATCAATCCTCCGATTGAACATAATGTAGATTGGGCTTTACCAGAAGAAGAGGAAAATGGGAGAAAGATACCAATAAAAGCCATGAGTGAACAAGAGCAAGAGCAATTGCCAATTGATTTATTCAATGGGATGATCATTGTACAAACTTCTTCCCACCAAATTAGAACACCGAAAGGGAAAGTAAAGAGGTTAAAATCTTTATATTTTACCCCTATTTGTTGCTTGAGGAATAGATGTGATGGGATGAGGCTAGGGATTTAATGCCAGACGTGACCTAGTGGCACGTAGCAGAAATTTAAATTCAAATTCAAGTTCAAGTTCAATTTTAAGTTTAAATTCAAATTGAAAATTAAGTTGTTACTTATTGTTATTAGGTTTGTTTTTAAATTTGAAAAGCTTGAGGACAACCTTTCTTTAAAGGGATGGTTAGGTTTGGGTTTATGGGTCTAGCCTAGTGTTCCTAAAGTCAATTTAATTTAAGATTTCTTAGGATAAGTTAAGTTAGTTTAGGATTCTATGTCTCCTTTTTATAAAAGGACATAATCCCTGTAAAAGAAATCTGGTTGTTGATTTGGTTATTTGTCTATCTTTTCAATTTGTTTATTTTATCCTTTTAATGGTTTGGGGGTTCCCATTTGAACCTAATCTATCCTTCATGAGAGAATCATCCATCATTCCTTACAAGCAATGATCTTGTCAGATACAAGACGGTATTAGAAAATGTCATAAATCAATGTTTTGTAGACTTCTTTTTGTTCATGCCAATTTATTGGTCATGGTTAGGCATATAATTGGCATATTTTGAGACTATTTTTATGTTGTTTGAATTTATATCAAGAAAGCAACATAAAAAAAGTAATAAAAAGAAAAGAAAAGAAAAGAAATCTTATATTTGTTATTAAGAATATTAGGTGGTCATATAATCATTCCCAAAACGTGCCTTGGGAGGAAATGGGGAGCCACCACTTATAAGGCCTAAGTTTTTATCCTTTCCTTCCAATGTGAGATGAATCCAAACATCCTCAACACATCGTCTACACATAGTGAAATTAACTTCATTGGCAGATAAATGACAAATGGAGGATGCAGAGGGAATCACATTAGGAAGGCAGTGCCACAACTTTAATACCATATTAAGAATATTAAGTGGTCTCATAATCATCCCTAAAAAGGTGCCTTAGGAGGAAAGGGGGAGCCACCATTTATAAGGCCCAGGTTTATATCCTCTTCTTCCAATGTGGGACAAATTCAAGCATTCTTAACACACCTCTTGTGCATAGTGGAAATTAACTTCATTGGCAGACAAATGACAAATTGAGGATGCAGAGGAAATCACATTAGGAAGGGGGTCCCATAACTCTAATACCACACTAAGAATATTAGGTGGTCCTATAATTATCCCCAAAAGGCACCATTGAAGGAAAAGGGGAGCCACCACTTATAAGGCCCATGTTTATATTTTGTCCTTCTGATATGGGACAAATCTAAGAATCCTCAACATCCCATGTCTACAATGGAAATTAACTTCACTAGTAGACAAATGACAAACAAAAGATGCAGAGGGAATCACATTAGGAAGGTGTTGGGTTTTATAGCTTAACAAGAAGGGGGGTTGAATTGGTTAAGCTAAGACTTGGTCACAATTTTTGTAGTTTAAAACGGTTCTAAGTGTTCATACAAATCACACAATTATAGCAAGCATACAACAAGAAAATTCTTATAAAATGACACACCAATTAGTCACAAAATAACAAGCTATTATCAATTGGATTTCAATCTAACCAACGGGTAAGACAATGAGCTAATATTAAATAAATGGGTAGATAGTTATCAATAATCAGCAAGTCAAATTCGAGCAAGTAAAGGGAAGAGAAACACCATATTTACCATGGTGGTTTGGCACTTAGTCCTTGAGCCCTATGTTTACCCTTTTCTCTTTCAATCTAACTAATTGAAGTCTCTTTACTCAAATTAGATTAGGAAAAAACGTTTTCCCTAATCCAACCAATTCCTCCTCAAAGGAATTTTCAAGTACAATTACAAGATATGATCAAAAGATCATGTATAAGAGCAAATCCCCAAATAATGTAATAGTTCCTAGGATATTGCTAATCAAAAGAGTTATTCAAGTATGAATAATTAATATCCTAGCTCTTATCATGAAATCCCCAAATTAGGACAAATTAGGGTTTTGGATTTCTTGCAATGCTTATGTGCAATATATATATTTTAATGTAATTAACACATAAACAAAGATATAGAAGGTACAATAGATGATAAAATCAAAGAATGGAGTGATTAAATAGAAATCACCGAGAGCCTTGTGAGTCACCGAATGATGAATAACTTGAGTAGGTAATTGAGTGAGCTCAAATAAAAAATCCTTGTAGAGAGAATCTTTAAATATATGTAAATTCATGCTATCTCTTCAAGAACAATCTTTTCTTGAAATAGAGAAGATAGATCTAAGGTTTTTTCAAATCAAACCTCAATCGTACACTTCTTCCCATTAGAAATAGTAAGTAACCTATCAAATCAAGCTTAAGTCTTTTCTTATAAACCAAGTCTGACCGTTCTAACACCCTATCTCCTCCAAAATATTTCCGTTGAGGATTTGGTGCTACAAAGAGAACAAAGGCTTCTCCAGAGGTTGTTTAACCCAAAAAGATCAATTAGGGTAAATAGTCAATTGAGTCTTTTAAACGGTCTTGACTTCAAGTTGAACGACATCGTCTTGATAAGTGTTATAATATGGACTTGAGTTAGAAGTGGGTGGGGCTTCTAAGATAAGTGCGGGCTTTGAAAGCCTAAGAGAAATCACAGGCTAGCTTTTAACAAGCCCAGTTCAGCATATTAACAGGCTTGGTCCAGCCTTTAGCAAGTTCGGTCCGGCATATCAACAAGCTTAGTCCAACATATAAACAAGATCAGTCTAACATACGTTTGACTAGCTAAAGCTGATTCAGTGATCACAAATTAACTTCAAGCTTGGATAGTACTTCTCATAGAATGATCTTTGCCCCTTGATTAATATGTTGCTATAAGTACATAGAGCCAAGTATTGTTTTCTTTTAAATATATTCAAATATGATAATTTATTTTTAACATCATTCATATAAGATATTTCTAAAGGTCACTTAATAAAGATGTTTTATTAAGAAGTGTAGGAACCCAACCACTTTATAATATCATTGATTGATATTATAATTTGTACATCTTTTACTTCCTATGATTTTCTATTGCATATATGAAAAATAATTTTCAAGAACTAATTCACAAATAGATTTTGTCACAGGAAAACCTTTATTTTCTAATAGAAAGGGTTCCCATAACTTTAATACCATATTAAGAATATTAAGTGGCCTCATAATCATCCTCAAAAGGTGCCTCTGGAGGAAAAGGCAAGCCACCACTTATAGGGCCTTGTGCACAAAGGGTGTGTAGGATGCTTGAATTCGTCCCACATTGGAAAGAAAGGACATAAACCTGGGCCTTATAAGTGGTGGCTCCCTCTTTCCTCTTGAGGCACTTTTTGAGGATGATTATGAGATCACTTAATATTCCTAACATTTGTGATACTTCTATTGGATTGGATTCTCGTCTATTCCTTTTGTTTTTAATTAAAATCTAGATGGGGCAAGAACTTGACTAAAAAGTTTTGTTTACAAAAAAGAGATCATTGAGAGGTAAATTGATCATAGACTTTCCTCTAATTGGACATTGATGCAACACCTATATTGGATCTTAGAGGTGTAAGGTTTTTAGACTATGGTTCTAAGTATTTTTTTTCTTTTTCATTTTTTGTTTTAATGTTTGTTTTATGTATCTTAAGAAATATGCCAAATAACTTAGGTTTAAAGTTAGTTGAAATATCATCACTATCTCAAACCATTGTAAGCCTAAGGTTGCTACAATCTAGGATTGTACTACCCTATCATGCCTTGCAACTAATAGCTTAGTGGCCTACTTCATGGCTTTCTGTTCAATGAAATCCTACATGTAAGTGTACATGTCAAACAAATAATATAATGATAAACCCTACAGGGATTAGTGTTACCAATTTGACTAATTACTAATGGTTCTACAAGGTCAAAGATGTTCTAAAGTGATACTATGCTAAAATAATCAATTTCAAATGAGTTAATTAAATATGAAAATTATGTTAGAGCATTTGATTTCACCATAATTAGTAGATGTGAATTTCAATGATTAAATGCTTGTAAGAACAACAATACTTATATGACAACAAAATTTTCTAATTTATTCACTATCCTATATCTAGATATAGTAAACTTACTTAGTTCATTAACTCACTATATCTTCATATGTGAATTAAATAAACTAAGTGCATTAAGATCTATGGACATTTCAGTTTACACTTAAAACTACATAAATAACACGATATATGTCTATCCACATGTAGTTTATGGTTGAACATTGTAAGAAGCATTTGCATATCATCTTTATTCGGTCTTAAATATGCACATCAAATTAGTTAAGTGATGATTAATCACTACAACACATTGGACATCACAACTTACAACTATTCGATGAATTTTATATGCAAGTGAACATGTTGAACAAGTAATATAATGATAAGAAAGATATCGTCCCACAAAGATTGGTGATTACTAGACCAACTAATTACCAACAGTGAATAACTCCTAGAATTTATCTAGCAAACGAAATTGATAGATGATAGATTAACTAACTAAGTCTAAGAAAACTAAATACAAGAAATATGTTAGAGCATCCAATTTCACCATAATTACTAGGTATTAATATTGATTATTTATGCTTGCAAGAGAGACAATATCTATATGATGGCAGAACTTCCTAATTTATTTACTATCCTATGTCTAGGTATAGCAAACCTACTTAGTTCATTAATTCACTATATCTCTATATGTGAATTGAAACAAACCAAATACATTAGGATCTATGAACATTCCTAGTTTACACCGAAAGCCACATAAACAATATGGTATATGTCTATCCATATTTAATCTATGGTTGCATATTACAAGAAGCAACTGCATGCTATTTCCTGTCGGTCTCTAACATGCAAATCAAGTCATCTAAGTGGTAGCTAATCACCTAAAAGCATTAAACTCCGTAATATGTAACTTCACATAAATAAAATATCTTGCAAAACATAATAATCATAAGATTCATACCATTATAATTAGGTTACATTGTAGCTCTAACAAAAATAAACTAAAACATAAAGAAATAATGAGGAAGAATGGTTCTAAGAAATAAAGAAGACATCTTGAATCCAAGAACAAGAAGTCTGTCACCCTTTTTGTCTTCTCTTCAAGAAAACCTTGAATTCTTGGCCTCTTTCTTGAGTTGTGCTCAATTTCCTCCTCCTCCTTCTTTTGCCTCTTCTTTTCTATTAAATAGGGTTTAGGTTTAGACCTACTCTTATCCTAGTAGAATTGGGTTTTAGAGATCTAAAACAATTGAGTTTTGAACTTTTAATTTAATTAGGTTTTGAACTCCTAATTTAATTAGGCTTTGAACTCCTAATATGATTAGGTTTTCTAATTATTTAGAAAACCCAATAAAATAAAATCTAATAACAATCATTCAAAGCCCAAGCCCATCTTGACTCTTTTGATCTTGATATTACGATTTTGCCACATAATAAGCATCAGGCTCTCCATGTTCATCCCTTTTCTCCTTGCCTCCTTGTGCTACATAAACAAGATAAATTTAGGTAAATAAAGAGGAGTTCAAATGTTTTCTCACAATTATTAAAGTTATTTATTGCCTAAAATAGGTAAAATAACTCTATAAAAATAGAGTTATCAACAACTCATATGAATATAATATCTTACATAACATATCAACCAAGAAGTTCATACCATCTTAATTAGGCTATATCTTAGCTTTAACAACAGTAATTTAGCTCATAATACTAAAACAAAAAACAATAGTACTACAATATAAATGAAACATCTTAAATTGGGAAAATATTGATGCTGTCACTAAGTTCTTCTTCCCTTAAGAATGTGTTTGCTACCAGTCTACATAATGAAAGAACATATGAAGTTGTTAAAGGATGAAAACATGTCAAAATGCACCGTTACATGCCACCACGCCCCACCGTCACACGCCACGTGTTGCCATATGCTCTTCATAGAAACCACCAAAAAATGTCGGGGAGGACGTCTAAAGTGCTGATGTGCAAAGGAATTGCGCAAATTTGCCACATAAATGCGTGGATCTGATGGAAAAGGCTAAGATGGTGTTTACTATTCTTCAATGGAAATCAACATAACATTGCACGTACCTGCTACAAATTGATTGAAAATAGCCACTAATCTCTAGATCCATTCCTTCCTTACCAGAATTGCCTCTGAGTTGGCTAAAAACAACATTTTTTTTTGTCAAAAAATGCTAAACGATGATGTTCACTAGAAAATATGCTGAAATATGGGTCTAAATTGCATTCGCATGTTCTAGGCACCCAAACTCACTGGAACTTCTCTGGGTCCACCGCCAGAGACAATCAGTTGGTTGTCACACAACAAGTCTCTTTGTCTTCCGTTATTCTCTTTCTCTCTTTGTGGTCCATACACAGTAATTCCCTTTTTCTTTTCCTTTTTTTCCTCCTTTTCTTTACTTGTTTCCTTCACTCCACTTACTTGACCGAATGCTTTCTTTCTTTCTTGGTCCCCCCGTGTGATCCCTCCATCCTCATTTCCTTTCTTTTGTTCCCTTTTCTTATACTTTGGGTTTGCTACATAAGCTACAAAAATTGCATAAATATAAACATATATAGATAAATTTCACAAAAACTACAATGTACATTGCCTATAATACTTAAAATAACTCTATAAAAATAAAGTTATCACTTTCAGTTTGACCTAACTCATATAGTTCTTTTTATATGTCTCCCCTTTCTTATTTTGAACTTAGAATGTTGAGTTGGCTTTGCTATTATTTATTAGAAGATAAAAATTAAAATAAAATTTTTTGTCATGTCATCATGCCATATCAATATCATTTATCCATAAGACATGCTAGTGCAAACTCAGGGTTGATCATGACTAGCAAGTGATGCACATCGTATTCTCTTGCACTTTGCTAGTGCCTCCTTTAGTTATGGTTTTGATTTTCATAACCAAGTAACACAATATTCTTTAATACATGAAAAGGAAGTTCAAAATGAAATGATAATTAAATAATTTAAAGCATTTAATCAAACACACTTTTGGTTCATATGCACAATCATCATGTATGGATCAATACTCTTGTTAGGCAATATATAGAAGATATCATCGAATAGCCAACAATATCACAAGGAATAACCAGATTCATGCGCTTGTGAACAAGAGAAACAATTGTAATATTTTGGGGTAGATTATTTAGTAGGCTTTGATACAAATTTATAGAAGCATTTGCAAATATTTGGACGGAAAGGTCCATTACCTCATACAAAAGAAATCCGTTTGATTCCTTTTCAGAAACCTCCCCCAAATTAGCTTGATTTTTGTTTTTTTTTCTTTTAAATTTTTTTAATTTCAACTTAGGCACCAAAACTCACACATATATGAATGTTGAATCCCAAACCTTATGGTTAATGTGGAACTACAATGTTTTGATAGGACAAAATATTTCGTTAGCTTATATTAAGGTTACTTGTTTTTTGGGTGGATATTATGCTTGGAAGGTATCTTTTTCTTTTTGGTGTAGTTTGTGTTTGGATATTCAATTTATTCCTTGGCCCAAGTTATAGTATCACGTGTCAATCCTAATAATGTGATAACCAGCCCACAGTCCATATGGTCTTTAATTAAGTACTAGCCCAACCCACAATGCTTACTCTTAAGGTAGCATGTGTAGACTCATTAATTAAGCCTCGCTTGAAGAATTCACAACCCTAACCCGTGGAAGCCACATCTCATTACCATCACCATCGCTCATTCAACCAGATTATACTCTGGTTGGTGAGAAGCTATCAAGATTATTCATTATCTAGTGAAAACCAGAAATGGAATGCACTAATTTACATCCTTGTCACAAGATTATGCTCTAGTTGATGAGAAGCCATGAAGATATGCTCAAATTCTCATATAACAGATTTGAACTATCAACTCTTGGCCTATGTAGTGTTTGATAAAATGCCCCAACAAAAGGGTAGAAAGAAAAAATAAGCAAAGAACAGTTATAGAGGTGCGGAAGCGTAGATGAATACAAAATCTATACTTGCTCTTGATACCATGATAAGAAATGGATTTAAAGCATAAAACATGAAATTACTGTATATATGTAGAATGAGAAAGATACAAAATTGTTCTAACCTAATACAATGAGCTCTTCGAAGCTTATAAAGAATTGAGAAGCGAAAGACAAATGGACCTATACAATGTAAGACTATAATGGGCCTATACAGTTTTGGGTCAATGCTAGAAGCCTAACAACAATATTTCAACAGTGTTGGTGGTCAAAGCCTTGGAATTCCATATTTACTCTACATGATCCTTTGATATGGTAGAATGATGATGTTAGGTAGCTCTTATAGAAACTCCAACCTTGCCCTTTATCCTTGATATGCTCTTCACATTTGCCACTAACTACATTTGTGGCACAAACTTCTCAGTCTTCAATGGTAACTTGAAGGTTTGTTTAAAGGTTTTAGGCTACAGCTCAGAAATTAACACTTTAAGCTCTTTTTAGAGTCCATCCAAGAAGGCTTCCAAAAAGCCTTCCTTTATCCACCCTAGATTCTTTGCTAATACTTAAGAGCATAATCTATTGAATTTTGATAATCACCATAAAGGTTTCCCTTAGTAGGTGGAATGTTTTCATGATGCCATCATTATCCTCCATTACAAACTTATCACATAAGTTTTCATTAAATTGAGTCCAACTTACTTACCCCATGGCATTGAGATAATTCCCAACTCATTCAATGGTCTCATTGGAAAATAAACCACATCACATTCTACTTTTGGAAACTCATCCATCAGGTCAAAACAAAAATAAAACTTGTTGTTGATTATCCACTCTCTCGAGTTCAAACCATAAAACTCAAGGAAATTAAGACTATGATGATGAAATCTAGAATGACCTATAGCCACTATACCTCCAAGGTGCCACTCAATGTGTGAGCTATATATGTCAAAATTAGACCTTCCATTGTTGTCTCCCATAGCCTATCCTTAGGTTTCAAAACCCACCCCCCCAATAACAAAATTAGGCCTTCAATTTGCTTATTGTCCAAAGGGGTGAGGGCCCCAAGTTGTTTGTGGGCTTGTAGATTTGGCCCTTTAAATACCTAAGGGTAGTGGGCAAGTGCTAGATGGGCCTCAACCCATGTGGCTGTGAGGCCCCAATGGTGGAATTGGCACCCTTGGTAATGGAACTAGTAGTAGTAGCCAAATCCATTGAGGGGGGGGCATGCAATTATTGTTATCTAGACTCGAGCACCCTTTTGTATTCCAAAACAAAATTTCAATACTAAATAAATTAAATTCAAGTAAGAGATCAATATGAGAAATATGTTAAAGCTTTTTATTTCATCATACCTAATAGATATGAATTTTTATTATTTATGCTTGCAAACATAATACTAAATATGTGATGGAAGAACTTCCTAATTAATATACTATCCTATTTCTAGATATAGTAGACCTACTTCATTTATTAATTCACTATATCTTTATTTAAGTTGAAATAAAAATAAGTGCATTGAGATTTATGAACATTCATAGTTTACAATAAATCTTTTGATCATTTTATCACCAAAAACCATATAAACAACATAGTATATGTCTATCCATATTTAATTAATGGTTACATATTATAAGAAACAACTACATATGTCCTTTCAATATCAAATATACAAATAAGATCATTTAAGTTATTGGTGTTGTTGCTGAGGATTGTTTATTTACTACTAATTAATATTAATATTAATATTGAATAATTTTAAGTTTAATCTAGCCTTTATTTTCTTTAAGAAAAAAATTATTTGAAAAAAAAAATCTTCTTTTGTTAGATTTTATTATTATTTTGCTTTATTATTTTTTATTCTTGCAAAAAAAAAAATTTGTTGAGTTGCTACTATTCAAGGGTGTTGTAGACATGTTGACCCGTAACCAAGGAGGACAACTTGTTGATCTTAATCCAAAAATCGGATGCATTCTCAAAAGGCAACAAAAGTAGCTATGATAACAAAGAAGTGAAGCTAGAAGACAATGATGATCCATGCAAACTTATAAAAGACTATGATGCACCAATAGTTTAAGGTGCCACGTCAAGCACCAAAAGGCTTACAATTCAAGCAAACAACTTTAAAAAAAAGCCAACACTCATCTAGATGCTTTAAAATTCTATTCAATTTAGTGGGTACCAAACGATGATCCAAATGCTCATATTGAAGCCTTCCTTGAAGTTTATGACATGATCAAATATAGTGGAGTCACAAATGATGCTATCAGGTTAAGGCTATTTCCATTTTCTCTTAGGGACAAAGCTAAAAATTGGCTTTCTTATTTTCCTAGAGGATTGATTACTACATGGGATGATTTGGCTTAGAGATTTCTTGGTAAGTTCTTTACACCTACAAAGTCTACCAAAATGTGTAACGATATTTATACTTTTGTGCAAATGGACAATGAATTGCTTTATTAAGTTTGAGAAAGATTCAAGTAGCTTTTGAGAAGATGTGCACATCATAGTGTATCCACATGGTTATAGGTACAAACTTTTCATAATGGGTCTAATACAAATCTCCATTTTATGCTTGATGTAGTTATAGGAAGGGCCTTGCATAACAAGACACCAAAAGAAACATATCATCTTTTAAAGGAAATGGTGACTAATAGTTATTAGTGGCCTATTAAAAGGCTACCAATGAGGAAAGTAAGTGGAGTTCTTGAAATGGATGCTTTCACTGCAATCTATGCACAATTTGATAAACTCAACAAGAAGATAGATAATTTGAATGCTTTAGTCATGAGGATTCATAATAGAGTATGTGATCATTGTAGTGGAGAACATGTGAGCATAGAATATCAAGTAGGTAACACTTTTGCTCAATGTAATGAAAATACTAATTTTGTTAGAAGTTCAATAAGGTCACAAAATAATCCATACTCCAACATTTACAATTTAGGATAGTGTAAATTACCCAAACTTTTCATAGAGTAATTCTAGTGTAGTAAGGCCACCTCCAAGATTCAAGCAAGATGACATGGTGGCCAAGATGGTCAGCACTGCACATAAATTTATGGAGAGTATTGAAGTGAAGTTGCAGAGCCAAGAAACAAGATTAGAAACAAGATTTCAAAACTAAAAAGCTTCGCTTAGAAATTTAGAGGTGCAAATGGGTTAGTTGGTGAATATGATCTCAGGAAGACAATAAGGTTCCTTGCCTAGCAACATAGAGAAAAAGCCTAGAGAAGATGCAAAGGCAATAAGCCTAAGAAGTGGGATGCAAGTGGGAAAAGATGACATTGATTGTTAGGGATAAGGAAAAAGATGTTAGCATACGCTTGAGGAGGCAACAAAGAGAATACTATTCCCTGATAATCTCAAGCTTTATGTGCCTCTAGTTTAGTTTCCTCAGAGACTCTAGCAACATAAGATAGATAAGTAGTTTTCCAAATTCCTTGATGTATTCAAGAAATTGCATATTAACATTCCTTTTACAGTGCATTGGCTCAAATGCCTAGTTATGCAAAAGATTTTAAGGAAATATTGAAGAATAAAAGGAAGCTGAAAGAGTATGAAACAATGAATCTAACTAAAGAGTGTTAAACTATTTTACAAAACAAATTGCCTATAAAATTAAAAGATCCAGGGAGTTTTTACACTTCCTTGCACTATTATGGATTTTCGTTTTGATAAAACATTAAGTGATTTAGGAGAAAGTATCAATCTAATGTTTTCTTAGTCTTTAGTAAATTAGCATTGGGTGAAGTGAAGGGAACTACAATGTCTTTACAACTAGTAGATCGATCAATCAAATATCCAAAGGGCATTGTAGAAGATGTATTAGCGAAAGTTGAAAAATTGATTTTTCTTATAGATTTTATAGTATTTGATATGGAGGAAGACTTTGAGGTACCATTTATCTTAGGTTGATCTTTTCTAGCAATAAGAAGAGCTCTAATTGATGTATAGTAAGGGAAGTTAATTTTAAGAGTTTAAGATGATTTTGTCACTTTTAATGTTTTTACAACTATGAAACATCCTTATAATGATAGTTCTTGCTTTAAGGTTGAGACAATTGATACAATTATGATAGGGTCTTTCAGGAAGAAGTCTTCAATGATTCACTTGAAGCATGTTTGGTTCATTCAAAAGATGAGAAAATTGAAAGTGAGAAGATATAGGAGTATGTAAATCTCATGGAGGTAAATCCACCATGTTTACATCAAAAGGCAACAAAGTTTGAGGAGTTAGGGTAGTACATGACAAAGCCTAAGCCATCAATTGAAAAGCCTTCAACTTTTGAACTCAAGCCATCACCTCCTCATTTGAAATATGCTTATTTAGATGCAATTTCTACTTTGCCAATAACTATATCATCTTCTTTGACAAAATTGATGGAAGAGAAACTACTTAAAGTGTTGAAAGAGCATAAGGAAGTAATTGGATGGAAAATAGCTAATATCAAGAGCATTATTCCTTCACTTTGCATGCATAAGATTTTGATGGAGGAGCAATATAAAGCCACTATTCGACCTTAGAGGTGCTTGAACCTAAAGATGCAATAAGTGGTAAAGGTTGAGGTAATCACATTGCTTGATGTAGGGATCATTTATCCTATCTTAAATAGTCCTTGGGTAAGTCTTGTGCAAGTTGTGCCAAAGAAGGGAGGTATGACTATTCAAAAAAAATGATAATAATGAATTGATTCCAACTAGGATAGTTACTGGATGGTATGCGTGTGTAGATTATAGAAAATTGAATGATTGATAACTCTATTTTTATAGAGTTATTTTCATTATTTTAGGATATAAATAATACAAGTTTTATAAGATAATATTTAAGTTTTGATATATTTATGTAAATTTGTGTTATTTATGTAGCAAACCCCAAAAGAGCAAAAGAAATAAAGGAAAAGAAAGTTACAAAAAGGCACATGAAGAAGAAAAGGAAAGAAAAAGAAATCAAAAGAAGAAAAGAGAGGAGGCAACGTGTAAAGTAGCAAAAAGAGGAGGAAATTGAGCACAACTTAAGAAAGAGGCCAAGAATTCAAGATTTTCTTGAAGAAAAGACAAAAAGGGTGACAAACTTCTTGTTCTTAGATTCAAGATGCCTTATTTATTTCTTATTACTATTCTTCCTCATTATTTCTTTATGTTTTAGTTTATTTTTGTTAGAACTACGATGTAACCTAATTATGATGGTATGAATCTTATGATTATTATGTTTTGCAAGATATTTTGTTTATGTGAAGTTATATATTACTATGTTTAATGCTTTTAAGTGGTTAGCTATCACTTGAATGATCTGATTTGCATGTTTAAGACTGATAGGAGATGATATGCAATTGCTTCTTGTAATGTGTAACCATAAATTAAATATGGATAGACATATACCATATTGTTTGTGTGGCTTTCGGTGTAAACTAGGAATGTTCATAGATTCTAATACATTTGGTTTGTTTCAATTCACATATAGAGATATAGTGAGTTAATGAACTAAGTAGGTTTGCTATACCTAGACATAGGATAGTAAATAAATTAGAAAATTCCGCCATCACATAGATATTATCCCTTTTGCAAGCATAAATAATCAATATTAATACCTAGTAATTATGGTGAAATCATATGCTCTAACATATTTCTTGTATTTAGTTTTCTTAGATTTATTTAGTTAATCTATCATCTATCAATTTGATTTGCTAGATAAATTCTAGGAGTTGTTCACTGTTAGTAATTAATTGGTTTAGTAATCACCAATCTCTGTGGGACGATATCTTTTTTATCATTATATTACTTGTTCAACATGTTCACTTACATTTATAATTCACCGAATAATGATGCCATGAGAAAAGATCATTTCCCTTTGCCATTTATGGATTAAATGCTAGAAAGACTTAGAGGACATGAATTTTATTACTTCCTTGATGGGTATTTTAGGTATAATAAGATTCCCATTGTACTAGAAAAGCAAGCGAAAATAACTTTCACTTGTCCTTATGGTACCTTTGCTTTTAAAAGAATGTCCTTTGGTCTTTGTAACACACCAACAACTTTTCAGAGATGCATGATGGCCATTGTTTTCTACTATGGTAGAAAAATTCATTGAGATTTTCATGGATGATTTTTCTATATTTGGCTCATCTTTTGACATTTGTTTAAATAATTTGGCGAAGGTTTTACAAAGGTGTGAGGAGACTATCCTTGTTTTGAATTGGAAAAAGTGTTATGTTATGGTGTAGGAAGGAATAGTGCTTAGGCATAAGATATCCAAAAAGGGATTAGAGGTTGATCAAGCTAAAGTGAAGGTCATCATAAAATTGCCCCCACCAACATTAGTGAAACTTGTTAGAGGATTTTTTAGGCATGTAGGATTTCATAGGTGGTTCATAAAAGATTTTTCTAAAATTGCTAGACCCTTTTCAAGTTTGTTGGTTAAAGATGTGAAATTTAACATTTTATGATGAATGCTTGTAGGCTTTTAACAGTCCAAAGGAAATGTTAATATATCAGTACCAATCATGGCAGTACCAAAATAAGACTTACCTTTCAAGTTGATGTGTGATGCAAGTGATTTTGAGTAGGAGCTGTTTTAGGACAAAGGAAGAATGAAGTTTTTCAGACCATTTACTATGCCAGTCAAACCTTGTCAAGTGCACAATTGAGTTATTCAACAATAGAAGAAGAACTTTTAGTAGTGGTATTTGCTTTTGATAAATTTAATTTTCATTTGATTGGTTCCAAAATTATCGTTTATTCTGATCACTCTACTCTTAAGCATTTACTTGGAAAGAAAAACTTGTTTGGTGGAATTCTAAATGTAAGTAAAATATCAAACAAGTAATATATGTTGAGAAAGTGTATCATCCCAAAAAAGTTAATGAATACTAGACTAATTAAGTACTTATAATGAACTAATCTTAAAATTTATCTAGCAAATCAAAAGAAAATTGATGACAAATTAAAATTCAAAATTTCCAAAACAAAATTTCAAGACTAAATGAAATTAATTCATGTAAGAGGGATCAATATGAGAAATATGTTAGAGCTTTTAATTTCACCATAACTATTAGATATGAATTTTCATAGTTTATGTCTGCAAACATGATAATACCTATATGATAGTGGAACTTCCTAATTTATTTACTATCCTATGTCTAGGTATAATAAACCTATTCCATTTATTAATTTCCTATATCTCTATATGAATTCAAATAAATAAAGTGCATTAAGATCTATGAACATTCCTAGTTTACAATAAATCTTTCAAGCATTTAATCATCAAAAGCCATATAAACAACATAGTATATGTTTATCTATATTTAATTCATGGTTATATATTATAAGAAGCAACTACATATCATCTTCTGTCAATCTCAAATATGCAAATCAGATCATTTAAGTGGTAACTAATCATCTAAAAGCATTAAGATAATAATATGTAACTCACATAAATAAAATATCTTGTAAAGCACAAAAACTTATAAAATTCACATCATCATAGTTAGACTACATTGTAGCTCTAACAAAAGGAAATTAAAACATAATGAAATAATAAATCAAAACAATGGTAGAAATTAAGCAAAACATCTTAAATGAAAAACAAGAAAGTTGTTGCTACACTATCTTCTCTCTAAGAATTCATTGCAGAAGTCCTACAATTTAAATCAAAGGTAACAATTGTATAAAGTAAAGGTAAGCAGTCACACCTCTCCTTTCTTTTTTTCTTTGGTTTTCTTCTTCTTTCTTGGTCTTGGTAGCACATCTTTCTCTCCCTTTTTTTATTTTTATTTTTTTTCCTTCTCTTGTGTGGCCCCCTCAAGTCACTTTTCTCTCTCCTTTTATGGTCTTGTGTGGCATGGCCTAGTTTCTTTCTTCACAATTCATGCCTCCTCCTTTCTTTAACTTTTTTGCCCTTTTATATTTTTCCTTCTATTCTACATATTGCCTTTCTTTTCCTTTTCTTTTTCTTTTAAGACACCCTACATAAACAATAAAAATTTAAATAAATAAAAGAAATTTAAAATGTTATCTCACAAAAATACATTATTTGTTCCCTAAAGTAGTCAAAATAACTTTATAAAAATAGAGTTATCACTCATGGTAGTAGCCGTGTGCAAAAACACCCATAACAAGGGTGTACAATATGTGGGGGAATGTGTGCCCCTATTCGATGAACACCGTGTTAGAGGCTGACGAAAGAGTGTTGAGGACCAACTAAGCACTCCATGAGTGGTTTGCCTATGATATGGTTCTAGTAAGCACTAAGTCAACCCTCTACCTCAATAGCTTAGGGTTTAGAGTGTGACTTAACTTAAGTGCATCTTGTGATTTTTGGTCCTTTGACAATCATGATAGGACCAATCCGACCCATCCAACTCCTCCACAATGACAAAACCATTGTTTCCATCTAGCACATGCTAGATTTGTATGGTAAGGGTAATGGTTGTTGTAAAATAAGGTTTTGTTGTGACTAAAAATATTTTGGTAAATATAATTCTTTAAATATATTTTTCATATGTGCAAAAGAAAATTATGGGAAGTAAAAGGTATACAAATTATAATATCAATTAATGATATTATAAAGTAACCGGATTCTTACATTCCTTCATAAAACATATTCTTAAAGTTTCTTTTAAGAAATATATTTGTGTATGATGCCAAAAAATATATTTGAACATTTTATTAAGGAATATGATACTTGGCTTTATGCACTTGTAGGAACATGAGGAGCCTTGATTCTAGCCTGATATTAGTTCAAAGCTAAAATGTACGTTACACCAAAATGTGAGCTTTATAAAAGCTCATATTATTGGACCGTGCTTACATTATTGGACTATGTTATGATTGCTAGACCCTATTGATATTGGACCATAATTATTTGTTGGACCTTTTGCTATTGGACTGCTATTCTATGACACGGCCCGAGTTTGCTATGGCCTGACCTTACTGAAAGAGGCCTACGTACGCTCGCTACGGTGTCGTCTCACTTACCAGAGGCGTGCTTGCTATAGTGTTGTCTGACTTACCAGAGGTGTGCTTGCTATGACGTCGTTTCATTTATCAGAGAGACGCACATAAAAGGGTTCTCGATCATTTTGCCCTAGCCACTGTCCTTCGATGAAAAACACGTCTCCTGTGTCACCTTTGTTCTCTCGAGCACCGAATCCTCAACGGGAGGATTTTGGAGGAGACTAGATGTCAGAACGGTTGGATTGAAGCTTTGAGAAGTGAAATGAGGTCAATTTGATAGATGGGTCACTATTCTAATAGGAAGAAGGCTATGGTTCAAGTTTAATCTAAAAAAGCCCTAGATATGTTCTTTATTTAAAGGAGATGTATGCGTGAAGGGATTGATTAATGATCTACATTTATTTGAAGTGTTCTCTTTGTGAAGAAAATCTCTAAGCTCTCTTATTACTTGATTTAAGTTCGCTCATCTCTCGGTGACTCATAAGGGTTTAGTGATATTTGATTATTCGGCTTATTCTTTGATTATCTAATTGATTATAGCTTGTATAACATTATTTATGTGTTGATTACACTTGAAAATATTCATTGCATATAAATATTGAGGAAAATCTGAAACCTTAATTTACTCAAATTGGGGATTTCATGATAGGAGCTTTGCACCTTGTTATCTATACTTGAATAGCTCCTCTGATTAGTAGTATCCCCCAAACTATCATATTATTTGGGGATTTGCTATTGTACATGATCTTTTGATCATAACTTGTATTCGGACCTTAGAATTCCTTTGAAAAGGAATTATTTGGATTAGGGAGAACGTGTTCTCCTAATTTGGTTGAGTAAAAGAGATTTCAATTAGTTGGATTGAAGGAGAAGAGGGTGGACATAGGACTCAAGGATTGAGTGCTGAACTACTGTGGTAAATTGGGTCTTTATTCTCTTGCTCTTTATTGATTTGAATAACTTTGAATGTTTACTTCTTATTAATCTATCAATTGCTAAATTAATCAGATTGAATTTTTTACTACAAACAAAAGTATATTATTGTTAGATTAACAATTCAACCCCCTTTCTTATTAAGCCATAAAACCTAACAATTGGCATCTAGAGCTAGGTTCTTTGATTAAAAGGATTAACATCCTAGAGTAGATCCATACTATGGCTTTTAACAAAGGTTTAGCTGTTACGGGGTTTAATAAACCTCCCTTGTTTGATGGCATTAATTTTAGGCATTGGAAACAATTAATGCAAGTATTTGTAATAGGCCAACATCTAGAAGCTTGGCAAGTAATCAGGAAGGGTCTTACATTACCCGTAACTGATGAGTGAACAAAAAATGAAGCTAAACTAATGGGGTTAAATGCTAAGTTCATGAATTTGATTTATAGTGGTCTTAGAGCACATGAGTTTAACAAAGTATCCTCTTGCCTCATTGGTAAAGAGATTTAGGATAAATTAGAAGTCATCTATGAAGGAACTAAAAAGGTAAAGTCTTTTTAAAGTCACTATGCTTACACATGACTATGAATTATTTGTTATTAAAGATTCTAAAACTATTAGTGACATGTTTGGTAGATTTATTGAAATTATTTCTGAGCTTAAATTGTTAGGAAAAACCTATACAAATGAGGAAATGGTAAGAAAGATGTTAGTATCCCTACCTAAAAGTTGGGATCTTAAGAAGATGGCCATAGAAGAAGCTCATGACCTAGATGTGCTGACCTTAGATGACTTGCTAGGTTCTCTTAAAACTCATGAAATGCAACTTATGAAAAGAGAAAAAGAGAAGGAAAATAGAAGATCACTTGCACTTAAAGTAGAAGTTGAAAAGGTTGAAGAGGAAGAGTTAGAAAATGATGAAGTAGCTCTTATAGCTAGGAGATTTAGAAAATTACTAAGAGGATTAAGTAAAAACATAGGGCAAATTAAGAGAAAAGAATCAAATGAACCTAGGGAGAATGTGTGTTATGAATGCAAAAAACTAGGACACATCAAGATTGATTGTCGATGATCAAGAAGAGTAATAGCAAGAACAAAAAGAAAGCTATGATTGTTACCTGGAATGATGAGAACTCCTTATTTGATGAAGAAACTTAAGAAGTTGCACATCTATGCCTAACTGCAACAGTAACTCTCGAGGAAAATAATAATGAGGTAAATGATTTTGAACTGTTTCTTCAAATAAACACTGGGTTAGAAACTACATTTTCTGATTTAGTTGAGTTGCAAATAAATTAAAAGATAAATACAAAAAGTTAAAAGCAAAAAAAAAATATGAAAAACAGAAAATGTTGACTTCTGTATATGCTAATAAAACTGTTTTAATTGATGTACATAATAAACAAAGTACAACAACTGCTACATGTAGAGATGAAACTGAATAGGAAGATGCTTCAATTTTCGTGAATGATAACATTAGTATTTCTGCTAATGCATATATGAAATATGATGCTTGCATGAATGATATGTATGAGAAAAAAAATAAATCTGAAAACATGACAATAGAAACAGAAACTTTTGTGATATCAATGCATGTTCTGATGTTTAAATACATGTTGAATACAACTCACATGTGTGTGTTGAAAATCTTAAGAATAGAGTCCTTGAGCTAGAAAAAGAAAATGGTGACTTGAAATCAAAAATTAATGCAACTAATCTGCTATTAAAGAAATTTATGAAGGGTAGTGGCATGTTAGATAGGATTTTAAACTCTTAAAGAGGTATATATGATAGAGTGAGACTAGGATATAAATTGAATGACAAATCAAAATCATCTACTCATTTTTTTTTTAAAAAATAATGTTCAATTCCGCTACATAATGATAAATGTTCTTTTACAATTATATTGGTCATAGTTTTGATAAATGTCCCGTAAGACTTAGAAAGGCTTACAAAGTAAAGAAACTTTCACTACCTAAGAATGACAGAATTCTAAGTCAAATTAACACTCATGGACCCAAAATAAAAAGGGTACCAAGTACTTCAACGATCAAATTTGTTTCTATAGATTATAAGTGCACAAGTGAGAAACAAAAAGCTTAAAAACATGTGGATTCTAGATAGTGGATGCTCTCAACATATGACTAGGATGAAGGAGCTCTTCTCAACACTTGAATTGAGAAATGGAGGTACGGTGTCTTTTGGAGATAACTCCAAAGGAAGAATAAAAGAATATGAACAATAGGTAATCCTAATACCCTACTTATATATGAAGTTTTGCTTGTAAATGAACTAAAATTTAATCTACTTAGCATAAGTCAACTATGTGATAAAGGATTCAAAATAAAATTTGGAAAAGAAAATTGTCTTGTTAAGCATGCTGAACATAAAATGAAGATTGTTGGAAATAGAAAAGACAACATCTATGTGTTTGATTTAAGTAAATTGAATGTTGAACAAACATACTTGGTTATGAATAAAAATGTTGATGCTTGGTTGTGGCATAGAAGGCTAGGACATGCGGGTCTAGGGTGGATAGAAAAATTGTGTAAGTATAATCTAGTAAAAGGTCTTCCATCTTTAAAATTTAACAATGATAGAATATGTGAAGCGTGCATTAAGGATAAACATACACAAAGTAGCTTCAAATCAAAGCTTGTGGTGAGTACATCTAGACCATTAGAGATATTACACTTGGACCTTTTTGGCCCTATGAAAATAGCAACACTAAATGGTAAATATTATGTCTTAGTCATTATAGATGATTATTCTAGATTCACATGGACATACATGCTTGCTAGAAAAGATGAGGCATTTGAAAAGTTTGCTGAATTTTGTAAAATGATTCAAAATGAAAAGGTCTTTCATTCATAAAATAAGAACTGATCACAGTGGTGAATTTGAAAACCAACCTTTTGAAAAATTTTGTTTAGAAAATGGTATTTCACACAACTTTTCAGCTCCTAGAATACTACAACAAAATGGTGTTGTTGAAAGGAAAAATAGGATTCTTCAAGAAATGGCTAGGACCATAATGTGTGAATATAATCTTCCTAAACATTTTTGGGGAGAAGCTGTAAACACAGCTTGTTATATTTCAAATCATGCTCTAATAAGACCTATTTTGAAAAAGACACCTTTTGAATTATTCTTTGAAAGAAAACCAAACATTTCATATTTCTATGTTTTTGGCAGTAAATGTTTTGTTTTAAATCATGGAAAAGAATCACTTGGGAAATTTGATTCAAAAGTGATGAAGTAATATTTCTTGGATATTCTTATACAAGTAAGGCATATAGAGTATTTAATAAATGAACTTTAGTTGTAGAAGAGTCAATCCATGTTAAGTTTGAAGATGATTGTCACAGTATTCTAGAAACTGAAGAGAATAATGGAACTAAGAGTGTTCCAAATATGGCTAAAGTTGAGAAGGAGTCTGAAACTAGGGACCTTCCTTTCCTGGAGTAAGAAATGAAGTAGATCAAGATCACATCATAGGAAATCCCAATGTTAGAGTAAGCACAAGGTCTCGGGTTCACAACACATGTGAACATCAAGCCTTTCTATCTCAAGTAGAGCCAAAGAAAGTAGATGAGGTTCTTGAAGATGAAAATTGGTTCCTTGCTATGCAAGAAGAATTAAACCAATTTGAAAGAAGCAAGGTTTGGAATCTAGTTCCTAGACCAAAGGATCATCCGGTTATAGGCACAAAATGGGTATTCAGGAATAAACTAGATGAAAATGGTACTATTACTAGAAATAAGGCTAGATTAGTAGCACAAGGATATAGTCAAGAAGAAGGAGTTGACTATGATGAAACATTTGCACCAGTAGCTAGGTTAGAAGCAATTAGAATTTTACTTACCTTTACTTGCTATATGAACTTTACCTTATTTCAAATGGATGTCAAAAGTGTATTTTTGAATGGTATTATAAAGGAAGAGCTATATGTTGAACAACCACCCAGATTTGAAGATCCGATTTATTCAAATCATGTATTTAAACTATCAAAAGCTTTATATGATTTGAAACAAGCTCCACAAGCATGGTATGATAAACTAAGTTCTTTCTTGATTAATCATGGTTTCAGAAAAGGAAAAATGGACAACACTTTATTTATAAAGAACAAAGAAAAAGAGATTTTGATTGATCAAATATATGTTGATGATATTGTGTTTGGTTTTACAAATTCTACACTATGTGAAGAATTTGTTGCATGCATGCAAAGTGAATTTGAAATGAGCATGATGGGTGAGTTAACATACTTTCTTGGATTGCAAATCAAACAAACAAACAAAGGAACTCTTATAAGTCAAACAAAATACACAAATGAATTGCTTAAGAAATACAAGATGCATGACTCTAAACCAATGAACACACCAATGAGCACTTCTTTATCATTATCCAATGATGAAAATGGAATTAATGTAGACACTAAATCATATCATGGAATGATTGGTTCTTTGCTATATTTGACTGCATCTAGACCGGATATCATGTTCAGTGTGTGTTTGTGTGCTAGGTATTAATCCAATCCTAAAGAACAGCACCTAGTCGCTGTTAAAAGAATCTTTAGATACCTTAGAGATACGATTTCCTTAGGAATCTAGTATCCTAGAGATACAACTCTAAATTTGCATGCCTTTAGTGATTCTAATTATGCTGGGTGCAAATTAGATAGGAAGAGTACGAGTGGTGGATGTCACTATCTCAGAAACATGTTTATTTCTTGGCACTCTAAGAAACAAAATTGTGTAGCTCTTTTTTCCACTGAAGCCGAATATATAGCTGCTGTTAGTAGTTGTGCTCAAATATTGTGGATGAAACAACAATTAGAGGATTATGGCATATTATTACATAAAGTTCCATTAAAATGTGACAACACCAGTGCAATTAATCTCACCAAGAATCTTATCCAGCACTCTAAAACTAAACACATAGAAATTAGACATCATTTCATTTGGGATCATGTTCAAAAAGGAGATGTTGTACTTGAATTTGTGAGTACTGATTAGCAAATTGCTGATATCTTAACCAAACCTTTATCAAAGGAAAGGTTTTATGCTCTTAGAAGAGAACTTGGAATGTTAGTCCTTAAAAACATTTGAATTCTCTATTACTACTATTTCTATGCTCTTTTACTGTTACACAAACTGCTCGGTTTGAGGGGGAGTGGCTCTAATTCCACTCCAACAGCATCTGGTTAGTACCCTAATCTTATCCTTGCTGGTTTACTTGCTGCTCATTTTTATAGTCTATCCTGATTACTTGCATGTCCATCTTTTTGCTTATGATAGAAAAGGGAAGAGAATAGTGCACATGTGAAGTCTCATTTATGATTGTATAAGTGCAGAATGTGGGATATCTCTCTAACACCCCTGCTTGGAAACTCACATGTTTTATGATGTTCAAAATCTATTAGATACATGCATAGGACTTGCTTGTTGATTCGGATCATATAAGCAGTAAATATCGTGAATTTAATTGTGTGATGGTCAAATGTTGCAATGCCCAGTTATGTTCTCATGAAAAATATGATTAATATTTGGTGACATGCGCCATACTATTGAAATATTTTGTCATCGAAAAAAAGGGGGAGATTGTTGGAAAATAGGGTTTTGTTGTGACTAAAAATATTTTGGTAAATATAATTCTTGAAATATGTTTTTCATATGTGTAAAAGAAGATGTAGGAAGTAAAAGGTGTACAAATTATAATATCAATTAATGATATTATAAAGTAACCAGGTTCCTACATTCCTTCATAAAACATATTCTTAAAGTTTCTTTTGAGAAGCATATTTGTGTATGATGCCAAAAAGTATATTTGAACATTTTATTAAGGAATATGATACTTGTATAGGAAGTAAAAGGTGTACAAATTATAATATCAATTAATGATATTATAAAGTAACCAGGTTCCTACATTCCTTCATAAAACATGTTCTTAAAGTTTCTTTTAAGAAGTATATTTGTGTATAATGTCAAAAAATATATTTGAACATTTTATTAAGGAATATGATACTTGGCTTTATGCACTTGTAGGAACATAAGGAGCCTTGATTCTAGCTTGATATTAGTTCAAAGCTAAGATATATATTACACCAAAATGTGAACTTTATAAAAGCTTATATTATTAAACTGTGCTTACATTATTGAACTATGTTTTGATTGTTGGACCTTGTTGATATTGAACCATAATTATCTATTGGACCTTTTGCTACTGGACCGCTATTCTACGACACGGCCTGAGTTTGCTACAACCCAACCTTGCTGAAGGAGGCCTACTTGTGCTTGTTAAGGTGTCGTCTTACTTACTAAAGGCGTGTTCACTATAGTGTCATCTCACTTACCAGAGATGCACTTGCTACAATGTTGTCTCACTTATTAGAGAGACGCACATAAGAGGGTTCCTTCAATGAAAAACACGTCTCCTGTGTCACCTCTGTTCTCTTAAGCGCCAAATCTTCAATGAGAAATTTGGAGGAGACTGGATGTCAGAACGGTCAGATTGAAGCTCTGAGAAGTGAAATGAGGATGATTTGATAGATGGGTCACTATTCCTAACGAGAAGAAGGCGATGGTTCAAGTTTGATCTAAAAAAGCCCTAGATCTGTTCTCTATTTAAAAGGATGTATGCATGAAGGGATTGATTGATGATCTACATCTATTTGAAGTGTTCTCTTTGTGAATAAAATCTCCTAAGCTCACTTATTACTTTATTCAAGTTTGCTCATCTCTCGATGACTCACAAGGGTTCGGTGATATTTGATTATTTAGCTTATTCTTCAATTATGTAATTGATTATAGCTTGTATAACATTATTTATGTGCTGATAACACTTGAAAATATTCATTGCATATAAATATTGAGGAAAATCTAAAACCCTAATTTACTCAAATTGGGGATTTCATGATAGGAGCTTTGCACTTTGTTATCTATACTTGAATAGCTCCTTTGATTGGTAATATCCCTCAAACTATTATATTATTTTGGGATTTGCTATTGTACATGATCTTTTGATCATAACTTGTATTCAGACCTAAGAATTCCTTTGAGAAGGAATTATTTGGATTAAGGAGAATGTGTTCTCCTAATCTAGTTGAGTAAAGAAGACTTCAATTGGTTGGAAGGAAAAGAGGGTGGACATAGGACTCAAGGATTGAGTGTCGAACTACTGTGGTAAATTAGGTCTTTGTTCTCTTGCTCTTTATTGTTTTGAATAACTTTGAATGTTTACTGCTTATTAATCTATCAATTGCTAAATTAATCGGATTGAATTTTTTACTACAAACAAAAGTATATTATTGTTAGATTAACAATTCAACCCCCTTCTTGTTAAGCCATAAAACCCAACAATGGCCCCCATGGTTGATTGGGGCCTTACAGTTGTGAAACAGTGCCCACATATGTCCCTACAAGCTTTATAGCTATCCATTAAGCTGAGACCAAAATAACACCCTTTCTAGTTGATGGTGGTGGTGGTGGTAATGGCAGTGGCAGCACATGGCTGGAGTGGGCTTCAATGGTAGTATGTATCGCTTGCTCCATTTGTATAATCTCATCATGGAATGCACATAGACTTTTGACTTCCTTTTTAGTAGATTTTGATAGAGCTTGGAATTTTTCCTCCAAGGTTGACATGGTGCCATTTGCTAATACCTTTTGCTTTTGCAATTGTTACTATGCAGGTTTGTGCTTATGTTTTTACCACATTGATAGGCACTAGATCATTAGCTTTAGATACCTCTATTAGGACAAGAGTCCTCATAATCTCACACACTAAAGAATAAGAGTCCTAAATGGAAGAATACCTCATTTATTGCTTAAATTCAATAAAGAACATAATAATCAAGTTTCCTAATTAGAATAGTAATAGTACAACTATAAAGCTATTATAAACTATTTCTAAGAAAGCAATAGGAATCTATAGCCAAGGCTAGGAATTATTAGGATAAAGTAAGGAATTCTCTAATGATGTCTCCTTTGAAGGTTGATGATGCATTGTATGAGCATAATAGAAATCCTACTTTAACCAAGACTAAACGTATCCAAAATCATATCTTATCTTATCTAGAACTATCTTATTTAAACATTTAAAAATTGTATCATACCTTCAGTCTTCTAAAAGCCCAATCCTAATAGATTTTTGGTTTATATTTCAACATCTTGGCATGGCGATTTAGTTATATATAGCCTTACATAGTTATTCAGTGAAATTCTATATGCAAGTGAACATGTCGAACAAGTAATATAATGATAAGAAATTTATTTAACAAATATTGGTGATCACTAGACCAACTAATTACTAACGATGAATAACTCCAAGAATTTATTTAACAAATTCAAATTGATAGAGAATAAACTAACCAACTAAATTTAATAAAACTAAATACACGAAATATGTTAGAGCATATGATTTCACCATAACTACTAGGTATTAATATTGATTATTTATGCTTGCAAGAGGGATAATATTTATGTGATGGCGGAACTTCCTAATTTATTTACTATCCTATATCTAGGTATAGTAAACTTACTTAGTTCATTAACTCACTATATCTTTATATGTGAATTGAAACAAACCAAATGCATTAGGATTTATGAACATTCCCAATTTACACCAAAAGCCACACAAACAATATGGTATATGTCTATCCATATTTAATTTATGGTTATAAATTACAAGAAGCAACTGCATATCATCTCCTATTGGTCTCAAACATGCAAATCATATCATTCAAGTGGTAGTTAATCATTTAAAAGCTTCAAACACAGTAATATGTAACTTCACATAAACAAAATATCTTGCAAAACATAATAATCATAAGATTCATACCATCATAATTAGGTTACATCGTAGCTCTAACAAAAGTATACTAAAACATAAAGAACTAATGAGGAAGAACAATAATAAGAAATAAAGAATGCATCTTGAATCCAAGAACAAGAAGTCTGTCACCCTTTTTTGTCTTCTCTTCAAGAAAACCTTGAATTCTTGGCCTCTCTCTTGAGTTGTGCTCAATTTTCCCCTCTCCCTCCTTTTGCCTCTTCTCTTCTCTTCTCTTAAATAAGGTTTAGGTTTAGACCTATCTCCTATCCTAGTAGAACTAAGTTTTAGAGACATAAAACAATTGGGTTTTGAACTCCTAAATTAATTGGGATTTGAGATCCTTGCATGATTGGGTTTTATATTTATTTAGAAAACCCAACAACAACATAAAATCTAATAACAATCATCCAAAGCCCAAGCCCATCTTGACTCTTTTGATCTTGATATTATGATTTTGCCACACAATAAGCATTATATTTTCCATGTTCATCCCTTTTCTCCTTGCCTTCTTGTGCTACATAAACAAGATAAATTTAGATAAATAAAAAGGAGTTCAAATGTTTTCTTAGAATTATTAAAGCTATTTATTGCCTAAAATAGTTAAAATTACTATACAAAAATAGAGTTATCAATAGTAATAATGATGTAGTGTGGAAGTATGTTTGCTATTTTTGTTTTAGTTGTCTACTTATTGGCTTTACTAGCCCATACAACCCATGGTTATTTTGTTTTCTTGTAGCCCTTTTGGCTTGTACAAAAATGGTGTCATATGCTTGGTGTCTTAGTATTTGGAAAAAAAGATAAGCATCTAGAATTTATGTGAAGTTGTAGGAGTACCCTATTTGTTGGTAGCATTAACCCTGCAAGGTCTAAGTGTCCCTTTAAAGAGACCAAGTTTCTATGAAATCCCTTTCATTTTGTGTTATTTTAGGTTGTAATTGGTGTTTAGCTGGTTGGAACCTCTAGGTTCTTTAGTGGGGGGTGAAAGAAGGTTTCTTTGTTGAATTTGGTAAGTTATGTTGTCTTTTATGAATCCATGCTTGTGTGACTAATGTGTAGGTTCCCATGAATTTATTTTGTTTTGTTCATTTAGAAGGTAGCTTTTGTTGAATTGGTTCTTGCCTTGTTATGGGTTTGTTGTTAACAAGGAAGTTTGGTGGATTACTAAGGAAAGGCTTGTCAAATAGTTGGGAGACTAGGGCTTTCAAGAATAATGTTTGTAGTGTTTGACAAAAAGATTGTGAGGAAGGTAGGCTACTATTTAGGAAGGATCCTTGGTGATTTAAAGGTGTTATGGCTTGGTCCAAATGGGGCTTTGTAAGTAGGTAGACCTTTTAGTAGATTTTAAGTTTTCCTTTGTATCAATTTGGTATTGGAGCCAATTGATCTAGCTAACAAGGTGATGGCTCAAGAGGTTGATGAAAGAATAGGTGAATGGGAGGCCAAACAACTCAAATGGCAAGTTAAATGGGGAAATGAAGCAAATGCTGATGGCAATTACAAAAGTGTTAAGTGCAAACAAAGACTTTAGGCAATCATCAAGAAGGAAGGGGGTCTAGTATACCATATAACAAGGGTAATAGATCCAAGGACAAGTTACATGTATAGGGTTTTAGTGTACTAAAGGGTAATAATTTTGGAATAGGTCACTTATAAAGGGGAAACCAAAGGTGGGCAAGGTTAAGGTTCCAAAATTTGATAGGGAATCTAGTTTAATAGGATGGATTTATAGCATTCAACTAGTTTATGATTATTATCAAAACCAAAAAAAAAAAAAAAGGTAATAGTGGCCTTGTGGCATTTAGAAGGAGATGCAATTATTTGCTTTAAGGTTTTTAGTAAGAATGCTAAGGGTAGACCAATGACATGAGAGTGGTTCACTCAACCTATGATAGATACCTTTAGGCCCACTAAGTACCATAATGTGTATATGAAGTTTTATAGGTTGAGACAAACTGGTGATGTGCAGGGATATCAATCCAAATTCTATAAACTAGTCATGAAGATGTACGAAGGCCTTACTAATGAACAACAAGTTAGGTTCTTTGTAGAGGGAATTAAGGGAGAATCTCATGATGGATGTTTAAGCTAGGAATCTAATTAATTTGGCACAAGCGGCTAGTTATTCAAAGATTTTTTAAGCAAAAAGCAAGTTAGAAGTAAGATCCACAATGTTGACAACAAGGGTGGTCACCATAGGTACTTTTAAATCCAAGCCCAACATGCCAATCAAAAAGGTGACAAAGGTAGAAATGGAAGAATGTAGAAGAAAAATGGTTATGCTTCCATTGTGATGAGAGATTCATTTTGGAACATAAGTGTAAGCAAGTCTTTGTCCTTTTAGTGGACATTTTAGATGAAGAATGAAGGATAGTTTAGAGGAATTAGACTAGCAAATGAGAGAGCAATAAGTAATATTGACAGGAAATCGAAAGTAGCCCATGATATCATTCAATGCATTGAAAGGGGTAAAGACCCCTTGAACTATAAAGGTGATAAAGAAGGTCAATAAAAAAGAAATGGGAGTTCAATTTTTAATGGATATAAGGAGTACTCATAACTTCTTATCCAAGGAAATGGCTAAAAAGCTAGGATTGCAGCTAAGAAGGGAAGATGGATAAGTAAAAATTAAATGGCAATAAGGTGAAGTGTGAAAGGCTTTATTAGTCCATAGAGGTGAATTTTCAAAGGCAATAACTCTTGATTGACCTTTGAGTGATAAAATTACATAGAAATGATGTTATGTGTGGAAGTATTATGAATGAAATCATTTAAATAGGTTCTTTTGGACTTCAAAAACTTAGCAATAAAGTTTAAGTGATATAAAAAGATTGTATTGAAGGCCTATAAGGAAGAATCAACAATGGAGAAAGAATTAGAGAAATCAAAGGTAGGATTGTTGATATTTAGTTGCGAGGTTATGGATCACAAATTAGAAATTATAAAAGAAAGGCAACAAAAGGAATTTAAATTAATAAGGGGAGAGAAGATAAATGATAATGATGCCAAAAGGAAGAAAGTGCTAGATAAACTATTAGAGAAGCATGCCATTTGGTAGATCACAAAATTCCTCTTAAGAAAGGTGTAGTTTCAATCCCTACATAATCTTATAGATACCCATATTATAAAAAAAAAGGGTAATAAATTTTCCATAGCACTAACCCTTTATTTTTTCACAGTATTACTGGTGAAGAAGCATGATGGGTCCTAAAGGATGTGTGTAGATTATAGTGCACTAAACTAGGTAACAATTAAAGGAAAATATCTAATTTCAATAGTTGATGAGTTGATTGATAACCTTTATAGGGCTAGAATTTTTACAAAGTTAGATTTGCATTCAAGGTACAATTACATTAGAATGCAATAGGGAGATATTGAGAACATGGTGTTCCAGACTCATAAGGGCCACTATGAATTTCTAGTTGTGCCCTTTAGACTCTTAAATGTTCCTTTAACATTTTTGGCTCTCATGAACTAGGTATTTAGAAAATGTTTGAGGAAATTTGTATTGGTATTCTTTGATGATATCCAAATATATAATAAGGACTGAGATGAGCACTTGAAACATATAGAAAGAGTATTTAGAATTTTACAAGAAGAACAATTGTTCGTTGAAAGAAGTGTTCCTTTAGGGAAGAGGAGGTCCACTACTTGGGGCATAATATAAGGATGAATGGAGTATTAATAGATCTTGATAAGATACAAGTGATGCTAATGTGGTCATGACCAAAAACCCTTGAACAACTAAGAGGACTCTTAGGGTTGATAGGCTATTTTAGAAAGTTTATACAGAATTATAAGTCCTTAGCTGCACCACTAACATAGTTGTTTAAAATGGAAAATTATTAGTGGAATGAACATGCAAAGAGGCCTTTAATATGTTAAAGAAAACCATGACCATAGCTCTTGTCTTATGCTTACCAAAGTTTAGTAAAAATGTTTGTGGTTGAAACTAAAGCTTTTGACATAAGTGTTGGCATGGTGTTTTTGCAAAAGGAATGACCATAGCTTTCTTTAGTAACACCTTAAAAGGGAAATCCTTGTAGCTATTGGCATGTGAGTAAGGATTAATGGCCATAGTAATAGCAATTTGAGGTGTAGGACTTATTTGTTGGGGTGACATTTTATTGCAACGATTTACTATTAGACTTTAAGATTGTTATGTGAATAAAAAATAACTACTTTATGGCTACAAAGGTGGTTAGCTAAGGCAAGAAGGTTTGATTTTATGATTGAATCAAGGGCAAGAAGAGAAAAATTTCATGTAGATGCATTATCAAGGTGAGAAGGTGAGTTGATAGAATTAAAAATTAAGGAAAATGATGTAGGTGTTTGGGGTATTTCTTGGCTAGTCCCTAGATAGTTGGAAATTGTGTAGGAAAAAGTGAAGAATCATCCATAAATGTAGGAGTTATTTGAACAAATCTTAGAAAGGGAATATGGGAGGAGTTGGAAGGTTAAGGATGGGTTGTTTTATTGGAAAGGTTGTATTTATTTACCAATATATTTTGGGTTAATAGATGATATAGCTCAAGAGATGTATGTTGATACTTATGAAGGTATCATAAAGACTTTACAAAAGGGCATTTGCATGGAAAGACATGGAGAGAAAGGTTTGTAAGTGGTGATGGGCTATGAAGTATGTCAAGGGAACATGGTTGAAGATTCTCCACTTGTAGGTCTAGTGTAGCTACCACCCATTCCTAAAGAGATTTGGTTAGATTTGTCTATCAATTTCATTAAGGGACTACCTCCTTTAAAGGGAAAAATAACAATCATGGTTATGATGGATAGGTTATCTAAGATGACTTGTTTTATACCTTTCAAGCATCCATGTACAACATTAATGGTAGCAAGAGAATTTTTCACCAAGTTGTTAAAACTTTATGGTGTTCTAAAAACAATTGTAAGTGATAGTGATTTCATTTTCATTAATGCTTTTTGGATAAATCTTTTTAATTTGCAAGTACTCCCATCCATCATCCATTAGCTTACCATCCTTAAAGTGATGGGCAGACTAAAGCAACATACAAGACCCTTGGGATGTATTTACAGTGTTTTGCAAGGGACAAGCTTGAAAATTGGGTTAGATAGCTGCCATGGGTAGAATTATGCTATGATACTTGCTTACATGTGGTTTTACAAGTAAAAGTCCTTATGAGATTGTTTACAAGTAAAAGTTCTTGCTCTAAAAGTCCTTATGAGATTGCTTTTCTATAGATTAACAACTATAGAGTTAGTAGAGCAACCTAAGTTGTGGATTAACAACTATAAAGTTAGTAGAACAAGAACTTATGAGTAAAGATAACATTCTCAAAGAGGTGAGTCATAAAATTTTGTAGGCACAACACTGGATGAAATAGAACCATGATAATCACAAAAAAGAGGAGTTTTTTGAGGTAGGGGATTTGGTCTATTTGAGATTATAGTTGTATAAAAATTTGTTAGTAGCTCTTAGAATAGGCCTTTTAAGATTAAAGGAAAAATGAGATCTATCATTAATAGTTTCCCTTACTTCTAGTAGATTCTTATTGCTTTATTAGGAGTAGTTTATCAATAGCCTCTTAGTTTCATATTTTTTATTAATCTATCATTGTTATAATGTTCTTTATTGGATTGGTATCAATAAACGAGGTATTTTTCCAATTGGGGTTTTCTTGTGTTCTTAATTGTGGACTTGACTAGGATTTAAACCTTAACAATTGTATTTAGAGCCAATGATCTAGCACCCACTCTGGGGTACAAACAAGGACACAAACTTGTGTAGGAACAATGGCAAAAACATAGGCTTGTATCCTTACAAATGACCCTATACCCACCTTGGAGGAACTTAAATGTCTAAGTGCATTCTATGATGAGATTAGATGAAGGTTGCAAGCGATACAAAGTGCCACAAAAGCTTGCTCCAACCATGTGTTGCCATCATTGTCGACTCACAACAATGCACCTGGGTTGGGTTGCATTCCAAACCCTAACCCATTTGGTCAAAAAGGCTAACCTACTGCTTACTAGTGCAATTTCACAAGTGAACCCCCCTTGGGGTGCTCTACGAAGCCTCAACATTCTTCTGCGGCCATTGATGTAGCATTTGCTAGACATGGGCATGGGTTCCCCCATGTCTCGTATGCCCCTACACATGTAACTCACATGAGCACTTTTACACATGGCTACTACCATGAACCACTACATGAGGGTGCCCAAGGCCAAATAATAGCTGTCGAGATCGTGCCCCTACCATGGGTTTGCCTACCACCATTAGTTCCACTACTAAGAGCATTAGTTCCACCATTAAGGCCTCACAGCCACACAGGTTGGGGGCCTATCTAGCATGGGCCTACTACCCTTGAGTCCAAGCCAAGTTATAGGTCCACTTAATAGGGAACTTATGTATCTTAGGGACCTAATCAAAAAGGCCTATAAGAAGCATGAAGGCTGTTGAAAATCATGTGCTTGTATGTTTTGATTGAGAAAAATTTTATTTGAATATATGTTAAATAGAATATTATATTGCATATATGATAGAATATATGAGATTGTGAGTGCATATATTAAAATTCAAAGGAAGTAAAAGGTGTGCAAATTATAATATCAATTAATGATATTATAAAGTAGCTGGGTTCCTACATTTTATTATCAAACATCAAATATGAAGCCAATTTGATTTAATCTTTGAATATCTTGTTTAATAGATTAATTTACATTCTTGGTTATGTTAAAGGAACTTTGATACTTGGAATTGGTGTATTTACAGGTGTAATGGACCGACCATATATTTATATATGGGTACATGAAGCTTATCTATATGTTCAGCTCGTAAAAGAGGTTCAGCTTATGAGAGAGGCTCAACTCATAAAAGAGGTTCAGCTCGTGAGATATGTTCAGCCTATAAAAAGGGATAAGCCCGTGAAATATGTTCAGCCCGTAAAAAGGGATAAACTCGTGAAAGAGGGTCAGCCTGTGAAGAAAGGTTCAGCCCGTGAAAAGAGGCCAGCCTGTGAAGCTTGAAATGGCAGTGTTCTGAGCAGGTCACTTATCCAAAATGGTAGCTTCCGGAGCAAATAAGAGCGTAAGCTCTTATGATCAAATGCCTAAAGCCCTAGCCACATCCTTCGAACTAGAGCTATCCTTCTCCTTTCCATCTCTCTCTTGCGACGACGGCTCTAATAGGAAGAATGGTGAGGTGATTGAGTGTCAGAACTGTTATCTTGCTGAAAAATCATCATCTACATCAGTACAACGTTGTGTCCATCAAATCTCAATGGAAGGATTTCAAAAAGGTTTGAACTGAAACCCTAATCTATTCAATGTTTGAGTACTTGCTATAAAAGGGAGATTCGGATGAAATATTTAAGCTTGCTAAGATACATTCTTGTTGACTTGATCAAAAGAGATAAAACTCTCATTGATTTGCTCTTATTTCTGTGTTCGGTAACATTTGAAGGAAAAGGAAATCTTCAGTGATATTCTCTAAACTTGTTATCTTGTGAATATCATTTGATAGATTGATCTTTGTATATGCTAGATTGATTATAACATTATTTGCACATAAAGATTATTGTAAATCTAAAACCCTAAATTTGTGAAATTGGGGCTTTCAAGATTAGAGCTTGAATTGACTATGTATACATTCAATTAGCTCTCTAATAAGCTTAAATCCTCACTTATATCATATATTTGAGGAAGCTTGATGTATTAAGGTTTTTGTAAACCTAACCTTGTAACTGTGAGCTATATAACTCCTTTTGAGGAGTTATGAGGTAAAGGAGAGGTGCTCTCCTTGTTTGAAGTAAAGCAGATTTCAACTCAGTTTGAGTTGAAGGAGAAGAGGGTGGAAGTAGGTGAAAGTGCCAAACCACCGTGAAATTCTTGGTTGTGAATTTTCTGATCCAATTCTGTTATTTTATACTCTATTACTATTGTGATATCTTATCTAGTTGTGATTGCTGTAAAAAAAAAAAATTTAGGAAGACGTCAAAATTAGACAAACTTCTAGATATTCAATTCAACCCCCTTTCTTGGATAACCGTAAACCCAACAGAGGCCTCCCCCTTTTGCATAACAAAAGGGAGAGCTACTGTTAGCAAAGCAACCATTGGAGGAAATGGAAGCTTTATCACTAGAAAAGGTGGATAAACCACTTCTAAATGAGGAAGAGTTACCACTAGAAGCTATGGAGGTGTTATTTTTAGAAGAGGAGGAGGAACTACCACTAGAAGATATGGAAGAGGTACTGCCAAAAGAGATGAAGGAGCTATCACTAGAAGAAGTGGAGAAGATAGAAGCTCCATTACTAGAAAGGTGGATGAGCCATTCTTGAATGAGGAAGAGTTACCACTAGAAACTGTGGAGATGATGTCACTAGAAAAGGAGGAAGAGCTACCACTAGAAGATGTGGAGGAGTTACCGCTAAAAGAGGTGGAGGAGCTATTGCTAGAAGATGTGGAGGAGTTGCAACTAGAAGATATGGAGGAGCTATTGCCAAAAGATATGGACGAATCATTGCTAGGAGAGGTAAAAGAGCTATCACTAAAAGATGTGGAGGAGTTACCACCAAAAGAGGTGAAGGAGCTACCACCAGAAGATGTGGAGGAGTTACCATCAGAAGAGGTGGAGAAGCTACTATCAAAAAATGTGGAGGAATTGCCACCATAATAGGTGGAAAAGCTACCACCAGAAGATGTGGATGAGCTACCACCAGTGAAAGTTTCACAAGATATAATGAGACAAAACAAACAATCAAGTAAACAAGCAAGATAGAGGCATAAGGATTTTTAGGAGGTTCAACCACAACAAAAAATTGCCTATGTCCCCCGTTACCTTTTAACTAGTGTGGTTAAAAGACCTTTTCCACTATTCTTTGCAACTTTTACAAGAGTTCATAACTTTTACAATCAATCTCTTTTCCAATAGATTCAAATCAATCCTACCAAGATCTCAAAGGTGAATGAATACAGTAAAATAATGAATTTGCTATGAATATGAAAGTTGAGCGAGCTAAAATAGCATTCTATAGTAATATTAATCAAAGCAATAAGGTTAAGAAATGCTTAGTAGAGTAGTAGCTTTGATGAACATGATGTAGTAGCTTGAGAACTTCAGAGATCAGTGATAATGTCTTTCGGGTTATTGCTTCCTTTTGCCTTCTTTCCTCTATTAAATAAGAATATTTCCAAAAGACGTTTTCTTCATAACTGTTGTACCATAAATCCTCATTTTCCTTTTTCACTTCTTTGTTTAAGTTCAATCCAAAAATGTCAACCTAATCAAATTGGCCAAAATCTCTTAAGCTATTAAAATTGACTAAAATCTTCTTAACATTCTCAAATTGGCTAGAGTCTTCATCTTTAGATTTTAAAAATCTCCATAACAGTGCCTAAAATTCACTTGACTTTCCTTGCATGAGACTTAAATATGGATGAAAAGAAATTATCCCAAAAGAGGTGTTTGGGTTTTCAGTAATAGCATGCAAGAAATCATCTCAAAACCCTTAAAAGAACTTCCCTTTTTGAAATAGATTTCCTTTCTAAACCCTGAATGAGATTATTCTAAATATCTTTGAAAATAGGTTGCATAGTGGAAGAAATATTCCCAAATAAGGAGTTCAGACCTATCATATAAGAATTTGAGCATATCTTCATGGCTTGAATGGTCATTGATTGCGATCTTCATGGCTTCTTATAAACTAAAGCATAATCTTGTGACAGGGATATAAATTAGTGCATTCGATTTCTAGTTTTGGCTAGATAGTGAATAATCTTGACAACTTCTCACCAACCAAAGTATAATCTAGTGGAATGAGCGATAATGATGGTGATGGCGATGAGATATGGCTTCCATGGGTTAGGGTTGTGAATTCTTTAGGTTAGGCTTGATTAGTGAGTCTACACAGGCTACCTTAAGAGTAAGCATTGTGGGCTAAGTTGGTACTTAATTAGAGACCATATGGATTGTGGGTTGGTTATCACATTATTAGGATTGACACGTGATACTACAACTTGGGCTAGGGAATAAATTGAATATCCAAACATAAACTACACCAAAAAGAAAAAGATACCTTCCAATCAAAATATCCACCTAAAAAACAAGTAACCTTGATATAAGCGAATGAGATATTTTGTCCTATAAAAACATTGTAGTTCCACAAAAGAGTTACTACTAGAAGAGATGGAGGAGCTATCGCTAGAAGATATGGAGGAACCACTATCAATAAAGGTAGAAAAGCTACTATTAAAAGATGTGGAGGAGTTGCTGTTAGAAAAGGTGGATAAGCTACTGCTAGAAGATGTGGAGGAGTTGTTGCTAGAAGAGGTGGAGGTCTTGTGGCTAGATGAGACAAAGGAGCCACCACTTGAGGAGATGGTAGAACTATTGTTGGAGGAGATAGATGAGCCATTACTAAAAGCCATGGAAGAGTTACCTTCCTTCCCACCCTTATGGAGTTGCAAGGTGAATTACACCAAGGAGTCCTTTACCCATTGAGGTCAACCATTTGAAAGTCAAGAGTTCTTCACCCATCGGGGGCCACCACGGCTACAGCCAAATGAGACAATGGAGTCACCACTCAAGGAAGTGGTAAAGCTATTGTTAGAGGAGATAGAAGGGTCACTAGAGAAAATAAATAAGCCATTACTAGAAGCGGTGGAAGAGTTGCCTTCCTTCCCACCTGGATGGAGTTGCAAGGTGAATTGCACCAAGGTGTCCTTCACCCATCAAGGTTGACCACCTAAAAGTCAAGAGTTCCTCACCCATCAAGGGCGGCCACCAAACTTTTTCCAACAATCAAGTGTCAAATAGTGGTGTCTTAGGAAAAATCCAAAAAGGATTAACCCTTGAGGACAAAGGTTATTTGGTGGGGTGTAAAAACTATAGTTATTTTGTATTTCTTAATGTATGCAGTTGAAATAAGGTTTTGATAACTCTATTTTTATAGAATTATTTTGACTATTTTAGGATATAAATAATATAATTTTGTGAGATAATATTTGAGTTTTTATATATTTATTCAAAATTTTATTGTTTATGTAGCAAATTCCAAAAAAAGCATGAAAAGCACAAGAGACATGAGGAAAAGAAGCAAGACACGGGAGGAATAAAAGAAAAAAAATAAGAAAGAAGAGAAAGGCAACGTGTAAGAGAGAAGGAAAAAGACTTAAAAAAAAAAAGACAAGAGAGGAAATAAAGGAAAAGGCAACGTGAATTGTGAGAGGGGGAATCTAGGACACGCTGCTGCCAAGGGGAGAAAAAAAAAGGAAAAAGTGAATTACGTGAAAAGAGGGGGTGCGGCACAAGAGAAAAGAAAAAAAAAAAAGAAGGAAAAGACGTGTTTTGCCGCCTGAACCACGGAAGTGAGAAAAAAATTAATAAAAAAAAAGAGAAAATCAAGGAAGAAAGAGAGAGAGAGAGGCCTGAAAACTTACTTTTACTTCATATCATTTTTTATTTTGGTTTGATTTGTAAGAATTCTACAAAGAATTTTTAAGATTTTGGTTTGATTTGTAAGAATTCTACAAAGAATTTTTAAAGAGAAGACAATGTAGTAGCAACTTTTTTTTTTTTATTTAAGACATTTTACTTAATTTCTACCATTACTTTGGTTCATTATTTTATTATGCTATAAATTTCTTTTGTTAGAGCATGTAACCTAACTATGATTATGTGAATTTTATAAATTTCTATGCTTTGTAAGATATTTATTTATGTGGGTTATATATTATAATGTTTAATACTTTTAAGTGATTGACTATCACTTAAATAATTTGATGTGCATGTTTGAGAATAAGAGCTAATAATATGTTGTTGCTTCTTATAATATATAACCATGAATTTAATATGGATAAACATATACTATGCTATTTGTATGACTTTTGGTAATAAGATAATCAAAAGATTTATTGTAAACCATGAATGTTTATAAATTCTAATGCATTTAGTTTATTTTAATTTACATATAGAAATATAGTGAATTAATAAACTAAATAGATTTACTATACCTAGATATAGGATAGTAAATAAATTAGGAAGTTCTATGATCATATAGGTATTATAATTCTTGTAGGCATAAATTATGAAAATTCAAAGCTAGTAGTTATGGTAAAATTAAATGCTCTAACAAGTTTCTCATATTTATTTTTCTTACTTGGATTCAATTTCAATTAGTCTTGAATTTTCATTTTAGAAATTTTGAATTTTAATTCATCATTAACTATTTTTTGATTTACTAGATAAATTTTAAGATTAATTAGTTATTGGTACTTAATTAGTTTAGTAATCAACAAATTTCTATGAGATGATACTTTTCTTATCATTATATTATTTGTTTGACATTTTCACTTACATCTAAAATTCATCGAATAGGTTTCTTTGTTGAATTTGATGAATTGTATTGTCTTTTTTTGAATCTATGTTTGTGTAACTATTGTGTGGGCTACTGTGAATGTCTTTTGTTGGCTTAATTCGGAAGGTGGCTTTTTGTGATTATGCATCCTGCTTTTGATGAGTCTTGGGTAATGGGTGTTGAATTGATTCTTGCGTTGCTATAGGTTTGTTGTTAAGGGGAAGTTTGGTGGATTATTGGAGAAAAGCTCATTAAACAATTGGGAGATGGAGCTTTCAAAAAGAATGCTTGCAGTTTGTTTGACAAAAAGATTGTGAGGAGGGTAAGCTACTATTTGGAAAGAATCCTTGTTGATTTCAAGGTGTGTTGATTCAATATGCCATGGGAAAACATGAGAGGTAGAAGGAGGAGAAGAAATAAATCAAGATGGATTGTCATTACATGTGTGAGAAATAAGTAGATAGAACCATTATGTTTCATCACATCGAAAAGAGCTTGCGATTTCCTTACGGAGGCCTTTTGACATTTAAACTTTATAACTGTGAAGTATTTAATTTGTATAAATATTTCACTTAATGCTGAATATTAAATATGTAAGTGCAGGCCATATTATTTTTAAGGGCCCAAGCCCATTGGCTTGTCTATAATTATGTGTAAATGTGGGGTCGTTCTTGTTGATTCTGGTGAATAGAACAAACCCCTTCAGGTTTCACGGCTCTTGTTATTTATTTATTTATTTATTTTTTATTTTGTGTTTGTTGCCTTTAACTTGTGCCAAAAACTTTATTTCCTTCGATTTTTTTATTAGTTTCCTAGCAGTACTTAACTCTAATTTGAATGGAAATGTGGAAAGTACATCAATCACTTCAAACGCTTTAAATTGGTCTGCTTTCAACACTCCAAATAGCAATTAGACTATCAATTTTTTATGACTTCTTAAAAATATAGCGGCCCAAATTGAGTTTCACTCTTTTAGGTCTTCGGTCTATAAAAAGTTTTCGTTAGCTTTGACAAGATATGTCCACTCAGTCAATCAATATATTAAAAAGAGAAGGAAAAAAAGGGTGTCACGAGCCAAAATGACGACAAATTCGGGAAACATCTCAGAAATGGCAATCACATCAGTTAAGGCCTAAGGATTGGAAGAGGTGGACCCGTTTCCATTAACACGTGCCCCTATCCTCAGACTACGTGACGCGAACGGGAGTCGCCCAGGCTCTCTGTTGCCCATCTCTGTCGCACGTTTTTCTTCCATCAGAACCTGCTTCCACTCTCTCTTTCGTTCTGTTTCGCTCTCTCACACATGGATGCAGACTATCTCGACCGTACTTCCACACGAGTATCATGTACACCATGCGCTGCTCCATAACCTCAAAGCCACAGGGAAAGGGAGAGAGAGCGATTCCAGACGCTTAAAGGCCATAGTACTGGTGGTGTATCCGAGTCGCCAAATCCCTCCTGCCATTGCTCTTTTGGCACTTCATTGTGGTTATTATTATGGGGAAGAGGAAGCGAGTTCCTGATCAGAGCAATACCCAATCTCCCGTTTCGTGTTCACCTTCGTTCGGTATGTTTCTCTTATTATATTTTTCCCCTTTTCACCCCTTATGGGTTCCGTTTTGTTCTGTGAGAAAATGCAGGACAAGTTGTTCAATTTCTTGGAATTTTTACTGCCAATTAGGCTCAAATTTGTTTTCAATTTCGTCCTCCTTCCCGAAACAAAATTGGGAGGAAGTATGTTGTCCAACTTCCGTGGGGATTTTACCATTGGGCTTTCCCGACCTATCTGCATATCTGTGTTAATATTTTAGGCTTTTTGAATTTGAGCTCTGCCATTTTGTGGGTTTCTTCACGGCCTTCTTTCTCGCTGTTCCTCTCTACCCGTTGAATCGGTTTTGTGTTTCTTTATCTTTTCTTTACATTTTCCGTACTAGTTGCTCGTTGACCACGTTTGACTGAGGGAGCTATTGTTTTACTCAAGCTTTCTTGATTTTCGTTTAATGGTGTACGGAGCAGATTGTTAATTGAAGCGTCTTGTATATTGATGGAAAACTACTTTCTTTGCTTAACTAATAGGCTTGGCACTGTAGAGAACTGTCGATATTTTTGCATGTATGTTAGGAGAGTAGAGAAAAATCATTGAAGTTGTTACGATATTTGCCTGGGTGCTTTAAATTTGTGTTTCCGGAAGAGAATGGGTAGTACTAGTTGGAGCTTCTTCAGACATAGTAGCATTTAAAAGGAGAAAGATCTAGGTGATGTTTGCGGAGGGGATGCACTTTCGTTCTACAGCATCCAAACCTTGTCATCCAATGCTAGTACGTTTAACTGTAGTTTCAACCATTCAGGGTCCTGCATTATCGGACTTTGTCCCCCTTGCTAATTCTCCTGTTTCTTGAAGTTAGTACTGAGAAATTTCTTTTCTGTTGCATTGCTGTACACTGTTTCTTTACACCTGTCCCAATTTTAGGACTGAAAATTTTCCCTAGCTTTCTTTGTATGCCTACTTGACTTTTTGACTTCGTAATTAAAAATTATCCTCGTTGTAGCCTACTTGTTAAGGTCGTTTCATTTTCCCTATCTGTTGGCCAGTGTGTGGTCACGTTAGCATGCTGTGCACTAGGCTTTTAGTAGTTGGACTGCTAGTTTTGGTCCTGTTGCACACTAGGAGGGTGGAGTTAATTCACATTTTAAATCGGTGAATAGGTCTCTCTGTTGGCTTTGGAATCAGCTATCTATCTGAGCTTCAAAGAGGAAGAAGGTTATAGATGAATATAGGAATCTGATTTTTTTGGATTTTGTTAAACCTTATTTCAACTATAAGTAAATGTTTGGAATGATCAATATTTTTCTGTATGTAATACTGCAGATGCCATACCTTGTTCCTCTGGGATGGATTTAATGTCCGAAGAGGTTTGTTTTATCTCTTATTCTTTGTAAATTATAGCGCCTATTCTAGGTTAGAGATTTTCTTTACGCATCTCCTACCAAGCTCACTCAGACCAGAGATCGATTCCTAAGACAAGTCCATGAGGATTTTGTCACTATCAGCTAGCAGCACTGTTATTTTTCGCTTCTTCACTCATCTTATTTGCAACCAAGACACATACTTTTATCCTTTTTACCTTTTGCAGAAACCTATGCATTCAGTTGACACTTGTGAACTAAGGCCTCTCCTGTCTGTCTTGGATATCACGGATGGTTCTCTACTAAATGCTTCTGCTACCGAAAATCATAGTCAAATTCTTGGCCGTTCAATATCTTTGAAATGCTCTCGTAATTACTATGACCATCAATACTCTCGGCGTAACTCATGCAATCAAGTCAATTCATTGACTTCTCGTGGCAAAGGCACTTCTTTATGTGATGAGAGACTGTCCATCAAATTGGCTGCTCAATTTAACTCACGGGTTGGACATCATTCGGGTACATAATTGCTTTTATTTATTAGTTATGCGTCAATTCTATCAAGGTTCTATTTCTTTTGACAGTAAGTCAAGAAATGATTATTTTTATTTCTTAATTTGATCTGCTGTAGAGGTGTCCCAGCTCTATCACAAAACTGATGCATTATGTGATGAATGGGGCATATTACCTTGCTGATACTCTGTTTATCTGATATTTTTTGTTGGTGGGATGACTAATCTCTCCGCATGGTTTCCAAGTTGAAATTGTCTTGCAATTTGGAATAAACAAGACTGTGTCTTGTAAAATTTTGCAAAATTCTTTTGCGTTTTTAGATATCATCATTTGCTTTAAAATAAACATCTAGTAGAGTTCTAGAAAAACATTTTTTCTTTTTAGAAATCATTATGTGCTTTAAAATAGAGAAGGATATATTTCAGGGAAATTTTAATTTTTTAACAAAGGTTATTTTTGCTTTTTTTTTTTTTTTTGGTATATCACTTTACAAAATTCTTTTCTTTTTTTTTTTTCTTTTCAAAGCAAAATGGAAACCCGTAAAATCTTCCTAATAAGAATGTGTTGAGAAAAGATTCTTATTTATTTAAACAAGCACAACAGTAAGTGGAGGTTGGCTTAGTTCCCTTAGAAAATATATATATATATGGAACCAGCCAAAATAAACTTTGAGGTTGGCCTCAATGGAGTGAAAGTTGCCTTTTGTCGAATTTGAGTGTGGAGTTCAGCTTGTCACCAATTTTAGGGACGGAAGGATGCAGGGTGAAGATCCACATAGGTAAAGGGTTGGGATGGTGGAGTTTCAGCCCCTGCATGGTGGACGAAGGAGGGGGATAATGGGAATGGGGACGCCCTTTCGATATTACAGGAATGGGTCTCCACTATCACCTCTTCCTCTCTCTTGTTAAGCCCCTTCTGGGGGACAATGGATGGAGAAGAGGTGATCTTCCCTTCCTCTAATGTTGAAGGGATGGTAATCCCTACTCTTGTAGACAAGGCTAATTATTAATTTTATTTTTTATTTTTTATTTTTTATCTTTTGAGAAATTATTTTCATAATTGAATCAAAGTACTTTTCATTTTCTTAATACTATTTGGTTTTTGAAATAAATTTTCAGTGTAACCATCTCACGATAGTTTTTTTATGAAGGGCTTCCATAAACATTACTTTTCTAACACTTCTCGAAATGTTAGGAATAGGACTTGAGTTTCCCTCAAATGATCCTATTTGGATTTTACATTTCCCTCTTTTTCTATCTGCTAATATTTTTATATATAGTTATTCCTGGTCTCCAACCAACTCCAAGTGGCATGATTTTTGCAGAGAATAGGGAAAAGGTGTTTGGCAGGCCAGAAAGAATTAGGTCCGGTTCCTTGGTAATGGATTCAGTATCATCAGATGTAGTAAAGATGGTATGTGGGATATGCGAGAAGCCATTGAGACGGAAACCGTATTTTCCTGGAAGTTCACTTTCTTCTGGTGAACTTGCCGTGGTGGCAGTTTTAGTCTGTGGTCACGTTTATCATGCAGAATGCTTGGACCAGGGAACATGTGATGAAGAAAGACGTGACCCCCCCTGCCCCATATGTCTGGGCTTGCTCTCCAAGGATGATGACTCAAGGGAACAAGAATAAATTGTTGAACGTCTTCTGTTATACACTAATGACACTGATCATCTAGAAGTGGCAGGACAAGCTTAGGTCAGTTGATGAAGATATGGCAGTTTTGTTGTTTAAGCAGCAGGCTGTTTGACAGGCCTGGAATTTGGTCTTGCTGTCAGAATACACTAGTATCTGCGTTTCAGTGACTTGGTTTGATGTACAAGTTTTCCATTGCAAGATCAGAGTGACCAGCTTATGTTTTTCCTATTCGGGCAGTGACCAGGGTGTTACTCTGGATTAGAAGACGGAATATGAGCAGTTGTTTAAACAGTAGACTGTGTGAGTTTAGCCTTATATTATGCTGAAACTATTGAGAGTTCATAGTTCGTATTTCATTAACTAGGAAATAGTTTGCAAGTTTTCCGATAGGGAAAACAGCGTAGCAGAGTCGTGTGTTTTATGCTGAGGAGTGAACGGGTTATGTATTTACTTCCTCTGTTAGATGCCGGTTCATGTAATTTCTTTACAACAATAAATAGTGTAATTTGCAATCTCTTTACAATCATAAATGTTCCTCCATGTATCTGCGCGTCTGAGAGTATTTCTTGCTGCTGCCTCTTCTTGTTTGGATTTATTGTTGTGGTCCCATTTGACAATTGTTTTCACCAGGCCATGACAGTTTCTTGAGCGATAGTAGTTGACGTTCACAAATTATTGGCATCACCAGTTTATCATTGAAATACTTGACGGCTTAGCAGTAGAGGGTTTTGCCCTCCAGGAGAAATAATAAAATTAACAACTTGTGGTTTTAATTTATTGGGCTGTTCACCGCAACCCACTTGCATCGACATGCGTAGAGATTGTTCTGTCCCGATACTTGTACTGAGAGTTGATTCTCGCTTTACCGAGAACCTGAACAAAGTTTTGATTATTGATTCAGCTAATTTAGTGGTAAGTTAACAGGGTTAAGGAGGTTTCAAGTTTAATACCCAATTGTATGAATAATAGATCTATATCTTACTTTTGTCTTGTAAATTGTACCACCCAAGCTCAACTAATAACCACACATGGAGATCTGCCTGACGTAACATTAAAATACTAACGCTGAATACCACTATCTTTTTGGTTAATCAATAGTAGAGTACCTTTCATCTGGAAAATTGCCCTATCAGTTTTAACCCCGAATCTTTTAATTCAAGTAATTAAACATATGTTTTTAATCAGTTGGTAAATAAGTTAAGTTCTTTTTAATAAAAGTGAGAACTAAGATATAAGAATTATTGAGAGTTCTTTTTTTTTTTTTTTTTGAAAAAATACAATGCACATTCTTAAGTTACGAACATAAGGTATTGAACCCCAGACCTCTTAGTTAAAATCCTTATTAGTGTGTGCTTGTGTGCTAGATATCAATATGATCCTAAAGAACAATACTTAATTATTGTTAAAAGAATATTTAGATACTTAAAAGAAACCATCAATCTAGGAATTTGGTATTCTAGAGATAGAACTATTGACCTACATGCTTTTAATAATTCCAATTATGCTAGCTGTAAAATAGATAGGAAGAGCATTAGTGGTGCTTGCCACTTTCTTGAGAACATGCTTGTTTCTTAGTGCTCTAAAAAGCAAAATAATGTGGCATTATTCTTTACTGAGGTTGAATATATTATTGCTATTAGCTATTATGCTCAAATTCTATGGATGAAACAATAATTAGAAGACTATAACATTAGTTATTCAAATGTTCCGTTAAAATATGATAATACTAATGCAATAAATTCAACAAAGAATCCTATACAACACTCTAAAACCAAGGATATTGAAATTCGGCATCAATTTATTAGAGATCATGCGCAGAAAAATGAAATCACACTTTAGTTTGTGTGTAATGATCACCAGTTGGCTGATATTTTCACCAAGCCATTGGATAAAGAAAGATTTTATACTCTTCGAAGAAAGCTTGGCATGTCATTATTTGTATATATTTCTTGAATATGTTTTGCTTTGCTCTGTAATACTATATTCTTTATGGTTCCACCCGAGCTCTTACTTTGAGGGAGAGCAATGTGCACTTGATTAGGTCAGTAATTTGCAATCATTCTTAGATATTCTTCATGTTGCTTTTCACTTTACTTCTGCCGTATATATTGTCTTTTTTTTTTTTTTTTGCTTATGACAAAAAGGGAGAGAGAGAGAGCATTTAGCACATGAATGAAGTTCCATTTCTAACTTATAATGTAGAAAGTGGGATAACTTTCCAACATCTTTAATGTATGTTTCTTATATGATGTTTGGAAAAGTATACATCTTCATGATGATTGCCATGTTGAATGAAAAACATATTATTGATTGTCATATACATCAGTAATATAATTGAACTTGAACATGTTGTATCTAGAATGCAAATCATGATTATTTGATTGATGACATGTGCTATTATGATGTGTTATTATATGCTTAAACTTTATAAATTTTGTCATCATTAAAATGGGGAAAATTGTTGGAAAAAGGTGTATTTTGTTATGACAAACTATTGGATGCATATAATATTTGTATAAATGTTTTTCATATGATTACGTGCAATATTAGACATCAAGGAAGTAAAAGGTGTGCAAATTATAATATCAATAAATGATATTATAAAGTAGCTAGGTTTCTACATTTTTTCACAAATTAACTTCATACAATGCCTTGACAAATATTTTGTATGAAATAGAGCTAAAGGAATATTTGAATATTTGAAGAAAAAATGATACTTGGATTTATGTACTTGTAGGTACACATGAATCAAGAATCATACTATGAAGGCCAAAAATCAAAATCATAATACTTGATTTTAGTTAGTTGGTTCAAGCTCAAATTAGGATCATTATTTAATTGGATCAAGTCCTTGGAAAGTAGCCTACAAGCTTAGCCCATGAGCTTAGCTCACAAACTCAACTTGTAAGCTAAGCCCATAAGACTCAGACCACTTACTGTCTCAATTAAACGTTTTGATGTTGTTTCACTTAAGAGCAATTCTCTTAAGTCACCCTGATGAGAAGAGAACCCTAATCCTAAGAAACACTGAGTTGCTTTCTCTCACCTTTCTCTCTCTCTGTCACCGATTTTCCAATAGAAGAAACATGAAGTGATGGTGTTGTCAAAATGGCTATGAAGATAATTAATCATCGTTTGTACTATAGTTTAATGGAGCTTTTGTCAAGTCTCAATGGAAAAATTGCAATAGGCATCTCAAGTTTGAACATAAACCCTAGAAAGTTAGTTTGCTTCATATCTTCTATAAAGAGATGTTCTTGATAGTTCTTGGGAGCTTTTGGATGAAATTTGGTTGAAAGATTGAGAAAATATTAAAGCTTGTGAAAGATCATACACTCATGGCATTCTTTATCGATCTATAAAGAAAGTTTGAATTTCTGGTGATATTCTTATACTTTGATATTCTTGTGAATATTCATTGATAGATTAAGTTGTTTATGTGATAATTAAAATTTGATTATTAGTTGCATATAAACTCCTTTGTAAATCTGAAACCCTAACTTTGTGATAATTGGGAGTTTCATGATAAAAGCTTGAATTGAGTTTGTATATCTTCAATTAGCTCTTTGATAAGCAATATTCCTCACAAATATTACACATTTGAGGATTTGTTAATGTGCTAAGGTTGATTCAACCTTATCATTATAACCATGAATCATTGAACTCCTTGAAAAGGAGTTGAAAAGTGTTAGAAAGGGTTTTTTCCTAGCTTTGAAGTAAAGTGGACTTCAACCGATTATGTTGAAAAAGAAAAGGGTGAAAGTAAGTGACAAGGGTCGAACCACCATGTAAACTTGTGTGCATTTCTCTTTTTGTCTATTTACTTGGTTGTTTGATTTTGATACTTGAATCCTTAGCTTAAGTGCATGAAAAGTAATTAAACCTACAAATAGGGAAAAGAAACTGAGATAACCAATTCAGCCCCCTTTCCTTCTTAGTTAGCCATTAAACCTTACATATTGCAAAGCTAATTCTATTGTGATAGACCCACTCAGTGGATGATTACTATGCTAAATTCAAAAAACTACTACTTGAATTGGGTGAGATAACCAACTTATTACTCATTTTCAAAGTTAAAATATCACTCTAATCAAAAGAATTGAAGGCTTGAGTGTCACTTAGTGTTGACCCAATTTACTGGTTAAACAACTAACACTAGTAGACCTTGCAACCTATAAAGCTCATGGTTTATGCTTTCATTATGCTGAGTAGTTTAAGTTGGGCCATAACCACAAAAGACTAGTTGTACTATTCATTCTAGAAGAAGCTTTAGTCCTTATTGAGAAATTAGAGAAGAAAACTTAGAAATATCCTTCAACATTATACAAGGGTTAAGTGCTCCACCTATGATAAGGATGGAAGGAAGGAAGGGCACCAATTGAGTTAGGATGCAAGTCCTTATTGACTTAGGAAGCTCCCATAATTTTATAGAACAAAGTAGTGAAGTGGTTAAGGCTTTGACTAGATTAAGATGTCAAGTTCAATGTCATAGTAGCCAATGACAAATGAGTAGTGAGTTGAGGACAGTGCATAGGCATAAAATTCATGCTTAAGGTGCACTTTTTAGTTTAAATTTGTTCTTGCTACCACTCCAAAGGGTGGACGTGGTCCTTCCAACCTAATGGCTAAAGCCATTAGGCTTGATCCTATGAGATTTTAACAAAAGGTCCATGGTGTTTTTGGTGCAAGGGTGGAGATTTAAGTTACAAAGAGAAGATACACCAAAAAGAGTTAGTTTGTAGGGAACGACTGAATAAGGAAGATAGGGATAGGGGCACAAGGGGTTCTATTGAACCTAACTATTCTTTTACTGGACTACCCCATAATAGTGACACACTAGAAAGCTCAATGGAGAGACAATCTAAAGAAACCTTAGGACCTACTAGCCTAATATTGGGACGTGTTTAGCAAACTTAGTGACTTTCCACTTAAATGGAACCCATGCATATAAAATCCCATTGAAAAAGTTAGGCAAAGCCATTTATGTATGCTCATATAGGTACCTAGCCAAAAAGGCTAAGATTGAATGGGTAGTGGGCAAATTGCTTAGGACTAGGACTATAGGAAATAGTAGAATCCATTATGCTCCCCATTCTTGCTAGTGAAAAAAAAGGATAACTCAGGGTAGCTTTGTGTGGATCACCAAGAGCTTAACAAAAATATCATTAAATTTCTTGATGTCAATCATAAACAAGCTCCTTAATGACCTTTACAAGGCATGAGTATTCTCCAAACTTGATCTAAGAGCAAGCTATTACCAAATTCAAGTAAAGGAGAAAGATATTGAAAAGATGGCTCTTCGCACTCACCATAGGCATTATGATTTTTTGGTGAGGTCATTTGGCCTAACCAATGCTCTTGCAATATTCAAATCCTTGATGAATAAGGTGTTAAAACTAGTCTTGAGGAAATTTGTACTTTTTTTTTTTTTTACGATGTATTAGTATATAGCTGGTCTTAGGAAAGGCATAAGCATCATCTAAAGAAGATTCTATCAATCTTGAAGGAGCACAATGTTTTTATGAAGGAAACTAAATGCAAGTTTGGTTGAATTGATGTGAAATTTCTAGGACATCAAATCTACTACAAGGATGTCATAGTGGATGAAAAGAAAACATAGGCTATTTAGGGGTGGAAACCACCCAAATTAGTAAGGAACTTTGTAATTTCCTTGGTTTAGTGAGATATTTATAAAGGTTCATGACGGATAACTTCAATAGGTTAAAGCGGCAAAGTGAGCCTTCAAATCCTTCAAGATGGCATTAACTAGCACCCTAGTACTAGTGATGACAAACTTCCAAGAAGTGTTCACCATCATGTGTGACACCTTTGGAGTTTGAATTGGACCTATCCTTATTGTCATGGCCTATTTGTTCTCCTAGGATTATGTGGCATTGGAACTATGCACCTGTCTAGGCCTACCTTCCTTACTTACACGAAAGAAAAGGTTAAAAGAGGCATCCACCTCCTAGATACAACTCTACCCAATTCTCAAACCTTCCATTGTTATAAAAGAACTTTCTAAATGAAATTCTCAAATTTTCCCATGCTGGGCCATCCAACCACCACTTCTAAAGCTTACATTAATTTCCCACTAAGATGATTTTGATAAGCCCCTTTATGGATCTAAAAGTGGTCTCTTGAGAGACCAACATAAACCAATCTTCTTCCTTTCCTAAAAGGCCTTTTCAATAGGTTAGCTCCTTTTCTTATTCCAAAGATGAACTCTTTCCCTAAGGTGACTATTAGGATCTCCAATGTCTAGTGCATTACATGCACTTAACCATTTCTTGTTGATTCCCAAGGATTTATTAAAGGCCCTTGGTCCTTTCCTAAGTGGATCTCATAGAATTACATTGACTTCTCAAGTGGCAACCCTCTATGCCATATGTTGCTTTGTTAGAGGCCTCTTGCCTTTATTTCATCATTGAATGTCCAACGGCTACAACATTTACTCCAAACACTTAGGAACATTAATGGCCCACTTTAATGTGTCTATCCTCCCAATGCCAACCATTAACCTTGGACATGTGCATGGCCATGTTGCCCATTTCTTGCCTTTAGTGTTTTTGCCCCTAATGCCACTGCCTTTTAGGTTATCCATTTTAGTGTACACCATAGCTTATCCTATCCATGCACATTCATATTCCACCCTAACCTTGATTGCATTTGCTCACGTGAACCTTGACCTCCACACACCTGGTGCCTTCCTATGCCCTTATGCCTCGGCTTTCATCAGTAAGACTTAGCCTTCATCACTCATTGGTGCATCTCCTATCACATAGCAACAATCCCGAGTCTTCAACCCTTCAAGTTGTTTGTTGTATTGTAACATTGGTATATTATGTCAAGTATTATGTTATGCAGAACTAAAGACCCATTGCTTACTATTGTAAGGTGATACACAAGTGGCACCAAGAAATGTCCACATATAACTGAGAGCCTATGGTGTTGGCTTTGGTAGTATAAAGATAGAGGCATTACCTCTTGGGCAATTGGTTCAAGATCCTCACCAACCAAAAAAGTGTAAGGTATTTATGTGATGAAAGGCTTTTAATCCTAACACAACACCATTGGCTTAATAAGTTGCTAGGGTTCAATTTTATTGTTAGATATACCTTGAGGAAGCCAAATTAGGTGGTTAATGCTCTGTCCCTAAAGAAATCAAATGAGGAATCAAAAGAGACTAACACCAAAGTTTGGGAGGAAGGAGACAACTTGTGTGCCATCATTTCTAGGGATAAGATAACATACATTATTTTAATAAAGGGAAACAACATCCCATATAAGATTGCACAAAGATAACGTTTCAACAAATTTGTTTCAACTAAAGACAAGTAACAGGTTGACTTAACTAGTCATAAGTTCTTGAGTGGGCCAAAGGAAAATAGTGCAAGCCAACATAGCTTAACCAAGACAAAAAACAATGTAGGGGCCTACAATTTATGACAAGTCCAACATAGGGGCAACCCTTTGCCATCTCATTACCAGTCCCCTAGTGGATTAATGCAATTAGGGAAAAGACACAATAGGACCTTGAAAAATAGTCATGGGTAAAGAAAGTATATGATGGTGAGATAGTAGGACCATGGGAACCTAAAGATAGGGTGCTATTTTTCAAAGGGCACATATTTATAGATAGAAATTCAATCATTATAAAGCCAATTGTGAAAGAACTTTACGATAGATTTCACGAAGGTCTCTACAAACTATCCAATAGGTCATAATGGTGGTTGTTTACTAGTAGAAGATAAGGAAATCAATTATGGAAGCCATCCAGAATTGTGGGACTTGTCAAATATAGATATGGGAAAATATGACATCCTTACGTTTGCTTCATCCTTTCCCCTTCCTATCTTAATTTTTAGAAGAAACTTCCATGTATTTTAATTTGAAGGCAAGGATCCTATAATGGTGGTTGTCAATTGTTTAACAACATTTACCCATTTTGTGGTTCTAAAGCATCCTTTCAATGTTGTCTCCATAGCACAAGAGTTCTTTAACTATGTTTTGAAACTACATAGCATGCTCAAGACGATCATTTGTCATTGCAACCCACTATTTACCAATAATTCTTGGAATGAACCTTTCCATTTATAAAAGATAAGGTTTGACAATTTGTTGGCCTAGAATTCTTAGATGGGTAGGTAGACCAAAGTGGTTAATAGAACCATGGAAATGTTCCTCTATTGTTTTGCAAGTAGTAAGCCAAAAATATAGGCGTGGTGGTTACCCTAGCAAAGTTTAGCTAAAACATTAGGATTCATTTGGCTATAAACAAGTCATCATACAAGGTGGTATTTGGTTGAAAACCCCTAACATTATTGACCAACCATTTTAAAATAGCCAAGTCTAAAGCTATGGAATGTTCCTTTCAAGGACTAGGACCAAATATTGGATGAATTGAAGTCATAATTGCAAAGGGCATAGAGGAGAATGAAATATTTTTATAACTTGAAAAGGAGGGACATTAAGTATTAGGTAGGGACAAGGTATACCTTAAATTGCAACCTTACCATCAAACATCCCTAGTCATTTGCCAATCCTTTAAGCTGTCCCCTAAAATTTTTAGGCCTTATAAGGTTATTTAAAAGTCCAAGCCAAATTTCTTGAATTCTATAGAGAAGAATGTGTGCTACATTCTACACCCTAGTTAATCCTAGACACTAGAAAGAAAGGGTAGGGTGAACTTTCAAATGCTTAGTTCATTGAAAAGGACTTTCATTGGTCAATGGTACATGGGAAGACAACAACATGATAAAATAGCACTATCCCAACATTGAGTGTAAGGTCTTCTTTGGCGAGGATGGTGAGATATGACCTAATGCCATGTAGGCGCCAAGTGGGCTATGAGGTGTTAGGTTAGTGGGGTGGATGCAAATAGGGGGAGAAAGACAATGGTTGGCGACTAGGCAAAAACAAAGGAAGTAGAAGCACCCTTACCAAATACCATGCAATAGAGGCACGTTAAGGATGGTCATTCCCATCAAAATCAGCCTCTGTCAACATGGCACAATTTAGACACTAATAATAACCTAGTAGTCATGCTATAGGTAGGTTACTAGTGGAAATTATTTAGTGTGCATGTGTGTGTGTGTGTGTGTGTGCCGTGTATATTTGGGATTACCTTTACACCTTTTGTTTGTAGTTACTATGATTCCATTCATTCATTCATTTGTATCCATATTCTTAATTAAAGAGCTATTATAGCTTCCAAATTCATTAGATTATGAGATTCTCTTGCTAAGTTATTATACATATGCTATTATTCAAGATAATATTAGTGTAGGAATCTTGATTCCTATTCAGTCTCTATCTTTCTACTACATGTTTAGATTATGGGTGTTCTTTTGTTCAACAGATCTATTCTCTTTTTCATTTTTTCCCAATCACTTGGTTTCAACTTTGTTCTTGTCTTTCCTTCTTTTCCAATAATAGACAACCTTTTATGATCAAATCATGGGTGTTATTCTCTAGTTCACCAGATCTATTCCATTCATTGATAGCATTTTCAAATTAGATTATGGGTGTTCTTCTCCTATTACCCATATTTTTTATTTTATTTTTTTCTCTCTTTCCATTCATAGATTTGTCATCGAAAAAGCCCTTTTTTATGATCTACTACTCTTTCTCACATGTTCCTCACCAACTAATACTCACCCATAGCTAATGAACATAATGATGAGGAGAATAAGACTCTCTTAAATCGTTTTGGTCAACCACCACATAAGGGTTGGCAATCCTATGCTCTTACATCACATGGAGCAGTCATAATCCTTGAAGTAAGGGATCCTTTGTATTTGGCCCCATGTGAGACCAACAAGACTCTTAACATTTTGGAAACATTAATCGAGGAGGATAATTTTGCTTCTTGTTCATGGGATATGAAAAATGCCCTTTTAGGCAAGAACAAATTCCACATTGTTGGTGGTAGTCCTCTAGAACTAATGGTAGGATCTCCCTTTTTATTCTCGTTGGAAAAGATGTAAGGAGGTAGTTCTCTCTTGGTTGCTCACATCTATTGCCCTAAATCTCTATAGGCCTATGAAGTATACGGAATAATTGTTGAAAATCATGTGTTCATATGTTTTGTTGAGAAAAAATTTATTTGTGAATAATTTTATGTATGATAATATCTTTATGTGCATACATTAAATACCAAAGTAAAAGGTGTGCAAATTATAATATCAACTAATGATATTATAAAGTAGCTAGTTTCCTACATTTCATTATTAAACATCACATATAAAGTGTGATTCTCTTTCACTTCTTGATTAGATCATGTGAAAATAATTGAGCAATCGATTGACCAAAGCCCTAGCCTTCTCACCGAGCTATTCTCTTTCACTTCTTTCTATCACTAATTCTTCAATGGGAAGAAATCTGAGGTGATAGGAATGTCAGAGCCATCTTGAAGAGCCTTAATCACCATATGCATTGTTGATTGAAGTAGCATCTATCAAGTCTCAATGGTTTAACTCCAATGGGTAGATCAGGTTTGAATGAAACCCTAGAAAGCTTATTTATTTGATATCTCATATGAAAGGAGGGTGAAGAAAGTTCTTTGGTATAGTTTTTGATAATACTATGTTGAGAAATCAAGCTTGTGCTCAAGTCTTGCAAAGATATCATACCCGACGATATTCTTTATCAATCTTCGAAGCAACTATGTATCTTAGGTGACATTCCTTCAAACTAATATTCTTATGAATATTCACTGTTAGAATAAGTCGTTTATGTGCTGATCAAGCTTTATTTATTATATGCACATAAACCTCTTTGTAAATTCTAAACCCTAACTTTGTGAAAATTGGGGGTTTCGTGATTAGAACTTGAATTGGTTTTATATATCTTCAATTAGCTCTTTGATAAGCTTTATTCCTCACTCACATTATATATTTGAGGATTAGCTTGATGAATTAAGGTTTGATCAACCTTAGCATTGTAACCGAGAATCAAATAACTCCTTGTTGAGGAGTTGTGAAGTATAGGAGAAGATTTCTCCTAGCTCGAAGTAAAGTAGACTTCAACTTGGTTTAAGTTGAAGGAGAAGAGGATGGAAGTAGGTGAAAAGTGCCGAACCACCATGTAAACCTTTGAGCCTGCTTATCTTGTCTTATCTCTTGGTTATATGCTTTGATATAATTGTGTTGAATAACAATCTTGCATAAAATAGAAAAGAACAGAAAAATACAATATAAAACCTAAGTATCCAATTCAACCCTTTTTCTTGGATAGTCATAAAACCTTACAATTGGTATTGAGAGCCACGTTCTTTGTCTTAAAGGCTTAACATACTAGAATAGATCCACTTAGGTGGTTGTAGAAAAAGGAGTAGCTATAACGGGGTATAATAAACCACCTTTGTTTGATGGAATAAATTATAGAAATTGGAAGTAGCTTATGCAAGTCTTCATTGTCGGTCAAGACCTGAAGCTTGGCAAATAATCAGAAAAGGTATTGCTTTACTTAAAACTGATGAATGGAGTAAAAATGAAGCTAAAATCATGGGAATAAATGCTAAGGCTATGAACATGATTTACAGTGGGTTGAAGGCTCATGAATTCAACAAAGTATCATCTTGCCTCACCAGCAAAGAAATATGGGATAAGTTAGAAGTTATATTTGAATGTACAAAAAAGGTTCAATCATCTAAAGTGACCATGCTTATGATTATGAACTATTTACCATGCTTGAATCAAAACTGTTAGTGATATGTTTGGTAGATTTATTGAAATAGTTTTTGAACTTAAGTTGTTAGGAAAGACTTATACAAATAAAGAGATGGTTAGGAAAGTGCTAGTATCCTTACCCGAGAGCTGGGATCCAAAGAAAATGGCCATAAAGGAAGCTCACAACCTTGATAGTTTGACCCTAGATGATCTATTAGGATCACTAAAGACTCATGAGATGCAATTAATTAGAAGAGTAAGAGAGAAAGAAAATAGAAGGTCACTTGCCTTAAAAGTAGAAATAGAAAAGAATGAAGAGTTAGAGTCTGAAAATGATGATATTGCTCTTATAGCTAGAAGATTTAGAAAATTTCTTAAGAAAGATCTAGGAAGAAATAGAGGAGAACCTAAGAAGAATGAAATACATGATTCTAAGGATAACTTATGATATGAGTGTAGAAAACCTAGACATATCAAGGCTGATTGCCCCTTACTCAAGAAGAAGAACAATAGAGGTAAGAAGAAGGCAATGATTGCTGCCTGGGATGATGAAAGCTTTTCATTAAATGAGGAAGAACAAGAAGAAGTTGCTACCTCTACTTAACCGCAAATGCAATAATAGAAGAAGAACTTGAGGTAAGTGATTTTGAATTCGAAACAAATCTTAATGGTGATAATTCTTTAATTTAGTTGAATATGCAACTAAGATGAAAGAAAAATACAAGAGGATGGAAGCTAAATATAAATCTGCAAAAGCTGAATCTAAAATTGATAAACATGTGATATATCTTCTATGCCTTGTATGCATGAAAGCTCCAATGTATCTAAAAATATTTCTATGAGATCTGATACATGCTCTATGATTAATACTTGTTCTGACTTAGAAAACAAGCATGATAATATCTCAAGAATTGTTTGTGAGAACTAGGACATAACTACACTTAACCTAAGGATACTTGAGCTAGAAAGAAAGAAACATGAAATTTAAATGAAATTGGATTATACTACTATGGTGTTACATAAGTTCACAAAAGGTAGTAGCATGCTAAATAATATGTTGAAATCACAAAGAGGTGTATATGATAAAGCTAGTATAGGATATAATTCTTTGAAGAACACAAAAATTTTTACAAAATTCTTTGATAAAGAGGACTATACATTTCTGCTACACTATAAATGTTCTCATTGTAACTATATTGGTCATTTGTTTGATACATGTCCAATTAGACTTAGAAGAGCATATAAGATACAAAAAGGTGTGGGTACCTAAGAAGATTAATAATGTAGTAGCAACTAACACTCATGAACCCAAAAAAAAAAGGGTATGAAGATCTCTAACACAAATTTTTGTTTATGTAGAATATGAACATGAATATAAACAAGAAGAAGCACAAAGAGCTGTGGATTTTGGATAGCGGTTGTTCCCATCATATGACTGGGATGATGGAGCTTTTCTTAACACTTGAGTTAAAATTCAGAGGCACTATATCTTTTGGACATAACTCCAAAGGAAAAATTAAGGGTATAGGCACTATAGGTAACCCAAAATCTCTTCTTATATATGATGTATTGTATGTTGATGAATTGAAATTTAATCTATTGAGTATAAGTCAATTGTGTGATAATAATTTCAAAATCAGATTTGGAAAAAAACTGTCTTGTTGAAAATATGGAAAACAATGTAAGAATTATTGGAAAAAGAAAAGATAATATTTTTGTACTTGATCTTAGCAAATTAACAAATAAACAAACATGTTTAATTGTCAATGACAGTGTTAATGCTTGGTTATGGCATAGGAAACTTGGTCATGCTAGCTTAGGATTGTTAGAGAAACTATCTAAGAATGGCTTAGTTATAGGTTTACCCGAGCTTAACTTTGATAAGAAAAAGTTATGTGATGCTTGTGTAAAAGGGAAACACACTCAAAGTAGCTTTAAACCAAAGCTAATGGTGTCTACCTCAAGGCCGTTAGAACTAATCCACATGGACTTGTTTGGTCATAGTAGATGACTATACAAGATATACTTAGGTATATCTACTTGCTAGGAAAGATGAAGCATTTGAGAAATTTGTTGATTTCTCTAAAATGATTCAAAATGAAAAAGAACTTACTATAACCAAGATTAGGATAGATCATGGTGGTGAATTTGAAAACTATCTTTTTGAGAATTTTTGTTCCAAGAATGGCATTTCTCATAATTTCTCAGCACCTAGAACACCATAACAAAATGGTGTTATAGAAAGGAAAAATAGGACACTTTAAGGGATGGCTAGAACTATGACGTGTGAATATAACCTTCCTAAACATTTTTGGGGAAAGGCTGTAAGCACGGCTTATTATATTTCAAATAGGGCATTCTTAAGACCGATCTTGAAAAAGACTCCTTTTGAGTTACTTTTTGGTAGGAAACCGAATATATCTTACTTTCATGTGTTTGGAAGTAAATGCTTTGTATTGAACCATGGTAAAGAGTCACTTGGAAAGCTTGACTTTGAGAGTGATGAGGCCATATTTCTCGGTTATTCTTAAACTAGCAAAGCATATAGAGTTTTTAATAAGAGAACTCTAGTTGTTGAAGAATCTATTCATGTACAATTTAAAGATGATTCTGATTTGAACTCTATTGAACAAGAACTAAATGAAAAGAGTGCACCCATTGTTGAAGGGGAGTTAGACTCGAGAGATTTCTCTTTTCCTAGAGTTAGACTTAAGAGATTTCTCTTTTCCTAAAGTAAGGAATGAGGTAGATCAACAACATATCCTAGGAAACCCTACAAATAGAGTTAGTACAAGGTCTAAATATCACAATACATGTGAACATCAAGATTTCTTGTCTCAAGTAGAGCTAAAGAAAGTATATGAGGCTCTTGAAGATGAAAGTTGGTTTCTTGCTATGCAAGATGAACTAAATCAGTTTGAATAAAGCAAAGTCTGGAAGTTGATTCCAAGACCACAAGACCATTTGGTAATAGGGACAAATGGGTGTTTTGAAACAAATTAGATGAGAATAGGACAATCACTAGAAACAAAGCTAGACTAGTTGCACAAGAATATTGTCAAGAAGAAGGACTTGACTATGATGAGACATTTGCACCTATAACTAGATTAGATGCAATCCGAATGTTGCTTGCCTTTGCTTGCTACATGAATTTTACACTATTTCAAATAGATGTAAAAAGTGTCTTCCTAAATGGTGTTGTAAAAAAAGAAGTTTATGTTGAACAACCAACTAGATTTGAAGATTCCACATGTCTAGACCATGTATTTAAGCTGTTGAAAGCTTTATATGGTTTGAAATAAGCTCCATGGGCCTAGTATGATAAGTTGAGTGCTTTTCTAGTTAGTACAAACTTTAGAAAAGGCAAAGTAAATGATACCTTGTTTGTTAAGACACAAGGAAAAGATATTTTGATTGTTCAAATCTATGTTGATGATATTGTGTTTGGTTCTACAAACTCTGCTGTGTGTGAACAATTTGTTGATTTTATGAAATATGAATTTGAAATGAGCATGATGGGTGAACTAAACTATTTTCTTAGCCTGCAAATTAAACAAACATCTAAAGAAATTTTCATAAGCCAAACCAAATATACAAATGAGTTGCTTTAGAAATATAATATGAATGATTCTAAACCAATAAACACTCCCATGAGCACATCTACATCTTTGTCACATGATGATATTGGAAGTAGCATTGACTCTATGATGTATAGAGGTATGGTTGGTTCCGTATCTTCTCCATTAAGATTCCATTGAAATTTGATAATACTAGTGCTACAAACTTAACTAAAAATCCAATACATCATTTTAAAACAAAGCATATAGAAATAAGACATCACTTCATTCAAGATCATGTTGAAAAATCTGATATTTCCATTGAGTTTGTTTAAACTAACCAGCAACTTCCTGATATTTTTACCAAACCCTTGGATCATGACAAATTCTCCACTCTCTAAAGAGAGCTTGGTTTGTGTTTGATTGGAGATATTGCTTAAACTATGTGAAATATCTATTTGCTATGCACTGCTTGTATATTTTTTTTTTCTATATATTCGGTTCCTATCTTGAGAGGGGAACACTACAATCACATTTGGCATAAGGTCAAACCTCTGCATTCTATCCCTACATGTTACTCATGTACTTCATTTTTACTCATATTCCTCTACTATCTCTTAGTTTGATCTCTTTGATAATGTCAAAAAAGGGGAGAGAGTACATAGTTATAGCACATGTATGTTCCATTTCTGACTTTTAATGCATAATGTGGGATAAACTCTCTTACACTTAAGATACATGTGTATGAGATACTTCTGTGAAATGAATGTGTGAACATGCTTGCTGTGATGAATATTTATTAGTGAAAGTGTGATGTTTAGTGAAGTTGATTATGTGTTCATACATTATTGGATATATGATATTTACATTTTACTATCTTGCTCATTCAGTTGATGACATGTGCTAGTTGGTTGGATTAACTATGAAAATTTTGTCATTATAAAAAAATGGGGAGATTGTTGAAAATCATGTGTTGATATGTTTTGTTGAGAAAAAATTTATTTATAGATAATTTTATGTATGATAATATCTATATGTACATACATTGAATACTAAAGTAAAAGGTGTGCAAATTATAATATCAACTAATGATATTATAAAGTAGCTGATTTCCTACATTTCATTATCAAACGTCACATATAAAGTTTAGTTAAATGTTTTCCTATGATTTAATGAATAAAAATATAAGCAATTATATTAAAGAAAAAATGATACTTTACTCAATATGCTTGTAGGTACATAAAGGGCCAAAGAATATGTTATGAAAGAAAAATTCTTAATACAAGGTTCTATGTGATCAAGCTTAATGCATAATTGAATGGAGCCATATGCTGGATCGAACCTAGACAATTCATGCTGGACCGAGCTTATTCTCTATTGACTGAGCCTAGATAATTCATGTTGGACTGAGCTTATTCTCTGTTGGACCAAGCCTAGACAATTCATGCTGGACCGAGCTTATTCTCTACTGGACCGAGCTTATTCTCTGTTGGATTGAGCTTACTCTCTGTTGGACCAAGCATAAACAACTTTGCTAGACCGAGCCTAAATATACTAAGCCCAAGCTAATCTAAGCCCGAGCTAATCCACTGGCCCACAAGTTTTGCCCAAGTTCAAAGGTGTGAAACACGATCATTTCACTTAAGCCTAAAAGGATGCTGCTCTTAATTGAGCAATTGATCGATCGAAGCCCTAGCCTCCTCACCGAGCCACTCTCTTTCGCTTCTCTTTGTTATCGGTTCTTCAATAGGAAGAAATCAGAGGTGATGGAAATGTCAGAACTATTTTGAAGAGCCTTAATCACCATCTGCACTATTGATTGATGTAACATCTGTCAAGTCTCAACGGTTTAACTCCAACGGGCAGATCAAGTTCAAATGAAACCTTAGAAAGCTTATTTATTTGATATCTTATATAAAAGGGGGGTGAAGAAAGTTCTTTAGTGCAATTTTTGACAATACTGTGTTGAGAAATCAAGTTTGTGCTAAAGTCTTGCAAAGATATCATACTCGACGATATTCTTCATAAATCTTCGAAGCAACTATGTACCTTTGGTGATATTCCTTCAAACTAATATTCTTGTTAACATTCACTCTTAGATTAAGTCATTTATGTGCTGATCAAGCTTTAATTATTATATGCACATAAACCTCTTTGTAAATTCTAAACCCTAACTTTGTGAAAATTGGGGGTTTCGTGATTAGAACTTGAATTGGTTTTATATATCTTCAATTAGCTCTTTGATAAGCTTTATTCCTCACTTAGATTATATATTTGAGGATTAGCTTGATGAATTAAGGTTTGATCAACCTTAGCATTGTAACTGAGAATCAAATAACTCCTTGTTGAGGAGTTGTGAAGTATAGGAGAAGATTTCTCTTAGCTTGAAATAAAGTAGACTTCAACTTAGTTTAAGTTAAAAAAGAAGATGGTGGAAGTAGGTGAAAAGTGTCGAACCACCGTGTAAACCTTTGAGCCTACTTATCTTGTCTTATCTCTTGATTATATGCTTTGATATAATTATGTTGAATAACAATCTTGCATAAAGTAGAAAAGAACATAAAAATACAATATAAAACCTAAGTATCCAATTTAACCCCCCCTTCTTGGATAGCCGTAAAATCTTACAACTTTGTGATTGCTTTCCCAACATTGGCAGCAATGAGATCCTTGAAGTGTAGTGCCAAATCATCCTCATAATGCAAGGAAATGGCTTTGTCAATGGGTATGTCCTTCGTTTAGAACAGTGGTGGGATCATTTAGCTATTTGTATTACTACTTGTTTCCCTACCTTGATGAGCCAAGCCATTTTTTAGCAATATTTAGACTTTGGCCAACTTGTGGAGTTCCTCCTTGGACTTCATGATTCATATAATGCTTTTCTTTCCCAAATTTCACATATAAAACCATTTACTTCCTTAAGTGATGCTATCAAAATGGTGAGAAAAGAAGAAAAACAATGTTGAGTGGTTGATGATCGCAATCATGCCGGCGAAAGTTATGCTGGTTTTTCAACTTGTATGATGGAGATGGTCTTAGGACATTTACCTCGATCTAATTTGAGATACTTACATATGGCCTTTTAAGGTCATGTCTATAAGCCTACACTTGCCTTTGCAAGCTTGATTTTGGCTTCACTCCTTTAGGTCAATACTACTCAACTAGCCCAACATCATTTTGCTAGCATCCTAATTCTCATCCATAGTAATTTTTCTCCCAAGCTAATAGGTCATAATAGACTTTAGTAGCTATTGTCTCTAGATATTGAGGTAGTGGGCAAAAGATAGAGTTGTGTTCCATTGTCACAAGATAGGACACAAAATTAATGATTGTCTTTTCCTTACCAAATGCTTCCATTTGGGGTAACAAGACATAAGAAAAAGAAATGTTTCAAGCTTGTTAGGTATCCATTTGAGATTAAAGATAAGGAGAGCAAACAATCCATTGTGAATCAAGTTAGTGAAGAGGGAGGTTCTAGCATTACAGGTCTCTTTTCTGATCAATTCACCAAGTTGGTTAATGTTTAAGGTACACATACAAATTGCTTTCTTAATTTTACTTGGCTTGTAGACTTAGGTGCTAATGACTTTATGATTGCACAATTACCAAATGATGAAGTCATACTTATAACACACACCAGTCATGTGACCATTCATGATAACTATCATTTGAATGAAGTTTTATACTTTCCCATTTTTCTACTAATCTCCTAGTTGTGGGAAGGTATGCTAATGACAATCATAGTTGAATCATTCTCTTACTTGGTCATTGTATATTTTAGGACCTTTGGACTAGTAGTGTGATGGAAGTGGGTAGTGAGAAGCATGGGTTGTACTTCCTAGAGTCTTCGATAGAACAACATTAGCATGATCATGTAATATTTTACATCAGCATTTAGGACATCTATCTGTATTAGCTATGCAAATTTTTTGATAGATTTTATTGATGTACATTCTTTGGTTTCTATTAAGAATTGCGCTATATATCCTTTGACAAAATAAACGTGTTTGCCTTTTCCATCTAGTACCAATGTGACTTAAGCTATTTTTAAGTTAATATGTTGACATATAGGGCCTATATAAAGCCCTAATATGATTAGGTGAAAAACATTGTCTAACATTTATTGATGATTTTTCTTGAGGAACATAGATTTCCTGTTACATATAATGGCTAACCAAGAAAAGAAAAAGGGGGTTGAATTGGTTATCTCAAGTTATGTCTATCAATCGGTCTTTAAACATTCAAAATATAATCAAATTAAGCACAAAGGATGAATATAAGTAGCAAGATAAAGCATACATAAAAAACAAGCATAAACATGGATTTTCCATGGTGTTAGCCTTTTTCACCAACTTCCACCCTCTTTTTCCTCAACTCAACCAATTGAAATCCTCTTTACTTACTGGTTAGGAAAACCATTATCCTAATCTTTCCAATTCCTCCTTAAGGAGTTACATAAGTCATGGGTTGAAATAAAAGGTTGACTTAACCTTATTACAGTAGCAAATCCCTAAATAATATGAAGTTTATGAAGATATTGCTAATAAAAGAGCTTATTCAAGATATTGAATGAAAATTTAAGCTCTAACCATGAAACCCCCAAATATCATCATATTAGGGTTTCAAATTTAAAAGAAGATTTATGTGTAAATAACGATTAGAGTTTAATTAGCATATAAATAAATGTATGCAAGTATGAATAATCACAGAGAGTTAATCTTAAGAAAATATCACCGAATATTACTAAAGATCAAAGAGTGTTACCGAAGCTAATAGAGATAGCGATGCTTGAGCAACTTCAAATCTTTCTCATGACTTTCTTAAATATCTCATGCATAAATTGCTTTAGAACCATCAAGAAGAGCTTTTTATATCATATTCAAATCATAAGAGCTCATTAGGGTTTCTTGTCAAACCTAACGGATCCATACTTCTTCTTGTTAAAAGATAGAGAGATTTCCATCAATCTATAGTTGAAGCTTCAATTAATGCTCACAAATGACCATATGACATTCAATTGCTTCTCAAATCTTCCCATTAGAGAATCAGCTACTCAGAGAGAGAGATAGAAGCCATGCAAAGCTATTTCAAATTTGGGGCTTCTCAATCCGAAGCTTGATGAAATAGGTTCTCCGATCACCTAACTCAAATGGAGCCATTTCTCAATGAGCTGGCTCTTAATCACCATCAAGCTTGGATAAGCTTTTAAGTGAACTTTGATCGGCTTGCTTCATGCAGGCTTGGATTAGTCCTTAAGTGGACTTCAGGTGGAGTGCTTCATGCACAAAATTAACCCATTTCTTGTAAAATAATCCAACATCATTTTTCTTATTTAAACCCATAAATAAACAATGAATTATAATATCTTCATATTATAATTTCTTATTTTTCATCAACAAAATGTTAATATATTCTAATATTATTAAAATATATTCCAACACACTAACATAGAGATATTTGTCACATAAAAAATACTCTCATGAAATATTTCCTTTTTTCTTTTCATCATCAAAATAATAATGGAATAACAATATTCTTAACATTGTCCTCGTGAAAACTAAAATAGAGACCTTAGATGGTCTAAAATTGTCTTTTGCCATGGTTTCAACATAGTTTGAAACCAAAGTCTAATGCATGCATAGGATAATGCAGTAGACTTCTTTGCATCTAAATGTAAATTTTTTAATAATCATAGAGTTGTACACGAGAACTCATGCCCTTACACAACCTAACAAAATGAGGTTATAGAGGGAAAACATCGTCATCTTTTCAATGTTGCTTATGTTTTAAAGTTTCAAGCACATTTGCCTATTAGATTCTAGGTAAGTGCCTACTCACTACCACACCCACTTAAGTATGCGATGGTAAGACTCCTTTTGAGATTCTTTTTAGTAAAGCTCTATCATTCAACCACTTTAGAGTCTTTGGATTTTTATGTTATGCCATGGATCTCACTTACCATGACAAGTTTGGACATAAGGCCATTGCTTGCATATTTATAGGATACCCTTTCACATAGAAAGGATATCATTTCTATAACATTGATAAAGACAAATTTTTCACTAGTCATGACATTGTTTTCCATAATGACGCATTTCCCTTTGCACAAATTACTTCTATTCCACCTTATACACATACTAATGCTCCTTATCATATTGATGACCAATTATAAGTGTCTCATACATTAGGTGACAATAAGGTGTTAAGTCGTGATTCACCCTAATCTAAAACTATCACATTTCTCAATTAGGGTTTTGATTCATCCTTTCCATCTAATACAACCAACTTGTTTGATCCTATGATTTCCATTGTTCCATATAAGGCACCACCAACCTTGCCATGTTGATCCTCTTGTACTCATAAACCTCCCATATGTTGGACTAGTTACGTCTCCCTTGTTCAAGATACAAATACTACACATTTCATTTCCCATGTTTAATCATATCATAAGCTTAGTCCCACTAGGATAAATTCATAGCAACCATATCTTCCATCATTGAATCAAAAACCTATTAGGAAGCAATTAATGACCCTAAATGGCATCCTACCGTGGCTAAAGGAAATTTGAGCTTTAAAGTCTAACCATACATGAGATTTAGTGCCTTTGCTTATAAGTTATTGACCCATAGGTTGTAAATGGGTATATAAAGTCAAGCATAATGTAGATGGGAGTGTGTCATCCTATAAAGCATAATTAGTAGCCAAAGGACATAGTTAGTGTAAAGGCATTGATTATAAGGAAACCTTTGCTCCTATTGGTAAGAAGGTGGTTGTTCGGTGAAATCTTACATGCAAGTGTACATATCAAACAAGTAATATAATGATGAATAAGATATCATACCATAGAGATTGGTAATTACTAGGCCAACTAATTACTAATAGTGAACAATTCCTAAAATTTATCTAGCAAATCAAATAATAAAACATGAATTAAACAACTAAATTTAATCTAAACTTGATAAATGAAACACGTTAGGGTGTTTAATTTCACCTAACTACTAGGTACTAATGTAGATTATTTATGCTTGCAAGATTGGTTCTATTCATGTGATTTTGGAGTTTTCTAATTTGTTCATTATCCTATTTCTAAGTATAGCAAACTTATTTAACTCATTAAATCATTATATCTCTATATGTGAATTGAAATAAATAAAGTGTATTAAGATTTATGAATATTCTAATTTACACCTAAAGTTACACAAATCATATGGTATATGCCTATCCATATTAATTTATTATTGCACATTACAGGAAGCAATTATATATGATTTATTATCAATCTCTAACGTGTAAATCAAATCATCTAAGCAGTAGCTAATCACTTAAACGCATTGAGCATAGTAATATGCAACTTTACACATAAAATACCTCACATAACATAATAATCATAACATTTATATTATTGTAATCAAATTACATCATAGCTTTAGCAAACTAGACTAAAACATAATATATATACAAACAAAAACATTGCAAAAACTTGGACAAAGAATTCTATAAATTAAAAAAAAAACAAAATTTGTCACCAAAGCATCTTCAATTCAGAGAAAGTTTGCATAAATCTACACATCCAAGAAAAGAGAAGAAGCTATCTAAAAAAAAAAAGGGGAAGAAGTCACATTGCATGCACTGCCGCGTGCTCTCATGCCGCCACATGCCATCACACTTTATGCACAAAAATCTTTCGAAAGAGCTCTAGAATGTAGATCTACCAAGTAATAGCTCTAATTTGCCACGAAAATGCAAGAATCACTGGAAATGAGCCTAGACGATGTTTGCCATCCTTCTTCACCAAAACTTGCTCCTTCCCTACTAGAAATTACACAAAATAAGTCAAAAACTCACTAAAATGGCCAAAAACACTCAGATTGATCAATCAAAATGCAAAAAGGTTTCGAGTTTCTCACTGGTAGAGGATGCTAATGGTTAGCTATTACATGACCACCATGCTCTCTGCTAGACCTATGTTGTGCACGTGGCCAAGTTCCTTGCAAGTCCCTTGCTATCTACGTCCCAACTGTCACACACTCTCTCCTTTATTCTTCTTGCTTAACTAACCTCTCTCTCCTTGCTTGATAGTCCCCCTCTTGCCATTTGACAATGCCTCTTTTTCTTTGTTTCATTTTTACCCCATGTGAGTTTCACATGAGCTCTCCTATTTCATTTTGCTTGTTTTCTTTCTTCTCTTTTCCTTTTACTTTTTCTTTCTACTTTGCTTCATTTCCTTCTTTTTGGGGTTTGTTGCATAAACAAACAAAACTTGCATAAACATAGATAAATGTATATATATTTTAACAAATACTATAGTATATAATGTCTAAATTAGTTAAAATAATCCTATACAAAATAAAGTTATCAACACCCCCAAACTTAACATTTTGCTTATCCTTGAGCAAAAACACTAAACAACATATATTGACAACCAATTCCTCCATGATATTTCCCATAATTGCTCAACTTAACAATTCAAAGAAAAATATAACTTTAATCCAAATATTGCAATTGGTTTATAAGGTAAGATGAATTCTTAACTATGTTAACCATGTGTTTGTGTATGTGAATATGCATTTTTTATAAATTGTATGCACTCCAAATAAATCCACATTGATATGCAACCTCTTAAATTCTTTAACCAAACCTCATAGATTTGCTCTTCATTCATCTCTCCACTAATGTAAGCCATTCATCTAACCAAGAATCAATAGGACTTTTACAACCTTGTAATGTAAGATTGGGCTAAGGGTAAGATGAAAGTCATTTAGGCTTAAATAACCTATGAACACATTACTTCATAAGATCTTATCAAAATTCTACCTTTTTACTTCCTAAAGATAATCATCTTCCCACCATATATTCTCATTCTTTCCTATCCAAGCATACTTTGACACTAACCAAAAGCCACAATCATGTGTGCAACAATAAGGCAAAACAAAATTACTTAAGTATAGCCACTTCAATCCTTTCATACAAATGATATTCAATTACAATTCTCAAATGTCTAATTCAAAGAACTATGTGACTTGAATCTAACAAAAGATTATAAAATTATTCCATCCTAAATCAATCGCTTTTTTTTTTCTTTCTTCTTTTTTTTTTTTTTTTGCATTTGCATTTACAAAAGTGACATACTATGTCATACACACTTATTGCAATCAACTTCTTCTTATACTACATCCTTCCCTCGACTTCTCTTATGCTTAAATAAACTTGTACCCTAGAAGTCAATATGTTCATAGACATAGGACAACAGGATAAATTGATCAAAAGGCTAAGAGATATATATGTAGGTGTAATTAAAAAAAAATCAGGATAAGAACAAGGCTCAATGGGATGACTAGGGATAAGTAAATAAGGTTAGCTTGAAAGGCTTAATTGATCCAAAGATGGCCTAAATCATTCTCTCAACTAGATGCAGCGTAGGATTTTGCTTCAAGAGGAAATCAAGCAAAATCTAAGGATTGAGTAAGATCCAAGAAAATTGCACATTTCACAAGAATGTTCTCTAGAGATATGCATAATTTCAAAAAAATTAGAAACTTTTAGTACTCAAGAAGTGAATAACCAAAATCAGAATTACCCTTAACTCATATCACAATTCCAAGTTTGAACAAAATTTACATTTCATTAACAATCACTGAGAATTCACAATAGGTGATCCAATCATGGTGATCATGGTCCATCATAAAAAATAAAAAAAAAAAAATCACAAAAAAAAAGTTCCAACATAATAACTTCTAACACAAAACAGAAAATTTCAACATAAGATAAGATAACATAACTCTAGCACACTTCCAACACAACACATAACACTTCCAACATAACAAAAAAGCATTTCCAATACACTTCTAACATAACCACAATGTTCGGTGAACATGTCAAACAAGTAATACAATGATGAGTAAGATATTATTCCATAGAAATTGGTGATTACTAAGCCAACTAATTACTAACGGTGAACAATTCCTAAAATTTATCTAGTAAACCAAATTGATAGAGAATAAACTAACCAACTAAATTTAATAAAACTAAATACACAAAATGTGTTAAAACCTGATTTCACCATAACTATGAGGTACTAATGTAGATTATGTATGCTTTCAAAATAGATAATATCTATGTGATAGTATAATCTCTTAATTTATTCATTATCCTATGTCTAGGTATAGTAAACCTATTTAGTTCATTAATTCACTATCTCTCTATACATGAACTAAAACAAACCAAATGTATTAGAATCTATGAACATTCCCAGTTTACATTGAAAGCTACATAAATAATATGGTATATATATATCCATATTAATTTATGATTATATATTACAAGAAGCAATTACATATCATCTCTTTTTGGTCTCAAACATTCAAATCAAAGCATTTAAGTGGTAGTTAATCACTTAAAAGTATTAAACATAGTAATATGCAACTTCACATAAACAAAATATCTTACAAAATATAATAATCATAAGATTCATACCATCATAATTAGGTTACATCATAACTCTAACAAAAGTAAGCTAAAACATGATGAAATACTAGGAAGGAACAATAATAGGAATAAAATAAGCATCACCTTTTTTGTCTTTTCTTCAAAAAAAACTTTGAATTCCTGACTTCTCCCTTGAGTTGTGCTGAATTTCCTCATTTCCTTTCTTTTACCTCTTCTCTTCTTTTAAATAGGGTTTAGATTTAAACATATCTCTTATTCCAATAAAAGTAGGTTTTGAATATCTAAAACAATTGAATTTTGAACTCCTAAAATAATTAGGTTTTCTAATTATTTAGAAAACTTAATAACAATAAAAAAATCTAATAACAATCATCCAAAGCCTAAGCCCATCTTGATTTCTTGATCTTGATATTTTGACCATATTTTATCATATAATAAGTATCAGGTTCTTCATGCTTGTTCTTTTTCTCCATGCCTCCTTATTGTATAAAAACAAAGCAAATTTAAGTACATAAAGAGGAATTCAAATATTTCTCATAAGCATTTCATTATTTATTACCTAAAAATAAGTAAAATAACTCTATAAAAATAGAGTTATCACATAACTACCATAAACTAGAACCTCTAACACAAACCAATAAAAACAACATATTTCCAATAATAACAGTAGTACCCCAAAACTTGAATGAAGCATTGTCCTTAATGCAAAAAGAAAATAAAGCAACAATAAAGAAGAAGGAAAACTCCCTGATTGTAGGTTGTTAACTTGGAGTTGTGATGACCATGTGGTGATAGCTTTTCACCAAAAAGACCACAAAATGCTTGGGTTGCCTTCCAAGAAGTGCTTACTTTATAGTTTTTAGCCGAACTATCTTCAACATTGCTGCTCAAGGAGGATGGAATTCCAACAGTTTAGGAGACAGCTTGTGTTGCATGATGGTTGAGCATTCTGCAATCAACACTATCATCTCATATAGTTTTAGTTTTCTTTTGTTCTCTAGTATCTCTTTCAAACATTTTTCATAACTGAGCATTTGAGCTAGAGCATTTGCAAAAGGAATGTTAATGTGCAATTTTGAAGATAAATCAAGGAATTCCAAAAACTGCTTATCTCTTTCACATTGCTTGAATCTCTAGGGAGATGGAGCTAGAGGCATAAAGGGCTCAAGAATGTTTGGAAATAGTTTGCCCCTAAGTACCTCCCTAGGTTGTATGTTGACATCATGATCTATATCATTGACAATCTCTTCCCTCAACATCATCTTTTCCCACTTTGATTGTCACTTGTTAAGTGTCGGATATGGATTAACCCAATTAAAAAAGGAGGATTGGATTGGGTTTAATTATTTCTTATTAAATTCTTGTGAATGAATAAAATAAAATAGAAGCAAGAGATATAGGACATACGAACTGTTAAGGTGGTTCAGCCAAATACTTAAGCATACCTCCACCCCTTCTTACCAATAGTAAGAGAGCCTTATTACTAAAATATAAAAGACTTCTCCTAATTCTAATACATCCAAATCTTTTGTTCATAGAACACAATGATCAAACAGTTCACTTCTCAATACAATCAATCTAACACAGCTTAATACACTTCATAATCTAACCACTACAAAAACACATTCCACAAACTAAACTTCATTCACATCAAACCACACAGGGTCAATGAATAAGTAACAACTATTCAACAATAATCAATATCCTTCACTTGAAGATAAGTAAAGAAGATGTATCAACTTGAAGCAATTAACATAACTTAACAATCAAATTGAAACTATCAACTTCCTACACAATGAGTACTTCTTGAGAATCAATTATATAATGTAATCAAGGAAACATAAGAGACTTAAGCAAATACATTTGTTTAGATGAACAAGCTATAGTATATAACAAGATAGTTCATCAATCACTCTTATATGCTTAGTAACCTATAACTATTCATAACAATAACAATTTTTTCACACAAGAACAATGTTATTGAAAGCTTAAGCTAAACAGAACAAAGATAATTCAAATCAGAGTAAGGTTGCCAAGAGTATGAGGCACACAAAGATCAGAAGTTTTTCTCGATTTAAGAACAAGTCAAGCTTGCAGTCTATTTCTTTCTCAAGAGTAAAAATGTGTGTCTACCTTGAAAACCCTAACACATTTACTTATAAATGACAAGAGCAAGAGTAGACGTTAGGGTTTTCTCTCCTTGTTTCCTTATGAGACATGCAACACTATAGAATACGATCATTAATTCCAAAAATCATTCTTATATAATAGTAGCCATGACTTTGCCTAAAATTTAATTTTCTAGGTCAAAACTTTCAAATAGCATATTGAAAAGTTCCATTTTTGCAATGCATGATGCCTTACTCGTCTAAACTCAATATAAACAATATCATCTTTCAAAACACATAGAGCCTCCATTTAGGTAATTCCTATTCTTTAATATTTGGAATGAAAGCATGATTCAAAAGGAAATATGGTGTTTCTTACCAAATTAGGTTGAACCCATTTAAAAAGCTTGTACCTTTTCCTCTAAAGTCCCTTCTCAGTGAGGGCATGCAATGAGGATTTCTTCATTTTTTCCTTCTTAGGTGACAAGGAAGAGAGAAACACATTCTCTTTCTTTTTCAGCTAACTTAATAGCATTGTTGCCTTATAAGTTCAAAATGGTGCGGTTTACCCCATAGTATTTTGACTTGGTCTTGTTTATTTCTCATATGCTTCGTTTGTATAAGTCACTTTCATACAATTTCAATACCATAGCTACTCATGATGCACACACACACATATATATGAAGCAACAATCAAATATTAATTTGCACAAATCCAAAACCTATCACAAAATTTTCTTAAAAATTCATTTTGGTATATGGGAACTGTGTAAATCAAAAAATTACCCTTAACTTGGTTATTTGCCCTACATACGTTCTACAATTTTTATTGGCACAAGAATAAGTAAAACTGCTTAATAGTTTTTCAAATCAACATCAAAATATATATATCCAACATTAAGGTTATTGCCTTTACGGCATCTGTAAGGCTTTATCCATATCACTAGGCAAAGGACCATTCTCTCTCTTTAAGGTCATATTAATCAACTGACCTATCTGCACCTTCAATCTTCTTATTAAAGCTTCTTGTTTAAAAAATCTTGCTTCAATTCTCTTCATAAAGTTTTGTGTGGTGATGACCAGCTTGTTGATCATGTCCTCTAAGTTAGGCTTCACCTTTTCTATTTGCCCAAATGTTGGTGGCAATCTCATTTCATTTGGGTTACTTCATAAAATATTATGTTGGTTATGCTATCTTGGATTGTACATGTTAGAGTAATAATCGTTTTGTGACCTATTCCAAGTCCCAACAAAATGAGCATAATCATTTTAGGGGGCAAAAATGTTACCTACTTGACATCCATGCTTGTATGTCCTTCACCATAAATTCACATGTTCTACTTTGAATTCTCACAATTGGAGTACTCAATTGTGTGTTGCAATACAAATATTTACTTCATGGACTCCACTTGTTTGATTCAGTGGTAATAGAGCATTGATAGTTATTGAATCTCATCTCCTCTAGAAGGTCATATGTCTCTTCTAGTGTTTTGCTATGCAAGGCCCCTCCTGCAAGTGCATTAATCACAAAATGAAGATTTATACTAGACCCATAATAAAAAGTTTGTACCAGTGATTATATCAGTAGTCACTGTTCACTGATGTGGACATCTCCTCAGAAGTTCCTTGAATCTTTCCCAAGCTTCATACAATGATTCATTAACTATCTACATAAAAGTAGTAATATTGTTACACATTTTTGCAGATTTTACAAGAGGAAAGAACTTACTAAGAAATTTTTTAGTTAAATCATCTCATATAGTAAACGATCTTGAAAGAAGAGAAGAGACCTAATTTTTAGCTTTATCTCTAAGAGAAAATAGAAATAACCTTAACTTGACAACATCATTTGTGACTCCATTGTATTTGATCATGTCATAAAATTTAAGGAAGGCTTCAGTCTAAGCATTTGGATCATTATTTGGTAGCCCACTAAATTGTAAAGTGTGTTGAAGCTCTTAGATGAGTACTAGCTTGATCTCAAAGTTATTTGCATGAATTTCAGGCCTCTTAATACTTGATGTAGCATTCCAAAATGTTGTTACAACATAGTCTTTCAAGAGTCTATATGTACCATCATTTTCTTCAATCTTCATAGCTTAACAATGGATTTTTTTTTCTTGCAACAAAAAAAAAATAAAAAATAGAAATAAAATAAAAGCAACAAAAGCTAAATTAAACTTAGAAGCTATTCAGTATTAATATTAATTAGCAATAAAACAACCAATTCCTAGCAACAATGCCAAAAACTTGTTTAGTAAAATCTTACATGCAAATGTTAATGTCGAACACGTAATACAATGATAAATAAGATATCATCCTACAAAGATTAGTAATTACTAGGCTAACTAATTACTAATGGTAAATAGTTACTAAAATTTATCTAGTAAAACAAAATGATAAAATACATATTAGACAATTAAATTTAATTCAAACTCGATAAATGAAACATATTAGAGCGTCCGATTTCACCTAACCACTATATATTAATATAGATTATTTATGCTTGCAAAATTGATTCTACTCATGTAATGACAGAATTTTCTAATTTATTCATTATCCTATATTTAAGTATAGCAACGTACTTAATTTATTAATTCATTATATCTCTTTATGTGAATTGAAATGAACTAAGTATATTAAGCTTTATGAATATTCAAATTTATACCTAAAGCCACACAAATGATATAGTATATATCTATTTATGTTAATCTATAGTTGCACATTATAATAAGCAACTTTATGTCATTTCTTATGGTAGCTAATCACTTAAATGCATTGAACAAAATAATATGTATATTGATACAAATAAAATATCTCATAAAACATAATAATTATAATATTCATATGTCCGTAAAAATAAAAACAATGCAAAAACTTGAGTAAAGCATTCTGTAAATTAAAAACAAAAAAGCTATCACCAAAGCATCTTCAATCCGGAGAAAGTTTGCACAAATTTACACATGAGAGGGAGGAGAAGCTGTTCCAAAAAAAGGGGAAGAAATCACACTACACATGCCGCCACACGCTGCCACCATGTGCTCTCACATGCCACCGACACACGCCGTCACACTTTTTGCGTAGAAATCTTCTGAAAGAGCTGCAGAATGCAGATCTACCACATAATAGCTCCAATTTGTCACAGAAAAGCAAGAATCGCTAGAAATGAGCCCATACGGCGTTGGCCAGAAACTACTCCTTCACTATCGGAAATTGCACAGAATAGGTCGGAAACTAGCTAAGATGGCCGGAAACACTCAGATCGACCAATCAAAACACAAAACAGTTTCAGGTTTCTCACCTAAAGAGGACACCGAAAGTTGGTTGTCACACGACTGCCACACTCTCTACTAGACTCGTGTTGTCATGCGCGACCAAGTTTCCAACGAGTCCCCCATCGTTTGCGTCCCGACTGGCATACTCTCTCTCCTTTGTTCGGCTTGCTCGACTGACCTCTCTCTCTCTCTCTGCTCAATAATCCTACCATCCGACAATGCCTTTTTTTCTTTATTTCATTTTGCCTCCATGTGAGTTTCACGTGAGCTCTCTTCTCCTATTTTTGCTTGTTTTCTTTCTTTTCTTTTCTTTTTACTTTTTCTTTCCATTTTGCTTCATTTCCTTCTTTTTGCGGTCTGTTACATAAACAAGCAAAATTTGCATAAATATAGATAAATGTAAATATATTTAATAAATACTATAGTATATAATGCTTAAAGTAGTTAAAATAATCCTTTACAGAATAGAGTTATTAGTAACTGTTCGATTGTTATCCATTCTCATCATTAAATATGAATAGCAACTGTACCAATGATGTTTAGAATATTTTTCTTAAAGGAAACCTTGATGCTAAGGTTTATATGAAGGTTCTTGAAAGAATTTGCCAAAGGGTAAGAAACAAAGTTTGTAAATTATGAAAATCACTTTATAGGTTGAAGCAAACTTCTGGACAATGATACACAAGTTCACAAAGATCTTGATCAACAATGGTTTTCAACATTCAAATCATGATTACTTTCTTTTTATCAAAAGAGTAGGCAAGTATTTGCTCATTGTCTTCTTATACATTGATGACATGATCATCATTGGGGGGTTGAAGTATCTATCTTAGAATTAAAGGCTTATCTTCACTTAAAAATTCACATAATAGTTAGGTACTTTCATGGTGTTGAGTTCACATGATTTAAATCTGAAGCTTAATTAATCAAAGAAAATATACTCTAGAGATTATTTCAGAATGTAAGCCTATAAACACCCTTACGGAGGAGAATCACAAACTCACTACCCTAGAATATGTCCTATCAATTAGTTGCTACAATTCCATTTATTCATTTGTATTCATACTCTCTCTCTCTTTCTTTTTTTCAAATATTGCAATGCATATATTCAACTCACACACATAAGGTGTTAAATCCCAAACTTCACAGTTGGAGTTGCTCCTAGCTTACCACTGAACTAGTTGGCTAAGTGACTATATTCATATTCACAATAAACAGCTATTGTTAACTTCCAAATTCCTCATATTATCATATTCTTTTGCTAAGTTATTATGCATGTGCTATAATTCAAGAGGAATTCTTTGGAAGCAAGGAGGGTCGAAACCTTAATAAATAAGAGGAATGGGGCTTAGAGCAGGGCAGACTGAAAATCTGAATGCCTTTTTAATCTTTGTGTTCTTAATGAATGTGGAGATTTGCCCACAAGCGTCCTCAACCCGATTAATGTTATGTTAGTCAATCGCCACCATAGGCAAACCAAGGAAGGGTCGAAACAAACTCGATTAGGACAATTTCGTCGTGGATCCCCCAGTTTCGCTTAATAGCCCAGGCCTGTAACATGATATATTGGCATGGCAATTCACCTTTGGAAGCAACTTGGGAGAATGTAAATAACATTAAGGCGCATTTTTCAACCTTTGACCCTGAGGGCAGGTCTGATTGGAGGGGGAAGGATTGTCACGTTCAAATTACTTAGGAACGGTGCACTAGTTAACAATAGGTTGGCTTCGTCCTGGCAGTGTGAGAGGGACTAGAAACAACGCATAGCAATAGGGTTATGGTCTTGTAAGTTAATGTTACCCAGCACGGGGTACCATGTGGGTCTTTTGAGTAGTAGAAAGATAGCCCTTGTCACAGCATGGCTAGATGACAAAGGAAAGGGATGGTTTGTAACGCTAAGAGCAGGGGAGGGGAAGACTCAGTTTTGTCAAAAATTGTAACCCGAGGTTCGAGTTTTCCTCAAAGTGAAACCAAATTATCCCTCTATACTTTCTCCAATCCACAAAATAGGTCGCAAAAAGCATTTTTCTCCCTTGAATTGGGCAATTACTTTGTTTCTAAGCCTGTTACGCACACTTCTACTAACGCCCGTAACACATCTGGTGGCCGGACGAGTAGAACCCTTCAGATGTATTCTTTGACAGCAGTGTTTTTTTGTTCAGGTCCAAAAATACACCTGTGGCTATGCCGATTGAATTTGCTCAAACTTCCTGATAATGTTCATTCGTTAAACTTAGAAGCTGCAACTTCACTCGGCTTCTTCTACAGTCTTAAAATGAAAGCGTACAGAATCTAGGTATACGTTTGTCTTTGAAGCTACTACCGATATCTATCAGTCCCTGCTTTTTGAACTCTGTGTATACCAATGCATCCCGTGCGCAAAATCCAAAATGGAGCATAAATATATAGTATCAGATGACAGCGAGCAACCGTCCACCAATATATGAATGATTAAAGCCAAAAAGGTCATTTACAAAATTTTTAAGGGTCAAGCATAAATTATTTCATGCTTGTCCATCAGAAGAATGGTCAATCAAAACTTCGCCATCCATAACTACACTGGCCGGCTACTAACAAATTCCCGCCAAACAGAACAATGAGCAATCAAGTACCTCAGTCCTAGAAAAAAACAAAAAAAAAACAAATTCCTATCCTAATTCATCCTACAGTGAGTAATGATAATCGAGTATACGACCTATCCTAAAAGTAAAATCCAAGTATAACTTCCAAGACAACGCCAGGTCCGATCAGTCTTCTTTCCACTTGTTGACATACCTAAGGAAAGCATTAGCAGAATTTTCCCTTGGTGGAGCTCGTACACGCGTAGATCTTCGAAGCACAGCCTCTTCCAGTGCAATCTTGTGAGACAAGTCTCTTGATCTCTTTTGGAATTCAGCGCTGTGAAAGACACTTGTATCATTCCACAATCATCATCGCAAGGAATAAAATCTCGGAACTCTCACAAACACTGACTTCTCCAAACTTTTAACCCTTCCCCTCTCTTGGAAACACGTTGATGAGTAGACTTAAATTAGTAACGAGAAAAAGATTGACTCACCCTTCATGGCAATAAAATCCAGTACTCAATTTGGACATTCTATATCTTTTCATTCATACTAGTCCGATAATGAGAAATTGGATCAACTCACCATATTCTGCTATAGAATTTTTCCAGCTGCTTCTTAAGTGCCCTCTCTCTCTCACCCTTGACATTCAGGGAACCCATCAACGCATCAAGCTGAACAGGAATGTCAAAATGCAATTAGACGAAAGTATAAGACGAACACAAAGTGTAGCTAAGCAGTTACAATACCTCTTCCTTGCTACTGTAGTATCCCCATTCCTTGGAATCCGAACTTTCAACAAATATTCTCCCATCTCGACGGAACCACCAATACCTGTTGTAGATTCTGTCTCTGCCCAAGGGGTTGGAGCGTATCACTCGTTTCTCCATTTCCCGCTCGTAATGTTCTCTCTGTGTTATGAAGAATGACATGAAACACAAATGCAAGCACAAATCACATCCAATAAGGGGGAGAGTAAGGAGATGGATTTTACCCTCTGATCTTTACTCTTTCTCTCAGTCGTTTCCTTTCCATCATCCTTCAATTGTTTCAACCCATCCCTTCCAGACGAGTCTTTGCCATTATCAGCAGAGACCTCCACATCCAAATTCTGCTTCTGCTTCTGCTTCTTGGTCTTTCTCTTTGACGTGGTGACCAGAAGCTTGTTCTCACTGTTAAAAAAGAGGGGAAAAAGCATGAAGCTCCAATAAAACTATATTTTCAAATATACATAGACTAGTTTCAGAAAGAATCAAAACCAATTCTCTGACGCAATGTCCTGCTGAGGAGAAAGGACCTTCCCATTCCTGTTCTTTTCTATGTGACCATTTTGTTTCCTAAGATCATCATTAGCTGCCACACATTGCATGCTCTCCAAAGATTTTGGTCCCATTATTCCATCAGCATCAGACTCAGCCTTTAACTGTTCCTTCTCCCTTTTCTTTCTGGCCTCTTCTAATGCCTCTCCCCTCCTTGTGGCCCCAAGTTCCTGCCGTTGTTCAATAAGCTCATCTAGCTTCTCTCTAAAAATATCTGTTTGAAGTGCTTCATTAACCAGTTCTTGTAAGATGCCCAGTTTAGCATGAGCATTCAGGAGGCCATAGTGTCCCCGCTTAATGGTCGATGTATGAGCGCATAGTTCAGGATGGTCAATCATTTCCAGAAAATCACACAAATACTCTGTCCAGTTGATCAGAGTAATCTGTCATGGAACAGAAAAAAGAAACACGTTAGTACTCTAATGCACAAAAACAACCCCAAAAAAGTAATAATAATAATAAAGAAAGAGAAGAGAAACAAGCAGGGAAAAAAAATATAAATGGGGTGTTCACCTTTAACTTTCGATTTTTTTTCTGTACAAATGATGAGTATTCACCGTTGTCTTTTATTAGCAATCGGAGAAGAGCAGAATGAGATTCCACAAGGAGGACCAGACTGCTATCCTTGTGGCAAATAGCATTCTCGAAGTCTTCAAGGGCGAATGGCCACAAGCGCAACAACCTACCAAATGATGAACAAAAATCCCAAACCATTATAAGCTCCCCAAGACAATCCATTGGAATAGTGAAGTCCCCAGATGGAGAAGGGCGGGTAGTGAAAACAGGATCATCTACATCAGGCTGCACCAACAGGTCATCAATTGGATATTTGATTGGCTCTTCCGTTGATTGATCACCTTCTACATTATTCAAGAAGGCTATGAGAAAAAAAAAATAGAAATGAAAATGCGAGACTTTTTTGCATTTAAGTTGTGAGAGAAATACTGGTTACAAGAACCAACAACCAAAGCCCCACACCAACACCAAAAGAAATAAAAAATCTAAAAAATAAAACAAAGAAGAAAGAAAGAAAGAATGCAAGAATAAAAGTTAAAAGCCCAGATTTTGTAGTCTGCAACAAAATGACATAATAACCAACCATAACGCATGGCCTTGCATACCTCGGCCTTGACTTGCATGCCTCGGCCTTGGCCTTGCCTTGCCCATGCTCCCCCACAACCAAAAAGAAAAAAGTAAAGTACCAAAATTTAAACCTACTACAAATTAACAACAATAAAATCTACCTTTCTTTGTAATCTCCATGACTGAGCCATCCAATCTCTCACCTGCTGCTTGCTTCCTTCTATGGTTTCCAGATTCTTTTTTCAGTTCCTGAATATGGTAAATGTGAAGGAAAAAAAGGGTAATAAAATAACTCCAGCCATAAGATAAAGCAGTGTTTAAAAAAAAAACAAAAAAAAGGAAAGAGTGAGAACTCAACAGTAAATTATTACCATGTCATTTTTTCTATCTTCGTTGTTTTTCTTTCGCTTTCTACTGCAGACTAATTGTCCATCCTTGTAAAAAACTTGCGTTCTTAACTCCTCTGGAACATCAGTTGAAATTCCATGATTTCTTGCCACTTTATCATGAAGGACCCAAGGAGCACTCCGGTATGTTGATTCCCGAATAAAAGCCTTCAAAACATTTCTACTAAAGGGAAGCTTCTTGTGTACTAAATCTTCGTTATTCAGTAGTGAAGTTCCCTTTACTTTCTTACTTTTCTCAAGCCATGCCACCTCATATTGGATTTTGTCAGGAGCTTCCTTTAGAACTTTTAAAATTTTGCATGGAAATAAACCATTGTCCTTCTTTCCATCCAGTTCAGCACCTACAAACAAGTATTTCTGCAACTTTTCGGCAATTGTATCTGCAAGACCTTTCAGTGAAAGCATACCTGCAAAACAAAAGCCAGGAAATAACGAACAGACTCAGGATTGCAACTATTACATGATAACAATTTGAGAGGAAAGAATCTGATCAACATGCACATAACGGAAGAAAATTCAATTCGTGGCAACCATTTATCTAGCTTATCTTTCTCCCTTAAGGACAGCTTTGCTTCCAATAACATCCTTGATATTTTGCTGGAACCCCAAATAACAGCATAGCTTAAGAACTAAGGTATGGGATTTAAAAACTTACAACCCTAAAACATATTACTGCAAGGCTGTCTCTGAAATTCCCATTAAATGAATGCATAACCACACGACCAATATTTTCATGTCTTGTTGAGATTAGACCAACTGTCTGACATTGCATTTCTACATGTTCAGTGCTTTATGTATGTTTGAACATATTTGGAATGCAAACAGATCAGCATCTTGATCTACATTCTCATACTGCAATATCTGCCATCTCCATAAAAAATCATAAGTTCCTTCATGGTCATGATTCCAGTTTAGTTAGTAAGAATCAATGTTTGGAAAATAGACACCAGGCACTCCATATTGAAATATTAGGGTCAGTATTAACAATCCAACAACTTAAAAATGGTTCCAAAAAGGTTGACATGCTAACATTGTCTATCCTACTATCACAACAATCTCCAGAATTTCTTTTTATTAATGGTGAAAATATCAGTTCCTTTTGCAGAATTTACTTCACCAAAGCAATAAGCAACTTAAGGATTTATGATAATCAAATCTCTAAGCCAACAAAGTCAATTGTTACCATGAGATCAAACAGAGAGTACACAATAACAGGGGAATAAAATCCCATGACAAAAACGTCCAAACATTAAGTTCAAACAACACTAATGAGAACCTCACACGATTAAGTTCCAAGGGAATAAGTCAAATCAGTTTATACTGAATATCTTTCCTTAGTAAGACAATCACCCCCTTTACGGAATCTAAAGAAAATAAAATCAGCTTAAATCCAAAAAGTACAAAACATCAGCGGTAAGTACAATATTAACTTCATCAGTCTCAAGGTCTCATACGTTTCTCTCTTTTCTCAATCAAGTTTACTTGGCAAAAAGAGAAAAAAAATCACTGAGACTTTTTAAAGAAAAGGACAACACGCTTTTGGTGAAGATTGGCCATCACTGCTGGGGCAGAATAAGAAAATACATAAGTAAAAGCCTTTTGCTCAGTCCCACTACCAACTAAACAACCACATGAACGCATTCTTTCAGACTTCATTGACTAATATATTTTCATGTCTTAATAATGTAAGAGTCCTGAAAGACATAATTCAACCCAGCGATCAACTAATAGACCATTTCTCTATATTCATCCAGCAAAATGAGCATTCAAGGCTCCATTTAAAGCCACACAAATTTTCAAAGTGCCATAACCAAATTTTCGCTCTTCAACCATGTGGGGACGTTTGGAATATCTTATATAACTAAAGAAGACTGTTGAGTAGTGCTAAAAGTGGATAAATAATTAGTAACAGCAATAATTAATCTGGAAACTATATACAGGGCCAAAAATGGAAAATGAAAAGAGCATATTCTTCAAAAGATATGAGAAGCATAGCCTGAAATGGCAAAAACAAAAGGTGACCTAACTTACCCAATCAGAATGTGAAAAAGGAACCAATCAAGCAGAAGCTTCATAGCTTTATGAAAGAGAGAAAAGAGATATTTTTTTTAAAGAAAAGAAAAAGCTCAAACTTTAATCAAAATGACTCAGACATTCACAGATATTGGTGTAGAGACATGCAGAACATATCTAATTTTAAAATCCTTAGAGCTATAAATCACTCAATTAGAGCATAATTGAAAGTCATTAAATGCAAAATAAATTTAATAAGAAGAAGGACGCTTCTTATAAGTAATATGACAGTAACAGGAAAGATTGATATCACATCAATATATATCTATTTTTCATAAGGGTTAAGTGCTTACTGTACTGGATGATCTTCAGTGCAGGTGCTGTAAGCTCTTTGGGGAACTGCTGAACCTTTTCTGCCGCCTGCTTTTCTGACACCAAAGCCTCTTCATAAGTCAAACTAACTTTCCCACTGACTTTGCAAACCCAAACTCTCCGACGATAAAGATTTATACGGTTCAAATATTCCCTGATATAGGTCAAGGTAGACAAGGTATGCAGTAATGAAGTAATACTCCAAGACTACCAGGTAGCTGCAATAGTATGAAGTTTTGAATATGTTTCCCATCAATTAGGACCTAACAGCTTCGCTTAATATAGTCTAGTAGGAACTTTGGCTCCCTCAAGTCAATCTTTTTATTTAATCAATTTCAAAAGGCAAGATCGAAATAAAAAGCACTTTAACTATTATCTTGTCTTCTATTCAGTTGCCCAGAAACCAAACAAAAAGCTAAAGAAAATCCAAAAAATTAACAATAATTTCAAAGAACTAAGGAAAAAGGATACAGATAATCCCGAAATATCTCTTTTGTGAAACGAACTTGGTAAACAAGCTCATGAGGCTCCAAATCTTTCGGTGTCTCGGCTAAGGAAAAGGGCTTTCTTTTCAATAGAGGCATTGTGATATTCCTGTCCACCACCAGCAAGAACAACCCACACGAGGTCCTAAATGAATGATAATAACTTCCTGGATCAAATAAAACTGTCCACCACCAAAGTAAAACAGTACGCAGCGTTCTCAAATTACTTTCATAATTACAAGCAACATAGCAATAAAGAAATCCAACCATTTCATTTGGTTTCTTAGAAAATAAATATGATTTGGGCTGAGCTTTGCCAATGAGCACTTAGGTTATGCTCCCTCCCCCGCTAAGACTAGGGTGAAGGTTGAACTCGTAGGTTAAGGCACATTTGAAGCATGTATAGTTGGGTGAGTTTTTCTCTCTCTGTCCCAAGGAAACGAAACGGCATAGTACTGAACATGATTAGAAGTTCCAACTTGTTTTTACTTTCCCCAATTGATCATCAATGACAAAGCACAAGAAAAACAGGTGGGGAAGCAATCCCCGAAAGACCAAGATGTGAGAAGCCAACTAGATTCTAGAGTAATACAAATATATGTGACCTCCATGTCAAAAAGAAAATATGCAAATTCTAAAGGAAAGACTAAATCACTGCAAGTGCAACAAACCCAGATAAAGTTATGACAAAGACCTCTAAGTGTTAGTTGCATTGACCCAATAGAAGAAGCAATATGTCAGAACAAAAAACACGTAAATCCAGGATGTTAAATTTTATTAGAGCAACATGATAATGAGTATCCTCAATCTCAAAAGAATGAAAAGACCACAAAAACCAACATTCAAATCGCAGCACCTTTGTTATGGCGAAAAGCCTCACAGAAAAAAGAAAAAGAAGAGTCGGATCTAAAAGAGCAAAACAGAAACCCTAGAATGTTCTGTTTTGGGGATCCCATTGGAGAAGGCCACACATCAGACCAATCACAACACCGATGCTACACGTAATCAACAGTATTTAACAATAAGGGAAATGGCCATTAGAAACCGTATGATTCATCCCACCCATGAACATGAAAAATCGAACTCAAAGAACTGGGAAACGAAATCTAAGGCACCGACAACAGTGCATAACCTCCGTTCCCGCCAGAACCAAAAGGAACACATTAGAGCTAAAAGCAAAGTCAAAAAGGCTAGACGGAGAAAGAGAGTGCGCGGAGTTCTTACAGTGAAGGAGCTATGGGGTGGACGAGGGAAGACGAAAATGTGCGTATTTTTGGCGAGCGAGAGGGAGAGAGCGGTTCTTTCAGTTTTGCGTATAATATTTTGGAGTTTAGAGAGAGAGAGGGGAAAGGAGAAGTGTCTAACGTTTTCTCTCTCTCACTAACTGCGTCCTCCCCTCATTGTAGGGGACTTATATTTATATTGACGGATCTGCTTCATGTGTTTGGAAAGCAGGTTATGGATCCAAAGGCATCAAACTTTTTACGTAATTTCCAGTATTTCTCCTTCTGTTTTTCTCTCTTTGATAAAAATGGAGAAATTTCAGTCCCCAACCAATCACTCAAATTCAGAAACTAATAAAATAAATTTCACTACTCATTCTCTCATATCTGTCTCCACCCTGTAAAAATTATTATCTTTTTTTATCTTTTTGCATCTATCGTCAAGGAGAACGGAATATACTTGGTATTATTTTATTAAAAATAAAGGCAGCACAGCATCATTTGCTAGACCTCCATTAGATTTCTATTACAGTCATGCTCCAAATCAAAAGGGAAAATTTTACCAAATCAAGGTTGTTTGAAATACCCTTTGTTTTTTTTCGGTGGAGGGTGCTGGGGAGCACAAATAGTCAACGAAACTCTTCTAAAACAATTCAGGCCTTTAACTTCACTGTCGAAACAATTCAGGCCTTTAACTTCACTGTCGAGACACGAGGAGGAAAAAAAAACCACAAAAGGGGAAATCAGAAAGAAAGAAAATCAACCGAAAATAACGGCTAATAGTAGCTTATTGATACCAATCACACTTTTATCTCTTATTTGTACGTGAGTGGACAAAATGTCAAGGGAGGTTCCATCTCAAAACGTCAACTCAATTGGAAAAGTAATAAGCTTCTTTGTATGGCCAAATCATTCCATTTACTTTTTCGATATGAAAGGATAAAGTTTGTTACATTAATTACAATAAGATTTTTTACAAAATATTATAAAAAATTTTGTATAGAAAAATGGCATAAGAGATAAAAGAAACTTGAAGAATAATATAAGAAACTTGAGAGAAAGCTTTAAATTCGATGATTTGAGTTTACAATCAAATTACTTTTTTTTTTAATAGCAATCGAAAATCAAACTAGAGAAGAGACAAACCGATTCATGGCAATTAATTTGACCATGAATTGCTGCAAATTTCTCTTGAAAATGCTAAGCACATAGAATACAAAACCCTTTGAACTTTTGAACCGAAACTACATCAATTGAAGCAACGATTCTTCTCATCTTCTCAAATATCAAATCAACCATTCTCTTCTGCCTAAAATGCCTCTTATTCCAACTTTAATCGCTTTACAAATTCATCAGAATTCATGGAAATGCAAGAGTCGTCTGAGTGCAAGGTTGAAGATGATACGTGAAGTACATACGCACGTCTTTGCTTTGGTGGTTGTTTTCCCTACTAGTGTCATGCATGTATCACACACACCCATGCTTTTGACCTTTTTTCCTCCATGTGTGCTATGTTGTTTAACCCTATCATCCCCTTACAAGCTAACGTATTGTTTTGCACTATAAGCTTGTTTTAAGTAATTTGAATCTAGTGGAGGAGAGACTCTTTGAGAATATGTTAATGGTTTGATCAACCAACAATATGAAGCATATAGGATGTTTTTTTTTCTTGATTGTCTCATGAATAAAGTGAAAATCAATTTTAACATGTTTTATTGTAAGATACAACACAAATGAGTTGTCATACCATAATGTGGGAGGATATAGTAATTGAATATTTAGATCTTGTAACAATGCTTCTATCCAAATAAGTTTTACAACAATATTAGTAAGACATTTAAATTTAGCTTCTACACTAGAGCGAGTAACAATCTTTTATTTTTAGGTATTCCAAGAAATAAGATTAGTTCCAAGAAATATGTGAAATCCTTTAATTGATTTTCAATTATCACAATCACTAGCCCATCTAATGTCAAGCATTAAGATTATAAGTCAACGTTGTTGTGATTTAAATGTCATATCTAAGTGTATCTACTAGAAATTTTAGGATATGTTTAACAGATGTGTAATGAATAATTGTAGGTGCTTGCATGTATTAACATATATTGTTAACAACATATGTAATATTAGGCTGTAAAAGAGTTAAGTATCGAAGAGATCTAACAATATTCTGATAGTGTGTAGGATTAGGGTATGGTTCACTATCATGTATTTATGGTGGATAATTTATGGTGCATAGTGTAGAGATACCTCAAGCTTCATGAAAAAATAGACCATGAGTGGAATATTGAGCTTTTATTCCTAAAAAATAGTGTAAATCACCTAAATCCTTGATATTAAATTCATTTTTAAGCTAGTCAAGAATGTGTGACATTGGTTCCATAGGACTACCAATGTAAATAATATTGTTAACAGAAATGAGAAGAAAGACATTACATGTGGTGTAAGTAAAGTAAATAATGAGGAATTTGGTTGAGAAATTTTAAATCTTATGTGTTGAGGAAATTAGCTAAGATAATGATTTCATGCTTAAGGAGCCTGTTTTAATCCATATAGAGATTGTTTTAAACAACACACATGAGATGGTTTGGTAAAATCAACAAACCCTTGTGGTTGTATCATATATACTTATTCATTTAGTATGCCATGTAAGAAAGCATTTTTGACATCAAGTTCTTTAATAATCTATCCCAAGTATATGTCAAAGTAATAATTGTTTTGACTATAAGTAGCTTAGCAACTTGACTAAAAATATCATGATAGTTAATAGCATGACATTGATGAAAACTCTTAGCAACCAATCATGCTTTAAATTGTTCAAGGGTGCCATTAAATTTTAGCTTGACTTTGTATACCCATTTGCAACCTATAGGTATAATATAAGTTGGTAGAAGAACTAGTTCTCATGTTTGATTTTTTATTAAGGTAGGATATTCTTCTGCCATGGTAGTATATTCTTTTGTCATAGTAGTACACCAATGAGGATCTTTAGATGCTTTTGTATAGTTTTAAGGTTCAACATACTAATGTACAGAAGAAGTGAGAGCATATATCTAATTGCACGATAAAGTGTGCTTTGGAATTGTTCTTACTTTGAGTCTTGTAATCATGGAATGAATATTTGTAGAAGATTTTGGTAATAACTTGAGTTCTACAATTGATTGTGCATCTTGTGAGTTATGTGAAGTCTACATAAAGTTTTCTTAATGGATTTTAAGAAAAGGATGTGAAAGATTGGAAGGTAGTGGCAGCATAGGATTAGTGCCCTGAGATTGTATTTCCATTTTCTTGTTGAAAATGAAATATATTTTTATCAAATAAGGCATATGCAACAATATAAATTGTTTTTGTATATAGACAAAGGTAGTCATGACCCTTATACCTTATAGGATATCCAAGAAAAACACAAGGTTTGAGATAAAAATGTAGTTTATTATGAGTATATGGTCACAAATATGAAAATATCAAACATCCAAGTGTCCACAAATGAGATATGTCAAGTGTTTGATAAAATAATTTTTCTCAAGGACTTGTTTTCTATGACTAGGCTTGGTAGATGATTAATGATATGTACTACACTTTCAAAAATAAAATCCCAATATTAAAATAGGATATTGGCATGATTAATCGTTAATAAGCTAGTTTTGGTGACATGTTGATGTTTTCTTTAAGCAATCCCATTTTGAAAAGGTGCATAAAGGATTGATATACACAAAAAATTACCCTTATTAGACAATAAAGTTTTGAAAGTAGTAGATGTAAATTCAGCTACTCCATCTCCTTGAATACTTTTGATTATTGTTTGGAGTTTATTCTTATAGGTGTTTGAAAATTTTGGAAATTTTGGAGAAACTCATTTTAATTTTCATGAATATGGCCATGTAAATTTTGAATAGTCATCAATAAAGCAAATATTGCATTAATTCCCTTAGGTTGTTGTGAAGGGTGTAAGCTCCTATATATCAAAATGGACTAAGTCCAAAGGAGCATAGGTTATAGATAAATGAGTCTAACAAATACTTTTACTAACTCTATAAGCATTACAAGATGTAGGAATTTTTCTAATAAATTGAATATTCATTAAGTTTAACAATCTTATTACATTTTGATAATAGAAATGGTCTAGTCTAGAATGCCATGCCATTAAATTTATGGGAGTGATTTTAGCTGTAAAAACTATTAAGGACTATTAATTGTCACTCAAGTTAGGCAATAAAGTCCATTATCAACTAGGTTATAAAGCATGATCCAATTATATAGTTAGGCTCTATACAATATAAAAATTAGGATAAAATGAGAAAACACAATTGTTATCTTTTGTAAATTTAGAAACATATAACTATTTTTTTGGTCATATTTGGTACAATAAAGGCATTAAAAATATTGAAATTTTTAGAATTTGATAATTTACTTATTTGAGTTATGGGTAGTGCCATTTCATCCGCCATTGTAACAACTTGATCACCATTATATTTAAGTAGGTAAGTGATATCATATTTGGCAAAATATGGTTTATGGCACTAGATTCAAGAAACCAATCGGTTTCTTTTGTGGCTAGGATTGGTGATGTTTGTTGTGGAGCCTTATGAGCAACATTGACCTACATATGTCATTGGCTGATATTATACCTAAAAGTAGAAAAGACATACTTAAATTGATCTAACATGCAAGATGATATGGTTTGCGATAGATTGATAGAGGAAATTTTCTACAAGGTTTATTATAAGGAGTGAGGGAATGTCCAGCAAAATTTGGCACCAATGGAATATAAGATGTGCTTTCGCAATTGTTCATGGTAGTAAAGCGACAACCAAACAAAGTGGGGAAAGGGCTAAATCGTAGCATGGTTGCTTGTAAAAGTAGCTACTATTGGAGAAGCTTAGGCAACGAGCTCAAAATAAGCTTCCTGAGTGAAAAGTAAACCGCACAAATCTTCATCTGGAAAGGAAGTTATTCTAGTATGAACAATAATAAAAATTGCAAAAAGGGGCATAAGTTATGCCAAGTCCCTAAAAAACATGAGCCAAATACTCATTTTGGAAGACCATTTCACCAACAAGAGACAACTAATCAACAATCTCATTAATTTCCTTGAGAAAGGCAATCAATATGTGATGACCTTTGGTTATAGACTAAAGATGAAGGCAATAAGTAGAAACTCTTGCTAAACAATGAACCAAAAATTCTAATTATAGGGCTTTCCATATTTTTCATCGAAGTTTCATAATGATAGAGTCAATACTAGTGCTGAAAATTCATCCTTTGGTAGTTTGAACTTTCAGATGCCTTTGATAAGTAAGATTGGCATCATGAGTTATAGTACACTTGTCATTAGTTTTAGTGATGAACTAAGCAAGACAAGGATAAGAGTTGTTAACCACCCCAACTAAACTATTGGCTTAGAGATATGGCTTATTATGAGCCTTCTAAACTAGAAAGTTTAGAGCTTCTAGTTGAACACCAACAAATGGAATAGAGAGTGGTCTTGGACAGGTAGGGGCAAAGCATGAGTGGCATTAATTGAAGACACTAAAAAACAATGGATCAAAACAACTTTCTCCAAAAGGGTAAACTAATGGCAAGTTAGAATAAAATTTTCTACAAAATATTATAGAAAATCTTGTATAGAAAAATAGCACAAGAGATAAAAGAAACTTAAAAAACAATATGAGAAACTTAAGAGAAAAGCTTTGAATTTGATGATTTAAGTGTACAATTGAATGACTCTTTTATAGCATTCAAAAATCAAATTGAAGAGGAGACAAACTGGCTTATGGCAACTAATTTTTTCCATGAATCACTACAAAATTTCTCCTAAAAATGATAACTACATAGAATACAAAACCCTTTGAACTGAAATTACATCAATGGAAGCAACAATTCTTCTTATCATTTTAGGTAATAGATTGACTATTCTCTTCTAATTGAAACACTTCTTATTCTAGCTTTAATTTCTTTCTAGAATGGTCAAAATTCATGTAGATGTAGGAATTGTGTAGGCACAAGGTTGAAGACAATGTGCATTATGTACATACACGTCTATGCTTTAATAATCATTTGCCTTGGTGGTGTCATGTGCGTATCATACGCAACCAAATTTTCGCCCACCTTTTCTACTGTGTGTGTTGCATTGTTTAATCTTTACTACATCCTTCCTCATCCAAATCCATATCAACCTAGATGTGGGTGAACCCTTTACCTACCTCACACTACGATATGCCTACAGCTTATCTCATACTAGGGGTTAACAATCACTAGCATCACTAGATAGGGCACATTGCATATTTGTTATGTATCCCTCCACTTAACTCTAATAATAGAAAAGGCAAGTGCAAACATTAGTATGGGCAAGAGATGGGTGTGTATAGAGAGGTAACATGTGCCATTAAAAGGGAGGCTCAGGCATAAGGGTGGATAATCGATCCTATGCTTCATCTTGGATTTGTAAACATTTAGATTTCCATTGCATGTCTTTAGCAAGAATAACTGTTCAAGGAAATATATAACGAAGTCACAAGTGGATAAGTAAGCATGTGTTTTGTAGTGAAAAACTCTTGTAACCATTATAAGGTTCACCCTTTGTTTTAATTTAAGGTGTTGCCTTTAGCTAACCCATCTTCATAATTGTTTGTAAAATATAATAATAACCTTGGTTCTATAAAGATACCCCTTACTTTAGTTGAAAAGTCAATCCACCATAAAAGCACTAATAACTCTATTTTTATAGAGTTATTTTACTTAATTTAAGCAATAAATAATTTAATGCTTATGAGAAAATATTTTAATTCCTCTTTATTTACTTAAATTTGTCTTGTTTATGTAGCATAAGGAGGCATGGGCTTGGGCTTTGGATGGTTTTTACTATATTTTCCATTGTTGTTGGGTTTTCTAAATGATTAGAAAACCTAGTTATGTTAGGAGTTCAAAGCCTAATTAAAATAGGAGTTCAAAACCTAATTATTTTGGGTCTTTAAAACCCATTTCTACTAGGATAAGAGATAGGTCTAAACCTAAACCCTATTTAAGAGAAGAAAAGAGGCAAAAAAAAGGGAGGAGGAAATTGAGCACAACTCAAGAGAGAGACCAAGAATTTAAGGTTTTCTTGAAGAGAAGATAAAAAGGGTGATAGACTTCTTGTTCTTGAATTCAAGATGCCTCATTTAATTCCTATTATTGTTCTTCCTTATTTTTTTTTTATGTTTTAGTTTACTTTTGTTAGAGCTATGATGTAATCTAATTATGATGGTATGAATCTTATGATTATTATATTTTGTAAGATATTTTGTTTATGTAAAGTTGCATGTTATTGTGTTTAATTCTTTTAAGTGATTAGCTATTACTTAAATGATTTGATTTACATGTTTGAGATTGACAAGAGATGATATGTAGTGCTTCTTGTAATGTGTACCCATAAATTAAATATGGATAGATATATACCATATTATTTGTGTGGCTTTTGGTGTAAACTAGGAATGTTCATAAATCCTAATATATTTGGTTTGTTTCAATTCATATATAAAGATATAGTGAATTAATGAACTAAATAGGTTCATTATACCTATACATAGCATAATGAATAAATTAGGAGATTCTGCCATTACATAGATATTATCCCTTTTGCAATATAAATAATCAACATTAGTACCTCATAGTTATGGTAAAATCAGATGTTTGGTGAAATTTAAATACAAGTGAACATGTCAAACAAGTAATATAATAATGAGTAAGATATCGTCCTATAGAGATTGGTGATTACTAAGCCAACTAATTAATAATGATGAACAACTCTTAAAATTTATCTAACAAATCCAAATGATAGATGATAGATTAACTAACTAAAATTAATAAAACTAAATACACAAAACATGTTAGAGTGTTTGATTTGACCTTAACTATGAGGTACTAATATAGATTATATATGCTTGCAAGAGGGATAATATCTATATGATGGTAGAATCTCCTAATATATTCACTATCCTATGTTTAGGTATAATGAACTTATTTAATTCATTAATTCACTATATCTCTATATGTGAATTGAAAAAACAAATGCATTAGGATCTATGAACATTTCCAGTTTATACCCAAAGCCACACAAATAATATGGTATATGTCTATCTATATTTAATTTATGGTCACATATTACAAGAAGCAACTATATTATCTCTTGTCAGTCTTAAATATGCAAATCATATCATTTAAATGGTAGTTAATCACTTAAAAGCATTAAACACAGTAACATGTAACTTCATATAAATAAAATATCTTACAAAACATCACAATCATAAGATTCATACCATCATAATTAGATTACACCGTAGCTCTAACAAAAGTAAACTAAAACATAAAGAAATAATGAGGAAGAACAATAATAAAAAATAAAGAAGGCATCTTGAATCCAAGAATAAGAAGTCTATCACCCTTTTTGTCTTCTTTTCCAGAAAACCTTGAATTATTGGCTTTTCTCTTAAGTTGTGCTAAATTTCCTCCTCTCCCTCTTTCACTTCTTCTCTTCTATTAAATAGAGTTTTAGGTTTAGACCTTATCCCAGTAGAAGTCGGTTTTGGATACCTAAAAAAATTAGGTTTTGAACTCCTAAATTAATTGGGATTTGAATTCCTAACATGACTGGGTTTAGAAAACCCAACAACAATAGAAAATCTAATAACAATCATCCAAAGCCCAAGCCCATCTTGACTTTCTTGATCTTGATATTATGACTTTGCCACACAATAAGTATCAGGTTCTCCTTATTCATCCTTTTTCTCCATGCCTCCTTATGTTACATAAATAATACAAATTTAGGTAAACAAAGAAGAATTCAAATATTTTCTTATAAGCATTGTATTATTTATTGCCTAAAAATAGGTAAAATAACTCTATAAAAATAGAGTTATCATTGGTGTATTTAGTTTTATTAAATTTAGTTGGTTAGTTTATTCTTTATCAGTTTGGTTTGCTAGATAAATTTTATGATTTATTCACTATTAGTAATTAGTTGGCTTAATAATCACCAATCTTTGTGAGACAATATCTTACTCATCATTATATTACTTGTTTGACATGTTCACTTGCATTTAAAATTTCATTGAATAAGCACATAACAATAAGGTATAGGAGCCTCATTCAGGTATGGCTAAAGCTAGCCATGATAGGGTTATGAAGGAAATCAACCATTGATTCTTAAAAATAGTGGAAGTTATGTGTTATCAATTGGCAAAATTCCTTCTCCAAATGGAATCTCATTTCACCAAAATCCAATCCCAAATCAAAGGACTATAAGACCTAAACATGAAAGACAAGAGAGAATCCTCATGATTGAAAGGAAATAAACAACAACACCACCAATAGAAGAGAAAAGTTCGAATTCTCATGTTTCATTGGAGGAGAAGACCTTGTAAACTAGATTAGTAGGGCCTTTTAGTTTTTTGAGTTTGATTAAAACTAGAGGTTGAGAAAATGTAAATAATGGTCTAGAATGTTGAATGGGACATTTACCTATGATGTCAACAACTAGGAACTCAACATCTAGATGGGGAGCTTTCATAGGAGTTGTGCAAGCACTTAATGAGAAATATGGCTTTTCTTAGTTCTAAAATTTCTATAAGGACCTTTCAAAGTTACAACATATGAGCTCTATCGAGGATGACTACTCCTAGTACACCTAGTTTCTAATGAAATTAGGATTATTAAATCCATCACAAGAGATGGGTGGATTTATCAAGTTGAAGGAGCCCATTCACATGGAGGTGCAAGCCAAGAAACCATCATCTTTCCTTGAGGTCTTAAGGTTAGCTAGGCTCTATGCAACAAAACTATTAAGGGACATTATCATTCAAACAAAGAAGTTATGGGACACGCAAGATTACCAACCAAAAGGAAAATGGTTCCAATTAAGAAGCTATCACTTGCAAAGTTGATGGAACATTGCACCAAAGGACTATGCTTTAACTACAAAGTACACTTCAAATCTTCAACGTAAGAGGTTGTTCTTCCTAAATGCCATAATTGGTGGGGGAGAATGACAATGATGAAAAATGAGATGAAGAAGTAGAGAACTTACTAGAAACATTAGTGAATGCATCTTTTGGTCTAATAACCCATAAACTATGAGGATAAAATGGAAGCTACTTGATTTTGATAAAAAAAAAATGCATCTTGATTGATTTAAGAAACTCTCACAACTTCTTCAAAATCAACTTGGCCAAAAAGATGGTTTGCTTCCAAGCAGTGCTTGAAGGTTCAAGGTCATGCTCACCGATGATGATAAAATCTAAATTAAAGGCTTTTGCCAACCAATGAATTTATCGGTTCAATGAGTATTACAAAAGTTGGAAGTTTGTTTATTACCATTGCATGGGGTGGATGTTGTTCTTGGCATCAGGTGGTTACATATGTTAGGCCTAGTTTGTTAGGACTTTTCTAGGTTATTCATGTCTTTTAACATAGGAGGAAGAAAGGTAGGGCTTAAGGGAAAAAAAAGCACTGGAGAATAAGGTGGTAGGAGCTCAAAAAGTTATAAGCGAGTTAGTAAACAAGGAAGCCATGCTATTCAAAATCCAAATGGTTTATGAGGAACATGATGAAGGGAGTCCAATTTGGAACCTCACATCATATAACTAAAATGACTTGGTGGAAGGAAAAAGGGGCAAGAGTTAGTAGGAAAAGACATTGTTCCTCTTAAAATGAAAGAAGAGGCAGAGTCCACTTACTCTAACAACATTGTTTTAGTATAAAATTTAGAAAAGGGAAACGAAGCTCTACAATTTGAAAACATCTTCATTGAGCCAAAGAAACTATTGTAGAAGAGGGTAAAAGATCATGTCATTCCATTAGTCCCAAGTGCATAAGTTGTTTCAACTCGTTCTTATTATCCCCTTTCTTTTAGATATCCAAAATAGAGCTAATAATGAAAAAGTTACTAAGAAGTGGGGTTATTTGGTCGAGTGTAATTCTGTTCACCTTACCAATTGTACTAGTGAAAAATTCTAGTGGCTTCTAGCATTATGTGTTGAGTAGAGGGGGTTAAACAAAATTACAGTCAGGGATCATTTCTTGATTTCAATCATTGATGAACTTTTGGACAAGTTAAAAGGTACTTGGGTATTTTCTAAACTCAACCTTAAGGCTAGTTAGCACCAAAATCAATGTCCAAGAAAAAGATGTCCATAAGACTACATTCAAGTCACAAGTTTCTTATTCTACCTTTTGAGCTCACAAATACTCCATCTACCTTCCAAAGTCTCATAAATGCCATTTTTGTTGAGTATTTGAGGAAGTTCATCTTAATTCTTTTATGGCATCTTTATTAAAAATTAAGGACTGCCTAACCCATGTTAAGCATGTGGTGACAATGTTGAAAATCTTACAAGAACGTAACTTGTTTGCCAAGAAGGAAAAGTGCTGACTTTGGCAAAGCCAAATTGATATCCTAGGTCATGTAATTGATGCTCAAGGCATTGTAGTAGATAAAAATAAAATTTCCTACATATGGCCTAAACTATTGCCACTTTGTGAAGAACTTTAGTAAGATTGCTAATACCTTGAATGTACTATTATGTAAAAGGAAGTTTGAATAGAGTGATGTAGTGAAGCATGCTTTCACTATCCTTAAGAAGGCCCTAATAGAGGCCCTTATTTTAATTCCCCCAAATTTCTTACAAGAATTTATGGTTGAGTGTAGGAGTGGGAGCTATGATTTCACAAAATCACAAGCTATTAGCATTTTTTAGCCAAGTGTTACATGGTAGAAACCTAGCCATTTCCATGTAAAAAAGGGAATTGCTTACACTAATGCTTGCAATGAAAGCTTAGAGGCATTACCTCTTTGGTAAAAAGTTCATAATAAGGTCAAATCAACAAAGTTTATGGCACTTATGGAATCAAAAAATCTCAACCTTAGCTTTGTAATGCTTTCTCATAAAATTAATAAGGTTTGACTTCTACATAGAATACCAATCGGGTTTAACTTCATATATGCATGTGCAAAAGAGAATTATAGGAAGTAAAAGATGTATAAATTATAATATCAATCAATAATATTATAAAGTAGATAGGTTCCTACATCTTGATATATTGCAATCTTATTCAAGTTTTAAAAGAATATTTCTTATGCAATAAAGAGGAAGAAAGAAAATATTAGTTGCAAAATATTCACAAGTTGCATGGTATTCATATAAAAAAGAATGTGATGTGATGCTAGTGTTTATTTTCTTACAGGGAGTTTATGCAAAAGTGTTTTATTGTATATGATAAGCTTATACAAGCTTGGATTGAGAAGCTTAGGCTTGAGAGAGTTGACAAGTTTGATCCAAGATAATCCAAGCCCACATGGGTTTAAAGGTGATCCAAGCCTGCAAGTTTGATCCAATTTAAGTGGATACCGATACACATTGTTTAACTAAGAAGAAAGGTGCCTTAACCTACAACACTCAAATTAGAAGCCTTAGCTTCTATCAATCGAGCTAGCCTCTTGTCTTCTCAATAGCCAAATGCCTACTTTCCCAACGAGAAGAAATATAAATGCAACTAAATGTTAGAAAAGCTAGTCTATACAATTTCATGATTATGGCTTTGAATCAAAGACCTAGAAGCAAAGTGTTGGAATGGCTTTAGTCTTTCAATGGGAAGAAATCTCTAATTTTGTCAAGTTTGACATAAACCTTAAATCAACTACTTTTAATTTGAATCTCTTATAAAAGCTCCTATTCTACAATTCAAAAGGAGTTCTTGCATGAGTTCATTGTGAAAATCAAAAGAAGAAATCAAACTAATTCAAGTATTGTGATTTTGTGAAAAGCCTCGATGATATTCTTTATAGATCATATTATTGTGATTCTATATTCTTGTATACACTTGTTTATATGTTGATTGAACTTTGATTATTATTTGCACATAAAATGTATTGTAAATACTATTGGAAAAAAATGTGTTTTGGTTGTGAAAAATTTTGTTTGCTTATAATGAGTAAATGTTTTTCACATCTTAGTGTGCAAACATTGAATGTCAAGGAAGTAAAAGGTGTGCAAATTATAATATCAATCAATGATATTATAAAGTAGTTGATTTCCTACATTCCTTCATGATACTACTTTATACAAGCCTTGGAGAAATATTTTGTATGAAATAAAAGCTGAAAAAATATACTTGGTTACTTTAAAGAAAAATGATACATAGTTTTATGTGCTTGTAGGTACATGTGTATCAAGGATCAAAGATTATATTATGAAGGCTAAAATCATAATATAAAGGCCTAATTATACAAGTTTGAAGCAAATATGAGTGAAGCTATTTACTAGCTAGTCTAAACCCGAGTAAAGTCATTTATTAGTTGGTCCAAGACTCGCATGAAGCAGGCCAAGTCCAAGCCCACGTGGTGTACTACTTATTAAGCTAGATTGATAGAAAGTTCCTAAGGCCCCAAGTTCAACCTGCATGATTGATTAATTAGACCAAGCCCAAGTTGATTAGAGTGATGCCATTTCACTTACATATGAAACACGATCATTTCATTTAAGTAATAAGAAGGCAACTTAATCGAGTGAAATAGAGATGATGCTTTAATGCCCCAAATCAATGAACTGCTTTCCCACTTCTCTCTATTGCCGATTCTCCAATGGGAAGAATTTTGATTGATAGAAGTGTTAGAACTAGCTATTTGTTGCATTAATTGCAGTCTCTACTATTGCATGATGGAGATTACATTAAATCTCAATAGGAAAATCACAACGGGAAGATCAGGTTTGAAAAGAAACATTAGAAAGCTTGAGTTCCTTGAATCTGCTATAAAGAGATGTTCTTTGAGGTTTTTAAGAGTTTTTGCATAAATACTATTGAGAGATTGTGAAAAAGATTAAAGCTATGAAAGCTTATACTCTTGTGATTGAGTTCTTTGATCTTAGTGAAAGCTTGGATTTTTGGTGATATTCTTCTACATTCATATTTTTATGAATATTCACTGCTAGATTGAGTTGTTTATATGCTAATTAAACTTTGATTATCATTTGCATATAAATCATCACTTTGTAAATCCAAAACCCCAACTTTATGATAATTGGGGGTTTTGTGACTTTGTATATCTTCAATTAGCTCTTTGTTAAGCAATATTCCTCACAAATCATATATAATTAAAGACTTGTTATTGTACTAAGGTTGAGTCAACCTTATACTTGTAACCAAGAACTGTTTAACTTTTTGTGGAGGAGTTGGAAAGTGTAAGAGAAGGTTTTCTCCTAACTTTGAAGTAAAATGAACTTTAACTGATTGTGTTGAAGGAGAAGAGGGTAGAAGTAGGTGACAAGGGCCAAAGAACCATGTAAATCTTTGCCTCATCTTTCCTATGCTTATCTCATCTTATTACTTGTGAATGATTCATTTGATTGCATAAAAAGTGAGTGAACCTGAATTATAAGTGAAAGACCTAAGGTTACCAATTCAACCCCCCCTCATTTTTTTTTTTCTTGGTAAGCCATTAAACATTACAAATCTGAAACACTAATTTGCTAAAATCTAGGATATCCTAGATAAGCTCTTTGATTAGCAAAATCCCTTATAAATTATAAATCATTTGGGGATTTGCTCTTGTAACAAGGTTGAGTCAACCTTTGATTACAACCGTGGTTTTTGTGATTCCTTTGAAGAGGAATTAGGGGATTAGGAGAATGTTTTCTCTTGTTGAATAAGTAAAATAACCAGTTGGGTTAAAGGAAGAAAAAGGTAGATGTAGGTATGAGTACTGAACCATCGTGGTAAATTTTGTGTTTGTGCCTGCTAGTTATGATTGCTTTAACTTGTTGTCTATATTCTTACTTAATGCATTATTTAAGGTTATTGTTGTTGTAAAAGGCCATATTGATAGACATATTGTTAGATAATCAATTCAACCCCACCCTTCTTAGTTGGTTATTATACCTAATAATTGGTATCAAAGCTATGTTCTCTAATTAAAGGCTTGACATGCTAGAGTAGATCCTTATAATGGCATTAGAGAAAGGTGTAGCTGTTATGGGGTTTAATAAACTACCATTATTTGATGGTATAAACTATAGACATTGGAAGCAACTAATGCAAGTATTCATCATTGGTCAAGATCTAAAAGCTTGGTAGGCTATGAGAAAGATTATTGCACTACCTAAAACTAATGAGTGGATTAAAAATGAAGCTAAGGTTAGGACTAAATACTAAGGCTATGAACATGATTTATAGTGGTCTAAGAGCTCATGAGTTCAATAAAGTATCCTCTTGCCTCATTGGTAAAGAGATATGGGATAAGTCAAAAGTCATTTATAAAGGTACTAAGAAAGTCAAATCTTTTAAAGTTACTATACTTACACATGATTATGAATTGTTTGATATGAAAGATTCTAAAATTATTAGTGAAATGTTTGGTAGATTTACTAAAATAGTTTCTAAACTTAAATTACTAGGAAAGACATATACAAATGAAGAAATGGTTAGAAAAATGTTGGTTTCTTTACTTGAAAGTTAGGACCTTAAAAGATGGCTATAAAGGAAGCACATGACTTAGACAAGCTGACCCTAGACGATGTACTAGGATCACTAAAGACTCTTGAAATGCAATTAATGAGAAGAGTAAGAGAAAAAGAAAATAGAAAATCAATTACCTTAAAAGTAGATGTAGAAAAAACTGATGAACTAGAGTCCGAAAATGATGAGATTGCTATGCTAGCTAGGAGATTTAGAAAATTTCTTTGGAAAGGCTTTAGCAAGAATGTAGGACAATCTAGGAGGAAAGAAACACATGACCCTAAAGACAATCTATGTTTTGAATGTAGAAAACCTTGACATGTTAAGGCTAATTACCTTTTGCTTAAAAAGAAAAATAATAAATAGAAAGCCGTGATTGCTACCTGGGATGATGAGAACTCATCATCACAAAATGAGGAGCAAGAAGAGGTTGCACCTATGTCTAATTGCAGTAGAAATTGTTGAAGATACTAAACTTGAGGAAAGTGATACTAAACTCCCAAATGATGTATGTTACCATATAGAGGATACATTTTTCAATTTGGTTGAGTATGCAAATAAGATGAAAAATAAATATAGGAAATTGAAAGAGAAATGCAAATCTGTAAAAGCTAAAACCGTGCATGATAAAATTATTTTAAACTTTGCATCCTTTTTACTTAAGAATCATGATATACATGAAAATGCTTGCATGAAATATGATGTATGTTCTATGATTGATACATGTTTTGACCTAGAAAATAAGAGTGATATTGCTGAAATTGTTTACACTAATTTTGATGTAGCAAGTCTAAACATGAAAATATATGAATTAGAGAAAGAAAAACAAGAAATTCAGCTAAAGCTAGATGATTCCACTTTGCTGTTAAATAAATTCACAAAAGGTAGTGCCATGTTAGAAAAAATGTTGCAATCACAAAGAGGCATGTATGATAAAGTTGGTATAGGTTATAAATCATATGAAAATTTAAAGTTTTTCATTAAATTCTTTGGAAAAAAAGCTACATAACTCCATTATATATTAAATGTTCATATTGAAAATATGTTGGTCACTCTTTTGATGCATGTCCTATTCGGTATAGAAGATCATATAAGATAAGGAAAGTATGGTTGCCTAAAACTTCTAGTAATATTTGTAGAACTAACTCTCATGACCCAAAGAAAAAAAGGGTTCTAAGAACTTCAACAAATATCTTCATCTCTATAGGCTTTGAGTGCAAAATTGAACAAAATGGATTATAAATATCTATGGATTCTAGACAATGAATGTTCCCATCATATGACTAGGATGATGGAGCTTTTCTCAACACTTAAGCTAAAAGTTTGAGGTACGATTTCTTTTGGAGATAACTCCAAAGGAAAAATCAAAGGTATGAAAACTATAAGTAATTTAAAAACCCTACTCATTTTAGAAGTGTTATATGTAGATAAATTAAAATTCAACTTGCTGAGTATAAGCCAACTTTGTCATAAAGATTTTAAAATAAAGTTTGGAAAAGAGTTTTGTCTTACTGAACACATGGAGCATGATATAAAGATTGTTGGAAAAAGGAAAGATAATATCTATTTGCTGAATCTTGGTGAATTGACTGCTAAACAAACATGTTTGATTGTGAATAAAAATGTTGATGCTTGGTTGTGGCATAAGAAACTTGGACGTGCTAGTCTAGGTTTGATAGAAAAACTATCCAAGAATAACTTGGTTAAAGGTCTTCCCACTCTTAGCTTTAATAGAAATAGGTTATGTGAAGCATGTATAAAAGGCAAACATAATCAAAGTAGTTTCAAATCGAAGCTCATACTAACCACTGCAAGACCAATAGAATTACTTCACATGAATTGCTTCAAATGGAAAATATTATACTTTAGTCATAGTAGATGACTATACAAGATATACATGGCTATATTTACTTGCTAGGAAGGATAAGACATTTGAAAAGTTTGTTGACTTTTCTAAAATGATTCAAAATGAAAAGGGTCTTTCTATCATAAAAATAAGGAGTTATCATGGTGGTGAGTTTGAAAATCACCTCTTTAAAAAATTATGTTCTAAGTATGGTATTTCTCATAATTTTTCAACATCTAGGACACCATAACAAAATGGTGCTATGGAAAGAAAGAATAGGACACTTCAAGAAATGACTAGAATTATGATGTGTGAATATAATCTTCCTAAACACTTTTGGGGAGAAGCTATAAGCACATCTTATTACATCTCAAACCATACATTTTTTAGACCCATTTTGAAAAAGACTTCTCTTGAATTATTCTTCAGTAGGAAATCAAACATATGTTGCTTTCATGTCTTTAATAGTAAGTGTTTGTCTTGAATTATGGTAAAGAGTCACTTGGTAAGTTAGACTCTAAGAGAACTCTAGTGGTGGAGGAATCTATCCATGTTAAGTTTGAAGATGACTGCACTACTCATTTAGAAAATGGAGTCACTTCTAGTTCAAATGAACAAGGAAATAGTGAGAAGGATGGAGCTAGAGTTAGGGGGAGTCTGAAATAAGAGATTTTTCCTTTCCTAGAGTTAAAAGGGAAGTAATCAGCAACATATTTTAGGTGATCTCACTAATAGAGTAAGTACACAATCATGGTATCACAATACTTATGAATACCAAGCCTTCCTATCTTAAGTAGAGACAAAGAAGATAGATAAGGGTCTTGAAGATGAAAACTAGTTTCTTGTTATGCATGAAGAATTAAATTAGTTTAAGAGAATTAAAGTTTGGAACTTTTTTTCGAGACCAAAAGACCATCCCGTGATTGGCACTAAATGGGTATTTAGAAATAAGCTAGATAAAAATGGAATTATCACTAGAAATAAGGCTAGACTAGTTATATAAGGGTATAGTCAAGAGGAAGGAATAGACTATGATGAAACCTTTGCACTAATAACTAGATTAAAAGCTATTCAAATGTTATCGGCTTTTGCTTGTTGTATGAATTTTACTCTTTTTCAAATAGATGTAAAGAATGCCATCTTGAATGATATTGTTGAAGAAGAAGTGTATGTTAAATACCACCCAGATTTGAAGATCTAATGTGTTTTGATCATGTCTTTAAGCTTTCAAAAGCCTTACATGTTGGTTTTTATGGCTTAACAAGAAAGGGGGTTGAATTGTTTTATAGGCTATTTGAAAATAAAACTAAATCTTGAACCTGTTTGTAATGTTAACATAAACACAGAGATAAATGTAGTATGGCACAATTAGAATTCAAAGCTTCAATACTCTTTTCTTAAGTCAATGAAGATAGTATCGCAATTTAGTATTTGAAATACTCTTATAAATTCAAGGACTAATAATAACACAGCAAGTGTTCTAAGGAGATTAACGTAATAATAAGCACATTGATTCACACCAAATTTACCACAGTGGTTCGGCACTCACACCTTGAGTCCTACGTCCACCCTCTTCTCCTTCAATCAAACCGATTGAAGTCTCCTTTACTCAACTAAGTTAGGAGAAAACGTTCTCCCTAACTTAAACAATTCCTCTTCAAGGAATCTCTTGTACAAGATATTACAATGTGATCAAAAGATCATCAGTTAATTACCAATCCCAAATAGTATGACAAATAGTGGGATTTTGTAATCAATAGGAGCTAATATGATGTAAGTATAATAGTTCTCAACTCCTATCATAAAAACCCTAAAGTGGAGTAAATTAGGGTTTCGGGTTCCTTTCAATGCTTATGTGCAATAATTGTATTTTAATGAAATCAGCACATAAAAAGAGCTATACAAGGTTGAATCGATGATATAAGCAAATAGATAAGTATTTAATCACAATATCACCATAGCCTTGAATATCACGGATTCTTAAGTAGATTGCAAGATCAAGGAATGAGCTCGATAATAGAATTTCTTCTCAATAAAGACTTCAGAATCTTGTCAGTTTTTCTCTACCTTCTTTGTAGAACAACTTCTTTTAAATAGAAAAGTTAGGGCTAGGGTTTCAAGCACATCAAACCTCAATCATGAGCTATCTTCCCATTGGAATAGTATATTAGCCTTCAGATCTTCCTTCTCCATCTCGAATTAGACCGTTTTGACATCTGTCTCATTAGAAATCCTCCCATTGAGGATTCGGTCACCAGCGGTGCAATTTTCCTCTTTCTCTTGTTCTTTCTCATATTGGCCTCTCTTCGATACTCGTCTGCTTAGGGCATCAAGTAGATAAGTGAGAGCATGTTAATGAAACGATGAGTTTCATTCTCAATACTTGCAAGCTAATTTGGACTAGGACCAAGCCTAGCAGCACGAGCTAATGTGTACTGAGAGCAAGCCTGATAACACAAGCTAATATGGACTGAAAGCAAGCCTGATGACACAAGCTAATACGGACCGAAAGCAGGCTTGATGAGCTGATATGGACCAAGAGCTTAAGAGGTCCGAGTACTACAGACCCGAGAACTTAATATCCAGTCTGAGAATATTAATTAGGCCAGGAACATAATATATAGCCTTAAAGCATTGTATTAATCTGAGAATAGTATAATACATGTTCTTGATAGAAAGATTTATTCCACGTGGCAAGGCCATATATTTCAACCTTCATCAAGACATAAGCATCATTTTCTTAATCACAATGTGTGTCATATTCAATTTTAATTTAATAAACATTATACTCAAGACATTTTGGCTAATGCAACTTAGGTAAATATCTTTTCAAATATCACTATATAGCAACATTATATTAAGAAATGTAGGAACTCGGTTACTTTATAATATCAATAATTGATATTATAATTTGCACACCTTTTAGTTCCTATAATTTTCTTTTGCACTTATGAAAAATATTTTTTATGAAATATCTTCAAAAATATATTTTGTCACACACAAAACCCTTATTTTCTAACATTACATGGACTCAAACTAGACCCACGGGCTTGGCATGATAAGCTGAGTGCTTTTTTGCTTAGTGCAGATTTTAGAAAGGGAAAAGTGGATAACACACTATTCATTAAAATCAAAGGAAAGATATTTTGATTGTTCAAATTTACGTTGATAATATTGTGTTTGGCTTTACCAATTCTACTTTGTGTAGAGACTTCGCTGAATTTATGCAAAATGAATTTGAGATGAGTATGATGGGTGAATTAACTTATTTCCTAGGTCTTCAAATTAAACAAAATATTAAAGGAAGCTTCATAAATCAAACTAAATATGTAAATGAGTTAAGTAAGAAATACAAGATGCATGATTCCATAAATACTATCACGAGCACATCTACTTCTTTATCACATGATAAGAATAGGACTAGTGTTGATTTAAAACTCTATAGAGGAATGGTTGGTTCATTGTTGTATTTTTTTGCATCTAGACCTAATATTATGCTTAGTATATGTTTGTGTGCTAGATATCAATCTGATCCTAAAGAACACACATTTAACTACTCTTAAAAGAATATTCAAATATTTGAAACACATGGACATACTAGGAATTTGGTATCTTAGAGACATAACCCTTGATTTGGATGCTTTTAGTGATTCTGACTATGTTAGCTATAAGATAGATAGAAAGAGGACAAATGGTGCTTGCTACTTTCTTGGAAACATGTTAATTTCTTAGTATTCCAAGAAACAAAATAATGTAGCTCTATCTTCCACCAAGTTAGCATACATAGTTGCTGCTAGTTGTTGTGCTTAAATTTTATAGATCAAACAAGAATTGGAAGATTATGGTGTTTACTTTACCAATGTTCCACTAAAATGGGACAATACTAGTGCTATAAACTTGACAAAAAAAATCCTATACAACACTCTAAAACTAAGCATATAGAGATAAGACATCATTTTATTAGAGACCATGTATAGAAATGTGATGTTGCTCTTGAGTTTGTTCGAACTAACTAGTAGCTTGTTGATATCTTTACAAAACCCTTGGATAAAGAAAAATTTTATGCTTTTCGGCAAAAGCTTGGCATGTGCTTGTTTGAAAACATTTCTTCGCATTTGTGTTATATTCTCTTTGTTCTATACTTTCTGTTTCTATAAGTATGCCTATTTTGAGGGGAGCACCATGAACCTTGATCTATTTTACCAAGTCAACTATCTTATTCCTTTTACTACTGGCATCATTCTCAAGTACTTCACTCCTATATTATATCTGCTAACTATTATCCTATGCTCTTTTTAATTATGCCAAAAAAAGCGAAAGAGTACTATTGCACATGTATGTTCCATTTCTAACTTACTATGCTGAAAATTAGTTTTTCCCTTCATGGCATTAATGTTGTTGATAACTAGATTCTTGAGATATTTGTTGACATTGCTTAACTACTCATGACACTATCATGAAACAAACTGGATTGTTGACATTGCTTAACTACTTGTGACACTATTATGAAACAAACTTGACATTGTGACAACTTTTAGCTATGTTGACTGTCTTGAAAAATATCTTTTGTAATACACTTTGCTCACTTTAGTGATGACATGTGCTATTGTATACTCAAGTTATGAAAATTTTGTCATTATAAAAAAAGTGAAGATTTTTGGAAAAAGATAAGTTTTACTATGACAAATTTTATTGCTAACTGTATAAAAATATTTTTCATATATGCATGTGCAAAAGAGAATCATAGGAAGCAAAAGGTGTACAAATTATAATATCAATCAATGATATTATAAAGTAGCTGGGTTCTTACATCTTGATATATTGCAATCTTATTCAAGTTCTCAAAGAATATTTCTTGTGCAATAAGGAGGAAGAAAGAAAATATTAGTTGCAAAATATTCACAAGTTGCATGTTTATTTTCTTATAGGGAGTTTATGCAAAAGAAGTTTAATGTATATGATAAGCTTCGGCTTAAAAGACTTGACAAGTCTTATCCAAGGTGATCCAATCTTGCAAGTTTGATCCAATTTAAGTGGATACTGATACACATTGTTTAACTAAGAAAAGAGGCGCCTTAACCTACAACATTCTGATTAAAAGCCCTAGCTTTTATTGACCAAGACAACTTGCTATCTTCTCCATAGCCAAACACCTACTCTCCCAATGGGAAGAAACAAAGATGTGACTGAATGTTAGAAAATCTAGTCTATATGATTTCATGATGATTGTGGGCATTGAATTAAAGACGTAGAAATAGAGTGATGGAATGGCTTCAATCTCTCAATGGGAAGAAATCTCTAATTTTGTCAAGTTTGACATAAACCTTAAATCAACTACTTTTACCTTGAATATCTTATAAAAGCTCCTATTCTATAGTTTAAGAGGAGTTCTTCATGAGTTCATTATGAAAATCGAAAAAAGAAATCAAATTGATTCAAGTATTGCAAGTTTGTGAAGAGCCTTGGTGATATTCCTTAAAGATCTTATTATTGTGATTTTATATTCTTGTATACACTTGTTTATGTGCTAATTGAACTCTAATTATTATTTACACATAAACTTTGTTGTAAATCTGAAACTCTAATTTGTAAAATTTAGGTTTTGTGATTAGAACTTTGATTTGTGTTCTATATCCTAGATAAGCTCTTTGATTAGCAAAATCCCTATTAACTTATAAATCATTTAGGGATTTGCTCTTGTGACATAGTTGAGTCAACCTTTGATTGTAACCCATGGTTTCTATGATTCCTTTAAGGAGGAATTAGGAGGATTGGGAGGACTTTTTCTCCTAATTAGTGAGTAAAATGGACTTTAACTAGTTGGGTTGAAGGAAGAAGAAGGTGGATATAGGAGTGAGTGCTGAACCACCATGGTAAATTTTGTATTTATGCTTGTTTATGATTGCTTTGACTTGCTGTCTATATTCTTACTTGATGTATTACTTGAGCTTTTTGTTATTATAAAATGCAGGATTGATAGACATATTGTTAGATAACCAATTCAACCCCACCCCTTTTGGTTGGCCATTATACCTAACAACTATCAATGCATCAAGCAAGTGGAGTCCATGAAGTATATATTTTCACCACAATGTGTGCACCCCTGGTTGTGCTCAATAAGAAGATAGATAACTTAAGTACTTCAATTGTGAGAATTCAAAGCAAAACATGTGAATTTTATGGTGGAGGACATGCGAGCATGGAATGTAAAGTAGGTAACTCTTATGCTCAATATAATGATTATGTTAATTTTGTTAGGTCTTGAAGCATGTCATAAAATGATTATTACTACAACATGTATAATTCAGGATGGCAGAATCATAAAAAATTTTCATGGAGTAACCAAAATGAGATGAGACCATCACTAACATTTAAGCAAATAGAATAATAGAAGCCTAATTCAAAGGACATGTTTGTCAAGATGAAGCGAGATTCTAGAGATAAGAAGCCTTAATCAGAAGATTAAAGGTGCAAATGGGTCAATTGATCAATATGGTCTCAAAAAGTCAGAGGGTCCTTTGATGTAAATTTTGTTCAAACTTGCAATTATGATATGAGTTAAATGTGATTTTGATTATGTTGATTCATAATATCTCTATTTTTATAAATTTATTTTGACTATTTTAGAATATAAATAATACAAGTTTTGCAAGATAACATTTAAGTTTTCATATGTTTATTTAAGTTTGTGTTATTTATGTAGCAAAACCTAAAAGAGCATTATAAGCAGAGGAAAAGAAAGCTACAAGCAAGGCATATGAGGAATAAAAGAAAAAGAAAAGAGAATAAAAGCAAGGCAATGTGTAAAGTAGCATAAAGAAGACAAAGGACAAAAAAGTCAAAAGAGAAAGGAAAGGAGCATGAATTGTTAAAGAGGAATCTAGGGCACACAGCCCAAGGGAGATAAAAAAGGAAAAAATGAATTATGTAGGAAAGGGGCACCACATAAGATAAAAGAAAGAGAGGAAAAGAGAGAGAAAAAAAAAAAGAGAAAATGAGGTGCCATTGGAACCAAGACCAAAAAGGGAGAGAAAAAGAAAAGAAAAAGAAGAGAAAGGAGAGGCACGAAAGCTTACCTTTACTTTATACCATTCTCGATTTTGGTTTGATTGGTAGGAATTTTGCAAAGAATTCTTGAAGAGAAGACAATGTAGTGACAACTTTCCTATTTTTTATTTAAAATGTTTTGCTTAATTTCTACTATTGTTTTGGTTTATTATTTCATTATATTCTAAATTCTTTTTGTTAGAGTGAAGATGTAGCTTAACTATGATGATGTGAATTTTATAAGTTTCTATGCTTTACAAGATATTTTATTTATGAGTCATATATTATTATGCTTAATGCTTTTAAGTAATTGGCCACCACTTGAATGATTTGATGTGCATGTTTGAGATTAGGAGGTAATAATATACAGTTGCTTTTTATAATATATAACCATGAGTTAAATATAGATAGACATATACTATGTTGTTTGTGTGGCTTTTGGTGATAAGATAATAGAAAGATTTATTGTAAACCAGGAATGTTCATAATTCTTAATGCATTTGGTTTGTTTTAATTCACATATAGAGATATAGTGAATTAATTAACTAAATAGGTTTACTATACCTAAACATAGGATAGTAAATAAATTAGGAAGTTTTGCCATCATATAGGTATTATCATTCTCATAGGCATAAACTATGAAAATTCATATTTAGTAGTTATGGTGAAATCGGATGCTCTAACATATTTCTCATATTGATTTTTCTTACTTGGATTCAATTTCAATTAGTCTTGAATTTTTGTTTTGAAAATTTTGAATTTTAATTCATCATCAACTACTTTTTGATTTGTTAGATAAATTTAGAATTAATTCAATTTTGGTACTTAATTAGTCTAGTATTCACCAATCTTTGTAGGATGATGCTTTTCTTATTATTATATTATTTGTTAGATATGTTCACTTGTATCTAAATTTCACTGAACAAGTTTTTGGCGTCATTGTTGGGGATTGGTTGTTTTATTGCTGATTAATAGTAATACCGAATAATTGTAAGTTTAATCTAACTTTTATTTTCTTTAAAAAGAAAAAAAAATTAATTTTTTTTAGATTTTATTTTTCTTTTGCTTTATTATTTTTTTTCCTTGAATTTTTTTAAATCATTTTATTTTTCATTTTTAGTTGCTACTATTTAGGGGTGTTGCAAACATGTATGACTTATAGCCAAGGAGGACAACTTGTTGATCTTGATCTAGAAATTGAATGCACATTTATAAGGCAACAAAAGCAGCTAAGAGAACAAAGAAGTGAAGTTAGAAGAATGGTGGACAATGATTATCCACGGAAACTTGTGAAAGACTATGTTACACCAACATTTTAGGGAGCCACATCAAACATCAAAAGACCTGCAATTCAAGTGAACAACTTTGAAATTAAGTCAACACTCATTCATATGCTTCAGAATTCTGTGCAATTTAGTGGGCTACCAAATGATGATTCAAATACTCACATTGGGGCTTTCCTTGAAATATGTGACATGATCAAATATAGAGGAGTCATAGATGATATTGTTAGGTTAAGGCTATTTCCATTTTCTCTTAGAGACAAAGCTAAAAATTGGCATTCTTCTCTTCTTGTAGGATTAATTACAACATGGGATGATTTGGCTTAGAAATTTCTTGGTAAAGTTTGCCAAAATGCGTAACGATATTACCACTTTTATATAAATGGACAATGAATCATTGTATGAAGCTTGGGAAAGATTCAAGGAGCTTTTGAGAAGATGTCCACATCATGGATTACCCATATGGTTACAGGTACAAACTTTCTATAATGGGTTTAGTACAAGTTTTTGTTTTATGCTCAATATAGTTGCAAGAGGGGCCTTGAACAACAAGATAATAGAAGAAGCATATGACCTCTTGGAGGAAATGGCATCCAATAGTTATCAATGGCCTACTGAAAGGCTACTAGTGAGGAAAGCAAGTGGAGTTTATGAAATGGATGTGTTCATTACAATATATGCATAGTTTGATAAACTCAACAAGAAGATAGATAACTTAAATGCTCTAGTCATAAGGATTCAAAACATATTATGTGATCCTTGTGGTGGAGGACATGTGGGCATATAGTGTCAAGTAGGTAACACATTTGCTCACGGTAGTGAAGATGCTAATTTTGTTGGAAATTCAAGTAGATCATAGAATAATTCATACTCCACCACTTACAATCTGAGATAGTGTAACCACCTAAATTTTTCATGGAGTAATTCTAATGCAATAAGGCCACTACCAAGATTCAAGCAACCAAAAGAAAAGAAGCCTAATTTAAAGGAAATGATTGTCAAGATGTTATAGAACAATGAAACAAGATTGTAAAACCAAGAAGCTTCAACTAGAAATTTAGAGGTGCAAATAGGTCAATTGGCTAATATGATCTCAGAAGACAACAAGGTTCTTTGCCTAGTAGCATAGAGAAGAAACCTATAGAAGATGCAAAGGCAATATGATAACTCTATTTTTATAAAGTTATTTTACCTATTTTTAGGCAATAAATAATGTAATGCTTATGAGAAAATATTTGAATTCCTCTTTATTTACTTGAATTTTCCTTGTTTTTGTAGCATAAGGAGGCATGGAGAAAAAGGATGAACAAGGAGAACTTGATGCTTATTGTGTGGAAAAATCATAATATCAATATCAATATAGTCAAGATGGGCTTGGGCTTTGGATGATTGTTATTATACTTTCTATTGTTGTTGGGTTTTTTAAATAAATAGAAAACCCTAGTCATGTTAGGAATTCAAATCCCAATTAATTTAAAAACCAACTTCTACTAGGATAAGGTCTAAACCCAAAACTCTATTTAAGAGAAGAGAAGAAGAGAAAAAAGGGGAAAAGGAAATTGAGCATAACTCAAGGTTTTCTGAAGAGAAAACAAAAAGGGTGACAAACTTCTTGTTCTTAGATTCAAAATGCCTTCTTTATTTCTTATTATTGTTCTTTCTCATTATTTCTTTATGCTTTAGTTTGCTTTAGTTTGCTTTTATTAAAGCTACGATGTAACCTAATTATAATGTTCTGAATCTTATGATTGTTATGTTTTGCAAGATATTTTGTTTATGTGAAGTTGCATATTACTACGTTTAATGCTTTTTAAACGATTAGCTACCACTTAAATGATCTAATTTATATGTTTAAGATCGCTAGGAGATGATATACAGTTGCTTCTTGTAATGTATAACCATAAATTAAATGTGGATAGACATATACCATATTGTTTATGTGGCTTTCGGTGTAAATTGGGAATGTTCATAGATCCTAATGCATTTGGTTTATTTCAATTTACATATAGAGATATAGTGAATTAATGAACTAAGTAGGTTTGCTATACCTAAACATAGGATAGTAAATAAATTAGGAAGTTTCGCCATCACATAGATATTATCTCTCTTGCAAGCATAAATAATTAATATTAATACCTAGTAGTTATGGTGAAATCATATATTCTAACATATTTTTTTCTTAAGTTTTCTTATATTTAGTTAATTAATCTACCATCTATCATTGGATTTGTTAGATAAATTCTAGGAGTTATTCACCGTTAGTAATTAGTTAGTCTAGTAATCATTAATCTCTATGGGACAATGTCTTTTTTATCATTATATTACTTGCTTGACATGTTTACTTGCATTTAGAATTTCACCAAACATAATAACCTTAAAAATTGGTAAACAATTGGGAAAAGATGATATTAAGAAGGAAAGTTTTAGGGATAAGGAAGAGGATGTTAGCATGCAGTTTGAGGAGGCAACCAAGAGAACATTATTCCTTAATAATCCCAAACCTTATGTACCTCTAGTTCCATGTCCTTAGAGACTTCAACAACATAAGATAGATAAACAATTTTCTAAATTTCTTAATGTATTAAAAAAACTGCATATTAACATTCCTTTTGCAGATGCATTGTCTCAAATGCCTAGTTATGCAAAATTTCTTAAGGAGATATTGAAAAACAAAAGGAAGCTGGAAGAGTATAAAACTATGAAGCTAACTGAAGAATGCTTAGCCATTTTACAAAATAAACTACTTCAAAAATTAAAAGATCTAGGGAGTTTTACAATTCCTTATACTATTGAGATTCTTACTTTGATAAAGCATTATATGATTTTGGAGCCAATATTAATCTAATGCCTTTTTTGTTTTCAAGAAATTAGGATTGGGTGAAGTGAAGCCAACCATAGTGTCCCTACAATTGGCTGATCTATCAATCAAATATCCAAGCTTGTAGAAGATGTATTAGTGAAATTTGACAAATTTATCTTTCCTGCAAATTTTATAGTACTAGACAAGGAAGAAGATTTTGAGGTACCATTTATCTTAAGTAGACCTTTTCTAGCAACAAGAGAGCTTTGATTGATGTACAACAAGGGAAGTTAATCTTAAGAGTTCAAAATGATTCTGTCACTTTTAATGTTTTTACTGTAATGAAACATCTTTCTTATGATAGTTTTTGCTTTAGGGTTGAGACAATTGATAAGTTTGTGAATAAGATCTTTCAGGAAAAGTTTTTAGGGATCCATTTGAAGCATGCTTAGTTCACCTAAAGAATGAGGAAATTGAAAGCGAGATACAAGAGTATGCCAATCTTATGGAGGAAAATCCACCATATTCACAGCAAAAGGCACCAAAGTTTAAGGAGTTGGGAGAACACATGACAAAGCCTAAGCCATTAATTGAAGAGCCTCTAACTCTTGAACTCAAGCCTTTACCTCCCCATTTGAGATATGTTTATTTAGATGAAGTTTCTACTTTGCCAATAATTATATCTTCTTCTTTGACAGAATCAATAGAAGAGAAATTATTTCAGGTGTTGAGATAGCATAAGGGAGCAATTGAATGGAAAATAACTGATATCAAGGGAATTAGTCCTTCACTCTGCATGCATAAGATTTTGATAGAGGAGTAGTACAAAGCCACTATTCAACCTCAATGGCGCTTGAACCCAAAGATGTAAGAAGTGGTGAAGGCTAAGGTAATCAAATTGTTTGATGGAAGGATAATTTATCCCATCTCAGATAGTCCTTAGGTAAGTCCTATGCAACTTGTGCCAAAGAATGGAGATATGATTGTTCAAAGAAATGATAATAATGAATTGATTTCAGGTAGGATAGTTACTGGATGGCAAGTGTATAGATTACAGAAAACTAAATGATGTCACAAGAAAAGATCATTTCCCTTTACCATTTATTAACCAAATGTTAGAAAGACTTGCAGACATGAATTTTGTTGCTTCCTTGATGGGTACTCAGGGTATAATCAAATTTACATTGCACTAAAAGATCAAGAGAAAACCACTTTCACTTGTCCTTATGGTACCTTTGCTTTAAAAGAATGCCCTTTGATCTTTGTAATGCACCAACAACTTTTCAAAAATGCATGATGGCCATTTTTTCTGATATGGTTGAAAAATTTATTGAGATATTCATGGATGATTTTTCTATATTTAGCTCATCATTTAACATTTGTTTAACTAATTTAGCAAGGGTCTTACAAAGGTGTGAAGAGACTAACCTTGTGTTGAATTTGTTGAAAAATAAGGGTTTTGTTGTGACAAAATTTATTTATGAATTATTTATTAAAAAATGTTTTTCATTTGTGCAAAAGAAAATCATAGGAAGTAAAAGGTGTACAAATTATACTATCAATTAATGATATGATAAATAGTTGGGTTCCTACATTTATTTGTAAAACATCTTTATGAAGTGACCTTGAGAAATATTTTGTATGATATAATGTTTTTGTTTGCATAAATAAGTAATGATAGAATATATTTTAATATATTCAAAGAGAAATGATACTTGCACTTATATCAATTAATGATATTATAAAGTAGTTGGGTTCCTACATTTATTTGTAAAACATCTTTATGAAGTGACCTTGAGAAATATTTTGTATGATATAATGTTTTTGTTTGCATAAATAAGTAATGATAGAATATATTTTAATATATTCAAAGAGAAATGATACTTGCACTTATATATTTGTAGGTACATATTAAAAAGGGGGCAAAGATCATATTACAAAGTGATCATCTAAGGATTAGAATGAGCTGCGTAAATTCATAGGACCGAGCTTCACTAGCCCAAGCTTTATTGGCTCGAGCTTCACTCGCTTGAGCTTTACTCACTTGAGCTTCACTGGCCTAAGCTTCACTGGCTCGAGCTACACTGGCCCAAGTTGCATTGATTTACTAGCCACAAGCTACATTGGACCAAGCTGTACTAGACCAAGCTATGCTGGCCCAAGTTGGCATTGACTTGTTGATCATGAGTTAGAGCATTATGTTGGACCTAGCTGCACTTGCTTGAGCCCATTTGATGAGACAAAGTGAAACATTGTTGTTTCACTTTATGTTAAGAGCAAAAGGCTCTTAATTGAACAAACACTTTGAGAAGCCCTCGCTCCTTTTGTTGACTTATTCTCTCATCTTTATCTCTGTCACCAACACTCCAATGGGAAGAATCTTGAGGCGATCGATCTATTAGAACAGGTATTTCTTGCATTAATCATTTTTTCTACTGTTGAATGATGGAAATCACATCATTTATCAACGGAAATTTTAGGTTTGAACCAAAACCCTAGAATGCTTGAAGTTGTTAAATCTTTTATAAAAGGGCATTCTTTGAAAATCTTTAGAGCTTTTGCATAACATTTGAGAAGAACCATTTACATACTAAAATCATGCAAGAAATCACAATACCGACTGATTACTTTATCAAATCATGAAGCTACTTTGTATCTTTGGTGATATTCCTTCAAATCAATATTCTTATGAATATTCACTGATTAGATTGAGTTGTTTATGTGCTGATTGAGTCTTAATTATTATATGCACATAGACTTTTTTTGTAAATTTGAAACCCTAACTCTGTGAAAATTAGGGGTTTCATGATTAAAACTTGAATTGAGCTTTTATATCTTTAATTAGCTCTTTGTGAAGCATTATTCCTCACTTACAATATACACTTGAGGATTTGCTTGATGTACTAAGGTTGGTTCAACCTAAATCTTGTAACTGTGGATAAACTGACTCCTTGTTAAGGAGTTGTGAAGCATAAGAAAGAATTTCTCTTAGCTTGTAGTAAAGGAGACTTTAATTAGTTGGATTGAAGGAGAAGAGGGTGGATGTAGGGCAAAAGGATTGAATGCCAAACCACAGTGGTAAACTTAGTGTTTCTCTTCCCTTATCTTGTTTGGATTTAACTTGCTAAATGTGTTATCTGTCTAGCCATTAATCTGTCATTGATTTGCTGCCTTATCCATGAGATAATTTTTGTGTTTTGTAACTTATTTGTGTGGCATTTGCTTATTATTTTCTTGTCATATTAGTGTGAAATTGTGTTGAAGTAGAAGCATTTTACATAGTGAAAAATTGTATTCATCTCTTGACTTAAACAATTCAACCCCCTTTTCTCGTTAAGTCATAAAACCCAACAATTGGTACCATAGCCAGGTTCTCTAATTAAGAGGATTAACATCCTAGAGTAGATCCGTATTATGGCTTTTGACAAAGGTTTAGCTGTTATGGGGTTTAATAAACCTATTTTTTTATGGCCTTAATTTAGGCATTTGGAAACAATTAATGCAAGCCTTTATAATAAGGCCAAAATCCAGAAGCTTGGTAAGTAATTAAGAAGGGTATAGTCTTACCAGCGGTTGATGAATGGACTAAAAATGAAGCTAAACAAATAGGGTTAAATGCTAAGTCTATGAATATGATTTATAGTGGTCTTAGAGCACATGAGTTTAATAAAGTGTCCTCTTACCTCACTAGTAAAGAGATTTGGGATAAATTGGAGGTCATCTATGAAGGAACAAAAAAGGTAAAGTCCTCTAAGGTTACTATGCTTACACATGACTATGAATTGTTTGTCATGAAGGATTCTGAAACCATTAGTGACATGTTTGGTAGATTTACTAAGATTATTTCTAAACTTAAATTGTTAGGAAAAACTTACACAAATGAGGAAATGGTGAGAAAAATGTTAGTGTCCCTACCCAAGAGTTGGGATCCTAAGAAGATGGCTATAGAAAAGGCTTATGACCTAGATGTGCTAACCTTAGATGACTTGCTAGGTTCTCTTAAAACTCATGAAATGCAGCTCACGAGAAGAGAAAAAGAAAAGGAAAATAGAAGATCACTTGCACTTAAAGTAGAAGTAGAAGTAGAAAAGGTTGAAAAGGAAGAATCATAAAATGATAAAGTAGCTCTCATAGCTAGGAGATTTATGAAATTTCTAAGAAAAGGATTAAGCAAAAACATAGGACAAACTAGGAGAAAAAAGGCAAATGAACCTAGGGAAAATGTGTGCTATGAATGTAGAAAATTGGGACATATCAAGGTTGATTGTCTGGTGATCAAGAAGAGGAATAGCAAGAACAAAAAGAAAGCTATGCTTGCTGCTTGGGATGATGAAAATTCTTCATCTGATGAAGAAACCTAAGAAGAAGTTGCACATTTGTGCCTAATTGCAACAGCAACTCTTGAAGGAGAAAAAAATTGAGGTAAGTGATTCTGAATCACCTCTTGATATAAACATTGGATTAGAAACTACTTTCTTGGACTTAGTTAAGTATGCAAATAAGTTAAAAAATAAGTACAAAAAGCTAAAAGCTAAAAATAAATCTGAAAAATAAAAAGTCTTGACTATTGATTAAAATGCTTTAACTGCTATACATGATAATTGAAATACACTAATGACTACATGTAAAGATGAAATTGAACAGAAAAATACTTCAATCTCTATACATGATAGTATTAATATTTCTACTAATACCTATGTGAAGTATGATGCATGTATGAATGATGTACATGAAGAATACAATGTTTCTGAATACATGAATGTAGAAACAAACACATCTTGTGGTAGTAGCTTATGCTCTGATTTTGAAATACAAGTTGATAATAATTCATATGTAAATAATCTTAAAAGTAGAGTTTATGAGTTAGAAAAAGAAAATGGAGACTTAAAATTAAAACTTGATGCCAATAACTTACTACTAGAAAGATTTTTAAATGGAAGTGTTATGTTAGATAAGATTTTAAATTCACAAAGAGGTATATATGATAAAGTCGGATTAGGATGTAAATCAAATGATAATTCAAAATCATTTACACGTTTCTTTAAAGAAAAAGAACGTTCAATTCCGTTGCATTATAGTAAATGTTCCTTTTGCAATTATGTTGGTCATATATTTGATAATTGTCCTATTAGACTTAGAAAGGCCTACAAAGTAAAGAAACTTTGGGTGCCTAAAAATGACAAAAGTCTAAGTTTAACTAACACTTAAGGACCCAAAATAAAAAGGGTACTAAGACTTCAACAATAAAATTTGTTTCTGCAGGTTTTGAGTGCACAAGTAAAGGATAAAAAGCTCAAAAATATGTCGATTCTAGATAATGGCTGCTCTTGACACATGACTAGGATGAAGGAGCTCTTTTTAACTCTTGAATTGAGAAATGGAGGTACAGTGTCCTTTGGGGATAACTCAAAAGGAAGGATAAAAGGTATGGGAATCATAGTAACTTTAATACCTTACTTATATCCGAAGTATTATTTGTGGATGAACTGAAATTTAATCTACTTAGCATAAGTCAATTGTGTGATAAAGGATTTAAGATAAAATTTGGAAAGGAATATTGTCTTGTTGAACACATTGAGCATGATATGAAGATTGTTGGAAATAGAAAAGATAACATATATGTGCTTGATTTGAGTAAATTAAATGTTGAACAAACATTCTTGTTGTGAATAAAAATGTGGATGCTTGGTTATGGCATAGAAAGCTAGGACAAATGGGCTTAGGTTTAATAGAGAAGTTATATAAAAATAATCTAGTTAAAGGTTTTCCATCTCTAGAATTCAATTATGATAGATTATGTGTTAAGGGCAAACATACACAAAACAACTTTAAATCGAAGCTTAACTTCAAATCGAAGCTTATAGTGAATACATCTAGACCACTAGAGAAATTACACATGGATCTTTTCGATCCTATAAGAACAACAACTCTAAGTGGAAAATATTATGTCTTAGTTATTGTAGATGACTATTCTAGATTCACATAGACATATTTACTTGCTAGAAAGGATGAGGCATTTGAGAAGTTTGCTAAATTTTGCAAAATGGTTCAAAATGAAAAGGATCTCTCAATTGTAAAAATAAAAATTGATCATGGTGGTGAATTTAAAAACCAATTCTTTGAAAAATTTTGTTTAGAAAATGACATTTTACATAATTTTTCAGCACTTAGAACATCACAACAAAATGATGTTGTTGAAAGGAAAAAATAAAACCCTTCAAGAAATGGCTAGGACTATGATGTGTGAATATAATCTTCCTAAGCATTTTTAGGAAGAAGCTATAAGTACAACTTTTTATATTTTAAATTGTGTTCTCTTAAGACCAATTTTGAAAAAGACTCCTTTTGAACTATTCTTTCAAAGAAAACCAAACATCTCTTATTTTCATGTTTTTGGTAGTAAATGCTTTGTTTTGAACCATGGAAAAGAATCACTTGGAAAGTTTGATTCCAAAAGTGATGAAGAAATCTTCCTTGGATACTTTCATACAAGTAAAGCATATAGGGTGTTCAATAAATGAACTCTAGTTGTTGAAGAGTCAATCCATGTTAAGTTTGAAGATGATTGTCAAGGTACTTTAGAAATTAAAGAAAACATTAAATCTAAGAATGTTCCAAATAGGGCTGAAGTTAAAGGGGAGGTTAAGACTAGGGATCCTTCCTTTCCTAGAGTAAGAGGTGAAGTAGATCAAGATCATATCAAAGGAGATCCTAATCTTAGGGTTAGTACAAGGTCTTAGGTTCATAATACTTGTGAACATCAAACTTTTCTATCCCAAGTAGAGCCAAAGAAAGTAGATGAGGCTCTAAAGGATGAAAATTGGTTTCTTACTATGCAAGAAAAACTAAACCAGTTTGAAAGAAGTAAAGTTTGGATCTAGTTCCTAGACCAAATGATCATATGGTTATGGGCACAAAATGGGTATTTAGAAATAAGCTTGATGAAAAGGGTATCATTACTAGGAATAAGTCTAGACTAGTAGCACAAGGATATAGTCAAGAAGAAGGAATTGACTATGATGAAACATTTGCACTGGTAGCTAGGTTAGAAACAATTAGAATCCTACTTGCCTTTGCTTATTGTATGGAATTTACCTTGTCTTAAATTGATGTGAAAAGTGCATTCTTAAATGGTATTGTAGAGGAAGGGGTGTATGTTGAACAACCACCTGGATTTTAGGATCTAATTCATCCAAACCATGTTTTTAAACTTTTGAAAGCTTTATATGGTTTAAAACAAGCCCCAAGGGCATGGTATAACAAACTAAGTAACTTCTTAATTGATAATGGTTTTTTAGAAAAGGAAAAGTAAATAACACTTTATTCATAAAGAACAAAGAAAAAGAAATTCTAATTGTCCAGATATTTGTTGATGACATTGTGTTTGGTTCTACGAATTCTATGTTATGTAAAGAGTTTGTTGCATGCATGCAAAAAGAATTTGAAATGAGTATAATGGGTGAATTAATGTACTTTCTTGGCTTGCAAATTAAACAAACAAACAAAGGAACCTTCATAAGTCAAACAAAATATACAAATGAATTGCTTAAAAAGTATAAAATGTATGACTCTAAACCAATGAATACACCTATGAGCATTTCTCTATCCTTATCAAATGATGAAAATGGAATTAGTATAGATACTAAATCATATCAAGGAATGATTGGTTCTTTACTGTATTTGACCACATATAGACCTGATATTATGTTTAGTGTATGCTTGTGTGCTAGGTATCAATCTAACCCTAAAGAACAACACCTGGTAGCTGTTAAAAGAATTTTTAGATACCTTAGAGACACGGTTTCTTTAGGAATATGGTTTCTTAGAGATACAACCTTGAATTTGCATGCTTATGGTGATTCAGACTATGCTGGCTACAAATTAGATAGGAAAAGTATGAGTGGTGGATGTCACTATCTTGGAAACATGCTTGTCTTTTGGCATTCCAAGAAACAAGATTATGTAGCTCTTTCCTCCACAGTAGCTAAATACATCGTTGTAGCTAGTAGCTAGTTGTGCTTAAATTTTATAGATGAAACAACAATTAGAGGATTATGGTATATCATCACAGAAAGTTCCATTAAGATGTGACAACACAAGTGCCATTAATCTTACTAAGAATCCCATGCAGCACTCCAAAACTAAGCATATAGAAATTATACATCATTTCATCATGGATTATGTTAAAAAATGTGATATTGTACTTGAATTTGTAAGTACTGATCAACAAATTGTTGATATCCTAACCAAACTTTTAGATAAAGAAAGGTTTTATGCTCTTCAAAGGGAGCTTGGAATGTTAGTGTTTTAAAATGGTTGAATTTTTTTTTTGTCTTCCTTTATTGTAATATACATTCTCTTTATTGTTTATTCAAGCCATGGTTTGAGGGGGAGTTGCTCTGCCGACAATCTAGTCCCATTTGGTTAGTTTTCTAGCCTTATCCTTAACCTACTTCATTTTACTCTTCGTGGCTGATTACTTGCTCATAGTTGTTACTCTTTTTGCTTATGACAAAAAAAGGGAGAGAATAGTGCACATGTACATGTTGACATTCTGTCCCATTTTTGACTTCAAAGTGCAAAATATGGGATATCTCTCTAGCACCCTATTTTTTTTTAAAACTTATATGTTCTATGGTGTTAGAATGTAGTGTTCCACTATGCATATGCATAGAACTTGAACTTGCTTGCTGAAAATTGATATACAATGATCAATACATGCCAAATGTTGAATATCATGAACTTAACTGCGTATGATTTGTTTTTGCAAACTTTATTGCATAAACCTTCATGAAAAACAGGTTCATGTTATATCTTATTCACATTCCTTAATGACATGTTCTGAACTATTGTGATAATTTTGTCATCACCAAAAAAAGGAGATTGTTGGAAAATAAGGTTTTTGTTGTGACAAAATTTATTTTTGAATTATTTATTGAATTTTTTTTTTCATTTGTGAATAAGAAAATCATAGGAAGTAAAAGGCGTACAAATTATAATATCAATTAATGATATTATAAATTAGCCAGATTCCTACATTTATTTGTAAAACATCTTAATGAAGTGACCTTGAGAAATATTTTGTATGATGTAATGTTTTTGTTTGCATAAATAAGTAATGATAGAATATATTTTAACATATTCAAAGAGAAATGATACTTGCACTTATATATTTGTAGGTACATATTAAAAAGGGGGCAAAGATCATATTACAAAATGATCATATAAGGATTAGATTGAGTTGCGTAAATTCATTAAACCGAGCTTCATTGGCCTGAGCTTTATTGGCTTAAGCTTTATTGGCCTGAGCTTCATTGGCTTGAGCTTCACTAGCCCAAGCTTCACTGGCCCGAGCTTCACTGGCCCAAGCTTCATTGGCCCAAGCTGCATTGGCCGAGCTACATTGATTTGCTGACCGCAAGCTGCATTGGATCAAGCTGCACTAGGACCAAGCTATCCTAGCCCAAGTTGTACTAATTTGTTGACCATGAGCTGGAGCATTCTATTGGACCGAGCTACACTTGCTTGAGCCCATCTGATGAGACAAAGTGAAATGCCACTGTTTCATTTAATGTTAAAAGCAAAAGGCTTTTAATCGAACAAACACTTTGAAAAGCCCTAGTTTTTCTTACCAACTTGTTCTTTTTTCTTTGTCTCTATCGTTGATGCTCCAACAGGAAGAATCTTGAGGTGATTGATCTGTCAGAATGGGTATTTCTTGATTAATCATCTTTTCTACCATTGAATGATGGAATCACAACATTTATCAACAGGAAGTTCTCAACGGGAAGTTCGGGTTTGAACCGAAACCCTAGAATGCTTAAAGTTGTTAAATCTTCTATAAAAGGGCATTCTTTGAGAATCTTTGGAGCTTTTGCATATACTATACTTGAGAAGAATCATATACATACTAAAATCGTGCAAGAAATTACAATACCGACTGATTACTTTATCAAATCATGAAGTTACTTCGTATCTTCAGTGATATTCCTTCAAATCAATATGCTTGTGAATATTCATTTGGTAGATTGAGTTGTTTATATGCTGATTGAGTCTTGATTATTATATGCACATAGACTTCTTTGTAAACCTAAAACCCTAACTCTATGAAAATTGGGGGTTTCATGATTAGAGCTTGAATTGAGCTTTATATCTTCAATTAGCTCTTTGTGAAGCATTATTCCTCACTTACAATATACACTTGAGGATTTGCTTGATGTACTAAGGTTAGTTAAACCCAAATGTTGTAACCATAGATAAACTAACCCCTTGTTGTGGAGTTATGAAGTGTAGGAGTAAATTTCTCCTAGCTTGAAGTAAAAAGGACTTTAATAAGTTGGATTGAAGGAGAAGAAGGTGAATGTAGGGCTTAAGGATTGACTGTCGAACCACCATGGTAAACTTGGTGTTTCTCTTCCTTTATCTTGTTTGGATTTAACTTGCTAAATATGTTATCTATCCAACCATTAATCTATCATAGATTTACTGCCTTATCCATGAGATATTTTTGTTGTTTTGTAACTTATTTGTGTGGCGTTTACTTGCTATTTTCTTGTCATATTAGTGTGAAATTGTGTTGAAAGCTAGAAGCATTTTAGATAGCTAAATATTGTATTTATCTCTTCAATTAAACAATTCAACCCCCTTTTTTGTTAAGTCATAAAACCCAGCAGAATGGGGAGAAATGCCATTTTAGGGTGTAGGAAGGAATAGTGCTTAGGCATAAGATATCCAAAAAAGGATTAGAGGTTGATTGAGCTAAAGTGGAGTTCATTGCAAAATTACCTCCACCAACATTGATGAAACTTGTTAAAGGATTTTTGGGGCATATAGGATTCTATAGCTTGTTCATAAAAGATTTTTCTAAATCTAAAACCCGTAACTCTATGATAATTGGGGGTCTCATGATAAGAGCTTGAATTGAGTTTGTATATCTTCAATTAGCTCTCTGATATGCAATACTCCTCATAAATCTTACATATTTAAGGACTTGCTAATGTACTAAGGTTAAACCTTATCATTGTAATCGTGGACCATTTAACTCCTTCAAGAGGAGTGGGAAGTGTAAGAGAGGGTTTTCTCCTAACTTTGAAGTAAAGTGGACTTTAATCAGTAATGTTGAAGGGAAAGAGGGTGAAGTAGGTGATAGGGGTCGTACCACCATGTGAACTTATGTCCATCCCTCTTTGTGTCTATTTACTTTGTTGTTTGATTTTGATATCCTTGAATGCTTAGCTTAAGTGCATGAAAAGTGATTGAACCCACAAATAGGAAAGAAACCAAGATAAATAATTCAACCCCCAGCCCTTCTTGGTTAGCCATTAAACCTAACAATTGGTAACAGAGCTAGGTTCTCTAATTTTTTAAAGGCTTAACATCCTAGCTAGATTCATTTAAATCACTATAGAGGAAGGAGTAGCTATAATGGGGTATGATAAACTACCACTATTTGATAGGGTTAATTATAGACATTGGAAGTCATTAATGCAAGTTTTTATTGTTGGTCAAGATCCTAAAGCTTGGCAAATAATCAGAAAAGGTATTGCATTACCTGAAACTAATGAATGGAGTAAAAATGAAGCTAAAATCATAGGGATAAATGCTAAGGCTATGAATATGATTTATAGTGGGTTGAAAGCTTTTGAATTCAACAAAGTATCATCTTGCCTCTTCGGTAAAGGGATATGGGATAAACTAAAAGTATCTATGAAGGTACTAAGAAAGTAAAGTCATCTAAAGTTACCATGCTTACTCATGGTTATGAATTGTTTTCTATGCATGATTATGAAATTGTTAGTGATATGTTTGGTAGATTTACCGAAATAGTTTCTATACTTAAGTTGCTAGGAAAGACCCACACAAATGAGGAAAATGTTAGTGTCCTTACCCAAGAATTGGGATCTTAAGAAGATGGCCATAGAGGAATCTTATGATCTAGATAACTTAACCTTAGATGATTTGTTAGGATCATTAAAGACTCATGAAATGCAATTAGTAAGAAAAGTAAGAGAAAAAGAGAATAAGAAGTCACTTACACTAAAGGTAAAAGTAGAAAAGAATGAAAAGATAGAGTCTTAGAATGATGGGGTTGCTTTAATAGCAAGAAGGTTTAGAAAGTTCCTAAAAACGGTTTTAAGTAAGAATGTGGGACAACCTAGGAAGAAAGAAACATATGATCCTAGGGATAACTTGTGTTTTAAGTGTAAAAGACTTGACATATCAAGGTTGACTCTCCTCTACTCAAAAGGAAAAACAACAAAGGTAAGAAAAAGACAATGATTGCTACTTGGGATGATGAAAGCTCTTCATCAAAAGAGGAAGAACAAGAAGTTGCTCATCTTTGCTTAACTGTAAATGCAATCTCAAAAGAAGAACTTAAGGTAAGTGATTATGAACCAAAAACTAATCTAAATGGTGACATAGAAATTGCCTTTTTTGATTTGGTTGAATATGCAAATAAAATAAAAGATAAATACATAAAATTGAAAGCTAAATGTATTTATGAAAAGGCTGAATATGTGATTGATAAATTTGTTATAGTATCATTTGCACCATGTAAACATGCAAGTCTTGATGCATTTGAAAATATGTCTATGAAATCTTATACATGCGATACGTGTTCTGTTTTTTAATGTAAGCATGCTAATATTGTAGAAAATGATTGCATGAACAGAGATTTAGAAAGTCTTAACATGAGGATATGTGAACTGGAAAAAGAAAATTAGACATACAAATTAAGTTAGATAATGCCCCCTTGTTGTTAAATAAATTTACAAAAGGGAGTAGCATGCTAGATAAGATGTTACAATCAGAAAGAGGTATTTATGATAAAGCCAATATAGGATATAATTCATGTAAGAACTTTAAGTCTTTTACAAAAATTTTTGATGAGAAGGACTGTACATTTCCACTGCATTATAAATGTTCTTATTGCAATTATACTAGTCATTTGTTTGATAAATGTCCTATTAGAGTTAGGAAGTCATAAAAGGTTAAAAAAGTTTGGATGCCTAAAGGTGTCAATAGTCAAAGACAACTAACATCCATGGACCCAAAGAAAAAAAGGTACCAAACACTTTAACAAACATTTTTGTTTCTACAAGCCTTGAGTGTGAACATAGACAACAAGAAATGCAAAGAGTTATGGATTCTAGACAATGCATGTTCTTGACATATGACTAGGATGATAGAGCTCCTCTCAACACTTGAGTTAAGGTTTGGAGGCACCGTATCTTTTGAAGATAACTCCAAAGGAAGAATCACGAGTATAGGCACCATAGGTAACCTGAAAACCCTTTTTATATCTAATGTGATGTATGTTGATGAGTTAAAGTTTAACTTGCTAAGCATAAGTCAGTTGTGTGATAATGATTTCAAAATCAAATTTGGAAAAGAACTTTGTCTTGTTGAACATGTTGAAAACAATGTGAGAATTGTTGGAAAAAGAAAAAATAATATTTATGTGCTTGATCTTAGTAAATTAACAAATGAACACACTTGCTTGATTGTGAATCACAGTGTAGATGCCTGGTTATGGCATAAAAAATTTGGACATGCTAGTTTAGGATTGATAGAAAAACTATTCAAGAATAGTTTAGTTAAGGGATTACTTAAACTAAATTTTGATAAAAAGAAATTGTGTGACGCATGTGCAAAGGGTAAACACACCTAAAGCAACTTTAAACCAAAGCAAATGGTGTCTACCTCAAGACCTCTACAACTGATCCATATGGATCTGTTTCGTCCTTTGAAAATGGCTATCATAAATGGTAAGTATTATGCCTTAGTCATACAAGATATACATGGGTATATCTACTTGCTAGGAAAGATGAAGCATTTGAGAAATTTGTTGATTTCTCTAAAATGATTCAAAAAGAAAAAGATCCCACTATTATTAAGATTAGGACAAATCATGGTGGTAAATTTGACAATCACCTATTTGAGAGATTTTACTCCAACAATGGTGTTTCTCATAATTTTAGCACTTAGAACACATAACAAAATGGTGTTGTAGAAAGGAAAAATAGGACACTTCAAGAGATGGCTAGGACAATGATGTGTGAGTATTAAGTTAGATTCCAAGAGTGATGAGGCCATATTTCTTGGTTACTTTCATACCAGCAAGGCATATAGAGTTTTCAATAACAAAACTTTAATTGTAAAAGAATCTATTCATGTACAATTTGAAGATGATTATGATTCGAGTTCAAATAAACAAGGATGTAATGAAAGAAGTGTACCTAAAGTTGAGGGGAAGTTATATACAAGAGACTTTTCCTTCCTTAGAGTAAGAAGTGAGGTAGATCAACAACATATCTTGAGAGATCTCACAAATAGAGTCAACATAAGATCTAGATATCATAACACATGTGAATATCAAACTTTCTTGTCTTAAGTAAAGCCAAAGAAAGTAAATGAGGCTCTTGAAGATGAAAACTATTTTTTTGGCTATACAAAAAGAACTAAAATAGTTTGAAAGGAGTAAAGTCTAGAATTGAGTTCCTAGACCACATGATCACCCAATCACCTAATAATTGGTACAAAATGGGTGTATAGAAATAAGATAGATGAAAATGGAATTATAACTAGAAATAAGGCTAGATTAGTTACACAAGGATATAGTCAAGAAGAAAGGATTGACTATGATGAAACCTTGGCACCAATGGCTAGATTAGGAGTAATTTGAATGTTGCTTGCCTTTGCTTGTTGTATGAATTTTACTCTTTTTCAAATGGATATAAAAAGTGCATTTTTGAATGGTATTGTAAAAGAAGAATTATATGTTGAGAAAGCACCTGGATTTGAAGATCTAACTTGTCTAAATCATGTGTTTAAACTTTCCAAAGCTTTATATTGACTTAAACAAGCCCCACGGGCCTAGTATGGTAAGTTAAGAACTTTCCTACTTAATATCAGTGACGTGGATCATGATGGGAAATTGAGTGAGCTTTGGATTATAGAGAGATTGGAACAGAATAATAACAAGAAAATTTAGAAATATAAAGGACTGGAAAATAAAGTACTGAAACATAAAGACAATAATTTAAAGGCAGGAATTAAAATAACTAGAGAGTAAGAGCATGAAATTCAAAAAGGCAAAGCAAAGCTTAAAGAAAATGAAAATTAATGACTTTTTCAAAGTTCTTATAAGATTTTGCTTACAACTGAAATAACAATGTCTTTAAATAGACGACTAAACCTAATGCTAGAAGAATTAGGAATACTCAAAACCTAAGTATAGTACGATCCAAGATTCCTAAAATCAAGGAAAATAAAAACTAAGCAAATTAAGATCTAAAAAAAATCAAGAATAGGATCCCAACAAATTAGGGACCTTAAAATAGTAATAATCCTAATAGGAATGAAAATGCTAGATAGTAGGAATTTTGATAGGAATGGAAATGCTAGTAGTAGGAATCTTGACAGGAATGGAAACTCCAAATAATAGGAAGCTTGATAGATATGGAAGCTCTAAATAGTAAGAATCTTAACAATTTAAAAACCCTGAAACAATAGTTAAGGAATCTTAAATATATCAAGATTCCTAGAGAATCTATGGGATGCCCTTCAAGTTTGGCTTCTTGAACCCATTGGATCACATTATGGCCCAAATACGTAATTGCTAAGACATTAAACATATGGGCTAAGTTGTTACTGTGGGCTAGCATAGTTGCTCCCGCATCAACTAGATTTAGAAAAGGTAGAGTAGACAACACCCTGTTCATTAAATCACAAGGAAAAGATATTTTAATTGTTCAAATATATGTTGATGACATTGTGTTTGGTTCAACAAATTTTGCTATGTGTGAACAATTTGCTGATTCTATTCAACATGAATTTGATACGTGTTTGATGGGTGAATTAACATACTTTCTAGGTTTGCAAATCAAACAAACTAGTAAAGAAATCATTATAAGTCAAACTAAATATACAAATGAATTGCTCAAGAAAAACAAAATGCATGATGCTAAACTGATAAACACTCCTATAAGCATATCCACATCTTTATCACATGATTCACATGATGAACATGGGTTTAGTGTAGATTTAAAACTCTATGGAGGAATGATTGGTTCTTTGTTGTACTTAATTTTTTTTTGGTCTGATAACATGTTTAGTGTGTGTTTATGTGCTAGATATTAATTTGATCCAAAAGAACAACACTTAACTGCTATTAAAAGAATATTTAGATACTTAAAAGCAATGGTCAGTCTAGGAATTTGGTATTCTAGAGATACAACTCTTGACCTATATGCTTTTAGTGATTCTGATTATACTGGTTGTAAAATAGATAGGAAAAGCACAAGTGGTGCTTGCCACTTTCTCAAGAACATGCTTGTTTCTTGGTCTTCTAAGAAGGAAAACAATGTAGCATTATCCTTTACTGAGGCTGAATATATTGATGCTGCTAGCTATTGTGCTTAAATTTTATGGATGAAACAACAATTAGAAGACTATGGCATTAGTTCTTCAAATGTTCCATTAAAATGTGATAACACTAGTGCTATAAATTTAGCAAAGAACCCTATACAGCACTTTAAAACCAGGCATACTGAAATCCGGCATCATTTTATTAGAGATCATGTGCAAAAAAATGACATTACACTTGAGTTTGCGTGTACTAATCACCAATTGGCTAATATTTTCACCATGCCATTGGATAAAGAAAGATTTTATACTTTCTGAAGAGAGCTTGGCATGTCATTACTTGTATATATTTCTTGAATATGTTTTGCTTTGCTCTGCAATACTATATTCTTTTATATTTCCACCTAAGCTCTTACTTTGAAGGGGAACAATGTGCACCTAAATCTACTTATCAGGTCATTAATTTGCACTCATTCTTAAATCTTCATCATGCCACTTATCATTTTACTTCTATCGTATATATTATTTTTGCCTATGACAAAAAGGGGGAGAAAGAGAGCATTTAGCACATTAATGAATGTTCCATTTCTGACTTATAGTGCAGAAAGTAGGATAACTCTCTAGCACCCTTAATGTATGTTTCTTGTATGATGTTTGGAAAAGTATACATCTTCATGATGGCTGCCATGATAAAAAAAAACATATTGCCATGTTGAATGAAAAACATATTATTGATTGTCATATACATCGATTATATAATTGAAAATGAACATGCTATATCTAGAATGCAAATCATGATCATTCGATTGATGACATGTGCTATTATATGCTCAAACTTTGTAAATTTTGTCATCATAAAAAATAGGGAGATTGTTGGAAAAAAGGTGTATTTGTTGTGACAAACTATTGGCTGCATATTTGTATAAATGTTTTTCATATGATTATATGCAATATTGAACATTAAGGAAGTAAAAGGTGTGCAAGCTATAATATCAATAAATGATATTATAAAGTTACTGGGTTCTTACATTCTTTAACAAGTTAACTTCATACAATGCCTTGAGAAATATTTTGTATGAAAAAAAGCAAAAGGAATATTTGAATATTTGAAGAAAAAATGATACTTGGATTTATGTACTTGTAGGTATACATGAATCAAAATCATAATACTTGATTTTAGTTAGCTGGTTCAAGCTCAAATGAGGATCCTTATTTAATTGGATCTAGTCCATAGGAAGAAGCCTGCAAGCTTAGCCCGCAAGCTAAGCCCATAAGACTCAGCCCACTTGATGTCTTAAGAAGCTGCAACGTCATTTCACTTAAGAGTAATTCTCTTAAGCCATCGCAAGGAGAAGAGCCCTAACCCCAAGAAACACCAAGTTGCTTTCTCACCTCTCCCTATCACTGATTCTCCAACGAGAAGAAACCTAAAGTGATGGTGTTGTTATAACAACTATGAAGATAATTAATCATTGTTTGTCCTACTATTTAATAGAGCTTCTATCAAGTCTTAATGGAAAAATTGCAATGGGCATCTTAGGTTTGAACCTAGTATGCTTTATATCTTCTATAAAGAGATGTTCTTGATATTTCTTTAGAGCTTTTTGATGAAAATCTAGCTTAGAGATTAAGAAAATATTGAAGCTTGTGAAAGATCATACATTCACGGCATTCTTCATTGATCTATAAAGGAAGTCTGAATCTTCGGTGATATTCTTACACTTTAATATTCTTGTGAATATTCATTGTTAGATTGAGTTATTTATGTACTAATTAAACTTTGATTATTATTTGCACATAAATTCCTTTCTAAATCCAAAACCCTAACTTTGTGATAATTGAGGGTTTCATGATTAGAGCTTGAATTGAGTTTGTATATCTTCAACTAGCTCTTCAATAAGCAATATGCCTCACAAATATTACATATTTGAGGACTTGCTAATGTACTAAGGTTGATCAACCTTATCATTGTAACTGTGGACCATTTAACTCCTTCAAGAGGAGTCAAAAAGTGTAGGAAAGGGTTTTCTCCTAGCTTTGAAATAAAGTGGACTTCAACTGATTATATTAAAAGAGAAAAGGGTGGAAGTAGGTGACAAGGGTCGAACCACCACGTAAACTTGTATGCATTTCTCTTTCTATCTATTTACTTGGTTGTTTGATTTTGATATCCTTGAATGCTTAGCTTACATGCATGAAAAGTGATTAAACCCACAAATAGGGAAAAGAAATTGAGATAACAAATTCAACCCCCCCTTCTTGGTTAGCCATTAAATCTTATAGTTCTTTTTCCAACTACATAAACACCACTATAAATCATGCACATGGACTGATGGTTGTGACCCACCATTTTGTTTTCATCTTCAATCCATTTAATTTCATCTTGATTACATTTATTCCATTATTTGTGGCATACCATGCATCCATGTCTTGACCCATCATAAAGATTTTCATCATTGATTTCCAATGACCATAGTTTGATCCATCAAAGGTGGGTGGTTTATTGTATCCTATGATAGCTTTCTTAACATCCATATCTACAATCTACCCTAAGGATGTTAATCCTTGATTACTAGAGCCTCAAGCTCTAATACCACTAGTTAGATATGGATTAATCTAATAAAGAAGGGTTAGATTGAGTTTAGTTTTCTTTCTTATTTTTTTAATGTAGAGATAATGTAAAAAGGAAAAATAAAATGCATAAGAATTGTCTAGGTGGTTTGGCAAACCTTCAACCCCTCTTACGAATAGTAAAAGAGCCCTTTTACTAAAATATAAAAGTTTTACTCTTAATTTTAGTACACCTTAATCCTTTGTTCACAAAACACAAGGATTTATAGTTCACTCCACAATTCACATAGCCCAACATGGCTAAAACAACTTACAATACAGCAAGTAGCCTTTTTAATCAAAGGCTTTGCACATTAAAACAACTTTCTCCTACACTAGACCACACATAACCTATAAAGAAATAACAAATACTACAATTTAACTTCACAATACATTAATCAAATCTGTCACTTGAAGATAGTTAACAATGATGCAATAGCTTGATGAAATCAACATAATGCCATAATTAAAGTAGAACTAGCAATTGCTTGTAGTAATGAATATTGCTTCTCGAGAATCAAGGAAACAAACGATCAACACACAATATTCAAGCAAACACATGTATTGATTCAATTAAGGTTTTAGCAAGTAATGCACCTATCCACCAATCACTCTCACAGACTTTAAATTATAGAGCAATTAATAACAATAATGATTTTTCAAACAAGAACAAGATTACCAAGACTTTGCTTCACAATAATGATTTTTCAAACAAGAACAATGTTACCAAGATTTTGTTGCATAATGATGATGGGATGCTTCTTTTCTTAAGAATGATATTATGCTTAAAGGGATTTTCAAGAGTGGTGTGTCAATAATCGAAGCCTTAAATTCTCTTTTATAGGTAGTAATGACATAAATTATACCGTTAGTTTCTTACTAATTTCCTTATAGAACATACAATATTAGGGAAATACAAATGTTAAATTTTAGAAATTAAACATAAATAGCAGTGGTAGTGACCTTACATGAAGACCCAATTTACTAAACCCTAGCTTTCAAAAAACTAGAAACTTCCGTTTTCATAATATATGATGGTTTAATCTTTTAAACCTTGACATAGATAGCATTGTCATTAAGAGCAAGCAAAGACCTTATTTTTACAACTCTGATCTTTCATTTATGGAACAAAAATGAAATTTTAAGAGGAGTAGAGAGTTTCTTACAAAATTTGGTCGAATCCATTTTGAAAAGTTCATATCTTTCTTTAAAATCTCTTCTCATTTACTCTCACCAAGACATGTAGTGAGAAAAGGGTTTTCTTTCCTTATCAAGTGAAAAAGAAGAGAGAAATGCTCCTTGTCTCTCTTTTTCTTTCAATTTTATATTAGTTGGTTAATGAGCTTGCCACCTTATTGTTTAAAATGGTGCATTTTGCTTAATGACCCCTTTTTTGTATTTTATTTTTCTCACATACTCCAATCTTATCTGTTTTAAGATTATGGCACTTGGTATTCATGAATCAAAATCTCATATAATTTCAACACTATGTACCCTAATGATCCATAATCATATATAAATTTGCACATACCAAGATTTTGTCAGAAATATTTTCATAAAACCCATTTTGGTATGTGGGAATTATGTAACTTGAAAAAGTAATCATTAACTTGATTATTTGTTCTACATATGTTCTATAATTTTTATTGGCACAAGAATAATTGAAATAACTAATATATATATATATATATGTAAATAAATAGTTTTTCAAATATTGTCAACATCAAAATATATTCAACACCCTTAGCTTAACTGAATCAAGATTTCATCCTAAATTGCTGTTAGGATTAGAAAAGGTTCAATTAATCCTATTGGGAATTGGTTTAGCCACTTATGCTATTGGTAGACAAAACAACTCTAAATAACATTTAACACATTCAACCTCAATTGCTTCTAGTAAAAGACCAACTTGTTAGGTTTAATGGCTAACCAAGGAGGGGGGTGGTTGAATTGGTTATCGCGGTTTCATTCCTATTTATAGGTTCAATCACTTTTAATGCACAAGAATATCAATCCTTTATTAAAATCAAACAACAAAGTAAATCAACATAAAGAGAGATGCACACAAGTTTACATGGTGGTTTGGCACTTGTCACCTACTTCCACCCTCTTCTCTTTCAACATAACCGGTTGAAGTTCACTTTACTTCAAAGCTAGGAGAAAACCCTCTACTACACTTTCTAACTCCTCCTTAAGGAGTTAAATGGTCCACAGTGACAATGATAAGGTTGAACCAATCTTAGTACATTAGCAAGTCCTCAAATATGTAAGATTTGTGAGGAGTATTACTTATTAGAGAGCTAATTAAAGATATACAAACTCAATTCAAGCTCTAATCATGAAACCTCCAATTATCACAGAGTTAGGGTTTCAAATTTACAAAGGAGTTTATATGCAAATAATAATCAAAGTTTAATTAGCACATAAACAACTTAATCTAATAGTGGATATTCACAAGAATATTAATGTGTAAGAATATCTCCGAAGATTCAAACTCCTTTTTCAGATCAATGAAAAATGTCATGAGTTTATGATCTTTCACAAGCTTTAATGTATTCTCAATTTCTCAACAAAATCTTGTCCACCAACTTTTTTAAAGAACTGCCAAGAACATCTTTTTATAAAAGATATAAATCATACTAGCTTTCTAGGGTTTTTGTTCAAACCTGAGATGCCTTGTTGCAATTTTTCTGTTGAGACTTGATAGAAGCTCCATCAAACAATAGTGTAAATGGTGATCAATGATCTTTATAGCCGTTCTAACAACACCATCACCTTAGATTTCTTCCCATTGGAAAATCGGTGACAAAAAGAGGCGAGACAACAACTCAATGATAAGGTTAGGGCTCTTCTCCTTGTGATCGCTTAAGAGAATTTCTTTTACGTGAAACGACTTTGCATGCTTTAGATTAAGACATCAAGCAGGCTAAGTCTTGCAGGCTTAGCTTACGAGTTGAGCTAGTGGGCTTATCTTGTGGGTTGAGCTTACAGGCTTTTTCCCATGGACTTGATCCAATTTATAAAGATCCTCACTTGAGCTTGAACCAGCTAATTAAATAGCCTTGCTCAGGTCTGCTTCAAGCTAAGTAAAACCAAGTATTATGATTTTGATTTTGGCCTTTATAGTATGATTCTTGATTCACATGTACCTACAAGTACATAAATCCAAGAATCATTTTTCTTCAAATAATCAAATATTCCTTTAGTTATTTTTTCATATAAAATATTTCTTAAAGCATTGTATAAAGTTAATTCATGAAGGAATGTAAGAACTCAGCTACTTTATAATATCATTTGTTGATATTATAATTTGCACAGTTTTTACTTCCTTTATATTCAATATTGCACATAATCATATGAAAAACATTATACAAATATTATATGTAGCCAGTAGTTTGTCACAACAAAATACACCTTTTTCCAACAATCTCCCCCTTTTTTATGATGACAAAATTTACAAAGTTTGAACATATAATAGCACATGTCATCAATCGAATGATCATGGTTTGCATTTTAAGTATGGCATGTTCATGCTTAACTATACAACCGATGTATATGATAGTTAATAATATGTTTTTCATTCATCATGGCAATATGTTTTTCATCATGGCAGCCATCATGAAGATTCCAAACATCATACAAGAAACATACATTAAGGATGTTGGAGAGTTATCCCACTTTTTGCACTATAAGTCAAAAATGGAACATTCATTCATATGTTAAATGCTCTCTTTCTCCCCCTTTTGTCATAATAAAAAATAATATATATAGCAGAAGTAAAAAGATAAGTAGTAAGAAGAAGAGTTAAGAACGAGTGAAGATTACTGACCTAATCAGTAGATTCGAGTGCACATTGCTCCCCTTCAAAGTAAGCACTTGGGTGGAAAAATAAAAGGATATAGTATAGCAGAACAAAACATATTCAAGAAATATATGCAAGTAATGACATGCCAAGCTCTTTTTAAAGAGTATAAAATCTTTCTTTATCCAATAGCTTGGTGAAAATATCAACCAATTATTGATCAGTATGCATAAACTCAATTGTAATGTCATTTTTCTACACATGATCTCTAATAAAATGATGTCAAATTTCAATATGCTTGGTTTTAGAGTGTTGTATGGGGTTCCTTGCTAAATTTATAGCACTAGTGTTATCACATTTTAATGGAACATTTGAAAAACTAATGCCATAGTCTTCTAATTGTTGTTTCATCCTTAGAATTTAAGCACAATAATTAGCAGCATCAATATATTTAGCTTAGTAGAGGATAATGCTAAACTATTTTGCTTCTTAAAATACCAAGAAACAAGCATGTTCCCAAGAAATCAACAAATTTCTCAAATGCTTCATCTTTCCTAGCAATTAGATATACCTATGTATTTCTTGTATAGTCATCTACTATGACTAAGGCATAATACTTACCATTTATGGTAGCCATTCTCAAAGGACCAAACATATCCATATGGATTAGTTTTAAAGGTCTTGAAGTAGACCCCATTTACTTTGGTTTAAAGCTGCTTTGGGTGTGTTTACCTTTTGCACATGCATCACACAATTTCTTTTTATCAAATTTTAGTTCGGGTAATCCCTTAACTAAACTATTTGTGAATAGTTTTTCTATCAACCTAAACTAGCATGTCCAAATTTTTTATGCCATAGCCAAGTGTTCGGTGAAATCTAAATGCAAGTGAACATGTCGAACAAGTAATATAATGATAAGAAAGATATCGTCCCACAGAGATTGGTGATTACTAGACCAACTAATTACTAAGGTGAATAACTCCTAGAATTTATCTAGCAAACCAAATTGATGGATGATAAATTAACTAACTAAGTCTAAGAAAACTTAATAAAAGAAATATGTTAGAGCATATGACTTCACCATAATTACTAGGTACTAATATTGATTATTTATGCTTGCAAGAGAGATAATATCTATGTGATGGCGGAATTTCCTAATTTATTTACTATCCTATGTTTAGGTATAGCAAACCTACTTAGTTCATTAATTCACTATATCTCTATATGTGAATTGAAACAAACCAAATGCATTAGGATCTATGAATATTCCCAGTTTACACCAAAAGCCACATAAACAATATGGTATATGTCTATCCATATTTAATTTATGGTTACATATTACAAGAAGCAACTGCATGCTATTTCCTGTCGGTCTTTAACATGCAAATCAAGTCATCTAAGTGGTAGCTAATCACCTAAAAGCATTAAAATCCGTAATATGTAACTTCACATAAATAAAATATCTTGCAAAACATAATAATCATAAGATTCATACCATCATAATTAGGTTACATCGTAGCTCTAACAAAAATAAACTAAAACATAAAGAAATAATGAGGAAGAATGGTAATAAGAAATAAAGAAGGCATCTTGAATCCAAGAACAAGAAGTCTGTCACCCTTTTTGTCTTCTCTTCAAGAAAACCTTGAATTCTTGGCTTCTTTCTTGAGTTGTGCTCAATTTCCTCCTCCCCTATTCTTTTGCCTCTTCTCTTCTCTTAAATAGGGTTTAGGTTTAGACCTATCTCCTATCCTAGTAGAATTGGGTTTTAGAGACCTAAAACAATTGGGTTTTGAACTCCTAAATTAATTGAGACTTGAATTCCTAACATGACTGGGTTTTCTATCTATTTAGAAAACCCAACAACAATAGAAAATCTAATAACAATCATCCAAAGCCCAAGCCCATCTTGACTCTCTTAATCTTGATATTACAATTTTGCCACACAATAAGCATCAGGTTCTTCATGTTCATCCCTTTTCTCCTTATCTCCTTGTGCTACAAAAACAAGACAAATTCAAATAAATAAGAGGAGTTCAAATATTTTCTCATAAGCATTGTATTATTTATTACCTAAAAAATAGGTAAAATAACTCTATAAAAATAGAGTTATCAATACCCCCAAACTTAACATTTTGCTAGTCCTCTAGCAAAGGCAATAAACAATATATGTTTTAGATAAAACCCCTTCATGATATTCTCTCATAATTGCTTAACTTAACAATTCAAAGAAAAATATAGCTTTCATCTAGACACCACAATTGTTTCATAAGATAAGATAGACTCTTAACTATGTTGACCGCGTGTGTGTGTGTGTGAGTCCTCATCTTTTCAACTATATGCACTCCAAATAAATTCACATTAATATGCAATCTCTCAAAATCTTTAACCAAACCTCATAGGTTTACTTTTCATTCCTCTCTCCACTAATGTAAGCCAATAATCTAACCAAAAATCAATAGGACTTTTATAAGCTTGTAATGTAAGGTTGGGCTAGGGGTAAGATGAAAGTCATTTAGGCTAAATTCACCCATGAACACATTGCTTTCTATGATCTAATTTGAGCTTTTGTCACTTCCTTTCTTTGCTTTATCTTTTTTTTTTTCACAAATGATCTTTCTATCACCATTTCTCTCATTTATTTTTTTCCCAAAAATACTTGATTTCACTTGGATTTTGACACTCACAAAAGTCACAATCATGCTTGCAATCATAAAGCAAGTAGTAGGACTAGAAATGTAACCAGTATAATCTTATCTTGTTGATAACATCCAACTACTATGCAAAAGTCAATTATTGAACCTTTAGTTGCTTGAATTTGACAATAAGCAATAAGAGAATTCCATTCTTGGACAGATGTTGCTTTTTTTTTCTTTTTTTTTTGCATTCACAAAAGCAACATATTATGCTACATAATCATTGCAATCAACATCCTTCCCCTCAACTTCTCTTCACTCAAATAAACTTATATCCTAAAAATCAATATGTTCAAAGGTGTAGGACGAAAAGATAATTTGTCAAAGGCTCAAGGGTATATATATGTGGGTGTTAAACAAAAAAAATGGATATGAATCAAGGCTCAGCGGGGTGACTGGTGATAAATAAATAAGGTTGGCTTGAAAGGCTCAAACGATCCAAAGAATGGCCTAAATCATTTTCTCAATTAGATGCAGCTTAGGATTTCGCCTCAAGAGAAAATCAAACAAATTCTAAGATTCAGGTGAGATCTAAGAAAATCACATACTTCATATGAATATTCTTTAGAAATACACACAATTTCAAAAATGAAGGACTTTCAGTGCTTAATAGGTGGATCAATATAATCAAAATCACACTTAATTCACACCACAATTGCAGGTTTGAAAAAAAATCTATATCCTCCAAAGAATCACCAAGAATTCACAATATGGGATGTAATCATGACATAAAAAAAAAATTTCAATCAAATTTAGCACAAAGGTTCTTTCCCTACCCCCAAACTTGAATGAAGCATTGTCCTCAATGCAAAAACAAAAGAAAGCAATAATAAAGAAGAATTAGGAATGAGAAAACTCCCTTAATTGTAAGTCATATCCACGTAAAGCTTTGAAGAGATGGTGGTGACAAAACTTCTAACCAAACTGCTAACAAAATACTTGGGTTGCCTCCCAAGAAGCGCTTGCTTTATAGTTTTCAGCCAAACTATCCTCCACCTGTTGCTCAAGGAGGATGAAACTCCAATAATTTAGGAGACAGCTTGTGTCGTTTGATTGTTGAGCATTCTTCAATAAGCACAACTGTCTCATATACTTCTAACTTCCTTTTGTTCTCCAGTATCTCGTTCAACAATTTTGCACAACTAGATATTTGAACTGGAACACCTACAAAAGAAATGTTAATGTGCAATTTTAAAGATATATAAAGGGATTTCAAAAACTGCTTATCTTTTACGTGTTGCTGGAATCTTTGGGGAGATGGAGTTGGAGGCATAAAGGACATAGGATTTTTTGGAACAAGGTTGCTCCTAGGTGCCTCCTCAAGTTGTATGCTGACATCTTTATCATTATCTTTAAGACTCTCCTTGTCAACATCAACTTCTTCTACTTGCTTGCCACATGTTGGGGTTATTGCCTCTATGGTATCTTCAAGACTTTTCTCTATATCACTAGGCAAAGGACCCTCCTGATTCTCTGAGATCATACTAATGAGCTGACTCATCTGTACCTCTAATTTTCAGATTGAAGCTTCTTGTCTCTGAAAACTCGCTTCTTGATTCTGAAATCTTGCTTCAATCCTCTCTGTAAAGTTCTATGTGGTGTTGGCTAGCTCACTAATCATGTTCTCATAGTTAGGTTTCACCTCTTCTATTTGCCAAAATGTTGGTTGCAGTCTCATCTCACTTGGGTTACTCCATGAAAAAGTTTGATAGTTGTGCCATCCCAGATTGTACGTATTTGAGTAATAATCATTTTGTGACCTGCTAGGAATTTCAACAAAATTAGCATAATCATTATAATGAGCATTAGGGTTACCTACTTGACATTTTGTGCTCTCATGTGCTCCACCACAAAATTCATATGATCTACTTTGATGTCTCATAACTGGAGTATTTAGGTTGTTTATCTTCTTATTGAGCACTTCTAATTGTGTAGACATTATGGTGAAGATATCTACTTCATGGACTCCACTTGCTTGATGCATTGGTAGCCTCTTAGTAGACCATTGATAGCTATTGGCTGACATTTCCTCCAAAAGGTTATACGCCTCTTCTGCAGTTTTGCTGTACAAATCCCCTCCTGCAGCTGTATCAATTACAAAACGAAGATTTGTACTACACCCATCATAAAAAGTTTGTACTTGTAACCAAATGGGTAGTCCATGATCTGGACATTTCCTCATAAGTTCCTTGAATCTTTCCCAAGCTTCATACACTGATTCATTGTCCATCTGCATAAAAGTAATAATATCGTTATGCATTTTTACAGATTTCGCCAAAGGAAAGAACTTACTAAGAAATTTATGAGCCAAATCATCCCATGTAGTAATCAATCCTGTAGAAAGAGAAAAGAACCAATTTTTAGCTGTATCTCTAAGAGAAAATGGAAATAGTTTCAACCTAATAACATCTTCTGTAACTCCATGATCTCCAATCATGTCACAGAATTCAAGGAATGCTTCAATGTGAGCATTTGGATCCTCATTTGGTAGCCCACTATATTGCATAGATTTTTGAAGCATCTTGATGAGCACAGGCTTGATCTCAAAGTTATTTGCCTGAATTGCAGGCCTAATGCTTGATGTGGCATTCCAAAATGTTGGTGCAACATAGTCTTTTAAAAGTCTATATGTACCCTTATATCTTTCCATCATTGTTGCTTAACAACTTAACAAAGACTTTTTTTTCTTTTTTCTTTGACAACTAATGTTTTTTTTTTCAACAACTTAAGAAAAAAACAAATTTGTTTTTTCAAGAATTAAAAGAAACGATTTTTTTTGTTTTTCAAGAATTAAAAAAAATGATTTTTTCTTAAAAGAAAATAAAAGCTAGATTAAACCTAGAAATTATTCGGTATTAATATTAATCAGCAGTAGAACAACCAATCTCCAGCAATGGCACCAAAAACTTGTTCAGTGAAATCTAAATGCAAGTGAACATGTCGAACAAGTAATATAATGATAAGAAAGATATCGTCCCACAGAGATTGGTGATTACTAGACCAACTAATTACTAACGGTGAATAACTCCTAGAATTTATCTAGCAAACCAAATTGATGGATGATAGATTAACTAACTAAGTCTAAGAAAACTTAATAAAAGAAATATGTTAGAGCATATGACTTCACCATAATTACTAGGTACTAATATTGATTATTTATGCTTGCAAGAGAGATAATATCTATGTGATGGCGGAATTTCCTAATTTATTTACTATCCTATGTCTAGGTATAGCAAACCTACTTAGTTCATTAATTCACTATATCTCTATATGTGAATTGAAACAAACCAAATGCATTGGGATCTATGAATATTCCCAGTTTACACCAAAAGCCACATAAACAATATGGTATATGTCTATCCATATTTAATTTATGGTTACATATTACAAGAAGCAACTGCATGCTATTTCCTGTCGGTCTTTAACATGCAAATCAAGTCATCTAAGTGGTAGCTAATCACCTAAAAGCATTAAACTCCGTAATATGTAACTTCACATAAATAAAATATCTTGCAAAACATAAAATCATAAGATTCATACCATCATAATTAGGTTACATCGTAGCTCTAACAAAAATAAACTAAAACATAAAGAAATAATGAGGAAGAATGGTAATAAGAAATAAAGAAGGCATCTTGAATCCAAGAACAAGAAGTCTGTCACCCTTTTTGTCTTCTCTTCAAGAAAACCTTGAATTCTTGGCTTCTTTCTTGAGTTGTGCTCAATTTCCTCCTCCCCTCTTCTTTTGCCTCTTCTCTTCTCTTAAATAGGGTTTAGGTTTAGACCTATCTCCTATCCTAGTAGAATTGGGTTTTAGAGACCTAAAACAATTGGATTTTGAATTCCTAAATTAATTAAGACTTGAATTCCTAACATGACTGGGTTTTCTATTTATTTAGAAAACCCAACAACAATAGAAAATCTAATAACAATCATCCAAAGCCCTAGCCCATCTTGACTCTCTTAATCTTGATATTACAATTTTACCACACAATAAGCATCAGGTTCTTGATGTTCATCCCTTTTCTCCTTATCTCCTTGTGCTACAAAAACAAGACAAATTCAAATAAATAAGAGGAGTTCAAATATTTTCTCATAAGCATTGTATTATTTATTACCTAAAAAATAGGTAAAATAACTCTATAAAAATAGAGTTATCACCAAGCATCAACATTGTGATTCACGATCAAGCATGTTTGTTCATTTGTTAATTTACTAAGATCAAGCACATAAATATTATCTTTTCTTTTTCCAACAATTCTCACATTGTTTTCAACATTTTCAGCAAGATAGTTCTTTTCCAAATCTAATTTTGAAATCATTATCACACAATTGATGCTTAGCAAGTTAAACTTTAACTCATTAACATACAACACATAAGATATAAGGAGGGTTTTCGGGTTACCTATGGTGCCTATTCCCTTGATTCTTTCATTGGAGTTATCTCCAAAAGACACGGTGCCTTCAGACCTTAACTTAAGTGTTGAGAAGAGCTCCATCATCCCAGTCATATGTCGAAAACAATCACTATTCAGAATCCATAACTCTTTGCATTTCTTATTATCTATGTTCACACTCAAGGCCTGCAAAAACAAAAATGTTTGTTAAAGTGTTTGGTACCTTTTTTTCTTTAGGTCCATGGATGTTAGTTGTCTCTAAACTATTGACACCTTTAGGCATCTAAAATTTTTTTAACCTTGTATGAATTCCTAAGTCTAATAGGACATGTATCAAAGAAATGACCAATATAATTGCAATAAGAACATTTATGATGCAGCATAAATGTATAGTCTTTTTTATCAAAAGAATTTGTAAAAGACTTTAAGTTCTTACATGAATTATATCCTATATCAGCTTTATCGTAAATACCTATTTGTGATTGTAACATCTTATCTAGCATGCTACTCCCTTTTGTAAATTTATTTAACAACAAGGTGGTATTATCTAACTTAATTTGTATGTCTAATTTTTCTTTTTCTAGTTCAATATCCTCATGTTAAGACTCTCTAAATCTTTGTTCATGTAATCATTTCCTACAATATTAGCATGCTTACATTTAGAAACATAACACATATAAGTTATAAAGCATGTATCAGATTTCATAGATACATTCTTGGATGCATCAAGACTTGCATATTTACCTAGTGTAGATGATACTACAATAGATTTATCAATCACAAATTCAGCCTTTTCATAAATATATTTAGCTTTCAATTTTTTGTATTTATCTTTTATTTTGTTTACATATTCAACCAAATCAAAGAAGGCAATTTCTAAATCACCATTTAGATCAGTTTCTAATTCGAAATCATTTATCTCAAGTTTTTTTTCTGAGATTGCATTTACGGTTAAGCAAAGATGAGCAACTTCTTCTTGTTCTTCCTCTTTTGATGAAGAGCTTTCATCATCCTAGGTAGCAATCATTGCCTTTTCTTACCTTTGTTGTTTCTCTTTTTTAGTAGAGAACAATCAGCCTTGATATGTCCAGGTTTTCTAGACTCAAAACACAAGTTATCCCTAGAATCATATGTTTCTTTCTTCCTAGGTTGTCCCACATCCTTACCTAGACCTGTTTTTAGGAACTTTCTAAACCTTCTTCCTATTAGAGCAACCTCATCACTTTTAGACTTTATCTTTTCATTCTTTTCTACTTCTACCTTTAGAGCAAGTGACTTCCTATTCTCTTTTTCTCTTACTTTTCTTACTAATTGCATTTCATAAGTCTTGAATGATCCTAACAAATCATCTAAGGTTAAGTTATCTAGATCATGAGCTTCCTCTATGGCCATATTCTTAGGATCCCAACTCTCGGGTAGGGACACTAATAACTCTATTTTTATATAGTTATTTTAATTATTTTAGGACATAAATACTACAATTTTGTGAGATAATATTTGATTTTTTATATATTTATTCAAATCATTATTGTTTATGTAGCAAACTCCAAAAGAGATGAAAAGAAAAAGAAAAAAAAAGAGAAGGCAACGTGTAAAGTAGCAAAAAAAGGAGGAAAAAGACAAAAAGGACAAGAAAGAAAATAAAGGAAAGGAGCAAAAAGTGAATTATCAAGGGACAATCTTAGGGCACACTTCCCAAGACAGCATAAAAGGAAAAAGGATCATGAATTGTGAAAAGGAGGAGGCGCTACACAAGAGAAAGAAAGAGAGAAAAGAGAAAAAGAGAAGAAAACGTGTGTTGCCGCCAGAACCAAGGAAGAAAGAGAAAATCAAAAAAGAAAAAGAGAAATAGAGGTACGAAAGCTTCCCTCTACTTCATATCATTATTGATTTGTAAGAATTCTGTAAAGAATTCTTAAAGAGAAGACAGTGTGGTGACAACTTTCTTATTTTTCTATTTAAGATGTTTTGCTTAATTTCTACTATTGCTTTGGTTTGTTATTTTATTATGTTCTAAATTTTTTTTGTTAGAGCGAAGATGTAGCCTAACTATGATGATGTGAACTTTATAAGTTGTTATGTTCTACAAGTTATTTTATTTATGTGAGTTATATATTATCATGCTTAATGCTTTTAAGTGATTGACCACCACTTGAATGATTTAATGTACATGTTTGAGACTAAGAGGTAATAATATGCAATTACTTCTTCTAATATATAACCATGAATTAAATATGAATAGACATATGTCATGTTATTTGTGTGACTTTTGGTGATAAGATAATTGAAAGGTTTATTGTAAACCAAGACTATTCACAGATACTAATGCATTTAGGTTCTTTCAATTCACATATAGAGATATAGTAAATTAACAAACTAAATAGCTTTACTATACCTAGACATAGGATAGTAAATAAATTAAGAAATTCCACCATCATGTAAGTATTATCATTCTTGTAAGTATAAACTATGGAAATTCATATCTAATAGTTATGGTAAAATCGAAAGCTCTAACATATTTCTCATATTGATTTTTCTTCCTTGGATTCAATTTCAATTAGTGTTGAGTTTTTGTTTTGAAAGTTTTAAATTTTAATTCATCATCAACAATCTCTTGGTTTGCTAGATAAATTTTAGGATTAATTCATTGTTAGTACTTAATTAGTTTAGTATTCACCAATTTCTATGGGATGATACTTTTCTTATCATTATATTACTTGTTTGACATTTTCACTTGCATATAAATTTCACCAAACAGACACTAACATTTTTCTAACCATTTTTTCATTTGTGTAGGTCTTTCCTTAGCAACTTAAGTTTAGAAACTATCTCGGTGAATCTATCAAACATATCACTAATAGTTTCAAAATCATGCATAGAAAACAATTCATAATCATGAGTAAGCATGGTAACTTTAGATGACTTCTAGCTTATCCCATATCTTTTTACCGATGAGGCAAGATGATACTTTTTTGAATTCATGAGCTTTCAACCCACTATAAATCATATTCATAGCCTTAGCATTTATCCCCATGATTTTAGCTTCATTTTTACTCTATTCATTAGTTTTGGGTAGTGTAGTACCTTTTTTGATTATTTGCCAAGCTTTAGGATCTTGACCAATAATAAAAACTTGCATTAATTGCTTCCAATGTCTATAATTAATCCTATCAAATAGTGGTGGTTTATTATACCCTGTGACAGCTACTCCTTTCTCTATAGCCATTTAAATGGATCTACTATAGGATGTTAAGCCTTTAAAAAATTAGAGAACTTGGCTTTAGATGCCAATTGTAAGGTTTAATGGCTAACCAAGAAAGAGGGGTTGAATTGGTTATCTTAGTTTCTTTTACCTATTTATAGGCTCAATTACTTTTCATGCACTTAAGCTAAGTATTCAAGGATATCAAAATCAAACAACCAAGTAAATAGATAGGAAAAGAAATGCACACAAGTTTACACAATGGTTTAACATTTATCACCTACTTCCACCCTCTTCTCCTTCAACACAATTGGTTGAAGTCCACTTTACTTCAAAGTTAGAAGACAACCCTTTCCTACACTTTTCAACTCCTCCTCAAGGAGTTAAATGGCTCACGGTTACAATGATAAGGTTAAATTAACCTTAGTACATTACCAAGTCCTCAAAGGTGTAATATTTATGAGGAGTATTGCTTATCAAAGAGCTAATTAAAGATATACAAACTCAATTCAAGCTCTAATCATGAAAATTCTCAATTTTTTAAAGTTAGGGTTTCAGATTTACAAGGGAGTTTATATGCAAATAATAATTAGAGTTTAATTAGCACATAAACAACTTAATCTAACAATGAACATTCACAAGAATATTTAAGTGTAAGAATATCACCGAAGATTCAAACTTCCTTCACAGATTGATGAAGAATGCCATGAGTGTATGATCTTTCACAAGCTTCAATATTTTCTCAATCTTTTAACCAAATTTTTGTCATAAAGCCCTAAAGAACTATTAAGAACATCTCTTTATAGAAGATATGAAGCATACTAGCTTTCTAAGGTTTCTATTCAAACTTGAGATGCTCGTTGCAATTTTTCCATTGAGACTTTATAGAAGCTCCATCAAATAGTAGTACAAACAATGATTAATTATCTTCATAGCCGTTCTAACAACACCATCACTTTAGGTTTCTTCCCATTAGAGAATCAATGATAGAGAGAGATGAGAGAACAACTTGATGTTTCTTGGGGTTAGGGCTTTTCTCCTTGCAATGGCTTAATAGAATTACTCATAAGTGAAATGATGTCGCATCTTTGAATTAAGACATCAAGTGGGTTAACTCTTGCGGGCTTAGCTTACTGGTTGAGCTTGTGGGCTAAGCTTGTGGGCTTCTTCCAATGTATTTGATCTAATTAAATAAGGATCCTCATTTGAGCTTGAACCAACTAACTAAAATCAAGTATTATGATTTTGATTTTGGCCTTTATAGTATGATTCTTGATTCACGTGTACCACAAGTACATAAATCCAAGTATTATTTTTTCTTCAAATATTCAAATACTCTTTTAGCTCTTTTTCATACGAAATATTTCTCAAGGCATTGTATGAAGTTAATTTGTGAAAGAATGTAGGAACCTAACTACTTTATAATATCATTCATAAATATTATAATTTACCCACCTTTTACTTCCTTGATGTTCAATATTGCACATAATTATATGAAAAACATTTATACAAATATTATATGTAGCCAATAGTTTGTCACAACAAAATACACCTTTTTCTAACAAGAACATGTTCCATGATAATATGTTTTGATGTGACAATATTTGTTAGTAAATGTATATAAATGTTTTTTATATTTTGATGTGCAAAATAAAATCAAAGGAAGTAAAAGGTTTACAAATTATAATATCAATTAATGATATCATAAAGTAGTTAGGTTCTTGTTAGAAAAAGGTATGTTTTGTTGTGACAAAATGTTGGTTGCATATAATGTTTGTAAAAATATTTTTTCATATAATTATGTGCAATATTGAACATCAAGGAAGTAAAAGGTATGCACATTATAATATTAATAAATGATATTATAAAGTATATGGGTTCCTACATTCCTTCATAAATTAACCTCATACAATGGCTTGAAAAATATTTTATAAGGCTAAACAAATGTTTGAATATTTAAAGGAAAATTGATACTTAGATTTACACAATTGTAGGTACATGTGAATCAAGAATTGTACTATGGAGCCCAAAAATCAAGATCATGATGCTTGATTTTTATTTAGATGGTCCATGCTTAAATGAAGGTAATTATTCAATTGGATCAACCTTTTAAGAGCAAGCTAAGCCCGTAAGCTAAGCTCATAAGCTAAACTTGCAAGCCGAGCTTGTATGTTGTCTCATTAACTGGTTGCGATGTCGTTTTACTTAAGAAGAAGTCCCTTAAGCCTTCATGATGAGAAGATTCATTTGAACCCTAAAAAGGTTATCGAGAAGCCGAGCACCTTTTCTTGTTCACCTTACTCTTTCTGTTACTGATTCTCCAATGGGAAGAATTCTGAAGTGATAGAAATGTCAAAATGGTTATGAGAATGATTGATTGATGTCTGTATTGTTGTTTGATGAAGCTTCTGTCAAGTCTCAATGGGATTATTCACAATGGGCTTCTCAAGTTTGAATAGAAACCCTAGAAAAGTTATTTGGCTTTGTATCTTTTATAAAAAAGATGCTTTTGAGTTGTTTACTGAAGAAGATGAAAAATATGATTGAAATATTGAGAAGAATCGAAGCTTACATATTCACGGCATTTTGCATAGATCTTTACAGAAAGTTCAAATCTTCGGTGATATTCTTTTACTCTGAAATTCTTATGAATATTCAATATTAGATTAAGTTGTTTATGTGCTAATTAAGCTCAGATAATCATTTGCACATAAACTTCATTGTAAATCTGAAACGTTAACTTTGATATAATTGGGGGTTTCATGATTAAAGCTTGAATTGAGTTTGTATATCTTCAATTAGCTCACTGATAAGCAATATTCCTCACAAACATTACACATTTGAGGATTTGTTGTTGTATTAAGGTTGGTTTAATCTTTTTATTATAACTGTGGATCATTTGACTCTATGAGGAGGAGTTGGAAAATGTAGGAAAGGTTATTCTCCTAGCTTTGAAGTAAAATAGACTTCAACTAGTTAAGTTGAAGGAAAAAAGGGTGGAAGTAGGTGACAAGGGCCAAACCATTATGTAAAATTATTTTCATTTCTATTTTTATCTATGTGTTTTGAATGTTTATTATTGATAGTTGATTGAATATGAAAATAGGAAAAAAGAAACCTAGATAACTAATTTAACCCCTCTTTCTTGGTTAGCCATTAAACCTTACAATTCCTACATCTTTATACAATATTATTTTATCCAAGTTGTAAAGATAAAATATTAATTGCATAATGTTTTATAGATAAGAAAGATTGATGCTTGAATAATTTTGTAGGGAAAATGGATTGATAAAAGGCAACCTAGTTAATGTGATCTTTTAGTCCAATCAAAGAAGAAATGTTCAAAGAAGAAGTCTAGTCCAAATCGATAAAGTCCATGAGTAGGCGACCAGAGGAGTGCATGATCCAATTTAAAAGATTTAGACCCACAAGGCATAAGCACCACCCAAATAGAAGTTGCCTTGAGTTAAAAGACTTAAGCTCAACCCAAGAATGTATATGACCTAGCTTCTCTCAACCAAATTAAGACAACAAGCTAGGTTTTGGGAAGAAAGTCAAAAAAGTTAAAACAGCTAATTTGTGTAGAAAAGGTGTGATTTTATAATGATTGAGAGTTTGAATCAAAGCCTTAAAAGTAGAATGGTGGAATAGCTCTACTTTCTCAATGGGAAAATTTTTTGCAAAAGTTAGGTTTGGTAGAAAACCTCAAATTAGTTATTCTATCTTCGATCTTTTATAAGAGCCTTCATTATACTATTCAAGAAGTTCTTTTTGCATGATTCATTTTTAGAAAATGAAAGAAAAACAAGATCATTTAAAGCTTTGAGATTTCTATGAACATCTTTAATGAAACTCTTTATTGATCAAATTCTTTGTGATTATGCTTGTGTATATTCTTGTTTATGTGCTTATTGAACTTTGATTACTATTATGCATATAAACCTAATTGTAAATCTGAAACCCTAACTCCTTTATAATTTTAGGGTTGTGATTAGAGCGTTGATTGTCACTTTATATCCTTAGAAAGCTATTTAATTAGCATATCCCTGACAAACTACATATCATTAGGGATTTTCTTTATAAAAGGTTGAGAAAGTCTTTGTTTGTAACCTCATAAGTGTTGTAATCCTTTGAAGAAAGGATTATAAAGGTTAAGAGAACATTTTCTCCTAATTAATGAGTAAATTGGACTTCAATTGGATAGGTTGAAGGAAGAAGGTGGGTGTAGGTGTGAAGGCCGAACCATTGTGGTAAAATTTGTCTTTATATGTGCTCTCTATTGATGTTCTTTATTTCTATCTAGAAAATAGGTTTATAAATTTAAAGTTCACAAAAACTAATTTAACACCCCTTCTTGGTTAGCCATTATATCTAACAATTGGCATCAAGAGCTAGGTTCCATATTTAAAGGCTTAACAACCTAGAGTAGATCCTTATAATGGCATTAGAAAACAGTGCAGTTGTTACAGGGTTTAATAAACCACCATTGTTTGATGGCATCAACTATAGACATTGGAAACAATTAATGCAAGTGTTTGTTATTGGTCAAGATCCAAAAGCGTGGCAGGTCATTAGAAAAGGTACTACAATGCTCAAAACTAATGATTGGAATCAAAGTGAAGCTAAGATCATAAGGTTGAATGCTAAAGCCATGAATATGATATATAGTGGCTTGAGAACTTATGAGTTCAACAAAGTGTCTTCTTGCCTTATCGGTAAAGAAATCTAGGATAAGTTAGAAGTCATTTATGAAGGTACTAAGAAAGTCACATCTTCCAAAGTTACTATGCTTACACATGATTATGAAGTGTTTACCATCAAAGAATCTGAAACTATTAGTGAAATGTTTGGTAGATTTATGATAACTCTATTTTTATAGAGTTATTTTACCTATTTTAGGCAATAAATAACTTTAATAATTGTGAGAAAACATTTGAACTCCTCTTTATTTACCTAAATTTATCTTGTTTATGTCGCATAAAGAGGCAAGGAGAAAAGGAATGAACATGGAGAACCTAATGCTTGTTATGTGGCAAAATCGTAATATCAAGATCAAGAAAGTCAAGATGGGCTTAGGCTTTGGATGATTGTTATTAGATTTTTTATTATTGTTGGGTTTTCTAAATAAATAGAAAACCAAGTCATGTTAGGAATTCAAGTTTCAATTAATTTAGGAGTTCAAAACCCAATTGTTTTAGGTCTCTAAAACCCAATTCTACTAGGATAGGGGATAAGTCTAAACCTAAACCCTATTTAAGAAAAGAGAAGAGGCAAAAGAAGGAGGAGGAGGAAATTGAGCACAACTCAAGAAAGAGGCCAAGAATTCAAGGTTTTCTTGAAGAGAAGACAAAAAGGGTGATAGACTTCTTGTTCTTGGATTCAAGATGCCTTCTTTATTTCTTATTATTATTCTTCCTCATTATTTCTTTATGTTTTAGTTTATTTTTGTTAGAGCTACAATGTAACCTAATTATGATGTTATGAATCTTATGATTATTATGTTTTGCAAGATATTTTGTTTATGTGAAGTTAGATATTACTGTGTTTAATGCTTTTAAGTGATTAGCTACTACTTGAATGATCTAATTTGCATATTTGAGATCGACAGGAAATGATATGCAGTTGCTTCTTGTAATATGTAACCATAAATTAAATATGGATAGACATATACCATGTTATTTGTGTGGCTTTCTGTGTAAACTGGGAATGTTCATAGATCCTAATGCATTTGGTTTGTTTCAATTCACGTATAGAGATATAGTGAATTAATAAACTAAGTAGGTTTGCTATACCTAGACATAGGATAGTAAATAAATTAGGAAGTTTCGCCATCACATAGATATTATCCTTCTTGCAAGTATAAATAATCAATATTAATACCTAGTAATTATGGTGAAATCATATGCTCTAACATATTTATTGTATTTAGTTTTCTTAGATTTATTTAGTTAATCTATCATCTATCAATTTGATCTGCTAGATAAATTCTAGGAGTTGTTCACTGTTAGTAATTAATTGGTTTAGTAATCACCAATCTCTGTGGGATGATAACTTTCTTATCATTATATTACCTATTCGACATGTTCACTTGCATTTAGATTTCTCCGAACAATTTACTAAAATATTTTCTAAACTTAAACTATTAGATAAGACATATACAACAAAAGAAATGGTCAAAAAAATGTTAGTGTTTTTACCTAAAAGTTAGGACCTTAAAAAGATGGCTATAGAGGAAGAACATAATTTAGACAAACTAACCTTAGATGACTTGCTAGGATCACTAAAAGCTCATCAAATGCAATTAATGAGAATAGTAAGAGAAAGAGATAATAAGAAGTCACTTACTCTAAAGGTAAATGTAGAAAAGAATGAGGAATCAAATTCTGAAAATGATGGAATTCCTATGCTAGCTAGGAGATTCAAAAAATTCCTTAAGAAAGAAAAAAGCAAAAATGTAAGACAATCTAGGAAGAAAGAAACATTTGACCCTAGGGATAATCTATGTCTTAAATGTAGAAAACAAGACATGTTAAGGTTGATTGTCCTCTACTTAAAAAGAAAAATAATAAAAATAAAAAGAAGGCCATGATTGTTACTTAAGATGATGAGAGCTTATCTTTGGAAGAAGAGGAACAAGAAGAAGCAACACATTTTTGTCTAATGGTAGCAACAACCTTTGAAGAAGAAGAATATGAGGTAAGTGACATTGAACTTCTAAATAATACAATTATGATATATAAACTACATTTTTTGGTCTGGTTGAGTATGCAAATTAGATGAAAAATAAATATATAAAAATAAAAGAGAAATATAAGTTTTTCAAAGCTGAAATTGGTTGTGATAAAGTAGTTTTAACAAAATCAATACCTTCATTAGTTAAAAATAATGATTTGTGTGAAGTTGTATGCACAAGATTTGATGTAGATAAGTTAAACATAAGAGTTTGTGAACTAGAAAATGAGAAATAGCAAGTTAAGCAAAAGTTGGATGATACATCTTCATTACTAAAGAAGTTCACAAAATGCAGTTACATTCTAGAAAAGATTATTGACTCTCAATAAGGTATATATGATAAGGTAGGTTTATGATATAAACTTGAAACCTTTATTAAGAATGTTACAACATTTTTCATAAAAATTCATATCTATATGGAAGACAAAGTAAGATGTAAATTCTATAAATACTATGGTCATACTATACAAACATGTCTTATTAGGCTTAGAAAACCATATAAAATAAAAAGAGTATGGATGCCTAAAAGTTCTAGTTATGCGTGTACAACTAACTTTAATGGACTTAAAGAAAAAAGGGTACTAAGCACTTGAACAAATAATTTTATATCTATAGGCTTTAAGTGCCAAAGTGACCAAGGAAGATTACAAAAAAATTTGGATTCTAGACAATAAATGCTCCCTTTATATGACTGGCATGATGGAGCTTTTCTCAACACTTGAGCTAAAAGCTAGAGGTACAGTTTCTTTTGGAGATAACTTGAAAGGAAGAATCAAAAGGGAACTATAGGTAACTCAAAAACTTTATTCATTTCAAAATTTTTGTTTGTGGATAAATTGAAATTCAACTTGCTGAGCATAAGCCAACTCTATGATAAAGATTTCAAAATAAAGTTTGGAAAGGAACTTTGTCTTGTTCAACATGTGGAGCAAGACACAAAAAGAAAAGATAATATTTATGTACTAGATCTTAGTAAATTGTCTACTAAACAAACAAGTTTGATTGTAAATAAGAATGATGATGCTTGGTTATGGCATAGAAAACTTGGGCATGTGGGTCTAGGTTTGATAAAAAAAAAATTGTAAGAAAAATTTGGTCAAAGGACTTCCTACTTTAAATTTTGATTGAAATAGATTGTGTGAAGCATGTGTTAGAGGTAAACATCAACCACGCAACTTCAAATTAAAGCTTGTTCTAGCTACTGCAAGGCCATTAGAATTACTCCACATGGACCTTTTGGTCTTTGAGAATAACCACTTTAAATGAGAAATACTATGTATTAGTCATAGTAAATGACTACACTAGATATACATGGATATATTTACTTGCTAGAAAGGATGAGGCATTTGAAAAGTTTCTGATTTTATAAATGATTCAAAATGAAAAAGGTTTTTCAATTGTAAAAATAAGAACTAATCATGGTGAGGAATTTGAAAATAATCTCTTTGAAAAATTTTGTTATGAAAATGGAATCTCTCATAATTTTTCAGCATTAAGAACCTTACAACAAAATGGTATTATTGAAAGAAAGAATAGAACACTTCAAAAAATGACTAGAACTATTATGTGTGAAAATAATCTTCCAAAACATTTTTGGGGAAAAGCTATGAATACAACTTGTTACATTTCAAACCGTACATTCTTAAGACTAATTTTAAAAAAGACATCATTTGAATTATTCTTTGGTAGAAAACCAAATATCTCTTACTTTTATGTCTTTAGGAGTAAATGTTTTGTTTTGAATCATGGTAAGGAGTCACTTGGAAAATTTGATTATAAAAGTGATGAATTTATTTTTCTTGGTTACTTTTAACTAGCAAGGCATATAGAGTATTTAATAAGGGAACTTTAGTAGTAGAAGAGTCAATACATGTTAAATTTGAAGATGATTGCATTGCTATCTAGAAAATATAATTAATCTGAGTTCAAATGAACCTGGAAACAAAGAGAAAAATGCAGCTAGAGTTGAAGGGGAGCCTAAAATGTGAGACTTTGCTTTTCCAAGAGTTAGAGGAGAAGTAGATCAGTAGCATATATTAGGTGATCACACAAATAAGGTTAGTACACAGTCACATTATCACAACACTTGTGAACTCTAAGCCTTCTTGTCTTAAGTAAAGCTAAAGAAGATTGATGAAGCTCTTGAAGATGAAAGCCAGTTTCTTGCTATGCAAGAAGAGTTAAACTAGTTTGAGAAAAGTCAAGTCTAGAACTTGGTTCCTAGACCAAAAGAACATCCTATTATTGGAAACAAAATGGGTATTTAGAAATAAGTTAGATGAAAATGAAATCATTACTAGGAATAAAGCTAATTGGTTGCATAAAGGTATGGCCAAGAACAAGGAATAGACTATGATGAAACTTTTGCACCAATAGCAAGATTAGAAGCTATTAGGATGCTGTTGGCATTTGTTTATTGCGTGAACTTTACCATTTTTCAAATTGATGTAAATAATGCTTTCTTAAATGGTATTTTTAAAGAAGAAATTTATGTTGAACAACCCCTTGGATTTAAAGATCCAACATATCTTGAACATGTTTTTAAGCTTTCAAAAGCTTTGTATGGACTTAAACAAGCCTCATGGGCTTGGTATGATAAGTTGAGTAATTTTATGCTTAGTGCAGATTTTAGAAAAGGAAGAGTTGATAATACCTTATTCATCAAAACAAAAGAAAAAAACATTTTGATTTTGCAAATGTATGTTGATAATATTGTGTTTAGTTTAACTAATCTTGCTCTATGTAAAGAATTTGTTGAATCTATGCAAAAGGAATTTGAAATGAGAATGATGGTTAAGTTGACTTATTTTTTGGGTCTTCAAATAAAACAATCCAGCAAAGGCATTTTTATAAGTCAAACTAAGTACACAAATGAATTACTTAAGAAATACAAGTTGCATGATTCTAAGCCAATAAACACCCTAATGAGTACTTCTACTTCCTTATCACATGATGAAAAAATGACTAGTGTTGATACAAAATTGTATAGAAGGATGATTGGTTCATTGCTTCACTTGACTACATCTAAACCTAATATCATGTTTAGTGTGTGTTTATATGCTAGATATAAATCAAATCCAAAATAACCACACTTAATGGCTGCTAAATGAATATTTAGATATTTGAAGGACATGGCCACATTAGGAATATGGTATCCTAGAGATACAACTCTTGATTTGCATATTTTTAATGATTTTCATTATGCTAGGTGTGAAATAGATAGAAAGAGCACAAGTGGTGCTTACTATTTCCTAGGAAACATGTTGATCTCTTGGTATTCCAAGAAACAAATTAGTGTGGCAATTTCTACCACTGAAGCTAAGTATATAGCTATTGCTTACTGCTATGCTTAGATTTTATGAATGAAAAAGAAATTAGAAGATTATGGTATCTACTCCACTAAAGTCCCATTGAAATGTGATAATACTAGTGCCATAAACTTAACAAAAAATCCTATACAACATTCTAAAATGATGCGAATAGAAATAAGACATCATTTTATTAAAGATCATGTGTAAAAAAATGACATTGCTTTTGAATTTGTTTAAATTGATCAACAAATTGCTGATGTCTTTACTTAACTGCTGGATAAAGAAAAATTTTATATTCTTAGGTAAGAGCTCGAAATGTATTTATTTGAAAATATTTCTTAAACTACATGTTCTATTTTTGGACTATACTTTCTACTCTTGCACACTTGTAAATAAGTTTGTTTTGAGGGGGAGCACCTTGAGACTCCATCTTCTTCACCAAGTTAGACAACTTCTTACTCCTCTATTCTTCATTATATCTACCTTAGTTATCTTATTCTCTTTTTGATAATGGCAAAAAGAGGGAGAAAGTGTTGTAGCACATGTATATCTCATTCTTGACTATCTAGTGTAAAAAGTGGGATGAATCTCTAACACCCTGAAAATATTTTTCAAAAGGTGCTATCATTGCTGAATTATATATATATTACTACTAGTTGTTGAGATAAAGGTTAGAGATAATTGTTGTTGTTGCAAATGAAATATTCATATAACAGGATATATAATTTTGTGCAAAATGTTTTTTGCGGTTTGTCATGAAAAACATTTGATATAACACACTTTGCTCACTTTATTGATGATATGTGTTGTGCTATTGTGTGCTTAAATAATAAAAGAATTTGTCATCAAAAGAACATGTTTCATTATAATATGTTTTAATGTGACAATATTTGTTAATAAATGTTTATAGATGTTCTTTATATTTTAATGTGCAGAATAAAATTAAAGGAAGTAAAAGGTATAAAAATTATAATATTAATTAATGATATTAATAATGTGGGACAACACCCACCTTCAACACTCCCTTTCACTTTTATGCTAACATAAGTATTGTAAGTAGACTGAAGCCTAACTTTAGGACATTGGAGATTATAAAGTGAAGGCATATCCTTAAGCTTTGATACCATATTAAAGTGTGAGGACCAATCCTAAAACCTTAGGTATTAGGTAAAGAAATCTCATCACTTAAAAGCTCAATGGCCTATCCTTACACTTCTAATGTGGTATAACACCCACCTTTAACAACTAGATAATAGTAATGTTGAAAGAATTAAATCAATTTGCAAAATGTAAGGTATGGACTCTTATGCATGAACTAGAAAATCACACCATAATAAGAGCTAAATGGGTGTATAGACAAAATGAATGAGCACATAATTGTTACTAGAAACAAAGCTAGGTTGGTAGCTCAAGGGTGGAATAGATTATGATGAGACCTTTGCACTGGCAGCTAGGATGGAAGTTATTAGGATATTGCTTGCCTTTGCATGTTATAAAGACTTTAAATTGTATCAAATGGATGTTAAAAGTGCATTTTTAAATGGTATAATTAAAAAGGATGCATATGTAAAATAACCTTTAGGATTTGAGGATCCTTTGTTGTTTAGTCATTTTTAAACTAAATAAAGCAATCTATGGTTTAAAGCAAGTTCCAAGGGCTTGGTATGAAAAGTTGAGTAATGTTTTGTTAAATAAAGGTTATACCAAAGGAATATTAAATCATACTCTTTTTATTTAAAAAAATAAAAAATACAATGACATATTAGTTGCTCAAGCGTATATGGATGATATAATTTTTGGATCAACAAAAGATGAATTGTGCAAAGAATTTGAAAATGAAATGAAAAAGGAATTTGAAATGAGTATGATGTGTGAATTAAACTTCTTTCTTGGATTACAAATTGAAAAAATTGATAATGGAATATTCATTTATCAATCCAAATTTACTAGAGATCTTCTAAAATGGTTTAATTTTATGCATATAAAGTTGATCTCTACACCTATGAGCACATTTCTTACTCTTGAGTGTGAAGATAAGAACAAAGATATTGAGAACCGATTTCATAGAAGCATGATAGGATCTTTGTTGCATTTGACAGCATGTAGACCTAATATTCTATTTAGTGTATGCTTTTGTGCTCGGTTTTAATCGAAAACTAGTCAAACGAACCTTTAGGTATTTAAAGGATACTGAAAACTTAGGAATATTGTATCCTAGGGGTTTAAATTTTGAATTACATTCTTATAGTGATGCTAACTATGCTGGATGTAAACTAGATCAAAAAAGTACAAGTGGTGCTTGTCATTTTCTTAGAAATATGCTTATTTCATGGTGCTCTAGAAAGCCAAAAAATGTAACTATATCCATAACAGAAGTTGAATATATGGCTACTGCAAGTTGTTTTGCGTAGATTTATGGATGAAATAACAACTAGCTGATTTTGGTGTGTTTAGTAAAACTATTCCTCTTAAATGTGATAATACTAGTACTATGAACTTGACAAAAAAAAATCTTGTTTAACATTCTAAGACAAAGCATATAGAAATTAGGAATCATTTTATAAGAGTTCATGTAGCAAAAAAGGATATTTTAATGGAATTTGTTCACACTGAGCTTTAAACTGTAGATATTTTTACTAAACCACTAGGTAAAGAGATTTATGCACATGCACTTAAGGAAATTTAAATATTCTTTCATTATTGCCTCATGGTTCTCTTTTTGTTGAGCCTGTGCTAGATTGCCTTGGTGGAATTCCACCTTTTGACATCATACGAAGTTCTTTTCATGAGGGGGAGGTTCATGTTGAATAACATATCTATTGATCCTCTATCAATCCTTGTGAGTACTCCTTAGTATCCTTGCTTAGATGCAAACTCATTACTTTTCAAGGGGATCACATCCAATCAAAGTAGGAAGTTCTTTTGTCTCTTTCTCCTTACTTTGTGTTGCCTTGATTGTTAAATGACTATAGTTTTCTTTTTGTGTTTGGTTTGCATTACTACTTTCTACATTCTATTTTCTTAGTACTCACTAGTATCACACACTCACTACATTTTATTTGCTTGTTTGAAATTATTTTTTCACTACTACTTATTTCTCTCTCATTTCTTTCTTTTCTTCCAATCAACATTATTTTTTTGTTTGTTCTTTTTAATGTTGGCAAAAAGGGTGAGAAATAATTGTTTAATGACCAAAGGAACTATTTTTTTTTTTTGAAAAATTGGCACAAGACATTATGTTCAATACAACATGATTGTACACAAATTAGTGAATCTAAATAGTAGTTTTTGAAAAAAGAAATTGTTTTTGTATGATTGATGAATTCAATGAGAAATATTTTTTCATTTAAGGCTTTGTCCCCCTTAAAAAAGGGGAATGGTTGAATATATTTTGATGTTGACAATATTTGAAAAACTATTTACTTACACACATATATATATATTATTTATTATTTCAGTTATTCTTGTGCCAATACAAATTGTGGAACATATGTAGAACAAATAATTAATTTAATGATTTTTTTTTAAGTTACATAGTTCCCACATACGAAAATGGGTTTTATGAAAATCTTTATGACAAAATCTTGGTATATGGAAAATATATATGATTATACATCATTGGATACATAATGTTGAAATTATATGAGATTGTGATTCACGAATAACAAGTGCCATAATCTTAAAATGGATAAGATTGGAGTATGTGAGAAAAATAAAATACAAAGGAGGGGTCATTAAGCAAAACACACCATTTTAAACAATGAGGTGGCAAGCTCATTAATAAGATGATATAAAATTGAAAGAAAAAGAGAGAGAGAGAGAAAGAGAGAAAGAGAGCATTTATCTTTTCTTTGTTGCTCGAGAAGGAAAGAAAACCCTTCTCTCATTGCATGTTTCGATGAGGGTAAATGAGAAGGGATTTGAGGAAAGATGTGAACTTTTCAAAATAGATTGTACTAGATTTGGTAAGAAACTCTCTAGTCTTCTTGTAATCTCGTTTTTGTTCCATAAATGAAAAATCAAAGTTGTAAAATAAGGTCTTTGCTTGCTCTCAATGACAATGCTATCTATGTTAAGGTTGAAAAGATTAAAGCATCATATATTGCAAAAATGGAAGTTTTTGGTTTTTTAAAAGCTAGGGTTTTGTAAATCGGGCCTTCATGTGAGGTCACTACCATTTCTATTTATGTTTATTTCCAAAATTAAAGATTTGTATTTCCTTAATACTACATGTGCTATAAGGAAATTAGTAAGAAAACCTAACAATATAGTTTGTGTCATTATTACCTATAAAAGAGAATTTAGGGCTTCAATTATTGACACACCACTCTTGAAAATTCCTTTAAGCATAATATTATTCTTGAGAAGAATAGCATCCCATCATCATTATGTAACAAAATCTTGGTAACATTGTTCTTGTTTGAAAAATCATTATTGTTACTGATTACTCTATAATTCTAAATGTTTTAGAGTGATTGATAGATAGGTGCATTACTTGCTAAAATCTTAATTGATTCAATACACATGTTTTCTCTAATATTATGTGTTGATCATATTGTTTCCTTGATTCTCAAGGATCAATATTCACTACTATGGGCAATTGCTAGTTCTACTCTGATTATGGCATTTTAATAATTACATCAAGTTAATGCATCATCTTTAACTATCTTCAAGTGACAAATTTGATTATTTGTTATTTCTTTATAGGTCATGAGTGGTCTAGTGTAGGACAAAGTTGTTTTGATGTGTAAAGCATTTGATTAAAAAGGTTGCTTGTTGTATTGTAAGTTGTTTAAGCCACGTTAGGTTGTGTGAATTATGGAGTGAACTATAAATCATTATATTTTGTGAATAAAGGATTAGGGTGTACTAAAATTAAAAGTAAAAATCTTATATTTTAGTAAAAGGGCTCTATTAGTATTGGTAAGAAAGGGTGGAGGTAGGCTTGAGTATTTAGCCAAACCACCTAAACAATTCCTATGCATTTTTTTTTTGTTTTACATTATCTCTACAGTAACAAAAAATAAGAAAAATAAATAAGCCCAATCCAACACCCCTTTATTAGGTTAATCCATATCCAACAAAGGGTACAATAATTACATTGTCATGGCTTTATAATTTTGGCTCATAGCAAGTGTTTCTTCATATGGCCATTTATCCTCACTAGTCTTAGAACCTTTGATTCCCTTTACTATTATTTTCCATACCTCAAGGTCATACCTTTGTATGTATATTGTTATCATGGATTTCAAGTGTCCATAATTTGACACATCAAAATAATGAGGTTTTTATGTATATACATGGTGCCGATCAGTTTAAGGCTATAGATTTACTTTTACTTGCTAAGTCTAAACTCTTAATTTATAAAGGGTATATAAAATGTTACTTTTGATATCATTTATTAAGACCCTCATACATAATTATTGGATCAAAAGATTAAGTTGTAAGTGAAAGTGTTGAAAATCATGTGTTTGTATGTTTTGTTGAGAAAAATTTTATTATGTTGAATATATGAACTTATGTGCACATATTAAACATCAAAGGAAGTAAAAAGTATGCAAATTATAATATCAACTAATGATATTATAAAGTAGCCGATTTCCCACATTCCACTGTCAAACATCAAATATGAAGTTAATTTGAATTATTTTATATGTATTTTAATTAGTAGAATAATTCATATTATTACTTATATTAAAAGGAATGTGATACTTGGAAATGGTGTGCTTATAGGTACATTTGAAGGACAAAGGCATGTTACATTAGAGTATATATCTTTATTGGACCGACCATATATATATATATACATCTAAAGCCTGTGAAGCTGAAGCCCAACGCCTATCACTTAAACGAAATGACAGTGTCTCGATCTGATAAGAGCTTAAGCTCTTATGTCGAACGAATCTAAAGCCCTAGTTGCACACTCAACTGAAGCCACCTCCTCCTCTTGCTTTATCTTTCGACGTCGACTCCAACAAAAAGAAGAATGAAGCGATGGAGTGTCAAAACGGCTATCTACTACAAAAATCATCATCTCTGCAATTATGTGATGTCATATCTATCAAATCTCAATAGAAGAAATTCAAACGGGTTTGAACCAAAACCCTAACGTGTTCAAGGTTTGAATATCTACTATAAAAGGGAGCTTCAGGTGAATATTTTGTGCTTGTTGATCGACATACTTGCTAATTTAATCAAAAGAGATTGAAGCTTTGATTTATCTGTTCTCACTGCCATGTTCTTTAATCCGTGAAGAAAAAGAAAATCTTCAGTGATATTTCCTAAATTCATTATCTTGTGAATATCATTTGATAGATTAATCTTTGTATGTGCTAGATTATCTAAAACATTATTTGCACAGAAAGATCCTTGTAATTTCGAAACCTTAGATTTGAGAAAATTTGGGATTTTGTGATTAGAGCTTGAATTAATTCTTTATATATTTAATTAGCTCTCTGATAAGCTTAAATCCTCACACATATCACATATTTGAGGATTAGCTTAGTGTACTAAGGTTTTTATAAACTTAACTCTATAACCAAAAGTTGTATAACTCCTTTTTAAGGAGTTGTGGGGTGTAGGAGAGGAGTTCTCCTAGCTTGAAGTAAAGTAGACTTCAACTTGGTTTAAATTGAAGGAAAAGAGGGTGGAAGTAGGTAAAAAGTGCTGAACCACTGTATAATTTTTTAGCTTGATTTTTCTGTCTTTATTTACATTTGTATGCTTTGATATTACCGTGATAATTAACTACATTGTATGGTTAAGAAAACAGAAAAGGGAACTTATTAATTCATAAGTTCTAAATATCCAATTCAACCCCCCTCCCTTTTTGGATAGCCATAAAACCTTACACAAATTACATATCCTATTCCTTAAGTGGTATTAGAATACTTTCAAATTCAACCCCTAACACAAGTAGGTTTGTTAGGGTGAGAGAAGGGCGAGGGGAGGGGAGGGATTGTTGGAGACGGAGGGGGTTGCCTAAATAACATAGCAATTGAGTCCGTGAGCATCGTTACTAAGAGGACTTAAAAGGATAAGGTATACACTCTAATCATTATATAGGTTTTTAATCTATTAATAACGCCTAGGGTCCTAACACATCTTAATCTCATCGTAAGACCTTTGGCTTAGCCTTTTCCGGATGTTAGGATATGACAACTTTTTTACTCCAAAGGGTGAATCAAGCCTCCCCTTCTTGTGATCGACTTTGAAGCACTCTATGGGGATTGACTTTCTTAGTCTCCTATTATGTTCTCTCTTATCTTAAGTAATCCTTTCTAGTTCATCAACTACGAATATTACAATCGTATAACTTTGATATTGGTCCTGCCAACTATATAACAGATGCTTCCAGCTTTTAATTTGGTTAGATAGGTTATATTTCTGCTCCCAATTTATTTATTGCAAATAAATATTCCTTTACTCTCTAATTAGTCTTTAGGCCTCCTATTTTTGTTGGAAAAATTGGTTAACATGTTCTTAAAGTGAAATTTCCTATTCAATGTTATTGTTTCTCTCTTATACTGCAGAAAAGCAAACTCTTCGGGCATAGACTGAGAGATTGGATTCCCTCTCGTGCTTCATCCGCTTGACATTAGTTTCAACCTGTTATCTTTTTTCTCGGTCCATCGCATTGACCAACCTTTCAAGTCCATGCCCTCTGTTGTTAGGGCCGCCTTTTGACCTTGCATTTTTTCATCAAACTATCAGTTCATGAGTTAGCGTAATTGACAAAAAGATTGTTGGTAGTGATCCGAAACTTTTGCCTTAGACGGTGGATAACTCGTATAGCTCTCTTGAAAGTCAACTTATTTGTCAGAGAGCTGTCAGACAACAAGTAGTTGCAGCCCCGTGACTACACCGAATTTCTAGCCCTTTTGTATGTTTCTTCGTATTTGCATCTCGTTAAATACTGAGCATTTGCTCATCATTTTGGATCTCCTTTGGTTGTGTGGTTATTACAAATTACCTATGCACCAAGACTTTTGAGTCTCCCATCACTGCTATAATCGAAGTGCCATAAAAATTGGTTAGATCGCGTATTCATGAGCAGAAATCCTGGCATTGAAATGCGTTCGTAATTTGGGAGATTATCATCTCTGACAAAGATCTCTACATTTACAATTCATTATAGCTCCCCACAGTTGATTCCGTGGAGGTTTCTCAACTGCCAAGAAATTATCTCCGCTTCAGTGTCCAATGTCAATGCAACGAAGATGATGGTTTCAGATAATGTAAAGGCGGGATTACTACCACGACGAAAAGCGGATCCCACATTCATCACAGAAGGCCACGTCCCACAAATATGCACAAGGGGAGAAAATTGATCTTTCAACAAAAGGTCAAAGCACACAACCTAGTTATAGGTGCAATCCTAACGTGTATACGAACCAAATTCCGAGACCCTCCAACCAAATGGCCCATGTCTTTAGCCTTAGATTCAAACGCCCCTTCCACAGCATATTCCTTCATGTCATGCTTAAATTGTAATGTGGCCCGTAGAGGACCAAAAGCATATAGGACTACTTGTCGGCTCATCTCTGTATCCTTGAAACCGAAACACAAGCTTCCATTTTTCTTCATCTGTGAACTCCCACATCTCTGGAATGCTAGACTAGGCCTTGCTGAGCAGCCGGTGCTATCAGAAGGAGATAGACGTAGATAACCACTAGATTCGGTCAATGGCAAACTCCCAGCTCCGTGAGACCAAACAGGCAAAACAAACCTCATATGATTGTAAAGGCATTTGCTAGGGAGTAAAAGCCGAGAGTGCAAGCATTGCTAGTGAACTGGAAGCATGTTCTGCCTTTCCAAGAGGTGGCGTTGGGCAAACCTGAATTCCAAGTGTAACCCATGGATAAACAGGAGAACACTGCCAGCGGATGCGGTGTATTGTGGTAAGCCACAAGATCCTGGCTAACTTACCTTCTCCCGGAGCACAATGTTTTCCGGTCCTAGATTTCCCGGGTTATTGTAAAACAGTCTGGGACAATATGCATGAGGAGGCTCTTGATTGACAGAATCCATCTCAACATAACTTTTCTGGTCTCTAAATTAAGAGTCTCCATTGACTGAGAAATGCTTCAGGACCACATTTTAGGAGTGCCTGCTCATTTTGGAGACCTGGAAGCGGTTGTAGACTTGGAAAGAGAAGTTGATGTTTTACTGAGTCTTATGCTTCCCATCTTGTCATTGCTACTTGGTCTGCGGTACTATAATCTGACGGTATTGAAAGGCTTGGTGCTCATCCTTTGGGGCTCCATATTCCTATCCCCAAAAGCAGAGAACTTCTTTTTCTTCCCTAAGTTTTTTCTGCACCATAGCTCTCCGCCGCTGCTTTTGTTCTGTCACTGCAAGATCCTGAAAATTCAAAATGCTCTGATTAAAACTGGTATTTAGAAAGTGGATGAACTGGAAATATAATACAAGCAAACTTTCTTGTTTTACTTCCTTGATACTTTTAAGTACAGGTCCAACTGAGGAGAGAGGTAACAATGAGAATTCAGAGAATACAATGTTTTCTGATATTCCTACTACCAAATAGGGAAGGCTGTTCAGTATCCAGAAAAATATCGAAGATAACAAGGATAGATAGAACCATCATTAAGAAGGTAGAGCCATCACTGCGAAGGTAGAACCATCACTGTCCCTCTCCACTTTTGATAGAAAGAACCAACGGTCAGTGGCATTTCCATAGACATCCATGAATAACACAGCAACCGAGCATACATTAAAGCATAGCAATAAAGTAAAATAACTTTATCATCCCTAGCAAGCATGAGCGCATGAAATCAATTTCGTCACCTTCTAACTGGCAGAACCTTAGTCATTAACAAATGTGTGGTTCCACAACAAACAAAATTATATAATTAAATTAAGGTGATCAAGTTTTTCCTCAGATTCAATCAACGGTTCAAAAAAGGCCAAAATTTTCCAAATAGTCAGACCCTAAATAAAAATCAATTTTTTTGTGACAGAATGAAAAACCAAGTACAATCGCACCAAAGAGAAACCATGAACAAGTATTTCCCTAGTTTGCGTACCACAGCAAATAAGGTTTATTACCTTCAGAAAAATAGAATTAATAACATCAAATATAGTCCGCAATTGTATTCAACCCATGTTTTTCAATGAAGAATAATTAAATAAAGAAACCAACATCCAGTTGATATTCCCTAAGCTGTTGGACTGATTGCTATTGGGAAAAGAAGCTGAAGATATTTACTATTACTTCTGAAACAAGGAGATTTCTTGCAAACTGGAAACAGCTTTGAAGGCCAACACCAAAAACCATATAAACACATAATAAAGAGATTTTCTCTGAAACCCAATAATACTTTTCAAACACAAAAACCATTGTTTGAGGTCTAGATGAATGGTCTCATCAGAATCAACTAGGCTAGATAGAGCAATTTGGCTAGCCGATTGGTGTTATTCAGGATCCTTAGACTCGGCTAATCTAGCATTGCAATTACTTAGTAGTTGCGACTGAGCTAAGGGCACACAAACAGAAAAGATATTTGGTTTTGGGATGCAGCAAATCAACAGCCTAAACTCATAGGCACATAAATTTATACGATTCATCCAGTGTAACAAAAACCTTCAACAAAAACAGCAGCGCAACAGAAACCCCCCCCCCCCCCCTCCCCGCGCCCGGCAAAAAAAAAGGTCATAACAAAAATATTCAAAAGGCAGTCACAAACTAATGAATCAAGAAATATATTAATATCAATTTGTTTAATCATGACGGAACACAAAACTGAAATACTACAGAACAAACTTAATTTCAATAAACATAAAATAATCAATCATTTAATATGCATCATGAAGTCTCCTCAGACTATTGAGCTGACTAACAAATGATAACAATAATTAGAATGTAGGACAAGTTATATATCAATAAGTTAAAGGTTAAACAAAGGAAAAAAGGGATCATTGCGGCAAATGTGTTGGACAATCCCAAGATTAATCTCACCTTGATGAGGTGAACGTACAACTTTTCTTGAACATATCAATGCTTTGGTGCGCCTTGGGATTTCGAAATTGATTAAAAAAGAATCACATCTGGAAAAGAGACGGGGGAGAGAGAGAGAGCAACTACGACGTTTCCGGTTAGTTCTTTGTGCCGGACAAATTTTAGTTCAAAGAACATGTTTCGCTTGAGACCCAGATTCAGAAAAGGACCTACCAATGATTAGAAGAGAATGTACAAGCAGTTGTGTCCATGTTACCAGGTTTCTTGTCAAAATATGTTTCAAAACTTAGTTGATTGGTCATTCTTAAATTTCTCTCTTTTTTTCTTCTGTTGTTTTTGAGTAATTGATTATGAGCAGTCCACGAACACTAAATTCTGTCGAATTACTATTGTTTTGAATGCATATGCAAACAACTTACAGAAAATGGCAATGAGTGTAAACCTTGATGATTCATCTTTTTCCCAAGAAGGAAAAGACACAAAATTAACATAGTTAAGGATCCGACCAGATACTGTGGGCTTCTATATCCAGAAAATAGCTTAACCATGTTGCTTAGAGACAGGTCATACGAATGCAACAAGACTCCCCTTGGCTTAACCAAAGGCTTGCATCCCATTTCCGCTTTTTGGCAAGATACGCACTGTCTAACAAAGAAAATCATGGGGAAGAAAGGGGCCAGGTAGATAAAAAGAAGAATATCAAAGTAAGCAGTCAATTGCTTAAAAGGATTTCCTTTCTAAGTAAATAAGAAATTTTATTCTTCATGATTATCTTCGTGTTGTTAGCCACCATGAAGCTCAAACTCGAAGATTCAGAAAACGAAGAGCCAAATCGTTACTACAAAAGTTACTTCATGATTAACAAAATATTCTTTCACAAATAAGTGAAACCCAATTTTTTTTTTGAGCATGCAAGAAATTCATCTGCTCAACTGAACATCTTTTACGATAGCAGTTATCCACCTAGGCAATCAATCAGATCAAGATATCCGTACAAGCACCTTGTTCTTTTTCCCTGCAGACAGAAGGATGACCTTCCCATCCACAATGTCCGTGGCCTCAATTCTCTTACTCTCTCCATCCACTCTCATGTTATTCAAGTACAAACCCCCTTGCTTCAACATGCGCCGCACAGCCGATTTGCTTTCCAACAAACCGGCGGCAACGGAAAGATCAACGACCGAGAGATTCAACACCTCATCGTAGGCCAAGGAACAAGACGGCACATCCTCAGCAATCCCCTCGATGGCCTTCCAATACAACCTGGTCTCTGCTCCCGGCCTCAACGCCTGAGTGGCCTTGATTGCTTCGTTTAGCCCCTCCTCGCCGTGCACGAACCGCGTGACTTCTTCCGCAAGCCTCCGTTGCGCACTGTTGGGCACGTATCCCGGCGTCCCCATTTCCCTCTCCAGCTCCTCAATCTCCTCTAAGTCCATAAAGGTCAGCCTCTTCAAGAACCTCAGCACGTCCGCATCTGGAACCGAGAAGAAGTACTGATAAAACTTGTATGGTGACAGCATCGACGGCGAGAGCCAAATGGCTCCGTCTTCCGATTTCCCGAACTTGGTACCATCGCTCTTCAACAGAAGAGGGAATGTCAGTCCGTACGCTCCCTCCACCTGCAAAATCTTCCGAATCAATTCGGTTCCCGCCGTTATGTTCCCCCATTGATCGCTTCCTCCTATTTGCACACTTACTCCCTCCTTCTCGAACAAGTGCAAAAAGTCGTAGCCCTGAAGTAGCTGATAGGTAAATTCAGTGTAGCTCATTCCCTGCTCCGATTCCAGTCGCTTTTTTACGCTCTCTTTCGAAATCATCGTACCAACCCTCGCGTATCGGCCTACATTTCTCAAGAAATCGAGTAGCCTTACCTCTTTCCACCAGTCGTAGTTGTTCAGAATCGCAAAATTCGAATCGATCCCAGAATTGGAGCGGAGGATCATGGTGATGGTGCCATGGATGCCAGCGGTATTTTTGTGCAGTGTGTCGGCGTCCAGCTCGGGGCGCTCGACGGACTTACCGGAAGGGTCGCCGATGCGGGCGGTGGCGCCACCAATAAGGGCGACTGCGTGGTGGCCGCACCGCTGGAACCAGGAGAGGACAATGAGGCCCAGGAGGTTGCCGAGGTGGAGGCTCTCAGCGGTGGGGTCGAAGCCACAGTAGGCTTTGATGGTACCAGTGGAGACGGCGTCGTGGAGGTCGGAGCTCGTGAGGGACTCGAGAAGGCCGCGCTGCCGGAGAATTTCGATGACATTGCGGCGCTGGAAGGGTTGGGGTTGCGGTTGCGAAAGGGTTGCGGTGGTCTTGATGGAGAAGGAGGGCAGTTTGGGGATTTTAGAAGAAGAGGCGAGTGAGTTTTTGAAGGGGGAGGAGAGGATGAGGGTTCTGGAGGCGAAGGCTACGGCTGTGATGCCCATTCTTTTCGGCCGGCGCTTCTCTTTGCGGGACCGGACACTATATGTAATCAACTCGGGGAAGTGGGAAATTAAAAGATATTAGACGCTCATTTTCTGCAAAAATGTTAAACTAAGATGTGGGTGGTAATCAGTTAGAAAATCAAATTACCATATACTTCTGTGATCAACTTGGACGCGAATTATGAGATTCGAAAGCATTCTCCAAGGACGATCCCGCCGAAGTCGCTCCCTGAAGCAAACCCATAGTCAAATAAGGGAAAGATTCCCCAGGAGTTGTTTCAGTAACCGGAGGTCTGAAATTTCACTCAAACAATATTAAAAAAATGTCTATTTTACCTAAATTATTACCCTACCAACACAAAAATCTTTTAAAAAAAGCACATTAAAAAAATGACTTTCGGCCTTATTTCTTTACTGTTTTAGAGGTCAAAAGATTTAAGGAAGTCTAAAGTATAAATCATTAAATCACTCATTGGATTAAGTTTGTAGTTTGATTTTGTTTTCATGTAATTTTGTGAAACATTTCCACTTCATAAATAATAGATGTGCATTATCTTTTACTTACTATATATCTATAAAAAAAAATGCTCCTAATTAATGAATTTGGAACAAATTTTTATATTTAAACAACATCCAAAGATTTTTTTTTGTCATGTAGAAATTTCATCTTTAAAATTTTCTATATACTAAACATACTCTAAGATTAAATAATATGACATAAATGTTCTTGCACACCAAGCATATGTGATGAACTCAAAGTTTAATGAGAATTGAAGATGATTAATTTAGACTCTAATATCATTTTAAATATAAATTTAAAGTCTAACCTAAAAGTTAATTTATGAATTAAAAGGATAATCTTTATATTTAAACATTATCCAATAATTATTTCTTTTTTATTTTATTTGAGATCTTTGTTTTCAACAATATCTTAGATTGTTGATTCACTTGGCATGGGTTAATTTGTTGATTTCAGTTAATTTGTCTTAGAACACCTAATCATTTCTTTTGGATTTGATTTTTGGGTCTAATTATTTTTGTTGACAAGAAAGCCTTTTTTCCTCAAAAGGGATGAATTTTTTAATTGTTAATTGAGATTTTAGATTTAACTCATTTAGTTCTACCACAATTTTTTAAGAAAAACAATTAAGCTTTCTTAAAATCCATGAATGATGGAGTGTGAGTACCTATTTAAAAAGTTTGGTCTAAATTTAGAATAGTTATTGATGAAGTAGTTGTTTCAAGGGATAAAGTATTAGGTCTAAGTATGAAATCAATATAATATAACAAACCTAATTAAAGATTACATTCTATTTACTTTACATTTTTTCAAAAAATATTCAAATAACCATTCTTAAAAAACAAAGTTTCATGTGACTTTTGAAAGAAAATCTCTCAAGTTGGAAGGCCTATAAATAGGCCTTTAAATAATGTATTTTGAAGCAAAATTGTAAGCTAGTACAACACTAACAACAAAGTATAGAATTATCCGAGAAGTGTTATGAAGTTAAGATTAAAACATTTTTATAGTTTTTATTATGCTTAAAAGACTATAAGTGTAAATTTTTCAATTTAGTAATTAATCATCTAAATATAAGTAGGTTGTAGGAGTTGAACTAAGTAAAATCATTGTATATTTGTGTTTGTGCTGAATTCTATTATTTTTGGTAATTGTGTAAATCACTAACACTTGATGCCACTTATAAAGAGACAAACTATTAAAACTTCTAGGGTTCAAATCTTTGTCTATCTTATTTTTTAAAGATTAAAATAAAGGAGATTTTGATATTTCATATTTTAATACAAAATAGGACATTTGTAAGATTTTCTTTTATAGTATACTTTATTTTTGGTGAAAAAATCTTTATTGGCTTCTTCCAATTTCTCATTTAAAATTTTCATTTCTCCTTATTTTTTAAGAAACGAGATGATATCCTAACACATTTATGAATAACAAGGTTAAGCACAATAACCATACTTTGAATAAGTACACAAATTTGAGTATAATCCTAACTCTTAGAAAATGAAAAAATGTCTATATAACAAGTAACTACACAAAAACATAAAAATGAAAATATAAAATATATTGAGTAACACATAAACTTAATCTTATAGTGCCTTATAATTATCTAAACCTAATTAATCTTTCATAAAGTTAACTAAACATGGGCAAGGTAGTGAGTTAGGCTAGTCAAAAAGTCTCACATTCTCAATTATATGCTTATAATTGTAAGGCAATCTATAAATAAATTCATCTCTTGATACACATGTTGCACGTTTACATGTGTAGGAAGTATGGATATACATTAGCAAATGACATACTCCAGTTTCCAAAAGGTCTTCCATTTTCTATGTAAGCATTAGATTAAATAAAAGGAGTTTGATTCAATAATGTGATGTATATGATTTTGTTTGACATATCTTAAGGCTTTCTAACAAGATGTAGGCTTCTATTTCTCCATTTCTACCCAGCATATACTTGATTGAGAAAGTCATAATGATGCTTCTACTATGATCTCTAAATATTCTCCATCCACTATTATTTCCCCCATAATATTTAAGTTGTTTGTATTTAGCTTGTATTGCCCCAATAATGAAGGTTGCCAATTGACCTAACTCCTATTCGAAACAAAAGATGAACCATAGGAACTTTTAGTACACATACCAAAACTTGATTAAGAAAGCTAGCATGTATCTTGATTTGGATGAGAATGGATAACTAAAGCATCCATTGGGTGATGTCTTTGTTAATGTTATACATGGACAGATTCTTTTTTTTTTGTGTCATGTTAAGTTCTTAGCCAACCAAATCCTTTAACAATAACTTTTCCCAAAATGGCAATAACAACTTTCCTTTGATAATGCCATGATGCCTTTAAATGCCATGAGAAAACAAGATAAAAAATATAATTAAAGTGAACAAGTACCTGAAATATGTCACCAAATGCCTTCCAGATTCATTACACGAATTTGTTATGTATAAATAAATGATCCACAGTCTCCCTTTAGGCCTTTTTGCAACAATGATACTTATAAGTCATTTGTATTGTCCTTTTCATGTTGCATTTCACAAGGATTTCATTAAAAATTTGAGAAATGTTCAAAGAATTAATTTTACCTTTTGAAACATAACAACCAAATTTTTAATTTTTTTAAACATAGTTTTTTACCATAATTAAGTTAGATAGCTAGTTCATTTATATGTTTTTTGGCTTTAGCCAAGACTACTAATTTTGTATACCTTTCTTTAAAATTTTGAATATCTTAATGTACAAATTTCATTCCAAGGACTAGATAATTGATGTAAAAGATTTAAAAGTCCCCAAACAATTGTTTCTTACAATTGTAGTATCCAAAACCTTGTTAGGTTATTATACAAGCTTTAAATAAAAACTTAGACTTCTCAAACATTATGCTTAAAAAGTAGAAAATAAAATTGTCTTATCAAGAAGGTAGTTAGGAAAAATTTGCCAAAATGAGTTTTAGTATTCCAAAGCAAATTATTTATTGGATCCTATAACTACCTAAGAAAGGGGGGATAAGAGGGTGAATTAGGTTTATCAAAAATAATGTTGTCTTTTTCATTTTTCTTATGTTAAGCAATTAAGGTAGAAAGTAAGATTATAACAAAGATATGCACACTGCAACAAACACACAAGAACACATAATTTTTGGTAGGTGGTTTGGCCCAAGACATCTCATGACCTATTCCACCCTACTTTAACAACATGATAAAGTCATTTTCCAATCAATTAATCAATTGATTATAAAGGTTATCCAAACTCTTATAAGGGATAACCAATCCCTCAAACCCAATTACAAATTCTCACTCCAATATTACAATATTGGAACTAGGCTTGTACAAAGTATACAAGATTTAGTTTATAAGCCTCTAACAGATGCTACTAGGCTATTACAAAGTGATTTGGACAAAAGCCCCAAATTTGTTCAAACCTTAGCTCTATACTTGCTGAAAATCAACTTAATAATAAAATATATTGAAGTACAAATTGATTCTTTAATAAGCAAGTAATAAGCTCAAAATATAGTAACCCAATGAAGAACAAATTCATGAATTGGATAAGCTTGAATGAAGAATATAAGATGCTTAAGATGAGCTTGCTTTCTCTGTGATTTTTGGCCAACCAAGTAATGGAAAGGATAATGCACTTAAATAGGATTATGAAAATTGACCTCTCACTTCCAAAGAGACATTCTAACACCTCTGAGCACCATCACATCTTATTCCCATTGGAGCTGCTTCTTTATCTCTTCTCTATCTATTTTTGAGCTATTAGGACAACTAAAGAAGAGTTGGTCATTCTATCTTTAAGTCATTAAAAATCGAGCTCCAAAATGCCATCATTTGGTCTAGATTTTAAGTTACGAAATCAAAGCTTTATGAACCAAAGAAACAAGTTACGGGTTAAAGTTAGGTTTCCCTCAAATCCTCCTTAATTCTCTTTAATTTTGAAGTGAATCTTTGTGGGTGCTTCATAGATTGATAGAACACCTTCTTGTTTACAAAAACCCTATGAAATCGTCTTCAGAAACTCTTTAATCTGCTTCATATTTCTCTTTTGAGTAGTTAGGACACAAACTCGAAGAACTCCTTAATTGCTTTAAATTAATCCTCTATGAGTAGTGGGTTTTTAATTTTGCTTCACAAAATTGTTCCTCTCTTCATTAGCTTTTCAATAAACCATTTTTCAGCTTGATCGGAGTTGAAATCGGCATCTAATTTGAGCTTTTAAATGGCGGTGATGTTGAATGGCATTTCTAGGTTGCGGTCATGAGAACAAGTCTGGGTTGCACATGCAAGTCGTGAGAACGGGTCTGGGTTGCACATGCGGTTCATGAGAACGGGTCTTGGTCGCACAGGCGGGTCACACTTTAGGTTTGGTTTGTGGACATGGGTCACATTTTGGGTTAGATCGCGGGTCGTGCGCCTTATAGATAAGGCTTGCTCACGTGGGCTCATGCTTGGTATGGGTCGCTCATCTTTAAGTTGGATTTAGGTCACTCATACACGAATTGGGGTCACACATCTCTAGGCTGGCCTGATTGCATTTAGGCTTTGCTCATTTTAACCCAATTTTCTGCATAAAACTTTCAGCATTATTTTTCTAATAAAAATTTATTAAATAAATAATTAAACAATAATTATAATATTCTCATATTATAATTCTATCTTTCTCATCATTAAGATGTTAATATATTCTAATATTATTAAAATATATTCCAACATTATTAAAAATGCAAAATCTATGATATTCTTTTGTTCTTTAAAACTTTAGAAAAGCCAAAAAAAAAAAAAAATCTTAACATCATTTGGGAAATATTCCAAGAAATGGAGCTATTCTTTCTCCTAAGAAAATAAAAGATAGAGAAAGAATTATTAAGGTTAGTTTTAAATTAATCAAGTTTAAATTTCAAGAACATATTATTTCAAAAATTAGAGAAATTATAAAGAACATAGAAATAAAATAAAAAAACTATTACAAAGTTGTCTGGAAATTATTAATTATGAAAGAAATTATATAAAAGCATTATTTAAGTTAGCCCAATTTTGATGGGCTTATTAATGTGAACATATATCAATGGGCCTTATGAAACTCACTTGTATGGGGTTATATTAATGTATTCAAGATTGTCTAATTAAGTGAGACATATGCCTTCTTAATTATTAAATATGAACTAGTTAATGTAGGCTATTGCTTACTTAATGGGACTATAATGAGTTACACTTGTAAAAGTAGCACATAAAAAAAAGGCTAGGTCCCTCCTTTATCTTTATATATTGTACCTTTTGAAAAGGACATTATATCTTTTGGTTTGTTGTACCTCAAGAATTTTATAAATAGAGAGAGATGTAGATAGTTCATTTACTAACAAAAACTTGTACAAAATAATAATAATAATAATAATAATAATAATAATAATAAACTTTAATATGGAAAAATCTTTCTTAGAATTCTTTTCTAGAAGTCTCATCAAGCTAGTGTACATAAGGGGAAAATATGGGAGAATCTTCTAGGCTAGAAGATAGAATTCCACCTTGTGATTGCGATAGGGGTGCATTTTCAAACACTCCCATTTTTTATTGATGAGATTGGAAAAGGAGCGTCTAGGGGATTCAACGACTATAGTGATGTGGGTTCATTTACCAAGCTTGCCATTAAAATACCATAATCTGGGAACATTGAGGAAGATTTGCAACTGGCTTAGGAGATTTTTGAAATCAAATTTGCACACCTGAAAGTACAAACATTTGGTGCACACTCGTGTTTATATGAGTAAGATTTGGGGAAAAGTCTTCCAACATAATTTTGTGTAATGCCAAGATCGAAGATGTTGGAAAATAAGGGTTTTGTTGTGACAAAATGTATTTGTGAATATATTTCTTGAAATATATTTTTCATAAGTGTAAAAGAAAATCATAGGAAGTAAAAGGTGTACAAATTATAATATCAATTAATGTTATTATAAAGTAACTAGGGTTCCTACATTTTTTTGATATAATGCTATTAAGAAATGATTTATTTAATATCATTATATAATGTCTTGAGAAAAAGTCTTATTTAAATGATGTTAAATGTGTCATATATTATGTTTTAGAAAAAATGATACTTTCTCTTGCTTGGATGAAGGTATGAAGTAATTAACTCTAGCAAAAATTACTTTACTAAATCAAGACTATTATTGGAGCAAACTATGGTTCTACCAAGAACTTAAAATATATGCTCTTAGCCTCCTCATAATATATGCTCTCAGCCTGCTCATTACATTCACTATTGGCCTGCTCATTATACTTACTCTCAGCTTGCTTCACAGCCCGTTCATAAGGTCACTGCCTGTCATTTGAATAAGCCCAGTTTGTATCAAAATGAAACTCACCGTTTCATTTAGGCAGCTTCTTACTTAAGCTTCTCGTACTTGATGCCCTAATATGAACAAAAGTTGATTGAAAAGAGAGAGAAATGGAGAAATAGCACCCCTAGCAATTGAGTCCTTAATGGAAGGATTCTTGAGAAGACTGATGTCAGAATGGTTGGATTGGTGATTAAGAATGAAGATGTGAAGCTATTTGAAGGGTGTTTGCTATTTTAATGGGAAGAAGGCTACATTTTGAGGTTTGAACGTTCGAAACCCTAGCTCTACTTTTTCTATTTACGAAGAGCTAATATATGGAGAAGGGTTTGACACTAATGAACATCTGAAGTTCCCTTTGATTGAAGAATCACTTATTAAGCTCATTTGTTCAATCTCTCAATCTCATTCACTTTCAATGAAATACAAGGCTATGGTGATATTGTGATTAAATAGTTTATTATTCAAATTTATCATCAATTTTATCTTGTATGACTTTGTTTATGTGCTAATTTCATTAAAAATATATACTGCACATAAACATTGGAAGGACTCTAAAACCCTAATTTGTTATAATTTAGGGATTTCGTGATAGGAGCTTTGAGTTATAAAATTCCTACCATAATAGTGCCTTTAGTTTACAATACCCCACAAACCTTCATATTATTTAGGATTTGTATTTAAACTGTGATCTTTTATTCATATTCGGTAATTATGCTTAAGAATTCCTTGAGAGGGAATTGCTTGGATTAGGGAGAACATTTTCTTCTAATTTGGTTTGTGTAAAGAAGACTTCAATCGGTTGGATTGAAGGAGAAGAGGGTGGACGTAGGAATCAAGGATTGAGTGCTGAACCACCGTGGTAAATCTAGTGTTTATTTCTTTGCTCTCTATTGACTTGAATATCTCTTGCTGTTTTCCACTAATTATTCTATCATTTATTTGATATTAACTGACTAGTTTATTTGCTAAATAATTGTGAAATAATTAAAGATAACTTGCTGTCCCATTTAGAACTAATGTGTCATTTGTTTAAAATTTACTTGCCTAATATTGGTTTTATTTGTGTAGCTTGGATTAATTTTATACCAAAATAAAAGTGATTAACTCTTGGCTTAAACAATTCAACCCCCCTTCTTGTTAAGCCATAAAACCCAACAGAAGAAACCATTTCTATAACCAATCCACTATGAGACACAGCTGAGCTATTGCTCCCACTACCATCTCTAGGGCCACAATCAGAGGGGGTGTCGAAAGTTACAAGGTTATAGGACACATGTTTGATGAAATGCTTTAAAAGGAATGGAAGGCGAGGGTGCATATAACCAGGTTAACCACCTCATGCTTGAGCAAGACAAGTACCTCATGCTTAAGCAATACGAGTGCCTCATGCAAAAGCAGGCTAAGTAAGCTGTGCGCATTGCATGCAAGTAGGATGAGCACATTGCATACAAGCAGGCCAAGCATAGTGAGCACTTGCCTCTTGAGCATAGCATAGATCCATCTTTAATGTGAGATGTGCAGCATGAAAGCAAGGTGGAAGTGCCATTAAGTATTTGACATTTTGTCCCAAAGGAAAGTTTGATTACAAACATATTTAAATTGGAGTAGACCTTAGGCATATTCAACTTGGAGTTGACAATAGAGACAATTTCAAGCAAAAAGTAGAATTCAATTCAAAAGATCCCAAGATTGAAAAAAAGTGAAAGAAAGGTAGGACAACAAAAGCTAATATCAAAGCATGGAAAGAAAAAAGAAGTTTAATAGGAGGCAAGGGATGGTCAAGATTGAGTTTCAAGAGAGAAGGACAATACAAGGAATATAGTTGAGGAAATTTTAAAGAAGCAATAAGAATCCAATAAAATAAAATAAAAAAGTGTGACAAGTGCTTGAGGAAATGACATAATGATAAGATAAGGAAAGGAAAGGATGGAGATAACTTCTCACAACCAAGAGCAAATGGGCAAACAACCTCCTAAGGTAGCTATAAGGCCATAATGTAGTTTTAAAAGGTAAAGAATTTTAGAAATACTAAATGGTTAATGGCAGGGAAAATGGTCTCTAAAAAACGTACAACCTTAGAAGACAAAATTAGAAACCAGTTTGGGGTACTCATGAAGGAAGCCTTGGAAAATATAGTGGAGAAGATATTAAGAAACATAGAGCAACATGAAAAGGACAAGAAAGAAAACAGACAAAGAAACAAAGAAAGGGAATATAAAAGTTGTAATTTGGGAAACACTTCAAAAAATGATGGAATGGATAATAGGTCACTTGACATGGATGGTAATATAGCTTCCATATTTTATGTTTAGTTTCATTATATGGAATATTAAAGGATTGAATCCTCTAGATAAATTAGATTCTCTTAACTGGGAATTCAAGAAAAATTGAATATCTTTAGTAATTCTTTTAAAGCCAAAACATTTTGGTGAACAGCTAAGCCAAATAACAAAGAGGTTGGGTTTTCTTAAATTTTTACATTATAACCCAAAAAACATACATATATGGTTAATGTGAAAAACAAATGCAAGGGTGTCATTAGTTACTTGTTGCAATCAAAGTATCACAGTGAATGTACAAATGGATGGGAAACAAATCCTAGTGACAATAGTATATGTTAGTACAAATCATATTATAAGGTCACAACTATGCCATTACTTGAAAGGACTTTAAATAGTAGGCAAATTGTGGATAATAGGAGGTGACTTCAATTCCATAGTTTATCGGGAAGAAAAATGAGGGGGTAGACAGTATTTTGTAATGGCAAGTATAGAATTTAAAAACTTTATTTGTCAATAAGGATTGAATGATTGTGGATTTATAGGTTTTCCTTATAGATGGTGTAATAATGTACAAGGTACAAGGTGGATATAGGGAAGATTGGATAGAATACTTTGCAATTTGGAGGCATTTAGGACTTTTCCTTTCTTAAAGGTGTAAATCTTACAAGAGTGGGATTTGATCATTCTATAAGGTTTTATGGATATCCAAGAAGGGGTGGTTGACTTGAATATTTAGATTTTATCTTGTATTTGTTAATTTTTAACTATTCATGCAAGGTTATTAGTTAACACAATAATATTAGAGCATATAATCAGGAATTAAAATAAGATAATCAGACTCAAAAGAATTACAAGGTGGTTCGGCACTTTTTACCTACTTCCACCCTTTTCTCCTTTAACTTAAACCAAGTTGAAGTCTACTTTACTTAAAGCTAGGAGAATCTCTCTCCTATACTTCACAACTTATTAACAAGGAGTTATTTCAATTCTCAGTTACAAGGTTTAGGTTTCTAAAACCTTAGTACATCAAGTTAATCCTTAAATATGTAATATGAGTGAAGAATTAAGCTTATCAGAGAGCCAATTAAACATATAAAGAATTAATTTAAGCTCTAATCATGAAAACCCTAATTTTCACAAAGTTAGGTTTCAGATTTACAAAGATCTTTATGTGCAAATAATATTTGAGATAATCTAGCACATACAAAGATTAATCTATCAGTTCATATCTTGTATTTGTTAATTTTTTAACTATTAATGCAAGGTTGTTAGTTAACACGATAATATCAGAGCATATAATCAGGAATTAAAATAAGATAATCAAACTCAAAGAATTACACGGTGGTTCGGCACTTTTCACCTACTTCTACCCTCTTCTCCTCCAACTTAAACCAAGTTGAAGTCTATTTTACTTCAAGCTAGGAGAACCCCTCTCTACACTTCACAACTCATTAACAAGGAGTTATTTCAATTCTTGGTTACAAGGTTTAGGTTTCTAAAACCTTAGTACATCAAGTTAATCCTCAAATATGTAATATGAATGAAGAATTAAGCTTATCAAAGAGCCAATTAAACATATAAAGAATTAATTTAAGCTCTAATCATGAAACCCCTAATTTTCACAAAGCTAGGGTTTCGGATTTACAAAGATCTTTATGTGCAAATAATATTTGAGATAATCTAGCACATACAAAGATTAATCTATCAGTTGATATTCATAGGATAATGAATTTAAGGAATATCATTGAAGATTCTTTCTTTCTCCAAGGATTGAAGAACACGACAGTGAGAGCAAATGATTCAAAGCTTTAATCTCTTTAATCAAATTAGCAATATATCATTTAGCAAGCACCAAACATTCACCCGAAGCTCCTTTTATAGCAGATTATCAAGCCTTGAACACTTTAGGGTTTTGGTTCAAACCTGTTAGATATTCTACCATTGAGACTTGATAGAAGCGACATAATACAACTGTAGAGATGATGATTTTTGCGACAGAAAGCCATCTTGACAATCCATCGCTTCATTCTTCTTCCTGTTGGAGAGTCAGCAGTTGAAAGAGAAAGAGAAGGAGTAGGACAGCTTCAATCTATTCAATGGAAAAGCTTAACCTCTTATCAAAGTGAAACAACCGCGTTTCGCTTAAGTGAAATGCACTTGGGCTGAGTTCTGCAGGCTTCAGCTTCTTAGGCCGTCCAGTTTTCTAATCGATCCAACATTAGTCCAATATAGATAGTTGGTCCAACATCAGTCCAATATAGATGGTTGGTCCAATAATGATATATTTTCTCTCATATTTAACTTGAAAAAATAGCACACGGTTTCCAAGTATCACATTCTTTTATTATAAGCATTAATATGAATTATCTTACTAATTAAATCATACATAAAATAATTCATTTTAACTCCATATGTAATGTTTGATAGTGGAATGTAGGAAATTGGCTACTTTTTAATATCATTAATTGATATTATAATTTGAACACCTTTTACTTCCTTTGGTATTTAATATTTGTACACAAACTCATATATTCATAAATAAAAAATTTTTCAACAAAACATATAAACACATAATTTTTAACAATCTCCCTCTTTTTTATAATGACAAAATTTTCATAGTTAATCCAACCAACTAGCACATGTTATCACTCGGATAAGCAAAATGAGCACATAATCATATGAATGCATAATCATCTTTACCAAACATCATGAATACTTATCATAGTAAGCCTATTCATGTTCACACAAATATTCATCATAACAAGTATGTTCATGTTCACACAATATTTCACAGAAGTATCTCATACACAAGTATCTTAGGTGTAAGAGAGTTTATCCCCCATTCTGCACTAAAAGTCAGGAATGGAACATACATGTGCTATAACTATGTACGCTTTCCCCCTTTTTAACATTAGCAAAAAGTTCATACTAAGAGATAGTCGATGAAGATGGATAAAAATGAAGTACATGAGTAACATGGAGGAATAGAAGGTAGTAACATGAGTAACAGAGATTTGACCTTATACCGAATGTGAGTGTAGTGCTCCCCCTCAAGATAGGAATCATATAGAAAATATACAGGTAGGGTATAGCAAAAAAAATTGTTCACACAATTTAAGCAATGTCATCAATTAGACACATACCAAGCTCTCTTCAGAGAGTGGGGAATTTATCATTATCCAATGGTTTGGTAAAAATATCAGTAAGTTGGTGGTCAGTCCGAACAAACTCAATGGAAATATCAGATTTTTCAACATGATCTCGAATGAAGTGATGTCTTATTTCTACATGCTTGGTTTTAAAGTGTTGGATCAAATTTTTAGTTAAATTTATAGCATTAGTATTATTGTATTTCAATGGAATCTTAGTGGAGAAGATACCATAGTCTTCTAATTGTTGTTTCATCCATAGAATCTGAGCATAACAACTAGCTGCAACTATGTATTTTGCCTTAGTGGAAGACAAAGCAATGCCATTTTGTTTCTTGGAGTGCCAAGAAACCAACATGTGTCCTAGAAATTGACATGTATCACTTGTACTTTTTCTATCTACTTTACAACCAACATAGTCAAAATCACTAAATGCATGTAAATCAAACATTGTGTTTCTAGAATACCAAATTCCTAATGTAACTGTATCCTTTAAGTACTGAAAGATTCTTTTGATAGCTTTTAGATGTTGTTCCTTAGGATTAGATTGAAATCGTGCACACAAACAAATACTAAACATGATGTCTGGCTGAGAAGCAATTAGATATAGTAAGGAACTAATCATGCCTCTATACATCTTAGAATCAACACTAACTCCAACATCATCATGTGAAAAAGATGTAGATGTACTCATGGGAGTGTTTATTGGTTTAGAATCATGCATATTGTATTTTTTAAGCAACTCCTTTGTATATTTAGTTTGACTTATGAAAATTCCTCTAGATGTTTGTTTAATTTGTAGGCTAAGAAAATAGTTTAGTTCACGCATCATACTTATTTCAAATTCATGCTTCATAGAATCTGCAAATTATTCACACATAACAGAATTTGTAGAACCAAATACAATATCATCAACATAGATTTGAACAATCAAAATGTCTTTTCCTTGTGTCTTAACAAACAAAGTATTATCTACCTTGTCTTTTCTAAAGTTTGTACTGACTAGATAGGTACTCAACTTGTCATACCAAGCCCGTGGAGCTTATTTCAAACCATATAAAGCTTTGAAAAGCTTGAATACATGATCTGGACATGTGGGATCTTCAAATCCAGGTGGTTGTTTGACATAAACTTCTTCTTTTACAACACCATTTAAGAAGGCACTCTTTACATCCATTTGAAATAGAGTAAAGTTCTTGTAGCAAGCAAAAGCAAGCAACATTCATATGGCTTCTAATCTAGCTACGGGTGCAAATGTTTCATCATAGTCAATTCCTTCTTCTTGACCATATCCTTGTGCAACTAATCTAGCTTTGTTTTTGGTGATTGTCAAATTCTCATCTAATTTATTTCAAAACACCCATTTTGTCCTTATTATCGAATGGTTTTGGAACCAACTTCCAAACTTTGCTTCTTTCAAACTGATTTAGTTCATCTTGCATAGCAAGATACCAACTTTCATCTTCAAAAGCCTTATCTACTTTCTTTGGCTCTTCTTGAGATAAGAAGGCTTGATATTCACATGTGTTGTGATATCTAGACCTTATACTGACTCTATTTATAGGATTTCCTAGGATATGTCGTTGATCTACTTCATTTCTTATTCTAGGAAAAGAAAATTCTCTTAAGTCTAACTCCCCCTCAATGAATGCATTCTTTTCATTCAATTCTTATTCAATAGAGTTCATATTAGAGTCATCTTTAAATTGTACATGAATAGATTCTTCAACAACTAGAGTTCTCTTATTGAAAACTCTATATGCTTTGCTAGTTTAAGAGTAACTGAGAAATATGGCCTTATCACTCTTAGAGTCAAGCTTTCCAAATGACTCTTTTCCATGGTTCAATACAAAGCATTTACTACCAAACACATGAAAGTAGAATATATTCAGTTTTCTACCAAACAATAACTCAAAAGGAGTCCTTTTCAAGATTAGTCTTAAGAATGCCTTATTTGAAATATAACAAGATGTGCTTACAGCCTCTCCCCAAAAATGTTTAGGAGATTATATTCACACATCATGGTTCTAGCCACCTCTTGAAATGTCCTATTTTTTCTTTCTATAACACCATTTTGTTGTGGTGTCCTAAGTGTTGAGAAATTATGAAAAATGCCATTCTTGGAACAAAATTTCTCAAAAAGGTGATTTTCAAATTCACCACCATGATCTATCGAAATCTTAACTATAGTGAGATCCTTTTCATTTTGAACCATTTTAGAAAAATCAACAAATTTCTTGAATACTTCATCTTTCCTAGCAAGTAGATGTACCCAGGTATATCTTATATAGTCATGTACTATGACTAAGGCATAGTATTTCCTATTCACGGTAGCCGTTCTTAAAGGACCAAATAAATCCATGTGTATTAGTTCTAATGGTCTTGAGGTAGACATTATTAGCTTTGGCTTAAAGCTACTTTAAGTGTGTTTCCCTTTCACACAAGCATCACATAACTTTTTCTTATCAAAGTTAAGCTTAGGTAACTCTCTAACTAAGCCATTCTTAGATAGTTTCTCTACCAGTCCTAAACTAGCATGACCAAGTTTCCTATGCCACAACCAAGCATCAACACTATTATTAACAATTAAGCATGTTTGTTCATTTGTTAATTTGCTAAGATCAAGTACATAAATATTGTCTTTTCTTTTCCTAATAATTCTTACATTATTTTCCATATTTTCAACAAGACAAAGTTCTTTTCCAAAATTTGATTTTGAAATTATTATCACATAATTGACTTATACTCAATAAATTAAATTTCAATTCGTCAACATACAACACATCAGATATGAGGAGAGATTTCGGGTTACCTATGGTGCCTATACCCTTAATTTTTCCTTTAGAGTTATCTCTAAAAGATATGGTGCCTCTAGATTTCAACTCAAGTGTTGAGAACAGCTCCATCATCCCAGTCATATGACAAGAACAGCTATTGTCCAGAATCCATAACTCTTTATGATTCTTTTTGTCTATGTTCTTGCTCATATCCTGCAGAAACAAAAATTTGTGTTGGAGATCTTGGTACCCTTTTTTCTTTGGGTCTGTGAGTGTTAGTTTCTACTACACTATTTATCTTCTTAGGTATCCACACCTTCTTGATCTTATATGCTCTTCTAAGTCTAATTGGATGTGTATCAAACGAATGACCAATATAGTTACAATGAAAATATTTATAATGCAATGGAAATGCACAGTCCTTATTTTCAAAAAATTTTGTAGATGTTTTTGTGTTCTTCAAAGAGTTATATCCTATACCAGCTTTATTGTATACATTTCTTTGTGATTTTAACATATTATTTAACAAGTTACTGCCTTTTGTGAATTTGTGTAACAGCATAGTAGTGTCATCCAATTTCTTTTGAATTTCATGTTTCTCTTTTTCTAGCTTTAGTATTTTCATGTTAAGTGTGGTTATGTCCTGGTTCTCACAAACAGTTTTTGAGATATCATCATGCTTGTTTTCTAGATCAGAACAAATATCAATCATAGAACATGTATTGGATTTCACAAAAATATTCTCAGATATGTTAACACATTCATGCATACAAGTCACAGAAGATGTATGACAAGTTTATCAATTTCAGATAAATATATCATTATTGGACCGACCATCTATATTGGACTGATGTTGGACTGATTAGAAATTGGAGGGCCAGAGAAGATGAAGCCCGTAGAACTCAGCTTGAGTGCATATCACTTAAGTGAAATGCGACCATTTCACTTTGATAAGAGGTTAAGCTCTTATGTCAAATAGATTGAAGCCCTAGCCGCATACCTAATCGAAGCCATCCTCCTCCTTCTCTTTTTCTCTCAACTACCAACTCTCCAACGGGAAGAAGAATGAAGCGATGGATTGTCAAAACGGATTTCTACTGCAAAAATCATCATCTTTGCAACTATATTATGTCACTTCTATTAAGTCTCAATGGTAGAATATCAAACAAGTTTGAACCAAAACCCTAAAGTGTTCAAGGTTTGATAATCTGCTATAAAAGGAGCTTCGGATAAATGTTTGGTGCTTGTTGAATGATATATTGCTAATTTGATTAAAAGAGATTGAAGCTTTGAATCATTTGCTCTCACTGTCGTGTTCTTCAATCCTTGGAGAAAGAAAGAATTTTCAGTGATATTCCTTAAATTCATAATCCTGTGAATATCAACTGATAGATTGATCTTTATATATGTTAGATTATCTCAAATATTATTTGCACATAAAGATCTTTGTAAATTTGAAACCCTAACTTTGTGAAAATTAGGGGGTTTCATGATTAGAGCTTGAATTAATTCTTTATATGTTTAATTGGCTATTTGATAAGCTTAATTCCTCACTTATATTACATATTTAAGGATTAGCTTGATGTACTAAGGTTTTAGAATCCTAACCTTGTAATTGAGAATTGAAATAACTCCTTGTTAATGAGTTGTGAAGTGTAGGAGAGGGATTCTCCTAGCTTGAAGTAAAGTAGACCTCAACTTGGTTTAAGTTGAAGAAGAAGAGGGTAGAAGTAGGTGAAAAGTGTCAAACCACCGTGTAATTCTTTGAGTCTGATTATCTTATTTTAATTCCTGATTATATGTTATGATATTATTGTGTTAACTAACAACCTTGCATGAATAGTTAAAAAATTAACAAATACAAGATAAAATCTAAATATCCGATTCAACCCCCCTTCTTGGATAGCCATAAAACCTTACAATTGGCATCTAGAGCTAGGTTATCTGTTTTAAAGGCTTAACATCATAGAGTAGATCCACTTAGATGGCTGTAGAGAAAGGAGTAGTTGTTACAGGGTATAATAAACCACCTCTGTTTGATGGGATAAATTATAGACATTAGAAGAAATTTATGCAAGTTTTTATTGTCGGTCAAGACCCTAAAGCTTGAGTTACTCAACATCAGTCCAATATAGATGGTTTCAAATTTACAAAGATCTTTATGTGCAAATAATATTTGAGATAATCTAGCACATATAAAGATCAATCTATCAGTTGATATTCACAGGATTATGAATTTAAGGAATATCACTGAAAATTCTTTCTTTCTCCAAGGATTGAAGAACACGACAGTGAGAGCAAATGATTCAAAGCTTCAATCTCTTTTAATCAAATTAGCAATATATCGTCCAATATAGATGGTTTCAAATTTACAAAGATATGGTTTAGCAATATATCGTCCAATCATGAAACCCCCTAATTTTCACAAAGTTAGGGTTTCAAATTTACAAAGATCTTTATGTGCAAATAATATTTGAGATAATCTAGCACATATAAAGATCAATCTATCAGTTGATATTCACAGGATTATGAATTTAAGGAATATCACTGAAAATTCTTTCTTTCTCCAAGGATTGAAGAACACGACAGTGAGAGCAAATGATTCAAAGCTTCAATCTCTTTTAATCAAATTAGCAATATATCATTCAACAAGCACCAAACATTTATCCGAAGCTCCTTTTATAGCAGATTATCAAACCTTGAACACTTTAGGGTTTTGGTTCAAACTTGTTTGATATTCTACCATTGAGACTTAATAGAAGTGACATAATACAGTTGCAAAGATGATGATTTTTGCAGTAGAAATCCGTTTTGACAATCCATCGCTTCATTCTTCTTCCCGTTGGAGAGTTGGTAGTTGAGAGAAAAAGAGAAGGAGGAGGATGGCTTCGATTAGGTATGCGGCTAGGGCTTCAATCTATTTGACATAAGAGCTTAACCTCTTATCAAAGTGAAATGGTCGCATTTCACTTAAGTGATATGCACTCAAGCTGAGTTCTACGGGCTTCATCTTCTCTGGCCCTCCAATTTCTAATCAGTCCAACATCAGTCCAATATAGATGGTCGGTCCAATAATGATATATTTTCTCTCATATTTAACTTGAACAAATAGCATACCTTTATCCTTCAAGTGTACCTATAAGCACATAATTTTCAAGTATCACATTCTGTTCAATGAAATTCTATATGCAAGTGTATATGTCGAACAAATAATATAATAATGAGTATGAGTATCGTCCTACAAGGACTGGTGTTTACTAAACTAATTAAGTACTAACAATAAATAGACTCCAGAGTTTATCTAGCCAACAGAAATGATAGAACATGAATTGAATAATTAAATTTAATCTAAACTTAATGAACTAAATATGTTAAAGCGTTCGATTTCACCTAATTACTATATACAAATGTCAATCGCTCATGCTAGCAAGATTAATTATACTTATGTGATGGCGAAATTTCCTAGTTTATTCACTATCTTATATCTAGATATAGCGAACCTACTTAGCTCATTAATTTGTTGTGAGTGTACATATGAATTAAATGAACTAAGTGCATTAAGATTTGTGAATATTCCAGTTTACACCTAAAGTTACACAAATCATATGGTATATGTCTATCCATATTAATCTATGGTTACATATTACATGAAACAACTGCATGTTATCCCCTGTTGGTTTCAAACATGCAAATCATATCATTTAAGTAATAGCTAGTCACCCAAATACATTAAGATCAATAACATATAACTTCACATTCATAAAATATCTAACAAAATATAAATAATTATAACATTAATTAAGTTCTATCATAGCTCTAACAAACTAAACTAAGACAACATATTTACATAAACTAGAATAGTGCAGGAAATTAAACAACAAATTTTGTAAATTAAAAACATTAAGCTGTCACTAAAAATGTTTTCAAATCACAAAATAAGTTGCACAAATCTGCACTTCAGGAGGAGAAGAAGATTCTGTCCGGGGAAAAAATAAGCTGCCACGCGCCACTGCCACGCACCGGTCACGCGGCGCCGTGAGCCGCTGCTACTCTTCACGAAAACCCCCAGAAAGTTACCCAGGATGCCAATCTGTCGACAGGTCATGCAGATCTGCCGAAAAGCCACCAGAAAAGTCCCAGTTTTGCCGTAAATCACCCACGAACGGTGTTTACCATTGTCACCAGAAACTGCCGTGAAAGCGCTCCAATCTGCTACAGAAACGCCATAAATCACACAAAGGGCTCAGATCTGTTCTTTTCTTGCCCAAAAAAGCCCAAAACTCGCCGAAAAAGTGCAACTTTGATGGTCGAAAAACTCTCGGTATCGTGCTCTCCGTCGCCAGAAAAGAACGTGCAGACGGTCTGTGTTCGCACAACCGTTGCGCGTTCTCAGAGTCCCACGCTGTTGCGCATGGGCTCTACCTTTCCGGCGAAGGAGAAACTCCGATCACGCGGGTCTCTTTCTCTCTCCTGATGTTTTTCCAGTTTGACCCTGTATTCTCCGTTCTCACTACTGCAGTCCTGCATGATAATTCTCTTTTTTCCTTTTCACGGTCCTACGTTTTTCCTTCTGTTTCGGTCACATGCTTTCCCTATGCTTTCCCTTGTTAAGTCTTCCATATGTTTGATTAATTGCTTCTTTCACGTGAGTTCTTTTCTCTTCTCTTTTCCTTCCCATTTTGCTTCATTTCCTTTATTTTCTTTCATTTTGGGTTTGTTACATAAAATAACAAAATATGCATAAATATAATTGAATACAAATATAATCTAATAAAATAATATTAAATATCAGCTAAAATAATCAAAATAACTCTATATAAAATAGAGTTATCACACATTCTTTTATTATAAACACTAATATGAATTATTTTACTAATTAAATCACACATAAAATAATTCTTTTTAACTCCATATGTAATGTTTGATAGTGGAATGTAAGAAACTGGCTACTTTATAATATCATTAATTGATATTATAATTTGCACATCTTTTACTTCGTTTGATATTTAATATTTGCACACAAACTCATATATTCATAAATAAAATTTTTCTCAACAAAACATATAAACACATGATTTTCAACACATTCACCATTGTTGGTAAAGTTAAGAGGGGTATTTAAAGGTACTTGATCATTTTATTTTCAGAACTTGTTCGGTGAAATTTTACATGCAAGTGTACATGTCAAATAAATAATATAATGATAAGTAAATATATCATCCCACAGAGATTGGTGCTTACTGAACTAACTAATTACTAATGGAGAACAGTTTCTAAAGTTTATCTAGCAAATTAAAGAGGTAAAACATAGATTGACTAACTAAATTTAACCTAAACTTACTTAATGAAACATGCTAGAGTGTTCGATTTCACCTAATTACTAGGTACAAATGTCACTTATTCATGCTTGCAAAGATTAATTCTACTTAAATGATAATGGAATTTCCTAATTTATTCATTATCCTATGTATAGGTATAGCAAACCTACTTAGCTCATTAACTTATTATATTTCTACCCATGAATTAAATAAACTAAGTGCATTAAGATATATGAATATTCTAGTTTACACCTAAAGCCACATAAATCATATGGTATATGTCTATCCATATTAACCTATGGTTGCATATTACAAGAAGCAACTACATGTCATTTCTTATCATTCTCTAACATGTAAATCAAATCATTTAAGTGGTAGTTACTCACTTAAATACATTAAACATAGTGATATGCAACATCACATACATAAAACATCTCATAAAACATTCAATAATCATACCATTCATACATCATAATCAAGTTCCATCATAGCTTTAACATAATAAACTAAAACATCATATTTACACAAACAAAAGTAGTAAAGAAACTTGAACAAAGCATTCTATAAACTAAAAACACAAAAGTTGTCACCAAAGTGTCTTCAATTCACAAGAAGTTTGCACAAATTTGCACAGAAGAGTAAGTAGAAGAAGTTGTTTGAAAAATGGGACAAAAAGTAGTAGCCATGCACCTCCACATGCCTTCACCACGCATTGTCATGCGTCAGTGCCATGCACCACCGTATACCACCATGCACTACCATATGCCATTGTACACCAGCACGAACCATTGTTTGCTACCACGTGCTGCCATACACCAGCATGCGCCACTGTCGCTCTTCATGAAAAATGCTAGAAAAGGTAGAGGAGGACTTTTAGAGTGCCGATCTACAAAAGAAATGGGGAAATCTACTACAAAAATGTGTAGATCCGATGGAAACAAGTCTAGATGTTGTTTGCCATTCTTCACTAGAAAACAATCATGAAACTACTTGAATATGCTATAAAGATGCCAAAAATTTCTTAGAGATGTTAGATCTACTCCTTCCTTATTGAAACTAAATGAGAACTACCAAAAATGTGTCAAAAATTTGGAAAATGGGACCTAGACAGTGATTGCACAATCCAAATTCCTTTTTTTTTTCTTTGCCGAAAAACCCAACAGATTCCAAGCAGAAGAGATCAATCGATGTTGGCACAACTAGTCTCTCTTTTCTCCTTCTTTCTTTTCTCTTTCTTGGTCCCTAGTGTCTTTCCTAGGTTGGTTAACTTTTGCACAACCGCCCCCCTCTATGTCACAACCACACACTCACTTGTCCTTTTTTTCTCTCTTTCTTCTTTCTATTTGCTCAACCACCAACCTAATAACAGACAACCTTCATTTTCTTCTTCTTCTTTTTTCATCTCTCTCCTCACATGGGTTCCACGTGCATACAATACACTAGTTGGCCTTTTGCCTTTTTTCTTTCCTTTCTTTCAATATTTTGCTTCATTTTTCTTGTTTTTCTATTTTCTTAGGTTTGTTGTAAGAAAAACAAAACTTAAATCAATATGGATGAATACAAATATAATTACAAAAATATTATATTGTATTTTTGCTAAAGTAAACAAAATAACTCTATAAAAAATAGAGTAATTAGAAGTAATGGTTGGACGTGACAACAATAATAGACTGATTGCAAGATAGTGGACTAGTCACTTAATTGAGTTGCCATGGATACACATGCACTTGAGAAGCATCAAGTTTAAAAAAGCCTTGTAGGAGTGGTAATGACAAAATAAAAGCAATAAGGAACAACAAATAGCATACCTCATAGAGCAGGTGCACAAAAAGGAATGTTAATTGCAAGAGGCATGGTCAAAAATGATTTTCAAAGAGCTTTAAACAAGGCAAGAACACTTGATATAAACCATTGAGGAGGAAGAAGGTGTTTTAAGAGACAAAGCTTATGTCAAATGGTTTCAAGAATAGGACTAGAACTTAGGATACTTTTAAGTGTGTATTAGGGAGAGATGTCTAGCTTCTTAATTTAACTTTAAGCTATTAAATGGAACAACAATGCATGATGTGAAGATTTTAGATCCTATAGCTATGGATTTCTACAAAGAGTTATTGACGTCATAAAAGGGCATAATATGATGATCATGAGATGGAGGATTTTCTCAATCAAATCCTGAGATTAGTAATGGCAAAGCAAAATGATATACTATGTAAAATCCCAACCTAGGAAGTAGTTAAAAACCTTGATTCTAATAGTGCTCAAAGACTAGATGGATTCATAGGCCATTTTTTTAAGGTTGCTTAGGAGGTGGTTAAAGAAGATTTATATGAAGCAATTGTTGATTTCTTTAAAGGGGTTAGATTCCAAAAAACACAACTGCAATCATTTTAGCATTAATCCCTAAAGTTGCTTAGCTAAGTAACTTTTCAAATCTAAGACTAATAAGCTTAGGCATTTACCAATATAAGGTCTTAGCAAAACTTTTTAATGATAGGCTAGCTAAGATTCTTCCTTAAGTAATTTTTCTAGAACAATCTAGTTTTGTAAAAGATAGATTCATACAAAAAAAACATAGCTTTGACATAGGAAATGATTCATGAAATAAATAGAAAGGTACTAGGGGGTAATGTGGTTATTAAAATGGATATGTCAAAAGCATATGACAAGTTGGAATGGTCCTTTCTATTGAGAGTTATGCAGAGCTTTAGATTTTCAAAGGAATAGATTGATATGATGTATCATTACATTTCCAATAATTGGTTTTCTATACAAATGTAAGGAGAGAAGTTTGGTTTCCTCCATTCAACGAGGGGCTACATCAAGGGGACCCTCTATCACCAAGCCTATTCATACTAGCACAAAAGGATTTTTCTTGATAGTTGAAACATCTAATAGAAGTTGGGGATATTAGAAGCTAGAAAGGTGTAAATGATTTTAGTTATGTGTCTCATTTTCTATATGCAAATGATATGATAGTTTTTATAAATGGGTAGAAGAGGTCAATTATAAAGTTTATAGAGTTATTGAAGGAATATGAATGTCATAATGGACAAAAAGTAAATGTGACTAAAAATATAACTTCGTATTGGCAAATAAGGCACCTCTTCATAGACAACAATAGATTTAGAGTTAGACATGGTCTTCTCTAACAGACTAACCAATGAAGTATCTAGGAGTTCTACTTTTTAAGGAAAGATCAAAGAGAAGTTATTATGATGAGATTTTTAGGAAGATTATAGGGTGAATCACTAATTGGAAGAATCATTTTTCTTTCCCATGGAGGGAAGCTAGTACTAGAAGAGTGTTTTGTCCTCCATCCTTATCCATTGTTTATCAATAACCAAAGCTCCAAAAGTAGTGTTGCAAGAGATAAGCAAGTATATGTCTGAATTCTTATAGAGTTATATAGGGGATCATAGAGCACACTAAGTGAGGTGTGCTGTTTGGTGAATTTTATATGCAAGTGAACATGTCGAACAAGTAATATAATGATAAGAAAGATATCGTCCCACAGAGATTGGTGATTACTAGACCAACTAATTACTAACGGTGAATAACTCCTAGAATTTATCTAGCAAACCAAATTGATGGATGATAGATTAACTAACTAAGTCTAAGAAAACTTAATAAAAGAAATATGTTAGAGCATATGACTTCACCATAATTACTAGGTACTAATATTGATTATTTATGCTTGCAAAAGAGATAATATCTATGTGATGGCAGAATTTCCTAATTTATTTACTATCCTATGTCTAGATATAGCAAACCTACTTAGTTCATTAATTCACTATATCTCTATATGTGAATTGAAACAAACCAAATGCATTAGGATCTATGAATATTCTCAGTTTACACCGAAAGCCACACAAACAATATAGTATATGTTTATCCATATTTAATCTATGGTTACATATTACAAGAAGCAACTGCATGCTATTTCCTGTCGGTCTTTAACATACAAATCAACTCATCTAAGTGGTAGCTAATCACCTAAAAGCATTAAACTCCGTAATATGTAACTTCACATAAATAAAATATCTTGCAAAACATAATAATCATAAGATTCATACCATCATAATTGGTTACATCATAGCTCTAACAAAAATAAACTAAAACATAAAGAAATAATAAGGAAGAATGGTAATAAGAAATAAAGAAGGCATCTTGAATCCAAGAACAAGAAGTCTGTCACCCTTTTTGTCTTCTCTTCAAGAAAACCTTGAATTCTTGGCCTCTCTCTTGAGTTGTGCTCAATTTCCTCCTCTCCCCTTCTTTTGCCTCTTCTCTTCTCTTAAATAGGGTTTAGGTTTAGACCTATTCTTATCCTAGTAGAATTGGGTCTTAGAGATCTAAAACAATTGGGTTTTGAACTCTTAATTTAATTAAGTTTTGAACTCCTAATTTAATTAGGCTTTGAACTCCTAATATGATTAGGTTTTCTAATTATTTAGAAAACCCAATAACAATAAAATCTAATAACAATCATTCAAAGCCCAAGCCCATCTTGACTCTCTTGATCATGATATTACGATTTTGCCACACAATAAGTATCAGGCTCTCCATGTTCATCTCTTTTCTCCTTGGCTTCTTGTTCTACATAAACAAGATAAATTTAGGTAAATAAAGAGGAGTTCAAATGTTTTCTCACAATTATTAAAGTTATTTATTGCCTAAAATAGGTAAAATAACTCTATAAAAATAGAGTTATCATGTGCTAAAGCATGCATCCCTATAGATGGAGGTGGGTTAGGAATAAGAGATATGATCATGGTCATAGAGAGCCTTCTGGTGAAAATGGCTTGGAATTATGTTAAAAGAGATTCCTTGTAGGCATAATTTACATGAAGTATGGAAATCCAATGGAAGTTTGTCATCAACTAGGAACTATTAGACCTTTACATTGCTAAGGAGCTATTAAAGCTTGCATTTCTATTGTTTTGTAGCATAACAGGTAAGTGATTAAAAATGGTGATCAATCTTTTTGGACAGACAAATGGCTAGATGAGATTCTATGGTATCCATCATGTGATGACAACCAAAGGAGCATTTGTGAAGCATTGGAGGATTCAAAGTTTCTAGAAGCTACTTTATCCCCATAGTAATTAAAGCAAGCTTGTCAAATAACATTCACTAATGATCTAGATAGAATGACATTTAAATTAACTTCTAATGGAGTATTCTTTATGGCATCAGAGTATGAAAGCAAAAGATTACATGGTGAGAAGAAAACCTAGAGTAAGTTTATATGAAATAAGTATCCATCAATAAATATTGGTTTTTTCATATGAAAGTGATGCATAATAGATTTCCAATTGATGATAGAGTTTGAGGAAAAGGCTTCTTTTTTGCTTCAAGATGTCTTTGTTGTTTTACATTGAATTGCAAGACCTTAGATCATCTATTTTGTCAAAGAGAGTTGGAAATAGGATTATGGAACTACTTTTGTCATATTTTGAAGATGTCAGTTAGACGTGATTTGATATTGAATTTGGTTGAACATCAAGAAGTTGGTACCTTTTCACAAGGAAGAATCTCATTGGCTTTAATTAGCTACTTAATTTTGTGTGGTGAATTTGGCAAGCTAGGAATTGTAAGTTTTATAGCTATCCAAGAAGGGGGGTTGAATTAGATATTTAGGTTTTATCTTGTTTTTATAATTTTTTAACTATTCATGCATGATTGTTAGTTAACACAGTCATATCAGAGCATATAATCAAGAATTAAAAATAAGATAGTCAGGCTTAAAGAATTACATAGTGGTTCGACATTTTTCACCTATTTCTACCCTCTTCTCCTTCAACTTAAACCAAGTTGAAGTCTACTTTACTTCAAGCTAGGAAAAATCTTCTCCTACACTTCATAACTCCTTAACAAGGAGTTATTTCAATTCTCGATTACAAGGTTTAGGTTAATAAAACCTTAGTACATCAAGCTAATCCTCAAATATATAATACGAGTGAGGAATTAAGCTTATTAGAGAGCTAATTAAACATATGTAAAATCAATTCAAGCTCTAATCACAAAATCCCTAATTTTCACATAGCTAGGTTTTTGGATTTACAAAGATCTTTATGTGCAAATGATATTTTGAAGTAATGTAGCACATACAAAGATCAATCTATTAGTTAATATTCACAGGATAATGGATTTAAAGGAATATAACCGAAGATTCTTTCTTTCTCCAAGGATTGAAGAACATGGCAATGAGAGCAAATGATTTAAAGCTTTAATCTCTTTTAATCAAATCAGCAATATATCGTTCAGCAAGCACCAAACATTCACCCAAAGCTCCCTTTATAGCAAATTATCAAATCTTGAACACTTTAAGGTTTTGGTTCAAACTTGTTTGATATTCTACTGTTGAGACTTGATAGAAGCGACATGATACAGCTATAGAGATGACAATTTTTGCAACAGAAAGCCATTCTGACACATCCATCACTTCATTCTTCTTCCCGTTGGAGAGTCAGCAGTCGAGAGAAAAGGGGGAGGATAACTTTGATCAGATATGTGGCTTAGGGCTTCGTTCTGTTCGACATAAGAGCTTAGTCTCTTATCAAAGTGAAACGGCCACGTTTCACTTAAGTGAAATATGCTTGTTCTAAGCTCTACAGGCCTGATCTTCACGGGCCTGCTTCATATGGGTCCAGTAGTTAATCAGTCTAGCAATGATTTAATAAATAGTCAGTCCAGCAACAGTCCAATAGATACTCAGTCCAGCCGTAGTTCAATAGATAATTGGTTCAGCCATAGTCTAATAAATAATTGGTCCAATAATGATATATTTTCTCTCATATTTAAATTGAACAAGTAGCATACCTTTATCCTTCAAAAGTACCTATAAGCACACAATTACCAAGTATCACTTTCTTTTATTATAAGCATTAATACTTTTTATTCATTAAATCACACATGAAATAATTCATCTTAACTCCATATGTGATGTTTAATAATGGAATGTAGGAAACTGGCTACTTTATAATATCATTAATTGATATTATAATTTGCATACCTTTTACTTTCTTTGGTATTCAATATATGCACACAAAGTCATATATTCATAAATAAAATTTTTCTCAACAAAATATATAAACACATGATTTTCAACAGGAATGATGTCACTTTCTTTAATCAAGGATATTTCCTACCAATGATGATAGAGGAAGTGCTTTTAGAGATTCATCATTTTGTGACTTCTTTTCCAAGTAGTACATTTTCCTCACTAAAAATTGCAAAAGATGACAAGATTTAAATATTCCTATAATTGTTTCACCATTTCACAAGGGTTGTATGGTACATTGGTTATGCCTTTCTCCAAGTTCTTTAAAGTTGAACATGAATGGATCATGTAAGGATGAAGCTTGTATGGGAGGAGGTATGGTGTGGGATTGGAAGGGAAATGTTATTATGGCTTATGCAATAAACTTAGGATGAGAAGATAGTGTAAGAGTAGAGGTTTTGGCTTTACTAAAAGGTCTTAAACTATGTCATCATTAAGGTTTGAATATATTGGAGATTGAAGTTGATTCTCAATTCATGGTTCAATGCAGTAAAGGGGTCTTTTTAGTTCCCTAGAATTTAGAATATGAATTATGCTAGTGCTTAGTTTATTTACCTTTAAATGTCAAGATATCTCATATATTCCATGAAGACAATTTTCTTGTAAATGGTTTGGCTAACTTTGGACATTTGGTTATAGGGCTACACGTTTTGTCTACATTGGGATCACTACCAAGACATTATTGGAAAATAGCATAAGAGGATCAATTGGGTCTAGAACATTATAGGCCTCCTTGAGGTTCTTAAGTTTTGGAATTTTTAGTTTGTTTTTATTATCTTCATTGTATGGTTCTCTCAAGCATTTTAATGTTTTGTTTAGTGGTTTTTCTACCTAAAGTTCAAGATGATGTATTAAGGGGCAAGGTTCAATGCCCTTGTTCGGTGAAATTCTACATGCAAGTGTACATGTCGAACAAGTAATATAATGATAAGTACAGATACCGTCCCACAAAGATTGGTGTTTACTAAACTAATTAATTACTAACGGTGAATAGATCCTAGAGTTTATCTAGCTAATCAAAAATGGTAAAACATGAATTTAATAACTAAATTAATCTAAAATTGATAAATGAAATGTGTTAGAGCTTCCGATTTCACCTAATTACTCAATACAAATGTCGATCATTTATGTTTGCAAGATTAATTCTATTCATGTGATGGCGGAATTTCCTAATTTATTCACTACCCTATGTCTAGGTGTAGCGAACCTACTTAGCTCATTAACCCACTATATTTCTACATCTGAACTAAATGAACTAAGTGCATTAAGATATGTGAATATTTCAGTTTGCACCTAAAGCCACACAAATCATATGGTATATTTCTATCTATATTAATCTATGGTTGCATATTACATGAAGCAACTGCATATCGTCGTCGTTCGAACTCAAATATGCAAATCATATCAATTAAGTGGTAGCTAATCACTTAAATGCATTAAGATCAGTAACATGCAACTTCACATTCATAAAATACCTCAAAAAGTACAAACAATCATATCATTCATACATCATAATTAAGTTCCATCTTAGCTCTAACACAATAAATTAAAATAACATATTTACACAAACTAAATCAGTGCAAAAACGTGAACAAAATATTCTGGAATTTAAAAACATTAAAGCTGTCACCAAATGTCTTCAAATCACAAAACAAATTGCACAAATCTGCACATCAGGAAGAGGAGAAGAAGTTGTCTGGAAAACGGGAAGAAAACGAGCAGAGATGCGCCCTCACGCGCTTTCGCACGCATTGACACGCTCCGGTGACACGTGCCGCCGTCCGGCCACCACGCGCTGCCGCCGTCCGCCGCCGGTCTTCACAAAAACTTCAGGAAAGATAGATCGAGACGCCTAGGTTGCAGATCTGTAAAAATATCTAGCAAATCCGCCACAGAAACGCGTAGATCTAGCGGAATGGACAAAGTCGGCGTTCGCACTTCTTCGCCGGAAACCGCCGTAAACCGCCACGAAACTGGTACAGAAAGGCTAGAAATCACTTTAGGACTAAAGATCTGCTCTCTCCTCGCCCAAAATCACCTAAATGTAGCTGGAAAAGAAGAAAATATGGTCGAAAATGGGTCATCGCCGGAGAAAGCGATGGATGGACGGTTGGCGTTCGCACTTCCATCACGCTCCTCTCTGAGACCCGCGCTGTCGCACGCGGCCTCTCTTTCTCCGGCGACACCTCTGGTTCTGATCAAAGACTCCGACTCCCTCGGTTTCTTTCTCTCCTATTCTCTCTCTGTTCGGTCCTCTTTGTTTGACTTTTCTTCTTTTATGTTGTCATTTCCGTTGCCAACCAAGAACCTATAATAACCTCACAGGTCCCACATGTTTCTTCATTTGTTTGACTTCCTTTTGCCTGTTCGTGAAGCTCCATCCTTTCTATTCAAGTCCTTTTCTTTCCTCACATGCTTCCACGTTTCCACGTGCATAACTTATTTTCTTTTATATTCTTTTTTCATGGTTTTCTACTCCTTTTTCTTCTTTTTCTTCTATTTTGGGTTTACTGCATAAAATAACAAAATATACATAATTATCATTAAATACAAATATAATTTAATAAAAACTACATTAAACATTACCTAAAATACTATTAATAACTCTATAAAATATAGAGTTATCAATACTCCCAAACTTAACATTTTGCTTGTCCTTGAGCAAAAGCTCTACACAACACATTATAACAACATAAAAAAAAAAAAAATTACACACAAAAAGCACAATAAATTACACATAAAAAGCACTAAACAACATATTCTAACACCACCAATCACTCCATAGCATTTTTCAAAACAACAATGCCACACCCCCAAACTTAAAATTTTGCTCGTCCTCGAGCAAAAGAACAAAACAACTCATATAACCAATCTTTCCATGATATTCTTCCATAATTGTTCAACTTAACAATTCAAAGAAAAATATAACTTTCATCCAAACATTGCAATTGGTTTATAAGAAAAGATAAACTCTTAACTATGTTAACCACATGTGTGTGTGTGTAAGTCCGCATTTTGTCTCAATTACATGCACTCCAAATAGATTCACATTAATATACAACCTCTCAAAATCTCTAACCAAACCTCATAAGTTTGCTTTTCATTCCTCTCTCCACTAATGTAGGCCAATCATCTAACTAAGAATCAATAGGACTTTTATAAGCTTGTAATGTAAGGTTGGGTTAAGGGTAAGGTGAAAAGTCATTTAAGTTCAATAACCCATGAACACATTACTTTCTAGGATCTCATTACGACTCTAGCCCTTCTCTACCTTTTTACTTCATGGAGATGATCTTTTCACCACACTTATTCTCATTCTTTCCCGTCCAATAATGCTTTGACACTATACAAAAGCCATAATCATGTGTGCAACAACATAGCAAAACAAAAATATTTACACATTTAGCCACCTCAATCCTCTCTTATCAATGATATTCAATAATAATGCTCAAAGATCTCCTTTAGAGAACTATGTGGCTTGAATCTAACAAAAGATAAATCTAGCAAATGCTTTTTTTTTTTTTTGAACAAAATACAAATACAAAAGTAACATACTATGCTACACACAATCATTTCAATCAATTTCTTCCCCTACTACATCCTTCCCTTCGACTTCTCTCATGCTTAAATAAACTTGTATACACCAGAAGTCAATATGTTCATGGGAATAGGACAATAGGACAAATTGATCAAAAGGCTAAGAAATATATGTGCAGGTGTCATTCAACAAAATCAAGATAAGAACAAGGCTCAGCGGGGTGACTGGGGATAAGTAAATAAGGTTAGCTTGAAAGGCTCAATCGATCCAAAGATGGCCTAAATCATTTTCTTAGTCAGATGTAACCTAGGATTTCGCCTCAAGAGGAAATCAAGCAAATTCTAAGATTCGGATAAGATTCAAGAAAATCACACACTTCACATGAATGTTCTCTAAAGATACACACAATTTCAAGAAAATACAGACTTTTAATGCTCTATGAGTGAATCAACATAATCAGAATCACACTTAACTCATACCACAATTGCAAGTTTGAACAAAATCTACATCTCCCAAAGAATCACTAAGAATTCACAATAAATGATTCAATCATAGAAATCATGGTCCAACACAAGAAAAAGATTTTACATAGAAAATAGACTTTCTAACACAAAACAGAAATTTTTTTTTAACACTAACACTTCAAACAAACACCAAACACTTCCTATACACCTCCAATATACTTCCAACACAACCACAACACACAACCTCCAACAAAAACAGCACACTTCCAACAACAATAGCAGCACCCCCAAACTTAAATGAAGCATTCTCTTCAATGATAACAGAAAATAAAGCAGTAGTAAGGAAGGAACAAGGAAAACTCCCCTGATTGCAGGTAGTCAAAATGGAGTTGTGATGAGCATATGGTGACAGCCTTCTAACCAAACTCCTAACGAAAGACTTCTAACTAAAAGACCATAAAGTACTTGGGTTGCCTCCCAAGAAGAGCTTGCTTTATAGTTTTCAGCCAAACTATCCTCCACATTGTTCAAGGAGGATGAAACTCCAGAAGTTTCGGAGACAGTTTGTGTCGTTTGATGGTTGTGCATTCTTCAATCAGCACAATTGTCTCATATATTTCCAGCTTCCTTTTATTCTCCAGTATCTCTTTCAAAAATTCTTTACAACTAGGTATTTAAACTGGAGTCCCTGCAAAAGGAATGTTAATGTGCAATTTTAAAGATATATCAAGGAATTCCAAAAACTGCTTATCTTTAACGTGTTGCTGGAATCTCTGGGTAGATGGAGTTGGAGGCATAAAGGACTCATGAATTGCTTGAACAAGGTTGTTCCTAGGTGCCTCCTCAAGTTGTATGCTGACATCTTTATCTATTTCTTCAAAAATGTTTGCGTCAGCATCTTCTTCTCCTACTTGGTTGCCACATGTCTGGGTTATTGCCTCTGCGGTATCTATAAGACTTTTCTCCACTTCGCTAGGCAAAGGACCCTCCTGACTCTCTGAGATCATGTTGATCAGCTGACCCATTTTCACCTCTAATCTTTGGAATGAAGCTGCTTTTCTTTGAAAGCTTGCTTCTATCCTCTCTGTAATGTTCTGTGTGGTGCTGGCCATCTCGCTAATCATTTCCTCTAAGTTAGGTTTAACCTCTTCTGTTTGCCAAAATGTTGGTTGCGGTCTCATCTCATTTGGATTACTCTATGTACAAGTTTGATGGTTGTACCATCCCGGATTGTATATGTTGGAGTAAGGATCATTTTGTGACCTGCTAGGAATCCCAACAAAATTAGCATAATCATTATGATGAAAATAAGGGTTACCTACTTGACATTTTGTGCTTTCATGATAGTCATCAAATGCCATCTCCTCTAAGAAGTTAAATGCCTCTTCTGGTGATTTGCTATGTAGGTGCCCTCCTGCAACTGTATCAATTACAAAACGGAGATTTGTACTACACCCATCATAAAAAGTTTATACTTGTAGCCAAATGGGTAGTCCATGATGTGGACATCTTCTCAAAAGTTCCTTGAATCTTTCCCAAGCTTCATACAATAATTCATCATTCATCTGCTCAAAAGTGAAAATATCGTTACGCAATTTAACAGATCTTACAAAAGGAAAGAACTTACCAAGAAATTTCTGAGCCAAATCATCCCATGTAGTAATTAATCCTGCAGGAAGTGAAGAGAACCAATTTTTAGCTGTATCTTTTAGAGAAAATGGAAATAATTTTAACCTGATAACATCTTCTGTGACTCCATGATCTCCAATCATGTCACAGAATTCAAGGAATGCTTCAATGTGAGCATTTGGATCCTCATTTGATAGCCCACTATATTGCACAGATTTTTGAAGCATCTTGATGTGCACCGGCTTGACCTCAAAGTTGTTTGCCTGAATTGCAGGCCTTTGAAAGCTTGTTGTGGCATTCCAAAATGATGGCGCATAATCTTTCAAGAGTTTACGTAAACCATCATTTCTCTCCATCTTTGTTTTTTTCTCTACAACAAAATACAATATTAAAAGTAGAAATAAAATAAAAGCAACAAAAGCTAGATTAAACTAAGAAGCTATTCGGTATTAATATTAAACAGCAGTAAAACAACCAATCCCCGGCAACGGCGCCAAAAACTTGTTCGGTGAAATTCTACATGCAAGTGTACATGTCGAACAAGTAATATAATGATAAGTACAGATATCGTCCCACGAAAGTTGGTGTTTACTAAACTAATTAATTACTAACGGTGAATAGATCCTAGAGTTTATCTAGCTAATCAAAAATGGTAAAACATGAATTTAATAACTAAATTAATCTAAAATTGATAAGTGAAATGTGTTAGAGCTTTCGATTTCACCTAATTACTCAGTACAAATGTCAATCATTTATGTTTGCAAGATTAATTCTATTCATGTGATGGCGGAATTTCCTAATTTATTCACTACCCTATGTCTAGGTGTAGCGAACCTACTTAGCTCATTAACCCACTGTATGTCTACATCTGAACTAAATGAACTAAGTGCATTAAGATATGTGAATATTCCAGTTTGCACCTAAAGCCACACAAATCATATGGTATATTTCTATCCATATTAATCTATGGTTGCATATTACATGAAGCAACTGCATATCGTCGTCGTTCGAACTCAAATATGCAAATCATATCAATTAAGTGGTAGCTAATCACTTAAATGCATTAAGATCAGTAACATGCAACTTCACATTCATAAAATACCTCATAAAGCACAAACAATCATATCATTCATACATCATAATTAAGTTCCATCTTAGCTCTAACACAATAAATTAAAATAACATATTTACACAAACTAAATCAGTGCAAAAACGTGAACAAAATATTCTGGAATTTAAAAACATTAAAGCTGTCACCAAATGTCTTCAAATCACAAAACAAATTGCACAAATTTGCACATCAGGAAGAGGAGAAGAAGCTGTCTAGAAAACGGGAAGAAAATGAGCAGAGACGCACCCTCACGCGCTTTTGCACGCATTGACACACTCCGGTGACACGCGCCGCCGTCCGGCCACCACGCGCCGCCGCCGGTCTTCACAGAAACTTCAGGAAAGATAGATCGAGACGCCTAGGTTGCAGATCTGTAAAAATATCTAGCAAATCCGCCACAGAAACGCGTAGATCTAGCGGAATGGACAAAGTCGGCGTTCGCACTTCTTCGCCAGAAACCGCCGTAAACCGCCACGAAACTGGTACAGAAAGGCTAGAAATCACTTTAGGACTAAAGATCTGCTCTCTCCTCGCCCAAAATCACCTAAATGTAGCTGGAAAAGAAGAAAATATGGTCAGAAATGGGTCGTCGCCAGAGAAAGCGATGGATGGACGGTTGGCGTTCGCACTTCCGTCACGCTCCTCTCTGAGACCCACGCTGTCGCACGTAGCCTCTCTTTCTCCGGCGACACCTCTGGTTCTGATCAAAGACTCCGACTCCCTCGGTTTCTTTCTCTCCTACTCTCTCTCTGTTCGGTCCTCTTTGTTTGACTTTTCTTCTTTTATGTTGTCATTTCCGTTGCCAACTAAGAACCTATAATAACCTCACGGGTCCCACATGTTTCTTCATCTGTTTGACTTCCTTTTGCCTTGTTCGTGAAGCTCCATCCTTTCTATTCAAGTCCTTTTCTTTCCTCACATGCTTCCACGTTTCCACGTGCATAACTTATTTTCTTTTATATTCTTTTTTCATGGTTTTCTACTCCTTTTTCTTCTTTTTCTTCTATTTTGGGTTTACTGCATAAAATAACAAAATATACATAATTATCATTAAATACAAATATAATTTAATAAAAACTACATTAAACATTACCTAAAATACTATTAATAACTCTATAAAATATAGAGTTATCAGCCCTCCTCTATGTAATCTTTTACATAGTTTTTAAGTTTCTACTTATCATGTGTGATTAATATCAATGACATGGGTCTTAAGCCCTTTTAATAAAATAAAAAAATCTTTGCTATGGATGTTAAAAAAGCTTTCCTATGGATTTTAAAGATGGTACATTCTCTTTCATATATATATATATGTACAAACAACATATAAACATTCAAGACAGTTTACAACATTCAACTCTTAACGAATCAATTTTGAAAACATGAAATACATTAATAGGTAACAAACTAGGAAGGTAGTAGACCTTTGTAGAAATATTTAGATAACCTTAATTGTCCAAGGGTCAATGGTAGGTTTACCTTCTTTGAAGACATGAGAAAGCTGAGTGTTGTTTAATCACAACAATTGGTATATTTTAATGGAGTACTACAATCTTCACAAGGGTTGGTGTACCTTGTTCACATAGTTCACAAGAAATAAGAATTTGATTCCACAAGGTTTGGATCAAGATCTTATCCCTACATATTTCTAACCCTTGTACAAATGGATGAACTTTAAATAGGCATTACATCCCCTTCCAAAGTTACATGAAAGTTATTTCATAATGGCAGACTTATCTAGTGCAAGGACATAACTCAAGTATCGAAATGCCAATGTTGTGCTAATCCACAAAAGGAATCTTTGAACCATTTGTTTCTTTAAAGTAACCTAGCACCATATATTTGGAAAAGGTTTGTAGATGCACTCTTTATGCAAGTTTTTAACCAATCCATTAATGGTCTTTCGTCTAGATGGTTTCTCATAGCCAAGTAAAAAATTAATCTGTAAACAAAGAAGATTTTCTATCCATCAATAGCTTCATACTCATCTAAAGATAGCATAAGTTTTAAATGCATTACATGTCCCTCAATTTTCAAGATGAGAATATCATCTACATATAAAAGTAAGGGCACTCCCCATTGAATCCATAATCTCCCTTGTAAATGCCAATCCTTTCTTATTCCTTTATGTGATTTAACTTTTTACTTAAAGCCTTTTAGGTGAGGATGAAAATACTTGGGGATAAGCAACCCCCTTGCCTCAAACCCTTAGTTGACTTAAAGAAGCCATGCCCAGTGCCTTGTATTTGTATAGAAAGCCAATTGTTTGAAAGGTAATAGAAAACCAAATCACACCATTGGTAAGAAAATCCAAATCTAGATAGCACTTTGGTGATGAACTCCTTTCCATATGATCTTATGTTTTCTTTACATCTACTTTGTTGATATTGTTGGATATGGATTAACCCAATGAGAAGGGTCAGATTAGGTTTTATTTATTTATTTGTATTTATTTCAAATAAAGCAAAATAAAAAAATCCTTAAGAACACAAAAAAATGTTTAGGTGGTTCGCCTAATACCCTTAAACCTACTTCCACCCCTTCTTATCAATAGTAAGAGAAACTGTTCGGTGAAATTCTACATGCAAGTGTACATGTCGAACAAGTAATATAATGATAAGTACAGATATCGTCCCACAAAGGCTGGTGTTCACTAAACTAATTAATTACTAATGGTGAATAGACTCTAAAGTTTATCTAGCCAACCAAAATGATAAAACATGAATTTAATAACTAAATTAATCTAGAATTGATAAACGAAATGTGCTAGAGCTTCCAATTTCACCTAATTACTCAGTACAAATGCTAATAATTTGTACTTGCAAGATTTATTCTATTCATGTGATGGCGGAATTTCCTAATGTATTCACTACCCTATGTCTAGGTGTAGCAAACCTACTTAATTCATTAACTCATTGTATGTCTACATACGAATTAAATGAACTAAATGCATTAAGATTTGTGAATATTCCAGTTTGCACCTAAAGCCACACAAATCATATGGTATAGTTCTATCCATATTAATCTATGGTTGCATATTACATGAAGCAACTGCATATCGTCATCGTTCGAACTCAAATATGCAAATCAGATCATCTAAGTGGTAGCTAATCACTTAAATGCATTAAGATCAGTAACATGCAACTTCACATTCCTAAAATATCTCACAAAACACAAACAATCTCATCATTCATACATCATAATCAAGTTCCATCGTAGCTCTAACACAATAAATTAAAATAACATATTTACACAAATTAAATTAGTGCAAAAACGTGAACAAAATATTCTGGAATTTAAAAACATTAAGTTGTCACCAAAAATGTCTTCAAATCACAAAATAGATTGCACAAATCTACACATCAGGGGGAGGAAATGAAACTGTCTGGAAAACGAGAAGAAAACGAGCTGACACGTGCCATCACGCGCTCTCGCACGCGTTACCACATGCCGGTGACACGCGCCGCCGCCGTCCGCCACCGGTCTTCACAAAAACTTCAGGAAAGGTAGCTGGGGACGCCTAGATTACAGATCTGTTGAGAAATCATGCAAATCCACCTTAGAACCGCGTAGATCTAATGGAAAGTGGACTAGGGGCTGTTGGAAATATGCTAGAAATCGGAACAACGGGGCTTGGATGGCGTTCGCACGTTCCAAGGTCCCTTTATAACTGAAAATGCCAACAAATTCCAAGCAGAAGAAACCGGTTAGCGTTCGCACTGCTGGTCTCTCTTTTCTCCCTCTTTCTCGCCAGAAAACGACACTGGAAATGGACTTTTTCTCCCCTGTGTCGGTCAGCTTTTGCATGACCGCCCCTCAATCGCGACCTTTTTCTCCCTCCTTTCAGTTTCTCGCTCTCTGCACGATAAAAGCCTCACGCATTTTCTACGATCCCACACATTTTTCCACTCATGCAACCCACTGTTTTCCACTTGGCTTTCTTTATTTGACTTCTTTTGTTTATAAAAGACCTCTTGTGTTGCCTAATTCACCTTCATTCTCCTCTCTCTTCTACATAATGGCCTCACAAGTCTTCTACATAATAGCCTAATGGGTCCCATGTGTTTCCTTCTTTTCTTTGTAATTAATGTTTGCGCTCCCACTTCTCTCCTATGGTCCTGCACAATAGCCTTCTTCTCCATTTTTTGTCTTTTCCTCACATGGACTCACGTGCACCTTTGCTTATTTTCTTTCTTTCCTCTTAATCTTTTGCTTCATTTCTCTTGTTTTTCAGCTATTTTGGGTTTGCTGCATAAAATAACAAAATATACATAAATATAATTAAATACAAATATAATTTAATAAAAACTATATTAAACATTACCTAAAATACTATTAATAACTCTATAAAATATAGAGTTATCAATACCCCCAAACTTAACATTTTGCTCATCCTCAAGCAAAAGTACGAAACAACACATTATTACAACATAAAAAAAAAAAAATTTTTACTCACAAAAAGTACAAGAAATTACACACAAAAAGCACTAAACAACAGATTTTAACAACACCACCATTCACTCCATAGTATTTTCCAAAACAACAATGCCACACCCCCAAACTTAAAATTTTGCTCGTCCTCGAGCAAAAGAACAAAACAACACATATAACCAATCCTTCCATAATTGGTCAACTTAACAATTCAAAGAAAAAAAAACATAACTTTCATCCAAACATTGCAATTGGTTTATAAGGTAAGATAGACTCTTAACTATGTCAACCACGTGTGTGTATGTGAGAGTCCGCATTTTTTCTCAATTGCATATACTTCAAATAGATCCACATTAATGTGCAACATCTCAAAATCTTTAACCAAATCTCATAGGTTTACTCTTCATTCCTCTCTCCATTAATGTAAGTTAATCATCTAACCAAAAATCAATAGGTCTTTCATAAGCTTGTAATGTAAAGCTGGGCTAAGGGTCAAATGGAAGTCATTTAAGCTCAAATAACCCATGAACACATTACTTTCTAGGATTTCATCAAAACTCTAGCCCTTCTTACCTTTTTACTCCATAAAGATTTCTACCACCACTTAGTCTCATTCTTTCTTGTCCAACAATGCTTTGACATTAATAAAGGCCATAATCATGTGTGCAACGATAAAGCAAAAACAAAAGCATTTACACATATAGCCACCTCAATCCTCTCTTATCAAGAATATTCAATAATAATGCTCAAAGATCTCATTTAGAGAACTATGTGACTTGAATCTAACAAAAGATAATGAGATCTGGCAAATGCTTTTCTCTTTTCTTTTTTTTCTTTTTTTTCATGTGCATTTGCATACACATTTACATAAACAACAAATTGTGTCACACATAATCATTCTAATCAATTGCTTCCTATACTACATCCTCTCCTTGACTTCTCTCATGCTCAAATAAACTTGTACACACTAGAAGTCAATATGTTCATGGGCATAGGACAATAGGACAAATTGATCAAAAGGCTAAGGGATATATGTGCAGGTGTCATTTAACAAAATCAGGTTAAGAACAAGGCTTAGCGGGGTCACTGGGGATAAGTAAATAAGGTTAGCTTGAAAGGCTCAAACGATCCAAAGATGGCCTAAATCATTTTCTCAGTCAAATGCAACTTAGGATTTCACCTCAAGAGAAAATCAAGCAAATTCTAAGATCTGGGTGAGATCCAAGAAATCACATACTTCACATGAATGTTCTCTAGAGATACACACAATTTCAAGAAAATGCAGACTTTTACTGCTCAATAAGTGAATCAACATAATTAGAATCACACTTAACTCATACCACAATTGCAAGTTTGAACAAAATCTACATCTCTCTAAGAATCGCTAAGAATTTACAATAAAGAATCCAATCATAGAAATCATGGTCCAACACAAGAAAAAGATTTTACACCAAAAAATAAACTTTCTAACACAAAGCAGAAAATTTTAACACTAAGCAGAAAATTTTAACACTAACACTTCCAACAAACATTTCCAAGACAATAGAAAACACTTCCAATATACTCCTAATATACTTCCAATACACCCATAACTACCATAACACAACCTCCAACACAACCCAATAAAACAGCATACTTCCAACAATAGCAGTAGCACCCCCAAACTTAAATGAACCATTCTCCTCAATGATAAAAGAAAATAAAGCAACAATAATAAGGAACAAGGAAAACTCCCCTGATTACAGGTTGTTAAAATGGAGCTGTGATGAGCATATGGTGACAGCCTTCTAACCAAACTGCTAACAAAATATTTCTAACTAAATGACCATAAAGTACTTGGGTTGCCTCTTAAGAAGCGCTTGCTTTATAGTTTTCAGCCAAACTATCCTCCACGTTGCTTAAGGAGGATGGAACTCCAATAGTTTCAGAGACAATTTATGTCGTTTGATGGTTGTGCATTCTTCGATCAGCACAACTGTCTCATATATTTCCAGCTTCCTTTTGTTCTCCATTATCTTTTTCAAAAATTCTTCACAACTAGGTATTTGAACTGGAGTATCTGTAAAAGGAATGTTAATGTGCAGTTTTAAAGATATATCAAGGAATTCCAAAAACTGTTTATCTTTAACGCGTTGCTGGAATCTTTGGGTAGATGGAGTTGGAGGCATAAAGGACTCATGAATTACGAGAACAAGGTTGTTCCTAGGTGCCTCCTCAAGTTGTAGGCTGACATCTTTATCTATTTCTTCAAAAATTTCATTGTCAGCATCATCTTCTTCTACTTGGTTGCCACATGTTAGGGTTATTGCCTCTGCTGTATCTTCAAGGTTTTTCTCCATTTTGCTAGGCAAAAGACCCTCTTGATTCTCTGAGATCATATTGATAAGCTGACTCATCTGCACCTCTAAGTGTTGGATTGAAGCTTCCTATCTCTGAAAGCTCACTTCTTGATTTTGAAATTTTGCTTCAATTCCCTCCGTAAAGTTTTGTGTGGTGCTAGCTAGCTCACTGATCATGTCCTCAAAGTTAGGTTTCATCTCTTCTGTTTGCCTAAATGTTGGTGGAGGTCTCATCTCACTTGGGTTACTCCATGCAAAAGATTGATGGTTGTGCCATCCCAGATTATACGTGTTGGAGTAATAATCATTTTGTGACTTGCTAGGAATCCCAACAAAATTAGCATAATCATTATATTGAACATATGGGTTACCTACTTGACATTCCATGCTCGTATGTGCTCCACCACAAAATTCACATGATCTATTCTTTAGGAACACTTCCAATTCTACTCGTAAGTCAGCGAGGTTATCTACTTCATGGACTCCACTTGCTTGATGCATTGGTAGTCTCTCAGTAGACCATTGATAATTATCAACTGCCATCTCCTCTAGAAAATTAAATGCCTCTTCTGGTGTTTTGTTATGTAAGTCCCCTCCTGCAGCTATATCAATTACACAACGAAGATTCATACTACACCCATCATAAAAAGTTTGTACCTGTAGCCACGTGGGTAGTCCATGATTTGGACATATCCTCAAAAGTTCCTTGAATCTCTCCCAAGCTTCATATAATAATTCATCATTCATCTGCTCAAAAGTGAAAATATCGTTATGCAATTTAGCAGATCTTGCAAAAGGAAAGAACTTACCAAGAAATTTCTGAGCCAAATCATCCCATGTAGTAATTAATCCTGCAGGAAGTGAAGAGAACCAATTTTTAGCTATATCTTTTAGAGAAAATGGAAATAGTTTTAACCTGATAACATCTTCTGTGACTCCATGATCTCCAACCATGTCACAGAATTCAAGGAATGCTTCAATGTGAGCATTTGGATCCTCATTTGATAGCCCACTATATTGCACGGATTTTTTTAAGCATCTTGATGTGCACAGGCTTGACCTCAAAGTTGTTTGCCTGAATTGCAGGCCTTTGAAAGCTTGTTGTGGTATTCCAAAATGATAGTGCATAATCTTTTAGGAGTTTACGTGAACCATCATTATTCTCCATCTTTCTTTTTTTGCAACAAAATACAATATTAAAAGTAGAAATAAAATAAAAGCAACAAAAGCTAGATTAAACTAAGAAGCTATTCGATATTAATATTAATTAGCAGTAAAGCAACCAATCCCCGGCAACGGCGCTAAAAACTTGTTCGATGAAATTCTACATGCAAGTGTACATGTCGAATAAGTAATATAATGATAAGTACAGATATCGTCCCACGAAGGCTGGTGTTCACTAAACTAATTAATTACTAATGGTGAATAGACTCTAAAGTTTATCTAGCCAACCAAAATGATAAAACATGAATTTAATAACTAAATTAATCTAGAATTGATAAACAAAATGTGCTAGAGCTTCCAATTTCACCTAATTACTCAGTACAAATGCTGATAATTTGTACTTGCAAGATTTATTCTATTCATGTGATGGTGGAATTTCCTAATGTATTCACTACCCTATGTCTAGGTGTAGCAAACCTACTTAATTCATTAACTCATTGTATGTCTACATACGAATTAAATGAACTAAATGCATTAAGATTTGTGAATATTCCAGTTTGCACCTAAAGCCACACAAATCATATGGTATAGTTCTATCCATATTAATTTATGGTTGCATATTACATGAAGCAACTGCATATCATCGTCATTCGAACTCAAATATGCAAATCAGATCATCTAAGTGGTAGCTAATCACTTAAATGCATTAAGATCAGTAACATGCAACTTCACATTCCTAAAATATCTCACAAAACACAAACAATCTCATCATTCATACATCATAATCAAGTTCCATCGTAGCTCTAACACAATAAATTAAAATAACATATTTACACAAATTAAATTAGTGCAAAAACGTGAACAAAATATTCTGGAATTTAAAAACATTAAGCTGTCACCAAAAATGTCTTCAAATCACAAAATAGATTGCACAAATCTACACATCAGGGGGAGGAAATGAAGTTGTCTGGAAAACAGGAAGAAAATGAGCTGACACATGCCATCACGCGTTATCGCACGCGCTGCCACACGCCAGTGACACGCGCCGCCGCCGTCCGCCACCGGTCTTCACAGAAACTTCAGGAAAGGTAGATTGGGACGCCTAGATTACAAATCTATCGAGAAATCATGCAAATCCACCTTAGAACCACGTAGATCTGATGGAAAGTGGACTAGGGGCTGTTGGAAATATGCTAGAAATCGGAACAATGGGGCTTGGACGGCGTTCACACATTCCAAGGTCCCTTTATAACTGAAAATGCCAACAAATTCCAAGCAGAAGAAACCGGTTGGCGTTCGCACTGCCGGTCTCTCTTTTCTCCCTCTTTCTCGTCGAAAAACGACACCGAAAATGGACTTTTTCTCCCCTGGGTCGGTCGGCTTTCGCACGATCGCCCCTCAGTTGCGACCTTTTTCTCCCTCCTTTCAGTTTCTCGCTCTCCGCACGATAAAAGCCTCACGCATTTTCTGCGGTCCCACACATTTTTCCACTCATGCAACCCACTGTTTTCCACTTGGCTTTCTTTGTTTGACTTCTTTTGTTTATAAAAGACCTCCTGCGTTGCCTAATTCACCTTCATTCTCCTCTCTCTTCTACATAATGGCCTCACAAGTCTTCTACATAATAGCCTAATGGGTCCCATGTGTTTCCTTCTTTTCTTTGTAATTAATGTTCGCGCTCCCACTTCTCTCCTATGGTCCTGCACAATAGCCTTCTTCTCCATTTTTTTTCTTTTCCTCACATGGACTCACGTGCACCTTTGCTTATTTTCTTTCTTTCCTCTTAATCTTTTGCTTCATTTCTCTTGTTTTTCAGCTATTTTGGGTTTGCTGCATAAAATAACAAAATATACATAAATATAATTAAATAAAAATATAATTTAATAAAAACTATATTAAACATTACCTAAAATACTATTAATAACTCTATAAAATATAGAGTTATCAGAAACCTATTACTTAAATATAAAAGTTACACTCTTAGATTTAGTACACCCTTGATTTTTTTTTTTTATGAAAAAAAGTCAATTAGAATACACTTCAACAAGTCCATAAGTCACACAAAAATACAATAAAAATTTGAGCCTACATAAGGTCTTACAAATTTCTAACAATAGTTCAACCACGTAAACACATCAATCACATAGATTTTAATCTTGTACAATAACAACACATGAGACTATTATTCATGACAAGCAATGCTCTCAAGATGATAAGAAAATTCAAACTAGATAGATGTTGCTCAACTTGTCATGTAGTGGCAATGATGGTTTTTCACAAAATGCTTAAAAGTATAATATGTTGTGTTGCTTTTTTTTTTTCCTTTTTAAAAAAAAGTTGCATCATATCACAATCAAAACTATAGCCTCACATATATAGAGTGTGAGGGCAACAAACAAGCATAGTGTCATAACAAATACTCCAAATGCCATGGAGGTTTCTAGTGATGTAACATGTAGCACACCAAATAAAAAAAGTTTGATTCAATGATGTGAGGGTGATGATTTCTAGCATTGCATAGTTTAAGACTTGTGAGTAAGGCATAGACTTAAGCAAATGCATGACTACCTTGTCCAAACTTTGTAACAAATGTCTAAATAATACTCCCATTACTTTCTATTAATACCCTTTTGCTTATGATGTTTCCAACAACACTAAAGCCACCCACATTTAGCTTAAGCTCACTTAATGGAGAAGGTTTCAATCCAATCCATGCCCTACTCTTAATGTCAATTTTCCCTATAGGAATTCATAAACTATCTAAAGTAATATGAACCAAAAAGCTTGCTTAGGTGGTGATGAAAAAGAGGTAGAGAATTGAAGCATCCAATTGTGAATATCTTTATGCATGTGAGGCAATATCATTTGTATCCCCTAGCGTTTAGAATCATTTCTTGCCAACCAAATACCGCAAGTGATTAGACTCCCTAGAATTGCTATAGTCGCTCTTTGTTAGTTGTTCTAGGCTGCTTTAGAAAACCAAAAGGTGAACAATAATGGAAAAGAGGTAAAGTCAAGTTATAACTATAAAATATCAATGCATTTGGTCCCTATTCACTGCGCTAGCTTGTTATGCATGAATAAATACTTCATTGTTTCTTGATGTCCTTATGTGCAGTGTTGACATGTTAAAGTCAACTTTGTGCTTTTCTATGCACATTACATTTCACTACAAAACCATTATGGAAAGCCTTCCATATAAAAAGTGTAATGTTGGGTGGGATGAACTTGTTTCATAAAAAAATTTCCCAACTAACCTTTGCTTTCTTGATTGTTCTATCATAATACACACTAGATGCAGAAAAAACACTAGATGAATTTAAATACCATACTAGTTTATCTATCTGTAAAGTAAGGGTTATCTTTTGAGCCTATTCCTACTATTTCTTTCGCAAGTTACCTGTAAAAAATGTTTGGTCCTACAAAGCTTCCTTGGCTATTATTTATGGGGATGGGCATACATTGTACCACAACATGTCATCTAACCCTTATCATTTCAAAAAGAGTAAGTACCTTCCTAGATTGTCCATTTGCTAGGTGTTCTTATGTAGTTTAATAAAGGGTTAATCATTTTCCAATAGAGAGAGCTGGTCTACCACACCCCTTTTTGTATAGCTACACTTGGATGCCCATATTTCTTCGTTATCAAAGTAGCTCATAAGGATTGACATTTAAGATACTTTCAAGCAAATTTAATCTATAAAAATTTCATCATTTGATCTAAATCATGTTTTCCTAGCCCTTCTTCCTCAAATTGTGTACAAACTATTAATCCAATGCACACCTAACTTCTTTTCTGAACCCATTGGAAATTTTGCCAACAACTTGTCAATCTTGTTGATAATGACCTTTGGAAATTTTTTAATAGATAAGATATGTGTGGGAATGAAAAAAAAAAAGAAGCACACTTTTAATTAACATTAGTTTACCCTCTAGAGACAATAGTTTTGATTTCTAGCTTTACACTTTATGCATTATGGCCTATGTCATGTCATCAAATTATTGAATCTTGCACCTCCCTTTGAATAAAGGAATGCCAAGGTATTTAATTGGCAATGAGGTTTCTATGAAAATTTTCCATTGTAGTAACTATACTTTCTAATTACTATCCAGTTTTCTTAACCTAATGATTGTGTTTTCTATGCATTCACCTTTTAACAACCACAAGTTTCATATTTCCTAAATAACTTCATCAAGTTGCTAATGCACCATTCAATGCCTATTTAGAAAATTAACATATCATCCATATAGAATAGGTGTGATACCCCTTCAAAATGGTCATCTCTATTACACCTCCTTATGCCTTCTTGTTCCTTTAATTCCTTTTTGTGGTTAAACACCTTTTAAGCTAGGATGAATAAGCTAGGGAATAAAGGATCTCCATGGCATGGAGCTCATGTAAAGTAAAAGAACCCATTCCCACTTGTTATACACCTTAAACATGTCAACTCTGATCACAATGCTCTTTTCTTTTAGCTTCCTATCAATCTCGCTGACCATCACCTAGGCAAAGCCACATTTTTATAGATACTCCAACCCTAAACAAAGGCTAACTATTTTGGAAAGGTCAAAGGATCTTTAAATGATCTTGTAGCTAAAGGTACATAGGCTAATTGGATGCATTTCATCAAAACTTGTTTGGTTCTTTATGTTAGGGATCGATGCTAAAGTAGTTGCAATTACACGATGAGACAATTGTTTGACACTAAAGAAATCTTAAATCACTAAAATAAAATCTTACATAATGTCTTCCTCTTACTTACTTGAAAAAATGACTTGTAAATCCATCTTGTCCCCATGCATTATGTTATTGTATCACTAACCTTGGAAAATAATATAGCAAGTCATTATGTACTCTTTAATGTTAGGGAGTCCAAGGGGATGAAGAGTGGGTAAAATAAATTATTTTTTGAGAATCTATGAGTAAAAGTCTAAAGCCAATGACCCCAAGGTATCTTAACCTAATGTGTAGCCTCCATATGAGAATTACACCTTCCATTTTGTCTAATGATTCCTTTCCTTTATTCATGCATGAAAATATTTTGTATTTCTATCCCTTTCTTGTAACCATTTGACCCTTGCTTTGTGTATTAGTCTCACTTCTTATATGGTAATCAACTTCTCATATTTTCTTCCCTCTTCTTTGTATGGTTCATACTTAATCTTAATCAAATTTGATCTCATATCCTTATCAAGTGCCTAGATTTGTTATTCCATTTCCTTAGTTTGATTCTATCTCCTATTGTGGATTCGTTTGCCTAATTCAATAAAGATACGCTTCATGTACATTAACCAACCATGTAACTAATACCATGAGTTCTTATCCATGTAAATGAGCTAGTTAGCCTCCAAGGTGCCCATGAAATCCAATTCTATAAGCATTAACCTTTGAAACTTGTAGTTGTTCATAGTTCTTTGAGATTCCTTAAAGTCAATTTGCAATGGGCAATGGTTCAGATACATTCCATATATATGTGTCATAGAGGAAGATGGAATTTGTTCATAGCCACCATATTAACTAACATTTTACCCAACCTACGCTAGATGCATCTATTACTTATTTCATTGCTACACAAAGTATTTACAATTGCACATATTCTATTTAGCCCAAAGGTATTTGCAAGATAATGTATACAAATTCTTGTCAAGTGTACTTATATCATTTTAAGTGATATCATACTCACATGATGCTAATGACACCCATTAGCATTCTTGGTCATTTTTTTGTCAACAATAAGATGGTTACAATTAAGTTTTTTATAAAGACTAATTTCTAAAATGGATGGAAGACATAATGTTTGCCATGGAAATGTTAGATATATGCTTTATCTTGATTATGGATAAACCAGAGGATCTCATTGCTTAGAGTACTGAGAATGATAAGCTAGTACATGCTACTTGGTTAATAAGTAATTGCATTTGTTAACTATCCCTAAGGAGGTTAATTAAGGATGATCTTTAAAATGGTTTACCTACTAAATGCATGGTAAGGAATTTATGGATGTAGTGGCACTAAAGTAAAATATCTTACCAGATGTTATAATAAATACTCTTTTGTAGAGACCTTTTTGCTTATTGACCAATTATTTCATCCTTCTCTACTTTTCTAACAGTTACTTGAAAGATTGAGTTGGATTGTACTTCTTCCCTCACTACATCAAGCCAAAAGGGAATAAAAGAAGAGGTTGGGTTTTATGGCTTAACAAGAAAAGGGGGTTGAATTGTTTAAGCCAAGAATTAATTCCTATTCTTTTCAATACAAAATTAAACCAATTATGTAAACAAGTCACACAAATAAAACTAGTATCAAGTAAGCAAATTTCAACCAAATGACACTTTACTTCTTGATGGGACAACAAGCTATCTACAATAATTTCACAACTATATAGCAAATAAACTAGTCGGTTAGTATCAAATAAATGATAGAGTAATTAGCAACAAATAGCAAGAGATATTCAAGTTAATAAAGAGCAAAGAAACAAATACGAAATTTACGATGGTGGTTCAGCACTCAATCCTTAAGTCCCTCATCCACCCTCTTCTCCTTCAATCCAACCGATTGAAGTCTCCTTTACGCAAACCAAATTATAAGAAAACATTCTCCCTAATCCAAGCAATTCCCTCTCAAGGAATTCTTAAACAAGGTTACAAAATATGATCAAAAGATCACAATTTAATTACAAATCCCAAATAATATAAAGGTTTATGGGATTTTGTAAACTAAGGAGCTATTTCGATAGGAATATAATAACTAAAAGCTCCTATCATGAAAGCCCTAAATTATAACAATTTAGGGTTTCGGATTCCTTCCGATGTTTATGTGCAATAAATATTTTTAATGAAATCAACACATAAACAAAGTCATACAAGATACAATTGATGATAAATCCAAATAATAAACTATTTAACCACAATATCACCATGGTCTTGTATTTCACCAAAAGTGAATGAGGTTGAAAGATCAAACAGATGAGCTCAATAATCAATTCTTCAATCAAAGAGAACTTTAGATATTCATTAGTGTTGAACCCTTCTCCATAGATTAGCTCTTCTTAAATAGAAAAAGTAGAGCTAGGGTTTCAAACATTCAAACCTCAGGAATGTAGCTTTCTTCCCATTAGAACAGCAACTCAACCTTCAAATCAACTTCACGTCTTCATCTTAAATTACAAATTCGATTGTTTTGACACCGATTTTCTCAAGAATCCTCCCATTGAGGACTCCATTGCCAACAGTGTTGTTTCTCCATCTCTCATCTCTCACCCTTCTTTTAGTCGACTTTCATTCATCTTAGGTTATCGCGTGTGAGCAACTTAAGTGAGACATTGCCTAAATGAAATGGTGACTTTCATTTTGATACAAGTTAGGCTTATTTAACTGATGGGTAGTGATCTCATAAGTGGGCTATGAAGCGGGCCGTGAAATAGGCTGAGAGCAAGACCAAGCTGAGAGCAAGAGCAGGCCGAGAGCAAGAGCAGGCTGAGAGTATTATGTAATAAGCAGGTCGAGAGTATATAATATAAGTTCTTGGTAGAACCAAAGTTTACTCCAATAATAGTCTTGATTTAGTAAAGTAATTTTCACTAGAGTCAAATACTTCATACCTTCATCCAAGCAAGAGCAAGTATCATTTTTCTCAAACATAATATATGACACATTTAACATCATTTAAATAAGCCTTTTTCTCAAGACATTATATAATGATATTAAATAAATCATTTCTTAAGAGCATTATTTAGTAACATTATATCAAGAAATGTAAAAACCTGATTACTTTATAATATCATTGATTGATATTATAATTTGTGCACCTTTTACTTCTTATAGTTTTCTTTTGCAGTTATGAAAAACATATTTCAAGAAATATCTTCACAAATACATTTTGTCACAACAAAACCCTTATTTTCCAACAATTTCCCCCTTTTTAATGATGACAAAATGTCCCAATAGTATGGCACATATCACCAAACAACTAATCATGTTTTTCATGAAGATGCACATAGCTATCATTGGAAAAGTTGATCATAGCTTAATTACATAACTATCATGTGATCAGAATTGATATCATATGATCAGCAAGCAAGTCCTATGCATGTTTCTAATATTTCGAACACTATAGAACACATACGTTTGCAAGTAGGGTGTTAGAGAGATATCCCACATTCTACACTTGTAGAGCCAGAAATGAGACTGATTATGTGCACATTATTCTTTCCCCCTTTTTGTCAAAAGCAAAAAGATGAACATGCAAGTAATCAAGATAAAAGATAAAAATGACCAACAGAAGAATAAAGTTAGAACACTAACCGGATGTGGTTAGATTAGAAATAGAGTAACTCCCCTTCAAGCCGAGCAGGTGGTTTGAACAATAAAAGAGTAGAAATATTGCAATAACAAAGAATAAAAGGTGTAAATATTTTCAGGCACTAACATTCCAAGTCCCTTTGAAGAGCATAAAACCTTTCTTTAGACAAAGGTTTGGTTAGAATATCAACAATTCGCTTATTAGTGCACACAAATTCAAGCATAACATGTCCTTTTTGAACATGATCTCTGATGAAATGATGTCTAATTTCTATATGTTTAGTCTTAGAGTGCTGTATAGGGTCCTTAGTGAGATTAATGACACTGGTGTTGTCACATTTTAATGGAACTTTCTGTGATGATGTACCATAATCTTCTAATTGTTGTTTCATCCATAAGATTTGAGTACAACTACTAGCAGTAACTATGTATTTGGCTTCAATGGAGGAAAGAGCCATACAATTTTGTTTCTTGGAGTGTTAAGAAACAAGCATGTTTCTAAGATAGTGACATCCACCACTTGTAATCTTCCTATCTAATTTGTAGCCAACATAATCTAAATCACTAAAGGCATGCTAATTCAAGGTTGTATCTCTAGGATACCAGATTCCTAAAGAAACCATGTCTCTAAGGTATCTAAAGATTCTTTTAACAACTACTAGGTGATGTTCTTTAGGGTTAGATTGATACCTAACACACAAGCATACATTAAACATAATATCAAGTCTATATGCAGTTAAATATAGCAAAGAACCAATCATTCCACGATATGATTTAGTGTCTACGCTAATTCCATTTTCATCATTGGATAATGATAAAGAAGTGCTCATAGGTGTGTTCATTAGTTTAGAGTCATGCATCTTATACTTCTTGAGTAATTCATTTGTGTATTTTGTTTGACTTATAAAGGTTCCTTTGTTTGTTTGTTTAATTTGCAAACCAACAAAGTATGTTAACTCACCCATCATACTTATTTCAAATTCACTTTGCATGCATGCAGGAAATTCTTCACATAGTGTAGAATTTATAGAACCAAACATAATGTTATCAATATATATTTGAATAATTAAAATTTATTTTTCTTTGTTCTTTATAAATAAAATGTTGTCTACTTTCCCTTTCCTAAAACCATTATCAATTAAGAAAGTACTTAGTTTATTATACCATGCCCGTGCAGCTTGTTTCAAACCATATAAAGCTTTTGAAAGTTTAAAAACATGATTTGAATGGATCGGATCCTCAAATCTAGGTGGTTGTTCAACATATACCTCTTTCTAAAAATACACTTTTGACATCCATTTTAAATAGGGTAAAGTTCATACAGCAAGCAAAGGCAAGCAAAATTGTAATTGCTTTTAACCTAGCCACTGGTGCAAATGTTTCATCATAGTCAATTCCTTCTTCTTGACTATATCCTTATACTACTAATCTAGCCTTATTTCTAGTAATAATGTCATTTTCATCTAGTTTATTTTTCAATACCCACTTTGTGCCTATAACCGGATGATCATTTGGTTTAGGAACTAGATTCCAAATCTTACTTCTTTCAAACTAGTTGAATTCTTCTTGCATAGCAAGGAACTATTTTTCATCTTCAAGAGCCTTATCTACTTTCTTTGGCTTTACTTGGGATAGAAAGGCTTGATGTTCACAAGTGTTGTGAACCCAAGACCTTGTACGCACTCTAACATTAGGATCTCCTATGATGTTATCATGATCTACTTCACTTCTTACTCTAGGAAAGGAAGAATCCCTAGTTTCAGACTCCCCTTCAACTTTAGCCCTATTTAGAACACTTTTAGAGCTAATGTTCTCCTCATTTTCTTGAATATTGTGACAATCATCCTCAAACTTAACATGAATTGACTCTTCTACAACTAAGGTTCGTTTATTGAACACCCTATATGCCTTACTTGTATGAGAATATCCAAGAAAGATTGCTTCATCACTTTTGGAATCAAACTTTCCAAGTAATTCTTTTCCATGATTTAAAATAAAACATTTACTACCAAAAACATGGAAATATGAAATGTTTAGTTTTCTTTCAAAGAGTAGTTCAAGCGGTGTCTTTTTCAAAATCGGTCTTAATAGAGCACGATTTGAAACATAACAAGCTGTATTTACAACTTCTCCCCAAAAATGTTTAAGAAGGTTAGATTCACACATCATGGTCCTAGCCATTTCTTGAAGAGTTCTATTTTTTCTTTCAACAACACCATTTTTTTGTGGTGCTCTAGGAGCTAAAAATTATGTGAAATGCCATTTTCTAAGCAAAATTTTCAAAGAGTTGATTTTCAAATTCACCACTACAATTGGTTCTTATTTTTACAATTGAAAGATCTTTTTCGTTTTGAACCATTTTACAAAATTTAGCAAACTTCTCAAATGCCTCATCCTTTCTAGCAAATAAATATGTCCATGTGAATCTAGAGTAATCATCTATAATGACTAAGACATAATATTTTCCATTTAAAGTTGTTGTTCTCATAGGATCGAAAAGATCCATGTGTAGTATCTCTAATGGTCTAGATGTACTCACTACAAGTTTCGATTTGAAGCTACTTTGTGTATGTTTACCCTAATGCATGCTTCACATAATCTATTATGGTTAAACTCTAGAGATGGAAGACCTTTCACAAGGTTACGCTTATACAATATTTCTATTAAGCCTAGACCTACATGTCTTAGCTTCCTATGCCACAACCAAGCATCAACATTTTTATTCACAACAAAGCATGTTTGTTTAACATTCAATTCACTCAAATCATGCACATAGATGTTATCTTTTTTTATTTCTAATAATCTTCATTTTATCTTCAACATACTCAATAAGACAATTTTCTATTCCAAATTTTATCTTGAATCCTTTATCACATAACTGGCTTATACTAAGTAGATTAAATTTCAGCTCATCTACAAACAAAACCTTAGATATAAGTAGGGTATTAGGATTACCTATTATTCCCATTCCTTTTATCCTTCCTTTGGAGTTATCTTTAAAAGACACCGTACCTCCATTTTTCAACTCAAGTATTGAAAAGAGCTCCTTCATCCTAGTCATGTGCCAAAAATAGCCACTATCCAGAATCCATATGTTTTTAAGCTTTTTGTTTTTCACTTGTGCACTTATAACTTGCAAAAACAAATTTGATTGTTGAAGTGCTTGGTACCCTTTTTATTTTGGGTCCGCGAGTGTTAGTTGGACTTAGATTTTTGTCATTCTTAGGCAGCCAAAGGTTCTTTACTTTGTAAGCCTTTCTAAGTTTGATGGGACATTTATCAAACATATGATCAATATAATTGCAAAAAGAACATTTACTATCATGTAGCGGAATTGAACATTCTTTTTCTTTAAAGAAATGAGTAAATGATTTTGATTTGTTATTCAATTTATATCCTAGTCTCGCTTGATGATATATACCTCTTTGGGAATTTAAAATCTTATCTAACATGGCACTTTTATTTATGAATTTCTTTAACAGTAAATTAGTTACATCAAGTTTTGACTTCAAATCATCATTTTCTTTCTCTAGCTCAAGTACTTTACTTTTAGGATTTTCAACATGTAGATATGAGTTATTATCAACATGTATTTCAACATTAGAACATAGACTATTATCACAAGAAGTTTTTGTTTCTATGTTCATGTATTCAGATTTATTGTGTTTCTCATATATATCATTCATACGTACATCATACTTCATTATGCATTTGCAGGAATACTAATGTTATCATGCACCAAAATTGAAGTATTTTTCTGTTTAGTTTCATCTCTACATGCAGCAATTAATATGCTTTGTTTATTATGTACATCAGTTAAAACATTTTGACTTACATGATCAGTAGTTCAAGCATTTTGATTGGCATGCACAGAAGTCAACATTTTCTGTTTTTTAGATTTATTTTTTACTTTTAACTTTTTGTATTTATCTTTTAATTTGTTTGCATACTTAATTAAATCAGAGAAGGTAGTTTCTAAACTAGTGTTTATATGAAGAAACAGTTCAGAATCGCTTACCTCACTATTTTCTTCCTATAGAGTTGTTGCGGTTAGGCATAGGTGTGCAACTTCTTCTTGAGTTTCTTCATCAAATGAGGACTACTCATCATCCTAGGCAGCAATCATAGCTTTCTTTTTGTTCTTGCTGTTTCTCTTCTTGATCACTAGACAATCAACCTTGATGTGTCCCGGTTTTCTACATTCACAACACACATTTTCCCTAGGTTAATTTGATTCTTTTTTCTAGTTTGCCTTATATTTTTACTTAATCCTCTTCTTAGAAATTTTCTAAATCTCCTAGCAATAAGAGCTACTTCATCATTTTCTTATTCTTCCTCTTCAACCTTTTCAACTTCCACTTTAAGTGCAAGTGATCTTTTGTTTTCCTTCTTTTTCTCTCTTTTTATAAGTTGCATTTCATGAGTTTTAGAGATAGCCTAGCAAGTCATCTAAGGTCAGCACATCTAGGTCATGAGCCTCTTCTATGGCCATCTTCTTAGGATCCCAACTTTCAGGTAGGGATACTAACATTTTTCTTACCATTTCCCCATTTGTGTAGGTTTTTCCTAACAATTTAAGTTCATAAATGATTTCGGTGAATCTACCAAACATGTCACTAATAGTTTCATAATCTTTACAACAAACAATTCATAGTCATGTGTAAGCATAGTGACTTTAGAAGACTTTACCTTTTTGGTTCCTTCATAGATGACTTCTAATTTATTCCAAATCTTTTTACCCGTGAGGCAAAAGGATACTTTGTTAAACTTATGTGCTCTAAGACCAATATAGATCATGTTCATGGACTTAGCATTTAACCCTATTAGTTTAGCTTCATTTTTTGTCCATTCATTGGTCACGGGTAATATAATACCCTTCCTAATTACTTGCCAAGCTTCTGGATCTTGGCCTATTACAAAGACTTGCATTAATTGTTTCCAATGGCTAAAATTAATGTCATCAAATAGAGGAGGTTTATTAAACCCCGTAACAGCTAAACCTTTGTTAGAAGCCATAGTATGGATCTACTCTAGGATGTTAATCCTCTTAATTAGAGAACTTGGCTCTAGATTCCAATTGTTGGGTTGAATTGTTTGAGCCAAGAATTAATTCCTATTCTTTTCGGTTCAAAATCAAACCAATTATGTAAACAAGTCACACAAATAAAACTAGTATCAAGTAAGCAAATTTCAACCAAATTATACTTTACTTCTAGATGGGACAACAAGTTATCTACAATAATTTTACAACTATATAGCAAATAAACTAGTCGGTTAGTATCAAATAAGTGATAGAGTAATTAGCAGCAAACAACAAGAAATATTCAACTCAATAGAGAGCAAAGAAACAAGCACCAAATTTACCATGATGGTTTAGCACTCAATCCTTAAGTCCTACTTCCACCCTCTTCTCCTTCAATCCAACCAATTAAAGTCTCCTTTACTTAAACTGAATTAAGAGAAAACATTCTCCCTAATCCAAGCAATTTCTCTCAAGTAATTCTTAAACAAGGTTACAAAATATGATCAAAAGATCACAATTCAATTACAAATCCCAAATAATATGAAGGTTTATGGGATTTTGTAAACTAAGGAGCTATTTTGATAAGAATATAATAACTCAAAGCTCTTATCACAAAAACCCTAAATGATAACTTTATTTTTATAGAGTTATTTTACCTAATTTAAATAATAAATTCTCTAATGTTTGTGAGAAAATATTTGAATTCCTCTTTATTTACTTAAATTTGTCTTGTTTATGTAGCATAAGGAGGCATGAAGAAAAAGAACAAGCATGGAGAACCTGGTACTTATTATATGGCAGAAGATGGTCAAATTATCAAGGTGAAGGAAATCAAGATGGGCTTGGGCTTGGGCTTGGGCTTTGGATAATTGTTATTAGATTTTTATTGTTATTGGTTTTTTAAATAATTAGAAAACCTAGTCCTATTAGGAGTCCAAAGCATAATTAATATAGAAGTCTAAAACCCAATTGTATTGGGAATCCAAAACCCAATGCTATTAGGATAAGGAGAAAGTTCTAGATCCCATACCCTATATAAAGGAGGAGCCTTGCATAGAAGAAGGTGGGGAAGGAAGAGAGAAAAGAAGTTGCCACTGAAACCAAGGAGGAAATTGAGCACAACTCAAGAGAGAGGCCAAGAATTCAAGATTTAACTCAAGAGAGAGGCCAAGAATTCAAGATTTCTTGAAGAGAAGACAAAAAGGGTGACAGACTTCTTGTTCTTGGATTCAAGATGCCTTCTTTGTTTCTTATTATTGTTCTTCCTCATTATTTCATTATGTTCTAAACTTCTTTTGTTATAGCAAAGATGTAGCCTAACTATGATGATGTGAATCCTATAAGTTTTATGTTTTGCAAGATAGTTTATTTATGTGAGTTATATATTATTATGCTTAATGCTTTTAAGTGATTGGCCACCACTTGAATGATTTGATGTGTATGTTAGAGACTGAAAGGTAATAATATGCAATTGCTTCTTATAATATATAACCATGAATTAAATATAGATAGACATATAGCATGTTATTTGTGTGGCTTTTGGTGATAAGATGATCGAAAGATTTATTGTAAACCAGGAATATTCACAGATCCTAATGCATTTGGTTTGTTTCAATTCACATATAGAGATATAGTGAATTATTGAACTAAATAGGTTTACTATACCTAGACATAGGATAGTAAATAAATTAGGAAATTCTGCCATCACATAGATAATATCATTCTTGCAGGCATAAACTATGGAAATTTATATCTAGTAGTTATGGTGAAATCGGAAGCTCTAACATGTGTCTCATCTTGATTTTTCCTACTTGGATTCAATTTTAATTAGTTTTGAGTTTTTATTTTAGAAATTTTAAATTTTAATTCATCTTCAACAATATTTTGATTTGCTAGATAAATTTTAGGATTAATTCATCATTAGTACTTAATTAGTTTAGTAATCACCAATCTCTGTGGGATGATATCTTTCTTATCATTATATTACTTGTTCGACATGTTTACTTGCATATAAATTTCACCGAACACTAAATTAGAACAAATTAGGGTTTTGGATTCCTTCCAATGTTTATGTGCAATAAATATTTTTAATGAAATTAGCACATAAACAAAGTCATACAAGATACAATTGATGATAAATCTAAATAATAAAATATTTAACCACAATATCACTGTGGTCTTGTATTTCATCGAAAGTGAATGAGGTTGAAAGATCAAATAGATGAGCTTAATAATTGATTCTTCAATCAAAGAGAACTTTAGATGTTTGTTAGTGTTGAACCCTTCTCCATAGATTAGCTCTTCTTAAATAGAAAAAGTAGAGCTAGGGTTTTAAACGTTCAAACCTCAGAAATGTAGCTTTTTTCCTGTTAAAACAGCAAATTAACCTTCAAATCAGCTTCATGTCTTCATCTTAAATCACAAATCTGACCGTTCTAACACCGGTCTTCTCAAGAATCCTCCCGTTGAAGACTTGGTCACCAACGGTTCTGTTTCTCCATCTTTCACCCTTTGTTCAGTCAGCTTTTATTCATCTTAGGGCATCAGATGCGAGCAACTTAAGTGAGATGTTGCCTAAATGAAACGGTGACTTTCATTTTGATACAAGTCAGGCTTATTTAACTAATGGGCAGTGATCTCATAAACGGGCTGTGAAGTGGGCCATGAAGCAAGCCGAGAGTAAGAGCAGGTCGAGAGCAAGGGCAAGCCAAGAGCAAGAGCAAGCTAAGAGTAAGAGCAAGCTGAGATCATTATGTAATGAGCAAGCTGAGATCATTATGTAATGAGCAAGCTGAGAGCATATAATATAAGTTCTTGGTAGAACCAAAGTTTACTCCAATAATAGTCTTGATTCTATAAAGTAATTTTTACTAGAGTCAAATACTTCATACCTTCATCCAAGCAAGAGCAAGTATCATTTTTTCTCAAACATAATATATGACACATTTAACATTATTTAAATAAGCCTTTTTCTCAAGACATTATCTAATGATATTAAATAAATCATTTCTTAAGAGTATTATATAATAACATTATATCAAGAAATGTAGGAACCCGGTTACTTTATAATATCATTGATTGATATTATAATTTGTACACCTTTTACTTCCTATAGTTTTCTTTTGCACTTATGAAAAACATATTTCAAGAAATATCTTCATAAATACATTTTGTCACAACAAAACCCTTATTTTCCAACAAAAGAAACAACATAGTTTTGACCATATGGAGGCTCCCTTTCCATTTCACATCATTAAATGCCTTCCTTCCCCCCTTACCTCTTACAATTGCATTTTAACCTCTTAAATTCTCCATCAAAATGGTGCCATAAGTGATTAAATAATTTAATTCTCCTTATACAACATTGCTTGGGGTACTTAAACCTTCCTACTTAATCCTTTTCCACTTTCCTAATGGCTGATTGAAGGACTAGGTTATATTAAACTTATCCCTTCACTACTTTGAGCCAAAATAAATAGGAGAAGAAATGACATAATTTTGACTTGGCTGAGGTTTCCTTTCCAATTTAATGTCATTGGATGCCCTTCCCCTTATAGCTTTTATGATTATGTTTTAACATCTTAAATTATCACTTAATATATTAATGTAAGTGCCTAAATCATTTAATTCTTTGAATATGACATTGTTTGGGGTACTTAAACTTTCCTACTTTATCCTCATCCGCTCTCCTAATAGGCACTTGAAGGATTAGGTTGGATCAAACTTCTTCTATCACTACTTCAAGCTAATGGGGGATAGGAGAAGAGATAACATAGTTTTAACCAAGTCGAGGTTCCCTTTCCATTTTGACATCGTTAAATGCCATTCCCATTTTGCCTTCTATGATTGTGTTTTAACCTCTTAAATTCTCCTTTAAAATGGTGCCATATGCTTAAATCATTTGATTTTCCCAATACAACATCCTCTTAGGTACTTAAACCTTCCTACTAAGAAACGATCATCTTCTTCTTCACTTAATGAACCATTGAAACAATTTCATTACTCTTATCTTCTTCCTTCATTAAGGCTACCTCTTCTACTTTCGATCCTATTGCCATTTCTTCTAGATAGTGATTTAGCCATGGACTATTCAATGGTGAAATCAAATTCTATGAGCTTGGAAAGCGACTAATGTTTCTATATTGCTAAGACTAATACCATGAGTTCCCATTTGTATGTTGACAAGTTTAGATGTTGGCTTCAATAGCCTCACTATAATAGGTTATAGGCCCTTTGATTCACATTTGGTCCTTTTTATGTGAATTAGCTACAATATTTACAATACTAATAATTTTTTTTGTGCTCTTCCCAAGATCATCTATATATTAAAATCTTGTTGAAAAATATAAGAATGAATTTTAAATACAAGAATGAAGTATTGTATTCCCAAGGACTTGAAAAGTAGATAAGGTGTTGGATAACCCAAAAAACATTACCAAAAATCTCTAGTGCTCATAATAAGTCTTGTAGGTTGTTTTCTCTATATCTTCTCTTGTTTGAATTTTATAGTATTCAACTTAAAGGTCTAACTTGGAGAATATTATTGCTTTATTAATTTTGTCCAACATCTCATCCATTATAGGCATACAAAAGCCTTTTTATAGTTTTCTTGTTCAACTCCTTGTAGTCCATACATAAATGCCAATACCTATCTTGTTTCTTGACTAGTGGGACTAGTGTTAGGTCACATTATACTCAAATCCAATAGGTATTTTTTTAACTACCCATTCAATCTCAAATTTCTAAGAGAACATTTACCTATACATGCATAGTAATACCACTTGTCCTAGAATCTTTAAGTCAATCTTGTGATTCAAGTCCAATTAAAAATGTTGGTCTTTAGGCTCATTAAATAGGTTTTACATAGTTCTCCAACAAGCCCAATACTCATTCTCCTTTCTCCTTTCTTCTTTCTCCTTTCTCCTTTGATCAAACCATCTTAGTTTTCACTTTCGAAGACCAAGCTTGACTAAAGCAAGATGATATAGAGTTAGTTGCCTTGTCCTTCTTTAGCAATGGTCCACCTTATTTGTTCCTCCCCTATTGATTGATCAACTAGCTATTCACCTTCTTTTAGCATCACCTTTCTCCTTTTAAAATTGAACTCTATCCTTAACTTCTCAAACCTAGTGTCCTTAGCCATTACATCCTTAAAATAATAACTATCCCATCTAACAATAGAAGGAGTAAATCTAAATAGAATATTACTCCTTCCAGCACATGTGCCATGGCCTTCACCTTCCTCTCCACCAATTTAAAGGGGTTAAACTACAACATGTTTTGACCCATCTCCTTTTTGAGGTGGAATTGATACTTGAACTAACTAGTAATGTGTTTTATAGAGTTAGGATAATCTAATGGCTAGAGATAGTGTGGAAGGCCAACATGCCTAGATGTCCTACCTTTATGTTACCCTTTAAACATATAATATGATACTTAAGACTCAACTTACCTATTTGAAGAAGCTTGGAAATTGGGTATAGAAATCCTCTAATGACTTGGTTTGACACAAATAGATCAACTACCCTACTATAGATCCATGACAAGCCCAAGACCTTTGAATCTATGGAGTACATAGAAAATTTTATTAATTATTGTACTAGGCTTTTATTTTGGTTTGTATTATGGGCTTGTTGTTATTGGGCTGTAATTTTCGTTTAGAACTACTCCACTAAAATTATACATGTGAACCATGTGAACCTTTGCCATAGGGGTCAATGGGACTGAAATGAGGGTTGGTTGTAATTTAGGGATTTAATTCTAAAATGGAGAAGAAGAATTCATGAGGACATGGCTTTCCTTAATTGAAACCAATGAGTCTTGTTTCCCTCTATAGAAAAGGTTAAGTATGGTGATTTCTATCTATGCTTTTTTTTACAAGCAATAGGAAAATGAACCAACCTAAGCCAAAGCAATTTGATGAAAATTAGGTTCACAACATTTGGTATCAAATAGGAAATCTTGTATTTGATTTGGTTGACATACATAGGAGGTTAATGGAGACTATGGAGGCTTGGCACGAGTCTTACAAAAACTTGTTTATTGAACTGTGTAAAGTAACGCAAGAAAAGTGACAATTGAAAGAGAAAATGGAGGTCAAATTTTTTAAAGTTCTAGCTACAAAGTCAACCAAATTGAACAAAGAAGAAATGGCCAAAGAGGTTAAAGACAATGCTAGGAAGTAAAACTATAACAATTGGAAAGCTAAAAGATTTTTGTCGGTATTCAACCACCATTAAATGGTTAAGCGGATTCCATTTGCATGTTATGTGTCTGTACCATTAAACCAAAAAACCTAAGCTTAATGGTTATATCAACACATTTCATTTGACTATCATCCTCAACCTCCATCATTTGAAATTAAGAGGTCAACTAGCTCTGATACCATTTGTCATATGCCTTAACCATTGAGCCAAAAGATTTAGGTGTAATGGTCAATCTTAACACATTTCATTTGAATATCATCTTAACTCAAGCCCTATAAACTTGAGCCTAACATAGGCCCCTATAAGCCCATAACATTGCACCATTACCATTTTTGAAACCAATGAAGAAGGAAGGCAAGCTATCACTGAACCTCTCTAACTAGTGTCCAACGAAAAATGTTTAGTTTGGGAATCTATGGCCAGAAAAATGATTAATACCCCAAAGTATTGCAAAATTTATAATATTTGTTGATTCTTCAAATGAATTGGGTTTAGAATATAAATGAGTGAAGTTAATTGCTTGTTAGGACTAAGCTTCTAGAAAGCCTAAGTTAAGATACAATTTTTAAATAAGATAAGATATAGTTTTTAGAGAGGTTTAATGTGAGTTAAAGTAAGATTTCCAATATGCTTATATAAGGCATTCTCAATCTTTAGTAAAGGCATGCCATTAAAGAATTCCTTATTTTCTCTTAGTAGATCCTTAACCTTAACCTTAATATTCTTATTGCTTTCATAGGAGTAGTTTAACAATAGTTTTGTAGTTCATACTCTTGAGTAATATTCATTGGTGGGATTGATTTTGGATTATTGGCTTTTAAATATTGTGATCTTCTATTGAATTAAGTTAATAAATGAGGTATTATTCTATATAGGATTCCTTATGTTCCTTAATTATGGGGTTACAAGGGCTCTAGTCCTAACATTGGCCCACCAAAATGGCCATATATTTCCATCATCATTGTCATTAATGTCATTGACAACACTAGGGTTGTCTTGACAAAGAGGCTAAAAGAAAATAAATCCTGCTATTTGCACTCCAAGTCTTTTTTCACTCACCTCGGTTGACTATTAAAAAACCCACCAGGTGCGGCCTACAATCCTACTCAACCTTAGAAAATTAGAACGAACAAGAAGATAGGGAGATGAATAAATTTCCCCTTGACACCATGGAGAAATCCCTGCACTTCTATAAAGGTAAAAGTATGATTAAGGGCAAGAGGTTGATGGATATAAACTACATCAATTCCATCAACTATGCCTATAAAGTTTTTTATGAAACACTTGAAAGGAGTATTGTTACTTGGAGTTCAATTGTGGCAAGGTATGTGCAAAATGGTCTTTATGAGGAGGCTTTAGTTTTATTTTTCAAAATTCAACTATTGAGTTTGAAGCATGACTAGTATATGATTTCAAACACTATATGTGCTTGTGTAGGCCTGATAGCTCTGATCAAAGGGAAAATGAGCTAGCTTTATGTTATAGGTGTTCCCAACTCTGTTTCAAAGCACTTTTTGCAAGTCATCTTATCAAATGAGCATAAGGAATCTCATAGAATTAATATAAGACTTCATTTGCCTAAGCCTTGTATCATCTTAGAGATCATTTCTAGTAGTAAGCAATACAATCAAATTAAGATTCTCTCCTTTTGTTGGAAAAATTTAGAAATGCTTATGCTTATAATGATTGTGTGATTGAAAAATATCTTTAATAATGCTAGTGGAAATCTCCAACCTCACTTTTGAGGGAGATCTAGTTTAAAATGCCAATTGTTGACTAAAGTATCATTATAGAAAAATTTATTATAGATAATCCTTATGTGCTTAGTCTTGTAGATGAGGATTACATTCCAATGGCAAGTCTTGGCTTCTTGCTTTTGGAGATCAAAATGGAGTGGTTCACAAATTTAAATTTAAACCTCAATCATATGCCATAGAAAATACTTCCATTCCATGCACAATGCAATATAAAGAAAGGAAATAATCACATTTCCATAGTGTTATAAAGATGAATGGTTCTATGCTATCTATAAAATTTGCTACTACTTAAAACATCTTCTTGGTGGGTCTGATGAAGTATAGGTCTCATATGAAAAGGATTGCAAAGTACACTAACTGTTTCATTAGTGGTGATTTAGCAACACTATGTACCGAGGCTATACAAATGGTAGAGTTAGCTTAGGCCGTTGAATTTGATCTCGGGCCAACAAAAGAACATCGATTGGAAGTAGATGAGTGAGGAAATCATTAGCTATCATAACTTTTGTTATGGTGTTGAATATTGGGGATCATCTAATTTTATTTTTGTGCAACTATGGTTTGCAACATAGATGCAACCAAGGAAGTTCAAAACATTGGAAATGGAACTAAGATCATCAAAACTTGAGAGCAAGAAGAAGAAATTGTCAATTGAAAAATTTAGGGAAGTTAAGAAAAGATAGATTGTTTATACTTGAACATGTTAAAGAATTCCAAAATTATTTTTATAAAGCTCCTACAATTCTTTTAGAAGACATTCTAAAAATCTTACTTGAGGAAATGGGACTTTTTAAGAAGGTTGAAAATATTGTTACCTATTGGAGATATTTGGAAGTCATGAAATTGAAAAGGTAGTCTATAGTTCCTAAAGTGTACCACTAACACAACACCTAACCTAGTGGATGGATTCGTGGTTATATTTACAAAAATAGAATTGATCAAGATATTTTACTAGATCTATATGGGAAATGTGAGAACCTAAAAAAGGCTTGGAATTCCATGATCAATTCTCTTGCTTTCCATGGCCAAAGCAGGAGTGCAACCAACACTTTGGGAGGCAATGATGCAATGATGCAATGTGCAAATGCAGTCAAACCAAAGATGAAGTTCCTATCTAAGTTTGGTGAGCTTAATGATTATTCTATTTTATATAGGGTTATATTAACTATTTTAGGTAATATATAATATAGTATTTGTTAAATTATATTTGTATTTGTTTGTGTTTTTACGTAAGTTTTGTTGATTCATGTAGCAAACCTAAAATAAAAGAAAAAGAAAGAAAATAAGTAGCAAACCATAAGAAAGAACAAAAGAATAAATAGAGGAGAAAGAAAGGAAAAAGGCAATTGTAAAGTTGGCCATTCAAAAAGAAAATACAAAAGGAAATAAAAAATGAAATTGTTAAGTTGTGTGGCAAAAGAGGACAAATGAGTGAGGCATTATCGTGTGGACAAGCATGAGAAACTAGAGAAAAAAGACAAAAGAGGAGAGAGGTAGAGAAAGGCTGTGTGACGTGAGGTTGGGAAGAATGAATGGTTATACGAAAGCTGACCCAACATTCTTCTTTGGCTAGAAGTTATCAATTTACATGAGAAGTTATCTCTTCTGGTGAGAAGCTATATTTCTAGCGAGAAAATAGTACAACATTGTGTGAACACTGTCTAGACTGCTTTCTGCCACATCTCAAGTAGATCTACCTAATTTCTTGATAGATCTAGGTTATAGGTTTGTCTATAGTGAGTTTGCAACGAGTTTCTAGTAGATTTGCAATATTTTTTTTATGATGGGTGAGATCCCAATACCATAATATTCTAGATTTCATTTGTTTTCTCCAAATCCAACAAGCGAACGGCAAATCCAAGTACTTTGTGCAGAAGGAGTGGCGGTGTGTGGTGGCATGGCGGCAGTGCATGAAAGTGTGTGGTAGTGGCATGTGACAACGTGTGCCAGCTTGATTTCTTCCCCTTTTTTAGACAACTTCTTTCACTTCCTTTGATGTGTAGATTTATGCAATGTTTTTGTGATTTAAAGACATTTTGGTAATAGCTTTAGTGTTTTTAATTTATAGAATGCTTTTCAATTTCTTGTACTACTTTAGTTTGTATATATATGATGTTTTAGTCTAGTTTGTTAGAGCTATTATGTAACTTAATTATGATAGTGTGAATGTTATGATTGTGATGTTTTGTAAGATATTTTGTTTATATGAAGTTGCATATTACTTTGTGTAATGTGTTTAAGTGATTAGCTACCATTTAGATTATTTGATTTGCATACTAGAGACCAACAAGAAAAAAAAATTAAATAAAACCTAATTTAACCCCTTTTATTGTGACCTAATTGCTTAAATGAGTAATTGGAAGTAGATTAGAGAGTTTCTAAAGCTGAAATCATGGGACTCTTGTAAGGAAGAAGTTGTTCTATCAATCTATGAAGTACCCATGAGGATTTACTTTAAGATTGAAGAGGATTGAGGAAGATTTAAGAAAGATCTAAAAACTCAACTTGGTAACCCGTTTTTTGGTCTGTGAAGCTCCGAATTAGTAACTTAAAATATGAATGAAAGGGTGACATTGTGGAGCATGATTTTGAATGGAATTAAGACAAAATGACCAGCCCAACCTCCCTTAGCTTAACAGCTCGAAATGGATAGAGAAGAGGAAAAAGGTAGCTTTTAATAGGAAGAAAAAGTGATGTGGTTCAAAGATGTTAGAGTAACTCTTTGGAAGTGAGAGGTTAGTTACTTTGATGCTATTTAAAAGCTACATACACATTGTGATTAGGTTGGCCAAAAATCAAAAAGAAAGCAAGTGTTTTTTATGCAACTTATACGCCTTTCTCAAGCTCTTCAAGCTCATGAAATTGGTTATTCATTTTGGTGATTCTAATTTAAACTCATTATTGCTTTGATATAGTTGTTAGAAAATCATATTGCTCTTGAATTCATATTTTATTTAAGTTGATTTCATATGAGTGAACAGTGTTAGGGTTCATGTGAATTTGGGACTTTTGTCCATATCATTTTGTGTTAAGTTTTTAGCACTTGTTTGAAGCTTTTGAACTTAAATTCATAATTATTGTTGAAATTCTTGAGGAGAGAATTTGTAATTAGGATTAGGGGAGTAGTTCTCCCTTATAATCAATTTGTTAATTAATTTTAAAGTGAGTCTAGTAGGTTGTTGCTAGAGTGGGGTCGAGTAGGTGCCTGGTAGGTGCCAAGGTGGCTTAGGTTGAACCACATACCAAGAATTTATGCCTTTGTCTTATGTGATAACTTTACTTGCTACCTTGATTATTTCACATAGTAAAACGAAAAAGACAAAAGAATTTTTGTTCATCACCCCCCTCCTCTTAGGTTGCTATAGGAAAGTGCCAAGTGGCATTAGAGTCAAGCTATCTCTATTCTAACCATATTTAGTTAGATATTAGTGAGACTTGCATAGTAACCAGAATGGCTACCATATTAACCTTCAATAGACCATCCATATTTGATGGTACAAACTATAACCATTGGAAAAATATAATGAAAATGTACATAATGGGACATGATGTGGAATCTTGGAAAATCATAAACAAAATAATACAAATACCCAAAGAATCACCTTTACTTTAGTCAAATGATGTTTCTAAAGAAATGGAGAAAAATGGTAAAGCTATGACTATGTTGTATTATTCTTTGACTACATCTGAATATAATAAAATCTCTACTTGTCAAACTGCAAAAGTGCTTTGGGATAAATTAGAAGTCTTGCATGAAGGAACTTAAAAAATTAAAGACTCTAAGATTGACATGTTGGTTCAAAACTATGAATTGTTTATGATGAAACTAGGTGAAAATATTTATGATATGTTTACTAGATTTTCTGATATTATTACTAAACTTACATTGCTAGGAAAGACCTATCTAAATAAGAAATTAGTCAAAACAATTAGCATGTTTGGATAAGAGTTGGGATGCTAAAAGAACTACCATAGAAGAAACCAATAATTTGATACAATGAAGCTAGATGAATTGCTAGGATCTTTACTAACATATGAACTTCAAATTAATAGAAGAATTAAGAATAAAGAAAATGTTGGGTTTTATGGCTTAACAAGAAGTGGGGTTGAGTTGTTATAACCAATAATTTAAAAACTATTATATTAACAAATGCTCAACTCAATATGCTAGACAAGTCACACAAATAATATCAATATAAATTGGACAAATTTCAAACATACAATGCTCTACTTCTAAGTCAAACAACACGTTATCAAGAATTTTATCACACTTATATGTATCAAATATCTAATAGGTTAGGAATAGACAATTGACAAAATATGAGGCAAGAAATATTATAAGATGGTTAGATCAATAGTAAGTAAAGAGATTGACACCAAATTTACCATGGTGGTTCGACATTCGCACCTTGAGTCCTACGTCCACCCTTTTCTCCTTCAATCAAACGGATTGAAGTCTCCTTTACTCAACCAAGTTAGGAGAAAACGTTCTCCCTAACTCAAATACTTCATTTTTAAGGAATTTCTTGTACAATGTTACACAATATGATCAAAAGATCATAAATCAATTACAAATCCCAAATAATATGACAAGTTGTGGGATTCTGTAACCTAAAGGAGCTGATTTGATGTAAATATAATAATTCTAAGCTCCTATCACAAAAACCTTAAATTGCAATAAATTAAGGTTTTGGATTCCTTTCAATGTTTATGTGCAACAAGTATTTTTAATAAACTTAGCATATAAACAAAGTTATACAAGATCCAATCGATGATATAAACAAACGATAAGTATTTAATCACAATATCACTGTAGGCTTGTACTTCACTGAAAGTTAAGAAGATTGAATGATAAAAGAAGAGCTCAGTAATCGATTCTTCACTCAAAGAGAACTTTAGGTTGTTGTAAGTGTCGAACCCTTCTCCATAGAATAGCTTTTCTTAAATAGAAAAATTAGAGCTAGGGTTTTGAACTTTTCAAACCTCAATGATGAAGCTATCTTCTCATTAGAATAGTAAATCAGCCTTCAAATCTTCCTTCTCCAGCTCAAATCAGACCATTCTAACATCGGTCTCTTAAGAAATCCTCCCATTTAGGATTCAGTCACCAACAGTGCCATTCCTTTATCTCTCTCTCTCTCTTTCACTTTGGCAGTCGTCGATAATGTGCTCTTAAGGCATTAGGTGAATAAGTGAGATGAATGTAAATGAAATGGTGAGTTTCATCACCAGCCGAGCTCACTTATCTATTGGACAGATAAGCGGGCCATGAGATGGGTTGAGAACACAGCCAAGCCGAGAATACAACCAGGCCGAATATAACCAGACTGAGAATAGAGATAGGCTAAGAACACAACCAGGTCACCAAATACAATTAGTCCAAGAATACAATATCAATCCAAGAATGATATAATATAAGTTCTTGATAGAACTAAGGTTTGTTCCAAAAACAAAGCCATATACTTCAACCTTCATCAAAGCAAAAGCAAGTATCATTTTTTCTTAGTCACAATTTATGACATATTTAATTTCAATTTGGTAAGCCTTGTTCTCAAGACATTATATAATGAAATTAAATAAATCATTTCTTAAGAGCACTATATAGTGACATTATATCAAAAAATGTAAGAACTCGGTTACTTTATAATATCATTAGTTGATATTATAATTTGTACACCTTTTACTTCCTATAATTTTCTTTTGTACTTATGAAAAACATATTTCAACAAATATATTCATAAATACATTTTGTCACAAACAAAACCTTTATTTTCTAACAATCTCCCCATTTTTTATGGTGACAAAATATCTCAATAGTATGGCACATATCACCAATCAATTAATCATGTTTTCATGAAGATGTACACAGCAAACATTGCAAAAGTTTATCATAGTTTAATTACACAACTATCATGTGATCCGAGTTGATATGATTAGCAAGCAAATCCTACGCATGTTTCTAATACATCAAACATCATGGAACACATAGGTTTGTAATTTTGCAAACTGGGTGCTAGAGAGATATCCCACATTCTGCACTTGTAAAGTTAGAAATGAGACTAATGATGTGCAACTATTCTCTCTCCCCTTTTTTATCATAAGCAAAAAGACAACTATGCAAGGAATAAAAAAAAAAAAGACCAGCAGAAGGATAAAGTTAGGATACTAACCGAATGTTGCTGGAATAGAGTAGCTCCCCTTAAAACCGAGCAATTTGGGTAATAACAAAAGAGCAAAAAATATTGCAATAACCAAGAATAGTGAATTCAAATATTTGTAGGGGCTAACATTCCAAGCTCTTCTAAGAGCATAAAACCTTTCTTTAGATAAAGGTTTGGTTAGGATATCAGCAATTTGCTGATCCATGCACACAGATTCAAGTACAACATCTCCTTTTTGAACATGATCCCTAATGAAATATTGTCTAATTTCTATATGTTTAGTTTTAGAGTGCTGTATGGGATTCTTGGTGAGATTAATGGCAATAGTGTTGCCACATTTTAATGGAACTTTCTTTGATGATATACCATAATCTTCTAATTGTTGTTTCATCCACAAGATTTGAGCACAACTACTAGTGGCAGTTATGTATTCGGCTTCAGTGGAGGACAACACTACACAATTTTGTTTCTTAGGGTGCCAAGAAATAAGCATGTTTTTGAGATAGTGACATCCACCACTCGCACTTTTTCTATCTAATTTGCAGCCAGTATAATCTGAATCACTAAAGGTATGCAAGTTCAAGGTTGTATCTCATGTCTAGGATACCATATTCCTAACGATAACCGTGTCTCTAAGGTATCTAAAAATTCTTTTTACAGCAACTAGGTGATATTCTTTTGGGTTTGATTGATACCTAGCACACAAGCACACACTAAACATAATATTACATCGAGATGCAGTCAAGTACAGTAAAGATCTAATCATTCCACGATATGATTTAGAATCTATGCTAATTCCATCTTCATCATTAGATAATGATAAAGGGATGCTTATAGGTGTGTTCATTGGTTTAGAGTCATGCATCTTGTATTTCATGAGCAATTCATTTGTGTATTTTGTTTGAGTTATAAAAGTTCTTTTGTTTGTTTGTTTGATTTGCGACCCAAGAAAGTAGGTTAGTTCACCCATCATACTCATTTCAAATTCACTTTGCATGTATGCAACAAACTTTTCACATAATATAAAGTTTGTAGAACCAAACATAATGTCATCAACATATATTTGAACAATTAAAATCTCCTTTTCTTTATTCTTTATGAATAAAGTATTGTCCACTTTCCCTTTCCTAAAACCATTATCAATCAAGAAAGAGCTTAGCTTATCATACTAGGCTCGTGGAGCTTGTTTCAAACCATATAAAGCTTTTGAAAGTTTAAAAACATGATTTGAATGAATCATATCTTCAAATCCAGGTGAATGTTCAACATATACCTCTTCCTTTACAATGCCATTTAAAAATGCACTTTTGACATCCATTTGAAGCAAGGTAAAGTTCATATAACAAGTAAAGGCAAGTAAAATCCTAATTGCTTCTAACCTAGCCACTGGTGCAAATGTTTCATCATAGTTAATTCCTTCTTCTTGATTATATCCTTGTGCTACTAATCTAGCCTTATTTCTAGTAATAATTATATTTTCATCTAATTTGTTTCTAAATACCCATTTTGTGCCTATAACCGGATGATCATTTAGTCTAGGAACTAGATTCCAAACCTTGCTTCTTTCAAATTGGTTTAGTTCTTCTTGCATAACAAGGAACCAATTTTCATTTTCAAGAGCCTCATTTACTTTCTTTGGCTCTACTTGAGATAGAAAGGCTTAATGTTCATAGGTGTCATGAACCCGAGACCTTATGCTCATTCTAACATTGGGATTTCCTATTATGTGATCTTGATCTACTTCATTTCTTACTTTAGGAAAGGAAGGTTCCCTAGTTTTAGACTCCCCTTCAATTTTAGCCCTATTTGGAACACTCTTAGATCCAATATTCTCTTCAATTTCTAGAATACCATGATAGTCATCCTTAAACTTAACATGGATTGACTTTTCTACAACTAAAGTTTGTTTATTGAACACTTTATATGCCTTACTTATATGAGGATATCCAAGAAATATTGATTTATCACTTTTGGAATCAAATTTTCCAAGTGATTCTTTTCCATGATTTAAAACAAAACATTTACTACCAAAAACATGAAAATATGAAATGTTTGGTTTTCTTTCAAAGAATAATTCAAAAGGTGTCTTTCTTAAAATCGATCTTAATAGAGCATGATTTGAAATATAGCAAGTTGTATTTATAGCTTCTCTCCAAAAGTGTTTAGGAAGGTTATATTCACACATCATGGTCTTGGCCATTTCTTGAAGAGTTTTATTTTTCCTCTCAACAACACCATTTTGTTGAGGTATTTTAGAAGCTAAAAAGTTATGTGAAATGCCATTGTTTGAACAGAATTTTTCAAAAAGTTGGTTTTCAAACTCACCACCATGATTAGTTTTTATTTTTATGGTTGAAAGATCTTTTTGATTTTGAACCATTTTACAAAATTTAGCAAACTTCTCAAATGCCTCATCCTTTCTAGCAAGCAAATATGTCCATGTGAATCTAGAATAATCATTTATAATAACTAAGACATAATATTTACTAGTTAGTGTTGCTATTCTCATAGGATTAAAAAGGTCCATGTGTAGTATCTCTAATGGTCTAGATGTACTCACCACAAGCTTCAATTTGAAGCTACTTTGTGTATGTTTACCCTTAATGCATGCTTCACATAATCTATCATTGTTAAACTCTAGAGATGGAAGACCTTTCACTAGGTTATGCTTATACAATCTTTCTATTAAACCTAGACCCGCATGTCCTAGCTTTCTATGCCACAACCAAGCATCAACATTTTTATTCATAGCCAAGCATGTTTGTTCAACATTCAATTCCTTCAAATCAAACACATAGATGTTATCTTTTCTATTTCCAACTATCTTCCTTTTATGTTCAGCATGCTTAACAAGACAATTTTATTTTCCAAATTTTATCTTGAATCCTTTATCACATAATTGACTTATGCTAAGTAGATTAAATTTTAGGTCATCTACAAGCAAAACCTTAGATATAAGTAGGGTATTAGGATTACCTATTGTTCCCATTCCTTTTATTCTTCCTTTGGAGTTATCTCTAAAAGACACCATACCTCCATTTTTCAACTCAAGTGTTGAAAAGAGCTCTTTCATCCTAGTCATGTGCCAAAAATAGCCACTATCCAGAATCCACATGTTTTTAAGCTTTTTGTTTTTCACTTGTGCACTTATAATCTACAGAAACAAATTTGACCGTTGAAGTACTTGGTACCCTTTTTATTTTAGGTTTGTGAATGTTAGTTTTACTTAGATTTTTGTCATTCTTAGGCAGCCAAAGTTTCTTTACTTTGTAAACCTTTCTAAGTCTTACGGGACATTTATCAAAACTATGACCAATATAATTGCAAAAGGAACAGTTATCATTATGCAACAGAATTGAACATTCTTTTTCTTTAAAGAAATGAGTAAATGATTTTGATTTGTCATTCAATTTATATCCTAGTCCCACTTTATCAGATATACCTCTTTGAGAGTTTAAGATCTTATCTAACATGCCAATACCCTTTGTGAATTTCTTTAACAGCAAATTAGTTGCATCAAGTTTTGACTTCAAATCACCATTTTCTTTTTCTAGCTCAACATACACATATGAGTTATTTTCAACATGTATTTCAACATTAGAACATGCATTGTTATCACAGAAAGTTTCTATTTCTATGTTCATGTATTCATATTTATTTTGTTTCTCATACATATCACTCATACAAGCATCATACTTCATATATGCATTAGCAAGAACACTAATGTTATCATGTATCAAAATTGAAGTATTTTTTTGTACATGTCATAGTTTCTATGCTTTGTTTATTATGTACATTAGTTAAAACATTTTGATTAGCATGTACAGAAGTCATCATGTTCTATTTTTCAGATTTATTTTTTACTTTTAACTTTTTGTATTTATTTGTTAGTCTGTCTACATACTTAACTAGATCAAAAAATGCAGTTTCTAAACTAGTGTTTATATGAAGAAACAGTTCAGAATCATTTACATCACTATTGTCTTCCTCAAGAGTTGTTATTATGGTTAGGCATAGGTCTGCAACTTTTTCTTGAGTTTTTTCATCAGATGAAGAGTTCTCATCATCCCAGGCAGTAATCATAGCTCTCTTTTTGTTCTTGCTATTCCACTTCTTGATCACCATTACAATCAATCTTGATGTGTCCCGGTTTTCTACATACATAACATACATTTTCTCTAGGTTCATTTGATTCTTTTCTCCTTGTTTACCCTATATTTTTACTTAATCCTCTTCTTAGAAATTTTCTAAATCTCCTAGCAATAAGAGCTACTTCATCATTTTCTTATTCTTCCTTTTCAACCTTTTCAACTTCCATTTTAAGTGCAAGTGATCCTCTGTTTTCCTTCTCTTTCTCTCTTCTTATAAGTTTCATTTCATGAGTTTTAAAAGAGCCTTGCAAGTCATCTAAGGTTAGCACATCTAGGTTATGAGCCTCTTCTATAGCCATCTTCTAAGGATCCCAACTTTCAGGTAGGGATACTAACATTTTTCTTACCATTTCCTCATTTGTGTAGGTTTTTCTTAACAATTTAAGTTTAGAAATGATTTCGGTGAATCTACCAAACATGTCACTAATAGTTTCATAATCTTTCACAATAAACAATTCATAGTCATGTGTAAGCATAGTGACTTTAGAAGACTTTACCTTTTTGGTTCTTTCATAGATGACTTCTAATTTATCCCAAATCTCTTTACCGCTGAGGCAAGAGGACACTTTGTTAAACTCATATGCTTTAAGACCCATATAGATCATGTTCATGGACTTAGCATTTAACCCCATTAGTTTAGCTTCATTTTTTGTCCATTCATTAGTCAAGGGTAATGTAATACCTTTCCTGATTACTTGCCAAGCTTCTGGATCTTGGCCTATTACAAAGACTTGCATTAATTGTTTCCAATGGCTAAAATTAATGCCATCAAACAAAGGAGGTTTATTAAACCCCATAATAGTTAAACCTTTGTTAGAAGCCATAGTATGGATCTACTCTAGGATGTTAATCCTCTTAATTAGAAAACCTGGCTCTAGATGCCAATTGTTGGGCTTTATAGGCTTAATAAGAAGGGGGGTAATATTGTTATAACTAGCAATTTAAAAACTATTATGTTAACAAATGCTCAACTTAAATGTTGGACAAGTCACACAAATAATATCAATATAAATTGGATAGATTTCAAACATATGATGCTCTACTTCCAAGTCAAACAACATGTTATCAAGAATATTATCACACTTATATGTATTAAATATTCTAATAGGTTAGGAACAGACAATTGACAAAATATGACGTAGCAATATTATAAGAAGGTTAGATTAATAGTAAGCAAAAAGATTGACACCAAATTTACCATGGTGGTTCGGCACTCACACCTTGAGTCCTACGTCCACCCTCTTCTCCTTCAATCAAATGGATTGAAGTCTCCTTTACTCAACCAAGTGAGGAGAAAACATTCTCCCTAACTCAAACAATTCTTTTTCAAGGAATTTCTTATACAATGTTACATAATATGATCAAAAGATCATAAATCAATTGTAAACCCTAAATAATATGACAAGTTATGGGATTCTGTAACCTAAAAAAGCTGATTTGATGTAAATATAATAATTCTAAGCTCATATCACGAAAACCCTAAATTGAAATAAATTAGGGTTTTGGATTCCTTTCAATGTTTATGTGCAATTAGTATTTTTAATGAACTCAACATATGAACAAAGTTATACAAGATCCAATCGATGATATAAACAATGAATAAGTATTTAATCACAATATCACCATAGGCTTGTACTTCACCAAAAGTTAAGAAGATTGAATGATCAAAAGATGAGCTCAATAATCGATTCTTCACTCAAAGAGAACTTTAGATTGTTGTAAGTGTCGAACCCTTCTCCATAGAATAGCTCTTCTTAAATAGAAAAATTAGAGCTAGGGTTTCAGACTTTTCAAACCTCAATGATGAAGCTATCTTCCCATTGGAACAGTAAATTAGCCTTCAAATCTTCCTTCTCCAGCTCAGATCAGACCGTTTTGACATTGGTCTCTTCATAATCCTCCCGTTGAGGACTCGGTCACCAGCGGCACCATTCCTCCATCTCTCTCTCTCTCTTTCATTTTGGCAATTACTAATAATGTGCTCTTAAGGCATCAGGTGAATAAGTGAGACGGTATGTAAGTGAACTGGTGAGTTTCATCACTAGTTGAGCTCACTTATCTATTGGACAAATAAGCAGGTCATGAGATAGGCTGAGAAAATAGCCAGGTCGAGAATACAACCTAGGCCAAATATAACTAGACTGAGAATAGAGACAAGCCGAGAACACAACCAGGGCAAATATAACTAGGCCAAATACAATCAGGCCGAGAATACAATATCAATCTAAGAAAGATATAATATAAGTTCTTGATAGAACTAAGGTTTGTTCCAAAAATAGAGCCATATACTTCAACCTTCATCCAAGCAAAAGCAAGTATCATTTTTTCTTAATCACAATGTATGACATATTTAATTTCAATTTGGTAAGCCTTGTTCTCAAGACATTATATAATGAAATTAAATAAATCATTTCTTAAAAGTACTATATAGTGACATTATATAAGAAATGTAGGAACCCGGTTATTTTATAATATCATTAATTGATATTATAATTTGTACTCCTTTTACTTCCTATGATTTTCTTTTGCACTTATGAAAAACATATTTCAACAAATATATTCATAAATACATTTTGTCACAAACAAAACCTTTATTTTCCAATAGAAAAGTCTAAGAAAGTAAATAAAAATATTGCTTTTAAGACTACTGTAAATGATAATGATACTTCTAATTTTGATAAGGGTGTTGCCTTACTTGCTCAAAAAATAAGGAAGTTTTACAAAGCAAAAGGTAAAAATGTAACTAGGGCTACTAATGATCTTTGCTTTGAGTGCAAGAAACCAAGTCATATAAGGGCAAACTATCTAACTTTGAAGGTAAAGGAAGATAGAAAGTTTAAAAAGAAAGCACTGGTAGTTACTTGGGATGATGACTCATCTTTAGATGAAGAAGTAGTAAAGACAACAAACATATGCTTCATGGGAGTAGAAAGGTATGTTGGAAAAAAGTGAATCAATGCCTATTTAGGATGAAGATAACTTATCCTCTAATGAAGAAAAGGAGGAAAGAAACTTTCAATGCTTCATGGGAATAGAAAGTTATGATGACTGTGAGATAAGTACATCTAACAAGTGTCAAGATTGTGTTTCATTTAATGTGTTGAATGATACATTCAATAAAGTGTTTGATAGATTGCATGAGTTAGAATCTGAAAACAAAGTATTAAAAGAAAATCTATCTTGCATGCAATCTAAAAAGGATGAACTTGAATGTTAACTAAAGAAATCAAGTTTGGTGGTGGAAGAATATGAAAAAATGAAGAAACAACATAAGCTAATTATTAGTGAAAATTCAAGCATGAAACTTGAAATCAAAGAGCTTAAAGAAACAATTTTATCTCATGGAAATAATCTAAAATGAATCATAACATGTGTATGTGTTCTGATTTACATGAAAAGCATAAGCATATGAAGAATGAAATTGATCCTTTGACTAAAAAACTATACAATGATGAATGCTTAAAAAAAAAGCTTGAAAACAAACTAGATAGCTCAACATGTTTATTGAAAAAATTTGCTAATAGTAGTGCAATGCTTGAAAAGATATTACAATCATAACAAGGCATGGATGATAAGGCTAGTATAGATTATAGGTCAAATGAAAATGCAAAACCTTTTACTAGATTCTTTGAAAAGAAAAACTGCATGACTTCTTTGCATGATAAATGCACATATTGTAAATGTGTTGGTCATTCCATTGATAAATGTCCATTAAAGGCTAGTAGAAGCTTTAGGATTAAAAGAATATGGGTTCCAAAAGGCACAATGATCCTTAACACTCACGGACTTAAAGAAAAGTGGGTACCAGCAAAATCAAAGATTTTTCTTTGTCTACAAGGTTTGAAATTAGTGGAAGAAATAGATTACAACAAGGAAACATTGATTCTAGATAGCAAATGCTCCAAACACAATCGTAAGCTATTTTTGACTATCGCCTTGAGACATGAAGGAAGAATGGTATCTTTTAGAAATGACTCTTCTTGCTGATAAAAGGTATAAGGATAGTAGGTAACTCATCCTCATCTTTTATAATTGATGATGTTTTATTTGTAGAAAGATTGAAAAATAATCTCATAAGAGTTAGGCAACTATGTGATAAGGATTAAAAACTAAAGTTTAAATCTAATTTATGCAATATATCTAGTAGAAATAAAAAAAAGACTAGGAAATAAATATGTTTTAGATCAACACATTTCAAAAATAAAGAAATATGCTTAGCAATAGATCTAGAAAAAAGTAGTTGATTGTGGCATAAGAGGTTGACTCATATCAATGTGAAACAACTTGTGAAATTATATAGAAAGGACTTAGTAAAAAGGCTACCAGAATTGAAATATGATAAAAATGTGGTGTGTAATGCATGTATTAAAGAAAAACATGCAAACACTAGTCTCAATTCAAAAGATATAGTTAAAACCACAAAACCAATTGAATTAATACATATGGATCTCTTTGGACCTATGTGGATAGCAAGCCTTGGAGATAAGTATTATGTGTTTGTAATTGTTGATGATTATTCTAGGTTTACATGGACATTTGGCATTGCACATAAAAATGAAACCTTTCACATGTTTGAAAACTTTTGTAAAAAGGTGCAAAAATGAGAAAAAGTCTAAAATCAAATTCATTCATACTGATAATGGAATAGAATTCAAAAATCATGAGTTTGAAGAATTTTGTACTAAAAATCGAATTGAGCATAATTTTTCTACACCAAGAACACTACAACAAAATGGTGTAGTGGAAAGAAAGAATAGAACACTATAAGAATTAGGTAAAACTATATTGTGTGAAAATAATTTGCCTATGTATTTATGGGGTAAAGCTGTAAATATTACATGTTATGTCTCAAATAGAGTTTTAAGTAGACCTATATTAGAGAAAATTGCATATGAATTGTTTTATGGAAAAAGGCCAAATGTAGCATATTTTCACATATTTGGTTACAAGTGTTTTATACATAATAATGGAAAAAAAATTGGATAAATTTGATTCTAAAAGTGATGAAGGAATTTTTCTAGGATACTCTAGTAGTAGCAAAGCATTTAGAGTGCTAAATAGAAGAACATTAGTTGTTAAGGAATCAGTACATGTAATTTTTTATAAGACTATTAACACCCAAGCAAGGTAAAAGATGATTACATGTGCAAATGAAGATCTAGTGCTTGTACCACTATTGGAAACTTCACAAAGCAATCCTCCTAGCATAAATAAAGATTCATAATCTATACCATTGCTAGAAGCTCCAAACAGCAACTTTCCTGGTGTTATTATCACACAAGATGAAAGCAAAGAGTGGTTAACACATATGGAAAGAGATCCCACCTATCTAAGGGTACAAAATGAGGTAACTATTGGAAAATAGGGTTTTGTTGTAACTAAAAATATTTTGGTAAATATAATTCTTGAAATATGTTTTTCATATGTGTAAAAGAAAATTATAGGAAGTAAAAGGTGTACAAATTATAATATCAATTAATGATATTATAAAGAAACTGGGTTCCTACATTCCTTTATAAAACATATTCTTAAAGTTTCTTTTGAGAAGTATATTTGTGTATGATGCCAAAAAATATATTTGAACATTTTATTAAGGAATATGATACTTGGCTTTATGCACTTGTAGGAACATGACAAGCCTTGATTCTAGCTTGATATTAGTCAAAGCTAAGATATATATTACACCAAAATGTGAACTTTATAAAAGCTTATATTATTGGACCGTGCTTACATTATTGGACTATGTTCTGATTGCTAGACCTTGTTGATATTGGACCATAATTATCTGTTGGACATTTTGCTACTGGACTGCTGTTCTGTGACACAGCCGAGTTTGCTATGGCCCGACCTTGCTGAAGGAGGTCTACTTGCACCTGCTACGATGTTGTCTCACTTACCAGAGGCACGCTTGCTATGGTGTTATCTCACTTACCAGAGGTGCGCTTGCTACAACGTCATCTCACTTATCAGAGAGACGCACATAAAAGGGTTCTTGATCATTTTGCCCTAGCTACTGTCCTTCAATGAAAAACACGTCTTCGGTGTCACCTCTGTTCTCTCAAGCACTAAATCCTCAACGGGAGGATTTTGGAGAAGACTGGACGTCAGAATGGTTGGATTGAAGCTCTGAGAAATGAAATGAGGTCGATTTGATAGATGGGTCACTGTTCTTAGCGGGAAGAAGGCTATGGTTCAGGTTTGATCTAAAAAAAACCTAGATCTGTTCTCTATTTAAAAGGGATGTATGAGTGAAGGGATTAATTGATGATCTACATCTATTTGAAGTGTTCTCTTTGCGAAGAAAATCTCTTGAGCTCACTTATTACTTGATTCAAGTTCGCTCATCTCTTAGTGACTCACAAGGGTTCGGTGATATTTGATTATTCAGCTTATTCTTTGATTACCTAATTTATTATAGCTTGTATAACATTATTTATGTGCTAATTACACTTGAAAATATTCATTGCACATAAATATTGAGGAAAATTTGAAACCCTAATTTACTCAAATTGGGGATTTTATGATAGGAGCTTTGCATCTTGTTATATATACTTGAATAGCTCCTCTGATTAGTAATATCCCTCAAACTATCATATTATTTGGGGATTTCCTATTGTACATGATCTTTTGATCATAACTTGTATTTGGACATGAGAATTCCTTTGAGAAGTAATTATTTGGATTAGGGAGAACATGTTTTCCTAATCTGGTTGAGAAAAGGAGACTTCAATCAGTTAGATTGAAAGAGAAGAGGGTGGACGTAGGACTCAAGGATTGAGTGCCGAACCATCATGGTAAATTGGGTCTTTGTTCTCTTGCTCTTTATTGATTTGAACAACTTTGAATGTTTAATACTTATTGATAACTCTATTTTTATAGAGTTATTTTACCTATTTTAGGCAATAAATAACTTTAATAATTGTGAGAAAACATTTGAACTCCTCTTTATTTACCTAAATTTATCTTGTTTATGTAGCACAAGAAGGCAAGGAGAAAATAGATGAACATGGAGAGCCTGATACTTATTGTGTGGCAAAATCGTAATATCATGATCAAGAGAGTCAAGATGGGCTTGGGCTTTAAATGATTGTTATTAGGTTTTATTGTTATTGGGTTTTCTAAATAATTAGAAAACCTAATCATATTAGGAGTTCAAAGCCTAATTAAATTAGGAGTTCAAAACTTAATTAAATTAAGAGTTCAAAACCCAATTGTTTTAGATCTCTAAGACCCAATTCTACTAGGATAAGAATAGGTCTAAACCTAAACCCTATTTAAGAGAAGAGAAGAGGCAAAAGAAGGGGGGAGGAGGAAATTGAGCACAACTCAAGAAAGAGGCCAAGAATTCAAGGTTTTCTTGAAGAGAAGACAAAAAAGGTGACAGACTTCTTGTTCTTGGATTCAAGATGCCTTCTTTATTTCTTATTACCATTCTTCCTCATTATTTCTTTATGTTTTAGTTTATTTTTGTTAGAGCTACGATGTAACCTAATTATGATGGTATGAATCTTATGATTATTCTGTTTTGCAAGATATTTTATTTATGTGAAGTTACATATTACGGAGTTTAATGCTTTTAGGTGATTAGCTACCACTTAGATGACTTGATTTGCATGTTAAAGACCGACAGGAAATAGCATGCAGTTGCTTCTTGTAATACGTAACCATAAATTAAATATGGATAGACATATACCATATTGTTTGTGTGGCTTTTGGTGTAAACCAAGAATATTCATAGATCCTAATGCATTTGGTTTGTTTCAATTCACATATAGAGATATAGTGAATTAATGAACTAAGTAGGTTTGCTATACCTAGACATAGGATAGTAAATAAATTAGGAAATTCCGCCATCACATAGATATTATCTCTCTTGCAAGCATAAATAATCAATATTAGTACCTAGTAATTATGGTGAAGTCATATGCTCTAACATATTTCTTTTATTAAGTTTTCTTAGACTTAGTTAGTTAATCTATCATCCATCAATTTGGTTTGCTAGATAAATTCTAGGAGTTATTCACCGTTAGTAATTAGTTGGTCTAGTAATCACCAATCTCTGTGGGACGATATCTTTCTTATCATTATATTACTTGTTCGACATGTTCACTTGCATTTAGATTTCACCGAACACTTATTAATCTATCAATTGCTAAATTAATCGGATTGAATTTTTACTGCAAACAAAAGTATATTATTGTTAGATTAACAATTCAACCCCCCTTTCTTGTTAAGTTATAAAACCCAACAGTAACTGCTAGCAATACCATTGGAAATACCTTGGATAAGGTAAGTACATGTTCCTCAACCTATAATATTTGTGCATTTGCTAGATTTTTATCACCAGAAGAACCTAAGAACATTAAAATTACTTGATAGTAATTTGATTATTGCCATGCAAGAAAAGTTAAATTAGTTTCAAAGAAGTAAAGTTTGGGAATACACCCTTAGACCAGAAATTAAAACCATTATTGGAGAAAAATGGGTGTATAAAAATAAAATGGATGAACATGGAACAATAATTAGAAATAAGGCTAGACTTGTTGCACTAGGATATAACCAAGAAAAAAGTATAGATTATAATGAGACTTATGCACCCGTAGCTAGATTGGAATTAATTCGAATGCTCTTAGCCTATACATATAAGAGTTTTAAATTATTTCAAATGGATGTTAAAAGTGTATTTTTGAATGGTTTCATAAATGAGAAAGTATATGTTGAACAACCTCTTGATTTTGAAGATCCTTTGTTTCCAAATCATGTTTTTAAACTTACTAAGGCATTATATGGTTTGAAACAAGCTCCAAGAGCTTGGTATGATCGTTTGAGTATATATTTGGTGGAAAACAAATTCAAAAAAGGTGTTGTAAACACTACTTTATTCATCAAGTCACATGATTCTGACATTCAATTAGTTCAAATATATATAGATGACATCATTTTTGGTTCATCTAATTGATAACTCTATTTTATATAGAGTTATTTTGATTATTTTAGGTAATGTTTAATATAGTTTTTATTAAATTATATTTGTATTTAATTATATTTATGTATTTTTTGCTATTTTATGTAGTAAACCCAAAGTAGAAGAAAAAGAAGTAATAAATCATGCAAAATCAAATTATGGAAAAAGAAAGAAAACGACAAAAAGGAAAGTCAAAAGAAGAAAGGAAAATCGTAACCTATTGGGTTTTGGAAGCCGATTAACAAAAGGCGGTAGATAATCGGGTTTTGAAGGGGGAAAACAGAGAACAGAGAACAGAGGAGAACAGAGGAGAGATTTCGGCGGCTAGGACCTCGCCGAAAAAGTAGAGGCCACGCCTAACAGCGCGGGACTCTGTAGACACCGGCGGTTTGGTGAAAGCCGACCGCGAGGTTCTTTTCCGATGAAGGTACCTATTCCTGGCCATTCTTTTCCTTTTTTCGGCCAGATTTGAGAGATTTCTGGTGATCTGAAAGTAGATTTGAATTCCTAGAGAGATTTTCGTCATTTCTGTACCAGATTCATGGCGATTCACGGCAGTTTCCAGCGAAGAAGTGCGAACGTCGACTTTGTCCATTCCGCTAGATCTACACGTTTTTGTGGTAGATTTGCACGATATTTTTACAGATCTGCAACCTAGGCGTCCCAATCTACGTTTCTGGAGGTTTCTGTGAAGACCGGCGGCGGATGGCGGCGGCACGTGGCGGCCAGACGGCAGCGCGTGGAGGCACGTGCGGAAGCGCATGGTGGCGTGTTTTAGCTCGTTTTTCTTCCATCTTCAGACAATTTCTTCTTCACCCTCTGATGTGCAGATTTGTGCAATTTATTTTGTGATTTAAAGACATTTGGTGACAGCTTTAATGTTTTTAAATTCCAGAATGCTTTGTTTACGTTTTTGCACTGATTTAGGTTATTTAAATATGTTGTTTTAGTTTAATATGTTAGAGCTAGGATGGAACTTAATTATAATGTATGAATGTTATGATTATTTACATTTTGTGAGATATTTTATGAATGTGAAGTTGCATGTTACGGAGTTTAATGCTTTTAGGTGACTAGCTACCACTTAGATGACTTGATTTGCATGTTAAAGACCGACAAGAAATAGCATGTAGTTGCTTCTTGTAATATGCAACCATAGATTAATATGGATAGACATATACCATATTATTTGTGTGGCTTTTGGTGATAAGATGATCGAAAGATTTATTGTAAACCAGGAATATTCACAGAACCTAATGCATTTGGTTTGTTTCAATTCACATATAGAGATATAGTGAATTAATGAACTAAATAGGTTTACTATACCTAGACATAGGATAGTAAATAAATTAGAAAATTCTGCCATCACATAAGTAGAATTAATCTTGCTAACATGGATGATTGACATTTGTACTTAGTAATTAGGTGAAATCGGATGCTCTAACATCTTTCATTTATCAAGTTTAGATTAAATTTAGTTATTAAATTCACAATTTACCATTTCGGTTGGCTAGATAAATTCTAGGAGTTGTTCACCATTAGTAATTAATTAGTTTAGTAAACACCAGTCTTCGTGGGACGATATTTGTACTCATCATTATATTACTTGTTCGACATGTACACTTGCATGTAGAATTTCACCGAACAAGTTTTTGGTGTCGTTGCCGGGGATTGGTTGTTTTACTACTGATTAATATTAATACCGAATCGCTTCTTAGTTTAATCTAGCTTTTGTTTTTTATTTTATTTCTACTTTTAATCTTGTATTTTGTTGCAGGAAAAAAAAAAGAAAAATGGAAAACAATGATGGTACACGTAGACTGTTGAAAGATTGTGCACCATCATTTTGGAATGCCACATCAAGCTTCCAGAGGCTTGCAATTCTAGCAAACAACTTTAAGGTCAAGCTTATGCACATCAAAATGCTTCAGAGATTTGTTCAATATAGTGGGCTACCAAATGAGAATCCAAATGCTCACATTGAAACATTCCTTGAATTTTGTGACATAATTGGAGATCATGGAGTCACAGAAGATGTTATTAGGTTAAAACTATTTCCATTTTCTCTTAAAGATACAGCTAAAGATTGGTTCTCTTCACTTCCTGCAGGATTGATTACTACATGGGATGATTTGGCTAAGAAATTTCTTGGTAAGTTCTTTCCTTTTGCAAGATTTGCTAAATTGCGTAATGACATTTTCACTTTTGAGCAGATGAATAATGAATTATTGTATGAAGCTTGGGAGAGATTCAAGGAACTTTTGAGGATATATCCAAATCATAGACTACCTACGTGGCTACAGGTACAAACTTTTTATGATGGGTGCAGTATGAATCTTCGTTGTATAATTGATACAGCTGCAGGAGGGGACTTACATAGCAAAACACCAAAAGAGGCATTTAATTTTCTAGAGGAGATGGCATTTGATAACTATCAATGGTCTATTGAGAGACTACCAATGCATCAAGCAAGTGGAGTCCATGAAGTAGATACCCTCGCCGACTTACGTGTAGAATTGGAAGTGTTCCTAAAAAGTAGAGAATGTGAATTTTGTGGTGGAGCACATGAGAGCACAGAATGTCAAGTAGGTAACCCTCATGCTCATTATAATGATTTTGATAATTTTGTTGGGATTCCTAGCAGGTCACAAAATGATCCTTACTCAAACGTATACAATTTGGGATGGCAAAACCATCAAAATCTTTCATGGAGTAACCCAAGTGAGATGAGACCGCAACCAACATTTTGGCAAATAAAAGAGGTGAAACCTAACTTAGAAGACATGATTAGCGAGCTGGCCAACACCACACAGAACATTTCAAAGAGGACTGAAGCAAGTTTTCAAAGAAACGAAGCTTCATTCCAAAGATTAGAGGTGCAAATGAGTCAACTGATCAGCATGATCTCAGAGAATCAAAGGAGTTCTTTGCCTTGTGATGTGGAGATAAGTCTTGAAGATACCGTAGAGGCAATAACCCCAACATGTGGCAAGCAGGTAGGACAAGTTGATGTTGACAAGAAGAGTCTCAAAGATAATAATAAAGATGTTAGCATACAACTTGAGGAGACACCGAGGAACAACCTTGCTCTAGTAAATCATGAGTTTCTTTATGCCTCCAACTCCATCTACCCAGAGATTCCAGCAACACGTAAACGATAAGCAATTTTTAGAATTCCTTGATATATCTTTAAAATTGCACATTAACATTCCTTTTGCAGATACTCCAGTTCAATTATCTAGTTGTGCAAAACTTTTGAATGAGAAACTGAAGAACAAAAGGAAGCTGGAAGTATATGAGACAGTTGTGCTTATTGAAGAATGCACAACCATCAAACGACACAAACTGTCTCTGAAACTGCTGGAGTTTCATCCAATTTTGAGCAATGTGGAGGATAGTTTGGCTGAAAACTATAAAGTAAGCGCTTCTTGGAAGGCAACCCAAGTACTTTCTGGTCATTTAGTTAGAAATCTGTTGTTAGCAGTTTGGCTAGAAAGCTATCACCATATGCTCATCACAGCTCCATTTTGACAACTTGCAATCAGGGGAGTTTTCCTTGTTCCTTCCTTACTATTGCTTTATTTTCTTTTATCATTGAGGAGAATGCTTCATTTAAGTTTGGGGGTGCTACTGCTATTGTTGGAAGTGTGCTGTTTTGTTGGGTTGCGTTAGAGGTTGTGTATTGTGGTAGTTGTGGTTATGCTGGAAGTATATTGGAAGCATGTTGTGAAGTGTTTGCTGTTTGTTGAAAGTTTTGTTTCAAAAATTTTCTGTTTTGTGTTAAAAAGTCTTTCTTTTTGTGAAAAATCTTTTTCTTGTGTTGGATCATGATTTCTGTGATTGGATCCTTCATGGTGAATTCTTGGCAATTCTTAGGGAGATGTAGATTTTGTTCAAACTTGCAATTGTGGTATGATGTAAGTATGATTCTGATTATGTTAATTCACTTATTGACACTAAAAGTCTGCATTTTCTTGAAATTGTGTGTATCTCTAGAGACCATTCATGTGAAATGTGTGATTTTCTTAGATCTCACCCGAATCTTAGAATTTGCTTGATTTCCTCTTGAGGCGAAATCCTAGGTTGCATCTAACTGAGAAAATGATTTAGGCCATCTTTGGATCGTTTGAGCCTTTCAAGCTAACCTTATTTACTTATCCCCAGTCACCTCGCTGAGCCTTGTTCTTAACCTGATTTTGTTAAATGACACTTGCACATATATCCCTTAGCCTTTTGATCAATTTTCCTCATTGTTCTATTCCCATGAACATATTGACTTCTTGTGTGTACAAGTTGATTTGAGCATGAGAGATGTTAAGGAAAAGGATGTAGTATGGGAAGCAATTGATTGGAATGATTATGTATGGCACAATTTGTTGTTTTTGTAAATGTTTATGCAAACATGAATGCAAAAAAAAAAAAAAAAAAAGGAAGAAGACAAAAAAGCATTTGCTTTAGGATGAAATAATATCATTATCTTTTGTTAGATTTAAGACACATAGTTTTTAAAAGAAGATCTTTAAGTATTATTATTGAATATCATTAATAAGAGAGGGTTGAGGTAGCTATATGTGTAAATGCTTTTGTTTTTGCTTTATTGTTGCACACATGATGATGGCCTTTATTAGTGTCAAAGCATTGTTGAACAAGAAAGAATGAGACTAAGTGGTGGTAGAAAGATCATCTTCATGAAGTAAAAAGGTAGAGACGGGCTAGAGTTTTGGTGAGATCCTAGAAAGTAATGTGTTCATGGGTTATTTGAGCTTAAATGACTTCCATCTTACCCTTAGCCTAGCCTTACATTACAAGCTTGTGAAAGTCCTATTGATTTTTGGTCAGATGATTGACTTACATTAGTGGAGAGAGGAATGAAGAGCAAACTTATAAGATTTGGTTAAAGATTTTGAGATGTTGCATATTAATGTGGATCTATTTGGAGTACATGCAATTGAGACAAAATGTGGACTCACACACACACACACGTGGTTGACATAGTTAAGAGTCTATCTTACCTTATAAACCAATTGCAGTGTTTGGATGAAAGTTATGTTTTTCTTTGAATTGTTAAGTTGAACAATTATGGAAGAATATCATGGAAGGATTGGTTGTATGTGTTGTTTTGTTCTTTTGCTCGAGGACGAGCAAAATTTTAAGTTTGGGGGTGTGGCATTGTTGTTTTGAAAAATACTATGGAGTGATTGGTGGTGTTAAAATATGTTGTTTAGTGTTGTTTGTGTGTAATTTCTTGTGCTTTTTGTGAGTAAATTTTTTTTTATGTTGTCATAATGTGTTGTTTAGAGCTTTTGCTCGAGGACGAGCAAAATGTTAAGTTTGGGGGTGTTGATAACTTTATTTTATATAGAGTTATTTTGATTATTTTAGGTAATGTTTAATATAGTTTTTATTAAATTATATTTGTATTTAATTATATTTATGTATGTTTTTGCTATTTTATGCAGTAAACCCAAAGTAGAAGAAAAAGAAGCAATAAATCATGCAAAATCAAATTATGGAAAAAGAAAGAAAATGACAAAAAGGAAAGTCAAAAGAAGAAAGGAAAATCGTAACCTATTGGGTTTTGGAAGCCGACTAACAAAAGGCAGTGGATAATCGGGTTTTGAAGGGGGAAAACAGAGAACAGAGGAGAACAGAGGAGAGATTTCGGTGGCTAGGACCTCGCCAGAAAAGCAGAGGCCATGCGCGACAGCGCGGGACTCTGTAGACATCGGCGGTTTGGCGAAAGCCAACCGTGAGGTTCTTTTCCGGCAAAGGTACCTATTCCTGGCCATTCTTTTCCTTTTTTTGGCCAAATTTGAGAGATTTCTGGTGATCTGAAAGCAGATTTGAATTCCTAGAGAGATTTTCGTTGTTTCTGTACCAAATTCACGGCGGTTTCCGGCGAAGAAGTGCAAACGCCGACTTTGTCCATTCCGCTAGATCTATGCATTTCTGTGGTAGATTTGCACGATATTTTTACAGATCTGCAACCTAGGCATCCCAATCTATGTTTCTGGAGGTTTCTGTGAAGATCGGCGACGGACGGCAGCGGCACGTGGCGGCCGGACGGCGGCGTGTGGAGGCGCGTACAGAAGCGCATAGCGGCGTGTTTTAGCTCATTTTTCTTCCGTCTTCAGATAGTTTCTTCTTCACCCTATGATGTGCAGATTTGTGCAATTTATTTTGTGATTTGAAGACATTTGGTGACAGCTTTAATGTTTTTAAATTCCAGAATGCTTTGTTTATGTTTTTGCACTGATTTAGGTTATTTAAATATGTTGTTTTAGTTTAATATGTTAGAGCTAGGATGGAACTTAATTATAATGTATGAATGTTATGATTATTTATGTTTTGTGAGATATTTTATGAATGTGAAGTTACATGTTACGGAGTTTAATGCTTTTAGATGACTAGCTACCACTTAGATGACTTGATTTGCATGTTAAAGACCGACAAGAAATAACATACAGTTGCTTCTTGTAATATGCAACCATAGATTAATATGGATAGACATATACCATGTTATTTGTGTGGCTTTTGGTGATAAGATGATCGAAAGATTTATTGTAAACCAGGAATATTCATAGAACCTAATGCATTTGGTTTGTTTCAATTCACATATAGAGATATAGTGAATTAATGAACTAAATAGGTTTACTATACCTAGACATAGGATAGTAAATAAATTAGAAAATTTCGCCATCACATAAGTAGAATTAATCTTGCTAACATGGATGATTGACATTTGTACCTAGTAATTAGGTGAAATCGGATGCTCTAACATCTTTCATTTATCAAGTTTAGATTAAATTTAGCTATTAAATTCACAATTTACCATTTCGGTTGGCTAGATAAATTCTAGGAGTTGTTCACCATTAGTAATTAATTAGTTTAGTAAACACCAGTCTTCATGGGACGATATCTGTACTCATCATTATATTACTTGTTCGACATGTACACTTGCATGTAGAATTTCACCAAACACTAATCCATCTTTGTGTACTAAATTTGTTGAACTTATGAAGAAAGAATTTGAAATGAGAGTGATGGGAGAACTTAGTTATTTTCTAGGATTGCAAATCAAGCAAATAACACATGTTATTTTTATCCCTCAAAGTAAATTTACATATAAACTCCTTAAGAAGTTTAATTTTGACTAAGTCAAAGAAATAAACACTCCTATGAGTACTTTTACCCATATACATGTTGATCTAGAAGGTACTTCCATTGATTAAAAGTCTTATAGAAGCATGATAGGATCATTGTTATACCTCACTACTTCTTGACTTGATATTCTTTTTAGTATGTGTATTTGTGCACGTTATTAAGCTGATCCTAAGGAGAGTCATCTTGTTGTTGTCAAAAGAATCTTTAGATATCTCAAACACACACCTCAGTTAGGTATATGATATCCTAGAGATTCATCTTTTCATTTGCATGCAAATAGTAATGCGAATTATACTGGCTATAAAACTAATCGTAAGAGTACTAGTGGAACATGTCAATTCTAAGGAAATATGTTACTTTCATGGTTTTCTAAGAAGCAATAAAGTGTTGCTATTTCTACTATCAAAATTGAATATATTGCTTTGGGGTAGTTGTTATGCATAAGTTCTTTGGATAAAAAATCAACTTGCTGATTTTAATTCATTTCAAAGTTCTATTCCTCTAAAGTGTGATAACAAAAGTGCTATTAAACTCATAAAAAATCTTGTTTTGCACTCTCACACTAAACACATAGAGATTAGACATTATTTCATAAGGGATCATGCCCTTAAGGAGATTGTCACTATAAAATATGTCAGCACTCTTCACCAAATTGCTGACATCTTTACTAAACTTCTTGATAAAGAAAGGTTTTGTTATCTATGAAAAGAACTAGGAATGTGTAATGTAGATGATTTATAGGTTCAATTTTTGTTAAATCTACATCACTATATAAATGTATTGGCATGTATGTGCTTTTCATCATTTTCATGATTGAAGTAGCCTTCATTGTCAATCAACATTCCCTTTCTTGTAACAAGAAAAGGCCTTTCCTAGTTTGAAGGGGAGTTTATCTTGGTATTCCACTGCAAAACTCCACACTCTATTGTAAACTCCACTCTACAACAATGGTAGGCGCTGTTACTTTGGGGGAGCTCTTGATTCATCATATTTGGTATGATCTTTTCAATTTTTGTTGCTTACTGATACAACACATGTCTTATAAAATTTGTATCTTTTCTTTTATGCTAGGGAATTTCAATTATGGAAATATGGTGCTGCTGTCATAATAAGTTTGTTGTGTGCACATTTTTGTTATCATATACTTTGCTGCAAATCTCTATGTATTTCACATATATATTGTTGGTTTATACAATGATATGAATGTGAAAGAGGATATGATATGTGTTGAGATATTTTAATGCTAACATGTAACTACATCCTAGTGTAGACATAAAACAACAACTCTTATGATGAAAGTTATGGTGAACATTGGTTATTCTTCATGTATATGATTCTACTTCCTTTGTTTTATGAGTAGTTGGAATATTTTACAAGGAAGCTATCCATGAGGGGGAGTTACAAGCCTTTGTGAACTACAATTCTACAATAATACCATGTTGTATCTATCTCTTTATGGTCCATTGTTTGCTGATTTTGGTGTTGATAAAACAAAAAGGGGGAGAAATATATGCTATGATGCTATGTTAATCATATATATTTGATGTAGTTGGAATTGTAAAGGGAGAAATACATGATGTTATATTTGTCATTATATTGGTCATATGCACTTTAGACTTGATATAGGGGGAGAAATATTTGACTTGTTAAAGAGAATATTTCTTAATTGTTATATTGACGTGCTTTGGACTTTACATATTTTATGCATCAATATATGGACTTGGAAATCTAAAAATTGGAGGGCTAAAACCTACTTTCATTACATCAAAATATTTTATTCTATCATCATAAAAAAAGGAGAATGTTGCAATATATTTTATTGATATTAGAATATATTAACATTTTGATAATGAGAAAAAGATAATTAAAGTCATTGTTTATTCATTGGCTTTTATTAGAAAAATAATGCTGGAGCATTTTGTAGGAAAATGGATTGTTTAATGCAACCCGTAAAAGCCCAAACTAGCGAAGCCTAACATGCGTAACCTAGTAGGTTTAGATACGACCTAGCCTGCATGAATAAGACCTAGTCTAGTATGCATCCTGGTCTAAAGTGATTAAGTGACCTAGTCTAGAATGAGCAACCTGTGCTCATGCTTCTGACCTAAGCCTGTGACCTATATTTGTAACCTAGATCTGGTTTGTGAGTTTGGGACTCGTGAATTCTGCTTGCATGCGTAATCCATAAGCATGCACTCAACCCAGCTTGACCTAGTGACTTGTTGTTTGACACCACCACCTAAAGCTCAAATTGATTGCCAATAATAGCATCATTGAAGTAAAAAAAAAAAAGGGCTCATTTGAAAGCTATTAGAGAGTAGAATAAATCTGTGAAGAATGATTAACAACCCACTGCTCAGAGAAGATTAATTTGAAGAGATTAAGGTGTTCTTCATAGTTTGTGACCTAATTGCTTAAAACAAAAATTGGAAGGATATTAGAGAGTTTATGAAGCCAAAATCATGGGTCTTTTGTAAGGAAAACGTTGTTCTATCAATATGTGAAGCCCCCATGAAGATTTACTTCAAGGTTGAAGAGGATTAAGGAGGATTTAAGAGAAATCCAAAAACTCAACCCAGTAACCCATTTTTTGGTCCACAAAGCTCTAAATTAGTAACTTAAAATCTAAACAAAACAATAGTGTTTTAGAGCATGATTTTGAATGGAATGAAGACAGAATGACCAGCCTTACCTTCCTTCTTTCTAATAGCTCAAAATGGATAGAGAAGAGAAAAAGGGTAGCTCCTAAAAGGAAGAAGAAGTGATGTGGATTAGAGATGCCAAAATGGCTCTTTGGAAGTGAAAGGTTAGTTGTTTTAATGCTATTTAAGAGCTACATACACATTGTTAATGGGTTGGCTAAAAATCCAAAAAAAAGCAAGCATTTTTCAAGTAACCCATACTTCTTTCTCAAGCTCTTCAAGCTTACAAAATTGGTTCTTCATTTTGGTGATTCTAATTTGAGCTCATTACTACTTTGATACACTTGTTAGGAAATCAAATTTCTTTTTAATTCATATCTTATTTGAGCTAATTTCATATGAGTGAACAGTGCTAGGGTTCATGTGAATTTGGGGCTTTTGTCTATCTGATTTTGTATTAAGTTTTTAGCACTTTTTTAAAGCTTCTAAACTTAAATTCATGTTTTATAGAAGCTGAATTCAAAATTTGTACTTAATTGTTACTTATTGTTAAAATTCTTGGAGAGAGAATTTATAACTAGGATTAGGGGAGTGGTGCTCCCTTGTAATCAATTTGTTAATTGATTAAAGAGTGAGTCTAGTAGGTTGTTGCTAGATTGGGGTGGAGTAGGTTTTGTGGTGGCTTGGGCAGAACCACCTACCAAAAATTTATGTCTTTGTCTTATGTGATAACTTTACTTGCTACCTTGATTACTTCACATAGGAAAAATGAAAAAGACAAGAATTTTTTATAAACCTCATTCACCCTCCCCCTCTTAGGTTGTTATAGGATCCAATATATTGGATTCTTAATTGTTAAATATGAAGCAAAAGCTAGTATGGAGTGTTTGCCTTACAAGGTTGTGATGAATAGGCCTATTTATGTAACATATATAAAAATGGCTAGATCTTTCCTTTAGCTTTGAATATATGCACTAAAAATTTGCATATCGTGAAGATCATAAGTTATTGGTGGATTAAAAGGTGTTGGAATTAAGCTTTGAAATCCAAGCCTACTAAAGGCATAGAGCTATCCTTCTCCTTTCGATCTCTCTCGCAACGCTGGCTCCAACAGGAAGAATGTTGAGGCGACTAAGTGTCAAAATGGCTATTTTTTGGAAAATCACCATTTGAAGCACTATAACGTCGTTTCCATCAAATTTCAATGGAAAGAATTTCAAAAAGGTTTGAACTGAAACCCTAATATGTTTAACGTTTGAGTATCTACTATAAAAGGGAGCTTTGAATGAACTATTTGAGTTAGCTGAGACATATTCTTGCTGATTTGATCAAAAGAGAAAAAAGCCCTCATTGATTTGCTCTTACTGTCATGTTTGGTAACATTTGAAGGAAAGGAAATCTTTGGTGATATTCCCTAAACTCGTTATCTTGTGAATATCATTTGATAGATTGATCTTTGTATGTGCTAGATTATTTATAACATTATTTGCACACAAAGATTACTGTAAATCTGAAAACCTAGATTTGTGAAATTGGGGCTTTCGAGATTAGAGCTTGAATTGACTTTGTATACATTCGATTAGCTCTCTAATTAGCTTAGATCCTCACTCATATTATACATTTAAGGAATGAGCTTGATGTATTAAGGTTTTTATAAACCTAACTTTGTAACCATAAGCTATATAACTCCTTTTAAAGAGTTGCGGGGTGAAGGAGAGGTGCTCTCCTTGTTTAAAGTAAAGCAAACTTCAACTTGGTTTGAGTTGAAGGAGAAGAGGGTGGAAGTAGGTGAAAAGTGTCAAACCACCGTGAAATTCTTGATTGTGAATTTTTTGATTTGATTTACTCTTTTATGCTTTAGTATCATTGTGACATTTTATCTTGATATGATTGCTAGAAAGAAATCAAAAGAAAAAAATCATCTAAATTAGCTAAGCTTCTAAATATCCAATTCAATCCCCCTTCTTGGATAGACATAAAACCTAACAATTGGCATCTAGAGCCAAGTTCTCTAATTCAAAAGCTTAATATCCTAGAGTAGATCCACTTACATGGCTATGGAGAAAGGAGTAGCAGTCACAGGGTATAATAAACCACCTTTGTTTGATGGGATAAATTATAGACATTGGAAGCAACTTATGCAAGTCTTCATTGTCAGTCAAGACCCTGAAGCTTGGCAGATAATTAGAAAGGGTACTACTCTACCCGAAATGATGAATGGAGTAAAAATGAAGCTAAAATCATGGGAATAAATGCTAAGGCTATGAACATGATTTATAGTGTTTGTTTATGTGCATGGTTTCAATCTAATCCTAAAGAACAACATTTAAAAGCTACTAAAAGGATTTTTTGGTATCTAAAGGATACAATCACATTAGGCATTTGGTATTCAAAAGATACTATGTTTAATTTACATGCATTTAGTGATTTTGACTATGTTAGTTGTAAAATTGATAGAAAAAGCACGAGTGGTACATGTCAGTTTTTAAGACATATGCTGGTTTCTTGGCACTCTAAGAAACAAAATAGCATTGCTCTTTCTTCCATGGAAGTAGAATACATAGCTGTGGCTAGTTGTTGTGCTTAAATTCTATGGATGAAATAGCAATTAGAAGATTATAGTCTCTATTTTACTAAGATTCCATTGAAGTGTGATAATACCAGTGTAATAAATCTAACTAAAAATCTGATCCAACACTCTAAAACCAAACATATAGAAATAAGACATCACTTCATTTGTGACCATGTTGAAAAATCAGATATTTCTATTGAATTTGTTAGCACAGACCAGTAACTTGTTGATATTTTTACTAAACCATTGGATAATGAAAAGTTCTCTACTCTCCAAAGAGAGCTTGGTATGTGTCTGTTTAATGATATTGCTTAAACTCTATGAGCAATATGTTTTACCCTATTTGGGAGTTCTTTATTTGGTTACTATTCTAAGGGGGAGCCCTATCTACACATCTAAACTAGGTCAGATCTCTGCTACCATACTCTTCATTTTTATATTCTCTTTCAATTATCTTCATTCTTATCCATCTTTTTCAATTATCTTCCACTGAGATGTTCTTTTTGCTAATAACAAAAAGGGGAGAGAGTACATTGTAGCACATGTATGTTCCATTTCTAACTTTCAACGTAGAACGTGGGATAAACTCTCTTACATCCTATTGTGTATATAAACATACTTACTGTGATGTTGTTGCTTTGATGAATATCCATGTAAACAATGATAGGCCTATGCTTATTATAGTTACTGTTCGGTGAAATCTAAATGCAAATGAACATGTCGAACAAGTAATATAATGATAAGAAAGATATCGTCCCACAGAGATTGGTGATTACTAAACCAATTAATTACTAATAGTGAACAACTCCTAGAACTTATCTAGCAAATCAAATTAATAGATGATAGATTAACTAACTAAATCTAAAAAACTAAATACAAGAAATATGTTAGAGCATATGATTTTACCATAATTACTAGGTATTAATATTGATTATTTATGCTTACAAGAGGGATAATATCTATGATGGCGAAACTTCCTAATTTATTTACTATCCTATGTCTAGGTATAGCAAACCTATTTAGTTTATTAATTCACTATATCTCTATATGTGAATTGAAACAAACGAAATGCATTAGGATCTATGAACATTCCTAGTTTACACCGAAAGCCACACAAATAACATGGTATATGTCTATTCATATTTAATTTATGGTTACATATTACAAGAAGCAACTGCATATCATCTCCTGTCAGTCTCAAATATGCAAATCAGATCATTCAAGTGGTAGTTAATCACTTAAAAGCATTAAACACAATAATATGTAACTTCACATAAACAAAATATCTTGCAAAACATAATAATCATAAGATTCATACCATTATAATTAGGTTACATCATAGCTCTAACAAAAATAAACTAAAACATAAATAAATAATGAGGAAGAATAGTAATAAGAAAAAAAAAAAGGCATCTTGAATCCAAGAACAAGAAGTTTGTCACCCTTTTTGTCTTCTCTTCAAGAAAACCTTGAATTCTTGGCCTCTTTCTTAAGTTGTGCTCAATTTCCTCCTCCCCCTTCTTTTGCCTCTTCTCCTCTCTTAAATAGGGTTTAGGTTTAGACCTGTCTTTTATCCTAATAGAATTGGGTTTTAGAGACCTAAAACAATTGGGTTTTGAACTCCTAAATTAATTGGGACTTGAATTCCTAATGTTCGATGAATTTTATATGCAAGTGAACATGTCGAACAAGTAATATAATGATAAGAAAGATATCGTCCCATAGAGATTGGTGATTACTAAACCAATTAATTACTAATAGTGAACAACTCCTAGAACTTATCTAGGAAACCAAATTGATAGATGATAGATTAACTAACTAAGTCTAAGAAAACTAAATACAAGAAATAAGTTAGAGCATATGATTTTACCATAATTACTAGGTATTAATATTGATTATTTATGCTTACAAGAGGGATAATATCTATGTGATGGCGGAACTTCCTAATTTATTTACTATCCTATGTCTAGGTATAGCAAACCTATTTAGTTTATTAATTCACTATATCTCTATATGTGAATTGAAACAAACCAAATGCATTAGGATCTATGAACATTCCTAGTTTACACCGAAAGCCACACAAATAACATGGTATATGTCTATCCATATTTAATTTATGGTTACATATTACAAGAAGCAACTGCATATCATCTCCTGTCAGTCTCAAACATGCAAATCAGATCATTCAAGTGGTAGCTAATCACTTAAAAGCATTAAACACAATAATATGTAACTTCACATAAACAAAATATCTTTCAAAACATAAAATCATAAGATTCATATCATTATAATTAGGTTACATCATAGCTCTAACAAAAATAAACTAAAACATAAATAAATAATGAGGAAGAATAGTAATAAGAAATAAAGAAGGCATCTTGAATCCAAGAACAAGAAGTTTGTCACCCCTTTTGTCTTCTCTTCAAGAAAACCTTGAATTCTTGGCCTCTTTCTTGAGTTGTGCTCAATTTCCTCCTTTTCTTTCTTTTGCATCTTCTCTTTTCTTAAATAGAGTTTAGGTTTAGACCTACTCTTATCCTAGTAGAATTGGGTCTTAGAGATCTAAAACAATTGGGTTTTGAACTCTTAATTTAATTAGGTTTTGAACTCCTAATTTAATTAGGCTTTGAACTCCTAATATGATTAGGTTTTCTAATTATTTAGAAAACCCAATAACAATCATTCAAAGCCCAAGCCCATCTTAACTCTCTTGATCCTGATATTACGATTTTGCCACACAATAAGCATCAGGCTCTCCATGTTCATCTCTTTTCTCCTTGCCTTCTTGTGCTATATAAACAAGATAAATTTAGGTAAATAAAGAGGAGTTCAAATGTTTTCTCACAATTATTAAAGTTATTTATTGCCTAAAATAGGTAAAATAACTCTATAAAAAAAATTTATCATCTAACATGACTGGGTTTTCTATTTATTTAGAAAACCCAACAACAATAGAAAATCTAATAACAATCATCTAAAACCCAAGCTCATCTTGACTCTTTTGATCTTGATATTATAATTTTGCCACACAATAAACATCAGGTTCTCCATGTTCATTCCTTTTCTCCTTGCCTCCTTGTGCTACATAAACAAGATAAATTTAGGTAAATAAAGAGGAGTTCAAATGTTTTCTCACAATTATTAAAGTTATTTATTGCCTAAAACAAGTAAAATAACTCTATAAAAATAGAGTTATCAAAACCCTCAAACTTAACATTTTGCTAGTCCTCGAGCAAAAATAATAAACAACATATGTTTTAGACAAAACCCCTTCATGAAATTTTCTCATAATTGCTCAAACTTAACAATTCAAAGAAAAATATAACTTTCATCCAAACACCACAATTTTTTATAAGATAAGATAGATTCTTAACTATGTTGACCATGTGTGTGTGTGTGAGTCCTTATCTTTTTAACTATATGCACTCCAAATAGATTCACATTAATATACAATCTCTTAAAATCTTTAACCAAACCTCATATGTTTACTTTTCATTCCTCTCTCCACTAATGTAAGCCAATCATCTAATCAAAAATCAATAGGACTTTTATATGCTTGTAATGTAAGGCTGGGCTAGGGGTAAGATGAAAGTCATTTAGGCTTAATTCACCCATGAATACATTACTTTCTGGATCTCATCAAAAACTCTTGTCACTTTCTACCATTATTTTTCTCATTCTTTCCCATCTAAAAATGCTTGATTTCACTTGGATTCTAACACTCACAAAGCCACAATCATGCTTGCATCAATAAAACAAGTAAAAGTACTAGACATGTAGTCACTATACTCTTATCTTGCCAATCATTTCAATTACTATGCTTAATGGCCTAATTCAAAACATTGAATGACTTAAATATGATAAGGAATGATAAGAGGATTCCATTCTTGGGCAAATGTTGTACTTCCTTTCTTCTTTTTTTTTTTTTGGTAGAAATGAAATACTATGCCCCACTTAATCATTGCAATCAATTTCTTCCTATGCTCCATCTTCCTTTCAACCTTTATTCATCTCAAACAAACTTCCATCCCACAAGTTAACATGTTCATGGGTGTGGGATAATAAGATAAGTTGTTCAAGGCTTATGGCTATATATATGTGGGTGTCATTAAAAAAAATGGATAAGAATCAAGGCTCAGTGAGGTGACTGGTGATAAATAAATAGGGTTGGCTTGAAAGGTTCAAACAATCCAAAGAATGGCCTAAATCATTTTCTTAATTAGATGCAGCTTAGGATTTCGCCTCAAGAGAAAATCAAACAAATTCTAAGATTCAGGTGAGATCTAAGAAAATCACATACTTCACATGAATGTTCTCTAGAGATACACACAATTTAAAAAATGAAAGACTTTTAGTGCTTAATAAGTGGATCAACATAATCAAAATCACACTTAACTCACACCACAATTGCAAGTTTGATCAAAATCTATATCTTCCAAAGAATCACGAAGAATTCACAACATGGGATGTAGTCATGACATAAAAAATTTTTTAATCAAATTTAGCATAAAGGTTCTTTCCCCACCCCCAAACTTGAATGAAGCATTGTACTCAATGTAAAAACAAAAGAAATCAATAATAAAGAAGGAATAAGAAAACTCCTTGATTGCAGGTTGTCAAAATGGAGCTGTTATAAGCATATGGTGACAGCCTTCTAACCAAACTACTAACAAAATACTTGGGTTGCCTCCCAAGAAGCGCTTGTTTTATAGTTTTCAGCTAAACTATCCTCCACATGTTGCTCAAGGAGGATGAAACTCCAATAGTTTAGGAGACAACTTGTGTCGTTTGATTGTTGAGCATTCTTCAATTAGCACAACTGTCTCATATACTTCTAACTTCCTTTTGTTCTCCAATATCTCTTTCAAAAGTTTTGCACAACTAGATATTTAAACTAGAGCATTTGTAAAAGGAATGTTAATGTGCAGTTTTAAAGATATATCGAGGAATTCCAAAAACTGCTTATCTTTTACGCATTGTTGGAATCTTTGGGGAGATGGAGCTGAAGGCATAAAGGACATAGGATTTTCTAGAACAAGCTTGCTCCTAGGTGCCTCCTCAAGTTGCATGCTGACATCTTTATCATTATCTTTGAGACTCTCCTTGTCAAAATAAACTTCTCCTACTTGCTTGCCACATGTTGGGGTTATTGCCTCTACGGTATCTTCAAGACTTTTCTCTATATCACTAGGCAAAGACCCCTCCTGATTCTCTGAGATCATACTAATGAGCTGACTCATCTGCACCTCTAATTTTTGGATTGAAGCTTCTTGTCTTTGGAATCTCTATTCGTTGTTTTGCAACATCTTAGTGAAGATGTCCTCTAAATTAGGCTTTGACTCTTCGGTTAGCTCAAATGTTGGTGGCAGTCTCATATCGTTTGGGTTACTCCATGAAAAATTTTGATGATTGTGCCATCCCAAATTGTATATATTGAAGTAATAATCATTTTGTGACCTATTAGGAATCCTATAAAAATTAGCATAATTATTATAATGAGGATAAGGGTTACCTACTTGACATTCCATGCTCTCATGTGCTCCACTATAAAATTCATATGATCTACTTTGATGTCTCACAACTGGAGTATTTAAGTTGTCTATCTTCTCATTGAGCACTTCCAATTATGTAGACATTATGGTGAAGATATCTTCTTCATGGACTTTACTTGCTTGATGCATTGGTAGTCTCTTAGTAGACCATTGATAACTATTGAATGCCATCTCCTCTAGGAGGTTAAATGCCTCTTCTAGCGTTCTACTATGTAAGTCCCCTCCTACAACTGTATCAATTACACAACGAAGATTCATACTACACCCATCATAAAAAGTTTGTACTTGTAGCCATGTGGGTAATCCATGATTTGGACATATCCTCAAAAGTTCCTTGAATCTCTCCCAAGTTTCATATAATAATTCATCATTCATATACTCAAAAGTGAAAATATTGTTACGTAATTTAGTAGATCTTGCAAAAGGAAAGAACTTACCAAGAAATTTCTGAGCCAAATCATCCCATGTAGTAATTGATCCTGCAAGAAGTGAAGAGAACCAATTTTTAGTTGTATCTTAAAGAGAAAATGAAAATAGTTTCAACCTAATAACATCTTCTGTAACTCCATGATCTCCAATCATGTCACAGAATTCAAGGAATGCTTCAATGTGAGCATTTGGATCCTCATTTGGTAGCCCACTATATTGCACAGATTTTTGAAGCATCTTGATGAGCACATGCTTGATCTCAAAGTTATTTGCCTGATTTGCAAGCCTAATGTTTGATGTAGCATTCCAAAATGTTGGTGCAACATAGGCTTTTAAAAGTCTATATGTACCATCATATCTCTCCATCCTTGTTGCTTAATCTTTCTACAATAACAACTTAAAAAAGACTTTTTTTTTCTTTTTTTTTTAAGAAAAAAATAAAGAAAAATAAAAATAAAATAAAAAAATGATTTTTTTTCAACAACTAAAAAAAAGATTTTTTTTCAAGAATTAAAAGAAACGATTTTTTTTAGAATAAAAAAAATGATTTTTTCTGGAAAGAAAATAAAAGCTAGATTAAACTTAGAAATTATTCGGTATTAATATTAATTAGAAGTAAAACAACCAATCCCCGGCAACGGCACCAGTTACATATTCATGCTTTGCTGGGATACATGTATCATTTAATTGTTATACCATCTGAGTCGTAACATGTGCTAGTTGGTTCAGTATGAAAATTTTGTCATCATCAAAAAGGGGGAGATTGTTGAAAATCATGTGCTTGTATGTTTTGATTGAGAAAAATTTTATTTGAATATATGTTAAATATAAAATTATATTTACATAAATAATATATGAAATTGTGAGTGTACATATTAAAACTCAAAGGAAGTAAAAGATGTGCAAATTATAATATCAATTAATGATATTATAAAATAACCGGGTTCCTACATTTTATTATCAAACATAAAAAATGAAGCCAATTTGATTTACTCTATTAATATCTTAATTAATAGATTAATTTATATTATTGATTATGACTAAAAGAATTTTGATACTTGGAATTGGTATGCTTATATGTGTATTTGAAGAGCATAAGATTATGATAGTCGAGCATACATATTCATTGGACCAACCATATATCTATATATATAGGTACATGAAAGTTATTCATATGCATGGCCCATGAAAAGAGCAGAGCTCGTGAAGAGAGTTCAACTTAGTGCAATTCACTTATCCAAAACGGCAGCATCTTGAGCAGATAAAAGCTTAAGCTTTTATGATCGAACACTCGAAGCTCTAACCGCATATCTCGACCTAGAGCTGTCCTTCTCCTCTTGATCTCTCTTGTGATGCCAACTCCAATGGAAAGAATGTTAAGGCAACTAAGTGTAAGAACGGCTATTTTGCTAGAAAATCACCATCTAAAGCAGTACAACATCGTTTCCATCAAATCTCAATGGAAGGATTTCAAAAAGGTTTAAACCAAAACCTTAATATGCTCAACGTTTAAGTATCTTCTATAAAAATGAGCTTCAGATGAACTATTTGAGTTAGCTGAGACATATTCTTGCTAATTTGATTAAAAGAGATAAAAGCCCTCATTAATTTGCTCTTACTACCATGTTCGGTAATGTTTGAAGGAAAAGGAAATCTTCGTTGATATTCCCTAAACTCATTATCTTGTGAATATCATTTGATAGATTGATCTTTGTATGTGCTAGATTATTTATAACATTATTTGCACACAAAGATTACTGTAAATCTAAAACCCTAGTTTGTGAAATTGGAGCTTTCGAGATTAGAGCTTGAATTGATTGTATACATTCGATTAGCTCTCTAATTAGCTTAAATCCTTACTCATACTATATATTTGAGGAATGGGCTTGATGTATTAAGGTTTTTGTAAACCTAACTTTGTAACCCTGAGTTGTATACCTCCTTTTGAGGAGTTACGGGGTGAAGGAGAGGTGCTCTCCTTGTTTGAAGTAAAGTAGACTTGAACTTGGTTTGAGTTGAACGAAAAGAGGGTGGAAGTAGGTGAAAAGTGTCGAACCATGGTGAAATTCTTGATTGTGAATTTTTTGATATGATTTACTCTTTTATGCTTTAGTATCATTGTGACATTTTATCTTGCTATGATTACTAGAAAGAAATCAAAAAGAAAAAAATTATCTAAATTAGCTAAGCTTCTAAATATCCAATTCAACCCCTCCTTCTTGGATAGCTATAAAACCTAACATAGTGCTATGTTATAAGGCATTACAATTGCATCTCATGAATTATGTGCGAAGGTATTTGCATAATGGTGTGTGTAAGCTCTATGTTGGTATAATGCTAATGGAATTCACTAGTATCTTTGATAACTCTATTTTTATAGGTATATTTTACCTAATTTAAATAATAAATTATCTAATGCTTGTGAGAAAATATTTAAATTCCTCTTTATTTACTTAAATTTATCTTGTTTATGTAGCATAAGGAGGCATGAAGAAAAAGGACAAGCATGGAGAACCTAGTACTTATTATATGACAGAAGATGGTCAAATTATCGAGGTGAAGGAAATCAAGATGGGCTTAGGCTTAGGCTTTGGATGATTGTTATTAGATTTTTATTGTTATTATTTTTTTTAAATCATTAGAAAACCTAGTCCTATTAGGAGTCTAAAGCCTAATTAATATAGAAGTCTAAAACCCAATTGTATTAGGAATTCAAAACCCAATTCTATTAGGATAAGGAGAAAGTTCTAGATCCCAGACCCTATATAAAGGAGGACCACTGCATAAGGAAGGGGGGAAGGAGAAGAGAGAAAGAAAAGAAGGTGCCACTGAAACCAAGGAAGAAAGAAGAAAATCAAGGAGAATTCTTAAAGAGAAGACAGTGTGGTGACAACTTTCCTGTTTTTCTTTATTTAAGATGTTTCCCTCAATTTCTACCATTGTTTTGGTTTATTTCATTATGTTCTAAATTCCTTTTGTTAGAGCAATGATGTAGCCTAACTTTGATGATGTGAATCCTATAAGTTTTTATGTTTTGCAAGATATTTTATTTATATGAGTTATATATTATTATGCTTAATGCTCTTAAGTGATTGGCCACCACTTGAATGATTTGATGTGCATGTTTGAGACCGACAAGAGTTAATATGTAGTTGCTTCTTGTAATATATAACCATGAATTAAATATGGATAGACATATACCATGTTGTTTGTGTGGCTTTTGGTGATAAGATGATCGAAAGATTTATTGTAAACCAGGAATGTTCACAGATCCTAAAGCATTTGGTTTGTTTCAATTCATATATAGAAATATAATGAATTAATGAACTAAATAGGTTTGCTATACCTAGACATAGGATAGTAAATAAATTAGGAAATTCCGCCATCACATAAGTATTATCATTCTTGTAGGCATAAACTATGGAAATTCATATCTAGTAGTTATGGTGAAATCGGATGGTCTAACATGTCTCTCATATTGATCTTTCTTACTTGGATTTAATTTCAATTAGTGTTGAATCTTGTTTTGGAAATTTTATATTTTATTTCATCATCAACTTTCTTTTGATTACCTAGATAAATTTTAGGATTAGTTCATTGTTGGTACTTAATTAACTTAGTATTCACCAATCTTTGTAGGACGATACACTTTCTTATCATTATATTACTTGTTCGACATGTTCACTTGCATTTAGAATTCCACCGAACAATCTTTAGTTATCTTTTGTCAATTGTAATATAATTTAGATTGAGGTTCATAAAGAGTCTAACCTTTGTAGTAAAAGGAAGACATAAAGTTTGCCATGTAAATTCTACAAAGTTTATAAATAAACTAGTAGAACTTACTAGTAAGGCTAATAAATTGATTTATGATAATCACATTTGTTTACTACCCATTAGGAAGTGAACTTAGGATTACGTTGAAAGTGATTTACTTATAATTTACACTATTAAGAAATTTGTAAATGTAATGGCATTAAAGTATAGTGTCTTGTTGAATACTGTAGTAAGGATTCTTTTACTAAGACCTTTTCTATTTAAAGTATAATGGTTGCAAAGGTATTAACAACCATCTATGAAGAATGATGGATTATCAAAGCTAAACTTTAATGCTAGTAAAGGTGATAAGATCATAAATTCTATACTCATAATGATGCTTTTAACACCATAAAGGACTTCAAGTCATCTCAACATCCTTTACTAGTTCTATAAGGAAAAGGGTAATGAATTGTTGGACTACAACAAATATAGAACTTGGTTATTTAAATGTAAGCCTAGAGACAATAGTTCTTTAACATTTCTTAGTGAATCCAATAAGGTACATGCCTTATCCAGTTCTTGGAATCTAGATAGTAGTACAACTTGTTATGTTGCTTTTACCATCTAAGGATTCATAAAAAAGAGTGTCAAATAAAAATAAACTAATACTTGTAATTGGGAATTATAAACAAGTGAATGCAAGATTAGTGGGGGATGTCATTTTATTTTGGTTAAAATGATATAAAGAAACACTTTTTATGTAACCTTTTTTTGATGGAATTTACTTTTTGACATGTGTAACTACTATTTTAAGATAAAGAACTCTATGGTTAATTTGTTCTTTAATAAGGCTAGTCACTATACTAGGTTATATGGTTTGTATATAGATTGTTTTTATCTCCTTATAACATTTTTGTTACCTATTACATCAAGAAAGTTATTTCCAAATGGACCTTTATCTATGGAACCATCTTATGTAATGTGGTATAAATGTTTAGCCATATCTCTAGAAAAAGAGTATAAAGGTTGATAAAGTTTAATGTCCCACCTACTCTTGTAAGTAATCAAAAGATCTTTGTATACTAGTGTAAAGGTAAACTAACTGAGGTAAAGAAACAATCTATAATCCATTATTTTGACCTATTAAAGGTGTTTGTAGAAATTTTAGAAGTAAGTGAACATATTGAACAAGTAATATAATGATGAGAAAGTATCATCCCACAAAGATTGTTGATTATTAAACTAATTAATTACTAACGGTAAATTAATCTAAAGTTTATCTAACAAATCAAAAGAAAGTTAATAATGAATTAGATTAAAAAAATCAAAACAGAAGTTTAACACTAAATGAAATTAAATCCAAATAAGAAAGATCAATACAAGAAATATGTTAGAGTATCCACTTTCACCATAGCCACTATATATAAATTTCAATGGTTTATGCATACAATAATGATAATATCTATGTAATGGCAAAAGTTTCTAATTTATTTACTATTTTATAACAAATCTATTCATTTTATTAATTCATTATATCTCTATGTGAATTGAAATAAAGAAAAGTGCATTAGAATCTATGAACATTCTTAGTTTACAATGAATCTATTGACCACTTTATCGTTAAAAGTCATGCAAATAATACGCTATATGTCTATCTATATTTAATTTATGGTTATATATTATAAGAATTATTTACATATTATCACATCTCAGTCTTAAATATGCACATCAAATCATTCAAGTAATAGCTAATCACTTGCGCAAATATCAAAGCATTAAGCACAATAACATATAACTCATATAAATAAAATCTCTTGCAAACTATAGAAAACCATGAAATTTACATCACCATAATCAAGTTACATTGTAACTCTAACAAAAGGAAATCAAAACATAATATAATAAAAATCAAGAACAATAATAGGAACTAAACAAGGCATCTTGAATAAAAAAACAAGAAGTTTATCAACTTTTTTTGTCTTTTTTTCAAGAAATCCTTGAATTCTAGCTTCTCTCTTGGATTATGCTAATTGTGTCAAGATAAAGAAAATATACTAAGACTATTTTTATTTTTTATTTTTTCATTAATTTTTTTTTACTATTATGAAAATGCTTCAATTGCATCCCAAAAAACACTTGCTTTATAATTGTCAACCAACCCATTATAAAAAGTTTATACGTATAACTATATGAGTAGTCCATAATGTGGACATCTCCTCAAAAGTTCTTTGACTTTTTTCTATGCTTCATACAATGATTCATTGTCCATCTCCAGAAAAGTAGTAATAACATTACACTTTTTTTAAAGATTTTATAGGAAGAAAGAACTTACCAAAAAATGTTTAAGCCAAATCATCCTATTTAGTGATTGATTTTGTAGGATAACAAGAGAGTTAACTTTTAGCTTTATCTCTAAAAGAAAATGGTGACATTCTTAATCTAATTACATCTTCTATGACCCCATTGTATTTAATTGTGCCATAAATTTCAAGTAAGGTGTCAATGTAAGCATTTAGATCATCATTTAGATGAGTGATGACTTGATCTCAAAGTTGTTTGTTGGGATTACAAACCTCTTAATCTTGATGTGGCACCCTAAACTATTGATGAAGGATAATCTTTTAAAATTTTACATGGCACACCAATGTCCTCCACTTTCTTTTCTTTCAGTTTGGTCTCACTTTAAAAAAAAACAAAACAAACAAACAAAATGAATTTTGTAAAGAGAAAACGAAAAACAGAGAAAAAAGAAGAAAAAAAGGATTTTTTTAAGAAATTAAAGCGTAGATTAAAGTTAGAATTCTTTGGTATTAATACTAATTAGTGGTAAACAAATAATCTTTGACAACAATGCCAAAAACTTGTTTATGGAAATTCGATATACAAGTGAACATATTGAACAAGTAATATGATGGTGAGAAAGTATCTTCATACAAAGATTATTGAATCATTAATGGCTAACTAGTTGTAAAGTTTACCTAACAAATCAAAAGAAATTTGATAATGAATTAAAATTAAAAAATTTCAAAACAAAAGTTCAACACTAAATGAAATTAAATCCAAATTGTTAAAAAAAGATGTGTTTTGTTGTAACATAATTTGGTTACAAATAATATATATAAATTTTTTCATATGTTTATGTGCAAAATTAGACAACAAGGAAGTAAAATGTGTACAAATTATAATATCAATCAATAATATTATAAAGTAGTCAAGTTCCTACATTATTTTATAATGCAACCTTATATATGCTCAAAATGAATATTTTAATTGATGGAATGATAGTTGCATAACAATTCTTTTAAAGGAAAATTGATGCTATATTTGCTTTATTTGTAGGCCACTTAAAGTCCACTAAAAGACTAATCAAAGCCCGCATGAAGTAAGCCACTTGAAGTTGAATCAAAGCCCGCATGAAGCAGGCCACTTGAAGATGATTTTGGAGCCCGTTTAAAGCATGATGATTAAGACTTAGCCTAACTAAGGCTTAATTTGATCCAAAGCTCATCTAAAGTAACCTAATTAAGACTTACCTGATCCAAGCCCAACAGCCAAAACTAGCATCATTCAACTTATTAAGAGAACTCAATTAATCAGGACTCTCAACTGAGAAGTGGCCTCCATTTTGTTTGTTCTCACACGGCTTCTATCTTTTTCTTTCTAAGCTATTGATTCTCCAATAGGAAGATTTGAGAAAGGACTGATTGTTAGAACGGTTGACTGGGACCAAAAATTGAATATTCTATTGTTGATTGATGGAAATCTCTTCATTCTTTAACAGGAAGATATCTATGGTGATGTCAAGTTTGACAAGAAACCCTAAAGAGCTTTGGTTATTTGAATATCATATAAAATCCTTCCTTAATGATAGATTGAGAGCTTTTTTTATCATATATTTACAAAATCATGAGAAGTATTAAGGATCTGTTCATATAATGCTACCATATTTGGATTTGGTGATATTACCCAATCTTGGGTAATACTCGGTGATACTCCTCAAAGATCAATTCTTTGTGATCTCTTATACTTGTATTCACTTATTTATGTGCTAATTAAGCTTTACACATTATATGCACATAAATAGTGTCGTAAATCTGAAACCCTAACTTGATGACATTTGGGGGTTTCTTGATTAGAGTTTAGATACTTGTTTAATCTTTTGAATAAGCTCTTTGATAGGCAATATCCCATACATTTCATATTATTTAGGGATTTATTAGTTGTACAGAGGTTGTTTCAAGCTCATCTTGTAATCAGTGACTTGTATAACTCCTTGAGAAGGAGTTAGAAAGTGTGGAGAACTTTTTCTCTTACTTTGTTAGTAAAGAAAAATCCAACCAATTGTGATGGACGAAGAAGAGGGTGGAAGTAGGTGAAAAGAACCGAACCACCATGAAAAAATTGTTGTCTTTCCTTACTGTTTATAATTGCTTTAAACTTGTTTTTATGCTTATCTCTTAAACTTGTTTGATTTGGTTGTGTTGGATTAAATTAGGTCATTGTTGAGTTACTTTCTTAGAAAATCAATTCAACCCTTCCCCCCCTCCCCCCTTCTTGGTTGGCCATTATACCTTACACAAATAAGAAAGATTAATACGAGAAATATGTTAAAGAATCTTATTTCACCATAACAACTAAATATGAATTTCAATAGTTTATGCCTACAAGAAATAATAGTATCTATATGATTGTAAAAAGTTGTTAATTTTTTTATTATTCCATGTCTTGGTATAGCAAGCTTACTCAATTTATTAATTGATTATATCTCAATGTGAGTTGAAATAAACAATAATGCATTAGAATCTATGAATATTCTCAATTTACAATGAACTTTTAACCATGTTATCATTGTAAGCTATAAAAATAATATAATATATGTTTATCCATATATATTATAAAAAACATTTATATATTATCACCTCTCAATCTCAAATATACAAATCAAATTATTTAAGTAATAGCCAATCATTTGCAAAAACATCAAAGCATTAAGCAAACTAACATATAACTGATAAATAAAATTTCTTACAAAACATAGAAAACTATAAAATTCACATTATCATAATTAGGTTACATTGTAGCTTTTACAAAAGGAAATAACATTTAATATAATAAGAACAAGAACAATAATAGAAACTAAACAAGGCACCTTGAATCAAAGATCAAGAAGTCTAACATCCTTTTTGTCTTCACTTCAAGAAACCTTTGAATTTATAACTTTTCTCTTGGATTATGATGAATTTTCTTCCTCTTTTTTCTCCCTTTTCTTTTCTCTTAAATAAAGTTTAGGGTCTAGACCTATCTCTTATCCTAGTATAAGGGGTCTTGGATACCTAAAACAATTAGGTTTTGAATTTCTACATTAATTAGGCATTGAACTCCTAACATGACTAGGTTTTCTAATTATTTATAAAACTCAATAACAATAAAAAATATAATAATAATTACCCAAAGCCTAAACCTATCTTTACTCTCCTGATCTTAACATTCAAACTATATTTTGCCACACAATAAGTATCAAGTTCTCTACACTCATTCTTTTTCTCCACAACTTCTTATGCTACATAAGGAAAACTTAAGTAAATAAAAAAAAATTCTAATATTTTCTTATAAACATTGTATTATTTATTGATTAAAATAGGTAAAATAATGTTATAAAAATAAAGTTATCAAAAGGTCATATAAAGTGATAATATTGAACCCTATATAGAAACAATTAGGGTAAAATCATCAAGGTTACTAGATCTAATTGTAGTGTGAATGTTTATATAAACATAACAATATATTGCTTAAGATTTATATGCCAAATGCTTGAAGAATTCTAGTATAACTAGTGAATTCTTTATACTTTGGAATCCTAAGCTATATGGTGCAACCAAAATGTGTGACTGCAAATTTATGTATATGATCAAGAGCATGGTTAATGAGACAAATTTTACCTAATTTTCAATAAGAGTAGCATTTTTTTTTTCCACACTCACTCGAGGAAGGGGAACCCATGACTGATGAGACTGTCGATCAGGGTTTGGCTCAGAAAACTCCATTAAGCCAGGGGCCCCTACCCTCAATAGGAGTAACATTGACTATAGTCTATTATCATCCTCAATTGTGTTCCTATTAAAACTATTTCACTAGCTCTTTTGAGTGATGAATTAAAGTAACTAAGTTTTAACCATATTAAAGTTTAAGGATGTCCTATACAAATAAAGTTGTATAAACCAACATTGAGTAAATTGGGCATATGAATTACTTGATGTTATTAAGTATGTTACTAAAATCATTTAAATGGATATTGGTTTAAGAATCTTAGTGGAGGTACTAGAATCATGAAATCATAGATAGCACAATTTCTAAAACTTGATATGACAAAGAAATAATTATTTCTAAACCATACAAAATAATAGTATAGTTAATGTGATTGTATCATTTCTCTTCCTATACAAATGGATTTAGAGCCCATCACACTAAAATTTGGGACTACTAAGGTATATGAACCCATTATAAAAACAACTTCAACAAAGGTTTCATAAGTCCCAAGATCATGCTTTAGAGGCTCTAGTTAGGAAATCCACTAAAGAAAGTAGATTAGTTATTTATTTAGACTACTTGGTCTATTCTAAAGAATATAATTATGACATCAAGATTATGAATGATCTAGTTACTTGTGCACATGTTGCTTCTAGTGCTCAATAAGATGTTTGATTAATATGGTAAATGTTAGGAGCTTGTTGAATTGCCTATAAGTTTGAAATAGTTGTGCAAGACCAAGAGAGTTTCATATGAAAGATTCAAAGGTGCAAAGTTAGGCTGATAACTAAGAAATATGCTTAGAAAAATGAAGAAGACTATAATGAAATTTTCTTTTAGTCTCTTTAAAAGATTATTTCATGGTAATCCAGGAACTAGTAACTCATTTTGTTATGGAGTTACATAAGATGAATGCTATAGATCACCTTTCTAAATGAAATTCTTAATAAAGAGGTCTATATCATGCAACTTAAAGGCTTCGTAATAAAAAATGAGTATCACCTTGTGTATAGACCTAATGAGTCTACTTATGCACTCAATTAAGCTTCCCAATAATGGTACCTAAAGTTTTATAGTTGAATAACTTCATGTGGTTATATACATCAAGATCAATAGGAGCATACCAATTCTTCTCATTATTTGGGTGCAAATATATTGTTTGTGAGCAATGATAAAAGGTCACTCCATAAGGTAAAAAAATTTGATATAAAAGATCTTGGTGAAGTGACTTTATCCTTAGGATTATGATCCGTTGGCACTATTTTCTAAATGTATACTTGGAAATATTATGTATAGTCAAGTTGTACTAGATTATTATTAACAGATATTTGTTAGACCCTAATTATGGTCATTAGATAGTCAAGAAGGTTATGAAGTACTTAAAAGGAAAAAAGATTATTTGTTGACCTATAAATGGGTAAATTACCTATAGTTGTTTTTGGCATACCATTTATACTTTGCAAGCTATAAGGTTGATTAGAAATCTACATCAAGGAATATGTTCATATAGTAAAAGGGTAGTGTTAGGGAATTGTGTGTAACAAAAAATTAACAACATCTTTAATCATAAAAGCATAACTTATAGCATGCTATAGAGTAGCTACTTAAGTATTTTGGTAAAGAACCTTATAAAGGAGTTAGCAAACTCATAAAGCATTGATGGACTCATTGAGAGTCAATAGATTCATAAGAAAGTTGACAAAATTGTTTCTATTGTTGGACCTATTTAGCTATATTATGATAATAAAGCTATTATTCAGTTTAACAACAGCGATAAAGATATCTCAAAACCTAACCATGCATAAATATAACTCTAAACCATAAACAAGGGTTAAGTAGGTGACATCACAATAACGTACTTTGACACAAATGCTATGGTTATTAACCCACTGTTAAAGGTGTTTGCCCTTGAATTTTAAAGCAATGCAATTTAGACAAGCATAGGAGCATTATGGGATGTTATTGGTTAATGGGAGTTGTTTTATGTCTTTATTGTGACATAAAGTAGCATATGTGTTGTTTACCATGAGGCAAAACTTGTTTCTTAAAATATATATTGATTGCATGCCTTAAGTTTGAATTCTGGATGTATAAAGCAACTGGTTGTTTTATATGTAACAAGTTAAAGAAGTGCATGCACAAACTCATTTGTACACATATATATACATATATATCACTTATGCAATGGTTGGGGCATTTAGTCATGAGCCATATAAGAATGTCTTGTAATATAATAAGCAAGAAATTTGGTTTCATTGAAACCATAAGGTAAATTCCCATGATAATTTGTCACTTAAGTAAAAGAGAATTGGATCAATACATAAATTAGGCTTGTAATATTATCAAGTTGCCACATTATTATATTAAATCCATGTTAATAAAGTGGAGAACTCTTTTGACTATGGATGTTGTTGTGTCATTTATAAGATGCAATTATTGCCATAATTCAACATTTAAAGCTTCAAGGAATCGAATTAACTTTTAAGGATCATATCTAAACTGGGAATAATGCGTACAAAAATGTTTTTCAAAATTGTTTTCATTAATACTATTCTTATTAAAATAGCCCAAGTTAAAAATTGTTAGCATATTTTAAATAGGCTTACTAATGTAGGCCTATATCAATGGAATCCTTAAATTTAACTTATTTTTAAACTAATGGTTTTGTAACTGGTTTTGTAATTGTTTTTAGCTGTTAAATACAAAGTTGCCTAGTATGAGCCAATGTTTACCTTCTAGAATTGTGATAAGTGAGCCTATTCGCACAACAATACTAGAAAAAATCACAATACAAGGAATGAAGAGCCAAAAAAAAAAGAAGAAGCAAATATAGGGCTTGAACATCAAATAAAGAAAGACAATTGTAACTATATTTTTTTTTCTTTGCACATAATATCAAAATTCCTCTCTTTTTTTTAAAAGCACTTCATCAAGCCTTGAGATCTTATTTCATAATAGTGAAGCCTATAGGTGTCTTCATTGTAAATTCTTTGTAACATTTTTTTTTCCCTGATTGTAGTTGTAACCAAGCTAACCATCTAAGGATTTTCAGTAGATTTGTTAAATAAAAACTATGGAATATTTCATTGTGAAAAATCTTTAAAAGAAAAAACCATTCACCTTTTGGATAACAAGTTTAAAAGAATGGAAAGTCAAGAAAAAGAATCTTCTAACCTTAATAAATTTAGGAGTTGAAAGCCTCTAATGAGAGAATTTGAAAAACCTTGCCTTAATAGTATGTTATGTAAGGCTAAAATCTTATGATTTTTGCAAACTAGCTACATTCCATTTCTAGTTTTCTCCACTGTTGGTGCTTGCACCTGTTCAATGAAATTCTAAATGCAAGTAAACATGTCAAACAAGTAATATAATGATAAAAAAAGATATTATCCCACAAAAATTGATGATTACTAAACTAACTAATTACTAATGGTGAATAATTTCTAAAATTTATCTAACAAATCCAAATGATAAATGATAGATTAATTACCTAAATTTAAGAAAATTAAATACACAAAATATGTTAGAGCATCCAATTTCACCATAACTACTAAGTACTAATATTGATTATGTATGCTTACAAAAGGAATAATATCTATATGATGGCAGAACTTCCTAATTTATTTACTATCCTATGTCTAAGTATAACAAACCTACTTAGTTCATTAATTCATTATATCTCTACATATGAATTAAAAGAAAACCAAATGTATTAAGATCTATGAACATTCCTAGCTTACACTAAAAACCACATAAACAATATGATATATGTCTATCCATATTTAATTTATAATTGCACATTATAAGAAACAATTGTATATCATCTCCTGTCGATTTCAAATATGTAAATCAAATCATCTAAGTGGTAGATAATCACTTAAAAGTATTAGACATAGTAATATGCAACTTTACATCATAATTAGGTTACATTGTAGTTCTAACGAAAGTAAACTAGAGCATAACAAAATAATAAGGAAGAAAAATAATAAGAAATAAAGAAGGTATCTTGAATCCAAGAACAAGAAGTTTGTCACCCTTTTTATCTTCTCTTCAAGAAAAACTTGAATTCCTAACATCTCCCTTGAGTTATGCTCAATTTCCTCCTCCCTTTCTTTTGCCTCTTCTCTTCTTTTAAACAGGGTTTAGGTTTAAACCTATCTCCTATCCTAGTAGAAGTGGGTTTTAGAGACCTAAAACAATTGGGTTTTAAACTCCTATATTAATTGAGCTTTGAACTCCTAATATAACTAGGTTTTTTAATCATTTAGAAAACCTAACAATAATGGAAAATCTAGTAACAATCATCCAAAGCCTAAGCCCATCTTAATTTTCTTAATCTTGATATTTTGATCATATTTTGTCATATAATAAGCATCATGTTTTCCATGCTTGTTCATTTTCTCCATGCCTCCTTATGCTACATAAACAAGACAAATTTAAGTAAATAAAGAGGAATTCAAATATTTTCTCACAAGTATTAGATTATTTATTACTTAAATTAGGTAAAATAACTTTATAAGAATAGAATTATCAAAACCCCAAAACTTAACATTTTACTATTCCTCAAGCAAAAGTAATAAACAACATACACTTTAGACAAAACCCCTTCATGAAATTCTCCCATAATTTCTCAACGTAACAATTCAAAGAAAAATATAACTTTCATCTAAACACTACAATTGTTTTATTATGTAAAATAAACTCTTAACTATGTTGACCATGTGTGCATGTGTGTGAGTCCTCATCTTTTCAACTATATGCACTCCAAATAGATCCATATTAATATGCATTCTCTTAATATCTTTAACCAAACCTCATAGGTTTGCTTTCCATTCCTTTCTCCACTAATGTAAGCCAATCATCTAATCAAGAATCAATAGGATTTTTATAAGCGTGTAATGTAAGGTTGGGTTAGGGGTAAGATGAAAGTCATTTAGGCATAATTCACCCATGAACATGCTTTCTAAGATCTAATTTGAGCTTTTGTCATTTTCTACATTTTTACTCCTCACAAACAATCTTTCTATCACCATTTCTCTCATTCTTTTCCATCCAAAAATGCTTGATTTTCACTTAGATTTTGACACTTAAAAAAGCCACACTCATGCTTGCATCAATAAAGCAAGTAAAAGCATTAGAAATGTAGCCACCATAATCTTATCTTGCCAATAGTATTCAATTGCTATGCTTCATAGCCTATCTTTAAAAATTAAGTGGCTTAAATCAAATAAATAATATACTTCTTTCTTTCTTTCTTTCTTTCTTTGCAGAAATGAGATACTATGCCCCATACAATTATTACAGTCAATTTCTTCTTATGCTCCATCTACCCCTTAACTTTTATTCAACTCAAATAAACTTGCATCCTAAAAATCAACATCTTCATAGGTGTAGGACAATAGAATAATTTGTCAATGGCTCAAAGGTATATATATGTGGGTGTCATAAAAAAATCAAATAAAAATTAAGGCTCAAAGGGGTGATTGGTGATAAATAAATAGGGTTGGCTTAAAAGGTTCAACCAATCCTAAGATGCCTAAATCATTTTCTTAGTTAGATGTAACCTAAGATTTTGTCTCAAGAGAAAATCAAAAAAATTCTAAGATTTAGGTAAGATCTAAAATAATTGCATATTTCACATGAATATTCTTTAGAGATACATACAATTTCAAAAATGAAGGACTTTTAGTGCTTAATAAAAGGATCAACATAATTAGAATTACACTTAATTCACATCACAATTATAGGTTTGAACTAAATTTACACCTTCTTAAGAACTGCCAAGAATTCACAACAAGAGATATAATCATAACATATGAAAACTTTTCCAATTAGATTTAGCACACAAATTTATTTTGCCACCCCCAAACTTGAATGAAGCATTGTCCTCAATCCAAAAAGAAAGAAAGAAATAGTAAAGGTGAAATAGGTACGAGAAAACTCCCCTGATTGTAGGTCATATCCATGTAAAGCTATAAGGAAAATGTGGTGACAAAACTTGCAATGAAAAGATGAACAAAAATGTTTGGGTTCCCTCCCGAGAAGCATTTGCTTTATAGTTTGTAGCCAAACTATCCTAGATGTTGTTGCTCAAGGAGGATGAAATTATAATAGTTTAAGAGACAACTTGTGTTGTAAAACAGTAGAGCATTCCTTAATCAACCTCATTGTCTCATATATTTCCAACTTCCTTTTGTTCTCTAGTATCTCTTTAAAAAAATTCATAACTGAACATTTGAGTTGGAGCATCTGCAAAAGGAATGTTAATGTGAAATTTTGAATATACATCAAGGAATTCTAAAAACTACTTGTCTCTTTCATTTTGCTGGAATTTTTTGAGAGATGGAGCTAAAGGCATATAAGGCTTAGGATTGTGTGAAAATAGTTTGCCCTTGGGCGCCTCCTTAGGTTGTTTGTTGATATCATTATCCTTATCTTTAGAAACCTATTTCTCAACATCGTTTTCTCCTACTTGCTTGTCACTTATTAGGGTTATTGCCTCTGCGGTATCTTTAGGGCTTTTCTCCAAATTGCTAGGCAAAGGACCTTCTTGTCTCTCTCAGGCCATATTGATTAACTAACCCATTTGTGTTGAAAATCATGTGTTTATATATTTTGCTGAGAAAAATTTTATTTATGAATATATGATTTTGTGTGCATATATTGAATACTAAAGTAAAAAGTGTGCAAATTATAATATCAATTAATGATATTATAAAGCAGCCGATTTCCTACATTCCATTATCAAACATCACATATAGAGTTAAGATGAATTATTTTATGTGTGATTTAATGAATAAAAAATATTAGTGCTTATAATAAAAGAAAGTGATACTTGGTAATTGTGTGCTTATAGGTACTTTTGAAGGATAAAGGTATGCTACTTGTTCAATTCAAATATGAGAGAAAATATATCATTATTAGACTGATTTTTTATTGAACTATGGTTGGAACCGATTATCTATTGAACTATGGCTAAACTAAGTATCTATTGGACTATTGCTGGACCGACTATCTATCAAATCATTATTGGACCAATTAACTACTGGACCTGTATGAAGCAAGCCCGAACACATTTCACTTAAGTGAAACATGGCCATTTCACTTTGATAAGAGACTAAGCTCTTATGTCGAATAGAACGAAGCCCTAAGCCGCATATCTAATCGAAGCCGTCCTCTTCCTTCTCTTTCAACTGCTGACTCTCCAATGGGAAGATGAACGAAGTGATGGATGTGTCAAAACAGCTCTCTGTTGCAAAAATCGTCATCTTTGTAGTTGTATCATGTCGCTTTTATCAAGTCTTAATGGTAGAATATCAAACAGGTTTGAACTAAAACCCTAAAGTATTCAAGATTTGATAATCTACTATAAAATGAGCTTAAGTTGAATGTTTGGTGCTTGTTGAATGATATATTGTTGATTTGATTAAAAGAGATTGAAGCTTTAAATCATTTGCTCTCACTACTATGTTCTTCAATCCTTGGAGAAAGAAAGAATCTTTGGTAATATTCCTTTAAATCTATTATCCTGTGAATATCAATTGATAGATTAATCTTTGTATGTGCTAAATTACTTCAAAATATTATTTGCACATAAAGATCTTTGTAAATTCGAAACCCTAGCTTTGTGAAAATTAGGGGTTTCATGATTAGAGCTTGAATTGATTTTACATATATTTAATTAGCTCTCTAATAAGCTTAATTCCTCACTCATATTATATATTTGAGGATTAGCTTGATGTACTAAGGTTTTATTAACCTAACCTTGCAACCGAGAATTGAAATAACTCCTTGTTAAGGAGTTGTGAAGTGTAGGAGAATATTTCTCCTAACTTGAAGTAAAGTAGAGTTCAACTTGATTTAAGTTGAAAGAGAAAAAGGCAGAAGTAAGTGAAAAGTGCCGAACCACTATGTAATTCTTTGAGCTTAATTATCTTGTTTTTAATTCCTAATTATATGCTCTGATATTATTATGTTAACTAACAACCATGTATAAATAGTTAAAAAATTATAAATACAAGATAAAACCTAAATATCCAATTCAACCCCCCTTTTTGGATAACTATAAAACCTTACAATTTGCACCTCTAATTTTCTTATTAAAGCTTCTTGATTCTGAAATCTCGCTTCAGTACTTTTCATAAAGTTTTCTGTGGTAATGGTCAGGTTAGTAACTACATCCTCCAAATTAGGCTTCACCTCTTTTGTTGTGCCCAATATTGCTTTAGTACTCTTCATAAAGTGCTTTATGATGGTAACTAATTTATTCCTCATGTCCTCCAAGTTAGGCTTTACCTCTATTGTTTGCTTGAATGTTGGTAGCATATCATCTCATTAAGGTTACTTCATGAAAAATTTTGATGGTTATCTCATCCTGAATTGTACACATTGGATTAAGGATCTTTGTGTGACCTGCTCAAAATCCCAACAAAATTAGCATATTCATTATATTGAGCTCAAGGGTTACCTATACATTCCATGCTCGCATGTCCTCCACCAAAAAATTGATATATTCTACCCTAAATTCTCACAATTGGAGTACTTAAGTTGTTTATCTTTTTATTAAGCACTTCCAATTGTTCACACATTATGGTAAAGATATCTACTTCATAAACTCCTCTTGCTGGATGCATTGGTAGCCTCTCAGTAGACTATTGATAGCTATTGAATGTCATTTCCTCTAGAAGGTCATATGCCTTTTCTGTTGTTTTGCTGTGCAAGGACCCTCATGCAACTGCAACAATTATAAAACAGAGATTTATATTAGACCATTCATAAAAAGTTTGTACCTGTAACCATATAGGTAGTCCATGATCTGGACATCTCCTCAAAAGTTTCTTAAATCTTTCCTAAGCTTAATACAATGATTTGTTGTCCATCTGCATAAAAGTAGTAATACCGTTACGCATTTTTATAGATTTTGCAAAAAGAAATAACTTACCAAGAAATTTCTTAACCAAATCATTCCATATAGTAATCAATCCTGCAGGAAGAAAAAAGAACCAATTTTTAGCTTTATCTTTAAGAGAAAATGGAAATAGCTTTAACCTAATAACATCATTTGTGACACTAACATATCTAATCATATCACAGAATTCAAGGAAGGCTTCAATATGAGCATTTAGATCCTTGTTTGATAGCCCACTAAATTGCACAAAGTTTTGAACCATTTGGATGAAAATTGGCTTGATCTCAAAGTGGTTTGCCTGATTTGCAGGCCTAATGCTTGATGTGACACTTCAAAATGTTGGTGCAACACAATCTTTCTGAAGTCTATGTATACCATCGTTGTTCTTCATCCTTATTGCTTAATCTTTCAGCAATAGCAACTTAACAAGGAAATTTTTTTCTTTTTTCTATTTTTTTTTTGCCAAAAAAAAATAATAAATCAAAATAAAAATAAACAAAAAAATGATTCTTTTTTTCTTTTTTTTGAAAATTAAAAAATGACTTTTTTTCAACAATTCTAAAAAATGATTTTTTAAAGAAAATAAAAGCTACATTAAACCTAGAAATTATTCAATATTAATATTAACTAGCAATAAACAACCAATCCCCGACAATGGTGCTAAAAACTTATTCAGTGAAATTCTATATGCAAGTAAATATGACAAACAAATAATATAATAATAAGAAAGATATCGTTTCACAGAAATTGGTGATTATTAAATTAACTAATTACTAACAATAAATAACTTATAAAATTTATCTAACAAATCCAAATAATAGATGATAGGTTATTTAACTAAATTTCAAAAAACTAAATACACAAATTATGTTAGAATATTTGATTTCACCATAACTACTAAGGACTAATGTTAATTATTTATACTTGTAAGAGGAATAATATCTATATAATGATGAAACTTCTTAATTTATTTACTATCCTATATCTAAATATAGCAAACCTACTTAGTTCATTAATTCACTATATCTCTATATGTGAACTAAAACAAACCAAATGCATTAGAATCTATAAATATTCCTAATTTATACTGAAACCCACACAAACAGTATGATATATGTCTATCCATATTTAATTTATAATTACACATTACAAAAAGCAACTACATATCCTCTTCTGTCGGTTCAAATATATAAATTAAATATATAAGTGATAACTAATCACTTAAAAGCATTAAATATAGTAATATGCAACTTCATATCATAATTAGGTTACATTGTAGTTCTAATAAAAGTAAACTAAAACATTAAAAAATAATAATGAAGAACAATAATAGGAAAAAAAGAAAACATCTTGAATCCAAGAACAAGAAATTTGTCATTCTTTTTGTCTTCTCTTCAAAAAAACCTTGAATTCATAGCTTCTCTCTTAAGTTGTGCTCAATTTCCTCCTCCCCTTCTTTTGCCTTTTCTCTTCTCTTAAATATGGTTTAGATTTAAACTTATTTCTTAGTCTAGTAGAAATGAGTTTTAAAGACCCAAAACAATTGGGTTTTAAACTCTTATATTACTTAGGCTTTGAACTTCTAACATAACTAAGTTTTTTAATCATTTAGAAAATTCAACAACAATAAAAAATCTAATAACAATCATCCAAAGCCTAAGCCCATCTTGATTTTCTTAATCTTGATATTTTGACCATATTTTGCCATATAATAATTATCAAATTCTCCATGTCTCTTTATTTTACATAAATAAAATAACTTTAAATAAATAAAGAAGAATTTAAATATTTTTTCACAAGTATTAGATTATTTATTGCTTAAATTAAGTAAAATAACTCTATAAAAAAATAGAGTTATTAGCACCTTTGTCTTATCATTTTCCCATCTAAGTGCTTTTTCTTCATCGATTTTTGTTCGTGCATACCAATTGGCTTCTTCTTTTGCTTTTTTTTTTCAACTTCTTATATAACATAGAGGGTGACTTCTTCATTCCGTTCATGCTTTCTGATTTGGTATAAGTCATTCATAATTTGATTAGTTCAACTTTTTATTAAATCTTTTTAAAACTTCCAAACGTTAATAACATTTTGTTTTTTTACCAAAGGAGCCATTATCCTTTCAAAAACAAGATCTTTTCTTCATTTTCAAAAATATCAAAAATGGTGAAGAAATTGTTTATTACTCCACATTCATCAGATGTTTGAGTATTGCTCTTCGAATCAAAATACAACAATACTTCTTTGACTTTGTAACAATTTTGCTGTTTGGTTAGCAAACCTACTTAGCTGTTGCCAAAATCATCCTCTTGGCTTGCAATCTTAGATTTCTAAAGTCGATTAAAATCTTCATACATAGACTAATTCCAGGATTGTAAATATCCTTAATTTTTGAAAAATCTTATTTAGATCTTTCAACCGTGTCCTTGGGCTTACTCTTCTTAGATGATTTCGCTCGCATATGTTACTAGAACTTGTTTAGTTTAATGTGCCGTAGATTTGATAGAAAGATCCTCTATAAAGATCAATTTACCTATAGAGTGACTTCTTTTGATGCTTAGTTAATAATCATGTCTTTGGATGCAATATAAATATGTAAACCCTTTATAGTTACTTTTATTCCTAAAAGTTGTTTTTCAAGAAAAGAGAACATAGAGTGCATCCAACTTAGCTTGTACGACAGGGGTGTGACAACTTAGTTCCTCAGTCTCAGTTTCCAATACGCAAGACTTTACTCTAGACACTTCAGCCACCAAAAATTAACTGTATACAAGAACTATCCATTCACTACCCAGATAATGCGTTTAGTAATTACTTGAACGGGATACAGAGCTCATAGACACCCAAATAACAAGGACCTAATATGGTTGAAAAAACACTACACAGAAGTTCTGCCAAGAGTAGGCGTCAATGCCTCAAACACACCACGATCATGTAAGAGACAAAAATTATAACTACCATAATAGTAGATAGTCGTGCCTTTTAATGAGATAATTGTCTAAGACAATAAAGGAATGTAATGGCAGCCAGTTATCTGGAGAATCTCTCTAAACTCCCAAACCCCTGATAGCCAACCAAATGCATTAAAAACCTAATGCTGTAAGCAGGTGGGGGCAACAATGCAACCAAGAATCAAGAAACTAATAAAAATAAATCCACCCATTTTCAGTAATCTATTCGGGTATAAACCTAATTATATCCAATTACTCCCTCCACATCCGCTAATAAGTGTAGGCTAGCGTATCCATGTTACGAGCCGAAGTAACGGAACAAGTCAACTGACGCTCGAATGGCAGATCATCGAGAATGAATGGCACATGTTTCTTCTTTCCTCTACCTATGGTGTAGGTATGTAAGAAGAACAGCACAGAACCTCTAGTTGCTTGTCGATCAAAAGAGCTGCCTGCACCGTTTTACGGGTTCTGGCTTTAAACCCCGCAACTCCTGCATGCACCTCCGATGCCATATGGAGTTTACCTGCGTTTCAGTTGATTCGGTGAGGGTGCCTGCATGAAGCACCATATTTGGCTCTTTCCCTCGGCCAGACAGCGTGGAACACTAACCTGGAGAAATGCTTGGCTCTATCAATGCTAAGTAAATTGCACGCTACAATTAGAAACAAACGGCGCCCTACAGGCTTTTCAAAATATTATAGCCGTAACAGTCTAGATCATTAGGTGACTTACAGCCAAAAATATACAATATTCTAGAGCTTGGTCTTGTTAAGAAATTAGTAGAGTAACAGGAACAAGTGCCAGACAAAAGATCCAACCCAAAGAATGACCATATGCACTCAACAAATTCCTCAAAATTCAACTGTTAAACTACATATATATAAAGCAAGGCTATTTAGATTTCACTCCTTTTATTTTATTTTATTTTCTTTTGGCGAGAAGTACCGATTTTCACAATATAGGAAGCAGTTACGAGGACAAGATTAGAATAAGAGGTCAAATCATAAACAGTAGACTATTCCAGTCAGATTATCCGGATTAGGGACTTCGACTAAAGACAATTTCCACGTTAAGTTCTAAAATCCGAGAAAAAAAAAAGTGACTCCCTAGGGTTCCATGGCTGATGCTAGACAGAATTGTGGACTTGCTTTCTTCTTTGAAACTAAAAGGTAGGTTCCATAGGGGTAGTTTATGCAATCGTATCCCAATCTCCTGTGGTCGTTCTGGTAAGACACTTGATAGTGTCAAAACATTCTCCCTTAGCTCTTCTTTTTTTAAAGGTTTTGGATAACTAATGTCTGCCATACGGTGAATCCAAAATCTTCCACCTCCCTTGACTTTGACTTTTAGACATTCAACGTTGTAAGCTTTTAGGGACTTGGCATCTCTATTTCAAATGAAATATTAAACTATCTCCCTATATCACCCTTGATCTTTTCATATTGTCTCACACCACTGCTGTTGCAACGACCGAAGCTCTTCCTAACCTTCCTATAAAGATTTACAGCAAAAGCTGCCCCCTGACCATAGAAATTTTGCAAGTGTTAAAGAACAAAAAGGTATAATTTAAGGCATAAACACAGAGAAAAGACAAGCACAAACGTCAAATTTTAATTTAGAACTTCAACTTCTCCACTGGAGTAGAAAAGGTCACCTGTTTCAGATGATTCTTACTAAAAATACAAACCGATGCAGCAGAAGGACTAAAGTCAACTTACACTTTTGTACACTTCAACACGCAGTAGAGTAATTCACTTCATCTGCCAAATCGCCCTGCTTCACAGCATACTTGTGCTCCCAAAGACACGTCATTTTTCAGGTCAATAGTAGCTCCAGGTCATTGACTGTTCATTGAGGGGATGCCAATTCTTGACCACATGAATACTGAATTCCCGTAAATTGTAATATATAATGGATAGGCAAGAACTTATTAAATGCATCTACGAAGCTCTTTCATACAGACTGTTGCAAAGTATATAGTGCTTACGGTGTTCAACTTTTACAAGAAGCAATATCAACTTTGCACTTTTCTTTGGCATCAATTCAGTGACCTTTTTGAAACAGTAACTCAAAAAGGTGTATCTAGATGCAGTTGCAAAGTGTTATACAAACATACCTACCCCATGCTGTTCATTATTACAAAGTAGGGCTAATTAAGAAACTCTGTCCGAGAAAAATCACCATTTCTGCATCAAAATTTAATATAGCAGGATAACTATTTCAATCATCCATTTTTGGCATGAGAAAGTTAACTTGTTGAACCAAATATTCCAAAGGATTTACCAGGAAGGGTTTGGTTTAACCATCCTTTCCTGCTTTATAGGTATGTGTCTAACCAATTATAAACCTTCCTGGTTTTGATTATCCATAGTCAAAATCAGCGGAAAGATTATTCTCAAGGGTTGCCATAGAAATGCCATTGTTTCTTTACGTTTATCAGTTCTTAGATGGGAATTGGACGTTTACTAACAAGGAAATATTTAAATAATCAACCAACTTTCAGACTTGGCATGCTGCTAAGCACTCACACTTTTTCCAATAGATCCAGGATTGGTAAACTTAACCTTTTCACATTCCTTACTGAAACCCCTACATAAAAAACCATAAAAATTTTAGTTTTAAACCTTATTTCAAAAGTTAAATGAAATCAAAACCATCATTTCCTCAACAATCTTTTAAATGACAGAAGTCATACAAGCTCAATGGCTTTTGAAACCATCCCTTGCCACCCCACCACCCCACCCCCGCGCCCACCCACCCAAAACACACACAACAAATAGACAACCCCGATGTCTATATGTGGATTGTAGGCATATGGTACACTTATACATCAATGTAACATTAGACACTATTCTATACTGAAACAAACAGTATTTCAATGTCATTAAATAATATTTAATAAAGCAGGTCAGTTCTTGGGCTACTCAAACCTTGGATCTGCTAATACATCTGAAGCAGCCAATTCTGTCATTTCCAAACCAAAAATTTAACTGCTTCAATTCAATCAGCCACTTTTGATCCAGTTGGTTCAGTTCTCTACCAACTGGACCCATGTTGCAGCCTCAATTAGAAGGCCAGTTAGCATCGGAAGGGACATGAAGTGAAATTTTAAGAAAAGTACTTTAGAAACTTGATTCTGCCAATAGCAGCCCTCGGCAGCTAAGTTGGTATGGAAGAACTGCTGCGCTGAGATTTGAGGTGCAGGTTGTGACGATCATCCCAGAGTATGAGCTATCCTGCAGTAACTTCAACACCAAACTCTTATTCTCCCAAAGAGGGGAGCTAGGCTAAAGTTCATTTCAAAACAAAGTGGTTCTCCTTTATTATAATAAATTTGCACCAGTAACTTGAAAGCCAAAGCCCCCATGAATTTATAGTGTCAAAAATGACTCATGGTATTTATTTCTAGAAACATCATAAACTTTGATAAGGTAACTCAAAAGTGGAAGCCATCTTTAACATTTTGCTCAGAAATTCTACATACATTGAATTCCACAAAAGAATCGAACCAACTAGTTGGTCTTGTAGTATTTCTTACAATAGAGGATAATACCAAAGAAATATAGTTTAAAGGCAAAAAGAAATCTATTAAGACAAGAAGGGTTCTTCACATTGATTATGCACAACAACTATGTTAAGAATGTTGCATTTTGCTTTAAAATTACCAATTCAAACTACATTGGAGCCAATCGAATTCCATGGGAAGCACAAATACACCTTAGACTACTGAAAGCAGGACTGCAAATTACTTGTAATGACCTTAGAAAAGAAAAAAGAAAAAGCTAAATACAGATACTAACCATATATATAATAAATTAAAATATGTGGAGCAGCCAAACCTGTCTTTTACATATGCAAGTAGTTTTGGAGTCAATTTCTCTAAATTCATCTATTCCAATGCTTGTTTCATAAGCAACTGGATATTGATGTGGCCCGTCAGAAATAATTAGAACACAAAAATCCCATCTGAAAAGAACTGAAATCAAATGTCCCAAAAATATACACCTGAAATAGCAATTGAGTTTCCATTGCTCAATGACCCAGAAATAATCAGTTGCAGAGATGGATGCTTGATAAGGGACAAATGTCAGCAGTGCAGAGACCCTCTACCAAGACCCTGCATGGGATCATCAAGCAGAGGGACAGGGACAAGTGCCAGACCACTTTGAACTGAACCTATGTCTATTGGAGACTCAGGCACTGAAATCATTGCCAGTTTGGCTTCATCAGTGACATGCGTTTCTGCCATTTTGATACTCCCTTACATTCAAAATGACACCCAACTCAAAGAAAAATGGTGAATGAAAAACTTATCAGCATCAGTGACCTGTATGAAATTTTCCAAAATAATTGCCTTCCATCAAAGCAACGAATTCTTACAACAGAAATAGAATATTAATCATTCAAGGCTCCCAAAATGTCAGCATTGCTCTATGAACATATATAGAAGGGTTACACGGCTATTTGAAAATCAGGATCAAATAGAAACAACATTAGCAATATCCCAATGTCTGCAAATGAAATCCAAGCAATCAAAAATACGAGACAAAGCCCATCTCAGCATAAAATACTTCACTAAACATCCAAACCCATCAGCAAAACTTAGGTCTAACACACTTGAGGGCCAACAGATTATAAAAGGCCAATCTCCAACACCTAACTACCTAGATAAAACTGAAATATAGAACTAACAATCGAATTTTTTAACAAGCTGTAAAAAACTAAGACCTACATAACCAACTAATTAGAGAAGTCCTTGAATAAAAGAAGCTTCACCAACCAAACACCACAAATTATTAACATAAGTTGCTACAGCCAAGTAAGAAGAAATATAGGCATGGGATTGAGGCCTAGAGTTTACTTCTTGAAAATATGGATCAATGGTTGCAGAGCAATTCGCTTATGAATTACACGTTTGTTTCACAATCTTAACAAGAAACATGGGCACAATATTTCACAATCATTTAAAATCAAGAGGTGTTAATGGATCTTTTAATGGCAATGTACTAGATATTTTTCCAACATGTTCATTGTGACAAAGTACCAGTTTCCACAAATAAAATCTTTCTACCGATCTCAAATGATGCAACATAAGTGAGTTCTGATACTCGGTCTCTAACCAAGTGCCTAGAAAAATAGTCACACAAGTATGATAGGCCAAGTGAGAACTGTCTCTAAGACCAATTACTCCCTAAACAACAGCCTGGAATAAGGTAACTAGATCATCTGACTCAATGCTTAATTTCTCAAGTTCTCTTCATACTAACTTAGGTCCAAGACTGATTTCCATCTCAAATGCGAGTCTAATGAGATTATACAAAAAACCATAAGGGTATAAACTCCAATGCACCAAATATCTCACAACCAGCCTGATGGCCACCTAAGTTATAGTACGTGCACAACAACAACAAATAAGCAAATCACGTGCGTATTCATAACAGTTACAAGTCAACAGCCAAAATAAATAAATAAAATCGGGTAACACCCGACAAGGTTAACCCTATTTGATTAACAACACGACTCACAAACAAACTGATGGCATAAATCCAATAAATACTCCTCCATGTTGAATCCGTTTGTAATCTCACCAGACTGAAGTTATGATCTCTAGATCAAACACCCCCATTCCACGAACTCTACGCGGAGCTAAACAAACTCTGGAAACCCCAACTCCAAGAATATATTTACCAAGGTAACGACTACAAAAGCTTCAAAACCTCTACTAGGGACCTCAATTTGATGGCTGGGAAAGCAACAACGGGCACCGCAAGAACCCTAATCACGCATAAACGGCCCCTAACCCAAAGAGAGCGAATTCAATCTCCGAGAGAACGTACTAGTAGTTCTTGGAGCGTGGACTCATACATATAGGTCGTTTCTCCCAGCCGGAGGATAGTGTGTGGACAGTGTAGGGTGCAGCGGAGAGGCAGAAAGGGGAAAGGAAGGAAATAAATCTGCTAAAACTACTTCATGAAAATCAGAACACTAACCAATATTTGGGTCATTTCTGCGTGTCCCCCCATGCGCAGGGCACACTAATCGTTTTAATTTTATCGGATATACAGAAGGACCTGAACCATTTTTTTTTCTCTAGATAAATATGATATATTTTATTAACCATATCTGCTGCAAATATAAAAGGCAATCTATAAAATTAATTTCTGAAAAATAAAAATAAGGAAATTACATACTAAGTTCTTTGTTGGAGTATACATGTTTTGAAAATAGAAATAAAAAGATCATAAATAAGTGTAACATTATGGTGGTGTATAATTCCTTAAATCATTCTAATTGTCCTTGAAAGTGTTCTTGGATGAAGGGTAAAAGAGTAACCTCTATGCTTGGATGAAGGGCAAAAAATGTCTTTTGGTCGCCATTGCCGCTTCTCCCCCGTGTTTTCATCTTAACACCACGTCATCATCCATCATGGAATCGGTGCAACCCTTGGTCGTACACCCGGTATAGAGAGAGAGAGTGAGAGAGAGGACGTTAAAAGGCCGAGTTGGTGACTTCACTAAGCAGCTCCTGACAACTCAGCAATACGGTGTCAGGCTGTTCTGGGTGCGCCAGGGCAGAAGTGAAGCTTAATCCTTTTCGTGAAGATGGAAAAAGTCAATCGCTTGCGCTGGTAAGATTCTAGGCGCAGGTTAGTTACCTCACCTTGGATATGTTCTACGTCCTTGTAAATTTCGTTTCACTGATTGGATGCGGTGCGTTTTGTTTGTGTTATGTTGCAATTTTAATGCGTTTGCATGGCATGCTCGTCCTCAGGTTTTGCAGATTACCTGCATACATAAAAAATTTCAGCTTTCCGTTTGTTTGAACTTTAGACCCACTACGAGCTATGAGGTCATTCGAACTTCATCGGAGTTTACTTTGTTCTATGCAGCCACAACGCTGTTTGTTCTTGTTAGGTAGTCAATCACTTTTGGCATCACCTTTGTGGAAATAAATTTACGGCAAAACTCTGCAGGCTATGAAATTTGTGTGATTATTGCTTTAGAAGATGAATTGTAGGTAATGTTACTTTTGAGTAATTTACCTAATAGCTGACAAACATTGGTAATCATTCTCATCAATTTAGCTCTAGATGGTGTCTTGCAATTGAAGACAATTTAGAGGAGTTTGCTCAATGAATAAACTAGATTAAAGGAGCAAGGAAAATTTGGGTTAACAGATGCATTGGTTTCAAAAAAGTGAGAGAGAAATGAAAAGAGAAATAGAGATTGAAACAAAGACAGAAGTAAAAGCAACGAAAGAAGTAAGAATAAAGCATCAAATTCTAACAGGTCACGTGAATCATCATAGTCCAAGAGATGTTAAGTATTACAATTGTGGAAAGTTTGGTCACTATAAGAGAGAATGTTGGAATTTTAATGAGGGAGAATCTAGGAATGATGACAATAAAAGGTGATAAAGACCTTGTAGAAACTACAATTTATAGTGATTCTTAGGTCAACATATCAAGGCAAATTCCAAGTTTAGCTTCGACTTAGATTATTGATACAGGTGCGTCTTTTCATATCACTCCACATGAAGAGTATTTCTCATCTTAAAGAGGTGGAGATTTGGGAACAATTGGCCTAGGGAATGAAGTGAAAGTCAAAATTGTTGGCATTGGTGAAATAGTCTTGGAGATTGAGATTGAATGTCAATCAGTGTTGAAAAATGTTAGGCACATTCCTAAGATACATTACAATTTGATATCCACTAATGTTCTTGATGATGAGGGTTATCATACCTATCTTGGTGAAAGTAAATGGAAACTTAGTAAAAGCTCTCTTATAGTTGCAAAAGAAAAGAAGATTAGTACTCTTTATAGGATTGAAGCTAATATTCAAAAAGATGAAGTGAATACGATGAAGGATAACCACATGGAATTATGGCACATGCAACTTGTACATATAAGTGAGAAAACACTTCAGCATCTAACAAAGAATAAGATCATATCAGGAGTTAGTGGTGTAGATACACGAAGCCTTGTGATCATTGCTTAGCTAGGAAACAATCTAGAGTCTTGTTTAAGAAAGGCCCCCCATCTAGAAGGAAATATGTTCTTAATTTAATACACTTAGATGTTTGTATGTTGAAGATAAAAACCTTTGGTGGTGCTTTGTACTCTGTCACTTTCATTGATGATCACTCTAGAAAGGTATGAGCTCATATATTGAAGACTTAAGAATTAGGTATTTGAGGTCTTCAAGTAGTTTTAGGCTATGGTTGAGAGATAAACTAGAAGGAAATTAAAGTGTATCCAGACAAATAATGGAGGTAAATACAGAAGACCATTTGAGAAGTATTGCAAAACTTATGGCATTAAGCCTTAAAAGATAGTTCCTAAGACTCCAAAGCATAATGGGCTTACAAAATACATGAACAGAACCATTGTTGAAAGGATCATATGTATGCTTTCACATTTGGCATTATCTCAATTGTTGGATATTTGTAAACTTAGTAGCTCCTTAGGACCCACGTGTAAGTGAGTGGGTGTGTTGCTATCTTGAGGTGTCAAGTGCACCGACAAGAGAGTTTGTTAAAAAAAGGCCAGCACCGTAAGCTTAGAGATAAAAGCATGAGTGTGAAATCAAGTGAGAGAGCTGGGAAGTGCTTTATGCAGAGAAAGCTATCCTCTAGTGACACTGTTGCTCCAATGAGTTAGCAGCTTTGTAACTTAATTCTCAACTTAATGAAAGGAGAAGGAGAGAGCTACTAAGTTTACAAATATCCAAATCAACCATGGGATAAAATTGTTTCTTTTAGCTCTTTGATTTTAAGTTTCATGCTCAAGTTTTCACAAACAACTAATTCATATTGTTTCTTCATTTTCTCATATTCTTCTACCACCAAACTTGATTTCTTTAGTTTGCATTCAAGTTCATCTTTTTCAAATTGTATGTTAGACACATTCAAAGAGTTTATTTTCATTCAAAGAGTTTATTTGTTTTAGCATATCATCATTCTTTTTACCTAGGTAAGAGCATGTACCATTCATAGAGCATACATGAGATTTTGTGCAAGCATTTTCAAATATATCATGATCCTCATGTAAGGAAGATGCAAGAATTTCATAAGCATCTTTTTCATCATTAATTTCAGATTTAACAAATTTATATTTTTCTTTCTTTTTTCTATATCTATTTTCCATTTTATTTGCATATTGAAATAGCTCATAAAATGCACTTTCTATATCAAATTCAACATCATTTACAAAGTCAGAATCACTTACCTTAGAATCTTTTTCTTTAATGGTTATTGTTGCCATTAAACAAAGGTGTGCTACTTCTTCTTGTTTTTCTTCATCCAAAGATGAATCTTCATCATCCCAAGTAGCAATCACACCCCTCTTTTTATTTTTATTATCTTTCTTTTTAAGCAAAGGACAATTAACCTTAATATGTCCTAGTTTTCTATATTCAAAACATAGATTATCCCTAAGATCATATGTTTCTTTCTTCCTAGATTGTCCAACATCTCTAGTTCTTTATTTCCTAAAAAATATTCTAAATCTCCTAGCTAACATGGCAAATTCTTCTCTATCAAAATTTGATTTTTCATCTTTCCCTACATTTGCCTTTAGAACAATGGACCTTTTATTTTATTTTTCTCTTTCTTTTCTCATTAATTGCATTTCATGAGTCTTTAGTGATCCTAGCAAGTCATTTAAGCTTAATTCATCTAAATCATGTACTTCTTCTATGACCATTTATCTAAATTATGTGCTTTTTCTATAACCATCTTTTTAAGGTCCCAACTATTAGGTAAAGACACTAACAATTTTTTTTTATCATTTCTTTTTTTTTTTTTTGTATATGTCTTACCTTGTAGTTTAAGTTTAGAAAAAATTTAGTAAATCTACCAAATATTTCACTAATATTTTCATATTCTTTTGTGGTAAAAAATTCATAGTCATGTATGAGCATAATAACTTTGGAAGACTTGACGTTCTTAGTACCTTTATAAATAACTTCTAACTTATCCTAAATTTCTTTACAAATGAGGCAAAAAGACACTTTATTAAACTCACGAACTCTCAAACCACTATATATCGTATTCATGGCTTAAGCATTTAGCCCCATGGCCTTAGCTTCAATTTTGTTCTAATCACCAATTTTGAGCATTGTAATACCCTTTCTAATGACATGTTGTGCTTCTACATCTTGACCTATAATAAACACTTGTATTATTGTTTCCAATGACTATAGTTAATACCATTAAACATTGGTGGTTTGTTAAATCCTGTAGCAACTATATCTTTCTCTAATGCCATTATAAGGATTTACTTTAGGATGTTAAGCCTTTAATAGAGAACCTAGCTTTCAATGCCAATTGTTAGGTATAATGGCTAACCAAGAAGGGGGGGTTGAATTGGTTTTCTAATTTATTGAGCTTCTTCTTTAATTCCTTGGGCTTTGTCATCTCCTTGGTGGACACATCACTTTTCACTCTTCACACATTCCAATATAGCTTTATGTAACTTGTATATGTGGATGAAATTATCTTGACTAGCTCCTTGCATGCTCCATTCTTTACTTTATTACAAGCTCTTCATCAGGAATTTTCACTCAAGAATCTTGGCTCCACCCACTACTTCCTTGGTGTCAAAGTTCAATCCTCAATTGTGAGTCTTCTCCTTTATCAAGCCAAGTTCACATTGGATATCCTTAATTGCACCACGATGCATGAGGCTAGGCTATCTCCATTCCTTACTCCACGAATAAGCTTCTCTCAATTCAATTGGGTGACCCTTTACCTAATCCCATGCTTGACCATAACATTTATGGTTCTCTCAAGTATCTCACTCTCACATGACCCAATATTACCTACTCTGTTAACAAGGCCTGCCAATTTCTCCACCGCCCAACCACTACTCACTAGCAAGTTATGAAGTGTATCCTTCACTAATTGACTATCATTCCCCACTGTTGGAAAATAAAGGTTTTGTTATGACAAAATATATTTGTAATTATTTCTTGCAATATGTTTTTCATATGTGAAGAAAATCATAGGAAGTAAAAGGTGTACAAATTGTAATATTAATTAATGATAGTATAAAGTAGCCGAGTTCCTACACTTTTTATATAAAACATCTTTATGAAATGACCTTGAGAAATATCTTATATGGGTGATGTTTTAGATGAATAAATAATAATAATAATAATAATAATAATAATAAAACATACTTTAATATATTTAAAGAAAAAAAGATACTTGTGTTAGGTTTTATCTCTTGGAGTTCCTATAAGCAGTGCATTGTTGCTTGCTCCAACATTAAGACTAAGTACAAATCCTTAGTTAAAACTATGGCATAACTCATGTGGATTGTGTATCTCCTCCATGACTTGCATGCCTTATTGCCTTATTGCCTTAACCCTTCACTCTTTGGTGCAACAACATGTCTATTTTGTATTTGATTGCCAATCTTGTGTTTCATGCTCACACCAAACACATAGGGATTGACTTCCACTCCTTATGGGAATGCCTCATTTATGGCTAGTTATTCCTCCAATTCATTTCCTTTGTTTGTTAGGAATATTGCTATTCCACTATTATTTTAATGATGATAAAAAGGAAAAAAGGAATATTTCATAAAAGTGTATTTTTAATACAACAAATATTTTAGAGTTAATGTTTAATTATTTTTCATAATTTATACATTATAAATTATAATAATCGTAATATAATTTAAACAATTATTTACATTTGTGAAAGAATTATTAGGAAAAAAAATGAATTAACATTACTGTCATTATTTGTCTTGTAAGAAAAATTGATGTTGGAATGTGTTTGTAGGAAAATAGGACCATTTAAAATGCAACCTAGCTCTCATAATTTTACCAAGCTTGAAAGCCTAGGATGGTGCATGACCTAGTTCACAACCCAAGACTACACTTTAGTTACTGTGTGCAATCCAAAAGGGTTGCGTGACCTAGCCTAAAACTAGAAGCCTAACATGAGTGGTGCACAACCCAAGTGTTGAATGTGCAACCTAAATGGAAGCATAGCCCATAACTTAAGTGACCTAGATTCTAACCTAGATGTAGGTGACTAAGGCTTGCAAGACATAAGTGTGACCTAAAGATTGGCATGACTTAGCTTCTCCAAGAGCAAACTAATTGAGAGTTCATGATATAAAAGTTCACCCATGACCCATTTTGTTCATGTGTGAATTGAAGATTGAAATCGAGTAATGGGAGAAGAAAATCAATGTGAACTAGGATGAGTTATGAAGAGAAGAACCTAATCTATCAAACCTATGTGAGATCTAAATCATTCTTGGAGAAAAAGTTTTAACTTGTGAAAAAACCTAGTTTGAGGAAGATTAATAAGTGATGTTTTTAAAGGATTTGAAGTAGAAAAATTGGTATATCTGCTGAAGAGGAAGACAATCTATTGCTTAGAAACTTGTAAATATTTACCCAAAAGTGAAGCAATTTGGAGAAGATTTGTAGGAAGACCCGAGAGACAGATCCATAAACCAAACATAGACATATGAAGACCCAATTCTTGTAACTAAAAGCTACTCACTAAAACACCACCATTTTGGATGTGATTTTTAATTGAAAAGAAGCCACGAAACATAGTTTGACATCACTTGGTTCTCTAAACTTTAGAAAAATAATACAACCTTACTTTCTTTTAATGGGAAGAATTTCTACAATGTCAAGTTTGGCAAAAAGGTTTTTAGAATGGCTATTTTCTTTAAGGTTTGATATAAAAGCTTGCTACTTTACTACTCGAGAAAAGACCTACACGATTTTATTGAGCTGAAAGAAGAAAAATGAAATTAGATTGTGAAGCTTTGAGATTTTTGTGAAGATCTTTGGTAAAGTGCTTTATTGATCATATTCTTTGTGATAACTCTTGTATACATTCTTATTTATATACTAAATGAAACTTGATTACTATTTTGCACGTAAACTTGATTGTAAATATGAAATTCTAACTTCTTTAGATTTTAGAGGTTTCGTGATTAGAGCTTTGTTTGCTACTTAATATCTTTAAAAAGCCCTTTGTCTAGTGATATCCTACATAAAATACAAATTTTAAGGGATTTACTTTGTATAAGGTTAAAAAAGCCTTAGTTTGTAAGCACATTGTGTTGTAATCCTTTAGTGAAAGGATTATAAAGAGTAGGAGAATGTTTTCTCCTGATCAGTGAGTAAAATAGAATTTAATCGATTGGATTGAAGGAAAAAGAGGGTGGATGTAGGTGTGAGGGCCTAACCACCATGGTAAATCTAGTTTGAGGAAGACAACATAACAAAGATGTGAAGGTGGGTGATACTAGGAGGTTTATGGAAGATGACCACTAGGGAGAGAGATTTTGGAGCATAGGAGTGGGAAGGTGATTGATAAGAAGAATTACTATCTTAAAGGCAAAGTTCCAAAAGTAGGGAGGAATACTGGCCTGAGTGAGAAGTGTGAGACCAATTTCAACGATGTTATGGTGTTTGCATTCAGCAACATCATTTTGAAAGGGGGAATAAGGATAGGAAATACACTAATTGATACCAATAGAATAAAGATATGTGTAAAAGGCTGTTGACAAAAATTCTGAAGCATTGTCACATTGAATAGCTTGTAATTTATGCTGAAGCTAATTCTCAACAAAGTTATGAAATGTGGTAAAAATTGTAAGAAATTGATAGTGGGTTTGAAAAGTATAAAGCCAAGTAAAACGAGAAAAATCATCTATAAAACATGTGCAAAATATGTTTTTACAATAGGGGAAGGTCTCTATATATCAAAATGAACCAGTTGGAGGGGCTTACTAAACCTAGAAGGAGTACGGGGTAGGGATGACTGTGACACTTACTAAAAGCACAAACCTCATAAGGGAGATACAAAGGAGAGATGTAAGGAATGTGGGTGGACTTCAAAACCTTGGAACACACAATTGGTTCCCTTTGAAGAGAAACCCCTCATGAACCATAAAATATCTATTGGTACCTTTCACACATTCTACCATGAGTAAGGACATATCCACATTTTTAAGATAATGTTCTTTTGTAAGTTGAAAACCGTGTACTTTAACATCTAGAGTAACAAGTAAGGAGTACCTTTTAGATAATACATCTGCAACAATATTAGCTACACTTGGTTTACAATGTAAAATAAATGAGAAGGATTAGAAAAATTCTACTCATCTTGCATGCCTTAGGTTGATTTTATATTGGCCATTCAAGAACTTCAAATTTTGATGATTCAAATGCAGAATAACTATCTAGGCCTTAAGTAATGAGTTCAATGATCTAAATCCCTCATGACTATATACAACTCCTTATCATAAGTGGAGTAGTTCCTCTTGCATTCATTAAGATTTTTACCAAAATAAGCTAATGGGCTCTTGACTTAAATGAGGAAAACACCTATACTAACACCATTGGGGTCACATTCCATTTTAAAGAACTTATCAAAGTCTAGCAATGCAAGAATTGAAGCTTCACACAAATTTTCCTTAATGACCTTTAAAGCTTCATCTATTTCTTTAGTCCATTCAAAAGCACTTCTCTTCATACATGCAGTAATATGGGAGCCATAATAATGTTAAAGATGGAGACAAGATAGCAGTAAAATGAAGGTAGGCCATAAAAACTCTTTACTTAAGTGATGGAAGCCAGGCTTGGGTGAAGGCTTAATTGCCTTAACCTTGGATTGATCAACCACAACATCCTCTTTGAAAACCACATATCCAAGGAACACAATATGAGAGGAAAAGAATTCACACATCTACAACTTGGCATAACGCTTCCTCCTCCTTAATACATCAAATACTTGCCTTAAATGAATTAAGTGGTCTTTTTCACATTTACTATAAATAAGGATATCATCAAAATAAATCACAATAAATTTACTAAGAAAAGGGTGAAGTACCTCATTGATCAAACACATGAAAGTACTAAGTATATTAGAAAGGTCAAATGGCATGACCATCCACTTATATAAACTTGTTTTGGTTTTGAAAGCTATCTTCCATTCATCTCTTGCTCTCATATGAATTTGATGGTAGCCATACACATTAAGTTCCTAAGATGTGTAGCCATACACATTGCCTTTCCTAGACCTATTGGATCATATTTTGTCTCAAACTTGTATTTGTTGACATTTTTCACACATTTGTTAGGCCAATAGCTTGAGCTAATATAGTTGCTCCCTACATCATATACTATACACATTAAGTTACTATACATTCTCTTAGTCATAGTGAAACTAGAAAAATTTTCCTTGCACATGTCTAAGCCTTTTGTTTTTTCTTAGTATTAAAGATTGCTCTATACCCATGGCTATGAAAGCCAACTACCTATTTCGTGAGATGTTAACGTAGCAAATTTTGTTATGATTAAACTTACCAAATCCAATTATCTCCCTTAGGTCACCTAAGTCAAGTCATTGGTTAGAACTTAATGAATCATGGGCTTTCTTACTAGTGACACTCCAATGCCTTCAAAGCTTATCATGGTCAAGGTGAAGAGAAATCAAACCTATAGTTTGAATAATAGGAGCAAAGTGATAACATAGTCCACTTATGGATCTTAAGCTACCTTTGAGTTGAGATTCTAGGCCATGTTTTCAAACTAGAACATCCAACTAAGATTTGGTCTAATCTATATGATCTCTTTGGACAAAAAACACAAGCTTAAGAATACTAGCTTCACTTATAGCTTCACTAACTTAAAAAGGATGAGAAGACCTTCCCCATCTCTTTAGGAGAATTCTACAATCTTAACAATCAATTTAGCTTTGTTTACAAGCCATTAGGCAATGAAGTAAAAAAAATTTGTTTGCTTACAACTCTAGGAAAGGAAAATGAGTCCTTTCTAGTAGCAATGATATGTCCACCTATCCTTTATTTTGCTAATGTAATTTCTTAACTACAATCCTTCAAGATTAGAGACATCTTGGATGAAGAGGTTGATCTAGTAGTTAAGGTTGAGAAAACAACTCAACCTTATTTTCATCATAAGGAAAAGGCTTTCAATAGTCTATTTAAAACAAACAAAACAACCAAAATCATAACAACCCCCTTTTTATTCCAACAAAGGTAACACCATTAATCTTGTGATTTGTCAATTTGTCTTAAAAAGAATCACATAATGCAATAATGCTACAAGCACTTTGATCACTCTTGCCAAAACACTAAAGTTCCATAAGCATTAGGTATTGTCCACATCAATGAACCAACTCAAGAAAAGTGGGTTCCAAATTCCAATGCAAATGCCCATGTCATTACCTCTGTCAATAAGCTCATTTGATCTTTTAAATTAGTTATCATAATATTCTAGTTGGTAATGATAGCTTTATTCCAATTACTCATATTATGGAAGGTGTCCTTTTAGGTTCTCAACTTCTTTTAAAATAGGTTCTAGTTGCTTAAGATATTTAGTACAATCTTTTTTCAATCTCATGCTAGACTAATGACTAGTTATTTTGTTTTTATTAAGAATTACTTCTTTATTAAGGATTTATTATTGAGAAGGACATTGGCATGGAGGACTAAACAAGGAAGCCTTTACTTGTTTGTTGAAACTAAGTTGTGGGTACTTTATACAAGAAAGAAACTAAAAATGGATGGTCTCACTTAGCATTGATGTTTAGGCCTTCCCAACTTTGACATGATAAAATTTTAATAAAACTAAAAGCTCATTTAAGTAAAGGAGCAAACTTTCTTGTATTCCTTGCTGACTTAGCAAAAGCTTAAAATTACCCTTTAATTTCTCAAAGCATAACTCCTTTGGAAAAGCTCCATTGTGATCTCTAGGGACTATTGTTGGGTTTTATGGCTTTACAAGAAACGGTGGTTAAATTCATTAAGGTAAGAACCAGCTACAATTTTTATTGTCTAAAATGGTTCTTAGAATTCATACAATTTACACGGCTATAGCAAGAAAACAACAAGCAAATAACATAATGATTTGTTAGAAAACAGCAAATCTAACTTATGGGTAAGACATCAAATTAATAACAAGTCAATAGCTAGATAGTTATCAACAATTAACAAGTTAATTCCAAGCACATAAAAGGAAGAGAAACACCAAATTTACCATGGTGGTTCAGTACTCAATCCCTGAGCCCTATGTCCACCCTCTTCTCCTTTAATCCAACCAATTGAAATCTCTTTTACTCAAACTAGATTAAGAGAAAATGTTTTCGCTAATCCAACCAATTCCTCTTCAAAGGAATTTTTCAAGTACAGTTACAAGGTATGATCAAAAGATCATGTACAAATGCAAATCCCCAAATAATTTAATAGTTTGTGGAATATTGCTAATCAAAGGAGCTATTTAAGTATGAATAATGAAGTTCAAAGCTCCTATCATGAAATCCCCAAATTGCAACAAATTAAGGTTTCAGATTTTTCACAATGTTTATGTGAAATATGTATTTTGAATGTAATTAACACATAAACAGAGTCATATAAGGTGTAATTGATGGTATAATCAAAGAATAAACCAAGTAATCGAATATCACCGAATCCTTGTGAGTCACTGAGAGATGAGCAAGCTTGAATTAAATAATTGAGTGAGCTCAAAGATTGTTTCTTTGTAGAGAGAACACTTCAAATAGTTATGAATCATCATAAAATTCTTCACACATATGTTCTTCTTAAATAGAGAATAAATCTAGGGCTTTTTTTTAGCCTAAACCTAAATAGCTAGCCTTATTCCCATTAAACCCTTTGAGTTAGCTATCAAATTGACCTCAAATCTTCATTTTGAATTGGAAATCAAACCGTTCTGACACTAATCTAATCCAAAATCCTCCCGTTGAGAATTCGGCATTTGCAAGGAGAACATAGGCTTCATCGGAGGCTTTCTCTCTTCAAGCATCCGTCCTTAGGGCAAATTGATTGAATGAGTTCTTAAGTGAGATATCACTTAAGTTAAACAACACTGTGTGGATAAGTAGTTAGGTAAGAAGTAGGCAAGGCTTCTTTAACAGATGTGGGCCTTGACATGGGCCTATCATAAAGCTAGCTTGCTCAAACTCTTAATGAGCTTAGTCTAGTGGCATATAATTAAATTCCACCGATACATAAAGACAATCTAGCACTATAAGCATGGTCCAGCATCATATAATCAAGGTCCAATAATATAAGCATGGTCAGGCACTTAGCAAGCTCACATTTGATTTAACATATAATTTCACTTGAATTAAGATCAAGCTTGAATAAGAGAACTCCTCATAGATTGATACGTTAATATGTTCCTATAAGTGCATAAAGCCAAGTATAATTTTTCTTACATATATTCAAATATATTTTTAACATCATTCACATAAGATATTTTTCAAGAACACTTTATGAAGATGTTTTATGAAGGAATGTAAGAAGCCGGTTACTTTATAATATCATTGTTTGATATTATAATTTGTACACCTTTTACTTCTTATAATTTCCTTTTGCACATATGGAAAAAAGCATTTTTCAAAAAAAATTCACAAATAGATTTTGTCACAACAAAACCCATATTTTCCAAAAATCCCCCCTTTTTGATGATGACAAAATTATCATAATAGCATAGCACATGTCATCAAGCAATGTAAGTGAGATTTAACATGAACATGTCATCAAGCAATGTTTTTCATGTTTTTCATGGAAGCTAATCATAACATAATCAAGTTCATGACATACAATGTTCGACAAGCATGTATGATCATAATATGAGCCATATTTCAATTACTTAGCATGAGTATCATGTGATCAACAAACAAGCATATTCATATTCTAACATCATAAACTATGCCACATAAGTTAAAGTTAAAGAAAAGGTGTTAGAGAGATATCCCACATTCTACACTTCAAAGTCAGAAATGGAACTAGACATGTGCATTATTCTCTCCCCCTTTTGTCATAAGCAAAAAGACTAACAGATATAGGCAAGTAAGTAGGTGTAGAGAGAAAAAAAATGAAAAAGCAGAAGGATAAAGTTAGAAAAACTAACCGGATGTGGCTGGATTATAAGCAGAATAGCTCCCCTTCAAACTGAGTAGGTGGTTTGAACAATAAAAGAACAGAAATATTACAATAAAAGAGAATAAAAGATTCAAACATTTTCAAGCACTAACATTGCAAGCTCCCTTCAGAGAGCATAAAACCTTTCTTTATGTAAAGGTTTCATTAGGATATCAATAATTTGTTAATCAATTGATAACTCTATTTTTATAGAGTTATTTTACCTAATTTAAATAATAAATTATCTAATGCTTATGAGAAAATATTTGAATTCCTCTTTATTTACTTAAATTTGTCTTGTTTATGTAGCATAAGGAGGCATGAAGAAAAAGGACAAGCATGGAGAACCTGGTACTTATTATATGGCAGAAGATGGTCAAATTATCAAAGTGAAGGAAATCAAGATGGGCTTAGGCTTGGGCTTGGGCTTTGGATGATTGTTATTAGATTTTTATTGTTATTGGGTTTTTTAAATAATTAGAAAACCTAGTCCTATTAGGAGTCCAAAGCCTAATTAATATAGAACTCTAAAACCCAATTGTATTGGGAATCCAAAACCCAATTTTATTAGATAAGGAGAAAGTTCTAGATCCCAGACCCTATATAAAGGAGGACCACTGCATAAGAAAGGGGAGAAGGAGAAGAGAGAGAGAAAAGAAGGTGCCACTGAAACCAAGGAGGAAATTAAGCACAACTCAAGAGAGAGGCCAAGAATTCAAGATTCAACTCAGGAGAGAGGCCAAGAATTCAAGATTTCTTGAGGAGAAGACAAAAAGGGTGACAAACTTCTTGTTCTTGGATTCAAGATGCCTTCTTTGTTTTTTATTATTGTTCTTCCTCATTATTTCATTATGTTCTAAACTTCTTTTGTTAGAGTGAAGATGTAGCCTAACTATGATGATGTGAATCCTATAAGTTTTTATGTTTTGCAAGATAGTTTATTTATGTGAGTTATATATTATTATGCTTAATGCTTTTAAGTGATTGGCCACCACTTGAATGATTTGATGTGCATGTTAGAGACTGAAAGGTAATAATATGCAATTACTTCTTATAATATATAACAATGAATTAAATGTGGATAGACATATACCATGTTATTTGTGTGACTTTTGGTGATAAGATGATCAAAAGATTTATTGTAAACCAAGAATATTCACAGATCCTAATGCATTTGGTTTCTTTCAATTCACATATAGAGATATAGTGAATTAATGAACTAAATAGGTTTACTATACCTAGACATAGGATAGTAAATAAATTAGGAAATTCTGCCATCACATAGATAAATCATTCTTGCAGGCATAAACTATGAAAATTCATATCTAGTAGTTATGGTGAAATCAGAAGCTCTAACATGTGTCTCATCTTGATTTTTCTTACTTGGATCCAATTTTAATTAGTATTGAGTTTTCATTTTAGAAATTTTAAATTTTAATTCATCTTCAACAATATTTTGATTTGCTAGATAAATTTTAGGATTAATTCATCATTAGTACTTAATTAGTTTAGTATTCATCAATCTTCATGGGATGATACTTTTCTCATCATTATATTACTTGTTTGACATGTTCACCTGCATCTAAATTTCACCGAACATCAATGCATACAAATTCAAGCACAACATCACCTTTTTGAACATGGTCCCTAAAGAAATGATGTCTAATTTCTATATGCTTAGTTTTAGAATGTCGTATGGGATTCTTAGTAAGATTAATGGCATTAGTGTTCTCACATCTCAATGGAACTTTCTGTGATGATATACCATAGTCCTCTAATTGTTATTTCATCCACAAGATTTGAGTACAATTACTAGCTACAACTATGTATTCGGCTTCAGTGGAGGAAAGAGCTACACAATTTTGTTTCTTAGAGTGCCAAGAGACAAGCATATTTCCGAGATAGTGACATCCACCATTCATACTTTTCCTATCTAGTTTGTAGCCAACATAATCTGAATCACTAAAGGCATGCAAGTTCAAGGTTGTATCTTTAGGATACCTATTCTTAAGGAAATAATGTCTCTAAGGTATCTAAAGATTCTTTTAACAGCTACTAAGTGTTGTTCTTTAGGGTTACACTAATACCTAGCACACAAGCATACACTAAACATGATATCATGTCTAGATGCAATTAAATATAGCAAGAAATCAATCATTCCACGATATGATTTAGTGTCTAGACTAATTCACTTTTCATTATTTGATAATGATAAGGAAGTGCTCATAGGTGTATTCATTGGTTTATAGTTATACATCTTATACTTCTTGAGCAATTCATTTTTATATTTTGTTTGACTTATGAATGTTCCTTTGTTTGTTTGTTTAATTTGTAGGCCAAGAAAGTATGTTAATTCACCCATCATACTCATTTCAAATTCACTTTGCATGCATGCAACAAATTCTTCACATAGCATAAAGTTTGTAGAACTAAACACAATGTCATTAACATATATTTGAACAATTAAAATTTATTTTTCTTTGTTCTTTATAAATAAAGTGTTATCCACTTTCCCTTTTCTAAAACCATTATCAATTAAGAAAGTACTTAGTTTATCATACCATGCTCGTGGGGCTTGCTTCAAACCATATAAAGCTTTTGAGAGTTTAAAAATATGGTTTGGATGAATTGGATCTTCAAAATTAGGTGGTTGTTCAACATACACCTTTTCCTTTACAATACCATTTAAGAATGCACTTTTCACATCCATTTAAAACAAGGTAAAGTTTGTACAACAAGCAAAATTTTAATTGCTTCTAACCTAGCTATTGGTGCAAATGTTTCATCATAGTCAATTCTTTCTTCTTAACTATATCTTTGTGCTACTAGTCTAGCCTTATTCCTAGTGATGATACCATTTTCATCTAGTTTATTTCTAAATACCCACTTCGTGCATATAACTGGATGATCATTTGGTCTAGGAATTAGATTCCAAACCTTGCTTCTTTCAAACTAGTGTAACTCTTCTTGCATAGCAAGAAACCAATTTTCATCCTTAAGAGACTCATCTACTTTTTTTTGGCTCTACTTGGGATAGAAAGGCTTGATGTTCACAAGTGTTGCGAACTCAAGACCTTGTACTAACTCTAACATTAGGATCTCCTATGATATTGTCCTGATCTACTTTACCTCTTACTTTAGGAAAGGAAGGATTCTTAGTCTCAGACTCCCCCTCAACTTCAGCCCTATTTGGAACACTCTTAGAGCTCATGTTCTCTTTGGTTTTTGGAATACCTTGACAATCATCTTGAAACTTAACATGAATTGATTCTTCTATAACTAGGGTTCATTTATTGTATACCCTATATGCCTTACTTGTATGAAAATGTCTAAGAAAGATTGCTTCATCACTTTTGGAATCAAACTTTCCAAGTGATTCCTTTCCATGGTTTAAAACAAAACATTTACTACCAAAAATATGGAAATAAGAAATGTTTGGTTTTCTCTCAAAGAATAGTTCAAAATGTGTTTTTTTCAAAATCGCCCTTACGAGAGCATGATTAGAAATATAATAAGCTGTACTTATAGCTTCTCCCCAAAAAATGATTAGGAAGGTTACATTCACATATCATAGTCCTAGCCATTTCTTGAAGAGTTCTATTTTACCTTTCAACAACACCATTTTATTGTGGTGTTCTAAGTGCTGAAAAATTATGTGAAATGCCATTTTGTAAACAAAACTTTTAAAGAATTGGTTTTCAAATTCACCACCATGATCAGTTCTTATTTTTACAATTGAAAGATCTTTTTCATTTTGAACCATTTTGCAAAATTCAGCAAACTTCTCAAATGCCTCATCCTTTCTAGCAAGTAAAGATGTCCATGTGAATCTATAATAGTCATCTATAATGACTAAGACATAATATTTACCATTTAAAGTTGCTGTTCTCATAAGACCAAAATGACCCATGTGTAGTATCTCTAATGGTCTAGATGTATTTACTACAAGCTTTGATTTGAAGCTATTTTGTGTATGTTTACCTTTAATGCATGCTTCACACAATCTATCATGGTTAAACTCTAGATATGGAAGACCTTTTACTAGCTTATACTTTTATAACCTTTCTATTAAGCCTAGACCCGCATGTCCTAGCTTTCTATGCCATAACCAAGCATCCACATTTTTATTCACAACAAGGCATGTTTGTTCAACATTCAATTCACTCAAATTAAGCACATAGATGTTATCTTTTCTATTTCCAACAATCTTCATATCATGCTTAATATGCTCAACAAGACAATTTTCTTTTCCAAATTTTATCTTGAATCCTTTATCACATAGCTGACTCATGCTAAGTAAATTAAATTTCAATTCATCTACAAACAAAACCTTAGATATAATTAGTGTATTAGAGTTACCTATGGTTCCCATACCTTTTATCCTTCCTTTAGAGATATCTCTAAAAGACACCGTACCTCCATTTCTCAACTCAAGTGTTGAGAAGAGCTCTTCATCCCATTCATGTGCCAAGAGCAGCCATTGTCTAGAATCCATATGTTTTTTAGCTTTTTATCTTTAACTTGTGCATTCAAAACCTACATAAACAAATTTGATCGTTGAAGTGCTTGGTACCCTTTTTATTTTGGGTCTGTAAGTGTTAGTTGGTCTTAGACTCTTGACATTTTTAGGCAACCAAAGTTTCTTTACTTTGTAAGCCTTTCTAACTTTGACGGGACATTTATCAAATATATGACTGACATAATTGCAAAAAGAACATTTACTATAATTTAGCGGAATTAAACATTCTCTTTCTTTAAAGAAGTGAGTAAATGATTTTGAATTGTCATTTGATTTGTATCCTAGTTCGGCTTTGTCATATATACCTCTTTAAGAATTTAAAATCTTATCTAACATAACACTTCCTTTTGAGAATTTTTCTAACAACAAGTTATTAGTATCAAGTTTTAACTTTAAATCACTATGTTCTTTCTCTAGCTCAAGAACTCTATTTTTAAGATTATCAACATTTACATATGAGTTATTATCAACATGTATTTCAAAGTCAAAACATAAAATACTATTATAAGAAGTTTATGTTTCTATGTTCATGTATATGGACATATTGTGTTTTTCATGTATATCACTCATATATGCATGATACTTCACATATGCATTAGTAGCAGGAATATTGATGTTATCATGCATTGAGATTGAAGTGTTTTTTTGTTCAATTTCATCTCTACATGTAGTAGTTAATATGCTTTGTTTATCATGCACAATAGTTAAATCATTTTGATTTTCATGAATAGCAATTAAAATTTTCTGTTTTTTAAACTTATTTTTAGCTTTTAACTTTCTATACTTATTTTTTAATTTGTTTGCATACTCAACTAAGTCTAAGAAGGCAATTTCTAAACCAGTGTTTATATCAAGAGACAGTTCAGAATCACTTACCTTAATATTCTCTCCCTCAAGAGTTACTATTGCAGTTAGGCATAGATGTGCAACCTCTTCTTGAGTTTCTTCATTGGATGAAGAATTTTCATCATCCTAGGCAGCAAGCATAGCTTTCTTTTTGTTTTTGTTGTTCCTCTTCTTAACCACTAGATAGTTAACCTTGATGTGTCCCAGTTTTCTACATTCATAACACACATTTTCCCTAGGTTCATTTGTTTCTTTTCTCCTAGTTTGTCCTATGTTTCTACTTAACCCTTTCTGTAGAAACTTCCTAAATCTCCTAGCTATAAGAGCTACTTCATCACTTTTTGATTCTTCCTCTTCAACCTTTTCAACTTCTACTTTAAGTGCAAGTGATCTTCTATTTTCCTTTTCTTTCTCTCTTCTCATGAGTTGCATTTTATAAGTTTTAAAGGAACCTAGCAAGTCATCTAAGATCAGCACATCTACATCATGAGCCTCTTCATGGCCATTTTCTTAGGATCCTAACTTTCGGGTAAGGACACTTAACATTTTTCTCACCATGTCCTCATTTGTGTAAGTTTTTCCTAACAATTTAAGTTCAGAAATAATTTCAGTAAATCTACCAAACATGTCACTAATAGTTTCAGAATCTTTCATAACAAACAATTCATAGTCATGTATAAGCATAGTAACTTTACAAGACTTTACCTTTTTGGTTCCTTCATAGATGACTTCTAATTTATCTCAAATCTCCTTACTAGTGAGGTAGAAAGACACTTTATTAAACTCATGTGCTCTAAGACCATTATAGATCATATTCATAGACTTAGCATTTAACCTCATTAGTTTAGCTTCATTTTTAGTCCACTCATTAGTCATGGGTAATGTAATAAATACCCTTCTTGATTACTTGCCAAGCTTCTAAATCTTGGCCTATTACAAAAACTTGCATTAATTGTTTCCAATGCCTAAAGTTCATGACATCAAACAAAGGGAGTTTATTAAACCCCGTGACTACTAAACCTTTGTCAGAAGCCATAGTATGGATATACTTTAGGATGTTAATCTTCTTAATTAGAGAACTTAGCTGTGGTACCAATTGTTAGGTTTTATGGCTTAATAAGAAAAAGGGGTTGAATTGATTAAGGTAAGAACCAGCTACAATTTTTGTTTTCTAAAATGGTTCTAGGAATTCATACAATTCACATGGCTAGCAAGAAAACAATAAGTAAATAACACAGTGATTTGTTACAAAACAACAAATCTTACTTACGGTTAAGGCAGCAAATTAATAACAAGTCAATAGCTAGATAGTTATCAACAATCAACAAGTTAATTCTAGGCACATAAAGGGAAGAGAAACACCAAATTTACCATGGTGGTTTTACACTCAATCCTTAAGCCTTATGTCCATCCTTTTTTCATTTAATCCAACCAATTGAAATCTCCTTTACTTAAACCAGATTAAGAGAAAACATTCTCCCTAATCCAACCAATTCCTCCTCAAAGGAATTTTTCAAGTACAATTACAAGGTATGATCAAAAGATCATGTACAAATGCAAGTCCCCAAATAATATAATAGTTTGTGGGATATTACTAATCAAAGGAGCTATCAAGTATGACTAATGAAGTTCAAAGCTCCTATCATGAAATCCCCAAATTGCAACAAATTAAGGTTTCGGATTTTTCACAATGTTTATGTGAAACATGTATTTTGAATGTAATTAGCACATAAATAGAGTCATACAAGGTGTAATTGATGGTATAAACGAAGAATAAACCAAGTAATCGAATATCACACGAATCCTTGTGAGTCACTGAAAGATGAGCAAGCTTGAATCAAATAATTGAGTGAGCTCAAAGATTGTTTCTTTGTAGAGAGAACACTTTAAATAGTTGTCAATCATCATCAAATTCTTCACATATACGTTCTTCTTAAAGAGAGAACAAATCTAGGGCTTTTTTTAGCTCAAACATAAATAGCTAGCCTTATTCCCATTAAACCCTCTGAGTTAGCCATCAAATTGACCTCAAATCTTCATTTTGAATTGAAAATCAGACCGTTCTAACACCAGTCTAATCCAAAATCCTCTCATTGAGGATTTGGCATTTGCAAGGAGAACACAGGCTTCATCATAGGATTTTTCTCTTCGAGCATCCATCCTTAGGGCAAACTGATTAAGTAAGTTCTTAAGTGAGATATCATTTAAGTTAAATGACATTGTGTGGATAAGTAGTTGGGTAAGAAGTGGGCAGGGCTTCCCTAACAAATGTGGGCCTTGACACGGGCTTGTTAGAGAGCAAGCTTGGTCTAGCCCTTAATGAGCTCAATCCATCAACATATAATTAAAATCCATCGATACATAAACACAGTCTAGTAATATAAGCATAGTCTAGCATTATATAATCACGGTCCAACAATATAAGCACAGTCTAGCATCATATAATTATGGTCCAACAATATAAGCACAATCCAACATTATATAATCATGGTCCAACAATATAAGCACAGTCTAGCATCATATAATCACGGTCCAACAATATAAGCATGGTCTAGCACTTAGCAAGCTCACATTTGATTTAACATATAACTTTACTTGAATTAAGATCAAGCTTAAATAAGAGAACTCCTCATAGATTGATCTTTTAATATGTTCCTACAAGTGCATAAAGCCAAATATCATTTTTCTTACATATATTCAAATATATTTTTAACATCATTCACATAAGATATTTTTCAAGAACACTTTATGAAGATGTTTTGTGAAGGAATGTAAGAACCCAGTTACTTTATAATATCATTGTTTGATATTATAATTTGTGCACCTTTTACTTCCTATAATTTCCTTTTGCACATATGAAAAGCATTTTTCGAAAAAAAATTCACAAATAGATTTTGTCACAACAAAACCTTTATTTTCCAACAATTATTACATCTATGTTATAGCTATTATGCCAATTTTTTTTATGATTTCACAAGATTCACTTGGACTTATACTTTAAAGAAGAAATCATATATGTTTAAAATCTTTGTTGTTTTTAAAAATATGGTGGAAAAAAATTCAAATTACCATTAAAAATACTCCAAACAAATAATGGAGGTGAATATCTTAGGACCATACTTAAGAGCTATCTTCTTTTTAATAGGATTATGCATCAAATAACTTGCCCACATATTCCTTAATACAACAAAATCTTTGAATTAAAGCATTGCCACGACTTTAAACTAGGACTGCCCATGGTTTTCCAATCTAGACTACTTAAGAACTACTAGGTTAAAGCCTTCTCCACAATCAGTTTTCTGGTTCATAGGCTACCCTCACAAGCTGCTTCTTACATGTCACCATATAAGTGTATTTTCTAAAAGACTCCTTGTTATTCCTTCTTCTAGATATTTGGATGCTTTTGCTTTGCATATAAGTGTTATTTCTAGAAGACTCCTTATTATTCCTTCTTCTAGATATTTGGATGCTCTTGTTTTTCATATTTAAGAATTACTCCAATAAGTTAAAAGAGCACTCATTACATTGTATGTTTTTATGTTATAGTATTCATCACAATGGTTACAAATGTCTTCACATGGCCTTTAGGAAAAAAATTTCTATCTTGGCATGTTATTTTTGATGAATTCACCTTCCTCTTTACAACATTTTTTAATAATAGTCAACCCTTTTTTGACACCTATAAAGATATGCTTTGGATTCATTCTTTAACTTTTGCCACGTGTATAAATAAAGGACAAAGCCTATGGTAGGTTAGATCTAGAATAAAGCATCAAGAATAGTGCAAGGTGATCCACCAAAAACAACACACTCATAGGCAACATCACCTTGGAGCTTGAATACATTCTTTTCACTCCATCTACCTTACCTTAAACCTAACAAATTACCTTAGCTTTTAGAACATTACTTGCAAAATCAGTGATTCCTTTTACTCAATCTATATCACTACCAACTCCAACTAAATCATGACCAAGCCAACAAACTACCTTGACGTTTAGAGTGTTGCTTGCACAACTAGTGGTCCCTTAGCTCTTTTTACTTCATTACTAACTTGACAAGCAATCTTGGTACTTAGCCCTTTATCAATTTCCAAGCTAGTTTCCTCTTCACAATCTTCATTGGCCATTTCACCCATGGATGGAATAAATGGCCATTTGCTCCATTGATGGCATTTAGGGCTCTACTTGCTCAGTCTAGTCCACCCTTTGTTACTATTTTATACTCACATCCAATGGTCACCATAAGTAAAACTAGCATTATGCATTCAAATCCTAAATATCCTTTTCTTGTAACTAATGGCATTCCTTCTACTCTTGAAATGGTTTAGTAGGCTCTTGCTTATCTTGGCTAGTGTGTTGCAAATGGAATTCTTCCTTTTTATACTACACTATAACTAGGCTTGGTCTTTAGTACTAAGAATGCCAAATACACACATAGTAGGTTGTAAATGGCTTTTGAAACCCAAACTTACCACCACTAGCTTGCTTGATCAATTGAAAGCATGATCCACCAACATTACTAGTACAATAGGCAACCATAAGTGTAAGAGACTCAGGGTTCCTACTATAAGATATGATGTGGTGTGTAGGAGATACACCTATAATTAAAGAAGGCCAAGGTTCAATCATGAAAGCTAAGGCACACAAGTGCATGAATGTACCAAGTACATGGAGGCCAAATTATATAGGAATATGCAACCAAGGCCAAGATGGAAGACAAATGTACAGAGGACAGAATGAGCCTATGGCATACACTTGGACAAGTAGCCTAGAAGGCAGCAAGGTGCATGGGTAAAAGGTAAGGATGCTAGGAGGAATGGTGTGAGTAGTAGGGGTGCATGAGTGCATGGGGAATAAAGTGTTGCTAGCTATTAGCAACTAGCTGTTGGGCATTAAATGCTAGAATTCAAAGTAAAGGTGAGAGGCCTTTAAAGAGATGACATGTGGAACATATGGTTGTTGTTCGAGAATAGTTAAGTAGGTCATATAGACCCACTTTGGGAAGCTATGAGGACCTTGTATAAGACCAATTAGAAAGCAATAGAGTAGTTAAGTGCCTTTAAGGCACTAGCTATTAAGGCCCTAATAGTCACCCTAGGAAGAGAGTTGATTATTAGGTGAAAAGAAAAGGACCTAACCTATTTAAGGGAAATTGCTAGGAGAGATAAGTTTGATCTAAGTTAGGCTCTCAACACTATCTAAGTGGGAATTTATGTGGGAGCTCACCCACCCCAGGGGTATCCTAACTTTTGAGTTTAAAAAGGCACATCGAGACTAGTCTACTGGGGAAACATGAGAGAAGCTCGGGTTAATGGGTGGTCAAGAGGTTTGGCATCAAGCTCAAGTTTTTTTGTAACGAAGAAAGGTTTGAGATTCAAGGATAGTTGTGTCCAAGAGGTGGATGGATTTTATCTATGTAGCCTTCCTTTTGTATTTCTTCCTTATAAATAAAAGAAATTTTTTTAGTTTCTATCTAAGTGTAAGCCTATAGGAAAGGCTAATTTGGACTTGCATGGTCCAAACACATTGGTTTTAGGATAAAAACTAGGACACAAAGGATTCCATCAAACTATAAGGATCAATTTTTGACACATTTAGTTTGATTGTTCAACCCATTATTGTAAGGATTGTAATTGCTCTTGGCTAGCCTATGACGCAATTTAATGTAAATAACGCATTCCTTCATGGGTTTTTTGTTGCTCCATTTTTATGATACAACCATATGACTTTGAAGATCCTTCTTAACCATCCTTGTTTGTTGTCTTTGACAATCTCTCTATGGTCTTAAACATGCTCTAAGGACTTGGTTTGATTGTTTTAGTTTTTATCTTATTAACTTTGCTTTCTTCTTTTTACTTTTCTATGCTTATTTATGCTTATAATGAAGCTATCATTTGGCTTCTCCTCTATGTTGATGATGTAAATGTCATTGGAAGTTCACCTTTTGCCATCAATTGATTTGTTGATCAACTTGGTATAGAATTTCCCTTGAAGTCACTTCATCAATTGTATTTCTTCCTTGGCATGAAGGCCTAATGTTACCTTAATATGCTCTTTCTCTACTAATGGCAATATAACTATGATCTCCTTCATTGTGCTATGATGATCACCTACAAGCTTTTATTAACTCCCATGGCCAACAAACCTTTTCCATTCAAAGATGGACTTCAACCTTGCTCATAGCCTTTATGTTTCATAATATAATGGGCACACATTAGTATCTAACTTTGACTCGATTGGACATCTCTTTCTCTGTCAATCACCCTTTTTAAGACATGACAACCCTTCCAATTAAGTTCTTTATACTATGAAATGTCTCCTCCATTATCTACATGGCATTCTCAATGTGAGCTTTGTCTTTATTCTATAAGTTTACTTCAACTTTGTGGCAATAGTGAGATAAATTAAGGGGGCATAAACAAACTTAGTGTTCTACCTTTAGATACATTTTCTTCCTTGGTAGCAAATGTGCCTCTCGGAATTCCAAGAAGTAAGAAATGGTCACATGATCCTTTGCTAAAGTAAAATATTGTGCATTGGCTTTTGCAATAACAAAGTCCACTAAAGTATGCTCCTTATTACATGACCTTTCTATGCCTCAACCACACATAACAACCTTGTATTTGTTGGAAAATAAAGGTTTTGTTATGACAAAATTTATTTGTGAATTATTTCTTGAAAAATATTTTTCATTTGTGTAAGAGAAAATCATAGGAAGTAAAAGGTGTACAAATTATAATATCAATCAATGATATTATAAAAAGCTGGGTTCCTACATTTATTTATAAAACATCTTTATGAAGTAACCTTTAGAACTATTTTGTATGGGTGATGTTTTTGTTTATATAAATAAATAATGATAGAATATATTTGAATATATTCAAATAAAAATGATACTTACACTTATATACTTGTAGGTATATATTAAAAAGGGGGCAAAGATCATATTACAAGGTGATCATGTAAGGTTAGTGATAACTCTATTGTATAAAGTTATTTTTGCCTATTTTAGGCAATAAATAACTTTAATAATTGTGAGAAAACATTTGAACTCCTCTTTATTTAACTAAATTTGCCTTGTTTGTGTAGCACAAGGAGGCATGGAGAAAAATATGAACAAGGAGAACCTGATGCATATTATGTGGCAAAATCATATATTAAAATCAAGAGAGTTAAGATAGGCTTGGGCTTTGGATGATTATTATTAGATTTTTTATTGTTGTTGGGTTTTCTAAATAAATAGAAAGCCCAATCATGTTAGGAATTCTAATCCCAATTAATTTAGGAGTTCAAAACCTAATTTTTTTAGGTATCTAAAACCGATTTCTACTGGGATGAGGTGTAAACCCAAAACTCTATTTAAAAGAAGAGAATAAGCGAAAAAGAAAGGAGAAAATTGAGCACAACTCAAGAGAAAGGCCAAGAATTCAAGGTTTTCTTGAAGATAAGACAAAAAGGGAGATAGACTTCTTGTTTTTGGATTTAAGATGCCTTTTTTATTTCCTATTATTGTTCTTTCTAATTATTTCTTTATGCTTTAGTTTACTTTTGTTAAAGTTATAATGTAACCTAATTATGATGGTATGAATCTTATGATTGTTATGTGTTGCAAGATATTTTGTTTATATGAAGTTGCATATTACTATGTTTAATGCTTTTAAGTAATTAGCTACCACTTAAATGATCTGATTTACATGTTTGAGATTGACAGGAGATGATATGCAATTGCTTTTTGTAACATGTAACCATAAATTAAATATGGATAGACATATACCATATTGTTTGTGTGGCTTTCGGTGTAAACTGGAAATGTTCATAGATCCTAATGCATTTGGTTTATTTTAATTCACATATAGAAATATAGTGAATTAATGAACTAAGTAGGTTTACTATACCTAGACATAGGATAGTAAATAAATTAGGAAGTTCTGCCATCACATAGATATTATCCCTCTTACAAGCATAAATAATCAATATTAATACCTCATAGTTATGGTGAAATCATATGCTCTAACATATTTTATGTATTTAGTTTTCCTAAATTTACTTAGTTAATTCATCATTTATCATTTGGATTTGTTAGATAAATTCTAAAAGTTATTTACCATTAGTAATTAGTTGGTCTAGTAATCACCAATTTTTGTGGGACGATATCTTTCTTATCATCATATTATTCATTTGAAATGTTCACTTGCATCTAAAATTCACCGAACAGTTAGATCGAGCTACACTAATTTTTTGGATCGAGCTACACTGGCCCAAGCTAGACTGATCTATTGGATCGAGCTGCACTAATTTGCTAGACTAAGTTGCATTAGCCCAAGCTGCATTGATATGTTAGACCAAGCTGCACTAGCTTGAGTTGCACTGATCTGTTGGACCGAGTTGCACTTGCCCGAGCCTATTTGTTGAGGAAAAGCAAAACATTGCTATTTCACTTAATGTTACAAGCAAAAGGCTCTTAATCGAGCAAAAAAACCAAAAAGCCCTAGCTTCACTTGCCAACTCACTCTCTCTCTCTCTTGTCTCTCTTTGTCATCAATGCTCTAACGAGAAGGATGTTAAGGTGATTGATCTATTAGAACAAGTATTTCTTGCATTAATCACCTTCTCTACTATTGCATGATGGAAATCAAATCAAATATTAACGGGAAGATCTCAACAAGTAATTCAAGTTTGAACTGAAACCCTAGAATGCTTGAAGTTGTTAAATCTTCTATAAAAAGGTGTTCTTTGAGAGTCTTTGAAGCTTTTTCATACATCACATTTGAGAAGAATCGAATACATATTCAAATCCTACAAAAGATCTCAATACCGACTGTTTTCTTCATCAAGTTGTTAGGCTACTTTGTATCTTCGGTGATATTCCTTCAAATTAATATTCTTATGAATATTCATTATTAGATTAAGTTGTTTATGTGTTGATTGATCCTTGGTTATTATAGGCACATAGACTTCTTTGTAAATCCAAAACCCTAACTCTCTAAAAATTAGGGGTTTCGTGATTAAAGCTTGAATTGAGTTTGTATATCTTCAATTAGCTATCTGTGAAACATTATTCCTCACTTACAATATACATTTGAAGATTTACTTGAGATACAAAGGTTGGTTCAACCTAAACCTTGTAACCATGGATAAATTGACTCCTTGTTGAGGAGTTATGAAGTATAGGAAAGGATTTCTCTTAGCTTGTAGTAAAGGAGACTTTAATCAGTTGGATTGAAAGAGAAAAGCATGGACGTAAGGCTCAAGGATTAAGTGCCGAACCACCATGGTAAATCTAGTGTTTTTCTTCCCTTTACTTTTTGGATTTAACTTGCTGAATGTTGATATCTTTCCAGCCATTGACTTGTTATTAATGTACTGTCGTACCCATGAGATAGTCTTGTTGTCTTGTAACATATTTGTATGATATTTGCTTGCTGTTTTCTTACTATATCTATGTGAAATTGTATGAATTGCTAAAATCATCTTAGACAACAAAAATTGTACTTAGCTCTTAATTTAACCAATTCAACCCCCCTTTCTTGTCAAGTCATAAAACCTAACAATATTGTGATAATATTTCTACATTATAACTCACCGATAAGCCTTCTCTCCATAGCCAAGAAAAATACTTGGAAATAGATTTTCATTATATCCATGAAAAGGTTGCCATACAAACACTCATCTCCAAATACATAGCCTTTTCCTATTAGCTTGTAGACATCCTAGTCAAGCCACTATCAAAACATAATTCATAGGATTTCATTCCAAACTTAGTGTCATCAGTCCCTTTCATTTGATATGGGATTTTAAACAATCCATCTTGAAGCCCCAAGATGGCAACCTAACACCTTCCTTGAAGCCTACCACATCTATGCAATCAACACCATTAACAACATAATTGAAATCCTAAACTAACAAGAAAATGCTACTATGACTTCCATTCACAATCTATTTCAAAAAATCTCTTTAAGTAGTTAGGTCATTAAGAAGCTATTTCCTTTTATGTGATGTGTAGAATATCTTAACTGAAATTGTTAACTAGAATTTATAGGTTTATAAATATAGGTTGAAGGTTTTTTTTACTTTACACATTAAGTTACTTTACATTCTTTCAATCATAATGAAAACTAAAGCAATTTTCCTTGCAAATGTCTGAGCCTTCTTTTCTTCTATCCCAACCATAAAGTAAATGAAGATAGTGCATGCAACAAGTAAGAAAAGCAAGTGGATATATTCCTAAATGTATAAAAAGGATGAAGCAAATCAAATATAACTTGGCATGGGTAAAAGGGAAGCTGAAATTTTAGTGGCCTTTAGGAATATCAAGATGTGAGTAACCAATATTGGATTGAACCAATGGAACTAAGATCACTTTAGATATAAAGTTAGATTAGGTCTAACTTAATAGGGATTAGTGTTCTATTTTAAAAACTAGAAATAAAGGACAAAGAAAAATTGCAAAGGAGCTGAATCCAAATTTTACTAAGGAAGGAAGTATTGGAAACTCTTTGAACTAATGTTTTATTTGGATTGAAAGAAAAAACAATCCTAAAAAAAAAAAAACAAAATACAGGTTTTAGCAGCTTAAAATTTACTTAGTCTTATTAGACTATTTAAGCACAAGTTTAAAACAACTTCTACAAATCAACTAAGGCTTAATCATCACAAAAGATTAAGTCTTAATCTAAATGCAGAGCAAGTACATTAATCACTTCTCTTAAGCTTTGACATTTTAGTATCTATTAATAGGAAGGTCACAAATGCAATGCATTACTGAAATTGACATTTAGTTTTCTTGATTGTATTTGTCTTTTCTAATTATATTTGTATTATTAATTTCTTTGTACAACCGACTATCATAACTTATTATCATAATGGAATTAACACAATTGAGTTTGCTCATATTATTGGTTTCTTTCATTTTTTCCCCCTTCCTTTTTATCAGGTTTTGTGTTGTGATATCAAAACAAGGTTTCCTTTTTTAAGAAAATTGCTTCAACAACTATTTAGTCATCAACAAGATTGAAATGTGAATTCAAAACTTTACCCCTTTGTTTTTCAAACTATGAATCAATATTACCTTTCCACCTTCATATAGTTACCTAAATTACCAAAATACCTAAATAGTACCCAAAAATACCTCCAAACAATAACCTAATTATTAAAATTACCTCGAAACCCTATTGACCAACATTTAATTTCCTTGAACTTTCACCATTGCTATTGTTTTTAACCATCACTCCATCTTATAACAACATATTTTCATGCGAAAAGCTTGGCATAAAAGAGGACCATCATGTAGGCGAATTGCATCCTTTGGTAGGACTACTCTTGGACTATTTCCTAAGCCTAAAATGGGATGAATTTTATCCATGAGATTGCAGTACCTAGGCTAGCTAGTGATGGCATGGCTTTCTTAGTGGTTGGGTGTTTTTCAAGTGGGGGGCTTTCTTAACAATTAGGTGTTTGTTAGATGTAGCTTGCTAATCCATCTTTTGCTAGGTAAGAGCATGACCTAATTGGATCAAGCAAGTGTTATGATTAAAGAATAATAGAATAGGTCAAGATAAGATATGCTTCCAAAAAGATAAAGATAGGATAAGTATTCTAAAGGGAGATATGATAAGGGTGCATAATGGGATGAATTTTACCCATGGGATTGCATTTCCTAGGTTGAAGGCGTTGGCATGGCTTTCTTAATGATCGAGTGTTCTTTAGCTGGAGGCTTTCTCAACTAGGTGTTCTTCAAAAGTAGCTTTTTGGCTAGTTTTTTGGTAAGTAAGAGAACAACCCAATCGGGTCAAATAGGTGTCATGATGTAAGAACAATAGAAAAGGTCAAGATAAGTTATGGCTTCAAAAAAGATAAAGATATGGTAAATATTCAAACGGTCAAAGGAGAAAGCTCCAACAATCGAATGGGAGACGGTGGAGGAACCACATCATGCACCACTTCTAGAAACAGCCGACCCAGGAAATGAAGCTCGAGTTCCCAAGATTTAAAGGCGGCACATATCCCACAAACTGGATTTGCCATGTGAACCAGTTTTTTTATTTCCATTCCATAGTGAAAGAGGACAAATTTTTTAGTCTATTTTCAATAAGATCAATTTATGTGAGGCTTATATTAATGAACATTAAGTAATTCTCCCATTAAAATATATTAATGTAATTGTCAATTAGTCTAATTAAGTAACATACATGTTTTTATTATACCTTAAGTATGGAGATATTAGTGTGAGCTAGTACTTATTTAATAGGACTATTATTAATTAGACATATTTGTATAGCATATAAGTAGTATGCCCAAGTCCCCTCCTTAGCTATCATTTATACACATGTAAATCATATTGAGATACAATGGAAATTCGGTTATAAGTCTTAAAAGATTTAAGCTTGAGGTAAGTATACTGGGCCATGAGGGCAAAATAAGGTAGCACAAACAAATTTCTTTAAAGATCTTGAAGATTCTTTTGATTTCTCATAACTGTACTGGAACCTCTTTGCTCTTGAAGCTCATTTTCTGTTCCTTAAAATAGAAGCTCCAATAGTCTCATTTAGAACGATCGTCTAACATATTGTTGTAGGCAAAATGGTCAAATGACAAAATAGTCAAATATAACACTATGTTTTCGTTTTGCCTCTTCTTTCTCTCTTTCTTTCTTACTTTCTCTGTGTGTGATTTCACTCCTTATCTTCCTTCTTTCTTTTTCACCCTAGGCAGCACAAATAGTGTTTTGGCTTTTTCATTAAAGCAAGAGTAGGTTGGGCTATTTTCATCACACAAGCCTCTTCCATGCATGGGCCCTTCCTCTTCCTTGCAAGCCAGCCCTTAATCTCGCATGGACCTTTTCCTTTTTCAGCTCATTTTTTGGTCTCATTAAATCTGGACAACAAGATTAAAACCCCATCAAAGTACATGGTCCGTTGAAATAAATGCATAGGCCATAAATCATAAAATTCCCAACCAATATTATTTCCATGAGCAATCAAATAATATTCCCATAAGAAAGATCAAGTTCCACCATAACGAATATCGCTTAAAGTGAGTATTAGGTCATGGAAATAATAGCTTCACTAATAAGTACAATATTAGCATGGTTCCATGAAGAAATTAAATCAACAAATATTATGTTATTGAATTATCATAAAAAATTATTAATTCACATAGCTCAATAGCTTTAACTTGTTCGAATCGGGTTTGAATTGGGTTAGACTAGCAGAGTCAATCTTCTAAAGGCACGTTAAGGTGCATGAAAGGTCTTTTAGGCCCAAAATTTGATCCTTATTCTCATTTGGAGAATTTGCAGGCCTCTAGGTTAATTTTGAAATTTTAAAGCATCCTAAAGTCATAATATTGATGTTATTGAATGGGTATAAATTTCATGCTTGTACCAAATATGTAAAAATTACATGCTTGCACCAAATATGTAAAAATTAATTTCTACTTCATTCAAGAGCACCTGGCTTATGGTTAACTATATTTCTAGTTTATTTCCTTTGTTGACCAGTTAGGAAACATCTTTACCAAAAGTCTTTCCCTTGCCCAATTTTAACTCTTGTGTTTCAATCTTATGATTTATGCTACCCATTTAGTTGGCAAGGGATGTTAACAAATGAGAAGTCTTCAATCAATGCTATGTCAGCAATTGTGTCAATGTGGCTTTGCCACATTAATCCTTTCTATGTAAATCAATTGTAATTAGGTTAGGATTTTGATTTTGATTCTGATTAAGTTAGAATTTTGATTCATACTATCATAAATTATATATATGTTAATCGAATTTCACTCATATCATATACACAATAAACTCATAATTATATAAAATTTCAGCAATTGCTATGGTTCTTGATCAATTTTCTAAAATTTTTAACATTTAAACCATAGCTGGGTAGCATTTTCTTCCACTTGCATTTTCCACCATTTGGATTTGTAAAGAACTTATCAGCTCTTTAGAAAAAGTTTCCTTAAACAGATGAAAAGTAAGGTTTCACAATTTTGGGCAAAACCTTGTTTTAGGCTCTTCAATTGATTATATCAGACAACTCTGAAGTGTAAGACTTCCCTTCGCGGTTTGTCAAAGGAGTGATTCTCTCGTATCCAAGTAAGAAATGGCAATGTTCTATAAATGAACACACGTAGTGAAATTGTTTCTTTAAATAAAATCGCATTATTAAGTAGCATTTTTACCTGAAAAGATATGCATCAAACGACAGCAATTTTTTCTTGGGTAAAAGCTCAGCTATAAGTGCTAGCTGTAGTGTCTTTACCCGACACATTAGCTCAAAAATCACATGTTTATAAGGCAAACACACTTGAGTCCATTTGGTGAAAACAACGTAAAATCATTCAACTTACTTCCGAAGTATATTTTCTATATATTCATGTTTAAGCAAATATTAACTACGCATAGGTCAAGACGTTTTTGCTACATATATAACCCAATATCATTCATCATAGTATAGAGTACATAACGACTATTTTTAGCTCATTGTCACAAATAAATTTTCTACATCAAGTTACGTAATGCTTATCACATAGCAATAAAAATAGGCTGTCGGAATTTTATTTTTTATGATAACAAGCATTTTGCTTAAAACCCTAAAATTAAGTGCATAATTTCCTTTATGTATTATGCTAACTATTTGAATGATTAAAAGTCGCAATTACTTTGTCTACATTTGATACCATTCTTTAGTGCAAGAATAATGTCATCGCCACAAGCATGTGCTCATATTCATTTAGGCGAATGTATGATGACAATATATTCGGTCCTAACATACTTTCGTACTATTATGTGCCTAATAGGGTAATATTATGACAAAAATTAAGTGCTGCAACAAGCTTCCAAATGATGCATTCTGTTGGGAATTGTATATCGTCTCACACTAGAAGGAGGGAGCTATAAGTTAGGCCTTGTATATGGTGGCCCCTTCCTACCTCCTAAGACATCTTTTGGGATAGATATTGGGGGCTTTTTAACATGGTATCAATAGCTAGGTACCTCCTTTCATGGCCTACAGACTGTTATCACCTTTAGGCCTTCTCCACGAATAGATGGATTCATCTTGCATGGAAAAGGTGCATGTTGGGAATTGTATATTGTCCCACACCGAAAGTAGAGAGCTATAACTTGGGCTTTATATATGGTGGCCCCCTACTACCTCCTGAGACATCTTTTGGGATAGATATGGGGGCTTCTTAACATGGTATTGAGAGCTGAGTACCTGTTTCTGTGGCCTTCAAGATATTATCACCTTCAGGCCTTCTCCATGGACAAGTGGTTTCATCTTACACAGAAAAGGGGCATGTTTGGAATCATATGTCGTCCCACACTAGAAAGAGAGAGCTATAACTTGGCCTTATATATGGTGGCCCCCTTTTACTTCTTGAGATGTCTTTTGGAATAAATATTAGGGCTTCTTAACACATTTCATTTTGAATGTGAAATAATGGTGCTAACGATTTATTGGTTTGGGCTTCATTTATTTCTGGTTTAGGTTTTATACTTGCCTTGCAATCCTTTGGTTAAAGTTAGGTCAGCTTTAGCAAGCCCAATTTGGTTTTGTAAATAAAACACTTGTGTCTAGTGTCGTGTAATGGGAAAATTATCTTGTCTTGTCTTGTTAATTTTGAAAGTAAAAACATGGTTTAAGGTTCCTTTTTGAGCCCTAAATTACTTCCTTCATTGATCCAACTTCATAATCAGTAAGTGAAGACACCCCAATCCAAAATCTCAAGAAGATTTCATGCTCTTAGGTCCTATCACTAGATCTAGAGCCATTCTTCTTCAAGGTAAGTCTTCAATGGAGAACAAACCAAAACATTTGGTATTAGAGCATGGCGATTAGCATATGAAGGTGAGGGTGATTACTATGGAGTTTGACATTCATGAGATGAAGGACATTATGAAGGCCATTCTTATGAAGTTAGAGACAAGAGGAGGTTCTGCTAGTGTTCTTGCTAGTGGATCTATTGGCAAAGGCACCATCAATGGCAGAGACAACAAATCTAATGTCGAGCCAACCTGCCTAACTACCCCAATGGGTCATTTGACCCCACCAATGATGAGACCCAACATGGGTCTTGTGACCCTGACCCATATGGGTCTCATGACCACAACCCACAACACAAGTCTTATAATCGCAACCCATAGCAAGGGTCATGTAAGCTTGATCCCACACTTAGGCCTCATGACCCACACTAAAGGTCTCGAGATCCCACCTCGGCATCTCAAGATCCAATAGCTAGACACTAGATTGATGGCTTTGGCTCTAGCGAAGGGGGGATGAGTTCTTTAAAGACCCCTTTTTTGGGTCCTACAATGGGTTTCGTGGTGACAATTCTCATGGAGGCTATAAGGATAAGAGTGATAGCACCTTTTTAATGTGTATTATGTGCTTTGATTTCCCAAAGTTCATAGGAGAGGAAGATCCAATAGCTTGGACCTTTATGGCCATTGAATTTTATGAATATCATGGGTTAACAGATCTTGAGTAGGTGAAAGCAGCTTCTTGGAATATTAGGGTTGGACATATGTTGGTCGCAAGCTTTCAAGTTAGAGTTGGAGCAAGTAAGGATGTTTTAACTTGGGAAAAGTTAAAGCATGGATTGCTACAATGATATAAGCCTAGCCATTCACAGATAGCTATATGTCACAAACTTAAGTCCTATCCCAACAGATCATCTCGTTTACCTTTTCAATGTGGGAGAATAAAGTCCATTACATTTTCCCCTACCCAAATCCACATTGCCCTTGATATGGGTGGGGCTCCCTGCCTACCCCACACTAGGGGTTCACCCACTGCCCACCCTACATTAAAGGATAGTAGTCACAAGTGCCATTGGATGAGCCCACTACCTACCTCACATTAGGGGATAATAGTCACAAGCCCATTAGGGCGGATCATGGTTTGGCTTTGATACCACTTGTTACAGACTTGGGTTCCATTGCAAAAGGTCAAGCTTAATTAGGAGGAGTATGCAATTTCCTTATATTGCTAGATCATCCCGTTTACCTTTTTGATGTGGGAGAATGAAATCCATTACATATGGGTGAGTTTTCTAAGCTTATGCAAACTAGTACCATGAACAAATATTATAATGATTTTATAAATTTGTTGATGCAATGTGGTCCATTATCTACCTATCAAGTTATTAATATGTTCATTAGTGGCCTTAAAGTGGGTATTTAAAATGATGTGGATGCTAAAGATCCCCAAACAGTTAATGACACTATGCATTATACAGTAATTTTTGAACAGTACAATAGTCAGTTAAGGTTAGGTACCCCATATCTAGTGTGATAAGTGGGTTTGGATTTTGGCCCCAATTGGGCAAGATTACCTACTAAAGGGTTTATTGTAGCAAAAACTAAGGAAAGAAGGAATAAGGGTTTTTGTTTTCATTGCAATGATAGGTACATTTTAGGCCACCAATGTAAGAAATGACTATTCTATTTAGAGGTAGTATGGCTAGATGAGTAGGGTATTAGGGATCATAAGCAAGAGGACGCAATGGATGAGGATGACATTAGGCAGGAGGAGGAAGCTAAAATGGAGATCACTAAGATGGCTTTTTACAGAGTGGAAATAGGCAAGCCTAGGTCCCTGAAGGTGGAAAGGTGGTTGAGTTTAATTAAGAAAAAAATAAGTTTGTTAATTGATAGTGGTAGCTTTATAACTTCATCCATCAATGCTTAGTAGAAAAAATGGGATTGGAGGTTGAAAAGGTCTTAGCCTTTAGAGTAGTAGTAGCTAATGATGGTTAGATCATGGGTAATGGCAAGTGTGTAGGGGTTCAAATTCATATTCAAGGGATTACTATGTTGTTAGATTTGTACGTACTGTTGGTTGCAACAAATAATATTTTGGGGATGTAGTGGCTAGAAACTTTAGGTGATGTTGTGTTGAACTTTGCTGCACTGTAGATGAAGTTTGATATGGAAGGAAAATAGGTAATTTTGCAAGGTAAAGGCCCAGTAAGGAATTGGTTAGTATCACGAGATGAGTTTGTTAAAGGTTTACCCAAGAATGAATACTTGATGTTGTTGCAAGTGAACATTGAGAAAGCTTTACAAGATAGTTAGTCAAAGTTAATGTTGAGAGAGATGCAAGAAATACTTGATGAGTACTAGGATGTGTTTAGGGAGCAAAAAGGCTTCCACCCCATCGCATCCATGATCACCAAATTGTCCTAAAGTCAAAAGGGGAACCAATTTCAATAAGGTCGTACAAGTATCCATATGTCCAAAAGGAAGAGATTGAGAAACTAATGAAGGGATTGCTTAAGGATGGTGTGATCTAGCCTAATACTAGTTCATTTTCCTCACCGATATTGCTAGCTAAAAAGTCAAATAGAACTTGGAGACTATATGTTGACTACCGTAAGCTGAAAAAGCAAATGTTTAAAGACAAATTTTTTATTCCCACTATTAATGAGCTACTTGATGAATTGCATGGGGCAAAGTTATTCTTTAAGTTAAATTTGAGATTTGGCTATTATCAAGTTAGAATGTGGGAAGACACATAGAGAAGATGACATTCAAGACTTATCATGGACACTATGAATTCTTAATCATGCCATTTGGCCTTACAAATGCCCCATCCACCTTCTAGTCTTTAATGAATGTGGTGTTCTATGACTACTTCATAAGTATGTATTAGTCTTCTTTGATGATATTCTAGTTCATAACCATTCATGGAAGGATAATTTGTGTCATGTATTGACTATTCTTAAGGTTTTAATGCAAAATCAACTATTTGTTAAGATGAAGAAGTGTGAGTTTGGAAGCTAAAAGTAGTTTTTGGGGCATGTTATGAGTGATTAGGGGTTGTTGTGGATCTTGAGAAGGTTGAGGCAATTCTAAACTAGCCAGTACCTAACATGGTTCACCCTTTTCGAGGGTTTTTGGGGACTACAAGGTATTATTGCCACTTTATTGCAAGTTATAGAATGACAAAACCTCTCACCAACTTGCTTAAAAAGAATGCTTTTCAGTGGTTAGCTAAAGCATAAGAAGCCTTTGACACCCTCAGGTTATGCTTGGCAACAACACTAGTTTTGGCCCTTCTTGACTTTAAGCCACCATTTGTGTTAGAATGTGTTGCTTCTAGTAATGGAGTGGGAGCAATGCTTTCTCAAAGGAAGAATGTTAGACATAATGGCCAACCAAGAAAGAGTGGTTGAATTGGTTGTTTAGCTCAATTTCTATTTAATTAGGTTTCTCAAACACAACAAGCTTAAAGACAATACTAGTAACAATATAAACATCAAAATCAAGTAGTAACCATAAGCATAAGATTTACCATAGTAGTTTGGCACTCACACCTACATCCACTTTCTTCTTCCTTCAACTTAACTAGTTAAAGTCCACTTTACTCACTGATTAGGAGAAAATGTTCTTCTAATCCTTCCAATTCCTTCTCAAAGGAATCACAAAACTTTAAGGTTACAATTAAAGGTTGTCTCAATCTTGTTACAGGAGCAAATCCCTAAAGAATATATAGCTTGTGAAAGATATTACTAATCGAAGAGCTTACTAAAAATATATAGTACTAATCTAAGCTTTAATCATGAAACTCCCAAATTTTAGTAAATTAGGGTTTTGGATTTACAACAAAGTTTATGTACAAATAATAATCAGAGTTCAATTAACGTATAAACAAATGTATACAAGAGTATATAATCATAAGAATATGATTTCTAAGGAATATCACCAAAGCTTAGTAGAATAGAAACCTTTATAAGAAATTTAAATAATAAAAGCTAAATTAAGGTTTCTATCAAACTTGACAACATGATAGAGAATCCTATTGAGAGAATAGGATGGTTCCATCAATTAAGGTTTCAATTGAAACCCTTAATCATCACATAGTCATTCCACACAACTTTTCTAACAATCAATCACCTTTTTTACAAATCTTCTTGTTGAGAATAGACTTTCGATTATAGAGAGAGAGAGATAAGCAATCATGTTTGAATTTAAGAACTCAAGCTTCTAATTGGGGCAAGGCTTGATTTAGAGCACTCAACCCTTAGTTGGATGGTGCCATTTTAGAGCTTCACGACACGCCTCCTCTTAAGACCTATGTTGGACTTCTTTTTTGTGGGCTCAAATTAGCTTGTGTCCTATAGGCTTGGGTTAGCCTATTTCTTATGGGCTTGGGTCAACCTATTTCTTATGGGCTCAGGTTAAGTTACATTAATATAAGCTCAAATTGCATATCATAGATTCAGACTTGATGGAGTTTTTCATGCAATAGCATAAAGTCCAGCATCAAATTCTTTTTAATATGAATACCATGCAATTTTTGAATACCATGAAATTTTTTGCTTAGAAAGTATTCTTTTGAGGCTTGAATAATAAGGTAATTTATAAGAATGTAGGAAACCGGTTACTTTATAATATCCTTGATTGATATTATCATTTACACACCTTTTACTTCTTTTAATTATATTTTGCACATAAGTATATGAAAAACATTTATATACATTTAACAACAAAATTTGTCACAACAAAACATATCTTCTTCTAGCAATCTTCCCTTTTTTTATAATGAAAAAATTTTCATAAGTCAAGCATACAATAGCTCATGTCATCAACAAAGTGAGCAAAGTGTATTATATAAGATGTTTGTCATGATAGTCAACATAGGGTAGACTTTTCATACAAAGTGAGAAGAAGTGAGTAAATAAGCAATTATGTTCAAGCTATTTCTCATTTCGCATCAACTAGTACTAGTATAAAGCATATTTCATCATTTGGCAAACATGCAATTATGTTCAAGTTGTTTCTCATTTCTCATCATTTGGCAGCAATATAAAGCATATTTCATCATTTGGCAAACGTCTAGCAAACATTTAGCAATAACACCTTTTGAAACATGTTTTTAGGGTGTTAGAGAGTCATCCCACTTTTTGCACTAGTTAGTCAGAAATGGAACATACACATGCAACAATACTCTCTCCCTTTTTTTGTCATTATCAAAAAGAGCTTATGATAGTATCAATAGATATAGTACAAGAGTAAGGTAGCTAACCTAGTAAAGCAAATCGAGTTTCACGATGCTCCCCCTTAAAACAAGCATACTTACTAGTTGTGCAAAAGTAGAAAGTGGAGAACAAGAATAGATCATGAAAGCTAAAAGATATTTTCAAGTAAACACATGCCAAGCTCTTGCCAAAGATCATAAAATTTTTCTTTATCCAATGGTTTGGTAAAGACATCAACAAGTTGTTGGTCAATTCAAACAAATTCAAGAGCAACATTACATTTGTATACATGGTCTCTAATGAAATGATATATTATCTCTATATGCTTAGTTTTAGAATGATATATAGGAGTTTTTGTTAAGTTTATAGCACTAGTATTGTCGCATTTCAGTGGAACATTGGTGGAGTAAATAACATAATCTTCTAATTGTTGCTTCATCCATGAAATCTTAGCACAACAGTTAGTAACAATTATGTATTTTGCCTTAGTGGAAGAACAAGCTACACTGTTTTGTTTTTTGGAATATTGAGAAATTAGCATGTTCCAAGAAAGTGGCAAGCACCACTTGTACTCTTTCTATCTATCTTATAGCTAGCATAGTCAAAATCACTAAAAGCATGCAATTCAATAATTGTGTCTCTAGGATACTAAATCCCTAGTATGGTTATGTCTTTCAAATATTTAAATATTCGTTTAACAACTATTAAAGGTTTTTCTTTTGGATCATATTGATATGTAGCATAAAAACACACACTAAACATGATATCAAGTCTAGATGCAATCAAATAAAGCAACGAACCAATCATTCCTCTATATAGTTTTTAATCAACATTAGTCCCTTTCTCATCATGTGATAAAAAAGTAGATGTGCTCGTAGGGGTGTTTATAGGTTTGGAATCATGTATCTTGTACTTTTTAATTAATTTATTTGAATATTTGTTTTGACTTATAAAAATTCCTTTGCTAGTTTGTTTGATTTGAAGACTTAGGAAATAAGTCAATTCACCCATCATACTTATCTCAAACTCATTTTGCATAGATTCAGTAAAGTCTTTGCATCAAGTAGGATAAGTAGGACCAAACACAATATCATCAATATAAATTTGAACTATCAAAATATCCTTTCCTTTTGTCTTAATGAATAATGTGTTATTCATTTTTCTTTTTCTAAAATTTGCACTGAGTAGAAAAGTACTCATTTATCATACCAACCCCATGGGACTTGTTTAAGTCTATATAAAGCTTTTGAAAGCTTGAAAACTTGATTAGAACACATTGGATCTTCAAATCTGGGTGGTTGTTCAATATACACTTCTTCTTTAACAATACCATTAAAGAAAGCACTCTTTACATTCATTTGAAAAAAAGTAAAATTCATAGAACAAGCAAATGCTAGCAACATTCTAATAGCTTATAATCTAGCTACCAATGCAAAGGTTTCATCATAGTCTATTATTTCCTTTTGACTATACCTTTTTGTAATTAATCTAGCCTTATTCTTAGTGATTATTCCATTTTCATCTAGCTTATTTCTAAATAGCCATTTAGTGTCAATAACTAGATGGTCTTTTGGTCTAGGAACCAAGTGCTAGACTTGACTTCTTTTAAATTGATTTAACTCTTCCTACATAGCAAGAAACTAGTTTTCTTCTTCAAGAGCTTCATTTGTCTTCTTTGGCTCTACTTGAGACAAGAAGGCTTGGTGTTCACAACTGCTATGATACCTTGACTACATACTCACTCTATTAGTGAGATCATTGTTTGGTGAAATTCTACATGCAAGTGTACATGTCGAACAAGTAAGATAATGATAAGTAAAGATATCGTCCCACAAAGATTGATGATTATTAAGCTAACTAATTACTAATGGTGAACAGATCCTAAAGTTTATCTAGCAAATCAAAATCATTAAACATGGATTAACTAAATCAATTTGATCTAAACTTGATAATTGAAACATGTTAGAGCATCCGATTTCACCCAATTACTAGGTACAGATGTTGATTATTTATACTAGCAAGATTAATTCTATTCATGTGATGACGAAATTTTCTAATTTATTCACTATCCTATGTCTAAGTATAGTAAACCTACTTAGCTCATTGACTCACTATATTTCTTCCCATGAATTAAACGAACTAAGTGCATTAAGATATGTTAATATTCTAGTTTGCACCTAAAGCCATACAAATCATATGGTATAGTTCTATCCATATTAATCTATGGTTGCATATTACATGAAGCAACTACATGTCATTTCCTGTTGGTATCTAACATGCAAATCAAATCATCCAAGTGGTAGCTAATCGTTTAAACACATTAAACACCATAATATGCTTATTCACATACATAAGATATATCACAAAATAATAATAATCATACCATTCATACGTAATAATCAAGTTCTATCATAGTTCCAACATAATAAACTAAAACATGGTATTTACAAACACAAGAACACTACTAAAACTTGAACAAAACATTCTTTAAACTAAAAACACCAAAGTTGTCACCAAAATGTCTTTAATTCATAAGAAGTTTGGACAAATCTACACATTAAGAAGTGGGGAAGAAGCTGTCTAAAGAAATAGGGAGAAAACGTGCTGCACGCATCGCCATATGCCCTGTGCCACTTGTTCTACATAGAATCTACCAATGAACTCCACAAAGTACTTGACTCTCTACCCTTAGCCTGCTGGAATTGGAGAAAATAAACAAGATATAGGCTATTTCTGTGTGAGTTCTCACCCATGCTGGAAAAGACCAGATATGTTGAAAAGAACAACCAACTTGCTAAAGACTACCGAAAAATGTGCCAGAAGAGAGTCCAAATGGTGTTCACAAATTATGGACCCTTCTTTCATTCGAAAATACACTTAAACAAACTTTCTCTTTCTTGGGTCGATCGACTTTCACACGACCACCCCTTGTGTCACAACCACCTTCCTTCTCTTTCCCTTGTTCTCTTAACAAAAGCCCCTCATGATCATAGACTAATCTCTTCCCCATCACATGGCCTTTCTTTGATATTTTCATAACCCGAAAATTCCTCCTTTTTTTTTTCTTTTATCTTTTCCTCTTTTCTTTTCCATGTGTTGTACTTGTTAGGTTTATGGCTATCCAAGAAAGGGGGTTGAATTGGATATCCAGAAGTTTATTTAATTTTTTAAATTCTTCCTAAATTTTATTTCTGTATGGTGAATACAACTAGACAAGATATCACAATAGTAATGGAGTAATAAATAAAAGAATTAGATCAGAAAATTCACACACAAGAGTTTCATGGTGGTTTGACACTTTTCACCTACTTCCACCCTCTTCTCCTTCAACTCAAACTGAGTTGAAATCTGCTTTACTTCAAACAAGGAGAGCACCTCTCCTTCACCTCACAACTCCTCAAAAGGAGTTATATAGCTCATGGTTACAAGGTTAGGTTTACAAAAACCTTAATACATCAAGCTCATTCCTCAAATATATGATATGAGTGAGGATTTAAGCTTATCAGAGAGCTAATTAAATGTATACAAAGTCAATTCAAGCTCTAATCACAAAAGCTCCAATTTCACAAATCTAGGGTTTCGAATTTACAATAATCTTTATGTGCAAATAAGGTTATGATTAATCTAGCACATACAAAGATCAATCTATCAAATGATATTCACAAGATAACAAGTTTAGAGAATATCACCGAAGATTTCCTTTTTCTTCAAATGTTACCGAACACAATAATAAGAGTAAATCGATGAGGGCTTTTATCTCTTTTGATCAAGTCAGTAAGCATATATCTTAGAAAGCTCAAATATTTCATCCGAATCTCTCTTTTATAGCAGGTACTCAAGCCTTGAACAGATTGAGGTTTCAATTTAAACCTTTTTTGAAATCCTTCTATTTAGATTTGATGGATATGACGTTGTACTGATGCAGATGATGATTTTTCAGCAAGATAACTATTTTGATACTCAGTCACCTTACCATTCTTCCTATTGGAGCCATCGTCGCAGGAGAGAGATCGAGAGGAAAAGTATAGCTTTAGGTCAAAGAATACGGCTAAGGCTTCAGGCTTCTGATCATAAAAGCTTATGCTCTTATTTGCTTTTCACACTGCCGTTTTGGATAAGTGACTCGCTCAGAACGCTGCTGTTTCAAGCTTCGCGAGCTGGCCTCTTTTCACGAGTTGAACATATCATACGGGCCAAACCTTTTCACAAGCTGAACAAATCATATAGGCTGAACCTTTTCACGGGCTGAACAAATCATGCGGGCGAACAAATCATAATCTTTATGTATCCATATATAAATATATGGTCAGTCCATTACACCTATAAATACACCAATTCCAAGTATCAAAGTTCCTTTAACGTAATCAAGAATGTAAATTACTCTATGAAACAAAATATTCAAGGGTTAAATCAAATTTGCTTCATGTTTGATATTTGATAATAAAATGTAGGAACTCGGCTACTTTATAATATCATTAATTGATATTATAATTTGCACACCTTTTACTTTCTTTGAGTTTTAATATATGCACTCATAATCTCATATATTTTATCATATATGCAAGTAGAGTATTCTATTTAATATATGTTTAAATAAATTTAATATTCTATTTAACATATATTCAACTAAAATTTTTCTTAATCAAAACATACAAGCACATGATTTTCAATAGTACTTACTTTTCTTTTTTTTTTTTGCCTCTTCTTTCTTTTCTCTCAATCTTTTGCCTTATTTCTCTAGTTTTTTGCCTATTCTGGGTTTGTTGCCTACAATAACAAAATATAATTACAGAAACACTTATTATTTATTACCCAAAATGATCAAAATAACTCTATAAGAAATAGAGTTATCAATCACCTAATATATGTTACTTATCTATTTCCTCTCTAACTCTAGGAAAGGAAAAGTCTCTTATTTCATATTCCCCCTTAACTCTAGCTTCATCCTTCTCATTATTTGCTTATGCATTTGAACTAGGCTTGATTTTGTTTTCTAAATGACTAATACAGTCTTTTTCAAACTTAACATGTATTGATTCATCCACTACTAGAGTTCTCTTATTGAAAACCCTATAGGCTTTATTGGTATGAGAGTAATTGAAAAATATAGCCTCATCACTCTTAGAGTCAAACTTGCCAAATGACTCCTTACTACCAAAGACATGGAAGTAAGAAATATTAGGTTTCTTACCAAAAAATATTTCAAATGAAGTCTTTTTCAAAATAGGTGTCAAGAATGCATGGTTTAAGATATAACAAATTGTGCTTACAACTTCTCCCTAAAAGTGTTTAGGAAGATTATATTCACATATCATAGTTCTAACCATTTCTTGAAGTGTCATATTCTTTCTTTCCACAACTCTATTTTGTTGTAGAGTCCTAAGTGCTGAAAAATTATGAGAGATTCTATTCTTAGAACAAAATTTTTCAAAAAGGTGATTTTCAAATTCCCCACCATGATCAATTCTTATTTTTGTAATAGAAAACCGTTTTCATTTTGAATTATTTTACAAAAGTCAGCAAACTTTTCTAATGCATTCTTTCTAACAAGTAGATATATCCATATATATCTAATGTAGTCATCTACTATGACTAAAATATAATATTTAACATTTAGAGTGGCTGTTCTCAAAGGACTAAACAAATCCATGTGAAGTAATTCTAAGGATCTTGTAGTAGCTAGAATGAGCTTCGATTTAAGTCTACTTTGATTATTTTGGCCCTTTACACTTGCTTCACATAGCCTATTTTTATTAAAGCTTAGAGTAGGAAGACCTTTGACCAAATTATTCTTAGATAGTTTTTCTATCAAACTTAGACTTGCATGTCTAAGTTTTCTACACCATAACCAAGCATTAACATTTTTGTTCACAATCAAACATGTTTGTTTAGTAGTCAATTCACTAAGATTCAGCACATAAATGTTGTCTTTTCTTTTTCCAAAAATCTTTATATCATGTTCCATGTGTTCAACAAGACAAAGTTCTTTTCCAAACTTTATTTTAAAGTTTTTATCACAAAGTTGACTATACTTAGCAAGTTAAATTTCAACTTATCCACAAATAAAACTTCTAAAATGAGTAGATTTTTCAAACTACCTATAGTTCCGATACCTTTGATTCCACCTTTGGAGTTATCTCCAAAAGAGACTGTACCTCCTGTTTTTAGCTCTGTTGAGAAAAGCTCTATCATCCTAGTCATATGTTAAGAGCAACTGTTGTCTAAAACTCATAGATTTATGAAATCCTTGTTTCTCACGTTTATACTTAAAGCTTGTAAAAATAAAGATATTTGAAGTGCTTGGTACCCTTTTTTTCTTTGGGTCTGTGAGAGTTAGTTGAACATATACTATTAGAAGTTTTAGGCATCCTTACTTCCCTTATATGATATGGTCTTCTAAGCCTAATAGGACATGTATTAGTTAAATGACCAACAAATTTACAATATGAACATTTATTGTATGATGGAGTTGTGCAACTTTTCTTTTCAAAGAATGTTGTAAGAGATTTTGAGTTTTCATTTGATTTATAACCTATACTAGCTTTATCATACATGCCTCTTTGTGATTGTAACATCTTTTCCAACATGGTCTTTCCTTTTGTGAATTTCTTTAATAGTGAAGTAGTGTCATGTAGCTTCAACTAGATTTGTTGTTTTTCTTTTTCTAATTCACATATTCTCATGTTTAGATTTTCTACGTTAGAATTAGTACAAACAATTTCAGGAACATAAACATTCATGTCTAAAAGGATGGTGCAGAGTTTGTTGAAACAACTTTATCACATCTTGTTTCACTTTTTATAGATTTGTATTTTTCTTTCAATTTTATATATTTATTTATCATTTTGTTTGCATACTCAACTAAATCAAAAAATGTATTTTCTATACCACAACTTACATCATTTGTAAGTTCAATATCACTTACCTTGAGTTTATCATCTTCAATGGTTGCTACTATAGTTAGATCGAGGTGTTTGACTTCTTCTTGTTCCTTCTTTTCCGATGATAAGCTCTCATCATCTTAGGTAGCAATCATGGCCTTCTTCTTATTTTTATTATTTTTCCTTTTAAGTAGAGGACAATCAACTTTAACATGTCTAAGTTTTTTGCATTCAAAACATAGATTATCCCTAAGATCATATGTTTCTTTCCTTTGAGATTGTCCTACATTTTGCTTATGCCTTTCCTAAGAACTTTGATGAATCTCCTAGCTAGTATAACAATTTTATCATTTTCAAAATCTAGTTCATTAATTTTTTATGCATCTACTTTTAAAGCAAGTGACTTCTTATTTTATTTTTCTATTTCTTTTTTCATTAATTGCATTTCATGAGTTTTTAGTGATCCTAGCAAGTCATCTAAGGTTAGCTTGTCTAAGTCATGTGCTTCCTCTATAGCCATCATTTTAGGGTCCTAACTTTTAGGTAAAGACACTAATATTTTTCTAACCATTTCTTCATTTGTATGTCTTTCCTAACAATTTAAGTTCAGAAACTATTTTAGTAAATCTATCAAACATTTCATTAATAGTTTTAGAATCTTTCCTAGTAAACAATTCATAGTCATGTGTAAGCATATCAACTTTGAAGGATATGACTTTCTTAATACCTTTATAGATGACTTCTAACTTATCTTGTATCTCTTTACTAGTGAGGTAAAAAATAATTTATTAAACTTATGAGCTCTTACACCACTATATATCATATTTATAGCCTCAGCATTTAACCCTATAATCTTAGCTTCATTTTTACTTCATTCATTAGTCTTAGGTAATGTAGTAACCTTTTTAATAGTCCGCCATGCTTCTGGATCTTGACTAATGATAAATACTTGCATTAATTGCTTCCAATGTCTATAATTTATACCATCAAACAATGGTGGTTTATTAGACCCCATAAAAACTACACCTTTCTCTAATGCCATTATAAGGATCTATTCTAGGATGTTAAGCCTTTAATTAGAGAACATGGCTCTTAATGCCAATTTTTAAGTATAATGGCTAACTAAGAAGAAATGGGAGTCTGAAAGGGTGCTTGAATTGGTTGTTTAGCTCAATGTTTATTTAATTTGGTTTCTCAAACACAACAAGCTCAAACACAACACGAAGTAACAATATAAACATCAAAATCAAGCATCAAGCATCAATCATAAACACAAGATTTACCATGGTGGTTTAGCATTCATACCTATCTCCACAATTTTGTTCCTTTAACTCAACTAGTTAAAGTCCCCTTTACCCATTGATTAGGAGAAAACATTCTTCTAATCCTTCCAATTCTTTCTCAAATGAATCACAAAACTTTAAGGTTACAATCAAAGGTTGTCTCAACCTTGTTACAAGAGCAAATCCCCAAATAATATATAATTTGTGAGGGATATTGCAATCAAAGAGCTTACTAAAGATATAGAGTATTACTCCAAGCTCTAATCATGAAACCCTTAAATTTTAGCAAATTCAGGTTTCAAATTTACAACAAAGTTTATGTGCAAATAATAATCAGAGTTCAATCAGCACATAAACAAACATATGCAAGAGTATATAATCACAAAAATATGATCTTTAAGGAATATCATCAAAGCTTTTCACAAAATCACAATATGTAGGTCAATCTCAATTTCTTCTTTTGATTTCATAATAAACTTATACAAAACTCTTCTTTGAACAGTAGAATAAAAGCCTTTATAAGACATTCAAATAATAAAAGTTAATTTGAGGTTTCTATCAAACCTAACAACATCAAAGGCTTCTTTCTATTGAGAGAATAGGATGGTTCCATCAATTAGGGTTTTAACTAAAACCCTTAATCATCATATGATCATTCTGCATAGCTTTTTTTGACAATCGATCACCTTTCATGCAAATCTTTCCATTGAGAATAGATGTTCGGTTACACAGAGAGAGAAATGAGTGATCATGTTCGAATTTAGGAACTTGGGCTTCTAATTGGGACAAGGCTTGAATTAAGGCACTTGACCCTTGGTTTAATGGTGTCATTTTAAAGCTTTGTGGCACACCTTCTCTTAAGAGTTGTGTTGGGCTATTTTGTTGCAGGCTTGGATTAGCTTGCATCTTGTGGACTTAGATCAGCTCACGTCTTATGGGCTTGGGTCAACCTACTTTTTATGGGCTTGGGTTAGGTTACATTAATATAAACTCATTTCATAAGCTTATCATATAAGCTCAAACTGCATATCATAGATTTGAACTTGATGGATTTTTTCCTACAATAACATAAAGTCCAACATCAAATTTTTTAATATGAATACCATGCAATTCTTTACTTAGAAAGTATTCTTTTAAGACTTGAATAATAAGGAAATATATTAAAATGTAAGAAACCAACTACTTTATAATATCATTGATTGATATTATAATTTGCGTACCTTTTACTTCCTATAATTCTATTTTACCCATAAGTATATGAAAACATTTATATACATTTAATAATAAAAATTTTCATAGCAAAACATATATTTTTCCAATAAAGAACCCTTGCCATTTTAGTAAAGCTCTACATAGTGAAAACTTACATCTCTCAACTCATGAAAGGGAAATGTTGGCTATTATGATGGTTCTACAAAAATGGAGACACTACCAACTAGGTAATAAGTTTGTTATTTGAACTAATCAAAGTAGCCTTAAGTTCATATAAGATCAATGCTTAATAACTACACCTTAACAAAAATGGTTGACAAAGCTTTTAGGATATGATTTCATAGTAGAGATAAGTTAGGAAAGGAAAATGTTATGGATAATGGGTTATCCTTGCAAAGTCAAAAGGTAAGTGGAGAAAATATGGAGACGAAAAGGGAGATTGTTGCGTTATTTCAACCCCAATTTCATTATGGCTAGACACCATTCGAGAAGAATTGCATGACCATCCACAAGTTTAGGAGCTCTTAGATAGGATTAAGCTAGGTAAGGCTATAGAAGATTGGGAACATAGAGATGGGATCATTCTTTATAAGGGGTATATTTATTCCTAAGGAGTCTTCATTGATTCCAATTATTCTAAGGGAGATTCACACAAGTGTGCATGAAGGGGCAAAAAAGACCCTACAAAGAGTTAGGGTAGTGTATTATTGGAAAGGTATGAAAAGAATAGTGGCCCAGTTTATTGAAGCTTCTAATATTTTCCAATGGAATAAAAGTGAAAATAGATCTCTTGAAAGGATGTTGCAACCTTTACCCATTCTAGGACAAGTATGGGTAGACATAGCAATGGACTTTGTAAAGGGGTTGCTAGTTTCAAAAGGCAAATCAGTAATCTTGGTAATGGTGAAAAGCTTATCTAAATTTGACCAATTTATTTCCCTATTTGGCCCTAACCATGGCCTAGGTATTCTTTGATGACATTTTAAAGTTATATGGTATGCCTAAATCTATTGTGAGTGACAAGGGCCCTCTCTTTACAAGCACGTTTTTTAAAGAACTTTTCAGATTTTAGGGAACTAGAAGTTTCTTTTCCTTTTATCATCCTCAATTGAATGGATAAATCAAAGTCCTCAACAAGACCCTAGAGATGTATCTACATTGTTTTGTTGGTGATAATCTGAAGTAATGGAGTAAGTGGTTTTCTTAGGTTCAATATCACTATAACACCAACTAGCATGGGTCCACTCATCACACCCTTTACAAAATTATGTATGGTTGATCTCCACCCACTTTACTTTTATATGTGAAGGGTACCACTAAGGTTGGGGAAGTAGATAAAGTGTTGGAAGAAAGAGATGCCTTATTTAGTAGAATCAGATGAAACTTATGAGCTACTTAAGACAAAATGAAGAAGGTATATGATAAAAACCATAGAGATATGCAATTTCAAGAGGGGGACATGGTTTTTGTAAGGATTCAACAATATCAACAAATCTCATTATCCAATAGATGTCATAACAAGTTATTGCCTCATTATCAATGACCTTTTAAGGTTATGTAGAAAGTAGGCCCTATGGCTTACAAGCTAGAACTTCCTTACACTTCTAGGGCACATCTTGTTTTTCATGTTTCCCAACTTAAGTGTTCGATCTAGCAAGTGGAAGAAAAGCAAGAAAAGTTTCAAGATGCAGAGGAGGAGCTAGAAAAGTTTGAAGAAATCTCGCAAGTGGTATTGGAGTGTCGAAGTCATAAAGGAATAAGTCAAAATTTGGTCCACTGGAAAGGAAGACTTCTATCTGAAGTAACTTAGGAGGAGGAAAGTTAGTTCCAACTTCATTTTCCTCACTTTTAGTATATTTGTAACAACATATAGCCTTAAGGACAAGGTTGTTCTTAAAGGGGTGAGATTGTTACCAGTTCATTGGTTTAGGCTTCTTTTCTTTCTAGTTTAGGTTTTATACTTGTTTTGTAGTTCTTGGGTTAGAGTTGAGTCAGCCTTAGCAAGCCTAATTTGGTTTTGTAGAGAAAACACTTAAAATGTCTAGTGTCATCTAGTGGGAAAATTATCTTGTCTTGTTAATTCTGAAAGTAAAAACATGGTTTAAGGTTCCCGTTTGAGCCCTAAATTCCTTCGTTTATCAATCTAACTTCACAATTGGTAAGTGAAGTTGCCCTCATCCAAAATCACAAGAGGATTTTGTGCTTATAGGTCTTATCACTAGATCTAGAGCCGTTCTTCTTTGTGTTAAGTCTCCCATGGAGACTGAACCAAAACAAATAGGCAACAGCTTTATGTTGACTTTTTTGGATGTCTACTTCATTTGTTTGTGAAAAAGGTTTGAAACCCTTTAGCGACCTTGCTACCTTACTATCAAGGAAAGAAAATATGAACTTGAGTTCTCGATTAGCTATTATTAGATTTATGTTACTAATAAGTTTTTTTGATAAATATGTTTTACTCTATTTTGTTCTTTAGATTTTGATCTTATAAGTTTTTATTTAAATTCATTTTTTCTTAGAAGGGATTCAAGTATAGAACTACTCTATAGTTTCTTTTTCTAATCCCTTTGAAGAAGCTTTTTAATTGAAGATTAGCGAACAAAAATTATCCAACTTCATTTTCCTCACTTTCAGTATATTTGTAACAACCTATAGCCTTGAGGACAAGGTTGTTCTTAAGGGGGTGAGATTGTTACCAATTCATTGGTTTAGGCTTCTTTTATTTCTAGTTTAGGTTTTATACTTGTTTTGTAGTCCTTAGGTTAGAGTTGGGTTAGCCTTAGCAGGCCTAATTTGGTTTTGTAGAGAAAACACTGATAACTCTATTTTTATAGAGTTATTTTACCTATTTTAGGTAATAAATAACTTTAATAATTATGAGAAAACATTTGAACTCCTTTTTATTTACCTAAATTTATCTTGTTTATGTAGCACAAGGAGGAAATTGAGCACAACTCAAGAAAAAGGCCAAGAATTCAAGATTTTCTTAAAAAGAAGACAAAAAGGGTGACAGACTTCTTGTTCTTAGATTCAAGATGCCTTTTTTATTTCTTATTACTATTCTTCCTCATTATTTCTTTATGTTTTAGTTTATTTTTGTTAGAGCTACGATGTAACCAAATTATGATGGTATGAATCTTATGATTATTATGTTTTGCAAGATATTTTGTTTATGTTAAGTTATATATTACTATGTTTAATGCTTTTAAGTGATTAGCTACCACTTGAATGATCTGATTTGCATGTTTGATACCGACAAGAGATGATATGCAATTACTTCTTGTAATGTGTAACCATAAATTAAATATGGATAGACATATACCATATTGTTTGTGTGGCTTTCAGTATAAACTGGGAATGTTCATAGATCTTAATGCATTTGATTTGTTTCAATTCACATATAGAGATATAGTGAGTTAATGAACTAAGTAGATTTGTTATACCTAGACATAGGATAGTAAATAAATTAGGAGATTCCACCATCACATAGATATTATCCCTCTTGCAAGCATAAATAATCAATATAATACCTAGTAATTATGGTGAAATCATATGCTTTAACATATTTCTTGTATTTAGTTTTCTTAGATTTATTTAGTTAATCTATCATCTATCAATTTGATTTGCTAGATAAATTCTAGGAATTGTTCACCATTAGTAATTAATTAGTCTAGTAATCACCAATCTCTGTGGGATGATATCTTTCTCATCATTATATTACTTGTTCAACATGATCACTTGCAATTAGATTTCACCGAACAAACACTTATAATGTCATCTAGTGGGAAAATTATCTTGTCTTGTTAATTTTGAAAGTAAAAACACTGTTTAAGGTTCCGTTTGAGCCCTAAATTCCTTCATTTATCGATTTAACTTCACAATCGGTAAGTGAAGATGCCTTCATCCAAAATCCTAAGAGGATTTTGTGCTTATAGGTCTTATCACTAAATCTAGAGCCATTCTTCTTTGTGCTAAGTCTTCAATGGAGACTGAACCAAAACAAACAGGCAAAAGCTTTATGTTTTATTTTTTTTTTGGTTAAAGGTCAAATTATATATCACTCGTAAAAAAAATTACAAGATTATTCGATTATAAAATATCATCATCTAAGCTTAAATATTGCACTTGGCAAATTCCAAAGCTCTTGTAAAAATTTATTACAATTGGTAAGCTTGACTCCTTTGATAGATGAAATCTTCCCTCTCACATCCTTCTTGATTTTAGCAATAATGGTTGAGTTATCTAGACTTGTATCGCTAAATCTTCTTCTATTCCTTTCGCTCCAAATGTGATACAAGACAGCCTTGAAAGATATACTAAGTAAAGTTGCTATAAAGCTTTTCCTCTTAACAGTCTTGATCATCCAACATATTTAAGCTCTTTAGTGTTTAATTCTTCTAGTTAATCCATTCATGCCTAACAAAGCCTTCCAAATGTAATTTGTGAACCTACATTTAAAAAATAAATATTCTTGTGATTCTTCTTCTTGTTGGTAGAGGTTGCATTGTAGATCTACTGAACTATTCCATTTAGCCACCCGATCTACTATGGATAGTTTGTCTTTCAAAGTGATCTAGCAGATAAAATTATGCTTTGGTACTCTTTTTTTCTAAACAAGTGTTGCCCATTCAATATCTCCTCTGTTCTCTCTTAGTGCTACATAACTTTTGGCAATATTGTATTTTAAGTCCGTCATTAGTTGTGTGAGTTCACTTTTTACTTGTAAAATATTCTTAAAACTCCAAGCTAGTGATCCTTTTATCTCAACTTCTAATACATTCATTTCCTTCAAATTTTCTGTTATCATCCATTTAACCCATAAAAAGTTTGAGTTGGGGTGCACAAGAGACCATAAGAGTTCTCCAATTGCCGTCTTATTCCAAGTATGAATTTCTATCAAACCTAGTCCTTTAAAAATTTTAGGCCAACAAACTTCTTTCCATGCTAGTTTCGCTATACATCGTCCATTAGATTTACCTGTCCAAAGGAAAGTTCTAATCCTTTTTTCAATTTCATAAAGAGTATGTTTTGGCAATAGAAAAATTTGCATCCAATATGTTTGCAATGAGAACAGAACACTTTTTGCTAGCTGCAATCTCCCTTCATAACTAATATGCTTAGACTCCCAACCTTTAATTCTCCTCAATATCTTTTTTGTCAGGATGGTACAATCTAGGTTAGAGAGTCTTTTAGCAATCAATGGAACTCCTAAGTATTTTATGGGAAGTTGGCCTTCTTGGATAGGCATATGATAAAGTATTAGAGCCTTTTCCTATTCAAACAAGCCTGAAAAGAAATTTGACACCTTTCTAGATGCATCTTTAGACTTGTTATATCTTCAAACTCTTGCATAGCACCTAGTAAACACAATATAGACTCAATATCTCCATAAGTAAACAAAAAGAGATCATCAGCAAAGCATAGATGAGTGATCTTCTCTTTAGCACATTTCCAGTGAAACTTAAACCTTCCAGAAGATACTTTCTTTTGTATAATTCTGTTAAGAATCTCCATCACAAAACAAAGAGAAAAGGAGAGAGAGGGTCTCCTTGTCTAAGTCCCTTTGCCCCCTTAAAAAAGACTTGTATGAAAGCCATTGATGTTCACAAAATATCCAATAGTAGTGATGTAGCTTTCAATCAGCAATCTAAATTTGTCTGGGAACTTCAAAACTTTCAGAGTATTTAAGATTGCATTCTAGTCTATTGAATCATATGCTTTCATAATATCAACCTTAATTGCCACCCTTCTCCCATGAATATCTTTGTGATAATTATGGATTAACTCTTGACATAACAAAATATTTTCTTTAATGTTCCTTCGTAGCACAAAAGCTGTTTGACAAGGATGTATGAAATGAGGCAAAGCTAGACTAAATCTTTCTGCCACAATTTTAGATATGATCTTGTATAACATATTGCAACAAGAGATTGATCTAAAATCTTTCATATTAATGACATTAATTTTCTTAGGGATCAAGGAGATTACTATTAAATTTATGCTTCGCAGTAGCTGTCTCCTCTGAAAGAAAGCTATAACTGGATTTTTTATGTCACTCCCTATAATACTCCAAGCTTTCTTGAAGAAGAAGCTATTATATCCATCAGGACCTGGAGCTTTGTAATCACCAAAAGTATTAAGGACCTTTTGTATATCTTCTCTTTAAACATCTGCTATAAGGCTTCTCTTTGTCTCTTCTGGGATTTCCATGAGAAATAACTCTTTTAATTTTGTTTCTGATGGTTGAAGTTGGTTTGCCCTCCCTAGCAAGTTTTGATAGTAACTTAAAATTTTGTTCTTTATCATTTTAGGATTTTCAATAAGTTGTCCATCATCTATTTTCAGCTTGACAATATGGTTTTTTGCTCTCCTTTTCATCATGCTTATAAAAAAGACTTTACTGTTACAATCTCCCTCTTTCAACCAAGTATTCCTTGATTTTTGATTTAGAAGTATTTATTCATGCTTGCTATATATTAATAACTTTTCTAACCATTTCTTTTTTTCATTACACAATTAGGTATTTGAAGGGTCATCAAAAAGCTTTCTATGTGCTATTTGTAGCTGCTTTCTTACTATCTCTATTTTCTTGGTAATTCTCCAAATTCCTCTCTATTTAGCTTTCTCAACTCTTTTTTCATTTCCTTCAACTTTATCATTATTTTGTACATTATAGTGCCTTTAACCCTTTGTTGCCAAATATTTTTCACTATTGTCATAATTGGGGGTTGTCTGGCTAGAAGTTGAAAAATCTAAAGGCACTTTTTTGTCTTGGTTTATTATTTCCCACCTTGATAGTGCAAGGATTGTGATTTGACAATCTAGGAGTACTAAATTCAATGGAGAAATCCATATTACTTTGCAACCATTTAGGGTTTATCAAACATCTATCTAATTTATTACCTTTGAACCCTATTCCTTTACCTTTGTTCGTCCATGATAGAAGAGGTCTTGCAAAAGCTTTATGTTGACTTTTTTGGATGTCTACTTCATTTGTTTGGGAAAAGGGTTTGAAACCCTTCAACGACCTTGCTACCTTACTATCAAGGAAAGAAAATATGAACTTTGAGTTCTTGATTAGCTATTATTAGATTTTATGTTACTAATAAGCTTTTTTTATAAATATGTTTTACTCTATTTTGTTCTTTAAATTTTGATCTTATAAATTTTTATTTAAATTCATTTTTTCTTAGAAGGGATTCAAGTATAGAATTACTTTATAGTTTCTTTTTCTAATCCCTTTGAAGAAGCTTTTTAACCGAAGATTAGCGAACAAAAATGATCCATCATTTGTATCGTGAGAATCACTATTGACGTATCGTGAAAATTTTTGTATTCAATTTACTACTATTATAATATGTTGGATCAATTCACTTCTACAATTTAGTGCTTGTTTATTGCGTTCTCGGTGAAGATTTGAGTACCAAACCAAAAGAAAAATACTTTCAGGGTTACTTTTTAAAACCTAATTTGTATTCCGGTTTGGGGCTTTTGTAATTTATAGTTTGAGAAAGGGTTTTAGTGTGTCAATTCCTATGATTGACTTGGAAACTCTCTTGGTTCAGAGAGATTCGGTTATAATTGAGTATATGTGTTATATCTAGTGAAATCAAGAATGATTTTGGTGAAAAAGGCTCTAATGAGCGGTGACCAGGGGACAATGGATGTGGACGAAGTCAAAGGCTTAACTTCTACAAATTTCTGTGTAGAATTTTCTCTTGCTTAAATTTTTAAATTTGTGTTGCCTCATTATATTTTATCTACAAATACTATCTCTGAAAACAAGCATGTATATGAACTCTATTTAATATAATTGAATGAAATAAACTAGCTTGCTGTTACTTAGCTTGTTTATATATTGCTTTGGAAGTTGATTCTTTGTAGCTGAATGCAGCTTACATAATCTAGAGCAACTTAGTGATTCCGTTATATTGTTCGATATGAATACTATTCATAAATCTACCTATGATTATTGTTTCTTATTTTGTAGTTCGAAACAATATCTTAATTCTTTGTAATTTCAAAAATCCATGGGCTCTGTCTCGAACAAGGTTCTGGACCAATTCCAAAAAGAAACAAATATAGATAAACTTCCCCTTGTCAGCTCTAAGAGCGGCGTTTCCGAGCCGACTTATGACTCTAAAATGACAAAGCTGGACACAACAAATATAATCATACATCCCGTTGCAGAGCTAAGATATCTTAATCTTTAATGAATATCACAACGGATTGAAGAATTTTTTTATTTTTTTATTTTTTTATTTTTTTATTTTTTATTTTTTTTTATAATTTCTCTCAAACAATGATAGTGAAGATCTCTTTCCTTCCAATGGAAGAAGTCTGTTCTCTTTGTTTTCCTGTAACTTCAACTAATAGGGGTCGAAGATGGTGCTTGGAAAAATGGAAACAGAACTTTCAGATCGGGAGAGAAACTATAGAGATAAAGTCAAAGGTGGAAACCTTTTAGGGAAAATCTTTTATAAGTTCCCCAACACGATAACATTTTGTAGTTCTTTAAAGCAAAATTTGTTAGAGACCACTTGGGCTTTCAACCTCTGACCTGAGCTTTTTAGCTACATTGTGCAAGTATGTTGCTGCGTTTCTTCTGACAAGGAAAGACATGGGGTTACAGGAAAGCACGTGCATTGAGCGTGGGAAGGAGAGACGAGGTCTAGGATGGCAGTGGGAGGAGGAATGGGCTTCTGCCTCTCTTCCTTTTTTAATTTTTTTAAAATAAATTAGTTGTGGCATTATGCAAAAGATGAAAACAATGCGGGAACAAGGTGCGTAATTAAGGATATATGTTATTTTATTTTTTGCAGCCATATACTATATAGATGGGCGGTGAATTATAATATTAGAAAGAAGAAAAAATTAGAAAAAAAAAAAAAAGAACTAAGATGACAAAACGTTGTTAAGGAAATTCGCAGCTTGTGATTACATTGTGGGAAGTAAAGTCTACTGTGTTTGCTTACACAGTAGACTGAAGCCCTTTCTTCCTTAAAAATATTTGCTCTCTCTCTCTCTCTCTCTGTCTCCCATTCTATTATTCTCTTCTTTCTCCATCTTTCCTTCCAAATGTTTATGCAGTTCAACGACAAATAGAATGGAGCAACTCCCAGACAGAATTGAAAGGAGGGGCACCGGGGAAGGAGGATATGTTTTCGAAGGTGGGAAAGCACTGGACACGACGATGCAGCAAGATACTTACGACGTTACTTAATTGTTCAATAAAATGAGATTAGATGATTAACGTTACTTAATTATATTACTTTATACGATTACCAGTTGAAAATCAAAGCCAAGCCATAAGCATGACTGTGATTTGGGTCAGTTTAGCAGTTAAGATTCTTGGTAAAATGTTCAACTTTTTACAGTTAACTAATAGAAAGGAGAAATTGTTGTAGTTGTTCAAGGATGAATTTTGGAAAAGGCTCTAAAATCCTTGATATCTTAAAGAAGAAAAGCATAGCATATGGTAATAAGACAGATTTTGTTTATGTGTGGTTGGCATAAGATGGCTTAAAGGACAGTAGTTGGACTCATTAGGAAGAAAAATACAAAAAGCGGTCGCCCGTTAACCTCGCCAGTCGTGTTCATATGGATCGCCTTTTGTTTCTTTTTCTTTAATCACTTGGAACCGCACACGGATTAAGGATTATGTTTATAAGCAATATGATTGCACAGAAATTTAATTGGTGTTTGGGACTCGTTGTGGGTGGAAAAGGTTGTCAAAATTACATTTTTACTTTCGTTGGGCAGATGCTTGAAAGACGCATTGGGCACGCGGTTGATAATTGAGTTTTAGGAGTGGAACTGGAGGGGCAGGTGTGGGAGTGCCGGTGACAAAAGTGAAAAGCAAAAGCCAAGACGAAAGCGGGTGGGAACTGGGACTGCCTCGCACATCGCCACGCGATGTGGTAGGCATTCCACCAACGTTCCCTTCCCCCCCTAGGCGTTAGGTGTTAGGCAAAATCCGGCCGCATATCCTTCCCATTATAATTGAATCCTGTCTCTCTCCTCAGTTATAGTAGCATTTTCCTTTGCTTCCCCCGCAACGAAATACAACTCCGATCCATCTGTGCTTTCCTTTTTCTATTTATATACTTTCTCTACCCCTCCCCAAAGCAACAGTTACCTGATTACATAATCTAATCTAAATTCACAAAGGAAAAAAAAAAGAAAAAGAAAAAAAGAAAGAGAGAGAGAAAAGAAACGGAAAGAAAAATGTTGCCCAAGTTGCTGCCATTCATGGCTGCTTTCCGATGTCAGCCTCGTGTCTGAAGAACTAAAGGAAGAAGTAAGACAAATGCAAGAGACTCTAGTGAGTCTCTCTGAACAAACCACTGACTCCACTACCCACGACAGCAATTTTAATAAGAGAAAATCTGGAGAAGTAGTAGAAGAGCTGCAGTTGGTCGTCGCTCAACCGCGCGTAGTGGTGGGTCGGACGCGATCCCCAGCAGGATCGCGGCGCGTGACTCCTACAGCTGCTGCTACAACTTCCACAGTGGAAAAGGTTCTTCCAAACGGAGACCTATACACGGGAGTGTTCCTCGGGAACGTGCCGCACGGGAGCGGCAAGTATCTGTGGTCGGACGGATGCATGTACGAAGGTGAGTGGAAGAAAGGCAAGGCAAGCGGCAAAGGAAAGTTCTCGTGGCCCTCGGGTGCCACCTACGAAGGGGAATTCAAATCTGGCCGCATGGAGGGCTATGGCACCTTCATTGGAATCGATGGCGACACCTACAAGGGTTACTGGATAGCCGATCGTAAGCATGGTTTCGGGGAGAAGCGCTATGCCAACGGGGATGTGTACCAAGGCTCCTGGAAATGCAATTTACAGGATGGTGAGGGGAGGTATATGTGGAGCAATGGGAATGAGTATGTCGGTGAGTGGAAGAACGGGACAATTTCCGGGAAAGGGGTCTTGATTTGGGCCAATGGGAAGGAGTATCGCGGCCATTGGGAGAATGGGTTGCCCAAGGGCCAAGGTGTCTTCACGTGGGCCGACGGGAGTGGCAATGCCGGGAATTGGGATCAGGATTTTCATTCGCAGGTGGGGGCTGCCCGGAAGAGGTCTTCGGCTGATGTAGAAAGTGTTGATTTCGATGTCGCCAAGAATGTGAATTTTCCGCGCATATGTATCTGGGAGTTGGATGGGGAGGCTGGGGATATTACTTGTGATATTGTGGATAATGTGGAGGCCTCTATGTTCTATAAGGACGGCAAGGAGTGTAGCTATGCAGATCCTATGGGGCAGACACCAGGGAATCCGGGTTTGTTGGCCGGTACGGAGGTCAAAAAGCCGGGACAAATCGTATCCAAGGGGCATAAGAACTACGATTTAATGCTTAATTTCCAAATGGGTATCAGGTGCTTGTTTTGTTTATCCGTCTAGTCTCTTCGGCTTATAGGCATCCGCCCTAGTCTCTCCACCTACGATTGGATGCTTATGACAGTTTTGTTGTCTCTTTGGTTCTTTTGGATAACTTTAGGTTATTTGCTTGTATTCGTTTGCAGATACACTCTGGGAAAGCATGCTTCAATACTGCGGGATCTTAGGCCAGGGGATTTTGATCCTAATGAAAAATTTTGGACGAGGTTTCCACCGGAAGGGTCCAAATGTACGCCTCCGCATCAATCTTTGGAGTTCAAATGGAAGGATTATTGTCCAATAGTCTTCAGGTATTTGGTGTCCACATATACCATTTTGCTTTTCTTTTGGGTTTTTCCAGCGTTTGTCATTTGATTCATTGGCATAGGTTCCCTTGGTGTTGGGAACTTGCCCATCTCTTGGCTTTCTGTTCAAATGGTGGTAACCTGTTTGTTTCGTATTTAGACATCTGAGGGAATTCTTTGCAATAGATCCGGCGGATTACATGCTCGCTATTTGTGGAAATGAAGCACTTAGGGAGTTGTTTTCTCCTGGAAAGAGTGGAAGTCTATTCTACCTTACTCAGGATGATCGATTTATGATAAAAACTGTCAAGAAATCTGAAGTCAAGGTTAGTTGCTAGGCCCCTCTGACTTATAGATTTGTAAAATTACAAAGGGAGCAAAGCACAAGAGTAGTAGATTTTATATAGACCATACAAGATAGTGACAGAATTGACAACAATTAATTGTTTCCATTTGAAACTCCTTTTTGCCTTTACATCCTTTAGTTGGGAATGCATTTAATCCAATGTCAATAGATTCTCACACCTAGTTTGTTACCATCTTCAGGTGCTTATTAGGATGCTCCCAAGTTACTACCAACATGTTTGTCAGTACAAGAACTCCCTGATAACAAAATTTTTTGGTGTTCACTGTGTAAAACCAGTGGGAGGTCAAAAGGTATGATCATAAGGGTTAATTTTTCTTTTTTCGAATTCAAGTGCTTTAATACTCTGACACTCAATATACCCCAATTTTTGTAACGTGACAATGAATAAACCAGACACGTTTCATTGTGATGGGCAATGTATTTTTTTCGGAGTACCGTATACACAAACGGTTTGATCTCAAAGGTTCTTCTTATGGCCGCACAACTGATAAGCCCGAAGAGGAAATAGATGAGACAACAACATTCAAAGACCTTGATTTGACTTATGTGTTTCACTTGGAAGGCAATTGGTTTGAAGAACTTATCTGGTAAATTCTGCTGACTTCGTTACTATTTAATCTCATTTATTCATATTTTACACTTTTCCCCTACTCCGATAATAATATTCTTAAACTTTGGTCTTATACAGGCAGATTGACAGAGACTGTGAATTTTTGGAAGGGGCAAGAATTATGGATTACAGTCTTTTAATTGGTGTTCACTTCTGTGATGAATGCCCAGGTGATGAGATGAAGATATTTCTTTTTTTGATGTGTTCTGCTAGTCTGTTACCACTAATTAAAACAAACCTCAGGTAGAAGAGATATGCATCAGGATGAGACATTCATTCGAGGATATCATTTGAATAAAGTAGAGCTGCAGGATAAGGATTGGATTCTTGTAGGCCGGTATGTGTTTTTGCTTTATATTGTTCGTCATTCACGTTGTTTTTAGTTCTGAGGATTTCAGTATCTTGCCTTTGATCCAACTCTACGATTAATCAGCTTTGCTGATTTGATTGGGAGAGAAAATTACATCATTCAGCGCTGTAGGCAGTCTAAGCCATCTATGGTGTAATAATAAGTCGGTAGGGAAAAGTTGGGGCTAAAGAATTCTAATCCACCGTACCATTTGTCCTGGTAATTGGTAATTGGCGATTGCTACTCTTTCCTCATATACTTTGGACCAGAGAAGGTGCCAGTTAAGCTTAAAAGTCTGATGATTAAACCCGGGTACAATGTACTTCTTCTAATGAAAACCCTATATTGGGGCTCATGAATTGCATCTATTTCATTGCTAGGCATCTGCCACAGGTTGTTAAGCTTTGGTGCTTATGTACTCGTGATTTCAACAGGCTGAAAGCTGGAAGCTGAGTCCATCCATAGTCATAGGCCAGATGTTTTCTTTAAGGACAAAATTTATAAACAAGAAAACGATAGAATTTGCGGTTCTCTCATTTCTAAGACTTTGATCTCGTTGGTTGGAATAGTCGGTGTAGTGTTGTAGTGGCAAAATTGAGAGGGATCTCAGAGGTAAGTGTTGTTTCTGTGTGTGAGGTCTCTGAGCTTTCCTAGATAGAGACAAGGTCTTTTTCTGAATCATTCTGTCCGTCTCCAGTCACTGACTGAGCAATCATGGATGCATTTGTTTATCGTTGCCAACCTGACTGGACAGGATTTGTTCACCTTTTGTCATTGATGATCATAGATAAGGTGGGTTGCTAGTTAGGGATTCCTTGGACAATAAATCCCTATATCTAAGTTTTAGGCGTTTGATTTGTTGGCCAGCAGAACCAAATTATGCAAGCATTTGCATGGTTGTCCACAGATGACATATAAATAACTATGGATTGATTTCTGCGTCATAAAGATAAGTAGTAGCTGAGTGATGATTGTGCCAATGGTTGACTTGATTTGTATGAATGCCTCTTAAACAAGGGCATCATGTTCATGGGTGTTTGTGTAATATGCACTACCTTCTCAAATATTCCAGGGGACCACTGATCAGGTTAGGGGCAAACATGCCTGCAAGAGCAGAGCAGGTTTCAAGGGCTGGATTGGATCAGCATTTGGGGAGTGGAAGTACCAATTCAACCCCATTACAGTGTGGAGAAGAGATCTTTGATGTGATTCTCTTCTTTGGTATCATTGACATTCTCCAAGATTATGATATTAGCAAAAAGCTAGAGCGTGCCTACAAGTCTTTCCAGGTGGATCCCACCTCCATTTCAGCTGTAGATCCAAAGCTATACTCAAAAAGATTCCGAGATTTCGTACGCAGAATTTTTGTGGCGGACAAGTATTCATGAGGGCTGTTTTGAAGAAAACCCAATTCTTTTGGGGGTAGTTTAAACGGTGTTACAGCGCTAAATACAGCAAGATGCCAGATTGTGTGAATCTCCCTGGCAATGAATGCTGCAAATAGGCGGTAAGGCCAGTCGATTTAAGGCAGGAAAAGCAGAGAGAGGCTTGATGGCCAACTTTTTCATAGGCCTTGACATGGAGAGACAGGGATGGGTTGCGTAGGTGGCGGAGATACAGCCGGTGATTACAACATTCATTTTATTTATTTATTTATTTATTTATTATTTTGGTGGTGTTCCATTGTGTTATTTATGGTGGGCAATCAAGATGTTTTCGTCTCCGGTAGCAGGGTATTGAAAATAGAGGAATGCGAAATGTGTGGGCGTTGAATAAAGTGTACAGTCAGAAGAGGATAGATAAAAAATGAAACTGAACAATTTTTACTTCCTTTTTCTTAATTCAAAAAATTGTGGGGGTGGCTACTGATGAATTTCACCTTCTGAAAGATGGTTTGCCTGGTCAGCAAGAAAGAAAAAGAACCCCTGGACCCTCTCTTTCATGCACGTGCAGTCAAACTAGGTGTTGCTTTTGCAGCGACTAAGCCATGAAAAGAAGGGAAAAGCACAGGAAGATATGTTTCTTTCTTTCTCTCTCTCCTTGCTCTATCCATTGGTAAGATTTGAAAAGCTGAATACAGGTAACATAGTGTTATACCTCTTTTCGTTTCTTTTTGTAAGATACCCAAGAAGCATTTCGAAACTGCCAAGCCGATAGAGAATGGATTCGGGTTGGTTGGGTCCAATAAAGTATGTGCGCTTTGCCCCGTAAGCACTAAAGCAACATATTTAAAACCAACGTGGGGGAGGAGATCGTGGGATGCAGTAATTCTAATACCTGCCCTCAATTAAAAGGAAATAAAATCCCGATCTTGTCAAGTCTTTCCCAAAGCTTTCTTTCGAGCTCCATTTATATTTCAGCGGAGTTGAATAAAGAGTTTGGTAACGCAAAAATAACCCTCCAAGGCGGTCCTCGTCAAAGGATTCTTGGCCTCCGACTCCCACTCCACGCCTTAATTATGCTGGATTCTTGTGCTTAACCTATCAATTGGGGCCTTTCTACTCGTATGTTGGTCCTTTTATTTACACGTCTTAATTTATTTGCTGAGCGGGCTAAGCGAGAACCAGTCCCAAGAAAGAATAACAAAAGGGCTGCTGGAACATTTTAGGTGTCTAATTTATTACGGCTTATGGGCGAGTGGTCGGCCTGCCTACTGTACACCTTCATCCTCTGTTTGGTAATTACGTCAATTACCACGGAATCTGGCCCCGACCACGGGTGAACCAAGACGACAGATCCAAACAAACCGAAACAAAACTAAAACCAACCCAAGTGGCAGTGCTGGAGGATTTTATGACTTCCTTGGGAGGAGTCCGGTGTCCGTTGATAAAATATAGGGGCTAAATTTTACCCCGCAAAGGAAATTCCTTGAGATAATTTCACATATTTAATTTACCAACTTTGTTTACGGGGCTGAAAACAATGTCCTATAGCTATGACCCATAAAAATTAAAAAATTAAAAAAAAAAGTTGTGTGCAGCAGTCAAAACTGGCAATTTTGTTGAGTTGGCCTAGCTGGTTGACAACCTGGATGATCTAGTTAAGTTGGGCCTCGATGAAGGGCCCATGGGTCAAGCCTTGAGGAACAAGGGTCACAACATGAGATTGGGCTTCTTGCCCATCCAAGGTTTTATCAGCTAGTTTTTCATGCAATTGCCAATAGTGATCATGATCATGATCATAATTAGGTTTTTTACAAAATCACAAAATAAACCATTAGATCAGCCACAAGATTGATTATAGCCGTTGGATTAGGGTGAAGAACCAAATCCGCGATGACCAAAGGGACCTTTAACTGTGGGCATAGTAGACGTGCAAGAGAACTGTCAGATGAAGGTGCGGAAGGGGACAAATATGGGCTATCAAACGAGACTGTGTCTAAGAGTGAAGCTAGGTCGTGCAATCTAGATATGCCATCTGGGCCATTCGTTGAGGCAAGAGGCGCACAATGGTCTACGAGCCCTAGTGCATTTACATGAGAGACACGCTTGTGTAAGGCACTCACTCTTTGCGTTAGTATCACGTAAGCAGCATGGAGGACATGCTCATTGACGCAAAGGTACTTTGTCGAGGTAAGCCACTAATTCTCCTTTTGAACTGTAAGATGGAATAGCCAACAAAGAGAAGGGGTCGGATCCATGATAAGGATCTATGACCAAAAGCTAGAGTAGGAATCATTAAGGAGGAGAAAATGGGTCACACGCTCCTCCTCCTTGATCTATGAGAATTGCTAGAGGGTGGAATCAAGACCATGAAGGGTTTCCTTCACTGTATCAAGATCATTGTAGAGGATAGCAAAGTGATTGAAAACAACGATGACGAAGAGATTTTCTTGTTTTAACTCTGAAAGGGCCTGGTGGAGATGGAAGTGGTGGATGCGATCAATACAGCTATACATCTCATTGATCGCGTCCTAAAGAAGTTTAGCATCCATCAGTTGAGGGTAGACTAACAACGACTTCTAATGAGAGATATTTCTCAATCCATGTTCGAATAAATTGGGAGCACTTCCTCCATTGGCGAGCAAGGCAATTGTCAATGGGACCATGCTTGTCGATGAACCCTTCTTTGTCCTTGGTGATGAAGGCACAACAGAGATCATAAGCCTAGGTGGCGAATGACTTAGCCTGGTAAGAGGGGAAGCAATCAAACATAACTTGGGGCCATTAAATGCAACGAGACAGAGTGGATCACCAGTATCTAGGTTGCTGGTGGTGGTGGGAGAAAAGGGGAAAAAAATTGGGTAAGGATTTTGCCCAAAACCTGATTGACCCGAAAAACTTGGTTGGGTATAGCCTGATTGACCTAGTAAAATTGAGTGGGGCCAACTTGAATGGTCGGGGTCCGAAAAAGTAGCTTCAAGGGACAACCTAACAAAGATGGGCTCAGCCTGTGACTGAACAAAGACCGAGCTATCAAAAGGAGACTGCGCGTGGGGGCTGGTGATTAGGCCCAACCAAAAAAGAGCTTGTGGGGGCACCTAAAACAAATGGGTAGGGCCTAAGGAGGGCAAAAATAGGCTAGGAAAAGCCTGTAGGACCATCATAGGAAAGCCATGAAACCTAGGTAATGGGTTGGGTTAAGCCAAATTGTCTAAAATAGGGCTAAATAGAGGGGTTAGAGACTGAAATAAATGGTTTGGTTTATGAAAAAACAAGCTATAATCCTGCAGCAGAGGAGCCCATCGATGAAGGTAAAAAAAGGTGCTTAATGACAAATGACAAGGTTGATTTTGAGAGGTGAGTGACATCCTCAATAGAGGTAGGGTATCAAGGTTAGAAGGAAAAGCATGGGAAGAAAAGGGTGTTGACATTGTGGGTAAAAAAAAATTGAGGAGAAAAAAAGGTTAAGAAATAAAAGCAAAAACAAAAAACAAGGACATAATGACTCTTGATACTATGTCACAAAGTAAAGAGGAAGAAAGATGTAAAATTGAGAGGGCCTTTTGTGTATTGCTTGGTTGAAAAAGAATGATACATAGGGTCTTCTTTTATAATAAGGAACAACTTTATTCGAATCATACAAGAAAACCTGGTCGAATCATAAAGAAACTTAGGTGACTTATACAAGGAATTAAAGGGAGAATATAACTTGCTATACATGGAAAATAACTTTCTAATTAATTTACGCTATATGAAAAATATAATTGTCCAATCGAGGAATATAATACAATTATACACATGTATCTCCAACACTTTCCTCCTTCATGCATGACTTCAAAACCATTCTAAATCAATTGTCATCCATTGGAAAGCCATTGTCAAACACTAGTAAAACTCATGCTATATTGGAGAGTCACAGTAAAGACTATGAGTTTTTTCACATGACCACATCTCACCTTCCCTTGCCTTCTTTTGATAAGGTTGTCTCTTAGCTTCATATCTTTAAAGCCTGCCTCCTACTTTACAACTAATCTTCTAGTGATAACTTTGTTTTCCTTGCTTATCAAAATCAATGTTGTGGTGGAAGAAACCCCCGCTAAAGAGGCCATTTAGGAAAAATTTTTTGTCTCAAGGCCAAGGGTTCACCCCTATTACTTAAACCTCTTGGGCTATTACACGCAAACCCCAACCCCCTAACATCCCCCCCCCCCCACCCTACCAAACGAAGCCCATAGTCTTTTTTTTTTCTCAGTAGATCTCTCAAAGACAACCCTACACCCAAGTACTAAATGTCAAGTTTGTCTAAAACGAGGACATATAGCTGTGTAGTGTTTCCATCATTTTGATCATAGTTATCAAGATTAAGATGCCCCTGTTGCTTTCACTGCTCAATCTAATAATGAGCTTCTTAGCCATGATTAGGTTGTTGATTCTAGTGCTTTCTCATATATTATGGATGATACAAGTAAGTTGGCTCATTTTGTTCCCTACACTAGTATTGATGGAATTATGGTTGGCAATGGTAATCTCATTCCAATCACCCATATTGGTGAAACTACTCTCAATGGGCCCATTCCTTTCAAATATATTTTTATAGCACTAGATATTCAAAAGGATTTTCTTTTAGTCCCTAAGCTTATTGAAGATTTTTCTTGTTCTATTAAATTTAATTCCTCTACATTTTGTATCAAGGACTTGCAAACCAAGGCAATATTGGCACAGGGAGTTAAACGTAGCCATCTCTACCTACTACCCACCCATGGTGATTTTGTTTTGTTCACCTATAAGTAGTAGGTTATACCTTGGCATATCTTGCACTCTTAGCTTGATCACCCTCATGAGGATGTTCTCCACTCACACAAGAAGCAAAATCTCTCTTTTTTTTTTTAAAGCCTTCTATCTTGTTTTGTGTCCCCATTACCGTGCTAGAAAGAGCACCAAGCTTCCTTTTTTATTGACAACTCACCATGTTTTTTCCCCTCTTAAGTGTCTACATGTTGATTTGTGGGGACCAACCGTTATTTTGTATAATGATGGTTTTGGATATTATGTACTATTTATTAATGAATTTAGTTGGTTTTCCAAGTTGTACCCACTTTAACAAAAATCAAATTTATTTGACACTTTTGTTCATCTCCGTTCAATGTCTAAATAACAGTTAGGCTATTCTATTAAAATTTTACCATGTGATAATGGACGAGAGTTTACAAACCAATGAATGCTCTCTCATCTGTCTCAACATGGAATTCTCCAACATCTCTTTTGTCCATACCTACCCCTTACAAGGTCCTTTAAGGGGATTAGGCTCGCTTCTTCCATTGATTGGGACTTATTTTGGTGAAAATATGCCTTTAGTGGGAAAATAAGTTAGAGATGAGATTATAGGTTTGATACATTATGTCCACACAAATTTGAACGGCTATGAGAAGGTAAAGTCTTGAATAGATTTTTTTGCTTTATGGGTGAGATATATGTGATTTCAAATTCGAATTTATTCTATAATGAGAAAGGTAAGAGCTTGAGAGGATTTCTAGTAAAAAATACGAGCAAGAAATCAACATTAATGAAGGTCCAATGTTCATGAAGAAAGAGAAAATTTAGCTTAGAAAAAAGGTCTATAAATAAGACGAAGAATCCAAGAAGTAACCGCTCTAGAACTTATAAGCAACCAAAAAGATTAATTAATTAAAGCTTTCATGCTATAAGAGTTTATCAAAATTGTAACGTCATTGAGCATTTCTTACTTTTCTACTTTGATTTTAGTATTGATTTGATCATTGAAAGTTGTGATTACTTGCTTAATTCTCATATTTTTAGCAAGTATATTGTATTGTATTGTATTGTTTTATTCACCATTTAATTATAGTTGGGTAAGATTGATTTTTTGAAGATGAGACTGGATATAAGAGTAATTGATTCTTGTAAAGAATACTAAAAGATAGTGGAAGAACCTTTTCAAACACATTGGTTAAAAGGTAATGGAGGACATAAATAGTTGTTATTGAGGCCAACCCCCTAAAACTTTTTATGCAATTGTGTGCTTGTTTTTGTTTTATTATTCATTGTTTTGAATTGATAATTGCTGGAATTTTTTTCTTTTAATAACCAATCAATTAACTTCCTTCTTCATTGATTATGATGGTTAAAATCTTTTAAGTGTTGCCTATGGTGATTCCACACCCTTGTACCACATCATAACCTCCTTTCATTACTAACAAGGATTCCTTTCTAGATTCCACACACTTTTGCAACATTGTTGATGCCTCGTAGTATTTCACACTTACATGTCCTAACATAGTGTATGCTATTAATCCAAATTGTCAATATGTGCAAACTCTTACAACAACTAATTGGTAGTTAGTTAAATGAATCTTATGTTTTCTTGTTGATATGCCATCTCATTGCATAACTTCCACTTGTAGTTTCACTACAACTCTTAATGCTTACTTTGATGTAGGACCGGTAGGTGATTGCAATGATTGTTGCTCAATTGGAGGCTCTTGTATTTTTCTCAATTCCAACCTTATATCCTAGAGTTCTCATAAATAGAAAATTGTACTATGCTTAAGCATCAAAGAAAAATTTAAGGACCTTGTTAACGATGCTACCAAACCCTATAGATAAAAGCTTTACTATAAGATCTTCATATTCATTTGTCTTGCCCTTTATCACTATGGAGCGGTAATCTCTCTAATATGTTCCCTTATGTCTCTTGTGGCTGATCTAGCTCTTAGTCTTTCCAAGGGAGAATCCTACATCAACAATGGGTTTTGGAATCTTCCTTCTACCCATGTTGACAACATGCTTAAGCAACAAAACAAGAGAATCACGGGATAATAAAATGGATATTGTTAGATTGACATTTCTTTGGAAGGAAATAAGACCTTTTAAGTCTTCATAATACAATAAGTATAATCCAATCCTCTCTTTTTTTTCCCTACTTGAATCTAATCTTGCCCACACCATATGGCTATTAACATGCAAGTTATTTAGGCTTATTAATTCATGGCCCCACAATCGTAAAATACTAGTAATTGTTAGGAATATTACTATTTCATTATTATTTTGATGATGACAAAAAGGAAAAAGAGCATATTTTATGAAAATATATTTTGAAGCAAAAAAATATTTTTGAGTTAATGTATAAATGTTTCTCATGATTTATGTTAGAAATAAATATATGAAATAATGGTAATGATATTTTAAGGAAACAAATTGCACACATTTGTAAAAGAGTTATCAAAAGGAAAATACAAATAAATATTCTTATTGATACTTGTTTTCTATGAAAATTAATGTAGATTTTATTGTGGGGTAAATATATGGGTAAAGGCCTAAAAAGACATGGTTCATTCATTCTATATGACTTAACTAATTGTTAGAAGAAGCCTAGTCCATGAAACCCATGCACGTTATTAGTCCAAGACATGAAGGTTGTGTGTGACTCAAATTGTGGGAGCCCATTGTAATTCAAGACCAAGAACCATGTGCAAGTGACCTAAACCCAAAATGCTTTGCACGCAACCTAATCTAAGATGTGTGACCTAGCATGCAACCTAGAAGGCATTGTGGATGACTCGATTTCCTACGTGCGACCTGCTCACCATCGAGCAACCTAGTATGGTGATCCAACATGACCTGTAACCCAAAAGCTTTTACATGACTCAATTCTCCTCGCAACACCTTCTCTATGACCCATGCAACTTGAACATGCAATTTGCCTCCAATGATGTCATAAGCTTAGATTATGATAGGCTGGGGCATATAAGGTCAAGTTGGTGATGATATTCAAATGAAATATGCTAAGATTAACCAATAGGTCTAGGTCTTTTGGCTTAATAGTTAAGGCATGTGACAAACAACATTAGAGCCAACCCCATATCTCGGGTTTAAACCACGAAAGGGGGTGACATGTGAAAAGGGCTACAAGAAAGGGTTACCTATACATAGGGCCAAAATGGAGCCATTGTGGACTAAACGCTAAGGCATCAGTTGTAGAGCATGGTGGTTTGTCATTGGCTTATAAGGGCTTAAGTTAGTGATGATATTCAAATGCAATATGTTGAGATTAACCAGCAAGCCTAAGTTTTTTGGCTTAATGGTTAAGGCATATGGTGAAAAGTACATCAAAGAAAGAAGATTTTTTGAAAGAAGAAAGAAGATTTTTTAAAAAAAATTTAGGAACCCACTACTTAAAAAAGGATCAAATCAAGTGACCCACTATGTTCCTTGCAACCTAGATAAGTTCTATCACTTGATTGGATGAGTAAAAAGTGACAAGATTAAGTATTTGAGAAACCAAAGTTAAATGGGTTTGTTAAGGAAGAAGTTGAAGAAGATTTGTTATGAAACTAAAAACTTGACTCATGACCTAAATTAGCTTCATTAGACACGAAAATGAAGAAACTTTTGGGTTAAACAACAACATTTTGAGGGCAATTGAACTAGAAAGAAATAGGAGCTTAGCCCCGACATATCCCAGCTCTTCACTTTGAAAAAGCATACTCACAACAACTCTAATAGGAAAACTTTTAGATTCCTAAAAGAAGTTAGAATGGCTCATTTTTTTGCAAGAAAAAGGTGCATTATTCACATGTATAAAGTGAGAAAGAAAAGTGCTCCTTTTTTGGTTGGTGATTGAAAAAGAAATCTAAACAAAAAAAAATAGTAAAAAAATGTGGAGCTTAAGTTGAATTGAAATCTTGGTGAAGTGCTTTTTAGTTTTTTCATGTTACAAGATTGTTTAAGATATTACTTGTGTATATGCTAATCTCATAGATATTATTGCTTTATACATACATTTGGTTGTAAATCCAAAATCCTAATTGCATTGTGATATAACGGTTTCATGATTAGGACTCAGATTCTCATTATTGATCTTTAGATAGCCTTAGTTTTAGTAATTTCTCATACATTTCATATCTTAAGGGAGTTGCTTGAATTTGTAAAATGTTAAACAAAACTTTGAGTTGTATTTTTTGTGTGTTGAGACATATATTGTATCGTAACCCTAGGTGGAAGAATTGTAAATTATGACAAAATATTTTCTATAGAGTTTGGGTAAAGAGAATTTCAATTAAGTTAGCTAAAAGGAAGAAAGGGTGGCTATAAGTATGAGGGACAAACCACCATGGTAAAAAATTATGTCTTAATTGTGTTATTGTTTACTTCCTACTTTTTGACTTAGCTTATAAATTGTGTAAAAATTATAAAACATTTTAAAAGGGTAATTAATCAAAAATCCAATTCATCCCTCTTCTTGGTTGGCCATTATACCTAATAGTCCTTGCTTGTTTGGACAATGCTAGATGCTAGGCTGCACCTATGCTCCCATGTTCTTCACTTATTGTGGATTAACCTATGGAAAGGTCCACATATCTCACTGCCAACCCTATTTTTCATGCTAGAATGAAAAATGTTGAAATTGATTAGTAGTTCATCTAATGAGTGTGTCAAGATAAATAAATTGAATATCCATTTCATTTCGTCTATTAATCAACTAGTAGATATCTTTATTAAGGCCTTTTTTCTTCAAGGTTCAAACTTCTTCCATTCAAGCTTATGGTTTGCAATAATCCATTAACTTGTAAAAAGGTATTAGAAGAAAAAATTTCTCTCCCCCTGCATTAGCATGCCATGTCAACTCAAGTTGCACAACATGTAGCCAATGCAATGACTCATGCCATATAAGCCTTCCCTCATGCAGAACTCATTTGTTGTATCCAATAAATCCTTTGCATGTGCTAACCAATTCCTCTTATTAGAGTTATTATTCCAACTAGGAAATGAAAAGATTTCCTTCACAAATTGCCTCTCCTCATCAACCGCATCACTGGATGGAAAATCCTTCCATAATTATTTGCAACAATGTCGAAATCAACCATAACTCTGAAAGTTTCCATCCACTTTTGGTGACACACATTCAAGATAAATGAAGGCCTTAATTCAGCTTCCCTTATTAATAGTTATCTTCCTTTCTATTGCTATCAATCTTTGCTTATAATTGTAATTATTTTGTACAAAATTATCACTAAGAATTAATAAAATTCTTCCTTTATCATTTTTGTTATTCATATAAGTTTTAGGGTTCTTGCTCTTAATGAAGAAATCATCTTAATTTCTTCATTTTTTTGGGATTGATAAGTCTATTTTTATAGAGTTATTTTACCTATTTTAGGTAATAAATAACTTTAATAATTATGAGAAAACATTTGAACTCCTCTTTATTTACCTAAATTTATCTTGTTTATGTAACACAAAGAGGCAAGGAGAAAAAGAATCAACATGGAGAACCTGATGCTTATTGTGTGGCAAAATCATAATATCAAGATCAAGAGAGTCAAGATGGGGTTAGGCTTTGGATGATTGTTATTAGATTTTCTATTGTTGTTGGGTTTTCTAAATAAATAGAAAACCCAGTCATGTTAGGAATTAAAGTCTCAATTAATTTAGGAGTTTAAAACTCAATTGTTTTAGGTCTTTAAAACCCAGTACTACTAGGATAGGAGATAGGTTTAAAACTAAACCTTATTTAAGAGAAGAGAAGAGGCAAAAGAAAGAGGAGGAGGAAATTGAGCACAACTCAAGAGAGAGGCCAAGAATTCAAGGTTTTCTTGAAGAGAACAAAAAGGGTGACAGACTTCTTATTCTTGGATTCAAGATGTCTTCTTTATTTCTTATTATTATTCTTCCTCATTATTTCTTTATGTTTTAGTTTACTTTTGTTAAAGCTACAATCTAACCTAATTATGATGGTATAAATCTTATGATTGTTATGTTTTGCAAGATATTTTATTTATATGAAGTTACATATTACTGTGTTTAATGTTTTTAAGTGATTAGCTATCACTTGAATGATCTGATTTGCATGTTTAAGACCGGTAAGAGATGATATGCAGTTGCTTGTTGTAATATGTAACCATAAATTAAATATGGATAGACATATACCATATTGTTTGTGTGGCCTTTGGTGTAAACTAGGAATATTCATAGATCCTAATGCATTTGGTTTGTTTCAATTCACGTATAGAGATATAGTAAATTAATGAACTAAATAGGTTTACTATACCTAGACATAGGATAGTAAATAAATTAGGAGATTCCACTATCACATAGATATTATCCCTCTTGCAAGCATACATAATCTACATTAATACCTCATAGTTATGGTGAAATTGAACACTCTAACATGTTTTGCGTATTTAGTTTTATTAAATTTAGTTTATTAGTCTATCATCTATCAATTTGGTTTGCTAGATAAATTCTAGGAGTTGTTCACCGTTAGTAATTAGTTGACTTAGTAATCACCAATCTTTGTGGGACGATAACTTTTTTATCATTATATTACTTGTTTGACATCTTCACTTGCATATAAGTTTCACCGAATAAGTTTTTAGCATCATTGCCAGGGATTGGTTGTTTTACTGCTGATTAATATTAATATCGAATGATTTCTAGGTTTAATCTAGTTTTTATTTACTTTTAAGAAAAATTATTTTTTATTTATTCTTGAAAAAAAAATTATTTTTTGTTTTATTTTTATTTTTCTTTATTATTAAAAAAAAGAAAAAAATTCCTTGTTAAGTTGCTATTGTTAAAAGATTAAACAATAAGGATGGAAAAAAATAATGGTACACATAGACTTTTAAAAGACTATGCTGCACCAACATTTTGGAATGCCACATCAAGCATTAAGAAGCCTGAAATTCAAGCAAACAACTTTGAGATCAAGCCAGCACTTATCTAGATGCTTCAAAAATTCCTTGCAATTTAGTAGGCTACCAAACAATGATCCAAATGCTTACATTGAAGCCTTCCTTGAAATCTGTGACCTAATCAAATACAATGGAGTCACAGATGATGCTATCAGGTTAAGACTATTTTCATTTTCTCTTAGGGACAAAGCTAAAAGTTGGCTCTTTTCTCTTCCTATAGGATCAATTACTACATGGAATGATTTGGCTCAGAAATTTCTTCGTAAATTCTTTCCTTTTGCAAAATTTACAAAAATGTGCAAAGATATTATCACTTTTGTACAGATGGATAATGAATCATTGTATGAAGCTTGGGAAAGATTCAAGGAACTTTTAAGGAGATGTTCACATCATGGACTACCCATATGGTTACAGGTACAAACTTTTATGATGGGTCTAGTACAAATCTTTATTTCATAATTGATGCAACTGCAGGAGGGTCCTTGCACAACAAAACACTAAACGAGGCATATGAGCTTCTAAAGGAGATGACATTCAATTGCTATCAATGGTCTACTGAGATGCTACCAATGCAACAAGCAAGTGAAATCCATGAAATAGATATCTTCACTGCAATGTGCACACAATTAAAAGTGCTTAATAAGAAGATTGATAACTTAAGTACTCTAGTTGTGAGAATTTAGAGTAAAGAATGTGAATTTTGTGGTGGAGGACATGCAAGCATTGAATGTATAATAGGTAACCCTTATGCTCAATATAATGAATATGCTAATTTTGTTAGGATTTTGAGTAGGTCATAAAATGATCCTCACTCCAACATGTATAATCCAAGATGGGACAACCATCAAACTTTTTCATGGAGTAACTCAAATGAGATAAAACCACAACTAACATTTAAGCAAATAGGAAAGGAGAAGCCTAAATTAGAGGATACAGTTACAAAACTAGCCATCATCACATAAACTTTATGGAGAAGATTGAAGCAAGATTTCAGAATCAGGAAGCTTCAATCAAAAAATTAGAGTTGCAAATGGGTCAGTTGGTCAACATGCTTTTAGAGAGACAAAAAGGTCTTTTGCCTAGCAATATGGTGGAAAACGCTAGAGATAATATAATCACTAACCTAGCCATCACCACACAGAATTTTATGGAGAGTACTGAAGTGAGAATTCTGAACCAAGAGATGAGCCTTCAAAATCAAGAAGCTTTAATAAGGAAATTAGAACTGCAAATGAGTCAACTGATCAACATGATCTCAAAGAATCAAGAGGGTCTTTTGCTTAGCAATGTGGAAAAAAGCCTTATAGATACCGCAAAGGCAATAACCTTAACATATGGCAAGCAAGTAGGAGAAGTTAATATTGACAAGGAGAGTCTCAAAAATAATGATAAAGATGTCAGCATACAACTTGAGGAGGCACCTAGGAGCAAGCTTGTTCCAAAACATTCGATACCCTTTATGCCTCTAGCTCCATCTCCCTAGAGATTCCAGCAATGCGAACAAGATAAGTAGTTTTTGGAATTCCTTGATATATCATTAAAACTGTACATTAACATTCCTTTTACAGAGGCTCTAGTTCAAATATCTAGTTGTGCAGAATTGTTGAAAGTGATATTGGACAACAAAAGGGAGTTGGAAATATATGAGACAGTGAGGTTGATCAAAGAGTGCTTAACTGTTTTACAACACAAGCTGTCTTTTAAACTATTATAGTTTCATCCTCCCTGAGCAACAACATCCAAGATAGTTTGGCTGAAAACTATAAAGCAAGCGCTTCTTGGGAAGCAACCCAAGCGATTTCATTTTAGTCTTTTCATTAGAAGTTTTGTCACCATCATCTCCTTAGAGCTCTACATGGATATGACCTACAATCAAGAGAGTTTTCTCATTCCTATTCCTTCATTATTATTGCTTTCTTTTATTTTTACATTGAGGACAATGCTTCATTCAAGTTTGGGGGTAGGGAAAGAACCTTTGTGCTAAATTTGATTGAAATTTTTTTTATGTCATGATTACATCCCATGTTCTGAATTCTTAGTGATTCTTTGGAAGATATAGATTTTGTTCAAACCTGCAATTGTGGTGTGAGTTAAGTGTGATTTTGATTATGTTGATCCACCTATTGAGCACTAAAAGTCCTTCATTTTTGAAATTGTGTGTATTTCTAGAGAACATTCATGTGAAGTATGTGATTTTCTTAGATCTCACTTGAATCTTAGAATTTGTTTGATTTTCTCTTGAAGCCAAATCCTAAGCTGTATCTAATTAAGAAAATGATTTAGACCATTCTTTGGATTGTTTGAGCCTTTCAAGCCAACCCTATTTATTTATCATTAATCACCCTATTGAGCTTTGATTCTTATCCATTTTTTTAATGACACCCACATATATATAGCCATAAGCCTTGAACAACTTATCTTATCGTCCCACGCCCATGAACATGTTGACTTGTAGGATGGAAGTTTGTTTGAGATGAATAAAGGTTGAAAGGAAGATGGAGCATGGGAAGAAATTGATTACAATGATTAAGTGGGGCATAGTATTTCATTTCTACAAAAAGAAAAAAAAAGTACAACATTTGCCCAAGAATGGAATCCTCTTATCATTCCTTATCATATTTAAGCCATTCAATGTTTTGAATTAGGCCATTAAGCATAGTAATTGAAATGATTGGCAAGATAAGAGTATAATGACTACATGTCTAGTACTTTTACTTGTTTTATTGATGCAAGCATGATTGTGGCTTTGTGAGTGTTAGAATCCAAGTGAAATAAAGCATTTTTAGACAAAAAAGAATGAGAAAAGTGATGGTAGAAAGTGACAAGAGTTTTTGATGAGATCCTAAAAAGTAATGTGTTCATGGGTGAATTAAGCCTAAATGACTTTCATCTTATCCCTAGCCTAGCCTTACATTACAAACTTATAAAATTCCTATTGATTTTTTATTAGATGATTGGCTTACATTAGTGGAGAGAGGAATGAAAAGCAAACATATGAGGTTTGGTTAAAGATTTTGAGAGATTGCATATTAATGTGAATCTATTTAGAGTGCATATAGTTGAAAAGACAAGGACTCACACACACACACGTGGTCAACATAGTTAAGAGTCTATCTTATCTTATAAAACAATTATGGTGTTTGGATGAAAGTTATATTTTTCTTTGAATTGTTGAGTTTGAGCAATTATGAGAAAATTTCATGAAGGGGTTTTGTCTAAAACATATGTTATTTATTACTTTTGCTTGAGGACTAGCAAAATGTTAAGTTTGGGGGTTTTGATAACTCTATTCTTATAGAGTTATTTTACCTATTTTAGGTAATAAATAACTTTAATAATTGTGAGAAAACATTTGAACTCCTTTTTATTTACCTAAATTTATCTTGTTTATGTAGCACAAGGAGGCAAGGAGAAAAGGAATGAACATGGAGAACCTGATGCTTATTGTGTGGAAAAATTGTAATATCAAGATCAAGAGAGTCAAGATGGGGTTGGGCTTTGGATGATTGTTATTAGATTTTCTATTGTTGTTGGGTTTTCTAAATAAATAGAAAACCTAGTCATGTTAGGAATTCAAGTCCTAATTAATTTAGGAGTTCAAAACCCAATTGTTTTAAGTCTCTAAAACCCAGCTCTACTAGGATAGGAGATAGGTCTAAACCAAAACCCTATTTAAGAGAAAAGAAGAACCAAAAGAAGGAGGAGGAGGAAATTGAGCACAACTCAAGAGAAAGGCCAAGAATTCAAGGTTTTCTTGAAGAGAAGACAAAAAGGGTGATAGACTTCTTGTTCTTGGATTCAAGATGCCTTCTTTATTTCTTATTATTATTCTTTCTCATTATTTCTTTATGTTTTAGTTTACTTTTGTTAGAGCTATGATCTAACCTAATTATGATGGTATAAATCTTATGATTATTATGTTTTGCAAGATATTTTATTTATGTGAAGTTACATATTACTGTGTTTAATATTTTTAAGTGATTAGCTACCACTTGAATAATCTGATTTGCATGTTTGAGACCAATAGGAGATGATATGCAGTTGCTTGTTGTAATATGTAACCATAAATTAAATATGGATAGACATATACCATATTGTTTGTGTGGCTTTTGGTGTAAACTAGGAATATTCACAAATCCTAATGCATTTGGTTTGTTTCAATTCACGTATAGAGATATAGTGAATTAATGAACTAAATAGGTTCATTATACCTAGACATATGATAGTAAATAAATTAGGAGATTCCACTATCACATAAATATTATCCCTCTTGTAAGCATACATAATCTACATTAATACCTCATAGTTGTGGTGAAATTGGACACTTTAACATGTTTTGCATATTTAGTTTTATTAAATTTAGTTGATTAGTCTATCATCTATTATTGGATTTGTTAGATAAATTCTAGGAGTTATTCACCGTTAGTAATTAGTTGGTCTCTGTGGGATGATATCTTTCTTATCACCAATCTTTGTGGGATGATATCTTTCTTATCATTATATTACTGGTTCAACATGTTCACTTGCACTTAGAATTTCACCAAACAGGGATTTCCTTGCTTCCATTTAAATCCATCATCGTTGGTGGTTGGCCGTGGTGGGAAAAGAATGTCTAGTGGCCCTTAACATGTTGGCCAAAGCATGTGAGGGCATATTTAAGTTTTACCCACCCAGATCTGGACTTCTTTTGGTTTTCTTGGTGTAAGGTGATCAAAGCATCTTTGGCAATATCTTCAGAGGCAATGAGAAAAGTAAATGTCCTCTTTAAGGAGTAGATCAACTTTGTTTGGTCTTGTCTATGTTCGAAGTTGAATAGGTTACCATCAGGCCACTTTTAAAGAATGGGAAAACAATCAATTGTTTTTCAAATCTTTGCTTCTAGGGAAGAAACGATGGGTGACAAGTGAGGGCACTTGTCCTTTTGTTTTCTTAGCCAGTTTTCAACTACCCATGGGTAGTAATGGTAGGTCATCCAACCGCTTCTTTAGCCTTTTCCACTTTAACCCACTCTTTTTACTCCTTACGAGAAGCCACATGTATTTCCCTAAGTTCTGCTTGGAAGCATTTAAGATTTTTCTTGGGAGCATCGAAGATTTGTTTGGAAGTAGCTAGGCATTGCCTCAAAGCATGCTTATATTTTGTCAAACTATCATACAGCTACATTTGGTCATGTTGATGTATATGAGGCAAAGATGGATATGTTCAAGAATTAGTGCTAGGATTATTCTATTAATAGTCTTTTTGTATTGAATGTATTGATTACTTTCCTTCCTTAGATTAGGATTACAAGTTTATAAATATAGACCACTACATGTATATTTGAACATATTAGAATACAACGTTATTCACACTCGGCTTATTTCTATCATTCTCATTATATTTCCCTTTCTTACATGGTGTAGAAGCCTTTCTTTCCTTGAGACCTGAAACTGCTTTTACAAAAAATTTCTTTTCTAGCCATCATACATGAGGTTAAAGCATATTTAATTTTTGTTTTCTTTCTCAATTTTTTTTAAAAACCCTCATCAAAATTATCTTTTTGTCCTCACCACTTATCCCAAATTACTTATTGCATTTTTAAAATATTTCATTTTTGCCCATGCCACACTACATATTTCCACTTTCTACCCATATCTTTTCCATATTTTAGTTTTACTTTCACCTCACCTTAAAGCCTTAGCCACATCTTTTTAATTTTATAGTTTCACCCCCATTCCACCTAAAATTCTCAAATTTGCCCTTAAAACCCCAAATCGTAAATGATGTTGCCAACTCCAATTCCTCCACCAGTGTTACCATAAGCACCATTTTTGGTGTATCCTCTATCACTTATGACCCCTACCACCTTTTTGCCATTGAACTTCAGTTTGTAAGCATTGTGTTGAAGAAATTAAAGGGTAAATCGAATTGACATATTTGGAGTGAACAAGTTCGCACTATATGCCTTGTTTGCCACAAGCTTAGCTTCCTCACTAGCGATCTAAAATGGCTAATTGATGACCTCGATGTAGTGGAAAAATAAGGCCAAGCTCACGTGGCCATGAAGACTTCGTTGGTCCATTCTATCCACCCAAGCCTTGAAAATCTTGTCTCTCACATGCCCACCATCAAAGAAATCTAGACGATTCTTTAAGATAGCTTTAAAAAGGTCTTGAGAACCTAGAAGTTTGGCTTGAAACAAGCCATATCCAACCTTAAGCTTCCTACCAATGCTACTAGGAATGACCTCACCATTTTTTATGTCCAATTTGATATAATTGTGGCAAATGCACCTATAACATGAATGATTAATTATAAGAAGGGACTAAGAGGACTATGTCTTGAAATTTCTCCTTGGCCTTCTAGAGGATTTTCTAGCAACATTGATCAAGCATCCTTTATCATGAAACTCCTCCTATTTTGGAGTGTGCCTATGCCACAGAAAACTAAGATGTCCATTAATGCTCTCAGCCTAATGGATGAACCCTTACCAACAACCATTTGGCTTTTGCTACATAGAAGCCACACATGTTGCTTCCAAGTTTGCATAATCACCCATGCGGGCCTAATGGTTAGTCATAGGATTTAACCCAACACTCTTTTCACATGGGTGGGCCAAGTTGGTTCACTTTTAAAAGACCATCTTGTAATAGACCTTTTTGTAAACATTGTAAGAAACCAAGCCATGTCTAAGAGTCTGCTTTCTTCTCATGGGCTATCCACTAGGTTGGAAGCCCATCCACAAGGGTGGGTTCAAAAGGAATTCTGGAGGCAATGGCCCACTTGCCCATTATGTTACCACTAATGGGCAAGTCACTTTTGTTTTTAAATCTTAACAACATCTCAATTCTGGGCCACCTCAATCTTTTGTCCTAGATACCTACCATGGGCCATAGTCTTATGGTAACCCATTTCTATCTCCTTACTTTAATGTAGGTGTATTAGGTCATCCGCCTCCCACTCCTAGCAATACTTATGGTGGACCCATTAGACCTACTCCCACTACGAATCAACAACAGAAACTTGTCAACCCTATCAATCAAATAAGACCCCCTAATTCTTTTGCCAATTTCTCAAGTATACTTTAACCTTCCTAATCCATTTCATCTACTTAGAGTATTGACTTGGGGGCAAGTGACCACATCACTTAAAATTTAAATATTCTTGATTCATTTTTTTCCATGTGTATTACCCATTTCATTCACATTGCCTAATAAATCTACTAGTCCTATCACTCACATTGATCATTACCAATCCTACCCTATCTTGCATCTTACTCACATTTTATATGTTCCACGTTTTAAACATAATTTATTATTCATTCAAAATTTAACTCAAAAAAAAAATTATGTAATCATTTTTGTTTTTATGTTTTTTGTGTCTTTTAGGACCATATGATAGGGGCTTTGATTAAGCTAGGCAAGGCGGACTAGGCTTATATTTTCTATCTTCTTTCGTTCCATCTAGTTGTTATTTAGTTTTTTTAAGTTATTTAAATTCAATAAGTAATTCTTTTTGCATTCCAAGACAATCTTCTTTTTCTAATTCTATTTTTATTAATAATAAGAATTATGTTCTTTGTCACCAATGACTTGGACATTCTTCCTTGAAATCTTATTCCATGCAAAACAAATCCATTGCTCATCCCACTTCTTTTTCATGCCCAATATGCCCTTTGGCCAAACAAACACATGCCACTTTTCCCTTAAGCCAACACACCACTACCTCTCTATTTGAATTAGTCCATATGGACATTTAGGGCCCTCATTAAACACCCCACCATGATGGTGTGCATTATTTTTTAACTATTATAGATGATTTTTCACATGCATTTGGATTTTTTACTTAATTTTAAATGCTAAGTTTTTTCCAAAATTCAAAATCTCATTTTCATGATTCAAAATTAGTTTGCATCACTATTAAATGCATACAATCTGACAATGGTATTGAATTTTTCTCTTTTGATAGTCAATTTTTTTTTGTCCATGAATGGGATTGTTCATGAAACCTCTTATGTGAATGTCTTTTAACTATTACTTACATCATCTTCTTCTCTTCATGGTGTTAGCCCTTTTGAATAACTGTTTGAGAAAATATCTATCATTGATCATTTTTGAGTTTTTAGATGTCATTATTATGCTGCTATAGTAGGTGCTCATGATAAGTTTAGTCCTCTATCTATTCCTTATATTTTCATGGATTTTCCTCCCTTCCAAAAGGGTTACTGCTTATATGATTTAGCATAAAAAAAAAAACTTTTGTGAGTCAAGATGTCCTTCTTCAATAGTTTATGTTTCCTTTTTCTTCTACATCTTCTACTTCATCCTCAAATAGCTCAATTGCCCATCAACTTTGGATTTGCAATTCAATGACACCTACACTTCGTCATTATGACTTGCTTCCCGACCTTTTTGACACCTCTTTTCCATCATTTATGCCAATCAATCTTCTTAATGTCTTTGACACCCTAGCCCTTGATCCTCCACCATCTGCGTTTGAACATGCATCTACATCTGAACCCAACCTTAATCCCACACTTGAAAAACATCATGGATGTTTAACTACTTATGTCCTATTATACTTGACTCTTCAACTACCTCTCTTTACCCCATTTTCAACTATATTTTTCTTTACCAATGTCACTTTCACTATCAGCATTTCATTACTTTCATCTTAGTTATCTATGAATCTTCCACTTACCTTGAAGTGGTCATTGATCCTAACTAGGTTGTTGTCATGGACAATAACATCGTTGCCCTTAAGGCCAATTATACTTAGGATGTAGTTTCATTACCCTATGGTTGTTTCCTTATTGGATGCAAATGAGTCTACAAGGTAAAATATCAAGTTGATGGCAATCTTGAGCATTAGAAGTCTAGGTTAGTCATTAAAGGGTTTAGTCAACAAGAATGAATTAATTACTAGGATACCTTTTCTCTTACAAAAAAATATGTCACTATTTGTCTTATCATCACTATTACCATTGTTCATAACTAGCTTTTTTTTTCAAATGGATATCCAAAATGCCTTTGTTCATGATGTTCTTTTTAAGGATGTATATAAGGAGTTTTCTTCTAGATTTCACACTTATGAGGAGCATATTGTATGTCAGTTGTGCAAATTCTTGTATGGGGTGAAGTAAAGAATCTTGCCAATGAAATGTTACATTTCTTAAAGCCTTAATCCAATATAGTTTTCATTAGTTTTGCCATGACTACTCTTTATTTATCAAGACTTAAGATAATTATTTTATGGCACTTTTTATTTGTGTTGATGACATACTAATTATAGGAAATAATCATGTTGCCATCTCATATCTCAAATAGTATTTTCATGCCATTTTCTTCGTGGAAAAGATCTTGTTCAGTTAAAGTTCTTCGGCATTAAGATTGCTTGATCCCTAGAGTGAATATCATTAAGCTATGAAAAGTATATGTTAAAACTAATATTAGAAGCAGGACTCGTAGGTTGTAAACCATTTATCATCCCAATGGAACAAAACAAGAAGTTTAGAAGTCTAGAATATGATGCTAGTTTCAAAGAAAAGGTGGATGATCCATCACTTGAGGATCCTTCTACACGTAAGATGTTGGTAAGCAAATTGATTTACTTGACTCTCACCAAACTTGACATTACTTTCTCAGTTAAGTTGCTCAGTCAATTTATGCATGCTTCAAAGTAGTCACATATGGAAGTAACAATGAAGGTTGTCAAATACTAAAAGAGTTATCTAGGTCTTGGCCTCTTGTTTCCATTTTCATCAAAGTTTAAATTGCAAGCTTTTTGGGACTTATATTATAGCACATATCCTATGGTAAAGAGACCTACAACTTGTTTCTATTTTATGCTTGGAGATTTTTTAATATCTTGGCAATCAAAGAAGCAACCCACTATTTCCTTTTCATCAGTAAAACCAAAATATAGAGCTATGCAAGTTACTACATGCAAGATAATATGGATCATCAGTTTACTTATGTTAGGTTTTATGGCTATCCAAGAAGGGGGGTTGAATTGGATATTTAAAAGCCTAGCTAATTTAAATAATTTTTCTTTTTGATTTCTTGCTTAGCAATCACGACAAGATTAAATATCACAGTAATATCAAAGCATAAGAATATAAATCAGATCAGAAAAATCAAACTTAAGAATTTCACGGTGGTTTAGCACTTTTCACCTATTTCCACCCTCTTCTCCTTCAACTTAAACCAAGTTGAAGTCTACTTTACTTCAAACTACAAGAGCACCTCTCTTTCATCGTATAACTCCTCAAAAGGAGTTATACAGCTTATGGTTACAAAGTTAGGTTTATAAAAACGTTAATACATAAAGCTAATTCCTCGAATATATGATATGAGTGAGGATTTAAGCTTATTAGAGAGCTAATTGAATGTATACAGAATTAATTCAAGCTCTAATCACAAAATCCCCAAATATCACAAATCTAGGGTTTCAGATTTACAATGATCTTTATGTGCAAATAATGTTTTATATAATCTAGCACATGCAAAGATCAATCTATCAAATGATATTCACAAGATAGTGAATTTAGAAAATATCACCGAAGATTTTCTTTTTCTTCAAGGATTGAAGAACATGGCCACAAGAACAAATCAATGAGGGCTTCAATCTCTTTTAATCAAATCAGCAGGAATATGTCTCAGCGAGCACAAAATACTCATCTGAAGCTCCTTTCTGTAGTAGATATCAAACCTTGAACATGTTAGGGTTTCAGTTCAAACCTTTTTGAACTTCTTCCATTGAGATTTAATAGACACAACGTCACATAACTACAGATGGTGATTTTCCAGCAAAATAGTTGTTCTGACACTCATTCACCTCATCATTCTTCCTGTTGGAGTCGACATCACGAGAGAGATCGAGAGAAGGAAGGTAGCTTTGGGCCCCAAATTTATATATATATATATATGTATATATGTAATGCGAGAGTGTATAGTAAGAATTGTTGTAACAGGAGCTTCATCGGTATGAGGGCGGTTAGAAGTATGAGTCGAGAGTCATTGGGGTCAGGTGAGCCAAGGACAACACTCAATGAACCTCACCCTCGTGGCCTTACAACGTCGTTGGATTAGGTGGGGGAGATTGTCCCAGATTGGCAGTACGAGCTGAGAGACCAGCCGATGGAGGGTGTGGCCTGCTTATTTATTTTCCTTACAGCAATGAGGGCATCGTTAGATTAGATGGGGGAGAATGTCTTGGCCTGGCAGTGCAGGTCGAGACACCATGGACCAGGTGGCTCAAGACACAGCCTGCCTGCAGCATTGGCTGGGCAGCTAGCATCTAGTTGACCTGTGGTTTCCTTGTGTTAGGCTGCCTACTCAGGTGGTGCCTTGTTTTAAGTTTATATTTGAAAAGATTGTGTTTCTATTTTAAAAATTATTTTCTGCTGCAACGTAGTTTTCAAATGACCCGCGTATCAATATAGATGTGTATTTAGGCTTATGTCTACATGTGCCTTCCTACGCTGTTTAACCTCCCAACGAGTTGTCCCTGAGATAGACTAAAATTGTCCTATAGTGACCTTCAGGTGGCTAACTGAGGGCAAGTAGTGGCTGGCCCAGATCTCTACTGGGACTAGGCGCCCCACGAACCTCTAAGTCCATGACACATATATACATATATACATATATGTATGTTTCATGTATCCATATATATAAATATATGGTCGGTCCAACAAATATGTATACTCTAATGTAATAAGCCTTTGCTTTTCAAATGTACCTATCGTTGAAAATCATGTGCTTGTATGTTTTGATTGAGAAAAATTTTATTTGAATATATGTTAAATATAAAATTATATTTGCATAAATAATAGAATATATGAAATTGTGAAAGTACATATTAAAACTCAAAGGAAGTAAAAGGTGTGCAAATTATAATATCAATTAATGATATTATAAAGTAGTAGGGTTCCTACATTTTATTATTAAATATAAAAAATGAAGCCAATTTGATGTACTCTATTAATATCTTAATTAATAAATTAATTTATATTATTGGTTATGTTAAAAAAACCTTGATACTTGGAATTGGTATGTTTATAGGTGTATTTGAAAAGCATAAGATTATGATAGTGGAGCATACATATTTATTGGACCGACCATATATCTATATATATGGGTATATGAAACTTATATATATGTTGAGCCTGTGAAGAAAGCTAAGCCTGTGAAGAAAGTTGAGCCTGTGAAGAGAGTCAGCCTATGAAGCTTCAAGCCCAGTGCAGTCACTTATCCAAATGGCAGCATCTTGAGTAGATAAGAGTTTAAGCTCTTATGATCAAATGCCTGAAGCCCTAGCCGCATCTCTTGACCTAGAGCTGTCCTTCTCCTCTCGATCTCTCTCCTGCAATGCCAGCTCCAACAGGAAGAATGGTGAGGCGGCTGAGTGTCAAAATGGTTATCCTGCTGGAAAATCATCATCTGCATCAATACAACATCCTATCCATTAAATCTCAATGGAAGGATTTCAAAAAGGTTTGAACCGAAACCCTAATCTGTTCAACATTTGAGTACCCGCTATAAAAGGGAGCTTCGAATGAAATATTTATGCTTATTGAGACATATTCTTGCTGATTTGATCAAAAGAGATAAAAGCCCTCATTGATTTGCTCTTATTGCCGTGTTCGGTAACATTTGAAGGAAAAGGAAATCATTGGTGATATTCCCTAAACTTGTTATCTTGTGAATATCATTTGATATATTGATCTTTGTATGTGCTAGATTACTTATAACATTATTTGAATGTAAAATTATTGTAAATCTGAAACCCTAGATTTGTGAAATTGGGGCTTTCGAGATTAGAGCTTGAATTGACTTTGTATACATTCAATTAGCTCTCTAATAAGCTCAAATCCTCACTCATATTATATATTTGAGGAATGAGCTTGATGTATTAAGGTTTTTGTAAACCTAACCTTGTAACTGTGAGCTGTATAGCTCCTTTTGAGGAGTTGTGCGGTGAAGGAGAGGTGCTCTCCTTGTTTGAAGTAAAACAGATTTCAACTCGGTTTGAGTTGAAGGAGAAGAGGGTGGAAGTAGGTGAAAAGTACCGAACCACCGTGAAATTTTTGGTTGTGAATTTTTTGATCTGATTTATTCTTTTGTGCTTTATTATTATTGTGATATCTTATCTACTTGTGATTGCTGTAAAGAAAAAATTAAAAAGAAAAATATTTAAATTAGCCAAACTTCTAGATATCTAATTCAACCCCCCTTCTTGGATAGCCATAAACCCTACAATTGGCATCTAGAGCCAAGTTCTATGATTTAAAGGCTTAACATCCTAGAGTAGATCCATTTACATGGCTATGGAGAAAGGAGTAGCTGTTATGGGGTATAATAAACCACCTTTGTTTGATGGGATAAATTATAGACATTGGAAGCAACTCATGCAAGTCTTCATTGTCAGTCAAGACCCTGAAGCTTGGTAGATAATCAGAAAGGGTACCACTTTACCCGAAACTAATGAATGGAGTAAACATGAAGCTAAAATCATGGGAATAAATGCTAAAGCTATGAACATGATTTATAATGGGTTGAAAGCTCATAAATTTAATAAGGTGTCATCTTGCCTCACGGGTAAGGAGATATGGGATAAATTAGAAGTCATATTCAAAGGTATAAAGAAAGTTAAGTCATCTAAGGTAACCATGCTCATTCATGACTATGAACTATTTACTATACTTGAATCTAAAACTATTAGTGACATGTTTGGTAGATTTACAGAAATAATATCTAAACTTAGGTTGCTAGGTAAGACTTACACAAATGAATAAATGGTTAGAAAAATGCTAATATCTTTACCTGAGAGCTGGGATCCTAAGAAAATGGCCATAGAAGAAGCACATGATCTAGATAGTCTAACCTTAGATGATTTACTAGGATCACTAAAGACTCATGAAATGAAATTAATTAGGAGAGTAAAAGAAAAAGAAAATAGAAGGCCACTTGCTCTAAAAGTAGAAATAGAAAAGACTGAAGAGGTTAAGTTAGAAAATGATGAGATTGCTCTTATAGCTAGAAGATTTAGAAAATATCTTAAAAAGGGTCTAGGAAGAAATAAAGGACAACCTAGAAGAAATGAAGCATATGAATCTAGGGATAACTTATGCTATGAGTGTAGAAAGCCTAGACATATAAAAGCCGATTGCCCCTCACTCAAGAAGAAGAATAATAAAGGAAAGAAAAAGGCAATGATTGCTGCCTAGGATGATGAGAGCTCCTCATCAAATGAAGAAGAACAAGAAGAAGTTGCCCACCTTTGCTTAACCGCAAATGCAACAATAGAAGAAGAACTTGACGTAAGTGATTCTGAACTTGAAACAAATCTTAGTGGTGACATTGAAATTGCTTTTTTTTATCTGGTTAAGTATGCAACAAAAATGAAAGAAAAATATAAGAAGATGAAGACTAAATATAAATTTGTAAAAGTTAAAACTGAAAAGGATAAACCTGCCATGACATTATCTATGACTTGTATGCATGAAAATACTTCTAAGAATATTTCTTTTGAGACTGATACTTGCTCCTTGATTGATACTTGCTCGCATTTAGAAAATAAACATGTTGATGTATCAAAAAAATTATGTGACCGAAACACAAATAGGCTAAACAAGAGAATTTTGGAATTAGAAAAAGAGAAATATGAGATTCAAATGAAGCTAGATGAAACGAATATATTATTACATAAGTTTACAAAAGGCAATAACTTGTTAAATAATATATTAAAATCACAAAGAGGTGTATACAATAAACCTGGTATAGGATACAATTCCTTAAAAAATACAAAAACACCTACAAATCTCTTTGATAATAAGAACTGTGGACTCTTGCTACATCATAAATGTTCTTACTGTGAATATATTGGTCATTCATTTAATACATGTCCAATTAGACTTAGAAGAACATACAAGATCAAAAAAGTATGGATGCCTAAGAAGATGATAAATGTATTAGAAACTAACACTCACAGACCCAAAGAAAAAAAATTACCAAAAGCTTCAACATAAATTTTTGTTTCTATAGGATATGAGCAGGAACATAAACAAGAAGAAGCACAAAAAGCTGTGGATTCTGGACAGCGGTTGTTCCCGTCATATGACTGGGATGATGGAGCTCTTCTTAACACTTGAGTTGAAATCCAAAGGTACTGTATCTCTTAGAGATAACTCCAAAGGAAGAATCAAAGGTATAGGCACCATAGGTAACCCGAAATCCCTTCTTATATCTGATATGCTGTATGTTGATGAATTGAAATTTAATCTACTAAGTATAAGTCAATTGTGTGATAATAACCTTAAAATCAGATTTGGGAAAGAACTTTGTCTTGTTGAAAATTTGGAAAACAATGTGAGAATTATTGGGAAAGAAAAGATAATATATATGGGCTTGATCTTAATGAGTTGACAAATAAACAAACATGCTTGATTGTTAGTAAAAGTGTTGGTGCTTGGTTGTGGCATAGAAAACTTGGTCATGCTAGTCTAGGATTATTAGAGAAATTATCTAAGAATGGCCTAGTTAGAGGACTACTCGAGCTTACATTTGATAAAAATCAATTATGTGATGCTTGTGTGAAAGGGAAACATACTCATAGTTTTAAACCAAAATTAACGGTGTTTACCTCAAGATCGTTAGAAATGATACATATGGATTTGTTTGGTCCTTTAAGAACAGCCACTATGAATGGAAAGTTTTATGCCTTAGTCATAATAGATGATTACACTAAATATACCTAGGTATGTCTACTTGCTAGGAAAGATGAAAGATTTGAGAAATTTGTTGATTTCTCTAAAATGATCCAAAATGAAAATGATCTTACCATAGTTAAGATTCAGACAAATCATGGTGGTGAGTTTGAAAATTGTCTTTTTAAGAAATTCTATTCCAAGAATGGCATATCTCACAATTTTTCAGCACCTAGTACACCTCAACAAAATGGTGTTGTAGAAAGAAAAAATAGGACATTCCAAGAAATGGCTAGAACCATGATGTGTGAATACAATCTTCCTAAACACTTTTATGGAGAAGCTGTAAGTATAGCTTGTTATATTTTGAATAAAGCATTCTTAAGACCAATCTTGAGAAAGACTCCGTTTGAGTTGCTGTTTGGTAGAAAACCCAACATATCCTACTTTCATGTGCTTGGAAGTAAGTGCTTTGTTTTAAACCATGGAAAAAAGTCACTTAGAAAACTTGACTCTAAGAGTGATGAGGTCATATTTCTTGGTTACTCTCAAACTAGCAAAGCATATAGAGTTTTCAATAAGAGAACTCTAATTGTTGAAGAATCTATTCATGTAAAATTTAAGATGATTCTGATCTGAACTCCGCTAAACAAAAAGCAAATGAAAAATATGCATCCGTTAAGGGGAGTTAGACTCAAGAGAGTTTACCTTTCCTAGAGTGAGAAATGAAGTAGATCAACAACATATTCTAGGAAACCCAGTAAATAGTGTAAGTACATGGTCTAGATATCATAACACATGTGAACATCAAGCTTTCCTATCTCAAATAGAGCCAAAGAAAGTAGATGTAGCTCTTGAAGATGAAAGCTAGTTTCTTGCTATGCAAGAAGAACTAAATCAGTTTGAAAGGAGCAAAGTCTAGAAATTAGTTCCAAGACCACAAAACCATTTGGTCATAGGAACCAAATGGGTGTTTAGAAACAAATTAGATGAGTGCGGTATCATTACCAAAAACAAAGCCAGATTGGTAGCACAAGGATATAGTCAAGAAGAAGGAATTAACTATGATGAAACGTTTGCTCCCGTAGCTAGGTTAGAAGTAATTTGGATGTTGCTTGCTTTTGCTTACTATATGAATTTTACATTATTTCAAATGGATGTGAAGAGTGCATTTTTAAATGGTGCTGTTAAGGAAGAGGTTTATGTAGAACAACCACCTAGATTTGAAGATCCCACATGCCCAAATCATGTATTCAAGCTTTCTAAAGCTTTATATGGGTTAAAACAAGCCCCACATGCTTGGTATGACAAGCTGAGGAACTTTCTATTAAATACAAATTTTAGAAAAGGGAAGGTAGATAATACATTGTTCATTTAAACACAAGGAAAAGAGATTTTAATTGTTCAAATCTATATTGATGATAATGTGTTTGGTTTTACAAATTCTACTATGTGTGAACAATTTGCGAATTCTATGAAACATGAGTTTGAGATGAGTATGATGGGTGAATTAAATTATTTTCTTGGACTCCAAATTAAACAAACACCTAAAGGAATATTCATAAGTCAAACTAAATATACCAAGGAATTACTCAAGAAATACAATGTGCATGACTCTAAAACAATAAATACTTCCATGAGCACATCTACATCTTTATCATATGGCAATGTTAGAGTTGGTGTTGATTCTAAGATGTATAGAGGCATGATTGGTTCCTTACTATATTTGACTACTTCTCGACCAAACATCATGTTCAGTGTTTGTTTATGTGCATGGTTTTAATCTAATCCCAATGAACAATATTTAAAAGCTGTTAAAAGGATTTTTCGGTATCTAAAGGATACAATCACATTAGGCCTTTGGTATTCAAAAGACACTATGTTTGATTTACATGCATTTAGTGATTCTGACTATGCTGATGTAAAATTGATAGAAAAAGCAAAAATGGTACATGTTGAGTTTTATGACCTAACAAGAAAGGGGGGTTGAATTGTTGTTGTACCAAACAATCCTTTTCTTTCTAAAATCTAACAATAACTTTAACAATTTGTATAATAGTAATAATATGCAAACAGAAATATGTAATCAAAGAAAGGACAAGAAAAGAAACACCCAATTTACCACGGTGGTTCGGCACTCTATCTTAGAGTTCTACATCCACCCTCTTCTCCTTCAATCAAACTGATTGAAGTCCCCTTTACTCAATCTAATTAAGAGAACACGTTCTCCCTAATCCAACTAATCCCTGCTCAAGGAATTACCACATCCGAGTACAGATAGTGATCAAAGGATCATATACAATAGCAAATCCCCAAATAATATGTCAATATATGGGATATTGCTAATCAAAAGAGCTATTTAAACAAATATATCAAGATACAAAGCTCCTAATACGAAATCCCCAAATTGGTGAAATTAGGGTTTCAGATTTTCCTCAAGATTTATGTGCAAAAATGTTTATAAGTGAAATCAACACATAAATAATGTTATACAAGCTATAATTGATGATATTCTCAAAGATTGAACCAAATAATCAACTATCACCGAAAGCTTGTAAACCACGAAAATGGTGTATGATCTCGAATAAGATGTCAAGCAAGCTGAGCAGATTATCTTCACAAAGAAAAATGCTTCAAATAGATGTTGCTCATCAATCAATCCCTTCACGAACACATCTCTTTTAAATAGAAGCAAATCTAAGGTTTTCTATTTGAGTCAAACTTGAACCATAGCCTTCTATTTGTTGGGAATAGTAGACTGTCCATCAAATCAGCTTCATTTCACCCTTTTGATTCAAAATCCGACCGTTCTGACAACCCATCTCCTCCAAATTTGTTCCATTGGAGCTTCGGCACTTGAGAGAGATGAAGGTAGTGTCAGGGTGAGAATGACGTGGTTAGGGCTTAACCCCTCGAGAGATAAATGTCTCTTATGTGCCCTTAAGTGAGACAACGTTGTAGCCAGCAAGCATACCAAGAAGGGTTCTGGTGTGATGAAGATGACACCGTAATGGAGATCTCAAATAATGATCAATGCGACACCGTAGTGGAAACAAGATTAGGCAGGCTGACGTGAACTTAGGCCGCACCTATGTTCTCACAGTCCAACAGGTACAGTCCAGTCTAGTAATACTATATATATATTCAGCATGTGTACCCGGTCCAATATCAACATGACCCAATATCAATACATTTGTAATGTATTGCATATATTGAACTTAAGCTCACATATTTTTCTTGCAATTTCACCAACCAAGTATCATATTCCTAAAATATATTAAAGTATACTTCATAGTTCTTGAGGAAATATTTAGATAAACAATATATTTAAATAATCAACATTTATTTGAATATATGTAACAAATACTTTAAAAGTATATTTTATGAGAGAATGTAGGAACTCAGTTACTTTATAATATCATTAATTGATATTATAATTTGTACACTTTTTACTTCCTATAGTTTTGCTTTTTGCACATTTAGAAAAACATATTTTAAGAATTGATATTTTTCAAGAAAATATTTTCAGTCACAACAAAACCCTATTTTCCAATAGTACATGTCAGTTTTTAGGACATATGTTGGTTTCTTGGCATTCCAAGAAACAAAACAATGTTGCTCTTTCTTCCACTAAGGCAGAATACATAGCTGCGGCTAGTTGTTGTGCTCAGATTCTGTGGATGAAACAGTAATTAGAATATTATGGTCTCTATTTTACTAAGATTCCATTGAAATGTGATAATACCAGTGTAATAAATTTCACTAAAAATTCAATATAGCACTCTAAAACCAAACATATAGAGATAAGACATCACTTCATTTGTGACCATGTTGAAAAATCATATATCTTTATTGAATTTGTTAGTACAGACCAGCAACTTGCTTACATTTTTACTAAACCATTGGATAATGAAAAGTTCTCTACTCTTTGAAGAGAGCTTGGTATGTGTCTGCTTAATGATATTACTTAGACTCTATGCGCAATCTGTTTTACCCTGTTTGGAAGTTTTATATTCAGTTACTATTCTGAGGGGGAGCCCTATCTCCACATCCGACCCAAGTCAAATCCCTACTGCCATACTCTTCATTTTTATCCATCTCTTTCAATTATCTCTTCCATTGCGATGCTCTTTTTGCTAATAACGAAAAGGGGGAGAGAGTACATTCTAGCACATGTATGTTCCATTTTTTACTTTTAGTGCAGAACGTGGGATAAACTCTCTTACATCCTACTATATATAGAAGCATACTTGCTGTGATATTGCTACTTTGACGAATATCTATGTAAACAATGACAAGCTCATGCTTATTGTACTTACGTATTCATGCATTGCTGAGATACATGTATCTTGCAATTGTTATACCATTTGAGTAGTAACATGTGCTAGCTGGTTCAGTATGAAAATTTTGTCATCATAAAAAAGGGGGAGATTGTTGAAAATCATGTGCTTGTATGTTTTGATTGATAAAAATTTTATTTTAATATATGTTAAATATAAAATTATATTTGCATAAATAATAGAACATATCAAATTGTGAGTGCACATATTAAAACTCAAAGAAAGTAAAAGGTGTGTAAATTATAATATCAATTATGATATTATAAAGTAGCCAGGTTCCTATATTTTATTATTAAACATAAAAAATGAAGCCAATTTGATGTACTCTATTAATATCTTAATTAATAGATTAATTTATATTATTGGTTATGTTAAAAGAATCTTGATACTTAGAATTGGTATGCTTATAGGTGTATTTGAAGAGCATAAGATTATGATAGTGGAGCATACATATTTATTAGACCGACCATATATTTATATATATGGGTATATGAAACTTATATATATGTTGAGTCTGTGAAGAAAGTTGAGCCCGTGAAGAGAGTCAGCCCATGAAGCTTCAAGCCCAGTGCAGTCACTTATCCAAACGGCAGCGTCTTAAGTAGATAAGAGTTTAAGCTCTTATGACCGAACGCCTGAAGCCCTAACCGCATCTCTTGACCTAAAGTTGTCCTTCTCCTCTCGATCTCTCTCCTGCAACGCCAGCTCCAATGGGAAGAATGGTGAGGCGACTGAGTGTCAGAATGGTTATTTTGCTGGAAAATCATCATCTGCATTAGTACAACGTCATATCCATCAAATCTCAATGGAAGGATTTCGAAAAGGTTTGAACCGAAACCCTAATATGTTCAACGTTTGAGTCACTGCTATAAAAGGGAGCTTTGGATGAAATATTTGTGTTTGTTGAGACATATTCTTGCTGATTTGATCAAAAGAGATAAAAGCCCTCATCGATTTGCTTTTATTGCCGTGTTTGGTAACATTTGAAGGAAAAGGAAATCATCGGTGATATTCCATAAACTTGTTATCTTATGGATATCATTTGATAGATTAATCTTTGTATGTGCTAGATTACTTATAACATTATTTGCACATAAAGATTATTGTAAATCTGAAACCCTAGATTTTTGAAATTGGGGCTTTCGAGATTAAAGCTTGAATTGACTCTGTATACATTCAATTAGCTCTCTGATAAGCTCAAATCCTCACTTATATCATATATTTAAGGAATGAGCTTGATGTATTAAGGTTTTGTAAACCTAACCTTGTAATCATGAGCTATATAACTCCTTTTGAGGAGTTGTGGGGTGAAGGAGAAGTGCTCTCCTTGTTTGAAGTAAAGCAAATTTCAACTGAATTTGAGTTGAAGGAGAAGAGGGTGGAAGTAGGTGAAAAGTGCCAAACCACTGTGAAATTTTTGGTTGTGAATTTTTTGATTTGATTTATTCTTTTGTGCTTTATTATTATTGTGATATCTTATCTACTTGTGATTGCTGTAAAGAAAAAAATTAGAAAGAAAAATATTTAAATTAGCCAAACTTCTAGATATCTGATTCAACCCCCCTTCTTGGATAGCCATAAACCCTACACCTATAAGCACACCAATTCTAAGTATCAAATTTCTTTAATATAACTAATAATATGAATTAAGGTACTAATTAAAATATGCATAGATAAATCAAATTGACTTCATATTTGATGTTTGATAATAAAATGTAGGAACCCGGCTACTTTATGATATCATTAGTTGATATTATAATTTGCACACCTTTTACTTCCTTTGAATTTTTAATATGTACACATAATTTCACATATTCAACATATATTCAAATATAATAAAAATTTTCTCAATCAAAACATACAAACACATGATTTTCAACAATCTCCCCCTTTTTTATGATGACAAAATTTTCATATTGAATCCAACCAACTAGCACATGTTACTACTCGGGTGGCATAAAGATTACATAATCATGTATCCCAACAATGTATGAATGCATAACTATGGTAAGCATATTCATGTTTACACAAATATTCATCAAGGCAAGTTCATTGATCACAGCAAGTATGTTTATGCACATAATAAGGTGTAAGAGAGCTTATCCAACGTTTTGTACTAAAAGTCAGAAATGGAACATACATATGCTACAATATACTCTCTCCCCCTTTTTGACATTAGCAAAAAGAATAGCAGGGTGGAAGATAAGTGAGAAAGATGGATAAAAATGAAGAGTATGGTAGCAAAGGTTTGATAAATGTATAGATGGTGCTCCCCTTCAGGATAAGAACCGAATAAAGAACACACAAGCAGGGTGTAGAAAACAATGCTTACAGATTTTAAGCAATATCATTAAGTAGACACATACCAAGCTCTCTTCGAAGAGTAGAGAAATTTTCATTATCCAATGGTTTAGTAAAAATATCAGCAAGTTGTTAGTCAGTCCTAACAAATTCAATAGAAATATTGGATTTTTCAACATGGTCATGAATGAAGTGATGTCTTATTTCTATGTGTTTGGTTTCAGAGTGCTGTATCAAATTTTTAGTTAGATTTATTGCATTGGTATTATCACACTTCAATGGAATCTTAGTAGAAGAGAGACCATAATCTTCTAATTGTTGTTTCATCCATAGAATCGAAGTACAACAACTAGCCATAACTATGTATTCTACCTCAGTGGAAGAAAGAGCCATGCTGTTTTGTTCCTTAGAGTGCCAAGAAACCAACATGTCTTAGAAATTGACATGTACCACTTGTACTTTTTCTATCTATTTTACAACTAGTATAGTCAAAATCACTAAATGTATGTAAATCAAACATAGTGTCTCTTGAATACCAAATGTCTAATGTAATTGTATCTTTTAGATACCAAAAGATCCTTTTAACAACCTTTAAATGTTGTTCTTTGGGATTAGATTGAAATAGTGCACATAAACAAACACTGAACATGATGTTTGGCTAAGAGGCAATTAAATATAGTAAGGAACCAATCATGCCTCTATACATTTTAGAATCAACACTAACTCCAACATTATCATATGACAAAGATGTAGATATGCTCATGGGAGTATTTATCGGTTTAGAATCATACATGTTGTATTTCTTGAGTAATTCCTTAGTATATTTAGTTTGACTTATGAATATTCCTTTAGGTGTTTATTTAATTTGGAGCCTAAGAAAATAATTTAATTCACTCATCATACTCATCTTAAACTTATGTTTCATAGAATCTACAAATTATTCACACAAAAAAAAATTTGTAGAATCAAACACAATATCATCAACATAGATTTGGACAATTAAAATATCTTTCCCTTGCGTCTTAATAAACAACGTATTATCTACCTTCCCTTTTCTAAAATTTGTATTTAATAGATGGGTACTTAGCTTGTCATACCATGCCTATGGGGCTTGTTTCAGCCCATATAAAGCTTTAGAAAGCTTAAATACATGATCTGGACATGTGGGATCTTCAAATCCAAGTCGTTGTTCCACATAAACCTCTTCCTTGACAACACTATTTAAGAATGCACTCTTTACATCCATTTGAAAAAGTGTAAAGTTCATATAGCAAGCAACATTCAAATGGCTTCTAATCTAGCTATGGGAGTAAACGTTTCATCATAGTCAATTCCTTCTTCTTGACTATATCCTTGTGCAACTAATCTGGCTTTGTTCCTGGTAATTGTCCCGCACTCATCTAATTTGTTTTTGAACACCCATTTGGTTCCTATGACTGAATGGTTTTGTGGTCTTGGAACTAATTTCCAGACTTTGCTCCTTTCAAACTGATTTAGTTCTTCTTGCATAGCCAGAAACCAGCTTTCATCTTCAAGAGCTTCATTTACTTTCTTTGGCTCTATGTAAGATAAGAAAGCAAAGCTTGATGTTCACATGTGTTGTGATATCTAGATCGTGTACTTACACTATTTACAGGATTTCCTAGAATATGTTGTTGATCTACTTCATTTCTTACTCAAGGAAAGGTAAGTCTCTTGAGTCTAACTTCCCCTCAACGGATACATACTTATCATTTGCATCTTGTTCAGTGGGGTTCAGATCAGAATCATCCTTAAATTTTACATGAATAGACTCTTCAATGACTAGAGTTCTCTTATTGAAAACTCTATATGCTTTGCTAGTTTGAGAGTAACCGAGAAATATGGTCTCATCATTCTTAGAGTCAAGTTTTCTAAGTGACTCTTTTCCATGGTTTAAAACAAAGCACTTACTTCCAAACACGTGAAAGTAGGATATATTAGGTTTTCTACCAAATAGTAACTCAAACAGAGTCTTTTTCAAGACTAGTCTTAAGAATACTATTTGAGATATAGCAAGCTATACTTACATCTTCTCCCCAAAAATGTTTAGGAAAATTGTATTCACACATCATGGTTCTAGCCATTTCTTGGAGTGTTCTATTTTTCTTTCTACAACACCATTTTGTTGTGGTGTCCTAGGTATTGAAAAATTGTGAGATATGCCGTTCTTAGAATAGAATTTCTCAAAAAGGTAATTTTTGAACTCACCACCATGATCTGTCTAGATCTTAACTATGGTAAGATCTTTTTCATTTTGGACCATTTTAGAGAAATCAATAAATTTCTCGAATGATTCATCTTTCCTAACAAGTAGATATACCCAGGTATATCTAGTATAATCATCTACTATGATTAAAGCATAATATTTTCCATTCATAGTAGTTGTTCTTAAAGGACCAAATAGATCCATATGTATAAGTTCTAACAGTCTTGAGGTAGACATCGTTAACTTTGGCTTAAAACTACTTTGGGTATGCTTCCTTTTCACACAAGCATCACATAACTAATCTTTATCAAAGGTGAGTTCAGGTAGTCCTCTAACTAAGCCATTCTTAGATAATTTCTCTAATAGTCCTAGATTAGCATGACCGAGTTTTCTATGCCACAACCAAGCATCAACACTTTTATTAACAATCAAGCATGTTTATTCATTTGTTAACTTAATAAGATCAAGTACATAAATATTATCTTTTCTTTTCCTAATGATTCTCACATTATTTTCTAGATTTTCAACAAGACAAAGTTCTTTTCCAAATCTAAGTTTGAAGTTATTATCACACAATTGACTTATACTCAATAAATTAAATTTCAATTCATCAACATACAACACATTAGATATGAGAAGGGATTTCGCATTACCTACGGTGCCTATACCCTTAATACTTCCTTTGGAGTTATCTCCAAAAGATACAGTACCTTTGGACTTCAACTCAAGTGTTGAGAAAAGCTCCATCATCCCAGTCATATGACGGGAACAACCATTGTCCAGAATCCACAGTTCTTTGTGCTTCTTCTTGTCTGTGTTCATGCTTATATCCTGTAAAAACAAAAGTTTGTGTTGGAGATCTTGGTACCCTTTTTTCTTTGGGTCTGTGAGTGTTAGTGTGTATTGCATTTTTCATTTTCTTAGGCATCCATACTTTCCTGATCTTGTATGACCTTCTAAATCTAACTAGACATGTATTCAATGAATGACCAATATATTTACAATAAGAACATTTATGATGCAACAAAAATTCACAGTTCTTATTATCAAAGAAACTTGTAGATGTTTTTATGTTTTTCAAAGAATTGTATCCTATACCAACTTTATTGTATACACCTCTTTGTGATTTTATCATATTATTTAACAAGTCATTACCTTTTGTAAACTTGTGTAACAATATATTAGTTTCATCCAGTTTCATTTGAATCTCATATTTTTCTTTTTCTAACTCCAAAATTTTCATGTTGAATCTGATTATGTCTCGGTTTTCACGTACTATTTTTAATGCATCATCATGCTTATTTTCTATATGAGAGTAAGTATTAATCATATGAGAGTAAGCATATATTGGTCTTAACAGAAATATTTGCAGAAGTATTTTCATGCATGCAAGTCATAGATAATGCCATGGCAGGATTATCAATTTCATATTTAACTTTTGCATATTTATTTTTTGCCTTCATTTTCTAATATTTTTCTTTCATTTTTGTTGCATATTCAACCAGATCAAAAAAGGCAGTCTCAATGTCACCACTGAGATTTGTTTCGGGTTCAAACTCATTTACCTCGAGTTCTCCTACTATTGTTACATTTATGGTTAAGCGAAGGTGAGCAACTTCTTCTTGTTCCTCTTCATTTGATAAGGAGCTTTCATCATCCCAGGTAGCAATCATTGCCTTCTTCTTTCCTTTATTATTCTTCTTCTTGAGTGAGGGACAATCAGCCTTGATATGTCCAGGTTTTCTACACTCGTAGCATAAGTTATCCCTAGAATCATATGTTTCATTCCTTCTAGGTTGTCCTTTATTTCTTCCTAGTCCTTTTTTAAGGTATTTTCTGAATCTTCTAGCTATAACAGCAATCTCATCATTTTTGAACTTAACTTCCTCAATCTTTTCTATTTCTACTTTTAGAGCAAGTGACCTTTTATTCTCTTTTTCTTTTACCCTTCTAATTAATTGCATTTCATGAGTCTTTAGTGATCCTAATAAATCTAAGGTTAGACTATCTAGATCATGTGCTTTTTCTATGGCCATTTTCTTTGGATCCTAGCTCTCAGGTATAGATACTAGCATTTTTCTAACCATTTCTTCATTTGTATAAGTCTTACTTAGCAACCTAAGTTCAGATATTATTTTTACAAATCTACCAAACATGTCACTAATAGTTTTAGATTCAAGCATAGTAAACAGTTCATAATCATGAGTGAGCACGGTTACCTTAGATGACTTAACCTTTTTAGTACCTTCAAATATGACTTCTAATTTGTCCCATATTTCCTTACCGGTAAGGCAAGATGACACCTTACTGAATTCATGAGTTTTCAACCCACTATAAATTATGTTCATAGCCTTAGCATTTATTCCCATGATTTTAGCTTCATTTTTACTCCATTCATCAGTTTCGGGTAAAATAGTACCCTTTCTAATTATCTGCCAAGCTTCAAGGTCTTGACCAACAATGAAGACTTGCATAAGTTGCTTCCAATGTCTATAATTTATCCCATCAAACAAAGGTGGTTTATTATACCCTGTAACAACTACTCCTTTCTCCATAGCCATGTAAGTGGATCTACTCTAAGATATTAAGCCTTTAAACCAGAGAACCTAGCTTTGCTACCAATCGTTAGGTTTTATGGCTATCCAAGAAGGGGGTTAAATTGGATATTTAGAAGCTTAGCTAATTTAAATAATTTTTCTTTTTGATTTCTTGCTTAGCAATCACGACAAGATTAAATATCACAGTAATATCAAAGCATAAGAATATAAATCAGATTAGAAAAATCACACTTAAGAATTTCACGGTGGTTCAACACTTTTCACCTACTTCCACCCTCTTCTCCTTCAACTTAAACCAAGTTGAAGTCTACTTTACTTCGAACTAGAAGAGTACTTCTCTTTCACCCTGCAACTCCTTAAAAGGAGTTATACAACTCACGGTTACAGAGTTAGTTTATAAAAACCTTAATACATTAAGCTAATTCCTCAAATATATGATATGAGTGAGGATTTAAGCTTATTAGAGAGCTAATTAAATGTATACAGAATTAATTCAAGCTCTAATCATGAAATCTCTAAATTTCACAAATCTAGGGTTTCAGATTTACAATGATCTTTATGTGCAAATAATGTTTTAGATAATCTAGCACATGCAAAGATCAATCTAGTAAATGATATTCACAAGATAACGAATTTAGGAAATATCACCGAAGATTTTCTTTTTCTTCAAGGATTGAAAAACATGGACACAAGAACAAATCAATGAGGGCTTCAATCTTTTTTGATCAAATCAGCAGGAATATGTCTTAGCGAGCACAAAATACTCATCCAAAGCTCTCTTTTATAGTAGATATTCAAACCTTGAACACGTTAGGGTTTCAGTTTAAACCTTTTTGAACTTTTTCCATTGAGATTTGATAGACACGATGTCACACAGTTGCAAATGGTGATTTTCCAATAAAATAGCCATTCTAACACTCAGTTGCCTCATCATTCTTCCCGTTGGAGTCAGTGTTGCGAGAGAGATCAAGAGGAGGAAGGTAGCTTTAGTCAAGTGTGCCGCTAGGCTTTAGTTGGGTTCAATCATAAGAGGTTAAGCTTTTATATGCTTAAGACATTGCCATTTTGTATAACTGAAAGTCATTGGGCTTCAACTTCACATGGGCTCCGGTTTCATAGGCTGCACTTTCACAGGCCTTAGCTTCATGGGCTCCAGATATACATATATATACACACACACATATGTGTGTGTGAATATATATACAGATATGTATGTTTTATGTATCCATATATATAGGTATATGGTCGATCCAACGAATATGTATACTCCAATGTAATAAGCTTTTGCTTTTCAAATGTACCTATAAGCACACCAATTCCAAGTATCAAATTTCTTTAATATAACCAATAATATAAATTAAGCTACTAATTAAAATATGCATAGATAAATCAAATTGACTTCATATTTGATGTTTGATAATAAAATGTAGGAACTCGGTTACTTTATAATATCATTAATTGATATTATAATTTGCACACCTTTTACTTCTTTTGAATTTTTAATATGTACACATAATCTCACATATTCAACATATATTCAAATATAATAAAATTTTTCTCAATCAAAACATACAAACACATGATTTTTAACAACTTAAAGGTTTTGGTTTTTATATGAGACATCTAACTTTGCTTTTATGACGACAAGGTTGCAAAAAAGATAGTAGCAAATCCAATATTCCATGATCGTACAAAGCACATCAAGATAAAATGTCATTATATGAGAGAAAAGCTCTAGTAGGGTATCATTGCAACTTGCCACATATCTATCAAGGAGTAACCAGTAGCTTTGTTGATAAAAGTCTTACATAGCAAACAACATTGTCACATTTTGTCCAAACTTGAAATATTTAATTTATTTAAATCTTTAGCTTGAAAGAAAGTGTTGATGTATATGAGGCAACAATGGATACCTTCTAGAACTTATTATAGGATTATTCTAAAATATTTTTTTTGTATTGAATGTATTGACTACTTTCCTTTCTTAGATTAAGATTACAAGATTATATATAAATTGCTACATGTATATTTGAACATATCAAAATATAATATTATTCACCCACTCTAATTGGCTTATCTCTATCATTCTCCTTATATTTTCCTTTCTTATAGGTTGTAGTTCTAGTCATTTATTGCTTCCTCCAACAAGCCCTTACTACAAGATCATCAACTTTGATGCCATTTGTCATGCTAAGTGCTAACAAGACACTTGAATCATGATTCTTTTGGTTAAAGCTCGAAGGGGTTTATTTGAGGGACCTCTCCCTTAGGGGATTGATATACCAAGAACACATTCTCATGCATAGAGAAAATGTTATTTCTTTGCTTAACTCACATTTTAGACAACATATGTGTCACCTTTGGCTTATAAGTCTAAGCTCTCTTCGGCGTTTGGTTTTGGTCTTGAAGATGGGAAGTTTTGCTTTGAAATCCACTTACTCACTTTCGCGTGATTCTTGTTGGTATAAAGATGTATAAAATGACATCCTAAAAGCTCCACAAATGTTTACAAACCCTGGATCTAAATAAAAAATGAGGTAGCCTCCAAGCATTATCATGCAAGTCTTAAACTTTCTAGCTCAACATGAGAAGTTGTCAATGTTGCTTTAAGTGCCGAAGCTCTAGACCATTGTAGGAGAAAACCAAGTGCAGCCAATACAAGAATCGTAGTAGAGTTACTGAAGTCCTACTTAAATGATGGCATTACTGGTAGATTAAGCCATGGCATCACAGCTATTGAGAATAAAATTGTAATTGTAGTCTCTTTTGGTTAGGTGCACATGTCATCTTTCTACATTCTTTACATGAACGTCTTTTTTCATAACAGCTCCACCATCTTCTTCCTTTGTCTCCTTCAATTCGATATGTCCCCTTTACACTTATTTATTAGCATAGTTGCCTCCAACAATGATGCAGATCGATCCGCATCAAATAATCGTTGAATCACTATAACAATTCAAATTAGTTTTTGTTGACCATAACCTTTGACATGACCATAGCTCCTACACCTGTTGGACCTAAACCTCACACTTAAGTAACCCTAGACTAAGGGAACCCGTATCTTGTACATTGTACATTATGCTCACATATATGTAAAACATACACTGTAAAAAAATACAACAATAATAGAATTCTATTGACCTTTTCTGAGCAATTTATTACTGTTCTGGCTACTCAATATTCAACTTGGTATTAAGCCAATCCTGGCACCAGCCATTAACTTTCTTGGCCTGTTTTCTTTTCTTCCCCCTCTGTTTCCCTTTTTCTTTCTCTTCCTGACCTGCTCCTCTCTGTTTCTTTTCCCTACCCCATTTTTCCCCTTAAGCTCAGCCCTCTTTCTTCCTTGGTTCAAGCTCGATGTCCACCTCTTCTTCTAACATTGGCCTAAACTCACCTCTTTCGACCTGCATTCCCAACTTGGCCCTAGTTTCTCAACAACTGACCCTTTTATCATCTTCGATGCTTCTGGAACATCTAAACGGTAGTTATTATATCACATGGCAGATGATGATCGAGCCATTCCTTGATGCGGCCCACCTCCTACCAATCGTCAATGGGTTGGAACCCGAACCCCTAACCCATCTCCTTATACCTAACACCCACTCCACTTTACCCTCCGGTCCCTTGACTTGGGTTCTCAACTTGGCTCATGCGTTGTGGTGCGTTCATGATTGGATCGCCATGGGTTGGCTGATTACCACCTCCACTCCGCTGATTGTTGCTTAACTGACCACTTTTTACTTGTTAACAACTATTTGGCAATATCTCGCCACCACCTTTGCCCCTTAGTCCACTGCCCATGTTGCTTCTCTCGACATGGAACTCAATCCATGTGCCATGGTGGTCAAACAGTGGCTGGATATCTTCCGTAAGCCACCCATATCACTGACCAGCTTGTCCTCATCGATGAATCGCTCCATGATAGTGATTACCACACCTACATTTTCTGTGGTTAAGGTCGAAGTTCCAGCACTTGTCATTGCCATTTCAGTCACATCTTAGATCAACTTTATGTCACAAGAAAACCTTCACGGCCTGCTTCTCTCTCACAAGTCCATGGTGGATGTCTCACTCGTGATGCAGTAGCTGCTCCTCCCCTAGTAGCCTTTGTAATAAATCAAGGGTTTCCCTTTGCTCCTTTAATTTGAGCATCCTCTGCACCGCCCTTGCCTTCATGCATCACTCCATTGGCATCAGTGCCTCCACTACTACCGAAGCCCCCTTTTTCGCTGACTGGTTACTCCCCGATGTCGTCACAGATGACAGTCGACAATCATGGGCGACAACGCTCGCCTTTATGCCAAATCTGCTGACGTTGTGGTCATTATGCCACTACTTGCCTTGTCTGTTATGCCCCTGCCTCCCCCCAGGCCCAACTTGACCTAATGTTTAACTCATAGGCCCACTTAACCCACCCTACCATGGCCCACTTCCCACACTTAAATAACCTAGCCTCTTCCCCTTACACCCCCAGCCCGGCCCTTTCCTCTTATTTTCCCCACCCCTTCCCTTCTTCCTCTCTCGGGCCCACTCCTTATGGGTCCAGCCCACCCTTTCTTTCTCCTTAATCCTATATGGCCTCCCTTTCTCACCTAGGCCCCTCCTCCCAAGCCCATTATATAGCCCTTCCCCCTCCTTAAGTCCCTCTTCCCTTCTTCCCCTCTCCCCGTCCCCATCCACCCTTGATACTTCTCTTGGTTTGTTGATTTAGGAGCCACTCACCATGTCATTAACAACATTGCCCCTCTCACTTCTGCCACCCCTTACACTGGCACTTAACAGCTCACCGTGGCGATGGTGTCTCTCTCCCCATCACCCACATAGGTACATTTCAATCTCCTACTCTTCCTTCCTTTCGTTTAACTAATGTTCTTGTTGTTCTTGGCATCACTAAAAATCTACTTTCCATTTTTCATTTTGCTCATGATAATCATTGTATGTTTCTCATCTATGACACTTATTTCCTTGCTCGATCTCTTCGTATTGGTCAGATTCTAGTTTGCGGCACCCTTGATCGTGATCTATACCGCATCTCTCCCCCTAGCAGTCCATCTTCCCCTTTGGCTCTTTTTGCTTCCTCTAGTTGCAGGCCATGCCTCATCCGATGTAGTTGTTTGTCTTTTGTCTTCCATGAACATTACCTTTACCCATTCTGCACTCCTTTTATGTATGACATGTGCTCTTAGTAAGAGTCATTGCCATCCCCACCCTCTACCCAGTCTTGAGCTTCTCACCCCCTTGAACTGGTCCATTTTGATGTATGGGTCCTACCCCTGTAACTTCTTATCATGGCTATAAATATTATGTTTGTTTCGTGGACAACTATTCTTGTTTTACTTGGTTGTATCCCTTCACCTTTCATGATTAATTCTACTCTATCTTTACTACCTTTCATTCCTTTGTGACTACTCAGCTTTAGCACCCCCTCTGTTCCATCTAGTGTGATGGTGCTCCAGAATTCCTCTATTCTAATATTTGTGCATTCCCTACTTCTCATGGTATTCATCAACGTGTTTCTTACCCTTATTCTTTGTTTCAAAATGGTATTGCTGAATGGAAACATCGTCACATAGTTGAGACAAGTCTTGCCATTCTTATGCATTCCTCTATTCCCCTTCATTTTTGGGAATTTGCTTTGAGACTGCGGTTACTCTTATTAACTGCCTTCCCATTTTTGTTCTTGGTCAGCTTTTTCCCTAGCAAGTTCTCTTCTACTGTCCTCCTAATCTCTCTCACCTTTGTGTCTTTGGTTGTGTTGTTGATAACTCTATTTTTATAAAGTTATTTTACTTATTTTTAGGCAATAAATAATATAATGCTTATGAGAAAATATTTGAATTCTTTTTTATTTACTTGAATTTGCCTTGCTTTTGTAGCATAAGGAGGAATGGAGAAGAAGAACAAGCATGGAGAACTTGATCCTTATTATATGATAAAATATGGTCAAAATATCAAGATCAATAAAATCAAGATGGGCTTGGGCTTGGGCTTTGGATGATTGTTATTAGATTTTTATTGTTATTGAGTTTTCTAAATAATTAGAAAACCTAATTATATTAGGAATTCAAAGCCTAATTAAATTAGGAGTTCAAAACCTAATTGTTTTAGGTTTCCAAAACCCACTTCTACTAGGATAGGAGATAGGTTTAAATCTAAACCTTATTTAAGAGAAGAGAAGAGGCAAATGAAGGGAAGGAAGAAAATTGAGCACAACTCAAGAGAAAGGCTAAGAATTTAAGGTTTTCTTGAAGAGAAGATAAAAAAGGTGACAGACTTTTTGTTCTTAGATTCAAGATGCTTTCTTTATTTCTTATTATTATTCTTCCTCATTATTTCTTTATGTTTTAGTTTACCTTTGTTAGAGCTATGATGTAACCTAATTATGATGGTATGAATCTATGATTATTATGTTTTGCAAGATATTTTATTTATGTGAAGTTACATGTTATTGTGTTTAATGCTTTTAAGTGATTAGCTACCACTTGAATAATCTGATTTGCATATTTGAGATCGACAGGGGATGATATGCAATTACTTCTTGTAATTTGTAACTATAAATTAAATATGGATAGATATATACCATATTGTTTCAGTGACTTTTGGTGTAAAATGGGAATGTTCATAGATCCTAATGCATTTGGTTTGTTTCAATTCACATATAGAGATATAATGAATTAATGAACTAAGTAGGTTTGCTATACCTAGTCATATGATAGTAAATTAGGAAGTTCCATCATCACATAGATATTATCCATTTTACAAGCATAAATAATCAATATTAATACCTAGTAGTTATGGTGAAATCGGATGCTCTAACATGTTTCGTGTATTTAGTTTTCTTAAATTTAGTTAATTAATCTATCATCTATCATTTGGATTTGTTAGATAAATTCTAGGAGCTATTCACCATTAGTAATTAGTTGGCTTAGTAATTACTAATCTCTATGAGACGATATCTTTCTTATCATTATATTACTTGTTCGACATGTTCACTTGCATTTGAAATTCACCAAACAGTTGTCTTCCTTCATCTTTATGCTTATGCTTCTCATAAGCTTGCCCCTCGCTCTTGACAGTGTGTCTTTCTTGGTTATCCTCTCGGTTACCGTGGCTATCATTGCTATTGTCTTGAGACTCATTGCTTCTATATTTTCGTTGATGCTTTTTTTGATGAGTCTCACTTCCCTTATGCTTGCCCTCCTCCTCTTACCCCTTCCACTGCCTTTCCCTCCCCTAGCCCCCTAAACCCCCCTCTCCCCTCCCTCTTTCCTCCTTCCTTTTCTGTGGTTTCTCTTACTCCTACCTCCTTTATTTCCTCCTCTCCCATTCCCTCGTCCTCCTCCCTATCCCTATCCCCATCCCTTCCCTCCCCTACTCCTTTCCCTCCTGGTCACCCCATGATCACTCATTTGAAAGATGGTACCCTCACCTATTGTTTTCTTACTCGCCAACATACCTTTGCCCTCACCATTACCGTTCACCCTTACACAAAACCCACCTCTTACACCCAAGCCTCCCATGACCCCCATTGGTGCACTGTGATGGCTACTGAGTACATGACCCTCATTCAGAATTACACCTAGGATCTTGTTCCTCTCCCCTTACATGCTCTTCCCATCGATTGCAAATGGGTCTATAAGGTAAAACTTTGTTCTGATGGTTCCCTAGAACGGTACAAAGCTTGCCTTATGGCCAAGGGCTTTCACCAACAGCCTAGCATTGACTATACAGAGACTTTTAGTTTGGTGGCCAAACCTATTACTATTCGCACTGACATTGCCATGGCTTATTCTTGTGGCTAGAGCATTCGTCAACTCGATGTCTCCAATGCCTTCCTTCATGGCATTCTCATTGAAAAGGTTTACATGCTTTCGCCCCCTAGGTTTTTGGACCCTTCTTGGCCTCATCATGTGTGCCGCCTTTGGCAGTCCCTCTATGGCCTCAAGCAGGCTCCTTGTGCCTGGTATCAATGACTTAGCACTTTTCTCACCTATCTTGGTTTTTATGTCTGCTATAGGTACTTCACTCTTTCTCCTACATACCTCTCACTACAGTATTGTCTTGTTGGTTTATGTGGATGATATTCTTCTGAAGGGCTCTCCCCAAGCCCTTATGTTTACTTTTCTTATAGCTTTACATTAGGAGTTTGTCATCAAGGACCTTGGTCCTCTTCACTATTTTGTTAGTGTGGAGGCCCATCATACCTCTCAGGGCCTTTTTCTCCATCAGGCCAAATTTACACATGAGATCCTTGCTTGTGCTTATATGGCTAATGCTCGAGGAGTCCCTACTCCTTGCACTCCTTCGAAGCCTCTCTCTCGGTGGACTGGTGATCCTTTCCCAGATCCTCTCCTCTACAAGAGCATTGTCAGCACTCTTCAGTATCTCACCCTCACTCGTCCTGACATTGCCTATGTAGTAAACACTGCTTGCCAGTTTTTCCATGCTCCCACCATTACTCATTGGCAAGTTGTTAAGCACCTTCTCTGCTACCTTGTCGATACTCTTCACTATGGCCTCTGTTTCACTCCCAGCTCCTCCATTGCTCTCCATGCCTTCTCTGATGCTAGTTACACTAGTGATCATGATGATCAATGCTTTATTGGTGGCTTCTGTGTTTTCCTTAGTCAGAATCTTATTTCCTAGTGCTCTCGCAAACAATGGACTGTTGCTCGTTTGAGTACCGAGGCTGAGTATAAGTGCCTTGTTGACACTATTGTTGAGATTATTTGGATTGAGTATCTACTCTGTGATCTTCGTGTTGCTCCTCCTCATCCTCCAATGTTGTGGTGTGATAATCTCTTGGCCTTTTATCTTTCTGCCAATCTTGTTTTTCATGCTTGTATTAAATATATTGAGATTGATTATCATTTCATTTGGGAGCGGTTTCTCTGTAGTTAGTTCTACATTCAGTTAATTGCTTCTGTCGACCAACTTGTGGACATATTCACCAAAGGCCTCTCTACTGCCTACTTTTACTCTTTGAGGCCAAATTGACTGTCCTGCCTAATCAATCAGCTTGCAAGGGGGTGTTGACCATAACCTTTGACATGACTGTAGCTCCTACACTTGCTGGACCTACACCTCACACTTGAGTACTCCTAGACTAGGGGTACCTGTATCTTGTACATTGTACATTGTGCTCACATAATGTAACACACACCGTAAAACACACACTATAAAACAAATACGACAATAATAGAATTCTATTGACCTTTTCCAAGTAATCTATTACGGTTCTGGCTACTCAATATTCAACTGTTTTTGATGAGATATTCTAGAAACTAATTAGTTAATGGGAGACTCAAAGCTGGGAAAAGTTTTATCACCTTGAAGATGTAACTATTTAATCTTAAAATCTTATTTTGAACAAAATAAAATAATATTTTTTTTCCCTTCACCCAAATATTCTTCAGTGTGGGCTTTTGGGCCCTCCGAAGAGTTCGTTCAGCACTAAGCCTATCAAACTCTGACCCAAGGCCATCTCAGCTGGGCTTAGCTAAAATACAATGGTCCACTGTTAGGTCCTCCTTATCCTGGCTTTTGTGCGGCGTTGAGGCTTCTGTGGGTGGGGGTGCATATAAATAATGCGACTCGCACAGGGAGCAACGAAATTAAATCGCGTAATGGCGGCGACCATCTCTTCTCGCGCGCTTCTCTTATCCAGTAACGACCCTCAACGCCGGCACCAACGCCATTGCTGCCAAACTCTTACCTCTACAACAAGAACAAGTAGAAGCTACTTGGACTTGTCTGCGCTTCCACTTCCTCTTACCACCAGAGTCTCGGTTTCCCGGCCGATAGGGTTCCGAGTCCTTTGCCAGTCCACAGGCTTCTCCCACCTGGACCTCGCTGTGCAAGTCGGTCAAGATCGACTTCTTAAGGTCAGCTGCGTGCAAATCAACTACTAACTTCCTTCTATAGGGCCATTTGCTCAGCTACCTTTACTTCTTGGTTTTAAAACTGCAGGTTCCTGTGTCTAACATCAGGAATTTCTGCATCATTGCGCATATCGACCATGGGAAGTCAACTTTGGCAGATAAACTGCTCCAGATGACAGGAACTGTACAGAAGCGGGAGATGAAGGAACAATTTCTTGATAACATGGATTTGGAGAGAGAGAGAGGCATCACTATCAAACTGCAGGTTTGATGAGTTTTGGGAGATTTATTCCTACATTTTATTTTGTTCCATTACACAGCTTGTCCAGGTGGCACTTGTGCCTTTGATATGCGGTTCTGTACTCTCTTCTTCGTTCACTTTCGCTCGATTATCATTAAATTCTGAACATCATAGTTGTTCTTGACTGCCATCTTCATAGCACTAACTTGCTCCCGCAAGAGTCGAAATGGCGTGGTTGGCACTTTTTAATTGATTCTATTATTATAGTCGTGGTTGTATGTATAATTGACTAAGAGGAATCTCAATCTGAACCGGATACTATGACAACCGGTATAGATGATATACGGAGTTTATCAATAAAAACAATGCAAAATTGACGCATTACCTATAGAACAGAAAGATAACTGGATGAACTTGGTTCCAGTAACTATTGCCTGTTTCTTTTTTACTCTCGAAAGGGAAATGCCAAAAAAATATCTCCAATACACTTATTGCATAAACATTTTTCTCCTATTTGGGCCTATTATCTGATGCAGCCACTTTCATTAGGTACTTGTTTACTCAATTTGTAAGATTTCTTTCCCTTGGAAAAATCAGCAACAGAACTAATGCTTCTATCTTGATTTTTTGTTATTTTGTGGTGCCATAAGATTTTTTTTTTCATTCTAATTAATTCAATCAAATAGAAAGTACTTCTTCCTCAGCTCTGAGTCAGTGATTATTATATTTTAGGGTTCTGCATGTGTACTTGATGAGCTTCTTTGAACTTGAAATATTGCTCAGATTTTGCACTTTCAACCGAGACTGAACTTATGCTTCTCTGATTTTCCACTCTCAACTAAGAATGAATTTACACTTGTGTTTTAGTCTGCTTCCTGTTGAAAAAAAAAAGTTCAATACTGTAGATCTCCTTCTTAGTATGCATTAGTAATAACTAGTTTCTCCTCTCCCGGTTTGGGGCTTGATGGAATCATGCATACAAATATGATGATAAGCAATACATTAGGGAGAACTCTCTCTATGTGTTTCATCAAGCTCTAATATTTTTAATAGCCTTTTCTCTTACATTGCTATGCTGCAACTGGCATGGTACATCTGATCTGCCTTTTTAGCTTGGATGTATGTTAGTGAGATGAACATTGCCTTCTGAAGTTGATGCCTTCAATGTTTTGTGATCTTTTACTATTAGTCAAATATATCCTTAGCATTAGAAACTGATTTATTTATTTGTGTATCCCTTTGTTGTAGGCATCTCGAATGCGTTATATGCTTCAAACTGAACCGTATTGCCTGAATCTAATTGATACCCCAGGGCATGTAGATTTCTCTTATGAGGTATATGAATTTTCCTATTATCTAGTCAACATCTAATTGTCTATCTGTGATTCAGTAATTCACTGGTGCATAAAACTGCATTAACACTTCAGAAACTCATCAAGGGTAACAAGAAAAATATTGTGCTATCCAATGCTTATATTGCTGATACTGTTTATGGCTGTCAACTATTAGATTCATGATAATTGATACTTCATTACATGATGAATGTGTTACCAATTGGGTACAATTTTTCAAAGAAGCTTCTATTTGTAGCCGTCTGGTGTTACCTATGAATTTCCCATATGCCTGAGTCTTGAATATCTTGAGATCTGATTGGGTCCCCTTATTATCACGGGAGTGCTTCAGACATCTCTACAGTAGTTATTTGATGTTTCTTCCTCATAGCATCATGCTAGCTTTTGTTGCAACTTGAAACTTTGTCATGTTGCTCGCATCATTTTTCTCCAACTCTTGGCCTAAGAGAATGATTATACAGTGCAAGTTTCTTAGCCTATGACCGTTGAAGCATTTTGGTGTTGTGCTATTTTCCTCTCACCGCAGCCCAATCTTCTGCTCACAAGGGCTGTGTATATGCCTCGAGGCATGCTCATTTAACCAACCTTTAGCATCAGACAAAGTTGCAGATCAGGATGTTTCAGAAACTGGTCATTTTCTCTGTTCAATCTAATGATAGCCAGGTTATGCTGTAGTGTGGTATTGTTCAGAAACACCTTTGCTTTGACGTGAAAACAAAGTTTTAAAAATTCATTTGTCTTTTGCTTTGTCAATTTTAGGACAAACTTTGTTGCTTCTCTTAATTCTGTGCATTAATACTACTCTTGTTTTGCTGCTAGTTTTATGAATCAAATTATTGAGAATATGTTTTTTTAGCCTTGGATTTCTCAGCCAGTCCAATCTGTCAAGTCTCTGGCATGTTTCAGTCATAAAGTATGTAGCAATGCATTTAGTGATTTATTTATGAAATATTTAGACTTCTCTTTCTACTTCATTCTCTGCATCTAGGTTTCTCGATCTCTTGCTGCATGTGAGGGAGCTCTTCTAGTTGTAGATGCTTCTCAGGTAATCATTAGCCACTTTAGTTCTTTTAACTTGTTGATTCAGTGAATTAAACACACTACATTTGTTACAAATGGTTATTGTTGTAATGTGGATAGACTTTGAAATTTTACTTCTGTTTAGTATGATCAAACTTGGAAATAGCCATCTTGCAAGATTCTGTTGTTAAGACTTGGAAATGATTATTGACAATGCTTTTTTATGTTATAGGGAGTTGAAGCACAAACACTAGCCAATGTTTACTTGGCCTTGGAAAACAATCTAGAAATCATCCCTGTAAGTAGGTAGTTGTGCTTATTATTATATTTCACTGCTGGTTTTTGTCTTCTATTTTTTTTTTTTTGGGGAACTATTATAATCGTCTTTATTTTTTTCTTTCCTTTTAGGTGGTGACTTTTCTTTGGAATGTTTATATAGTAGTGAATATAGTTGCTTCAAGGAGTCATTCATAAGGTTCTGAAAAATGGTTTAAAAGGCCTTGATTCAGTGATAGCAGTTCTCTAAAACATATCATGTGATTTGCTTCTGGTGAGCTTTTATTGTTGAGATGGTTCAGAATATTTACAGAGTTGGTTGAAAGATATATGACATTCTCATAGAACCCAGATTTGCAAGTGGTTTTGCATAATTGAGCCTTCGAGTCAAATGTAGGCTTATTTACGTATGAAATTCCAAGACTATTTTTACTGATGTGCAAAAATCAACTTTCTAATGACAACATCCAATCTTCATTGCAATATGGAAGTGCAATCAATGAATTGACGTGAAAGCCTGTACATGTTCAAAACCCTAAATTGAGAGGTAAGGCATGAGTTCTCACCTCGAGGGATCAATTTATTGAAATCTAACTTTAATACACTAATGATTATATACTAACAACTCTGGGAGTGATTGAAGATTCAAAGTTACCCGCTTAAATAATTCTCTTGTCAGGACATTATGCTCTATTTTTGTGACCTTGTATGCCTAACCGCTGCTTTACCAAGTATTTCTTTTTCTTCCCTTTTTCCATTCTCATGGTTCTTGATTCTTCTGATTATTGTTCCTTTTTGGGGATTCCATATATCTACGGGCTGTTCTTGGTGTCTGTTTAATACAACTTTTGGACCAGAGAGAGAGAAAAGAAAATGGAAATAAGACAGAGAAAGAAAATTATCCTTTTAAATGTATGGATGTTATAGCTATAGAGTTGGAACCACTTGTAATATGTGGTCATTGGCAATTATCGCATAGCACATCTCTAAAATTTATGATTGTAGTTTCCAGGAATAAAAGCCATGGATCCCGAAATCCCAGGAATTTCTTTCTCATTGTGCATTTAGTTGAATGTCATTTGACCTTAGACCATTAACATAATGTATCTTATACATGTTACACTTAAGGTTAAGTTTATTGGTAAAGGTGATGGGTGACTTAAGGTAGACCATCTAAAAAGGTCCGAAACTCAACAAGATAGTGCACTCTTTTACTTGAGTGAGAACCAGTGGATGATTCATGATTTACTTGTTTTTGCCTTGCCTGTAATTCAGGAAGTACTGTTGTGTTCCTTAGTTGGAATAGTTAAGTTTCTTGTTGGTATGGTTACAGCATTAGAATTACCAACAAACCAACTTTTCAACTTCCAAGAGAAGTTTCAGTCAGAAAGGGAAGGTAAACTCATTCTGGAAAAATATTGAGGAGAAATTTAAGTGAAGTAGGTATTCTTGCTCCATTCAAGGATGTTGGCTTGGAATCTCTAAATTGGTCTCTAGTAGTCCACAAAAGATTGGCTTGAACATGTATCAATCATACAGGAGACAATCTGTTTCCACTTGGATGCAGTGGCGAGTTGAGGCCAGTCATGGAGCTGCTTGACTTAAAAATAATATTTAAAGAGGCATAGTGTTTGGTTCTAGTGAATAAGTGCATGGTAATAATCGACTCTCTGTAAAATCATAGTTTAACAACATCCAGTGGAGTACTGGATTCTATTTTATCCGGACCTCAAAATCTCATTTGAGTTCTTTTTTTTTCGGGTTGTTGCATGTCATAGTAATAATCAACTGTCTGTAAAATCATAGTTTAACATCTAGTGGAGTACTGGGATTCTATTTTATCCGCACATCATAATCTCATCCGAGAAGTTTGTTTTGGCTGTTGCATGTCACTTGTACTGATGCTGGTAATTGAGAGGTTCTGGTACCTTTGAACTCATGTAATATCCATTAACTGGAAGAAAACAAAAACATGTTTCTGCCAGTACTCATGTATGACTTATTTGAAGTTGTTATTACCCAAACAGCTTGATATCACTCTTTTTCTTCACATCCTTTGATATATGTTTTCCTTGATGCTCCTGCCAATGCATAAACAAGTAAATTGTGTTTTTGTGGGCATATTCATATTCATTGACTTTTTGGTACAGGTTTTGAACAAAATAGATCTTCCAGGTGCTGAACCAGATCGTGTTGTGAGGGAGATTGAAGAGGTTGGTGCCAAAAAAAATTAAAGAAAAAAGAAAAAATAATTCTATATCTATGGGTGTAGCATATATTAAAACGTTTTCTTTCCTGGAAAAGATTGTTTCCTTTTTCTAGGCCTGGTCTCTTTAAAACTAATTTGCTAGTTAGTCCTGAGGAGAAGATCATTAGAGATTCCAGGTATGAGTGGGATGGAGGCCAAATATGAGCCAAGCTTGATGTTCAACAGTGTTTCTTTTTTAACAACATTGTATATGGCATCTAAACATACATGAGAGAGCCGCATAGGTGGAAGTAACTTTCAGTGTCTTTCTATGTTACGGCACAAAGTTATTCATTTTCGTTATTCCTTTTGTTTTTTTTTTTTGTTTGGTCACAGTACAAATATTCACGGTGGATCTTGTTCCCAATTGCAAATGTTTTCACTTCAAAACAGGGAATCAGTGTTATTTGCATCTTTAGAGGGACGAATGGAAGGCCAAATTCCAGAAACATAATGAAATGAAGCTGATGTGAAAAGAAATAGGAACAAGCAGAATCATTTAGAGGGAAGAAGAAGTAGAGAGACAATGAATAGTCATGAGCACAACAGAGAAAGTGAAGTTGAGAAAATGATAAAAAAAAATAGAGAAAGTGGAAAGGGAGAGAAAAGAATATGGATAGCAAATATAATGCAGAAGCTCTGTCAAATACTTCTACTTTTACTCATAACTGGTATTCATCTTTTGTTGGACATCCTAGAATCTCAAAAACCCGTAAATGCTTGGAACTCCTGTGAAAGGAACATCAGCCTAAAGAGGATAGTTGAGATGTTTTCTTATAGTTATGTTATAATTTCATACTCTTGGGAATTTGCGTTTTTTTTTTCTAAGAGATATTAACTAATATTTCACCAGTGAGGAGGAGAACCATAATTTCATTGTTCTTTTTTCTGATAAGCCATTTTCCATCTTTCTTAGTTTTCTCTATTTTTTCTTGTAATGGTTCAGTTTGGTGCCAAAGCAGATCTAATTCTGATAATCAACTTAGAAGAAAACATAGTGAATACTGTGGTACAGTTGTTGACATCAGCTTTATGGATGCTAATGTTGCCCCTACGGATGCTGATGGTCTTGTGGAGAAGAAAAGCTTAGTGCTCAGATTGGCGCGCTATGAGTCTCTCACCTGTGACCCCCATGGTCTTCAAGAGGTCTTTTTGAGGATGATTTTTCTGTCAAATGCAATTAGGGTAGGGAGATGATCCAAGGCTTGGAAGAGATAGTTGGGGAACATTTTCTTTAAATCGAGTTGCTAAAGGTGGTTTTTGGGTTCTTCAGCTGTTTCTTGTAAGTTCTTACTGGTTTTGGAGAAAAAAGAGGTGCCACTGGTGGTTGTTTGATCTTTGGTAGCTGCACACAAAAGTTTTAGAATGGAAACTTGTTAAAGGTGTTGATTATGAAGGACAGGCCAGCATAAAAAGATATGTCATATTGCACTGACCAGAATTGGCTAGTCATTTATCAGTGCGTCAAATGGAAGAGATGACCTTTAGATGATAGGTTATTTAGTGGCTCAAGAAAAAGGGAGATGAGAAAGAAGATGCTGCTTTGTTTGACTATGACATCTTGAGAAATGGACTAAATTTTTTGTTGCTGTCTTATTTTTAGTTAGCCTGATCGTTGTGTGCTGGACTATTTGGCTGGATATTTGAGTTCAGGATAACAAAGAAGTCTAGATTCCCAACATCTATATAATGAGAGGCTGTCAAATTTGATCTCCTATAGTGGCTATCCAACTCTTCAAATTACAATTATGACGTTGGATAGGTTCACTTTTCTTGCTTTTTCATAGTTGGCCATGTTATATCCTAGGAGTAGAGGAAAGATAGGGTATTTAATTTGTAGGGTCCCCGCAACAACTTAGATGATTTGACTTATGATAAGTAGGTAGAAAGCCATCATGTTGTGCTTATAAAATTCGATGTCAAAATTACTCAAGGATACTTATTCTGTCTGTAGACAAAGGATGTTTGAAATGCAACGTCAAACATATTTGAGATGAGGAATGCACATATGTATGAATTCTGAAACAAGAAATCCATGGAATAAACCAAGTTGGGTGGTTCATCAACAAGCTATGCTCGTAGGTTTCTTGGTTTGTGGTAGAACTTATCTCATTATGAGAATTTTAGGCTGATTGTGCACTAGATGCTGTGAAAATTTAAAAGGAGATAGAAAAGGAGCACATTTATGAGTTCTTGGTTGGCTTATATTGATAGGATCCAGTTAATATTTGAATTTTTGACAGTTCATGTTTGAGGGAGACATGGCATGCTTATGATGGTGAAAGTCGTTGCAGTATTATGCGACATTCCATTTAACAAAAAAAAAAAAGAAAGCAACCTACTCTGTTTAGTCTATTTCAATGTAATACCAGAGGGAGATTCCCGAAGTTGGGATGATGGTCCTACAAGAGTTTTTTTTTTTTTTTTTTATTGTTGTTGGGGGGGGGGGGGGGGGGGGGGGGGGGCATCCAGGTGCAGCCGGTCCTTATGTTAATGACAGTCCTATGGTAGAGGCATCAATTCCAGACTTGATCTAGTTCTACTTTTGATAATGCTGGTTACCTTAGTAGGAAAGGATAGACGCACTTTATTGACTTATAAGTTGATTGGAAAGATGCATTTCTTGTACCCCTGCTGCTCATATCAATATTGGCATTTTCTCTGAATGCATTCTTTGAAAAATCTGAGGACCCTTGCTTTTTATAGATGATTTTTTCAAACTATTTGAGTGATGGTAAAATTCCTTATAGAAACTGCTTGTTTTGAGAATGCGGGGTGATGCACATATACTTGGTGACATCTGTAAATATTTTTATGAACTTGGTGGTATCTATCCGGTCTTTTATGTCATACTCACAATAGAACAGAACCGCTTAGCAAAAACATTGGCATCTTCTTTAAGTAGTGTGATCCTTAATGCTTCATTTGCATGTTCTAAAATATTACTAAGGTGATGTCTTACACAAATTGCATGTCATACCAATAAGATGCGTCCTTGTGTCTTAGACTTCAAGAGTCCTCACCTTTATCTACTTCCAGATGTGCTTCTCCAGGGATGTTTGGATGTGTTTATACTGCTCACCTTTACTGTCCAGCTTGGGATATACTAGATCTCTGGGTACTCAGATATCTCTTACTGGGTTTTTCATGCACTCAGGAGATTGTAAATGTTTTCCTGTAAGTGAAAATATTAATAGATGCCCCTTTGTTTGATTCACAACCTTAGTTCTGATCAACTTTAACATCTCTTTCAAGGGAGAATCAGAATGAAGAGAAGTTTTCTTTAAGTTTCTTCCCTATTCCTGCTTGTGTTGGAGCATTACAAACTGCCTCTTGGTGATAAGTCTCCTGCTGATGAGTCATATGAGCCACCTGTAGAGAAGTTAAGACTAAAGTTTTTGCTACTGACTGAACATCTAAGTCTGACTCAAAGAATACTACTTGAGTAACTAATTTAAACTCTTCAGTGCCTATTGTCAGTGATAAAGAGCTTGCTGTTACAGAAAGCAAAGGAGGTCTGTAGTCCCCTTCATCTTACGCCCAAATTGTTTCCTATAAGGAACTGTGTCCAGTGTTCCCTTTTCTTTTGTTGTCTATTCCTAAATGTTTATAGGAGATACTTGGTGATACAAAGTGGAACGAAGCCAAGATGAAATGAGACCTTTTTCATATATTTATATATATATTAAAAAAGAGATGGAAAATGATGGCATCTCCCTGAATTTTCTTGTGGAAAAAAGGTGGTTGGATGCAAGTGGATGTTTGATGCAAAAATGATGTAAGGCCAAATGATATAGTTTATGAAGACACTGGTCTAGTTCCAAATATGAGTTGAATTTGAATCCTACTTGTTTACAGCAAATGTACATTGGATGATGCACCAGTTTGATACGAAAAAAATACATTTCTTCACAAATACCTAAATGAAAGAAGTTCCAATTGAACTTGAATTTTTCTTTGTAATGATAAAGTGTATAAGCTGAAAAAGGCAGTGCATAATCTAAAACAATCTTTAAGCTATTGCTTAAGAGGTCTTTGCAAGCTTTTAGAGATGTGATATAAATAAAGTAAAGCTGATTGTACATTTTTTCCCCCCTGGGTAATGGTTGTTATTGAATGCGTAAATGATATGAATTGAAAAAATGAAAAACAATGAGGTAGATAAATTTTATTAAATAAAACTTACATATTGGTCATATGTGTAAGCAAGAGAAGAACTTGTAGAATTTCCAATAAATAAGCATCAAGTAGTGTTTTCTATACAATCTTAAATAAGTACTACTACAGAATATCTTAGTCTGAGTGAGCATTGATGCTCTGCTGTATAAGTAAATATATTAGAAGGAGAACCCTAAGACAACTCTAAGACAGTCTTTCTAGTTTCTGTCTCCTTTTCCTTCTTATATATGTTTCAACTGGCATTTGATCATGAAACCTGGGGTAAGCAAGTATAGAGGATGGGTAAAGCCCCTTCAGAGGTGAAGTTTGGGGTAGAATTTATGGAAATGAATGGAAATTAAGGAACCTTAACCAGCGAGCTTCAGAATGGTGTTTTTCCAGATTAGTTGAAATGTAATTGGAAGGCACAATTTGTACTATTTCTGTATTAGGTAGCTTTTATAGGACTCTAGTTTTATTGCTTCTGATCTTTATTTGTCTTATTGATTTTCTATGCGTTTCTTCTTTCCCTTTTTTTTGTCGAAGTACCTCTTTATATGGTACCCTAGTGTCTTTTCTGAGTGAATTTAATATTCAAGAAAGGAGCCTACTTTTTCATTATAGAAGAAATTTTCATTACAGAAAATATTTTTGGGTACTTCTATAATATAATATTGTGTATTTTGAACCAGCGGGTCAAAATTAGTAAGACATGATTTCCAGTGGGTTTATTTCTTAATTGGTTCTGAACATTTTTAATGTAGGTTGTTGGGTTAGATTGTAGCAGTGCCATTCTCTGCTCTGCTAAGGTTAGTTTTTGATAATTAAGTTTGAAAGTGAACTTGACTTAAGTCTGTACTTCATGGAAAGCAGTAGTGTTGGCACTTGTCCTCTTTCGCAGGAGGGAATTGGCATAACTGAAATTCTCAATGCTATTGTTGAACGGATTCCCCCACCCAAGGATACTGCTGAAAAGCCATTAAGGGCATTGATATTTGACAGGTACATATTTGATTTGATCACATTCTTTTTTATGCCAACCATTCCATTTGATTATGCTGTTGTCATTTACTTCTCTATCAGTTTCTCACCACTAGCAAAAAGGTTTATAAATGAATAGAAGTTTGAATGTTTTTATGTTTCTTGAATTTAATATGTTTGACAATTTTTTTTAGTTAACAATTTTTAAACTGCTACATCTCTATAATAAAAGAGACATAGTGACCTTGTATGAAAGATTGTCACCGTGGCATTCACTCTTTGTTTCATATTGCTTGCTCATAGGTTACTACCTTGGTCACCTAGAAAGGCACTGTCGTCACCCAACCTATGAGAGATATGGCATGATACAAGACTTCATTTATAACAGATAACATTTTAGAACTCCTAATCCAAGGTGCTTGGGAAGAATCTAATATACCTTCACTGGAGTTTTTGAGACCTACATTGTACTTTTTTGTAAAAGGACAATTATTGGGTTGCTAGGCATCTTTGCTGCCAATTTCTAGTGCTTGGGGTTGATTTGCAACAGGCACTGCCGCTTCTTGGATTAACATGGATGAGCTGGTTCGAGAATTTCACCTGAAGGTAAATGGGAACATGCTCCTTAATAAGACTGGGCAGTATGAAAAGATCCATATTGCCAAATCAAATCTCATGGATTAAGGCTAATCCAAAATTTTGAATTTAGAAGACCCTAACTATGGAACTTTTGAATCCACTAGTTGTAATCATGGGCACTATAAATAGCATAGATAGGTACTTCAATTCTAGATGGGAATTCTTTTATGTCTGCAAATAATCCCAAAAACATGCGCAAGTAGGATTTACACTTAATTTTGACTTGTATGTGACCATACTCGTTTAAGGACTTGCACCAAATGAGAGATTCATATACAGTTTTGACAGGGGAGTTTTATCTCTTCTTCTCCCAGTCTCTCCATTCATAACTCAAAACTTTTCTGAAACTTTACTGTTTTGTATATTTTTACAAAATGATTTCACAAAATTTTACTAGTCATTCCTTTGAGGCTGTTTATTCTCTTCACATTGACTTCGATTATCCATTAACTTTTGAAAGAAACAGCACATTGGCCACTTTTCCACAAGTTATGTATTCTGTTTTCTTGAATCTTTTTACAGTTACTATGATTCGTACAGAGGTGTTATTGTATATTTTCGAGTCATTGATGGGACTATAAAGAAAGGTGACCAGATTTATTTTATGGCCAGCAAGAAGGTGAGTGCTTGTTCTGGTTCTTCCTTCCTTCAGATTTTACATTAGTGGAATTACCTTGAGTTCTGTGTGCATTGTTTCATACCTTTCCTTCATCGGTACACTGTGACTAAACCAAAACTTTCTTTTTTTTTTTTTTTCTCCTTTGTTCTTTTAATAACCAGTAATTTGATTGGGGCTCATTTTTTCGCCTACTGTCCCTTTCAAATATAATTCTGAGCTGCCTTGTGCTGATTTTTTTGACCATGTATCACTAAACTGTAGGATTATTTTGCTGACGAGATTGGAGTTTTATCTCCCAATCAGTTGCAAGTCAAAGAATTGTTTGCTGGGGAGGTAAAGTCCTACATTTAGATAATTCAATTCTTTGTATAAAATTTATCTCATGGCTTCCAAGTATTTTTGTGGTTCTTGTTCCATCTCCCTCTCTCTATTGTGCACGCAAAACCATCCTGCCCCCACCTCCTCCCTACCTTTTTTCCCCTGTTCTACTGCATTGAGCAGATACTTTACAAAAAAAGAAGTTTGGAACAGAAAATTGTACCGTATTGACGTTTAAAGGAAAACTAGGTTGGTAGTGGAATCTTCAGATTTCTTTTTTAATATGTGCAAGCTATAATATCCTCATGCTGGCTAATTTCATTTGGACCTCCTGATATGATTTGACTTGTGATGGTTTTAGGTTTTAAGCTTGGGCCCTCTTTAGATGGTCCATTTTCATTTGCCATCTAGTGCAAAGACCTTCATAGAAAATATCATCTCCTTGTTTTGGAGGAATTTAATCTACCTTGGGTGGAAGGAACTTTACTTTTTTGGAGAGACAATCGCTTAAGATTTCCATTTTATATTCCACTTATTTGTGATTTTTTTTTTTCTTTCCATTCCAGCCTCAATGACACATGTTAAAAGCAAGTTTCATAAGGACTTCTTCTAAAGATTGGAGGAACTGCTGAGAGTTCTTTAATGAGATAGAAGAAGGTTTTCCACCTCTTGAGAGGTGATTTGGGTTTAGGAAGCTTGGGCCTCAATCTATAAATAATTGGCTGGTAAAATTAGAAATGTTTGCAGTTGATAGGTCCACTTACTAAAAGGAAAAACATAAATTTGCTCTGGTGAAAGGCCCTATCATGCATGAACAGGTGTACTCTCCCACTCTGTTGATGTTCACTAATGGTTTGGATTTAACATTTTCTAGGAGGGTAAATTTCACATACCAACCCTTAAGTACAGTAAATAGTCTAATCTATTTGATAAGTGGGAATGTCCCCCATTGTTAAAGTTTCCCTTGTTTTCATCATATTTAAGCTAAATTCCTATGTGTAGAACATAGTCATAGGGAAACTATAAGTGAAAAATATGCGTGTAGTAATGTGATGACATGATAAGCATCTGAGTTTAAGTTTAAATAGAAATGGAGTAACTTTAGTGGAACATTGTAACTGGCTCAGTTTAGATATCTCCAAAATAAAGTTTGGGGACACTTTGCAACTACCTCATAGTTTAGGGGTGTGTGAAATAAGAGTAGAATGTAGGAAAGCTTAGTTGAATTTATCTTATATTCGTCCATGCTTCAACCTACTTTCCTGGTGTATTTTGAAAGCAATAGTTTTTTGTTTTCGTATGAAAAAAATAGTCTTTCTTGAAATGTCTGTTTAACTGTCTTATCCTGCTGTCTCAGGTGGGCTATCTTTCAGCTTCTATAAGATCTGTAGCTGATGCCAGGGTGGGTGATACAATTACACACTACAACAGAAGGGCAGAAAACTCTCTACCTGGATATGAGGAAGCCGTTCCCATGGTGTTCTGTGGCCTGTTTCCCGTTGATGCAGACCAGTAATGATCAATTGCTTATTCTCATTGGTTTTCTTAATTCTAGAAATGAAAATTGTCCTCTCACTTCACTCAATTTAGTCCTTTCTGTTGACAGGTTCCCAGAGTTGCGTGATGCACTTGAGAAGCTGCAACTTAATGATGCTGCATTGAAGGTGCATTTTCTCTATGGAGCACTTCTACTTAATGCTTCTAGCCAGTAGATTTCTATTTTATGATTGTGAGAAAATGTTTGCCAAATTTTAGTAGCCAACTTGTGATGCAAAAAGACAAGTTCCAATGTCTCATTTATGCAAAAGCAAAAAGTAAAAAGAAATTATAAGCAGATCCAAAAGAATTTATTAACGTCATGACTTAAAAAATAAAAAATCTAGATTTTCTTTAAGGGATTAGGTGATCATCTTTGACAAAATAATTCCCTAATAAGATGTTGTTATAAGTCATCAGTGGTATCTCTCTGTTTTTCTGATAAGAAATGTTGAAAACATACTTAGGGTGAATTTGCTCTGAAATTCCTGGAGCCTCACTAAGGTCTAAAGAAATACCTCTGAGAAGTCTTGTCAGATATTCCTGAGAAGTTTTATTATTTTCTCCCTTTATTTCAATCATTTTATTAATTTTCAACATAGGTTCAACATATTACTTGTTTTATAAATTTGATTTTGATAGAAAGGCTGAAATGTGCCAGGAAAAGAAAAAGAGAGAAAAGAAGGGGTGGGGGGTGGGGGGGGGTGTTGAATGGAACTGAAGTTATAGAGAACCTGAGATTTGAGGAATCTTCACAACTGTATATGCCTATGAAGAACGGGGCTCATGCTTTGTTCGGACAATGTGCTCGACCAAGACATTGGGTTTTAAATGAAAGAAAAAAATAATGATAATAATTGCACCTTGGACTTTCCTTTTTTTTTTTCGTTGTACTTTGTGTTTCTTGACCTCCAAAAAGATTAATTTTAATTTTTTTAAATTGTGAACATAGGTCAATTTCTTTATAAGTTTAAGCTGTTTTGTATGAGATGCTACGTAGGGCAGTCCAGGGCCTGGCGTTGACATAATTATCAAACTATTCATCCCAAATTCTTTACCTATTAACGAAGTTGAGTTTCTGGAACTCACATCGGCTTACTTGTGTTATTTCCTTTGAAGAGTTGACAGCGATAAGCTTGGCTGATATTGATAAACTAAGTTAAAGAGAATTGCTCTTCCTGACTCGATGCTGTTTACACAGTTTGAGCCAGAGACCTCAAGTGCTATGGGTTTTGGCTTTAGATGTGGGTTCTTGGGTCTTCTGCATATGGAAATAGTTCAGGTTTGCTTTCTTTTCAATTGTATGATTTTGTTTTTTGGGGCTTATCAGGTGTCTATTGCTTTTTCTAAATAGTGTAAAATGCTTCTGAACTTTTGGATTCCTGTAGTTACCCTTGCACACTTTCTATTCCTACAGGAGAGGCTTGAAAGGGAATACAATTTGAGCCTGATAACTACAGCTCCAAGTGTTGTATATAGAGTGCATTGTGTAAACGGTGATACTGTAATTTCTACTAGATCCCAAACTTATGCATTGGTTTTGATTTATAGGTTTCAAGAATTTGAGATGTATGTCAGTTTTTTCTCTCTTACAGAACTGCCATCCAGGCCCATGGTCCAGACTTTTAGGGATAAGTGAAATTTAAATTCTGATTAAGAGGAAACATACATCTCATTTTTGTTCTCAAAACAAATTCTGCTGCTTTCAATGATCTGCGAGACATGCATTAATAGGGTTTTGATATGGGAATTTGTTATCAATAATGCTTTCAAATGCCAGCCTTTATATATATATGTTTGTGTGTGTGTGTGTGTGTGTGTGTGTGTGTGTGTGTGTGTGTATGTGTGTGTGCATGTCCGATACCTTCAAGTGCAAAATGAGGACAGTTTTGGGTCTACACTTAATAAGAATCATTTTTTTCCCCTTTGTATTTCTTTATTGTTTCTCGTTGGCACTATTTACTCGCTCAATTTTTTTAATGCTTGGCCCCAACTTTTTCTGATTGAATTCTTGTCCCCTTTATTTAATTATTTACATTTTATCACTGATGTTTGTCCATTTTGGAAAATAATTCATCATTTTCCCTAACTAATCCTTCAGCAAACAAGTTTTTCCCATATTACTATTGGGAAAATAAGGCTGGAAAATTTGGGATATGCTTTCAGTGATATATCACTTGTAACTGAGCTACAAATGTTTCATCCTGTATCTGTCTTAGTGATTTTCATGTCATTACTTTGAGCCAAAAGTTGTATCTTTTTACTTCTTTTCTTCTATCTGGAATTAATTTTATTTTTAATGGTAAAACTCTATGTTCCTCATATGCAATTTTACTTCCTGTTTTTAAGACAGATGTCATTTTATCTTATTGCTGTGTTCTCTTGAAGGTTGAATGCTCAAATCCTTCTTTACTTCCTGAACCCGGAAAAAGGAGATCCATTGAGGAGCCATTTGTTAAGGTATTATTTCCTGAACCTTAAGGTATTGCTTAATTTAGATGCTAAATTTATCAAGGTATATTTTTATATTTTTTAAATAATGCTGATAGATCGAGATGCTTACACCAAAAGACTATATTGGTCCACTTATGGAGCTGGCTCAAGAGAGAAGGGGAGAGTTTAAAGAAATGAAATATATTACTGAGAATAGAGCGTCTATCACCTATGAGTTACCTCTGGCAGAGGTAATCTGTGCTCTATTGCAGTCAACTAACTTGTTGAATATGCCTTTGTTTCCTTTTCTTATGCTGCCACTGTTGCATTTTTTCTCCAAACCCTAATCATCTTGATATCTATATATGTCAGATGGTTGGCGATTTCTTTGACCAGCTGAAGTCCAGAAGTAAAGGTTATGCTAGCATGGAATATACCTTTTTTGGGTAAGACAAGTAAAACTTTCATCTATAAATTTAAATGTGACCGAATGTTATCTTGATGATCTTCTATGTGAAATGTAAGAAATATTTTGGTTGCTGAAGTATGCAGCTGACATTCATTTAGCGAGTAGAAAGAGGAGCTAAACTCTTCTTTATAGAAGGAGCTCCGTTGACACGCTTCTAAATATTTACCAACGTTGGAAAATGTTTTAAGATTTTTCTCCTTGTTGCCTGCGGTCTACCATTATCATGTACCATTAATGTTTCCATTTGATTTTTCTTCTTATCATGTACCGGATATGGCTTTTGTTCAGCACTGGTAATCATCCACTTCAAATTGTTAGGTTATTGAAGTTTGTCAATCGTGTTTGCCTGGATGCTTTTTACTTTTCAAAAGCAATCGTTTTTTATTTTCCTTTAGTTAAGCATCTCAAATATCCCTTTTCTAGTCTAGTGGATGATCTTGGTGTTAATGTTACCAATTTGCAAGGCGGATGATATTTTTGCAACACATATTTTGTTCTCACTTTGTGATTTCCAGGTATAAGGAAAGTGAATTGTTGAAACTTGACATTCAGATTAATGGTGAAGGTGTGGAACCATTGTCAACCATTGTGCACAAGGATAAGGTAATGAAGTTCTGTTCTATTGAACATTATCTTGGTACGTTAGAACTCTTAAGGAAGTGTGAGAGTGTGTGTGGGAGGCAGGCAGGTGGACATGCGTGTGATGTGAGCATATCATTTATGTATATGTGTTATGTTGGCCATGTAAATATATCAGTGTTTATATCTCATGTTTAACCGTGACAAAGGTGATATTGTTAAGCAATCAACCTGTGTTGCCTTCTTCCAGGCATATGCTGTGGGTAGAGCTCTGACACAAAAGCTGAAGGAGCTTATACCAAGACAAATGTTTAAAGTGCCCATTCAAGTAAGATCCATATGATCTTTTTGTAATTTATGCAACATAAACTTTTAGTAATGCAAAAGCTGCAGTATGATACTATTTACTATTTTCTTCTTGATAAAATTGCCTAAACATGATACTTAGAGTGCAACATGAGCTGATAACATAAAATTCCTTTATTTTTTCCCCCTTCATTTCAACATATTGTAGATTGATTTTGTGATTTTTTTGTCATAAAAGAAAAAAAGAGAGAAGAGGTGAAAGAGAGAAACAAGTGACAATGATGTTCACTGGTAGATATTTCATTTAAATAATGAATAAAGTAATTCAATTCTGAAATAATGCATTTTGTTTCTTACACAAATTGAATCATTGTATTACTTTTTGTTACCTAGACGAATTTATAAATTGATAGACAGATATAAAAACTTAAGTTGGTGCATTCCTTTTTTTTTTTTTCCAGCATTTTGTACATTTCCAGTCCAAAAGTGCAAGCTATTCTATTTTAACTACTAAAAATTCTTTGAGTAGTAATGTTGTATGTCAAGAGGGCTATCAAGAACCTCTCTAGTAGGATATGACCCAAACTTTGATGAGATTGAGTAACTTTTGACCTTTTTCCTTTTAAGTGCTAGGTGAAACTTTCTAAGTCAAAACTGCCAGTCTAAAATTAGGTTTAGGGCATTGGAATTGCAATTTGAGATTTGGATCTAGGATTAAGAAATAAAAAATTTTGCAGGTGTATTTTATTGTTGTCGATAATATATTGTAGTGTTCTGTAGTATCTCCTTCAATTTTTAATAATATTCTCATTGTTGATATCTAGACTGAGTAAAAGGATTTGCAAAGGTTGATTGTTGAGTAGCTAAAAAATATTATTTAGTCACCTTTTTTTTCCTCAAAATTACAGTTACTTTATATTTAACCATTACAGTGAAATTAAGGCTCAAATAAGATTATGGTTTGAAAGCCATGAGCTTTTTCACTGCACTTGCTTCACTTGAGAGGGCGCCAATTATTCAATTATGTTCTATTTTGCACCTAGTATCAGCATTCACTTTTGTACTCGTATAACCATCCTATTGTGCTTCTAATTCCCAAAAGCCCTTGTAGAAACTTTTTCATCTGCTTTGGCAGAGAGTTTCAGCGAAACTAGACTTAGATCCTCGTGTTTTGGAATCTAAACTGAGTAAATGATTTGCAAAGCTTGTTTTTTGAGTAATTTAAAATATCTTATTTGGTCACTTTTTTTGTACCCAAATCACAAATGCCCGTTTTAACCATTACATTAAAGGTTCATATGGGATTTATGATTTGAAGTCCATGAGGTTTAGCACTGTAGTAGCTCACTTGAGAGATTGTCAAGTATTCACCTCTATACCTTTTTGCGCCTCCAAGATAAAATAATCGCTTTCATAGATGTAGAACAATCTTATTGCTGTTTCTAATTTTTGGCAAAGTCCTAGGAGAAGACTAATTTAATCTGCTTTGTTAGTGAGTTACAACAAAAACACAACTACATACCATGTGTTTGAGGAACAAACAAGATTGATCATCAGTTGCCAGTGTACTGTGAACATTGTATACCATTCATTTGAACCATATATGGCAAATGTGTTGATTTGACCAAGTACTTTGTTCTACTTATTATGTCCTCACAACTTCAGAATATTTTCTTTGCATTATTAAATTTTTTCTCCCTGGTTGATATCCTGTTCTAGAATCATCTATTGACAGATCACATATTTTCTGGGCCCTGAACTCTGATTCCTCTTGTTGTGCTAACTCAGTTTCATGTTTGTGAACTGTATCCTTTACAGGCATGCATAGGTTCAAAAGTGATTGCTAGTGAATCTTTATCAGCAATTAGGAAGGATGTTTTATCCAAATGCTATGGTAGGATGAGAATCTTCCTCGTATGAAACTCTTGTTATTTATGAAAGATCCACATAGCAGAGCTTCCGTGAATAAACTTACTGAAAAGTAAATAAACTTTTCATCCCATGATGTATGGTTTCAGATTGTAATTCTGGAGAAGCACAATTTTCTTCTTCTGCAACATCTGTTAGCTGTATTTTCTGTACAGAAGAGCTTCTTGTCTTCATACAGTCTTTTTTAAATAAATATAAGATGATGATTGTGGACTTTTCTTGTTAATGCTATCCTTCTTGTTGTCCCTGATGAGATTTGTTTTTATCCCTTCATTTACTAATAGGTTTCTAACTTTTGTAGGTGGGGATATTTCAAGGAAAAAGAAACTGCTTAAAAAACAGGTGCTTCACTTGTCAAAAGTATTGGGTTTGCTTGCTAATTATATTATTTTGTTGAGGGTGCAAGGCTTTAAGAACATCATGAAGCATACACTTAGATTGACAATTTCAATTACTTGAAGCTGGAACCCTTTTTTAAAAGATGAATATATGAGTGCTTAAAGACCAACTCATAGCTTGTGGATGAATTTTTAATTATTTTAGTCCCTTGACCTAAAAGTACTGAGATATAAGAGCTGACTACCAAACAGATGCATAATTATACAATGGGAAAATAAGAAGCATGTCGCATTTCCCATCATTCCCACTATTGGTGTCATGTTGGTTACCTGTTATTCTACTTGCAATTTTGCTTTGATGTTCTTAGCAAATCAGTGGCAAGTGTTATGTTCTCGTAAGACTTGCTTTACAGTGTAGCTTTCTGCTAGAAAAATGTTCCTTCAACACCAATCACATTTTCCAAGGTTAAATTTCGGATGTGAAAGATAGTTGTCTAATAGTGCAGCATCAAATTGCTGAGAAGGATCTTTTGACAAAATTCAGAGCTGGTGTCTGAGATCTTGGAATTGTTAATCCAGACCACAAATGTTTTATTACTATTACAACTCCCCCTTGATTGTCATAGATCCCCAACTTTCAAACTCTCGATTTCCTTTTTAATGCTAGAGGGGGGGGGGGGGGGGGGGGTGGGGGGGTTGTTGGACACAAGAGAGTCAATTGATGGTTTATTTGATGTGATGATTTATAAGTTGGGGTATCTTTTCTACTTGACGCAAGAAGGAAAAAATGTAGAGGAGATCTGTGCGTGTTTCATTGCTGGATTTTATCCTGTTATTTCTACCCAAGAAGCTTTTTTGGACCTATCTCCCATCTATTATGTGGCTAATTGATTGTTGTTCTAGCTTTAAGAATGGGATTTTGCCTTGATAATGCTCATTTGCTTGACTTTTTGGTCTTGGACTTTAAGTTGGTAGATAATTAAGATACAGTGTGTGCACTTTGTGATTATTTCTTCCCTTCAGGTCATGTTCATTTTTATTTTGTTTTTGTATTTATTTCTAAGCATTGTTGGTGACCGAAGACATACTGAGACTGGCTGGTCTTGTAAACTTTATGGTCTGTTCCACATGGCTGCACTCTATATTTCTTTGACAATATGCTTGAACCATCACTGTTCTAAGATTGTTGAACGACATTGGTGATGCTATTAGCCTTGATTGTTCAATATTTCTCTCCTGAAAATTTACAATGGCAGTAACATATATCTATGTTATTGTCAAATGAGAGCGCCCGTGCTAAAATCAGAGGAACCAATTTCTTTCCAATTTGCATTCTAAATGGTAACTTGAGTTCTTAAAAGTTTAAAAATACTGCTTTTTTTATATTGTATATTCAACAGTAACAAAGTAAAAGGCCATTAGCTTGCAGTTTCAAAGTACTTAAAAACCTTTCATATTATACAATGGTCTATTCCTTTGATATAAAATCTCTGATTTGCAGATAGTATTGTGCATAAAGTGTTTTATTTATCATTTTCTTACCAGGCTGAAGGGAAGAAAAGAATGAAGGCAATTGGTAAAGTCGACGTGCCTCAAGAAGCGTTCATGGCTGTGTTGAAACTTGAAAAGGAGGTATTATGATATCATATTTGGTTGTAGTTTGTAATGCTATTGAGAAATTATGGTAAGGTGGGATTTGGTTCATGGGGTCAGTTTAGGGCCATGTTTTTATACTGTTATATATATCTATATCTCTCTATATATTTTTTATTTTTTTTTTCTCTTGTGGGAAAGTAACAGTGTGATAGAGCACTGGATATTTGCACTATCACGCAACTCACCCCAACATCCACGGCCCTTAATTCGACTCAACGCAAGACCTTCCAATCGATAACTCAGTGATTTTGGGGTTTTTCTATACCTTTCGGGAGAAGAGCCAATAGCTGGTAGTTTTGGGAGGAACAAGATATGCAAGATTCATGAATTACTTAAGAAATTATTTGATCAAAGCCAAAAGCAATTTGCAACAAACGTAATGTTCATATATTGGTGGTACAACAAGCACAAGCTTGTTTTTAGAGTATCCATGAAGCTATGGAAGATCCTGAGTTTTTAAAGTCCACCTTGACTCCACTACAACAAGCACAAGCTTGTCAAATAATTCTTAACAATGATGGTCTTTGAATTAATTTCAAATGGGGCTTTTATAATGGCAATAGTATATGAACATAGAATAACTCATGCTGAGAAGAAAAACTGGAGTCAATTTGCCTCCCAAGATCAATTTATTTATGTGACGAGTGATGTAAAATAGCTTCCTTACGAATAACAAAGTCCAAGAGTGTGGATTTTCACTTGCTTCAAGATGTTATTGTTGCTCTTTCCCACAATGCAAGACTATTGATTACCTCTTCTGTCACTGAGAGTTGGCCACTAGCATGTGGAATCATTTTTGTAATATGTTGTAGGTTTCAACAAAAAGAGATATGATTTTGTATATGATTGAGGATTGGTTCCAAGAAATACAAAGTTTGACACAAGGAGGAATGCTAATGGCTCTAGTTGGACATAACATTCTATGGTGGATTTGGTTGGCTAGAAATAATGTAGCGTATTTGGAAAAATACTTTTTCATACTAGTATTGATTGGGGAAGTGATTGCTGAAACATGCCAATTAATGAACTTTGTCATAGGTATCTCTTTTCCTTCTATGAAAGATTGCATTAGACTGCAAGCTATAAAAATCCCAATTGCATTACCGCCTATTCGTAGAAGTTGTATGGTTCACTAGTCATGTATATCTCAAAGTTCTTTAAAGTTGAATACAAATGGATCATATATTAGTGGTACTTGTGCGAGAAGAGGAGTAGTCAACTGGAGTGGAAGTGTCATTCTTGCTTATGTTGTCCATTTAGGCCAAGGAAATAGCACAAGAGCAAAGGTTCTTGCATTATTGAATGGTCTCAAAATATGTTATCACAAAGGGATTATGGTTGCAAAGATTGAAGCAGACTCTCTTTTTAAAAAGTTTCTTCGATTCCTTAGAATTTAGAATATGAAATTAGAAAATGTTTGGGATTTCTATCGTCGTAAGTCAAGATCTCACATATCTTTTGTGAGGTAAATTTTCTAGCAAATAGTTTAGCCAATCTTGGTCATTCAATTACTCGGCTACAAATAATGACAACATTAGGCTCATTACCAAGTAATTGTAGAAAAATAATATTGAAAGATCAATTGAGTCTTAATCATTACAAACCTCCTTAAATAATGGATGCTCATTCATTTCATTTAGGAACTTTATTTTTACATGATTCATGTCATGAAAAATTTTAATATGTACTCAATTATCAACCCACATGTTAGGGTGATTTCATGAAGGGTTAGGTTTATGTCTTGCTCATGTATTCTCTTAACAAGTCTGATATTTACATCAACCTGTCTTATCAATTTTGAAAAAAAGAAAGAAAAAGAGAAAAAGAGAGAGAGAGAGATGAGTTTTGGGTGTATTTGCACTAACTTGTGACATCACTTTTGGAGAGCAAACTATTTCAATAGCAAAGAAGAATTTTGACTATCCAAGATCCTTTAAAGAAAATTTGGAGGGGGAAAAACTCTTTAGGTTTGAAATGATAGTTTGGTTGTTCCTTATTATTAGAATTTCATCAACATAAATAAATAAAATGACAAAAGAATTACCTTGGTGCTTTGTGAAAAGTAAGTGATCATGCCAAGACTAACAAAGCCCATGCATAGTAAGAGTTGTTGTAAACTTTGCATTCCATAGGTGAAAAGGTTGCTTCATTCCATATAGAGATTTTCCCAATTAGTAGACTAGATGCTCCCCTTGATTGCAAAATCTAAAAGGCCAAGAGAGATTGCACTTGAAGAAATTCATTATGAACATCTATCTAAAAAAGGGACCAATGGTGAACATCAATAATGGTGATGATGAGTTAGACATTGATGTGTTTCACAATAAAGGAGAAAATGTCCTAATGGTCGAACCCCTCTTGTTGGTTATACCCCTTGGCCACCAATCGGGCCTTGTATCTCTTAATGGTGTCATCAGCTTTATATTTTACTTTATAAACCTATTTACAACTAACAAGATGTTAATCAAGAGGCAATGAAAACATATCCCAAATGTAATTTGCATTAAGGGCAACAAGCTCACTATCTATGGTATCAATCCAATGAGGATCAAAAAGGGCTTTTGTCATGTGCATGTTTTTATTTAATTAGAAATTATTAGAATTAATTGGGATTTAAGGAATTTGGTTAGATCTCAAGTGTAATGCTTACATAAGTATAATGTAAGCCTTCAAACCTTTTTTAATATTTCATGTACACATTTGGAAAAGGAAAGGATGTTATTTGATTAGTTTAGAAACCTAAAAACGCTCCTGCATTTTCTATCCTTTCCCATGAGATCAATGGTTTCTTAGGAAGATGGCTTCACTAAATCCAAAACAACAACCCTCAATCCAAGTTTTGATTATGTTTGTTGAAGACTATCATAACTTCCTGAAAGGAGTGGGCTCAATAATGGCAAAAATGGAAGCAATAAAATACCGATGGTGTAGGAAGCACTAGTTAAGGGAGAGACACTATGAAATGGGATATTAGAAAGTGCAAGAGGTTGGGTGTAAACTAAGGGACACATAGTCATTAGTTCAAATAGGTGGCTTGAAGGCTTGGCTAAAGGGGCAAAATGAGATTTATTTAGGGCTGAGGTTTTGAATCAATATCTAGATTATTAGTGGATGAGTCCATGGAGGTGACAACTGCAATCATAGTAATGGTTATGGGATTAATAGGTTCAAGGACATCAAGTGGCAGTGAGAAGGGATTATATGAATCCTTAGGCAAAATGATGAGAGTTGATTGTTAGGTATAAAGGCAAGCCAAGAAAGGGGGTTGAATTGGTTTTTAGATTTTTAGATTTTAAAAATAAAATTTCAATGTTTACCAAAATAGTAGATTATATTAGAAATGTCAACACAATCCAATAACACATGAAGACATAATTTTACCATGGTTGTTTGACCTTGCAACTAGGTTCACCCTCTTCTTCCTTCAATCTAACTAATTGAAATCCACTTTGCTCACTACTAAAAAGAAAACATTCTCCCACACTTTATAATCCTCTCACGAAAGTATTAGAACATAACTTGGTCACAAATAAGTTATCTCAACCTTATAAAAAATAAATCCCTTCAGATGTGTAGTTAATGTGGGACTATTCTAAAGCCTAATAATGATAACAATTAATAATTAAAGCCTTAATCAAGAAATCCCAAATCATAATACTAGGGTTTCTAATTTTACAATCAAATGTATGTGCATAAAGTAGTTATCTATGAAATGAGCACATAGAATATATTAAACATAGTAGATTTTATAATAGAAGAGAAAAAGAGAATTCTTCACTAAGATTTCTGAATTTTGCTCAAGTTTCACACATTTTCCTTTTCTGTTTAGATTTATTTTCTAACCATTACAAAAACTAAGCACTTTTCTTTTCTTACTTTATGATATGTGAAGAACACACCTTTTTCTTCCAAGAATGGGACCGTTTTGACTTCTTTAAACCTATCGAGAGGTAGAGTATAGGAACTGAAATGCTACTTCATTCTAGTCCAAAAACCCTTAGAAAAATGAACCATTTTGTTAATTTCTTCATTTGCATCTTGTGGAGCTAATTCAAGCATGGATTGGGTTTTTAGGTTTCACCATTAATCTTCCTTAGTCTTCTTGAATCTTGAATTAAATCTTTGTAGGTACATCATAGATCAAGAAACTTCCTATTGAATAAATCCATATCTTTTTGACTTTTGAGATATTTATTTTTGTCACTTCTTGCTCAATTAATCAAATGGGTCAATTAGAACACATCTAAGTTGCAAAGAACATTTCGGGTCACCATGATTTGCTCTTCTACAAGTGCTTGAATCAAATCTTTCCTTATAGACTTTAATACCTTTCAAGATGAACCAATTTTAGGCTTCAATGGAGCTCTCTTTGGCCATGCATGGAGGTGGGTTGACGAAGTAGGTCATGTAGCAAATGGCTTTCATAGTCTGGGTCACACATGGAGCTAGTCTAGATGCTATGTTGCAAATGGGTCTCTATGGAGAAAGTAGTTCATATAAGTCACATGAGCATTGGGTCGCACACAAGGCTTTGGGTCACACAATGCTTATGCTAGGTCATATGTGTCTTGCGTGGAGTGGGTAATGGAGCTAGGTTGCATGCACTAGACTATAGGTTTGGGTTGTGTGCATTAGACTACAAGTCTGGGTTGTGCACAAGGCTTGCGTCATCATGCATAGAATTTTTATCATCATCAAAATACTAATGGAATATTAATATTCATAAAATCTTCCCCTTTTTTATGATGACAAAACTCACATTTAAAAAACTCTTATGAATGATAAATATTTCATGATGAGCTTTGCAAAGTATATATAAGTTTTGTTTCCAAACACAAATACTACTTGTGCCCAATATATAATGAGGATAATGAAAGTATTTTTCATTTATGTTTATCTCTCCCTATTTTTGACATCATTAAGACATAATAAAGATAATGAGAGTTTTTTTCATGTGCACATATCTTTCCCCCTTTTTGACATCATTAAAATAGGATATATAAGGAGTTCATACCTAAATTGCTTAAGTCCCCCCCTCAAATGATACCAACTAGCATAAAATAGCTAGCAACAAATAGAGACAATAAACATGTAATACAAAATGTGATAGTGTTTATGGAAGCAATGACAATAATATTGTTACCAGATGTTCTAGAAATTACATTCTCACAAAGTCATCCAATCATGTTTTTATAGCTCCCCCTCAAGTATTCCAATTAATCAAGAAATAAGTGAGGCATATCATAGCAAAGCATATTCATATGCATTCAACCAGCCAACAGTCACCATGAAAGATACATTTGAGAGCATTTGAAACAAATTTTATGATAGAGAATTTTATTTCCTTTTTTGTACTTAGATGTTCAAACATGGCACTTAAGTTGTGCTACTATTTCTTCCTTATATAGTCATAGCAAGTAAAACACAAATTTGCAACACATATATATCATAATTGTATGTTTTTCATATTTATCTTTTATGAATCACCAAAGCACATCCTTATATAATCATGTTGTATAGTTTTGTATTCCTTTTTATTTGTAATAGCAAGCACATCATAGAAATAGGCATAGTGTTAAAACATCTTAAAATCATTTTCAAGATGTAGAGATTTATCCCTCTTTCTCTTTTGAAAGTCTTACCAATGTAAGAATGAGGTAGAAAAGCATACAAATATATTGAACATTTAATAAGCCTTTGCTTCCTTTGCTTTCCTTTATTTTCATTATAAGTTAAATGTAAAATATATATAAAGCAGCACACAATACTTAAATTTTAAAGCAATTTATGTTATCATTTTTGTAACATTGAAATATATGTTTTAGGAAACTTTCCATTCCATATTGTTGTATTGTTGGACTATATATGCAGTGAATGAGTAGTCATTTATAGCAAAGAGTAAAACATAATCTATTTCAATAATGTATCACATTGAATGGCAAAAATCTATATTCCAAGTAGTTTTTCACAATAGAAACTTAACTAGTGAATTTCTTCTCCATTTAGTGAATGTTTTTTTAAACATTTACTCTTGGTGCAAAGACAAAAAATAAATTAACTTTCTTTGCTGGTGATCTCAACAAAGATGTGCATTTAAATAGCTTTGTTGGCATATGCATAATCATGCAAGTAGGAGAAAGAATCATAGAAATATGCATGAACCCACCTCAATTTATGCAATCATTTAAACTTTTAAGAAATGAGGTATTACTCATACCATATGCATCAATCTCCTATTCTCTATCATGCACATTGTGATCCTATAAGTCATCAAAGCCTACTTTTCTTGAGAAACTTATTATTTGAGATTTAGATAAGTACATTAAATTTAAGCAATAAACTCTTTCTAATAAGGAACAACTTGTAACATGAAGCAAATATTTTAATTCATGCTCCCTTTATCACATTACCATACCATGATGATGAATATTTGGATTGCTATTAAACAATTTCAGCACATTTTATCCATCAAATGACATGATATTGGTCAACAAAATGTTTAGAATTCCTGTCACATAAGAGAAGTATTGTTCATTATACAATCCACTAATTTCTACAAGTACACATGATATTTAGCAAATATAAATCATGATCACACACATGAAAGCATATTTATGTTCTTTGGGTTCTGTGCCATGGATATTCATTCTTTTTAAACTCTTCTCCATTGATGTTGTCTTTATGCTCAAATCCTATACAGACAAATAAAAGAGTAGATTTGGTACCTTTCTTTACTTGGGCCCGTGAGTGTTAGAAGTCATTATGTCACGGACTTGGGGGATCCGTGCGGCACCTAGGTCTTAGCAGAGAGATTTGGGTCAGCCTTTTATCACTTTATTAAACTACCTAAAAACACAATGGGACAACTTGGTCAGGACCAAGACAACTCGTTGAGGTTCGGTAGCTTAAATGCACACATAAGAGTTCCTGAAATACATCTTTATTGATAGCAATCATCCAAGTTACAAGCAACCAAGCAACTAGACAACCACTTCCTACATTAGATGGGGTTATATTCCATACATAAGCACAATGGAAATACATTGAAAATAAAGGTACGAATTTAAAAGCAATGGCACCACCCAAGCGGGTGACCCAACAAAAGGGAAACTAAGCAAGTCGGCCTCGGCCTTGACTACCTAGTCCGTTGGCTTGTACTACTAGTTTGGAACATTCTCCCCACCTAAATCAATGATGCCCTCATCACTACAAGGGAATTGAGGCCAGACTCTTGAACACGGTCCATTGATCCAAGAACTTAATCTAGATGCCTCACTTACACAACACAGTCTATTAGCTCGTTTGAGGCCATAGAAGTTGGACTCATACTCGGCTGATTGGTCTTCATCTTTAGTCTTCATCTTCATAAATACTTTAGTGTAGGCTACCTTGGTCTGTCCAAGGTTTCCGACAATGCATTGGTCCATCCCATCTCCGCTAACAACTTTGATGACACTTTCCCCACTGATAAAGATCTCTTTTGGAGAGGTTCAGTTTGGTGATGCACCTACTATTAGGTTTCATGGCTTACCAAGAAGAGGGGTTGAATTGGTTTCAAGTCTAGGTAAAAATCTTTGTCCCCTTTCGTATATGCTTTAAATTGTTTTAAGTTGTTGTCAAACAAGGTCTTATAAAATAGTGACAAATCATAGCATAAGAGATATGATACATAAGTTCACACAGTGGTTCGACACTCAACCCTTGAGCCCTACATCTACCCTCCTCTTTCAACACAATCGGTTGAAGTCCACTTTACTACAAAGTTAGGACCTACACTTTCCAACTCCTCCTCAAGGAGTTATACAATCCTTTCTCCAAGGATTACAATATAATGTGTGCCTCAACGCACATCAACAGGTTAAGGTTTATCAAACCTTTTACAAACTTAAACAATTCCCTTAAGATATGATATGTATATCGGAGATTGCTAAGTTAAAGGCTTTCTAAAGACAATCAAATAGCTAATCAAGCCTTAATCATGAAACCCCCAAATGATAATAGAGTTAAGGCTTCGGATTTACAAACAAGTATATGCGCACAATAATATTCAGAATCTAATCAGCACATATACAACTAAAAATTTCAAGTAATTTGTCAGAGTAATAGAATGAAAGAACTTCACCAAGATTTCTATTTAGCTTAAGCTTCAGATTGATCTTTTTCTTTTCAAAGTGGATTTTTGTTTCTTGAGATATCAGTAACTTCAACAGCCACTCTATCTTTGTTTTTCACTACTTGATAGATATAAAGAATACACCTTTTAATCTCCAAATATATCCATTCTGACTTGCTCAAAATTTCTTCCTGTTATGATGAGATTAAGACTAATTTTTTAGCCATTGGAGAGGCAAAGTCTTCTAAGTAAGTAGCTTCTTTGTTCTAGTTAAAACATGCTCTCAAAACACATCTTTAGTTGTTTATTTAAATTGGATCTCGTGAAGCTTATTGAGCCATGGGTCGGATTCTTGGATTTCATCAAGATTCTTCCTCAATTCTTTTTCAATCTTGAAGCAGTCCTTTGTGGGTACTTCATAAATTGATGGAGCATCTTCTTCGTTACAAAATCCCTATGATTTCAGCTTCATACCCTCTTTAATCTACTTCCAATTCTTCTTTTGGAGCAGTTAGGTCAAGAACACGAAAAGTACCTTTAATCTCTTTAATTTGATCTTCTCTAAGTAGTAGGTCTTTGATTTTCCTTCACAGAATTGTTCCTTTCTTCATTAGCTTTCCAACGAACCCTTTTGCAACTTGATTGGAGAAGTTTCCGATGGCCATTTTTATCGGCAAAGTGACGGCATCAAGTTGGGTCATGAGTTGAGCTATGTTTGGGTGTGCGGGTACTTAATTAGGTTCGTGGGTCATGCAAAGCCTTTCGGGTCACACGTGGGTTACTTAATTGAGTCACGGGTCGCCTAAACACAGGCAGGCTTCAATGGTTCATGCATATAGAGCTTGGTCCGTGCTTACACGGGTTGCGCTTCATGTGGGGTGGACTACTTATTGGATCCATGTCACACTAGCCTTGTTCCATTCACATTGGGTTATGCTATAAACAGATTGATCCATTAAACTTGATTAAAGCTAATTCTTTTTGGTCTTTACTTGGAACATTTTCCTACAAGAAAATTCAAAGTTAATTTTCTTGTAAAACAAATAATGACATCAAATATTAAATCATGTATTCTTCCTAATAATACTTGCACAAATGTATTAAAAAATATGATTATTTTAATTTATAACATATAAATCATGAAACATAATTAACACTAAAATATCCTTTCATGAAATATTTCCTTTTTCCTTTTCATCATTAAAACAATAGTGAAATAGCAATGTTTCTAACAATCTCCCCTTTTTTTATGATGACAAAACTTGCACTTGAAAAACTAAATATTTCATTATCATCTTTGCAAACCACACACAAATTTTGTTTCCAACACAAATCACAAATCCTTTTTGTGCCAACATATAGTAAAGATAACCAAAGTGTTTTGCATCTATATATATCTCCCCTTTTTGACATCATGAAGATAAATGAAAGTATTCATTATATTTTTCATGTGCATATATTTCTCCCCATTTTTGACATCATCAAAATGGGAAATACAAGAGGTGTAAGAGATGCATACCTGAAGTGGGAAATCATTTAAGGCTCCCCCTTAAATGATGCCAACTAGCATCAAACAAGAATAAAGCAAAATATGCATAACATGCTTTTAGGTATGGAAGTAAATAAAGATGATATATGTTTCAACAATCATTCTCTTCACAATATCATCTAAAATGGGTTTTTTATAGCTCCCCCTCAAAAGTAGTTTCCACTTAAGTCATCTCAATCAATCAAGAACAAGTGAAGCATATTTATCCAATGAGGTATTCATATGTATTCATCCAGTCAACGCTCATTATAAGAGATGGATTCAAAGATATTTAAAATACACTTCTGGAAATACACTAGAGTGCAGTACACTATTGCAACACTCATCTCCATTCTGCACTTATATTGCTTGCAACAACAAACACAAGTACCACATAATGTTCATTCCAAACATTCAGCAAAGTATACTTATGTATAGTCACACTTCATTCCAAAACATCATCCAACAAAGTATATGTTCATAGGATCATGCTGTATGCGTTTCATGTTTATCATTTATGCGTTAGCAAAGCACGTCTTTACACATATATATCATGCTGTATGATTTTTGCATTCTTTTGATTGACAACAACAGATACATCACATCAGTGAGCATAGTATTATAACATCTTAAGTACCACAGCAAGGGATACATCATTAAGAGTATTATCAATGAAGGAGTGAGTTAGAAAAGCATACTGAATACACATTCAATGAGCCTTTGTCGCCTTTTCTTTCCTTTAATTTCATTGTATCTTGAATACAAAATATGTATATATATGTAGAACAGCACAATACTCAAGTTTGATTCACTTCGAGTTATCATTTGTGAGACATTCGAATGTAGGAAACTTCTTATTTCATATTGCTGTATTGTGAGACTATTTATGCAGTGAAGAAGAAGTAATTTAGAACAAGATGTAAAGCATGATTTGTTTCGAAAATGTATCACATTGAATGACAAAGATCAGTAAATACTCCAACAGTTTTTCACACTAAAAACTTGACTAGTACATTTCTTCTTCATTTAGCTAGTCATTTTAGTAGGAGCAAAATTCATAATGATTTCCACGATCAAGACACAGTATGACATGTTGTCATGTGATCATGAGCAGATAACAAACATGTATATAATCATTTTCAGCAAACAGTTTCATAACAACAAAGCAAGAATATATCAAAGAGCATACATTCCGGGTGTTTAAGATTCTTATCCCATACTCTGCATTTTCAAGTCAGAAATGGAACATACATGTGCTACATGTGCAATTATGTACTCTCTCCCCCTTAAGTTATGCAATAATTTAAGTTTTCAAGAAGTGAGATGCTACACACATCATATGCATTGATTTCCTCTTCTTTATCATACACATTTCAATCTTATAAGTCTTCAAGGAAAGTTAATCATTTTAGATTTAGAGAAGTGTAATCACCTTAAGAAAAACTTTCCAATATGAACCAACTTGCAACATGAATCACATATTTTAGTTTTTGTTTTCCTTATTATGTTAGCATACTAGAATGATGAATATTTATCAATTTCAACATAGTCTAATCATCAAATGACATGATATTGATCAACAAAATGTTTAGCACAAGAAGAGATTTTCACCATATAGTCCAATAATTTCCAGCAAGCATACATGACTTTTATGATATTAATTAAAGTCAATCAACATGTAGGTTTTTCTCAATCATGCATCATGAAACATCCATGGAACTACAATCACCCAAAGATTTCATTTCAAACAAATAGTTTCAGCAAGAATAACCAACTTCAAAATAGAATTGCACATTGTTTTTCTTGAAACATTACTTTTTGTTTGAATGACAAAATGAAGAGGTACTCATATACTTTTACTTATATACGGTGGATCCTCATTTGTCACTAACTCACCAAACTAGCTGCTGTATCTTTGTTCATAACCTGCAGACACGAACAAAAGAGCTTGCAAAATTGGTACCCTCCTTTCCTTGGGTCCATGAGAGTTAATTGAACAAGTATTATCAAAAACTTTAGGCATCCATGCTCTTTTCATTCTACATGGTCTTCTAAGCCCAATAGGACATGTATCAAACAATGACCAACATAATTGCAATAAGAACACTTATGATGCAACGAAAATGTGCAGTCCTCTTTATCAAAGAACTTGGTAAAAGACTTTAAGTTCTTACATGAATTATATCCTATACCAGTTTTGTCATACATGCTTCTTTGTGATTGCAATATCTTTTCTAACATGACATTACCATTAGCAAACTTGTTCAGCAAACATGATGAGCTTTCTAACTTGTTTTCAAGTTCTTTTCTTAAGCATTGAACATTTGATAGTTTTCTAGTTAAGGAATCAATTTCATTTATCATATATTCATGCTTTTCATCCAAATCAAAACAAGTAAACATGCTATCACTAGTTTCAGATTTTTTTTCATGGAATAAGATTGTTTCTTTTAGATTTTTAATTTCAAATTTCATGTTCAAGTTTTCACAAGCAACTAGTTCATGTTGTTTCTTCATTTTCTCATATTCTTCTACCACCAAACTTGACTTCATTAGTTTGCATTCAAGTTCATCTTTCTTAAATTTCATGCTGGAGAAATTTTCATTCAAAGAGTTTATTTGCTCTAGCATATTATCATTCTTTTTACCTAGGTCAGAATATGTACTATTGATAGAGCATACATCAAATTTTGTGCAAGCATTTTCAAACATATCATGATTCTCATGTAAGGAAGATGCAGGAATTTCATGAACATTTTTTGTATTATCAATTTCAGCTTTGACAGATTTATACTTTTCTTTCAATTTTCTATATTTATTTTCCATCTTAGTTTCATACTCAACCAAATCAAAAAATGCAGTTTCTATATTACATTCAACATCATTTACATCAGAATTTTCATTAATGGTTGTTGCTGTCATTAAACAGGGTTCTACTTCTACTTGTTTCTCTTCGTCCAAAGATGAATCATTCTCTAGATCTTCCTTTAAAGTAATGGACATCCTATTTTCTTTTTCTTTTTCTTTTTCATTTATGCATGTCTTACCTTCATAGACAACTTCTAACTTATCCCAAACTTCTTTACCAGTGAGGCAAGAAGATACTTCATCAAACTCATGAACTCTCAAACCACTATATATCATATTCATGGCTTTAGCATTCAACCCCATGGCTTTAGCTTCAATTTCATTCTAGTCATCAGTTTTAGGTATCGTAATACCTTCTATAATGATCTGCCATGTTTCTGGATCTAGACCTATAATAAACCTTTGCATTGATTGTTTCCAAAGTCTATAATTAATACCATCAAACAATGATGGTTCATTAAACCCCATAACAACTACTCCTTCTAAAACCATTATAAGGATCTACTCTAGGATGTTAAGCCTTTAATTAGAGAACCTGGCTCTAGATGCCAATTGTTGGGTTTTATGGCTTACCAAGAAAGAGGGGTTGAATTGGTTTAAGTCTAGATCAAAATCTTTGTCCCCTTTTGTATATGCTTTAAATTGTTCTAAGTTGTTGTCAAACAAGGTCTTATAAAATAGTGATGAATCATAGCACAAGAGATATGATACACAAGTTTACACGATAGTTCGACACTCAACCCTTGAGCCCTATGTCCACCCTCTTCCTTCAACACAACCAGTTACAGTCCACTTTACTACAAAGTTAGGAGAAAACATTCCCTTACACTTTCCAACTCTTCCTCAAGGAGTTATACAATCTTTTCTCTAAGGATTACAATATAATGTGTGCCTCAACACACATCAACAAGTTAAGGTTTATCAAACCTTTTACAAACTTAGGCAATTCCCTTAAGATATGATATGTATATTGGAGATTGCTAAGTTAAGGGCTTTCTAAAGACGATCAAATAGCTAATCAAGCCCTAATCATGAAACCCCCAAATGATAATAGAGTTAGGGTTTTGAATTTACAAACAAGTATATGTGCACAATAATATGCATTATCTAATTAGCACATATACAACTAGAAATCTCAAGTAATCTGTCAAAGTAATAGAATGAAAGAACTTCACCAAGATTTCTATTTAGCTTAAGCTTCATATTGAGCTTTTTCTTTTCAAAGTGGATTTTTGTTTCTTGAGATATCAGCAACTTCAACAACCACTCTATCTTTGTTTTTTTCATTACTTGATAGATATAAAGAACGCATTTTTTAATCTCCAAATATATTCGTTTTGACTTGCTCATAATTTCTTCTCATTATGAAGAGATTAAGACTAATTTTTTAGCCATTGGAGAGGCAAAGTCTTCTAAGTAAGTAGCTTCTTTGTTTTGGTTAAAACATGCTCTCAAAACGCATCATTTAGTTACTTCTTTAAATTGGATCTCTTGAAGCTTATTAGGGTCATGGGTCGGGTTCTCCGATTTCATCAAGATTCTTCCTTAATTCTTCTTCAATCTTGAAGTAGTCCTTTGTGGGTGCTTCACAAATTGATGGAGCATCTTCTTTGTTACAAAATCCCCATGATTTTAGCTTCATACCCTCTCTAATCCGCTTCCAATTCTTCTTTTGGAGCAATTAGGTCAAGAACACAAAAAGCACATTTAATCTCTTTAATTTAATCTTTTCTAAGTAGTGGGTCTTTGATTTTCCTTCACAGAATTGTTCCTTTCTTCATTAGCTTTCTAATGAACCTTTTGCAACTTGATTGGAGAAGTTTCTGGCAGCCAATTTTATCGGCAAAGTGATGGCATCACGCTGGGTTGTGAGTCGAGCTATGTTTGGGCGTGTAGGTGCTTAATCAAGTTTGCAGGTTGCGCAAAGCCTTCCGGGTCACACACGGGTCATTTAATTGAGTCACAGATCGCTTAGATGCAGGCAGGCTTCAATGGGTCATGTGTACAAGGCTTGCTTCGTGCTTTTGCAGGTCGCGCTTAATGTGGGCTGGACTGCTTATTAGATCCATGTCACACTAGCCTTGTTTCATTCACATTGGGTTATATTATAAACAAACTGATCCATTAAACTTGATTAAAGCTAATTCTTTTTGGTCTTTACTTGGAACATTTTCCTACAAGAAAATTCACAAGTTAATTTTCTTGTAAAACAAATAATGACTTCAAATATTAAATCATTTATTCTTCCTAATAATACTTTCATAAATGTATTAAATAATATGTTTATTATAATTTATAACAAATAAATCATGAAACATAATTAACACTAAAATATCCTTTCATGAAATATTTCCTTTTTCCTTTTCATCATCAAAACAATAGCGAAATAGCAATATTTCTAACAAATCATTCCTCTATAAAGTTTTAAAGCTACACTATTTCCTTGTTCATCATGTGATAAAGATGTAGATGTACTCATAAGGGTGTTTATCGGTTTAGCATCTTGCATTTTGAATTTCTTCAGCAATTCATTTGTATACTTAGTTTGATGTATAAAGATTCCTTTACTAGTTTGCTTGATTTGCAACCCTAAAAAGTAAGTTAATTCACCCATCAAACTCATCTCAAATTCATGTTGCATAGAATCAGCAAATTGTTTACACATAGGAAAATTTATGGAGCCAAACATAATATCATCAACATATATTTGAAAAATCAAGATATCTTTTCCTTGTGGTTTAATAAACAAAGTATTGTCTACTTTACCTTTTCTAAATTCAGATTTAATTAGGAAAGTACTTAATTTGTCATACCAGGTTGTGGGGCTTGTTTAAGTCCATATAAAGCTTTGGAAAGCTTAAATACATGATTTGGACAAGTTAGATCTTTAAATCCAAGTGGTTGTTCAACATATACTTCTTATTTTACAATACCATTCAAAAATGCACTCTTTTCATCCATTTGAAAGAGAGTAAAATTCATATAGTAATCAAAAGCAAGTAACACTCAAATTGCTTCTAATCTGGCTACTAGTGCAAAAGTTTCATCATAGTCAATTCCTTTTGCTTGACTATATCCTTGTGCAACTAATCTAGCCTTATTTCTAATTATGATTCCATTTTCATCTAGCTTATTTCTATACACCCATTTTTTTACCAATTATCGGGTGATTATGTGGTCTAGGAACTAGGTTCCAGACTTTGCTCCTTTCAAACTGATTTAGTTCTTCTTGCATAGCAAGAAACTAGTTTTCATCTTCAAGGGCCTTTTCTATTTTCTTTGGCTTGATTTGAGACAAGAAGGCTTGATGTTCACATGTGTTGTGATATCTAGATTGTGTATTTACTCTATTTGTGAGATCTCCTAAGATATGTTATTGATCTTCCTCACTTTTAACTCTAGGGAAGGAAAAATCTCTTCTATCATTATATCCTTGTTCATTTGAACTCGATTCAAAATCATCTTCAAATTGTACATGAATAGATTCTTCTACCAATAGAGTTCTTTTGTTGAAAACTCTATATGCTTTGCTAGTATGAAAGTAACCAAGAAATATGCCTCATCACTCTTGGAATCTAACTTCCCAAATGACTCTTTATCGTGATTTAACACAAAAAATTTACTTCCAAACACATGAAAGTATGAAATAATTGGTTTCTTACCAAAGAATAGTTCAAATGGAGTCTTTTTCAAGATGGGTCTTAAAAATGCTCAATTTGAAATATAACAGGTTGTACTTACAAATTCTCTCCAGAAATGTTTAGGAAGGTTATACTCACACATCATAGTCCTAACCATTTCTTAGAGTGTCCTATTTTTTTTTCTACAACACCATTTTGTTGTGGTGTCCTAAGGGCTGAAAAATTATAAGAAATACCATTCTTGGAGTAGAATTTCTCAAATAGGTGATTGTCAAATTCACCACCGTAATTTGTCCTAATCTTACTTATAGTGAGATCTTTATCATTTTTAATCATTTTAGAGAAATTAACAAATTTCTCAAATGCTTCATCTTTCCTAGCAAGTAGATATACCCATGTATATCTTGTATAGTCATCTACTATGACTAAGGCATAATATTTATCACTTATGGTAGCCATTATCAAAGGACCAAATAGATCCATATGTATGAGTTTTAAAGGTCTTGATGTAGACACTACTTGCTTTGGTTTAGAGCTACTTTGTTGTGTTTACCCTTTGCACATGCATCACACAAGTTCTTTTTATCAAAATTTAGTTCAAGTAATCCCCTAACTAAACCATTATTGCATAATTTTTCTATCAACCCTAAACTAGCATGTCCAAGTTTTCTATGCCACAGCCAAGCATCTACATTATGATTCATAGTCAAACATGTATGTTCATTTGTTAATTTACTAAGATCAAACACATAAATATTATCTTTTCTTTTTCCAATAATTTTCACATTATTCTCAACATTTTCAACAAAGCATAATTCTTTTCTAAATATGATTTTGAAGTCATTATCACATAATTGACTTATGCTTAACAAGTTAAACTTCAACTCATCAATATACAATACATTAGATATAAAAAGGGTTTTTGAGTTACCTATGGTGCTTATACCCCTGATTCTTCCTTTAGAGTTATCTCTAAAAGACATAGTGCCTTTAGATCTTAACTCAAGTGTTGAAAAGAGCTTCATCATCCTAGTTATATGTTGGGAACACCTGTTATCCAGAATCCACAACTTTTTGTATTTCTTGTTGTTTATATTCATACTCAAGGCCTCAAGTTCTTCTTTTAAGATTGTAGTTGTGATTAAGCAGAGGTGAGCAACTTCTTCTTGTTCTTCCTCTTCTAAAGAAGAGCTTTCATCATCCCAAGCAGTAATCATTGCCTTTTTCTTACCTTTGTTGTTCTTCCCTTTAAGTAGGGGATAGTCAACCTTGATATGTCCAAGCTTTCTATACTCAAAGCACAAGTTATCCTTAGAATCATGTGTTTCTTTCTTCCTAGGTTGTCCCACATTTTTACCTAAACCCATTTTTAGAAACTTTCTAAACTTTCTTGCTATTAAAGCAACCTCATCACTTTCAGACTCTATCTCTTCATTCTTTTCTACTTCTACTTTTAAAGCAAGTGACTTCATGTTTTATTTTTCTTTTACTCTTCTTTGTAATTGCATTTCATGACTCTTTAATGATCCCAATAGATCATCTAAGGTTAAGCTATCTAGATCATGAGCTTCCTCTATGGCCATCTTCTTAGGATCCCAACTTTCAGTTAGAAACATTAACATTTTCCTAACCATTTCCTCATTTGTGTAGGTCTTTCCTAGCAGCTTAAGTTTAGACATAATCTCAGTGAATCTACCAAACATATCACTTACAGTTTCAGTAATCATGAGTAAGCATAGTAACTTTAGAAGACTTTACTTTCTTAGTACCTTCATAGATAACTTTTAACTTTTCCCATATTTCTTTACCAATGAGACAAGAAGATACTTTATTGAATTCATAAGATTTCAACCCACTATAAATCATATTCATAGCCTTAGCATTTACACCCATGATTTTGGATTCATTTTTACTCCATTTTATAAGGTTTTATGGCTAACCAAAAATAGGGGGGGTTTAATTGGTTTCTTAGGTTTTAGCTTTATTTTTCTATTCTTTTAGATTTCATGCAAGATTGTCATTCAACACAATTATATCAAAGCATATAATCAAAAAATTAAGACAAGATAAGGGAGCTCAAAGGTTTACACAGTGGTTTGACCTTTTACACTTACTTCCACCCTCTTTTCCTTTGACTCAAACCAAGTTGAAGTTACTTTACTTTAAGCTAGGAGAAATCCTCTCCTACACTTCACAACTCCTCAACAAGGAGTTATTTGTTCCATGATTACAAAGCTTAGGTTGAATCAACCTTATTACATTAAGCAAATTCTCAAATATATAATGTGTGTGAGGAATAATGCTTCTCAAAGAGCTAATTGAAGATATGTAAATTTAATTCAAGCTTTACTCATGAAAACCCTAAATTTTCTCAAAGCTAGGGTTTTGGATTTATATGTAAATAATATTTTGAAGTAATCTAGCACATAGAAAGATCAATCTAATAGTAGATATTTACAAGATTATAGATTTGAAAGAATATCACCAAAGATTCTTGCTTTCTCCAAGGATTGAAGAACACGACAATATAAGTATAAGATTTTCCACAAAACTTCAATCTCTTTCAAGGAAATTAGTAGTATTTCGTCCAGCACTACTCAAACATCCACCTAAAGCTCCTTATATAGCATATTATTGAATCTTAAGCACTTTAGGGTTTCGGTTCAAACCTGTTTGAGATTTTCCGTTAAGACTTGATAGAAACGACATGATACAACTATAGAGACAAAGATTATCACAGCAGAGGACTGTTCTAACACATTTATCACCTTATTCTTTTTCTCGTTGGAGAATCGATAGTCAAGAAAGAAGCAAGAGGACGGCTTCATGTGGAGATAGGGCTTAGGGCTTCATTCTACTCAACTTAAGAAAATGATCTCTTATCAAAGTGAGACGATTGTGTTTCACTTAAGTGAAGGTAGCTTAGGCTGAGCTCTACGGGCCTGCTTACGGACTGAACTTAGTAATTGATCTAGCAATTAATTGGTCCAACAATTAATCAGTCCAACAAGTAATTGATCTAGCAGTTAATCGATCCAATAAATAATGATCCAGCAAGTAATCGGTCCAATAAATAATCAAATAAAGATTAATCGGTCTTGGACCAGCTAGCGAATATCTTCTCTTATATTTGCATTAAGCAAGTAGAATACTTTTATCCTTCACAAGTACCTACAAGCACATAATCACCAAGTATCATTTTTCTTTTAATATAAGCACTTATATTTTTTCTCATTAAATCACATAAAATAATTTATCTTAACTTTATATGTGATGTTTGATAATGGAATGTAGGAAACCGGCTACTTTATAATATCATTAGTTGATATTATAATTTGTACACCTTTTACTTCCTTTAATATTCAGTGTATACACATAAAGATGTTATCATACATTTACAAATAAATTTTTTCTCAACAAAACACATCAACACATGACTTTCAACACATTCATCAGTTTGGGTAGTGTAGTACCCTTTCTAATTATTCGCCAAGCTTCAGGATCTTGACCAATAATAAAAACTTGCATTAATTGCTTCCAATGTCTACAGTTAATTCCATCAAACAATGGTGGTTTATTATAGCCTATGACAACTACTTCTTTCTCTATAGCCATTTAAATGGATCTACTCTAGGATGTTAAGCCTTTAAAAAAATTTAGAGAACTTGGCTCTATATGCCAATTGTAAGGTTTAATGGCTAGCCAAGAGGGGGGGGTTGAATTAGTTATCTAGGTTTCTTATAATCCTATTTTTGAATTCAATCAATTATCAACAACAAGCATTCAAACATATAAACATATAAACATATAAACAGAAATAGAAAAGGACACAATTTTATACAGTGCTTCAGCCCTTTGCACCTACTTCCACCCTCTTCTCCTTCAACACAACTGGTTGAAGTCTACTTTACTTCAAAGCTAGGAGAATAACATTTCTTACACTTTCCAACTCCTCTTCAAGGAGTCAACTTATCCACAGTTACAATAAAAAGGTTGAACCTGTTGGAAAATAGGGTTTTATTGTGACTGAAAATATTTTCTTGTAAATATCAATTCTCAAATTATGTTTTTCTAAATGCACAAAAAGAAAAAACTATAGGAAGTAAAAGGTGTACAAATTATAATATCAATTAATGATATTATAAAGTAACTGGGTTCCAACATTTCCTCATAAAATATATTCTTAAAGTATTTGTGACATATATTCAAATAAATGTTGATTATTTGAATATATTGATCATTTAAATAATTCTTCGAGAAATATGAAATATACTTGAATATATTTAATCTTAGGAATATGATACTTGGTTTGGTGAAATTGCAAGAACAATATATTAGCTTAAATTCAATATATGCAATACATAATAAATGTATTGATATTGGACCGTGTATTGATATTGGACCGGATATACATGCTGAATATATGTTATTAGTGTACTGGACTTTTGCTGTTGGACTGTGAGAATATAGGTGCAGCCTAAGTTCACGTCAAACTGCCTAATCCCGTTCATGTTATGATGTCGTCTTGATCATTATCAGAGGCTTTCTGTTATGGTGTCATCTTGATCATTATCAAAGGCTTCCTGTTACGGTGTCGTCTTGATCACATCAAAGGCTTCCTTGATACGCTTGCTAGCTACGACATCATCTCACTTAAGGGCACATAAGAGATGCTTATCCCTCGAGGGGTTATGCCTTAGCCGCTTCATTCTCTCCCCGATGCTGCCTTCATTTCTCTTAATCACTGAAGCTTCAACAGTATGAAACTAGAGGAGATGGGCTGTCAGAACGGTCAGATTTCAAATTAAAAGGTTGAAATGAGGCTGATTTGATGGATAGTATACTATTCCTAACAAGAAGAAGGCTACGATTCAAGTTTGATTCAAAAAGAAAACCCTAGCTCTACTTCTATTTAAAGAAGATGTGTACATGAAGGTTTTCTCTTGATGATTGACATATATTTGAAGCATTCTCTTTGTGAAGATACTCTACTTAGCTTACTTACCATTTGATTTGAGATCATACATCATTCGGTGGTTCATAAGCTTTCGGTGATATTTGACTATTCAGTTTAATCTTTGATAATATCATCAATCATAGCTTGTATAACATTATTTATGTTCTGATTTCACTTATAAACATTTTCTGCACATAAATCTTGAGGAAAATCAAAATCCTAATTTCTCCAAGTTGGAGATTTCATGATAGGAGCTTTGTATCTTGATATATTTATTTGAATAGCTCATCTAATCAGCAATATCCCATAAACTAACAATTATTTAGGGATTTGCTATTGTATATGATCTTTTGATCATTATTTGTATTCGAATTTAATAATTCCTTTGAGAAGGAATTATTTGGATTAGGGAGAATATATTCTCCTAATCAAGGTGAGTAAAGGTGACTTCAATCGGTTAGATTGAAAGAGAAGAGGGTGGATGCAGGACTCTAAGGTAGAATGCCGAACCACCGTGGTAAATTGGGTTTTGATTCTCTTGCTTTCTATTTGATTAAATATTTATGTTTATTTGCATATTATCATATAAATTGCTAAAGTAATTGATTAGAATTTTTGAAAAGAATATTTTGGTACAAGAACAATTCAACCCCCCCTTCTTGTTAAGCCATAAAACCCAACAATTGGCATCTAGAGCCAGGTTCTCTGATTAAAAGGACTAACATCCTAGAGTAAATCCACATTATGGCTTCTGAAAAAGGGTTAGCTGTTACGGGGTTAAATAAACCTCCCTTGTTTGATGGCATTAACTTTAGGCATTGGAAACAATTAATGCAAGTCTTCATAATAGGCCAAGATCCAGAAGCTTGGCAAGTAATCAAAAAGGGTATTACATTACCTGAAACTAATGAATGGTCAAAAAATGAAGCTAAAGTAATAGGGTTAAATGCTAAGTCCATGAATATGATCTATAGTGGTCTTAGAGCACATGAGTTTAACAAAGTGTCCTTTTGCATCACTGGTAAAGAAATTTGGAATAAGTTAGAAGTTATTTATGAAGGAAATAAAAAGGTAAAGTCTTCTAAAGTGAATATGCTTACACACGACTATGAATTATTTGTTGTGAAAGATTTTGAAACTATTAGTGATATGTTTGGTAGGTTTACTGAAATCATCTCTAAACTTAAATTGCTAGGAAAAACCTATACAAATGAGGAAATGGTAAGAAAAATGTTAGTATCCCTACCCGAGAGTTGGGATCCTAAAAAGATGGCCATAGAAGAAGCTCATGACCTAGAGGTGCTGACCTTAGATGATTTGCTAGGTTCTCTTAAGACTCATGAAATGCAGCTTATGAGAAGGGAAAAAGAAAAAGAAAATAGGAGATCACTTGCACTTAAAGTAGAAGTTGAAAAAGTTGAAGAAGAAAAGTCAGAAAATGATGAAGTAGCTCTTATAGCTAGAAGATTTAGAAAATTTCTAAAAAGAGGCTTAAACAAAAACATAGGGAAAAATAGGAGAAAAGAATTAAATGAACCTAGGGAGAATGTGTGCTATGAATGCAAGAAACCAGGACATATCAAGATTGATTGTCCGATAATCAAGAAGAGAAACAACAAGAACAAAAAGAAGGCAATGATTGCTGCCTGGGATGATGAGAACTCCTCATCTGATGAAGAAACCCAAGAAGAGGTTACACATCTATGCCTAACCACAACAACAACTCTTGAGGAAAAAAATCATAAGGTAAACAATTCTGAACTGTTTCTTCAAATAAATTCTGGATTAAAAATTGCATTTTCTGACCTAGTTAAATATACAAATAAATTAAAAGATAAATACAGAAAGTTAAAAGTAAAAATAAATATGAAAAACAAGAACATTTGACTTCCATACAAAAAAATTGATTTTATTGACAAACAAAGTACAGAACTTACTGCATTTAAAGATCAAACTGAAAAGAAAAATGCCGTGGTTTCTTTGAATGATGACACTGTTATTTCTGCTAATGCATACATGAAATATGATGCTTGTATGAATGATATATATGAAAAACAAGGAAAACATGAGAACATGCAAAAAGGAGCAGAAACTTTCTGTAGTAATAATGCATCCCTTAAGACTAAGATACATGCAGATTCACATGTATGTATTGAAAATCTTAAGAATAAAGTCTGTGACCTTGAAAAAGAAAATTGTGACTTGAAATCAAAACTTAATGCAAGTAACTTGCTATTAAAGAAATTTACAAATGGTAGTTGCATGTTAAATAGAATTCTAAACTCTCAAAAAGGTATATATGATAAGGCAAGACTAGGGTATAAATTGAATGATAAATCAAAATCATTCAATCATTTCTTTAATGAAAAAGAATGTTCAATTCTGTTGCATAAAAATAAATGCTCTTTCTACATCATTTTGGTCATGATTTTGATAAATGTCCCATAAGACTTAGAAAGGCTTACAAAGTAAAGAAACTTTGGCTACCTAAGAATGACAAAAATCTAAGTTGAACTAACACTCATGGACCTGAAGTAAAAAAGGTACCAAGCACTTCAACAATTAAATTTGTTTTTGCAAGATATTAGGGCACGGATAAGGAACAAAAAGCTCAAGAACATGTAGATTCTGGACAACGGATGCTCTCGACACATGATTGGGATGAGGGAGCTTTTCTCAACGTTTGAGTTGAAAAATGGAGGTACGGTATCTTTTGGAGATAACTCCAAAGGAAGAATAAAAGGAATGGGAACAATAGGTAACCCTAATTCTCTACTCATATCTAAAGTATTGCTTGTAGATGAACTAAAATTTAACTTACTAAGCATAAGTCAATTATGTGATAAAGGATTCAGAAAAAAATTTGGAAAAGAAAGTTGTCTTGTTGAGTATGTTGACCATAAAATTGTTGGAAAAAAGAAAGACAATATCTATGTGCTTGATTTGAGCAACATGAATGTTGAACAAACATGTTTGGTTGTAAATAGAAATATTGATGCTTGGTTATGGCATAGAAAGCTAGGACATGCGGGTCTAGGATTGATATAGAAATTGTATAAGTACAATTTAGTAAAAGGTCTCCCTTCTTTAGAATTTAACAATGATAGAATATGTGAAGCATGCATTAAGGGCAAACACACACAAAGTAGCTTCAAATCGAAGCTTGTGGTGAGCACATCTAGATCATTAGAAATACTGCACGTGGACCTTTTCGGCCCTATGAGAATAGCAACATTGAATGGTAAACATTATGTCTTACTTATTATAGATGACTATTCTAGATTCACATGGACATACATGCTTGCTAGAAAAGATAAGGCATTTGAAAAGTTTGCTGAATTCTGTAAAATGATTCAAAATGAAAAAGGTTTTTCAATTATAAAAATAAGAATTGATCATGGTGGTGAATTTGAAAACCAACTTTTTGAAAAAAAATTTTCAGAAAATGGTATTTCACGTAACTTTTCAGCCCCTAGAACACCACAACAAAATGGTGTTGTTGAAAGGAAAAATAGAACACTTCAAGAGATGGCTAGAACCATGATGTGTGAATACAATCTTCTGAAATATTTTTAGGAGAAGCTGTAAACACAGCCTGCTATATTTCAAACCGTGCCTTAATAAGACCTATTTTGAAAAAGACACCCTTTGAGTTATTCTTTGAAAGAAAACCAAAACATTTCATATTTTCATGTTTTTGGAAGTAAATGTTTTGTCTTGAATCACGGAAAGGAATCACTTGAGAAATTTGATTCCAAAAGTGATGAAGGAATATTTCTTGGATACTCTCATACAAGTAAAGCATATAGAATATTTAACAAATGCACTTTAGTTGTAGAAGAGTCAATTCATGTTAAGTTTGAGGATAAATGCCAAGATATCCTAAAAATCAAAGCAAATGGTGGAACTAAAAGCGTTCCAAATAGGGCTGAAGTTGAGGGGGAGCCTGAAACTAGAGAACCCTCCTTCCCTAGAGTTAGGAATGAAGTAGATCACGATCACATTATAGGAGATCCAAATGTTAGAGTAAGCACAAGGTCTCGGGTTCACAACACATGTGAACATCAAGCCTTTTTGTCTCAAGTAAAGCCTAAGAAAGTAGATGAGGTACTTGAGGATGATAACTAGCTTCTTGGTATGCAAGAAGAATTTAATCAGTTTGAAAGAAGCAAGGTCTAGAATCTAGTTCCTAGACCAAAGAACCATTCGGTCATAGGTACAAAATGGGTATTTCGGAACAAACTAGATGAAAATGGTACCATCACTAGAAATAAAGCTAGAATAGTGGCACAAGGATATAGTCAAGAAGAAGGGATTGACTATAATGAAACATTTGCACCTGTAGCTAGATTGAAGCTATTAGGATCTTACTTGCATTTGCTTGCTATATGAACTTTACCTTATTTCAAATGGATGTTAAAAGTGCATTTTTGAATGGCATTATAAAGGAAGAAGTATATGTTGAACAACCACCCAGATTTGAAGATCCAATTTACTCAAATCATGTCTTTAAATTATCAAAAGCTTTATATGGTTTGAAACAAGCTCCAAGGGCTTGGTATGATAAATTAAGTTTGTTCTTAATTAATCACAATTTCATAAAAGGAAAAGTGGACAACACATTATTTATAAAGAACAAAGGAAAAGAAATTTTGATTGTCCAAATATATGTAGATGATATCGTGTTTGGTTCTACTAATTCTCAATTATGTGAAGAGTTTGCTGCATGCATGCAAAGTGAATTTGAAATGAGTATGATGGGTGAATTAACATACTTTCTTGGATTGCAAATCAAACAAACCAACAAAGGGACTTTTATAAGTCAAACCAAATATACAAATGAATTGCTCAAGAAATACAAGATGCATGATTCTAAACCAATAAACACACCAATGAGCACTTCTTTCTCATTATCTAATGATGAAGATGGAATTAGTGTAAACATGAAATTGTATCGTGGCATGATTGGCTTTTTACTATTCTTGACTGCATCTAGACCGGATATCATGTTTAGTGTGTCTATGTGCTAGATATTAATCCAATCCTAAAGAACCGCATCTAGTTGCTGTTAAGAGGATATTTAGATACCTTAGAGACACGATTTCCCTAGGAATCTAGTACCCTAGAGACACCACTCTAGATTTGCATGCATTTAGTGACTCTGATTATGCTGGCTGCAAACTAGATAAGAAGAGTACGAGTGGTGGATGTCACTATCTCGAAATATGCTTATTTCTTGGCACTCGAAGAAACAAAACTGTGTAGCTCTCTCTTCTACTGAACCCGAATATATTGCTACTGCTAGTAGCTGTGCTCAAATCTTATGGATTAAACAACAGTTAGGGGATTATGGAATCTTATCACATAGAGTTCCACTAAAATGTGATAACACAAGTGCCATAAATCTCACTAGAAATCCTATCCAGCACTCTAAAACAAAGCACATAGAAATTACACATCATTTCATTCGGGATCACGTTCAAAAAGGTGATGTTGTGCTTGAATTTGTGAGTACTGATCAACAAACTGCTGATATCTTAACCAAACCTTTACCAAAGGATAGATTTTATGCTCTTAGACGCGAACTTGGAATGTTACTTCCTGAAAATTTTTGAACTATTTATTATTGCTATCTCTTTATTCTTTCACTATTCTTCAAATTGCTTGGTTTGAGGAGGGGGCGGCTCTACCTTCACTCATACAACCTCCGGTTAGTGCCCTACTCTTCTCTCTATTCCGTTGCTACCTACTCATTTTTTCGTTGTATCTTGTTCTGCTTACTTGCAAAATTATTCTTTTTGCTTATGACAAAAAAGGGGAGAGAATAGTGTGCACATGTGAAGTCTCATTTCTGACTATCAGTGCAGAATGTGGGATACATATACATATCACCCCTGTTTAACCAAGTTCTTGCATGTTCTATACAAACTTTCAAAATCTGCTAGACATATGTATAGGAGACATGTGTATGATCATAAAACTGTATCTATGCTGCAATGATAAGTTGTGTTCTCTTTGAAAAACATAATTGATATTTGATGACATGTGCAATACTATTGAAATATATTTTGTCATCATCAAAAAGGGGGAGATTGTTGGAAAATAGGGTTTTGTTGTGACTGAAAATATTTTCTTGTAAATATCAATTCTCAAATTATGTTTTTCTAATGTGCAAAAAGGAAAAACTATAGGAAGTAAAAGGTGTACAAATTATAATATCAATTAATGATATTATAAAGTAACCGGGTTCCTACATTTTCTCATAAAATATATTCTTAAAGTATTTGTGACATATATTCAAATAATTGTTGATTATTTGAATATATTGATCATTTAAATAATTCTTCAAGAAATATGAAATATACTTAAATATATTTTATCTTAGGAATATGATACTTGGTTTGGTGGAATTGTAGGAACAATATATTAGCTTAAATTCAATATATGCAATACATTATAAATGTATTGATATTGGACCGTGTTGATATTGGACCGGATATACATGCTGAATATATGTTATTACTGTACTGGACTTTTGCTGTTGGACTGTGAGAATATAGGTGTGGCCCAAGTTCACGTCAGCCTGCCTGATCCCGTTCATGTTATGATGTCGTCTTGATCATTATTAGAGGCTTTCTTGTTATGGTGTCGTCTTAATCATTATCAGAAGCTTCCTATTACGAAGTCGTCTTGATCATTATCAGAGGCTTCCTGTTACAGTGTCATCTTGATCATTATCAGAGGCTTCTTGTTATGGTGTCGTCTTGATCACATCAGAGGCTTCATTGATATGCTTGCTGGCTACGACGTCGTCTCACTTAAAGGGCACATAAGAGATGCTTATCCCTTGAGGGGTTATGCCCTAGCCGCTTCATTCTCTCCCCGACGCTACCTTCATTTCTCTCAAGCGCCGAAGCTTCAACGAGATGAATCTAGAGGAGACGAGCTGTCAGAACAGTTGGATTTCGAATCAAAAGGTTGAAATGAGGCTGATTTGATGGATAGTCTACTATTCCTAATGGGAAGAAGGCTACGGTTCAGGTTTGATTCAAAAAGAAAACCTTAGCTCTGCTTCTATTAAAGGAGATATGTACGTGAAGGTTTTTTTCTTGATGATTCACATCTATTTGAAACATTCTCTTTCTGAAGATACTCTACTCAACTTACTTATCATTTGATTCAAGATCATACATCATTCAGTGGTTCATAAGCTTTCGGTGATATTTGATTATTCGGTTTAATCTTTGATAATATCATCAATCATAGCTTGTATAACATTATTTATATGTTGATTTCACTTATAAACATTTTTTGCACATAAATCTTGAGGAAGATCCGAAACCCTAATTTCTCCAAATTGGGGATTTCGTGATAAGAGCTTTGTATCTTGATATATTTGTTTGAATAATCTCTGATCAGCAATATTCCATAAACTAACATATTATTTGGGGATTTGCTATTGTATATTATCTTTTGATCATTATTTGTATTCGGACTTAATAATTCCTTTGAGAAGGAATTATTTGGATTAGGGAGAACGTATTCTCCTAATCAGGTTGAGTAAAAGTGACTTTAATCGATTGGATTGAAGGAGAAAAGGGTGGACGTAGGACTCTAAGGTAGAGTGCCGAACCACCGTGGTAAGTTGGGTGTTGATTCTCTTGCTTTCTATTTGATTAAATATTTATGTTTGTTTGCATATTATCATATAAATTGCTAAAGTAATTGATTATAATTTTTTAGAAGAATATTTCGGTACAAGAACAATTCAACCCCCCTTCTTGTTAAGCCATAAAACCCAACAGAACCAACCTCAATACAACAGCAAATCCTTAAATGTGTAATGTTTGTGAGGAATATTGCTAATAAGTGAGCTAATTGAAGATATACACACTTAATTCAAGCTCTAATCATGAAACCCCTAATTATATCAAGGTTAGGATTTCAAATTTACAAAGGAGTTTATGTGTAAATGATAATTTGAGCTTAGTCAACACATAAACACTTTAATCTAACAGTGAAAATTCATAAAAATATTAGAGTGAGAGAATATCATCGAAGATTATGAACTTTCTATACAAATCTATGGAGAATGACATGAATGTGTAAGCTTCAATTTTTCTCAATCTTCAAATCAAATTTTCGTCTAGCCCATTCAAATAACTCAAGAGCATCTCTTTTATAAAAGGTATGAAACTAAATAGCTTTTCTAGGGTTTCCATTCAAACCTTAGAAGCCCGTTGTGAATAATCCCGTTGAGACGTGATAGAAGCTCCATCAAACAGCAGTACAAACAACAATCAATCATACTCATAGCCGTTCTGACATTTCTATCACTTCAGAATTCTTCTCATTGAAGAATCGATGATAGAGAGAGTGAAGTGAACGAGAAAAGGCACTCGGCTTCTTCGTAACCCTTTTAGGGTTCGACCAATTCTTCATGAAGGCTTAAGAGACTTTCTCTTAAGTGAACGGTATCACACCAGTTAATGAAACAATAAAAGGGCTAGGCTTACGGGCTAAGCTTGTGGGATTAGCTTACGAGCTTGGCTTGCAGGCTTAGCTTCTTTCCAAGAGCCAAATCCAATTGATTCATTTAAGCATGGACCATCTAAATAGAAATCAATCATCATGATCTTGATTTCTTGACCTTCATAGTATAATTCTTGATTCACATGTACCTATAATTATATAAATCCAAGTATCAATTTTCCTTTAAATATTCAAACATTTCTGTAGCCTTATAGAATATTTTTCAAGGTATTGTATGAGGTCAATTTATGAAGGAATGTAGGAACTTGACTACTTTATAATATCATTTATTGATATTATAATTTTCACACCTCTTACTTCCTTGATATTCAATATTGTACATAATCATATGAAAAAAATCATTTTTACAAACATTATATGCAACCAACATTTTGTCACAACAAAACATACCGTTTTCCAACAATAAATGTTCATATTGCAATTATATTGGTCATTCTTTTTATACATGTTCCATTAGACTAAGAAAGTCATATATTGTCAAAAAGGTTTGGATGCCTAAAGATATAGTTAGCTTAAAGACAACTAACATTCACGGACCCAAAGAAAAGAGGGTACTAAATACTTCAACAATCATTTTTGCTTTTGCATGCCTTAAGTGTGAATATAGACAACAAGAAATGCAAAAAGTTGTGGATTATGGACAACAAGTGTTCCTGACATATGATTAGGATGATGGAGCTCTTCTCAACATTTAAGTTAAGATCTAGAAGCACTGTGTCTTTTGGATATAACTCCAAAAGAAGAATCAGGGGTACATGCACCATAGGTAACCTGAAAAGCCTTCTTATATCTGATGTATTATATGTTGATGAGTTAAATCTTAACTTGTTAAGCATAAGTTAGTTGTGTGATAATGACTTCAAAATTAAATTTGGAAAAGAATTTTGTCTTGTTGAAAATAATATGAAAATCGTTAGAAAATAAAAGATAATATTTATGTGGTTGATCTTAGTAACTTAACAAATGAACATGCATGTTTGATTGTGAATCATAATGTTGATACTTGGCTGTGGCATGGAAAACTTGTGTTGGGTTTTATGACTTAACAAGAAGGGGGGGTTAAATTGTTTAAGTCAAGAGATGAAAAAAAAAATTGCTACCTAAAATGCTTTTAGCTTTTAACACAATTTCACATTAATATGATAAGAAAATAGCAAGCAAATGCCATACAAATAAGTTGCAAAACAGCAAAATTGTCTCATGGATAAGGCAGTAAATCAATGACAAATTATAGGCTGGACAGATATCACATTTAGCAAGTTCAATCCAAACAAGATAAGGGAAGAGAAACACCAAGTTTACCATGGTGGTTCGACACTCAATCCTTGAGCCCTACGTCCACCCTCTTCTCTTTCAATCCAACTAATTGAAGTCTCCTTTACTACAAGCTAGGAGAAATCCTCTCCTACGCTTCACAACTCCTCGACAAAGAGTCAAATTATCCACGGTTACAAGATTTAGGTTGAACCAACCTTAGTACATCAAGCAAACCCTGAAGTGTATATTGTATGTGAGGAATAATGCTTCACGAACCTCCGGTTCTCACAAAGTTAAGGTTTCAAATTTACAAAGAAGTTTATGTGCATATAATAATCAAGACTCAATCAGTACATAAATAACTCAATATAATCAATGAATATTTACAAGAATATTGATTTGAAGGAATATCACCGAAGATACAAAGTAGCTTCACAATTCAATGAAGTAATCAATTGGTATTGTGATTTCTTCCGTGATTTTAGTATGTATATGATTCTTCTCAAATGTAGTATGTGCAAAAGCTCTGAAGATTCTCAAATAATGCCATTTTATAAAAGATTTAACAACTTCAAGCATTTTAGGGTTTTGGTTCAAACTTGAACTACCTGTTGAGAACTTCCTGTTGATAAATGATGTGATTTCAAACATTCAACAGTAGAAAAGATGATTAATGCAAGAAATACTTTTGACTGATTGATCACCTTAAGATTCTTCCCATTGGGGCATCGGCGGCAAAGATAGAGATGAGAGAACGAGTCAGCAAAATGAGCTAGGGCTTCTCGAAGTGTTTGTTCAATTAAGAGCCTTTTGCTCTTAACATTAAGTGAAATGGCAACGTTTCACTTTGTCTTATCAGATGGGCTCAAGAAAGTGCAGCTTGGTCCAACAGAATACTCCAACTCACCGTCAACAAATTAATGCAGCTTGGGCCAATATAGCTTGGTCCAGTGCAGCTCGATCCAATGCAGCTTGCACCAGTAGATAGTGCACTTAGGCCAATGTAGCTTAGGCCAGTATAGCTTGGTCCAATGTAGCTCAGACCAGTATAGCTTGGTCCAATGTAGCTCAGACCAGTATAGCTTGGTCTAGTGCAGCTCGGTCTAATGCAGCTTGCAGCTAGTAGATAAGTGCAGCTTAGGCTACTGCAGCTTAGGCCAATGAAGCTTATGCCAGTGAATTTATGCATCTCAATCTAATCCTTATATGATCGCTTTGTAATATGATCTTTGCCCCCTTTTTAATATGTACCTTCAAATATGTAAGTGCAAGTATCATTTCTCTTTGAATATATTCAAATATATTCTATCATTAATTATTTATGCAAACAAAAACATTACTTCATACGAAATATTTCTCAAGGTTACTTCACAAAGATGTTTTATAAATAAATGTAGGAACCTAGCTACTTTATAATATCATTAGTTGATATTATAATTTGTACATGATAACTCTATTTTTATAGAGTTATTTTACCTATTTTAGGCAATAAATAACTTTAATAATTGTGAGAAAACATTTGAACTCCTCTTTATTTACCTATATTTATCTTGTTTATGTAGCACAAGGAAGCAAGGAGAAAAGGAATGAACATGGAGAACCTGATACTTATTGTGTGGCAAAATCGTAATATCAAGATCAAGAGAGTTAAGATGGGCTTGGGCTTTGGATGATTGTTATTAGATTTTCTATTGTTATTGGGTTTTCTATTTATTTAGAAAACCCAGTCATGTTAGGAATTCAAATCCTAATTAATTTAGAAGTTCAAAACCTAATTAAATTAGGAGTTTAAAGCCTAATTAAATTAGGAGTTCAAAACCTAATTAAATTAAGAGTTCAAAACCCAATTATTTTAGATCTCTAAAACCCAATTCTACTAGGATAAGAGTAGGTCTAAACCTAACCCTATATAAGAGAAGAGAAGAAGAGGAGGAAATGGAACACAACTCAAGAAAGAGGCCAAGAATTCAAGGTTTTCTTGAAGAGAAGACAAAAAGGGTGACAGACTTCTTGTTCTTGGATTCAAGATGCCTTCTTTATTTCTTATTACCATTTTTCCTCATTATTTCTTTATGTTTTAGTTTATCTTTGATAGAGCTACGATGTAACCTAATTATGATGATATGAATCTTATGATTATTATGTTTTGCAAGATATTTTATTTATGTGAAGTTACATATTACAGAGTTTAATGCTTTTAGGTGATTAGCTACCACTTAGATGACTTGATTTGCATGTTAGAGACCGACAGGAAATAGCATGCAGTTGCTTCTTGTAATATGCAACCATAGATTAAATATGGATAGGCATATACCATATTATTTGTGTGGCTTTCAGTGTAAACTGGGAATGTTCATAGATCCTAATGCATTTGGTTTGTTTCAATTCACATATAGAGATATAGTGAATTAATGAACTAAGTAGGTTTGCTATACCTAGACATAGGATAGTAAATAAATTAGGAAGTTCCGCCATCACATAGATATTGTCTTTCTTGCAAGCATAAATAATCAATATTAATACCTAGTAATTATGGTGAAATCGGATGCTCTAACATATTTCTTGCATTTAGTTTTCTTAGACTTAGTTAGTTAATCTATCATCTATCAATTTGATTTGCTAGATAAATTTTAGGATTAATTCATCATTAGTACTTAATTAGTTCAGTATTCACCAATCTTCGTGGGACGATACTTTTCTTATCATTATATTACTTGTTCGACATGTTCACTTGCATATAAATTTTACCGAACAGTACACCTTTTACTTCCTATGATTTTCTTTTGCACAAATGAAGAACATTTTTCAATAAATAATTCACAAATAAATCTTGTCACAACAAAACCTTATTTTCCAACAACTTGGACATGCTAGTTTAGGGTTGATAAAAAAGCTATGCAAGAATGGTTTAGTTAAGGGATTACCTTAACTAAATTTTGATAAAAAGAAACTGTGTGATGCATGTACAAAGGGTAAACACACACAAAGTAGCTTTAAACCAAAGCAAATTGTGTCTACATCAAGACCTTTAGAACTCATACATATGGAGTCTATTTGATCCTTTGAGAATGGCTACCATAAATTGTAAATATATGCTTTAGTCATAGTAGATGACTATACAAGATATACATAGGTATATCTACTTGCTAGGAAAGATGAAGCATTTGAGAAATTTGTTGATTTCTCTAAAATGATTCAAAATGAAAAAGGTCTCACTATAATTAAGATTAGGACAGATCATAGTGGTGAGTTTGACAACCACCTATTTGAGAAATTTTGCTCTAAGAATGATATTTCTCATAATACTTTAGCTGCTAGAACACCATAACAAAATGGTGTTGTAGAAAGAAAAAATAGGACACTCCATGTAATAGGCAGGACTATGATGTGTGAATATAACATTCTCGAACATTTCTGGGGAGAAGCTATAAGTATAGCTTGTTATATTTCAAATTGATCATTCTTAAGACCAATCTTGAAAAAAACTCTATTTGAATTATTCTTTGGTAAGAAACCCAACATTTCATACTTTCATGTGTTTGGAAGTAAATGTTTTGTATTAAATCAGAGTAAAGAGTCACTTAGGAAGTTAGATTCCAAGAGTGATGAAGACATATTTTTAGGTTACTTTCATATTAACAAAGCATATAGAGTTTTCAATAAAAGAACTCTAGTGGTAGAAGAATCTATTCATATACAATTTGAAGATGATTTTTATCTAAGTTCAAATAAACAAGGATACAATGATAGAAGTGTACCTAGAGTTGAGGGAGGTTAGATACAAGAGATTCTTTTTTCCCTAAAGTTAGAAGTGAGGTAGATTAACAACATATCTTAGGAGATCTTACAAATAGAGTAAGCACAAGATCTAGATATCACAACACATGTAAACATCAAGCTTTCTTGTCTCAACCTGAGCCAAAGAAAATAAAAAAAGCCTTTGAAGATGAAAACTGGTTTCTTGCTATGCAAGAAGAACTAAACTAGTTTGAAAGGAGCAAAGTTTGGAACCTAGTTCCTAGACCACACAATCACTTGGTAATTGGTACAAAATGGGTGTATAGATATAAGCTAGATGAAAATGGAATCATAACTTGAAATAAGGCTAGATTGGATGCATAAGAATATAGTCAAGAAGAATGAATTGACTATGATGAAACTTTTGCACCTGGTAGCTAGATTAGAAGCAATTCGAATGTTGCTAACTTTTGCTTGTTGTATGAACTTTACTCTTTTTCAAATGGATGTAAAGAATGCATTTCTGAATGGTATTATAAAAGAAGAAGTATATGTTGAACAACCACCTGGATTTGAAGATCCAACTTGTCCAAATCATGTATTCAAGCTTTCCAAAGCTTTATATGAACTTAAACAAGCCCCATGGGCCTAGTATGACAAATTAAGTACTTTCCTAATTAAAACTAGTTTTAGAAAAGGTAAAGTAGACAATACTTTGTTCATTAAATCACAAGGAAAAGATATCTTGATTGTTCAAATATATGTTGATGATATTATATTTGGTTCCACAAATTCTATTATGTGTGAACAATTTGCTGATTCTATGCAACATGAATTTGGGATGAGTTTGATGGGTGAGTTAACTTGCTTTTTAGGTTTACAAATCAAGCAAACTAGTAAAGGAATCTTTATAAATCAAACTAAGTATACAAATGAACTGCTCAAGAAATTCAAAATGCATGATGCTAAACTAATAGACACTCCTATGAGTACATCCACATCTCTATCACATGATGAACAAGGAATTAGTGTAGATTCAAAATTTTATAAAGGGATGATTGGCTCTTTGCTATACTTGACTGCTTCTCAGCCTGATATCATGTTTAGTGTGTGCTTGTGTACTAGATATCAATCTAGTCCTAAAAAACAACACTTGACTGTGGTTAAGAGAATATTTAGATACTTAAAAGAAACCGTCAATCTAGGAATTTGGTATTCTAGAGATAAAACTTTAGATCTCCATGCTTTTAGTGATTTTGATTATGTTGGATGCAAAATAGATAGGAAAAGTACAAGTGGTACTTTCCACTTCCTTGGGAACATGCTTGTTTCTTGGTACTCTAAAAAGCTAAATAATGTAGCATTATCCTTTACTGAGGCTAAATATATTATTGTTACTAGTTGGTGTGCTCAAATTCTGTGGATGAAATAACAATTAAAAGATTATGGCATTAACTCTTCAGATGTTCCATTAAAATGTGATAACACTTGTGCTATAAATTTGACACAAAACCCTATACACCACTCCAAAACCAAGCCTATTGAAATTTGGCATCACTTTATTAGAGACCATGTGTAGAAACATGATATTACTCTTGAATTTATGCATACTAATCAGTAATTAGCTGATACTTTCACCCAACCATTAGACAAAGAAAGATTTTATACTTTCTGAAGAGAGCTTGGCCTGTCCTTGCTTGCATATAATTCTTGAATGTGCTATGTTCTGCTTTACTCTACATTTTTATTTTTCCATTTGAGCTCTTACTTTGAGGGGGAGCACTATGCATCCAAATCAAGTAGTCTTCCTGCGCTCTCTCATAGCCTTTTAATTCTACTACTTATCATTTCACCTATGACATCTATCTATCATTTTTTTTTTTTGCTTATGACAAAAAGGGGGAGAAAGATAACAAAGATAGTACTTATCACATGAATGTTCCATTTCTAACTTATAGTGCAAAAAGGGGGATAATATTTCTTGCATGATGTTTGAAAATGCACATATCTCTTTATGATGGCTGCCATGATAAATGAAACACATGATATTAACATATGAACATGCCATATCTTGAAATGCAAATTATGATCATTCGATTGATAACATGTGCTATTATATGCTTAAATTTTGTAAATTTTGTCATCATCAAAAAATGGGGATTGTTGGAAAAAGGTATGTTTTGTTGTGACAAAATGTTGGTTGCATATAATGTTTGTAAAAATGTTTTGTTTCATATGATTATGTGTAATATTAAACATCAATGAAGTAAAATGTGTGCAAATTATAATATCAATAAATGATATTATGAAGTAGTCAAGTTCCTAGATTCCTTCATAAATTGACCTCATACAATACCTTAAAAGAATTTCTATAAGGCCAAAGAAATGTTTGAATATTTAAAGGAAAATTGATACTTAGATTTATGCAATTATAGGTACATGTGAATTAAGAATTGTACCAAGAAGGCCAAAAATAGGATGATGATGATTGATTTTTACTTAGCTGGTCCATGCCTAAATGAAGGTAATTATTCATTTGGATCAAGCTTGAAGCAAGCTAAGCCTACAAGCTAAGCTCGCAAGCTAAGCTTGTGTCATTAACTAGTGGCGATGTCATTTCACTTAAGGAGAATTACCTTAAGCCTTCATGGTGTGAAGAATCACTTGAACCCTAAAAGGGTTATCGAGAAGCTGAGCGCCTTCTCTCGTTCACCTCACTCTCTCTGTTGTTGATTCTTCAATGGGAAGAATTCTGAAGTGATAGAAATGTCAGAACAACTATAAGAATGATCGATTACTGTTTTTACTACTGTCTAATAGAGCTTTTGTCATGTCTCAATGGGATTATTCACAATGGGCTTCTTAGGTTTGAACAAAAACCCTAAAAAAGCTAATTTGGCTTCATATCTTTTATAAAAGAGATGCTTTTGAGTTGTTTGCTGCCTCTAGACAAAAATCCAATTTGAAGATTGAGAAAAATCAAAGCTTACACATTCACGGCACTCTCCATAAATCTGTACAAAAAGTTCATAATCTTTAGTGATATTCTCTCACTTTGATATTCTTGTGAATATTCACTGTTAGATTAAAGTGTTTATATACTAATTAAGCTCAGGTTATCATTTACACATAAACTCCTGTAACTCCAAAACCCTAACTTCGATATAATTGGGGGTTTCATGATTAGAGCTTAAATTGAGTTTGTATATCTTCAATTAGCTCACTTATTAGCAATATTCCTCAAACATTACACATTTGAGGATTTGCTATTGTATTAAGGTTGGTTCAACCTTTTTATTGTAACCATGGATAAGTTAACTCCTTGAAGAGTAGTTGGAAATTGTAATAGAGGTTAATCTCCTAGCTTTGAAGTAAAGTAGACTTTAACCGGTTGTGTTGAAGGAGAAGAGGGTGGAAGTAAGTGACAAAGGCCGAACCACCGTGTAAAATTGTGTGTGTTTTTGTTTCTGTCTATATATTTGAATGTTTGTTATTGACATCTGATTGAATTCGGATATAGGAAGAAAGAAACCTAGATAACCAATTCAACCCCCCTCCCTTCTTGGTTAGCCATTAAACCTTACATGTTTGACTTGATACAGTGACAGTCAATGTGTTGATAAATGGTTTATGTAAGGTGGACATAGTTGATGTGGCTTTTGGGTTCTTCATAAAAATGGGGTAATTGGGTTATAGTCTTGATGTTTGTATGTTTGGTATCTTGGTAAGGGTTTTGTGTCAAGTGGATAACACAATGGTTGCACTTCAATTACATGAAGACATAGCAAAGGGTTGATTTTTTTGAAGTGTAAGCTTGATGTGGTTTGTTATGGTATCATCATGGATTTACTTTGTAAGTGCGGATATGTAAACAAGGTGAAAGAAATTTTTTTGGAAATGAGGAGTAAGGGAATATCCCCAAATGTGGTCGTTTATACCACTATAATACATGGTTTATGTCATAGGGTAGCTTGAAAAGGTGCAATGTTGGCTTTACAAGATGGTGGATCAAGATGTTTGACCTAATAAGGTGGTGTTCAATGTCTTCATAGATGGTTTGTGTAATGTGGATAGAGTTAATTTGGCCCTCCAATTGTTTATGAAAATGGAGAAATTGGGTTGTATTCCAAATATTGTATGTTATACATCTATGATTAATCATTTGTATAAAATGGATAGAGTCGATAAAGGCCTTTGGGTTGTCATAAGAATTGACAAATTATGTTGTAGTCCTGATGTTATAAAATTTAGGATCTTATTAAAGGGTTTGTCCTAAGTAAGCAACACAATGGTTGCACTTTAGTTACACAAAGACATGGTGAATGGTGAATGGTGAATTTGATTGAAGTGTAAGCTTGATGGAATTTGCTATGGTATTATCATTGATTGTAAGTGTGGATATGTGAACAAGGTGAAAGAACTTTTCTTGAAAATGACAAGTAATGGGATATCCACAATTGTTTGCTTTGTTGATAGATATGCTATGCAAAGTGAGAAAGATAAGAAAGGCAAATGAGTTGTTAGAATTGATGATTCAAAGAGGTAAGAATGCTTACATGTTTACATATAGCACAATGATGATTGGATTCTACTTGGTGGGTGGACTTGATGATGCAAGGGAACTATTTGATTAGTAAGTAAAGGGCATGAACCTAATGGTGTAAGGTTCAATAAATGAATATTGCAAGAATAAAAAATAGAAGGAGCAATGAATAATTTTGGGAAAATGATGGTTGTGGATTTAGGCCAAAGATTGTAACGTATAATGCACCATTGGCTAGTCTTTTTAATGCAAGCACATTGGATGATATGAAGGAGCTTTTCGATTTCATGGCTAGCAAAAGTTATGAACTTGATGTTGTGAGCTTTAATGTGTTAATCAATGCATATAGCTATCTTATTGATAAATTGCGTAAAGTTGGGAAGCTTGAAGTAAAGATTGAGTCATCTTAAACAAATATCAGTGTTGTTCTATCTTACTTAATCTTAATGCCATATTTACTATAGCTCATGTCTATGCTTCCACTTCTCACTTCTCCTCTACTCATGTTCTTATTTTTATTTTCTTGTTTACAATAGTTCCTTTTACATATGATAGAGCTAGCAAACTTGACCCATATGATAAATTGTTTACAATATTATATGTGTTTGTTTTTCTTTTTGTTATACAATTTCCTTTAAAAAGTAGTACTTCATCTCTTCATTTGAATTTGTATTAATTTGAAACCATCTAACTATGATAACAAATTTTTTTAGCTAATAGCTCAATTTCCCTAAGTTGTGTGCTATTTTCATAGATTTTTTTTCCTTTTGTAATTATTACTATTTTGCTTAAGTTATATTTTTTTTAGAGTGGCCTCTACTAGAATTTATCATTTATGAAGGTCTTAAAGGCTTGACAAGTATTTCATAGATAGACATTAGCCCTTTTTGGGGTTAGCAATCACAAGGTTTGAATTTTTTTATCAACAATATTTTGTTATTAGGAGGGAGGGCGTTGCCTAATCCATTCTTAATGTCTATTTTCATTGGAAAATTATGCATGTAGCAAATTTGGAGTCCATAGCATTATCTTCCACTTAGTTTTATGGATAAAGAAACTAATGGTCAAGCTTGACCTAGTTATATAAGAATGGATTACATGTGATGCATTTTTCTTAAATTCTTATTTTCTTTCTTTTAAGAGATGAATGGCTTATTGTGGTTTGACTATGGTTAGTAACCATATGGAATGCTAGAGGTTGTTATTCACATTTAGGAGCAAAATTTAGCCTAGAGCAGTATGCTAAGATTTGGAACTATAAAGCAAGTAATCCATTCTTATAAAGCAAGCACTTCAATTACATTTTCACTTCTTAACATAATTTATTACTTTAAAGTTGGATACAATACGCATAAAATATCCATTGAACTTTATCCTTTATGAGTAATGGTATTTGAGATAGTTTGGCTAACAACTATAAAGCAAGCACTTCTTAGGAGGCAATCCAAGCATTTTCATTATGTTTCTTCATTGGTTCACTTTTTCATTTTTTGATTTTTTTATGAAAGGTATATTCTTAAAATCAAGAACTACCTAACCATCATTATTTTCTCTATTTTTCTCTATTTTCTCCAAATCAACTTTCTTTCTAGAGGAAGTACACTTTTAAAGTTTTGTCATTAAGGCTATCCATAAACACATCCTACAAAGGGGAAGTTTCTTGTTCCTTTTTCTCCATTGTTTTTTTTTTTAATTAAGGGCATTGCTTCATTTAAGTTTAGGAGTGGAATTGCATCCCTTGCTGTAAATTTGTGTTGATTCTTAGAGAAATTTAAAAAAAATTCAAAGTTGTAGTAAAGGGTGAGTTAAGTGTGATTTTAATTATGTTGATCCACCTATTGAATACTAAAATTCTTTAATTTTTAAGTTGTGTACCTCAAGAGAAAATTCATGTGAAATATGTGATTTTCTTATATCTCACGAGAATCTTAGAATTTGTTTGATTTTCTCTCAAGGGGATATCCTTGGCTACATTTAATTGAGAAAATGATTTAGTCACTTTTAGATAATTGAGCCTTTCAAGCCAGCCTTATTTATTTATTATTAGTCACCCCATTAAGCCTTAATTCTTATACAATTTTTCATTGACACCAACATATTTGTATCTTAGCTTTTACCAAATTATACCATTATCCAACACCCATGAACATGTTAATTTTTAGGACAAAACATTATTAGAGCATAATAGAAGTTTAGGAGCATAAAAAATTATATCATTATCAAACAAGTGATCATATTCTCATGTAATGTAAAGTGCATGAATAAAAGCCCTAAACAAAAAGAGTTACCAAATGTTATCAAGAATGCAAAAGCTAATATTGTCATCTTGTTAGAACACAAAATAAAAGAAGATAAGGCATAATGGGTGATAGATTCTCTTTTCCATTAATGGGGATTTGTCTACAATTATAGAATAATGAAAATAGAAAGATTTGGATTGTATGGAAAAAGCCACATCTCAACAACACAATGATCAGTAGCTCCAAATAGATAGTGAATTATAAAGTGGAAGAGGGGCAAGAAGTATGGTACTTATGTGTAATCTATGTACAAAATGTAGTAAATGAACTAAAGGATCTATGGAGCAACCTTACACAATGTTATAACAATTATGTGAAGGCTACTCCATGGTTACTTGTAGGAGATTTCAATAAAGTAAGAAATCTAGATGAAAGGGTTAGTATGGCTGGTAGACAAGTAGAAAGAATAGAAGATTTCAACAAGTTCATAAGTGATGCAAACCTTATAGAACCAAATTTTATAGAACCTTTTCTATCATGGATAAACAAAGATAAGTGAGTAAGGTTCAAAGGTAGTAAATTGGACAAATGTTTGGTAAACACTAAATGGCTACAAAGGTATGTGGATTTCTTTATTAAATTTAGTACTCCTAGCTTATCAGATTATAATCCTTGCATTATGAATGTTAGCACTAATAGACCAAGACAAAGAAGTGCTTTTAGATTTTTAACTTTTGGAAATCAAGCTCTCATTTTGTGACAATTGTGAAGAATATCTGGCAACTAAGAGTTAAAGGCATAACAATGTATAGAATAGTGACAAAGTTTAAGGAAATGAAAAAAGAACTAAGGAAGCTCAATAAAGAGGAATTTGGAGAATTACCAAGGAAAACAAAGATAGCAAGGAAGTAGTTGCAAATTGCATAACAACATCTCTTTAATGACCCTTTAATACCTAATTATCTAAAGAAGCAAATGAATGGTTAGAAAAGTTAATAATACATAGCAAGCATGAAGAAATTCTTCTTAAGTAGAAATCAATGAATAATTGGCTAAAAGGGGAAATTGTAATAGTAAAGTTTTTTCAGGAGCATGATGTAAAGGAGAGCAAAAAATCACATTGTTAGGATGGAAATAGATAATGGAAAACTAATTAAAGATTATAAGGAGATTAGGAACATGATTTTAAGCTATTATCAAAATTTGCTAAGGAGAGCAAATCAACTTCAATTATCATAAGGAAAATTAAGAGAGCTATTCCTAATTAATTTTTTTTTTAAAAAAAAGAAGCCTTATAACAAAGGTTCAAGGGAAAGATATAAGAAAATCTCTTAACACAATCAGTGATTACAAAGCCCCGGGTCCTAATGGATACAACAATTTCTTTTTCAAAAAAGCTTGGAGTATAATAAGGAATGAGGTAGAAGAAGTAGTTATAGATATTTTCTAGAAGCAACAACTACTTTGAAGCATAAATTCTATGGTTATCTCCCTTGTCCTCAAAAAAATAAATGCTACTAATATGAAAGATTTTAGACCTATCTCCTATTGCAATGTGCTACATAAGATCATCTCTAAAATAGTGTTAGAAAGATTAAGCAAAGCTTTGCCTCATTTCATACATCCTTGCCAAAAAAACTTTTATGCCATGTAGAAACATTAAAGAAAACATATTGCTATGCCAAAAGCTAATGCACAATTATTACAAGGATACTCATGGGAAAAGGGTGGCTATTAAGTTGATATCATAAAACCATATGATATAGTAGATTGGAATGCAATCTTAAATACATTGAAAGTTTTGAAGTTTCTAGACAAATTCAAATTTTAGATTGAAATTTGTATTACTATTGTTGGATATTCTATAAACATAAATGGCTATCCTATAGGTTTTTTTAAAAGGAAAAAAGGACTTAGACAAGGAAATGCCCTCTCACCTTTTCTCTTTGTTATTATGATGGAGATTCTTGATAGAATTCTACACAAAAAAATATCTTCTAGAAGGTTCAAATATCGCTAGAAATGCTCTAAAGAAAAGATCACTCATCTATGTTTTGCTGATGGCCTTTTCTTGTTTGCTCATGAAGATATTGAATCTATGTTGTGTTTACTAGAGGCTATGCAAGATTTTGAGCAAATCACAGGTTTGAAAACACATCCACAGAAATGTCAAATTTTCTTCCCAAACTTGTTTGAATAAGAGAATGCTTAAATACTTGACCATGTCCTTATCCAAGAAGGCTAACTTCCTATAAAGTACTTGGGAGTTCTATTGATTACCAAGAGACTCTTTAATGTAGATTATGCAATTCTAAAAAATAAGATATTGAGGAGAATTGAAGGTTGGGAGTCTAAGCATATTAGCTATAGGGGGAGATTGCACCCAACAAAAAGTGTTTTTTCTCCTTGCAAACATATTGGCTGAAAATTTCTATTACCAAAACAAACACTTTATGAAATTGAAAAAAAAATTAGATTTTTTCTTTGGGTAGGTAAATCTACTGGATGATGTGTAGCAAAAGTAGCATGGAAAGAAGTTTGTTATCCTAAAATTTTTGAAGGATTAGGATTGATAGACATTCATAATTGGAATAAGGCGATAGTTAGAAAACTCTTATGGTCTCTTATGCATAATAACTCAAACTCTTTATGGGTTAGATGGATGATAAAAAAAAAATTGAAAGGAAAGAGTGTTTTAGATGTTAAGATAAAAGGATCACTAGCTTAAAGTTAGAGGAATATTTTATAATAAGAGAACTTGCATAACTAGTGACAGGATTAGAGTACACTATTGCCAAAAGTTATACAACATTAAAAGAGAGTAAAGAAGAAACTAAATGGGCAAGACTAGTATAGAAAGGGGTACCAAGCATAATTTTATATGTTGGATTATTTTCTAAGGCAAACTAACCACAACAGATCATGTGCCTATATGGAATAACTTAATGGACCTACAATGCAATCTTTACCAAGAAGAAAAATAATCACAAGAACATTTATTTTTTAAATACAAGTTTATAAATTATATCTGGAAGGCTCTGTTAGGTATAAGTGGCTTAACTCGAAGAATTAAACAATGGAGAGTTGAAATATGTTGGATGATCAAGGTTATTAAAAGTAAAAATTTTGCAGTGACCTTGCTTAGTGTATCTTTCAAGGCAACATTATATCACATTTAGAGGGAAAAAAATGGGAGAAGATTTAGAGGTAAAAGTTTAGACATGTCAACCATTATTGCTAAAATCAACAAGGACATAAGAAACAATATTTCATCTACCAAGGAAGTAAATTCTATAAATTGTAATAAGTTCTTGCAAGAGCTTTAAAATTTTCCAAATGCAATGTTTAAATATAAATGAAGATGTTGTAATTGAACAATTTGTACTTTTTTTTGTAATGATATACAATATTTGACCTTTCACCAAAAGAAAAAAAAATTGGAGGAAGGGTGGAGCATGGAAAGAAATTGATTGCTATGATTTTGTAGGGTGTATTGTTTGTTTCTTAAAAAAAAAAGGAAAAAAATTTATTTGATCATAATAGAAGTTTAGGAGGAAGAGTTAAGCATGGAAACAAGTTGATTGCTATGATTGCGTAGGGTGTATTGTTCCTTTCTACAAAAGAAGGAAAAAAAAAAAACAAAGAATGAGGATAAATGGTGGTAAAAAAATATTTATCTTTAAGAAGTGAAAAGGTAAAGAGTAGCATGGGCTCTAATTAGATCCTAAAAATTAATGTGTTGACGGGTGATTTGAGCTTAAATTTACCTTTATCTTACCATTAGTCCAACCTTATATTACAAGGTAAGGAAAGTTCTATTGATTCTTGGTTGGATGATTAGCTTACATTAGTAGAGAGAGGAATGGAAAGTAAACTTATGAGATTTGAATAAAGTTTTTGAAAGGTTGCATACCAATGTGGATCTATCTTAAGTGCACATAGTTTGAAAAGATGAAGGTTCACACACACACACACACACACACACATATGATTCTCATGGTTAAAGTTTTCTTAACTTATGAAATAATTTTAATGTTTGGATGAAATTTCTATTTTTCTTTGAATTGTGAAGTTGAACAATTATGGAAGGATGTCATGGTGGGGGTTTTTGTTTTCAACATGTTTTTTTTATTCCATTTTCTTAAGGACTAGCAAAATGTTAAAATTGAGAAACTTGATAAATCAATTTTTATAAAGTTATTTTACTTACTTTAGGCAACAAATAATGTAATGTTTGTGAGAAAAATTTGAATTTTTCTTTACTTACTTAAATTTTTCTTATTTATGTAGCATAATGACACATGGAGACAATAAAGAAAAAATGGGCAAATCCTCAAACAACGTGTTGTGCGAAGTCTAGCTCACACGGATTAATGAATTTGCAGAAAATGACATTGTCAAATGAAAAATTTGAGAAGAAGCAAAGAAAATTTAAAAGCTCACATATTGATGCCAATGGATTTTATGGATAATGAGGCTTTTTTTATTATTTCTTCTAAATGGGGCTTAGGATTTGAATTACTGAAAATGCCATATTAAGAGTTTAAAACCTAGTCAATGTAGGAATCCAAAAACCCACTTATACTAGGTAGAAGATAGTTCTACTTAATTGGAATGAGAGGATAGAGGGAAAAAAGGAAGAAAATTCAGCGTGCAACCTAAGAGAGAGGCTTAGAATTTCACTTCTTCTATTTGTGTGCTATGTCCATTGTTTTATATAGAATTCAATTTGTTTTTAATGATTTTTGGTAGTTGTTCAAGGATTTCTTGAAGAGAAGATAAAAGTAGTAATAGACTTCTATTCTTTTATTTAAGATGCTTGGTTTAATTCCTATTGTTATTATTTTTTCTTCTATTATGTTCTAATTTTCTTTTATTAGTGCTAAGATGTAACCTAGCCATGATAATGTGAATTTTATGATTTTTATATTGTACAAAAGATTATATTTATGTGAGTTCAGATTGAGAAATGATAATACATAATTACTTTTTATAATATATAACTATGAATTAAAAGCATATAGTGACATATCATGTTATTTGTATGGCATTCAATGATTAAGTGGTCATAAAATTCATTGTAAATGAGGGATATTCATAGATTTTCTTATATACTTTTGCTTATTTTGATCCACATAGAGATATAAGGTAGTAAATAGATTAAGAAATTTTGCCATCACATAATTGATATCCTTCTTATATATATAATTCTTTGAAAAGTTTGAAAATCCACCATTGGAAGATATTCTCAGTTACCAATAGTTTATTGAGAAGCTAAGCTAACTTGATATGACATGTCCTAATATTTCATTTCTAGTGTATTTCTTGAGTTAGTTAATACATACTTTGAAATGATTTTGCTGGAATGCAACCATTAGAATAGTCAAATACTTAAAGAGAATAGCAAGACTTGGTTTGTATTTCCCTTTAGATAGTGATTTTCTCTTAAGGGCTTTTGTGATGCTAGTGATGTAAAATGTCTTATAACTGGTTGTTTTACAACTAGTTTTTATCTCACCCTTAGTCATCCATTAATCTCTTGGAAAAACAAGTAACAAGTTGTCACCATTTCATCAATTGAGATAGAATATTAGGCAATGGCAACAACTACTTGTGAAGTTTTGTGGTTTGTTAGGTTATTAAAGATGTTTACAAGTTGATTATTACTCCTAACATGCACAGTATTAAGGAGACCATGATAGATATTTTCATGAATCAAATGACAAACAATATCAATGTGCTTGGTTCTTTATAAGAGATTGGATTTTTTGTTAATTTTTGTGCCACCTCATTATCACAATTGAGATCTTGGACAATTACCAACCCTAAGATTGGAGGATGTTGTAGTTAATAACAGCCTACAATATCCTAGTAATAGTTGTATCATCAATCCTAGTGTTAATCATAATCTAACAAATTAGGAACCTTGTAAATCTATATATATGACATTCTATTTATTATTTTGTCAACCAAGGTGGTCAAAATAGAATTCTGTTTATTCTATTCATTCTCTCTGTGGTTTCCAATGCCTCCAATGTTTCCAATGTTTCCAATGTAATCAAATGATTTCTACTAGAATACAAATTTCTCTTTTAATTTGCATCAGTATATCTATATTAGAATCTTTTCAGAGAGGTCCTAAGATGTGGCTGGTAATGGACCTAAAAGAGGAAGGAGATGCCAATTTTTCTTTAGACATATAATAGGTTCTTTGCTTAGGCAATATTGGGCAGAAACCAAGCCTCATTCTCCGTTCATATGTTAAGCAAAGAGACTAAGAAATGAAAAGCAATAAAGCAGGGTCCACGAGGATGTGACACCAACTAAATTGGAAACAAAAAAAGAAAAAAAAAAAAGTGATCGTATCCAGAATATATCTCACTTCCGGTTTTGTTTTCAAGTGGAAACCCAAAATCTCGGTACATGTTGATACAATCAAGGTCCCCCAGGAACTCTCTCTCCTCTCTCTCCTCGTGGGTATACAAATATTGCAGGTAGCATATGCAAAAGATGGGAAAATAAAATAAAATAAAATGGTATGGACATATCCTATTCTGCCTTAAAAGGAAAAATAGACAGAAATAGAATAACAAGTGACTAACGTCAGCTGGATAAAATGTGAGGAACAAAAAAGGCAGTGTTTGAAGGGATAAATATTAAGTGAGATGGAGGGCCATCTGCTGGAGAAGGTCTTTCTCCTGAGATGCATTGATGATGCCTCTGCACTCAGCATCCACTAACACCTCCGCCATTAGTGCAGCCGCATGCCCTCTGGGCTCCTCACAGGCTCTCCGCAACATGAAAACCTGACAATCCACAATCAACTTCAGCTTGAGTTGAAATAATTGGTGGAAGTACAGATATAAACTAGGGATTCGTTTTATTGTTGTACAATTAACAGCAAATACATCTTTAAAAGTGGCCAAACCTGATATTTACCCCTAAAAGAAAAATTGAAGCAATCATCATCTATAGTTACACTTCTATATTTATGTAAATAAACCTGTGCAGCAAACTATGAATAAAACGGTCGGAGATTATTGAGATTTGCATAAACATTCTAAAACGGTCTTGATCCTTCTGTTATTTATTAACAAAATGAAACATAATAATAAAAACAACATGTTCCTTTCATCTCAAAATAGATGCTTTAACTTGAAATGCCATGATAATTGATGATGCAGCCGCTGAAAGAAACTAAATATTTGTCAAGCTGCTTGATGAAATCAAATAAAAAAGTAAAACATTCCTGATGAAATTATTTTCATCACCTTAAAAAGAAGATCAATGAACAGGGAAGAATCCCAAACTTTTCAACGTTTAATCATTCTTACTCCACTATAATCTTTCTGAAATACCCTTCAGTTTACATTAGAGCTGATAGGACTTACGATAGAAATCTTGTTTCTCCATGTATGTTTACGCTTTCTGTTTGAGAATATATGATTTAGAGGCCAAAGCTGTGCGTTTCAGCCACAGACCACATCTCAGAGTCTTTGGTTATTATTGCAAGTACAGTCCAATATCTGTTGTTCACTCAGTATTACAACAAATGAAGAGGAAAAAAATGATTCTTTTTCTTTCCCGTTCAACCTAGTTGGATGAGTGTCAATTCAGGTATATTTACTCCAATAGCAAAGGATTTATTCGATTGCAAAGCATAAGAATGAATGCATAGTAGATAAAAAGCGTATAATACCTGCCCATGGTGTGATATTTCCAAGCTACCAGGCTGATTGATGAATGGCTCTCCGTCTATTTGAACTGGGAAAGGACTAGAAGCATGTATTCGTATGACAGTCCCTTGAGCTAATCTTCTGGCTTGGGAAAGTCCAACCTGTACAAAAGGAGAAGAGTCAGATTGTCTACAGAATTGTCATTTTATACTGGAATTACAAATTCAAGAAAAACTCTCAGCAATGAATTCCAATATCGTGTTTGCCTGATTACAATAAGATGCATATATATATGTTTTAATTTTGTGAAAATATAAATTACTTATTTCAATCATAATCTTTTGGTAAAAGATAAAGTTTCAATTCAGTACACTGCAAACTGGACAATCTAAGAGCTATTATATGTTGTCAAAAATAAAAACTGAAAATAATACAACATGCACAATTCTTGTCCAAAGATGCAAACAAGTTCTAGATCTCTCTGGAACAAAAGTAAGATTATTCAGGATTTCTTTCTGTAGGACTAGTGATTGTAAATACCTAATGAGAAAGAGGAAAAAACTTTGGACTTGTCTTGCTTACCTTCCAACAGTGTGATCTATCCTTAATATCAAATGTTGAAAAAGTTACTCGCATACTATGGAGACTTCAACACTAGTTTGAGTTGGAAAAAGAAAATCACAGAAATGCAGGCTTTTTAAACTCTTCTTTTATGGCAATGGATTAGTGGAAGAAGATGACGGACTTCATTGATCGGGTACAAACTAAACAAGCTCTCAAGTTATTTATAACAAGCATGTTAGCTAGAGCTCTCAAAAAGCAAAAGGCAATATTGTCAAAACCTTTCAGAAAGTATTTGGTGGATATACTCCTGGTCGTGCATGTGCACGTGAGAGAGAGTGAGGGAGGGAATAAGTATATAACTAGAAAATACCTTTAAGATTTTGGCATATTTGAACGCAAGTACAATGTAGATAAAGAAAAAAGTTTTATATTGTCAGGGGTTATGAAGAAACAATCAGTAATAAAGCACATATAATTCTGTAGTAAACTGATGGTGCTTATTTGGGAAGCACACTATTTAAGAAGAATCTCAGACCTGAAGTTTGCCAAGATGCCAAGCTCCACAAACACAGACAACCTCAAGCAATTTATCATGCATGGACTGCCCGGTAAAATCATCATCATGCTCATAGTCATTTTGCCAAAGATCTACTCCACCCATATAGCTGCTGATGTTGAGCACAATCAAACCCTCAGAATCCTGGGTTGGGAAAAAGGATTAGAAAGGCAGCAATTTACAACATGGAAGAGTAAAATTGAATCTGTCATAATATACCTTAGGAATATCAATGTATTTCCCATCAACTTCAAGCAAAACCCGCAATGGTAAATCAGCACAAGTTCTATCCATTATATCCCTGGCACCTTCTTTGGCATATCGCAATTTGTTAACGAACTGTTTAAATCACATTAGTCAGAAAACACTGATCCATCTGAGACATGGTAAAAATAACAAACCTGTCTGTGAGCTAGTATATCTAAATTATCATTTCCCAACAAGAGAAACAAAAGAATAAATAATTAAACAAAACATGTGCAGTATGCAAAACTAAGGAAACAGGTTTGCATTCTTGAGGTCAAAGTAAAATTGCAGTTGATTATCTTCCCACATATTGTCATGGCATTCCTAATTGCATACACGATACATTAATAGAAGAAGTTAAAAGGCAAAAGACACCAACTCCAGTTCAAGAAGAATAAATTAACTAGAGATATCAAGTAGTCTTGCTGCATGGAAAACATAGATTCACTGAAAGCCATACCGAATCTTTGAAAGTGCAGGTCATTTAAGTAGAAAGCTCAACAAGTAAATATTTAACATAAACCTGGTGACCAGAAGTCCTATAGTTACCTGACTACTGAACTTTTCTGGGCATATCTCCCGGGTAACATGAAATTCATACGCAACCTTTGCATCGCATCCAATACCTAGAGGGTAAAAATAGAAAATCACATATATCCAAGAAACAAGTATGGAAAATAAAAACTTCAGAGAAGTACCTAAATAGTTCATCATAAACTTGGATCGTACTTCTTTAAAATTGCCTTCAGGGTTTTCATCTCTAATATTTACTTCCCAGCGATCCAGCATTGAAACTGCAGCATCATTAATATCTTGCAGAAGTGTGGTCAAGCCACCTTGTCCATGAACTTTAGAGAAACCTCTTCCCCACTGCAGTACCCTTGACAAATCATTTCCTGTACCAAGGGGAAGAATAGCTACGGGAGGAGGTGATTCAAAATTGTGCTTCTCAATCGCATCAAGGACCCATGCAACCGTGCCATCTCCACCACAGACCAAAACTTTAAAATATGGTACATTACTGAAGAAATCCAAACCCACCTCCGGGCCCTGCGAAACACTCAACTCAAAAATCTGCAAACGGGAACAGTGGAAAGCCAAAGAGACCATCACATTAGATAATACGAAAATCCAAGAAGACAATGCAGGGAAACAGTTAAGCTTGTAAATGAATTTCTACGCTATTTGCACACAAATCCAAAGCGTAAAGAAAACCTTTTTCAGACCACTTATCGTATAGATTCATTTAGGATTACACTCTAGAAATTTTCTTGGTACCACTTAATTGTCCAATGAAACAGTAGCATGCACAAGATGAGACAAGTAGGAGGCAGTAGTGAATGGGAACAATTTATTTATTTCAGTATACAACTTTACTCCGGACATTACACATTGGACACAAAGAATCATTTGCAGGCAGAGAATGTGTAATGTCCGGAGTAAAGAATTTTGAACTTCTTTCTAGGGAACCACATGTCATCCTTACATACTATTGTTGCACAAATTAAGATGCTCTTCAGCATATGCAGGGCAGAAAAAAGAATTTTGAACTTCATTCACTCGTTTTGTAATTATTTGAGACTAAATGGGGGATGTGTGGACCCAAAATGGTCTTCAACAAGCAGAAAGAGCCAATTTACTATAACATGTGCAATGCATTACAGCGATGAGCAATAACATATGCAGCAACACCTAGTTATTTTCAAAAAGCCACATAGTTTGCTGTTAAACCACAGTAAGATTTATTGGCAATAAAAAGCTCAAAAATCACCTGGACAGGATTTAATAGCATATTCAATCTCCTTCGAAGATTAGGCCCATGTTGACCTCCACTCCTGATATTTATAAATACCAAAAGAGGTCTTGCATCATGCGGTAAATCAACCAGTGCATACTTCTTGATTTGACAATAGGTGGCAATTCGATTTTTTCTTTGTCTTGATCCATTACGGCCCTTTATGCTTAGTTCTTTACAATCTTTCTTCATGTAATCAGTCACTGGGGCATCTTGTAGCTTAGCATTAACAGATTGCTGGCTTCCATGCTTGTTGCGGTGGTTCCTTCTCCTAATCTGACCACAAACAGGAGAAGATATAATTTCCCTTGCAAAAGAAGTCAGCACTCCAACACCGCTGTTTTCTTCATCAACTTCTTTCACCCTAAGTGGAGAAAGAATATTCCTATTAAGAGGACCCAGATCACAGACATCACGGCATTCTTTCTTCATTTTGGCATGACACTTGACATGAATGAGTCGCTGACACCATAGGCAGTGCCATGTAGGAGAAGCATCAAGAAAAGGAACACCACATGGTTCATCACAGTAAAAACACGAAGCAAACATGTCAGGATTATCATCCATGGTAACCCATCTTTCTGACCAGTGGTGTTGAACATGGTTAAGACCAGCTTGTGCCACACACTTACAATCCTTTGCTGCAAGCTGTGAACAGTAAGAATGAGCGGCCACACCACAAACAGAGCAACGATGGACAGGAGTAAGCGATGAAGCCTTTGTACCTAAGTTTTGAGGAGAGACCAAGGAGGTCAGGCAAACACAGCACATGGATGGCTCTTCACCATAAGAAAAATCTTCCGTCCACATATGATGTGATAGGGGAACTTTTAGATTGTTCCAAACCCTTTTCTTTGCTGTTGCAGCAGCTTTAACCCATTTGAGAGACGTCCCTTTTTGCCACTTGAGACATGTGTACATAACAGCTAGAAGCACAAATGATCCAGCTACCAGATATCCAAGAACCAAAGGATAGAAGGCATCAGAGCTGGTTAGCAACCGCACAAGTGAACTGTGCAAATAAATCATGAGCGGGATCCTAAATTTTTATTGTCAATTTCAGTTCTGCTCCACGATGCGATGGATTTGATGTGACCAACTCCAAGCAGATTATGTGTACAAAAGCTGATCATATGAAACAACGCCATTCATGAGATAGAATATAAATGAACATGTGTAAAGAGAGACTTCAAACAACAAGACCTAAGAATTTAACACTGTAACTGCATAAAATAATAGAAGCCCTAGCACCAACTTTCCTTTATTTTACATCCAACTTATGAGCTGGCAATAGTATGGATAGAGACAAACAACATTTGTTGCTTTCTCAGGTAAGGTGAAAATTTTGCAATGAATTGGCCAACAAGATCTTGAATCATCTATTGGGAAGTGAAAAAAAGGCCAAACTATTTCTTTTCTTCAAAAATAGAAAATATATAAACACACAAACGGTGGAATTCCATGCCAAAGCAAGCTTAAATATGTGTCCCCATGTTACTTCAACACCAACTCTTTAAGAAAAAGGGTAAATTAAATAAAAATACATGGTTCAACTTTCATAGTTACTTTGGGCTCTTGAACACCTGAATTTTTTTTTCACTTTACAATGTTGTTTATTGGAAAATTCACTGAGCAGGTATTGGGAGCTAAAGCATTACTGTGTCAGTTGACATATTTTCTTCAATGCAATGCATATGCCTCCTTAAGAGATATTACTAAACCAAAATCTAGCTCTCAGCATTTCACAACAATGAAGTCACTTCTCCCTTCAGTTTTGACCTTAACAACGTTGGACTTGACCATCCAAGGGCCTTGTCACTGGCCAGGAAATCTAGACTAAATTTCGTAGTCATATCCTCTCAGAAATGACAATGTTATCCATCAAAGAATAATCTAATGTTGCCAAAGCTACTATTTCTTCATTGTTGCACTGGCACTACCAATTGCCAATATAAACTGTCACTAGGGCTCCAAATAAAGCCTACAAACATATGTCAGCAGGAATCAATCATTTTGTTGTCCTATTTCTGACAAAACTCATAACCATGTGCAATGAAGATTCCTTAACCATTGAGATGATAAATTGATCATAACATCATATAATTCCTGGAACACACAGTAAGTAGCTTTGTAACTAAAATTATAGGTTCAGATTTTGACTTGAAGACAATCCACTGTAATGAATGTCTCCATGAATCAATCATTTTGTTGTCTCATTTCTGACAAAATTCACCATCAGATGCAATGAAGATGTCTTAACCATTGAGATGACGAGTTGATCGTAACATTGTCTAGTCTGTCTTAAGAACACACGGTAAATAGCCTTGTAACTAAAACTGCAGGTTCAGCTTTTGACTGGAAAGCAATCCACTTCATGAAAAACTAGAATTACCATGGCAATAATGAGAGTATATTTTTCATAGGGTCAATTAAGGAGTGACTCATCCCACTGGTACCCAAGTTGCTTAGTTTTCCCAATTAGACAGTTTGCCTTCAATTCCTATACTCTCCTAGCTAAATATAACAAGTCAACTGAACTAGCCCCTACAAGTCGACACATTCCCATTAAACTCAATATTCGGGAAATCTCAAATCAAACCCATGAGGCAAGCATGACCAAAGAAAGGCTCTCAGATCCTTTCTGAAATTTGTCTCATGAAAGCATTGCGGTTTTATGGCTTTGCCATAAATTTCTCGAAAAGAAGATTAAGAGAATAAGAGCTAAGACATACCAAGAGCCCAAAGATAAACAAATCACTATTAGCTGATTAGTATGAGCGAAGACACCGTTGGTCCAGGTTATATATAACAATTGTATCATTCATGAAATGCAACAAGGTAGCCAAAAGCTAAATTTTCCCTCTGACTAAGGGGTTTATATTTACAAAAGTAATGAAGAAGGGAAAGTCAAGAAAACACCCGTGTGTAGCTTGCATTTGGATTAACATGCGTCGAGGGAATACAAATTAGAAATGCAATCAAAGAACCCTTTTGTTTGATTGTTGACAGAGGGAACAAAAAAGAAGGACACGACAGATTCCATTGGATGTTTCATTATTTCTCTGAAAGCAAAATTCAGAAAAGAGAATTGAATAACCAAAGCCAATAACAGCAGTGACAAAAATCAAGCACAGAAATTCAACGGCGGTTTGGAAGGAATTAAACCAAACATTGACACATGAGACCGATAGCAGATGACTAACATCAAAAGATCAAATTTGCGGAGTAAACATTCGATCCGCCGAATGACAGATCTGAGAAATAGAAGATAGTAGTAGATCTATAGAAAAGAAGAAATCAAAACAGCTGGCGAGAAGAAGCTAGAATTCAGAATGCGTTTGTGTTTGGAAGAGAGGATTGCCGGTTATGGAGAAAGTAGACGGAATAAGAGATATCATCAGATGCGAAGAAAGAAAGAACCTGATGCTGCTTCGAGATGCTTGCCTGTCGTTAATACTAGGAATGTCGAGACAACAAAGAAGAACAAAAAATATAGAATTGCAGGGGAAAAAGGGCGGGACTTTCCTTGCGCAACTAACGCGGCTTGCCTTTCGGAACCCGCGAAGCAATTCTGGTGTCCAATTGCGTGTCCGCGCGTGGGTTTTGTCGGCTTTGGATTCTTCGATATAACATTCTCCTTGGCGTCTCGAGTCTGAATCTTTGACTGCCCTCTGGCCCAAAATTGAAGGGAACGTGTGTGAACAGATCGTAACATAGTGACTTACTATCGCTCCATTCTCTCATTTTAAGAACTTGAAACCAAAGGTTGGAGAACAAAATAATTCACTTACTTAGCGAATTTGTTAAATAAAAAATGAGCCTTTTTCTCTTTTTATTTTCTTAAGGCATGTATATAAACTATACCAATCATCACTATGATAGGATATACCGGGAAAAAAATCGAATCCGATATAAGGTACTGAATGGTCAAGTCATTCGTTGAATTTAATCTTAAAAGTCTTTTCTTTGCTTTTCCAATTTTTCTTTCTACAGGGAAGTAGCTCGTCAAAAGTCATTTGATTGGGCATATCATCGGATAATCGTATGTTGCTGATCATTTTCTTTACCATATACATCGACCAAATAGGGCCATCAAAGATATTTTGCTGACCATTCTCTTAAGTCACTTAGCATTTTTCAAAACCTTAACATCAAATGTTAATGCTAATGGAAGATGAGATAATTTGAGGATTGTTGGTTTAACATAATTGTCTCACTAAAAAATGTGTCATGTTTTTGTAATTCCTTGTAAAGAATTAAATGTTTAATTCTGTATAAATAAAGTAGTATTGTACATTATACTCATCATAGTAGATTCAATAAAATTGAGTTCACATAACTTGTTGAAATGGCATCGAAGTAACTTTTCCTTCTTTAAGGTTTCCAATTAGAGTAACAGAAGTTACTTCGTAAAGCCCAAACTAGGTGAATAGGTGATAACAGTAAAAAAGAACAAATGTCTAACCCCAACGTATCTTGTTTTCTAAGGATTCCAACCAAGAACCTATACTTCACTACTATAACCAAATGAATGGTTACGTGGAATATTGTTATCAAATTACAACAAAATGGAGGAAGCTCAACAAGCTTTTTGTAGATATATGCAAGAAGCATTATTTAAGAAAGGAAAAACTAAAAAGGATAGTTTTGAAAGTTCTAAACAAGACTCCTATAATCTTGGAATCTTAAAGGATATGTATGAATATTTCAACAGAATCTAGAAAATCCTAATTACCAATTAGTGAGCAAGGTTCATACAAAATACAAGAACTCTAGCCAATAGAATTTATGATAAAACAACAAAATTGTTGCAAGTTAGAAAAGCTTATGCAAATATGTTGTTTATAAGTTAGAAAAAGATCTAGAGTTAAAAAAAAAATACAAAGGACAAGTCTTTTTGAAAAAGAAAAAGGGTTACTTTAGGAGTTAATAGCCACCCAAGAGGAAGAATTTAACATTTTTGCCTTAACAACACATTAAATGAGGCTAAAAATGTAGAAAATACTTATTATTGGGCAAAAGATCTTGTTATTCTAATAAGGCCAATAAAATTAGAGATCAAGAGGAAAAATCCTTTATGATCTCATATGTGAGGAGATTCTTTGTTACTTTATTAAGATTCATTATTCTTGAACTTAAGAAAAAAATCTTTGAAACAAAACCACTACTCAAGAAGATGGCAACAAGAAAAAATCTTGATTTGCTAGAAGACTTAGCTATTTTAGCTAAAGATATATAATTGTACAAAAAACACATAGCAATATAGAATTCATTATGCTCACTCGAAGGCTCTCTCTCTCCATATTCACCTTTTCTCACATGAACTATGATTGTGATTTTGAACGTTGACCAAAGCCATGAGCCTCTCAACACTTTCTAGAAGTTTAGCAAACCTCCAATTACTCTCTGTTTTGGCTTGTGCCATCTTTCCCTTAATCCTTTCAAATCTAGTAAGAGTTGGCCATGGCAAGACCATCGCTCTCAAGTACCAAAATGTTAGCTCCTTGAGCCAAGGGTTAGGTAATTGTCCTTTGAACTGTGAAATCAATCCATGGGCTTGTATGTTTCTTCTTCTTCTAATGCCTTATGGCTAACTAGGGTTAGATAGAAATGGGAAATCAAGAAGAATAGATTTCATTAAGGATTGAACATTATTACAAAACTTAGAAGGAATTGCCTACTTTCCCTTTCTTTTGTATCCTTAAATAACAACCGTTAGACCTTAAGACTTATCAACATTGGCACCTTTTCTCTAGGCTCTAACCATAAAAGTGAAAATATGCACAATAAGTACAATGATTTGTGCCTAATTATCAAACTTAATAAGGTAACAAAGTTAGTGAATCCTTGACACATTAACATTCTTCCCTAAGCCAGAGATTTGAACAAATAAAATACTTCGTGCTTTGGAAAGAAGGTGCCAATGTTGCTTGTTGCAGAGTACTTTGTTAATACATCAACAAATTGTTCTTTGGTGAAAACATGTCATGTTGCAATGACTTCTTATTGAAGTTTTTTTCTCACATAATAACATTCAACTTTAAAGTGCTTTATGTACTCATGAAAAATGGGATTTGTAGTGATTTTCTCTATAGCTTCATTATCACAGTATAGTAATGTAGGAGATTTCATGTGAAAACCAAAAGCCTTAAGTAGATTAATTATTCAAACTATCTCATAAGTAATGACCTATATAGCTCAATACTTTACTTCTACTAATGAGAATGAAATGGTTGGTTGTTTTTTAGATCACCATGCATAATGCAAAATCTTGTGGTGGATCTTCTTGTCATGGGACATGTGCTATAATTAGAATCACAATACACTCGTAATTCAAATTGTGAGGAGGATGGGAACACAAGACCAAGCCATGGATAGCTCTTAAGATATCTAATCACCTTTAATGTTGTATCCATATGAGATTGTTTTGAATCATGCATGAATTGATTGAGTTGAATTGAAAATGTGATGTCAGGTCTTGTAAAAGTCAAGTAAATCAATCATCCAGCTAAACTCTAATAGACTAATGGATCTATAAGAGGTGAATCATCTAGTTTTTCTTCTAATCCAGCATTATACTAAATGCTCGTAAACTTCTTATTCTATTCTATAGGAATTAATAATGGCTTGGAACTAGCCAAACCCACTTTAGAAATTAGTTCTAGGGTGTACTTTTGTTGGCTTAAGGAAATTCTTTCTAGAGAACAAGCAATCTTAAGGCTTAAGAAAAACTTGGACTAGCTAGGAAAGTGCATGTAATGTTGAAAATCATGTGTTGATATATTTTGTTGAGAAAAATTTTATTTGTAAATGTATGATTTTATATGCATATATTGAATACCAAAGGAAGTAAAAGGTGTGCAAATTATAATATCAATTAATGATATTATAAAGTAGTAGAGTTCCTACATTTCATTATCAAACATCACATATAGAGTTAAGATGAATTATTTTATGTGATTTAATGAGCAAAAATATTAGAGCTTATAATGAAAGAAAATGATACTTGGCAATTATGTGCTTATAGGTACTTATGAAAGATAAAGATATACTACTTGCTCAATTCAAATATAAGAGAAAATATTCACTGGTCATTGCTGGACCAATTACCTATTGGATCATTGCTGGACCAATTACTTATTGGATCATTGCTGGACTAATTACTTATTGGATCATTGTTGGACTAATTACCTATTGGATCATTGCTGGACTGATTACTTATTGGATCATTGTTGAACCGACTAACTATTGGACGAGTATGAAGCAGGCTCGTGAAAGTCAGCCCGCAAACAAGCCCGTAGAGATCAACCCGAGCATACTTCACTTAAGTGAAACACAACCATTTCACTTTGATAAAAGACTAAGCTCTTAAGTCAAACAAAATGAAGCCCTAAGCCTCATCTCTACTTAGGGCCATCCTCCTCCTTCTCTTTTGACTGTTGACTTTCCAACAAGAAGAAGAATGAAGTGATAGATGTGTCAGAATGGCTCTCTACTATGATAATCATCATCTATACAGTTGTATCATGTTGCTTCTATCAAGTCTCAACGGTAGAATCTCAAATAGGCTTGAACCGAAACCCTAGAGCTCAAGATTTGATAATCTACTATATAAGGACCTTCGGGTGAATGTTTGGTGGCCACTGAATGATATACTATCAATTTCATGATAAGAGATTAAAGCTTTGAATCATTTACTCATACTATTGTGTTCTTCAATCCTTGGAGAAAGAAAGAATCTTCAGTGATATTCCTTCAAATCTATTATCTTGTGAATATTTACTACTAAATTGATCTTCATATGTGCTAGATTACTTCAAAATATTATTTACAGATAAAGATCTTTGTAAATCCGAAACCCTAGCTTTGTAAAGTTGGGGATTTCATGATTAGAGCTTAATTGATTTTATATAAGTTCATTTAGCTCTTTGACAAGCTTTATTCCTCATTCACATTATATATTTAAGGATTAGCTTGATGTATTAAGGTTTGATTAACCTAAGCTTTGTAACCGAGAATCAAATAACTCCTTGTTGAGGAGTTGTGAAGTGTAGAAGAAGATTTTTTCTAGCTTAAAGTAAAGTTTACTTTAACTTTATTTAAGTTGAAGGAGAAGAAGGTGGAAGTAGGTGAAAAGTGCCGAACCACCTTGTAAATCTTTAAGTTTGCTTGTTTTGTCTTATTCCTTAATTATACTCTTTGATATTATTATGTTGAATAAAAATCTTGCATAAATCAAGAAAGAATAGTAAAATCTAAGATCCAATTCAACCCCCCCTTCTTAGATAGCCATAAAACCTTACAATTGGTATCAAGAGCCAAGTTCTCTCATTTAAAGGCTTAACATCCTAGAGTAGATCCACTTAGATGGTTGTAGAGGAAGGAGTAGCTATCATGGGGTGTAATAAACCACCTCTGTTTGATGGGATAAATTATAGACATTGGAAGCAATTTATGCAAGTCTTCATTGTCAGTCAAGACCCTGAAGCTTGGCAAATAATCAGAAAGGGTACTACTTTACCCGAAACTGATAAATGGAGTAAAAATGAAGCTAAAATCATGAGAATAAATGCTAAGGCTATGGACATGATTTATAATGGGTTAAAGGCTCATGAATTCAACAAAGTATCATCTTGCCTCATGGGTAAAGAAATATAAGACAAATTAGAAGTTACATTTGAAGGTACAAAAAAGGTAAAATCATTTAAGTGACCATGCTTACTCATGACTATGAATTGTGTACTATGCTTGCATATGAAACTGTTAGTGATATGTTTGGTAGATTTATTGAAATAGTTTCTAAACTTAAATTGTTAGGAAAGACTTATACAAATGAGGAGATGGTTAGGAAGATGCTAGTATCCTTACCCGAAAGCTGGGATCCAAAGAAAATGGCCATAATGGAAGCTCATGGCCTTGATAGTCTAACCTTAGATGATCTGTTAGGATCACTAAAGACTCATGAGATGCAATCAGCTAGAAGGGTAAGAGAGAAAGAAAATAGAAGGTCACTTGCCTTAAAAGTAGAAATAGAAAAGAATGAAGAGGTAAAGTCTGACAGTGATGAGATTACTCTTATAGCTAGAAGATTTAGAAAATTTCTTAAGAAAGATCTAGGAAGAAATAAGGGACAACCTAGGAAAAATGAAACACCTGATTCTAGGGAGAACTTATGTTATGAGTGTAGAAAACTTGGACATATCAAGGCTAATTGCCCTTTGCTAAAAAAGAAGAATAATAAAGGTAAAAAGAAGTCAATGATTGTTGCCAGTGATGATGAAAACTCTTCGTCAGATGAGGGAGAACAAGAAGAAGTTGCTCACCTTTGCTTAACCACAAATGCAACAATAGAACAAGAACTTGAGGTAAGTGATTCTGAACCCGAAACAAATCTTAGTGGTGATATTGAGACTGCTTTCTTTGATTTGGTTGAATATGCAACAAAGATGAAAGAAAAATATAATAGGATGAAAGCTAAATATAAATATGCAAAAGCTAAATCTAAAATTGATAAACCGGTCATGACATCTTCTATGTCTTGCATGCATGAAAGTTTTAATATATATGAGAGTATTTCTATGAAATCTGATACATGTTCTATGATTGATAATTGTTCTGATCTAGAAAATAAGCATGATGATATCTCAAAAGTTGTTTATGAGAATTGGGACATAACTACACTTAACCTGAGAATGAGCTAGAAAGAGAGAAACATAAAATTAAAATGAAATTGGATGGTACTATTATGCTGTTACATAGGTTCACAAAAGGCAATAACTTGTTGAATAATATGTTAAAATAAAAAAGAGGTGTATATAATAAAGTTGGTATAGGATATAACTCTTTGAAGAATACAAAAACTTCTATAAAACTTTTTGATAAAAAGGACTATACATTTCTGCTACATCATAAATGTTTTCATTGTAGCTATAATGGTCATTTATTTGATACATGTCCAATTAGACTTAAAAAAGCATATAAGATCAAGAAGGTGTGGATACCTAAGAAGATTAATAGTGTAGTTGATAACTCTATTTTTGTAGAGTTATTTGACCTATTTTAGGTAGTAAATAACTTTAATAATTGTGAGAAAACATTTGAATTCCTCTTTATTTACCAAAATTTATCTTGTTTGTATAGCATAAGGAGGCATGAAGAAAAAGGATGAAAAGGGAAAACCTGATGCTTATTGTGTGACAAAATCATAATATCAAGATCAAAAGAGTCAAGATAGGCTTGAGCTTTGGATGATTGTTATTAGATTTTCTATTGTTGTTGGGTTTTCTATTATTTAGAAAACCCAGTCATGTTAAGAATTCTAATCTTAATTAATTTAGGAGTTCAAAACCTAATTTTTTTAGGTATCCAAAACCAAAATCTATTGGGATAAGGTCTAAACCCAAAACTTTATTTAAAAGAAGAGAAGAAACGAAAGAAAGGGGAGGAGGAAATTGAGCACAACTCAAGAGAGAGGCCAAGAATTCAAGGTTTTCTTAAAGAGAAGACAAAAAGGGTGACAAACTTCTTGTTCTTGGATTCAAGATGTGTTATTTATTTCCTATTATTGTTCTTTCTCATTATTTCTTTATGCATTAGTTTATTTTTGTTAGAGCTACGATGTAACCTAATTATGATGGTATGAATATTATGATTGTTATGTTTTGCAAGATATTTTGTTTACGTGAAGTTGCATATTATTATGTTTAATGCTTTTAAGTGATTAGCTACTACTTGAATGATTTAATTTGCATATTTGAGACTGACAGGAGATGATATGTAATTGTTTCTTGTAATATGTAACCATAAATTAAATATGGATAGACATATACTATATTGTTTGTGTGGCTTTCAATATAAATTGTAATGTTCATAGATCCTAATGTATTTGGTTTGTTTCAATTCATATATAGAGATATAGTGAATTAATGAACTAAATAAGTTCACTATACCTAGACATAAGATAGTAAATAAATTAGGAAGTTCTGTCATCACATAGATATTATCCCTCTTGCAAGCATAAATAATCAATATTAATACCTAGTAGTTATGGTGAAATCATATGCTCTAACATATTTTGTGTATTTAGTTTTCTTAAATTTAGTAATTAATCTATCATCTATTATTTGAATTTGTTAGATAAATTCTAGAAGTTATTCACCATTAGTAATTAGTTAGTTTAGTAATCATCAAACTCTATGGGATGATATCTTTCTTATCATTATATTATTTGTTTGACATGTTCACTTACATTTAAATTTTACTGAACAGCAACTAACACTTACAGACCCAAAGAAAAAAGGGTACTAAGATCTCCAACACAAATTTTTGTTTCTGCAAGATATGAACATGAACATGAACATAAACAAGAAGAAGAAAGAGTTGTGGATTTTGGATAGAGGTTGTTCCTATCATATGACTAGGATGATGGAGCTCTTCTTAACACTTAAGTTGAAATCCAAAGGCACCGTATCTTTTGGAGATAACTTCAAAGGAAAAATTAAGGGTATAGGCACTATAGGTAACCCAAAATCTTTTCTTATATCTGATGTGTTGTATGTTGATGGATTGAAATTTAATTTATTGAGTATAAGTCAATTGTGTGATAATAATTTCAAAATTAGATTTGGAAAAGAACTTTGTCTTGTTGAAAATATGGAAAACAATGTAAGAGTTATTGGAAAAAAGTCACTTGGAAAGCTCAACTCTAAGGGTGATAAGGCCATATTTCTTGATTACTCTTAAACTAGCAAAGCATATAGAGTTTTCAATAAGAGAACTCTAGTTGTTGAAGAATCTATTCATGTACAATTTAAAGATGATTCTGATATGAATTCTATTGAACAAGAATTGAATGACAAGAATGCACTTATCATTGAGGGGGAGTTAGACTCAAGAGATTTTTCTTTTCCTAGAGTAAGGAATGAAGTAGATCAACAACATATCCTAGGAAACCCTACAAATAGAGTTAGTACAAGGTTTAGATATCACAACACATGTGAACATTAAGTCTTCTTGTCTCAAGTAGAGCCAAAGAAAGTAGATGAGGCTCTTAAAGATGAAAGTTGGTTTCTTGCTATGCAAGATAAACTAAATCAGTTTGACAGAAGCAAAGTCTGGAAGTTGATTCCAAGACCACAAGACCATTTGGTAATAGGGACAAAATGGGTGTTTCAAAATAAAGTAGATGAGAATGGGACAATCATTAGAAACAAAGCTAGATTAGTTGCACAAGGATATAGTCAAGAAGAAGAAATTGACTATGATGAGACATTTGCACCTGTAGCTAGATTAGAAGCTATCTGAATGTTACTTGCCTTTGCTTGCTACATGAACTTTACACTATTTCAAATGGATGTAAAGAGTACCTTCCTAAATGGTGTTGTAAAAGAAGATGTTTATGTCTAAAACCACCTAGATTTGAAGATCCCATATGTTCAAATCATGTATTTAAGCTTTCCAAAGCTTTGTATGGTTTGAAACAAGCTCCACGAGCTTGGTATGATAAGTTTAGTGCCTTTCGAGCTAGTACAAATTTTAGAAAAGGCAAAGTTGATAATACCTTGTTTGTTAAGACACAAGGAAAAGATATTTTGATTTTTCAAATTTATATTGATTATATTGTGTTTGGTTCTACAAATTTTGTTATATGTGAACAATTTGTTGATTCCATGAAACATGAATTTGAAATGAGCATGATGGGTGAACTAAACTATTTTCTTGATTTGCAAATTAAACAAACATCTAAAGGAATTTTCATAAGTTAAACCAAATATACAAAGAAGCTACTTAAGAAATATAATATGCATGATTCTAAACCAATAAACACTCCTATGAGCACATCTACATCTTTGTCACATGATAATATTAGAATTAGTATTAATTCTAAGATGTATAAAATGATTGGTTCATTACTATATCTAACTGCCTCTTGGCCAGACATCATGTTTAGTGTTTGTTTGTGTGCAAGATTTCAGTCCAATCCTAAAGAACTACATCTAAAAGCTGTTAAAAGAATCGTTCGATACTTAAAAGGGCACGGTTACATTAGGAATTTGGTATTCAAGAGACCTATATTTGATCTACATGCATTTAGTGATTCTGATTATATTGGTTGTAAAGTAGATAGAAAAAGTACAAGTGATACATGTCAATTTCTATGACACATGCTGGTTTCTTGGCACTTTAAGAAACAAAATAGTGTTGTTCTTTCTTCCATTGAAGTACAATATATAGTTACGGCTAGTTGTTGTGCTTAAATTCTATGGATGAAACAACAATTAGAAGACTATGGTATCTTCTCCACTAAAATTCCATTGAAATGTGATAATACTAGTGCTACAAATTTAACTAAAAATCCAATACAACACTCTAAAACCAAGCATATGGAAATAAGACATCACTTCATTCAAAATCATGTTGAAAAATTTGATATTTCCATTGAGTTTGTTCTGACTAACCAGTAACTTGTTGATATTTTTACCAAACGTTTGGATAATGATAAATTCTCCACTCTCCGAAGAAAGCTTGGTATGTGTCTGATTGAAGATATTACTTAAACTGTGTGAAAAATCTATTCGCTATACACTGCATGTATATTTTTTTTATTCAGTTCCTATCTTGAGGGGGAGCATTACAATCACATTTGGTATAAGGTTAGATCTCTGCCTTCTATTCCTACATGTTACACATGTACTCCATTTTTATTCACATTCCTCTGTTATATTTTAGTTTGATCTTTTTGATAATGTCAAAAAAGGGGAGAGAGTACATAGCTATAGCACATGTATGTTCCATTTTTTACTTTTAGTGCAGAATGTCGAATAGACTCTTTTACACCTAAGATACTTGTGTATGAGATACTTTTATGAAAATATTATGTGAACATGAATATGTTTGCTGTGATGAATATTGGTGAACATGTGATGTTTGGTAAAGATGACTATGTGTTCATACATTACTGGATATATGATATTTACATCTTACTTGCTCATTCAAGTGATGACATGTGTTGGTTGGTTGGATTAACTATGAAAATTTTTTCATCATAAAAAATAGGGAGATTGTTGAAAATCATGTGTTGATATATTTTGTTGAGAAAAATTTTATTTGTAAATGTATGATTTTATGTGCATATATTGAATACCAAAGGAAGTAATGTTGGGTTTTATGGCTTAACAAGAAGGGGGGTTGAATTGTTATTGTACCGAATCTAAGCTTTTGTATGATATAAAAAATTTAATCATTAATTTAACAATTTATATGATAATAAGAAATCAAACAAATAGAATTATTTAAGCAAGTGAAGAGTAAGAGAATCAACACCCAATTTACCACAGTGGTTCGGCACTGTATCTTAAAGTCCTATGTCCACCCTCTTCTCCTTCAATCTAACCAATTGAAGTCACCTTTACTCAACCAGATTAGGAGAACACGTTCTCCCTAATCCAAATAATTCCTTCTCAAAGGAATTCTTAAGTCCGAATACAGATTATGATCAAAAGATCATATACAGTAGCAAATCCCCAAATAATATGTTAGTTTATGAGATATTGCTAATTAGAGGAGCTATTCAAGCATATATATTAAGATACAGAGCTCCTATCACGAAATCCCCAATTTGAATAAATTAGGGTTTTAGATTTTCCTTAAAATTTATGTGTAGTAAATGTTTATAAGTGAAATCAGGATATAAATAATGTTATACAAGCTATGATTGAGTATATAATCGAAGATCAAAGTAGATAATCAAATATCACCAAACCCTTGTGAGTCACTGAGAGATGAGCAAACTCGAATCAAATAGTAGGTGAGCTTAAGAGACTTTCTTCATAAACAAAACCTTCAAATAGATATAAATCATCAAGAGAAAATCTTCACACACACATCTCCTTTAAATAGGACGTAGATCTAGGGCCTTTTAGGATCAAACCTGAACCATAGCCTTCTACCCATTAGGAATAGTAGGCTATCTATCAAATCAACCTCATATCAGCCTTCAAAACCAAAATTTGACTGTTCTAACAGCCCATCTTCTCCAGAATCCTCCCGTTGAGGTTTCGACATTTGAGAGACATAAAGATGACATCGAGGATGAGTGAAGCGACTAGGGCAGACTCATCAAGAGATAGAGACCTCTTATGTGCTTCTCTAAGTGAGATGACGTTGTGGCAAGGGCGTTTCTCTAATGGTCAAGACAACACCGTAGTGCAAGGAGACTTCAGCAGGGTTGGGCTGACGCGAGCGTAGGCCGCATCACATAGTCTTAGTCTAGCAACAAAGGGTCCAATCCAATAATAAAAGATCCCGCAGATAGACACGGTCCAATATCAACAAGGTCCAAAGTTTAATTATGTAAACACGGTCCAAAAATATGATCTTTTACAAAGTTCATATTTTGGTGTATTACATATATTGACTTTGAACTAATATCAAGATAGAGTTAATGTCCCTCATGTTCTTACAATTACATTAAACCAAGTATCATATTCCTAAATAAAATATATTCAAATATATTATATTTCTTAAAGAAATATTCAAATATTCAAATATTTAAATATATGTCACAAGAACTTTAAGAATATGTTTTATGAAGGAATGTAGGAACCCGGTTACTTTATAATATCATTAATTGATATTATAATTTGTACATCTTTTACTTTCTATAATTTTTCTTTTTGCACATATAAAAACATATTTTAAGAATTGATATTTACCAAAAATGTTTTTAGTCACAACAAAACCCTATTTTCCAACAATCTCCCCCTTTTTGGTGATGACAAAATATTTCAATAGTATGGCACATGTCACCAAATATCAATCATGTTTTTCAAGAGAACACAACTTATCATTACAGCATATTAGTCATCATACAATTAAAGTTGCAAATAGTTACTGCATATGACCATAAGCAAGTCCTATACATGTGTCTAGTAGATTTCGAAATTTATCATAGAACATGCAATTTTTCAAGCAGGGGTGATATGTATCCCACATTCTGCACTAATATAGTCAAAAATGAGACTTCACATGTGCACTATTCTCTCCCCCTTTTTGTCATAAGCAAAAGGAATGATTATGCAAGTAATTAGGACAGGCGACAAAAAATGAACAGATAGTAAACCGACAGGGATAAGAGTAGGGTACTAATTGGATTCTGTAGGAGTGAAAGTAGAGCCACTCCCTTTCAAGCCGAGCACTTTAAAAAACAATAAAAGAATAGAGAGATAGCAGTAATAGATAGTTCAAAGATTTTCAGGGACTAACATTCCAAGTTCTCGTCTAAGAGCATAAAATTTATCCTTTAATAAAGATTTGGTTAAGATATCAGCAATTTGCTGATCAGTGCTTACAAATTCAAGTACAACATCACCTTTCTGAACATGATCCCGAATGAACTGATGTCTAATTTCTATGTGCTTTGTTTTAGAATGTTGGATAGGATTCTTAGTGAGATTTATTGCATTGGTGTTGTCACATTTTAGTGGAACTCTATGTGATAAGATAACATAATCCTCTAATTGTTGTTTCATCCATAAGATTTGAGCATAACTACTAGCAGCAGCAATATATTCAGCTTCAGTGGAAGAGAGAGCTACACAATTTTGTTTCTTAGAGTGCCAAGAAATAAGCGTATTTCCAAGATAGTGACATCCACCACTCGTACTCTTCCTATCTAGTTTGCATCCAGCATAATCAGAATCACTAAATGCATGTAAATCTAGAGTGGTTTCTCTAGGATACCAAATTCCCGGGGAAACCATGTCTTTAAGGTATCTAAATATTCTTTTAACAACAACTAGGTGTTGTTCTTTGGGATTGGATTGATACCTAGCACATAGACACACACTAAACATAATATCTGGTCTAGATGCAGTCAAGTATAGCAAAGAACCAATCATGCCATGATATGATTTAGTGTCTACACTAATTCCATCTTCATCATTAGATAATGATAAGGAAGTGCTCATTGGTGTGTTCATTAGTTTAGAATCATGCATCTTGTATTTCTTGAGCAATTCATTTGTGTATTTCATTTGACTTATAAAAGCACAATTGTTTGTTTGTTTGATTTGTAATCCAATAAGGTATGTTAATTCACCTATCATACTCATTTCAAATTCACTTTGTATGCATGCAACAAATTCTTCACATAATTTAGAGTTTGTAGAACCAAACACAGTATCATCAACATATATTTAAACAATTAAAATTTCTTTTTCTTTGTTCTTTATAAATAATGTGTTGTCTACTTTTCTTTTTCTGAAATCATGATTAATCAAGAATGAACTTAGTTTATCATACCAAGCCTGTGGAGCTTGTTTCAAACCATATAAAGCTTTTGATAGTTTAAAGACATGATTTGAATAAATCGAATCTTCAAATCTAGGTGGTTGTTCAACATATACCTCTTCCTTTATAATATCATTCAAAAATGCACTCTTGACATCCATTTGAAATAAGGTAAAGTTCATACAGCAAGCAAATGTAAGTAAGATCTGAATTGCTTCCAACCTAGCTTTTGGTGCAAATGTTTCATCATAGTCAATCCTTTCTTCTTGACTATATCCTTGTACTACTAATCTAGCCTTATTTCTAGTAATAGTACCGTTTTCATCTAGTTTATTCCTGAAAACCCATTTTGTACCTATGACTGGATGATCCTTTGGTCTAGGAACTAGATTCCAAACCTTGTTTCTTTCAAACTGGTTCAATTCTTCTTGCATAGCAAGAAACCAATTTTCATGTTAAAAAGACTCATCTACTTTCTTTGGCTTTACTTGAGATAAAAAGGCTTAATGTTCACATGTGTTGTGGAATCGAGACCTTGTACTTACTTTAACATTTGGATTTCCTATGATGTGATAATGATCTACTTCATTTCTAACTCTAGGGAAGGAAGGCTCTCTAGTTTTAGACTCCCCCTCAACTTTAGCCCTATTTAGAATACTTTTATTTTCATCTTTCTCTTCTGTTTCTAGGATGCCGTGACAGTCATCCTCAAACTTAACATGAATTGACTCTTCTACAACTAAGGTTCATTTGTTGAATACTTTATATGCTTTACTTGTATGAGAATATCCAAGAAATATTCCTTCATCACTCTTGGAATCAAATTTTCCAAGTGATTCTTTTCCATGATTCAAAACAAAACATTTGCTACCAAAAACATGGAAGTATGAAATGTTTGGTTTTCTTTCAAAAAATAATTCAAAAGGTGTCTTTTTCAAAATAGGTCTTATTAAAGCACGATTTAAAATATAACAAGCTGTGTTTACAGCCTCTCCCCATAAATGTTTAGGAAAATTATATTCACATATCATGGTTCTAGCCATTTTTTTAAGAGTTCTATTTTTCCTTTCAACAACACCATTTTGTTGTAGTGTTTTAAGAGCTGAAAAATTATGTGAAATACCATTTTCTAAACAAAATTTTTCAAAGAGTTGGTTTTCAAATTCACTACCATGATCAGTTCTTATTTTTATGATTGAAAGACCTTTTTTATTTTGAATCATTTTACAAAATTCAGCAAACTTCTCGAATGTCTCATCTTTCCTAACAAGCATGTATGTCCATGTGAATCTAGAATAGTCATGTATAATGTCTAAGACATAATATTTACCATTTAATGTTGCTATTCTCATAGGATCAAAAAGGTCCATGTGCAATATTTCTAATGGTCTAGATGTACTTATCACAAGCTTCGACTTGAAGCTACTTTGTGTATATTTGCCCTTAATGCATGCTTCACATATTCTATCATTGTTAAATTCTAAAGATGGAAGACCTTTTACTAGATTGTACTTAGTTTTTCTATCAATCCTAGACCCGCATGTCCTAGCCTTTTATACCACAACCAAGCATCAATATTTCTATTTACAACCAAACATATTTGTTCAACATTCAACTTACTTAAAACAAGCACATAGATATTGTCTTTCCTTTTTCCAACAATTTTATATTTAACATGCTCAACAAGACAACTTTCTTTTCTAAATTTTATTTTGAATCCTTTATCACATAACTGACTTATGCTAAGTAGGTTAAATTTTATTTCATCTATAAGCAAAACTTCAGATATTAGTAGGGTATCAAAGTTACCTATTGTTCCCATTTCTCTTATTCTTCCTTTAGAGCTATCTCCAAAAGATACTATACCTCCATTTTTCAACTTAAGTGTTAAGAAGAGCTCCTTCATCCCAGTCATGTGTCGAGAACATCTGTTATCCAGAATCCACATGTTCTTCAGCTTTTTGTTCCTTGTGCACTCATAACCTATAGAAACAATTTGATCATTGAAATGCTTAGTACCCTTTTTACTTTAGGTCCATGAGTGTTAGTTTGACTTAGAGTTCTATCATTCTTAGGCAACCAAAGTTTCTTTACTTTGTAAGCCTTTCTAAGTCTTATGGGACATTTATCAAAATTATGGCCAAAATAATTACAAAAAAAGCATTTATTTTCATGCAGCGGAATTGAACACTCTTTCTCTTTAAAGAAATGAATGAATGATTTTGATTTGTCATTCAATTTATATCCTAGTCCCGCCTTATCATATATACCTCTTTGAGAATTTAGAATTCTATCTAACATGCCACTACCATTTGTAAATTTCTGTAGCAATAGATTAGTTGCATCAAGTTTTGATTTCAAGTCACAGTTTTCTTTTTGTAGTTCAAAGACTCTATTCTTAAGATTTTCAACACATACTTGTGAGTTATTTTCTACATGTATTTCAATATCAGAGGATGCGTTGACACCATAAAAAGTTTCTGTTCCTATTTGCATGTTTTCAGATTTTCATTGTTTTTCATACATATCATTCATACAAGCATCATATTTCATATATGCATTAGCAAAAATAACAATGTCATCATTCACTGAAATCAAAGTATCTTTCTTTTCAGTTTCATCTCTACACACAGTAAGTTCTATGCTTTGTTTATCAATAAAATTAATTTTCTGTACAGAAGTCAACTTTTCCTGTTTTTCAGATTTATTTTTTACTTTTAACTTTTTGTATTTATCTTTTAATTTATTTGTATATTCAACTACATCAAAAAATGCAGTTTCTAACCCAGATTTTATTTGAAGAAATAGTTCAGAATCATTTACCTCACTATTTTCTTCCTCAAGAGTTGCTGTTGCGGTTAGGCATAGATGTGCAACTTCTTTTTGAGTTTCTTCATTAGATGAGGACTTCTCATCATCCTAGGCAGCAATCATCGCCTTCTTTTTGTTCTTGCTGTTTCTCTTCTTGATCATCAGACAATTAATCTTGATGTGTCTTGGTTTCCTGCATTCATAACATACATTCTCCCTAGGTTCATTTACTTCTTTTCTCTTATTTTGCCCTATGTTTTTGTTTAATACTCTTCTTAGGAATTTTCTAAATCTTCTAGCTATAAGAGCTACTTCATTATTTTCTGACTCTTCCTCTTCAACCTTTTCAACTTCTACTTTAAGTGCAAGTGATCTCCTATTTTCCTTTTCTTTCTATTTTTTCATAAGATGCATTTCATAAGTCTTAAGAGAACCTAGCAAATCATCTAAAGTCAGCACATCTAGGTTATGAGCTTCTTCTATGGCCATCTTTTTAGGATCCTAACTCTTGGGTGAGGATACTAACATTTTTCTTACCATTTCCTCATTTGTATAGGTTTTTCCTAGCAATTTAAGCTCAAAAATAATTTCAATGAGTCTACCAAACATATCACTAATAGTTTCAAAATCATTCATAACAAATAATTCATAATCATGTGTAAGCATATTAACTTTAGAAGACTTTACCTTTTTAGTTACTTCATAGATGACTTATAACTTATTCCAAATTTCTTTACCAGTGGTGCAAGAGAACACTTTGTTAAACTCATGTGCTCTAAGACCACTATAGATCATATTCATGGACTTAGCATTTAACCCTATTACTTTAGCTTCATTTTTTAACCATTCATCAGTTTTGGGTAATGTAATACCCTTCCTGATTACTTGCCAAGCTTCTAGATCTTGGCCTATTATGAAGACTTGCATTAATTGTTTCCAATGCCTAAAATTAATGCCATCAAACAAGGGAGGTTTATTAAACCCCATAACAGCTAACCTTTTATCAGAAGCCATAATGTGGATCTATTCTAGGATGTTAATCCTTTTAATTAGAGAACTTGGCTCTAGATGCCAATTTTTGGGTTTTATGGCTTAACAAGAAGGGGGTTGAATTGTTATTGTACGAAATCTAAGCTTTTGTATGATATAAAAAATTCAATCAATTAATTTAACAATTTATATGATAATAAGAAATCAAACAAATAGAATTATTTAAGCAAGTGAAGAATAAGAGAATCAACTCCCAATTTACCACGGTGGTTTGACACTTTATCTTAGAGTCCTACCTCTACCCTCTTCTCCTTAAATCTAACAAATTAAAGTCACCTTTACTTAACCAGAATACGAGAATATGTTTTCCTAATCCAAATAATTCATTCTCAAAGGAATTTTCAAGTCTGAATATAGATTATGATCAAAAGATCATATACAGTAACAAATCCCCAAATAATATGTTAGTTTATGGGATATTGCTAATCAGAGGAGCTATTTAAGCATATATATCAAGATACAGAGCTCCTATCATGAAATCCCTAATTTGAATAAATTAGGGTTTCAGATTTTCCTTAAAATTTATGTGCAATAAATGTTTATAAGTGAAATCAGCATATAAATAATGTTATACAAGCTATGATTGAGTATATAATCGAAGATCAAAGTAAATAATCAAATATCATTGAACCCTTGTGAGTCATCGAGAGATGAGCAAACTCAAATCAAATAGTAGGTGAGCTTAAGAGACTTTCTTCACAAAGAGAACACTTCAAATAGATGTAAATCATCAAGAGAAAATCTTCACGCACATATCTCCTTTTAATAGGAAGCAGATCTAGGGCCTTTTAGGATCAAACCTGAACTATAGCTTTCTTCTCATTAGGAATAGTAGGCTATCTATCAAATCAACCTCATATCAGCCTTCAAAGCCAAAATCCAACCGTTTTGACTGTCCGTCTTTTCTAGAATCCTCTCGTTGAGGTTTCAGCGTTTGAGAAAAGCAAAGATGACATCAGGGATGAGTAAAGCGGCTAGGGTAGACTCATCGAGAGATAGAGACCTCTTATGTGCTTTTCTAAGTGAGACGACATTATGGCAGGGGCGCGTCTCTGATGGTCAAGACAACATCGTGGCAAGGGCACTTCTCTAATGGTCAAGACGACACTGTAACGCGAGGAGACTTTAGTGGGGTCAGGCTAATGCGAGCTTAGGCTGCATCACATAGTCTTAGTCTATAAACAAAGGGTCCAGTCTAGTAATAAAAGATCCAGCAGATAGACATGGTCCAATATCAACAAGGTCTAAAGTTTAATTATGTAAATATGGTCCAAAAATATGATCTTTTACAAAGTTCATATTTTGGTGTATTACATATATTGACTTTGAACTAATATCAAGATAGAGTTAATGCCCCTCATGTTCCTACAATTACATTAAACCAAGTATCATATTCCCAAATAAAATATATTCAAATATATTATATTTCTTAAAGAAATATTCAAATATTCAAATATTCAAATATTCAAATATATGTCACAAGAACTTTAAGAATATGTTTTATGAAGGAATGTAGGAACCCGGTTACTTTATAATATCATTAATTGATATTATAATTTGTACACCTTTTACTTCCTATAATTTTTCTTTTTGCATATATAAAAACATATTTTAAGAATTGATATTTACCAAAAAAAATTTAGTCATAACAAAACCCTATTTTCCAACAAGTAAAAGGTGTGCAAATTATAATATCAATTAATGATATTATAAAGTACCCGGGTTCCTACATTCCATTACCAAACATCACATATAGAGTTAAGATGAATTATTTTATGTGATTTAATGAGCAAAAATATTAGTGCTTATAATTAAAAAAAATGATACTTGGCAATTGTGTGCTTATAGGTACTTGTGAAGGATAAAGATATACTACTTGCTTAATTCAAATATAAGAGAAAATATTCACTAGTCATTGCTGGACCAATTACCTATTGGATCATTGCTGGACCAATTACTTATTGGATCATTGCTGGACTAATTACTTATTGGATTATTGTTGGACCGATTTCCTATTGGATCATTGCTAGACTGATTACCTATTGGATCATTGCTAGACTGATTACCTATTGGATCATTGCTGGACTGACTAACTATTGGACGAGTATGAAGCAGGCTCATGAAAGTTAGCCCGCAAACAAGCCCATAGAGCTCAACCCAAGCATACTTCACTTAAGTGAAATGCGGCCATTTCACTTTGATAAGAGACTAAGCTCTTATGTCGAACAAAATGAAGCCCTAAGCCTCATTTTTACTCGAAGCCATCCTCCTCCCTCTCTTTCGACTGTTAACTCTCCAACGGGGAAAAGAATGAAGTGATAGATGTGTCAGAATGGCTCTCTACTGCGATAATCATCATTTCTATAGTTGTATAATGTCGCTTCTATCAAGTCTTAATGGTAGAATCGCAAATAGGTTTAAATTGAAACCCTAGAGCTCAAGATTTGATAATCTACTATATAAGGAGCTTCGGGTGAATGTTTGGTGGTTGTTGAATGATATACTATTGATTTCACGATAAGAGATTAAAGCTTTGAATCATTTACTCATACTATTATGTTCTTCAATCCCTGGAGAAAGAAAGAATCTTTGGTGATATTCCTTCAAATCTATTATCTTGTGAATATTTACTGCTAGATTGATCTTCATATGTGCTAGATTACTTTAAAATATTACTTGCACATAAAGATCTTTGTAAATCCGAAATCCTAGCTTTGTAAAATTGGGGATTTCATGGTTAAAGCTTGAATTGATTTTATATAAGTTCAATTAGCTCTCTAACAAGCTTTATTTCTCACTTACATTATATATTTAAGGATTAGCTTGATGTATTAAGGTTTGATTAACCTAAGCTTTGTAACCGAGAATCAAATAACTCATTGTTGAGGAGTTGTGAAGTGTAGGAGAAGATTTCCCCTAACTTGAAGTAAAGTAGACTTCAACTTGGTTTAAGTTGAAGGAGAAGAGGGTGAAAGTAGGTGAAAAGATCCGAACCACCGTGTAAATCTTTGAGTTTGCTTATACTCTTTGATATTATTGTGTTGAATAACAGTCTCGCATAAATCAAGAAAGAACAGTAAAATACAAGATAAAACCCAAGTATCCAATTCAACCCCCCCTTCTTGGATAGCCATAAAACCTTACATGTAATTATTTTTTAAGGTCTATGATGGCATCATGACTATTTCCTATAATCAAGGTATCATTAACATAGATAAGTAGAGCCACAAAAGAATTACCTTTCTTCTTGGTGAATGAGGAATAATCATGATAGAATTGGATTAAGCCATGTGTAATCAATGCTCTAGTGACCTTCACATTCTATTGATGGGATGCTTGCTTCAACTTACAAAGGGATTTATACATTCAACAAACTAAAGGCTCCCCTTGATTGGGAAATCTAAAGGGAAGCTCTTTATAAACTTCCTTGGAGAGATCACCATAAAGGAATGCATTATAAACATTCATTTAATAAAGGGGCTAATGATGAATGATAGTGGTAGTAATGATGAGGCGTATAATAACATGCTTGTAGGTTTAGCAAGAAGGGGATGCATGGTAGTAAAAGGGGCAAGGAGAGAAGAAGATGGGGCAAGGTCAAGGGAGGTAGATAGGGAAATGGGAATGGGAGTAGATAGGGTAACATTGCTGGTAGGAAGATTCAAAAGATCAATTAGTAGGGATGATGAAGTATAAGAATTAGGATCCGGTACTACTAAAGATGACAAAGATGCTTGGCTGTTAAAGGACTAGAAAGATTGAAGACAAAAAAGGAAAATAGTTTATTGAAAAATGACATCCTAACTAATAAAAAATTTGTGAGATTGAGGGACATATAAGCAATAACCTTTCTGAGAATAAGGGTAACCCATAAAAATGAAAGGAAGTGTTTAAAGACTAAATTTTTCTTAAGTGCCTAGTGTGGTGGCATAGCAATGACATTTAAAAACACAAAGATAATCAAGAACGTGAGGTTTACCAAAATGTTTTTCAAAAGGGCTAATGCCATTGAGGGATGAGGAAGGGAGGTGGTTAATAAGATAAGTGGCAATGAGAAGACATTCCTCTAAAAAATAAGATGTAATTGAGCCTAAAACATCAAGGCATGAGCCATGTCAAGCAAGTGCCAATGACTGCATTCAACCACTATTTTTTTTTAGGGGTGTAAATACAAGAGGTCTCATGAAGGATGTCTTTCATGTCAAGAAAGGATCAACATTCATAAGAGAAGAATTTCAAACCATTGTCCGAATAAATGCATAAGAAAACAAAATAAAATTGAGTGTGGACCATGGAGAGAAAATATTTAATTTTAAAAAAAACTTTACTTTTTAAATTTCAAAAGAAAAGTTCAAGTGGTGTAGGAAAAATCATCCACAATCATTATAAAATATTGAACAGTATCATGTCTATGGGTCCAATGAGGACCCCAAACATCTATGTGAACAAGTGATAACTTTTTTTTGTATCAGATTATAATGACTACTTTAGGCATTATGTAGTGTAGTATTTGTTACATTAGATTTGTATTTGTTTATATTTGTTTATATTTTTTTATTTCATGTAACAAACCCAAAATAAGTGAAATATAAGGAAAAGAAGTAGCAAATCATGCGAAATAAGATATTTTCCCATTGCATGTGGAAAACCCATCTAGAAAAGAAAAGAAAAAAAAAAAGAAAACAAGTGATTTGTGAGGAGTAGAAAAGGAAGCACGTGTGAAGAAAAAGGCATTATCATGGAAAGAGAAATGGAAGCAAGAGAGGGAGACGTCTTTGGTTGAGCAAATAGAGAATAGAGGAGAGAGAAAGGAGAGAGGTGCAATTGTCAAGCCAAAAAGGGTCATGTGAACAAAGAAAGGGTAGCAATTGCTGGTGTGGGATGATCGTGCGATAGTTGACTGGAACACCTTCTACATTTGTTTCCTTTAGTGATTAGACTCCATGTGAAAAGAGGTTCACACAACAACATGACCCACTTATGGTAATAGAAGGATGATTTCCCGTTGATTTGACTTAATTTTGGTGATTTGTAACCACTTACAACAATATATTCCTTAGTTTGGTCGATCTACAATAGTTTTCAACCATGAGGGATGATGAATGCCATCTATACTTTTTCTAGCAACTTTTTGGTATATTTTCACTTCTTTTTGGGAGATCTATGTGACCTTTTGATAGATTAGCATTTTTTGGTGGTTTTTGTGAAGAGTGGCCATGATGCATGGTGGTGTATGGCGGTGCATGATGATGGTGTGTTGCTACATGTGGCTACTCATTTTCTTCCCTTCTTTCTAGATGGCCTCTTTTATTCTCCTTGATGTGTAGAATTATGTGGAACTTTCTTAAAAAGAAAGACAATTTAGTAACAACTTAGGTGTTTTTCTATTTAAGATGTTTTGTATAATTTTCACATTGTTTATGTTTATGTATATAACTTGTTTTAGTCTAGTTTGTTAGAGCTATGATTTAACTTAATTACAATGGTATGAATTGTATGATTATGGTGTTTTATGAGATATTTTGTTTATGTGAAGTTGCATATTATGAAGTTTAATGCTTTTAAGTGATTAGTACCACTTAAATGATTTGATTTGCATGTTTGAAACCTACAAAAGATAACATGTAGTTGCTTAATGTAATGTGCAACCATAGATCAATATGGATACACATATACCATATGGTTTGTGTGGTTTTAGGTGTAAATTAGAATATTCATAAATTTTAAGGCACTTTGTTTAGTTTGATTCACATATAGAAATATAGTGAGTTAATGAGCTTAAGTAGGTTTTTTATACTTAGTAGGTTGATGGTCCAAGATACTTGTATTAGGATAAAGAGGGTGAGAAGGATTACCATAAACTAAAGGCCCATTGTAAGACTATATCATGGGTGGATGTTGTGGACCATAGCTAGGTGGGTTGGGTTGCCCAACAAACTACATTGGTGGTCCAATAATAGTGGCATTATGTGCCAAAGGCCTATTGCTACAACCAAACTTTTTGTGTGAGCCCCTTTGTTGTTTGGGCTTCCAACTAGGTGGGTAGCCCACAAGGAGGTAGCAAGATTCTCTTAAATGGCCTAGTTTTTTACAATGGCTACATATGAGCTGGTTGTTGCTAGAGTTGCTATTGGAGTTGGGCTCTCTCGGCCCAAGGGCCAAATCATGCTACTAACCTGTATGTAGGAAAGATCCACCTAACCTTGGAAGGGATGTGGTTGATAAATTTATTTTTATAGAGTTATTTTATTTATTTTAGGCAATAAATAACTTTAATAATTTTGAGAAAACATTTGAACTCCTCTTTATTTACCTAAATTTATCACAAGGAAGCAAGGAGAAAAGGAATGAACATGGAGAACCTGATGCTTATTGTGTGGCAAAATCATAATATCAAGATCAAGAGAGTCAAGATGGGCTTGGGCTTTGGATGATTGTTATTAGATTTTTTGTTGTTGTTGAGTTTTCTAAATAAATAGAAAACCTAGTCATGTTAGGAATTCAAGTCCCAATTAATTTAGGAGTTCAAAACCTAATTGTTTTAGGTATCTAAAACCCAGTTCTACTAGGATAGGAGATAGGTCTAAACCTAAATCCTATTTAAGAGAAGAGAAGAGGCAAAAGAAAGGGGAGGAGGAAATTGAGCACAACTTAAGGTTTCTTAAAGAGAAGACAAAAAGGGTGATAGACTTCTTATTCTTGGATTCAAGGTGCCTTCTTTATTTCTTATTATTATTCTTCCACATTATTTCTTTATGTTTTAGTTTATTTTTGTTAGAACTACGATGTAACCTAATTATGATGATATGAATCTTATGATTATTATGTTTTGCAAGATATTTTGTTTATGTGAAGTTACATATTATTGTGTTTAATGCTTTTAAGTGATTAGCTACCACTTGAATGATCTGATTTGCATGCTTAAGATCGACAGGAGATGATATGCAGTTACTTCTTGTAATATGTAACCATAAATTAAATATGGATAGATATATACCATATTATTTGTGTGGCTTTCAGTGTAAACTGGGAATGTTCATAGATCCTAATGCATTTGGTTTGTTTCAATTCACATATAGAGATACAATGAATTAATGAACTAAGTAGGTTTGTTATACCTAGACATAGGATAGTGAATAAATTAGGAGATTCCGCTATCACATAGATATTATCCCTCTTGCAAGCATACATAATCTACATTAGTACCTTATAGTTATGATGAAATCGAACACTCTAACATATTTTGCATATTTAGTTTTATTAAATTTATTTGATTAGTGTATTCTCTATTAATTTGAATTTGTTAGATAAATTCTAGGAGTTATTTACCATTAGTAATTAGTTGGTCTAGTAATCACCAATCTGTGTGGGATGATATCTTTCTTATCATTATATTACTTGCTCAACATGTTCACTTGCATATAAAATTTCACCGAACAAGTTTTTAGTGCCATTGCTGGGGATTGGTTGTTTTACTGTTGATTAATATTAGGTTAATCTAGCTTTTATTACCTTTATTTTATTTTATTTTTGTCTTTTTGCTAAAAAAAATTGTTGTTAAACAATAAAGATGGAGAACAATGATGGTTCACATAAACTCCTAAGAGACTATGCTGCACTAACATTTTGGAATGCCATATCAAGCTTTCAAAGGCCTACAAGTCAGGCAAACTACTTTAAGATCGAGCTAACACATAAAGTAGATACCTTTGCCGACTTACGTGTAGAATTGGAAGAGTTCCTAAAGAATAGAGAATGTGAATTTTATGATGGAGCACATGAGAGCACGAAATGTCAAGTAGGTAACCCTTATGCTCAATATAATGAATATGCTAATTTTGTTGGGATTTTAAGCAAGTCACATAATGATTATTACTCCAACATGTGCAATCCAGGATGGTACAAGCATCAAAATTTTTCATGGAGTAGCCTAAATGAAATGAGACCGCCATTAACATTCAAGCAAAAAGAAGAGGTAAAGCCTAACTTGGAGGACATGATTAACAAAATGGTCAACACCACAGAGCGCTTTATAAAGAGCACTAAAGTAATATTGGATACAATAAAAGAGGTGAAGCCTAACTTGGAGGATGTAGTTACCAACTTGGCCATAACCACACAAAACTTTATAGAGAGTATTGAAGTGAAGTTGCAGAACCAAGAAGCTTTAATCAAAAGATTAGAGGTGCAAATGGGCCAGTTAATTGATATGATCTCAGAGAGAGAGGAGGGTCCTTTGCCTAGTAATATGGCGGAAATCCCTATAGATACCACAGAGGCAATAACCTTAACAAGAAGCAACCAAGTGGGAGAAGATGATGTTGACAAAGAGATTTTCAAAGTATAGATAAGGATGTCATCCTAGAACTAAAGGAGGCACCCAAGAGCAAATTTTTTCTAGATGATCTTGAGGCCTTTACATTTCCTCCAACTCTATCTCCCCACAGATTCTAGCAAAATGAAAAAGATAAGCAGTTTTTGGAATTCCTTGATATATCTTCAAAACTGCACGTTAACATTCTTTTTGTAGATGCTTCAACTCAAATGTTCAGTTACAAAATTTTTTTAAAAAAGATATTGGAGAACAAAAGGAAGCAGGAAATATATGAGACAGTGAGGTTGATTGAAGAGTGCTCTACCATTTTCAACACAAGCTATCTCCTAAACTATTACAGTTTCATCCTCCTTAAGCAACAACATCTAGGATAGTTTGGCTGAAAACTATAAAGCAAGCGCTTATTGGGAGGCAACCCAAGAAATTTTCCTTTTAGTCTTTTCATTAGAAGTTTTGTCACCATCATCTCTTCAGAGCTTTACGTGGATATGACCTACAATCAAGGGAGTTTTCTCATTCCTATTCCTTCATTATTATTGCTTTCTTTTGTTTTTGCATTTAGGACAATGCTTCATTCAAGTTTGGGGGTAGGGAAAGAACCTTTGTGCTAAATTTGATTGAAATTCTTTTTTTATGTCATGATTACATCCCATGTTGTGAATTCTTGGTGATTCTTTCGAAGATATAGATTTTATTCAAACCTGCAATTGTGGTGTGAGTTAAGTGTGATTTTGATTATGTTGATCCACCTATTGAGCAGTAAAAGTCCTTTATTTTTGAAATTATGTGTATCTTTAGAGAACATTCATTGAACTATGTGATTTTCTTAGATCACACCTGAATCTTAGAATTTGTTTGATTTTCTCTTGAGGCAAAATCCTAAGCTGCATTTAATTGAGAAAATGATTTAGGCCATTCTTTGGATCATTTAAGCCTTTCAAGCCAACCCTATTCATTTATCACCAGTCACCCCATTGAGCCTTGATTCTTACCCATTTTTTTTAATGACACCCACGTATATATAGCCATAAGCCTTGAATAACTTATCTTATCATCCCACGCCCATGAACATGTTAACTTGTAGGATGGAAGTTTGTTTGAGATGAATAAAGGTTAAAAGGAAGATGGAGCATGGAAAGAAATTGATTGCAATGATTAAGTAGGGCATAGTATTTCATTTCTACCAAAAAAGAAAAGAAAAGAAAAGAAAGGAAGTACAACATTTGCCTAAGAATGGAATCCTCTTATAATTCCTTATCATATTTAAGCCATTCAATGTTTTAAATTAGGCCATTAAGTATAGTAATTGAAATGATTGGCAAGAAAAGAGTGTAGTGACTACATGTCTAGTACTTTTACTTGTTTTATTGATGCAAGCATGATTGTGGTTTTATAAGTGTTAGAATCCAAGTGAAATCAAATATTTTTAGACAAAAAAGAATGAGAAAAGTGATGGTAGAAAGTGACAAGAATTTTTGATGAGATCCTAAAAAGTAATGTGTTCATGGGTGAATTAAGCCTAAATGACTTTCATCTTACTCCTAGCCCAGCCTTATATTACAAGCTTATAAAAGTCCTATTGATTTTTGATTACATGATCGGCTTATATTAGTGGAGAGAGGAATGAAAAGCAAACATATGAGGTTTGGTTAAAGATTTTGAGAGATTGCATATTTATGTGGATCTATTTGGAGTCCATATAGTTGAAAAGATAAGGACTCACACACACACACACATGCGGTCAACATAGTTAAGAGTCTATCTTATCTTATCTTATAAAAACAATTGTGGTGGTTGGATGAAAGTTATATTTTTCTTTGAATTGTTGAGTTTGAGCAATTATGAGAAAATTTCATGAAGGGGTTTTGTCTAAAACATATGTTGTTTATTGCTTTTGCTCGAGGACTAGCAAAATGTTAAGTTTGGAAGTTTTGATAACTCTATTTTTATAGAGTTATTTTATCTATTTTAGGCAATAAATAACTTCAATAATTGTGAGAAAACATTTGAACTACTCTTTATTTACCTAAATTTATCTTGTTTATGTAGCACAAGGAGGCAAGGAGAAAAAGAATGGACATGGAGAACCTGATGCTTATTGTGTGGTAAAATCATAATATCAAGATCAAGAGAGTCAAGATGGGCTTGGGCTTTGGATGATTGTTATTAGATTTTTTGTTGTTGTTGGGTTTTCTAAATAAATAGAAAACCCAGTTATGTTAGGAATTCAAGTCCCAATTAATTTAGGAGTTCAAAACCTAATTGTTTTAGGTATCTAAAACCTAGTTCTACTAGGATAGGAGATAGGTTTAAACCTAAACCCTATTTAAGAGAAGAGAAGAGGCAAAAGAAAGGGGAGGAGGAAATTGAGCACAACTCAAGGTTTTCTTGAAAAGAAAACAAAAAGGTGACAAACTTCTTGTTCTTGGATTCAAGATGCCTTCTTTATTTCTTATTATTATTCTTCCTCATTATTTCTTTATGTTTTAGTTTATTTTTGTTAGAGCTACGATATAACCTAATTATGATGATATGAATCTTATGATTATTATGTTTTGCAAGATATTTTGTTTATGTGAAGTTACATATTATTGTGTTTAATGCTTTTAAGTGATTAGCTACCACTTGAATGATCTGATTTGCATGTTTGAGACCGACAGGAGATGATATGCAATTACTTCTTGTAATATGTAACCATAAATTAAATATGGATAGACATATACCATATTATTTGTGTGGCTTTCAGTGTAAACTGGGAATGTTCATAGATCCTAATGTATTTGGTTTGTTTCAATTCACATATAGAGATATAGTGAATTAATGAACTAAGTAGGTTTGTTATACCTAGACATAGGATAGTAAATAAATTAGGAGATTCCGCCATTACATAGATATTATCCATCTTGCAAGCATACATAATCTACATTAGTACCTCATAGTTATGGTGAAATCGAACACTCTAACATATTTTGCGTATTTAGTTTTATTAAATTTAGTTGATTAGTGTATTCTCTATCAATTTGAATTTGTTAGATAAATTCTAGGAGTTATTCACTGTTAGTAATTAGTTACTCTAGTAATCACCAATCTTTATGGGACGATATCTTTCTTATCATTATATTACTTGTTCGACATGTTCACTTGCATATAAAATTTCACCGAACAATGGTCATGTGTTATGCCTAAAAGGCACTATTGTAGCCAATGGTAGAGGTTTGGCCATCGATAGAAGACCCATAAGAAAGGTCTTGCTTCACAAGAAAGAACAACTTCTCTAAAGTGGGAAGCTCATCCTAAGAGAGGACATTCAATCGGAGGGTTTGGAACTCTTTTAATAGCATAAGGAGGAATTTAAGCACATAAACCTCCTCCTTATGGGTACAAAGCTATTGGTTGATGTGGCAAGTACAACGATCATAGAAGGAGCAGATAGGTAGTTAGTGGGCCCCAAGGGTGCCTCATAATTCCTTTAAATGAAGGATGAAGTTAATGAGTTCATTGGTGGAGGTGCTAGGGGATAAACAAATATTCACAATTAATTGTTATAGAGAATACTTATACATTTTTCTTACTTTCACAAAATTGTCTTGGAGTAACTTTTAAATGTCAACAACAATGTGAGCTTGTGATACTAGGTTCTCTAACAACGAATGAAAAGAGTGGGTTAGGCAAGTCTTCATGACTACATGGCACTAATCCTAACAGTCAATGGCACCCCCCGTGTTGAATGAGTGGGGCAATTTGCAAGTTGAAAAGCCCATCTTGTTATGGGCAAGAAAGATGGTGCAAATTTGCTTACTCCACACATGCTAATTTCCCTTTTTGATGAGTTTATAGGAGATGATGCAAATGGGTTGGAAGTTAGTGGCCATAAGGTGATATAGGTTGCGAACAGGACAAGGTGCGATGTTAGAAAGGGTGGTCAAAGGTGTAGAGGAGTTGTTTGTAGAGGCCATCAAGGACAACGACAATAGTGGTTAAGGTTTTAGGAATTTAGGAATTAGGGTTTCAGGAATTTGGAAATTTGGGAATTTGGGTTTTTGAGGGTAATGTGGGAATTAAGAAAAAAGAATGGCAATTACAAAATAGAAAAAGGAACAAGGGTAAATGCAGAAAATGTTGAAAATCATGTGTTGATGTGTTTTGTTAAGAAAAATTTTATTTGTGAATGTATGGTAACATCTTTATGTGCATACATTGAATACCAAAGGAAGTAAAAGGTGTGAAAATTATAATATCAACTAATGATATTATGAAGTAGCTAGTTTCCTACATTCCATTATCAAACATCACATATAAAGCTAAGATAAATATTTTTATATGATTTAATGACTAAAAATATAAGCAATTATATTAAAGAAAAAATGATACTTTACTCAATGTGCTTATACAGGTACATAAAAGGGCCAAAGAGTGTATTATGAAAGGAAAATTCATAATACAAGGTTCTATGTGATCAAGCTTAATGCATAACTGAATGTAGTTTTATGCAAAACTAAGTGCTTTGTTGGACTAAGCTTAAACAACTCTGCTGGACTGAGTGCTTTACTAGACCGAGCTTAAACAACTCTGCTAAACTGAGTGCTTTGCTAGATCAAGCTTAAACAACTCTGCTAGACTGAGTGCTTTGCTAGACCGAGCTTAAACTTCTTTGCTGGATTAAGCTTAAGTTGTCCTGCTGGATTAAGCTGAAGTTATTCAAATGGACTAAGCCTGAGCTAATCCATTGGCTTGCAAGCTAATCCATTGAACAAAGCCTTGCTCGAGTTTGAGGTTGTGAAGCATTACTGTTTAATTGAAACACAGTCATTTCATTTAAGTTAAGAAGGATGCTACTTTTAATTGAGCAACTGATCGATTGAAGCCCTAGCCTCTTCACTAAGCCACTCTCTCTCACCTTTCTTTGTCATCGATTCTCCAATGGGAAGAAATCTGAGGTGATAGGAATGTCAAAGCCATTTTGAAGAGCCTTAATCATCATATACACTGTTGATTGATGTAGCATCTATCAAGTCTTAATGGCTTAATCTCAACGGCTAGCTCAAGTTTGAATGCAAACCCTAGAAACCTCATTTACTTGATATTTGATATAAAAGGATGAAAAGAAAGTCCTTTAGTGTGGTTTTTGATAAGATTGTGTGGAGAAATCAAATATATACTCAAGTCTTGCAAAAATCTTATACCCGACGATATTCTTCATCAATTTGTGAAGCAACTTTATATCTTTAGTGATATTCCTTCAAACTAATATTCTTATGAATATTCATTATTAGATTAAGTCGTTTATGTGTTGATTAAGCTTTGATTATTATATGCACATAAACCTCCTTGTAAATCTGAAACCCTAACTTTGTGAAAATTAGGGGTTTTGTGATTAGAGCTTGAATTGAGTTTGTATATCTTCAATTAGCTTTTTGATAAGCATCATTCCTCACTCATATTATATATTTAAGGATTTGCTTAATGTACAAATGTTGGTTCAACCTAAACATTGTAACCATGGATCATTTGACTCCTTGTGGAGGAGTTGTGAAGTGTAGGAAAGGATTTCTCCTAGCTTGAAGTAAAGTAGATTTCAACTTGGTTTAAGTTGAAGGAGAAGATGGTGGAAGTAGGTGAAAAGAGCTGAACCACCATGTAAACCTTTGAGCTCCATTATCCTGTCCTATCTCTTTGATTATATGCTTTGATATAATTGTGTTGAATGACAATCTTGCATGAAATCTAAAAGAATAAAAAAATAAAGCTAAAACCTAAAAACCCAATTCAACCCCCCTTCCCCTCCCTTCTTGGTTGGCCATAAAACCTTATATAAAAGAAAAATTGCTAGGTGTCAAAAGGGTAAAATAAAAAATTGGGAGTGTGATTGAGTGGTCATATTCACCTTGGGAGCAAGAGGGGTAAAATAGGGAATTAAGGTAAAAATATAAGGGAAAAAAAACAGCAAGAAAAGCTCTTTAAAACTTGAAACTAATGGCTTAGGAACAAGGATATGGAAGTGAAATTAATGTCTCAAGGAAGGAATGGCTTGGGTACCATGTAGGAAAAGGTGAATATAGAGAAAGCCTTCGAGTGAGTAGAATGAATTCTTTATTGTTGTGTTTTCTATACAATGTTTTGTCTATATTTATATATTAAAAAATTATTCTAATGATGGAAGGGAAATTATGCATAATAAATACAATGATTTATGCCTAATTATTGAACTTAATAAGGTAACAAAGTTGGTGAATCCTTGACACATTAACAGTTCAACAACAAATCAAAGTGGAGTTTCATCAAGGATTGTTAGCAATAAGTCAAAGGGTGGAGTTAGACCTAATTTTGATGGTAGATGAAAAGGGTATGCTTTGATTTTCCCTTCTACAATGGCAACAAAAATCCAGTTGACTAAATCAGCCGAGCTAAGCAATTCTTTAATTTTCATGAGACATTGGAAATTGAGAAAGTCAAGCTAGCAGTGTGGAACATGGACAATAATGCTCGGGTGTGATACCAAGTATGTAAAAAAGAATTTTTTGGACAAAAGCTAACTTGGCCATAATTGATGAGAGAGTTAAGCCAACATTTTGGAGCCTTTAAATTCTAAAGTGCATTTGGCGATTAATCCACCTACTACATACAAGCTATGTGGAGTTTTTCTCAAAATTTTCAAAATCTTCAAGTGTAGGCTAGGAAAGTATCATTGGAGCACTAGCTACTTTGTTTTATGATGGGGATGAAAAATGCAATTTGCATAGATGTTCAACTAAGGTGATGAAGGACTTTATTGGCAATAGTTAGGCTAGTAAAATTATTTGAGTTTAGACATGTAAGGGTTCATTTTGTTGCTTCAACAAAAAAGATTGAAACCAAAAGTAATTGTGCAAATCGCACACCATCAATTGTCTATAAAAGAAAATGATTCCAACAAAGCTGGTGATTTGGAAGGTTAAGGGGCTATGCTTCCACTGTGATGGGAAATATGGGCCAAGTCATTAATGCAAATTAATTTTCTCAATTGAAGGATCATAGGATTCTTATAAGGAATAGAAAAGCCTAAAGGAGAATGGGTGGTGGTACATATCAAAGAAGAACCAATTTTTTTTGTTAATTCCATAAGTGCACAGATGCACTTCATACTATGCAAATAATTTCGTGAGCCAAAGTTTAGCTAACAAGTTCAAACTTAAAAAGCCACTCTCCAACATTAGGAAGTGGTAATGAGTTATCATGAGGGACCAACTATTGAAAAAGGTATGTTTTGTTATGACAAAATGTTCGTTGCATATAATGTTTGTAAAAATGTTATTGTTTCATATGATTATGTGCAATATTGAACATCAAGGAAGTAAAAGGCGTGCAAATTATAATATCAATATTATAAAGTAGTTACGTTCCTACATTCCTTCATAAATGGACCTTATACAATACCTTGAAAAATATTCTATAAGGCCAAAGAAATGTTTGAATATTTAAAGGAAAATTGATACTTGGATTTATGCAATTATAGGTACATGTGAATCAAGAATTGTACCATGAAGGCCAAAAAATCAAGATCATGATGATTGATTTTTGTTTAACTAGTCCATGCTTAAATCAAGGTAATTATTCAATTGGATCAAGCTTTTGGGAGCAAGCTAAGCCTACAAGCCCAGCCCGTCTACTATCTCATTAATTGGCTGCGACGTTGTTTTACTTAAGGAGAAGTCTTTTAAGCCTTCACAATGAGAAGATTCATTTGAACCTTGAAAGGGTTATCGAGAAGCTGTGTGCCTTCTCTCATTTGCCTCACTCTTTCTGTCATCGATTCTTCAATGAGAAGAATTTTGAAGTGATAGAAATGTCAGAATGGCTATGAGAATGATCAATTACTATTTGAACTGCTGTCTAATGGAACTTCTATCACTTCTCAATAATGGGCTTCTTAGGTTTGAATAGAAACCCTAGAAAAGCTTTTTTGCTTTGGTTCTTCAATAAAAGAGATGCTTTTGAGTTGTTTAGAAGTGGAGACGAAAATATGATTGAAATATTAAGAAAAATCAAAGCTTACATATTCACAGAATTCTTTATAGATCTATACAGAAAGTTTAAATCTTTGGTGATATTTTTTTTAACTCAGATATTTTTATAGATATTCATTGTTAGATTGAGTTGTTTATGTGCTAAGTAAGCTTAGATTATCATTTTCACATAAACTCCTTTGTAAATCCAAAACCCTGACTTTGATATAATTGGGGGTTTCATGATTGGAGCTTGAATTGAGATTGTATATCTTCAACTAGCTCATTTATTAGCAATATTTCTCACAAACATTACACATTTGAGGATTTGTTGTTGTATTGAGGTTGGTTCAACCTTTTTATTATAACTGTGGATAAGTTAACTCCTAAGAAGAGTTGGAAAGTGTAGGAGGGGTTAATCTCCTAGCTTTGAAGTAAAGTAGAGTTTAACCAGTTATGTTGAAGCAGAAAAGGGTGGAAGTAAGTGACAAGGACCAAACCACCTGTGTAAGATTGTGTCCATTTATGTTTCTGTCTATATGTTTGAATGTTTATTATTGATAATTGATTGGATCTGAAAATATGTGTAAAGAAACCTAGATAACCAATTCAACCCCTTTTCTTGGTTAGCCATTAAAGCTTACACCAACTTCTATTCCTTGTCCATCATCATAGCTTAAAATTTGCTATAGAAGTTTCTAATTTAAGAGAATATAAACTTAAATCCTAAATTCATCTACATAAAAATTGAAATTCCAAGTTAGAATGACCAAAGTATAAAGGTTAATATCTTGATTTTTCTTTCTTTCCTTATCTTAAGAAATGATACTCACAAAGCCCCATCTCATTTTGGTGAATTCTTGGCAGACTATACCAAATTCCCATTTGGTGAGGCAAAGACCTCCATGTAAGCTTGCTCCTTAACTATTGCAATAACACCACCCTTACTTAGGCCATCCTTTAGGGCTTTCTCATAATCTTTTAGGGAGTCAAGGAGAACAAGTCTAGACTTATGTATGTTAAACTTGTCAGTTAGATATTTTTTGGCAAATGAACCACATCGGAAGCCAATGGGATGATTGTTGCTTACCAAGCTTTCAATTCCCTATATGGGAGATGAAAGTTGTTCCACTATGATGATTGATGTCAAACTTGTAGTGTAGTTCAAATTGATAATATGAACCACAAATAACTGTATGATCATCACTAAACGACCAAAGGTGCTTACAATTTTCTCCCTTACATCTAATGTGAAGTGGATAATTGAGTAATTCTAAAACCAGAGACTTTTTTATAAAGACAAAGTTAGAGTAGTTTACATATTGTGAAAGTAAAACAAAGTTGAAAAGCTAAACCTATAGAGGGAAGCATGGAATTAGAATTAGAAAATCAAATTAGAAGCTCTAATAGCTTGGTACAATTGACTTAGTGAGTTTTCATTACAAAATGGCTTCATCAAAGGAAGGGTTGATATGAGCCTATCCATAAAAAGGAATGAATCCAACCTATTATTTGGACAAATATATGTAGATGACATAGTGTTTGGCTCCATAAAAGGAGACATGATTAATGATTTTTCATCTATAATGAAAACTAAATTTGAAATGAGCATGCTAGGAGAATTGAATTATTTCTTAGGACTACAAATCAAACAAATAGATCTAGGAATTTTCATATGCCAATCCAAGTTTATGGATGATTTTTTCAAAAAGTTTGATCTTGGAACCCTTAAACTAATATCCACACCAATGAGCACATCATCAAAATTGATGTTGACATAGATGGCAAGCCATGCAATGCCAAGCCATATAGAAGCATGATAGGATCATTGATGTATCTTATAGCTTCCAAAACAAACATATTATTTAATGTATGCATATATATATGCAAGATATCAAGTGGCCCAAAGATTCTTATATGTTTGTAGTAAAATGAATTTTTAGATACTCAAAGACATTGCACATCTAGGCATATGGTTTCATAAGGAATCAAACTTCACCTTACATGCCTATAACAATGTGGACTATGCTAGTTGTTGCACTAAAAGACAAAGCATAAGTGGAAGTTGCCATTTCCTAGGAAAGATGTTGGTTTCCTAGTCTTCCAAGAAGTAACAAAGCATTCCTATCTCAACCACTAAGGTCGAATACCTGGCTTTAGGAAATTGTTACAGACAGACATAATGGATGTAATCATAACTTAAAGACTATGGCATATCAAGGAACACAACCATTATCAAGTGTGATAACATAAGTTCCATTAATCTAACAAAAAATCTTATACAACATTCTAAGACTAAACATATAAAAATTAGACATCCATTCATAAGGGACCGTGTAACTCACAAACATGTTATAGTTGAGTATGTAAGCACCACTTAACAAGTAATAGACATATTTACCAAGCCTTTAGATAGGGAAAGACTTTGTTGCTAAGAAGAGAGTTAGGAATATGCAGCTAGCAAGATGTGTAGCATCCATTAAATGGGTAATAGCAATCTCTAGATATTTATCTACACCATTTCTTAACTTCCACAAGGGGAGCGTACTAGGTATACCAATCATATCTACAAGAGACATGGAGCGATGAAAGAGGCATAGCTTTAAGGGAAGTAAATTATAAGAGATAGCACAATCTAGGAGATAAGTACCATTTACTTTTATGTATAGAATAGCCATCATGTTTTACAAAAACCATGAAGTCTCCATGCTGGCATACATCATGGAAATTTCTATTGCTTTCTCCATTTCTTTATTTACCTATCATCTTTTTAGCTCTTAACTACTTAAGTTAATCATCATTGATACCCCACACAATTGCTCAAGGCATTACATACCCAAAAAAGGGTTGATAAAGCCAATTTTGTTGTTTGAAATCACAACTTTTGGATTTGAAGTTCTTACTTGAACCTATACAATAGCCTTCAATGAGTACATTTTTTTGACCTATTTGAATTTCTTACAACTTGTTTTCACTCTTGATTTGATTCTAGAGTTTAACACAAAAAAAAAATGACAAGTAAGTCATGACTCTTGAAAAGTCATGATTGCTTAACCTCATCATGGTGGCTAATTACTAGCAAGTCTCATGTTGCCCCATGATCAGCAAATTCTTTTATGAGAAATCCTTACAATAGTATTGTATGTATTTACCTTGTTGTTCATACTCACTATTGCATCTTATGCTTTCACCTTGATCTTGCATTGTCACATCATTAATATATCTATGATTTGTACACATTATCTAACTTTTTAGGATATGCGTTACACTTTTAATATTTTTTATGACTATATCCCATTGAAATCAAGTTCCTCTAGTTAGTCTCTTCAAAATATTTTGTTTTCTATCACTTAAGCTGTAATAGGAAGAGTAATATCCATATTCAATGGAACAACCTTGAATGTTTCAATAGTACACTAGGTATAAACTGTTAGTTCTCCATTCCAAGCAACTCCCAAGTACTATCCTTCTTGCACTTACCTATTCTACTTAGCAAGGAAGTACTTGATTTGCTAGCAATGAGATCACTCTCCATTGTCTTACAGTATTTACCATTATAATCCAAAGGGGAGTTTATTTGCTACACAAATCCAATGCTTATTCTTTAGTTAATTGTTAGTGTATTAAATGTGATCTCATTCTTTCCAATTTGCTAGTTGAACTAAATACAATGCTATATCTTGTGATAGTAGCCCATGTATACCTTTACACAATGTGCTTTATAATGATACATGTTCTATATGGGATGCTGATAACTCTATTTTATAGAATTATTTTACCTAATTTAAATAATAAATTATCTAATGCTTGTGAGAAAACATTTGAATTTCTCTTTATTTACTTAAATTTTTCTTGTTTATGTAGCATAAGGAGGCATGAAAAAAAAGGACAAGCATAGAGAACCTGATACTTATTATATGGTAGAAGATGGTCAAAATATCAAGGTCAAGAAAATCAAGATGGGCTTTGGCTTGGGCTTTGGATGATTATTATTAGATTTTTATTGTTATTGGGTTTTTTAAATAATTAGAAAACCTAGTCCTATTAGGAGTCCAAAGCCTAATTAATATAGAAGTCCAAAACCCAATTGTCTTGGGAATCCAAAACCCACTTCTATTAGGATAAGGAGATAGTTCTAGATCCCAAAGCCTATATAAGGGAAGAGCACTGCATAAGGAGGAGAAAAAGAGAGAGAGAAAAGAAGGTTCCACTGAAACCAAGGAAGAAAGAAGAAAATCAAGAAGAATTCTTGAAGAGAAGACAGTGTAGTACCAACTTTCCTGTTTTTCTTTATTTAAGATGTTTCCCTCAATTTCTACCATTGTTTTGGTTTATTATTTCATTTTGTTCTAAATTCCTTTTCTTAGAGCGATGATGTAGCCTAACTATAATGATGTGAATCCTATAAGTTTTTATGTTTTGCAAGATATTTTATTTATGTGAGTTATATATTATTATGCTTAATGCTCTTAAGTGATTAGCCACCACTTGAATGATTTGATGTGCATGTTTAAGACCGACATGAGATGATATGTAATTGTCTTTTCTAATATATAACCATGAATTAAATATGGATAGCCATATACCATGTTGTTTGTGTGGCTTTTGGTGATAAAATAATCAAAAGATTTATTGTAAACCAGGAATGTTCACAGATCCTAATGCATTTGGTTTGTTTCAATTCATATATAAAGATATAGTGAATTAATGAACTAAATAGGTTTGCTATACCTAGACATAGGATAGTAAATAAATTAGGAAATTCTACCATCACATAAGTATTATTATTCTTGCAGGCATAAACTATGGAAATTCATATCTAGTAGTTGTGGTGAAGTCAGATGCTCTAACATCTTTCTCGTATTGATCTTTCTTACTTGAATTTAATTTCAATAAGTCTTGAATCTTGTTTTGGAAATTTTATATTTTATTTCATCATCAACTTTCTTTTGATTAGCTATATAAATTTTAGGATTAGTTCATTGTTGGTACTTAATTAGTCTAGTATTCACCAATCTCTATGGGACATGTTTACTTGCATTTAGAATTTCATCAAATAATGCCTAATGTTAATTACTATGCGAAGTGTGAGGGGGAGTTAATGTCCTATTGATTGTGCAACTCTATGTCATTATGTGCTTGCCTCTTATTCTGCCATATGCTTCCTTATCATTCTATAATGATAGTACACTATTTCAATGACCATTATTGCTTATCTTTACTTGTGCTTGAATGGTCATATGCTATATGCTATAATCTCCTTGTTTGCTAGCAATATCCTTTTGACATGATTCTTAAGCCTATATGCTTGATCTCTCTCTTTCTCCTTTAACTTTATACTACCTCTTATATCTTCTTAAGTTTTGATGTGTATTGTTTTTCTATGCATATTATGCAAACATCCATGCTCCTGTGCTTTATTATTAGAGGGAGGTTGCCTTTTTTGGATTGATGATAAAAAAAAGGGAGAAATTAAATAATGCATATTGGATTAAACATTATGCTTGTTCTTAAACATTTAAAATCTTTTACCAACACTAAGGGGAAAGATTAGAAAGATTGAATATTGGAATAAGGTGAAGGTTGGGGGAGGGGGGCGCTAAATATGAAAAAGGGGAACATTATGCTTGTGCTTAAATTCTTACAATTAAATGTTATATGTTCCTGTGGCATGGTTTTCATCATCATTTAAAAAAAAAAGATTGTTGAAATGTATACACTAATATTTTTTATGATGAGTGATAACTTGGTCTAAACCCATGATTATAAGCTTCAAGGTAATTATTCCTCATATTACTAAATGAATTGTTTTCACAGGAATACTAGTTTGTTTAATCATGGAAGTAATGAGTGAATTATTCGTATGGTGTTTGTATCTATATTGCACATTGTACTTTGATGGAACATTCTTCATTGTCTAGATTTATAAGGCTTAAGCTTTTGTGATCAAGAAATGCCTAGAAAAGAGAAAGAAAGCTCATGAAAGACAAGGAAATGCCCAGCAAGAGAAAACCCATTGAAAGGCCTACGGATGCAACCCATGCAAGCTGAATTTTTTAATCAAAATGCAAGACTATCAATGATTGCATGTATGAAACATGGCTAGACCATTTCAAACAACTGAACCCGCTTTCTCCATGTCGATAGGGGCAAATTTGACATTTAGCCTCATGAAGTCTTCTTGAAGAAGGAATGCAAAAATCTAAAAACATGATCCTCTCACAAAATCGAAGGGAAGCTTGACTATCCTTTCCTCTATGCAAATCCAACCGTTCTAAGTTCCTTTTCTTGTAGCCATTTTGACAAATTGATTAATGCTTCAATGGTTGAGTTTTAGAAGCCATAACGGGTAGAAAGAGAAAAAAGAAAGAAAAGTTCAAGTTTCATTGAAAAATTCCATCAAGCTCTTTGTGATTCAAATAATGTGAAATCTCTGTGCTGAATAATGGAATCCTTTCTATGTTGTCGTTAGTTGTTATGATTACATTGTTGATGTGTTTGTAATTCCATAAATTAGAACAAAACTAGAAAACTTAGAAGCTATAAAAATTGTATTTGTTAAGGGTTCCCATTAATTTGTTCCTTATTGCTTGTATCTTGCATATAGTGCATAAGGATTGAACTATTGTTGCAAATTACTACTGTAATATGAGAAATTACATGCTATGATTTCTAATTTATAATATTAGGCACCTCTTGATGGGTAGTCAAGAGAGTTGGGTTGAAGTGATTCTCCAATCACTTAATTCTATGTGTACTACTTTTGTGTATTCCTTTTATTACAAGTTTAATCATTTGCACCTACTCACTACACACAATTATGCACACTAAATGTTTGTTGTATCATTATAAAGAGCTTATATGAAATTGTCTTTTAAGAATAGCAAAACAATACTTAGTTACAATGGAGACTTAAATCTTTTCAAGAAATATTTTTAGTATCTCTTGAAAGGCCTTAATTCACACCTTTTTTTTAGGTTGCCCTTAGGGACCCAACAATTAATCTAATATATAATTTTTTTGTGGATCACCTACCAATTTAGTAGTAACCTTATAGGGTTTGGGATCTATTGGTCCTAAGTTTGACATAAGGGTGTTTGAGTTAGGTGCATGCAAATGAAAAAAAAAATGTGTCCTTTGGTTAATCCATAAATCCTTTTAAAAGTGAAAAAGAAGGAATGGAGGCAAATAGAGCTAAGTTGCATCAAATTTTGATAACTCTATTTTGTATAGAGTTATTTTGACTACTTTAGGCAATATATAATTTGTCAAAATGCTATAAAGATTAGGTAAAAGTTGCTCATTTCATTGATTAAGCAAGAAAACCCTAAATACAAAGCTATTACAAAATGGGTGATTGATCCTGTCGTGAGAAGAAATGCTAGGTTTATGATGTCTATATATAGAGAAAATGAAGAAGAAAATAGTGAGCTTCTCCATGTCTTGTCTCCCCACATCGCATGTCCTTTACTGCCTGAGATGACTCACAGCAGTTACTTTCGTAGCTGTTGTGCGTGCCATAGGTGTTGCAATGGAGCCTCTTACAATAGCTAAGAAAGTAGCTGCTGTCCAACTGATGAGGCAGCCACAAGTGACATGGCTGCCTATGTGACCACATGTCGGAACATCCCCCCTTAAACTAATGGTCGATAAGAGTTAATAACATTCAATTTGCCAAGGAGATGTGCATGCTGATTTTCTCCTAGAGCCTTTATGAAGACATTCACCGGTTGATCTCTGGTTCCAACATGATGTGTTTTGATGAGGCCATACTTTATCTTTTCCCTAATGAAGTGACAGTTGACATCTACATGCTTAGTGTCCTGATGCACCATGGGATTTGCTAATTGCTCCATTATGGCCTTATTATCACAATATAAGTTTACTAGTTGTGGGACTTTAATTCCCATATCTCCTAGTAGACCTAACAACTAGATAATCTCACATGATGTGTAAGCCATTGCTCGATACTCTGCTTTTGTAGAGGAGAAAGATATCACTGCTTGTTTCTTACTTTTCCAATAAATGAGGACATTACTAAGCAAGATGCAAAAACCAGTGATAAATTTCCTCTTAACCTTGCAAGTAGCATAATTTGATTCATAGTATGCTTTCATCTTATAACCTTTCGAAGCTAGAATGAGTAAACTGATGCCTAGGTAACTCTTCATATATTTCACTAATCTTGTAGCTCTAGTGAGATTTCTTAGGTGAATGCATGAACTGGGTCAAGTTATGCACCATGTAAGAGATGTCAGGTCTGACAACTATGAGATAATTCAACTTCCCTATAAGTTGTTGATACTTGAGTGGTTCACTTAGAAGCAAATCATTATCTTAAGACACCTTTGCTCCCTGATCATGTTTAAAGGTAGTCAATGACAACTTGGTGTCCATAAGGTTATCCATTGGCTTATTGCCCCCAAGTTCCATCTTATCTATCATCTTAAGAATGTACTTGTGTTGACTCAAATAAATTCATCTATCATCTTTAAGGACCTTAATCCCAAGAAAGAATTTGAGATCTCAAAAGTCCTTAATATGGAATACAGAATGTAAGTGTGCTTTCAGTTCTTGTATCCCTTCTATGTCATTGCCAGTAATGAGTATGTCATCCATATAAATCATGAGAATAATGATAAGATTACCACTTCATCGAACAAACAACAAGGTGTCATGTATGGAATCCTTAGAACCAACTGTGAGGAAGGCTTCTATGAACTTCTCATACCATTGTCTGACTACTTGCTTAAGTCCATAAATGGATTTCCTTAACTTACAAACTTTTTCATTGTTCTTTGCTAGATCACTTGGAGGAGGTCTCATGTAAACCTCTTCATCAAAATCTCCTTATAGGAAAGCATTGTTTTCATCCATCTAATAGATGTCCCACTAATTTTGAGCTACCAAGGAGAGAGTACACCTAATTGTGATGTGTTTCACCACTAGGGTGAAGATCTCATGATAGTGCACTCTTTCTTTGTTACTATCTCCTTTTGCCACTAATCTTGCTTTATACCTCTCTATTGACTCATCAACTTTGTACTTGATCTTGTACACCCACTTGCAACCAATGGGTTTTCTCCCTCGAGGTAGGTCCACTAGCTCCTTGATCTTATATGATTGTTTGCCTTTAATGCCTTCTCTTGTTCCATGGCTTCTTGCTATCAAGGATTGCCAATTGCCTTATGGTGATGCATTGGTTCAATATTAGCAGATATAGATGCAATGAAGTGCTAGTTATCCAATGGAAAATGGTCATATGAGATGTAGGTCAAAAGAGGGTAGGCTAATAATTCTGTTTCTGCTACATGAATGGTAGGGCATACGTAGTCTTTTGACCATAAAGGAGGTCTAGTGTTCTTAGTGGGATGTTAAAGGGTCATTTATGGTTGTGGTTCGGGTGAATTATTTGATGTAGGTATGGTTTAATCATATGAAAAGATGTCAAGTGGTTCAGCTGAAGGTGGTGGTGCTATAGGTATATGAGCTGATTCCTGTAAGGGTAATGTATCTATTTGGTGGCTTGTAGGATCAATCAAAGTGGGTAATGAATGTGTAAGGTTAGAAGGTACCTCAAAATTATGCATTCTTGGAGCCTTTAAAGTAGGTTCTATCAAAGGTACCTGCATGGTAGGATGTGATTTGGCCCTTACTTGTGAAAAGGGAAAAACATCCTCGTGGAATTTCATATCCCAACTTACAATGAATCTATCCTTTTTAGGGTCATACAATTTGTAACCCTTCTGACCTTAAGCATAGCCCATGAAAATGCTAAGGATTGCTCAGGGGGAACTTGTCTTTTGGTCCTATGGTGGTGGCATGACATATACATCCAAAAATTCAAAGATGTAAGAATTTTGGTGATTTTCCAAAGAGTTTCTTAAAAGGTGTGATTCCATGCAAAATCATGGATGACATCCTATTGATGAGATAGGTTGTGATAAGTATGTATTCCCCTCAAAACTTACCAGGCATTAAGCTCTTGAATTTTAAAGCTTGCACAATGTCTAAGATGTGACGATGTTTGTGCTCCACTACACCATTTTGTTGTAGTGTGTGTACACATGAATTCTTGCGTTTGATGTCACGTGAGGTGAATGATTGTTTTGTGTGTTGATTGAAGAAATCAAGTGCATTGTCTATTCTACCACACTTGACTTTTAAGTCAAATTGGGTTTTTACCAAAATTAGGAATTCCTCTAGTCGTGAATAGGTTTCACTCTTGACTTTCATTAAGAATGTCTAAGTTTCTTGTGAAAAATCATCGACAAGTGTGAGGAAGTATCATGACCCGTCATGATTCTATAGGGTCCCTAGACATCTACATGAACTAGGTCAAAAATCCATTATGTGATGTGATTGCGTGTAGGAAAGGAATTGCGAGTCTTTTTTGCAAGTGGATAAATCATGCAAGGCTTATGTTTAAAGAATTTTGCAAATTTGAAATCATTGATGTATTGAAATTTTGCATCGAACATGTGTTTGAGTTTATAATGCCAAAGTTTGGAATTTAAAACATTATAAGCTAACATTGAATTCACAAAAGCTAGGTCATGTCCTGAAAGTTGTGATACATCATTCCTATCTAGACATGCAACAAAATAGTAGAGGCCATTTCTAACCTTATCGATGCCTTTGTGTCAACTTAATTATTCACCACAATAAAGGCAAAATCATTAGTCATCTTTCCTAACAAGCTCCAGCAATATTTTACCTTGCAGAGTATTGAATAAGCCTTCAAAAGATTTGGAGCAGGCTGCATAAGTAGAATTTGCTCTCTAACCGACAGATAGCAATCATCTAGACCTCGAATGAACTGGAAAAACTTCATTTCTTCTTTATGTTCTTGACATGGCTTAAAACTCTCCATTTGAAGCCTTTTCAGCTTAATCAAAGAGTTGAATTTGTTCTAGAGTTGCTTTAATTGATAACTCTATTTTTATAAAGTTATTTTACCTATTTTAGGTAATAAATAACTTTAATAATTGTGAGAAAATATTTGAACTCCTCTTTATTTACCTAAATTTATCTTGTTTATGTAGCACAAGAAGGCAAGGATAAAAGAAATGAACATAGAGAACCTAATGCTTATTGTGTGGTAAAATCATAATATCAAGATCAAGAGAGTCGAGATGGGCTTAGGCTTTGGATGATTGTTATTAGATTTTCTATTGTTGTTAGGTTTTCTAAATAAATAGAAAACCCAATCATGTTAGGAATTCAAGTCCCAATTAATTTAGGAGTTCAAAACTCAATTATTTTAGGTCTCTAAAATCCAGTTTTACTAGGATAGGAGATAGGTCTAAACCTAAACCCTATTTAAGAGAAGAAAGGAGGCAAAAGAAAAGGAGAGGAGGAAATTGAACACAACTCAAGAAAGAGGCCAAAAATTCAAGGTTTTCTTGAAAAGAAGACAAAAAGGGTGACAGACTTCTTGTTCTTGGATTCAAGATGCCTTCTTTATTTCTTATTACTATTCTTCCTCATTATTTCTTTATGTTTTAGTTTATTTTTGTTAGAGCTACGATGTAACCTAATTATGATGGTATGAATCTTATGATTATTATGTTTTGCAAGATATTTTGTTTACGTGAAGTTACATATTATTGTGTTTAATGCTTTTAAGTGATTAGCTACCACTTGAATGATCTGATTTGCATGTTTGAGACCGACAGGAGATGATATGCAATTTCTTCTTGTAATATGTAACCATAAATTAAATATGGATAGACATATACCATGTTATTTGTGTGGCTTTCGGTGAAAACTGGGAATGTTCATAGATCCTAATGCATTTGGTTTGTTTCAATTCACATATAGAGATATAGTAAATTAATGAACTAAGTAGGTTTGCTATACCTAGACATAGGATAGTAAATAAATTAGGAAGTTCCGCCATCACATAGATATTATCCCTCTTGCAAGCATAAATAATCAATATTAATACCTAGTAATTATGGTGAAATCATATGCTCTAACATATTTCTTGTATTTAGTTTTCTTAGATTTAGTTAGTTAATCTATCATTTATTAATTTGATTTGCTAGATAAATTCCAAGAGTTGTTCACCGTTAATAATTAATTAGTCCAGTAATCACCAATCTCTGTGGGATGATATCTTTCTCATCATTATATTACTTGTTTGACATGTTCACTTGCATCTAAATTTCACCGAACATTTATTGACAGAAATAGGTCAAAATTTGCTCCCCCCTTGCCAAATTATGCACAATTATGTAGTTAGGTCAAAAACCCTAGAGTGGTTGACTTGTTGGTACCGGCTATGGATCTCTAACCACATTTTAGCCACTATTTTGGTGTAAGGAGCCCATTATGGAGGTGGTCACCGTTCAAATTCAAGATCCATACACGATAGAGGTCATTGCACTGTTTCCATTATTTCTGGGTCAGGAGTCAAGTTCTTGCACAATGGATGATGAACATGAATTTATTCTTAATTGAGAGTGTAATTGTCATCATCCCACTCCAAGCTACATAATTCATGGTTCCATTGAGCTTAATCGCCATGAATGCCGTTGAATTCTTGTCTCTAGGTGGCAGATACAAGGGGTCAGAATAATCTAGGGTTTGAACCCTGTTTTCTGACTCCTGATGCGGCAGAGTGGGTGGAGGAACATGGTGGTAGGTGTGAAGGCCTATTCAATCTCCTCCACTTCAATTGTATGGTGGTACATATTGTGTGGAATGGTCAGAATCTGCCATCTCAACGGTCGGAGAAGGTTGGGATTAGAATGACATCGTTTAAGGAGAGAAATGGCGTCATTGCTAGGGCTAGGTAGCGGTGTCATTCGAGTGAAGCATTGTCATTTCAGAAGCTGATTGTTTTGAATAACGAATGGCATCATTCTGTTAAAACAGAGGGTAGTGATACATAATCGTTTTGGTCATCATCTTGTTTGAATAGACGAACTAAACAAAACTATGCTATTTTGGGTTGGGTCATCGAAATAAGCACAACACCGGGTTGGGTTGCTATCTCATTTATGATAGAAGATGTCAAAAGGCATTTTTGCAATCGGTTTTGATCAAAAAATTAGCCAGAAAGCTCTAATTTATAGATTTTGAGCAAAAGCAATTTGGATCGAATGAAAATGAACAAGTTTTAAGCTTGATTCGTGAAAAACATAGTGAGGAGAACCTGAGCTCTCGATGCCATGTCAAAATGCTATGAAGATTGGGTAAAAGTTGCTTATGTCATTGATTAAGTAAGAAAACCTTAAATACAAAGCTATTACAAAACAGGTGATTGATCCCATGGTGAAGAGAAATGCTAGGTTTACAATGTCTATATATAGAGAAAATGAAGAAGAAAAAAGGGGAAGAAAATGGTGAGCTACTCCATGTCTTTGTTGGGTTTTATGGCTTAATAAGAAAGGGGTTGAATTGGTTAAACTAAGAACTAGTTACAATTTTTGTTGTCTAAATTGGTTCTAAAAGCTTATACAAATCACACAATTATAGCAAAGCATACAACAAGCAAATGACACACCAATTAGTTAAAAAATAGCAAGCTATTATCAATTGGATGACAATTTAACCCATGGGTAAGGCAGCAAGTAAATATCAATTAAATGGCTAAATAGTTATTAACAATCAACAAGTCAAATCCAAGCAAGTAAATAGAAGAGAAACACTAGATTTACCATGGTGATTCGACACTCAATCCTTTAGCCTTACATCTACCCTCTTCTTTTTCAATCCAACCAATTGAAGTCTCCTTTACTCAAACCAAATTAGGAGAAAACATTCTCCCTAATATGACAAATTCCTCCTCAAACGAATTCTCAAGTACTTACAAGGTATGATCAAAAGATCATTTACAAGAGCAAATCCCCAAATAATGTAATAGTTTTTGGGATATTGCTAATAATAAAAGCTATTCAAGTATGAATAATGAATATCCAAGCTTTTATCATGAAACCCCCAAATTAGAATAAATTAGCGTTTTGGATTTCTTACAATGTTTATGTGCAATATATATTTTAAATGCAATTAGGACATAAACACAAAGATACAATGTACAATCGATGATAAACTCAAAAAGTAAAGTGATTAAATAGAAATCACCAAAAGCCTTATGGGTCATCGAATGATGAACAACTTCAGCAGTTAACCAAGTAAGCTTAAAGACCTTTTATTTGTAGAGAGAATGCTTCAAGTAATTGTATATTCACACTTCTTTGCATTAGAAATAGTGAACAACCCATCAAATCGAACTTGAATCATCTTTTAGAAACCAAATACGACCATTCTGACATAGCATCTCCTACAAAATCCTCCCATTGAGGATTTGGTAGCCTTAGGAGCTCGACACCTCTTTCAACTCTCATTTTGCTGAAATGCAGGTTAGGGCATGTGGAGGTCAAAAGGCTTAAGTGAGTTAATCATTTAATCAAATGGTGTGTTCCACTATGATGCAGGCCATGATTTACTTAAACACTTATGCGGGCCTTGAGTTTTTTAAACACAAATGCAGGTCATGAGTTACTTAAACACATATGCGGGCTGTGAGTCACTTGAACACAAATGTGCATTGTGAATTACTTAAACACAAATGTAGGCCATGAGTCACTTGAACACAGATGAGGGCCATGAATTACTTGAATAGTCCAGCAAGCCTAGCTTTCATGGTCTTGATCCAGCAGAATAATTTCTCTAGAATTAGCATCAAGCATGGATCAAGTCATCATCTCACGACTTGATATTCCTTTTCATAAAATAATCTTTGCTCCTTGATCATTATGTACCTTCAAACACATAAAGCCAAGTATCATTTTCCTTCAATAAAATCAAATATCTTTTCAATATCTCTCATACAAAATATTTTATTGAGATGTTTTATGAAGGAATGTAGGAACCTGACTACTTTATAATAATTGTTGATTGATATTATAATTTGCATATATTTTACTTTCTATGATTTCCTTTTGCACATATTAAAAATATTTTTTAAAAAAAATTCACAAATAGATTTTGTCACAACAAAACTCTTATTTTCCAACAATCTTGTTTCCCTATGTCACACGTCCCCTACTGCCTGAGATGACTCACAACAACTACTTGAGTAGTTGTTGTGCATGCTATAGGTGCTATGATGGAGCCTCTTATAGTAGCTATGAAAGTAGCTACTGTCCAACCAATGAGGCAGCCACAAGTGACGTGGCTACCTATGTGACCACATGTTCGAACATAATGTAGTGTTTGTGAAATTATATTTGCATTCATCTTTATTTATTCAAATTGTTTCAACAAACTCAAAATAAAAGAAAAGGAAAGAAGAGAAGAGCAAGCCAGTGCATGAGAAAGAAAAGAAAGAAAATAACAAAAACAAAGATGGACATGTGGTTGTGCAAGAGGGAGAACTCATGTGAGAAAAAAAAAATGAAACAAAAAGAAACGAGCAATTGTTTAGTCGATTATCAAGCAACAAGCAGAAAACATGAGAAAGAAAATAGAGGAAAAGAGGAAAAAAAAAAAAGGAAAGAGGGAAGAGAGAGACAGTGTGCTGGTCAGACGTAGACGGTGGGGGAATTGGCCGAAAACTTGGCCATGCACAACAACATGGGTCTCAAAGAGAAAGTGATAGTCGTGCAAAAGCTAACCACCCAGTTTCCTCTTCCAAGGAAGAACCTGAAAGCTATCTACTTTTCCAGCCAATCGACGTTAGTTACAACCAATTTGGGCTAGTTTTTGATTAATCTATGCTTTAGGTTCATTTAAGGTAGGCTTCAATGAAGAAAGATGGCAAATGTCATCTATGTTCGTTTCCGGCAAATCGATGCATTTTTGTGGCGAATCAGCATGATTTCTTGGTAGATTGGCATCCTAAGGCTCCCCTTTAGCAATTTTTGAGCATTCTGCTAAGAATGTGGTGGTGCGTGATAGTTCATTACAGCATGTTTAGGCTCCTGACAATTGTTAATGCCCCTCACTGTGCAGAAATTTTGCAAAACTCTATTAAGATGTTTTGTTTAATTTTTAGCACTGTGCATGTTTGTTATGACATTATGTTTTAATTTACCTTTGTTAAAATTATAATGTAACCTAATTATAATGGTATGAATCTCTTTATTGTTATGTTTTATAGAATATTTTATAAATGTAAATTATATATTAGGATATTTAATATTTTTAAGTGATTAGCTATCATTTAAATGATTTGATTTACATATTTAAGACTAAAAAGAGATGATATGCAATTGTTTCTTGTAATGTGTAACCATAAATTAAATATGGATAGACATATATCATATTATTTGTATGAATTTTATTTGTAAACTAGAAATAGTCATAAATCCTAAATACATTTAATTTGTTTCAATTTACATATAGAGATATAGTAAATTAATAAATTAAATAGGCTTGCTATACCTAAATATATGATAGTGAATATATTAGGAAATTCTATCATCACATGGTATTATTACTTTTGCAAGCATAAATAATTAACATTTGTATTTAGTAATTATGATAAAATCATATGCTCTAATATGTTTCTTATATTAAGTCTTTTTAAATTTAGTTAGTTAATCTATCATTTATTATTTTGATTTGTTAGATAAATTTTAAGAGTTATTCACCATTAATAATTAATTAGTCTAGTATTCATCAATCTCTGTGGGACAATAGTTTTTTTATCATTATATTATTTATTTGACATATTCACTTACATTTAGAATTTTACCAAATAGAGTTTGCAACCCACACTTCAAAGAGTCTAGGCCAACTTTGAGGACAAAGTTGTTTTAAAGGGGGATGGCATGATGCATGCATGATTAGAAATTAGTTAAGATCTAATTGCTTGTAACTAAAGGGCTGATGTAAGAATTGGTGTAATGATGATGTGCATGTGAAACCAAAAAATTGAGTGGAAAAACTCTTATTTCTTGGGAAGTGCTTGCTTATCTCTCTACCTCTCTCTATGGCCCTCTTGAGTCATAAGCAAGAAATGGCTGAAAATAGTTCAAATTTTCTTCCTGATTATCCAAAATCCTTCCACAAACAAACAGAGCGACCCTAGGAATCCATGGAGTCACGGCGAAAAGAAAGATGCATGCATCATACGGCAGTTTACATGCATCAATAACTTAATATTATTACGATCTTCCTACTAGTTCTTAGAAGTTAATCTACCAAGACTACACTCCATATGTACTATTAAGTTATACTCCTTATAATACAATAAACTTAAATCTTAAAGATTAAAACACGTCTGTCTCACATTAAATATATCTGAGAGTACGGCGATTGTTTAAAATGTTTTTCCCTTAAGTCAATTATTTCTTTTAGTTTTACACTTTTTTGATTAGTTTCACCAAAAAGATTAAAAAAGGAAACACAATAATTTTTATTTGTATGAAGGTTACTAAAACTTAAATAAGAGACCATCTTTTCTTAGTAATAGAAATTAAATCATCCTTTTTCGAGACAACAAATAATAAACATCTTATCGCTAGGTTTTCCTGCATTGGGTATTAATTCTATTATTTTAGCTTTTGTTTGTTCCAGATCGGCACATTAATTTTGAAGGAACCGCTTGAGAAAAACAATATAAGCCTACGTAGAATCAGACAGAATAATCAATTATAATATAATAAAACTCATTTCAAAAAATTGTGAAGGATTTTATGTTCTAAAGGTTTGGTGGGTGGATACAAATTGGACTTGGAAATCAGCTTGCGTGATCACTTGAGGACCTTTTCCTCCGAACGAACAGACAAACGGGAACTTTTACGTTTGAAGAAATTAACCAATAAAATAAAGCAATTGTCTCTGAGGGCTTTTAGACAGACCGAAATGCATACATTTTGACAATACCACCATTGCAAATATTTAAAATGCCGGCCAATGAACAGAATATCTACAAGAAATAACGCAAATTTTACACAACGAATGGATGATCTATATATACAATCCGCTCGCCAGATATTTCCGCAGAAGAATAACAGCATAAGAGGAGCCCGGCACCAATTACAGTCCTCATTCCTGTGCATACGTCTTAAATACCACCTCTTTTTCTTAAATCATACAAGGGAAATAATTCAGAATTCCCCTGGCACCTCTTCATCTGGCAAAACCGGAGTCAGGAGGGAATACTTGACTTTCAGAGAGATTTTACCCTTCTCAACCAAAAGCCGTGCTCCGGACACAACCCAATACCCTGGTGAGTCCTGTGGTCCTCTGGTCATCTCGGTCGTGTCAACAAACCTTAGAAGCTTAGGTATCTGGGTTGGCACTGGAGGGCCCCCAGGATAAACAGCAGAGTTTATGTTCACCTCTTCTGGCCGAGGAGGTGGTTTTTGAGCATTTGAGAAATGTGTGCTGATCAAGGTTGAGATAAGTCCAGACTTCTGCGCTAAGCCAGGGGAACCTTCCCACTCCGGTCTTTTAACCGCCACGGCTCCAACGACTTTAGAGAACTGTAATCGTAAGAATAAAACTTTCTTCAATCCCGTGTCTCTGACTTCAAAGCGTGCCCCAGTGACGACAGAGAACTCATCATCAGACTCAACAGGAGCTGTACAGACATGAGAAAAGCTCTTCCACTGAACCTTCTCATAGTACCGGCGGTCATATGAGACATGAGACACTTTCCGATTAGCTTCATACACAACTTGAAAGGTCTTTGGCTGTGAGGAAAGGTGCTGCAAGTGGATTGCTAAGCAGTTGCTTCTCTTCCCTTCCAAGTAGAGTCGAAGCCCAGTCACTGGCTTCTTACCAACATCAACCTGTCAGAAAATATACACGACTGGGTAGACTAATCGACGATGATTGATTTCAGACATGACCAGAAGATGGTCAAAACCAGAGGTTTAAGCACCCATGATTTCTGACCAATGTTGATGCATGGCCTACATGTAATGTCAGTGTCATATGTCAGCGCTGTTCTGAAAGACAAATGACCATTATTGCCATCTTCATTAAGGTAAGGGAGTTATTTCTGGAACGCAAAGACAGGGCATAACACAACCTAAAAACTCCCTCTGTCCTCTCCTCTGCAAACCTACCTTTTGACAAGAAATGGATTTATGAACAATCTAAATGCTTGAAAAATAGATACTCTCCAGTGAACCGGCTGTTCTCAAGGCAATTCAGATGCTGCAGGTAGGTCTTTTTCATTTATCAATATGTAATCGAGCCTAGTTCGTTTTCTTTCCCATAAAAGGAAAGAAAAAGGGAAGTCCCAGGTAAAAGTGTAGATCTTTCTTGTTTTGGTCATCAGTTAGTACTTTGCAGTGGAAGGTTATAACATCCTTCTAAATTTAACATACTTCAAAAACTGGCTCACCACCATTACAATTTATGACTAGTTTTACAATTTCATGCATTTCCTCTTATACAGGGAAAAATACAAAAATTATAAGTAAATAAGAAATTAATAATAAAAAGAAACAACGCACAAAGGGAGCTCTTTAAGAGGAACAAAGATGGATTTTACCAGAGTTGTGTTAACGTAAAGCTTAGGCCCCATAAAGCTGATCTGTAAAGATGCGCTACTTTGCGGTTTCCTATCTGGCCCTAGGGGAATGTCACCAAATACTGGTGCCCATTGCCTTGGAAGTTGAAACTCCAAAAACTGATGTAATTCTTGAATTGGTGGTTTGTCTGCATTCATAAAGCATGTCAAAACAGAAGGTTGGTTTACATTCTCCTATTACAACAAAATTAGTGCTTAAAATTTTCATACAGTAATTCTAAATGAGAATAGTAAAGCCATAAAAAATAAAGCCATCAGTTTACTCTTAGAAGATTTGCTAATAGCGAAATAGAAGGCCAAACCCACGAGGCAATAACCAAGATAAATAAAAGAAACAATTTAGTTTTCAAAATGGATGTCTGTTCATTCATCTTGAGAGAACAAGAACTGCTCATGACTATCAAAGATAGCTACAAATTTGCTTTCTTAAGTGAACAAAAATGGGATATTTGACAAAGAATAGAACTAGGCCTAGCTGTTACGTACCAAGTATTATCTTTTCAGTTTATATTTTCTAGTCTAACCCAAATTAGGAATAGTTATATAAGATAAAAATCATCCTGGAAAACGAAGATCAAGTTATAGATGCGAGTGCCAGGACATTCCAGAAATACCTAGGAGCATTTTAAGAAACTTTGTGTAAATGAAATCAATTAAATGTATGTAGTTTTAGAAACACTCACGTAATGAATAAAACATAGAACTTTTTGTCAATGTCATTATTTTCAAAATTTTCATTTCATGCTTGCCACTGAAAAAATCTAAAATCCAATCAAGAAATGCAAGCTGTACACAATGCAAGTCTACTTCAAAATGAACTGATTGAAAACCAAAACAAATGAAGTCTATTGTTCTCCAAACGGTAGGCACCAAAAACTAGAGAAGATTAACTCTGAACCTTGAGATAGCAAAAATCAGATCCATCCTTTGGAGACCTAAGGTCATGCAATGCTATCCAAAAAATTGCAGACCACCCAATCTTTGCACAAAACAATAATAGATTAGCTGTTTGCAAAAGGCAACTCTTCACAGGAAAATGTGCTTGAACCACAATGGATATGATTATTTGCCAACTTCTAAAACTACATACAACTTTGGGGTGGCCAAACCCAACATATGATGATTTGGTGTTTTCAATGGGCTTGAACCACAATGGATATGTTTTCTGACCCAGTCCTTTGTGTTATGGATTGATTAAGAACAAGGTTAGAAATTGGGGGCTTTGCCAGTAATTGCACTATTTTGAAACTACGAGACTAGACGTATTAATTTACAAAAGTTAGAGGTCGTAACTGAAGCAGGGGAAGCCCCTTCTCATGATTTCTGGTTGCAATCCCCAAATTGATAGCTCAAACAAATTGAGTCCCCAGCAAGGATTAAAACATAGGTCCGAATATGTCCAAATCAAGTTTAATTTGAGAAATTCAATAACATAAGTCAAGAAATGAAGTGTAAATTCTATTTTTCTAATCTGGCCATGAAATTTGATTTTGATGCTGTCACTGATATTGCTCGGGTTGAATCTATCAGTACACTCAGAAAATTTTTTGCATACTGCATGTTGAGCTCTTGGATTATATTGACAAGCGAGGTTAGTTGTTAGTTAAAAGATTTTAGAAAAAAAAAATTGTTTCAAGGAAATGTTTCTTTAATTAGAGTGCATGTTGGCACCTCAATGAAATTACACTATTTCTTATAAGCTGTTATATTATACCCCAACTACTTTCTTATATGGAAAAATGTAAGTTGTTTATTTACAGCAGAAATAATTCATGATGTAACACCACAAATGTTCATTTGAAGATATTTGAACAATGTGGGAATCTTGATTATGGTGTGTTTTGTGATACTATGTGCTAATTACCACTGTATATCCCTAATGGTTTTACCATTGTGCCAATGATATTATGTCTATGTTAACCTAGGTGATTGTTGCTCATCTGGTCTATTGATGTTTAAGTGGCCTTTTTCCTTTATGCATGCTTAGTTGATGTTTCTGTGGCTTTGATTCCTAAATGGCAACAGTCAACTATCTGGCCCCATATTTGTGTGACGCCTATTTGATGTCTGTATGTTGGATTGCCTATCAAGCCTGTCATTTGACCCTTGGATAAAGGTTTTATTCCCAGTATCATTTACATCAGTTTGGCTAACATTCTCACATTGAAATTGACTTTGTATTTCCTGCTTAGTGTCTATCGTTCAGTAGTATGTTCTCTAAATAGTTCAAGTGTTATCTTTTGCATACCTTTATTGTCATGATTTTTAACAGCCAAGTGATGTTCCCCCAAGTTGAAGTTTTGTCATAAGTAATGCTTGGCTGTGTATCAAAAGTAATATACATTATTTTGCATTATTCCTTGTTACAATGAAACTTTTTATTTTATGAACTTGCACACTTGAAGATTCATTAATGCTACTCTTGTGTTGGAAAGTTAATTTAGTTATTTATGCTGAAGTGTCAGATTTTGAGTTTGCAGACTCCAGACATTTTGCATCCAGACTCTGTGGATGGGGAATGTCTATTAGGTTATTAGATTTTGTTAAATTACCACATTTTGAAAGCTCAAATAGATAGAAAATAGACAATTTAGTAACTTAATTCATATTCAAACAGACATAATATCAACAATTTTTGGGATTAGGTTTGAAGTTGTGTATATTCTATTTGACAATAGTTTGTACGCTCTAATTATTATCAATATTATAGAGCTTTGACTTATCTTTAAGGCAACTCTACCTTGAAGTTGTGGGCATGTTATAATCCTTGATAAAAGAGTTGTTTCAATGATAAATACTTATATACAGCTTCACATGCATAGAGATGTTTCTGACAATATCATCCTCACTTCCGCGAATGATATGATAAGTGGACATGTTTTAACAGTGTGAAGCAAAGAACATATGTAAGACAAGTAATGTAAGCGGACCATACTTAAAAAAGTAAACAAAGCTTGTAGACAAGTATGATAAGAAATGAAAACTGTGAGGAGATAACCTGGAAACTAAAAAAATAATATGTATGAAAAACAAAAAAGAAAAAGAACAAATGAAAACATGCAACAGGATCAAAGACCTAACCCAAAGAGAAAATTATGTAGTGATAACATAAAAAGAACCCCCTTAAAGGTTGGATTTCACTAAAGAATGTTTCAAAATCATGATATTCCTCTTCCAATTTAGGTGAACAATCTAACAAATTACTCTCATGAAATAGCACTTTTACCTAAAGAGAAAATTATGTAGTGATAACATAAAAAGAACACCCTTAAAGGCTGGATTTCACTAAAGAATGTTTCAAAATGATGATATTCCTCTTCCAATTAGGGTGAACAATCTAACAGATCACTCTCATGAAATAGCACTTTTATGGAACTTACTGCAATCTATGTTCAAACGCATGCACATAAATTTTATTATGTAGCACTCATTATTTAACTTGCCATGAAATAACTATTCTCATGGCAACGGGATGACAAAACACCAAGGTCCTCCATGACTTTCAACAGAGTCCTCGTAAGCAAGAAAAATAAGACTCAACACTTTTACTAGAACCAGTTCTTAGAGGTCTTGAATAATCAAGCTAATGTCCCAGAGTGGCAATATGGGCCAAGGAACCAGACAGCCAAGGAAGCGGCCTGCCTGCTTGATGGACCAGGCGGCCTAGGATGCGGCCTGCCCGTGGAACAGACCAGGCAGTCAAGTACTAGGCTGGCCTGCCTAGTTTCCTTGTATTGGGTCGCCCGTCCGGGTGGTGCCCATGTTTTGTACTTGTAATTCTTATTTACTTATATTTCACTGTGTTGTAAAGAAATGTGACCCTTATATAAAATGTAACCTCCCTGGATCTGGAGAGTTGTTGTCTAGTTGCTTGTAACTTAGATGATTCTCTTATTCAATAAAAATGTATATTCAGATATATTGATTGTATGCACCTTTAAATTACCAAGTCCCAACAAGTCGTCTCGAAACTAACCAATTTGTCCCATTGTGGCTTTCAGGTAGCTAACTGAAAGCGAAGTAAGGCTGACCCAAATCTCTGCTGAGACCTAGGTGCCACACAGATCTACTAAGACTGTGACACTAAGGAACTACCAAGCTAAATAAGACACTCCAAGCAGAATTACACCTTCAAGAGAAAGGGTCAGTACATATCTTCTCTAATTTGATCTTGAAGGCCACAATCAATCTGAGATAAATACATTGACATCAAGCTTTTTTTCCTCGACCAGTTAAACTTAAACTATTTCAACTAACCACCTCATTAAATGGTTATCTCACGAAATACATGTTAGTAAACCCATTGTTGTTAGGTTATCTTTTGTGAGTTAAAAAAATAAAAATAAATAAAAATAAAAAATAAAAACCACTTTGAGTGTATATAAATCCATCAACAGCAAGGGTGTTGTCTAGAGAGGATAACACAATTTCAACAAACCGCCTCATTAAATTTTTATCTATGAAATACAAATCATTAAATTCACTGTTGCTAGGTTTTATCTTCTATGGGGTTTAATTGATGAAATCTCCACAGCAGAGTATTCAGATCTCTTTAGGCTTATCTATTTAAAGTTTCAGGGTTATTCTGTAGCTTTCAAATATTTGACAAAAACCATATTTTGAAGCCTTCTTCTGTTATTGGGTCTTATTAGTGGGCTTTCCCAGTTCAATAGTCAGAGCTCAATGAATCTACGCCCTATTAGATTTAAGTGTTACACCCACCACATTACCTGTTGCGCTACTCCAACAACGGGTCTTTGTAGCCATATTGACTACTTTGCATCACGGATAGTCAATGTTATCCAAGAGCTTATGTTGTCTATGTTTTTCTCCTTTCTACTTTTCTTTGAACTCTCCAACAATTTCCCTAAAATTGTCATCAAACTACATCTGCATACGATCCACATCTTTAAAAACCTAAGGTAACCATCCATCCAATCACCCTCACATAACTGAGAAAGTCCCAACAATCAGTCTCAGTTACTGTTCACAACCAAGGAAGAACCAGCCAACTCTTCGTTCTAAATCCCCTACTGTTCCATAACAAAGTAAGGAACCCATATTCACATGTCCAGCATTTTCCCAACAACACCCCATAGAAGTTTTTTTTTTTTTGACAAGTAACTCCATCCTAGTTATGCCAACACTATAAATCATGGCTGCAAATAAACCCTATCTAGCCTATTCAATGGGGGTATCCTCCTACATCAAATGGCTTAAATGCAGTTAATTAAAAGCAAGAAATGCACTATGAAGGAATGATGCATACTTACAGCGAAGATAAAGATTAATGGCATGGCTCAGGAAACCACTACCATTGATTCCACCCAACAAAGATGTAATTGGGATGAGTGACATAGATATCACATCAGGTTCAAACTGAACCGTCTGAGACCACTCATCATGCGAAAGAGTTTTATGCAAGCTTCCCCCTTTCCTTTTGCACGTGAATTTAGTATCCTGAAACTGAAATTTATAAAAGACACAGGCCACTTAAAGTAAATTCAGTCCTCATTATATAAGGAAATCAAAAGATTGCGCAGAGGACAGCAACATGGCTAGAATAAACATACACATATAAATGACTGTGATTTGAGTAATCTGACAGGTCCTAAACTGCCAAATTTAGACTATCGCCAATATCCAGCCACTAGAATAGAAGATCATATGTTCAACCATGAACTGTAGTGAGGCTGAGTTTCACGCAATGTGGAGCAGGAGTATCTTTGTGCTTTCACTATTTGGTTCAATCTAAACAGTTAGTACAGGGTTGGAGTGCTTAAAACAAATGTTCTGAAGACCAGACTTAACTGCCACTTGAATTGATCTAGCCCTTTGGGGAGTTCTGTTCACTCTGGCCTGGAGACGTCTGTCACCTGGAGAGAAAACCCAGAACAGGGCAGGCCGCCAGCTTAACCTCAAATTGGCTGACATAATTAAGGCTAAATGACCAGCTTTCTTTCAAAGCAATTCCGTCAGTTTATAAGAAATAAATGGAAGTTCATTTAGAAGGCTCAAACCCAAGCCCTGTTTGAAATAAGCCCATTACCACCTGGATACTTTCTACACCTACTCTCTTTCTATTACAGTTCCCACCTTTGTACTCTTTACTCATTACTTTAGTAGTTAAAGTGAATAGAAGAATGGAACCTTTTCTCTCCCTGAACCCAACTCTAAAAAGCGTGCCATCTTGAACCAATGCCACATTAAGCATCTGCAATTATTATACTTTTTCCATCCTTTTAATGTTACATCTACTTTCAGAACAAAGAACCATCGTAAAAGTGCTTATCCTCGCTTACTGCTATTCAGTGGACTACTAATGTCAGTGGTGAGAACAAAAAGTAACTAAACAAATTTGTGCCTAAAAAAAATCAATCATAATTTATTTAATCTAACCATAAAGATTAAAGAACTAAGGATCCAGTAAATCGTAAGACTAAGTTTAATTAGGCATATGGCTCAAAAGATTTCATTTGTGAAAAGAAGAAAAAAGTCCTTCCACTAATTACTTTTGTTTATACACTTTGACATCAACTTTAATTGTCCAATTCAAATTAAGTATAGTTAATATTTGTTAAATCATCTTTGCACCACAATTCAACAACTCTGTTTATTTAAGACAAATGTTCGTAGCCTTTGTTCTATATTTTTTGGCCCAATTCGTACATCTGTTTGAGGTTTTGGCTAAAACCAATGCAGCACCTCCTTGTCTCATATCAAAGATTCTACATGGCAAGAATCAAAAGGAAAAAAGTACTCAAACTAGGAACCGGAAGAGTTCAACTACAACCCTCATTATAGCCATAAACCTTTATTCCTCGTAAGAAAAGGACCTTTTATCCAGCAAAAGTTTCAATTATTATTTTAAGACTTTTATTCAATGAAGGAATACCTCGGCATGGTAATAGGAACCGGATTGAATAGTGTCCATGAAGGAGAGGCCATTCTCCTTGATAAGCTGAAACAAAAATTATGACACAAGTTAAGATAGCTGCATGAGATGTCCACAGTTAAACTTTGCATTTTTGGCAAAGCCAAAAGATTAAGAGCTGCTAAATAAATTAATCTCCATCAATATAGAATTCATAAGGCAAAAATATACCAAAAAGTACAAAAAAAAAAATCCCCACCTCTAAGCAAGTTCATGAAGTTGCAACACTTTTTGAGGCATAGATAATTCCAACAGGAAAATCCACAAATGACTAACCAAAACACCTCTAAAGAGTATGTGACCCAGTTTTGGAGCAACCAAGGTCCCTTTGAACGTCAGAACACAGCAGCAATACCAACATAAGAAATTTAAAATTAATCAAACAAAATTTATGTCGGAAGGATGTTGGGGGTCTTAGCATCTCTGGTAAGAAGCACAATTTACTTACAAGAATGGACCTTTTTTTAAGTACCCCCTCCAACCAAGAAATGATTAACTTAACAGAAAACTCACTATGATGTTTTTAAACAATAATTATGACTTATAATAAAACAAGGAATCTATAACAGGGACAGTAAAATGGGCACAAAGCAGCAGGTGATTAAAAGAATAGGTGGACATTCACAACTAAGACCACAAGTTGAGAGCTTCAAGAGATGCCAATCAAGATTCTTATCTTCCTACAATATTCAAACGCTTTTGGTCTGTGTTTTACACATGCAAAATATACAATCAAGACATAGTTCTTAACTTTTGAGGTCTTTTGGTACTTGGTTTTTATTTATTTATTTATTTTCTTTTGAGCAGCTCTTGGGCAGGATAAAATATTTGTTTTACATGTTTAACATTGGTTGAATGCATAGTCATTGATGTATTTAAATGTTACTTTCCGTGGATGCAGTACATATCTCTTTATGTATTCATTTTTACTTTTTCATAGGCACATCAAAAAGGCAATAGAATTGTCAACTCCTGAATGAGAAAGTTTTGTGGATGCACTGTTTCAATTTGATACAGTTGGAACTTCTGGAATAGTGTGATAATGAGAAAATTCAGTTTTTCCATACAATAAATACCTACTCTCAATTACACAAAAAACAGGTGGAGAGCATACCATATGGGACCATGTAAAGCAGACAAAAAAGGAGGAAAATAAAAATAGCATACATGGTGGAATGTATCATCCATGTCAAGTGGTATTTTTACACAGCAAAAGATATTTGAACTAGAATTTCTAAACAAGACTATGAAGTGTAATGTTAAGGGCTTAAAAATAATAATAGAATAAAAAGACATTAAGGGCTTAAGATAAAAAAAGATCAGAAACGATTGCCAATTGACAAGGAAGGTGACCTTTTTGTCAAGTGAAATAAGAAAATTTATAAGAAACAAAAGGGGATTAAAAGGGATACTGCTAGTAGTGTTGGGAAAAGATAGTTCAGTCTTCAGGTGAAGGGCCGTCAAAGACACCATTAGACTACTGGAAGGACAAAAGAACAAGGTCCCAGGACATTACAGCCATTGCTTGGATGAATACTTAGCCCTAGAAAGGGAGAAGAGGAGAGAGGGAGGGGAAGGGGATGGGAAGAAGGGGGGGTGGGGGGCGCAGCAGAAAAAGGTAAAAAGAAAACAAGTAACCAAAATAGACTACCTTCATCAAATTATGAAGACATGTATAGTTTTGCATTACATGTCAAAACTCGTCCAATTAGTGGTGATTACTTAAAGAAAAGCATAGACAGCATTCCCTCTCACCTTCTTTCTCTCATTTGAACTTATGTTATATTGTCCAGTCCCATCTATAAACATTTGGTCTGCCATGTCCTTCAATTTTTTCTGAACATCAGCCGGTTGGAGAGGCGATGAATACTGTTGCTTCACATAAATCAAATCCTTTCCCCCAATCTTCACACCAACTACAACATGTGTACCATACTTCTCAACAAACCTGGACTTGCCCAAACACAGCTTGATAAATATTCTCAAAAAGTTATTATATCACACAAATTATTTAAAAAAACACATCACAGCTAAACACTGGTAAGAAACAGAACAAAACCAATTTTGCATAGAAATTGTGTGGCTAAAATGAGAAGAATTTTGCCAATCTTAATTATTTGTGTAAAATGAGATGAATCAGGTCAATCTTAGTGATACCAATAAGGCAACACACTAAAGGTTTGAGTTAAAAAGTTATATACATATCCCAACCATTAAGCATAGCAAATGCTGATGCTACAACTCTTTAGGAGGTCTTAATGATTTTCACTATTCATTCATCTACATTTCAGGATAATCTTCATTATAAAGAACCAAATAAGCCATATAAACCATACTTGAAAGCACATGACATAAGCAAATTGAACTCCTTTTTAAGAGGAGAACGTAACCAGACATCTTAAAAACAATTCCCACCAGGAAAAACTTTTGTAATTTTTCAAAGCCCTTTTGAATAGGTATAGAACTTTTCACTAGGGGCTATACCCCTTGGTTCAGAACATTTAGTCTTCCAACTTGCAAACCAACAGGAAGTTGGAAGCCTATTGATGTGGACATGCCTAAAGGCCAAGGTAACGAGAAAACCCAAGCTTTGTTGATTCCTGTGACAAAAAATTGGGGCTACAATGTAATTCGTTGGGTCCAAACCCAAACAGAAAAGTCTAACTTATTTGGAGTTTCTATACCTAACAAGATTCCTACTATCTAGAGTTTCCATATTTGTCCAAATTCCTGCTATTTTTAAGGTCCCTAATTTGTTAAGATCCTATCCCTGATTTGTTTGAGATTTTAATTTGATTAGTTTTATTTTCCTTGATTTTACAGATCTTAGATCCTACCAAACTTAGGCTTTAAGTATTCTAGATCCTTCTAGCATTAGGTTTAGTCATCTATTTAAAGAGATTGTTATTTTAGTTGTAAGTAGAACTTTTGGAGATGAACCTTTTGAGGTCAAAAAGAATTTCGTTTTTTTCAACTTTGCCTTCCAATTTTGTGTTCTTATTTTCCAGCCTTTTACATTTTAATTGTTTCATTCCTGCATCGTCTTTACGTTTCAGTCATTTTACCTTTCCAGCACTTTCAAATTTCCAAAATTTCTATTGTTATTTGTTGCCAATCTTTCTATAATCCAAAGCTCCCTCCATTGCCCATCATGAAATACATCACTTAGCTACTCAACTAAACCAACCAATAAGGCTGGATGGACTGAGCCACAACACTGATGGTAGGTCAGTCGGTCAGCTGGAATTCAAAGGCTCTCTCATGGTCTCTTCATTCTTTAAACAAAATATGTTCCCTCACTATCTATTTACTTTTTAGTCGCTAGAAATGGGAGTTATCTGATTGTTTCATATCAAGAAATGATTAGCAATCAAGTTCTTAAATTCAGCTTTGGCATCATTGTTGAAGGCTGCATGAAAATTGTGTGGTTATTCATCAATCTACAACCTAGGACTATGGAAGTTTTACTTGTTTGGTTACAAATTGAAGTTGATAACCAGATAAAGGCAATATTCTTTGGTTAGTGAAGCTACGCCTCTCAAGCGTCTATGGAGTCTAGACTCTAGACTACGGAGGCAGAAAGGTTCTAGCCAAAATCCTAAAATGTTGAGGTTAATATTACAGCTTTTTTAGTCAAAAACCAACCCTCTTAAGTTGACCTTCGTCTCAACTCTTGATTAGAACTACATATGGACAAAAAGCAACCAATTTTTGTCAGTTTCTATAACCCAGATTAGGTAGTTAGCTTTTTGGAATCCCTAGAATACTCAATTCGAAATATTTAATAATTTTAAATTCATATTTTGACCATTGCCACTTTTTTAGAAACTTGATATGATATTCAAAGACTTAAGAGGCCAATTACTTGAGTTGGTCCATAGCTTGTTCTCTTCTAATCAGGTAGTGAAGCTCAATTGCGCATGGTCATAATAATTATGTGAACCAAAATTGTGGTTGAACAAATTTAAAACAAGAAATATGATGGCCTTGTCTAATTTAAATCCAAGAAGAGGGAAAACCATATGTCACAATCTAGGCTGCTCAAAACAAATACAACATTCAAAAACATAAATTTTAAATCAAAGGGTTTTCCTTTTTTGTTCTGGAATTATTACTCATGAAGCCCATGTAGAGAACTAGTTGCAGGATAGTAAATAAACGTGGAAAGGCTTTCGCCAACATCATTTTTTGGCGAGTACCCTCCTTTTTTTTCTTTTTCCCTTTTCCTTTCTTTGCTATAAAGCCTTAATACTGATTATCATTTAAAAGATGCAAATTAAGGCTTAATTAAATCCTGTTCAGTGAAAAACTGGGGCTGTAGTGTACTTTATTATAGGACTACAACAACTGATGTATTAATCAGAAGATATGAAATTTTGACAAGCATCTCTACTGATTACCTCCCTATAAGAATACTTAATGAGAAAGGATATAAAGAAAGCTGATGGAACAATAACATTGTTAAAAGTTGGATAAAACCCAGGATTTCTCAGAAACCCACCTCAGACATCTCTCTACTGGACAAGGGTTTTACCATTTTTATGGTGTTAAAGGAAATATTGTGATCATGAAGGATGGAAGAGGACATATGGAGTGATTTATGAAGGCCCATGAGTCTGTACAACATATGCCATGGATAGAAAGAAAAGTTAATTCAATGTGTAAACACCACCCATTACCAAAAGAAAAAAAGAAACAGGCAAAGAAAATCCCCCGCAACCCAAAAGAGGAAAAGGAGAGAATTCTAAATTAGTCATAAACTTCGGTATATAATTTCAAAGCCAATGTTTGCAGATGGAAAGGCCACAGGTCAGTGGAAGTACTGAAAGCCATATCACATACCTTGCCAATGCAGAAGGATCCCATGATGATGGGACAGCTTGCTTAACATGATCATGCAACACTACCTGTGATTTTTCCAGTGCAATGTTGTAGAGTGTGATGAATACACCATCAAAAGCAAGGCTTTTGGTGTTCGCTGCATCTTTCTGCCAGCCCCCTGTGAATTCAAATGCAGCATTGAAGTGGCCCGTGGGGATTTTACCAGAAATAGATAGTTCCTGGTTAAACTGCTCTGACATCTAGAAGTGTAAAACACATACTAAGTCACAGCTAGAGAAAATGTACAAATCAAACTGAAAATCACAAGACATATAAAGCATTATTTCGGTGATATTTTGTTATAAGTACGTCAACACTTAAAATTCAAAAGAAGTAAACGAGATATAACTAGCTTCTGTCCCACAGACACCAAAGAAGGAAAAAAGCAAACTAATCATAATTAAACCACTGGAAGCACTGAAATCACCACAACTCTATTTTTCAAAGAGTATGAAACACACAGGTATCTAGTTGCCCAATCGACATTTAAAACTAAAAATAATACCAGGCCAAAACAAAAAAGTATTCCAAGTAGTTTTCTATCTACCGAACATGGATGTTTAAGGTTAGAGACCAGAAGTGAAAAATATTGATGATAATGAAAAAAGAAAAAGAAAAACAGACACACACACACACAGCATGTCGGCCAAAATGAAAACTCTACAAAGCAGCCGAGCATGATTGTTGATGGGATCCGGAAATACTTCTACGTGTCATAACAGAAAAGTAAGAGAATGCATACTCTACGAAGAACATCCAAGCATGCTCCTTGAACCTCTTAATTACTTACTCTTAAAGAAACTTAAAGCAATCACTAACATTTCGCTTTAAAGATAGGCTTGTATGACTTCTACACAAAAAGAGTGCAGTTCGCTAACCAAAACTGGCTTCTTGAAAGTGTAAGAGAGAAAGAAATGGACCCAAGCAAACTCATAAAAGAAATCTACAAAAAAAAACTTCCACATTTAATTAAAAAAAAATATATAACCCCAAGAAACTACATCCCCTCATAGATCGACACAAAATTAAGAGAAAATTTAAATGAGAACAGAAGTTGCTATGACCAAAAAAAGTGAGGGAAATCAACCCTCCGAAAAGACCTTCCCCATTGATGAAGTTGGAAACCCGAAGAATCAAACAAAAACAAACAACCGTCTCTAGTATCAGCCCAAACCTGTTGAAAAGAGAGAACATCGGAGGCGAACCTCAGACGCTCCCCTTTATCACACTTGATAGACTTGGGCACGTTTCGAATGGAAATTCTACCAGGGACCACCAAGTCCCGGCCCTGATCATGATCAATCACGATCAGCCTCGAGTCGGGCGAGTTCCTCTTGCAGTACTTGAGCTTCAAATCCTCCGCAAGGTCGTACCCTAACCCTATCGCCTCTATCGCCTCCTCCACCGCCGCCTTCTGCGCACCCATCTTCTGCTTATTGCTCATTATTCTCAATCCAACACAGGCTCTCTCCGCCTTCCCCTTTCTACCGTATCATCATCGACAAAGCCTCTAAAATCTGAGAGAATTCACGGACCAGATAAACGAAGCGGAGGAGGAACAAGTCTGCGCAAGGTCCTGAAGAAGGAAGAAAAAGAATAAAAAGGAAGGCAGCGGACGACTGGTCAAACTGCTAGATTTTCAACAATGTCAAATTCCATGTTGTGTTTGCATTTACTGTATGTTCCATTGGAGTAGTAAGGCTAACTCTTAAAAAAATGTTCTTGGTTGAAGAATCGGTGGAAGTGGTTTAGGAACGAGTCAGAGGTTGAGTGCTGCGATTTGGGAATTGACGAAGCTTTTAGTTGCTTCGCAATCGTAACTTCCACATTCGACTAAAGCGTTTAACGTTTGATTTCGTGAGGAGTGGACATTGGCTGGCGAGTCTACATGAAAAATGAATATTCCATTGAATTCTCAGATTTAGTACAACTTTGAAAATGTTAAGAATAGTGGACCTTTTCGGCGGCCGGATTGATTGTTGCGCATTTTCCCAGGAATATTAAACCCTGTTGAACAAAACAAACGCTTGGACTCGTATTCTAAAAGTTAGACAACAATTAAAAAACGATTATAGATGTACAAAGTTAAGAATAGTTGACTTTTTCGGCGGCCGGATTGATTATTGCGCATTTGCCCAGGAATATTAAACCAACGGTGGAACCAAACGAACGCTTGGGCTCGTGTCCTAGAAGTTAGACAACAATTTAAAAAAATTATATATACGATATAGATACACTTAAGGCTCAATATTATGAATCTTTCTATCAAAAAGTTAAAAGTTCACATTATGATCCAATAGTCCAAAAAACCTAAGTTTGGAGGGCATCTTAGAAATTTTTTAGAATTCTAATTTGTTTAAGATTTTTTTATTATTTTTAAGGTTTTCTTTAAATTGTTAATCCTTAAGTTTCTAAGAATTTTTTTATTATTTGAGATTATTTTCTTTTATTTTGGTTTTCATTAAGATCCTTGATTTATTTGAAATTTTAATATTTGTCAATTTTTTTTTCAAATAAATTAGAGATCCAAATAGTTTAGGACAACTAAAACGAAAGGAAATAAGTTCAAGCAATAAAGAAACCTTAGAAAATTAAGGACTAACAATTTTAAAAAAAATCCTAAAGAATAATAAAGGAAATCCTAAATAAATCAAAATTCTCAAAAATTTTTTGAAATACCTTTTAAGCTTAGGTTCCTAAGACTATTGAATCATAGTGTAATTCTCAATTCTTTAATAGGAGAACTCATAATATTAGGCCTTGAGTGTATCCACATTTATATATATATATCCCAAAGCTCGGTCCACGTGTTATCATCATCCTCTCTATTCTTATTTATAATTGTAACTATCATTGTATTTACGAATAGAATGAATTCAATAATTGTAAACACTATTTGGATTTAGTTTGTTTGTTAAATAAAAGTTAGATTCTTTTACTAACCAAAACAAAATAGTATATGTCTGATTTCACTCATATATAATTAGTAATCTTTATGTATTAAAAGTTAGATTCTGTGTTTTCGTTATACAGATATTAATCAAATCCGCGTGTTCTCCATTTGTCACTCATACATTAGATTCTTCTTTACAAAGTCGGTCGATATATCCAATGCAATTAAATGTTAAATCATATCTGTTGTTTAATGTTTATTTGAATTCCAAACTAACTGTTCTCTTTTATTATACATGCTTCAATTAATCTATATATAGACTCCGTATGTGTTAGGTTTCATTTCCTATTTAAAAGGATGAGTCTTTTTAATTGTGAAGAATCATAATCTTGTTTTGAATGGAGAAGAGTTTACTTTCATTTTAGTTTGTAAGTCTTTTAGTTTTTCAAATTTCATGTCTTTATTTTAAGCCCTTAATTTTTATGCCTTTAATTTTCTTGCAATTTATCTTTTTTGCACCTTTAATTTCAAGTTTTTACTTTCACCATTCTTTCAATTCAAGCCTTTAGTTTATGCTTTTACTTCTTATCCTTAATTTCTCTGCAATTTATCTTTTTGTGTCCTCTAAATTTTATGTCTTTACTTTATTGCCTTTAATTCTCTTAGATTTTATAGTTTGTAGAGCTTTATAATTACCTTATTATCAATTTATTCTAACACTAGCTCACTCATTGCCCACCACGAATTGCATTATTAATTCATAATGATGTCTATTACTTTAGTTAGGTAGAGTGGGTTGTTGAGGAATCCCATCACCATAAATGAAGGAAAATCTTTTTTCCTCCTTTAAAATAATATGGTTTTATATATTGGGTTTTAAAATTCTCCGCAAACTCTCTTGTATCATTTGCTTGTGACTAATAACAAACAAGCTTTAGCCATCATACAATTTGTCCTCATTATAGCCATTTTGGTCTTGCTCACATAATCAAAGAGCTTTTCTTTCAAACTACAAGCAATATGTTAATTTTTGTATGCTATCAAAGCCAAAGATCCAACATGTTCATTCATATCGTTTTTGCATCAATTCTACCCATTTTTGCATTTGTTCTACATCAAACCCGGCTACATGTGAGACAAATTTGACCAACTTCTTCATTTTGCTTGTACCTACACTTGCACACCAAGCAAGCTTTTCACAAGCCTCAAGTAAGCAAGCCATATGTTAAGAAACGACATCTTCAAAAGGATTTCTTTGTTTTGCTCCAAAGTAGTTCATGTCTTGACTAATTCCTTAAGTATGCATCAACATTGTTATATTCTCTTCAAGCTTAAGGTCTTAAATTTCTACCAACTAGAACCTTGAGGGGAGTGTTGTCACGGTTTTGTCTATATTTTTTGACTTTTCTAGGTTTGATGCAAGATTATAATTCAGCTTAGTTATATCAAAGTATATAAACAGAAAGATAAGAACAAGATAATAGAACATAAAGGTTTACATGGTGGTTCGGCCTTTTTCACCTACTTCACTTTCTTCTCCTTCAACTCAACAAGTTGAAGTCCACTTTACTTCAAGTTAGGAGAAACCCTCTCCGACACTTCATAACTCCTCAACAAGGAGTCACTAGTTCCACAATTACAATGTTTAAGTTGAAACAACTTCAATACATCAAGCAAATCCTTAGATATGAAATGATTGTGAGGAATAATGCTTCTCAAAGAGCTAATTGAAAATGTGTAAGTTCAATTAAAGCTCTAATCGCAAAACCCCCAATTTTCTTAAACTAGGGTTTCGGATTTACAAAGATCTTTATGTGTAAATAATATATTGAATTGTTCTAGCACATAGAAGGATCAATCTAACAATAGATATTTACAAGATAACAGATTCTAGCTTTCTTTGAAGATTGAAGAACACGGCAGTATGAGTAGGATTTTCACCAAACTTTTATCTCTTTCAATGGAATCAATAATATATCATACAACTGCACTCAAACATCCACCAAAATCACTTTATATAGTAGATTATAGAATATTGAGCTCTTTAGGGTTTCGGTTCAAACCTGTTTGAATAATACCCATTGAGATTTGATAGAAGCCACTTAATACAACTGCAAAGGCAACGATTTTCACAACAGAAGACTGTTCTGACAATCCATCACCTCACTTTTCTTTCCATTGGAGAATCAGTGGTTGAGAGAAAAAGAACAGAGAACAAGCTTCACGGAGATAGGGCTAAGGCTTGTTATGTTCGAATGGCAATCTCTTATTCAAAGTGAAATAGCCTCATTTCACTTACGTGAAGTTAGCTTAGGCTAAGCTTCATGGGCCTTCTAGTAGAATGAGATGCGAAGGCCTTCTGACAAAATGATATGCGTGGGCCTTCTAACAAATTAAGATGCGCGAGCCTTCTAGCAAACTGAGATGCGCAAACCTTTTACCAAATTGAGATGCGCGGGCTGAGCTCTAAAGGCCTATTTCTCATGTGTTTAGCAAGTAATAGTCCAGTACATAAGGATCCATCAAACAAAGATTCAATAGATAAGGTTCCAGCAAATGAAGATCCATTTGGCTTGAACCAACTAGTGAATAGTTTTTCTTGTATTTGCATTAAGCTTGAAGAAACATGTAATATGACTTTATCCTTCACATGTACCTATAAGCACACAATCACTAAGTATCATTTTTCTTTTAATATAAGCACTTATATTTTTGCTCATTAAATCACACAAAAATATTTCTCTTAACTTTATATGTGATGTTTGATAATGGAATGTGGGAAACCGGTTACTTTAAAATATCATTACTTGATATTATAATTTGCACACCTTTTACTTCCTTTGGTATTCAATGTATGCACATAAAGATGTTATTATACATTCACAAATAAAATTTTTCTCAACAAAACACATCAACACATGATTTTCAACACTATATGTCCTTGACTTCAACAAGCTATTAACTTGATGGGTAGTGTTCAAATATAAAGATGACTAATAAGGCACATAAGCCCTTCATGTCATCTCTATTCATGTAGTGGTGCTCAAATATTTCTTCGAGGCAAATAAGGAAATCTAAGAATGAGACAAATAAGGAAATCTTAATCCAAGGAAAATGAGGAAATCCTAATATGAAGCAAATAACCATAAATGTATTATTATCCTTCCATGTCCTTTAGAAGAATAAGGTTTTGTACATAAATCCTAATCGAGTAGATACAAAGTATCAAATTTTACAAAAATAATTAAAATGAAGAGAAGTTATGTGTAAATGTCTATTATCTTAATTAGTGGGACATTCATTACAAATTCTTTGTTATATGATTGGCCATATAGTTAATGGATATATACCAAAGCCAAGAAAAAGAAAATTCTATGTTGCTCACGATGAACCACCAAAATGGACCATATCATGTATAAGGCGTGTATGTATGCATTTAAGTGCTGCCCATGTGTTGAATTTTTTTTTCTTTCTTTTCAAACACACCATTTTGCATAATGAGGAAGACATTTCGAAGGCATGTCTTTTTGAAGAGATACGTATCACTCTCACTCTCTGTGTGTATATATATATATAAAGTTTTCCTTTTGGGTAATCTCTTTCTAAAATGATATTGTTATCAATTTACTCTTGTTGTTGTGCAGGTTGAAGTCAATTATGGGCTTAGTTTCAAATTTGAGTTAGTGTTTTTGTTTATGTAATCAGTAAATTGTTCAAAATTTTCTTTATTCATAAATCAATAAATTGATCAAATCATTACTGTTTTGAATCACATATTATAATTACATGAATTTCAATTTGGTATCACTTTGCTTCTATTGTGGGTTAAATTATTTGTTTATTACTATTGAAAGTTTGAACTTAATATCGTATATAGGAGCATATTGTGCAAACTAAACCAAGATTGTTGCTTTTACTTTATCCATAAATAAAGCTTGCATATTCTAAGAAACATAAAATGTCTAAAGATTCTGAACAAACATCAATATGGTAGAACTAATTTTCTCATTGATTGCTTACCAAAAATTTACAAAAAAATAAAAACATATACAAAACAAAATTAGGGCAATGTGTGCCCATATAGCTTGGGTTAGACCCAAACCTAACAAATAAAGGTCGGTCCAACTAACTAAAGAGCTAACCTAATATTGACATAATTACATCTTAACAACCTCATTCGAGCTGGTGATTTGTATACATCAAATACACTAAGCTTACAAAGAAAATAACAATGATGTCTACTATATAAATCTTTAGTTAACAAATTTGTAGGTTGCTCATGTGTTCAGATGTTACAAGTTTGAATCAAGCCCCATTGTTACTTCTTGCAGATGAAGTGACAGTCAATCTCTATGTGTTTGGTACATTCATGAAAGATGGGATTGTTCACACTGTGAATGGCTGCTTCATTATCACAGTATAAAGAAATAGGTCACAAGACAATTACCCATAAATCACCAAGAAGCCCATGTAACCAAATAATTTCACAGATAACTGTAGCCATAACTCTATACTTTACTTTTGAGGAGAAGTAGGAAACCGTGGCTTGTTTCTTGGTCTTCCAAGAAATTAGAGAGCCCCCCAACTTGATACAAAAACCAGTAAGAGATCGTCATGACATGAGATAAATTGCCCAATCAAAATCACAAAAACCAATTATCTGAAAGTCATTTTTAAAAAACATGAAGATTTCTAAGCCCGAAGTGCTTTTTAAGTATTTAACAACTTTAAAGGCCATCTCCATATGTGAAGTTTTTAGAGCATGCATGAACTAACTAAGGATCTGAACAAGATAGTTGATGTCAAGGCGAGTATGAGTGAGACAAATCAACCACCCAAGAAGTTTCTGACAGGGGCCCAAGTCGATCAAAGGAGGGTTGTCAACCAGAATTAGTGCATTAACATCATAGTCCAAAGAGGTGGTCTTCAAATTCTGTTCCATAAGAATCTTACATGGGTAGGCTCTAGAAAGTCCTGCTTTAGATACTAACTTCAATGCATATTTGCATTAACTGAGACAAATACCACTCCCTGATCAAGCAATCTTAATCCCAAGAAAAAATTTTGCTTGCCTAAAATCCTTCATGTGAAATCTGGAATAGAGATGAGCCTTTACCTAAAATATAACATTCTTACTATTCCTAATAAGAAGCATATTATCAACATAGATTAGAATATCAATAATAATAGACCCTCATTGTAGTGTAAACAAAGCATTATTGTGCTAAGATTACTTAAAACTAGCTTCAAGAAAAACACTAGTGAACTTGGTATACCATTGCCATGAAGCCTATTTAAGCCCATATATAGACTTACGAAGTCAACAAACTTTCAATGGACTAGTGGGGGAGATTAATGTTCGGTGAAATTCTAAATGCAAGTGAATATGTCGAACAAGTAATATAATGATGAGTAAGATATTGTCCCATAAAGATTGGTGATTACTAAACCAACTAATTATTAATGGCGAATAACTTATAGAATTTATCTAACAAATCTAAATGATAAATGATAGATTAACTAACTAAATTTAATAAAACTAAATACACAAAATATGTTAGAGCATCTGATTTCACTATAACTATTAGGTACTAATGTTGATTATTTATGCTTGCAAGAAGGATAATATTTATGTGATGGCAAAACTTTCAAATTTATTTACTATCCTATGTCTAGGTATAACAAACCTACTTAGTTCATTAATTCACTATATCTCTATATGTGAATTAAAATAAGCCAAATCATTAAGATCTATAAATATTTCTAGTTACATCAAAAGCCACACAAACAATATATGTCTATCCATATTAAATTTATGGTCACATATTACAAGAAATAACTGCATATCATCTCCTATCAGTCTCAAATATGCAAATTAGATCATTTAAGTGGTAGCCAATCATTTAAAAGCATTTAGCACAATAATATGCAACTTATATAAACAAAATATCTTGCAAAACATAATAATCATAAAATTCATACCATCATAATTAGGTTACATCGTAGCTCTAATAAAAGTAAACTAAAGTATAAAGAAATAATGAGGAAGAACAATAATAGGAAATAAAGAAGGCATCTTGAATCCAAGAATAAGAAGTCATCTTGAATCCAAGAACAAGAAGTTTGTCACCCTTTTTGTCTTCTTTTTAAGAAAACCTTGAATTCTTAACCTCTCTCTTGAGTTGTGCTCAATTTCCTCATCATCCTTTTTTATCTCTTCTTTTCTCTTAAATAGGGTTTAGGTTTAAACCTATCTCCTATCCTAATAGAAGTAGGTTTTAGATACCCAAGACAATTAGGTTTTGAACTCTTATATTGATTAGGCTTCGAACTCCTAACATAACTAGATTTTCTAATTATTTAGAAAACCCAACAACAATTGAAAATCTAATAACAATTATCCAAAGCCCAAGCCCATCTTGATTTTCTTAATCTTGATATTTTGACCATATTTTGTTATATAATAAACATCAGGTTCTCCATGCTTATCCTTTTTCTCCATGCCTCTTTATGTTAAAAAACAAGACAAATTCAAGTAAATAAAGAGGAATTCAAATATTTTTTCATAAGCATTGTATTACTTATTGCCTAAAAATAGGTAAAATAACTTTATAAAAATAGAGTTATCAATTAAATCCTTGGAGCTAACGACATATATACCTCCTCATGCAAGTCTCTATGGAGAAATGCATTATGAACATCCATATGATGAAAGGGCCAATGAAATATGGATGCCAAGGCTATGATATATTGAATAGTCACCATCTTGGCTATTGGTGAAAAAGTCTCCTCAAAATTGATCCTATAGCACTATGTGAAGCCCTTAGCCACCAGGTGAGCTTTATACCTCTCAATGGATCTATTAGCATGGTATTTTACCTTGTAAACCCATTTATAGCCAATTGACTTATGACTCGGGGGTAAATTAACCAACTTCCATGTTTGATTTCCTTTTAATGCATGAAGTTCACTAGCCATATCATCTACCCATCTGGGATCCCAAACTGCCTCATGATAGTAAAGTAGCTTTCAAATGAAAGAGATGGAGGTAATAAAGGCATGATGTGTGGGAGATAAGTTGTCGAGGGTCACAAATTATGAGATAAATTATGGTATGTCTTAGGGACCCACTAAGTGGGATATATCATAGGGAGAAGTTATGTGATTGCAATGATAATCTTAAGTCTAAATGGGAGGTTTAAACACACGTTGGGAACATTGAACATTAGGAGTAATAACTACTAGCATCATCTCAAGGGGTGGATTCGTAGTGGGGGGATCCACAGTGGTGGGATTCACAATAGGTGGATGCATAGTGGGTGAATCCAATGGTTCAACAATTAATGGGGAAAGAGGAGATGCATTTACATGTGGTAAAGAATGGGATGACGTGTCAAAGATGGAGATGAGGAAGAATTATCATGGAAGATGAGCTTAGAAGCCAACACTATAGGAGGATGCTCATTTGACTCACGCATAGATGATACTTAATATGGATCAAGATCCAAAGGAACAAAGGACTAGTTCTCATTAAGTGGTGTGACAATGGGAATTGACTAGGACTGAATAAAGGGAAAAATTGACTCATGAAACACAACATCTCAAATAGTGGAGAAAGTATGAGTGGTGAAATCAAGAACATGATAACCCTTTTAAGATGAAGGGTATCCCATTAAGACATGCGATCTAGCGTGGGGGGAAAATTTGTCCCCTCATGGGATGACGGTGACATAGCACAAACATCCAAATACTTTAAGATGAGACGTACATGAAGATTTGCCAAAGAGAATGTCAAAAGGATTTTTCCCTTCTAGGACTAGTATAGGAAGGCAGTTAATAATATGAGTAGTAGTCAACACACATTCACCCCAATAACGATTAGGAACATAAGCATGCAAATGTAGGGCTTATGCCATATCAAGGATATGTCGATGCTTGCACTCAACAACACCATTCTGTTGTGGGGTATGAACACAAGAACTCTTGTGATGAACCCCATGGAGTTAGAGGAAAGAGGTACATTCATGACTAAAGAACTCAAATCCATTATCATATTGCAATCGATGGACAAGAGTATGGAACTTAGTTTCTATCATAGAAAAAGAGTAGCACAAGAAATGCAATGCTTGACTTTTGTGCCTTATGAGATAGACCCATGTCCCACGTGAAAATCATTGAAAATTGTTAGAAAGTAATGTGAGCCATCGTGATTAGGGTTTCGATATGGACCCCATATATCAACATGTACCAACTTAAAAATAGAGTTGGTAGTAGATGTACAAGATGAAAATGGAAGGTGAGTTTGCTTTGCTAAAGGATAAATAAGAAAAAAAAAACTTCTAAAGATGCATAAAAAGAAAAATGGCCAAAACGACAATGCCATACATAATGTTTTGATAAACATTGGCTTTTTTAGAAGCCTTATATTCAAAAGTTTTGACAAGTGTGGAAAAGACATTTGTTGTGGCATCCGTTAAAGACACTAAGTGATATAAGTGATGCTCAACCCTACCCAACCCCAGTATTATCCTAGTCAAATGGTCCTAGAAGAAACAAAAGTGTGGGTAAAAGGTGACTTGACAAGAACTATCAAAGGTAAGCTTGGCGACGGACAAAAGTTTATACTTAAAAGAGGGAATATATAAGACATCATAAAGGATGATAGATGGAGAAATACAAATAGTGCCAATATGAGTAATAACCACACTACTATTATCAAGTAGTTTAACCCAAATAGGGTTTGATACATATGATCAAATGTTCTCTATGCATGTGAGATTGTACATAATGTGGTCACTTGCCCTTGAGTTAATAAGCCAATCAGATATCAATAAAGTTTGTGAGGAGGAAACTGTATCTACAAAGTTTGCCATGGGCTTAGTAGGCCTAAAATGGCTAAGAAGCTAAACCACCTACTGATACTGCTTAAGCGTGAGAGTTTGGATAGGAGGGCTAGTTGTCTAGATTAGAATTGTGCTACTTACAAAAGGTGATGACTGATCCCCAGAGTCAACATTAACTACATATGCTAACCAGGTACTTCCTCCTTTCTTCCTCTGATTCTTAGGCTTGCCAGGGAAACTAACCAACTGAAAGCACTTATCTTTGGTGTGTTTAGGCCGACAATAATGTTCACAAAAAAAAACATGATCCTCCTTGTCCAAACCCAACACTAAAAGAAAGTCATGAATTTTTCATAGCAACATATGAGTTATCTTTCTAATTGTTCCCAAACCCCCCCTCCAAAGGAAATAGGGGATTGCACAACAAAAGCAATCAAATTTGTTTTCCCATTATCAACTTGCAAACTACGTTGGTGTTCCTCATCAGCAACCAATGAGAAAACCTTGTTAAGTGAAAGAATGGGGCTTCACAAAGTAATGTTGTTGTGAACTGTGGCATAGATAGGTTAAAGTCCAAGTAGAAAATGCATAACACATCTAGACTCATTTTCTATTGTCAATAAACTTAAAAAATCGCACATGCATTTGTCATACTTGCATTTCTTTGCTGGCAAACATTTATTTAGTTCGGCTTATAAATTTGAAAGATGAGTAAAATACTTGGCCATTGACTCATTTGGTTGTTATCCCAAATCATATCAACGTGTTCCAGTGATCTTGGAATATCTAGTTTCCAACATTTTCCAAGCCTTTGAAGTAGTGTCATAAGGGGAAATAGCATTCCTTATTTATGTCAAAATAAATTTCATCAACCAAGACAAAACCTATAAATTGCACTAATCCTAATGACTCCCACTCACAACATCATCTAGCCTAGGCAAGGTCCTATATACCAAATCCAGTTTGTCTCGAGAACCTAGAGCAATCTGCATTTTCCTCTTCCACGATGGGTAATTAACCAAACTAGTGAGCAACTAAGGGACTAGAATGACAATAAAAACATCACCGAGGCCAACATAAAAGGATCGGTCAACTTTAGCAGATTGGGGTTTTTAGACGAACTAGTTTTTTCATCCATGGTGGTAGACACATGAAATGGTTTGCTGGAGGAGGGAAGTAGAGACAGTGTTAGTGGTGGGAAGAAGTGAGCTTTTGCCATGACAGTGTGACTTGGAGAAGCTGCGTGCATGTAGGAATTCAACTTGTGGGACCTAACTCACTATGACAAATACTTAAGGGCAAAGATGTAATTTTGTCCTTTAACTTAAGTGAAACAATGTGTGTAATCAAAATGCACTATTTAAGGGCAAATATGTAATTTCCTTTGACTTAAGTGAAACAATGCATGTTGAGAAGCAAAATGCATGTCTAGGGATAAGGATGTAATTTCCCTAGACTTAAGTGAAATGGTGTATGTGAGGAAGCAAAATGCACCGTCTAAGGGCAAGGTTGTAATTTTCCTGGACTTAAGTGAAATGGTGCATGTAAGGAGTCAAAAAGCACCATTTGAGGGTAAAAAGGTAATTTAACCTCGACAATTAAGTGAAATGGTGCGTATAAAGTAAAAGAGATCAAAGGGCAAAAAAGTAACTTCAAACCCCAAAATATCTCCCAAGGACAAACCGAAATGCACCATTTTAAACAAGTTTTAACAAAGAAAACACATCCAAAATAAATCAAGCAATGGAAGGTTAAGAACATACCAAGAATAATGAAAATCAAAAAAATGAATAGAAATTGGAAAACTGAATGGAAATCGAAATACCGAATAAGAGAATAACGCGATGGAGGAATAGAAATGGGACTCATATCCTTTCCTCAACCAAAACGAAGCAAGCGGGTATCACTTAAGTTCTAAAGAGAAGAGAACTGAGAAAGATACAAAAAAAAAAATGAGAAAACCAATAAAAAACATACCAAATTAATCAAAAACTCAGGCTGGCTTTTGATACCATCTAAGAAACAAAAAATGTCTAAGGATTTTGAACAAACATCAATATGGTAGAACCAATTTTCTCACTAATTGCTTACCAAAAATTTACAAGAATAGAAAAGCATATACAAAACAAAATTAAGGCAACGAGTGCCCATACAGGTTGGGTTAGACCCGAACCCAACAAATAAAAGGTCGGCTTAACTAACTAAAGGGCCGACCCAACATTAACATAATTACATCTTAACACATATCATTTAGTCTTTTGTATCTAAACTAAGCCATGTGGCTTATTATTGTGAATTAAGCCATGTGTGGCCTAATGTCAAAGCCAAATGTAAATTTTTTAAGTTTATAAAACCTTGAATCGGCATGTTTGTATGTTTTTATTTTTTTCTTTCTATATTCGATTGTTGTTGTTGTATCGTGTAGTGGGCTGTGGCTCGTAAACTTGAAGTGGATTGGAGTTGATTTTTGTTTCATGAACAAAAATCAAAGAGGGTACTTAATTTGAAAGTGTGACTCACATTTTGGTAAAAAGGCTCTCATACTATTAATAAGAGGAGGTGGACATCAATTTAAGGGCTTGAACCAATCCATCTAAACAATTCTAGTGCACTTAAATTTCTATCTATTTTGTTTTATTTCATAAGAATAACAATTTAGCCCCCATTATTAGGTGAATTCATATTTAACAATTTTATCTTTATTACCCCATTATGTTGTGGGATGTATGAGCACAAACTCTCATGTATGACACCAAGTGACTCAAAAAATGATGTACCCTTATACTTAAAACAATTTGCATGTTGTTTGATCTAATACATTTAATTGAGGTCCCAAACTATGTATAAACTATGGTTAAGAAGATCTAAACATTGGTCATGGTCTTAATCTTGGCCTTCATGAGAAACATTCATGCTTCTTGTGAGAAATGATCCATAATAATGAGACAATATCTTGTTTCTATGTATGTGTGTGTGTGTTTTTGTCTTGTTTTGTGTTGTGGGTAATGTGTGTGGCTTGTAAACTTAAGGTGGATTATAGTTGATTTTTGTTTTAGAGACAAAAATCAAAAGGGGTACTTAATTTGAGAGTATGACTCACATTTTAGTAAAAAGACTAATATTGTTAATAAGAAAGGGTGGACGTTGATTTAAGGAAACTGAACCAATCCATCTAAAACATTCTAGTGCACTTAAATTTCTATCTATTTTGTTTTTATTTCAGAAGAATAACAATCCAACCCTTTTTTATTAGATGAATTCATATCCAACAATTTTTTCTTTACTACCTTATTTTGTTATGGGATGTATGAGTACAAACTCTCATGTATGACACCAAGTGACTAAAAAAAATGATGTATGCTCATACCTAAAAAAAATTGTTTGCTGTTTGGTCTAATGCATTTAATTAAGGTCCCAAACTATGTAGAAATTACGATTAAGAAGCTCTAAACATTGGTTAGGGTCGTAATCTTGGCCTTTATGAGAAACAATCATATTCCTCATGAGAAATGATTCGTAATAGTGAGACAATATCTAACACCTAATTGTGTGATGACTTTATATGGTCCCTAAATATCCATATGTATCAACTTAAAAATATTCTAAGTGAAGGTAATACTAGTAGAAAAAGACAAACTTGTTTGTTTCACCAAAGGAAAATGGAACATGTTTTAATTGAGTTTGAAGAGTCATCATCAAATTGATTAGACAACAAATGTTCAATCTAAGCTAATGGAAAGACCCAGGTGTTACTAGTTCCTATGTCAAAGCACTAGGGCTTCAATGTTCTCCATGGGTTCAAGCCTAATCAAACTAGTTAAAATATATAGGTGTTAGTTTCAAAGGATTTATACCATAGAACACATCTTTGACAAATATTGAAAGGAGTTGCTTTGTAAAAGGAATCTTTGATAAGTGCCTAAAGAAGTTACATAATAAAGAGTATCTTTGTCAAGTGGCAACTACATTTACTATTTTGTTACTTCCAAAAGGTATATTTACCATTTTGTTACTTCTAAATGAGTTATGCTGACTCATTTAATGTTGTGCTTTCTTTTTGTATGCTCTAGCTCTTTATAAATAGAGGCTATGAACTCTTAGATAGAACCTTTGAGACAAATCATAAAGTTTTATGTCATTCAAGCCTTTACTTTCCTTGTTCTTTAAATTTCTAGCATTTCCTTTACTTTCTTGCCTTAAAATTCTTATACCTTTAAATTCATGCCATTGCCTTTTATCCTTTAAATTCCCTTGCAATTTTACTTTCTTACACCTTTAAATTTTACAAGTCTTTACAATTATCATGTTACTTGCTTATTTGCAACTTGTTTTAGCCTTAGCTCACTCCCACCATGAATCACATCAATTATAAAAAGTAATGGATGTCCTAAATGGTGATGCAAAACATTACAATTCATACAATTAATTGTTTGTTACATGACTTGTAAAAACTACAAGAAACAACATTGTCAACTATATGATCATGTGAATGCTTCTTTTGAGATGACCTAAAAGTGGTATAGGTCTTGAAATATACAAAAGTGAGGTAAAAAGATAATTTGGGTATTTTCATCCAAAGTATATTTGGATGCAAAGATGATATTAGATGCTTTAACTAGTGAGTGCAAAACATAATACAAATGATATTTGTTATGAATGTTGACATTGCCAATATGTGTAATAGAAACAACTTCATTATTTTGTAATTGCATTGTCCTAAATTCATGGGCACATGAACAATGAGACTCTAAGCAATTAAAATAACTAATCATATAATCACTAGTTGTTGAGTTTACAATCAAAAAAGAATTAGGAAAGTGTTGAGAAATTACACCTACCATATTATCAATGGATTCCATCCCTTCACCAACACGGTATGCTTACTAAATTGCAAGGGTTGAGTTTAGAAGCCACATAAATGTTTCTCCCTTCTCCTACTACTTGATTGGCTAATAACTGTTAATTCCCTTTGCCTTTTCCTTTAGCTGGATGCCCAATTAATTTGTAATGTTTTTCCTCCTCATGTCTTATCACTTAACAATGGGAACATTTTTTAAGGAAAAAACAATCTTCTACCTTTTACCTAACCTTTTTGCAGTGAAACATGTGTCCTTTTCTATGCCATTGGCCTTAACTAGAAATTGCAGCTCCTATGTGATTGGCTGGCCTACTTGAGTGTGGGCTGAAAAGTGCCTTGCAAGAAATGTATCCTTCCCAATCCAACAAGAACAAAGATGAGTGACTCATATTTCTTGAATTCTCTAGCTAGTTTTCTTTGTTTCTCTTCTTCTAAACAATTTTGATTGAATGATCCAAGGATGGAGAAGGCCTCATGTGAAATTTAATTCCTCATTTAATTGTAATAATCATTTAATCCCAACCAAACTCCCTTCACCTTGATACTTGCAGAAATCTTTAAGCACAATAAGGTAGGGATGGAAAACGGCAACATAGGAATTGAGCCAGTCCCAAAGTTGTTCAATCTAGAGTACATAACCATTACCATTATCATTAAGCTATTGAGTAAGGACAATCTCCCTCTCCATAACAAGTACTCACTACGTCCAACTTTCAAGAACTATCCATAAATTTTTTTTTTCCAAACCTATCTTGTGTTGGTTTCACATTTGAATTTCTTGTAAAGATTTGGAGCTAAAGATGTTAAAATCTAAGATAGTATGTAATAGTTAAGTTGTCTGTTATTCAACTTAGCATAAGAACAAGTGAAAGGATGAGAGTAAGACACAAGAATTTTATTAAAGTCAGGCTTAAGAAGCTTAGCCTTTTGCCTTATGGTTGCTTATTGAAAAGATTACAAGAAAAATGAGGATTACTCTAAGAGGGAACCCAAGACCTCAGTGATTCTGCTAGAGAATACAAATGAACTAAGCTACCCTTCTAGTCTACGACTTCCTCTATTTATTCTAGTTAATAGATTGGTTAACTAGCTAACTACCTTGTAATCACTAGCTGACCAACTAACAACTTATTAGTAACTTCTTAACTACTGTCTAAATAGCTTATTAGGCTAAGATACAATTGAAGTAACTTTATATAACTACCTTATCATTTAATGTGGCTAAACTCCTTCTCTTAGACTACTGCTTCACCTTCCCCTTAATAGCAACCTTGTCCCTAAGGTTGAATGTGGGATAGCGTTTTTCAAAAAGAAAAGCATCCATCCATGTGGCTTCTTATGCTGGTAAACCTTGCGAATGAGCTAAAAGTTGTGGATAATGTTTGTATATTCTATGTTCTATGGCATCTTGAGGAGAAGGGCTAATATCATCGTCATCATCTAGATAAGTTAGTAATTTAGCCTGTATTGGAATATGCTAACCAAGTAGTTTCTTTAACATAGAGACATGAAAAACATTGTGGATCCAAGCTCCTTTAGGCAATTGTAGCTGATATGCAACTCCCTTAATTTTCTGGATCACCTGAAATGGTCCAAAGTACCGAGGGGATAACTTGTAGTTTATGCTAACCTTCACCGAAGTCCCCTTGTAAGGCTGGAGCTTTAAGAAAACCCAATCTCTTACCTCGAATTGTTCTTCCTTTTAGCCAATATTATAGAACTTCCTCATTCTGTTTTGTGCCCCTTGAATTCTTTTCTTGATACCTTTCAACACTGTATCTCTAGCTATTAAATCCTGATCTACTACCATAATGACTGAAGATCCATGGAGATAAGACAACAATGTGGGAGGTGGTCTCCCTTAAACCACTTTATAAGGAGACTTTTTAGTAGGCCCATGCACACTGGTATTATAACAGTATTTTGCCCATGGTAACCAATGAGTCTAGTCTTTAAAATGATCCCAAGTAAAACATCTAAGGTAAACCTCCAACTTTTTATTAACTACCTTTGATTGCTCATTTGTTTAGGGATGGCAGGTTGTGGAAAAATTAAACTTTGTGCCTTGTAGCTTAAAGAGATGCCTCCATAAATGGTTGGTAAAAATTGCATCATGGTTATAAATAATTTGCTTGGGAAAACCATATAATCTAAAGATATTTTCAAAGAAGGTCTAAGCTACCATGACTCCTATATAGGGATGTGCAAGAGCCATAAAATGAGCTAGTTTAGAGAAACGATCAACTACCACCAATATAACTTGTTTACCTCTTGAAATAGGCAAATCTTCTATAAAATCCATGGATATATCTTCCCAAACCTATTCTAGAATGGGAAGAGGCTGGAGAAGGGCACTAGGTTTAAGGTTCTACCATTTGACTTGCTAACAAACCAAACATTTTGTTACAAATTGTTGCACCATCTACTTCATCTTAGGCCAAAAGAACAATGCCTTTATGCATTAGAGCATTTTGAAATAGCCCTTATGAGTAGCTTGTATTTCTTGGAGAATAACAGGAATCAACTTTGATTTTTTGCTTAAATAGATATGGTTCTTATAAAATAACACCTCATTACGATACTTACCAATGATTGTTAGCTTCTCTCATACTGATCTTATTCAATATTTCTTAACTGTGTTGATCTTTAGTAACTTCCTCTTGAATAGACTACAGCCACTCAGGAGTTAGCATAGACAAGGCTTTAATTTCAGGTCTTATTATTGGCTACTTAGAACTACATTCACTGATGTCCCATATTGCATTTAAAGTTTCTAGATTAGCTTTAATAGTTGATTGAATAGAAACTGAATCCTTACTGTCATCTATTGCAACCAATAACATCTTTTCGTCTCTTTTTGACAAAGCATTAGCCGCAAGGTTCATCTTTCTTGGCTTATATTGCACCTCAAAGTCAAAACAAAACAATTTGATCAACCACCTCTATTGAGTAGGTGTAGTAATCTTTTAAGGCCATAGATTTTGGAGGCTTTTCTAGTTAGATAAAAGTATGAACTTACCGCCAAGTAAATATTGTCTCCAACTTTTCATTGCTAATACAAAAGCTAACAATTCCTTTTCATATGTGGATAGAAGTAAATTCCTACCCTTGAAGGCTTTACTGTAGTAAGCTATAGGTTGACCTTCATGGGATAAAATCACACCTACTCCCACTGAACATGTATCACACTCCACTATTAAAGTAACAACAAATTTTGGTAATTTAAGAATTAGAGTTTTTGTCAAAGCCTTTTTAACAAAACAAGGGCTTGTTCTACTTCATCATTCCAATGAAAAGCCTTTTTTATAAGCAATTGTGTAAGGGGAGCAACTATGGAACCATAATGTTGAATGAATTTCTTGTAGTAGCCACTCAACTTGAGAAAACCCCTCAAGGATTTAATAGACTTAAGCATTGGCCAATCAAGCATAGCTTACACCTTATCTTGTTCAATTGCTACTCCTTTCTTTGAAATCACATGTCCCAAGTAATGGATAATAAGAACACTAAAGACACACTTTTCTCTTTTCACAAATAGCCGATTACTTTTGAGTTTATCAAATACCAACTTCACATGTGCTTCATGCTCCTCCCAATTCTTGCTAAATATTAGAATGTCATAAATAAAAAAAATAATACGAAGCATCCTAAGTATTCTTGAAAGACCTTGTTTATAAGGCTTGGAAGGTGGAATGGGCATTGCATAAACTGAAGGGCATTACTAGAAATTCATAATGCCCAATAGGAGTCTAAAAGGTTGTTTTAGAAATATCTTGTAACTTTATCTTGATATAGTGATAACCAAATCTTAAATCCAACTTAGTGAAGAGTTTAGCTCCATGTAGTTCATCCAAAAGCTCCTCAACTGTTGGGATTGGAAAACGATCCTTGACTCTCTTTATTCAAAGCTCTATAGTCCACACACATCCTCCAAGTTCCATTTTTTTTTCTTACCAATATTAAAGGAGAAGAAAAGGGATTGTTGCTTTCTTAGAACACCCTTTCTTCCAGCATTTCTTAAACTAATTTGTCTATCTCCCTTCTCTAAAGATAAGGATACTAATAAGGCCTACTAGTAATCACCTTTTGGTCATTCTTTAGCAAAACTTGATGCTTGTGGAATAGGATGGGAGCTAAGCCGAGACATTTTTGAAATAGAATGGCATACTCTTGAAATAGAAGCTTAAACCTTTTTGGCCAAGAATCTTATTGAGATTTAGGAATAAGAGATTCTGCTAGCTTTAAGTGTAGTATCATTCCTTCTTTTGGTTGTTTCAGTAACTTGATGAATTTAGTATTGTTAACAAGTTTATTTTTCAAGGTTTTATCCCTTTGAAGCTCTACCAACTTACCATGATACATAAAAGACATCTTCATTTCAGAGAATTCCCACTTGACCTCCTTAAAAGTTTCTAACCATTAATGCCTATTATGTCTCCCAAATTAGGAATCAACAACATAAAAGATCAATTTGCATTCTATTACCTCATAAAATTACTTCCACTTTATGACAATTACCTTTCCTTGAATAATATACCATTAGCCACTTCTACCTTGAATTCCTTATTTACATCTAGTTTTAACTTCATTTTCTTAACCAAATGAGCACTTAGAAAGTTGTGACTGCTGCCTAAGTCTACCAATATTGTTGAAAAAAGATGTGTTTTGTTGTGACAAACTTTGGTTGCATATAATATAAATATATAAAAATATTTTTCATATGTTTATGTACAAAATTGAACATCAAGAAAGTAAAAGGTGTGCAAATTATAATATCAATAAATGATATTATAAAGTAATCAGGTTCCCACATTCCTTTATAAAGCAACTTAATATATACTAAAACAAATATTTTTATTAATGGAATAATAGTAGCATAACATTTTTCTTTTAAGAAAAATGATGCTAGATTTGTTTTATTTGCAGACCATTTGAAGCTTATTTAGAGCTCGCATGAAGTACACCACTTGAAGCTTATTTAGAGCCCATATGAAATAGGCCACTTGAAGCTTATTTAGAGCTCATGTAAAGTAGGGGCAATTAAGACTTAGCCTAGCCAAGGGTTAATTTGATCTAGATGCCGTTTGCTAAAGTAACCTAAGTGAGATTTACTCAGTCCAAGCCTAATAGCTAGAACGACATCATTTGACTAATTAAGAGCTCGTTTAACTAGGATTCTCGACTAAGAAGCCCTAGCCTCCATTTTGTCAATTTCTCACATGGCTTTAATCTTCTTTTCTTTAAGATGCCGATTCTCCAATGAGAAGTTTTGAGAAGGGACTAATTGTCAGAACAGTCAATTGAGAGTAAAAATTTGAAGACTCCACTACTAATTGATGGAAATCTTCTCACTCTTTAATGGGGAGATATCTATAATGATGTCAAGTTTGACAACAAATCCTAAAGAGCTTCAGTTATTTGGATTTCTTATAAAAGCCTTTCTTAATGATTGATTGATAGCTTTCTTGATCAAATATTTGTGAAATCATGAGAAGCATTAAGGATTATTCATATACTACCATCATATTTTGATTCTGTGATATTACCCAATCTGGGGTAATAATTGGTGATACTTTTAAAAGATCAATTCTTTGTGATCTATTATACTTGTATTTTACTTATTTATGTGCTAATTGATCTATACACATTATATGCACATAATTAGAGTTGTAAATTTGAAATCCTAACTTGATGATATTTAAGGGTTTCATGATTAGAGCTTAGATACTTGTTCTATCTTTTGAATAAGCTTTTTGATAGGCAATATCCTATACATTTCATATTATCTGGAGATTTGCTAGCTATACAAAGGTTGTTTCAACCTCATCTTATAATTGATGACTTGTGTAACTCCTTGAGGAGGAGTTGGAAAGTGTGGAGAAAGTTTTCTCCCACTTTGTTAGTAAAGTAGAATCTAGTTGGTTGTGTTGGAAGAAGAAGAAGGTGCAAGTAGGTGAAAAGGGTCAAAACCATTATGAAAAATTTATTATCTTTTCTTACTATCTATGCTTGTTTTGAAACTTGCTTGTGTGATTATTTCTTAGTCTTATTTGATTTGGTGGTGTTGGATTAAATTAGGTCATTCTTAGAGTTACTTTCTTAGAAAACCAATTCAACCCCCCTTCTTGGTTGGCCATTATATCTTACAAATACTACCACTCCAATTTTATTCATTCCCATTACTCCTTGAATTCTCATGGTTCTAGGACAACGAATACCATAGAATGATACCAAAGATACTACCCTTAATTTAGCATGATCCTTATCAAACTTTATTTCTTCCTCACTTAAAGCTTCTTCAAGATCCAAACACTCCAATACAAACAATTTCTTACATCTATGACTAGGAATAAATTTTTCATCATAATTAAAGCATAACCTTTAGCTCTATGATCCATTATTTCAAGTTGTGTGAGACATTTAACTAGCAGTTTTTTTAATCTACTCCTCTAGAGTCAACTGCTCTATTATTTGCTATTTCCCCAACATTCTTTCTTCTACTTTAATTACTTAGAGTGTTTCTATAAGCTAATTCTTTAGCTTCAAACAATTTAGCAAATCCAATGGCAACCAACAAGGTTGGTGGATTGTGAGCAATCACATCCAAACTAACTCTTTTCTTCAACCCACTAATAAAGCAACTAATGTGTTGTTCTATATGTAAATGATCAGAACACAAGAGTAGCTTACCGAGTTGTAGCTAGTACTCTTGAAATTAAGTAGTTTGTTTAAGTTTCATCAATTCACCAAAATGATTAATGAAAAGAGTTGGTCTAAATTACTTCGTCAACTCATCTGTCAAAGCCTCCCAAGAAATAAAATCATTTGCAAGTTCTTTTTATAAGAGTTGATAGACCATTTGTGCTTTTCCATCCAAATGTTAAGAAGCTATACAGACACAATCTTCCTTCAAAGTATCATGACAATTAAAGAATTAAAGCACGCAATCAATCCATAAGTTGGATTGGTGCTCCCATCATACTTTGGAAAGTCAAGTCACATTATCCTAGGTTGAATTTGACCAAAGAAAGAATTTCATTCCTTACGTTGTCTATTACCTCCACTAGAATTATCATGATGAAGATTCCATCTGTTACACAAGGATGACCCTTGATCGATATCTTTCTATGGTTCAAACCGTACAACAATATCATCAATTCAAGCACTAATAGCATCAATTAACTAGTCCATTGTCTCATTGAGCTCTTGGACACCAAAATTAGTAACCGGATCCTTCCTCTAATCAACGCCTAGCATTGATACCAACTTGTAATAGTTAAGTTGATTGTTATTCAACTTAGCACAAGAATGAGTGAAAGGATGAGATTACAAGAAAAAAGAGGATTACTAAAAGGAACCCAAGATGCACTTTCGCGAGTACCTAGGGACTCATAGGTAGTCCCCATTCTACCAAGGTGTTGGCAATTTCCGTTTTATTGCTAACAGTATACTAATTATGCCAAAGTGACTATTTAGAAAGGATAACCTTGCGGCATGGATTTTTTCATGCCTCTAGGATTAAGGTGTGCTCTTAGAACCATGGTGAACGCTAAAGACAAAAGTAACTAGATTAAGAATCAATTCAAAAAGAAATTCCTTAATCAATGGAAAAGTTCATAAGATCAAAATTTTAAGTTCTCTCTTCAATAGAAGACTAATATTTAAGTTTCAATTATAAAATAGTTCTCTCATAATTCCTTGTCCTTACTTCTTATTAAATAATCCTAGCTTCTAGTTTAATACAACTAGGTTTAGCACTCCTAACATAACTGGGTTTTAACTATTTCCAATCCTAGATCTTATTTAAAGGAAATAACAAATAAAATGTAATTATCTAAAAAATCTAACAATAATATAAAATCTAATATTAAATACCCAAAGCCCAAGCCCATCTTGACTTAGGACCTTGATTGTTTCTTCATTTTCTCTCTCAAAAACTCTTTCTAGTAATACCCTTTCACAAAACCTATTGTTGGTGCATCACAATTGTATTTGTTAGGACTTAAGCCTTATTCAACTTGCAAGTAAGAACACAAAGGCCCAAATAGAGCAATACCTTTTTTAATGATCCAATTTCAAACCAAATAACAATCAAATTCAATTACAACAATGAACAATAACCTAATAACAAAGCATAATTATGAAGCTATTAGTAAACTACTCTTATGAAAGCTTTAAGATAACTAAGGCTAGCACTAAGAAGACTACTAGAAAAAAAATAAGGTTTCTTTAATGGCATGCCTTTTGAAGAGGTTGAGAAGACCTTATATAAGCATGTAATCCTAGTTGCCTTAGGTTTTGGAGTCCTAGTTGCATTAAGTCCTAGAGTCCTAGTTACACTAGGTCTTGGAGTCCTAGCTATACTAAGTCTTAGGTGGGCTTGGGTCACAATCCCCACCCCTTCAAACAACCCTTGCCCTCAAGGGTTAATATTAAAAGATGGAAATTGGCACTAGATGTACTCAATGTCTTCCTAGGTTGGCTTGTACTCTAGATGTTTTGACCATTGAATTATTATTTCCTCTCCACACCATGCAACATTCTAACACCTTTTGTGGCTCAACCAATAATCTACCTTCACCATTTATGAGAGAAACTTCCAAATAAATTTTGCATTACGCCCTATTGCCTTATTTAATTATGATAGATGAAAGATAGGACATATGTTGGCATCTGGTGGAAGGACAAGCTTATATGCAACTTTTGCAATATGCTCTGTGATCATGTAAGGCCCAAAATAACATGGAGACAACTTGTAATCCTTTCTCTTAGATAATTTTAACTAACAGTAAGGCTACACCTTCAAATAAACTGAGTCACCCATTTCAAACTTCCATTTAGATTGGTTTTGATTAGCTTGTGACACCATCTGAGCTTGGCTCTCCAATAGGTAGGACCTAATTAATTGTACCCTATCAGCCTATTCTTGAAAGAATTCATCCACATCTTGCTCACTTGTACATTCAAAGTTATGCTAAGGGGGTTAAATGGGTTTGTACCCATTTTCAAGGTGGTATGGTAATTAGTGTTATACCACCATTCTGCTAGAGGTAGCCATGAATACCAATTTTTCAGTCTCTCCCCACTAGAGTAAAGTAAATCTACTTTATACATTAATTAACTCTTTTTGTTTTGCCATATGTTTATAGATGATTGCATGTACTACAAACAAGCTTCATGCCCAAGGTGTTAAAAAGCTTCTTCTAAAACTTACGGAGGAATATAGTATCCCGATCACTCACAATTGATTATTGAAATTTGTGCAGCTTGGCCACCTCATCTATAAAAGCTATTGCAACTTGACTTGTTGAGAAAGGATGACTTAACCCAATAAAATGTGCATATTTGGTAAATAGATTGACAACTACCAAAATAGAATCTTTACCTTTATTACATGATAAACCTTCCACGAAGTCTATGGTGATATCTTGCCAGGCTTGATTAGGGATGGGTAAGGGTTGTAGTAACCCAAGTTATGGTACCCATTTAGACTTGTAGCATCAACACATGTCACACTTGGCTACCCATGCTTCCACAATCTGTCTTATGTTTAGCCAATAGAATTATTGTTGTATTCTCTTTAAGGTTGCCTTTGTTAGGAATATTGTTATTTCACTATTACTTTAATGATGATAACAAGGAAAATATATGTTTCATGAAAGTGTATTTTCAATGTGACAAATATCTTAGTGTTAATGTTTAATTATCATTTATGATATATGTGTTATAAATTAGAATAATCATATTATAATTTAAATAATTTGTTAACCAATTATTAGGAAGGACAATAATGTTGTCATTATTTGTCTTAATATAAGAATAATAATGCCTAAATATTTATGTAGGTAAAATGGACCATGAAGGCTTAAATGATGTGGTCCAATCCAAGCTTCATGACTCACTGTGTGTGAGCCTAGTGTAAAAAGGAACAAGCAACCTAAACCCAAAACTCATGATCTGCTAAGCCCTGCAGTGCACATATTGTGTGACCCAAGCTTATATAACTCTCTCTCTTTCATAACCTAAACCAGGTAGGTACAACCCAAATGAACATGAGCCTGTGACCAAAAAGGCATTGCAACTCGTGATCCAGAAGCATGTTGCAAGCCATGAAGGTGTGACTCAGCCTTCTTTGTTAAAGCCCCACGTGACCCAACAAACACCCACTCAACACCATATGTGAACACCTATGAGATTCATCTCCATGAGAGCTCCAACAATGGCAAAAGATACAACATCCTAAAGGTATCGAAGAGAAGAAGAGATCTATGAACTAAAATCTACAACCTATTACTTAGAGAAGATCAAATCAAGCATAACCTAAAATGTTCTTCATGATCCACAACTTGGTCTGATTGAAAGAGAAATTAGAATACGATTAAAGTGTTTAAAAAGCCAAAATCATAGGGGTTTGTTAAGCAAGAAGGCAATCCATTGATCTGTGAAGTATCCATGAAGATTTGCTTCAAGATTGAAGAGGCTTGTGGAAGATTCTTGGTGAAATTTGGAAACTCGACCCATGACCTAAATGAGCTTTAAGAGACCTTATTTGAGAAACTAATCAAAATGATGTGTTTTAAGAGAGTTTTCAAATAAGAACAAAGAAGTAACTCACCCCTAATATACTATCTCTTCAATGGCATGAAAATGAGTTACCGATTCTCTCTAATGGGAAGAAAATCAAAGGAAGTTAGAACAACTAGTTTTCAAGAGGAAAAGATGTGTTCTTCATATATATAAAGAGAGAAAAGAAAAGTGATTGTGGTGTGAAGAAATTTCTTATTGAGAAACAAAAATCTGCACAAAAAACTGAAAGAAAAATCTTGTAAAGCTTAAGCTAATTAAGAAATCTCGGTGAAGTTCTTTTATACTATTATTATACAAGATTGCTTTAGATTTCTATTTATTTATGTGCTAATTAAATTCTGAATATATTATGCACATATACTTATTTGTAAATTCAAACCTTAACTCTATTATCATTTGGGGGTTTCGTGATTAGGGCTTGATTTGTTATTTGTTATCTTTAAAAAGCCCTTAGCTTAGTAATTTCCCATATATATTTTATATCTTAAGGGAATTGCTTGAGTTTGAAAAAGGTTTGAGAAACCTTGAGTTGTTATTGGTGTGTGTTAAGGCACACATTGTATTATAATCCTTGTTGGAAGGATTATATGTTGTGGGAGAATGTTTTCTCCTGATCAGTGAGTAAAGTAGACTTCAATTGGTTGGATTGAAGGAAGAAATGGGTGGACATAGGTGTGAAGGCTGAACCACCATGGTAAAATCTATGTCTATGTGTGTTTGTATTTGCTGTTTGTTAATGCTCATTTATGTGTTTTAGAAATTGAATTAATAGTCCTAAATCTCACTAACCAATTCAATCTTCCTTTCTTGGTTGGCCATTATACCTAACAATTAGCATCAAGAGTTAGGTTTTCTAATTAAAGGCTTAACATCCTAAAGTAGATCCATATAATGGCTTTAGAGAAAGGTGTAGCTATTACAGGGTTTAATAAACCACCATTGTTTGATGGTATCAATTTTAGACATTGGAAACAATTAATGCAAGTGTTTATTACTAGTGAAGATCCATAAGCATGACATATCATTAGAAAGGGTATTACAATGCCTAAAACTAATGATTGGAACAAAACTGAAGTTAAGGCCATAGGGCTGAATGCCAAAGCCATGAATATAATATATAATGATTTAAGAGCTTATGAGTTTAACAAAGTGGCTTCTTACCTCATTGGTAAAGAAATTTGGGATAAGTTAGAAGTCATTTATGAAGGTATAAAAAAAGTCAAATCTTCCAAAGTTACTATGCTTATACATGATTATGAATTGTTTACCATGAAAGAATCTAAAAATATTTGTGAAATGTTTGGTAGATTTTCTTGTTTTTGAACTTAGATTGCTAGGTAAGACATACACAAATGAAGAATTAGTTAGGAAAATGTTAGTGCCTTTACTTGAAAGTAGGGATCTTAAGAAAATGGCTATAGAAGAAGCAAATGATTTAGATAAACTTAGCTTAGATAACTTGTTATGATCCCTAAAGATTTATGAAATGCAATTAATGAGAAGATAAAAAGAAAAAGAAAAAGAAAATAGGATGTCTATTGCTCTAAAGGCAAATGCAGAGAATGATGAAAATTCATCTTTAGATGAAGATAAATGATACTAAGTTTATTAACGATGCTGAATGTGATATAGAAACTGTATTCTTTGATTTGGTTGAGTATGTAAATAAGAAAATAAATATAGAAAAATGAAAGAAAAGTATAAGTTTGTCAAAGCTGAAATTAATGGTGCAAAATATGTTTCTAAAACTCCTGTATCTTCCTTAGATGAGGATTATAATATATTTGAAAATGCTTGCACAAAATTTGATGTATGCTTTATGAATGGTACATGTTTGGACCTAGGTAAAAAGAATGAAAATCTGAGAAAGATGAACTTAGAAAGATCTTTGAAACATGCTAGAACAAATAAACTCTTTGAATGAAAATCTGTCCAACATGCAATTTGAGAAAAATGAACTTAAATGCAAACTAAGGAAGTCAAGTTTGATGGTAGAAAAATATGAGAAAATTAAGAAACGATATGAGCTAGTTGTTTGTGAAAATGTGAGCATGAAACTTGAAATCAAAGAGCTAAAAGAAACAATTTTATTCCATGAAAACAAATCTAAAACTGATGATAGCATGTTTACTTGTTTTGTTTTGGATGAAAAGCATGAGTATATGAAAAATGAAATTGATTCTTTAACTAGAAAGCTGTCAAATGTTCAATGCTTAGGAAAAGACCTTGAAAACAAGTTAGAAAGTTCAACATGTTTGTTGAACAAATTTGCTAATGGTAGTACCACCTTAGAAAAGATATTGCAATCATAAAGAAGCATGTATGACAAAGCTGGTATAGGTTATAAATCAAATGAAAATGCAAAACCTTTTACTAAATTCTTTAAAAAGGAAAATTGCATGACTCCATTGTATGATAAATGTTCATATTGTAAATATGTTGGTCATTCAAATGATACATGTCCTATTAGGCTTAGAAGACCATATAGGATGAAAAGAGTATGGATGCCTAAAGTTTCTAGTAATACTTGTTCAACTACCTCTCATGGACCCAAGGAAAAAAGGTTACCAAATTTGCAAGCTCGTTTGTTTATGTTTACGGGTTATGAACAAAGATGCAACAACTAGTTTGGTGAGTTAGTAACAAATGAGGATCCATTCTATATAAGTAAAAATTTACATAAGTAATTCTTCATTTTTTTTTTCAAACAAAAAGTAGTATTTCAAGAAAAAACAATGTACAATTCTGTTTTGAAGTTGGTCATCCTTCCTGAAACTATTTGTTTGAAATGAAATCTTTGTGTGATTGTCATGTATTTCCATGGATGTTTCATGATGCATGATTTGTAACAAACTTATATACTAATTGAGTATAATTACTATCATAAAGACATGTATACTTGCTGGAAATTATTGGACTATATTTGCTTTATGACAAGATTGCCAAATAGTTTGTTGATCTATATCATGTCATTTGAAGGATAAACTATGTTGAAATTGATGGGTTAATATCAATCCAAATATTCATCATTCTAGTATGCTAACATGATAGGGGAAGCATAAAGTAAAATATTTTTTTCATGTTACAAGTTGGTCTATATTGTAAAGTTTTTATTGCTTAAGGTGATTATACTTTTCTAAATCTAAAATGATTAACTTTCCTTGATGAGTTATAAGATTGAAATGTGCATTATAAAGAAAAGGAGAGTAATGCATATGATGTGAGTAGTATCTCATTCCTTGAAAGCTTAAATGATTGCATAATTTGTGAGGGAGTTGTGCAAATCCTCATGGTTTTTGCTCCTACTAAAATGACTAGCTAAATGGAGAAGAAATTCTCAAGTCAAGTTTCCATTGAAAAAAACTGCTTGGAATATTTACAGATTGTTGCTATTCAATGTGATGTTGTTTTGATACAAATCATGCTTTACACTTTGCTGTAAATTATTACTCATTTATTGCATAAATAGTCTTATAATATGTCAATATGAAATGAGAAGTTTCCTATGGAACATATATTCAAATGATAACTTGAATTACATCAAACTTAAGTATTGTGTTGCTCTGCATATATTTTACATTCAATTGACAATGAAAATTAAGGAAAGCAAAGGCTTATAGAACGCTTTATGTGTTTGCTATGCTTTTCTTACTCAATCTTTCTTTGATAATACTTTTAAAAGAGAAAGGGTTTCTAAGATCTTTTAACACTATGTTTTGATGCTATGGTATATTTGTTATTGTTAATCAAAAGAATACAAAACTAAAGCATGATATATATGTGCAAAGATGCATGTTACTAAGGCATAAAGTATAAACATGAAACATTTACAACATGATTACATAAGCATATGCTTTGCTGGATGTTGTTTTGGGGATGAAGTTTGAAAATACATAAGTATACTTTGCTGAATGTTTGGAATGAAGTGAACAATAGATGGTACTTGTGTTTATTGTTGCAAGTAATACAAATGCAAAAACCTTCATGCAGCAAAATATAACAATATGCAAAGTTTGAGGTTGCTAGTAATTGAAAAATGAATATGAAAAACATTCCACTTATCATAAAAAGTTTGTACCTGTAACCATATGGGTAGTCTATGATGTGAACATATCTCCAAAAGTTCCTTGAATCTTTCCCAAGCTTCATACAATGATTCATTGTCCATTTGTATAAAAGTAGTAATATTGTTATGTATTTTTGTAGATTTCACAAAAGGAAAGAACTTACCAAGAAATTTCAAAGCCAAATCATCCCATGTAGTAATTGATCCTACAGGAAGAGAAGAGAGCCAACTTTTAGCTTTATTTCTAAGAGAAAATAGAAATAGCCTTAACCTAATAGCATTCTTTGTGACTCCATTATATTAATCATATCACTTATGTCAAGGAAGCCTCAAATGAGCATTCAGATCCTTATTTGGTAGCCTATTAAATTGCACGGAGTTTTGAAGCATCTATATGAGTGTTGGCTTGATCTCAAAGTGGTTTGCCTGACTTGCAGGCCTCTGAAAGCTTGATGTGGCATTCCAAAATGTTAGTGCAACATAGTCTTTCAAGAGTCTACATGTACCATCATTTCCTTTCATCTTTGTAGTCTAACAATGGAATTCTTTTTTTTTTTTGGCAAAAAAACAATAAACTAAAAAATAAAAATAAAAATAAAAAACAACAAGAGCTAGATTAAACTTAAAAGCTATTAGGTATTAATATTAATTAGCAATAAAACAACCAATCCTTAGCAACGGTGCCAAAAACTTATTTGGTGAAATCTTACATGCAAGTGTACATATCGAACAAGTACTATAATGATGAGTAATATATCATCCCACAAAGACTTGTGATTACTAAAGTAACTAATTGCAAATGGTGAATAGTTTCTAGAATTTATCTAGCAAATCGAAATAACAAAAGATGGATTAAACAACTAAATTTAAAAGAAATTAATAAATGAAACATGTTTGAGCATCTGATTTCACCCAACTACTAGGTACTAATTTTGATCATTTATACTTGCAAGATTGATTTTATTCATGCAATAGTGTAATTTTCTAATTTTTCCTATGTCTAGCTATAATAAACCTACTTAGCTTACTAACTTTTTATATCTCTATATATGAATTGAAATGAACTAAGTGCATTAAAATTTATTAATATTCCAATTTACACCTAAAGTCACACAAACCATATGGTATATGTCTATCCATATTAATATATAATTGCACATTACAAGAAATAACTACATGTCATTTCCTATCAATCTCTAACATGCAAATCAAATCATGAAGTGGTAGCTAATCACTTAAATGCATTACACTTAGTAATATGTAAATTCACATACATAAAATATCTCACAAAACACCACAATCATAATATTCATACCATTGTAATCAAGTTACATTATAGCTTTAACAAACTAAACTAAAACATGGTATATGTATAAATTAAAGCAGTGTAAGAAATTGAACAAAGCATTTTGTAAATTAAAAACACCAAAACTATCATTAAAATGGCTTCAAATCATAAAAATATTGCACAAATCTACACATCAGAAGGAGTGAAAGAAGCCATTTGAAAAGGGGGAAGAAATCAAGTTGACACACACCGTCACACACCACCATCACACACTACCACCATGTACCATTGTATGCCACCACATGTTGCCTTTGTTCTACACAGATAATCATTGGAAAGCAACCCTAGACACTAATTTATTGAAAGGTTATGCAGATTTTTTGAAATAAGCTCCCAAAAATAATTCCTTATTCTTTACTAAAAACTGCCACCCACCATTAGAAACAAGATAGAAACTACTGGAAGATATACAAATCTGTTGGATCTTCTCCTTCCTTACTAGAAATGCTGAAAAACTATCAGAAAGTAGCTTAGATAGTTAGAATCATGGATGGGTTTTTGATTTCTCATTGGAAAAGGATGCTGGCAGTTAGCTATTGCACAACCACCATGCTTTCTACTAGACCTACATTGTCGTGCACAACTAGGTTTTGGTGAGTCCCCCACCATCTATGTTTCTCCCTTTCTCTTTCTTTGGTTTCTCACTCGACCACACTTAAGCACTCTATTATCCTTTGTTTCTGCCTATTTTCTCTCCTTTTGTTTCTTTTTCTCTTTCTTTTTGTTTCTTTTCTCCTTGCATGGCCCACTTGACAATTACCCTTTTCTCATATGCTTCCTTCTCTACCCCTCACAATCATGTATTTTCTCTTTCTCTTTCTCTTTTCCTTTTCATGTGAGTTTTCCACTTGTGATAGGAAGACATCTTCTTTTGCATGGTTTGATGCTTTTTTTTTCTTCTTTTTCCTTTATTTTAGGTTTGCTACATAAACTAACAAAAATTACATAATTATAGACAAATGCAACTATAATTTAATAAGTACTATATTATATATTGCCTAAAATAGTCACACTAACCTCATACAAATTAGAGTTATTAGTCCATTTTACTCGACGCAGGAGAAAATATTCTCCCATAACATACAATCTTCCACCAAGTGTTATAACTCAATATGTGTCTCAACACATACCACTTTGTCATAACTTACAACTTAAAGGTTACTCAAACCTACTACAAACTTAAGAAACTCCCTTAAGATAAGAAATGTAACAACCACCATGTTATCTGCTAGACCTGTGTTGTTGTGCATGGCTAGGTTTTGGTGGGTCCCCCCACCATCTGTGTTTCTCCCTTTCTCTTTCTTTGGTTTCTTACTTAACCACACTTAAGCACTCTTTTCTCTTTTGTTTCTGCCTGCTTTCTCTCCTTTTGTTTCTTTTTCTCTTTCTTTTTGCTTATTTTCTCCTTGCATGGCTCACTTGACAATTACCTTTTTCTCATATGCTTCCTTCTCTACCCCTCACAAACATGTATTTTCTCTTTCTTTTTCTCTTTCTCTTTTCCTTTTCATGTGAGTTTTCCACGTGTGATAGGAAAACATATTCTTTTGCATGGTTTGATGCTTCTTTTATTCGTTTTCCTCTATTTTGGGTTTACTACACAAACTAACAAAAATTACCTAATTATAGACAAATGCAACTATAATTTAATAAGTACTATATTATATATTGCCTAAAATAATCACACTAACCTTATACAAAATATAGTTATTAGTCCATTTTACTTAACTCAGGAGAAAATATTCTTCCACAACATACAATCTTCCACCAAAGATTACAACTCAATATGTGTCTCAACACATACCACTTTGTCATAACTTAAAACTTAAAGGTTACTCAAACCTATTTGCTCCAGAAACTCCCTTAAAATAAGAAATGTATATGAAAAATTGCTAAACTAAAGGCTTTCTAAAGATAATATATAACAAATCAAGCCCTAATCATGAAACCCCTAAATGATAGTAGAATTAGGGTTTTGGATTTACAAGTATATGTGCATAATAATGTTTAGAATTTAATCAACACTTATACAAGTAAAAATCTCAAGCAATCTTATAGAATAATAGAGTAGAAGAACCTTACCAAGACTTCAAATTAGCTCAAGCTTCAAATGATTTTTCTTTTACTTCTTTGTGTGGAATTTTGTTTTCAAACACCAATAACTTTTTATCAATAAGCACTTTTCTTTTCTCCCATTATATGTGTGAAGAATGCACCTTTTTCACTTGAAAACTAGCTGTTCTAATTTTCTCATATTTTCCTCCCATTAGAAAGAATCTATGATTCATTTTCATGCTATTGCAGAGGTAGAGTATAGAGAGTGAGTTGCTTATTTGTTTTGATTCAAAAAGGCCCTCAAAATGCATTGTTTTGATTAGTTTCTCAAATTGGGTCTCATGGAGCTCATTCAATTCATAGGTTGGGCTTCTAGGTTTCACCAAGAATCTTCCTTAAATCTTCTTGTTCTTGAGCCAAATCCTTGTAGGTATGTTTCTAATTAGTAGATCAACTTCCCCTTCAATAGAGATATCAATTTTTTTTTTACTTTAAGTCCTTTAAAATCATCACTTGTTCAACTTCCACAAACTAGGTCATGCAAAACCCATCGCGTTATGAAGAACATCATGGGTCATGCTCCATAAATGTTCTTTGAGTTCTTAAATCCCAAACATTCCTTCACAAACTCCTTCTCTTCTTAGATTTTTTCAAGATGAATCAATTCTTTACTTCAATGGAACTTTTATCAGAGTTAAATTTAATCAATGGGTCATAGGTAGCTTTGCAAACTTTAGTCATGTCGCATGCTAAAGAAATGAGTCATGCTTTTGTCTTGTGGACTTAGGTTGTTAGGTGGCCATACATAGACTTTGTGGTGTAGCATTGTGCAAGCTTTGTAGGCCTAGGTCATACAAAACTCTAATTTGTAGGCTTGGGCTAGGTTGACATAATTTAGATGGCATGGTAAATGGACCACTGCATTTAAACCAGATTTAGGCTAATCTTTTTGGACTTGTCTTGGAACATTTTCCTTACAAGAAAATTTACAAATTAATTTTCTTATAAGGAAAATAATGACAACAATATTAATTCATTTTTCTTCCTAATAACTCTTTAACAAAGGTAAACAATTGTTTTAAGTTATAATATGATTATTAGAACTTATAACACATAAATCATGAAAAATAATTAAAGAGTAACTTTAAAATATTTATCACATCAAAAATACACTTTCATGAAATATTTCTTTTTTCCTTTTTATCATCATTAAAATAATAGTGGAATAGAAATATTCCAACAATCTTTTTTTTTATATGACAAAACTTGCACTTGAAAACTAAATATTTCATAATGAGCTTTGCAAACCATATACAAGTTTTGTTTCCAACACAAATCCCTCTTATGCCAACATATAGTAGAGAAAACCAAAGTGTTTTTCATTTATATATATCTCCCCTTTTTGACACCATCAAGATATAATAGAGACAATGAAAGTATTTTTCATGTGCACCTATCTCTCCCCCCTTTTGACATCATTAAAATAGGAAATATAAGAGGTGGAAGAGATGCATACCTAAAATGTTTAAGGCTCCCTCTTAAATGATGCCATCTAGGATCAAATAATAACAAGCAAGTAATACATAATGTGTTGGTGTATTTAAGCAAACAAAGATAATATTGTAAAATATATTCTACCAATCACATCCTTACATTATCATCAATCATGTTTTCATAGCTCCCCCTAAAGAGTAGCTTTCCCTTAAGTTATTTCTCTCACTCAAGAGATAAGTGAGGTATATTTATCTAGCAAAATATTCATATGTATTTATTTAACCAACAATCATCATAAGAGATAGATTCAAGGAGATTTGGACCACATTTTGGGAATAGAGAGCTTCATTTCCTTTTCTGCACTTAGATGGGTTAAATATGAGATTCAAATGCTATAATTTCTTCCTTATATAGTTACAAATGAGTGCAGTGCACAGGCTTAACACATACATATCACATTGAATGTTTTTCATATTCATTCTTTAGTCATTAGCAAATTGGATTTGCATATCTCTATATTTTGTTGCACGAAGGTTTTTGCATTTTTATCATTTGCAATAGAAAACACAAGTACCATGTAACGTTCACTTCATCCCAAATGTTCAACAAAGTATACATATGTATATCCAAACTTCATCCCCAAAACAACATCTAGAAAAGCATATGCTCATATAATCATGCTATATGTGTTTCGTGTTTATACTTTATGCCTCATCAAAGCCCATCTTTACACATATATATCATGCTGTGTTGTTTTAGTATTCTTTTGATTAACAACAGCAAATACATCATAGTAACAAACATAGTATTGAACATCTTTAAATCCTTGCTCTTTTGAAATTATTATCAATGTAGGAGTAAGGTTGAAAAGCATACCAAATACATGGAATGTTCAATGAGCCTTTGCTTCTTGTACTTTCCTTTAATTTCATTGTAACTTAAATGCAAAATATATATAGAGTAGCACAGTACTCAAGTTTGATGCAATTCATGTTATCATTTATATGACATTTGAATATACGTTCCATAGGAAACTTCTCATTTTATATTGCCATATTGTGAGACTATTTATGCAATGAATTAGTAGTACTTTATAACAAAGTGTAAAGCATGTTCTTTTTTGACAATGTATCACATTAAATGGCAAAACTCTGCAAATATTCCAAGCAATTTTTCAAAGTGGAAACTTAACTGGTGAATTTCTTCTCCATTTAGAAATTTTTTTATAAAAATAAAGACAAAATAAGTTTACTTTCTTTGTTACTGATCTCATAAAAGATATGCATTTGAACAATTTTGTTGGCAGAATTTATAGTCATTCAATAGGAGTAAAAATCATAAAGATTTGGATGACTCCCCCTCAACTTATGCAATCATTTAAACTTTCAAGAAATGAGATACTACTCATATCATATGCATTAGTCTCCTCTTCTCTATCATGCACATTTCAATCTTACAAGTCATCAAGGAAAGTTAATCATTTCATATTTAGATAATAAAATATTCCTAACAAGGACTAACATGTAACATGAAGCAAATATTTTAACCTATGCTCCCCTCATTATGTTACCATACTAGAATAAAGAATATTTAGATAGATATTTATCAATTTCCACATATTTTATCCATTAAATTACATGATATTGATCAATAAAATGTTTAGCATTCTTGTCACAACAAAAAACAATTGTTCATCATATATTCCAATAATCTCCAGCAAGTATACATGACTTTGTGATAGTAATTATAGTAAATCAGCATATAAGTTTGTTGTAAATCATTTATCATGAAACATCCATGGAAATACATGATAAACACCTAAAGATTTCATTTCAAACAAATAGTTTCAACAAGGATGACCAACTTCAAAGCATAATTGTAAATTGTTTTTCTTGAAACATTACCTTTTGTTTGAATAACAAAATGAAGAAATACTTATATATTTTTTTACTCATAGATGGTGGATCCTTATTTGTTACTAACTCACCAAACTAGTTGCTGGATCTTTGTTCATAACCTATAAACACAAACAAAGGGGCTTGCAAATTTGGTACCTTTCTTTCCTTAGGTCCATAAGTGTTAGAAATTATTATGCCTTTTGGCACCCATATACTTTTAATCTTAAAGCTTCTACCCGCCTTTAATGGACATTTATCAATGAAGTGACCAACATATTTACAATATGAACATTTATCATACAATAGAGTCATGCAACTTTTCTTTTCAAAAAATTTAGTAAAAGGTTTTGCATTTCATTTGATTTATAACCTATACTAGCTCTGTCATGCATGCCTTTTTGTGATTGCAATGTCTTTTCTAATATGGCACTACCATTAGCAACCTTGTTCAACAAACATGTGGAACTTTCTAACTTGTTTTCAAGTTGTTTTCTTAAGCATTGAACATTTGACGACTTTCTAGTTAAAGAATCAATTTCATTTTTCATATGCTCTGCTTTTCATCCAAATTAGAACAAGTAAACATGCTATCATCAGTTTCAGATATGTTTCCATGGAATACAATCATTTATTTTAGCTCTTTGATTTCAAGTTTCATGCCTAATTTTTCACAACCAACTAATTCATATTTTTTCTTTATTTTCTCATATTCTTCTACCACCAAACTTGATTTCTTTAGTTTGCATTAAAGCTCATCTTTTTCAAATTTCATGCTGGACAGATTTTCATTCAAAGAGTTTATTTGTTTTAGCAGATCATCATTCTTTTTGCCTAGGTTAGAACATGTATCATTCATAGAGCATACATCATAGTTTATGCAAGCATTTTCAAATATATCATGATCCTCATGTAAGGAAGATGCAAGAATTTCATAAACATTTTTTGTACCATCAATTTTAGATTTTACAAATTTATATTTTTCTTTCATTTTTCTATATCTATTTTCCATTTTATTTGCATACTTGAACAGCTCATAGAATGCACTTTTTATATCAAGATTAAGATCATTTACAAAGTTAGAATTACTTACCTTATAATCTTCTTCTTTAATGGTTGCTACTACCATTAAAAAAAGGAGTGCTACTTCTTGTTTCTCTTCATTTGAAGATGAATCTTCATCATCCTAAGTAGCAATAGTTAAAATAACAATTTCTACAATATATTGTAGAAATTATTATAAAAATATGAAGAACAATATGAAAAATAATATGAAAAACAATATAAAGAACAATATGAAGAACAATATGAAAAACAATATGAAGAACAATATGAAAGTAGTAATTTATATTACTTGAGTGAATCATTGAGTACACACCAACTACCTTTTTATAGTGGTTGGAAAAACAAATGTAAATCATCTCTTAATGATGATGATCAATACAATTGATTATGAAAAACTAAAAAATATGAAGAACCCTAAGACCTTTTAGATTTTGAGCGGAAAATTTCATCAATAGAGTTGATGATTCTTTTTATTTTTTTATTGAAATAAAGAGATCATTTTCCTCTAGTTAAAACGCCTCTTATTTCAGCTTGAACCGTTTTGTATAATTGTTAAACGAAGGAGACGAATCGTTGTTCTCTCCCGGGCGTGAGGAAGAAGATGACAGGCGTGAGTTATACACGCGCGTCTTTATTTTGTCTGTGAGTTGCCTTGGCTGAATGGCACATGTGGTACACGTGCCTGCTTTAATAACTGTCGCTTCTTCTTCTTCTTCTTCGGATTCAGATATCGCCGACGTATTTATTTTCAAAATTTGATTTTCGGTTTTTGATTTAGAAATGGTTCTCGTCGGTTCCATTTTTGTTTTTAATTCTGGCAAGATATTCGGCAGTTTTGTTTTGGTTTGTATTTCTAACATCCCCCCGCAAGCTGACGTGTTGGTCCGCACTGTGAGCTTGTTTTAAAGTAGTTGAAAATGGGTCGATGATAGACCTTTTGTAAATATATCAGCTGTTTGATCCACAGAAGAAATAAAATGCATAGAAAGTTTCTTTGTTTTGATTCTTTCACGAATAAAATGGAAATCAACCTCAACATGTTTGGTTCTTGCATGAAAAACAGGATTTGTAGTTAGATAAAGTGTAGATAAATTATCGCACCATAGAGTGGGAGGACTAGATTGGTTGACTTGAAGATCTTGTAATAGAGCTTCTATCCAAATAAGTTCTGCAGTAGTATTAGCAAGACATTTGAGTTTAGCTTCTGTACTAGAGCATGCAACAGTCTTTTGTTTTCTAGAACTCCAAGAAATTAAATTTGTTCCGAGAAAAATACAAAAGCCTCCAGTGGATTTACGATCATCATGATCACCAGCCCATCCAGCATCAGAATATGCATGGAGATTACAATTTGATGATTTTGTTATTTGAATACCATATCTAGAGGTATCAACCAGAAATCGTAGGATACGTTTGACAAATGCCCAATGAGTAAGAGTAGGAACATGCATGTATTGGCATTCAGTGTTTACAGCATAGGAAATATCAGGGCGTGTAAGTGTTAAATATTGAAGAGATCCGACAATACTACGGTAGTGTGTTGGGTCTGAGTAGGGTTCTCCATCGGATATAGATGGTGGATGATTTGTTGTGCATGGGGTAGACATCCCACGGGCTTCATTCATTTTGGCTCGAAAAAGTATTTCATGAGCAAATTTTGGTTGATGAAGCAAAAGACTATTTGTAGAATATTTAGCTTCAATTCCCAAAAAATAATGTAAATTACCTAAGTCCTTAATATCAAATTCAATCCTGAGTTGTTCAAGGATTTTGGACAATGGTGCAGTAGAACTTCCTGTAAAAATAATATCATCAACATACACAAGGAGAAATGCACTGTATGTTTTTGTATATAATACGAATAATGAAGAGTCTGCTTGGGAAATTTTGAACCCAATATGTTGAAGAAATTTAGTAAGACGATGATTCCAAGCTCTTGGAGCTTGTTTTAATCCATACAAGGATCGTTTTAGGCGACAAACAAAGTCTGGTTTAGTAGAGTCAATGAATCCTTGTGGTTGAGTCATATATACTTCTTCATCGAGTATGCCATGTAAGAAGGCATTTTTGACATCAAGTTGTTTAATAGTCCATCCACTAGTATATGCCAAAGCAATGATAATTCTTACTGTAACAGGCTTAGCAACAGGACTAAATGTATCATGATAATCAATACCAGGTCGTTGATGAAATCCTTTAGCAACCAATCGTGCTTTAAATGGTTCTAGGGTGCCATCAGATTTTTGCTTAACTTTATATACCCATTTACATCCTATAGGAATAATATTTTAGGGTAAAGGGACAAGTTCCCAAGTGTGATTTTTTAACAAAGCATTATATTCTTCAACCATAGCAACACGCCAATTAGGATCTTTTGAGGCTTCTGTATAGTTTTTAGGTTCAATAAAAGGATGTACAGAGGTTGTTAAAGCATATGTATGATCACGCAATAAAGTGCGTTTGGATATTGTACCTCCTTTGAGTCGTGTAACCATGGAATGGTTCTTAGTGGAGGATTGTGGAAGCATGTCATGAGCTTCTCTTGTTGTGTTGTGCTTTGTAGTATTTTCTGACGTAATGTCAGTAGAAAGAGGTGGTATGAGTGTATTGGTAACAACTTTTGATGTATTTACATGTTGAAAGGGAAATACATTTTCATCAAATATGACATCTGCAACAATATAAATTGTTTTTGTTTGTAAACAAAGACAACGATAACCTTTATATCCTATAGGATAGCCTAAGAAAACATAAGGTTTGGAACGTATAGTAAGTTTATGTGAAGCATAGGGTCTTAAATAAGGAAATACTAAACACCCTAAAATTCGTAAATGAGAGATACTAGGTTGTTGATGAAACAATTTTGCCCATGGAGTTGTGTTGGCTAGCACTGAGCTTGGTAGGCGATTAATAATATGTGGGGCGCTTTCAAAGATAAAATCCCAATATTGAAGTGGTATATGGGCATGATTCATCATTGATAACCCGGATTCAGTGATATGTCGATGTTTTCTTTCAGCAGTCCCATTTTGAAATGGCGCATATGGACTTGATATACGTTGATAAATACCTTTATTGGATAACAGAGTTTTAAAGTCTTTGGAAGTAAATTCAACAGCTCCATCACATTGAATGGTTTTGATGGTAGTTTGAAGTTGATTTTCAACGAATGTTTGAAAATTTGTAAAGATCTGAAGAAATTCATCTCGTGTTTTCATGGAATAGAGCCATGTAAATTTGGAATAGTCATCAATAAAACAAATATAATATCTATTCCCTTGTGATGATGTAATTGGTGCAGGGCCCCATATATCAAAATGGACTAAGTCCAAAGGAGCGTTGGAAATATTATGGGTAGATAAATGTGATTGTCGTCGACTTTTACTGATGCTACAAGCAATACAAGACGATGAAAGATGTCCAGTAAATTGAATATTCAAAAGTTTCAGCAATCTTATTACATTTGCATAATTAAGATGGCCTAATCTATAATGCCAGGCCATTACATTTATTGTAGAAATATGAAAAGACTTTGGTGATTGCTGAAGAGTACGCAAGTTGATGCGATAAAGGCCATGTTCAGCTGGTCCTTGGAGTAGGATGCGTCCCGTTGTCAGACTCTGTACACAACGGAAATCGGGAAAAAATGAGAAAACGCAATTGTTATCTTTGGTAAACTTTGAAACAGATAACAATTGTTTTGTTATATTAGGCACAATAAGTACATCAAAAACATTGATATGAGTAGGGGTTAATAAAGTACCTTTGTGGGTTATTGGAAGTGCCATTCCATCCCCTACAGTAACAGCTTGATTCCCATCATAATTGAGTAGTTGCGTAATATCATAAGCATCTGGCGAGATATGATGTGTAGCACCAGAATCAGGGAACCAATCAGTTTCATGAGAGGCTTGATGTGGTTGTTATGGAGCCTTCTTAACAGTATTTGCCTGAATATTCTGGTGGCCTTGAAAGTTATTGGTAGGCCCAGAATTGGAGGGAACATACCTATAACGACATTGACGTGCAAGATGTCCTGGTTTGCGACAGATTTGGCAAAGAACATTGCGCCGAGGTTTGCTACTGTAACGAGGAACAGAGGTATGTCCTGGAGTGGAGATAGGAGTGGATTGGCTTGCTGGAGTGACTGAAGATGGGGAAAAATTTTGAGTAGCTGGAAGGGGAGCAGGACTAGTGGCAAAAGTAGCTGCAATTGGTGAGCCTTGGGTAGCCATTTCAATGTGAGCTTCCTGGGTAAGAAGTAACCCACGAAGATCTTCGCGAGGAAGAGATGAAGTGCGAGTATGAACAGCAACAGCAGTGGCAAGTGGGGCATAAGGTGTGCCAAGACCTCAGAAAACATGAGTTAAGTACTCATTTTCGGAAATAACTTCACCTACAAAGGAAAGTTGATCAACAATACCATCAACTTCTTGAAGAAATTCAGTTACCGTTCGATGCCCTTTGGTTGCTGTTTGAAGGCGTAGGCGAAGAGCAGAAACTCACGCGGAACTATGAGCCATAAATTCAGAGGATAAGGCCTGCCATATCTCAGCAGAGGTTTTGCATTGCCTAGTAGTGGTCACAATAGTGTCACTACAAGTACAAAAAATCCAGCCACGAGCAGTATGATCCCAGATTATCCAATCTTGGTAAGCGGGATTGGAGTCACGAGTGATGTTGCCTTGTTCATCAGTTTTGGTAAGAAACTCGTCAGGACAAGGAAATGAGCCATCAACAACACCAAGTAACCCATTTGCTTGAAGGAAAGGCTCAATTCGAGCTTTCCAAACAAGAAAATTAGGACCTTTGAGTTGCACACCAATGGCAGGAAGAGGACCGGGATTGGGTAGCGGAAGAGCATGAGTAGCAGCATGAATGTGGGTGACAGTGGAAGCCATCTGCAAAAGGATCGAGAATAGAAAAAGAAAAAAAAAACTTTTTTTTTTGTTTTGAAAAAAAAAGCTTTCGCCAAAAAGGCTAAACTGATACCAAGTTAAAATAACAATTTCTACAATATATTGTAGAAATTATTATAAAAATATGAAGAACAATATGAAAAATAATATGAAAAACAATATGAAGAACAATATGAAGAACAATATGAAGAACAATATGAAAAACAATATGAAGAACAATATGAAAGTAGTAATTTGTATTACTTGAGTGAATCATTGAGTACACACCAACTACCTTTTTATAGTGGTTGGAAAAACAAACGTAAATCATCTCTTAATGATGATGATCAATACAATTGATTATGAAAAACCAAAAAATATGACGAACCCTAAGACCTTTTAGATTTTGAGCGGAAAATTTCATCAATAGAGTTGATGATTCTTTTTATTTTTTTATTGAAATAAAGAGATCATTTTCCTCTAGTTAAAACGCCTCTTATTTCACCTTGAATCGTTTTGTATAATTGTTAAACGAAGGAGACGAATCGTTGTTCTCTCACGGGCGTGAGGAAGAAGATGACGCGCGTGAGTTATACGCGCGCGTCTTTATTTTGTCCGTGAGTTGCCTTGGCTGAATGGCGCGTGTGGTGTACGCGCCTGCTTTAATAACTGTCGCTTTTTCTTCTTCTTCGGATTCAGATATTGTCGACGTATTTATTTTCAAAATTTGATTTTCGGTTTTTGATTTAGAAATGGTTCTCGTCGGTTCCGTTTTTGTTTTTAATTCTGGCAAGATATTCAGCAGTTCTGTTTTGGTTTGTATTTCTAACAGCAATCATAGCTTTCTTTTTATGATTATTTTCTTTCTTTTTACACAAAGGAAAATCAACTTTAATGTGTCCTTGCTTTCTACATTCCAAGCACAAATTATATCTAGGTTCATATATATCTTTCCTCCTAGTTTGTCCCACATTTCTAGTTCTTTTTTTCCTAAAAAATCTTCTAAATATCCTAGCTAACACTGCAAATTCTTCACTATTAGAACCTGAATTTTTATCTTTCTCTACATTTGCCTTTAGAGCAATAGACCTTCTATTTTCTTTTTCTTTTTCTCGTTCTCTTCTCCTTAATTGCATTTCATGAGTCTTTAGCGATCCTAACAAGTCATTTAAGCTCAGTATTTCTAAATTAGGTACTTCTTCTATAGCCATTTTCTTAGGATCCCAACTTTCAGGTAAAGACACTAGCATTTTCCTAACTAATTCTTCATTTGTATATGTCTTACCTAGTAATTTAAGTTAAAAAAAAATTCAGAAAATCTACAAGACATTTCACTAATATTTTTTTTTTTCATGGTAAACAATTCATAATCATGTATAAGTATAGTAACTTTGGAAGACTGGACATTCTTAATACCTTTATAAATAACTTCTAACTTATTTTAAATTTCTTTACTAGTAAGGCAAGAAGACACATTGTTAAACTCATGAGCTCTCAAACTACTATATATCATATTCATGGCTTTAGCATTTAGCCTTATGGCCTTAGCTTCATTTTTGTTCTAATCATCAATTTTGGGCATTGTAATACCCTTTCTAATGACCTACCATGCTTCTAGATCTTGACCTATAATGAACACTTGCATTAATTGTTTCCAATGTTTATAGTTGATGCCATCAAACAATGATGGTTTTTTGAACTCCATAATAGCTACATCTTTCTCTAGTGCCATTATAAGGATCTACTTAAGGATGTCAAGCCTTTAAATAGAGAACTTGGTTTTTAATGCCAATTGTTAGGTATAGTGGCTAACCAAGAAGGGGGGGTTGAATAGTTATTTGATTTATTAGTCTCTGAAAATCATTTTCCAAATAGAGATAATGAACATGAACAAACAATACACCTAAAAACCAAATTTACCATGGTGGTTTGGCCCTTACACCTATGTCCACCTTATTCTTCATTCAATCTAACTAATTGAAGTTCACTTTACTTAACTCATGAGAAAACATTCTCCCACAACATACAATCTTTCCACCAAGGATTACAACTCAATATGTGTCTTAACATATACCACTTTGTCACAAATTACAACTTAAAGGTTACTTAAACTTTTTACAAACTCAAGCCACTCCCTTGAGATAAAAAATTTATACGGGAAATTACTAAGCTAAAGGCTTTCTAAGGATAATAGATAGTAGAGTTAGGGCTTCAAATTTACAATTAAGTATATATGCACAATAATGTTCAAAATTTAGTCAACACATATACAAGTAGAAATCTCTAGTAATCTTATAGAATATTATAGTAAAAGATCTTGACCAAGATTTCAAATCAACTTAAGCTTCACAAGATTTTTCTTTTACTTGTCTATATGGATTTTTGTTTTCAATCACCAAAAAAATTTTGTCAATAAGAACTTTTCTTTTCTCCCTTTATAAATGTGAAGAATGCACCTTTTTCACTTGAAAACTAGTCATTCTAACTTCCTCAAATTTTCTTCTCGTTAGGAAGAATCTATAATTGCTTTTCATGCTGTTGAAGAGGTAGAGTGTCAAGAATGAATTGCTCCTCTGTTTTAATTGAAAATGGCCCTTAAACCTCACTGTTTTGATTAGTTTCTTAGATCAAGTCTCATGGAGCTTGTTCAATTCAGAAGTTAGGCTTTTGGGTTTCACTAAGGATCTTCCTCAAATCTTCTTGTTCTTGAGCCAAATCCTTATGGGTATGTTTCTAATTAGTAGATTAGCTTCCCTTTCAATAGATATACCAATTTTTATACTTCAAGTCCTTTCAAATCATCACTTGTTTAACTTCCACAAATCGGGTCATGCAAAACCCGTTGGGTTGTGAAGAACATTATGGATCATGCTCCATAAATCTTCTCTAAGTTCTTAAATCCTAAATATTCCTTCATATGCTCCTTCTCCTTTTAGATTTCTTCAAGATGAATCAATTCTATGCTTCAATGGAACTCTCATCAAAGTTAGATTTAATCAATAGGTCATAGGTAGCTTTGAATGGGTTGAAAGTTTTAGTTCTTTGCAAACTTTAGGTCGCCATACATGGACTTAGTACTACAAAATTGTGTGGGCTTTGTAGGTTTAGGTCACATGGAACTCTGATTTGTAGGCTTGGGCTGGGCTTACATAATTTGGATTGCATAGTAAATGGACCATTCCATGTTAACCAGATTTAGGTTAATCTTTTTGGAATTTTCTTGGAACATTTTCCTTACAAGAAAATTTACAAATTAATTTTCTTATAAGATAAATAATGATTGCAATACAAATTCATTTTTCTTTTTGATAACTCTTTAACAAATGTAAACAATTGTTTAAGTTATAATATGATTATTATAACTTATAACACATAAAACGTGAAAAATAATTAAAGATTAACTTTAAAATATTTGTCATATCGAAAATACACTTTCATGAAATATTCTCTTTTTCCTTTTTATCGTCATCAAAATAATAGTGGAATAGCAATATTCCTAATGAATATTGGCTACTGTTCATGATTGATCCACTTCATTTCTAACTCTAGGAAAGCTAGGTTCAATGTCTTCATCTTCCACTACTAGTCCATTTTCCTTCCTTTGTTTACTTTTTACATGATCAATAAGTTTTAAGATAGGAACTTTTTTGAGTAAAAGGTCAAGAATTATATATCACCATAAAGGAATTACATATTGTACTATTACAACATCATCATTTAGGCTCAAACATTGCATTTGGTAAATTTCAAAGCTCTTGCAAGAACTTATTACAATTTATAGGCTTTACTTCCTTGGTAGATGACATTTTCCCTTGCACATCCTTCTTGATTTTAGTAATAATGGTCGAACTATCTAGACTTTTATTATTGAATCTTCTTTTATTTCTTTCCCTACAAATGTGAAACGATATAGCCTTGAAAGATACATTAAACAAGGTTACTACAAAACTCTTACTTTTAGTAGCCTTTATCATCTAACATGTTTCAGCACAGTAGGAACCTCTTCTTCACTATCTTCTAGAGTTTCTAGTTTTGTTTCATTCTCATCAAAGACTACATGAATAGATTCTTTTACTACAAGAGTGTGCTTGTTATACACCTTATAGGATTAAATAGTTTGAGAATACCCTAAGAAAATGGCTTCATCACTTTGAGAATCAAATTTTCCTAATGAATCCTTTTCATTATTCAAAACAAAATATTTACATCCAAAAGAGTGGAAATATGAAATATTGTGCTTCTTTTTGAAGAATAGTTCAAAAGGAGTTTGTTTCAATATCAATCTAATAAACACTCAGTTTGAAATGTAACATGTTGTATGAATAGCTTCCCACTAAAAATATTTTGGTAGATTTTTATCACACAACATAGTTCTAGCCATCTTTTGAATGGTTTTATTTTTCCTTTCTGCCACTTGATTTTGTTGTGGTATCCTAGGAGATGAAAAATTATGGCTAATACCATTTTGTGAGCAATAAGTTTCAAAGTATCTATTTTTAAATTCCCTAACATGATTGTAAAGGAATGTAGAAACTTGACTACTTTATAATATATGTCCTTAACATGAGGTTGTATTATAAAGGAATGTAGAAACTTGATGAATGATTGTATTATAAAGGAATGTAGAAACTTGGCTACTTTATAATACCATTGATTGATATTATAATTTGCACACCTTTTACTTCTTTGTTGTTTAATTTTACACATAAATATATGAAAAACATTTTTATATATCATATGTAGCCAAAGTTTGTCATAGCAAAACACATCTTTTTCCAACAATCTTCCCTTTTTTTATGAAAAAATTTTCAAAGTTTAAGCATATAATAGTACATGTCATCAATAGAATGATCAATATATATCATGATTTGCATTCTAAATGCTCAAGTATACAACATACAACTAATATAATATGTTTTTCATAGCAGCCAATATAAGTAAAGCATAGTGAAGCATATTTTTCAAGACACCATACATAAACATATTAACATATTAACAGAAACATATTGTTCATCATATGTTAAGGGTGTTGGAGAGTTATCCCACATTTTGCACTATTAAGTCAAAAGTGGAACATACATGTGCTAATGCTCTCTTTCCCCTTTTTTGACACAAGCAAAAAAAAACATGTGATTGTAGAAGAAAAGTGATAGAAAAGCATAGGAGCTAAGAAAAATTATGAAAGGAGTTCAGATAGTTGACCTAATGAGTAGATTTGTGATCACAGTGCTTCCCTTCAAAGTAAATGCTTTTATAGAGAATAAAAGAATACAACAAAACAAAGCAAAATAAAACATAGTATAGAAAAGAAGTGGATTCAAGAAATATGTTTAAATAATGACATGCCAAGCTCTCTTCGAAGAGTATAGAATATTTATTTGTCCAAGGGTTTGGTAAAAATATCAGCCAATTGTTGATCAGTACAGATAAACTCAAGTATCATATCATTTTTCTGCACATGATCTCTAACAAAGTGATGTCTAATTTCAATATTCTTGGTTTTACAGTATTGTATAGGATTCTTTGTTAAATTTATAGTACTAGTGTTATCACATTTTAATGGAACATTTGAAGAACAGTTGCCATAGTCCTCTAATTGTTGTTTCATCCATAGAATTTAAGCACAATAGCTAGCAACAACAATATATTCAACCTTAATAAAGGATAACGCTACATTGTTTTACTTGTTAAAGTACCAAGAAATAAGCATGTTCCCAAGAAAGTGGCAAGCACTACTTGTGCTCTTTCTATCTATTTTATAACTAGCATAATTAGCATCACTAAAAGCATACATATCAAGAGTTGTATCTTTAGAACAACAGATTCCTAGGGTGACTATGTCTTTTAAGTATCTAAATGTTTTCTTAACAACAGTCAAGTATTGTTCTTTTAGATCAAATTGATATCTAGCACATAAACATACATTAAACATGATATTAGGCTGAGTTGCAATCAAGTATAACAATGAACCAATCATCCCTCGATGGAGTTTTGAATCAACACTAACTCCATGTTCATCATGTGATAAAGATATGAATGTGCTCATGGGAGTATTTACTGGTTTAGAGTCATGCATCTTGTTTTTCTTGAGTAACTCATTTGCATATTTAGTTTGACTTATACAAATTTCTTTACTAGTTTGTTTAATTTGCAAACTTAGAAAGTATGTTAATTTGCCCATCATACTCATCTCAAATTTGTATTGCATAGTATTGGCAAAGTCTTTACATAAAGCATGATTTCTAGAACCAAACACAATATCATCAACATAAATTTGATCAATCAAGATATATTTTCCTTTAGTTTTGATAAACAATGTGGTGTTTACCTTTCCTTTCCTAAAATATACATTAAGTAGAAAGTTGCTTAGCTTATCATACCAAGCCCATTGGACTTGTTTCCATCCAAATAAAGCTTTTGAAAGCTTGAATACATGATTAGGACATATAAGATCTTCAAATTAGGGTGGTTGTTCTACATATATTATTCCAGCTTTATCATATATACCTCTTTATGATTACATGTTATCTAACACAATGCTACTTTTTGTAAATTTATTTAACATCAAAGTTGTGTTATCTAACTTCAATTGAATTTCTTGTTTTTCTTTTTCTAATTCATTAATTTACATGTTAAGATTTCTTATTTTAGAATTAAAACAAACAGATTGAGCAATATCATCATGTTTGTGACCTAAATCTAAACATGTATTATCTACAGAATATGCATCATATTTCATACAAATATTCTCGGATGCAATATGATTTTCATACACATAAAATCATGTCATAATAGTTTTATCACACATTCTTTCAGCCTTTACCAATTTATATTTTGCTTTTAATTTCTTGTATTTATCTTTCATTTTATTTACATATTTAACTAAATCAAAGAAAATAGTTTCTATATCACAATTTGCATTATCTTGAAGTTTAGTACACTTACCTCAAGTTCCTCTTCTATAGTTGTTGTTGCAGTCAAGCATAAATGTGCAACTTCTTCTCGTTCTTTCTCATCCGATGAAGAGTTTTCATCATCCTAGGCAACAATTATTGCTTTCTTCTTATTTTTCTTTTTAAGCAGAGGAAAATCAACCTTAATGTGTCAAGGTTTTCTACACTCATAGCATAGAATCTCCCTAGGTTCATGTATCTCTCTTCTCTTAGATTAACCTACATTCTTGCTTAGACCTTTTCTAAGAAATTTTTTAAATCTTCTAGCTATCAAGGCAATATCATGGGCTCTATGTTCGGTGAAATCTAAATGCAAGTGAACATGTCGAACAAGTAATATAATGATAAGAAAGATTCCGCCATCACATAGATATTATCTCTCTTGCAAGCATAAATAATCAATATTAATACCTAGTAATTATGGTGCTTCTTCACTCTTAACGCGTTTTTCATTGGTCCCACCTTTCTCTTTTACATAATAGCCTAGGTCCCATGTGTTTCCTTCTTTTTCACAATTTACCCATTCACTCGGTTCCTTTGTCTCTTTTTCTCTTTCTTCACGTGGGTCTCTCTTTTAACTTTGCTCGTTCCTACTATGCTTCGTATATAAATGATTTATTATTTTTTTTCTCATTTTTCTTCTATTTTGAGTGTGCTTCATAAAATAATAAAATATACATAAATATAATTAAATATAAATATAATTTAATAAAAAACTATATTAAACATTACCTAAAATAATCAAAATAACTTTATATAAAATAGAGTTATCAACACCTCCAAACTTAACATTTTACTCGTCCTCGAGCAAAAGCTCTAAACAACACATTATGAAAGCATAAAAAAAAAAATTTTACTCACAAAAAGCACAAGAAATTACACACAAAAAGCACTAAATAACATATTCTAACACCACCACTCACTCCATAGTATTTTCCAAAACAACAATGTCACACCCCTAAACTTAAAATTTTTCTCGTCCTCCAGCAAAAGAACAAAACAACACATACAATCAATCCTTCCATGATATTCTTCCATAATTGCTCAACTTAACAATTTAAAGAAAACCATAACTTTCATCCAAACAATACAATTGGTTTATAAGGTAAGATAGACTCTTAACTATGTCAACCACGTGTGTGTGTGTGTGAGTCCACATTTTGTCTTAATTGCATGTACTCCAAATAGATTTACATTAATATGAAACCTCTCAAAATCTTTGACCAATCTCATAGGTTTGCTTTTCATTCCTTTTTCCACTAATGTAAGTTAATCATCTAACCAAGAATCAATAAGACTTTCATAAGCTTGTAATGTAAGGCTGGGCTAAAGGTAAGATGGAAGTCATTTAAGCTTAAATAACCCATGAACATATTACTTTCTAGGATCTCATCAAAACTCTAGCCTCTCTCTACCTTTTTACTCCATGAAGATGATCTTTTTACCACCACTTATTCTCATTCTTTCCTATCCAAACATGCTTTAACACTAACCACAAACCACAATCATGTGTGCAACAATGAAGCAAAAACAAAAGCATTTACACATATAGCCACCTCAACCTTCTCTTATCAATGATATTCAATAATAATACTCAAAGATCTTCTTTAAAAAACTATGTGGCTTGAATCTAACAAAAGATAATGATATTATTTCATCCTAAAGTAAATGCTTTTCTATCTTTTTTTTTGTGCATTTGCGTTTGCATAAACATTTACAACAACAAATTGTGCCACACATAATCATTCCAATCAATTGCTTCCCATACTACATCCTTCTACTTGCCATCTTTCATGCTCAAATCAACTTGTACACACCAGAAGTCAATATGTTCATGGGAATAGGACAATGAGGAAAATTGATCAAAAGGCTAAGGGATATATGTGCAGGTGTCATTTAACAAAATTAGGTTAAGAACAAGGCTCAGAGGGGTGACTGGGGATAAGTAAATAAGGTTAGCTTGAAAGGCTCAAACAATCCAAAGATGGCCTAAATCATTTTCTCAGTTAGATGCAACCTAGGATTTTGCCTAAAGAGGAAATCAAGTAAATTCTAAGATCAGGGTAAGATCTAAGAAAATCACATATTTCACATGAATATTCTCTAGAGATACACACAATTTCAAGAAAATACAGACTTTTAGTGCTCAATAAGTGAATTAACATAATCAGAATCACACTTACATCATATGACAGCTGCAAGTTTGAATAAAATCTACATCTCCCTAAGAATCGCCAAGAATGCACAATAAAGAATCCAATCATAGAAATCATCGTCCAACACAATTAAAAGATTTTATAAAAAAAAATAGACTTTCTAACACAACACAGAAGTTTTAACATTAACACTTCCAACATAACCACAACTACCACAATACACAACCTCCAACGTAACCCAACAAAACAGCATACTTCCAACAATAGCAGCACCCCCAAACTTAAATGAAGTATTCTCCTCAATGATAAAAGAAAATAAAGCAATAGTAAGAAGGAACAAGGAAAACTCCCCTAATTGCAAGTTGTCAAAATGGAGCTGTGATGAGCATATGGTGACAGCCTTCTAACCAAACTGCTAACAACATATTTCTAACTAAATGACCATAAAGTACTTGGGTTGCCTCCCAAGAAGCGCTTGCTTTATAGTTTTCAACCAAACTATCCTCCACATTGCTCAAGGAGGATGAAACTCCAGCAGTTTCAGAGACAGTTTGTGTCAGTTGATGGTTGTGCATTCTTCAATAAGCACAACTGTCTCATATACTTCCAGCTTCCTTTTGTTCTTCAGTCTCTCATTCAAAAGTTTTGTACAACTAAATATTTGAACTGGAGCATTTGCAAAAGGAATGTTAATGTGCAGTTTTAAAGATATATCAAAGAATTCCAAAAATTGCTTATCTTTTACACGTTGATGGAATCTCTAGGTAGATGGAGTTGGAAGCATGAAGGACTCATGATTTACTAGAGTAAGGTTGTTCCTCGGTGTCTCCTCAAGTTGTATGCTGACATCCTTATTCCTTTCTTTAAAAATGTTCGTGTAAGCATTATCTTCTCCTAATTGCATGCCACATGTTAGGGTTATTGCCTTTACAGTATCTATAGGGCTTTTCTTCACATCGCTAGGCCAAGAACCCTCCTGATTCTCTTAGATCAATTTGCACCTCTAATCTTTGGAATGAAGCTTCGTTTCTTTGAAGACTTACTTCAGTCCTCTCTGAAATGTTCTGTGTGGTGTTGGCCAGCTTGCTAGTCATGTCTTTTAAGTTAGGTTTCACCTCTTCTGTTTGCCAAAATATTAGTTGTGGTCTCATCTCACTTGGCTTACTCCATGAAAAAGTTTGATGGTTGTGCCATCCCAGATTGTACATATTAGAATAATAATCTTTTTGTGACCTGTTAAGAATCCCAACAAAATTAGCATAATTATTATAATGAGCATAAGGGTTACCTACTTGACATTCTGTGCTCTCATGTGCTCCACCATAAAATTCACATTCTTTATTCTTTAAGAACACTTCCAATTTTGCACGTAAATCGGTGAGGGTATCTACTTCATGGACTCCACTTGCTTGATGCATTGGTAGTCTCTTAGTAGATCATTGATAGTTATCAACTGTCATTTCCTCTAGAAAATTAAATGCCTCTTCTGGTGTTTTGCTATGTAAGTCCCTTTTTGCAACTGTATCAATTACACAACGAAGATTCATACTACACCCATCATAAAAAGTTTGTACCTGTAGCCATGTGGGTAGTCCATGATTTTGACATATCCTCAAAAGTTCCTTGAATCTCTCCTAAGCTTCATACAATAATTCATTATTCATCTGCTCAAAAGTGAAAATTTCGTTAATAAATTTAGCAGATCTTGCAAAAGGAAAGAACTTACCAAGAAATTTCTGAGCCAAATCATCCCATGTAGTAATCAATCCTACAGGAAGTGAAGAAAACCAATCTTTAGTTGTATCTCTAAGAGAAAATGGAAATAGTTTTAACCTGATAACATCTTCTGTGACTTCATGATCTCCAAACATGTCACAGAATTCAAGGAATGCTTCAATGTGAGCATTTGGATCCTCATTTGGTAGCCCACTATATTGCACAGATCTTTGAAGCATCTTGATGTGCACAAGCTTGACCTCAAAGTTGTTTGCTAGAATTGCAAGCCTCTAGAAGCTTGATGTGGCATTCCAAAATGATGGTGCATAACCTTTCAATAGTCTACATGTACCATCATTGTTCTCCATCTTTCTTTTTTCTTTTTTTCTTTTTTTCAACAAAATATAAGATTAAAAGTAGAAATAAAATAGAAAAACAAAAGCTAGATTAAACTAAGAAGCTATTCGATATTAATATTAATCAGTAGTAAAACAACCAATCCCCGGCAACGGTGCCAAAAACTTGTTCGGTGAAATTCTATATACAAGTGAACATGTCAAACAAGTAATATAATGATAAGTATGAGTATCATCCCACGAAGACTGGTGTTTACTAAACTAATTAATTACTAATAGTGAACAACTCCTAGAATTTATCTAGCCAACCGAAATGGTAGATTGTGAATTTAATAACTAAATTTAATCTAAACTTGACAAACAAAAGATGTTAGAGCATCCGATTTCACCTAATTACTAGGTACAAATGTCAATCATCCATGCTAGCAAGATTAATTCTACTTATGTGATAGCAGAATTTCCTAATTTATTTACTATCCTATGTCTAGGTCTAGTAAACCTATTTAGTTCATTAATTCACTATATCTCTATATGTGAATTGAAACAAACCAAATGCATTAGGATCTACGAATATTCCTGGTTTACAATAAATCTTTCAATTATCTTATCACCAAAAGCCATACAAATAACATGGTATATGTCTATCCATCTTAATCTATGGTTGCATATTACAAGAAGCAACTGTATGTTATTTCCTGTCGGTCTCTAACATGCAAATCAAGTCATCTAGGTGGTAGCTAATCACCTAAAAGCATTAAACTCCGTAACATGCAACTTCACATTCATAAAATATCTCACAAAACGTAAATAGTCATAACATTCATACATTATAATTAAGTTCCATCATAGCTCTAACACACTAAACTAAAACAACATATTTAAATAAACTAAATTAGTACAAAAACATAAACAAAACATTATGGAATTTAAAAACATTAAAGCCGTCACCAAATGTCTTCAAATCACAAAATAGATTGCACAAATCTACACATCAGGAGGAGGAAGAGGTTCTGTCTGAAAAACGGGATGAAAAATGAACTGCCACAACACTGTGTAGATCTGACTCAAGGATGACTAGGGGCTGCTGGAAGTACACCAAAAATTGGAAAAATGGGACCTGGATGGTGTTTGCACGTTCCAAGGTCCCTTTTCAACCGATTATATCGATAAACTCCAAACAGAAGAGACCAGTTGGCATTCGCATGGCCGGCCTCACACTTAGATGGATTTTCTCTCTCCTGGGTTAGTCAACTTTCGCACGGCTGCCCCTTCTCGTGACCTCCTCTCTCTTTCAGTTTCTCTCCTCCTTTTTTGTCTAGTCTTCTCCCCTCTTTTGTTCGCCGCCTTTTCCCCTAAATAAAAGCCGTTTCTTCACTCTTAATGTGTTTCTCATTGGTCCCACCTTTCTCTTTTACATAATAGCCTAGGTCCCATGTGTTTCCTTCTTTTTCACAATTTACCCATTCACCCGGTTCCTTTGTCTCTTTTTCTCTTTCTTCACGTGGGTCTCTCTTTTGACTTTGCTCCTTACTTCTATGCTTTGTATATAAATGATTTATTATTTCTTTTTCTCATTTTTCTTCTATTTTGAGTGTGTTGCATAAAACAATAAAATATACATAAATATAATTAAATATAAATATAAATTAATAAAAACTATATTAAACATTACCTAAAATAATCAAAATAACTCTATATAAAATAGAGTTATCTCTCTATCTTATCAATGTTTTCTACTTCTACTTTTAGAGCAAGTGACTTTCTATTTTCTTTTTCTTTTTATTTTTCCCTTCTCATTAATTGCATTTCATAGGTTTTTAGTGATCTTAACAAATCATCTAAGGTCAACTTTTCTAAGTCATATGCTTTTTCTATAGCCATCTTTTTAAGATCCTAACTTTCAAGTAAAAAGACTAACATTTTCCTAATCATTTCCTCATTTATGTATGCCTTTCCTAGCAATTTAAGTTCAAAAACTATCTCAATATATTTACCAAACATTTCACTAATAGTTTTAGAATCATGCATAGCAAACAATTCATAATTATGTGTAAGCATAGTAACTTTAGAAGACTTAACCTTCTTAGTACCTTCATATATAACCTCTAGCTTATCCTATATTTCCTTATCAGTGATTCAAGAACACAATTTATTAAACTTATGATCTCTTAGACCACTATATGTCATGTTTATAGCCTTAGCATTTAGTACCATGACTTTAGCTTCATTTTTACGCCACTCATCAGTTTTAGGTAACATAGTACCCTTCCTGATAACCTGCCAAGCTTTCAAATCTTGACTAATAATAAACACTTGCATTAGTTGCTTCCAATGTCTATAATTTATTCCATCAAACAGAGGTGGTTTGTTGAACCCTGTGACAGCTACACTTTTTTCTACAGCCATTATAAGGATCTACTCTAGGATGTTAAACCTTTAGATCAAAGAACCTAGCTCCTGATGCCAATTGTAAGGTATAATGGTCAACCAACAAAGGGGGGTTGAATTGGTTTTCTAAGAAAGTAACTTAGTAATGACCTAATTTAATCCAACAAAACCAAATCAAACAAGTTTAAGAGATAAGCATAAAAACAAGTTTACAGCAATCATAGATAGCAAGGAAAGACAACAATTTTTCCTTGGTGGTTCAACCCTTTTCATCTACTTCCACCCTCTTCTTTCTCTAACACAATCAATTGGATTCTGCTTTACTAAAAAAGTAAGAGAAAACGTTCTCCATACTTTCCAACTCCTCAAGGAGTTATACAAGTCACCAATTACAAGATGAGGTTGAAACAACCTTTTGTATAGCTAGCAAATCCCTAAACAATATGAAATGTATAAGATATTGCCTATCAAGAGCTTATTCAAAAGATTGAACAAGTATCTAAGCTCTAAACATCAAACCCCCAAATATCATCAAGTTACGATTTCATATTTACAACACTATTTATTTGTATATAATGTGTAGAGCTTAATTAGCACATAAATAAGTGAATACAAGTATAAGAGATCACAAATAATTGATCTTTGAGGAGTATCATCAAGTATTACCCCAGATTGAGTAATGTCACCAAATCCAAATACGATAGTAGTATATGAACATATCCTCAATACTTCTCACAATTTCCCAAATATATGATTAAGAAAACTCTTAATCAATTGTCAAGAAGGGCTTTTATATGATATTCAAATAACCAAAGCTCCTTTAGGTTTCTTGTCAAACTTGACATCATTGTAGATATCTTCCTGTTAAAAAGTGAAAAGATTTCCATCAATCAAAAATAGAATCTTCAATTTTTGCTCTTAGTCCACCATTTTGACAATCAGGCCTTTCTTAAATCTTCCTATTAGAGAATCGACAACTTAGAGAAAATAAGATAGAAGCCGTGGGAGAATAGACAAAATACTGGGCTAGGGCTTCTCAATCGAGAGTCTTCATTAATTGAGTTCTCTTAATAAGTCGAATGATGCCATTATGGTTGTTGAGCTTAGATTGGGTAAGTCTTAATTAGGTTACTTCAGATCGGCTCTGGATCAAATTAAGCCTTAGTAAGGCTAAGTCTTAATTGGCTTGCTTTAAGTGGGTTCTAAATTAGCTTTAAGTGGCATGCTTTATTTAGGCTTTGAATTAGCTTCAAGTGGCCTATTTCATGTAGGCTTTAATTAATCTTCTAGTGGACTTTGAGTGGCTTACAAATAAAGCAAATCCAACATCATTTTTCCTCTAAAAGAATTGTTATGCAACTATTATTCCATCAATTAAAATATTCCTTTTGTGCATATATAAGGTTGCATTATAAAGGATTGTAGAAATCTGGCTACTTTATAATATCATTGATTGATATTATAACTTGCACACCTTTTATTTTCTTATTATTCAATTTTGCACATAAATATATGAAAAACATTTATATATATTATATGCAACCAAAGTTTGTCATAACAAAACACATCTTTTTCCAACATATAATACCACAACCGTTAATTTTTCCTTTGGAATTGTCTCCAAAAGATACTTTTCGATAACTTTATTTTTATAGAGTTTTTTTTATTACTTTAGGAAATGTATATTGTAGTGTTTGTGAAATTATATTTGCATTTGTTTATACTTATGTAAATTTTGTTGGTTCATACAAAAAATCCAAAATAGAGGAAAAGAAGCGACAAACCAAAAGAAAATAAAGAAAACAACAAAAGAAACAAAAGGATTGTTATGTGTAGCCAATAGCAAAAGAGAGAAAGGAAAAGAACAAAAAAAAAGATGCAATTATTGAATGGGTCATGGGAGTAGAAAACAAAAAAAGTAAGGAAAGGTGCAATTGTCTAGTGTTGGGCAATAAGTGAAAAAAAAAATGGAGAAAAGGTGATTGTTGGGTGGTTGAAAAGAAAGTAGAAAAAAATAAAAATAAAAATAAATATAGGAGAGAGAAAGAGACACGTTCGAACTAGTTGGGATGCTAGAGTTTGGTAACTTCTCATCAAAAATGAAGGCCACACGCAAAAGCACGTGACTCTATGAGAATAGGACGATTATGCGGCAACTAACCATTTGAGCATTCATTTTGGTAAGGACAAACCATAACGCTATTTGCATTCAACTCCAATGTAGATTTGGCAGTTTTGGGCTTCTTTTTGGCAGATCTGCATGGCTTTTTAAGAGATATCCACTTTTTGATAGTTTCTATGTAGAACGACGAAGGTGCATGTGGCAGCGCATGGTGGCAGTGCATGAAAGTGCGTGGCAGTAGTGTATAAGGGTGCATAGTGGTGTGTTTTCCCCCTTATTCTAGGTAGCCTCTTTTCCCCTCTTTGATATGTAGAAAGTTTGTAAAACTCTTTTAAGAGAAAGACAATTTGGTGACAGCTTTATTCTTTTTCAATTTAAGATATTGTGTTTAATTTTTAGAACTGTTCTTATTTGTATTTATATTATGTTTTAGTTTACTTTTGTTAGAGCTACGATGTAACTTAATTAAAATGGTTTGAATGTTATGTTTTGTAAGATATTTTATTTATGTGAAGTTGCATATTACTGTGCTTAATGCTTTTAAGTGATTGGCTACTACTAAAATGATTTGATTTGCATGGCTGAGACTAACAAGAGATGATATACAGTTGCTTCATATAATATGTAATCATAAATTAATATGGATAGACATATACCATATTGTTTATATGGCTTTTAGTGTAAACTAGAAATATTCATATATCCTCATGCATTTGGTTTGTTTCAATTTATATACAAAGACATAGTGAATTAATAAATTAAATAGGTTTGTTATAGCTAAACATAGGATAGTGAATAAATTAGGAAATTGTATCATCACATGGGTATTATTACTCTTGCAAGCATAACTAATCAATATTTGTATATAGTAGATATTGTGAAATAAAATGCTTTAACACGCTTCTTATATTCAGTTTTCTTAAATTTAGTTTGTTAATCTATCTTTCATTATTTCAATTTGCTAGATAAATTATAAGAGTTATTCACCATTAATAATTAGTTAGTTTTACAATTACCAATCTCTAGACTGATTTTTTTCTTATTATTATATTACTTGTTCGACATGTTCACTTGCATATAGGATTTTATCAAAAAGTTTTTAGCATCATTGCTAGGGATTGCTTGTTTACTGCTAATTAATATTAATACCAAATAGCTTTTAAGTTTAATCTTGATTTTGTTGCTTTTATTTTATTTCTACTTTTAATCTTTGTTTTTCAAGAAAAAATGGCATCAAATGGTTATTAATGGCCTACTGAGAGATTACCAATGCATAAAGTAAATGAAGTCCATGAAGTAGATGCCTTCAGGGAACTATGCACACAACTGGAAGTATAAAAAAGAATAGAGTTTGTGATCTTTGTGGTGGAGCACATGTGAGCACAAAATGTCAAGTAGGTACCCTTTTGTTCATTATAATGAATATGCTAATTTTCTTAGGATTTTAAGCAAGTCACAAAATGATTCTTACTCCAACCTATATAATTTCAAATGGCACAACCATCAAAATTTTTCATGGAGTAACCTAAATGAAATGATACTGCCATCCAACATTCAAGCAAACAAAATAGGCAAAGCCTAATGTGAAAGACATAGTCAACGAGATGGCCACCACCACATAATGCTTTATGAAGAGTACTGAAGCGATATTGGGTGCAATAAACATTAGATACATGAATGCTATTAGGGGTTAATAAATTACCTTTATGGGTTATTAGAAGTTTCATTCTCTATAGTAATTGCTTGATTTCCATCATAATTGAATAGTTAAGTAATATCATAATTATCTAGCAAGATATGATGTATGGCATCAAAATTAGGAAACCAATCAATTTCAGTAAAGGCTTGGAAAGTTTGTTGTTAAGCCTTCCTAACAATATTAGCTTGAATATTCTATAGGCTTTGGAAGCCATTATTAAGGTGATAACTTTATTTCTTATAGAGTTATTTTAACTACCTTAGGTAATATTTAGTGCAGTATCCATTCATTATACTTGTATTTGTTTATATTTATGCATATTTTGTTGTTTCATGTAGAAAACCCAAAATGAAAAAAAAAATGAAGGAAAAGAAGTAACAAACCATGAAAAAGAAAATAAGAAAGTAAACAAATCATTGGAAACAATATTTTGTTTGTTATCACACATGTGGGTGAACTTATGTGGGAAAAGGAGGAGAGAAGAAAGCTATTATGAAGTGGGGATCTTTTGTCATGTACATGAGGGGATTGTTGAAGAGAGCAAGCATGAGAATTGAAGAAGAGAGAGAAAAGAGGAGAGAGGTAGAGAAAGGCCATGCAAAGTGAGGTTGGGAAGAATGCACAATCACATGAAAGCCAACAATTTTTTTCTTTGGCCAAAAGCTTTTTTCTAACAGAAGTTGTTTTTTTTTTCTAGTGAGAGGTTGTATTTTTGAATGAGAAGATAGTCTAGGATCATGCAAATGCCAGCTGGATTGTTTTTTGGCGCATCACGAGCAAATCTGCTTGATTTCTTGATAGGTCTATGTTATGGGTTTGTCTATGGTGAGCTTCTAGTGAGTTTCCAATGGGTCTACGATATTTTTAGAGTGGTGGGTGAAAACCCACACGGAAATAACCTAGATCTTATCTATTCCTCTAGATTCATTGGCCAAAAGTTAGATCCGAGTGCTTTGGGAAGATTTTTGGGTAGATCTAAAGCATTCTATGAAAAGCAACAGTGGCATGTGGTGGTGCATGCAACATGTTTCCTCCCCCTTTGTCCAAACAACTTCTCTTCCTCCCTTTGATGTGAAAATTTATGTAATGTTTCTCTGAATTGAACATTTTGGTAATAGCTTTGGTGTCTTTAATTTACAAAATGTTTTGTTCAATTTCTTGCACTATTTTTGTTTGTACATATACCATGTTTTAGTTTAGTTTGTTAGAGCTATGATGTAACTTTAATTATACCAGTATGAATGTTATGATTATGATCTTTGTGGGATATTTTATGTGTGTGAAGTTGCATATTACTAAGTTTAATATGTTTGAGTAATTAGCTACCACTTAGATGATTTGATTTACATGTTAAAGACTAACAAGAAATTACATATAGTTGCTTCTTGTAATATGCAACCATAGATTAATATGGATAGACATATACCATATGGTTTATGCGGCTTTAGTTATAAACTGGAATATTCATAAATCTTAATGCACTTAGTTCATTTTAATTCACATATAGAGATATAGTGAGTTAATGAGCTAAGTAGGTTTGCTATACCTAGACATAGGATAGTGAATAAATTAAGAAATTCTGCCATCACATAAGTAGAATCAATCTTACAAGCATAAATAATTGACATTAGTACCTAGTCGTAAGGTGAAATTGGATGTTCCAATATGTTTCGTTTATCAATTTAAGATTAAATTTAGTTGTTTAATCCATGTTTTACCATTTTGATTTGCTAGATAAATTTTAGGAACTATTCATCATTAGTAATTAATTGGCTTGGTAACTACTAGTTTTTGTGGGACAATACTCATTCTCATTATTATATTACTTGTTTGACATATACACTTGCATGTGCAAAAAAAAAAAATCACAGAAAAAACAAACTTCCAACTCAACATTTCCAGCATACATACAACACAACAAATAAAAATTCCAATATAACAAAAAAACCTTTCAATACACTTCCAACACAACCACAACTACCATAACTACCACAAAATAGAACCTCCAACACAACCTAACAAAAATTAGCATACTTCTAGCAATAACAGCAGTACCACCAAACTTGAATGAAACATTGTTCTCAATGCAAAAAAAAAAAAGTAAAGCAACAATTAAAAAGGAACAAGGAAAACTCCCCTTATTGTAGGCTATCAACATTGAGCTGTGTTCGGTGAATTTTAAATACAAGTGAACATGTCGAACAAGTAATATAATGATAAGAAAAGTATCGTCCCACGAAGATTGGTGAATACTAAACTAATTAAATACTAATGATGAATAAATCCTAAAATTTATCTAGCAAATCAAAATATTGTTGATGATGAATTAAAATTTAAAACTTTCAAAACAAAAACTCAAGACTAATTAAAATTGAATCCAAGTAAGAAAAATCAAGATGAGAAACATGTTAGAGCTTCCGATTTCACCATAACTACTAGATATGAATTTTTATAGTTTATGCCTACAAGAATGATATTACCCATGTGATGGCGGAACTTCCTAATTTATTTACTATCCTATGTCTAGGTATAGCAAACCTATTTAGTTCATTAATTCACTATATCTCTATATGTGAATTGAAACAAACCAAATGCATTAGGATTTGTGAATATTCCTGGCTTACAATAAATCTTTCGATCATCTTATCACCAAAAGCCACACAAATAACATGGTATATGTCTATCCACATTTAATTCATGGTTATATATTATAAGAAGCAATTGCATATTATTACCTTTCAGTCTCTAACATGCACATCATATCATTCAAGTGGTGGCCAATCACTTAAAAGCATTAAGAATAAATAATATATAACTCACATAAATAAAATATCTTGCAAAACATAAAAACTTATGAAATTCACATCATCATAGTTAGGCTACATCTTCGCTCTAACAAAAGAAATTTAGAACATAATGAAATAACAAACCAAAGCAATAGTAGAAATTAAGCAAAACATCTTAAATAGAAAAACAGGAAAGTTGTCACCACACTGTCTTCTCTTTAAGAATTCCTCACAGAATTCCTACAATTCAAGAATGATAAGAAGTAGAGGGAAGCTTTCGCGCCTCTATTTCTCTTTTTCTTTCTTGGTTTTCTCTTTCTTCTCTCACTTTTTCTCTCTTCCTTGGTTGATTTCGGCGGCAACACACGGCTTCTTCTTCTCTTCTCTCTCTTCTCTCTCCTATTCTCCTCTACTCTTGTGCGGCGCCTTCTCCTCCCCTTTTAATTCACGTTCCTTTGCCTTTTTATTCTATCTTGGGATGCGTGCACTAAGATTCTCCCTTAATAATTCACTTTTTTGCCCCTTTTCCTTTATTTCCTTTCTTGTCCTTTTTTGTCCTTTTCCTCCTCTTTTGCTACTTTACACGTTGCCTCCTCTTTTCTTCTTTTGACTTCTTTTTCTTTCCTTGTCTTCTTCACGTGCCTTTTTGTAACTTTCTCTTCCTTTATTTCTTTTGCTCTTTTGGGGTTTGCTGCATAAATAACACCAATTTACATAAATATATCAAAGCTTAAATATTATCTTATAAAACTTGTATTATTTATATCCTAAAATAGTCAAAATAACTCTATAAAAATAGAGTTATCAAGCTGTGATAAGCATGTGGTGACAACTTTCTAGTAAAAAGGCCACAAAACACTTGGTTTGCCTCCCAAGAAGCAATTACTTTATAGTTTTCAAACAAACTATCCTCAACGTAACTACTCAAGGAGGATGGAATTCCAACAATTTAGGAGACAACTTGTGTTATAAAATAATTGAGCACTCTTCAATCAACCTTATTATCTTATATAGTTTTAACTTTCTTTTGTTCTTTAGTATCTTTTCCAAAAATTCGATATAACCGAGCATTTCTGTTAGAGCATCTGCAAAAGGAATGTTAATGTGTAGTTTTGAAGATACATCAAGGAATTTCAGAAACTACTTATCTCTTTCACATTGCTAGAATCTCTAAGGAGATGGAGCTGAAGGCATAAAAGGCTCAGGATTTTCTGGAACAAGTTTGCTCTTAGGTGTCTCTTTAGGTTATGTGTTGACATCCCTATTCGTATCTTTGACAATCTTTTTGTCAACATCATTTTCTCCCACTTGGTTGTCACTTGTTAAGGTTACTACCTCTACAATATCTGTAAAGCTTTTCTCCATATTGCTAAGCAAAGGACCCTCCAGACTCTTTTCACCTCTAATCTTCTTATTGATGCTTCTTGTCTCTAGAATCTTGCTTCATTGTTCTACATTATCTTGGTAAACATGTGCTTTAAATTTGACTTCTCCTCTTCTATTTGCTTAAATGTTAGTGGCAATCTCATCTCATTTAGGTTACTCCATGAAAAATTTTGATAGTTGTCCCATCTTGAATTATGCGTGTTGGAATAATAATCATTTTGTAACCTACTCCAAGTCTCAACAAAATTAGCATAATCATTTTATTGAGCATAAGAGTTACCTACTTTACATTTCATGCTTGCATGTCTTCCACCACAAAATTCACATTCTCTGCTCTAAATTCCCACAATTGGAGTACTTAGGTTGTTTATCTTCTTATTGAGCACTTGCACACATTGTAATGAAGATATCTACTTCATGTACTGAATTGATCTTAAAGTGGCTTGCATGAGTTATAGGCCTTTGGATGCTTGATGTGGCATTGTAAAATTTTAATGCAGCATAGTCTTTTAAAAGTTTATGTGAACCATCATTTCTCTCCATCCTTGTTGCTTAACAATAGAATTTTTTTTTACAGGAAAATAAAATAAAATAAAATAAAGGCAATCAAAGCTAGATTAAACTTAGAAGTTATTTGGTACTAATATTAATTAGTAGTAAAACAACCAATCCCTAGCAAAGGAGCCAAAAACTTGTTTAGTAAAATCATACATGTAAGTGTATATATCAAACAAGTAATATAATGATGAGAATGAGTATTGTCCCTCAAAGACTGGTGATTACTAAGCTAATTAATTATTAATGATGAATAGTTCCTAAAATTTGTCTAGCAAATTGAAATGGTAAAATATGGATTAAACAACTAAATTTAATCTAAAATTGAATAAATGAAAAATGTTAGAGTGTCTAATTTCACCTAACTACTAGGTACTAATGTTGATTATTTGTGCTTGCAAGATTGATTCTACTCATGTGATGGTGAAATTATTTAATTTATTCATTATCTTATGTCTAGGTATAACAATTCTACTTAGCTCATTAACTCACTATATCTTTACATGTGAATTGAAATGACCTAAGTGCATTAAAATTTATGAATATTTCAGTTTACACCTAAAGCCATACAAACCATATAGTATATGTTTATTTATATTAATCTATGGTTACACATTACATGAAGCATTTACATGTCATCTCCTATCGACCTCAAACATGTAAATCAAATCATTTAAGTGGTAACAAATCACTTAAAAGCATTAGAATACGTAATATATAACTTCACATAAATAAAAAAATCTTATAAAACACCGTAATTATAACATTCATACCATTATAATCAAGTTACATTGTAGTTATAACATCTCAAATTGAAAAACAATAAAGCTGTCACCAAATTGTCTTCCCTTTTCAAGCAATTTCTACATATCAGAAGGGTAGAAGAAGCTTTCAAAAAAATAGGGAGAAAACAAGTTGAAATGTGTCGTCACACACCATTGCCACGCGCTCTCATGTGCCATTACCATGTGCCACCCTATGCCACCACACGTCATTGTTGTTCTTCATAGAAACCATAAAAAACATCAGGGATGATGCCTGGAGTGCCAATCTACAAAAAGATTGCACTAATTCATCATAGAATGCATAGATTTGATCAAATATCCAGCCGGTGTTCACCGTCTCTGGCTAGAAGTTGCCACGCAAATTGCCCAAAAATAGCTACAAAAATGGGAAATCGCACTAGGAGGACAAAGCTACTTTCTCCTTGTTGGAAATCGCCTAGAAATTGCCAAAAAATGGTTAGGAAATTCTCAAAACATGCAAATGACGTTCTCCTTCACTAGAAAAGAACGTGCAAATGATTAGTGTTCGCACGATGGTTGCTTGCTCTCAAAGTCCTGCGTTGTCGTGTGTGGCCTTTAATTTTTCCAGCTAAGGAAAAATGTTTTCCACCAAACATTTTCTTTTGCATGTTTAAGGCTTGCTATATGAAATAACAAAAGTTACATAGTTATAGACAAATGTAACTACAATTTAGTAAATATTGTATTATATAGAGCCTAAACTAGTCACAATAATCCTATAAGAAATAGAGTTATCACAATGGCGAAAGGTGCATAGGGGATCACAAGACCCTAAAAAACATGAGTTAAGTACTCAATTTCCAAGATAATTTCACCAATAGTGAAAGTTGAGTAACAATACCATTTACCTTTTAAATAAACTCAGTCACAATTTGGTGACCTTTGGTTGTCATATGAAGATGTTGTCAAAGAATTGAAACATGTGTAAAACTATGGACCATGAAGTCAAATGATAAGGCCTAGCATATTTCAACTAATTACAAGGGTGTCATCACTCATGATTCCAATCCAACTTATCAAGATTGGAAAATTAAAGATTAGATTGAATGAGATTTTTTGTATTTGTAATGACACTATCATGACTACTGTTGAACAAGGGAATGAGCCATAAACAACACCAAGTAACCTATTAACTTGAAGGAAAGGCTTAATTCAAACTTTCCAAACAAGAAAATTTGGACCTTCTAGACAAACACCTATGGTTGGAATAGGACCTAGGATTGGCAATAGGAAATAAAGGTAGCAACATGAACATTAGTGATGGTGGAAGCCATATGCAAAATAAAATAGATTGAAAGAAGAGGCTTTCACCAAAAGGTTGAACTGATACCAAATTAAAACAAGAATTTCTTCAAACTTATCAAGATTGGAAAATTAAAGATTAGATTGCATGAGATTTTTTGTATTTGTAATGACACTATCATGACTACTGCTAAACAAGGGAATGAGCCATAAACAACACCAAGTAACCTATTAACTAGAAGGAAAGGCTCAATTCAAACTTTCCAAACAAGAAAATTTGGACCTTCTAGACAAACACCTATGGTTGGAATAGGACCTAGGATTGGCAATAGGAAATAGAGGTAGCAACATGAACATTAGTAATGGTGGAAGCCATATGCAAAATAAAATAGATTGAAAGAAGAGGCTTTCACCAAAAGGTTGAACTGATACCAAATTAAAACAAGAATTTCTTCAAACTATTGTAGATATTCATATAAAAGAACAACAACAAAACTCAAAAAATACCAAGAACAATGAGAGGAAAAACTTATATTTCTAGATTAATTGTTTGTACACCTTAACTATCTTTTTATAGTGGTTAGAAATCAAACATAAACTATCTCATAATGATGATAACCACTACCAAATTGATTTTGAAAACCATATCCATGAAGAACTCTAAAATGTTTTGGATTTTGTGTAGAAAATTTTATCAATAAAGTAAATGATTCTTTTTTTTTCGTAGCAATAAAATGACCATTTTCTTTAGAAACGCCCCTTATTAGCCTTTAGCCATTTTGTAGAATTATTTGAAAACAAATGAGAAGAAGAGCTATCGTATAGGCATAGGGAAGAAGAAAATAGGCATGAGATGCACACAAGTGTCTTTGTGCCGCCTTGCCTTGGTGGTGTCGTGCATGTAGTACACGCACCCACCTTATTTTTTAAATCTACTTCTGACATGGTACTGATATGACATTGTTCTTCTTATAGGTACCACCTCTATTTCTTAAAAATAATTAAATAAATAAATGGAGCGAGCAATCATACTTCGAGCTGTTGGTTCTTGATTTGCATGCCTTTGGGTGGACAATGGTTGGAGGCAAGCGGTTGCGGCTCCCGACCTGACATAAGGTGGAGGCAGGAGGTCATTCATTGTCCTCCTCAACCTTTAATTCTTTCTCTTTCTCAATCTACTAGTTGCCGGATTGGCAGCGGCTAGAGACAAGAGGGGACCTCCCTTTCGCTTCCAGCTGCAACAAATCCCCATGCATATTTTTAAGGGCGGCCAACTATGATATAAAATTCTTCCGCATGACCTCCAAAGGATCTACAAACCCGTCCATTTCAGCCAAGTTGTGTGTTCATTGTTTGATAGCAATTGTTACGTGCTTGCATAACGGATCAATTATTAGGTCAATTTAGTTGGGCATGAAGAATTTGATGAACTCTTGCATGTTTGGAAGAAAAGTTTGTTTATTGATAAGCAAAACCAAACTAGTTATAAGAGAAGACAAAACCGTAGAAAAAAGAACTCTTAATGTGTGGCTATTATAAAAACATTATAACCTAAGAGACTATATATAAATAGAAGTAAGGCTTATACAAGAAAACTCTAGTATCTTACAAAATAAAAAAAATAAATTGAGATCTTACAATATAGGAAAAATATATCATAAAGAGAAAATTGTCGATCTTCAATAGGGCAACTAATCATTTTGGACAAGCTGGGGGCATTTCTTCCTCAAACCCATTGCGAAAAATTTGGATAGAGAGGGAAGAAAGAAGATCCAAGTCTCACGCAATACCAGTCTAGGCGTACATTACATCATACGAAGGACTATCATTATGACTAAATCTAAAGAAAGCCTAGACCCAATTGGGGGGAGGACATAATAGTTTTCTTTCTTTGACTTCTCTTCATTATGTGCTTTTTATGGAGTGTTTTTTAGTTGCTTTTTAACTTTCTTTTTTGGTCCAAATATTTTTTAAAAAAAAATTAGCCTTTTTACAATATAAAAAGCTACTAAAAAATTAAGATTCAAAATATTTTAAAAAATAAAATTTAGAAAATTTCGTAGGCTTTCTCTAATATCTATTTAAGAAGCTTTAGAGAAAGGTATTCTTTAAGTATAGAAGTCACTAAAAACATGTGTCAAAAATTGTCCTCGCGTTAATTGTTTAAATGAAATAGCTCAAAATTCTCAAAAACCACAAAATACGAGGAGAGAGTTGGGTGACAACCGGAAGATCCGGGCCACTTATTCCGTAATCCCCGCAGGAGACGACAACCGCATTCAACACAGCCGCAGCGTTCCTCATCCATCCTGTGCATCATCATTGCCCCGTAATTGCACACCTCCCGGTCCCCCTCTGCCCCTCATCCAACCTGTATCCTCCACGTAGCATTGCTGAAACCGAAGCCAAGCTCCTGCTCTCCGTAGACTCCCAGGCCGAGCAATAAATGCTATCACGTGGCGCTGCTAGCAGCGTACGGTGAGTGAAGAATCTGGGCCGTCGATCTCATAAGGAGGGCTTGACTCGGCCTTCAATGATGTAAAACAAGTCCACGTCAGGTGAAGTAATTGCAGGGCAGTGCAAGGGTAGTAATTTCCTTCTCCTCGTTAGTCCGGCGCTATCCTCGGTTCCCGATCCCCCGCTTCCGCTGACACCGACATACCTGGTCCTCAGGTAAACCCAGTCACGGCGGCTCGATGGTATGAGTGAACGGTTGTGATTTCGAGTTTCTTAATCGCCATCTTTCATATGACGTGTTTTGCGGGAGACGGGAGTTTGGGGTCACAGACGTATCCTCTTATTAAAACTTACGAACTCATGTATACAAATAAACATTTGACGCAGCAATTCAAAATTTAAAATCCGCTACGTTCCAATCATCCCGGCCTGATTAACGACTTCACACTGTTGGAAAAGGAATTTGAAACAAGCCGTCCCCCAGTGCTGTTTGTTATTCCAATTTTATGGATGTAACGAGAGAAAAGGGTAAACCGTAGAGGAAGAGAAGGTGAGGATAACTCGGGATTGTGAAAAAGATTAACAGCCTTGAAACAAAAACACCACAATACTACTGATTAAGATAGAATTTCCTTGCACTAAAAGGTAAAAGAGATATTAGAATCCAAGGACGTGTCCTTGAACTTGTTGTTCAAAAACTTGATTAGTATTTCCCTTGCAATTTCTTTGAGAAAATCTTTTATAAATAAAGATATCACTATTTGGGTTATAACAAATCTTTTTTGAAAAAAGAAAGAAAGAAAGAAAGAAAGAAAGGATGTAAAAGTTTATGAAATGAGCTTGTCTAAACCAAAAAAATATCCACGTTTTATTCTCTCAAGGAAATCTTATGCACAATTTGAACCAAAATTTAACAAGCTAAAAATGAATTAACAGTTTTGTGTAACTCACCAAGCTACAATGTCTCGTACGATCCATGGCAAAAATGGACTGACGAGATTTGGCATACAGCAATGGCTCCTAAGGTTGGGTATTGCGGAGTCGCTTTCGGACAGAAATTGGATACTGACATGTTAGATTATTCTCTTAATTTATACTTTATTGAGCTCATCTACTTTCTTTTTCAATTATTTAAAGGAAAGGATAGAGAAACATAACGTCCTACTCAAGTCTATAATGACATATATATGTTGGAACTAAGATTTAGTTGGCTTGCCTTCACTTGGGATGACAAACCTTGTGTTTAGTTCTTCATGAACCTTAGAAAGGCCCAGTCATTGCATTGTGTGAGGAAGGAAACTATACCGCTTTCATTAGGTTTGAAATTAAGGCCAAGGTTTCTATTTTTTGATTGAAAGTGCATTTAGTTTTAAGACCAAATTTCGCAATTAGTTTTGGTGTGGAGGAACCTTAGATTACATGTTTGCTGAAATCCTTCTTTATTATTGCTGAATAAGGAAAAAAAATAAGAAAAAGGGAAAAAGATCTTCTACATTGAGCCTATTTCTGTTGCCAACCGTTAAAGGTTGGGAGGTCCATCCTAAAATCCACTAATAAGCGTGGTAAACCCCAACTATTAATAAGGCCAAAAATATAGCTAAACACCTCTATTATGGGACGAAATCCTAACACCAACCACATGTGGAACCAGGGAGAAGGAGCGGTCATCCTTTTTTGAGAGGGAATGTTTCTCCGGTATTATTTTATGGGATATTCAACACACCAACTGGAGGGAATCTTCACCTCGTCATTAAGGAGCATCGACAAAGTAAAACATGAATGGATCGAGAGAGGAGAAATCGGTACTGGATAACAAAGAATTTGTTGAACAAGAATCATACTTCCTATTTAAGTCAAGCTTTCTATTTTTGCCTGTCTTCACTAGTCTCTTGACCTAATATCATTGTCTAGTCTGGCTAGTTTAAATAAAACTTTTAGAATTTGAGACCAACTCGAGTAAATTTAGTGTACTTGTGTAGATGATGTGCCTTCATGCAGATCGATTCATAGTCTCTCTCATACGTGCAATGCACGCCATACTGTGCAAATGAACTGAAACAATTGCAGGAGCCTTAGTGACGGTTGACGCTGAAATAATATGGCACCATATTTTCGGTCAATAAAGAATTGTTTTTGGAAACTTAATGTCCTTCGTCTTTGCTGGGCTCACTGCTCGCTTCTAGTTCATGGGAATCACGACAACTTTTGGAGTTTCTTTCAAGAAATCTTTTCTTTTCTTCGGAGAAAGAGAAGCTGTTCGTTTTAGATAGCCATGATAACGTAACGTTTCTCAAATAGATTAAAGAAAGAAGAAAGATTAAATAAATCAAAATCTATCAGAAATCTTTTGAGCGTGCGGGTATAGGATCGTACACGAGGCTTGAAAGCGGAGAAACGAAAAGCTAAAAATAATAATAAGGTAATGATGAAGAATTGCATTAAAGGTAGACTTGTCTCGTGTCTAGCGCAATTTAAATACCAACATTGTCTGGTTGTGTATGTGTGTTTCTGTGTGCGTGTTTGACCGAAGAAGCAACTGGTGGTAGCAGGTAGCAGGTAGCAGGTCGCAGGTCGGTTGGTTAACCGGCAGAAGCGGCTAAATGAACTTGGGAAATGACAGAAGAAGAGTGAGTGGGGGTGGGTACGGGCTGCTTTGGGGGTTATTTTAGTAGTTAAACACCATTTCCGCAAAAGCTAATTCAGAAACATCTGAATGCAAAAGCGAGTCAGGGTAATTTTATATTGTCGACAGCACTCTTCTTTCTTACTATAAAGCTAGTTGGATTAGGGTTATCGCTTCTCATACAGAGGAGAAAGTGGAAGAAAAATGGAGCGGGGTGCAGGTTCTTTGAGGGGAATGTTGGCTGGCTCGAGGCTTTTTGCAGGGAGGTTCTGATGAAAATCAACTCTTAAGGCTTCGGACCAGGCTTCATTCCCCTTAAACTTGTATCCATGTATTTAGTTGTGTCATCGACTCAATATTTGTTTGTTTATCTCGTGAAAGTTAGGTTGAGAGGAATGTTGTCTGGCTTGAGGTCATGAAGGTTGATCTGTGTGATATTTTCCGGTTGCTGCCGGAGAAAGTTCATAATTTGCAACTCTAAATGATTCTCGGACCAGGCTTCATTCCCCCCAACCATCACAACGTTTCCACCTTGTTCATCTGCTGGTATGGCTTTCTTGGATTTCTCCTCTATATTATGTGTAAAGCAGGTTAGAAACCGCGTAAATATCTTGAGCTTTTTGGCTTTCCATACATCACATGCTCTGACTAAACAAAAGGTCTCGCTGCGTTTCTTTAATACTCTCTTCTTATTTTGAACTTCACCACTACACATGCATTAGAAAGGGTGATTTTTTTGGCAGGATTGATTATCAGCTATGCGCATCCGCATCCTCATCCTGAGTTGCCGGAGAATGAATAAGGTATAAGGACTTCTTCCTCTTTCGAGAGAATTAAATAAAAATCTTTCTCCGAGTTTTCTGTTCTAGGGTTTCGAATCAACATGCTCCCTAACCTTTTACTTTGTTTTTCTTTTCTGTTCCTCTCGATGCATAAAGCTATTATATCTACAAGCATGACCTTCTCTGTAAATTGGGAAAAAAAGAAAAAAAAAAGAAATGAAAAAGGCATTTCTATTCATGAATCAGCATTGGAACAACAGGTGAATAAAGAGATATTCAGCGTTGACGGCCTTACCCTGAACAGTTCGGGTTTATCGTGATATTGAGCTGTTTAATTTTCTCTTGATTTTTCATTTAAAGCCACAGTTCGGTTCTTTAGAACCGAGAGATGATGTGGACTGGTGAATGAAACATAAACTCTTGAACTCATTTTCTCCTATTTTAGGCTCAATCATTTATTTATTTATTATTATTATTATTATGTGTGTATGCTTTTGTTAATTGCTGTAATATGTAGTCGTTGTTACATATAATTCAAAAGCAATATAAGAGTCAAAGATCTTGAAGGGTAATATTTTTATTTTTTTCGCTTTGGAGTGAGATCTGAACATTAATTTAATACAAGTGATTAGTTATAAAAACTGCTAAAATATTTGGAAGAATGTAGGAAAATAAGAAAGGAGACCCTAGTGGTGTGTAACAGTTTAGGGGAAAAGAAATGAATCGAGAAATCCATATTTACAACCACCAATCACGTACATAGATATCTCTAAAATAGGGAAAACGCAGATGGCCATCCTCCATTCCTGCCATTCTACCATGACCCACCTGCATAACTGCATATTGGAGGGAAACTAAACCTGGTAGAGGGGGGCGGTAGGATTCAGTATGATGGTTTTTTTTTTTATTTGTTTGTTTGTATTCAGCATTTATGAGGCTTTTATAGCTGTGGAAAATCAGCTTCTATCATTGGAAAGCTAGGATCTGCAGCGGCGTTTTCATTGGCTTTGGCATCGGCATCTCTCTTCTCTTCATCGAGTCATAGTACAGATTCTTGAAAAGCCAACTTCAAGAAAGTAAGAGAGAGAGAGATGGGAAGTAAATGACGACCATCCGACGATTCTCGGGAAATGAAACGGAGGACAGAGGTTCGGGTATTAGTTCATGACAAACTTGTTGCCTTTAAGAAGGGAAACCATCACCTTTTCCTGTTGGCTGCTCAAGGTGTATTTATTATCAAAACGACTGATTTATAATAGTTTACGTAAAATATAATTGATTTTCTTATGTGCACAAAGAGTAAAGCTGCTTGTCCTTTCCCTTCACTCCACTTTTCCCTCCTTAGGGGTAGAATGGCACTATGCTTCATAATTTTTCTCATTGGTACGAGAAGATATTTGCCAATGTTTAGTATGAAATTGTAAGTATTGTTAAGATTCAGGTGACCAGAAATGATGAAACTAATATATAGATCTAAGAGAAAAGTTGTGTAATTTTCTTACAAGACAAGAACCACTATTGTGGTTCTTAAGAATGAATTTTGTAGCTACAGTAAATTGCTACAATAAGCCCCATATACATGTACATAACAATAAGTATTTCAACATTTTCCCTCAAGCTAGTAATCAAAATAAGTCATATAAACTAGCTTATCCATAAGGAAATGTTGTTGTTGTACACCTAATGCCTTTGTCAATAAATCAACAAGTTGATCATGTGTGGAGATTTGAGTTGTTCAAATTATGCATCCTATTGTCTTTTCTCTCATAAAATGGTGGTCAATCTCAATGTGTTTGATTTTCTGATGAAGGATAGGATTCCCAACTATCTTCATTGTAGCTTCATTATCACAATAAAGGGAGATCAATCAAATTAAAGAAACCTTTAGATCTCTAAATAACCCAATTAGCCACACAATCTCACATGTTGTGGATGTCATAGTCTGATACTCGAACTTTGTGGAGGAGCAAGACACTTTAAACAACTTCTTGCTCTTTTAAGAGATGAGACAGTCACCAAGTATAATGCAAAATCCCGTCGTAATACTCAAAGTCTATGGAGGAGCGAGACACTATAAACGACTTCTTGCTCTTCCAAGAGATGAGAGAATCAAAAAGTATAATGCAAAATCCCATCATAGAGTGGCACCCCATAGGACATGATCCATAAGTTGCGTCACAAAAGGCTCGAAATTCAAGGTTGATTTTAGACTTCATGAGAAGCCCTTGTCCAAGTGATCTCTTGACATATATGATTACTTGAATGGTTGCTGCTTGATGAGACTCTTTGGGTGCTTGCATGAACTAATTACGGAAGCGCATAACAAAACATATGTTTAGCCTAGTAATAGTGAGATAAATCAACCACTTAACTAAATGTTGATATTCCTAAATAAAGGGAGATTGGTTGCATTAAAGGAACCTTTACATCCCTAAATAATTCAATTAGCCACACAATCTCAAATGTCGTGGATGCCATAGCCTGATACTTAAACTCTGTGGAAGAGCGAGACATTGTAGATTGCTTCTTGCTCTTCCAAGAGATGAGAGAGTCATCTAGCATAATGCAAAATCTCGTCATAGAGTAGCACTCCATAGAACATGATCCATAAGTTGCGTCACAAAAGGCTTGTAATTCAAGGCTATTTTTAGACTTCATGAAAAGCCTTTGTCCAAGTGATCTCTTGACATATCTGATTATTCGAAAAGCCGCTGCTTGATGAGACTCTTTGGGTGCTTGCATGAATTAACTAATCAAGTGCATGGAAAAACATATGTCCAGCCTGGAAATAATGAGATAAATCAACCTCCCAACTAGACGTTGATATCCTTGCTTATCCTTCACGATTGTATCCCCATCTTTCTCAAAGAACTCATCATAATCAACACTAGTGAACTTGACATTTTGTTCCATGGGCATATTAGTTGGTTTGCATCCATACTCAAATATCAATTCTGAGGCATATTTCCTCTGATTTATCACAATGCTAGTAGGAGAGTGTGCCATTTCTACTCCTAGGAAATAATTGACCAATCCAAGGTACTTTTTCAATATGATGATTCTATCTTCATCTCTTTCTATGATAATCATATCATCAACGTAAATGAAAACAATCAGTAGTCCTTTACATGTTTGTTTAAGGAATAAAGAGTAATCATGCTAAGAATGATGAAATTTAACTCATAGAAAAGTGTTTATAAACTTCTAGTACCATTGTCTAAAGGCTTACTTTAGGCCATAAAAAGACTTCTTAAGCCTGCACATTTTTTATCCCCCCTTAAGCCATAAACCTTTTGAAAGCTACATGTATATTTCTATATCTAAATCACCCTAAAAGAATACGTTGTGCACATCCATTTGATGCATTTTCCAGTGGTGAAGAGCTGCCAAAGCAATGAGAATGTGGACAATTACCAATTTTCCTATAGGAGAAAAAGTGTCTTCATAATCCATTCCTACTCATTGACTATATCCCTTTGCCACAAGATGAGCCATGTAGTAGTCAATGCTTCCATCAACATTATATTTGATCTTATACATCTATTTTTTGCTAATGGCACAATAACTTGCAAGCACAAACACCAATTCCCATGTATGGTTTGATTCTAACACTTTAATCTCCTCAATCATGGCATCATGCCATTTAGGATCTAAGACAACCTCATGATAGGATGTATGTTTTACTATGGTTGAGATAAGGTAAATAAAATGGTTATGTTAGCTAGATAGTCTATGACGTGATAAGACATAGGAGATGGGATGTGTAGTTGAAAAGGGCATGGGATCATGTGATGAATCAATATGAGAGCAAATGTAACCTTGATGCCAAATAGGTGGTTTAGGAATTCTACATGACTATCGTTTACAAAATGGAATTTTCTTTATAGTAGGTGATGATGAGGTAGCTAAGACTTCTGAATCTGGCATAGTGTAAAGGACAATAGCAAGTGAATTAGGATATTGTAAGTTAATGTCAATTGATGATAGATGCCCAATAAATGATGATAGAGATAAGTAATCAAAAGGAAAGACTTTCTCATGGAATGTTATATCATGGCTCACAAAAAATTTTCCACTATCAAGGGCAAGAAAACAGAAACCTTTTTTAGCATAAGGATATACTATGAATAGAGATGGAATAAAATGCAAGCCAAACTTATCCTTTTGAGTTAACTTGGTTGTATACCTAATGCGAATCTTATGGTGGGCTTGAGCGAGCTCGGGTTAAGAAAATAACTAAAAATTATTTTTTTGGTGTTTTTGGGTTTTTTTATGGGAAAAAGTGAATGTTTGGTAGGGAGGAAAGGAGGAAAATTAAAATATGAAGAACAAAAATAAAAGATAGATGCCAATAAGCTCCAAGACGTAAAGGCAACGCCACCAGTCAAGAACCACCACTAATCCCTGGCAAGAATTGGATAAAGGATGCAAAAGTTGATCACACAACTTTGGAGCTTCTATTTTCTAGAAAACAAGTCTCCTTACAATTGAAACAATGCTCCTTTAAAATAGGTAGCTAAACCGAACCCTAAAAGGACATTGGTAAATTAGGAATCCTTAAAATGTAATTCTAAAAGGATCCTAACAAATTAAGAATCCCTAAAATTAAATAAGTCTTAACAAATCTAGACTCTGACAAATAAGAGAATCTTAAACAAATTAGAGATTTGACAAGTATGGAAACTCAGATAAATTAGGAACCTAAACAATTAAGGAAAACCAAATGAAAAGAAATATTCTCAAACAATAAAGAACTTGTAATATTGGGTCTTAAGTGCATCCACATCAATACCATAGGCATCTGAAGACACAGAGGTGATTTAGCAACAAAGGTTTCTCGAATAGTTTCTCATAAGGCATTTTGCCTTTAACCAATTGAGTGGGTGTCCCATTTAGCAAATAAGTGGTAATCAATAGACATTTTCTTCAAAAATGAATGGGATAATGAGATTGAAACTGCAAGACTCTAGTAACATTAAAAAAATGTCGATGTTTTCTCTCTACCACCTTATTTTGTTGGGGTGTGTAAGGACATGAACTTTCATGTATGACACCTTGAGATTCAAAGAAGGATACACATGATGGGCTAAAAAGATCTTGTACATTGTTGGTGTAGATGCGTTTGAACACTCCAAATTGAGTCATCACCATTGCAAAGAAGGCTTTAATATTACAAAGGGTTTTTATTTTATGAACCACTAAATATGTCCAAGTGGCCCGTGTGTGATCATCAACCATAGTCAAGCAATATTTGGCCCTCGTATATGACAAGGCTTTGTAAAGGCCTCATATGTCAACATATAAGAGTTCAAATGAATTTTGTGTCATAGATGTACTAATGGGAAATGAAGAATGCACATGTTTAGCTAAAGGACAAATAGGACATGCTTTAATATCATATGAAGAAGAATGTGATATATCAAAAACATGTCGCATAGCACTAAATGAAAGATGACCCAATCTTTGATGCAAAATATTACATGTATTAGGTATAGAAGAAAATTAACAATCATGGTTCAATTCTTTAGAAGCAAAATGACCTACTAGATAGCTATTCAATGTTGAATTATATGTATCATCAAAAGTGTTTATCAGATAGTAAAGTCTATGTTTCGCCCTACCAAGCCTCATCACTATCCCAATTCGTACATCTTGAAAGAAACAAAGGTGGGAAAGTAGTGTAATAGTGTAATGATTATCTTTGATATATTTTGCAAAGGATAATAAATTGGCAATAAAAGATGGAGCATATAGAACATCATATAAGCAGTACTTGTCACGAATGATCATAGAGCCTATATGAGTAATGGGTATGCGTCTACCATTTGATAATCTAACTGTCCTAGATTCATGAACACATGTCCAAGGAGATATTAAACAATTAAAATTGCATGTGATATGGTCATTAGTGCTTGAGTCTATAAGCCAATGTGTATAATTACAACATTGAGGATAAATACTTGCTGCATGAATAATGTTGTCAATATTCTTGTGAGTCACATTAATGGCATGCTATTTTTTTCTATGTAGAATGAACACTATCAGCTCTATGTCCTCTTTGGAAATTGCAGACTCATCACTAGAACTATCATCTCCAGTAGTATTATTCATTGATCAATGTTTTCCAATTTTTCCTTATCCACACCCTTTTGGCTCCTTTGGCTTTCCATGATGCCTATAGCATTCTTCTTTAGAATGCCCCAATAGTCCACAATAGCCACATTTAGTTAGCATAAGGTACTCATCATAAGTGTGACCTCTCTTTCCACAATAGGTGCAATTTCCATTCTAGGCTTCTAAGTTAGTAGAGCCCATATGGCTTTTGTAGCAAGGCTAGGAAAGGCCCGCCTAAAATGAATATCAAGTGCAGGATTGTGTCGCCTAGTAGCTCATAGGGTCAATTATGCGGCTTGATCGATATGACAAGGATGTGGGTGCTTCACTTAAGTGGCTTGATCCATACGACAAGGACATGGGCATGGGCCTAGGTAGGACCCACTCACACGCGACCCATTCTTGACCCATGGTTAGGTCTGAATGTAGATGGATCAACTCCATCATAAAGGCAAGAGAATCGTCTCTACAATTTCCAACTAGCTGAAGATCTTTTTCTTCATCCCGGAGCATTCTGACGACTTTGGAAAAGGTAAAAGCTAGTCAAGTGTTTTGGATTTGTGATCTTGCAGCTGAATAACAATCAAAAAGTCCATTGAGGAACTTGATTAATTTTCCAGACTCCATTAAAACCTTAAAATTCATATCTTTGATGAGTCCTGGGCAAAGGATGGCATTATATGAATTGTATTTATTCCAAGATGCATAACTCTCCATGTCGAGCAGGTTTACAAAAAAAATCATAACCCTCGTTTCTTCATTTGGATGAAGGTAGAGTGGGTCACCAAGTTGAACTAAGGGGACCTTACCTAGGTGTCCTAAGTGCCCACAAAAGTGGTGACGGGTGCAAGAGTGGTGCCATCTATGATGACGACCTAGTCGGTGTCGATCAAGACTGATACTTTTGACCCTGTGTGTTGTTTGTAAGTTGCATACCACCTATTCGATAAAATGCTGAAGAGAGTCGCAACTTTCATATGCGATAGTTGTGGAAACATGAAAGTAGGGAAAAAAAAAAAAAAAGATTGAAGGTATGACTTGCTCCTTTATACCATGTTAAAATTCAAATGACTAGAAATGGTGAAATTGGTATATAGATCTAAGAACAAAAGTTATGTAGTTTTCTTACAAGACAGGAACTAGTATTATGGTTCTTAAGAATGAATTTCGTAGCTATAGTAAAGTGCTATAGTGAAAGGCCTAAGATGCTACAGTAATCCCAATATACATGTACATAACAACAAGTATTTCAACAAGTACAAATTAAATATTATAGCTCAAAACAACTTAAACTTTGTCAAAGAATTGAAAACATAAAATTTTGGCACTTCCATCCGAAAAAATAGAAGTGTATGACAACAAAACAAAAGCAAAAAATGATACTTAGAATGAAATAATAGTGAGTTCAAAAGGAGAAAGCAACATTGAACTTCTAAAATTTGAATTGAACTTTCTTAGTCAAACTAAAGGAGCTTTAGAAAGATTTTTGGTGGATATATCATTTTGTCAAAATACATATATCCTATGTGTAGAGGCATGATAAAAGCATAAGAAAAAGAGGAAGATATTTTAAGCAAGGGGACTAATTCAAGGGATGGGAAGAGGAAGAGAAAAAAAAAAAAAAACCACCATATAGCACATTTAGCCAACAACCACATCTCAATCAATGAAACATTTCTAAGAAGGAAATAAAATTGAAATTAGTGAGCAAGCTCAAAACTAGTAAAAAATTGTACTTCAAATTATTCAATTAAAAATTTAATACTGAAATACTTATTTCACAACAAATCACTCTCTATTGGTACCACCTTGTCAAAGGATAGTAGTATATTTTTCAATTATAAAACTATTTATGAACTCCATTGAAGATTGGGAAGAAGAATTTTGGCTTCTCAATTAAAGAATCAAATTTATTGCTTGCTATCATGCTTATTTTTTGAGAGAACTAATAAATAAGGATGAGATAAATAGAGAATTTGAATTTGAATATAATATTCTATGATCTCAATTATATATCTTATATATTGTGTTTTGTCAAAACGTAGTTTCTTCAACACACAAAAAGTACCAAAACTTTAAATAAACTCAATAAAAAATAATATTTAATTTTTAGCAATTTAAAAAATTATAAATAATTAATAATTAATGTGATGTTCATAAGAATTAGTGACGTTATTTGACCGTGAAAACTGAAGGAACCAACTGGCGTAGCCTTGCTTTCTTCACTCGAGATGAGATACTAAGTCCTGTTTCGGGGACACAGACAGGACAGGAGGCTAGGGGGCATAGGCCAAAGGCACATGAACTTCCGTCAATATGCAGCGGATGTGCTGTTTGTGTAAGGTTGAAGAATGTGAAGGTCCGGTATGTGTCACCTCTATCCTATCATTGCCAGCTATTTTTTTTTTTTCTTCTTTTTTTTCCTCTGTTCACCGCACCAGCCACAAACAACCCCCCTCCTCCCCTCTTCCTTCACCCAATAAAAGCTGTTACTAACGTTCAAAACCACAGCTTCTCCCGCTTTTCTTCCTCCTGCTCCCTCCTTCAAGCGAATACTGTGAAACGAATCGCTGGACAATAGAGTTTCAAGTCAACTATGCATAAGAACTGCGTGTTACATTTGTAAGAATCGCCAAAAAATATAGTGGAACACCCTTTTACACATCGAGGGAGCTTTTACCGCGATATCTTGGCAGGGAGAAGGTCGATTCATCTCGAGAAGACCCTTGTGGTTTGCTTCTTTGGGTTTACTTCTCCACGTATCCTTTTCAAGATCAACAGGTGATTTATTCTAGAGTAGGCTACTTCTATTGCCTAGCGTACATAATGATGCTCTTTTTTAGAGGTTCGGCAGCTCCAGAAGTATGGCAATGTAAAGTAGTATTGACTGGGCAAGAAAATTCCTCAAGGCTCGAAGACAAAGTAGCGTGCGCGCGCACATTCTCCCCTTCTTGTAATCGTCAAATATGCTTGGCGGACTCTCGCTTAGCATAATTTTGTACAATATTTGCACTTCGTGAATCATTCTCATGGCCACTTCGTAAGTTAGATGAACCGTACACCTGGTTTTTAGCCAAAAAAGGTTCTTCTTCTGTTGGCTCTATAACGTTGGTTCGCAAATGGGTCTTTGTGTAAGAAATTTAATTGATCTCTTTTGAGATCAAAACTCAGAATCTGCATAGTCAAATCTAAAACACCAAATAAATATAATTAGATCAAAAATGAAAAATATACCGTACTTTTATCCCTCATAAAGATCCACAAATGTGAAATTTGATCTCTAGATAAGTGAATATCCTCTATTCTTATTGTAAAAGCATTGGCTCGATAAGAGAACCTAAGGGGTTACCACTTGTTAGAATGAAGCCTGTCATTAACCCTAATGCTTTGAAAAGTATGCTTAAATACTATGAGATAGAGGATAAGACTTAGCCCTAGCCTTATGTGCCACCAAATAGGCCCACTCATCATGGCCCTATTTGGTTAGCCACGGCTCACACCAGCTAGTTTATATTCTAGAACTCATGGACCAACTTAATATAACCTACTTAAAGTAACCTAATTAAAAATTAAGTTAACATTCTTCCATTTGGGCTATATTAATTTGAAATTATGCATGCTTTTATATTGATCCAAAGACAATTCTTAATTATATTCCCATCACATGAAATCTTACACTTTGAATCATGATAAAAACTATATCTATTAAGTGATACAACACTAATCATAACCACAAGAGCTCTTAATCTCATTGATATAGATGAATACAATAGTGTGGCAACTATATAACACTCAAACAATCTCTTTATGTGTTATCACTGTTGTCAGTCTAATTATCTCTCTTTCAATGACAAAATGCCATTAGAGAATATACTTTATAGTTCCAATAAACCTTTTCATATCTTGTACTTAATAACTCAAGTTTAACTTTATGTGTCACAAGACATGCTTTATGGCTAACTATTAAATGCTCTAGTCATTGCTTAAGGTTTACACCTCTCATAAGACTTTAATATATATACACTATATATATATATATATAAAGATTTCATCTGTTAACATATAAAGCACCCATGTGCTAAATATAGTCAGCATAAGTTCATATCAAGTAATCTGTATGTCAACAATTTATCCCATGGTAGATCAATTCATATACAAACTTTATATTGCAATGCTCCCACTAAACAATAACATCCTATGATGCTCTTAAGCTCATAATGATGACATGTCATTAAAAACACACTTTAGTATGTGGGGGTACAAACATAGCATCTGTAATGAGATTTTAAATTATGATATCACCTTTCTTAAGTTTGTCCTCAACAACTTAATGTTTGATTTTTGTAAGTTTAAACCATGTGATACCTTTATCATTATTGATTAACAACAAGTAACTTTATTATCACAATTTAACTTGATAGGTATAACAAAGAAATTAAACTCTATTAACCCCTCAATGAGGTTCTTTAGACAAATCATCTACGTAGTTGCCCTATAGCATGCTACAAAATTTTCCTACATAATTAAAGAAGTCATTGATTTTTGTTATGCACATTTCATGAAACTGTCCAATCTACTATAAAGGTATCTTAATGTAGATTTTAAATACTATTCTTGCAACGTACAAAATAGCAATCTATATATCCCACTAGCTGCAATGTATCTATACATCTATAGGTCAAATAACAAAAGTTATCTTTAAGCCCTTAGACAAGCTTTTGGTAACAATAAGGTAAGGTCTAGTCCAAACTTAAGTATCCAAGGCGCTTCCTCGTGCATTAGATTATGATACCTGCTTCTTGCCTCTATTTATACTTTACTTTCAAGGCACTATAATAGGTTTAATTAATTACCTTCAAGGATAAGTACATTTCTAGGTATGCAATCTTTATAAAACATTATTAACATGTCTTTTAAGATAGACTCAATAATCATCGACAATATTTCTTATGGATCACTAGACTCAATAATCATCAACAATATTTCTTATGGATCATTAAATAACTGTATTATACCATGAAATAACCTTTGATCATTGCTTGCAAGCAAGACATCATCCGTATTGGTATACTCCCACTGAACTAAGTATGTGTTCATGTATAGTCTATTATATTTAGTGTCGTACCGCATAAAGGTATGAACTTTTAAATTTCAAATAGTACTAATGAAAAGCATGCTTTTGTAAATAAACTTATTATGTTTACATATAAATTTGTTATATATACTTAAGATTGAATAACACCTAAACCTCTTATTCATAAATGGCCTTCATGTCTATATGGTATAATTCTTTACCCACTAGTGTGGTTTTAAACCACTTAATCTTTCCTATAGAACTTCTTTAGACTTGTTGTATACATTTCCTACCAATAAATATACAACAAGCTCTCAACATTTAGTGTCCTTATGAGTAATGAGGTCCACCTCGATATCAATGTCAAAGTTATCTAAAAGACCTAATAATATAAATGAACAATAAGTCTTCTTTACTTAGTGAACCTCTAATGAAAATACCATAAACAAATGTTGGACTTGTGGGACCTTATTTAGAACTTTATCAATAACTAGTTGAATTACCTTAGTAGGTCTCCACTTTAGTGTTATAAGCTTTACATACACCTTACTCTCTATCATATTTAGCTCTAGAAAATGTGTAACTTTACTGTCTATAACTCTATACTTTTAGAGCCTTTTATTGAGGAAACAAATATCCCTTCAAATGATCTCAAAGTAACTTTAGTTCTCCATTCCTACTTATAGAGGTTTAAGTTAAACAACTTTATTTCTATAAAACATCTTACACTTTATGATGTTTAAGATTTGTTACACTTCTAGTACATAACTTAAAAGGAGTTTGTGAAATAACTAGACTCAAATATAAAATGATCTTTTCCATGCTTCTCCCATAAGAAACTAAGTAAATTAGTCTTACAAATTATAGTCCTTGACATATTCATAAGAATATAATTACAAATTTTGGCTACACCACTCTATTCTGGATTCCTAAGAATCCAAATTGACTGATTCTCTTAGAATTCTTTCAATAAACATGCTTTTAAACTAATTAGCATTCCATTTCTACCATACTACTAATCTCCCAATAGGATATGAGAATGTTAATACTCTTTCTCAACTATTTCTCAACCACCATCCGAAGGACTTTGAATTTCTTTAAAAGATTTGAACTTTTTATAACTATTGTAAAACAAAAACAATTTATGAATATGTAGAAATAAAATATTCTTTATAATGTTTCTATATAAGGGTCTTTAATATTAATTATATATGACCTCCAATAAGCTAAAACACTAGACTTCAAATCAATTATGTATCTTAGTCAGTTTGCTTCTATCATAGTTTACACATATCTCTAGATCACCTTCAAGAATAGATTGAATGTCAAACTTTATCACTCTTGCTACTCTTTACTAGAGATGTGACCATAACTTTTATGTCACAAAGTGTAAAATTTCTTTTAGATCATTAAGAATATCTTTCTCAATTACTAAAAGAGATTGAGATATCATTAGGAGATAAATATTGGATTTAATTTATAAGACAAAATGTAGTAACTAACTTTATTTAAATTGACAATTAAGTATTGAAAATCTTTATTTTAAAAGAGTTACCACACTTGTCAAAAACTAAAGATTGAAAACAAATTCCTTCAAAAGGTGTCTATAGAAAATGTTTTCAATATCATTTGAAAAAACCAAAATTTAGAATTAAAATATTATCTCCCATAACTTTTATAAGTGTTAGTTCATCTTTATTTAGCTTATTTTTGTTCATGACTCCCTGAATGGTGAAACCATGATTAGTTGCACCAACATCTTGCCACTAAGAGCTGGATAGGGCTTAAGATAAATTATATTCATAAACAAAAGCCAAAAACTATCATTTTTGGCCTCATACTTTAATAACCAAGCCTTATATAGTTGCAGTCTTTCCTCATGTGACCCTTCTTTGTGCATAAGAAGTAACGATCATAATCCTACTAAAAGATTTCATTCTAAACCCCTAACATTATGCTAAATTACTCAAAATCCTTGGTGGTGTAATGAGTATCTTTATGAGTATTAAATCTTAATATTTCTCTTTACTAATATTAGAACTTCATTTGATAATGAATCATCCCAAAATATGATTTTCCATACCTTTATAATTATCAAACCAAATATTAATAGGAGTATTTAATAAGGCAAAGTACCTTAATGCCACTTAATTCATGAATTCCTTAGCAATACAATAAATCATCTAATGCTAATTTTAAGTTAACCCCCTTATGGACGGTATACAAGTGAATTTAATCCCTTAGCATATAGCCTATATCAACATTTATCCTTATTACTTTATTCAATGTGATCCATTGATTTATCCATATAGGCAAAACCCTACATAGGCCATATATATTAAAACTTCATGTTTTCCTTTCATTTCAAAATAAAAACTACATATGAACCCTAATTTAGGTTTCTATGAACAAACAAAGTGACTAAATTAAAATGACACAAGGTCAGTTATGTGAGTATGATATGAACAAAAACCATATGAACATATCACAAGAGAGTTTATATATATTGTCACATAATACATTTGGACAGAATACATGACATGTAATTATAAAATCTCTACATAGTAGTGGCCATGAGAATATTCCAATTTTCATAATCTATCACCTTTGGGTGTATAAATCAATTCAATCAATTTAAACTCACATATTTCTTACTATGCATCCCTCTAACTTTTAACATATAATCACCTCCTTTGGGAGTATGACTACATACTAAAACTAGAGACATCCTTTAACCATATGAGAAAAACTTTTTGAGCACAATTAAGATGTCTTATTTTGGTAATCACAACCTAATTGGATCAATCTCATACTGCAGGATATGTTTTATGTAACTCACAATCCTTAGTATGTAATTTGTACTTAATAAACTAGGGGCATTTTATTTCCAAATTACATATCAAACAACTTTAATGAGTGACTAAATGCATGCTATAAATTTATAAATGTATTATAACATTAAGTATGCTAATCAGTTATTTAGAATATGCTAAAACAATTATGCACATTCTCTATAACAACAATATTAAAGAATTAACTAAATGTATGTTACATATAACACAACGTATTTAGCATACACCTTAATGTGCTAAACATGCTAAAAAAATAATGCATATTTACTACACTATTTTTTTTTGGTTAAATCTTATTCATACTTTAAACCATAAGGCATGTTAAACTTAAATCAATATTTAAATTAACATGCTTTATAAACTTTAAGTGTAAAAAAAAAACTATTAAGCTTAAAACATATTAATCATATACCAAAATGTTCTAAATTCAAAAACTTACATTTTGGTGCAAACCAAGTTGAATTTGGACCTCGCACGCACCCTTATGCACCATTAAAAGGTCTTTAGTTAATTTGTTGACTTTTGACCGTTGACAATTGTTGACCGCACTGGGTTCGGTGGACCTGATCGAGTTGATTGGATTGAACATGAATGGGCTAAGCCGAATCCTAATGGACCGGATCGGAGGTGGGCTAGGCCAGCAATTGTGGGCCAGATTCGAATGACCCGACTTAGAACAGGCCAGAACAAAAGTAGGCCAAATAAAAACGAGCTAAAACCTTAGTAGGCCTTAAATGAATGGGCTAGGCCAGACCAATGGGCCATACCAAAACCAAATGGACCAAGCCTAAGTTGGCCCTACACAAATGGGTCAAACTAGATTGACCCAAATGGGCCTAACCTAAGTGGCCCAAATGGGTTAACTCTGGCAATTCAAGTTGTAAACGACCCGAATGAATTGTGAATGAAATGCATTTGTGATTCACCAAATTGTGCAATTTCGCACGAATTAGCCATAAAAATCAGCATAGAAATGCCGGAAGACCACCGTATGGAGTTGAGTTAGGCTAATTAAGTCCAAAAATCGACCAAAATTGATGAACAAAAAACTAGGTTTTGTAAAATCGATAAAATCACAAATTGGAGCATTTATATCCATTAATCTTGATCTAGATCAGTCTATATTTGCTCCTTATAATTGATTAGAATTGAAAACATTGAAAGAAACTCAATCGAATAAAAAATTTGCTCGAATTTGGTTCAATTGAATGATTTAGGATTTATTTTTTGTTAAATCCCAAAAAAAAATTCATATAAAACCCTAATAGAAGTAAAAAAAAACCTTTTAAAAACAACAAAAGGAAACCCAACAAAAACAAAAATTTTGGGTTTTAGACCCAATCTACAACTACTTTGATACCACATATAAGAAATTTAATCAATCTCCTTTGAGATCAAAACTCAAGATCTACATAGTCAAATCTAAAACACCAAATAAATATAATTAGATCAGAAATAAAAAATGTACCATACTTTTATCTCTTATAAAGATCCACAAATGAAAAATTTTATCTCTAGGTAAGTGAATATCCTCTATTCTCATTCTAAAAGCACTAGCTCGATGACAGAACCTAAAGGGTTGTGGCTTGTTAGAATGACGCCTCTCGTTAGCCTAATGCTCTGAAAAGTATGCTTAAATACTATGAGCTAAAGGATAAGACCTAGCCCTAACCTTATATGCCACCAAATAGGCCTACTCATCATGGCCCTATTTGGTTAACCACGGCCCACACCAACCAATCCATATTCTAAAACTCATTGACCAATTTAATATAGCCCACTTAAAGTAAGCCTAATTTTAATTACGCTAACACTTTGGATAGATGTCAACACAGTCATGTTGGTGAAATGCTGATTTTAAATTTTTACCATCTTAAAAGGGTTGAACCATAGATTTGCTCTTCAGAAGATTCTTACAACTCCAATATTTATTTATTTAGTTAGTGTTCTTTTTTTTTTTTAAAAATTGGTGGATGCCAAGGAAAAAAAAGCAAGCTTGCCAGGTAAAGGTGGGTGTCAGTATGTGTCATTCTTCTCATTTTTTATTTGCTAAGTCACAACTTAGTCTTATTCTAGATTATAAAATTAAAACAATTTCAAGCGGTTTCAAAAGGATTACCTTGCAAAGGATCAATAATAACACAACTCAATCATACACTACCCTGGACAAATTGATTAGAGTAGAATACTTTTTCCTCACGAAAAAGAAATTCAAAAAATAATATAATTGAAGCATTCAATGGTAACATGAAAATCGCCAAAGCCAAGGAAATAGTGTTGTTATGGCTTATGCGGTAAACTTAGGACAAGGAAATAGTGCAAAAGTTGAGGTTTTGGCTTTATTAGAAGGTCTTAAGATATGTTATCAGCAAGGTTTGAATATAGCAGAGATAGAAGCAGATTCTCAATTCGTGGTTCAATGCATAACAGGTGTTGATTCAGTTCCATGAAATTTAGAATATGAATTACGTCAATGTTTAGTATATCTAACATCAAATGTCCAAATCACCCATGTCTTTCGAGAAGCAAATTTTCTTGCAGATGGTTTGGCCAACTTTGGTCATTCGTTTATAGGAATACAAGTTTTGTCCACACTGGGATCTCTACCAACAGATTGTAGGAAAATACCCTGGGAAGATCAATTAGGCTTGGAACATTACAAGCCTCCTTGACTACATCAATCTCAAGAGTCATAAGTTGTTATTTTATTATTCACTATATGATTTTCTTAGGCACTTTAAAAGTTTTATTTTATATTATCTTATTACCTGAAGTTCAGGATTATGTATTAAGAGGTTAGGTTTAACGCCCTACCCTATGTAGTCTTTTTACACATGTTTTGAGCCTTGGTTCATACTGTGAGATAAATATCAAAATAAGGGTTCAAACCCTTTTCTTTTAAAAAAAAAAATCGCCAAAGCCAATATTATGAAATTCTAGAGATTTGGGTGCTCCAAAATCTCTTTTACAGAAAATTTCATAACCGTACACTCCTTGTAATCTTTTCCTAGTGGAAATTAGGGCTAGCAAATGTGGTTCACATGTAAGGTTGTAAATGAGTTGAGCTATTTGTAAATAATTCAAGTTTATTCAGGATATACTCAACTTGAATTCAGTTTGTTTAATAAACGAGTCAAACTTATAACTCGTTTTCAGCTTGTGAGTAAATTTGTGAGCTATATTCGGCTATTTAGATGTGTTTAAAACTTATCTATTTGTGGTATCGGAGTCATGGCATAAAGATGTATTGTTTATGCTTAGTTTTGCTTCTGCTTTAATTTGCTGGGCTTTAATGCCAGCGTTGTTCAGGCCGTAAGTCCAGTCCGCGAGAGGTAATAAGTGCATTGGTTTATTGTCAGAACGTAGGTAGAAGAGAGTAGGTACAAAGATAAACCTAGCTAGGGTTTTCTTCGTCCTCGAGCTCCTTCAATGAGAGAAGGATTATTAGCACTAACGAGACCATTATCAAGGAATTTGATAAGTCCTGATAATTAGAAAGCCCAAAAGTCTAGTAAGACTAAGTTTATAAACCAAGTCGTTGGTAGTTTTTTCAAAAGGTATATTACGTAATCAAGGAAAGTGTAACAAGCGTGTGGGTAGGTGGGCCTTGGACCCGGTTTAGATGTATTTTGTTGCAGTATTTTATGGCCTGTATTGTTTATAGTCTTTTGTGCCTCATTTATTTTTGTAAGGCCCAGCCCAAAAACTAGAGAATGGAAAATATTTGGGGGGGGAAATAGATCGGGGAAGCGTTGTCGTTGTTTCTCTTGTATGAACTGTGTTCTGGTTTAGGATTCTGGTTTGAATCCAAATCAGTCGATTCCTTTGCAAGATGATTGCCAATCTTTCACCATTTCGTGTAGCGGTCAGAATTGTCTAAATCCTTTCGAGGATATTGTCTTTGATCTGCCAAACACACGTTCTAGATCTGTTGCACTAGCCGTTCTCTCTGATCTAGTATTACAGTCGTTCAATCGGCAGATGGACTATCGTGTGGGTTAGATAGAGTTGAAGGTGGGTTGTCTAGAACGGAGGCTCAGAAATTTGTCATTAGAAGTGGGTTGGGTCTATGGGAGAGTGGATGAACTCCACTAGATGGTGGCTAGTTTGATCACAGCAATTTCAGGCATCGTAGTATGCTTTCTAATGACCTACCATGCTTTAGGATCTTGACCAGTAATAAACACTTGCAATAATTATTTCCAATGTATATAGTTGATGCTATCAAACAGTGGTGGTTTATTAAACCCTATAATAGCTACACTTTCCTCTAATGCCATTATAAGGATCTACTTTAGGATGTTAAACCTTTAAATAGAGAACCTATCTCTCGATGCCAATTGTTAGGTGCAATGGCTAATCAAGAAAGGGGATTGAATTGGTTTTTAAGCTTTAAAACTATAATCTTGTTTTCTAAATAGAAATAGAGAACATCAACAAACAACATACACAGAGACAAATTTTACCATGGTAGTTCAGCCCTTACACCTACGTCCACCCTTTTCTTCCCTCAATCTAACCGATTGAAGTCCACTTTACTCATTAACTAGGAGAAAACATTCTCCTAACCTTCACAATCTATTCTTCAAAGGATTATAGCACTATGAGATTACAAATAAAGGCTTTCTCAACCTTTTACAAAGCAAATCCCTAATGATGTGTAATTTGTGAGTGATATTGCTGATTAATGAGCTTTCTAAAAATATAAAGTAATAATCAAAGCTCTAATGATGAAACCCCCAAAATATAAAGGAGTTAAGGTTTTGGATTTACAATCAAGTTTATGTGCGCAATAGCAATCAAAGTTCAATAAACACATAAATAAGAATATACACTAGCATAATCACAAAGCGTATGATCAATAAAGAGTTTGACATAAGATCTTCACAGAAATCTTAAAGCTTTAAATGATTTTGTTTATGTTTCGTTTTCTTAATAGAATCATACAAGAAGCTTTTATAACAAATGAAAGAGAGAATAGCTGATTTAAGGTTTTCTACCAAATCTAACTTTGTAGTATCTCTTTCCCATTGAAAGAGTAGGGCTATTCCATCATTTTGCTTTTAGGGCTTTGATACAAACTCTAAATCATCACAAAATTGCACCTTTTCTACACAGAGTAGTCATTCTGACTCTTTTGATTTTTTTTCCTATTGAAGCTATGTTTTTAGGTTGCAGATAGGATAACTTCTCAAAACCAAGCTTACAATCTCAATCAGGTTGAGAAAAGATAGGTCACATATGTTCTCAAGTTGAGCTTATGTCTTGTAGGCTTTAGACTTTTAATTTGGGTCACACTTCTATTTGAGTTGTGCTTACGTCTTGCAGGACCAAATCTTTTAATTTAGGTCATATTTCTATTCAAGTCACACACTCCTCATTTAGGCTATTCACTCATGGACTTCACAAATATGGACTAGACTTCTTCTATGGACATTCCTCCTTGGAATAGATTCAAAAGTCACATGAGTTGGGTTGCTTCTTATCAGTCCATTTTACCTACAAAAGTATTCCAACATCAATCTTTCTTATATATAGAAAATTATGCAATTAATATTTTCTCTTTGCTCAAAAATTTTCTTTTTGCAACTTGAAAAATAATATTGTATAAAGATATAGAAACCCGACTACTTTATAATATTATTAATTAATATTATAATTTACACATTTTACTTCTTTTAATTTTATTTTTCACATCAAAATATGAAAACATTTATATACATTTACTAACATCAAAACACATTATCATGGAACATGTTCTTTTTCCAACAATAACATCATTATAGAGGTTAGTAACATTGCCATGAAGGTTGGCAACAATGTTATCAAATGTTTACAATCTTTCGTTTAATGCCTGCTTGTTGACATCTAGTGTCTATGCCAATGCTATAATAACCTCTATCATACAATGGATTCATGCTATTTTTCATTTCAAAGAATTTAGTAAAAGATTTTGCACTCTCATTTGATCATTAACCTATACCAAGTTTTCCATACATGCCTTTTGTGATTGGAATATCTTTTCTAACATGGCACTATCATTAGCAAAGTTATTTAGCAAATGTGTTGACCTATCTAACTTGTTTTCAAGCTCTTCTCTTAAGCATTCAACATTTGACAGCTTTCTAGTTAAGGAATCAATTTCATTTTTCATATGCTTATGCTTTTCATCCAAATCAAAACAAGCTATTTTCAGTCTTAAATTTGTTTTCATGATGTAAGATTGTTTCCCTTAGCTCTTTAATTTCAAATTTCATGCTCAATTTTTCACAAACAACTAATTCATATTGTTTCTTAATTTTTTTTCAAATTTTCTACTATCAAACTTGATCTTTTTAGTTGACATTCAAGTTTGTCTTTTTCATATTGCATGCTAGAAAAAAATTTCATTGAAAGAGTTTATTGTTTTAGCATATCATCATTCTTTTTACCTAGATCAGAATATATACCAGCATACATATGATTTTGTGAAGCATTTTCAAATATATCACGATTCTTATGCAAGGAAGATGCAGGAATTTCATAAACATCTTTCACACCATCAATTTCAAATTTTATAGATATACTTTTTTCTTTCATTTTTCTATATCTATTTTTCATTTTATTTGCATATTCAAACAACTCATTGAATGCACTTTCTATAACAAATCAGCATCATTTACAAGGTTAGAATCACTTACCTCAAAATCTTCTTCTTCAATGGTTGTTGCCGCCATTAAACAAAGATTATCACTTCTTCTTATTTCTCTTCATACAAAGATGAATCTTCGTTATTCCAAGCAGCAATCATAGCCTTCTTTTTATAATCAGCTTTAACATATCCATGTTTTCTACATTCAAAGCATGAATTATCTCTAATTTTATACATTTCTTTCCTCCTAAATTGTCCAACATTTCTACTTCTTTCTTTCCTAAAAAATCTTCTAAATCTCCTAGCTAACATGGCAAATTCTTCATTATCAGAATCTGATTTTTCATTTTTCTCTACATTTACCTTTAGAGCAATGGACCTCCTAGTTTGTTTTTCTCTTTCTCTTTCTCTTCTCATCAATTGCATTTCATGAGTCTTTAGTAACCCTAACAAGTCAACTAAGCTCAATTTTTCTAAATCATGTACTTCTTAGAATCCTAACTTTCAAGTAATGGCACTAGCATTTTTTCAACCATTTTTTCATTTGTATATGTCTTACCTAGTAGTTTAAGTTAAAAAAAATCAATAAATTTACCAAATATTTCACTAATATTTTTAGATTCTTTCATGGTAAACAATTCATGATCATGTATAAGCATAGTAATTTTGGAATACTTGACTTTTTTAGTACCTTCATAAATGACTTCTAACTTATTCCATGTTTCTTTATTAGTGAGGCCAGAAGACATTTTGTTAAACTCATAAACTCTTAGCCTATTATATATCATGTTCATAGCCTTAGCATTTAACCCCATGGCCTTAGCCTTAGTTTTGTTCCAATCATTAGTTTAAGGCATTGTAATACCTTTTCTAATGATCTTCTACATTTTTAGATCTTGACCTGCAATAAACACTTGTATTAAGTGTTTCCATTGTCTATATTTGATGCCCTCAAACAATGGTTGTGTTAAACCTTGTAATAGCTACATCTTTTTTTAATGCCATTATAAGGATCTATTATAGGATATTAAACCTTTAATAGAGAACTTGGCTTTTACTGCCAATTATTAGATATAATGGCAAACCAAGAGTGGGAGTTGAATTGGTTTTCTAATTAATTAGCCTTTCTAAAAATGTTTTGTTATCCACACAAGTATGGTGTTCAGTTAGAAAATAAAGTATAAACAAACAACACACACAAGGCACAATTATACCATGGTGATTCAACCCTTGCATCTACATCCACCATCTGCTTTGTTCAATCAAACTAATTGAAGTCTACTTTACTTACTACTTAGAAGAAAATATTCTCCCACAACTTACAACCCTTCTACCGAAGGAGAACAATACAATGTATGCTTCAATACACACCAATTACAACACAAAGGTTTCTTCAACCTTGTACAAGTTCAAGAAACTCCTTTAAGATATAAAATGTATGGGAAATTGCTAAACTAAGGGCTTTCCAATGATAACAAATAGTAAATTAAGCCCTAATCATGAAACCCCAAAATGATAATAGAGTTAAGGTCCTAAATTTACAAGCAAATATATGTGCACAATCCTATGCAATGTTCAATCAACACATACACAACCACATTCACAGTAAATTTCACAAAGTGTAAGATCAATAGAGCACTTCACCGAAGATCTTCAAAGAAATCCCAAAGCTTCACAAACTTCATTTTTTTTTCTTTTCTATGCATAGTGAAATTGTGTGTATCCAAAGAGAGTAGTAAAGAATCAAGCTATTTATATCTTTGACCTATTTCTTTTGAACTTTAAGAGGTAGTCGTTTTGAATCTTTAAACTATTCTAATTTTCTGCCAATCAATAGACCTTTTTGTAGGGATTTTTGACATCATCCTAGGTTGTGCTAGTGCTCATCATTATTGATGGTCTTCTGGGTTGAGTCGGGTTTCACACTTCTTCAGTCAAGTCGCATAAAGAGAAATGGGTCACAGAAAGTAGGTCGTGCTTAATGCTTCTAGGTCATGATAGGCCTTACACGAAGCAAGTTGTGGAGCTGGATTTGGAATGCTTTCTAGGTCATGGTCATGTAGGTAAATCTCATGCTGCGTTACACCTATAAAGTGGGTCTGGACTTATAGATTTGGGTCATGCATCATGCTAGGCTTCTTGTCAATTGGGCTCACCAATCTGGATTGTATAATAAATGGACCATTCCATTTAAACTAGATTTAGATTAATCATTTTGGAGTTTTCTTAGAACATTTTTCCTACAAGAAAATTCACAAATTAATTTTCTTATAAGACAAATAATAACAAGAATATTAATTCATTTTTCTTTTTTTATAACTCTTTAACAAATATATCAAATAATATCATTATTTGATATTATAATTCATTTACCATTATCTATAATATTCATTTTCCACATCAAACCATGAAAGATATTTATACATTAGTTCTAAAATATTTTTCACATAAAAAATATACTTTCATGAAATATTCCCTCTTTCCTTTTTATCATCATCAAAATAATAATGGAATAGCAATATTCCTAATAGCCACCATTTGAATGATCTGATGTACATGTTTGAGACTATAAGGTGATAATATCTAGATGCTTATGAATTAAATATGGATAGACATATATCATAGTTTTTTTTATGGCTTTTAGTGATAAACTGGTCAATACTCATAGATTCTAATATTTTTTTTTATTTCAATTCACATAGAGATAAAATAAATTAATAAATTAAGTAGATTTGTTATAAATAGTAAATAAATTAAAAAAAAATTTCATCACATAAATACTATTGTTCTTGTAGGCATAAATCATTGAAATTCGTATCTAATGGTTATGGTGAAATCATATACTTTAACATATTTTTCATATTGATATTTCTTATTTGGATTTAACTTTTTTTAGTTTTAAACTTTTGTTTTAATTTATTATCAACTTTCTTTTGATTTGTTAGATAAATTTTAGAATTAGTTCATTATTAAGAATTAATTAGTTTAGTAATCAACAATCTTTATGGGATGATACTTTATCATCATTATATTACTTATTCAATATATTCCCTTGTATTTAAAAACCTATGAACAAGTTTTTGCCAAGATCGAAGAGTCATACCTAAACCCTATGAGAAGTACAAAAAGTGATACTAGCCATTTAATGCCCTAATCGTAGGATTCCACAATGATAGAAACTAAGAGACCCAAACAATATTGCTTCAAGTTTTCATGAAATATAAAGATGCATTAGGGTACAAGAGTCTTGCAAAACTGTCCCTTGCTTGAATACTTGGAGAAAGTGAAGTTTGGTGTGATTTATAGCGGAGCTAAAGGCACTTGCCAAGTTTAGAAAGCTACACCTTACAAAAGAGAAAAAAAAAAAAGAAAGAAAGAAAACTAATATAGTTTTGTTTTACACATAGAAGTTAAGACCAAAAGGTCCAAAGCCATCTTGGCCTACCATTGGGCGAAGGTGTCCTAGTGTGTAGTTTTGTTTTTAATATTTTTTTAACCGTTTCACTTTGACAAGTAGTTTCTTATTTTTAACTACAAAGAATGTTGATAGCCTAGCATGGTCTATGACAAGAGGGTGTTGGGGACCGTAATAACTCATGAATAAAAGGATTAACCAAAATATAAAACTTGGATCCACTTTTGAAAGGATGTAATAGCATCACTATGAATTTTGGTTGTTGACCTTGGAAGCAATAGAAGTGGTTGTAACGTAACAAGGAAAGGTGGCATGTGGAAAAAAGACAAAAAGACAAAAACAAATGAAAAGAAAGAGAAAGGTGCAACAAGACAAAATAAAAAGAGGAAAGAAAACGAGAAAGTGGAGCACGCACTACCCAACAGAAAAAGAGAGGAAAGAGGAAAGTGCCACCAAGAGAGAGAAAATGAAAAATGAAAATAAAAAATGGAGAATATAAGTTAAAGGAAAAAATTTAAGCTAAAATATGGAATATAAGCTAAAGGATAAAATCTAAGTTAAAGAATAGAATATATAAGAAGCCATCTTCTTGGAGTTTTAGCAAACAAAACTTTCAACATGCCTAGGGACAGGCCTCTAGTTGTTAGGTGTGTTATAGGAGATGTTTTGGACCACTTCATAAGTTCCATTTCTCTTAGGGTTACTTACAATAATAGGGGGTTCATAATGGTTATGAGTTAAAACCCTCTAAAGTTGTCAACCTGGAGAGGTTCTATGAATTTTCAACACACTAGTAAAGTACGAATGCCTCTTCCTTTTTTTTAGGAAAAAAAATCATGAATTATATATATGTAAGGTTTTTAGTACAAAACAATCCAATAATTCACTTGTTACTTAGACTAAAAAAATAGCATAATCTTTTCTTTTGTACTTTTTTTCTCTACTACATCCCTTAGCTACTATATATATATTTATGTTTTATATTATAAGGTTTATAGTACAAAATAGTCTAATGATTCACTTGTTATTTAGACTAAAAAAATAGCATAATCTTTTCTTTTGTACTTCTTTCTCGGCTACATCCCTCCTCTACTTCTAAGTTTCTAGTTGCCCATAGTTCACTAGTTCTTTAGGTTCTTGATATCAACGATATGATCACTTCCCTTGTAGGTTATGGTGGACCCTGATGCACCTAATCCGAGTGATCTTAACCTAATGGAGTACCTCCATTGGTGAGCAACCATACTATATTTTAGATTTGGATATATTGGGAGCCTATACTTTTGCCCAATTGATTTACGCATGCCAGAAATGCTTTGTTTGCACAGAGCAAGGACCTGGCTAGTTGATTATTCTCACTCCCCCTCTCTCTTTCTCTCTCGTGTATACATATCCAGAAGTGTGCACTCACTCACTGATACAAAAATGCATGGTGATCAATTTGGGTGGTAGGAGATCTAATTGTAGGGTTAATACTCAATTAAAACGTTGTATTTAGAGTTAGATGAGTTGGTTACACCTAAAATGCTTGTCTCTAGAAATTGAAACTGGTAGTACGGCAAGGAAAACAAATAATTGACTATCTCTGCAGCTTCCCCTAATGCACGAAACTTGTAGTCCCTATCACCCAAGAATGACCCTATTATTCTTCCTAACATCTTGCTGCCCCTGAATTTATCTAGAACTAAATTAGCTTCCTTTAAGCTTTCTTCTATATTTTTAAGTTTTTCAACGAGTGTTAAGTGCTCTTTTCTATTTTCCGTGTTTTAAAAGTTCTAAAAGTTCGTACCTAACATCCACGTTTTCTTTCTTAAGGTTCAACATTTCCATGTTTTCACATAGAGTTGTTATCTGTTTTATCACTCTTTTACCTTAGTTTTTTAGGTTCTTTTTCACATAGTGTTTTTCTTCTTCAATTTCACAAAACTTTCATTCAGTTTATTAAATCCATTTAGCAAGTTATCAAAGGCATATTGTAATTCATTTTTAGTGTAATATTTGGACATCCATACCTCTTTTGAAGCATCCGCATCTGCTGCCACGAGACACAACTTGTAATTACTGCAATTGTTTTGGGTTGGTTGACGCATAAAACTGCCACTTGATAAAAATAATGGGGAAAGAGTGTATGAACCCTATACGCACTGAATGCCACGTCGTTAAAATCTAAGTAGATTCTGAACCCTTTTCAATTTGGCGCGAAGTGGGTTGTTAAGGCTTTAAACTTTATTAGAGGAATTTAAGACCAACCAAACCCATAAAGGGAGTAAGCGATTTGTAGACTTGATGGTCCTCTAGGTGTAAATTAGTCTCTCCTTAAACACTTGTAATAAAAATTACGTCATTATTCAGAATTGGCAAAGCCTCCAATCTATGGAATCAGATGTAGTCACTAGAGGAATTTCATTTCTAGTGGGCACAGGAACATTCTAATCAACAGCTGCACTTCACGTGGAGGTTTCAACATGCAAATATGCCAACTATCCTATCTTTCCTGTAGCCACCAAATGGTAAATTCCATTGTGACGGCATGGTATTAACTTGAAGTCTGTCCGTTGTCCCAAATGACTGATTTGATAAAGGAAACTCATTAAAAAGGCGGACTAAAAAGGGCGGAAAGGAACAGCTTACGATATTCTCCTTCACTGCGTAGAAAAATAATAAGAATGATGCAAAGATTTTAAGCTTATGACGAATTTGTCAACCGTATACTGCCTTCTAAAAGAACATTAACAATGCTCAGTGATCCACTGATCAATGCTTGGAATTGAACAGATATTCAAGTTAAAATCCGCAAAAACGCAGTACTAATATACTGGGACAATTGTCACAAGTAATGGTACATGAAACAATCACTTTACCCACCCTATTATGCTACGCATTGAGGATAATGGTAATTGAACAAGATTTGTCCTTACCTGGCTCGCTTCAACCCTTACTCCAAAAAGATATGGGAAAAAGAAGGAAAATAAGGAAAAGACCGGCTCATTAACAATGCGATAAAACTCCAAAAGGCTATTTACGAACTTCATTCACATGGCAATTCTCTAATATTCTGGGATGATCTAAAAGATTTTCCACAGAGGCGGGAACCGTATTCGTAATCTTTTCCATCTGCTCCGTACCAGCAGCGGGTGCAAACCTAATATGTGTTCTGCCATGAAATCGTGCCTTGTCAGTATACCCAGCACGGGGTATCCCTGCAATTCAGAAAGCATGGCATTTAGATGCACATAGTAAATGAAATACTACAGCAGAAAAACAATTTAAGAGTACTTGAGTTAGAAGAAAGAATCATCAGGACCATACAAGCAATAGAGTTCAGACAATCTATTCACTACTACATGTAGATATCAGCCAATCCAGCTATAGCATGAGAAGGCCTATTAAACTCAAATAGAAACTACCAGGAACGGTTAAATTTAGCACGGAAATACATGAAACTAGATGACTGCCAAGGCAAACTAATCCAAAAAGTGGAGAAAAGAAAAAGAAGATTTAACTTTCCAGAAAAATTCACAAATATTCAAAATGAACTGAAATAAGCAGAGGAAGACTAATAAACATAATTAAAGATATCATTCCAGGTATGCAATTTCCAGTCGAGAGAAAAGAATTAAAAGTCAACAGAAATCTACACATAATCTAAGTTGCACATGCTTACTGACAGAATAGCCTACACTACACTACAAGAGCTATGCAAACAAATGCATAACATCATCAAATTAAGCTGCAGCCCATGTAGTTGTGCACTAATTCTACTACAATTTATAACCAGCAGTTGTCTTGGATTGCCTCATCTTCCCCAAAAGGGGTAAAAATTAGGCAAAATGAGATAAATACTTACACGAGAGATCTTCGGTATCACCAGCAGATGCCTTAAACCAACTTCCCGGAAAAGTATGAGAGCCTTCGCCAGTGACATTGTTTCCACGACAGTATAAGGTGAAGCGTTAGTAAAAGGATGTAAATCTATGAACATTTCCATCTCTTCCTCAGTTACTTCAATCTCTTCTATCTTGTCACCATTTCCTGAACCCCTTTTAGCAAAATCCTCTGCCGAAAACTGCTTTAAGGCATCAGTCCTTGTTGGCACTGGGTTCGGTAAGAAAGCTCTCTTCTTTAACAATGTAAGAAGGTGAGCTCGTAAGATTATACCAAAAAGAACTGGGGTTTCAGAAAGTGGAGGCTCATCAATTACAGGGAAGCCATTGTGCCTTGTACTTCGAAGAACATGCACTATATTACTTACTTTCTCAATGCCATTAAAGAGCTGCAGTGGACCTGTGAGTATGTCACCTACCGTCAGCTGTCTCATATATGGCTCAGCATGAGCCTCAAGATAAGGAAACCCCTTGGCTTTCATAATAAGATCGTAGATATTGCCATTAAAAGCATCGGCTACAGTCTTGGAAACAAGAAGCACCAGCATTATCAATGGCAGCAATAGTAGATTATTCGTAAGTTCTAGGATAATTACACAGAGAGAAACTGTCATCCTCATAGACCCACCAAGAAAGGAAGCAGCACCAAGCACAGCATAAAGGCCATGATTAAGATTAGAGTTTGAACCAACTAACATTCCAACCAAACGTCCATAAGATGCACCAGTAACAATAACAGGTACAAAAAGCCCGGCAGGAGCAACAACCCCATAGCTGAAGATGCTTAAGAAAAAGCAGGTGATAAAGAATATGAGTACTGAAGAGGCTTGGAACTCTGAATCAGTACCTTTACTAAAAAGATTTCTGATAGCATCATCATTTGTGTTAAAAATGAGGCTTGCAAGATCATTGTAGTAACCAGAAGGACACTGGAACTTCTTGTAGTTACCAGAGCGGCCTATTGTAGGACAGGCTTCAGATGCATCCGATGGACAAGCTTGGCAAGATGCAAGCCATGGTAATCCAAAAAGAAGACAGGATGTGAAGATGGAGATCCAGCAAGCAAGAAAAATTTTGTAGAAAATGCCTTTCCTGAAAAAGATTAAAATAGAAGAGTGATTTTGGCAAGTATAACTTCACCATGTTCTTGCAACATTTGACTAGTGCAAACATAAAAACGCAGAAGGGAATGCTTACTCATTGATGAGATTGTACAAACGGAGAACCTTATCCAAAAGGAAATTATATAAACTACCCAGGATGCCCCCAATCACTCCAAGGACAAGTACAGGAGGCACGTCCTCAAGATGATATGAAATACTTTCTGAATACACATCGAACATTATCAGCCCCCCCGTACCAAACAGCCCGCATTTGCCACTTAAACAAATATCAATGAAAGCACGGAGTACAATTGCAACAATAGCTGTTGTAAAGAAAGCTCTCCAAAGAAGGGCACTTCTCCACCTGTAGAAACAAATCTCAGTACTGCATATAATAAGGAAAAGTAGGTACTTTAATTTTAGAAATTTCATCCTTTCAGCTGCACCATGGGACATTTTCACATTATTTACTACATCTGTGATAAGGCCATGACAAGTGTAATTGCTCAAACAATGAGAATTCCTGGTTGACAATAGTGTTAGCATTTAATACATATTGACCAGAAGCCAAGACTATCCACACCCCCGAACAAAGAAAAGGAAAAAAGCATTCATTTCCCAGTGACATTTTAAGACCGTGCGGTAATTACACATCATTACCTTACAGTGGGCTAAGAAGTTCAGAGTTTCATTAGGTTCATGGGCCCTCAAGTTCTTCCCACGTAAGACTCAACTAAAAGACATCTACTTTTTTTTATATAGGGAAGTAAAAGGGAACTCGGGGTATCTCAAACCCCACCATTCAGGTGAGTATCATCCTGAAGCTCCAACTACACTATCAGGTAGGTGACTTAAAGACATGAAACTACCCAAGACTAATAGTGTTTTTGCATGTTGGTATAATTCATCGTAGCATGCTTGCTGTGTTTGCATAACTGTTACGTTTCTAAGTCTTGAAATAAATTTTCCAATTTTTTAGATGCTGTCAAAGTGCCAATAACATAAGCTTTTTCCAGCACAAACACAAATAATTAGCAAAATAAATTATGAACCATCAAGGAAATATTGGTAAGTTTTTGACCAAATCAAATAATCAAATGAAAATATAAACATAGACTAAGTCACTATGACAGGCATAATACAGGAGATTGGCCAAATATGCTAACATACCAAGATGACATCTCTTCGAGAGCAAACAACACACCACCAACAGGAGCACGAAAAGCAGCAGCAATTCCAGCTGCTGATCCACATGTTACGAGATCACGCCGGTCCCTGTCATTCTTGAAAAAACGTAGCCATCTGCACGTTAAACGGTATTTCTTTGACCCGCCCTGACCAAGCAACGAGGCAATGCATGCACCAGTGTGGACCATTGGCCCTGCCTTTCCCACAAGTAGTGATGATGAAACCGCAGAAATGCTGCCAATTATCTGTTTATAGAGCACACAATAAAGAGACTCTTGATATCCCCCAAAACAATGACATATGTGTTTCTGAAAGCTAACTACGAATTTTGAAAAATGTACAAAGTACTCAGGAGCCTGATGTATGGTAACGTTTGAACTCCTGATGCTTAACAAAAAGATTTATACGAGAAGGAATCATCATCATGGCCTAAAACAGAAAGCTAATCCAAATAGTGGCATACATAGATTGTATTTAAGGTACTAAATAGCAAAACAACTCATGCGCAATCAGTGCCTAATATACAAAAGTTTAAGTGTCTAGACTCTAAAGGTCCATGGACTTCCAAATGGAAAACACACGTTTGAAACACAGCGACAACATCTGCCGAGTATTGAGAAATATTTCTCATCTCTCAAGCAGATTTAGTCAGGAAACTTCGTACGCGACTCAAGAAAGTTGGGGGAAATCACTCGTCTTGCATTTATTTGACATTGTAAATAAACAATTTGTCACACAAATCAACAAGCGCATAACACCAATCTTACTGAAAACTGAAAACATGGTAGGATGAAATCCGAAAATAGCTACCTTAACCAACAAAGTACGCAGGGAATATATTTCAGGAGCATCCACGCCATTCAAATATGCCTTCACTTCCGGAATACCAGATCCAGCTGCAGCCGGTGCTATAAATGCCGTAATTATAGACGCAAACAGAGTCAGAACCAAATTAGAGACCGAAAATACAAGAAATGCGATCCCAAACCTGCCACAGATTTGCCAAACAGTTCAACATATTACCCGCATAAATCCCGTCATATCGAAGAGAACCGGAAACGAGTGAAAATTCCAATTTTCCTAAAATTTATCTTTATCGGCAAAATTGAAGAGTTTCCATAAAACCAAAGAGAACTGAGGCGAAAAAATTAGAATGGGGAAAAAAAAAAACCTGCTCTCCAACATCATATTGGAGGTGAAGACGAACTTGATGCCGGCGAGATTCTCGACCGCGAGATTGTTGCAGAAACCAACTAGGCTAACGGTTAAGCCGACGAGAAAGCACAAGAGCCACTTCATGAATGTATACTGCAATATTTGGACCTTCCCGCGGGTCCTCCAGTCCTGTTTGAACAACTCATTCTCGAATATCCTGAACCACAATCACGCAATTACGATTTTAGAATTAAAAGAAAAGGACGAAGAGGAAGAAGAAGAGGAAGGCAGTTGGAACATACTCGTAGTCAAGGCTCTCGATAGGACAGACGTTGGCACCAACGATGGCGACTTGGGAGCTGGAGTTCGGTAAGGATCGCTGCGCGGAGAGCAAGGGCACGGTGACGGACTCCTCCTCGGCATTGGGCTCGGCAGCAGTAGTGGTGCCGGACATGCTGATCCAATCCAATGACTACGGATGAGAAGAGAGAAAGAGACACAAAGAGTCAAACGTGACAAGCAGTTTTCCGCTGCGAGGTCCGTGAAGAAGGGGGAAGTGTTCGACGCAAACAACAACTATATTTCTGTTTAAATATCGACAAAGAACTCGCAGAGGATCAACCACCAATAGGCTCCTTCCCAGTGTCGTCGTGGGATATGTGTTCAGGTGCTTGGCCCCAACAATAATGAACTCAGTTATTTCCGAGAATTAAATTTTTCCTTATTTTTCATTTAAAATTAAAATCATGATCTCAGTTCTCTCTTTCTATTTTTTATATTTTAGAAATTAGGAGGTCGAAAGATAACTCTAATTATGAGCTCCGATCCGCCTCGGGAATCCTTTTTGGGGCAGTGGGAAGCGATGGAGGGGAGGAAAGATACAGAGCCCAGGCAATAAGACCTCACGCAACCTTTACGGAAAGGAGAGACGTGGCACGTAGAGACAATGGGACCACGGTTCTAGACTCGGAAATGGCCGTTCATGAATATTAAGCATCATCTTTTGGATTATCTTAATTTGAAAATTAGTAATAGGCTCTATAATGGTTCAATCTTTGATAAACAAATCGAGCAAAATATAATATAAAAACCACATCATTCTTATACTCATTAAACAAAACAAAAAGTCATGTAACTTTCTACATCCTCTATTTTTTCCTTTTTTCCATTTCAGTGAAAGAAGCTTCGGGTGCTTAATTCGTACCTTCGAGTGAAATCAAGATGAAAAACAATAAAAGGAAAAAAAAAAAAAGTTTCGCACCCCGCGTCCAGTGTCCGTGTGTGGTTGTTCTGCTTGGAAAGTTCCTTCGTGGGGCTGCTCTTATGCAAGCCAAAGACCGGTAGTTGCCGTCTGGTTTCGCAATGTCTTTTTCTCATTTTTAAAATTCTTTCTCTTGGCAGGATAAGGAGCAGGTTGTCAAAGTTTCTGTGTTCAGTCATTGTCTAGAGATTTCCACCAATTTATCATCAAATTTCGAAGTTCTCATCTTTTAAAGAATCATCATTTTTGGAGATTTGATAAGTGAGCTTGCCAAGTGCGGAGCATGTTGTTGAGGATTACAACAGTAGGTAGAATCAATATCTTATTTTATATGGATGACTTTGTTATTAGTTTTATTAGTGTCGGTTACAGTGGTATTATTAGTTTTAGTGGTAGTCATAATCTAACATGTTAGGAATTTTGTAAATCTATATATAAGACTCTATTTTTTTCTTTTGTAAGCCAAATAATAAGAATCGTTCTATATTTCTTTTTTATTTTCATTGCAAGCAAACGTTTTATCTAATATAATGCAGATTTCTCAATTAATTTGCATCAGTGTTTGCCTATCAAAAACTTTTGACATATCACTAATTAATTCCTCCTATGATATTCTTTATGACAAAATTTGGCTCCTTGTTTTTGTTTGTTTAAACGCTTTATGCGAACACGTGAGCAAATACTTATGGAAGGTATTATAAAATTTTAAGAAAATTAATTAGGAAACTACGATGATTTTTCATCTATCATTAAACAACTTTCACTTTAATTTTTTTTTTACCAGTTTTAAATACCTTGTTGGAATTTAAAATAGATATTTTCATTGATTTTGTCACAAATCCAACTATAAGTCAAAAGAGTTAAACCTATTGCTATTACAAGCTCATTTCAATTGGATCGCAACAGATTTCACGAGAAATTTTTTTGAAAAAGAAAGCCCCAACACCTCTCTAAACAAAGAAGTTGATTGCCACCCTCATTTCATTTTTTTGGCTTTTCATTTTTATTTTTTTAATACTTTGACTGAAATTGATATAACATTGACATTCTCCTTAACAAGGATGAATGCAGTAGAATAATGGTCGCAAAGATTTAAAAAACAGCATGTTATTAAGATTTCATGAAACACATATCAAAAAAGACCAAGATGATTTATTTGAGATTTCATTAACTTTTTTTCAAGCACCGCTTGTTTGTTTAACTATATTGCTTTGTATTAGAAAGTTTGATCATTTTATAAAAGTTAAAGAAAAAAATTGGGTATAATTTTACATATTAATTACTTTATGAGCTCATATCTTATTAATGTAGGACAATTTTACATTAACATTTAACACACCACCTCCTTTATTGTAATAGTTCAACCTAAATCATGTTGTTGTACCACTTTTATTATTTAGATTCTAAGCCATACCATATTCATATTTATTTGAGTACTAAGAGAGGATCTTGCTAGGATACAATATTATAAAGCTCAATATTTTCACAAAAGTTAACTTAGAAAAAGGAAATATTTATATTTATATTAATTACTCTTAATATCGTGAGTCAACTCCCACAGATTAATTTGTGTCAAGAACGTCGATTGTCGTGCTGCCATGTGTCAGAGTCGAATACCAGCAACCATGACAAGTAATTCATTTTCTGTTTCCGGCAACCATCAATCCTCGCGCACAGATTGGCGGACTTCCGTGTTTCGTATGCACTGTGTCTGAGCTACCTACCTACCCAGCCGGAGAACGGCAGTTGGCACGTGGACACACAACCCCAAAGAGATCCAACCAAGTTGTGTGTTCTTTTATTTTTCTTTCTAGATGCCGCATCTCACCAAGTAGGGAAAAATTGGGAACGTCTTACGTCTAAAGGAAGTATCTGACCCATTCATTCTTTGAAGATCTGACAGTATCTATGACTATCACGTGCGTAGACGATTCCTCTTGCAAAGCTCATGCTGTTCGTCTTCATAAAGAAGGGATACACTAAACTTTATTCATTTATTCGGAGTTCCCCAATCATTAGTCGATGGTAAAGATCAAAACAAGCCAAGTGCTTAGTGACAAAACACTGGGAACTTTTTCAAGTAATGATCTATTATTTTATTAGATTTTTTGCTTACAACAATGTAATCAATAAAAATTGATTTTTAGCATATATAACACACACACATCTAAGTTCATCCTATTGTCCTAATCTCTTAATGATATTAACGTGTGTTTCTAGGAGTGATGAGTGCTTTATGTTCATTACAAAAATAAGATAACAAGAAAAATTGATTAGTCGTGAAAAAAAGTAGAACATAAACAATATCCCATTCTAACTTTTTTTATCATTTTGGATTGCTAATTAGGTCAATGGTCAATGTGTTTTGAGCCCCCTACTTCGGACTAAAGAAGTCTCTGCTTAAGACATTTTTGAACTAAACAACAATCAATTGAGCTCTCAAACAATGCAAACATCAACATTAGCATAATTGATTATAACTATCCAAGTAAACTTTTTAGACAACTTATCTAGCCAACCATGTTGCCGTTTAATTGTTGTAATATTGACCTTATGTAAAACTATAAATACAACTCTTCAAGTTCTAGTACTAGTTAAATTGAAGAAATAGAAGTAAAGCTTCAAGACAATTCACTCTATTTAGATTAGTTTTGATTCTTCTTTTTGGCATTAGCCAGAGCCTTCTACTTTGCTTTACTTCCTCCTATAGAAGACAAGCCTGCATATCCATTCACTATTGGGGTAAACATTGCCAATTTTGTTTCGTAGAGGCTTAATGAATTTAATGTTATGTAGCTTAGGCTACTTAGCTAAGCTACCTTCTGCGAACATATTGTCTCACTAGCTTTGCCACTAGTGCAATTTCTCCTTCCTTACTCACGTTCCTCCATGATGACAAGGAAGTTCTCAAACTTGCCTATGAGTAATGGGAACAAAGTGATAATTTGGTGCACTCTTGGATCATTAGTAGCCTTTCGGAGGAACCATGGGAATTGCTTTTGAGCTTTGTCATGTTGCTAACTTCTAGTCCACACTCTGTGATCATTTTATCAAGCAAATTGTTAGATCCTATAGCAACCTAAGAAGGGGGTAAATTAGGTTTCTCAAAGATTCTTGTCTTTTCGTTTTATCTATGTGAATCAATTTTATGGCAACAAGTAAATAATTTATATAGAACACAATCACAAAAAGACAAGTACTTTTGGAAGGTGGTTTGACCCAAGCCACCTCAGCACCTACTCCACCCCACTTTAGCAATAATTTGCTAGAGTTACTCTCCAATCAATTAACCAATTGATTACAAGGGAGAACCACTCCCTCAATCCCAGTTATAAATTCTCTCCCCAAGAATTTAAATAATAAGTAACAATTAAGTACAAACTTCAAACTTAACTTCTTTAAGATATGCAATTTAAGTTCAGAAACTTCAAACAAGTGCTAGATGCATAATACAAAATGATATAGACAAAAGTCCAAATTCACATGAACTCTGGCACTATTAACTCGTATGAAATCAACTCAAATCTAATATGAATTAGAAAGCAATTTGATTTCCTAACAAGTGTATCAAAGTAGTGATGAGCTCATACTAGAATCACCAAAATGAAGAACAATTTCATGAGTTGGATGAGCTTGAGAAAGGAGTATGAGTTACTTGAAAGATGCTTATTTTCTCTTTGATTTTTAACCAACCAAATAACAGTGAGTTAATGCTCTTAAATAGCTTCAAAGCAAATGTCCTCTCACTTCAAAGTAGCAATTTTGACATCTCTAAAGAAGATCACATCTTTTTCTCGTTAAGAGCATTCTTTTTCTTTTTCTTTATCTATTTTCAAGCTCATAAGAGATAGGGGAGACGGGATTATGTTCTATCTTAATCACATTCAAAATCATGCTAAAAAATATCACCGTTTCATCCAAATTTTAAGTTCTTAATTCAAAACTTCACAGAGGCATAAACGGGTTACCAAGTCTGGACACTTGAATTCTCCTTAATCCTCTTCAATCTTGAAGTAATTTTTCATAGGTGCTTGACAGATTGATAGATTAATTTCTTAATTACAAAAGCCTCATGATTTGGCTTTAGAAACTCTTCAATCTGCTTTCAATTTCTTTTTTAAGCAGTTAGGTCACGAATTGTGAAAAACACCTTAATCTCTTCAAATTAATCTTTGCTAAGCAATGGATCACTAATTTTTCTTCACAAATATCTTCCACTCTCTGTTAACTTTTGAACGAACCCTTTTCTAGCTTGAATGGAGTAGTCGTCGACTGCAAATTTTACTTGCAAGTTGTGGTGTTACTAGGTGTTGAACATGAATCAAACTTGCTAGGTTGTAATTGGGTTTGACATTGTTAATGGGTTGCTTAGGTCGCACTTCTAACTAGGTCAAGAAGCTAACTAAGTCATAGGTACTAGTTGTGCTTCTAGACTGGGTCACAAGCACATGGGCCACACATCTTTGGGCTTGCTCATGCAAACTGGATCAAGTCACAAGCTTATGCATTCAGGCATAGCTAGGGCTTGTTTGCATGGGCCATTAAGTCATGCGTTTTGGACTTCGTTGGTTCGGGCTTCTACAGGCTACATTAAATAGTCCATTTTCCTACAAACGCTCATGCATTATTTTTCTTATTTAAATCAATAAATAAGCAATTGTAATATTTTTATATTATAATTTCCTTATAAAAACCTGATAGATAATCAAACAATGATTATAATATTTCTCATATTATAATTTCCTTTTTCTCATTGTCAAAATGTTAATATATTCTAATATCATTAAAATATATTCCAACACAAACTATTGGCCATGAATACAAGACTCAATCCAAACTTCATAGTCTTATCAAAGATGGGAAGTCTCCAACAATATATCTTGTTGAATTTCAATATCTTTGCAATAATTGAGTATCATGGGTAAGCCATTCTCTAATTTAGACAAAACTTTTAGACTTTTGCAAGGATTAGGAAAGGAATATGAATTCTTTTTTAGTATAATGTTTCATCTGCCTATTTGTTCCCATGGTCTATAAAAGGATTAAAGTGAACATAACAAGCATTAAAACCCTGAAATTAAGCAATGACATCCCCCACCAAATTCATAAAAGCAAGATACACCAACTAGCATTCTGTGTTAGATTTGTTCCAAAAAGGACCATTTTGCCATTAATTGCTACAAGTTATTTTTTTTATCATGCCTACCAATCTATTAAGATTCCTTAAGTGTTAGTTGCCTTGCACCTTAACAATAGCCAACTTGACAATGTTGACTAGATTTTAGATTTAGGAGTCAATGCACACATAACTACCACTAGAGGTAATTTGCATTCCTCTCTTCCTTATCATGCTTCTGATACAATTCAGGTTGGAAATGGTTCTCATTGGGATATTAGTCATGTTGGTTATGATTTTCTACTCAATTTAACCTCCCTTTTCATGGAGTGTTGGTTGCACCATAAATTCAAAGAAATCTCCTCTATGTGTTCAGGTGAACTGCTGATTATCAATGTTATTTTGTATTCACTGAAATTTTTGTTTACATAAAGAATGTATAGAACCTTAGAACCTTGGAGTAAGGATTTAGACATAAAGGTCTTTACATGTTACCTGCAAATAAATTTCAAGCACTATTTTCTTCTCATCATTATTTAGTCAATCTTATAACTTGGCATCGATGGCTTAGCCATCCAAGAATAGTAGTTTTAAAGTATCTCCAACATCGTAAAAGGATTTTAGTTTAATCTAGTAAAAATGTTTTATATAACTCTTGTCCTTTAAACAAGAGTTGTAAACTTTTTTTTTTTTTTTTTCTGTTTGTTAATGATTGTATTTGTTACTCATGGTTTTTCCCACTAAAATAAAACTCTAATGTCTTTCCTACTTTTGTTAAAATTCAAATGCTTGTTAAGAAACAATTTGATAGCTATATAATTGTTTTTCAAACTGGTGGAGGAGGAGAGTATGTCAACATAACTTTGAACTCTTATGTCCCAGAACATGGCATTTAGTATAGACTTTCTTGCCTATACACCCCTAAGCAAAATGGTTTAGTTAAGAAAAAGCATCAACATATTATGGAACTTGGTTTAGCAATGTTATTTGAATCTAAACTCCTTAAGAAGTACTAGTTTAAGGCCTTTTATACATCCACATGTTTCATCAACAAAATCCTTTGCCAACTCTTGGTTACCTTTTTCACCTCTTTAACTACTCTCACCTTAGAGTCTTTAGTTGCTCCTATTTTCCTTATTTATAGGACTATGCATCTACTAAACTGACATAGATGTTCTTGAAATGCATTTTGCTTAGTTACAATGATGCTCTCAAAGGTCACCATAGTCTCCATCTACCTATTGGCTATGTGTATATATCTATGCATGTTCTATTTAACAAAATCTCCTTTTCTTATGTTACTCTTATGTGTTAGAAAAAGGCGTGTTTTGTTGTGACAAAATGTTGGTTGCATATAATGTTTGTAAAAATGTTTTTCATATGATTATGTGCAATATTGAACATCAAGGAAGTACAAGGTGTGCAAATTATAATATCAATAAATGATATTATGAAGTAGTCAGGTTTCTACATTCCTTCACAAAATGACTTCACATAATGTCTTAAGAAAATATTTTGTATGGAAAAAAAGCTAAAGGAATATTTGATTATTTGAAGAAAAAAATGATACTTGGATTTATGTTCTTATAGGTACATGTGAATCAAGAATCATACTATGAAGGAAAAAGTTAAAATCACAATACTTGATTCTAGTTAGTTGGTGAGGATCTTTATTAATTGGATTAAGTTCATGGGAAGAAGCCCACAAGCTCAGCCCTCAACCTAAGCCTACAAGCTCAACCCATAAGCTAAGCCCATAAGATAAGCCTATAAGATCTAACTCACTTGTTGTCTCAATAAGTAGTTGTGACGTCATTTCACTTAAGAACAATTCTCTTTAGTCATCATGATGTGAAGAAAGACCTAACCCTAAGAATCACTGAGACATCGAGCTGCCTTTCCTTGCCTCACTTTCTCTATCACCAATTCTCCAACGAGAAGAAATCTAAAGTGATGGTGGTGTCAGAATAGCTATGAAAATTATTAATCATTGTTTGTACTACTATTTGATGGAGATTTTGTCAAGTCTCAACAAAAAAATTGCAACAGGCATCTGAGGTTTGAACAAAAATCCCAAAAAGCTAGTTTGCTTCATATCTTTTATAAAGAGATGTTCTTGATAGTTCTGGAGTGCTTTTTCATGAAATCTAGTTGAAAGATTGAGAAAATATTGAAGCTTATACACTCACGACATTCTTCATTAATCTGTAAAGAAAGCTTGAATCTTCGGTGATATTCTTATACTTTGATATTCTTATGAATATTCATTGTTAGATTAAGTTGTTTATGTGCTAATTAAACTTAGATTATTACTTGCACATATACTTCTTTGTAAATTCAAAACCCTAACTTTGTGATAATTGGAGGTTTCATGATTAGATGGAGATTTTGTCAAGTCTTAACAAAAAAATTACAACAGGCATCTCAGGTTTGAACAAAAATCCTAGAAAGCTAGTTTGCTTTATATCTTTTATAAAGAGATATTCTTGATAGTTCTAGAGTGCTTTTTTATGAAATCTAGTTGAAAGATTGAGAAAATATTGAAGCTTATACACTCACAACATTCTTCATTAATCTATGAAGAAAGCTTGAATCTTCGATGATATTCTTATACTTTAATATTCTTATCAATATTCACTATTAGATTAAGTTGTTTATGTGCTAATTAAAGTCAGATTATTACTTGCACATACACTCCTTTGTAAATTTGAAACCTTAACTTTGTGATAATTGGGGGTTTCATGATTAAAGCTTGAATTGAGTTTGTATATCTTCAATTAGCTCTTTGATAAGCAATATTCCTTACAAATATTACACATTTGAGGACTTGCTATTGTACTAAGGTTGGTCAACCTTTTCATTATAACCGTGGATCATTTAACTCCTTAAGGAGGAGTTGGAAAGTGTAGGAAAGGGTTTTCTCTTAACTTTGAAGTAAAGTAGATTTCAACTGGTTGGGTTGAAGGAGAAGAGGGTGGAGTTGGTGACAAGAGAAATGTACACAAGTTTACATGGTGGTTCAGCCCTTATCACCTATTTCCTCCCTCTTTTCCTTTAACCTAACTAGTTGAAATCTACTTTACTTTAGAGCTAGAAGAAAACATTCTCCTATACTTTCCAACTCCTCCTTAAGGAGTTAAATGATCCATAGTTACAATGAAAAGGTTGAACCAACCTTAGTACAATAGCAAGTCCTCAAATGTCTAATATTTATGAGGAATATTACTTAGCAGAGAGCTAATTGAAGATATACAAACTCAATTCAAGTTTTAATACAAAACCCTCAATTATCACAAAGTTAGGGTTTAGAATTTACAAAGGAGTTTATGTGCAAGTAATAATCTGAATTTAATTAGCACATAAACAACTTAATCTAACATTGAATATCCAAAGAATATCAAAGTATAAGAATATCACTGAAGATTCAAGCTTTCTTTACAGATTGATGAAGAATGTTGTAAGTGTATAAGCTTCAATATTTTCTCAATCTTTTAACTAGATTTCATGAAAAAGCACTCTAGAATTATCAAGAACATCTCTTTATAAAAGATATAAAGCAAACTAGCTTTCTAGGATTTATGTTCAAACTTAAGATGCCCATTGCAATTTTTCCATTGAGATTTGACATAAGCTCTATCAAATAGTAGTACAAACAATGATTGATTATTTTCATAGCCATTTTGACAACACCATCACTTTAGATTTCTTCCCGTTAGAGAATTGGTGACAGAGAGAGTAAGGTGAAAGAAGGCAGCTCAATGTCTTAGTGATTCTTAGGGAGAATTGGTGACAGAGAGAGTAAGGTGAGAGAAGGCAACTTAGTGTCTTAGTGATTCTTAGGGTTAGGTTTCTCTTCACATTACAATAACTTAAGAGAATTGCTTTTAAGTGAAACGACGTTGTAGTTACTTATTAAAACAATAAGCAGGCTAGATCTTATGAGCTGAGCTTGCAAGCTTAGCTTGCGGCAAAGCTTGCAAGCTTGTGGGCTTAGCTTATAGGCTTCTCCCATTAACTTAATCCAATTAATAAAAATCCTCACCAACTAACTAGAATAAAGTATTGTGATTCTAATTTTGGCCTTCATAGTATGATTCTTGATTCATGTGTACCTATAATTACATAAATCTAATTATCATTTTTTTTTAAATAATCAAATATTCCTTTAGCTCTTTTTTCATTCAAAATATTTTCTCAAGACATTATGTGAAGTTATTTTGTGAAGGAATGTAAGAACCCGACTACTTTATAATATCATTTATTGATACTATAATTTGTGCACCTTTTACTTTCTTGATGTTCAATATTACACATAATCATATGAAAAACATTTTTACAAACATTATATGCGACTAACATTTTGTCACAACAAAACACACCTTTTTCAAACAACTTTGTTGTAAATCTGAAACCCTAATTTGTTGAAATTTAGGGGTTTTGTGATTAGAACTTGGATTAATACTTTATATCTTGGATAAACTCTTTGATTAGCAATATCCCTCACAAACTATATATTATTTGAGGATTTGCTCTTGTAACAAGGTTGACACAACCATTGATTGTAACCTTAAAATTTTGTAATTCCTTTGAAAAGGAATTGTAAGGATTACAAGAATGTTTTCTCCTAATTAGTGAGTAAAGTGAACTTCAGCTAGTTTGGTTGAAGGAGGAAGAGGATGGACGTAGGTGTGAGTGCTAAATCACTGTGGTAAATCTTGTGTTTATGATTGTTGCTTGTGTTTGATATTTATATTTGTTGGAAAATAAGGGTTTTGTTATGAACAAAATACTTTTATGAATATATTTCTTGAAATATGTTTTTCATAAGTGCAAAAGAAAATCATAAGAAGTAAAAGGTGTACAAATTATAATATCAATCAATGATATTATAAAGTAATTGGGTTCCTACATTTCTTGATATAATTTAATTATATAATGTCCTTAAGAAATACCTTGTTTAATATCATTATATAATGCCTTGAGAAAAGACTTATCTAAATGGTTTTAAATATGTTATCTATTATATTTGAGAAAAAATGATACTTGCTCTTGCTTGGATGAAGGTATGAAGTAATTGACTCTAGCAAAACTATTTTACTGAATCAAGACTAATTTACTAAGAGGTTAGTGGAGCAAACTATGGTTCTACCAAGAACCTATGATCTATTTGCTCTCGGCCTACTCACCATATTTGCTCTCAGCCTGCTTATCATATTTGCTCTTGGCTTGCCTATTAAAAAAGGCTCACGGCCCACTTATAATGTCACAACTTATCAGTTGGATCAGCTAAGTTTGTATCACTAGAATGAAACTCACTGTTTCATTTAAGCAACTTTTCTCTTAAGCTACTCACATGATCACGATGCCTTAACTCCCTATTATGAATAAAAGGAGCTTGAGAAAAAGAGAAAAGGAGAAGTAGTGCTGCTAGTGATCAAGTCCTCAACGGAAGGATTCTCGAGTAGATCGATGTTAGAATGGTCAAATTTATGATTAGTTGTGAAGATGTGAAGCTAATTTGAAGGGTGATTTACTGTTTTAATGGGAATAAGGCTACATTTGAGGTTTGAACATTTGAAACCCTAGCTCTACTTTTTCTATTTAAGAAGAGCTAATCTATGGAGAAGGGTTTGACATTTACAAGCATCTTAAGTTCTCTTTGGTTGAAGAATCATTCTTTGAGCTCATCTGATTAATTTCTTAATCTCGTTCACTTTTAATGAAATACAAGGCTATAGTAATATTGTGATTAAATAGTTTATTATCCGATTTTATCATCTATTGTATCTTGCATGACCTTGCTTATGTGCTAATTACATTAAAAATATATATTGCACATAAACATTGCAAGGAATCCAAAACCCTAATTTGTTGTAATTTATGAATTTTGTGATAAGAGCTTTGAACTATACTATTCCTACCTTAATAGCTCCTTTAGTTTACAATATCCCATAAACTTTCATATTATTTGGGGATTTGTATTTGAACATGATCTTTTGATTATATTTTATAACTGTGCTTAAGAATTCCTTGAGAGGGATTTGCTTGGATTAGGGAGAATGTTTTCTCCTAATCTAGTTTGAGTAAAGGAGACTTTAATCGATTGGGTGAAAGAGAAAAGGGTGGACGTAGGGCTCAAGGGTTAAGTGCTGAACCACCGCGGTAAATTTGGTGTTTTTCTCTCTTCCTTTCATTTGCTTAAAGCTAACTTGCTGATTACTAATATCTATTTATTCATCAACTTGATGTTAATTTGTTTCCTTATCCGTAAGTTTGATAAACTATTTTGAAACTAGTCTTTGTGTTGTTAGCTTGCCATTTCCTCTCTATTATATCTGTGTGAATTGTATGAACACCTAGAATTCTTTTAGAAAAGAAAAATTGTAACTAATTCTTGGCTTAATCAATTCAACCTCCTTCTTGTTAAGCCATAAAACCTAACAATATTGTTACTTAGTATTGTGTTTAAGCTTGTTGTGTTTAAAAAACCGACTTAATTAGAAATAAGCTAAACAACCAATTCAACCATACCCCCCTTGTGCCCCTTCTGTTGAAAATCATGTGTTTATATGCTAAACAACCAATTCAATCATGTATGCATATATTAAATATCAAAAGAAGTAAAAGGTGTGCAAATTATAATATCAATTAATGATATTATAAAGTAGCCAGTTTCCTACATTCCACTATCAAACATCAAATATAAAGTTAAAATGAATTTATTTTATGTGTGTTTTAATTAGTAAAATAATTCATATTAGTGTTTATATTAAGAGAATGTGATACTTGGAAATGGTGTGCTTATAGGTACATTTGAAGGATAAAGGCATGCTACTTATTCAAGTTAAGAATGATAGAGTACATATTATTATTGGACTGACTATATATATATTTGACGGCCTATGAAGTTGAAGCCCGCATAACTCAACTTGAGCACATGGATAGCCCATGAAGTTGAAGCCCATGAAGTTGAAGCTCGTGAAGCTGAAGCCCAAGCACATATCACTTAAATGAAATGGTAGTGTTTCATTTTGATAAGAGCTTAAGCTTTTACGTCAAATAGCCTGAAGCCCTAGCCACACACCTGATTGAAGCCATCCTCCTCCTCCTTTCTCTCTCTTGACTACCAACTCACCAACAAAAAGAAGAATGAAGTGATAGATTGTCAAAATGGGTATTTGCTGTAAAAATCATCATCCCTGTAGCTGTGTGATGTCGTGTCTATCAAATCTCAACGGAAGAAATTCAAACAGGTTTGAACCGAAACCCTAAAGTGTTCAAGGTTTGAAAATTTGCTATAAAAGGGAGCTTCGGGTGAATGATTGTTGTTGTTAATCGATATATTGCTGATTTGATTAAAAGAGATTAAAGCTTTGATTCATTTGTTCTCACTGCTGTGTTCTTCAATCCTTGAAGAAAGAGAGAATCTTTAGTGATATTTTCTAAATTCATTATCTTGTGAATATCAACTGATAGATTGATCTTTATATATGCTAGATTATCTAAAACATTATTTGCACAGAAAGATCCTTTTAAATATGAAACCCTAGATTTGTGAAAATTGGAGATTTCATGATTTGAGCTTGAATTAATTCTTCATACATTTAATTAGCTCTCTGATAAGCTTAAATCTTCACCCATATTACATATTTAAGGATTAGCTTAATGTACTAAGGTTTTTATAAACCTAACTTTGTAACCGAGCATTCGAATAACTCCTTTTTAAGGAGTTGTGGGGTGTAGGAGAGGGGTTCTTCTAGTTTGAAGTAAAGTAGACTTCAACTTGGTTTAAGTTAAAGGAAAAAAGGGTGGAAGTAAGTGAAAAGTACCAAACCACTGTGTAATTCTTTAAGCCTGATTATCTTTTCTTTATTCTTGTTTATATGCTCTAATACTGCTGTGTTAATTAAAAATATTGGATGATTATTTAGAAAGGGATTTGTTACAAGTCAAAATCTAAAGGCTAGGTTCTTTAATTAAAGGCTTAACATCCTAAAGTATATCCTTATAATAGCATTAGAGAAAGGTGTAGTTGTTGTGGGGTTTAATAAACCATCACTATTTGATGGTATAAACTATAGACATTGGGAACAATTAATGCAAGTTTTTGTCAATAGTGAAGATCCAGAAGGATGGTAGGCTATTAAAAAGGGTAATAACTATATTAACCCAAAACCGATGAGTGGAGTAAAAATGAAGCTAAGGTTATGAGACTAAATGGAAAGGCTACGAACATGATACATAATGGTCTAAAAGCTCACAAGTTCAATAAATTATCCTATTGCCTCACTAAAAGAGAAAAAGAAAATAAGAAATCACTTGCTTTAAAAGTATATGCATAAAAAATTGATGAACTAGATTCCAAAATAATGAGATTGCTATGCTAGCTAGGAGATTTGGAAAATTGCTTAGGAAAGGCTTAAGCAAGAGTGTAAGACAATCTAGGAGAAAATAAACATATGACCCTAGGGACAATCTATGTTTTGAATGTTAAGGCTGATTGCCCTTTGTTTTAAAAGAAAAATAATAAAAATAAGAAGAAGGCCATGATTGCCACCTAGGATAATGAGAGCTGATCATCAGAAGAGGAGGAACAAGAAGAAGTCCCACACCTATGTCTAACTAGTAGCAATAACCATTGAAGATGAGAAACTTCAAGTAAGTGATACTAAACTCCTAAATGATGTAAGTTGTGGTATAGAGAATACATTTTTTGATCTGGTTGAGTATGTAAACAAGGTGAAAAATAAATATAGAAAATTGAAAGAAAAATAAAAATTTGTAAAATCTAAAAACATGCATGATAAAATTGTTTTAACAAACTCTGCATCATCTTTAGACATAAATGTTCAAGTTACTGAAATTGTTTACACTAATTCTGATCTAGTAAGCCTAAACTTGAGGATATGTGAATTAAAAAAGTAAAAACAAAACATTTAGTTAAAGCTAGATGACACCACTTTACTATTAAAGATATTCACAAAAGGAAGTATCATGTAAGATAAGATGTTGCAATCATAAAGAGGCATATATGATAAAGCTTGTATAGGTTATAAATCAAATGAAAATTCAAAATCTTTTACAAAATTTTTTGAAAAGAAAAGCTACACAACTCCATTATATGATAAATGTTTATGTTGTAAATATGTTGGTCATTTAATTGATACATGTCCTATTAGGATTAGAAGACCATATAAGATAAGGAAAGTATGGATGCCTAAAACTTCTAATAGCATGTGTTCAACTAACTTTCATGGACCAAAAAAAAAAGGGTACCAAGCACTTCAGCAAATATCTTTATTTTTGAAGGCTTTGAGTGTAAACGTGAGAAATAAGGATTTTAAAAATCTGGGGATTTTGGACAACAGCTGCTCTCAACATATGACTGGGATGATAGAGATTTTCTTAACACTTGAGCTAAAAACTAGAGGTATGATTTCTTTTGGAGATAACTCCAAAGGTAGAATCAAAGGTATGAGAACTATAGGTAATCTGAAAACTTTGCTTATCCCAAAAGTTTTATTTGTGGATGAAGAAATTTAACTTCCTGAGTATAAGCCAACTTTTTGATAAAGACTTTAAATAAAGTTTGAAAAGGAACTTTATCTTGTTGAACATATGGAGCATGATACAAAGATTCTTAGACAAAGAAAAAATAACATTTAAGTGCTGGATCTTAGTGAATTGACTGCTAAACAAACATGTTTAATTGTTAATAAAAATGTTAATGCTTGGTTGTGGCATAAAAAACTTGAACATGCCTAGTCTAGGCTTGATTGAAAAACTATCTAAGAATAACTTGGTCAAAGGTTTTCCTTATCTAAGTTTTGATAGAAATAGGCTATATGAAGCATGTGTAAAGGACAAACATAATCAAAGTAGCTTCCAATTGAAGCTCATTTTAGCTACTACAAGACCATTAGAATTACTTCACATGGATCTATTTAGTCTTTTGAGAACAATTGCTCTAAATGATAAATATTATGTTTTAGTCATAGTGGATGACTACACTAGATATACGTGGATATATCTGCTTGCTAGAAAGGATGAAGTATTTGAAAAGTTTGCTGATTTTTGTAAAATGATTCAAAAAGAAAAAGGTCTTTCTATCACAAAAATAAGAATTGATCATGGTAAGGAATTTGAAAATCATCATTTTGAAAAATTCTATTCTAAGAATGGAATTTCTTATAATTTTTTCACACTTAGGACCCCACAACAAAATGGTGTTGTGGAAAGAAAGAATAGGACACTTCAAGAAATGACTAGAATTATGATGTGTGAATATAATCTTTCTAAACATTTTTTGGGAGAAGTTGTAAGCATAACTTGTTATATCTCGAATTGTGCATTCTTAAGACCTATTTTGAAAAGGACTTCATTCGAGTTATTTTTTGGTATAAAACCTAATATATTTTACTCCCATGTCTCTAGTAGTAAATTCTTTGTTTTAAATCATGGTAAGGAGTCACTTGACAAGTTTGACTTTAAGAGTGATGAGGCTATATTTCTCAGATATTCTTATACCAACAAAGACTATAGAGTTTTCTTATTGAAAACTCTAATAGTAGAGGAATCAATACATGTTAAGTTTGAAGATGACTACACTACCCATCTAGAAAACACAATCAATCCTAGTTCAAATGAACAAGGAAATAATGAGAAGATGGAGTTAAAGTTGAGGGGAGTCAAAAATAAGAGATTTCCTTTCTTGGAGTTAGAGGGGAAGTAGATCAACAACATATATTAGGTGATCTCACTAATAAAGTGAGTACATGGTCACAATATCATAACACTTGTGAACACTAAGTTTTCTTGTCTTAAGTAGAGCCAAAAAAAGGTAGATGAAGCCTTTGAAGATGAAAACTGGTTTCTTGCTATGTGAGAAGAGTTAAATCAGTTTGAAAGAAGTCAAGTGTGGAACTTGGTTCCTAGACTAAAAGACCATCAAATGATTGGAACCAAATGGGTATTTAGAAATAAGCTAGTTGAAAATGGAATTATCATTAGAAATAAGGCTAGATTAGTTACACAAGGATATAGTAAAGAGGAAGGAATAGACTGTGATGAAACCTTTGCACCGGTAGCCATATTATAAGCTATTAGAATGTTGTTGGCATTTGCTTGCCGTATGAATTTCACTTTCTTTCAAATGGATGTAAAGAGTGCTTTCTTAAATGATATTGTTAAAGAAAAAGTGTATGTTGAACAACTACCTAAATTTGAAGATCCAATGTGTCCTAATCACATTTTCAAGCTTTTAAAAGCTTTATATGGACTTAAACAAGTCCCATAGGCTTGGTATGATAAGCTAAGTACTTTTGTACTTAATGCAGATTTTAGAAAAGGAAAAGATACTCTAATTGTTCAAATTTATGTTAATGATATTTTTTTTGGTTCTTCTAATCTTGATTTTTGTAAATACTTTGCTAAATCTATGCAAAATGAGTTTGAGATGAGTATGATGGGCGAATTGACTTATTTCCTAGGTCTTCAAATCAAACAAACCAGCAAAGGGAGTTTTATAAGTCAAACCAAACATGCAAATGAATTGATTAAGAAATATAAGATGCATGATTACAAACCCATAAACACCTTTATTAGCATATATAATTCTTTATATATATAAGGAGAAAAGCAAGAAAAGAGAGAAACCACATGGAAGGAAAGAAAAAGAAAAAGAAAATAAAAGTAATAGGGAAAAAAAGACTTTGAAAATGGAAAAGCCGCATTATTAGAAAGGGGGTCACGCGAGAAAAAAAGGGAGGAGCTTTTGTGTGACTAGGAGAAAGGCCAACTAGGGATTCGATCAGTTATGTGCCAAGCCAAAGAGGCTGACAATTATGTGACAACCGACCTAATGTCTCTTAAGTTCAGGCTTTCTGACTTTTTTGATGTTTCTAGTAGTTGATAGAGCTATATTCTTCAGCCATTTAGTTGCATTTTCTAGCCAAATTTTAGCATTTTTACGTGAGGAGGGAATAAATCCATCATTTGAGTGTGGTTTTCATTGTTTCTATGGCAAATTAAAATAGTTTTATAGTGGTTTCTGTTGAGAGATGGTGAACACCAGCTGGTTTGATTATGGTAGATTTCTTACGTTTTTGTAGCATATATGTGTGATGTTTTTACAGATCAACACTCCAAGTGTCCTCCCTAACATTTTCTAGCGTTTCTATAGTGGTAGCGGTGCATGGCACCGTAAAGTGGCTGATGACAATGTGTGGCAGCCATGTGTGATAGCATGTGCAATATGTTTTCTTCCTTTCTTTCTAGATAGCTCCTTTCTCCACCTTTGATGTGTAGAAATTATGCAGAACTTGCTTGAAAAGGAAGACAATTTGGTGATAGCTTAGTTGTTTTTCAATTTGAGATGTTTTGTATAATTTTATACATTGTTTCTATTTATACATATACCATGTTTGAGTCTAGTTTGTTAGAGCTACAATATAACTTAATTACGATAGTATGAATGTTATGATTATTTTGTTCTGTGAGATATTTTGTGTATGTGAAATTTCATATTACTGAATTTAGTGCGTTTGAGTGATTAGCTACCACTTAAATGAGTTTATTTACATGTTAGAGACCGATAGGAAATGACATGCAGTTACTTCTTGTAATGTACAACCATAGATTAATATGGATAGATATATACCATATGGTTTGTGTGGCTTTAGGTGTAAATTGGAATATTCATAAATCTTTATGCATTTAGTTCATTTCAATTCACATATAAAGATGTAGTGAGTTAATGAACTAAGTAAGTTTTCTATACCTGGACATAGGATAGTGAATAAATTAGTAAATTTTATCATCGCATGAATATAATCAATCTTCCAAGCATAAATGATCAACATCACCTAGTAGTTAGGTGAAATCAAACACTCTAGCATGTTTTGTTTATTAAGTTTTGATTAAATTTAGTTGTTTAATCCATGTTTTACTATTTCAATTTGCTAGATAAATTTTAGTAACTATTCACCATTAGTAATTAGTTGACTTAGTAATCACAAATCTTTGTAGGATGATACTCATTTTTATCATTATATTTGTTCGACATGTTGATAATTATATTTTTATAGAGTTATTTTACCTATTTTTAAGCAGTAAATAATACAATGCTTATGAGAAAATATTTGAATTCCTCTTTATTTACTTAAATTTGCCTTGTTTTTGTAGAATGAGAAGGCATGGAGAAAAAAGGATGAATATGGAGAACTTAATGCTTATTGTGTGGCAAAATCATAATATTAATATCAAGAGAGTCAAGATGGGCTTAGGCTTTGGATGATTATTATTAGATTTTCTATTGTTGTTGGGTTTTCTAAATAAATAAAAAACCTAATCATGTTAGGAATTCAAATCCCAATTAACTTAAGAGTTCAAAACCCAATTGTTTTAGGTATCCAAAACTGAATTCTACTAGGATAAGGTCTAAACCCAAAACTTTATTTAAGAGAAAAGAATAAGCGAAAGAGAGGGAGGAGGAAATTGAGCACAACTTAAGAGAGAGACCAAGAATTCAAGGTTTTCTTGAAGAGAACACAAAAAGGGTGATAAACTTATTGTTATTGGATTCAAGATGCCTTCTTTATTCCCTATTATTATTCTTCCTCATTATTTCTTTATGTTTTAGTTTACTTTTGTTAGAGCTACAATGTAACCTAATTATGATGGTATGAATCTTATGATTGTTATGTTTTGTAAGACGTTTTGTTTATGTAAAGTTACATATTATTGTGTTTAATGCTTTTAAGTGATTAGGTACTATTTGAATGATTTAATTTGCATATTTGAGACTAACAGGATATGATATGTAGTTACTTCTTGTAATGTGTAATCATAAATTAAATATGGATATACATATATCATATTATTTGTGTGACTTTTGGTGTAAATTGGGAATATTCATAAATCCTAATACATTTGGTTTGTTTCAATTCACATATAAAGATATAGTGAATTAATGAACTAAGTAGGCTTGCTATACCTAGACATAAGATAGTAAATAAATTAGGAAGTTTTGCCATCACATAGATATTATTCCTCTTGTAAGCATAAATAATCAATATTAATACATAGTATTTATGGTAAAATCATATTCTTTAACATATTTTGTGTATTTAGTTTTCTTAAATTTAGTTAATTAATCTATCATTTATCATTTGGATTTGTTAGATAAATTCTAGGAGTTGTTTACTGTTATTAATTAATTGGTCTAGTAATCATCAATCTTTGTGGGATGATATCTTTCTCATCATTATATTACTTGTTTGATATGTTCACTTGCATCTAAATTTCACCAAACAAGTTTTTTACGCCATTGCCGAGGTTTAGGAGATTAAGCCAATACTAATCCAGATGCTTTAAAATTCTATGCAATTTAGTGGGCTACCAAACGAGGATCCAAAAGCTCACATTGAAGCATTCCTTGAATTTTGTGACATGATTGGAGATCATGGAGTTATAGAAGATGTTATTAGGTTAAGACTATTTTCATTTTCTCTTAGAGATATAGCTAAAAATTGGTTTTCTTCACTTCCTATAGGATTGATTACTACATAGGATGATTTGGCTTAGAAATTTCTTGCTAAGTTTTTCCTTTCGCAAGATCTACAAAAATGCATAATGATATTTTCACTTTTGAGTGGATGAATAATGAATCATTGTATGAAGCTTAGGAAAGATTTAAAGAACTTCTGAGAAGATGTCCACATCATGGACTACCCATTTGGTTACAAGTACAAACTTTCTATGATAAGTGTAGTACAAATCTTTGTTTTGTAATTGATACAACTATAGGAGGGGACTTACATAGTAGAACATCAAAAAAGGCATTTAACTTTCTAGAGGAGATGACATTTGATAACTATCAATGGTCTATTGAGAGACTACCAATGCATCAAGCAAGTAGAGTCCATGAAGTAGATATCTTTACCACAATGTATGTACAATTGGAAGTACTCAATGACAAGATAAACAACCTAAATACTCCAATTGTGAGACATCAAAATAGAGAATGTGAATTTTGTGGTGGAGCATATGTGAGCATGAAATGTCAAGTAAGTAACCTTTATGCTCATTATAATGATTATGCTAATTTTGTTGGGATTTTGAGCAAGTCACACAATGATCCTTACTCCAACATATATAATTCAAGATGGCATGAATATCAAAATCTTTCATAGAGTAACCCAAATGAGATGAGACCACTACTAATATTTGAGCAAAGAGAAGTGGTAAAGCCTAACTTGGAGGACATAATCAACAAGATGACCACCACCACAGAGCACTTTATGAAGAGCATTGAAGCGACATTGAGCACAACAGAAGATGTGAAGCCTAATTTAGAGGATATGTTTGCTAAGATGATGCAAAATGATGAAGAGAGATTCCAAAGACAAGAAGCATTAATCAAAAGATTAAAAACACAATTAGGTCAACTGATTAGCATGATCTTAGAGAGACAGGAGGGACTTTTACTTAGTGATGTGGAGAAAAGCCTTACATATACCACAGAGGCAATAACCCTAACATGTGGCAAGCAAATAGGAGAAGTTGATGTTAACAAGGAGAGTCTCAAAGATAATGATAAAGATGTCAGCATACAACTTAAAGAGGCACCTAGGAGCAAGCTTGTTTTAGAAAATCCTATGCCCTTTATGCCTTTAGCTCCATCTCCCCAGAGATTCCAGTAATGCAAAAAAGATAAGTAATTTTTGGAATTTTTTGATATATCTTTAAAATTACACATTAACATTCCTTTTGCAGAGGCTCCAGTTCAAATGTCCAGTTGTGTAGAATTGTTGAAAGAGATATTGGAGAACAAAAGGAAGCTGGAAATATATGAGACGGTGGTGTTGATTGCAAAATGCTCAACCATCATGCAACACAAGTTGTCTTCTAAATTGTTAGAATTCCATCCTCTTTAAGCAATAACATCCATGATAATTTGGCTGAAAACTATAAAGCAAGCGCTTCTTGGGAGGCAACCCAAGCATTTTCATTTTAGTCTTTTGCTAGAAGTTTGTCACCACATGTTCCTCACAGCTCTACATTAACTTAACCTATAATCAGGAAAGTTTCCTTGTTCCTTCTTTATTATTGTTTTCTTTTCTTTTTGCCTTGAGGACAATGCTTCATTCAAGTTTGGGGGTAAGAAAAGAAACTTTGTGCTAAATCTTAATTTTAAATTTTTCTTAGTGATTCTTTGAAAGATATAGATTTTTTTCAAACTTGCAATTGTGGTGTGAGTTAAGTGTGATTCTAATTATGTTGATTCACCTATTGAGCACTAAAAATTGAAAGTTTTTGAAATTGTGTATCTTTAGAGAACATTCATGTGAAGTGTGTGATTTTCTTGGATCTCACCCAGATCTTAGAATTTACTTGATTTCCTTTTTAGGCGAAATCCTAGGCGCATCTATCTAAGAAAATGATTTAAGCCATTTTTGGATTGTTTGAGCCTTTCAAGATAACCTTGTTTATTTATCCCCAATCACCCTGTTGAGCCTTGTTCTTATCCTAATTTTATGATTATGTAGCATAATATATTGCTTTTGCAAATGCAAAAAAAAAAAAAAAAGAAAGAAAGAAAGAAAGAAAGAAGTGCATCATTTGTTTTATAATGGGATTATCTTATCATTTTTTATCAGATTCAAGTCACTCAATTTTCTGAAATAACTACAAAGCATAGTAATTGAATACTATTAGCAAGATAAGATTGTGGTGGCTGCATTTCTAGTGCTTTTACTTGCTTTATTAATGCAAACATGATTGTGGCTTTTATGAGTATCAAAATCCAAGTGAAATCAAGCATTTTTGGATGGAAAAGAATGAGAAAAGTGATGATAGTAAGATTATTTGTGAGGAGCAAGAAGGAAGAAAGTGACAAAAGTGACAAAAGTTCAAATTAGATCCTAGAAAGCAAGTTGTTTATGGGTGAATTAAGGCTAAATGACTTTCATCTTACCCTTAGCTTAGCCTTACATTACAAGCTTATAAAAGTCTTATTGATTCTTGGTTAGATGATTACCTTACATTAGTGGAGAAAGGAATGAAAAGCAAACCGATGAGGTTTGATTAAAGATTTTGAGAGATTGCATATTAATGTGGATCTATTTGGAGTATATATAGTTGAAAAGATGAGGACTCACACACACATACGTGGTCAACATAGTTAAGAGTTTATCTTATCTTATAAAACAATTGTGGTGTTTGGATGAAAATTATATTTTTATTTGAATTGTTAAGTTGAGCAATTTTGGGAGACTTTCATAAAGGGGTTTTTGTCAAAAACATATGTTATTTATTACTTTTGCTCGAGGACTAGCAAATGTTACATGTATACTTGCATGTAGGATTTTATTGAACAGTTGTTGTGCTTGGATCTTATGGATGAAACAATAATTGGAAGATTATGGTGTTTACTCCACCAACGTTCCATTGAAATGCAATAATACTAGTGCTATAAACTTAACAAAAATTCACTATACAGCACTCTAAAACTAAGCATATAAAGATAGGATGTCATTCCATTAGAGACCATGTATAGAAATGTGATGTTACTCTTGAATTTGTTCAAACTAACCAACAACTTCCTAATATTTTTACCAAACTGTTGGATAAAGAAAAATTTTATACTCTTCAATGAGAGCTTGGCATGTGTCTATTTGAAAATATTTCTTAGCTTTCATGATCTATTTCCTGCTCTTACACCATCTATAAGTATAATTGTTTTAAAGGGGAGCACCATGAAACTCAATTTGCTTCACCAAGTTAGCTACTTGACTCTTTTACTACTAGCATGGTTCTTAGCTCCATTACCAACTCTTTTACTCCATCACATGCTTTTTTCGGTTATGACAAAAAAAGGGAGAGAGTACTAGTGTACATGTATGTTCCATTTTTGACTAACTAGTGCAGAAAGTGGGATGACTCTCCAACACTATGAACATATGTTGAAAATATGTTTTTGACTGATGTTACTACTATTGATTGCATGTTGAATGTTAGGATGCTTATTGTTGAGAACTAGATTCAAAATATTTGCTAATATTGCTCTTTGCTCACTATGCAATTCTCCTTTGCCATTTGTCATGAAACACACTTGATATTATGAAAACTTTGCCTTGTGTTGACTCATAAAAAACATCTTATATAATACAATTTACTCACTTTGTTGATGACATGTGCCATTGTATGCTCAAGTTATGAAAATTTTGTTATCATAAAAAATGGGGGGATTGTTGGAAAACGATATGTTTTGTTGTGACAAATTTTGTTGCTAATTGTATATAAATATTTTTCATATGCTTACATGCAAAATAGAATTAAAGGAAGTAAAAGGTATGCAAATTATAATATCAATCAATGATTTATAAAGTAGTCAGTTTCTTATATCCTAATATATTGCAACCTTATTCAAATTCTAGAAGAATAATTCTTGAACAATAAAAAGGAAAAGAGAAAATATAAGTTGCATGGTATTCATATTAAAAAGAATGTGATGCTAGTTTTTAAATTATTATAAGGAGTTTATGCAAAAGCGATCCAATTCATATGATAAGCTCTTATGATGAGCTTATGCTAACATAAGCCTGGTTTGGGAAGCTTAAGCCTGATTCAAGAAGCCCAAGCTCATGAGAACATGTTGGTCTGAGCCTATGAGATGAAGACTAATTTAGGCCCATAACTCACAAGCCTAGTAAAGTGCTTAATTGAGAACGTGTTGCACTCATTAAATTTGTGCCATTCAACTAAGGGTCAAGTGCCCTAATTTGTTTCATGCAATTAAAAGCATGTTTGGTGAAATTTAGATGTAAGTGAACATGTCGAACAAGTATATAATGATAAGAAATATATCGTCCCATAGAAATTGGTGATTACTAAACCAAATAATTACTAATGGTAAATAACTCCTAAGATTTATCTAACAAATCTAAATGATAAATGATAGATTAATTAACTAAATTTAAGAAAACTAAATACACAAAATATGTTAGAGCATCCGATTTCACCATAACTATTAGGTATTAATGTTATTATGTATACTTGCAAGAGAGATAATATCTATGTGATGACGAGATTTCCTACTTTATTTACTGTCCTATATTTAGGTATAGCAAATCTACTTAGTTCATTAATTCAATATATTTCTATATGTGAATTGAAACAAACCAAATGCATTAGGATTTATGAATATTCTCAATTTACACCAAAAGCCATATAAACAATATGGTATATGTTTATCCATATTAATTTATGGTTACATATTACAAGAAGCAATTGCATATCATCTCTTGTTGGTCTTAAATATGCAAATCAGATCATTCAAGTAGTAGCTAACTACTTAAAAGCATTAAACATAGTAATATGAAACTTCACATAAATAAAATATCTTGCAAAACATAACAATTATAAATTCATATCATCATAACTAGGTTACATCGCAGCTCTAACAAAAGTAAACCAAAACATAAAGAAATAATAAGGAAGAACAATAATAGGAAATAAAGAAGACATCTTGAATATAAGAATAAGAAGTCTATCACCATTTTTCTCTTTTTTTCAAAGAAACCTTGAATTCCTAGCCTTCCTCTGGAGTTGTGCACAATTTCCTCCTCTCCTCTTTTTTCCTATTCTATTATCTTAAATAAAGTTCAGGTTTATACCTATTTCTTATCCTAGTAGAAATGAGTTTTGGATACCCAAGACAATTGGGTATTGAACTCTTATATTAATTAGGCTTTGAACTCTTAACATGACTAAATTTTTTAATTATTTAGAAAACCCAACAACAATAGAAAATCTAATAACAATTATCCAAAGCCCAAGCTCATCTTGATTTTCTTGATCTTGATATTCTAACCATATTTTGCCATATAATAAATATCAGGTTCTCCATACTTATCATTTTTTCTACATGCTTCCTTATGCTACAAAAAACAAGACAAATTCAAGTAAATAAGGAAGAATTCATTAACTAAAATCCCAACTGAAAATTAAACTCCTCTTTGTAAATTTTTGCTTTGTAATTAATTAACGTCTTATGTAACCACACTAGGACCCACCATTGGGCTAGTGAATTTGATTAGTTTTGACACCACTTGTCATATCCTGAGCTCCTTTCCCAAAAAACAAACTAGAAGGGTAGAAGCATCAACCTACCTATGGCCAAGATTGTTTAGTCACTTTCCCAATGTGAGATAAAAGGGTGCTAAACATGCCCAGACACTAAGCTTGCTTATTTAACAACATAAAGTTAGTCACTTAAGAAGATACAATAAGTCATGAAACTAGTTTCCTAGTAATTGATACAATGAGAAACTTTTCTTAGAACCATAAGAATTAAGATTGTCAGCTGGAACCGTTGCTTGTTATTGTCAAAAATAAGCAAAAGAAGAAAGAGAAGTTACACTAACATAATGTTCCTCAATTCCCACTATTACCTAAAATACCATCTCCTGTACGGAGATAACCCATCACATATTTGAGCTGTTCAAACTCAAACCGAAGGCATTGATTGTTACCGACAAACGGAAGGTTTATGAGATATTAAGCGAACAGATGGACGCTCAAATTCCATCGCCAGCGTCCAAAATCAGGAAATGAAAAGGCCCCCCTCCTTTCTCCCCTTTGTCGGCAAAGCCGTCCCGTGTGCTCTCCGAGTTCCAACACTTGGATAAAGAGGGAAAAAGTCCAAAGCGATTGCTCCGCCCGAACGTTGATTCCATCGAGAGTCAAATCCTGATTAAATACTAATCCTACAGTGTTTCCGCGTTATTGGGCACCACTCTGATCCGATCGGAGTGGGCGAAGAAGAGAGAAAATGGGGTTCTTCGTTGGGCTCATACTGGGAATTGCGGTGGGGTTGGCGCTGATAGTGGGGTTCGTCCGGTGTGAGAATGCGCGCTCCAGGCGCCGGACACAGCTGGCCACCATCGTTGCCACTTTTGCGAGGATGACCGTGGAAGACTCCAGAAAGATACTCAGTCCCGAGCACTACCCGTCCTGGATCGTTTTCTCTCAGCGCCAGAAGTTGAGCTCTCACGCACTTCATCTGTTTCACTGTTTTCCAAATCTCTTAACCGATCACTAGCAGGCTGATTTTTTGGGCGTTTTTGTTTTCCTTTTTCTTTCTCTGGGTACAGTTGACTTGGCTGAATGTTCATCTTGCAAAGATGTGGCCCCATATCAATGAGGTTTTACTTCTACTCAAGTTTCAGAAAAGCCTTCCGGATATTTGCGCTTTTTTTTTTTTTGGTTATTAGTTAGAGCATTTGCGACCAAATTGGTACGTTGTAGGCAGCGTCTGAGCTGATAAGGAGTTCGGTTGAACCGGTTTTGGAGCAGTATAGACCATTCATCTTGTCGTCGCTCAAATTTTCCAAGTTCACTCTTGGTACTGTGGCACCACAATTTACGGGTTAGTTACATTCGTTCTCTTATATATGATTCTCATTTCGATTCTAAGTTTGTGTTTGTAGAATGGATGCGCACAATTCTGTTTTTGTTTTTGTTTTTGTTTCATCACATTTGATTAGTGCTACTTGATAACACCAAATTTTGGGGATCAGAAGCTTGCTTTAGAGAGCTCATCGTGAGAAGCCTTATTATCGTATCCCATTAAGTTATGAACTAAATAGTGTTTCTCCTTTTCGGATACCAAATTGAATGACGGTTCGTGGAGCTTGCTTGTCTTTTATGGAGGTAAGTACGTATTCTTCAGCTCTGGGTTTATCTTGGGTTTCTTACATATTGAGGATGCTTTTCAGGAGTTTCGATTATTGATACTGGAGAAGATGGTGTCACTATGGAATTAGAGATGAATTGGGATGGGAACCCGAATATAGTGCTTGCTATTAAGACTAGACTGGGTGTAGCACTTCCAGTGCAGGTAATGTAAAAATTGCTGCCTACTTATTCTCCTCGCCAGAACTAATTGGTCGCTACCTCAGTATGTCTCTTATATGGATTACTAAGCTTAGAGCACTGAATCTTCTTCCGGGAATTGAGTTCACCATTTCAATGCAGTGGAAGTTCTGCCTTTCTTGTCCAACTGAAGGTCTTTTAAACCTATACTCCATCTTTTGTAAAAATTTCATTAAACTCGTTCTTAATCCACCCATTACACATTGCACTAAACTCTTCAAGATCATTTGCCCTGTAATTGACCCAAAATTTAGTCATTGGCTTACTTTTTCCTTTTGTTCTTCCCTGTAGAGAGGGGGATGTGCTCAGGCATGTGCATATTTATTTTCCACTCTAGGATGAGATTTCTTGAAAGTGAAAATTAAAGTTGCGGCTTTTAGGTTATGCTAGGTTTTCGCCAATTTGAATATGCTAATGAACTGAAAGGTAGTTGTGGCTCTATTTCCGGCAGTTTCTAGTACTATTTGTTTTTTCCAAAGTTCTTCAGAGACTGGAGCTTTTCTGGGAAGCATGAGCTTTCTTGAGTGCTTACCAAATATGTAATGACAAATCATTTTTCTTCCCCTCTTTTGTGTGTGAACCTGTAATGTGATTTGTGGAATGTTGTTAATGAAGGCTCACTTTCTGAAATGGTTTACTTGTTATGTGTACCTATGTCTCCTTTTTTAACTCCCAGATCTGAATGCTTTGATTTTATTTGTAATCTTTCTTTCCTCTATTTAGGTAAAAAATATCGGGTTCACAGGGGTTTTTAGGTTGATTTTTAAGCCACTGGTTGACGAGTTTCCATGCTTTGGGGCTATTTGTTGTTCTCTGAGAGAAAAGGTAAATGCATCTCCTATAACCATACTTTTTTAAGATACTATAAGGAAGAAAGTTATATTGATATAAAGGTATCAAAAGAGTGTTTGAGAGATATGTACATTGATATAAATTCTGCCCATATGTGCCTGTAATGACTGAAGCACACAAGTGTCATCTAAATTGGTAATGTCTTGATCTGACTGCAATTTTGCTGTAATATAAACCATCTCCTCTAGGTGATGGATTGGAGTTATGAGTAGTTTTAGGTTTTGTTGATTATCTTTACAATCATCCTCTCTCTCACCCAACCCCCCCCCCACACCAAGCGCGCACACACACCTGTGTGCACACGTACATTCTTACATATCCAAGCAACTTATGAGATTTTGTGAACATTCAATTGTTCTCATGCAGAAAGATTTGGATTTTACGCTTAAACTTATTGGTGGTGACATATCAACAATTCCAGGGCTTTACGATGCAATAGAGGTTTGAACAAATTTTCATGTTGACTATTCTTGTGCTTTTGCAACAGAGTTGTTTTATATGCTACTTGACAATTCCTACTCAATCTTAATGTGGCTTTGCATGTAATAAAGTTGGTCAAACAGTTCAAACTCTAAATTTGGGTTGAATTCGGTATGTGCTTATGAGTAAAAGCATTTGCTAAAGTTCACTTGGTAATTTGTAAAAACACCTAGTTGAAAATAAGGTGCATTACTTCACAATTCCTGGAGGTTTTGACTAACCTCAGTTTTGGTGATATAAGAGTGTCAATGGTTTCAGAGTGACCTTCAGTTGGTGTCAAGGTGTTAAACTATTTATTCAGTTTGCATTGAAATTAACTCTCAAAATGTTTATATGAAGTGCTGGCTTCTTCGAGGATTTGAACATTTTATTTGCTCCACGGGAGGCATTAGTTTTAGTCATTTCAAAAAATTTTATTGTATGCTGCATTTGTTTAGTATATGGATGGATTTATATGTGTTCTGTTGCCAATTAATCTTTGTTTCTGGCTTGTTTCATGGTTGGCATTAGTGTTCTTCTGGCTAAAGTAATGCTCTGCATGTGGCTTTAGTCTTTCAATACTATAACATTTGCGTTACCTTAGATGCTGTGAAGTTTCCACTATTATAATGTCTCAAGATATCAAGTAGATATATGTTTATTCAGGGGACGATTCGGGATGCTATAGAAGATAGTATCATGTGGCCTGCTCGGAAAGTTGTTCCTATCTTGCCTGGGGATTATAGGTATGCCTACACATAAAAAAGGAAATGACCATGCTTTTCCCTATAACATGAATGCATCGGAGAGGCATGATAATGCCTCTAAATGGCTTAGTTGTTACACACACAAGCTTGCATGTTCACGCAACATGTGCAGAGGTGATACTAATGTTGGTGTTTGCTCATTGATGATAACTGTTATACTTGATAAGCAGCATTGTCATACATGCATGAGGGGCTCAATTCTGGATTTAGTGTTTAGTGTTAATAGAGGAGATTGTCATTACTCATTGATCACTATCATGATGTAGCTGTCTTGTTATACATGCATTGTGAGAGAGAGATACCTTTGCTTCTCGGTTCATACCTTGATTTGATATGATCTAATATTCAGTTCTATCGTTGTTTAGTGACTTGGAGATGAAGCCTGTTGGGATGTTAGAGGTGAAGCTTGTGCAAGCAAAGGAGCTAACGAATAAAGATCTCATTGGAAAGTCAGATCCCTTTGCTGAACTATATGTACGGCCTTTACGTGACAGAATAAAAACAAGCAGAACAATTGTAAGTTCTACTGCTCTCCCTTTATTTCCCTTTTACTCATTTTGTTTTGAAAGGAATTTATGTCTTTTGTTCAGAGCAATGATCTTAACCCAATCTGGAACGAACACTTTGAATTCATCGTCGAAGATGCATCCACTCAACATTTGGTGGTAAAAATTTTTGATCATGAGGGGATTCAGGCAGCTGAGCTCATTGGGTGTGCTCGAATACAACTAAACGAGCTTCAGCCTGGTAAAGTGAAGGATGTCTGGTTGAAGCTTGTTAAAGATTTAGAGGTCCAAAGGGATAATAAAAACAGGGGGCAGGTGAGAACGTAATGCCTTTTGGTTCATTATATTTTTGTTATTGATTTTTTTCTGCCTTTTTTTTTTCAGTTGGTAAATCTTTGTTTTAGTTAATGTCAAGAGGTTGCATGACCCGTCAATAAATTAGATGTTTTATATTATCCAATCCACAATGATTTTCTTCTTAAACAAAGGGTACTTGTTGATGCAGTCTATAATTGCTTTCTGCGATGGATCGTAGGCTTAGCAAGCTTGTCTTTTTGTTCTACCAATATTTTCTTGAGAACCAGATTGCTCTCCAACTTGGATTGCAGTTGTTCCCCCAATGTAAAAGGCCATTGGGTTATTAGGAGTTGGCATGTGATGGGATTACAACAATGCATAATGTCCTCTCTATAGTAGTATCTTCATTGTTTTATTTTCTATCTAAAATCCATTTTCTCCCTAACTCCACATCCTTCCGTACCCCTCTATCTTCCGGCAGATTGTCTGCTGATAATAATTTCTTGATTTCTTTTTGCCATCGAGGCTTTGGTATTCCTGTGAATTTTTCATGTGTAGGTTGAGATGTATGTTTTTTCAACAGTTAGTGATGCAGAGAATATTTCTTCAAATGTAAACCTATATTTCTGTTGAGAGTTAATTTTCTGGAAATAAGCTCCCTTAAAAAAAGAGAAGCCAATTACAGCTATGCCATACTGTTGAAGTTTCAAATATTAAGTTTCTTATCAGATATGATATTTATACTCTCTCTGCGTGAAAGAAGTCCCCCATGGTACTGATAGAAACCATCCCTCATGACCCATGCATTTGACTATTATGTGGACAACTTAGGTCAATCTTCTGTCAGTTGGGTTCTTTGTTGTAAGTGAATTATATACAAGTCTTGACAAGTTGATGATTCCATTCTTTTTGAAACCTGGGTGTTTCTTTGAGTCCAGAACATAAAGTAAATTTACTTACCTCTCATTTTATAAGTTGCTCCCTCATACACTTGGTGTTCCATTCATTTTTTATTGTTCCTTGTAACACGACTATTAAGGTTTATTTTAATCATTTTTATTTGCTTATCTCTTCATGCTTTAGGTGCATTTGGAGCTTCTGTACTGCCCTTTTGGCATGGAGAACGGATTCACCAATCCTTTTGCCCCTAATGTTTCAATGACCTCCTTGGAGAAGGTTCTCAAAAGTGGGTTGAATGGAGCTGAAGCTACTGGAGATGAGAAAGCAGTCATACAGAAGAAAAGGGAGGTTATTATCAGAGGAGTTCTATCTGTCACCGTAATATCTGCTGAAGAGTTGCCAGTGATGGATGTGATGGGGAAGGCTGATCCCTATGTTGTACTCACCATGAAGAAATCAGAAAATAAAAATAAAACTCGGGTAAAAGTTTGTGGCATTTTTCTCTCAATGACTGGAGATCATTCATAATCCCTGTTCTTGGGAATTACAGATGCTTGCGGTCCCTTTTCTTTTGCTCCATTTGTTACCTTCAGCGTTGTTCTTGTTGGATGTTTATATCTGGTGGATCCTTGGCTACTTTAATGCCCATCAGTACTTTTAGATTTGTGGATCAACGTGATGTCATTTCTAATTATCTTATAGTAAATTCACTTGACCCCTAATGGTTTTTCTGCTTCCCAGGTTGTGAATGACAGCTTGAATCCAGTTTGGAATCAAACTTTTGACTTTGTTGTTGAGGATGGATTACATGATATGTTGATTCTTGAAGTATGGGACCATGACACATTTGGAAAGGTAGATACTTCACAATTGATTTAGTTTTAATTGTCTTTGCATACCTTTTATTAAGATGTATTTACTGGTTACTTTAAGTTCAGGGTATTAAACTGTGTTGGCTCTTGCTCCTGTATGGGGTCGTGGGACTGGAAGTCCTAGCTAAAGAGTAAATTGGTTGGTTAGCTTTTGCATGAGCCACCATCTGGTGTTAAACATTCCATCAGTGTGAAAAATTTGGACACAGAATGTATTGAATTGATATCTATTTAACGAGACATTTAAGATCATGTGGTTTGACCTCTCTCCAAAGTGGCTGCATCACTGGATCTACCTACTTAGATTGAGTGATGACTATGTGTCGAGAACCATAGATTAGTGGTGTCGATTGGCCACGTTATGAAGAAAAGTTGATTAAATAATGTTGGCCATATATGCATATGTTTTAGTATCCCAGGAGAAAGAAAATGAAGTGTTTATATTTATTATTTCTTTGTATTATTAAAGTTGCTTGAATATATTTCTATACTACCTAAACCATTCCTTTGAAGAAAAATTACAAAAAAGATGATGTGATTATGTTTTTGTATTTTCATGTACCAAGTAGAACAATCGTAATTTTTCTATTTCAATCATTATAGTGGTTGTTTAATCTAAGATATTGGCTGTGATTTCTTCTTTCCAAAAGGAGTAAAAAAATAAGTCTCCAAATTGTGATCTTATAATTGCTGCTTAGGAATTGCTTATGGTGGGCTTTTCTGTCTGTACATGTATAATGTATGCTAACACCTTCTATTTAAATGTCGCAGGATTATATGGGGAGATGCATCTTGACACTTACTAGGGTTATTCTGGAAGGGGAATACAAAGATTGCTTCCCGCTAGATGAAGCAAAATCAGGAAAATTGAATTTGCATCTCAAGTGGATGCCACAACCAGTATACCGGGATTCTTGAGTGCTCCAGTCCTGCAACTACCAGTGCGTCAGTAAATGGAAGAGGATGTAGTTCCTGCTACATATATACAAAGAACACTGCAAACACATACAAATTAATTGAGTGGTAATCGTTGTACCCTTTGTTTTGTTTTGACTACTAGAAGTAAGGAATTGTGCATAATTGTTTTGTAGGGGAAGGCTAAATGTAAGCTAGTAAGTAAAGTTGGAAGAAATACATTATGCAGCGAAAGAGGTGGTTCTTTTTCACGCTTAGATCCTTAAATACGTAGCAGTACTCTGGTTTGGGAACTTATGGTTTTCACCAAATAATTTCTTGCAATTGTAAATTGATTTTTGGATATCTGCTTCCCAAAATTTTCATTTCTCTTGAGACATTTGGACATCGGCTGGATGTTGTGCACCTTTTTATCCCCGAAGATTTTAGGTATTACCTTTTCCGAAATCATTGCGTTCTTTTCTTTGTGTATTCTTGCCACCTAGCATCCAATACTAATGAGAACCATCCTTACTCTTGCTCAAACGGTGAAGTCACTTGATGAAGCTAGTCCTGCTTTCATGAATGGCTCAAAAGTAGGACTTTCAGGTGGAAAGCGTGGAGCATGTCATCTCATACTTCCGGATGATGGGTATATGATGCTTGCCCGCTCCCATTACAGTACGTTACAAATAAACGAATGATGACTGAAAAATGTGTCTATTTCACATTTTAGTTGGACCAAATGCATCTTTAGAAATGGATATATTCGACATGGTCTGCTCGGTGATGACACAATCATTAGCATCATTTTACAGAACATAAACAATTCGCATGACCGACCAAATTGCTTTAACTCTTATCAATAGATCTCAATCTGGCCAACAACACTCCTTAGGTAATGCTTCTTCAGTTTTCTCCTTTGAGTACGGCTTACCCTGTACGGCCAGATATCAAACATGTTAGACGTTCTCTCAAGCAACAGTAAATCAACTTATGCATCTAGATCAAATTGTTACAATAATCAAATTTTACAACAGTAAATCAAATTGTTACAATAAATCAACTTCACAGTCCAAATTAGGCACCATCTAGATCGATTAATTTTGAGTTTAACAGCTGGCAAAGTTGTGGCCCATTGTTGGTGAGATCAGCAAACCTGTGCATGTTTGCTGTTGCATAATAGTACTAAACTGCTAGCTACACTTTTTTGTGTTATCATAAAAACAAACTAGGCTACTTGCAAAGGATATCTTGACCATTAATATGCATGGCAGGCAATTTAGATGTTGTAAATGTGCTCCTAGCCAATAATTCTTGCTTTACCAAGATCAAAGTGACTAACCTTTTGGTTTTATTGACTTTTTCAATTTGTTTGTGCCCTCTATATCACGTGTCATACACCAAAAAAGAGGAAGCTTGTTCTCCAAAGCTTTCATCGCTTTCTACCAATTTGCGAGAATTAATGTCAACTAAACTATTAGGCCTTCATTGTTCCATGAGACTTACAGGTTACGTACAAGGATGCTGACATTGACATTAGATCTCAAAGTATATAAACTTGATATATATTGCTGGGTCGTTGGCTCACTTTCTAGTAGCTAAAGCTTTAGAAACTCAAGGATTTAAAATGGTATTGGAACTTGATCGTTTCAGGAAATTGGTTCAAGTTTGGCTTTCCCAATCTGTTAAGTACGACTCAAGAGTTTTTATCGGCTTTTCAAGAGGAAAAAATGGTTAACGTACCAGTACTGGTTGAGTAATTCAAACGGGTATGTTGCGACTTTTTTCCCACCGTCATTACGGCTCCAATGGTAGAGTGCATGTGTCCTATTTTTAATCTCCAACGTAGAATGTCCATAGCTGGCCTCTCGGAATGCAGAGTAATCTGGTTGTGGATCTCTGAACCTGCAGAAAAAACTAACAGTTGTTAAAAATGATTCTGCTGCCAAAGGAGAAAATTTTTGTGTTTCACACTGGAGGAACTGAACTCATTTTATAAGTCATTGTTGTCACAGAGAAAACGATTAAGGGATTCAAGTTTTACACAATCATTCAGCTCAACTCACCTTTCAGCTAGACCTTCCTGATTTCCTCCGTCTCCAACCGTTATGTAAACAGGTGCTGATTTGTCAGGTACAGGATATCGGTCACCACTTGTTACATTGTAGTGTATATTGGAGATTCGATGCTGAAAACAGAGAGGAAATATGTTGAGATTTGGTACTACTCTGTTGTCTGGGTACCCATATTTGCCAGACAATCAGCATTATATATGTTCTTGATAAACCTGATGCTTCTTATTACCACTCCCCACCCTAAAGAAAAAATAATGAAGTAAAATGTGATAGATGGATTGAAGGCTGTTGAGTTTAGTTTTTCTAGGGCCATACATTGTTTCTACTTTTGGATGTTAATAGGAAGTGTTTATAATTCCAAATTCCCCATAATACATTTTTTATCCACGTCATAAAAATCTCATGTATATTATAACTGTTTTTCAGCATAAGCTAAAATTGACTACTACCTATTTACGCCAAAGATATTCATTTAGTCCACAACGGGCAAATCCAACAAAGGATTCGGGTCACGCATGATGAAACTTATTCCTTAGCATGTAAGTAAGTGCACCAATATTTCAAGTCCTTATACTTTCCCACCTACACTTTAGTTTTTTAAAGTATATGATAAAAAAACACAACAATAATTGACATGCATGTATAGAGATAGAGGGGCTCTAGAAAACTGTCACAATCTTGAAAAATATGCTAAATTAACCACATCAAGTTATATGGGGCGATGCTTCAGGTCAAGGTATTGGAGCAGTATTATTCCAAAAGGGACACCCCATAGCCTTCATGAGTCAAGTGTTAAGAGGGAAAAACGCCTTGCTGTCCACATACGAAAAAGAACTCTTAGCAGTGGTAGTAGCAGTGAACAAATGGAGGTCGTACTTGTTGGGAAGAAAATTCGTGGTAAGAACAGATCAGAAAAGTTTGAAGCACTTATGGGAACAAAAGATAGTGACTCCAGCTCAACAAAAGTGGCTTATCAACATGAAAGTACAGAGGCAAGGAACCGTACAGATCTTTCATAAGCATGGACGTGGCCTGCAAAGACTACATCAACTTTGTACTGGATAAACCAACTTTCAAATACGGCCCGCATGCTTTCACCCTCCATGTAATGTGCTTCGTTGCTACTATAGAGGGGAACGTGCATAAGAACAATGAGCCAAGGGGTCTTCTTCCTGTCAACCCTTTTAAATTCTTCTTTAAGCCACATCCATTGAGGTGAGTACTTCACTGTTAAAAATTTTTTTTAATCAATCATGATGTAAAGTACACAGAAACGAGAAGTGCAGTCTTTGCCTTGTAAATAGGGAAAAGAAAAAAGAAAAAGAAAAAGAAAAAGAAAAAGAAAAAGAAAAAGAAAAGAAAACATAACATTTACTTATTAAAATTTACCAAAGGGTGGTTGACTCATATATATCAAAAGTTTCAAATGATAACTAACAGCAGGTGGGGTCCCAGAATTTATTCTTTTTTCATCAATGATTCTTGAACACAATGCTGCAGAACCAATTACGATTCCTAGTCTCCTTTCTGAACAGATTATTTATCTTGGTTCCAAATCAAACCTTTTGATGCTGCAACTAAAATCAAAATAACAAGCTATAGTGCAGTATCTTTCTTTAGTTATCTATATTTTGCAATTAGATGGTAGTATATATATCCTGTGCAAAATCTATTGTGACAAAAATATGGTTAGTTCAAGTGAATGATAAACGGTACATAAACATTACATACAAAATGGAGACTTTCTGTTTACTATTGGATATAATTTTAGTTTTAAAGGGGGCAAATGAAAAGAGATAACTAAAACTACCTTAAGCTCACTCTTTTTTCCGCTTTTTACAGTGGCCTATGGGGCTCCACTGAAGACACCAGATGATGCAAGCAGCAAAAGTTAAGTATAATTCTCTGCTAAGACAACTTTGAGCTGATTATCTTTTCCTCCTATATTATTGGTAAGCATGCATATATCACCCAAAAACTTGTCCTGAATCTAGCCCCAAGGAATCCTCATGCCACTGACATGCCCATAAAGCCACCCTATGTTGAAAGCAGACCAATTATGACAAAAAGCTATAGAATACAATCTAATTTACTTGTTTTTCCTTTCATTTTTGGCTGACGCTCTAGTCTGAATTCCACCTCAAACATCATCCCAGGAGTTTTCTAAAATCTATCCAAAATGAAAATACTTTTGAACATTCAGAGAGATTATCCTCCTAATCTCATTAGAAAATTCGCCAGGGAAATCACCAAATAGTCTAGGTTCACAGTCCTGAAAGGCAACTTGACCTTTACACTAGAACTCCAGGCCACAAAATGTTCCACAACCTCGTGCAGTACCATGATTTAACGTTTATTGTCAGTGCCTAAAGAACAACCTTTAATCACAACCGATTGATATAAATGGAGTTGATATACCTATAAACTGCCAGAATAAGAATACACAAAATTGTGACTGAGACAAAAGGGGAGGGAGTAGTTTGATGTTCTATGCTGAGATAACTTCATGGTAAAATAACTGAACTAGCATGAAGTTAATTAAATAGCTGGAGATGATTTTCCTTGACTGCTTTTATAAGAGAACTACCCCATGCAGTCAAGAACAGAGAAGGAATTGAAAAGTTACCAAATGCTGAATAGCTAGATAGCACGATTATGTGAGCAGATGCACGCCTGATGGAATACCAAAGTGGACTGCTGCTTTGGGAGGCCATATAAGGAGTAGTATATCGGTGAAGATAGGATTTAAAAGGCATAACCTCCCCCTAAATACATGTATATCAAAGAGAAAAAAGAAAAAGAAAAATAAAAATCAAGGGTCAATTTAAATAAAAATGTTTTCATGTAATGACGCTAACAATATGAGAATTTTTCAGCATGAATGACTACGCATAACACAATAGAGAGAAAATATGTCAAAAAAGAACCAGAAAATCCAGAAAATGTATTAACTACATATTAGCAAAAGAACCATATCTTTTGTGAACTATATCTGCCAAGCAATTGTCAAGTTACGGAAATCATTAAATGTCTCCCTATGTGCTTGGTAATCTAGATAGTCGTACAAGTTCAAGGTATGAATATTATATTACTAATTTGGCTGGGCAAACTTGCCCATAACCTGCGATCCAGTCACAGCAGACTGCTACTGTTAAGGGAAAAGGAAATTCCATTAGATCTACAGGAACCATTAAAACTAAAATAACTCCAAACGTATGAGGCTGATCAAGGGCAACAAAACTTTCTAAGGATGATAACTGGAAAGAGCAGAATAATCGTAGACTTTCTCTAGACTGATCTAGGCTTTTTACCATGAGAAAATGAGGAAACACCGGGAAATGCTGCACAGAGATTCATGTCTCGCTCAGAGGACATTCATTATTTCATCATGTAGAATTTCTTACGTAATGGATAAATTATATCTATCACTGATATAGGCACAGGTTTTGAAGAAGAAACTCAAAATTCAGTGTACACTTTTTAACAATTTACCATATAAGGCATGTACTCTATTTCATGATTTCCAGCAGACCAAATCCATGGCTGATATGCTGCACTTTGTTCAATGAATCGACCCCATGTGTCCCACCGTAATCCAACATCATTGTACTCGTATCGATCAGCATAAGAAAGATCTCCAACAAATAAGACAGTCTGCCCTCCACTCTGCATGTAATGTTTAAGAGTGGACAGAGAATTGTATGTTTGGCCCAAATCACCTGCATATGAAGAACAAGAGGTCATGAGCTAAATCACTCAGTGAGAAAGTTGAACAAACCTTAAGATCACTGCTTCAGCAGAAGCAGCAAGAAAAAAAAAAAAGTGCTCAAGACACTAGAGATGGAACCACTTGAGGAAAAAATAGGTAGAAGTCATCTTAAACCAGTTGGTCATGCACAACAAAGACCAAGAAATGCATAATTATGCAAAATGAAAACCAAAGTGTACTAGTAGACTGTCTAGGGATTTAAAAAAGAAAAGAAAAGAAGAAGAGTAACTCACCAATAATACCAAATTTATAAGGGGCATCTGGATCAATATTTGGTGGGGCTTGAAACCAAAACTCTCGAGAAGAATCACCACTTCCTATCTTGTAATAGTACTTGGTGTTGTACTGGAAACAAGAAACCATTTAACAACTTAATGAAACATAAAAAGCAGATGGCATGGTGATATATCTCAGAGAAAGGTGATTCTAGAAGGATTATTCTGGTGATTTCGATACCATTTTCCACAATGAACTTAGCATTTACCTTGAGGCCATCAACAAGGCAATGATGGATGTAGCCTGACTGATATTTATAAAACGTGTAGTTTATTGCTGTCCCCTCGGCAACAAAGTTGTACCTACCTGGGGATGTACCATATTGTACTTTACTGGGCCCTAGTTCATTTGCTGTCACCCATGAGATGATTACAGCTTCTCCATCATAGTCACCTTGGGTGATATGCACCTAAGAAATAGTAAAGGTAGACAAGGACGTTATGTCCCATTAAGTATATCATAGAGGAGGAAATGGAAGGGAATGGATGAAGTGATTATTTGAATAAAGGTAGATTGCAAGGCACTCGTTATCATCTCATGACAAGAATTTCAACCATCTTACAGAAAAACCTGCTTCAAAAGAATAGAAAAGTAAATTGCTCTAACAGCAAGTGAATGAGGTCATAGCATCAGAATAAATGCATCTATCAGTGGAGTTGAAGCCTTTTTGTTAAAAAATGTACAAAATTTATGTCAATTCCTAGAGTGTTTCTCCACTAGATTGATGTGTAACAAGCCAGCATTTGCTTCCTGCACTTTAGAACTAAGATACTGATAATAGCTATTACTTGCTTAAGCAGGTGATATTGAAACATAACATTAATATGGATTTCTATGAGGATTCAGGAGATACATCATATTGTGTATATAAATGGCATGGAAGATACAAAACATAGTGACATGTTTTGAAAGAAAATTCAATCGAATTTTTATATATAAACTGGGGTGTATATCAACCTGGCTAAGGAAAGTAATTGTTAGAAAACGGAAGTTCAATAAGTTTTCTTTGTGATGTAGTAATTTAGCATGCACCATGCCTCGTTAGACTCTGGGATATGATCAAAAGCACCTTTGGGAACCTGAAAGTGGCACAATAGGAACAAGATTCCTAGTTCAATGGCAGAACATGGTAGATCTGTACCACAAGCAAAGTCTATTGCATAGGTTCTTTCAAATTTGCTGGTTCAAATTCTGCCATGGTAATCACTTTTCCATACGATCATTGATAATGCACAAATAAAATGCAAGAGCCAGTTTGAACTTTTCTTCCAGATATTAAAGAGCTTCTATTCCAAATATTCTTAAGAATGAATGCTTACTTGTTGTGGTGCATTATGGCCTTTTGGAACTGAGAAAGCTTCATCGTCAAGAGGGATGTCAATAGACGGCCACTCTGAGCGAATGAAAGTACTTGTGATCCTTGCTTTCCCATTGCAAGCAGAAATCAACAAGACAAGGGAAGTGAAAATGAGTTGAAGCAGCAAGGACTGCATCCTAGCAACCTTTAGCATGATTGTAGATCAATTGCCCATAAAAATTATAACTGCATTCAAGAATGTGAACTAATTAAGCAATTGTGTGCATATGTGAACCATCAATAAACGAATATTATCGTAAACTATTTGAAACACCTGTTTAATTCAGACTAACAGTACTGAACAACAAAATTAACGCACTGCCCCTCAACAGACAAGTGCAGATTATTATTTTCGCACAGCTCTTGTAGGTATTTTGACCTTTTCCTTTCCATAGCTCAGCCCAGGCCAAAATCTATTTCCGGCTTACATCTCCCTAACAATGAACACGAATTGGCATCTAAACTCTCAAAGCTCAGCCTAGAAACTTCATAGTCTGAACAAAAGGAAACCACAAAAACGCGACAACACAATCCGTTTCTTAAAATCTCTTGCTGATCAAAGTTATATTGCCGTAACATTCATATTAGTCGCCAGCACGATTCTCATTCTTCAATAACAAACGCATTTTATCATGATCAACAACTAAGGTTCAAATCTTTCAAGTATTTTTAATATCTTAGAGCAAAATTTTCGGGTTCAACTTCTCGTTCAAGTAAAACAAACCGCCCAACTATCAACAAAGCAAAAATTTGAAAAATTAAAAAAAAAATGCTCGAGAAATTAATCGTGACAAAAGTAGAAAACAAGCGGCACCTGAGCCCGCTATCAAACAAGTACGACGCCGAGCTTTATGCAGAAATTCTCAACAACAAACGCACACATACATAACCTTAAAGCATTTGCATTGGAGAGAGAGATAAAAAGAGCGAGTGTGAAAGCAGAAGGGTGTCGAACTTAATAGCAGGGGGGATAGGCGAACCTTAGCAGGTAGGGCAGCGTGGCGTGGCGTGGCGTGGCTTAGCGTAGGTTAGAGAAACCTTTTGTCGCTTAGGCCTTAGTTGGCCCAATGGATTATTCTTCTGGATGGGCGTGGATTACCGCGCCGCACAAATCTTGGTAGATCTACTTGAGGGGACCAACATAGCCCTACCGCGTGTCAGACACAACATAGCCCTTTTGAGATAAAGATGATAACGCTCCAAAAAAAGTATTTTGGTCTTGTCTCCATCCCAAAAACACGCATAACTTTGTTAAACTATCCAACCTTCTCGAAGCAAGATTTGGGTAGATCAACTCACTCTTTAAGGCCATGTATTGCTATAACCAACTTTCAAGCCCTTTGTCAAGGAAGGATTCACCCTGTTATGCTTGCAATAAATAAACACCTTCCTCACCTAAACAAACTTGCAACAACCTCTTAGGGTTAGCATTTCCTATCAAAGGTTTGTGAAGTAGTCCTTGCATATTTTTTCCTTACAGAAACAAGCAATCTTCACATGATGTTCCCCTGTAGAGAGAAAAGGATAACCTTTCGAGAACTACACGTATCCCTTAAGTCAAGAAGCAATAGAACAAGAATCACCCTAAGGTGTAGAGTGAAACTCTAAAAGGAGTAGTAGTTAAGCTATCATCACCCTTTCAGGCTCCAATACCACCACTATTATACAAAGAACAAGTTCTTTCTTAATTGTATAGGATTGAAGTATGCAAAGCAAAAGTGTATGGGTGGAGAAGGCTTTAGGAATGAGAGAAGGGAATGGAGGAGGAGAGAATTTTGTGTGAGAGTAAAAGAATGGAGAGAACTTGTTATGTCAAAGCTTGGTTTTCATTACATTCCAAGGACCTTTATATATAGAGGTTTTACAACTAACTTTCTTATAAGATTCACCTAACTTTCTTATTTTTATTATTAGGTAAAACTAATTTTCAAAAATGGCATGCCATTTTCAAAAATTACTTTTTGACCACCAAACTCTTTACAATGATAGAATCCTACATGGAGTCCTTACATACACTCGCATAGACATGCATACATCACACCATACAAAAGTAAAACTAATAATTACACATAGAAAATCTTATCAGATCATCATTAGATCATTATTAGATCAAAATCAAATCATTATCACACATCCATCATGTTGTCCAAATTGTGTTCTTCCATGTCAATATCAAAATCCTAAAGTCTATGATTAATTTCAAATGCCCATATTTCTTCTTAATTTGTGAGGTGAATCTCTATCACCATAATTCTTGGTGCAACCTTTTCTTCTACAGCTTCATGTTTAAATTTGTAGGTCTCTAGATTAGGAGGACATGGAAAATTTAGATTGTGAAAATTATCCATCTAGAAATCTTCATTAGTGATAAAATGAAGAGCTTGTGCCTTTCTGAGATAAAGATGATAATGCTTTGGAAAAAGTATTTCGATCTTGTATGCATGTTCGTCTTCATTAAAAAAAAGGATTGAATAACTCTTATGGTATTGTTGTTAGATTGATATTGTTGACATGGCACATTGCTTTCTTGATATCCTTCTAGTTGTTATGATTGGAATAGTGAATGTTGTTGAAAGGATGCTGGTTGTACTTTCCTAATAGGGACTTGGATGAAAAAATATTTACACATGACTTTTCTTTATCCATGTAGAGATGATCTTTGAGATGAAACGTCATGAGGATATAGGAACAGTTTGTCATATGCCTAAGCTTTTGTAACCAAGTTGCTTCAATAAAGAGTAGGAAGAGCCACTTAAAAAAAAAAAGACTTTGGTTTCTTCTAGGCATTCTACTAAGAAAATTGGTTAACCATAATTGTAAAAGATCCACCAATTTTGTAGACTCGAGCAAGACACCATAGCATACAAAAGGCTTCCTTTGGGAATGATATTGTGTGTAGACATAGGACATAGAAGGCATTGAGAAAAGGATAGGCTGAATGCTAGTCTATTCATTGAACTGGAGAACTTAATAGACCATAACATTAGAGAAGGATCCTTTGGTAAACATGGATCCTATTGACAGTAAACCTAAGTAGAGTATTATCAACAATGCTCCCTTTTATTATAGTAGGTAAAAGATCTGGTAGCTTGGCTAGTATTCGTTTTGGATTTTCGAGAATGTTATTGTCCATAGTTTTTTCAACTATGGAGGAAAAGGAGGACATTTATGGATGGAAAGGGTGAAGGGAGGTTTAGAAGGTTGAGAAAGGAAATTACTCAAGACATTGTTCTTTCCTTTCATATGCCTTACCTTAAATTTATATTGGTTGAACCAGTTAGCCCATCATAACAACTATGGCTGAAGGATTACCTTATGCTTGAATTGTAACATCTTTAAGAATGTTGAGTATACCATTTCAATCAAGAATTGGTAACTGATAAAATGGAATTGAAACTTTTCAATCCTTCTTTTTACTTCTAAAATTTCTTTGAAAGTGGAATGATAATGATACTCAAATTCTTTGAATGCCCCACTTTTATATCCATAAATTCTTCATTTGCCATTTGTTTCTTCTAGTAAGATCGCACCCTAATAAAGATCACTAGCATTAGTCTGCAATACTCTTTTGCCTTTATTTGGAATCTAGAATGGTGGTAATTTTTGGGCTAATTCCTTTAAAATTTTGACACATCGAGTATGTTATGGATTCTATGTTGGGATTTTTTGGATGTCTTTTTTCAACTATTGAGATAGTGGTGCAATGTATTAAGCTACTTTCTCAATAAGGTTTACCATGTAGTTAATAATTTCCAAGAACTATTGTACCTACTTCAATGTCATATTTGCATCTAGGAATTCAAGTAACTGTAAAGCCAAATGGGGTTGCAATTCTTATTTGCCTTTTGAGATCTTTATTCCAAGAAAATCAACATCTGGCACACCAATTATCATCTTTATTTCTAACAACATGATCTCATATCTTTGCATTAATTCATATAACTGTTTGAGTAGATCTATGGGCATTCTTCATCCTTTGAGAATAATAGGTTATCATCAATGTAAATTAGTGCATGATGGACGACTGGACAAAAGATCTTCATCATTGTTCTTTGAAATAGAAATGGTGCCACCTTTAATCCAAATGGCATAACTGTCCATAAGAAATGGGAGTTTGGAATACAAAAAGCCATTTTGGGCCTTTCTTCAGGTTTTATTCCAAGTTGCCAAAATTCTACTTTGAGATCAAACTTGGAAAAGATTTGGGCCTTTGATAATTAAGCAAAGAGTATAGAATAATTTGGCAGTGGGAATTTATCATCAGTAAGAAAATGGTTCAAAGGCTTGTAATTAAGATCCAACCTTAATTTTCCTCTTGCCTATTCTGCTTGCTTGTTGACATAGAATGCTTCACATACCCATTCTAACTTCATTGGCTCAATTAAGCCATCAAGCTGGAGTTGTTGCAACTTGGCTTAAGCTAGTGCCAAATGTTTAGGATTCATGCCTTTATGACTCGCTTTTGTTGGATTAATATCTTCATTTCTCTTAAACGAGAGTGTTATGAAGAACTTCTCATTTTGCCACAGAGGATCTGAATATTTTTTGAGAAAATCTATATAGCCTTTAGCATAATTGGTTTCAATAATCTTCATTTTGAGTTGCTGTAAACCATTAAAGATATGGAATAGGTTTGGAATGCCTGTCCATGAAGCAAAAGGCCTCCAATCTTCTTGCCTTTTAAAGTCCACCAGACATTTTTAAGATTAGGAATAATATCAAACCTAACCAGAACATCCTTGCCTAGTAGATTAGTTCCATAGAATGTTGCCATGAATTGAAAACCAATAATAAGTTTGAGAGTGACTAGTTTACTTTTGAGAGTAACCTCAAATAATTCACCATTGGCCGTTCTAAACATCCTTGAACATTTCTTCCAATAAGCTTATGGCAACACGTCCGGCTTTATAAAGCTAACACTAAGCTTGTGTCAAAAAATGCTATTACTTTAACTAGCTTATCATATTTTTCTAGAATAATCAAACTTGTGCTGATGGAGAAATTTGATCTTTGATCTTGAAAATGGATAAATCTGGATCCATGATGTGAGCAAAAGTAGATATCATGCAATAATGATATTCTCAGTCATCATTAGAGGAATCATTAGACTTAAAGTTCATCTCAAAATACTCTTATGCTACTTTAAGAATTGTATCTGGGCCCTATTCATCTTTTTCAAAAAATATGGATTCAAGATCATCATCCTCAACCCATGGTGTAACCTAATGGAGGGAATCAATGAGTTGAACACATTTCTTCTTCTATGGACATTGATTTGCAAAATGCCCTTCCTTCTTGCAAACAAAGCACTTAGTGCCTCACTTTTTCCCTATGAATTTCTTCTTTTTAGAGAACTAGAATTGCCTTTTCCTTCCTTTCCTATAGGATTGTTTGGGAAAATGCTTGAACTTGGCCTTGTGATGCTTTTTACCAGAATGACAATAACCATTCTTGTTCGAGCCTTTGCACTTGATTTACAAGTTTGGTTTATGACAACTTAAATGGATAATTTTCCCCATGAATTGGAGATTTTGGATGAACTCGTACTTGTTGCATAACTGATCTAGAGCAATCAAGGCTTGTTTATAAAGTCGTCCAAGAGTAGTTACTGAAAGTGAAACTTTGGCCATGTTGAGATTCTATAGGATTTCTTTTCCTAATAGAACAGGGAGTGAAGTAAGATAGGTTTGTTTGAGATTTACATCATCAAAACCTCCTACCAAGTAGAATCTTTTTTAAAACATGTTGTAGTGCTACTCCAAGTCTTTTCTACTTAAAGAACAACACTTGATCTTTAGCAATTCTTCTTGAGCTTATTCAATAAAATCTCCCTAAAATCCTAAGAACTCAATGTGAATGAGTCCAAAGAAATGATTGATGTCATTGGATGCTCTAACTTCATCTTGTGTATGGTTACCAAGATTAAACCACCAGAACTACAAGCGTCCACGGAACTTTTCTATAATTTTATGTTGAAAATCATGCATTTGTATGTTTTGTTGAGAAAAATTTTATTATGTTAAATATATGAATTTGTGTGCACATATTAAACATCAAAGGAAGAAAAGGTGTGCAAATTATAATATCAATTAATGATATTATAAAGTAGCCAGGTTCCTACATTCCACTATCAAACATCAAATATGAAGTTAATTTGAATTATTTTATGTGCATTTTAATTAGTAGAATAATTCATATTATTGCTTATATTAAAGAAATGTGATACTTGGAAATAATGTGCTTATAGGTACATTTAAAGGACAAAGGCATGTTACATTAGAGTACATATCTTTATTGGATCGACCATATATATATATATCTGAAGCCCGTGAAGTTGAGGCCTGTGAAATTGAAGCCTGTGAAGCTAAAGCCTATGAAATTGAAGCCCGTGAAGTTGAAGCCCGTGACACTGAAGCCCATGAAGCTGGAGCCTATGAAGTTGAAGCCTAGTGCCTATCACTTAAATGAAATGGCAGCGTCTCAGTTTGACAAGAGCTTAAGCTTTTATGTCAAACAAATCTGAAGCCCTGGCCGCACACTCAACTAAAGCCACCTTCCTCTTCTCACTTTCTTTCTCGACGTCGACTCGAACGGGAAGAAGAATGAAGCGATGGAGTGTCAAAACGGCTATTTTGCTGTTAAAATCATCATCTTTGCAGTTGTGTGATGTCGTGTCTATCAAATCTCAATGGAAGAAATTCAAACATGTTTGAACCGAAACCCTAACGTGTTCAAGGTTTGAATATTTGCTATAAAAGGGAGCTTCGGGTGAATGTTTGGGCGTGTTGATCAACATATTTGCTAATTTAATCAAAAGAGATTGAAGCTTTGATTTATCTGTTCTCACTGCCGTGTTTTTCAATCCTTGAAGAAAAAGAAAATTTTCAGTGATATTTCCTAAATTCATTATCTTTTGAATATCATTTGATATATTGATCTTTGTATGTGCTAGATTATCTAAAACATTATTTGCACAGAAAGATCCTTATAAATCTGAAACCCTAGATTTGTGAAAATTAGGGATTTTGTGATTAAAGCTTGAATTAATTCTTTATACGTTTAATTAGCTCTTTGATAAGCTTAAATCCTCACCTATATCACATATTTGAGGATTAGCTTAATGTACTAAGGGTTTTATAAACCTAACTCTGTAACCGAAAGTTGTATAACTCTTTTTTAAGGAGTTGTGGAGTGTAGGAAAGGAGTTCTCCTAGCTTGAAGTAAAGTAGACTTCAACTTGGTTTAAGTTGAAAGACAAGAAGGTGGAAGTAGGTGAAAAGTGTCGAACCACCGTGTAATTTTTGAGCTTGATTTTTCTATCTTTGTTTACATTTATATGCTTTGGTATTATTGTGATAATTAACTACATTGCGTGGTTAAGTAAGAAAATAGAAAAAGGAATTTATTAATTCATAAGTTCTAAATAACCAATTCAACCCCCCTTTCTTGGATAGCCATAAAACCTTACAATTGGCATCGGAGCCAGGTTCTCTATTTTAAAGGCTTAATATCCTAGAGTAGATCCACTTACATGGCTATGGAGAAAGGAGTAACTATTACGGGGTATAATAAACCACCTTTGTTTGATGAGATAAATTAAAATCTTCATTGTCGGTCAAGACCCTAAAGCTTGGCAAATAATCAAAAAGGGTACCACTTTACCCAAAATTGATGAATGGAGTAAAAATGAAGCTAAAATCATAGGAATAAATGCTTAGGCTATGAACATGATTTATAGTGAGCTGAAGGCTCATGAATTCAACAAAGTATCATCTTGCCTTACTGGTAAGGAAATATAGGACAAGTTAGAAGTTATATTCGAAGGTACTAAAAAGGTTAAGTCATCCAAGGTAACCATGCTCACTCATGATTATGAACTGTTTACCATGCTTGAATATGAAACTATTAGTGACATGTTTGGTAGATTTACATAAATAGTCGTTGAACTTAAGCTGTTAGCTAAGACCTATACAAATGAAGAAATGGTTAGAAAAATGCTAGTATCCTTACCCGAGAGCTAGGATCCAAAGAAAAGGGCCATAAAAGAAGCTCATGACCTTGATAGTCTAACCCTAGATGATCTATTATGATCACTAAAGACTTATGAAATGTAATTAATTGGAAGGGTAAGAGAAAAATAGAATAGAAGGTCATTTGCTTTAAAAGTAGAAATAGAAAAGCTTGAAGAAGTTGAGTCAGAAAATGATGAGATTGCTCTTATAGCTAGAAGATTCAGAAAATATCTTAAAAAGGATCTAGGAAGAAATAAAGGACAACCTAGAAAGAATGAAACATATGATTCTAGGGATAACTTATGCTATAAGTGTAGAAAACTTGGACATATCAAGGTTGATTGCTCTTCACTCAAGAAGAAGAACAATAAAGGGAAGAAGAAGGCAATGATTGCTGCCTAGGATGATGAAAGCTCTTCATCAGATGAAGAACAAGAAAAAGTTACTTACCTTTGCTAAACCGCAAATGCAACACTAGAAGAAGAACTCGAGGTAAGTGATTCTGAACCTGAAACAAATCTTAGTGGTGATATTGAGACTGCCTTCTTTGATCTGGTTGAATGTGCAACAAGAATGAAAGAAAAATATAAGAGGATGAAAGCTAAATATAAATATGCAAAAGTTAAATCTGAAATTGATAAACTTGCCATGATCATCTATGACTTGCATGCATGAAAGTATTGATGTATTTGAGAACATTTCTGTGAAGTCTGATACATGCTCTATGATCAATACTTATTCTCATTTAGAAAATAAGCATGATGATGTATCAAAAACAATATGTGAGAACCAAGACATAACCACACTTAACATGAAAATTCTAAAGTTAGAAAAAGAAAAATCTAAAATTCAAATGAAATTGGATGACACTAATTTATTGTTACACAAGTTTACAAAAGGTAGTAACTTGTTAAATAATGTGTTAAAATCACAAAGAGGTGTATACAATAAAGCTAATATAGGATATAATTCTTTGAAGAACACAAAAACATCTACAAACTTCTTTGATAATAAGGATTGTGAATTTCTGCTACATTATAAATGTTCTTATTGTAATTATATTGGTCATTCATTTGATACATGTCCTATTAGATTTAGAAGAGCATACAAGATTAGGAAAGTATGGATACCTAAGAAAATAAACAATGCAGTAGAAACTAACACTCATGGACCCAAAGAAAAAAGGGTACTAAGATCTCCAACACAAAATTTTGTTTCTACGAGATGTGAGCATGAACATAGACAAGAAGAAGCACAAAGAACTATGGATTCTGGACAGCAGCTGTTCCCGTCATATGAGTGGGACGATGGAGCTCTTCTTAACACTTGAGTTGAAATCCAGAGGTACCGTATCTTTTGGAGATAACTCCAAAGGAAGAATTAAGGGTATATGCACCATAGGTAACCCAAAATCTCTTCTCATATCTGATATGTTGTATGTTGATGAACTGAAATTTAATTTATTAAGTATAAGTCAATTGTGTGATAATAATTTCAAAATTAGATTTGGAAAAGAACTTTGTCTTGTTGAAAATTTGGAGAAAAATGTAAGAATTATTGGGAAAAGAAAAGATAATATTTATGTACTTGATCTTAGCAAGTTAACAAATGAACAAACATGTTTAATTGTTAATAACAGTGATGATGCTTGGTTATGGCATAGGAAACTCGATCATGCTAATCTAGGACTATTAGAGAAATTATCTAAGAATGTCTTAGTTAAAGGGTTACCCAAGCTCACCTTTGATAATAATAAGTTATGTGATGCTTATGTGAAAGGGAAGCACACTCAAAGTAGTTTTAAGCCAAAGTTAATAGTGTCTACCTTAAGATTGTTAGAACTAATACACATGGATCTATTTGGTCCTTTAAGAACAACTACCATGAATGGGAAATATTATGCTTTAGTCATAGTAGATGATTATACAAGATATACCTGGGTACATCTACTTGCTAGGAAAGATGAAGCATTCGAGAAATTTGTTGATTTCTTTAAAATGGTGCAAAATGAAAAAGATCTTACCATAGTTAAGATTCGAACAGATCATGGTGGTGAGTTCAAAAATTATCTTTTTGAGAAATTCTATTCCAAAAATGGCAACTCTCACAATTTTTCAATACCTAAGACACCACAACAAAATGGTGTTGTAGAAAGGAAAAATAGGACACTTTAGGAAATGGCTAGAACCATGATGTGTGAATACAATCTTCCTAAACATTTTTAGGGAGAAGCTATAAGTACGGCTTGTTATATCTTAAATAGAGCATTCTTAAGACCAATTTTTGAAAAAGACTCCTTTTGAGTTATTGTTTGGTAGAAAACCAAATATATCCTACTTTCATGTGTTTGGAAGTAAATGCTTTTATTGAACCATGGAAAAGAGTCACTTGGAAAGCTTAACTCTAAGAGTGATGAGGCCATATTTCTCGGTTACTCTTAAACTAGCAAAGCATATAGAGTTTTCAATAAGATAACTCTAGTTGTTGAAGAGTCTATTCATGTAAAATTTAAAGATGACTCTTACTTGAACCTTAATGAACAAGAAGTGAATGATAAGTATGTATCTGTTGAGGGGGAGTTAGACTGAAGAGAATTCACTTTTCCTAGAGTAAGAAGTGAAGTAGATAGAGTAAGTACACGGTTTAGATATCACAACACATGTGAACATCAAGCTTTCTTATCTCAAGTAGAGCCAAAGAAAGTAGATGAAGCTCTTGAAAATGAAAGTTGGTTTCTTGCTATGCAAGATGAACTAAATTAGTTTGAAAGAAACAAAGTTTGGAAATTAGTTCCAAGACCACAAAACCATTCGGTCATAGGGACAAAATGGGTATTCCAAAATAAATTAGATGAGTGCGGGACAATTACCAGAAACAAAGCTAGATTAGTTGCACAAGGATATAGTCAAGAAGAAGGAATTGACTATGATGAAACATTTGCACCCATAGCTAGATTAGAAGCCATTCGAATGCTACTTGCTTTTGCTTGTTACATGAACTTTACACTCTTTCAAATGGATATAAAGAGTGCCTTCTTAAATGGTGTTGTAAAAGAAGAAGTTTATGTTGAACAACCACCTGGATTTAAAGATCCCATATGTCCAAATCATGTATTTAAGCTCTCTAAAGCTCTATATGGTTTGAAACAAGCCCCACGGGCTTGGTATGACAAGTTAAGTACCTTTTTACTAAATAAAAATTTTAGAAAAGGCAAGGTAGATAATACTCTGTTTGTTAAGACATAAGGGAAAGAAATTTTGATTGTCTAAATCTATGTTGATGATATTGTATTTGGCTCTACAAATTCTGTTATGTGTGAACAATTTGTAGACTCTATGAAACATGAATTTGAAATGAGTATGATGGGTGAATTAAATTATTTTCTTGGACTACAAATTAAACAAACATCTAAAGGAATATTCATAAGTCAAACTAAATATACAAAGGAGTTGTTTAGGAAATACAACATGCATGATTCTAAACTAATAAACACCCCTATGAGCACATCTACATCTTTGTCACATGATAATGTTGGAGTTAGTGTTGATTCTAAAATGTATAGAGGCATGATTGGTTCCTTACTATATTTAATTGCTTCTCAGCCAGACATTATGTTTAGTGTTTGTTTGTGCTCACAATTTCAATCTAATCCCAAGGAACAACATCTAAAAGTTGTTAAAAGGATCTTTCGGTACCTAAAGGATACAATTACATTAGGAATTTGTTACTTAAGAGACACTATGTTCGATTTACATGCATTTAGTGATTCTGACTATGTTGGATGTAAAATAGATAGAAAAAGTACAAGTGATATATGTCAATTTCTAGGACACATGCTGGTTTCTTAGCACTTTAAGAAACAAAACAGAGTTGCTCTTTCTTCCACTGAGGCAGAATACATAGCTGCGGCTAGCTATTGTGCTCAGATTCTATGGATGAAATAACAATTAGAAGATTATGGCATCTTATTTACTAAGACTCCATTGAAATGTGATAATACCAGTGTAATAAATTTAACTAAAAATCTGATACAACACTCTAAAACCAAACATATAGAAATAAGATATCACTTTATTCGAGATCGTGTTGAAAAATCTAATATTTCTATTAAGTTTGTTTGGACTGACTAGCAACTTGCTGATATCTTTACCAAACCATTGGATAATAAAAAGTTCTCTACTTTTCGAAGAAAGCTTTGTATATGTCTAATTGATGATATTGCTTAAAATCTGTAAGCAATTTTTTTTTCTACACCTTGCTTATATATTCTTTATTTGGTTCCTATCTTGAGGGGGAGCATTGCCTGCACATTTAGTATAAGGTCATATCTCTACTACTCATCTTTTCATGCCACTCATACTCTTCATTTTTATCCATCTTCCTCGATTATCTTTTACCATGATATTCTTTTAGCTAATGTCAAAAAAAGGGAGAGTACATTGTAGCACATGTATGTTCCATTTCTGACTTTCAATGCAGAATGTGGGATAAACTCTCTTACACATAAGATAGTTGAATGTGAGATACTTCTGTAACATATTGTATGCATAAACATACTTGCTATGATGAATGTACTTGCCCTAATGAATATCTGTGTAAACATGAATATGCTTATTGTGGTTATACATTCATACATTACTGGATATATGATTATGTGCTAGTTGGTTGGATCCATTATGAAAATTTTGCCATCATCAAAAAGGGGGAGAATTTTGAAAATCATGTGTTTGTATGTTTTGTTGAGAAAAATTTTATTTTGTTGAATATATGAATTTGTGTGCACATATTAAACATCAAAGGAAGTAAAAGGTGTGTAAATTATAATATCAATTAATGATATTATAAAGTAGCCGGGTTCCTACATTCCACTATCAAACATCAAATATGAAGTGTTCGGTGAATTTTATATGCAAGTGAACATGTCGAACAAGTAATATAATGATAAGAAAGATATCGTCCCACAAAGATTGGTGATTACTAGACCAACTAATTACTAACGGTGAATAACTCCTAGAATTTATCTAGCAAACCAAATTGATGGATGATAGATTAACTAAGTCTAAGAAAACTTAATAAAAGAAATATGTTAGAGCATATGACTTCATCATAATTACTAGGTACTAATATTGATTATTTATGCTTGCAAAAGAGATAATATCTATGTGATGGCGGAATTTGCTAATTTATTTACTATCCTATGTCTAGATATAGCAAACCTACTTAGTTCATTAATTCACTATATCTCTATATGTGAATTGAAACAAACCAAATGCATTAGGATCTATGAATATTCCCAGTTTACACCAAAAGCCATACAAACAATATGGTATATGTCTATCCATATTTAATCTATGGTTACATATTACAAGAAGCAACTGCATGCTATTTCCTGTCGGTCTTTAACATACAAATCAACTCATCTAAGTGGTAGCTAATCACCTAAAAGCATTAAACTCCGTAATATGTAACTTCACATAAATAAAATATCTTGCAAAACATAATAATCATAAGATTCATACCATCATAATTAGGTTACATCATAGCTCTAACAAAAATAAACTAAAACATAAAGAAATAATAAGGAAGAATGGTAATAAGAAATAAAGAAGGCATTTTGAATCCAAGAACAAGAAGTCTGTCACCCTTTTTATCTTCTCTTCAAGAAAACCTTGAATTCTTGGCCTCTCTCTTGAGTTATGCTCCATTTCCTCCTCCTCTTCTCTTCTCTTATATAGGGTTAGGTTTAGACTTACTCTTATCCTAGTAGAATTGGGTTTTAGAGATCTAAAATAATTGGGTTTTGAACTCTTAATTTAATTAGGTTTTGAACTCCTAATTTAATTAGGCTTTAAACTCCTAATTTAATTAGGTTTTGAACTTCTAAATTAATTAGGATTTGAATTCCTAACATGACTGGGTTTTCTAAATAAATAGAAAACCCAATAACAATAGAAAATCTAATAACAATCATCCAAAGCCCAAGCCCATCTTAACTCTCTTGATCTTGATATTACGATTTTGCCACACAATAAGTATCAGGTTCTCCATGTTCATTCCTTTTCTCCTTGCCTCCTTGTGCTACATAAACAAGATAAATATAGGTAAATAAAGAGGAGTTCAAATGTTTTCTCACAATTATTAAAGTTATTTATTGCCTAAAATAGGTAAAATAACTCTATAAAAATAGAGTTATCATGAAGTTAATTTGAATTATTTTATGTGCATTTTAATTAGTAGAATAATTCATATTATTGCTTATATTAAAGAAATGTGATACTTGGAAATGGTGTGCTTATAGGTACATTTGAAGGACAAAGGCATGTTACATTAGAATACATATCTTTATCGGACCAACCTAAAGCCCGTGAAGTTGAGGCCCGTGAAATTGAAGCCCATGAAGCTAAAGCCCATGAAGCTGAAGCTCGTGAAGTTGGAGCCCATGAAGCTAAAGCCCAACACCTATCACTTAAATGAAACGGCAGCCTCTTGGTCTAATAAGAGCTTAAGCTTTTATGTCAAATGAATTTGAAGCCGTAGCTGCACACTTGACTAAAGCCACCTTTCTCTTCTCACTTTCTCTCTCGATGCCGACTCCAATGGGAAGAAGAATGAAGCGATGGTGTGTTACAACGACTATTTTGCTGCAAAAATCATCATCTCTGCAGTCGTGTGATGTCGTGTCTATTAAATCTCAATGGAAGAAATTCAAACAAGTTTGAACCGAAACCCTAACGTGTTCAAGGTTTGAATATTTGCTATAAGAGGGAGATTTGGGTGAATGTTTGGGCTTGTTGATCGACATATTTGCTGATTTGATCAAAAAAGATTGAAGCTTTAATTTATCTATTCTCACTACCATGTTCTTCAATCCTTAAAGAAAAAGAAAATCTTCGGTGATATTTCCTAAATTCATTATCTTGTAAATGTTATCTGATAGATTGATCTTTGTATGTGCTAGATTATCTAAAACATTATTTACATAGAAAGATCCTTGTAAATCCGAAACCCTAGATTTGTGAAAATTTAGGATTTCGTGATTAGAGCTTGAATTAATTCTTTATACATTTAATTATCTCTTTGATAAGCTTAAATCCTCACCCATATCACATATTTGAGGATTAGCTTAATGTACTAAGGTTTTTATAAACCTAACTCTATAACCGAAAGTTGTATAACTCCTTTTTAAGGAGTTGTGGAGTGTAGGAGAGGAGTTCTCCTAGCTTGAAGTAAAGTAGACTTCAACTTGGTTTAAGTTGGAGGAGAAGAGGGTGGAAATAGGTGAAAAGTGTCGAACCACTGTATAATTTTTTAGCTTGATTTTTTTTGTTTTTATTTACATTTGTATGCTTTGATATTATTGTGATAATTAACTACATTATATGGTTAAGTAAGAAAATAGAAAAGGGAATTTATTAATTCATAAGTTCTAAATATCCTATTCAACCCCCTCTTCTTGGATAAATATAAAACCCTACATTTTGTCCACTACTTAAGCAAAACTAGTACACCCTTTTCTTAGCTTAATAGCCATATAAGAATAGATTTGGAGCAATCTATCCTTCCATTGATGTGGAGGAATATCATCTACGGATATGAGAGGAATATCTCAAGCATATGTATCTAACTAATTAGAAGTTATAAGCATTGCTCATTTTGTATTGGTTTCTCCTAGAGATTCAACATGAGTAATTTTCAGTTCTTTAACATTCATCAATAGATCACCAATCCAAGAATCATCATTATTAGAGGCATTTTCCAAGATATTGAGGACTTTAGGTTATTTTGGTGGAATAGGTTTGTCTACTTTTGCAATTTCTTCTAGGAAAGCAAAAATAGGGTTTTGGCAAGTGAGCACTATGTGTTCTTTGATACAAAGTCATTTTTGTTTTCTATTTGGTGGGGTTGGAGTTGGAGTTGGAGATCTTTGTCTTTCAAACTAAGTTTCATAGTTAACAATACAAGTATAGGTATTGGGAAGTTTGAAAGATGGAGAACTAGGTTCATAAGGTGATGTAATGAGTAAAGGTTGGAACACTTTTGATGGTTCAATGGAATGGAAGGATAGGAAAAAAGGGTCTATCTGGGGGTCTTTCTCTTTTTATGGCTTCCAATTGATATCTGAGGTGGTTGAGTTGAACTTCTATGCCTGACACCTTTCAATAATATCTTGAAAGGTCTAGAAACCTCGATCTAGTTATTCCAAAAGCTAGACTTGGCCTCGTGCTATCTATTTTAACATCTTATTTTGTGACAAAGCATTTTCAGACTACCAATTCATAATGGCTTTTGCCATAGTAATAGGCTTTTTGTTACCATTAGATTGAATGGTTATTGTTGGGATCTTCTAGACATGCCTTATCTTTTGTTGCTCATCTAAGTACTCAAGTGGAGGAAACTTATCTTCATAAGTTTCAGAATTGGGATCCATGCCTTTTGAATTTCTAATCATATTAACTTTTAGAACCTTCTTATTGTACTTTTTACTTGCTTGCTTTTTTTGCCTTGTAATCAAGCCATGCCTTGGGTGGTCTTTCTAGGTCACCATAAAGCACATAAAATTCAAACGTTTTACCCGTTGGTTCTTTCAAAGTGTCCACTGCTGGGTCACCTTCTTCATATAGCTCCTTGAGTATGACCAAAATCACTACAATCTACTTCATTTTCTTTTGGATCTAGATCAAGACATGCTTGGCAATTACATTCTTCAAAGTACTTATGGTCATCATCATCTTGAGCAACATAATTGGCCCTCCCATCTTTGTCAAAATAGAGAATAAGTGGGTTTGCATTTGAGACTAAATAGGTGATAGAAAATGATGTTTATGAAGAGGATGGATTTTTTATCAATTCTCTTGTCCTTGGAAGTTATAAAAACTTCTCCATTTGACAGTGTTTTTAAAGATGGGTCTTGGCTTGCAACTGGCTATGTTGATTGGACCTTCCATTCATAAGTAGTGATCAGCAATAGCTTCACCAATTCATCTTGTGGAATTTGCCTTGAAACATACACGTGATTAGGGACATGTGCAGAGTCATATTTGACCAAAAAAGCCTCACCCATTAGCATTATATGGAGTGGCTACAACAAAAAAATGATTCTAAAGTTGGTATGTTTTGGTAGTGCAACGTTGCTTTGATAGCATTAGTTATCTAGGGTGCTTTAGGGATATGAACTTTGATAACTCTATTTTTATAGAGTTATTTTACTTATTTTTAGGCAATAAACAATGCAATGCTTATGAGAAAATATTTGAATTACTCTTTATGTACTTAAATTTGCCTTGTTTTTGTATAATAAGGAAGCATGGAGAAAAAGAACAAGCATGGAGAACTTGATGCTTATTATATGGCAAAATATGGTCAAAATATCAAGATTAAGAAAATCAAGGTGGGCTTAGGCTTGGGCTTTAGATGATTGTTATTAGATTTTATTGTTATTGAGTTTTCTAAATAATTAGAAAACCTAATCATATTAGGAGCTCAAAACCCAATTGGTTTAGGTCTCCAAATCCCAGTTCTACTAGGATAGGAGATAGGTTTAAACCTAAACCTTATTTAAGATAAGAGAGGAGGCCAAAGAAGGGAGAAAGGGAAATTGAGCACAACTTAAGAGAGAGGCTAGGAATTTAAGGTTTTCTTAAAAAGAAGACAAAAAGGGTGACAAACTTCTTGTTCTTGGATTCAAGTGCATTTTTTATTTCTTATTACTATTCTTCCTCATTATTTCTTTGTGTTTTAGTTTATTTTTGTTAAAGCTACGATGTAACATAATTATGATGGTATGAAGCTTATGATTATTATGTTTTGTGAGATATTTTGTTTATGTGAACTTACATATTACTGCGTTTAATGCTTTTAAATGATTAGCTACCACTTGAATGATCAAATTTACATGTTTAAGACCAACAGGAGGTGATATGCAGTTGCTTCTTGTAATATGTAACCATAAATTAAATATGGATAGACATATATCATATTATTTGTGTGGCTTTCGGTGTAAATTGGAAATATTCACAGATCCTATGCATTTGGTTTGTTTCAATTCACATATAGAGATATAATGAATTAATGAACTAAATAGGTTCACTATACCTAGACATAGGATAGTAAATAAATTAGGAGGTTCCGCCATCACATAAATATTATCCTTCTTGCAAACATACATAATCTACATTAATACCTCATAGTTATGGTGAAATCGGACACTGTAACATGTTTCACGTATTTAGTTTTATTAAATTTAGTTGATTAGTCTATCATCTATCAATTTGGCTTGTTAAATAAATTTTAGGAGTTGTTCACTGTTAGTAATTAGTTGGCTTAATAATTAGCAATCTCTATGGGATGATATCTTTCTCATCATTATATTACTTGTTCGACATGTTCACTTGCATTTATAATTTCACCATACAAACTTGTATAGTAAGACAATAACACATATGTGGATTTGACAAAGGAACATAGTAATTTGGATAAATTGTGAAAGTGACTACTCTTTGATTTAGGGTAGTCTTTAGATTTGCTATGCATGCATCGTTATAATGCAAAAATTTGGAGTCAAGCAAAGCAATTCTTACTGCTAGAAGCATTCCTTTTCTACCATTAAGAGTAAGGTAGATTTTGACAGCTCCAAAATGAAGGTGGGTATAACCTTCAGCAGAATAGATATGAGGAACCTCTAAAGGGATTTCAAAGTGCAATAATTCTTGGGAATCATTAACTACATACAAACTTTATCAAGAAAGTAGCTAAATACATTGCACCGCTATCTTAATTGTTGAAAAAAGACCCCCTAACATGGAATCCAGAACATACTTGATGTGTTAGAATGTTAAAGGAGTTAGCCTAGAAATTGCCACCACTCCATATTCCAAATAAAGGAAAAAGAGTACTCCAGATTGATACTAATGATCTTTATTGGGGCATGATCTTACTAGAAGAAATAGATGACAAAAGAAGAATTTGTGGATATAAAAGTGACATGTTCAAAGAATGACTGTCATTATTACTCCACTTTCAAAGAAATTTTGGCGGTAAAAAAAGGGATTGAAAAGTTTCAATTCCATCTTATCAATTTTGGGAAACACAAAATTGAGAATTTAATTTAGGTTTCATTGGTTTTTGAATTATTATTCTTCTCTTTCTTACAAAATAAAATTTAATTGACATGTTATTTGACAATTTCATAATGTGGCATACTATATTCAACAACTTTTTTTTGGTGTGGAAATGGTTATATTTATGACCTTGTAGTTAAATAATTACTTTATCTCTTATAAGAGTGTGTTATGCATGAGTTATATAAATATGCATTTATTAAAATATCTTTAAGGTTCTCATAGTGTTAATTTAATTATTATAAGTTGTAGGTATGTTTATTTAGAAAATTAAAAAAAATGAAAGAGAAAAAAAAAAGTTGACAATGAAAAGTTATTGGTGCATCTCATCCTATAAAACCATTGGTCTTTTATAGTTGACCATGTAAACTCATTTCTTATAAAGAAAGTCATAGAAACTACTTGTATGACCTTAACAAAAGTTGGGTTATGAAGGATGTGTGATCCTTTTCATAAATGTATGACCTTTAAAAATGGTCGTGATAGAATTGCGGCTTATCTTTAACAAAGATCGCGAAAACCACTTTCATGAGAAAGTCGTGGTGCCTTTTATGATCTCCATAACTCGTAGAGTTTAAAGTCACATCCTCTAATTGTAGGCATTAGAAGGTATTTATTATTTGCTGTTTATGGAGATTGCAAAGATAAAGGAGACTCTACTAGGACTAGGCTTCTCCATACCTATGGAGAAGGTAATCATTTAGCTAGTTGTTTACCCAATCATGGACATTCAATTGATGGGATACAAATCGATGAATATCTTGATCTTTATGCAAAAATATGTCTTTGGAAGATCAACTTGGTTTGGTTCTACTTGTTTTTGATAAGTCTTTGCAAAGTTTTATTTTCTTTCATTGGATTGAGTGAATGGATCTATGAGCTAGTGATTACCTAGTACTTCTTAGGAAAAATTGTCTTGGAAATTAAGCTAATCAAAATCTATTTTTTGGATTACTTAATAGTTTGTGATAAGTTAGGTTGATCTTTTTGAATATTTTTTAAAATTTTTAGTGGAATTTTTGTTATGAGAGTGATAGTGATAGGTCAATATTGGCCTTTTGACTTTTTTGTTTTTCTAGGCATGGTATTTACTCATTAAAGGTAATGGAGGGAGATTTTCTGGTGGGTTTGATATCAATGTTTTCAAAAAGGTTCACAAGACTAGTATAACTTAATTTGACATATTGCCTGTCTTTGAGTTGTATAATTGTAGAATCTAGATGATAGTTTTTGTATATGGAAATTCATTGTTGTATTGTTTGGTTAGGTAGGGAATGTTTTGTTCATGCCTTTTCTGTTAGTCGAACTTATTGTCAACAAAATGGAAGGTACTTTCCTAACTTTAATCATTAGTATCTCTAGACTAGAAAGTTATTGGAAAATACTTTTTAGTTGTTTTTATAGACTAATACTTGAGCTTTTTTTTTTCCTTTTTTCTTTTTAGTTAATATTTACATTATTAATCTTGTGCTTCATTCTATAGATGGCAAAAAGCCTATAGTTGTTGATATGGAAGGATTGGCTCCTAGAGGTAGCTTGGAGTTGGCAATGGTTTGTGTTTATTGCTAAGGAGGAAAATTTTCTTTGTTTCTTTTTCTCTTTTCTCTTTTTATCTTTGTTATTGAATTTGGTAGTTATTGCATCGCTGCCTTATTCTAGTTATCCTTTTATAGGGATGCCATGCATGTATTACACCAAGAACTCAACTTGGCTTGCTTGAGTTGTCACTTGGAGTAATTCCTAGGGTAAAACATTGTATTTACAAACACAAGAACAATGTAAAAAATTACACAAAACATCTCAAATTGAAAAACAATTAAGTTGTCACCAAATTGTCTTCCCTTTTAAATTGAATTTGCATAATTTCTACACATTAGAGGGAGGAAGAGGAGTTGTTTGAAAAAGGGGAAGAAAATAAGCCAACATGTGCTTTCATGCACCGTCACCACACGCTGTCACATGCTGCCACGCGCCGGTGACACATGCCACCATGTGCTGCCACGTGCCACTGCTGTTCTTCATAGAAAATGCTAGAAAAGGTAGATCAAAGCCCCTGGAGTGCTGATTTGTAAAGAAATAGCCCAAATCTATTGTAGAAATGCGTAGATTTGAGGAAAAAGGTTCAGATGGCATTTTCCGTTGTTTGCTAGAAACTACTGTGAAATCGCTCAAATTTGCTATAGAACTACCAAAAATTGCACAAAGGGATCAGATATGCTTCTTCCTTACCAAAAAACACCCAAAAACCACCGGAAAATAAAGTGGGTTGTTACCAGAGCTACTGAAGGGCGAATGGTCAACAATCGCATGACTGTCACTCCTCTCTAAGACCCACATTATCATGTATAGTCCCTAAACCTCTAGCGACACCCTCTCTCCTCTCTTATTGCTCAATGATCCCGAATGCCTAATAATCGACTCTCCTCTTTTCTCTTTTAGTTCTCTCTTGGTTTGTTAGAAGCCCATTTTTACATGATAAAAGCCCCAATTTTTGACTTTTTCTTTTTGTCTTTTTCTCCCCTTTTTCACTTGTTGCCCGACTTCACTTAATACAACTTTCCTTGCTAGTTAGCCATGAGTTGCACTTTCACGACAATGTCTCTTTTCATTTTGGTTATTGCTTCTTTTCTTTCATTTTCATCTAGTTCGAGTTTACTGCATGAAAAAATGAAACTTGTATAAATATAAACCAAATATCAATATAATTTAACAAATAATATATTATATAATGCCTAAATAATCACAATAATCCTATATAAAATAAAGTTATCATACTCCAACTGAATGCCATACAACCTGAAGTGCATATGGATACTTTATTTTAGGCAGTTAAAATAAAGTTAGCAGTTCAAAATTGCTTAAGCAATACTAGGACGTTTTTGCAAAGCCACAAGGTTTGCCCTCCCCATAGTCATGTGATCAAGATCACCTTGAAAAAAGAAAAGTAATAGTGATTAAGCTGTATCCTCATCCTTTTTACCAAAAAAATGAGATTGAAAAAATTGTTGCAAAGCTCTTACCAATAGGTATATGGTACAACTAAGTTAGGGCCCTTTCTCTACACTAATCCTCTTAGTTCAAAAAAGGATCACTCCTAGAATATATGTATAGAATTTAAAGTCCTAAGCTACAACATCATTTGGGATAACTACCTGTACCCATGATTGATGAATTGTTCGGTAAGATACATAGTGTCCAACTATTTTCTAGGCTTGACTTGCGCTTAGGGTATCACTAGGTGTGGATGCACCTTGATGACATTGCAAAAATTTCTTTTTGGATATTGTGAATATCTTGTCATGTCCTTTGGCCCCATGAATGCCTCATCCATCTTCCAATTGCTTATGAATGAGATATTTTGTCCACAACCCAGAAAATTTATACTCATTTTCTATTTATTTATGATATGTTAGTCTATAGCAAGAAGCAAAAGGAGTATCTTTGTCACTTGAAGCAAGACTAGGAAAAAAAATGGACAACGAGATTGTTTGTTAAGCTATCCAAATGCAACTTTGGTCAAGAAGAAATCCAATTCCTTTGCCACGTTGTGGGGAAACATGGAATTGCAATGGACGAGGAAAAGGTAGCCACAATGTTGGAATGGTCACTACCAAGAACCATTAGAGAGTTATGCGGCTTGCTAGGTTTAATTAGCTACTACAAGTAGTTTATTTAGGGGTATGGTGCTATTGCTACCTTTCTTACAAAGATACCGAAACATAACCAATTTAATTGGAATGTTGAAGCCAAAAAGCTTAAACATGAGCTCATGAACACCTTTATGCTAGCCATGCCAAACTTCTAGGAATTGTTTATCATTGAATGTGATGCTTCTAGGCATATAACTAGGGCAATCTTAATGTAAGAAGGTTGGACACTCTTTTACTTTAGCAAAGCATTCAAGGGGAAGAAGCTTCAAATGCCTACATACAAAAAGGAGATGACTTCTCTCATCATGGGCATAGAAAAATGTCACTAGTAACTTCTTTGTAGGATTTTATCATAAGGATTGGCTAATGTAGCCTTAAGTTCTTATGGAAACAATAAATATTGACCCTAGCATAACAAGGTTGGGTGAGTAAGCTAATAGGGTATGAATTCAAGGTTGAGTTTTGTCTTGGAAAAGAAAATGTAGAGGCTAATGAGCTTTCCAAACACAGTGAAGAAGGGTTGCTAAATGAAATCTCACGTCCTACCCCACTATGTCTTAAGCCTATTTGGTAGGAAATTGCATCACATGATGACCTATATAGCTCATAATAAAGATCTTACAAGGATTCATAGGGGAAGGCTAGGAAGTGAAACATGGGCTACTTTTCTACAAGAATTAGATTTACCTCTATCTTGTTTCCTTGTTAATCAAAACACTGATCCATGAATTCCACCAAATGGGTCATAAAGGTAACTAAAAAACTTTCAACCATAAGAAAGAAATGTTTTGCTAGAAAGGACTACGTGCAACAATTTGTAAGGTAGTTTGGAAGTGTGAGATATGCTAAAACCAAGAGGCCAAAATTTTGCTACCTATTAGACTCATGCTTACCAATTCTGAATGAGGTTTGGAGTGAAATCTCTATCAATTTCATGGATGGATAACCACCATCCAAAGAAAAAACCTTTATCTTTGTAGTAGTTGATTGGCTATCCAAATTCAGCCATTTTATTATTGTTTCCCATCCATATTCCATTGTTATTATCACCTAAGTATAGTTTTGAAGTTGTATGGGATGCCAATCAACATAGTTTCATATAAGGGCCTAGCCTTTGTGAGTCATTTTTGGAAGGAACTCTTGAAACTACAAGGAATATGGTCCCATTTTTCTTCATCTTACCATTCCTTAATGAATGAATGAACGAAATCTATAAACAGAATTTTGGAAGTTTACCTATCCTACTTCACATTAGAGAACCCAAAAGAACAAGGAAAAATGGCTACCTTGGGTTGTGTGGTGCTACAACACCAGTGTGTAGAGTACAACTAGGAAGACACCATACGAAGTGGTTTATGGTCATTAACCACCCACCTTGTTGTCCTACCTTCCAAGGAGCTCAAAGATGGATGTGGTTGATCAAGAACTAGTGCAAAGAGACAACCTATTGAGCAATTTGAAGAGTTAGATTAAAAAGGCACACAATCACATGAAATTGCTTCATGACAGAAACCACATTGAGTAAGAACTTTAGTTGTGCAATCAAGTTCTTTTGAAATTGCAATTGTATCACCAGATGTTCATAGCATTACGAAAAGGCCATAAGCTAATAGCTTGCTACTACGGTCCATACAAGGTGATTGAACTAGTTAGCCCTACAACATACCAATTAAAACTCCCAACAAGATCACAAGTTTAGAAATTTTTCATGTTTTATTGCTTTGGACGTTTAAGGGAGATACAAAAATCACTATCTAAGATGAGTTGCCATAGGTAATTGAAGAAGGAGAAGATCTAGAAGCATTGCCACATGCAATGTTGGAAAAGTGAACACATAAGATGAAACAAAAATTGTTGGTCCGTTAGAAGGGGTAGTCGCTTATGGAAGCCATGTGGATTAAGAAAAAGGACTTTCAAAAATGCTTTCCTCAATTCACCATCGTGGAAAAGGATTGTGCTTTAGCAAGGAAGGATGATGTGGGCCATATGAACCCATAAATGCACCAATAGCATGGCATGACTAGAGGAACGTGCTTAGTGGGTTACCCACTACATGAGTATATGCATTGGGAGGTAACCTTTTTGTTAAACGTAAGATGACTTGGGTAATACAAATATGGCCTTTGACTAGTATTAGTGTGTAGGCAAAGTTGTATGGAGATTGATAGGTAAAAGAAAACGTATATATGGACATTCTACCTTATTTTGTAAGCAACCACCCATTTTGATGTGCCCAACCTCCTATAAAGAGGGAACCATATGAAGTAAGAACCATCCAGTTGCTAACTAGATGTGTATTCTAAAGGGCTAGCAGCCCTTAAAGAAGTCATTCTTACTTGCAAAGATAGCTAGGAAAAGTTCTTTAAGCTTTTCCAAGTAGAACAACCACCCTAGGATCCCCAAACCTACTACTAAATAATGGCCCATACCATACCCTTATTACAAATCCTAACACTTATCACCAAAGCAGTGCCCAGATTAATTTGAACTAACACTTCTTTTTTGTCCTCTTACCAAGAAACAATATTTTCTGCTTGGAATCTATTAGGTCCCTATAGCTAGGTTACAGAGACATAGATGTTTTGCTAACCAATAATGTTAGCCTTTGTGCATGGAAGTAATGTGGGATAAAAGGTTTCTTTCTTAAGCATATTTTAATGGTTGGGGGGGGGAGGTAAGTCATGGAGTTATCTTGTTAGCCCATATTGTAGTAGAATTTTTGTTAAGCCACATGTGTCTAAACTCCACCTTGCAAATAGGTAGGATTAAGCAAAGGTTATAAAAAGGCAAGCATGCCTAGATTCTACATTCAGAAAACCTAAAACAACAATTTGTATTTTAAGATGCTATCTTAGTGTTACATTCAGAAGGCTTTGTTGAATCCAAATTCTCTCTAAAAAATAGGTAAGAAAACCTTTTTCCAACCTTGATCACACATCCTAGTTCTAAGGACAAAAGTAGTGCAATGATCCACCAATTATACACATAACAAGAAGGCATCGAGCCAACATCAAGTATGTTTAACTCAAAGCAATGTATTCTAGATAAGGATTTCAACCAACGTTTCTTTGAAATGATGGTTGTTATCCAAAAACAATCGCCAACATAAACCACATGATGGATAAATATTTCTCCAAAATACAAGCACAAATGGCCAATCTCAAGGAAGGTCCTCATTGTAAAAAAGGTGAGACTTTAGGAACCAACAAAGGGAAAGGAGTACCCTTGAAGGTAGTGCAAGACCATAAGTAGTAATAAAGCCAATCAAGGGAGTGAGGTTTGAATTCCGTTATTTCACTGGCAACGAGGGTCCCACCAACTTGATTTGTCATTCAACATAGTTCTTTGAGATGAACAACATGCTCGAAGAAGAATGGGTGAAAATTATAGTCTGGAACCTAAAAGGGGGGAATTGAATTGGCTAGATTCATTTTATTTAGTCCAATGTTTTATCTTCACACTTAAGTGTAAGAGATGTGCTCATGGGTTTAGAAATATCTTTAACTTTTTTAAAATTGAACTGTTTTAAAATATCTTTAGTGAATTGTGACTAACAAATGAATATCCCATATTTAGTTTGCTTAATTCGCAGTCTAAGAAAGAAATTTAACTCACCCATCATACTCATTTCAAATTCCTTTTTCATTCCATTTGTAAATTCTCTGTATAGCTCATCTTTTATTGATCCAAAAATTATGTCATCCATATACACTTAAGCAATCAATATTTCATCCTCCTTATTTTTAATAAAAAAAGTATGATCTACTATTCCTTTTATAAAACCATTTTGTAGTAGAAAGTTACTTAATTTTTCATACCAATGGTTGTTTAACATACACATCCTCTTTAATAATACCATTTAAGAATGCATTTTTAACATCCATTTTATATAATTTAAAATCTTTATAACAAGCAAATGCAAGCAATTTCCATTCTAGTAGTAAAAGCAAACATTTCATCATAATATATGCCCTCTTAGTAACTATATCCTTGAGCTACCAAACTAGCTTTAATTCTAGTGACTATTCCATCCTCATCCATCTTACTTTTATATACCCATTTAGTTCCTATTATTGTATAGTCTACTAGTTTTGGCACCAAAGTCCATAACTTACAGTTAGTAAATTGATTTAATTCTTCCTACATTGTCATTATCTAATCTTCATCCTTAAGTGCCTCATCAATCCTATTAGTTTCAATTTTTAATAGAGAGTCCATGAATTCACATACATTTATAACTTTAGATCTAGTAGATACTCCTTCCTTAACATTTCCCATGATTTAAGACTAATTTACCTCATTTCTAACTCTAGGAAGACTAGGTTATGTCTCTTCATTGGTCATTATTTGATCATTTTCTTTCTCATCACTATGTACTATAGTGTCACTTAACTTTACAGTAGCTATGTCTTCTTCATTGTCTCTCAAACTTTCTAGTTCCTTTTCATTCTCATCAAAAATTACATGTATTGATTCCTCTACTACTAAAATTCATTTATTATAGATCCTATAGGCTTTACTAGATTGAAAGTATCCTAAGAAGATGGCCTCATCACTTTTAGAATCAAATTCTCCTAAGGAATCCTATCCATTATTTAAAGTAAAACATTTACATACAAAAGAATGAAAATATGAAATGTTGGGTTTCTTTTTAAAGAATAATTCGAATGGAGTTAGTTTCAAAATTGGTTTGATAAATAGTCCATTTGAAATATAGCATGCAATGTGGACAGCTTCCCCTAAAAATTTGGTAGATTTTTATCATGCAACATAGTTCTAGCCATTTCTTGAATTGCTCTATTTTTCCTTTTGACCACTCCATTTTGTTATGGTGTTCTAAGAGATGAAAAATTGTGGCTAATACCATTTTGTGTACAAAATTTTTCAAAGTATCTATTTTTAAATTCCCTACCATGATCAATTCTAATTTTGCAAATAATAAGCCCTTTTTCATATTGAATATTCTTACAAAAGAATACAAACTTATTGTAGGTTTCATCCTTGTTAGTTAATAAGTATATACATGTGTATCTAGAATAGTCATTTACAATAACTAATGCATAGCTATTGTTTCCTAAGCTTGGTATCTAAATTGGACCAAATAGATCCAGATGTATAACTTATAGTGGTCATGTAGTAGCTGCATTCTCTTTTGAAGTAAAGCTTGATTTGTATTGTTTTCCTTTTACACATGCTTTATAAATTTTATTTTTGGCAATCCTAGCATAAGTTCTTTCCATCACAGCTTTTCCATGGTTTTAACCCCAGCATGTCCTAATCTTCTATGCCCTAACCAACAATCATCAGATTTGTTCATAGCAAGACATGTCTCATTCTCAAATATTTCATGCAAATTTATGACATGACATTTCCTGCCCTTTTTCCAACTAACCTTACATTGTTTTTATTATTTTTTATGGTGCAATGGGATAATCTAAATTTAACACTAAAACCTTTATCACGTTATTGACTAATACTTAGCACTTTATCTTTCAATCCACATACAAATAACACATCAACAATATGAAAGGAATTTGGATTCCCTCTAATACCGTAACCCTCAATTTTTCCTTTGGAATTATCTCTAAAAGATACTTTTCCTCTAGGCTATTCGTTTAAAATTGAAAAGTCTTCCTTTTCTCCAATCATGTAATGTGAATAGTCATAGTCCAAATACCACGAAGAGGGTTGTAGCAACTTATACTTTTTAATTAAGAATTGTAGACACACGTGTAGTGGTTGGAGTTCTAGGTACCCATCTTGTTTTGGGTCCTTCATGGTTAATAACACAAATAGATTTAGGAATCCACTTTTGTTTAATTTTATAAGGCATATTTAGTCTAATAGCATAATTGTAACACTTTGACCAATATATTTACAAAACTTATACATAGAGTTATTTACACCATTTATTTCAAAAAAAATTGTAAAGATCCTTGCCTTTAAATTTTGTTTGTAACCTAGTCTAGCTTTGTTATATACTCCCTATTGTGATGTTAAAATATTCTTTACCATTTTATTTCCATAAGCAAAAAATTTCAAGGTATCTTTTAGCTTTGCAACTTTTGTTTTAAGTAATGAATTTTCATTTTCAATATCAGTGCATCATACAACATCAATTTTTATTTTACTATCATTTTACCTTTTGATTCAAACTCAACACCCTTATTTTTCAATTTCATTGCATAAACAAGTAGATCATAAATTCAAATTCCCATTGGATATATCATTAGAATATAAAGATTTTACCTTTTCCTCTTCATTTTTTCATTAGGCATAGATTGGCCTCTTTAGTTTCATTCTCTTCTTCGATGATGATGAAGAGGATGACTCATTTTCCTATGCTGCCATCATTACATTTTTCTTATGTTCTTGTGGTGGTCTTTCTTTGTTCTTAAATATGGGATAGTCAGCCTTAATGTGTCTAGGTTTCCTACACTTAAAATACCTTGTCTCTAAGGTTGAGTATTTCTTTCTTTTTCCTTTTTTTTTTTCACTCCTATAGAACTTTCTAAACTTTCTTGCCAGCATAGCTAAGTCATCTACCTCAAATTCTATTGTTAAGCTATCTTTCACAATTGCCTTAAACACTACATTCCTTTATGCCTTAGCCTTTTCTTTTTCTATTTCCTTTCATTTTAGATTTAACTCATGTGTTTAATAGTTCATCCAAAAAAGTAGTTTGTCTCAATCATAAGCTTCCTTAATAGTTATTTTCTTTGCATCCTATGTTTCAAAAAAAATCCTAACACCTTCTTGACTAACTCATTGTTCTCGCAGATTTTACCAAGCAATTTTAACTCATTCATAATATCACTAAATCTATAAGACATCTCAATTATGGTTTTAGAAGGTTTCATGTGAAACAATTCATATTCTCATACAAGCAATGAAATTCTAAAAGCTTTAACTTTACTTGTACCTTAAAAAAAAAAACCTAAAATTTCTTCCAAATTTCATTTGTGGTTTCACAAGAAGAGATTTTGTTATATTCAGCAATGCATACACCACTATAAAACATTCACAGTGCATGATTATTATGACCTACAGTTTTCTTTTCATCTTCAGTCCACTTAGTTTCATCTTTATTCACTTTCATTCCATTTTGTGTAACAAAACATGCATCCATATCTTAACCCATCATAAAAAAATTCTTCATTGACTTCTAATGACCATAGTTTGACCCATCGAAGATAGGTGGCTTGTTGTAACCTATAATGGCTCTCTTAACATCCATATCTATGATCTACCTTAAGGGTATTAGTCCTGATTAATCCTTATTGGATATGGATTAACCTAATAAGGGGGGTTGGATTGGGTTATTTTAATTTTGTTTTACAGTTAGTAAAAAATAAATAACTTAACAATACATAAAGAAATGTTCAGGTGGTTTAGCCTCCTGCTAGAACTACTTTCACCCCTCTTACCAATAGTTAGAAAGTCCTTTTATGATGTTATGAGAGTTGTACTCCTATAATTTAGTACACCTTGATCTTTTGTTTACCAAACATAAAGATTCATAATCCACTTCACAAACAAAAAGCCCAACTTGGCTTTTAACAATGAAACAATCTAATTGAGACCACACACGATCTTACACACCAACAAAAAATAAATTCATAGCTTACTATTACAAATCAAACACAAAGCCACAAGGCTTAATATCAAAATTTATTCAATGATATGCTTATTTTCTTTTTGAAGGGAATAGTCTTGATTCAAATCAATGTGTCTCTTGTATGTTGTCTCAAGTTCAATCCTTCATTAATAATCAAGCAAACAACTTTAACCTACTACAACATAGTAGTAAGACTAGTAGGATAGTAACAACCTCAAGAAGACATGTAGTCAAATATATTAAGAGCAAGTTGACAATATAATCAAATGATTTCAATAACCAACCAATATAGAACACTTTTGAAATAGTTATTATAATCAAGCATGACTTGATTCACAATAGTAACAAGTTTAAAAAGGACACACGGCCAAAATATGTAAAGACAAGCTAAGAATATAATCAAATAATCCCAATCAACAAACAATCTAGAATGCTCTTGAAACATTACTATGATCAAGCTTAACTTGTACGATTATAAAATGAAAATGATCAAGTAATCTCAAAAGTAGAAAAAGGTTACAAAGGAGGTCGTATTGCAATAAAATGAGATCTATTTTGCAAGGTTTATTGCATGAGAGTATGATTGATGTTTTTTCAAAATTGTGTTTGTCCAAAACAAAACTCTAGCCATCATTATATAAGGTCTCAATTTAAAAAAATTTAAGGCAATAGAGACTTTACAATTCAACCTCCAAAGCCGCTTGATCTTCTCTAAAAAATCTTCCATTTTAGTCAAATTTGGCTTTCAAAGAATATCTACATGTCTCAAAATAGAGAGCAAGGAAAGTGAGAGAAAGGCAAAGAGAGGGAATGTAATGTGTGACCTTTTTGCCCTAATGCCTTTTGAATGTATATACATTAACCCTTTTTCTAAGTGAAATGCACCATTTCATTTAGGTACAAAGTCTAGTTGTATAATGCAACAAGGTCAACATAATTTTGTTTCCTTTTTGTTTTGTTTTGTTTTTCTTTCTTTTTATATTCTAGAATAAGAATAATGCTTTTCCTTTTATACTTTGATTATGTTATTCTTTCATGCTATGCAATGATCACAATTAACTCCTCCTAGAATAAAAGTAATGCTTTTCCTTTTATACTTTGATTATACTTTATTAAAAAAGTTGGAGAAAACTTTCTCCACACTTTCCAACTCCTCCTCAAGGAGTTACATAAGTCACCAATTACAAGATGAGGTTGAAACAACTTTTGTATAGCTGGCAAATCCCCAAACAATATGAAATGTATGGGATATTGCCTATCAAAAAGCTTATTCAAAAAATTGAACAAGTATCTAAGCTCTAATCACAAAACCCCCAAACATCATCAAGTTAGGGTTTCAGACTTTGAGTTTTCACTTGAATTACATCCTATTCTAGCTTTATCATATATGCTTCTTTGTGATTGTAACATTTTATCTAACATGATGCTACCTTTTGTGAATTTATTTAACATCAAAGTAGTGTTATCTAGCTTCAATTGAATTTCTTGTTTTTCCTTTTCTAATTCACAAATTCTCCTACTAAGATTTGTTATATCAAAATTAAAACAAACATGTTCAACTATGTCAGCATCTTTGTAACCTAAATCAAAACATGTATTATCTATAGAATATGCATCAAATTTCATACAAATGTTCTTGGATGCATTATGATTTTCATATTCATAGGATGATGTCACAACATTTTTATCATGCACTATTTTAGCCTTTATCAATTCATATTTTACTTTTAATTTCTTGCATTTATCTTTCATTTTATTTGCATATTCAACCAAATCAAAGAAAGTTGTATCTATATCATAGTTTGCATTATCTTGAAGTTTAGGATCACTTACCTCAAGTTCCTCTTCTATAGTTGTTGTTGCAGTCAAGCATAAGTATGTAACTTCCTCTTGCTCTTCCTTATTTGATGAAAAGTTTTCATCATCCTAGGCAATAATCATTGCTTTCTTCTTATTTTTCTTTTTGAGCTAAGGGAAATCAACCTTAATATGTCCAAGTTTTCTACACTTACAGCATAGAATCTCCCTTGGTTCATTTATCTCTTTTCTCCTAGATTGACTTACATTTTGTTTAGACCTTTTCTAAGAAATTTTCTAAATCTACTAGCTATCAAGGCAATTTCATCATTTTTGGGTTCTATCTCATCAATCTTTTCTACTTCTACTTTTAGGGAAAATGACTTCCTATTTTCTTTTTCTTTTCTCTCTTCTTATTAATTACATTTTATAGGTTTTTAGTGATCCTAACATATCATCGAAGGACAAATTTCTAAGTCATGTACTTTTTCTATGGCTATCTTTTTAAGATCCCAACTTTTAGGTAAAAAGAGTAACATTTTTCTAACCATTTCCTCATTTGTGTAAGTCTTTCCTAGCAATTTAAGTTTGAAAACTATCTCAATAAATCTACCAAACATTTCACTAACAATTTCATAGTCATGCATAGCAAACAATTCATAATCATGTGTAAGCATAGTAACTTTAGAAGACTTAACCTTCTTAGTACCTTCATATATGACCTCTAGCTTATCCCATATTTCCTTACTGGTGTTGCAAGAAGACACTTTATAAACTCATAAGCTCTTAGACTGCTATATATTATGTTTATAGCCTTAGCATTCAGTCCCATGACTTTAGCTTTATTTTTACTCGACTCATTAGTTTCAGGTAACGTAGTACCCTTCCTAATAGCCTACCAAGCTTCCAGATCTTAACCAATAATAAACACTTGCATTAGTTGCTTCTAGTGTCTATAATTTATTCCATCAAACATAAGTGGTTTGTTAAACCCTATGACAACTACAACTTTTGCTATAGCCATTATAAGGATCTACTCTAGGATGTTAAGCCTTTAGATCAAAGAACCTAGCTTTGATGCCAATTGTAAGGTATAATGGCCAACCAAGAAAGGTTGGGGGGGGGGGGGGGGCGTGAATTGGTTTACTAAAAAGGTAACATGACCTAATTTAATCTAACAATACCAAATCAAATAAGACCAAAAGATAAACACACAAGCAAGTGTAAAATAAGTATAGACAACAAGAGGAGATAATAAATTTTTCACAATAGTTCAGCCCTTTTCACCTACTTCCACCCTCTTTTTCCTCTAACACAACCGGTTGGATTATACTTTACTAACAAAGTTAGAGAAAACTTTCTCCACACTTTCCAACTCCTCCTCAGGGAGTTACATAAGTCACCAATTACAATATGAGGTTGAAACAGCCTTTGTATAGCTAGCAAATCCCCAAATAATATGAAATGTATGAGATATTGCCTATCAAAAAGCTTATTCAAAAGATTGAACAAGTATCTAAGCTCTAATCATGAAACCCTCCAAATATCATCAAGTTAGGGTTTCAAATTTACAACTTTATTTATGTCCATATAATGTGTATAAATTAATTAGCATATAAATGAGTAAATACAAGTATAATAGATCACAAAAAATTGATCTTTGAAAAGTATCACTGATTATTACCCCAGATTGGGTAGTATCATTGAATCCATATATGATGGTAGTATATGAATAAATCCTCAATGCTTCTTACAATTTTGCAAATATATCATAAAAAAAACTCTCAATAAATTATCAAGAAGGGCTTTTATAAGAAATCTAAATAACCGAAGCTTTCTAGGGTTTTTTGTCAAACCTGACATCACTACAAGAATCTTCTTGTTAGAGATTAAAAAGATTTCCATCAATCAATAGTAAAGTCTTCAAATTCCTACTCTTAGTTAAACATTCTAACAATTAGTCCTTCTTAAAACTTCCTGTTGGAAAATCACAGCTCAGAGAGAAAGAGATAGAAGCCATGTGAAAAACATAATAGAGGCTAGGGCTTCTTGGTCTCAGTTGAGAGTCCTGATTAAACAATCTTTTAATTAGTTGAAGGATGTTGTTCTAGTTGTTGGGCTTAGACCAAGTAACTCTTAATTGAGTTACTTCAACAAACAAGCTCTAGATCAATTTAACACTCAATTAGGCCAAGTCTTAATAGGCCTACTTTGCTCAGGCTTTAGATGAGCTTCAAGCATCAAGTGACCTACTTCATGCAGGCCTTAAATAAGCTTGAAGTGGCCTACTTCATGTGAGCCTTAAAGCTTACTTCACGTGGGCTTTAAATAAGCTTCAAATGCCTTGCAAATAAAACAAACCCAGCATCATTTTTCTTAAGAAAAATGTTATGCAACCATTACTCCATTAATAAAACTATTCTTTTTTAGCATATATGAAGTTGCTTTATAAAGGAATGTAGGAACCCAATTACTTTATAATATCATTTATTGATATTATAATTTACACACCTTTTACTTCCTTGATTTTTAATATTGCACATAAACATATGAAAAATATTTATACATATATTATATGCAACCAAAGTTTGTCACAACAAAACACACTTTTTTCCAACATATATATGAAAGGAGTTTTTCAAATATTGTCAACATTAAAATATATTCAACAAAGAGAATTGAAGTTAGTTTCAGCATGGGAGATCATGTTTTCTAATGGTTATAACCTTACAAACAGACATTTGTGTCACATTGAGGGAAACATAAACTTTCCCCAAGGTTCTGTAGGCCTTACAAAGTCTTAAAGAAAATAAAAATTGTTAATTACAAGCTTATGTTGCTAAAGGATAGTTAGATCCATCTAGTATTTCATCTATCTTAATTAAATAGGTTTATGAAGAAACTAGACAGAGTGTAGTCTTAACTACCTATGATGTTGGTAAAGGAAGGTTCATATTATGCTCTACCATAAAGAGTCTTGTGTGGAAGAATCAAGGGGAGGGTGCCTTAATGAACATCCTTTGGTGGGGTATAACCAAGAAAGACTCAACTTGAGAAAAGGTGAATGTGATTAGTTGTTGTTTCCTAACCTTTAGCCTTAAGAGCAAGGTTGTTCTATAGAGGGAAGTATTGTTAGGTCCTAACAACTAAGTCATAGAGATGTAGATGTTTTGCCAATTGATAACGCTAGCCTTTGCATATTAAAGTAACATGGGATAAGGGGTTTATTTATTAAGCATTGAAGAAAGGGGGTTGGAAATGGTGGAGCTATCTTGTTAGCCAATGTTATAACAGAATTTTGATGAAGCCATACATGTTTGAAATTTACCTTGTTGATATATAGGAGTGAGCAAGGTTATAAATAGGCAAGCATGCTTGGATTCTACATTTAAAAAACCTAAAACACCATTCTAGATTTTGAGATGCTATCTCAATGTTATTAAGGCTCTATTGAATCCAAATTGTCTCTAAAAAATAGGTAAGAAAACCCTTTCCAACCCTAGTCACATGACCTAGTTCTAGAGACAAAATTGGTGTAATAATCCACCAACTACACACATAATAGAATCTTGGTTCATTATAAAAAATTTCAACTTATGATGCATCTAGAATTCCTTAAAACAATAGCTATACTACAATTTCTGGCATAGTTTACTTATATTCCCATTTTGTCAACATTTGGTGCATTGAATCAAGTCCTTTCCTTTTCATTCATAATCACCATGTTTGATAACAATGGGAGGAGCAATGTTGTGGAACTAGGGAAATCAAAGCATTTTTGTAAATCCTAAAAAGGTAACTCCTATCCATATAACTCCATAGCAACTAACATTTCCATTAGCTAAGTCAAATGATGCTATATATTTACATTCAAATGGAGAATGTTGGGTTTTGATTGTCCTAAAAAAGATCATTAAGGCTACAATTTTGTCTTTTGGAGGTATGAATGAAGATAGCCTTGTGTTTACTTCTATCTAAATCTTTCAATAGAATACATATACAATTGTATATAACACATTCAAGTAATAAACTTGGGAAAGCAACATAAACCGATGGTTAATGTTTTTAATTAAGTTTTACAAAGATAGAAATCTCTTACCTGTATACTTGAATTTCAAGAAAACACACCCATTACACACACTCTTACATAAGTTACAACCAACTTAACAAGAACAACATTCACACACATAAAATGTAAAATAGTAGGTTTTCTCATGGACCTAGGTTAAGACATCTAATAGATTAGGCCTTGATGTTAGGCTTTCCAATTCTTTCCATCAACAATAACTTAACTCGCTCATCTTTTTTTTTTAACAACTGAAGCATCCTTCTATGCTTTCTAAATGTAAAAGAATCATTCCTTCAATGAGTATGTAAACAACTTGTTTACTTATTTTAGACTAAATGCAAATCAAATTCCCCTTTGAGAATTGTCTCTCAAATGAATTGATAGTATACTCTTATGCATTTGGTTCTCGTATGAAATTTTGAATTTTTAGCTATTTGTATTGTATTACTCTTAAGTAAACACATACCATTCGACAATTGCAACAATGACATACCTTCCTATGTTGCCATTATTGTTGACCTATATTTAGCTTTTATATAAATAGCTAGATAGTTGGTTGTCTCTTGCTATACCGTGAGATAGTAGTTGAATCAAGATTGAATAAATATCTAGTTGTTGATATTTTATTGATTTGATCTCCTATCTAGTCAACAACATAATAGCTAACCAATTTGCACTTACCCTTTTTATAAAAAAGCCTAAGATTAATTGTTTCATTAGTCCATTATAATATTCTTTGTGCCATTAGCAAGTGAGGTCTTTTAGAATTTTGAACAAACTAACTACTTAGTCTAGCTACGAGCACAATGTCTTGCCTTGTCATTGTTGGATAATTTAGGTTGCCAACTAGTTGTTTTTGTATGGTAGGCTCTTGCAATCCTTCACCTTTGTTTGATAGTTTAATTTTAGGCTCAATAAGTGTCTTAATTGGAATAAAATCTTTCATGCCATATTTCTTCAACAAATATTTTGCATACTTTCTTTGTTACAAAGTAGGTCATTTATAGTTTAAACCAACTAATTCCTAGGAAATATTTCAACTCACCTAGCTTCTTCATTTAATAGTAAATCAATAATTTTTCTCTAGTATGTTGATTTCCTAGGTCATCATTCTTGGTTATTATAAGATCAACAATGTAAATTAGAATGTTAAAAATTCTATTATGTTAGGTTCTTGCAATTTTTTCATGTGTGACTAAGTGTCTAATTTGTAGTAGGAAGGTTGATATCTTTCCATACCAAGCTCTAGGGATGTGATTTAAGCTATACTAGGCTTTTCTCCAACTTTCATATGTTGTTCTTTTTGTTAGGTTTTATGGCTATCCAAGAAGGGGGGGTTGAATTGGATATTTAGAAGCTTAGCTAATTTAAATAATTTTTCTTTTTGATTTCTTGCTTAGCAATCACAACAAGATTAGATATCACAGTAATATCAAAGCATAAGAATATAAATCAGATAAAAAAAATCACACTCAAGAATTTCATGGTGGTTTAGCACTTTTCACCGACTTCCACCCTCTTCTTCTTCAACTTAAACCAAGTTGAAGTCTACTTTACTTCAAACTAAGAGAGCACCTCTCCTTCACCCTGCAACTCCTCAAAAGGAGTTATACAGCTCACGGTTATAGAGTTAGGTTTATAAAAACCTTAATATATCAAGCTAATTCCTCGAATATATGATATGAGTGAGGATTTAAGCTTATCAAAGAGCTAATTGAATGTAAACAAAATTAATTCAAGCTCTAATCACAAAATCCCCAAATTTCACAAATCTAGGGTTTCAGATTTACAATGATCTTTATGTGCAAATAATGTTTTAGATAATTAGCACATGCAAAGATTAATAAATGATATTCATAAGATAATGAATTTAGGAAATATCACCGAAGATTTTATTTTTATTCAAGGATTGAAGAACACGGCCACAAGAACATATCAATGAGGGCTTCAATCTCTTTTGATCAAATCAGCAGGAATATGTCTCAACTAGCTCAAAATACTCATCCGAAGCTTCCTGTTATAGTAAATATTCAAACCTTGAACACGTTAGGGTTTTGGTTCAAACCTTTTTGAACTTTTTCCGATGAGATTTGATAGACACGATGTCACACAGCTGTAGATGGTGATTTTCCAGCAAAATAGCCATTCTAACACGTAGTCGCCTCATCATTCTTCCCGTTGGAGTTGGCATTGCGAGGGAGAGATCGAGAGGAGGAAGGTAGCTTAAGTTGAGTGTGCAGCTAGGGCTTCAAATGGGTTTGATCATAAGAGCTTAAGCTCTTATTTGCTCAAGATGCTGCCATTTTGTATAAGTGAAAGGCGTTGGGCTTCAACTTCACACGGGCTCTAGTTTTGCATCTCATGGGCTCCAGTTTCACAAGTTGCACTTTCACAAGCCTTAGCTTCATGGGCTGCGGATATATATATATGTATATATATACATATATATATGTTTCATGTATCCATATATATAGATATATGGTCAGTCCAACAAATATGTATACTCCAATGTAATAAGCCTTTGCTTTTCAAATGTACCTATAAGCACACCAATTCCAAGTATCAAATTACTTTAATATAACCAATAATATGAATTAAGCTACTAATTAAAATATGCATAGACAAATCAAATTGACTTCATATTTGATGTTTGATAATAAAATGTAGGAACCTTACTACTTTATAATATCATTAATTGATATTATAATTTGCACACCTTTTACTTCCTTTGAATTTTTAATATATGCACATAATTTCACATATTCAACATATATTTAAATATAATTTTATATTCAACATATATTTATATATAATAAAATTTTTCTTAATCAAAACATACAACACATGATTTTTAACACTTTCCTTCATAATCTCCATTCCCTTTAGGTGCTACATATATTTCTTTCTATCCAATTTTCCATGAAGGCTAGTATTTTAACGTTCATTTACCATAATTTCTATCCTTTATTAGCAACAATTGCTATTAAAATCTATATAATTGTAATCTTTGTAATATGACTGAATGTCTTATCATAATCCAAGCTGTATTGTTGATAGAAACCTTAAGCTACTAAACGTGCCTTATATCTTTCAATGGAGCCATCATTCATTTCTTTAATTTGAATACCCAATAACACAAAATGCATTTTTTATTTTTTGGTTTTGGAAATAACTCCCACATTCAACTCTTTTTCAACACCATGAACTTCTTCCATTACTCTTCACCACTTCTTTTGACCTATGGACTAGTTTTTATGGATTGTTGCTTACTTGATAGGACTATGATGGGTTAAACCTATTAGCTCAACATATAAAGGAAAGGTTAAGTAATACAATGATGAGTAAGATATTGTCCCACAAAGACTAGTGATTACTAAACTAACGAATTACTAATGGTGAATAGTTCTTCGAATTTATCTAGCAAATTGAAATAATAGAAGATGGATTAAACAACTGAATTTAAAAGAAATTGATAAATGAAACATCTTAAAGCATCCGATTTCACCTAATTACTAGGTACTAATGTTGATCATTTATGCTTGTAAGATTGATTCTACTCATGTGATGGCAGAATTTCCTAATTTGTTTACTATCCTATATCTAGGTATAGCGAACCTACTTACCTTATTAACTCACTATATCTCTATATGTGAATTGAAATGAACTAAGTGCATTAAGATTTATGAATATTCCAATTTACACCTAAATCCATACAAATCATATGATATATGTCTATCTATATTAATTTATGGTTTCATATTACAGGAAGCACGTTTCATTTCCTATCAGTCTCTGACATGCAAATCAACTCATCTAAATGGTAGCTAATCACTCAAATGCATTAAACTTAGTAATATGCAACTTCACATACATAAAATATATCACAAAATATCATAATTATAACATTCATACCATCATAATTAAGTTACATCATAGCTCTAACAAACTAAACTAAAACATGGTATATGTACAAATAGAAACAATGCGGAAACTTGAAAAGGCGTTCTTTAAATTAAAAACACAAAGTTGTCATCAAAGCATCTTTAATTCAAAGAAATATTGCACAAATCTCCACAACAAAGGGAAAAGAAGGAGCTATCTAGAAAAAGGGGAAGAAAACACGTGTCATGCACCACCACCACACTCTTGCGAATTCAAAGTTATGGTAAGAAGGTTGGTGGGGTTAATAGGCATATAGTCTTAAAATGAGTCATCCCTAGAGTAGTATGGTAGTTAGTGTTATACCACCACTCTGCTAAAGGTAATCAGGAATGCCATTTCCTTGGCCTCTCCCCACTCAAACAACATAAGTATTGCTTAAGGTACTGATTGACCCTTAATTCGGTGAAATTCTAAATGCAAGTGAATATCTAAAACAAGTAATATAATAATGATAAAAGTATTGTCCTATAGAGGTTGGTGATTATAAAACTAACTAATTACTAATAGTGAATAACTTCTAGAATTTATCTAACAAATCCAAATGATAGAGAATATATTAACTAACTAAATTTAAAAGAAAACTAAATATAGAAAACATGTTAGAGTGTATGATTTTGTCATAACTACTAGGTACTAATGTTGATTATTTATGCTTGCAAGAGGAGTAATATCTATATGATGGAAAATTTTCTTAATTTATTTATTATCTTATGTTTAGGTATAGTAAACCTATTTAGCTCATTAATTCACTATATCTCTAAATATAAATTAAAACAAATCAAATGCATTAGGATATATGAATATTCCTAATTTACACCAAAAGTCACACAAACAATATGGTATATGTCTATCAATATTTAATTTATGGTTACACATTACAAGAAGTAACTGCATATCATCTTCTGATGGTCTCAAACGTGCATATCAAATCATTAAAGTGATATCACTTAAAAGTAGTAAACACAATACTATATAACTTCATATAAACAAAATATCTTGCAAAACATAATAATCATAATATTCATACCATCATAATTAGGTTATATCATATATTTAACAAAAGTAAACTAAAACATAATGAAATAGTAAGGAAGAATAATAATAAGATTAAACAAAGCATTTGAATCTAAGAACAAGAAGTCTGTCACCCTATTTGTCTTCTTTTTAAGAAAATCTTGAATTTCTAGTTAGCATGAATTTCCTTCTCCCTTTCTTTTGCCTTTTCTCTTCTCTTAAATAGGGTTTAGGTTTAACCCATCTCCTATCTTAGTGGAAAGTGGAGTTTGGAGACCTAAAACAATTGAATTTTGAACTCCTATATTAATTAGGCTTTGAACTCCTAATATGACTAAGTTTTTTTTAATTATTTAGAAAACCCAACAATAATGAAAAATCTAATAACCATCCAAAACCAAAGCCCATCTTGACTCTCTTGATCTTGATATGACCTTATTTTGCCACATAATAAGCTTCAGGTTCTCCATATTCATCCTTTTTCTCCATGCCTCCCTATGTTAAATAAACAAGACAAATTTAGGTAAATAAAGAGGAATTCAAATATTTTCTCACAAGCATTACATTATTTATTGCTTAAATTAGGTAAAATAACTTTATAAAAATAAAGTTATCAAAACTCTCAAACTTAACATTTTGCTAGTTCTCAAGCAAAAGTAATAAACAACATATGTTTTAGACAAAACCCTTGATGAAATTCTCCCATAATTGCTCAATTTAACAATTCAAAGAAAAACATAACTTGTTGAAAAATAAGGGTTTTGTTGTGACAAAATGTATTTATGAATATTTCTTAAAATATGTTTTTCATAAGTGCAAAAGAAAACCATAGGAAGTAAAAAGTGTACAAATTATAATATCAATCAATGATATTATAAAGTAACCAGGTTTCTACATTTCTTGATATAATGTTACTATATAGTGCTCTTAAGAAATGATTTATTTAATTTCATTTTATAATGTCTTGAGAAAAAGACTTGCTAAATTGAAGTTAAATATGTCATATATCATGGTTAAGAAAAAATGATACTTGCTCTTGGTTGGATGAAGGTATGAAGTATTTGGTTCTATTTTTAGAGCAAATCTTAGTTCCACCAAGAACTTATAACCCATCATTCTCAGCTTACTCATATCTCTCGGCCTGGTATTTATCTCAGCCTAGTATTACTCTTGGACAACTCTTCTCAACACTTGAGTTGAGGTCTAGAGGCACCGTGTCTTTTGGAGATAACTCCAAAGGAAGAATCAGGGGTATAGGCACCATAGGTAACCCAAAAACCCTTATTATATCTAATGTATTGTATGTTGATAAGTTGAAGTTTAACTTATTAAGCATAAGTCAGTTATGTGATAATGACTTCAAAATCAAATTTGGAAAAGAACTTTACATTGTTGAAAATAATGTGAAAATTGTTGGAAAAAGAAAAGATAATATTTATGTGCTTGATCTTAGTAAATTAACAAATGAACATGCATGTTTGATTATGAATCATAATGTTGATGCTTGGTTGTGGCATATAAAACTTAGACATGCTAGTTTAGGGTTGATAGAAAAACTATGCAAGAATGGTTTAGTTAGGGGATTACCTGAACTAAATTTTGATAAAAAGAAATTATGTGATGCATGTGCGAAAGGTAAACACATACAAAGTAGATTTAAACCAAAGCAAATGGTGTCTACATCAAGACCTTTAGAACTCATACATATGGATCTATTTGGTCCTTTGAGAACGGCTACCATAAGTGGTAAATATTATGTCTTAGTCATAGTAAATGATTATACAAGATATACATGGGTATACCTACTTGATAGGAAAGATGAAGCATTTGAAAATTTTTTTGATTTCTCTAAAATGATTCAAAATGAAAAAGATCTCACTATAATTAAGATTAGGATAGATCACAGTGGTGAGTTTGACAACCACCTATTTGAGAAATTCTGCTCTAAGAATGGTATTTCTCATAATGTTTCAGCCCCTAGAACACCATAATAAAATGGTATTGTAGAAAGGAAAAAATAGACACTCCAAGAACTAGGACTATGCTATGTGAATATAAACTTCCTACAAATTTTTGGGGAGAAGTTGTAAGTACAGCTTGTTATATTTCAATTCGAGCATTTTTAAGACCAATCTTGAAAAAGACTCCACTAGAATTATTCTTTGCTAAGAAACCCAAAATTTCATACTTTCATGTGTTTGGAAGTAAATGCTTTGTATTAAATCACGGTAAAGAGTCACTTTGGAAGTTAGATTCCAAGAGTGATGTGGGCATATTTCTTGGTTACTCTCATACTAGCAAAACATATAGAGTTTTCAATAAAATACTCTAGTGGTAGAAGAATCTATTCATGTACAATTTGAAGATAATTCTAATATGAGTTCAAATGGACAAGGATACAATGATAGAAGTGTACCTAGAGTTGAGGGGGAGTTAGATACAAGAGATTCTTCTTTCCTTAGAGTTAAAAGTGAGGTAGATCAACAACATATCTTAGGAGATCCTATAAATAGAGTAAGCACAAGATCTAGATATCACAACACATGTGAACATCAAGCTTTCTTGTCTCAAATTGAGCCAAAGAAAATAAAAGAGGCCCTTGAAGATGAAAACTAGTTTCTTGCTATGCAAGAAGAACTAAATCAGCTTGAAAAGAGCAAAGTCTAGAACTTAGTTCCTAGACCACACAATCACCCGACAATTGGTACAAAATGAGTGTATAGAAATAAGCTAGATGAAAATGGAATCATAATTATAAATAAGGCGAGATTGGTTGCACAAAGATATAGTCAAGAAGAAGGAATTGACTATGATGAAACTTTTGCACTAGTAGCTAGATTAGAAGTAATCCAAATGTTGCTCGCTTCTGCTTGTTGTAGGAACTTTACCCTTTTTCAAATGGATGTAAAGAGTGCATTTTTGAATGGTATTGTAAAAGAAGAAGGATATGTTGAACAACCACCTGGATTTGAAGATCCAACTTGTCCAAATCATGTATTTAAGCTTTTCAAAGCTTTATATGGACTTAAACAAGCCCCACGAGCCTAGTATGACAAATTAAGTACTTTCCTAATTAAAATTGGATCTAGAAAAGGTAAAGTAAACAATACTTTATTCATTAAATCATAAGGAAAAGATATCTTGATCGTTCAAATATCTGTTGATGAAATTGTGTTTGGTTCCATAAATTTTACTATGTGTGAACAATTTGCTGATTTTATGAACATGAATTTGAGATGAGTTTGATGGGTGAATTAACTTGCTTTTTAGGTTTGCAAATTAAGCAAACTAGTAAAGGAATCTTTATAAGTCAAACTAAGTATACCAATGAACTACTTAAGAAATTCAAAATGCATGATGCTAAACCGATGACACTCCTATGAGTAGATCCATATCTCTATCACATGATGAATAAGGAATTAGTGTAGATTCAAAACTTTATAAAGGAATGATTGGCTCTTTGTTGTACTTGATTGCTTCTCAGCGTAATATCATATTTAGTGTGTGCTTGTATGCTAGATATCAATCAATCTAATCCTAAAGAACAACACTTGACTACAGTTAAGAGAATATTTATATACTTAAAAGAAACCGTCAATCTAGGAATTTGGTATTCTAGACATACAACTTTAAATCTCCATGCTTTTAGTGACTCTGATTATGTTGGATGTAAAATAGATAGGAAAAGCACAAGTGGTGCTTGCCACTTCCTTGAAAACATGCTTGTTTCTTGGTACTCTAAAAGTAAAATAGTGTAGCATTATCCTTTATTGAGGCTGAATATATTGCTGCTGCTAGCTGTTATGCTTAAATTCTATGGATGAAACAACAATTAGAAGCTTATACCATTAACTCTTCAAATGTTTTATTAAAATGTGATAACACTAGTGCTATAAATTTGACAAAAAATCCTATACAACACTCTAAAATCAAGCATATTGAAATTTGACATCACTTTATTAGAGACCATGTGCAAAAAAATGACATTACTCTTGAATTTGTGCATACTAATCAGCAATTGGGTGATATTTTCACCAAACCATTAGATAAGAAAGATTTTATAACCTTCGAAGAGAGCTTGGCATGTCCCTACTTGCATATAATTCTTGAATGTGCTTTGTTCTACTTTACTCAACATTTTTATTTTTCCATCCGAGCTCTTACTTTAGGGAAAGCACTATGTATTTAAGTCTTCTGATCAAGTAAGTCTTCTTACACTCTCTCATAGCCTTTAATTCTAATGCTCATCATTTTTGCTTATGACAAAAAATGGGGAAAAGATAACAAAGATAGGGCATGAAAAATAGCATTTAGCACATGAATTTCCATTTTTAACTTACAGTGTAGAAAGTGGGATAATGTTTCTTGTATGATGTTTGGAAATGTAAACCATGATCATTTGATTGATAACATGTGCTATTATATGCTTAAACTTTGAAAATTTTGTCATTATCAAAAAGGGGGAGATTGTTGAAAAAGGTATGTTTTGTTGTGACAAAATGTTGGTTGCATATAATGTTTGTAAAAATATTTTTGTTTCATATGATTATGTGCAATATTGAACATCAAGGAAGTAAAAGGTGTGAAAATTATAATATCAATAAATGATATTATAAAGTAGCTGGGTTCCTACATTCCTTCATAAATTGACCTTATACAATACCTTGAAAAATAATCTATAAGGCCAAAGAAATGTTTGAATATTTAAAGGAAAATTGATACTTGGATTTATGCAATTGTAGGTACATGTGAATCAAGAATTGTACCATGAAGGCCAAAAATCAAGATCATGATGATTGATTTTTTGTTTAGCTGGTCCATGCTTAAATGAAGGTAATTATTCAATTGGATCAAGCTTTTGAGAGCAACCTAAGCCCGTAAGCTCAACTTGTGAGCTAAGCCCGCATGCCCAACCCGTCTGCTATCTCATTAACTGGCTGCGATGTCATTTTACTTAAGGAAAAGTCTCTTAAGCCTTCACGATGAGAAGGCTCATTCCAACCCTAAAAGGGTTACTAAGAAGCCAAGTGCCTTCTCTCATTCGCCTCACTCTTTGTCACTAATTCTTCAAGTGTTAGAAATGTCAGAACGGCTATGAGCATGATAAATTATTGTTTATACTGTTGTCTAATGGAGCTTCTATCATGTCTCAATGGGATTATTCATAACAGGCTTCTTAGGTTTGAAGAAAAACCCTAGAAAAGCTATTTGGCTTCGGTTCTTCTATAAGAAAGATGTTTTTGAGTTGTTTAGAAGTGGAGATGAAAAACTGATTGAAATATTGAGAAAAATCAAAGCTTACATATTCATGGCATTCTCCATAGATTTGTACAAAAAGTTTAAATCTTCGGTAATATTCTTTTAACTCTAATATTTTTGTGGATATTCACTGTTAGATTAAGTTGTTTATGTGCTAATTAAGCTCATATTATCATTTTCACATAAACTCCTTTGTAGATTTGAAATCCTAACTTTGATATAATTGGGGGTTTTGTGATTAAAGCTTGAATTGAGTTTTTATATCTTTAATTAGCTCACTTATTAGTAATATTCCTCATAAACATTACACATTTGAGGATTTGCTATTGTATTAAGGTTGATTTAACCTTTTTATTGTAATTGTGGATAAGTTAACTCCTTGAAAAGGAGTTGGAAAGTGTAGGAGAGGTTAATCTCCTAGCTTTAAAGTAAAGTAGACTTCAACTAGTTATGTTAAAGGAGAAGAAGGTGGAAGTAAGTGACAAGGGCTGAACCATCATGTAAAATTGTGTGCATTTCTGTTTCTATCTATATGTTTGAATGTTTATTATTGATAATTGATTGAATCCAAAAATAGGTGTAACCAATTCAACCCCCCCTTCTTGGTTAGCCATTAAACCTTACAATGTCAGCATGTCTTTTATCTTCTTAGGGTCAACCTCAATATTATCTCCTAAAATGATGTGTCCTAAATAATCAATCCATTGTCTAGCAAAGGCACATTTACTCTTTTTAGCATATAGCTTGTGATCTTTTAATAGTTGCAACATAATCCGCAAATGCTGCACATGACTCTCCAATGTCAAGTTGTAAACTAGGATGTCATCAAAGAAGATAAGCACAAACTTCCTCAAGTGTGCCTAAAAGATGTGGTTTGTTAGACCCTAGAAGGTAGTTGAGGCATTAGTCAAACTGAATGGCATTACAAGGAACTCATAGTGCCCCTGGTGGGTCTTAAAGGATGTTTTTAAGATGTTGGGTAGAAAAACAAGTACCTGATGGTACCTAGATCTTAAATCTAGCTTGGGGAACCATGTTGCCCCATAACGCTCATCTAAAAGCTCATCGATGATTGGTATTAGGAACCTATCCTTGATTTTCAGCTCATTCAAAGTATGACAATCCATACAAAACCTCCAATTCCATCATGCTTTTTAACTAATAACACCAAAGATGCAAACAAGCTAGAGCCATTATGGATGACTCCTAAAGTCAACATTTCTTCAACCATCTTTTTGATTTTGGCCTTTTAGACATATGGATACTTGTAAGGTCTCACATTCACTAGTTCACTTCCTACTCGCTAGGGAATATGATGGTTAAACTCCTATTTAAGGGGTAGGTAGGTAAGGGTTTTAAACACATACTTAAATTCCTCCATCATGCCCTCTAACCCATAGATATTGTCTTTTTTCTATCCATATCTATGGCCTTGAATTGGCCAACCATACAATGTGGATGTTTTGATACCCAATAGTAAAAACTTAACCCATTGATAGCCACCGATAAGACTCCTTTATTTTGTGAACCCAACAACACTACTAGTTTATCTTTTATTTGTATGGTTATGATATTCTTCACCACATCCAAGCTGATAGGGTTGACTCTCTTGACCCATTACATACCTAAGACTGCATCACACCCTCTAAGTGGTAATAATTGGACCTCTATGTTAAACTAATGGCCCTAAATTTGTCAAGAAAAACTGTTACTCTTCAGGTTGCCTTGTAACTAATGATCACCTATGATCTTAACCCTAAAGGGTTTAATGGGTTCTAATTGACAACCCAATCAATGGGCCAAGTCAACATTTAAAAAGTTATGTGTGGCCCTTATATAAAAAAACATGTTAATTTGATGCTTGCTAGAAAGTGTTGCTAACCTAAACGAGCCTGAGGAAGAACCCCTTGACATCATATGGATGGAGAAAACATTCTTTACTTTAGCCTCCATCTAGTCCTCTATAATCTATTAGACTAGAGTCAACTAGCCATTTGTTTGTTTAGCTTGCTCCTCCTTATTGAGCAATAAAACTAGTTGTTTCTTTTTACACACATGACTTATGGCCCATTTCTCGTCACAGTAAAAGCATAATCTTTGATCTTTCTGAGCTTGCATCTAGGATTCAATAATATGCTTGGTGAAAATGCCCATACCTTCACTAGGTTTAGGGGCTTTTGCTCCCCAAGATCTATGCCCATTAGGCCTTAATATTGTAGCAACCTGAGTGCAATTAACCCTCATCTATGTGGTAACTAGGCTTTTACTCTTAGGAGAGAGAAGTTATTCTTGCATCAAGGCTTGCTTAAAGGCATTGTTCAATGAAATCCTACACATAAGTGTACATGTCGAACAAATAATACAATGATGAGTAAGATATCATTCCATAAAGATTGGTGATTACTAGGCCAACTAATTACAAATGGTGAATAATTTCTAAAATTTATCTATCAAATCAAAATGGTAAAACATGGATTAAACAACTAAATTTAATCTAAACTTAATAAATAAACATGTTAGACCATCTAAGTTCACCTAACTACTAGGTACTAATGTAGATTATTTATACTTGCAAGATTGATTATACTTATGTGATGGTGAAATTTCCTAATTTATTCACTATCCTATGTCTAGGTATAGTGAACTTACTTAACTCATTAACTCATTAACTCATTATATTTCTATATGTGAATTGAAATGAACTAAGAGCATTAAGATTTATGAATATTCTAGTTTAAACCTAAAGCCACACAAATCATATGGTATATATCTATCCATATTAATTTATGTTTGCATATTACAAGAATCAATTGCATATCATTTTCTGTTGATCTCTAACATGCAAATCAAATCATTTAAGTGATAGGTAATCACTTAAATGCATTAAGCATAGGAATATGCAAATTTCACACATAAAATATCTTACAAAACATCATAATCATAACATTCATACCATTATAATCAAATTACATTGTAGCTCTAACAAGCTAGACTAAAACATAGTATATGTATAAACAAAAACAATGCAAAAACTTGAACAAAACATTCTTAAAATTAAAAATAAAAAATTTATTACCAAAGCATCTTCAATTCAAAGAGATTTTGCACAAATCTGTACATCAAAGGAAGGAGAAGAAACTATGTCATCATCACATACCACCATGTGTTGTCATGCGCCACCATCTGCCAACATGCATTGCCATCTCTCTTCACTAAAATTGCAAAAAATTGTTAGGGAAGACATTGGAGTGCTGATTTGCAAAAAAGATCACACAAATCTGCCATAGAAATATATAGATCTAGCAAAGAATAGCTCTTAAACAACATTTGCCATTTTTTTCTAGAATTACCAAAAATAGCACTAGTAGGGCATATTTGCTTCATCCTCACCAAAAAATGTCTTAATATGATTGGAATCACAAGCACGTTGGATTCGTCATTAAAGATAACAAAGGGTAGATGGTTGGCATTCACACGACCATCACACTTTTCTTTAGGGCTAGTGTTGTTGCACACGGCCAAGTCTTCGATGAGTCCCCCACCATTTACATTCTAGCTAGTTGATCACTCATCTCTCTCTCTTCCTTTTTGTTTCTCACACTTGTGTTTTCTTTTTGTTCTTTTGTTGCTTCTTTTCTTCTATTTTCTTTTACTTTGTGTTTTTTGTATAAACAAATAAAACTTGCATAAATATAAATAAATGAACATATAATTTAAAGGATACCATAATAGATATTATCTAAACAATCACAATAACTCTATTTTTAATAGAGTTATCAACACCCCCAAACTTAACATTTTGCTCATCCTTGAGCAAAAGCACTAAACAACATATATTGATAACCAATCCCTCCATGATATTCTCCCATGATTTCTTAACTTAACCACTCAAAGAAAATCATAACTTTTATTGAAACATTGTAATTGGTTTATTAGGTAAGATAAATCCTTAACTATGTCAACCACATGTATGTGTGAATCCTCATTTTTTCTCAATTACATGCACTCTAAATAGATCCATGTTAACATGCAACCTCTTAAAATCTTTAACCAAATCTTATAGGTTTGCTTTTTATTCCTTTCTCTACTAGTGTAAGCCAATCATCTAACCAAGAATCAATAAGACTTTTATAAGCTTATAATGTAAGGTTAGGATAAAGGTAAGATAAAAGTCATTTAAGCTCTAACAACCCATGAACACATTACTTTCTAAGATCTCATTAAAACTCTAGCCTTTTTTTACCTTTTTACTCCTTGAAGATGATATTTCTACCACTCATTATTCTTATTCTTTCTTGTCCAAGTAGGCTTTAACACTAATAAAAGCCATAATCATGTGTGCAACAATAAAGCAAAAAAAAATTACTTAAGTATAGCCATCTAAATCTTCTCCTACTAGTGATATTTAATTATAGTGCTCATAGGTCTCTTTCAAAAAACTATGTGACTTGAATCTAACAAAAGATGATGGGACTATTCCATCCCATTTCTTTTTCTTTTCATTTTTCATTTTATTTTATTTTATTTTTCACACTTGTATTTGCATTTATAAAAGCAACATATTATGCTTCACACAATCATTGTTTGGAATATTGTTATTCCACTCTTACTTTGATGATGATAAAAAGAAAAAGAAAAATTTCATGAAAGTGTGTTTTTGATGTGAGAAATATCTTAGTGTTAATGTTAAATTATCATTCATGATTTATGTGTTATAAATTATAATAATCATATTATAATTTAAATAATTTGTTATAGTTATTAGGAAGAACAATAATGCTGTCATAATTTGTCTTAATATAAGAACAATAATGCATGAATATTTATGCAGGTAAAATGGACCATGAAGGCTTAAATCACATGATCCAATCCAAGCTTCATGACTAATTGTGTGTGAGCCCAGTTCAAAAAGGAACAAATGATCTATGTTGGGTTTTATGGCTTAATAAGAAGGGGGGTTGAATTGTTTTTGTACTGAAACTATGCTTTTGTATGATATAAAAAATTTAATCAATTTATTTAACAATTTATATGATAATAAGAAATCAAATAGAATTATTTAAGTAAGTGAAAAGTAAGAGAATCAATAGCCAATTTACCACAGTGGTTTGACACTTTATCTTAGAGTCCTACATCCACCCTTTTCTCCTTCAATCTAACCGATTGAAGTCACCTTTACTCAACCTAATTAGGAGAATATGTTTTCCCTAATCCAAATACTTCTTTCTCAAAGGAATTCTCAAGTCCGAATACAAATTATGTTCAAAAGATCATATACAGTAGCAGATCCCCAAATAATATGTTAGTTTATAGGATATTGCTAATCAGAGGAGCTATTTAAGCATGTATATCAAGATACAAAACTCCTATAAGGAAATCCCCAATTTAAAGAAATTAGGGTTTTAGGTTTTCCTCAAAATTTATGTGCAGTAAATGTTTATAAGTGAAATTAGCACATGAATAATGTTATACAAGCTATGATTGAGTATATAATCAAATATCAAAGCAGATAATCGAATATCACCGAACCCTTGTGAGTCACCGAGAGATGAGCAAACTCGAATCAAATAGTAAGTGAACTTAGTAGACTTTGTTCACAAAGAGAATGCTTCAAATAGATGTAAATCATCAAGAGAAAATCTTCACGCACACATCTCCTTTAAATAGGAAGCAGATCTAGGGCCTTTTCAAATCAAACCTAAACCGTAGCCTTCTTCCTATTAGGAATAGTAGGCTATCTATCAAATCAACCTCATATCAGCCTTCAGAGCTAAAATCCGACCGTTCTAACAACCCAACTTCTCCAGAATCCTCCCGTTAAGGTTTCGACGTTTGAGAGAAGCAAAGACGGCATTGGGGACGAGTGAAGCGGCTAGGGTAGACTCATTGAGAGATAGAAACCTCTTATGTGCTTTTTTAAGTGAAACGACATCATGGCAAGGGCGCTTCTTTGATGGTCAAGACGACATCGTAGCAAGGAGACTTGGCTTGGGCTGCATCACATAATCTTAGTTCAGTAATAAAAGAGTCCAGTCTAGTAATAAAATATCCAACAAATAGACACAGTCCAATATCAACAGGGTCCAAAGTTTAATTATGTGAACATGGTCCAAAAATATGATCTTTCACAAAGTTCATATTTTGGTGTATTACATATATTGACTTTGAACTAATATCAAGATAGAGTTAATGTCCCTCATGTTCCTACAATTTACATTAAATCAAGTATCATATTCCTAAAATAAAATATATTATATTTCTAAAGGAAATATTCAAATAATCAGTATATTCAAATATTCAAATATTTGAATATATGTCACAAGAACATTAACAATATGTTTTATGAAGAAATGTAGGAACTCAGTTACTTTATAATATCATTAATTGATATTATAATTTGTACACCTTTTACTTCCTATAATTTTTCTTTTTGCACATATAAAAACATATTTTAAGAATTGATATTTACCAAAAATATTTTTAGTCACAGCAAAACCCTATTTTTCAACAATCTCCCCCTTTTTGATGATGACAAAATATTTCAATAGTATGACAAATGTCATCAAATATCAATCATGTTTTTCAAGAGAACACAACATATTGATCATCATACAATTAGAGTTGCAAGTAGTTACTTCATATGATCGTGAGCAAGTCCTATACATGTGTCTAGCATATTTCAAAATTTATCATAGAACATGCAATCTGGGGTGATATGTATCCCACATTTTGCACTAATATAGTCAGAAATGAGACTTCACATGTGCACTATTCTCTCCCCCTTTTTGTCGTAAGCAAAAAGAATGATTATGCAAGTAAGCAAGACAAGTGACAAAAGATGAATAGGCAGTAACTTAACAAGGATAAGAGTAGGGTACTAACCGGATTCTGTAGGAGTGAAAGTAGAGCCGCTCCCCTTCAAACCAAGCAGTTTGAAAAATAATAAAAGAATAGAGAGATAGTAGTAATAGACAGTTCAAAGATTTTCAGGGAGTAACATTCCAAGTTCTCATCTAAGAGCATAAAATATATCCTTTGATAAAGGTTTGGTTAAGATATTAGCAATTTGCTGATCAGGGCTCGCAAATTCAAGTACAACATCACCTTCTGAACATGATCCCAAATGAAGTGATGTCTATTCTCTATGTGCTTTGTTTTAGAGTGCTGGATAGAATTCTTAGTGAGATTTATTGAACTTGTGTTGTCACATTTTAGTGAAACTCTATGTGATAAGATGCCATAATCCTTTAACTACTGTTTCATCCATACGATTTGAGCACAACTACTAGCAGCAGCAATGTATTCGGCTTTAGTGGAAGAGAGGGCTACACAATTTTGTTTCTTAGAGTGCCAAGAAATAAGCATATTTTCGAGATAGTGACATCCACCACTCATACCCTTCCTATCTAGTTTGCATCCAACATAATCTGAATCACTAAATGCATACAAATCTAGTATGGTGTCTCTAGGATACCAATTCCTAGGGAAACCGTGTCTCTAAGGTATCTAAATATTCTTTTAACAGCAATCAGGTGTTGTTCTTTGGGATTGGATTGGATTGATACCAAGCACATAGACACACACTAAACATGATATCCGGTCTAGATGCAGTCAAGTATAGCAAAGAACCAATCATGCCTCGATATGATTTAGTATCTACATTAATTCCATCTTCATCATTAGATAATGATAAGGAAGTGCTCATTGGTGTGTTCATCAATTTGGAATCACACATCTTGTATTTCTTAAGCAATTCATTTGTGTATTTTGTTTGACTTATAAAAGTCCCTTTGTTTGTTTGTTTGATTTGCAATCCAAAAAAGTATGTTAATTCACCTATCATACTCATTTCAAATTCACTTTGCATGCATGCAGTAAATTCTTCACATAGTTTAGAGTTTGTAGAGCCAAACACAATATCATCAACATGTATTTGAACAATTAAAATTTCTTTTTCTTTGTTCTTTATAAATAATGTGTTGTCCACTTTTCCCTTTCTGAAATTGTGATTAATCAAGAATGAACTTAGTTTGTCATACCAAGCTCGTGGAGCTTGTTTCAAGCCATATAAAGCTTTTGACAGTTTAAAGACATAATTTGAATAAATCACATCTTCAAATCTGGGTGGTTGTTTAATATATACCTCTTCTTTTATAATACCATTCAAAAATGCACTCTTGACATCCATTTGAAATAAGGTAAAGTTCATACAGTAAGTAAATGCAAGTAAGATCTGAATTGCTTCTAACCTAGCTACTGGTGCAAACGTTTCATCATCGTCAATCCCTTCTTCATGACTATATCCTTATGCCACTAATCTAGCCTTATTTCTAGTAATAGTACCATTTTCATCTAGTTTATTTTTGAAAACCCATTTTGTACCTATGACTAGATGATCCTTTGGTCTAGGAACTAGATTCCAAACCTTGCTTCTTTCAAACTGGTTCAATTCTTCTTGCATAGCAAGAAACCAATTTTCATCTTCAAGAGCCTTATCTACTTTCTTTGGCTCTACTTGAGATAAAAAGGCTTGATGGTCACATGTGTTGTGAACCTGAGACCTTGTACTTACCCTAACATTTGAATTTCCTATGATGTGATCGTGACTTCATTTCTAACTCTAGGGAAGGAAGGTTCTCTAGTTTCAAAATCCCCCTAAACTTCAGCCTTATTTGGAAGACTTTTATTCTCTTTCATTTCTAGGATGTTGTGACAGTCATCCTCAAACTTAACATTAATTGACTCTTCTACAACTAAGGTTCGTTTGTTGAATACTCTATATAATTTAGTTGTATGAGAGTATCCAAGAAATATTCCTTCATCACTCTTGGAATCAAATTTTCCAAGTGATTCTTTTCCATGATTCAAAACAAAACATTTGCTACCAAAAACATGAAAGCATGAAATGTTTGGTTTTCTTTCAAAGAATAATTCAAAAGGTGTCTTTTTCAAAATAGGTCTTATTAAAGCACGATTTGAAATATAACAAGTTGTGTTTACAACTTCTCCCCAAAAATATTTAGGAAGATTATATTCTCACATCATGGTTCTAGCCATTTCTTGAAGAGTTCTATTTTTCCTTTCAACAACACCATTTTGTTGTGGTGTTCTAGGAGCTGAAAAATTATGTGAAATACCATTTTCTAGACAAAATTTTCAAAGAGTTGGTTTTCAAATTCACCACCATGATCAGTTCTTATTTTTATGATTGAAAGACCTTTTTCATTTTGAATCATTTTACAAAATTTAGCAAACTTCTCAAATGCCTTATCTTTCCTAGCAAGCATGCATGTCCATGTGAATCTAGAATAGTCATCTATAATGACTAAGACATAATATTTTCCATTTAATGTTGCTGTTCTCATAGCACCAAAAAGGTCCATGTGCAATATTTCTAATGGTCTAGATGTACTTACCACAAGCTTCAACTTGAAGCTACTTTGTGTATTTTTGCCCTTAATGCATGCCTCACATATTCTATCATTGTTAAATTCTAAAGATGGAAGACCTTTTACTAGATTGTACTTACATAGTTTTTCTATCAATCCTAGACCCGCATGTCCTAGCCTTCTATGCCATAACCAAGCATCAATATTTCTACTTACAACGAAACATGTTTGTTCAACATTCATCTTACTTAAATCAAGCACATAGATATTGTCTTTCCTTTTTCTAACAATTTTATGTTTAGCATGCTCAACAAGACAACTTTCTTTTCCAAATTTTATTTTGAATCCTTTATCACATAACTGACTTATGCTAAGTAGGTTAAATTTTAGTTCATCTACTAGCAAAACTTCATATATGAGTAGGGTATCAGAGTTACCTATTATTCCCACTCCTCTTATTTTTCCTTTGGAATTATCTCCAAAAGATACCGTACCTCCATTTTTTAACTTAAGTGTTGAGAAGAGCTCTTTCATCCTAGTCATGTGTCGAGAACATCCGTTGTCCAAAATCCACATGTTCTTGAGCTTTTTGTTCCTTACTTGTGCACTCATAACCTGCAGAAATAAATTTGATCATTGAAATGCTTAGTACCCTTTTTACTTTGGGTCCATGAGTGTTAGTTCGACTTAAAGTTCTGTCATTCTTAGGCAACCAAAGTTTCTTTACTTTGTAAGCCTTTCTAAGTCTTACGGGACATTTATCAAAATTATGACCAAAATAATTACAAAAAGAGCATTTATTTTCATGCAGCAGAATTGAACATTCTTTTTCTTTAAAGAAATGAGTGAATGATTTTGATTTGTCATTCAATTTATATCCTAGTCCTACCTTATCATATATTCCTTTTTGAGAATTTAGAATTCTATCCAACATGCCATTACCATTTGTAAATTTCTTTAGTAGCAAATTAGTTGCATCAAGTTTTGATTTCAAGTCATAGTTTCTTTTTCAAGTTCACGGACTCTATTCTTAAGATTTTCAGCACATACTTGTGAGTTATTTTCTACATGTATTTCAATATCAGAGGATGCGCTGACACCACAGAAAGCTTCTGTTCCTATTTGCATGTTTTTAGATTTTCTTTGTTTTTCATACATGTCATTCATACAAGCATCATATTTCATATATGCATTGGCAGAAATAACGATATCATTCATGGAAATCAAAGCATCTTTCTTTTTAGTTTCATCTCTACATGCAGTAAGTTCTATGTTTTGCTTATCAATAAAATTAATTTTCTGTACAGAAGTCAACTTTTCTTGTTTTTCAAATTTATTCTTTACTTTTAACTTTCTATATTTATCTTTTAATTTATTTGTACATTCAACTAAATCAAAAAATGTAGTTTCTAACCCAGAGTTTATTTGAAGAAATAGTTTAGAATCATTTACCTCATTATTTTCTTCTTCAAGAGTTGTTGTTGCGGTTAGGCATAAATGTGCAACTTCTTCTTGAGTTTCTTCATCAGATGAGGAGTTCTCATCATCCCAAGCAGCAATCATCGCCTTCTTTTTGTTCTTGTTGTTTCTCTTTTTGATCATCAGACAATCAATCTTGATATGTCCTGGTTTTTTGCATTCATAACACACATTCTCCCAAGGTTCATTTAACTCTTTGCTCCTATTTTGCCCTATGTTTTTGTTTAATACTCTTCTTAGGAATTTTCTAAATCTTCTAGCTATAAGAGCTACTTCATCATTTTCTGACTTTTCCTCTTCAACCTTTTCAACTTCTACTTTAAGTGCAAATGACCTCCTATTTTCCTTTTCTTTCTCTCTTCTCATAAGCTGCATTTCATGAGTCTTAAGAGAACCTAGCAAATTATCTAAAGTTAGCACATCTAGGTCATGAGCTTCTTCTATGGCTATCTTTTTAGGATCCCAACTCTCAGGTAGGGATACTAACATTTTTCTTACCATTTCCTCATTTGTATAGGTTTTTCCTAGCAATTTAAGTTCAAAAATAATTTCAGTGAATTTATCAAACATATCACTAATAGTTTTAGAATCTTTCATAACAAATAATTCATAGTCATGTGTAAGCATATTAACTTTAGAAGACTTTACCTTTTTAGTTCCTTCATAGATGACTTCTAACTTATTCCAAATTTATTTACCGGTGGTACAAGAGGACACTTTGTTAAACTCATGTGCTCTAAGACCACTATAGATCATATTCATGGACTTAGCATTTAACCCCAATACTTTTGCTTCATTTTTTGACCATTTATCAGTTTCGGGTAATGTAATACCTTTCTTGATTACTTGCCAAGCTTTTGGATCTTGTCCTATTATGAAGACTTGCATTAATTGTTTCCAATGCCTAAAATTAATGCCATCAAACAATGGAGGTTTATTAAAACCCGTAACAGCTAACCCTTTATTAAAAGCCATAATTGTTGAAAATCATGTGCTTGTATGTTTTGATTGACAAAAATTTTATGAGAATATATGTCAAAAAGAATTTTATATTTATTTGAACATATATCAAATAGAATATTATACTTGCATATATGATAGAAAATATGAGATCTTGTATGCACATATCAAAACTCAAAGGAAGTAAAAGGAGTGTAAATTATAATATCAATTAATAATATTATAAAGTAACTGGGTTCCTACATTTTATTATTTAACATCAAATATGAAGCCAAGTTGATTTAATCTTTGAATATTTTATCTCATAGATCAATCTACACTCTTGGTTATGTTAAAGGAACATTGATACTTGGAATTGGTGTATGTATAGGTGTAATGGACAGACCATATATTTACATATGGACACATGAAGCTTATTTATTTATTCAACCTGTGAATAATTGCTTCAGCCTGTGAAATTCAGCCCATGTAAAGAGGCCAACCTGTGAAGCATGAAACGGTAGCGTCCTGAGAGAAGTCACTTATTCAAAACGGCAATGTGTGGAAGCAAATAAGAGCATAAGCTCTTATGACCGAAAGATAAAAGCCCTAGCCGCACTCTTCGACCTAAAGAAACACTTCTCCTCTTGATCTTTCTCTCCTGCGACGATGGCTCCAATGGGAAGAATGGTGAGGCAACTGAATGTTAGAATGACTATTTTGCTGAAAAATCATCACCTGTATCAGTACAACATCGAATCCATCAAATCTCAACGGAAAGATTTCAAAAAGGTTTGAATTGAAACCCTAATCTATTCAAGATTCGAGTACTTACTATAAAAGGGAGATTCAGATGAAATATTAGTGCTTGCTGAGATATATTCTTGTTGATCTGATCAAGAAAAACAAAAGCCCTCATCGATTTGTGGTTATAGCTGTGTTTGGTAATGTTTGAAGGAAAAGAAAACCTTTGGTGATATTTTTTAAACTTGTTATCTTATGAATATCATTTGATAAATTAATCTTTATATGTACTAGATTGATTGTAACATTATTTGCACATAAAGATTATTGTAAATCTGAAAACCCTAGATTTGTAAAATTGGGATTTTTGAGATTAGAGCTTAAATTGATTCTGGATACATTCGATTAGCTCTCTGATAAGCTTAAATCCTCACTCATATCATATATTTGAGGAGTAAGCTTGATGTACTAAAGTTTTTGCAAACCTAACCTTGTAACCGTGAATTATATAACTCCTTTTAAGGAGTTGTGAGGTAAAGGAGAGGTGTTCTCCTTGTGTGAAGTAAAGCAGATTTCAACTTGGTTTGAGTTGAGGGAGAAGAGGGTGGAAGTAGGTGAAAAAGTGCCAAACCACTGTGATATTCTTGTGTATGAATTTCTCTGATTTAATTCTTCTATTAGATATTCCATTACTATTGTGATAATTTGTTTGGTTGTATTCATTATAGAAAAATAAATTTAAAGAATATTTTAAAATTAATTAAACTTCCAAATATCCAATTCACCCCCCTTTCTTGGGTAGCCATAAAACCAACAGATTACATTAGATATACTTGGGTATATCTACTTGCTAGGAAAGATGAAGCATTTGAGAAATTTGTTGATTTCTCTAAAATGGTACAAAATGAAAAGGATCTTACCATTGTTAAGATTCGGACAAATCATGGTGGTGAGTTTGAAAACTATCTTTTTGAGAAATTTTGTTCCAAGAATGGCATATCTCATAATTTTTTAGTACCTAGGACACCTCAACAAAATGGTGTTGTAGAAAGAAAGAATAGGACACTTCAAGAAATGGCTAGAACCATGATATATGAATACAATCTTCCTAAACACTTTTGGGGAGAAGTGGTAAGTATAGCCTGCTACATTTCAAAAAGAGCATTTTTAAGACTAGTCTTGAAGAAGACTCCATTCGAGTTACTGTTTGGTAGAAAACCCAACATATCCTACTTCCATGTGTTTAGAAGTCAATGCTTTGTGCTAAACCATGGAAAACAGTCACTTGGAAAATTTGACTCTAAAAGTGATGAGGCCATTTTTCTAGGTTATTCTCAAACTAACAAAGCATATAGAGTTTTCAATAAGAGAACTCTAGTTGTTGAAGAGTCTATTCATGTAAAAATCAAGGATGATTCTAATCTAAGCTCCACAGCATAAAATGCAAATGACAAATATTCTTCCGTTGAGGGGGAGTTAGACTCTAGAGAATTTACTTTTCCGAGAGTTAGAAACGAAGTAGATCAACAACACATTCTAGGAAATCCAACCAACAGAGTAAGTACACAATCTAAATATCACAACACGTGTGAACATCAAGCTTTCTTGTCTCAAATAGAGCCAAAGAAAATAGATGAAGCTCTTAAATATGAGAGCTAGTTCCTTGCTATGCAAGAAGAACTAAATCAGTTTGAAAGGAGTAAAGTTTGGAAATTAGTTCCAAGACCACAAAACCATTCAGTCATAAAAACTAAATGGGTGTTCAGAAATAAGTTAGATGAATGTGGGACCATTACAAGAAACAAAGTTAGATTGGTAAGACAAGGATATAGTCAAGAAGAAGGAATTGACTATGATGAAACGTTTGCTCTTGTAGCTAGGTTAGAAGCTATTCGGATGTTGCTTGCTTTTGCTTGCTATATGAATTTCACGTTATTTCAACTGGATGTAAAAAGTGCCTTTTTAAATGGTGTTGTTAAGGAAGAGGTTTATGTCGAACAACCACCTGGATTTGAAGATCCCATATGCCCAAATCATGTATTCAAGCTTTCTAAAGCTTTATATGGGTTAAAACAAGCCCCATGAGCTTGGTATGATAAGCTGAGCAACTTTTTGTTAAATACAAATTTTAGAAAAGGAAAGGTAGATAATACATTGTTTATCAAGACACAAGAAAAAGAGATTTTGATTGTTCAAATCTATGTTGATGATATTGTGTTTGATAATATGAAACAAGAGTTTGAGATGAGCATGATGGGTGAATTAAATTACTTTCTTGGACTTCAAATTAAACAAATACCTAAAGGAATATTCATAAGTCAAACTAAATATACTAAGGAATTACTTAAGAAATATCACATGCATGATTCCAAACCCATAAATACTCCCATGAGCACATCTACATCTTTATCAAATGACAATGCTAGAGTTTGTGTTGATTCTAAAATGTATAGAGGCATGATTGGTTCCCTGTTATATTTGACTACTTCTTGGCCAGACATCATGTTTAGTGTTTGTTTATGTGCAAGGTTTCAATCTAATCCCAAGGAACAACACTTAAAAGCTGTTGAAACGATTTTTCGGTATCTAAAGAACTCAATCATATTAGGCATTTGGTATTCAAAAGACACTATGTTTGATCTACATGCATTTAGTGATTTTGACTATGCTGGGTGTAAAATTGGTAGAAAAAGCACTAGTGGTACCTGTCAATTTTTAGGACATATGCTGGTTTCTTGGCATTCCAAGAAACAAAACAGCATTGCTCTTTCTTCCACTAAGGCAGAATACATAGTTGCGGCTAGTTGTTGTGCTCAAATTCTATGGATGAAACAACAATTAGAGGATTACGCTCTCCATTTCACTAAGATTCCATTGAAATGTGATAATACCAGTGCCATAAATCTTATTAAAAACCTAATACAGCACTTTAAAACTAAACATATAGAGATAAGACATCACTTCATTCATGACCATGTTGAAAAATTAGATATCTTTATTGAATTTGTTAGCACTAACCATCAACTTGCTAACATTTTCACTAAACCATTGGACCATAATAAGTTCTCTACTCTCCGAAGAGAACTTGGTATGTGTTTCCTTAATGACATTGCTTAAACTTTGTGAGCAATTTGTTTTACCATATTGTATTCTTGGCTATTGTTCTAAGAGGGAGCCCTATCTGTACATCCGCACCAAGTCAGATCTTTATTGCCATCCTCTTCAATTTTACCCATTTCATAAAAGTTGTCTTCATTCTTATTTGTTCTGCCTGATTATCTTCCATTTCTATGCTCTTTTTGATAATAACAAAAAGGGGGAGAGAGTACATTCATTCTAGCACATGTATATTCCATCTCTGACTCTTAGTGTAGAACGTGGGATAAACTCTCTTACATCCTACTGAGTATCAAAATATACCTGCTGTGATTCTTTGATGTATATCCATGAGAACAATGATAGGTTTATGCTTACTGCATTTACGTGTTCATGGTATAGCAAAATAACATGTGCAAGTCAATTCTGTATGAAAATTTTGTCATCATAAAAAAGGGGGAGATTGTTGAAAATCATGTGCTTGTATGTTTTGATTGAGAAAAATTTTATGAGAATATATGTCAAAAAGAATTATATATTTATTTGAACATATATTAAATAGAATATCATACTTGCATATATGATAGAAAATATGAGATCTTGTGTGCACATATCAAAACTCAAAGGAAGTAAAAGGTGTGCAAATTATAATATCAATTAATGATATTATAAAGTAACCGGGTTCCTACATTTTATTATTTAACATCAAATATGAAGCTAAGTTGATTTAATCTTCGAATATTTTATCTCATAGATCAATCTACACCCTTGGTTATGTTAAAGGAACATTGATACTTGGAATTGGTGTATGTATAGGTGTAATAGACCGACCATATATTTACATATGGACACATGAAGCTTATTTATTTATTTAGCCCATGAAAGCTTCAGCCGGTGAATAATTGCTTCACCCGTGAAACTTCAGCCCATGTAAAGAGGCCAACTTGTGAAGCATGAAATGGCAGCGTCCTGAGAGAAGTCAATTACTCAAAATGGCAGTGTGTGGAAGCGAATAAGAGCATAAGCTCTTATGACTGAAAGACAGAAGCCCTAGCCGCACTCTTTGACCTAAAGAAACACTTCTCCTTTTGATCTCTCTCTCTTGCAATGACGGCTCCAACAGGAAGAATGGTGAGGCGACTGAATGTCAAAACGCCTGTTTTGCTAAAAAATCATCACCTGTATCAGTACAACATCAAATCCATCAAATCTCAACGGAAGGATTTCAAAAAGGTTTGAACCAAAACCCTAATCTATTCAAGGTTCGAGTACCTACTATAAAAAGGAGATTCGGATGAAATATTGGTGCTTGCTGAGATATATTCTTGCTGATCTGATCAAGAAAAACAAAAGCCCTCATTGATTTATGGTTATAGTTGTGTTCGGTAACGTTTGAAGGAAAAGAAAGTCTTTGGTGATATTTTATAAACTTGTTATCTTGTGAATATCATTTGATAGATTAATATTTATATGTGCTAGATTGATTATAACATTATTTGCATATAAAGATTATTGTAAATCCGAAAACCCTAGATTTGTGAAATTGGAGTTTTTGAGATTAGAGCTTAAATTGATTCTGTATACATTCGATTAGCTCTCTGATAATCTTAAATCCTCACTCATATCATATATTTGAGGAGTAAGTTTGATGTACTAAGGTTTTTGTAAACCTAACCTTGGAACCGTGAACTATATAACTCCTTTTGAGTTGTGAGGTGAAGGAGAGGTGCTCTCCTTGTGTGAAGTAAAGCAAATTTTAACTTGGTTTTAGTTGAAGGAGAAGAGGGTGGAAGTAGGTAAAAAAATACCGAACCACTATGATATTCTTATGTGTGAATTTCTCTTATTTAATTCTTCTATTAGATACTCCATTACTATTGTGATAATTTGTTTGACTGTATTCATTATAGAAAAACAAATTTAAAGAATATTTTAAAATTAATTAAACTTCTAAATATCCAATTTAACCCCCCTTCTTGGATAGCCATAAAACCAACAATAATGTGGATCTACTCTAGGATGTTAATCCTTTTAATTAGAGAATCTGGCTCTAAATGCCAATTGTTGGGTTTTATGGCTTAACAAGAAGGGGGGTTGAATTGTTTTTGTACTGAAACTATGCTTTTGTATGATATAAAAAATTCAATCAATTTATTTAATAATTTATATGATAATAAGAAATCAAATAGAATTATTTAAGCAAATGAAGAGTAAGAGAATCAACACCTAATTTATGATAGTGGTTCAGCACTCTATCTTAGAGTCCTACGTCCACCCTCTTCTCCTTCAATCCAACCAATTGAAGTCACCTTTACTCAACCTAATTAGGAGAATACATTCTCCCTAATCCAAATACTTTCTTCTCAAATGAATTCTCAAGTCCGAATACAAATTATGATCCAAAGTAGCAAATCCCCAAATAATATGTTAGTTTATGGGATATTGCTAATCAGAGGAGCTATTTAAGAATATATATCAAGGTATGGAACTTGTATCACCAAATCCCCAATTTGAAGAAATTAGGGTTTTGGGTTTTCCTCAAAATTTATGTGCAATAAATGTTTATAAGTGAAATCAGAACATAAATAATGTTATACAAGCTATGATTGAGTATATAATCGAAGATCAAAGCAGATAATCAAATATCACCGAACCCTTGTGAGTTATTGAGAGATGACCAAACTCGAATCAAATAGTAAGTGAGCTTAATAGACTTTGTTCACAAAGAGAATGCTTCAAATAGATGTAAATCATTAATAGAAAATCTTCATGCACACATCTCCTTTAAATAGGAAGTAGATCTAAGGCTTTTTCGAATCAAACCTGAACCATAGCCTTCTTCCCGTTAGGAATAGTAGGCTATCTATCAAATCATCCACATATCAGCCTTCAGAGCCAAAATCTGACCATTCTGACAACCCATCTTCTCCAAAATCCTCCCGTTGAGGTTTCGGTATTTGAGAGAAGCAAAGACGGCATCGGGGATGAGTGAAGCGGCTAGGGTAGGCTCATCGAGAGATAAAGACCTCTTATGTGCTTTTTTAAGTGAAATGACGTCATGGCAAGGGTGCTTCTCTAATGGTCAAGACGACACCGTAGCAGGGCACCTCTCTGATGATCAAGACAACACCGTAGCAAGGAGACTTGGCTTGGGCCGCATCACATAATCTGAGTTCAACAATAAAAGGGTCTAGTCCAGTAATAAAAGATCCAGCAAATAGATACAGTCCAATATCAACAGGGTCCAAAGTTTAATTATGTGAACACGATCCAAAAATATGATCTTTCACAAAGTTCATATTTTAGTGTTTTACATATCAATACTTTGAACTAATATCAAGATAGAGTTAATATCCCTCATGTTCCTACAATTACATTTAACCAAGTATTATATTCTTAAAATAAAATATATTATATTTCTTAAGGAAATATTCAAATAATCAATATATTTAAATATTCAAATATTTAAATATATGTCACAAGAACATTAAGAATATGTTTTATGAAGAAATGTAGGAACCCGATTACTTTATAATATTATTAATTAATATTATAATTTGTACACCTTTTACTTCCTATAATTTTTCTTTTTGCATATATAAAAACATATTTTAAGAATTGATATTTACCAAAAATATTTTTAGTCACAACAAAACCCTATTTTCCAACAATCTAGACCCAAAACTCATGATTTGCCAAGCCCAACTCAACTTGAGATGTACCAAACCCATATCAACTTGAGCCTATGACCCAAAAGGCATCGTAACCCATGATTTAGAAGCATGTTGCAACCCACAAGGGTGCGATCCAACTTTCTTCACCAAAGACCCACGCAACTTAGACCTTTGAGATTCATTTTCAATGAGAGCTCTAACAATGGCAAATATACATCATTTTGAAGGTATTGAAGAGGAAACAAGAGATCTATGAACTAAAGTCTACAACCTTTTGCTTAGAGAAGATCAAATTAAGCACAACCCACGGTATTCTTCATGACCCACAATCCTGATTTGATTGAAAGAGAAATTGGAAGCAAATTAAAGTGTTTCAAAAGTTAGGCTTGTTAAGCAAGAAGGTGATCTATTAATTTGTGAAGTACCCATGAGGATTTGCTTCAAGATTGAAGAGGATTGTTGAAGATTCTTTGTGAAATCTAGGAACCCAACCCATGACCCGAATAAGCTTCGCAAGAGCCAAAAATGAAGAAAGAAATATCTCAATTAAACGATGCATTTTGAGAATGTTTTTGAATCAGAACAAAGGAGTAACTCACCCCTGATACTTTGTCTCTCTAATAGTATGAAAAGTAGTCACAAATTCTCTCTAATGAGAAGAAAATTTAAGGAAGTCAAAATAGCTATTTTCTCTAAGGTTTGACATAAAAGCACATCTCTCTACTTTACGATAAAAGAACCTATGATTCTATTGAGCTTGAAGAGGTGAAAATGAAATAAGATTGTGAAGCTTGAGCTTTTTTGAAATCTTGGTGAAGTTCTTTTATGCCTTTATTCTTCAAAGATTGCTTGAGATTTCTTTATTACTGACTAAATTCTGAATATTATTATGCATATATACTTTTTTGAAAATTTGAAACCCTAACTCTATTATCATTTGGGGGTTTCATGATTAGGGCTTGATTTCTTATATGTTTTCTATTATCTTTAGAAAGCCCTTAGCTTAGCAATTTACCATATACATTTCATATCTTAAGGGAATTTCTTGAGCTTGTAAAAGGTTTAAGAAACCTTGAGTTATTGTTAATGTGTGTTGAGGCACACATTGTATTGCAATCCTTGTTGGAAGCATTGTATGTTGTGGGAGATTATTTTCTCTTGATTAGTGAGTAAAGTAGACTTCAATTGATTGAGTTGAAGGAAGAAAAGGGTGGACATAGGTGTGAGTGCCAAACCACCGTGGTAAATCTTGTGTTTGTGCTTGCTATCCATTATTGTTTTGGTTCATTATTATATTCCCACTTTGTGTGCTATTTTAGTTTGTCGTGCTTGAAGAGTCCGAAATAATAGACATAGAGTTGAATAACCAATTCAACCCCCCATTTTTCCCCTACTTGGTTGGCCATTATACCTAACAATCATTCCAATCAATTTCTTCCCATGCTACATCCTTCCCCTTGACTTCTCATCAATAGGATAAATTGATCAAAAGCCTAAAAGATATATATAGGTGTCATTTAACAAAATCATGATAAGAACAAGGCTCAGTGAGGTGATTGGGGATAAGTAAATAAGGTTGGCTCGAAAGGTTCAATCGATCCAAAGATGGCTTAAATCATTTTCTTAATTAGATACAACCTAGGATTTCACCTCAAGAGGAAATCAAGAAAATTCTAAGATTTGGGTGAGATCTAAGAAAATCACACACTTTACATTAGTGTTCTCTAGAAATACACACAATTTAAAAAAAATGCAGACTTTTAGTGCTCAATAAATGAATCAACATAATTAGAATCACACTTAACTTACACCACAATTGCAGGTTTGAACAAAATCTATATATCCTTAAGGATCACTAAGAATTCACAACAAGAGATCTAATCATGGTGATCATGGTGATCATGGTGATCATGGTCTAACAAAAAAAAATCACCCAAAAAACAAACTTCTAACATAACTTTTAACAACACAAGATACACTTTCACAAATTTCCAACATAACAAAAAAAACACTTCCAACATAACAACAACTACCACATAACACAACCTCCAATAACCTAACAAAAACAGCACACTTCCAAAAATACAATAGCACCCCTAAACTTGAATGAAGCATTGTCCTCAATGCTAAAAGAAGCAAAACAATAATAAGAAGGAACAAGGAAAACTTCTATGATTGTAAGCTATCAACATGGAGCTATGATAAGGATGTGGTGACAACTTTCTAACCAAAAGATCAACAAAATGCTTGAGTTGCCTCCCAAGAAGTACTTGCTTTATAGTTTTTAGCCAAACTATCCTCAATTTTGTTGCTCAAGGAGGATGGAATTCCAACAATTTAAGAGATAGGTTGTATTACATGATGGTTGAACATTCTATAATCAACATCATTGTCTCATATAGTTCCTGCTTCCATTTGTTCTCCATTATCTCTTTCAAAAATTTTGCATAACTAAGCATTTAAGCTGGAACATTTGCAAAAAGAATGTTAATGTGTAGTTTTGAAGATAGATCAAGGAATTCCAAAAACTACATATCTTTTTCACGTTGTTGGAATCTCTAAGGAGATGGAACCAGAGGCATAAAGGGCTTAGGATTTTCTAGAACAAGTTTACTCCTAAGTGCCTACTTAAGTTGTATGCTGACATTTTTATCATTATCTTTAAACTCTCCTTGTCAGCATCATCTTCTCCCATTTGCTTGCTGTTGAAAACCATGTGTTGATGTGTTTTGTTAAGAAAAATTTTATTTGTGAAAGTATGGTAACATCTTTATGTGCATACATTGAATACCAAATGAAGTAAAAGGTGTGCAAATTATAATATCAATTAATGATATTATAAAGTAGCTAATTTCCTACATTCCATTATCAAACATCACATATAAAGCTTAGATAAATATTTTTATGTGATTTAATGAGCAAAAATATAAGTGTTTATATTAAAGAAAAATAATGCTTGGTGATTGTGTGCTTATAGGTACTTGTGAAGGATAAAGTCATATTACTTGTTTCTACAAGCTTAATGTAACTATAAGAGAAGTTATTCACTAGCTGATCCAAGCCTGATTGATCTTTACTTGCTAGATCTCTATTTGTTGGATCTTTACTTGTTGGATCATTGTGAAGCAGGCCAAGTCCAAGCTCAACCCGTAAGTAGACCCGTAAAGCTCAGCCCACAAGTAGGCCCGTAAAGCTCAGCCTACAAAGCAAGCCTGCTAACTTAAGCCTAAGCTGACTTCATTTAAATAAAGCACAATTGTTTCACTCATATGTTAAGAGATCACTCTTTTAAGTCTAGCAAACAAGCCTTAAGCCCCTTCACTGAGCTGCTCTCTCACCTTTCCCTGTTACCAATTCTTTAATGGGAAGAAAATTGAAGTGATAGGAATGTCAAAGCCATTTTGAAGAGCCTTAATCGTCATCTGCACTATTGATTAATGGAGCATCTATCAAGTCTTAATGGTTTAATCTCAACGGGCAACTTAGGTTTGAATGAAAACCCTAGAAAGCTCATTTACTTAAAATCTAATATAAAAGGAGAAATAAAAAGTTCTTTAGTTATGGGGTTTGATAAGATTGTGTTGAGAAATCAAGTTTATACTTAAGTCTTGCAAAGATCTTATACCCAAAGATATTCTTCATCGACTTGTGAAGCAACTTTGTATCTTCGGTGATATTCTTTTAAATTAATATTCTTGTGAATATTCACTGTTAGATTAAGTCATTTATGTGTTGATTGAGCTTTGATTATTATATGCATGTAAAGCTCTTTATAAATCTAAAACCCTAACTTTGTGAAAAATGGGAGGTTCATGATTAAAGCTTGAATTGAGTTTATATATCTTTAATTAGCTCTTTGATAAGCATCATTCCTCACTCACATTATATATTTGGGGATTTGCTTGATGTACTAAGGTTGGTTCAACCTAAACATTATAACCGTGGACCATTTGACTCCTTGTAGAGGATTTATGAAGTGTAAGAGAGGGTTTCTCCTAGCTTGAAATAAAGTAGACTTCAACTTGTTGAGTTAAAAGAGAAGAGGGTGGAAGTAGGTGATAAGGGTTAAACCACTGTGTAAATCTTTGTGCCTTCTTATCTTGTTTTATCTCTTTGTTTATATGCTTTGATATATATGTGTTGAATCCCAATCTTGCATGAAACTTAGAAGAACAGAAAAATATAGGTAAAACCATAAAAACCAATTCAACACCCCCTTCCTTCTTGGTTAGCTATAAAAACTTACAATTGGCAATAGGAGCCAGGTTCTCTATTTTTAAAGGCTTAACATCCTAGAGTAGATCCATTTAGATGGCTATAGAGAAAGAAGTAGCTGTCACAGGGTATAATAAAATAACTTTGTTTGATAGGATAAATTATAGACATTGGAAGTAACTTATGCAAGTTTTCATTGTTGGTCAAGAACTTGAAGCTTGGCAAATAATCAAAAGGGTATTATTTTACCTAAAACTGAAGAATGGAGTAAAAATGAGGCTAAAATCATGGAAATAAATGCTAAGGCTATAAACATGATTTATAGTGGGTTGAAGGCTCATGAATTCAACGAAGTATCATCTTGCCTCACTGGCAAAGAGATATGGGACAAGTTAGAAGTTATATATGAAAGTACCAAGAAAGTTAAATCATCTAAAGTTACCATGCTCACTCATGATTATGAATTGTTTACTATACTTGATTCTAAAACTATTAGTGATATGTTTGGTAGATTTATTGAAATAGTTTCTAAACTTAAGTTGTTAGGAAAGATTTATACAAATGAGGAGATGGTTAGGAAGATGCTAGTATCCTTACTTAAAAGTTGGGACCCAAAGAAAATGGCCATTGAGGAAGCTCACGATCTTGATAGTTTGACCTTAGATGATCTATTTGGATCACTAAAAAACTCATGAGATGCATCTTATTAGAAGGGTAAGAGAGAAAGAAAATAGAAGGTCACTTGCCTTAAAAGTAGAAGTAGAAAAGAATGAAGAGGTAGAATCCGAAAGTGATGAAATTGCTCTTATAGCTAGAAGATTTAGAAAATTCCTTAAGAAAGATCTAGGAAGAAATAGAGGACAACCCAGGAAGAATGAAACACATGATTCTAGGGATAACTTGTGCTATAAGTGTAGAAAACTTGGACATATCAAGAGTGATTGCTCTTTACTCAAGAAGAAAAGCAATAAAGGTAAGAAGAAGGTAATGATTACTACCTAGGATGATGAAAGCTCTTCATCGAATAAGGAAGAACAAGAAGAAGTTGTTCATCTTTGCTTAACCGCAAATGCAACCATAGAAGAAGAACTTGAGGTAAGTGATTCTAAACCCAAAACAAGTCTTATTAGTGATATTGAGACTGCTTTCTTTGATTTGGTTGAATATGCAACTAAGATGAAAGAAAAATACAAGAGTTTGAAAGCTAAATGTAAATATGTAAAAGCTGAATCTATGCTTGATAAATCTGTCATAACATCTTTTATGCCTTGTATGCATGAAAACTCTAATGTATCCGAGAGTATTTCTATGATTGATACTTGCTCTGATTTAGAAAACAAGCATGATGATGTCTCAAAAATTGTTTGTGAGAATTGGAACATAATTACTCTTAACTTGAGAATACTTAGCTAAAAAGAGAGAAACATGAAATTCAAACGAAATTGGATGATAATACTATGTTGTTACACAAGTTCATAGAAGGTAGTAGCATGTTAAATAATATGTTGAAATCACAAAGAGGTGTATATGATAAAGCTGGTATAGGATATAATTCTTTGAAGAATATAAAAACTTTTACAAAATTCTTGGATAAAGAGGACTGTACATTTTCACTGCATCATAAATGTTCTCATTGTAGCTATATTGGTCATTTGTTTAATACATGTTTGATTAGACTTAGAAAAGCATATAAGATCAAGAAGGTGTAGATACCTAAGAAGATTAGTAGTTTAGTAGCAACTAACACTTACAGACCCAAAAAATAAAAAGGTAGCAAGATCTACAACACCAATTTTTGTTTCTGTAGGATATGAATATAAACATAAACAAAAAGAAGTGAAAAAAGCTGTGGATTTTGGATAGCAAATGTTCCCATCATATGACTGGGATGATGGATCTCTTCTCAACACTTGAGTTAAGATCTGAAGGCACTGTATCTTTTGGAGATAACTCCAAAGGAAGAATTAAGGGTATAGGCACTATAGATAACCTAAAATCCTTTCTTATATATGATGTGTTGTATGTTGATGAATTGAAATTCAATCTGTTGAGTATAAGTCAATTGTGTGATAACAATTTCAAAATCAGATTTGGAAAAAAACTTTGTCTTGTTGAAAATGTGGAAAACAATGTAAGAATTGTTGGAAAAAGAAAAGATAATATTTATGTACTTGATCTTAGTAAGCTAACAAATGAACAAACATGCTTGATTGTTAACAACAATGTTGATGCTTGGTTGTGGCATAGGAAACTTGGTCATGCTAGTTTAGGATTAATAGAGAAACTATCTAGAAATGACTTAGTTAGAGGTTTACCCGAACTTAACTTTGATAAGAAGAACTTATGCAGGGTAAACACATTCAAAGTAGCTTTAAACCAAAGCTAATGGTGTCTACCTCAAGACCATTAGAACTAATCCACATAGATTTGTTTGGTCCTTTGAGAACCATTACCATGAATGGCAAATATTATGCCTTAGTCATAGTAGATTACTATACAAGACATACTTAGGTATATTTACTTGCTAGGAAAGATGAAGCATTTGAGAAATTTGTTGATTTCTCTAAAATGATTCAAAATGAAAAGGATCTCACCATAATTAAGATTAGGACAGATCATGGTGGTGAATTTGAAAACCATCTTTTTAAGAAACTTTGTTCCAAGAATGGAATTTCTCATAATTTTTCAACACTTAGGACACCACAACAAAATGATGTTGTAGAAAGGAAAAACAAAACACTTCATGAGATGGCTAGGACCATAATGTGTGAATATAACCTTCCTAAAAATTTTTTGGGAGAAGCTGTAAGCACGGCTTATTATATTTCAAATAGGGCATTCTTAAGACCAATCTTGAAAAAGACTCCATTTGAGTTACTCTTTGGTAGAAGACCAAATATATCTTACTTTCATGTGTTTGGAAGTAAATGCTTTATATTGAACTATGGTAAAGAGTCACTTGGAAAGCTAGACTCTAAGAGTGGTTAAGCCATATTTCTCAGTTACTTTCAAACTAGCAAAGCATATAGAGTTTTCAACAAAAGAACTCTAGTTGTTAAGGAATCTATTCATGTGCAATTTGAAGATAATTCTAATTCGAGCTCTGATGAACAAGGACAAAATGAAAAGAGTGCACCTATCGTTAAGGGGGAGTTAGACTCAAGAGATTTCCCTTTTCCTAGAGTAAGGAATGAGGTAGATCAACAACATATCCTAGGAAATCCTACAAATAAAGTTAGCATAAGGTCTAGATATCACAATACATGTGAGCATCAAGCCTTCTTGTCTTAAGTAAAGTAAAAAAAAGTAGATGAGGCTTTTGAAGATGAAAGTTGGTTTCTTTTTATGCAAGATGAACTAAATCAGTTTGAAAGAAGCAAAGTTTGGAAGTTAGTTTCAAGACCACAAGACCATTTGATAATAGACACAAAATGGGGGTTTAGAAACAAATTAGATGAGAACGGCACAATTACTAGAAACAAAGCTAGATTAATTGCATAAGGGTATAGTTAAGAAGGAATTGACTATGATGAAACATTTGCATTGGTAGCTAGATTAGAAGCAATTCAAATGCTGCTTGCCTTTGCTTGCTATAAGAATTTTACATTGTTTCAAATGAATGTAAAAAGTATTTTTTTAAATGGTGTTGTAAAAGAAGAAGTTTATGTTGAACAACCACCTAGATTTGAAGATCCCACCTATCCAGATCATGTATTTAAGCTTTCCAAAGCTTTATACAGATTGAAACAAGCCCCACGGTCTTGGTATGATCAATTGAGTGCCTTTCTAGTTAGTACAAACTTTAGAAAAGGCAAAGTAGATAGTACCTTGTTTGTTAAGACACAAGGAATAGATATTTTGATTGTTCAAATTTATGTTGATGATATTATGTTTGGTTTTACAAATTCTATTATGTGTGAACAATTTGCTGATTCCATGAAACATGAATTTGAAATGAACATGATGGGTGAACTAAACTATTTTCTCGGTTTGCAAATTAAACAAACATCTAAAGGAATTTTCATCAGCCAAACCAAATATACAAATGAGTTGCTTAAGGAATATAATATGTATGATTCTAAACCAATAAACACTCCTATGACCACATCTACATCTTTGTCACATGATGATATTGGAATTAATGTCGATTCTAAAATGTATAGAGGTATGATTGGTTCTTTACTATACTTGACCGCCTCTCGGCCAAACATCATGTTTAATGTTTGTTTGTGTGCAAGATTTCAATCTAATCCTAAAGAGCAACATCTAAAAGTTGTCAAAAGAATATTTTGATAATTAAACGATATGGTTACACTAGGAATATGGTATTCTAGAGACTATGTTTGATCTACATGCATTTAGTGATTTTGATTATGCTAGTTGTAAAGTAGATAGAAAAAGTACAAGTGGTACATGTCATTTTCTAGGCCACATGTTGGTTTCTTGGCACTCTAAGAAACATAACAGAGTTGTTCTTTCTTCCACTGAGGCAGAATACATAGTTGCGACTAATTATTGTACTCAGATTCTATGGATGAAACAGCAATTAGAGGACTATGGTATCTTTTCCACTAAGATTTCATTGAAGTGTGATAACACTAGTGCTATAAACTTAACTAAAAATCCAATATAGCACTTTACAACCAATCATATAGAAATAAGACATCACTTCATTCGATATCATGTTGAAAAATGTGATATTTCCATTGAGTTTGTTTGGATTGACCAGAAACTTGCTAATATTTTTACCAAACCATTGGATAGAGATAAATTTTCCATTCTCCGAAGAGAGCTTGGAATGTGCTTGATTGAAGATATTACTTCAGCTATGTCAAATATTTATTTGTTGTACACTACTCATATGCTTCTTGTACTTGATTACTATCTTGAAGGGGAGCATTGCAATCACACTCAATATAAGGTCATATCTTTCACTTTTTCTCTACCTACCAGGTCAAATTTCTACCTTCTATCACTGCATGTTGCTCATGTACTCATTTTTACTCATATTCTTCCATTACTTCTTAGCTTAATCTTTTTGATAATGTTAAAAAGGGGGAGAGTGTGCATAGTTATAGCACATGTATGTTCCATTTCTGACTTATAGTGCAAAATGTGGGATAAACTCTCTTACACCTATGATACATGTGTATGAGACATTTCTGTGAACATGCTTGCTGTGATGAACGTGTGAACATGCTTGTTGCTTGCTAAATATTTATTGATGGATGTGTGATGTTTGTTAAAGATGATCATGTCTTGATATATTACTAGATATTTGATATTTGCATCTTACTATCTTGCTCACTTAGTTGGTGACATGTGATGGTTGGTTGGATTAGCTATGAAAATTTTGTCATCATCAAAAATGGGGAGATTGTTGAAAACCATGTGTTGATTTGTTTTGTTGAGAAAATTTTTATTTGTCAATGTATGATAACATCTTTATGTACATACATTGAATACCAAAGGAATTAAAAGGTATGTAAATTATAATATCAATTAATGATATTATAAAATAATTGGTTTCCTACATTCCATTATCAAACATCACATATAAAGCTTAGATAAATATTTTTATGTGATTTAATGAGCAAAAATATAAGTGCTTATATTAAAGAAAAATGATGCTTGGTGATTGTGTGCTTATAGGTACTTGTGAAGGATAAAGTCATATTACTTGTTTCGACAAGCTTAATGCAAATATAAGAGAAGCTATTCACTAGCTAATCCAAGCCCAATTGATCTTTACTTGTTGGATCTCTATTTGTTGGATCTTTACTTGCTAGATCATTACTTGCTGGATCTTTATTTGCTAGATCTTTACTTGTTGGTCATTATGAAGCAGGCCAAGTCCAAGCTCAACTCGCAAGCAGGCCCACAAAGCAGGCCAACTAACTTAAGCCCAACTTGACTTCACTTAAGTGAAACATAGTCATTTCACTCATATGTTAAAAGATCACTCTCTTGAGTAAAGCAAAAGAGCCTTAAGCCTCTTCATAGAGTTGCTCTCTCCCTTCTTTCTGTCATCAATTCTCCAACATGAAGAAATCTAAAGTGATAAGAATGTCAAAGCCAGTTTGAAGAGCCTTAATCATCATATGCATTGTTGATTGATGGAACATCTATCAAGTCTCAACGGTTTAATCTGAATGGGCAACTTAGGTTTGAATGAAAACCCTAGAAAGCTCATTTACTCGAAATATGATACAAAAGGATAAATAAAAAGTTCTTTAGTTATGGGGTTTGATGTGATTGTGTTGAGAAATCAAGTTTATACTCAAGTTTGGCAAAGATCTTATACCCAAAAATATTCTTCATCGATCTAAGAAGCAACTTTGTATCTTTGGTGATATTCCTTCAAACTAATATTCTTATGAATATTCACTGTTAGATTAAGTTGTTTATGAGTTGATTGAGCTTTGATTATTATATGCACATAAACCTCTTTATAAATCTAAAAACTTAACTTTGTGAAAATTGGGGGTTTCGTGATTAAAGCTTGAATTGAGTTTGTATATCTTCAATTAGCTCTTTGATAAGCATCATTCCTCACTCACATTATACATTTGAGGATTTGCTTGATGTACTAAGGTTAGTTCAACCTAAACATTGTAACCATGGATCATGTGACTTATTGTGGAGGAGTTATGAAGTGTAAGAGAGGGTTTCTCCTAGCTTGAAGTAATGTAGACTTTAACTTGTTGAGTTGAAGGAGAAGAGAGTGGAAGTAGGTGATAAAGGCCGAACCACCATGTAAATCTTTGTGCCCTCTTATCTTGTTTTATCTTTTTGTTTATATGCTTTGTTATACCTATGTTGAATGCCAATCTTGCATGAAACTTAGAAGAATAAAAAAATATAGGTAAAACCATAAAAACCAATTCAACCCCCCCTCTTGGTTAGCCATAAAACCTTACACTTACCATATGTTAAGGTTATTGCCTTTGTAATATTTGTAGGGCTTTTCTCCATATTGCTAGGTAAAGGACCCTATTAACTCTCTGAGATCATGCTAATCAACTGGCCCATTTGCACTTGTAATCCTCTAAATGAAGCTTTTTGATTCTAAAATCTTACTTTAGTTCTATTCGTAAAGTTCTGTGTGGTGAAGGCTATCTCATTTATCATGTCCTCCAAGTTAGGTTTTGCCTCTTTTGTTTGCTTAAATGTTGGTGGCTATCTTATTTCATTTAGGTTACTATAAAAAAAAAAATTTAATGGTTGTGCCATCCTGGATTGTACATGTTGGAGTAATCATCATTTTGTGACCTACTCTAAGTCCTAACAAAATTAGCATAATCATTACAGTGGGCAAAAAGGTTACCTACTTGGCATTTGATGCTCGCATGTCCTCCAACACAAAATTTGCACACTTTCATCTTCTTGAGCACTTCCAAGTTGGTTAAGACATCTACTTCATGTGTTAATTGATCTCACAATGATTTGCTTGACTTGCAAGCCTCTTCATGCTTGATGTGGCATTTTGAAATATTTGTGTAGCATAGTCTTTCAAAAGCCTATATGTATCATCATTTCTTTCCATCCTTGTTACTTAACAACATAAATTTTTTTTTTACAAGGAAATGAAAAGAAACTAAATAAAAGCAATAAAAGCTAGATTAAACTTAGAAGCTATTTGGTATTAATATTAATTAGTAGTAAAATAACCAATCCCTTGCAACGGCACCAAAAACTTGTTTAGTGAAATCCTTCATGCAAGTGTACATGTTGAACAAATAATACAATGATGAATAAGATATCATCCCACAGAGATTGGTGATTACTAGGCCAATTAATTATTAATGGTGAATAGTTTCTAAAATTTATCTAGTAAATCGAAATGGTAAAACATGGATTAAATAACTAAATTTAATCTAAACTTAATAAATAAAACATGTTAGAGTGTCTAATTTCACCTAACCATTAGGTACTAATGTAGATTATTTATGCTTGCAAAATTGATTCTACTTATGTGATGGCGGAATTTCTTGATTTATTCATTGTCTTATGTCTAGCTATAGTGAACCTATTTAACTCATTAACTCATTATATCTCTATATGTGAATTGAAGTGAACTAAGCGTATTAAGATTTATGAATATTCTAGTTTACACCTAAAGCCACATAAATCATCTAGTATATGTCTATTCATATTAATTTATGGTTGCACATTACAAGAAACAACTACATGTCATTTCCTACTAGTCTCTAACATGCAAATCAAATTGTCTAAGTGATAGCTAATCACTAAAATGCAGTGAACACAATAATATACAACTTCACACACATAAAATATCTCATAAGACATAATAATCATAACATTCATTTCGTTGTAATTAAATTACATCATAGCTTTAACAAATTAGACTAAAACATAGCATATGTACAAACAGAAACAATGCAGAAACTTGAACAAACATTCTTTAAATTAAAAACAGAAAAGCTATCACCAAAGCATCTTCAATTTAGAGAAATTTTGCACAACTCTACACATCAAAGGAAGGAGAAGAAGCTGTCTAAAAAAAAGGGAGGAAAACATGCCACACGCACATCATTACATGTCATCACATGCTATCATAAGCCATCATCACACACTACCGTATGTCGCCATGTGCCACATGCTCTTCACAGAAATTGCCAAAAATTGTCGAAGGAGATGCTAAAATGATGATTTCTGAAAAAGATCATGCAAATCTAATAAAGAATAGCTCTTAAATGGAATTCACCATTCCTCACTGGAATCACCATAAAGTCTCTTGAAATTACCGCAAAAAACACCAAAAATTGCACTAATAGAGCAATATGCTTCCTCATCACTAGAAAACATCCAGATATTGCTGAAATCACAAGCAAGTTAAATTCGTCATCAAAGATAATGAAGGGCAAACGGTCAATGTTCACATAACTGTCACACTCTTCTAAGGCCAGTGCTGTTGTGCATGGCTAAGTCTCCAATGAGTCCCCGCCATTTACATTTTGGCTAGTTGATCACTCCTCTCTCTCTCTCTCTCTTCCTCTTTGTTTCTCACACTTGTGTTTTCTTTATGTTCCTTTATTGCTTCTTTTCTTCTATTTTCTTCTACTTTGCATTTGCTAAATAAACAAATAAAACTTGCATAAATATAAACAAATGCACATATAATTTAACAAATACCACATTAGATATTAACTAAAATAATCTTAACAATTCTATAAGAAATAGAGTTATTAGGCATCCTTTAGGTGATGGGGCTGTGATAGCATAACTAAACTCTAACATCATCCTTGAATCCTAATAAAGAGACTGCCAAAAATGCTCAATCTATCCAACTAGGGTTCTCTACTAAGACTTGATATTGTAAATGGTCAAATCCTGAACATAAGCGAGCATAGTTTAGGTAAAGTCTAAGGAGATGAAATTCCCCCACAACGCTCACCACTTTTTCTAAGGCAAACTTTGTTAGATATAATGCTAACCAAGAAGGGGGGGTTGAATTGATTAGGGACTTTAAGTCTACAATTTCATGTTCTAAATAGGAATAAGAAGCATTAAACAACAAGTACACATAGAAACAAATTTACCATGGTGGTTTGGCCCTTACACCTAGATCCACCCTCTTCTTCCTTCAACTCAACCAATCGAAGTCCACTTTACTCACTGATTAGGAGAAAGCGTTATCCTAACCTTTTCAATTCCTCCTCAAAGGAATTATAGCACTATGAGATTACAATCAAAGGTTATCTCTATTAAATACATTTTGATGTTGACAATGATTGAAAAACTATTTTCATAATTTTATATGGATATTTAAATTAGGTGATTTTAACTCTATCTTTTGCCAATAAAAATGTGGAACATATGTCACATAAATAATCCAAATGATGATTATTTGCAAACAAAAAAATCACACATACCAAAATGTTTATGTGGGAGTTTATACATTTTGGTTCGATCATCATGTACCCATGGTTATTGTGCTTAAATGACTTACCTTGAAATAAACTATTGACTATGTCTACAAATTTGAATGAGACTTGGTTCATAAACAAATAATTAAATGCATAGAATCATTGATGTATTAAAGTAAAATCCAAAACAAATATGGAAATAAAATTACATAGGTGCCATTGCCTTGTGTGATCATGTGTTGAAACTAAATGAAACGATGCACTTTGCCTAACACATAAGCAGCTAGTCGAGACGAGTTAGGGTAAATTCTTACCTGTGCTCCTAAACTTGTCTTTCTTTTTTTCTCTTTCCTTCTCTATTTCGAGACACATAGATGGCATTTGAAAGTAAGAACTTGATTAAAATGGAAGCTTTTTGAAAAGAAATCAAGGGGTCTTGATTATAGAATGGTATGATTTTTGTTTTACCCAAAACAATGGTTCTATTGGAAATTATATATAGTGATAGCTAGGGTTTTTGACTTATACACATGATTCTTGAGAAAAATTGTTTATATACTCTCATGAAAAACAATCTATGAAGCAACATTCCTTGTCTAATCATATGAGCTTTGTAAAAAACCATGTTATATCTTGGAGCATTCCTTGCTTAATCATATGAGCTTGTGGTAATCTCTTTCTATTTTAAGTGCTTTTGATTTATTTTATAATCCTACAAGAATATCCATGTGATATCTTCATAAGGTTTGTTTAAGATAATTTGATAACTTCATTACGATTTTATTGCAATTTCTTTAACCATTTATCCTTAATTAAGACTAGTGTTATTGTGAGTCATATTTTTCTTGTCTCTTGCTATTTGCTTAAAGAGAAAAGAACCTTAATTATTTAAGCTTATCTTTGACAATGGTTGACAAAAGTCATTCTTGACTGGATTGTTTTAGTTTGCTAAACTAAGGTTGTTTCTGAAGAAGTTATTGTTGTATGAAAAAGTGATTGCTTGAGTACTTTTTTGAAGATACAAATTAAGACTTATTGCAAAAGGCATTCACTCTTGAGTCATGACTACTTTGTAATCAAGATAGAAATATTGTTGCTTGAACTTTGATTTTTTGTAGCTTATGTTTTAAATTTGTAATTGTTAATTGTAAGTTTTCTTTTTTGTTAGAAACATAAAATTGTGAGTTATGGTGTTGAAACTGTGTGTAGTCTCAGGTTTGTTGTGTTGTATTGAGAAGCCATGTGTGGCTAGCTATTTGAGAAGTGAATTGTAGATGTTTGAGTTTGGTGAACTAAAGATCAGGGTGTACTAAATTATGGGAGTATAACTTTCATAAAGTAGTAAAAGACTCTCTTACTATTGATAAGAGGGTGGAAGTAGGTCCAACAGGAGGCCGAACCACCTAACAATTTTCCTATGCACTATTTTTTATTACCTATTTTTAAGACAAAAAAAAAAAACAGCATAACCCAATCCAATCCCTCCTTATTGGGTTATTCCATACCAACAAGTGGTATTGAAGCTTGGGGCTCTAATAAATAAGGATTAACATCCTTAGAGTAGATTGTAGGTATGGATGTTAAGGCTATTATAGGCTACAACAAGCCACCTATATTTGATGGGTCAAACTATGGTCATTGGAAGTCATGATGAAAATTTTCATGATGGGTCAAGATATGGATGGTTAGTTTATTACACAAAATGGAATGATAGTGAACAAATATGAAACTAAATGGATTGAAAAAGAAAAGAAAATTATGGGTTATAATAGTCATGTAATGTGTATGCTTTATAGTGGTGTATGTATGGTTGAATATAATAGAATCTCTTCATGTGAAACTGCAAACGAAATATGGAAAAAGTTAAAAGTTATATTTGAAGGAACAAGCAAAGTTAAAGCCTCTAGAATATCATTTGTTGTCTGAGAATATGAATTATTTTGTATAAAACCTACTGAAACTATAACTAAGATGTTTTGTAGATTTAGTGGTATTGGGAATGAATTGAAATTGCTTGGTAAGGTTTATAAGAATAGTGAGTTGGTTAAGAAGGTGTTAGGGTGCTTGTTTGAAACATGGGATGCAAAGAAAACAACCATTAAGGAAGCTCATGATCTAGATAAATTATCTCTTGATGAACTGTTAAGGTCTCTTAAAGCATATGAATTAAATCTTAAACATAGAGAAATTGAAATGGAGGAGGCTAAGGCACATAGAAATACAACCTTTAAGGCAATGTTAAAAGATAGCTCCACATTTGAATCTAAGGTAGATGAGTTAGCAATGTTAGCCAGAAAAATTTAGGAAATTTTATAGGAGAGAAAAAGGATAAAAAAAAGGAAACCCTAGATCTTAAAGACAATGTTTGTTTCGAGTGTAGGAAACCTAGTCACATCAAAGTTAACTGTCCTAAGTTAAAAAATAAAGGTAGATCAACACAAAAACATGAGAATAAGGTAATGATGAAAAATGAGTCATCGGCTTTATCATCATCTGAAGAGAAGCTAGAAACTGAAAAAGCAAATCTTTGTCTAATGGCAAGTGAAGAAGGAAAGGTAAAATCTTTACTTTATGATGATTTGACTAATGGAAATGTGAAATCGATATTTTCTTATTTGCTAGTGTATGCTAGGAAACTAAATGAGCTATGCTTGAATATGAGAAAAAAAAAGTCATTAAAAGAGAAAAGGATAAACTGAGAATAGATCTTTTTATGTCAAAATGATATTGAAAAAGAAAATTAACTACTTAAAGCAAATATTCCAAATCTAGAAAATGCCTTAAAATCTTTTGCTTATGGAAATAAGATGGTTAAGAATATTCTAACATCACAACAAGGAACATATGATAAAGCTGGACTTAACTATAATCAAAATCTAAAAGCAAAGGTCTTTACAAAGTTTTTTGAAATAGATTATGTACATCCTAGGGAAAATTCAATGTGTAAGTTTTATGAGTATGTTGGTTATCATATTACAAGTTGTCCTATTAGACTAAATAGACCTTATAAAATAAAACAAAGTGGATTCTTAAATGTATTTGTGTTGCTAACTATGAAGGACCCAAGACAAAATGGGTACCTAGAATGCCAACCATCACATTTGTGCCTATAGGTTTGCCTTGAGAAGTTTAAAGTGCAGCAACTTGTTGGAAAATAGGGTTTTGTTGTGACTAAAAATATTTTCTTTTAAATATCAATTCTCAAATTATGTTTTTCTAAATGTGCAAAAAGAAAAACTATAGGAAGTAAAAGGTGTACAAATTATAATATCAATTAATGATATTATAAAGTAACCAGGTTCTTACATTTCCTCATAAAATATATTCTTAAAGTCTTTGTGACATATATTCAATTAAATGTTGATTATTTGAATATATTGATTGTTTAAATAATTCTTCAAGAAATATAAATTATACTTGAATATATTTTATTTTAAGAATATGATACTTGGTTTGGTGAAATTGTAGGAACAATATATTTGCTTAAATTCAATATATGCAATAAATTATAAATGTATTGATATTGGACTGTGCTGATATTGGACCAGATATACATGCTGAATATATGTTATTACTGTACTAGACTTTTGCTGTTGGACTATGAGAATATAGGTGTGGCCGAAGTTCACGTCAGCTTGCCTAATCCCGTTCCTACTACGGTGTCGTCTTGATCATAATGAAAGGCTTCCTGCTACAGTGTCATCTTAATCATAATGAGAGGCTTCCTGTTACGATGTCATCTTGATCATAATCAGAGGCTTCCTGTTATGGTGTCGTCTTGATCATAATCAAAGGCTTCCTGATACGGTGTCGTCTTGATCATATCAAAGGCTTCCTTGATACGTTTGCTGGCTATGACGTTGTCTCACTAAGGGCATATAAGAGTCACCTATTCTTCGAGGGGTCATGTCCTAGCTGCTTCATTTTTCTCCTTGACACTGCCTTTGCCTCTCTCAAGCACCGAAATTTCAACGAGATGAATCTGGAGGAGACGATCTGTCAGAATGGTCGGATTTTGAATCAAAGGTTGAAATGAGACTGATTTAATGGATAGCCTACTATTCCTAACGGGAAGAAGGCTACGGTTTAGGTTTGATTCAAACAAGAAAACCCTAAATCTGCTTCTATATAAGGAGATGTGCACGTGAAGGTTTTTGATTTGAGGATTCACCTCTATCTTGAAGCATTCTCTTTGTGAAGATACTTTATTTAGCTTACTTACCATTTGATTCAAGATCATATATCATTCGGTGGTTCATAAGCTTTTGGTGATATTCGACTATTCAATTTAATCTTTGATAATATCATCAATTATAACTTGTATAACATTATTTATGTGCTGATTTCACTTCTAAACATTTTCTACACATAAATTTTGAGAAAAATTTGAAACCCTAATTTCTCAAAATTGGGGATTTCGTGATAGGAGCTTTGTATCTTGATATATTTGTTTGAATAGCTCCTATGATCAGCAATATCCCATAAACTAACATATTATTTGGGGATTTGCTATTGTATATGATCTTTTGATCATTATTTGTTTTTGGACTTAATAATTCCTTTAAGAAGGAATTATTTGGATTAGGGAGAACATATTCTCCTAATTAGGTTGAGTAAAGGTGACTTCAATCGGTTCGATTGAAGGAGAAGAGGGTGGACGTAGGACTCTAAGGTAGAGTGCCGAACCACCGTGGTAAATTGGGTGTTGATTCTCTTGTTCTCTATTTAACTAAATATTTCTATTTGATTGCATATTATCATATAAATTTCTAAAGTAATTGATTAGAATTTTTTAAAAGAATATTTCAATACAAGAACAATTCAACCCCCTTCTTGTTAAGCCATAAAACCCAATAAAACCCTGATAGTGGTATCTAGATAGTGGCTATTCACATCACATGTGTTGGGTTTTATGGCTTAACAAGAAGAGGGGTTGAATTGGTTAAGCTAAGATTCGGTTAGCGTCCTTTTGACTTTAAAAAATTGTTCTAAACTATGCTATAAAATGATCATGTAAGTCACAACAAAATAGAAAGCAAACAAGAGTAAACATAGGCAAGTAAGAAACCAAATTTACCACAGTGGTTTGGCACTCAATCCTTGAGCCCTACGTCCATCCTATTTTCCTTCAATCCAACTAATTGAAGTCTCTTTTACTTAATCTAGATTAGGAGAAAAGGTTCTCCCTAATCCAACAAACTCCTTCTCAAAGAAATTTTCAAATCCAATTACAAGATATGATCAAAAGATCATGTATAAGTGCAAATCTCCTAATAATATGGTTTATGGGATATTGCTAATCAAAAAAGCTATTCAAGTATTAATAATGAATATCCAAGCTCCTATCATGAAACCCCAATATTATGACAAATTAAGATTTCAGATTTCTCACAATGTTTACGTGTAATATGTATTTTGAATGTAATTAGCACTTAAACAAAGTCAAACAAGGTATAATAGATGATAAAATCAAAGAATAAATGGTTTAATCAAAATATCACCGTAACCTTGTAAGCCACAAAGAGTGAATGAACTTGAATGAATAATTAGGTGAACTCAAAGAATGATTCAATATAGAAAAGGAACTTTAAATACTCATAAATCATTGACCTTTTCTTCAAGAACTAACTCTTCTTAAATAGAGAGGATAAATCTAGGGTTTCGGATCTCAAACCTCAACCGTAGCCTTCTTCCCATTAGAAATAATGAGTCACCCATCAAACCGAGCTCAAGTCACTTATTAGAAACCCAATCTAACTGTTCTAACATCCTGTCTCTTCCAAAATCCTCCCATTGAGGATTTGGCACTGCTTTTAAGAACAAAGGCTTCACCGGAGATTGTCTAATTCAAAAGGCATCAGTTAGGGCAAAATGATTGAACAAGTCTCTTAAGTGAGCTTCCTTTAAGTTGGATGACACCGTATAGATAAGTGTTGCATTATGTAATCCAATAAGAAACAAGCAGGGCTTCTATAAAAAATGTAGGCCTTGACATTAAGAAGACATGGGCCAACTTTAAAACAAGCTCAGTCCATCACCATGTAAGCATGGTCTAGCTTTTAACAAGCTCGGTCCATCAGCACATAAGCACAGTCCAACTTTTAACAAGCTTGGCCCATCAGCATATAAGCATGGTTTTAATCCAACACACAGCTCCACTTGAATTAATAGCAAGCTTGGATAAAACTCCTCATAAATTGATCTTTGACTTTTGATTAATATGTTCCTACAAGTATATAAAGCCAAGTACCATTTTTCTTAAATATATTCAAATATATTTTTCAACATCATCCACATAGGATATTTCTCAAAGTCACTTTATGAAAATGTTTTATGAAGAAATGTAAGAACCCGACTACTTTATAATATCATTGATTGATATTATAATTTGTACACCTTTTACTTCCTATGATTTTCTCTTGCACATATGAAAAACATTTTTCAAGAAATAATTCACAAATAGATTTTGTCACAGCAAAACCCTTATTTTCCAACAATCTCCCCCTTTTTTATAATGACAAACTTATCACAATAGTTTAGCACATGTCATCAAGCAATGTGAGTAAGATATAAGATGAACATGTTTTTCATGAAGGTTTGTGCAGTAAAGTTTGCAAAAACTGATCATGGCATAGTTAAGTTCATGACATTCAGCATTCGGCATGCATTAATCATTATATATCAATTTTCCAACATGCATATCATGTGATCAGCAAGCAAGTTCTATGCATATGCATATTCCAACATTGTAAAACATATAAGTTTTAAAAAAGTAAGGTGTTAGAGAGATATCCCACATTTTGCACTTCAAAGTTAGAAATGGGACTAAACATAAACATGTGCACTATTCTCTCCTTTTTTTTGTCATAAGCAAAAAGACAAACAAATATAGGCAAGTAATTGGATGTAAAGAGTAAAAATGAACCAGCATAAGGATAAAGTTAGAAAACTAATCGGATGTGGCTGGATTGTAAGCAAAGTAGCTCCCTTTCAAACCGAGCAAGTGGTTTGAACAATAAAGGAACAAAAAATGTATATTGCAGTAAAGGAGAATAGAAAGTTCAAACATTTTCAAGCACTAACATTCCAAGCTCTCTTTGGAGAGCATAAAACCTTTCTTTATCTAAAGGTTTGGTTAGGATATCAGCAATTTGTTGATTAGTGCATACAAATTCAAGCATAACATTACCTTTTTGAACATGATCCCTAATGAAATGATGTCTAATTTCTATATGTTTAGTTTTAGAGTGTTGTATGAGATTCTTAGTAAGATTAATGGCATTAGTGTTGTCTCATCTTAATGGAACTTTCTGTGATGATATACCATAATCCTCTAATTATTGTTTCATCTACAAGATTTGAGCACAACTACTAGCCACAACTATGTATTTGACTTTTATAGAGGAAAAAGCTACACAATTTTGTTTCTTAGAGTGCCAAGAGACAAACATGTTTCCAAGATAGTGACATCCACCACTCGTACTTTTTCTATCTAATTTGCAACCAACATAGTCTAAATCATTAAAGGCATGAAAATTTAAGGTTGTATCTTTAAGACATCAAATTCCTAAAGAAACCGTGTCTCTAAGGTATTTAAAGATTCTTTTAATAGCTACTAAATGTTATTCTTTAGGGTTAGATTAATACCTAGCACACAAGCATACACTAAACATAATATTAAGTCTAGATGCAGTCAAATACAACAAAGAACCAATCATTCCATGATATGATTTAGTGTCTACACTAATTCCATTTTCATCATGTGATGGAGATAAAGAAGTGCTCATAGGTATGTTCATAGGTTTAAAGTCATGCATCTTATACTTCTTAAGCAATTCATTTGTATATTTTGTTTGGCTTATGAAGATTCATACTCATCTCAAACTCACTTTGCATGTATGCAACGAATTCTTTACATAGTATGGAATTTGTAAAACCAAATACAATATCATCAACATATATTTCAACAATCAAGATTTCTTTTTCTTTATTCTTTATGAATAGTATGTTATCTACTTTTCCTTTCCTAAACCCATTATCAATTAAGAAAGTGCTCAATTTATCATATCATGCCTGTGGGGCTTGTTTCAAACCATATAAAGCTTTTGAGAGCTTAAAGACATGGTTTGGATGAATTGGATCCTCAAATCTGGGTGGTTGTTCAACATACACCTCTTCCTTTACAATACTATTTAAGAATGCACTTTTCACATCTATTTGAAATAAAGTAAAGTTTTTACAACAAACAAAGGCAAGTAAAATTCTAATTGCTTCTAACCTAGCTACTGGTGCAAATGTTTCATCATAGTCAATTCTTTCTTCTTGACTATATCCTTGTGTTACTAATTTAGCTTTATTCCTAGTAATAATGCCGTTTTCATCTAGTTTATTTCTAAACACCCATTTTATGCCTATAACGGGATAATCATTTGGTCTAGGAACTAGGTTCCAAACCTTGCTTCTCTCAAACTGGTTTAATTCCTCTAACATAGCAAGAAACTAGTTTTTATCCTCAAGAGCCTCATCTATTTTCTTTGGCTTTTCTTGGGATAGGAAAGCTTAATGTTCACAAGTGTTATGAACCCGAGACCTTGTACTAACTCTAACATTAGGATCTCCTATGATATGGTCTTGATCTACTTCACCTCTTACTCCAAGAAAGGAAGGATCCCTAGTCTCAAACTCCCTCTTAACTTTAACCCTACTTGGAACATTCTTAAAGCTAATGTTTTCTTTGGTTTCTAGAGTACTTTGACAATCATCTTCAAACTTAACATGGATTGACTCTTCTATAACTAAGGTTCATTTATTGAACACCTTACATGGCTTACTTATATGAGAATATCCAAGAAAGATTGCTTCATCACTTTTAGAATCAAACTTTTCAAGTGATTCTTTTCCATGATTCAAAACAAAACATTTACTACCAAAAACATGGAAATATAAAATGTTTGGTTTTCTTTCAAAGAATAGTTCAAAAGGTGTCCTTTTCAAAATCGGCCTTAAGATAGCATGATTTGAAATATAACAAGCTTTACTTATAACTTCTCCCCAAAAATGCTTAGGAAGGTTATATTCACACATCATGATCCTAGCCATTTCTTGAAAAGTTCTATTCTTCCTTTCTACAATACCATTTTGTTGTGGTGTTCTAGGTGTGAAAAAGTTACGTGAAATACTATTTTCTAAACAAAACTTTTCAAAGAATTAGTTTTCAAATTCACCATCATGATCAGTTCTTATTTTTATAATTGAAAGATCTTTTTTTCATTTTGAACCATTTTTCAAAATTCAGTAAACTTCTCAAATGCCTCATCCTTTCTAACAAGTAGATATGTCCATGTGAATCTAGAATAGTCATTTACAATGACTAAGACATAATATTTCCCATTTAGAGTTGTTCTCATAAGACCAAAAAGGTCCATATGTAGTATCTCTAATGGTCTACATGTATTCACTACAAGCTTCAACTTAAAGCTATTTTGTGTATGTTTACCCTTAATACATGCTTCACACAATCTATCATGATTAAATTCTAGAAATGAAAAACCTTTAACTAGGTTGTTCTTATATAACCTCTCTATTAAACCTAAACCCACATGTCCCAGCTTTCTATGCCACAACCAAGCATCCACATTTTTATTCACAACAAGGCATGTTTGTTCAACATTCAATTTACTCAAATCAAGCACATAGATGTTATCTTTTCTATTTCCATCAATCTTTATATCATGCTTAATATGCTCAACAAGACAATTTTCTTTTCCAAATTTTATCTTGAATCCTTTATCACACAATTGACTTATGCTAAGTAGATTAAATTTCAATTCATCCATAAATAATACTTCAGATATAAGCAGGGTATTAAAGTTACCTATGGTTCCCATGCCTTTTATCCTTCCTTTGGAGTTATCCCCAGAAGACACCATAACTTCATTTCTCAACTCAAGTGTTGAGAAGAGCTCCTTCATCCTAATCATGTGTCAAGAGTAGCCACTATCTAGAATCCACATGTTTTTAAGCTTTTTATCCTTCACTTGTCACTCAAAACCTGCAGAAACAAATTTAATCATTGAAGTGGTTGGTACCCTTTTTATTTTGGGTCCATGAGTGTTAGTTGGACTTACACTCTTGCCATTTTTAGGCACCCAAAGTTTCTTTACTTTGTAAGCCTTTCTAAGTCTAATTGGACATTTATCAAATATATGACCAACATAATTACAAAAAGAACATTTACTATAATGCAACGGAACTGAACATTCTTTTTCTTTAAAGAAGTGTGTAAATGATTTTGAATTGTCATTTAATTTATATCCTAATCTGGCTTTATCATATATATCTCTTTGTAAATTTAAAATCTTATCTAACATGACACTTCAATTTGAAAATCTTTCTAATAGCAAGTTATTAGCTTCAAGTTTTAAACTTAAGTTCCTATTTTCTTTCTCTAACTCATGAACTTTACTTTTAAGATCATCAACATTTACATATGAGTTATTATCAACATGTATTTCAAAATCAAAACATAAGCTACTACCACAAGATGTGTCTGTTTCTATATTCATGTATTTGGATACATTGTGTTCTTCATGTATATCATTCATATATGCATCATATTTCACATATACATTAATAGGAATATTAATGTTATCATGCACCGAGATTGAAGTATTTTTCTGTTCAGTTTTATCTCTACATGTAGTCGCTAATATACTTTGATTATTATGTACAGTAGTTAAAGCATTTTGATTTTTAGACTTATTTTTGGCTTTTAGCTTTTTGTACTTATTTTTTAATTTGTTTACATACCCAACTAAATCCGAGAAAGCAGTTTCTAAACCAATATTTATATCAAGAGATAGTTCAAAATCACTTACCTCAATATTTTCTCCCTCAAGAGTTACTATTGCAGTTAGGCATAGATGTGCAACCTTTTCTTAAGTTTCTTCATTAGATGAAGAGTTTTCATCATCCCAAGTAGCAAGCATAGCTTTCTTTTTGTTCTTGTTGTTCCTCTTCTTGATCACCAGACAATTAACCTTGATATGTCCTGATTTTCTACATTCATAGCATACATTTTCCCTAGGTTCATTTACTTCTTTTCTTTTAGTTTGTCCTATGTTTTTTCTTAAACCTTTTCTTAGAAACTTCCTAAATCTCCTAGCTATAAGAGTTACTTCATCATTTTCTGATTCTTCCTCTTCAACCTTTTCTACTTCTACTTTAAGTGCAAGTGATCTTCTATTTTCCTTATCTTTTTCTCATCTCATAAGTTGCATTTCATGAGTTTTAAAGGAACCTAGCAAGTCATCTAAAGTCAACACATCTAGGTCATGAGCCACTTCTATAGCCATCTTCTTAGGATCCAAACTTTTAGGTAGGGACACTAACATTTTTCTCACCATTTCCTCATTTTTGTAGGTTTTTCCTAATAGTTTAAGTTCAAAATTAATCTTGGTAAATCTACCAAACATGTCACTAATAGTTTTAAAATCTTTCATAACAAACAATTCATAGTCATGTGTAAGCATAGTAACTTTAGAAGACTTTACCTTTTTGGTTCTTTCATAGATGACCTTTAACTTATCCTAAATCTCTTTACCGGTAAGGCAAGAGGACACTTTGTTAAACTCATATGATCTAAGACCACTATAGATCATATCATAGACTTAGCATTTAACCCCATTTGTTTAGCTTCATTTTTAGTCCACTCATCAGTCACAGGTAAGATTGTACCCTTCTTGATTACTTGCCAAGCTTCTAGATCTTGGCCTATTACAAAGACTTGTGTTAATTGTTTCCAATGTCTAAAATTAATGTCATCAAATAAGGGAGGTTTGTTAAACATTGTAACAGCTAAACCTTTATCAAAAGCCATAGTATAAATCTACTCTAGGATGTTAATTCTCTTAATCAAAGAACTTGGCTATGATACCAATTGTTGGATTTTATGGCTTAATAAGAAAGGGGGTTGAATTAGTTAAGCTAAGATTCGGTCATCCTATTTTTGACTTTAAAAAATTGTTCTAAACTATGCTATAAAATGATCATGTAAGTCATAACAAAACAGCAAGCAAACAAGAGTAAACAGAGGCAAGTAAGAAACCAAATTTACCATAGTGGTTCAGCACTTAATCCTTAAGCCTTACGTCCACCCTCTTCTCCTTCAATCCAACTAATTGAAGTCTCCTTTACTCAGTCTAGATTAGGAGAAAAGGTTCTCCCTAATCCAACTGTTGGAAAATAAGGATTTTGTTGTGACAAAATATATTTATGAATATTTCTTAAAATATGTTTTTCTTAAGTGCAAAAGAAAACCAAAGGAAGTAAAAGGTATACAAATTATAATATCAATCAATGATATTATAAAGTAACTAGGTTCCTACATTTCTTGATATAATGTTACTATATAGTGCTCTTAAGAAATGATTTATTTAATTTCATTTTATAATGTCTTGAGAAAAAGACTTACTAAATTGAAGTTAAATATGTCATATATCATGATTAAGAAAAAATGATACTTATTCTTGCTTGGATAAAGGTATGAAGTATTTGGTTCTATTTTTGGAGCAAATCTTAGTTCTACCAAGAACTTAGAAGCTATCATTCTCGACCTAGTCATATCTTTCAGCCTAGTATTGCTCTTGACGTGCTATCACTCTCGACCTAGTATTGCTCTTGGCCTACTATCACTCTTGGCCTGGTATTGCTCTCAGCCTAGTATTACTCTCGGCCTGTTTCATGGCCTACTTATCTACCCATCAGATAAGTGAGCCTGGCTTGTGTCAAATGAAACTCACCATTTCACTTAGACAATGTCTCACTTAATCAAACGCGATGCCCTAAGAGCATATGAACGACGATTGAAGAAATGAGAGAGAGAGAGATGGAGGAATGGTGCCGCTGGTTACCAAATCCTCAACGGGAGGATTTGTAAGAAGACTGGTGTCAGAATGGTCAAATTTATGACTTAGAAGGAATATGTGAAGCTAATTTGAAGGTTGATTTACTGTTCTAATGGGAAGAAAGCTTCATTACTAAGGTTTGAACGTTTGAAACCCTAGCTCTATTTTTTCTATTTAAGAAAAGCTAATCTATGGAGAAAGGTTTGACATGGATGATTATTTAAATTTCTCTTTGAGTGAAGAATCAATTATTAAGCTCATCTGTTTGATCATTCATCCTCATTCACTTTCAGTGAAATACAAGATTACGGTGATATTGTGATTAAATAGCTTTTCATTCGGATATATCATCAATTGTATCTTATATAACTCTGTTTATGTGTTGATTTCATTAAAAATATTTATAACACATAAACATTGGAAGGAATTCAAAACCCTAATTTGTTTCAATTTAGGGTTTTTGTGATAGGAGCTTTGAGTTATTATATTCATATCAAAACAGCTTCTTTAGGTTACAAAATCCCACAACTTGTTATATTATTTAGGATTTGTAATTGAATTGTGATCTTTTGATCATATTGTGTAACATTGTTTAAGATATCCTTAAGTGGGAATTGTTTGAATTAGGCAGAATGCTTTCTCCTAATTCGGTTGAGTAAAGGAGACATCAATCGGTTTGATTGAAGGAAAAGAGGGTGGACGTAGGACTTAAGGATGAAGTGTCGAACCACCGTGGTAAACTTAGTGTTAGTTTTTTTATTTACTATTGACTTGAATATCTTTTAATATTTGTTGCTTCTTATTCTATCAATTATTTGATGCTAACCGACCAAGTCATTGGATATATATAAGTGTGAAAATATTCTAGATATCTTGTTGTTTCATTTAGAAGTAAAGCATCATTTAGTTGAAATTTGCTCATTATATATTAGTGTTATTTGTGTGACTTGTCTATACAATTGGATTGAGCTTTTACCAAAAATAATAGCATCCTATTGTTGGTTCTAACAATTCAACCCCTCTTCTTGTTAAGCCATAAAACCCAACAAACAAACTCCTCCTCAAAGGAATTTCCAAATCCGGTTCAATATATAATCAAAAAATCATGTACAAATGCAAATCCCCTAATAATATGATGGTTTATGAGAGATTGCTAATCAAAGGAGCTATTCAAGTATGAATAATGAATATCCAAGCTCCTATCATGAAACCTTCAAATTAGGACAAATTAGGGTTTCAAATTTCTCACAATGTTTATGTGTAATATGTATTTTGAATGTAATTAGCACATAAACAAAGTCATACAAGGTACAATAGATGATAAAATCAAAGAATAAATAGTTTAATCACAATATCACAATAACCTTGTAAGCCACAAAGAGTGAACGAACTTGAATGAATAATCAGGTGAACTCAAAGAATGATTCTTAATAGAAAGAGAACTTCAGATACTCATAAATTATCAACCTTCTTTTCAAGAACTAACTCTTCTTAAATAGAAAAGATAAATATAGGGTTTTGGATCTCAAACCTTAACCATAGCCTTCTTCCTATTAAAAACTATGAGCCACCCATCAAATCGAGCTCAAGTCAGTTTTTAGAAACCCGATCCGACTATTTTAACATCTTGTCTCCTCTAAAATGCTCTCGTTGAGGATTGAGTGCTGCAGAGAGAACATAGGCTTCACCAGAGGTCATCTAATTTGAAAAGCATCAATTAGGGCAAAATGATCGAACAAGTCTCTTAAGCAAGCTTTCTTTAAGTTAGACAACGCTGTATAGATAAGTGTTGCACTATGTACTCAAGTAAGAAATAGGTAGGGCTTCTACAATAAATGCAGGCCTTGACATTAAGAAAACATAGGCCAGCTTTAAAACAAGCTCAGTCCATCACCATGTAAGCACAATCCAGCTTTTAACAAGCTCGGTCCATCAACACATAAGCATGGTTTTAATCCAGCACACAGGTCTAATTGAATTAATAGCAAGCTTGGATAAAAATCCTCATAGATTGATCTTTGACTTTTGATCAATATGTTCCTACAAGTACGTAAAGCCAAGTATCATTTTTCTTAAATATATTCAAATATATTTTTCAACATCATCCATATAAGATATTTCTCAAAGTCATTTTATGAAGATGTTTTATGAATAAATGTAGGAACCCGGCTATTTTACTATTGATTGATATTATAATTTGTGCACATTTTACTTCCTATGATTGTCTCTTGCACCTATAAAAAATATTTTTTAGGAAATAATTCACAAATAGATTTTGTCATAGCAAAACCCTTATTTTCCAACAACATGACTAGAGAAAAGGGTGATTTTTTTATTCTGAATGAACAACTTAGAGGAAAAGTATCTTTTAGAGATAACACCAAAGGAAAGATAAAAGGTTGTGCTATTGTAGGTAACTTGAATTCCTTTCATATTGTTAATGTGCTGTTTATATTTGATTTGAAATATAAATTGTTAAGTATTATTAGTCAATTATGTGATAAAAGGTTTAGTGTTAAGTTCAAATCATCATGTTGCATTATCAAAAATAGTAAGAAAAATATACGGTTGATTGGGAAACAAGCAGGAAATGTTTATGTAATAAACTTGCATGAAATTTTTGAAAGTAAGACATGTCTTGTAGTGAATAAATATAATGATTGTTAGTTATGGCACAAATGACTAAGGCATGTAGGTATTAAAACCATAGAAAAACTTGCAAGAAAAGAACCAATTCTAGGATTGCCTAAAATAAAGTTTAATGAAAATAAGGTTTGCCATGCTTGTGTGAAAGGAAAACAACGTAGATCAAGTTTTACATCAAAGGAGGATGTAACCATCACACAACCACTACAACTCGTACATATGGATCTTTTTAGACCAGTTAGGACACTAAAGCCTAGGAAACAACAATTATGCATTAGTCATTGTAGATGTTACTCTAGGTATACTTGGATATATTTATTGTCAAGCAAGCATGAAACCTTCAATAAGTTTGTCTATTTTTACAAGAATATTCAAAATGAAAAAGGGCTCATTATTTGTAAAATCAGAATTGATCATGGTAGGGAGTTTGAAAACAAATATTTTTAAAATTACTACACATAAAATGGTATTAGTTATAATTTTTCATCTCCTAGAACACCACAACAAAATGGAGTGGTAGAATAGGAAAATAGAACTATTCAAGTGATGGCAAGAATGTTCTTGTGCGATAAAAATTTACTAAAATATTTTTGGGGATAAGCTGTTCATACTACATGTTATATCTCAAATTAAGTGTCATTAAACTAATATTGAAACAAACTCCTTTTGAATTGTCTTTTGAAAAGAAGCTGTTCGGTGAAATTTATATGCAAGTGAACATGTCGAACAAGTAATATAATGATAAGAAAAGTATCGTCCCACGAAGATTGGTGAATACTAAACTAATTAAGTACTAATGATGAATTAATCCTAAAATTTATCTAGCAAACCAAATTGATAGATGATAGATTAACTAACTAAGTCTAAGAAAACTTAATAAAAGAAATATGTTAGAGCATATGACTTCACCATAATTACTAAGTATTAATATTGATTATTTATGCTTGCAAGAAAGATAATATCTATGTAATGGCGGAATTTCCTAATTTATTTACTATCCTATGTCTAGGTATAGCAAACCTACTTAGTTCATTAATTCACTATATCTCTATATGTGAATTGAAACAAACCAAATGCATTAGGATCTATGAATATTCCCAGTTTACACCAAAAGCCACATAAACAATATGGTATATGTCTATCCATATTTAATTTATGGTTACATATTACAAGAAGCAACTGCATGCTATTTCCTGTCGGTCTTTAACATGCAAATCAAGTCATCTAAGTGGTAGCTAATCACCTAAAAGCATTAAACTCCGTAATATGTAACTTCACATAAATAAAATATCTTGCAAAACATAATAATCATAAGATTCATACCATCATAATTAGGTTACATCGTAGCTCTAACAAAAATAAACTAAAACATAAAGAAATAATGAGGAAGAATGGTAATAAGAAATAAAGAAGTCATCTTGAATCCAAGAACAAGAAGTCTGTTACCCTTTTTGTCTTCTCTTCAAGAAAACCTTGAATTCTTGGCTTCTTTCTTGAGTTGTGCTCAATTTCCTCCCCTCTTTCTTTTGCCTCTTCTCTTCTCTTAAATAGGGTTTAGGTTTAGACCTATCTCCTATCCTAGTAGAATTAGGTTTTAGAGACCTAAAACAATTGGGTTTTAGAAACCTAAAACAATTGAGTTTTAGAGACCTAAAACAATTGGGTTTTAAACTCCTAAATTAATTGAGACTTGAATTCTTAACATGACTGGGTTTTCTATTTAAATAGAAAATCCAATAACAATAGAAAATCTAATAACAATTATCCAAAGCCCAAGCCCATCTTGACTTTCTTGATCTTGATATTACAATTTTGCCACACAATAAGCATCAGGTTCTCCATGTTTATCCCTTTTCTCCTTGTGCTACAAAAACAAGACAAATTCAAATAAATAAGAGGAGTTCAAATATTTTCTCATAAACATTGTATTATTTATTGCCTAAAAAATAGGTAAAATAACTCTATAAAAATAGAGTTATCAGAAGCCAAACATTTCATACTTTCACTCTTTTGGATGCAAATGTCTTGTTTTGAATAATGGAAAGGAATCCTTGGAAAAGTTTGATTTTGAAAGTGATAAGGCCATTTTTCTAGGATATTCATAATCTAGTAAAAGGCTATAGAGTGTACAATAAGTAAACCTTAGTAGTAGAGGAATCCATTCATGTAGTCTTTGATGATGATGAAACAAAATCTAAAAAACTTAGAGATAGTGATGGAGAGGCTCTTACTATGCAACTTAGTGATCATATAGAGATAAATGAAGAAAAGGAAAGTGAGTTAGCAATGGAAAATGAAGAAACTGAACCTAGTTTCCCAAGAGTTAGAAATGAGGTAGACTAATCTCAAATAGTAGGTAGTATAAATGAAGGAGTATCCACTAGGTCAAAAACCTAGGATATATGTGAGTTTATGGCTTTTCTATCACAAATTGAGCCAAAAAGAATTGATGAAGCAGTTAAGGATAAAGATTGGATAATGGCCATGCAAGAAGAATTAAATCAATTTGCAAAATGTGAGGTATGGACATTTGGTACCAAGACCAACATATGATACAATGATAGGAACTAAGTAGTATACAAAAATAAGATGGATGAGTTTGGCATAGTTACAGGAAACAAAGCTGGATTAGTTGCTCAAGGTTATAGTCAAGAGGAAGGCATAGATTATGAGGAAACATTTGCTCTTGTGGCTAGAATGGAAGCTATTCAGATGTTACTTGCTTTTGCTTGTTACAAAAACTTTAAACTATATAAATGGATGTTAAAATTGCATTCTTAAATAGAGTTATCAAAGAATATATGTATGTTAAACAACCTCTAGGATTTGAAGATCCCTTACTGCTTGATCATGTATTTAAGTTAAATAAAGCCTTGTATGGACTAAAACAAGCCCCATAGGCTTGGCATGAAAAATTTAGCAGCTTCTTAATTCAAAATGGATTTATGAAAGGAAGAGTAGATCACACACTTTTCGTTAAAAATCAAGAAGGTTAAATGTTAATTGCTCAAATATATGTGGATGATATCATCTTTGGGTCAACCAAAGATAAGCTATGTCAAGAGTTTGTAAATAAAATGAAAAAGGAGTTTGAAATGAGTATGATGGGTGAGTTGAATTTCTTTCTTGGATTGAAAGTCAAACAATCTAAAGATGGTATATTCATTTTTCAGTCAAAGTTCACTAAAGATCTCATAAAATGGTTCAGCTTCGAGAATGTTAAAGTTATATCTACTCCTATGACCACTTCTCTTAACCTTGAATATGAAAAAAATAGTTGAGAAGTAGATTCCAAACTATATTGAAGCATGATTGATTCTTTATTATATCTGACAGCATTAAGGCCTAACATTTTATTTAGCATTTGTTTCTATGCTAGATATGAAGTGTTGAAAATCATGTGTTTGTATGCTTTGATTGAGAAAAATTTTATTATATATGAATATATGTTGAATATGTGAAATTATGTGCACATATTAAAAATTCAAAGGAAGTAAAAGGTGTGCAAATTATAATATTAATTAATAATATTATAAAGTAGCCAAGTTCCTACATTTTATTATCAAACATCAAATATGAAGTCAATTTGACTTATCTATGCATATTTTAATTAGTAGCTTAATTCATATTATTGGTTATATTAAAGAAATTTGATACTTGGAATTGGTGTGTTTATAGGTACATTTGAAAAGCAAAGGCTTATTACATTGGAGTATACATATTCGTTGGACCGACCATATATCTATATATATGGATACATGAAACATATATATATGTATATATACACATATATATATATATATATATATATATCTAGAGCCCATGAAGCTAAGGCCTGTGAAAGTGCAGCCTGTGAAACCGGAGCCCATGGGATGTAAAACCGAAGCCCATGTGAAGTTGAAGCCCAGTGCCTTTCATTTATACAAAACGGCAGTGTCTTGAACAGATAAGAGCTTAAGCTCTTATGATCAAACCCATCTGAAGCCCTAGTAGCACACTCGACTAAAGTCACCTTCCTCTTTTCAATCTCTCTCGTGACACCAACTCCAATGGGAAGAATGATGAGGCGACTAAGTGTCAAAAGGGCTATTCTGCTGAAAAATCACCATTTACAGCTATGTGACGTCATGTCTATCAAATCTCAATGGAAGAAGTTCAAAAAGGTTTGAACCAAAACCCTAACGTGTTCAAGCTTTGAATATTTGCTATAAAAAGGAGCTTTGGATGAGTATTTAGGGCTTGCTGAGATACATTCCTATTGATTTGATCAAAAGAGATTAAAGCTCTCATTGATTTGTTCTTGTTGCCGTGTTCTTTGATCTTTGAAGAAAAAGGAAATCTTCGGTGATATTTCCTAAATTCGTTATCTTGTAAATATCATTTGATAGATTGATCTTTGCATGTGCTAGATTATCTAAAACAATACTTGCACATAAAGATCATTGTAAATCTGAAACCCTAGATTTGTGAAATTTGGGGATTTCATGATTAGAGCTTGAATTAATTCTGTATACATTCAATTAGCTCTCTGATAAGCTTAAATCCTCACTCATATCATATATTCGAGGAATTAGCTTGATGTATTAAGGTTTTTATAAACCTAACTCTGTAACCGTGAGTTGTATAACTCCTTTTGAGGAGTTGCAAGGTGAAGGAGAGGTGCTCTCCTAGTTTGAAGTAAAGTAGACTTCAACTTGGTTTAAGTTGAAGGAGAAAAGAGTGAAAGTAGATGAAAAGTGTCAAACCACCATGAAATTCTTAATTGTGATTTTTTTTATCTGATTTATATTCTTATGCTTTGATATTACTATGATATTTAATCTTGTCGTGATTGCTAAGCAAGAAATCAAAAAGAAAAATCTTTTAAATTAGCTAAGCTTCTAAATATCCAATTCAACCCCCCCTTCTTGGATAGCCATAAAACCTAACAATTGGCATCTAAAGTCATGTTCTCTGATTTAAAGGCTTAATATCCTAGAGTAAATCCATTTACATGGCTATGGAGAAAGGAGTAATTGTTACAGGGTATAATAAACCACCTTTGTTTGATGGGATAAATTATAGACATTGGAAGCAACTTATGCAAGTCTTCATTGTCGACCAAGACCCTGAAGCTTAGCAGATAATTAGAAAGGGTACTACTTTACTCGAAACTGATGAATGGAGTAAAAATGAAACTAAAATCATGGGAATAAATACTAAGGCTATGAACATGATTTATAGTGGGTTGAAAGCTCATGAATTCAATAAGGTGTCATCTTGCCTCACCGGCAAGGAAATATAGGACAAATTAGAAGTCATATTCGAAGGTACTAAAAAGGTTAAGTCATCTAAGGTAACCATGCTCACTTATGATTATAAACTGTTTACTATGCTTGAATTTGAAACTATTAGTGACATGTTTGGTAGATTTACAAAAATAATATCTGAACTTAGGATGCTAGGCAAGACCTGTTGGTTTTATGGCTATCCAAGAAGGGGGGTTGAATTAGATATTTAGAAGTTTAATTAATTTTAAAATATTCTTTAAATTTATCTTTCTATAATGAATACAGCTAAACAAATTATCATAATAGTAATGGAATATCTAATAGAAGAATTAAATCAGAGAAATTCACACACAAGAATATCACGGTGGTTTGACATTTTTTCTCCTATTTCCACCCTCTTCTCCTTCAACTCAAATCGAGTTGAAATCTGCTTTACTTCACACAAGAAGAGCACCTCTCCTTCACCTCACAACTCCTCAAAAGGAGTTATATAGTTCACGGTTACAAGGTTAGGTTTACAAAAACCTTAGTACATCAAGCTTACTCCTCAAATATATGATATGAGTGAGGATTTAAGCTTATCATAGAGCTAATCAAATGTATACAGAATTAATTTAAGCTCTAATCTCAAAAACTCCAATTTCACAAATCTAGGGTTTTCAGATTTACAATAATCTTTATGTGCAAATAATGTTATAATCAATCTAGCACATATAAAGATTAATCTATCAAATGATTTTCACAAGATAACAAGTTTAGAGAATATCACCGAAGATTTTCTTTTCCTTCAAACGTTACCGAACACATCTATAACCATAAATTGATGATGGCTTTTGTTTTTCTTGATTAGATCAACAAGAATATATCTCAGCAAGCACAATATTTCATCTGAATCTCCTTTTTATAGCAGGTACTCAAACCTTGAATAGATTAGGGTTTTGGTTCAAACCTTTTTGAAATCCTTCCATTGAGATTTGATGGATTCAACATTGTACTGATGCAGGTGATGATTTTTTAGCAAAATAGCCGTTCTAACATTCAGTCGCATCACCATTCTTCCCACAAAAGAGAGAGATCAAGAGGAGAAGTGTTTCTTTAGGTCGAAGAGTGCGGCTAGGGCTTCTGTCTTTCGATCATAAGAGCTTATGGTCTTATTTGCTTCCACACGCTGCCATTTTGAATAAGTGACTTCTCTCAAGACGCTGCAGTTTCATGCTTCACAGGTTGGCCTCTTTACATGGGCTGAAGTTTCACGGGCTGAAGTAATTATTTACGAGCTAAAGCTTTCACGAGTCAAAGCTTTTATTCACGGGTTGAATAAATAAATAAGCTTCATGTGTCCATATGTAAATATATGGTTAGTCCATTACACCTATACATACACCAATTCTAAGTGTCAATGTTCCTTTAGCATAACCAAGAGTGTAGATTAATCTATGAGATAAAATATTCAAAGATTAAATCAACTTGGCTTCATAATTGATGTTAAATAATAAAATGTAGGAACCCGGTTACTTTATAATATCATTAATTGATATTATAATTTGTATACCTTTTACTTCCTTTGAGTTTTGATATGTGCACACAAGATCTTATATTTTCTATCATATATACAAGTATGATATTCTATTTAATATATGTTCAAATAAATATAAAATTCTTTTTGACATATATTATCATAAAATTTTTCTCAATCAAAACATACAAGCAGATGATTTTCAACAAGACTTATACAAATGAAGAAATGGTTAGAAAAATGCTAGTATCTCTACCCGAGAGTTGTGATCCAAAGAAAATGGCCATAAAAGAAGCACATGATCTAGATAGTCTAACCCTAGATGATCTATTAGGATCACTAAAGACTCATTAAATGCAATTAATTAGAAGGGTAAAAGAAAAAGAAAATAGAAGGTCACTTGCTATAAAAGTAGAAATAGAAAAGACTGAAGAAGTTGAGTCCGAAAATGATGAGATTGCTTTTATAGCTAGAAGGTTTAGAAAATACCTTTAAAAGGGACTAGGAAGAAATAAAGGACAACCTAGAAGGAATGAAACATATGATTCTAGGGATAACTTATGCTATGAGTGTAGAAAACCTGGACATATCAAGGCTTATTGCCCCTCACTCAGGAAGAAGAATAATAAAGGAAAGAAGATGGCAATGATTGCTACCCAGGATGATGAAAGCTCCTTATCAAATAAAGAGGAACAAGAAGAAGTTGCTCACCTTTGCTTAACCACAAATGCAACAATAGAAGAAGAAATCGAGGTAAGTGAGTCTGAACCTGAAACAAATCTCAATGGTGACATTGAGACTGCCTTTTTTAATATGGTTGAATAAGCAACAAAAATGAAAGAAAAATATAAGAAAATGAAGGCTAAATATAAATTTTCAAAAGTTAAATCTGAAATTGAAAATCTTGCCATGGCATTATCTATGACTTGCATGCATGAAAATACTTCTGAAAATATTTCTATTAAGATCGATACATGCTCTATGATTAATACTTACTCTCATCTAGAAAATAAGCATGATGATGCATTAAAAATAGTATGTGAAAATTGAGACATAATCAAACTCAACATGAAAATTCTAGGATTAGAAAAAGAAAAATCTGAGATTCAAATGAAACTGAATGAAACTAATATATTGTTACACAAGTTTACAAAAGGTAGTGACTTGTTTAATAATATGTTAAAATCACAAAGAGGTGTATACAATAAAGTTGGTATAGGATACAATTCTTTGAAAAACACAAAAACATCTACAAATTTCTTTGATAATAAGAATTGTGAATTTTTGCTGCATCATAAATGTTCTTATTGTAAATATATTGGTCATTCATTCAATACATGTCCAGTTAGATTTAGAAAGTCATACAAGACCAAGAAAGTATGGATGCCTAAGAAAATGAAAAATGCAATAGACAAGAAGAAGCACAAAGAACTGTGGATTTTGGATAGCAGTTGTTCCCATCATATGACTGGGATGATGGAGCTCTTCTCAACACTTAAGTTGAAGTCCAGAGGTACTGTATCTTTTGGAGATAACTCCAAAGGAAGAATTAAAGGTATAGGCACCATAGGTAAACCGAAATCCCTTCTTATATCTGATGTGTTGTATGTTGATGAATTGAAATTTAATTTATTGAGTATAAGTCAATTGTGTGATAATAACTTCAAAATTAGATTTGGAAAAGAACTTTGTCTTGTTGAAAATCTAGAAAATAATGTGAGAATCATTGGGAAAAGAAAAGATAATATTTATGTACTTCATCTTAGTAAGTTAAGAAATGAACAAACATGCTTGATTGTTAATAAAAGTGTTGATGCTTGGTTGTGGCATAGAAAACTCGGTTATGCTAGTCAAGGACTATTAGAGAAATTATCTAAGAATGGCTTAGTTAGAGGACTACCCGAGCTCACCTTTGATAAAGATCAGTTATGTGATGCTTGTGTGAAAGGGAAGCATACCCAAAGTAGTTTTAAGCCAAAGTTAACAGTGTCTACCTCAAAATCGTTAGCACTAATACATATGGATATGTTTGGTCCTTCAAGAAAAACTACTGTGAATGGAAAATATTATGCTTTAGTCATAATAGATGATTATACTAGATATACCTGGGTATATCTACTTGCTAGGAAAGATGAAACATTCGAGAAATTTGTTGATTTCTCTAAAATGGTCCAAAATAAAAAGATCTTACCATAGTTAAGATTCGGATAGATCATGGTGGTGAGTTCAAAAATTACCTTTTGAGAAATTCTATTCTAAAAATTACATATCTCACAATTTTTCAGCACCTAGGACACTACAACAAAATGGTGTTGTAGAAAGGAAAAATAGTACACTCTAAGAAATGGCTAGAACCATGATGTGTGAATACAATCTTCCTAAACATTTTTAGGGGAGAAGCTGTAAGTACAGGTTGCTATATCTCAAATAGAGCATTCTTATGACTAGTCTTGATAAAGACTCCATTTGAGTTACTATTTGGTAGAAAACCTAATATATCCTACTTTCATGTGTTTGGAAGTAAATGCTTTGTTTTAAACCATGGAAAAGAGCCAATAGGAAAACTTGACTCTAAGAGTGATGAGGCCATATTTCTTAGTTACTCTCAAACTAGCAAAGCATATAGAGTTTTCAATAAGAGAACTTTAGTCGTTGAAGAGTCTATTCATGTAAAATTTAAGGATGATTCTGATTTGAACCCCACTGAACAAGATGCAAATGATAAGTATGTATCTGTTGAGGGGGAGTTAGACTCAAGAGAATTTACCTTTCCTAGAGTAAGAAATGAAGTAGATCATCAACATGTTCTAGGAAATCCTGTAAATAGTGTAAGTACATGGTCTAGATATCACAACACATGTGAACATCAAGCTTTCTTATCTCAAATAGAGCCAAAGAAAGTAGATGAAGCTCTTGAAGATGAGAACTGGTTTCTTGTTATGCAAGAAGAACTAAATCAGTTTGAAAATAGCAAAGTCTAGAAATTAGTTCCAAGACCACAAAACCATTCAGTCATAGGAACCAAATGGGTGTTTAGAAACAAATTAGATGAGTGCGGGACAATAACTAGAAACAAAGCCAGATTAGTTACATAAGGATATAGTCAAGAATAAGGAATTGACTATGATAAAACTTTTGCTCCCATATCTAGATTAGAAGCCATTCGAATGCTGCTTGCTTTTGCTTGCTATATGAACTTTACACTTTTTCAAATGGATGTAAAGAGTGCATTCTTAAATGTTGTTGCCAAGGAAGAATTCTATGTGGAACAACCACCTAGATTTGAAGATCCCACATCTCTAAATCATGTATTTAAGCTTTCTAAAGCTTTATATGGGATGAAATAAGCCCCACGGGCTTGGTATGACAAGTTGAGTACCTTTCTATTAAATACAAATTTTAGAAAAGGGAAGTTAGATAATATGTTGTTTATTAAGACATAAGGGAAAGATATTTTGATTGTCCAAATCTATGTTGATGATATTGTGTTCGGTTCTATAAATTCTATTATGTGTGAACAATTTGTAGATTCTATGAAACATGAGTTTGAGATAAGTATGATAGGTGAATTAAATTATTTTCTTGGACTCCAAATTAAACAAACACCTAAAGGAATATTCATAAGTCAAACTAAATATACCAAGGAATTACTTAAGAAATACAACATGCATGATTTTAAACTAATAAGTACTCTCATAAGCACATTTACATCTTTGTCATATGATAATGTTAGAGTTAATGTTGGTTCTAAAATGTATAGAGGCGTGATTGGTTCCTTATTATATTTAATTGCCTTTCGGCCAGACATCTTGTTCAGTGTTTGTTTATGTGCATGATTTCAATCTAATCCCAAAGAACAACATTTGAAGGCTATTAAAAGGATCTTTCGGTATCTAAAAGATACAATTACATTAGGCATTTGGCATTCAAGAGACACTATATTTGATTTACATGCATTTAGTGATTCTAACTATGTTGGTTGTAAAATAGATAGAAAAAGTACAAATGGTACATATCAATTTCTAGGACATATGATGGTTTCTTAGAACTCCAAGAAAAAAAACAATGTTGCTCTTTCTTCCACTGAGGCAGAATACATAGCTGCGGCTAGCTGTTGTGCTCAGATTCTATGGATGAAACAACAATTAGAAGATTATGGTCTCTCTTTTACTAAGATTCCATTGAAATGTGATAATACCAATGCAATAAATCTCACTAAGAATCTGATACAACACTCTAAAACCAAACATATAGCAATAAGACATCACTTCATTCATGACCATGTTGAAAAATATGATATTTCTATTGAATTTGTTAGGACTGGCCAACAACTTGCTGATATTTTACTAAACCATTGGATAATGAAAAGTTCTCTACTCTCTGAAGAGAGCTTGGTATGTGTCTGCTTAATGATATTGCTTAAAATCTATAAGCAATTTTTTTTTCTATACCTTGCTTGTGTGTTCTTTATTCAGTTCCTATCCTGAGGGAGAGCACCATCCATACATCCGAAACAGGTCAAACCTCTGCTACCATAATCTTCATTTTTATCCATCTTTCTCACTTATCTTCCACCATGCTGTTCTTTTTACTAATGTCAAAAAGGAGGAAAGAGTACATTGTAGCACATGTATGTTCCATTTCTGACTTTCAGTGCAAAACGTGGGATAAACTCTCTTACACCTTATTATGTGCATAAACGTACTTGTTGTGATCAACGAACTTGCCTTGATGAATATCTATGTAAACATGAATATGCTTATTGTAGTTATGCATTCATACATTGCTGGGATACATGATTATGTAATCTTTATGACACCCGAGTAGTAACTGTAAGGTTTATGGCTATCCAAGAAGGGGGGGTTGAATTGGATATTTAGAAGATTAGCTTATTTAAATCTTTTCCTTTTTTATTTCTTTATAACAATCACAACTAGATGAAATATCACAATAATAATAAAGCATAAAAGAATAAATCAAATCAGAAAATTCACAATCAAGAATTTCACAGTGGTTTAACACTTTTCACCTACTTCCACCCTCTTCTCCTTCAACTCAAACTGAGTTAAAATATGCTTTACTCAAACAAGGAGAGCACCTCTCCTTCACCTTACAACTCCTTAGAAGGAGTTACACAGTTCACGGTTACAAGGTTAAGTTTAGAAAAACCTTAATACATCAAGTTCATTCCTCAAATATATGATATGAGTGAGGATTTAAGCTTATCAAAGAGCTAATTCAATGTATACAGAGTCAATTCAAGCTTTAATCTCGAAGGCCCCAATTTCACAAATCTAGCATTTCGGATTTACAATAATCTTTATGTGCAAATAATGTTATAAGTAATCTAGCACATACAAAGGTCAATCTATCAAATGATATTCACAAGATAACATGTTTAGGGAATATCACCGAAGATTTGCTTTTCCTTCAAATGTTACCGAACACGACAATAAAAGTAAATCGATGAGGGGTTTTATCTCTTTTGATCAATCAGCAAGAAATATCTCAGCAAGCTCAAATAGTTCATTCGAAGCTCCCTTTTATAGTAGATACTCAAATGTTGAACATATTAGGATTTGGTTTCAAACCTTTTTGAAATCCTTCCATTGAGATTTGATGGATATGATGTTGTACTGATGTAGATGATGATTTTCCAATAAGATAACCGTTTTGACACTCAGTCGCCTTCCCATTCTTCCCGTTGGAGCTGGCGTCATAGGAGAGAGATCGAGAGGAGGAGGATAGCTCTAGGTCGAGATTTGCGGCTAGGGCTCCAAGCGTTTGATCATAAGAGCTTACGCTCTTATTTACTCAGGATGCTGCCATTTTGGATAAGTGAACTACTTAGGACGCTGCCATTTTGGATAAATGAACTACTCAGGACACTAGGTTCAAGCTTCGCAGGCTAACCTCTTTCACAAGCTAAACTTCTCTTCACGAGCTGAACCTCTCTTCACGGGCTGAACTTCTTTCACAGGCTATGCATATAAATAAGTTTCATGTACCTATATATATAAATATATGGTCGGTCCAACAAATATGTATACTCCACTATCATAAGCTTTTGCTCTTCAAATACACTATAAGCATACCAATTCCAAGTATCAAAATTCTTTTAACATAACCAAGAATATAAATTAAGATATTAATTAAGATATTCATAGAGTAAATCAAATTGGCTTTATATTTGATGTTTGATAATAAAATATAGGAACCCAGCTACTTTATAATATCATTAATTGATATTATAATTTACACACCTTTTACTTCCTTTGAGTTTTAATATGTGCACTCATAATTTCATATATTCTATCATATATGCAAATATAATTTTCTATTTAACATATATTCAAATAAAATTTTTCTCAATCAAAACATACAAGCACATTATTTTCAACAATCTCCCCCTTTTTTATGATGACATAATTTTCGTACTGAACTAGCTAGCACATATTACTACTCAGATGGCATGACCATTGCATGATACATGTATCCCAACAATGCATGAATACATTACTATAGTAAGCATAAGCCTATCAATTGTTTTGCATAGATATTCATTAAAGCAACATCATAGCAAGTATGTTAATACACACAATAGGATGTAAAAGAGTTTATCCCACGTTCTACACTAAAAGTCAGAAATGAAACATACATGTGCTACAATGTACTCTCTCCCCCTTTTTGTTATTAGCAAAAAGAAAATCTTAGTGGAAGATAAGAAAAAAATGGATAAAAATGAAGAGTATGGCAGCAAAGGTCTGACTTGTTTCGAATGTGTAAAAAGGGTTCCCCCTCAGAATAGTAACCGAATATAAAGCTTCTAAGCAGGGTAAAATAGATGGCTCACAAAGTTTAAGTAATATCATTAAGCAGACACATACCAAGCTCTCTCTGGAGAGTAGAGAATTTGCCATTATCCAATGGTTTAGTAAAAATATCAGCAAGTTGCTGGTCTGTGCAAACAAATTTAATAGAGATATTTGATTTTTCAACATGGTTACGAATGAAGTGATGTCTTATCTCTATATGTTTGGTTTTAGAATGTTGTATTGGACTTTTTGTGAGATTTATTACACTAGTATTATCACATTTCAATGGAATCTTAGTAAAATAGAGACCATAATCTTCTAATTGCTATTTCATCCATAGAATCTAAGAACAACAACTAGCCACAGCTATGTATTCTGCCTCAGTGGAAGAAAGAGCAACACTATTTTGTTTCTTGGAGTGCCAAGAAACCAGTATATGTCCTAAAACTGACATGTACCACTGGTGCTTTTTCTATCAATTTTACACCCAACATAGTTAGAATCACTAAATGCATGTAAATCAAACATAGTATCTTTTGAATACCAAATGCCTAATGTGATTGTATCCTTTAGATACCTAAAAATCCTTTTAACAGCTTTTAAATGTTGTTCCTTGGGATTGGATTGAAACCATGCACATAACCAAACACTAAACGTGATGTTTGGCCGAGAAGCAATCAAATATAATAAGGAACCAATCATGCCTCTATACATTTTAAAATCAACACTAACTCCAACATTATCATATGACAAAGATGTAGATGTGCTCATGGGAGTATTTATTGGTTTAGAGTCATGCATGTTGTATTTCTTAAGTCCTTGGTATATTTAGTTTGACTTATGAATATTCCTTTAAGTGTTTGTTTAATTTGGAGTCCAAGAAAATAATTTAATTCACCTATCATACTTATCTCAAACTCATGTTTCATAGAATCTACAAATTGTTCACACATAACAGAATTTATAGAACCAAACACAATATCATGAACATAATATCATGAACATAATATCATGAACATAGATTTGAACAATCAAAATCTCTTTTCCTTGTGTCTTAATAAACAATGTATTATCTACCTTCCCTTTTCTAAAATTTGTATTTAATAGAAAGTTGCTCAGCTTGTCATACCAAGCCCGTAGGGCTTGTTTTAACCCATATAAAGCTTTGGAAAGCTTGAATACATGATCTGGGCATGTGGGATCTTCAAATCCAGGTGGTTGTTCTACATAAACCTTTTCCTTGACAACACCATTTAAAAATACACTTTTCACATCTATTTGAAATAATGTAAAATTCATATAACAAGCAAAAGCAAGCAACATCCAAATTGCTTCTAACCTAGCTATGGGAGCAAACGTTTCATCATAGTCAATTCCTTCTTCTTAACTATATCCTTGTGCTACCAATTTGCCTTTGTTTCTTGTAATGGTCCTGCACTCATCTAACTTATTTCTGAACACCTATTTGGTTCCTATGACCGAATGGTTTTATGGTCTTGGAACTAATTTCTAGACTTTGCTCCTTTCAAATTGATTCAGTTCTTTTTGCATAGTAAGAAACCAGCTCTCATCTTCAAAAGCTTCATCTACTTTCTTTGGCTCTATTTGACATAAGAAGACTTGATGTTCACATGTGTTATGATATCTAGACTGTATACTTACACTATTTACTGGATTTCCTAGAATATGTTGTTGATCTACTTCATTTCTTACTCTAGGAAAGGTAAATTCTCTTGAGTCTAACTCCCCCTCAACAGATGCATATTTTTCATTTGCATTTTGTTCCGCGGAGTTTAGATCAGAATCATCCTTGAATTTTACATGAATAAATTCTTCAACAACTAGAGTTCTCTTATTAAAAACTCTGTATGCTTTGCTGGTTTGAGAATAACCTAGAAATATGGCCTCATCACTCTTAGAGTCAAATTTTCCAAGTGACTCTTTTCCATGGTTTAAAACAAAGCACTTACTTCCAAACACATGAAAGTAGGATATGTTGGGTTTTCTACCAAACTGTAACTCAAATGGAGTCTTCTTCAAGATTGGTCTTAAGAATGCTCTATTTGAAATGTAGCAAGCTGCACTTACAACTTCTCCCCAAAAGTGTTTAGGAAGATTGTATTCACATATCATAGTTCTAGCCATTTCTTGGAGTGTTCTATTTTTCCTTTCTACAACACCATTTTGTTGAGGTGTCCTCGGTGCTAAAAAATTGTGAGATATGCCATTCTTGGAACAGAATTTCTCAAAAAGACAATTTTTGAACCCACCACCATGATCTGTCCAAATCTTAACTATGGTAAGATCATTTTCATTTTGGACCATTTTAGAGAAATCAACAAATTTCTCGAATGCTTCATCTTTCCTAGCAAGTAGATATACCCAGGTATATCTAGTGTAATCATTTACTATGACTAAGGCAAAATACTTTCCATTCATAGTGGCTATCCTTAAAGGACCAAACAAATCCATATGTATCATTTCTAACGATCTTGAGGTAGACACCTTTAATTTTGGTTTAAAACTACTTTGAGTATGTTTCCCTTTCACACAATCATCACATAATTGATCTTTATCAAATGTGAGCTTGGGTAGTCCTCTAACTAGGCCGTTCTCGGATAATTTCTCTAATAATCCTAAACTAGCATGACCAAGTTTTCTATGCCATAACCAAGCATCAACACTTTTACTAACAATCAAGCATGTTTGTTTATTTGTCAACTCACTAAGATCAAGCACATAGATATTATCTTTCCTTTTCCCAATAATTCTCACATTGTTTTTCAAATTTTCAACAAGACAAAGTTCTTTCCCAAATCTGATTTTGAAGTTATTATCACACAATTGACTTATACTTAGTAGATTAAATTTCAATTCATCAATATATAGCACATCAGATATGAGAAGGGATTTCGGGTTACCTATGGTGCCTATACCTTTAATCCTTCCTTTGGAGTTATCTCCAAAAGATACAGTACCTCTGGACTTTAACTCAAGTGTTGAAAAGAGCTCCATCATCCTAGTCATATGACGGGAACAACCACTGTCCAGAATCCATAACTTTTTGTGCTTCTTCTTATTTATGTTCCTGCTTATATCCTGTAAAAACAAAAATTTTTGTTGAAGATTTTGGTACCCTTTTTTCTTTGGGTCCATGAGTGTTATTTCTAATACATTTATCATTTTCTTAGGCATCTATACTTTTTTGATCTTGTATGTTCTTCTAAGTCTAACTGGACATGTATCAAATGAATGACCACTATATTCACAGTAAGAACATTTATGATGCAGCAAGAGTCCACAATCCTTATTATCAAAGAGATTTGTAGGTATTTTTTAAGGAATTGTATTATACCAGCTTTATTGTATACACCTATTTATGATTTTAATATATTATTTAACAAGTTACTTCCTTTTGTAAACTTATGTAATAATATATTCGTTTCATCCAGCTTCATTTGAATCTTAGATTTCTCTTTTTCTAATTCTAGAATTTTCATGTTTAGCCTATATGTGTCTCGGTCATATAATTTTTTTGATAAATCAACATGCTTATTTTCTAAATGAGAGGAAGTATTAATCAAGGAGCATGTATCAGTCTTAAAAGAAATATTCTTAGAAGCATTTTCATGCATACAAGTCATAGATAATGCCATGGCAGGTTTATCCTTTTCAGTTTTAGCTTTTACAGATTTATATTTAATCTTCATCTTCTTATATTTTTCTTTCATTTTTGTTGCATACTTAACCAGATAAAAAAAAAAGTAGTTTCAATGTCACCACTAAGATTTGTTTCGAGTTCAGAATCACTTACCTCAAGTTCTTCTTCTATTGTTGCATTTATGATTAAGTAAAGATAGGCGACTTCTTCTTGTTCTTCTTCATCTAATGAGGAGCTCTCATCATCCTAGGTAGCAATCATTGCCTTCTTCTTTCCTTTATTATTCTTCTTCTTCAGTGAGGGGCAATTGGCTTTGATATGTCCAAGCTTTCTACACTCATAGCATAAGTTATCCTTAGATTCATATGCTTCATTTCTTCTAGGTTGTCCTTTATTTCTTCCTAGACCCTTTTTAAGATATTTTCTAAATCTTCTAGCTATAAGAGCAATCTCATCATTTTCTGACTCAACCTCTTTCTTTTCTATTTCTACTTTTAGAGCAAGTGACCTTCTATTCTCTTTTTCTTTTACTCTCCTAATTAATTGCATTTCATGAGTCTTTAGTGATCCTAGTAAATCATCTAATGTTAGACTATCTAGATCATGTGCTTCTTCTATGGCCATTTTCTTAGGATCCCAGCTCTCGGGTAGAGATACTAGCATTTTTCTAACCATTTCTTCATTTGTGTAAGTCTTACCTAACAACCTAAGTTCAGATATTATTTCTATAAATCTACCAACATGTCACTAATAGTTTCGGATTCAAGCATAGTAAACAATTCGTAGTCGTGAGTGAGCATGGTTACCTTAGATGACTTAACTTTCTTTGTACCTTCAAATATGACTTCTAATTTATCCCATATTTCCTTACCCGTGAGGCAAGATGACACCTTATTAAATTCATGAGCTTTCAACCCACTATAAATCATGCTTACAGCTTTAGCATTTATTCCTATGATTTTAGCTTCATTTTTACTCCATTCATCAGTTTCGGGTAAAGTAGTACCCTTTCTGATTATCTGCCAAGCTTCAGGGTCTTGATCGACAATGAAGACTTGCATGAGTTACTTCCAATGTCTATAATTTATCCCATCAAACAAAGGTGGTTTATTATACCCTGTAACAATTACTCCTTTCTCCATAGCCATGTAAGTGGATCTACTCTAGGATGTTAAGCTTTTAAATCAGAGAACCTGGCTCTAGATGCTAATTATAGGATTTATGGCTATCCAAGAAGGGGGGGTTGAATTGGATATTTAGAAGCTTAGCTTATTTAAATCTTTTCCTTTTTGATTTCTTTATTGTAATCACAATTAGATGTAATATCACAATAATAATAAAGCATAAAAGAATAAATCATATTAGAAAATTTACAATCAAGAACTTCACAGTGGTTTGGCACTTTTCACCTACTTCCACCCTCTTCTTCTTCAACTTAAACCGAGTTGAAATCTGCTTTACGTCAAACAAGGAGAGCACCTCTCCTTCACCTTACAACTCCTCAAAAAGAGTTATACAGCTCACATTTACAAGGTTAGGTTTACAAAAACCTTAATACACCAAGCTCATCCCTTAAATATATGATATGAGTGAGGATTTAAGCTTATCAAAGAGCTAATTGAATGTATACAAAGTCAATTCAAGCTCTAATCTTGAAGGCCCCAATTTCAAAAATCTAGGGTTTTGGATTTACAATAATCTTTATGTGCAAATAATGTTATAAGTAATCTAGCATATGCAAAGATCAATCTATCAAATGATATTCACAAGATAACAAATTTAGGGAATATCACCAAAGATTTGCTTTTCCTTCAAATGTTATCGAACATGGCAATAAGAGCAAATCGATGAGGGTTTTTATCTCTTTTGATCAAATCAGCAAGAATATATCTCAACAAGCTCAAATAGTTCATTCGAAGCTCCCTTTTATAGTAGATACTCAAACGTTTAACATATTACAGTTTTGGTTCAAACCTTTTTGAAATCCTTCCATTGAGATTTGATGGATACGACGTTGTACTTATGCAGATGATGATTTTCCAGCAAGATAACCATTCTGACACTCAGTCGCCTCACCATTCTTCTTGTTGAAGCTGGCATCACATGAGAGAGATCGAGAGGAGGAGGATAGCTTTAGGTCGAGATATATGACTAGGGCTCCAGGCGTTCGATCATAAAAGCTTGTGCTCTTATTTGCTCAGGACACTACCATTTTGGATAAGTGAACTGCTTAAGACGCTGCCATTTTGGATAAGTGAACTGCTCAAGACGTTGGGCTTCAAGCTTCGCGGGCTGACCTATCTTCACGGGCTGAACTTCTCTTCACGGGCTGAACCTCTCTTCACAAGCTGAACTTCTTTCACGGGCTATGCATATAAATAAGTTTCATGTACCCATATATATAAATATATGGTCAGTCCAATGAATATGTATACTCCATTATCATAAGCTTTTGCTTTTCAAATACACCTATAAGCATACCAATTCCAAGTATGAAAATTCTTTTAACATAACCAAGAACATAAATTAATCTATTAATTAAGATATTCATAGAGCAAATCAAATTGGCTTCATATTTGATGTTTGATAATAAAATGTAGGAACCTAGCTACTTTATAATATCATTAATTGATATTATAAGTTGCACACCTTTTACTTCCTTTGAGTTTTAATATGTGCACTCATAATTTCATATATTCTATCATATATGCAAATATGATTTTCTATTTAACATATATTTAAATAAAATTTTTATCAATCAAAACATACAAGCACATGATTTTCAACAATATGTGCTAGTTGGTTGGATTCAATATGAAAATTTTGTCGTCATCAAAAAAGGGGAGATTGTTGAAAATCTTGTGTTTGTATGTTTTGATTGATAAAAATTTTAATATATATGAATATATGTTGAATATGTGAAATTATGTGCACATATTAAAAATTCAAAGGAAGTAAAAGTTGTAAAAATTATAATATCAATTAATGATATTATAAAGTAGCTAGGTTCCTACATTTTATTATCAAATATCAAATATGAAGTCAATTTGATTTATCTATGCATATTTTAATTAGTAGCTTAATTCATATTATTGGTTATATTAAAGAAATTTGATACTTGGAATTGGTGTGTTTATAGGTACATTTGAAAAGCAAAGGCTTATTACATTAGAGTATACATATTCGTTGGACCAACCATATATCTATATTATGGATACATGAAACATATATATATATATATATATATCTGGAGCCCATGAAGCTAAGGCCATGAAAGTGCAGCTTGCGAAACCGGAGCCCATTAGATGTAAAACCAGAGCCCGTGTGAAGTTGAAGCCTAGTGCCTTTCACTTATACAAAATGGCAGTGTCTTGAGCAGATAAGAGCTTAAGCTCTTATGATCGAACTCGTCTGAAGCCCTAGCTGCATACTCAACTAAAGCTACCTTCCTTCTCTTGATCTCTCTCGCAATGTTCACTCCAACGAGGGAAGAATGATGAGGCGACTGAGTGTCAGAATGGCTATTTTGCTGAAAAATCACCATCTATAGTTATGTGACATCGTGTCTATCAAATCTCAATGGAAGAAGTTCAAAAAGGTTTGAACCAAAACCCTAACGTGTTCAAGGTTTGAATATCTACTATAAAAGGGAGCTTCGGATGAGTATTTAGGGCTTGCTGAGATACATTCCTGTTGATTTGATCAAAAGAGATTAAAGCCCTCATTGATTTGTTCTTGTTGCCGTGTTCTTTGATCTTTGAAGAAAAAGGAAATCTTCGGTGATATTTCCTAAATTCATTATCTTGTAAATATCATTTGATAGATTGATCTTTGCATGTGCTAGATTATCTGAAACAATATTTGCACATAAAGATCATTGTAAATCCCCAACCCTAGATTTGTGAAATTTAGGGATTTCATGATTAGAGCTTGAATTAATTCTGTATACATTCAATTAGCTCTCTAATAAGCTTAAATCCTCACTCATATCATATATTCAAGGAATTAGCTTAATGTATTAAGGTTTTTATAAACCTAACTCTGTAACCGTGAGCTGTATAACTCTTTTTGAGGAGTTGCAGGGTGAAAGAGAGGTGCTCTCCTAGTTTGAAGTAAAGTAGACTTCAACTTGGTTTAAGTTGAAGGAGAAGAGAGTGAAAGTAGGTGAAAAGTGTCAAACCACCGTGAAATTCTTAAGTGTGATTTTTCTGATCTGATTTATATTCTTATGCTTTGATATTACTATGATATTTAATCTTGTCGTGATTGCTAAGCAAGAAATTAAAAAAAATCTTTTAAATTAGCTAAGCTTCTAAATATCCAATTCAAACCCCTTATTCTTGGATAGCCATAAAACCTAACATGAAGCACATCCTAGAGAAGTTCACTTGTCACTAATCAAACGTATCTTTAGATATCTAAAAGATGCTTCAAATCTAGGATTATGGTCTCCTAAGGAATCTAATTTTGATTTGCACTCTTATAGTGATGTTGATTATGCTAGATGCAAAATGGATAGAAAAAGTACTAGTGGTGTGTGTCATTTTCTAGGAAACATGCTTATTTCTTGGTATTCTAAAAAGCAAAACAATGTTTCTATATCCACCACGGAAGCTAAATACCTGGCTACTACCAGTTGCTATGCACAAGTTTTGTGGATGAAACAATAACTTGCTGATTTTGAAATGTGTGTGAAAACTGTCCCATTTAAATGTGATAATACTAATGCTATAAATCTCACCAAAAATCCTGTACAACACTAAAAAACTAAACATATAGAAATTAGACGTCATTTTATCCAAGATCATATGGAAAAGAAAGACATTCAAGTAGAATTTGTTAGAACTAAATTACAGATTGCAAATATTTTTACTAAGCCACTTGATAAGGACAAATTTTATCAACTCCAACATGACCTGGGTATATGTACTGCTAACAACTTAAATCTTTTAGTTTAATTCAATTTTTTTAGTGGTTTTTTTCTATTTATTTCACCTAGGCTTTTAAGAATGTTGTTGAAAGGTCTTCCTATACTTTGTTCACACCTATTATTTTTGGCAGATCTTGATGTAAGGGGGAGTATCAATTGGACCTTATCAGCCACTCAATATTGTGTTAAGAAAAGCATTCTCACAGGGAGTTTTCATTTCTCTTTCACTCTCTGCTCTCCTCTTGTATTTTGTGCTTTGGTTGTACTTATTTTCTATGAATTTGTTTTTTGTTATACTTCCCATTCCCATCATCTCTTTCACTTCACTTAGTTGCAAATTTTTTAAGGGAGGTCTTCCAATCACAAGTCAACAATTTTTCTCTAGCTGATCCTTTTTTATGTTGACAAAAAGGGGGCCAAATACATGTTTTTTAATGTCCCAAAGAAACTTTGTTTCATTGGCACAAGAAAATCGATTCATTACACTCTATATGTACTTGAATTGATAAACTTTTGCATTGTTTCTCTAATCAAAAGTTTTTGTGTGATGGTTGCATTGTGTGAGAAATAGTTTTTCAGTTAAAGTTTTATCCCCAACAAAAAGGAGAAGATTGTTAAATATATTTTGAATTTGACAATGATTGAAAAACTATTTCATAATTTTATATGGATATTTAAATTAGATCATTTTAACTATATCTTGTGCCAATAAAAATGTGGAACATATGTCACACAACTAATCAAGATGATGATTATTTGCACATAAAAAACTCCCGTATACCAAAAAACATTTTGGTTTGATCATCAAGTACTTGTGGTTATTGTGCTTAAATGACTTGCCTTGAAATAAATTGTTAACTATGTCTACAAATTTGAATGAGACTTTTGGTTTGAAAAAAAATATAATTAAATGCATAGAATCATTTATGTATTAAAGCAAAATCCAAAACAAATATGGAAATAAAATTACATGGGTGTTGTTGCCTTCTGTGACCGTGCGTTGAAACTAAATGAAACAGTGCACTTTGCTTAATACATAAGTGGCTAGTTGAGATGGGTTAGGGCAAATTCTTACTAGCACTACTAAACCTGCCTTTCTCATCTTTTCTTTCCTTCTTTGTTTTGAGACGTGCATATGGCATTTGAAGGCAAGAATCCAATCAAAATGGAAGCTTTTCAAAAGGAAATCAAAGGGTCTTGATTACATAATGGTATGATTTTTGTTTTTACCTAAAAAATGGTTCTATTGGAAATTATATATAATGACAACTAGGAAATTTGACATATATACACAATTCTTGAGAAAAACTATCTATATCTTTTGTGAAAAATAGTCTATGAAGCAACATTCCTTGTCTATTCATGTG